>WQNJ02000016.1:18467569-20967569 GCA_016584745.2 Phylloscopus trochilus trochilus | reverse complement strand
CAATGAGGCTGAATCACAATTTTTATGGGAAAAATAACTTTCATATTTTTAAGATGTCAGTGATTTTAAAAGTATTGATTCAATAGCTTCCACTGAAAAAGCACCACTGACTTTAGGGACTATGCCGTGTAGTTGCAAAAGTTCAGGAATTAAAGAACAAGCAAAGCTGGGAGATTTAAGAGTGACATAGAAACCCTTTTCAAGGAATATTAATGGCAAGTTAAAACAATTGTATAATCTCTTTTAAACTGTCTGTAGCAGAAGATCCTTAGGCATGGAGTTTGTCTGAAGAATAATGTTGATGCTGAAATGCAAAACTGTTTTTATCCACTGTGTGATCATTGGTCCAAGCTCCAGGACTGGGTTCACAGCCAAGCCCCAGGTAGCACAGTGAGGCACTGAAACCAGAGCTGTTATCACTTATCATCCAAGTGCTTACTCCTATTTCTGCTTTATTGTAACAGACTTGATGTGAGTCTCTCCTTCTGGTTTAAACTATGAACACTGACAAATAAATGTTTAAAAAATCTTATTATATTAATATTAATATGGATATTAATTTGCTTCAGTCATTACCTCTGGCTGCAGAAGTTCATGTCCTTTCAGTGAAGGGGTGTGTTTTTCCTCCACTCAGCTACAAATACAGTAGTACTTATCAAATGTTGATAAAAGGAAGGTTTGAACTGAGGCACCACACTTTGACCTCAGCAACTGGGGTAAAGATGTGAATTGCAATGGTGCTACCTAGAAAAAAGGTTGTACCAGGAGTAGGCTGTAATGCTATTTCTGTGGTGGCTATGGGGTCAGACCTAACTAGGATTCCATACCTTGATCATGTCTTCAAGAATTCACAAAGAAGAACTTGATTGTGTGAACCTCAAAACATACACATACAGTGTTTGCATGACTGTCATGACTTAGGAATGGTGCTCTCCAATTTAGTCTTCTATTACTCTGAGCCATGCACTGCTTGCTCACTTCCCCCTCCACCTCACCCTCCCCTACAGTGAAGAGGACAATAGGAGACACAAAAGGTAGAAATCATGGGTTGAGATAACAACAATTTATTGGAAACAGCAATGAGATAAGAAAAGAAAACTAATGACAGTGGATACAAGAAAAGAAACATTATTGCTCACCATGGAAACCCCCAACAGACAGTACCTGTCTGCTCCCTCTGTCATGCTACTGCCACTGCTCCCTCCAGCTTGAAACTGGTGTTACCCCACTGCTCCCTCCACACTTACTCCACTGGAAGGAATTCCTTCTCCCCAGAGGAGATTCCCTTCTCCCCACCTGTGACAATGACATGAGGTTATATAGAACAATCTCCATGTCCCAGCCATGACCCCTCCTGGCTACTGCAAAAATTATCACTGCCCTGGCTTGAACCAGGATAGTGACCAAATAGGAGTTTTCCTGTTGTGTGATTCCTTCCTCTCTGTTTGGTCTTGACAAAAACAAGCTTCTTCAGCTCTGTGCCAGTGAACATTTAGTACTTGAGTTGTATATGTTGGATAGGAACAGAGTAATCTAGATCCCCTTGGCAAGAGGACAAGTATGTTAAGGATAAGGAACATGTATATATGTATGTGATTATTTTGTGTTGCTGTTTTGGGGTTGGGTGCTTTTTATAAATATTGCAATTCCTGTTTCTAGGGCATGCACTCCTGGAAGATGAAAATAAGGTCTGGCATCTAGTCCGGCCAGTGGATGAAATGGATGAAGGGAAATCAAAGCGGGGCAGCGTGAAGGAAAAAGAGAGGACCAAAGCTATTACAGAAATCTACCTGACCAGACTTCTTTCTGTGAAGGTAGGGTCAGATGTGCTGTAGTTACACCTTACTTCTACAGATTTTGAGATACAACTGAGGAAGGAGACTCAAATGTTAGTCACGCCTTCAGCTGCGATTTGGAATATGTGTCATGTACATACAAGCTGGTGTTCAAGGCTTCAAGTGATTAATATGCCCTGAGGAACATTACTGGGAAAGAGATAAAGTACAACTCCTGATCAAAGCTGAGAACCACGAGTACGTGATCGTTAAATAAGGATTTTCCTTGCAAGACAAAGATGGATATTCTGCTCTGTGCCACCTGTTTCTGTTTAGATAATACTTTGTTGGGTTTTCTTTTGAGCTGAATGCTTTATAAACTCCTACACAGCCTTGTACTTCCCTGTTCTTGTATGTGACCAATTTCCAGAAAACCCAAAAAAAAAAAAAGTTTCCAAGTGATAATAATCCTTTTAGAGTATTTTTGGTGCCTGTACTGCAGAATTGATAATGAGCAAAATAATTTTTTGAAACAATTCTCCTTGGAGAAAGAATTTAGAATAATGTGTCTATTGACCACAAAGCCAGGCTCCTTTTGTGAAAATGAAGTCAGTCTGGCTCCCTCTAAGGCCACTTGTCCAAGTGTGGAAGTGGATATGAAGGAAAGTCTTTGGATAGATGACATAGACTCAGGATGAAGAGCCAAAAAGATGCTTTGCATCCCTTTTTCTGTTAATAAAGCCACTGCTTTCTATTCCCAATAGCCATTTTATAGATTATTACTAGTCTGGAGCTTTACTGACTCATAAAATGTTGGTGAGGTGTTACAGCTGAAATCAAGCTACCCCTTCAACCCTGGGACTTGTGTGTTCTGGCTGACAGTAGAATGTCTTGGAGCTCCTTGCCATCTTGGTCCCCTCACTGTTTGGAGGCTGTCAGCTGCAGTCGTGGTTGGAAAGAGGACACAGCCCTTTGAAAGTGTTGTAGGGCCAATCAGTTGACTGGGGATGAACTCTATGTGGCCTCAAAAGGGTCCTCTCCAAAACAAGGGAACAGTCTCTGAAGTTGCCCTTACTAAGATCCAGGCAGCTGCCAGAATCCAAGAACACAGCCCACCCTTCTGGACTTCACTCCTTGGACTCCATGGATCTCATGATCTGATAAGGCACATGTGCTTGCCCTAAACAAAAAGGGCAAATGTTTACTGGTACTTCCTCCTCTCAGACTTTCTAAAAATTGCAGTGCTCTGGTGTCAGAGAAACTGGATGTGGGAAGCTGCAAAACCATTAAGAAGTGGCTAAAAATTATTTTAGGTGCACAACGACCCTGAAGGGTAAATGTAGCAACCAATTTCTGCTTCTTCTGTCAAGCAGAAGGCACTTCCTTTTCTGTGCAAACCATAGAATCTCTGGTGAAGTCACAATCTTTGAGTCTAGAACATAAAATTGTGCTCTAGGAGGTCTTCATTGCGTTGGCAGTTTACAAACTCCAAGAAATTGTTTGCTTTTTGTCACTCCTATCACTCAAGATAAAGGCCATCAGTGACCGCAGCTGGATTATGTCCAAAGGAATGAAAGATGCTGAGTTCAGCTTGTAACATGAATGTAACTGACTTCTTAAAATTTGCTTTTAGGGGACACTTCAGCAGTTTGTAGATGACTTCTTTCATAGTGTGCTCAACTCGAACCATGTGGTGCCACCAGCTGTGAAGTACTTCTTTGACTTTCTTGATGAGCAAGCAGAAAAACATGACATCAAGGATGAAGACACCATTCACATCTGGAAAACGAACAGGTATGGTATGAATAGAGTCATGCTTGTATTGCAGAGAAATAAGAGTACAATTCCCAGGTGTGTACTAGCACTCTTACCACAAATCAAACTAAATTTCATTTATAATCCTCAGAATCGTTTTAATTGACATAATATGTTTGTCTGATGAAAAAGATTCCCTGTAAGTCTAGAAGTGGCAAAAAATAACACCAGTTTACCTATGGGATCTACCACTGGCAGATTTACCATGCTTTACTTTTTATCTTTCCTCAGAGAAGAAGAAAGCAAGAGGCAAATGGGACTAGATTTACCTGTCAAATCACAAAATCTAATACATACTACTTGATAGTTTCTCTGACACGCATACATCCTTCCTTGCATTTTTGGGGCACTCAAGATCCTTCTCACATGAGTTTTTTTGAGAGATGTAACGAGTTGTTTTTTAGGCATGGAACCCAGACAAGCTTGTATAAATGTTGAAATATAAAATTAAACATCACTGCTGTGAAGAGATCAAAATACAAAGCCCATATTTAATTTCATGTGATTTTCTTGTTGTAGAATATTTATTGTGTAAAAAGGATTATTTATCTTTTTCATTACTTTGCAGCCTGCCTCTTAGATTCTGGGTAAACATACTGAAAAATCCCCATTTCATCTTCGATGTTCATGTTCATGAAGTAGTGGATGCTTCCTTGTCAGTCATTGCACAGACTTTCATGGATGCGTGCACAAGAACAGAGCACAAATTAAGCAGAGTAAGTGATTTGCATTCTACATCCTGACTATGCTCATGCCTGACGAGACAAAGGGCATCCTCACAGACAATACTCATTCTCTGAGGAGATACAGCCGTGGTCGTTTCTTTTTGGTTTTATAATGAAGTTAACATTTCACCACTTAACAGGTTGGTGAACTGTCAGTATTTCTGTGTAGTCGGCCAATTAATACTATTGAAAAAGGAGAAAATAGCAACTGCTTTTATAAAAAGCATGTTTAAGGACTGATTATTTCAGGCCCACCAATAATTTATTATCACCTTGCATTGAGACATTTGTAAAACTCAGCAATAATGCCATGTAATGCATGCCGTGTAAGCATCATCTTTTTATGAAATAATGCCACCAATGCTAATAACTATCCAAATGTTAATATCTGTAAAGCTCAAGTGTATGTGAATATAAAGGCTTGATCTTACATTCTTGACTTTCTTTTGCTTCCTAGAAATGTTAATAAATAAATACGTTTTTCTGTATTCTAAATTTTTCAGGATTCTCCAAGTAATAAATTACTTTATGCGAAAGAAATCTCTAACTATAAGAAAATGGTGGAAGAGTAAGTATTAACTCTTTTCATGGTTATTCAGTTGTTAGTATTTTAAACCTATGCTAGAGGAAAAGGGAATGTTGATATAGTCAAAGTCAGCTGTCAAATATTAAAAATTTTACCCAAATGTTTAAAGATCCCCTTGGTGGTGGCACTGGCAGAATTGAAATGGAGCTCTGTTATGACCCAGTGCATATTCCTGTCTGTACAGACAGATGAATAGATTTATTCAGGAGAAAATATGATGCTGTTTTCTGCAGTCGTAGTTGCTACCCACACAATCTGTCTAACAAATGCTGCACTTCCATAACTCAGTAGAGACCAAATCCTGAAAACATTTTCAGAAACATTTTTTTTCTATACTGTCTCTGACTTTATTCATTTACTAATTGGAAATTCTGTTAATATCATGGAAGCTCTACCACAGAATGAAACTCTTGCCAGTTGTAAGACCTAAAATAATCATTATCTACAATTATAGATTTTTTTTCCCTGTGGTACATTCTTGTACAATCAGGTATGATTTGCCCCTACTGCAAAAGTACTAATGTTGGAAGGTAGGATTACTGAAGGAATCGTTGGCCTGTTGTGGTGGAGTATCTCCTGTGTTAGTAAGGAAGCACGTTTGAAATAATTGCAGAATTGCCAGAAAGACACGGTTTGTTTTACCTAACTGAAAATCTTTTTTAATCTCTTGCAGTTACTACAAAGGTATTCGTCAGATGGTGCCAGTGAGTGACCAAGACATGAATACCCATCTAGCAGAGATTTCTAGGGTAAGAATATAATTCATTTTCTTGTCGTGAAATTGGAGCCAAGTGTAGCACTGGTTTTTGTTGTCTTCTCTATCTCAACAAATAGGGGGTTTTATATATGCAAATATCAGATGAGTTATACTCCTGAAATACTCCTGTTCATTGTAGTCATGCCTGTTAGACCTTTGAAATGTTGATTATTGAATGGACTCAAGAATCCTTATTGTCACTAATCTGAGTTATGCAGGGAATAGAGCACAGTGTTTGGATTTTTCACATCCAATGTGGAAAAATTATAGCACTCTTGAACTGTGCTTTCTCTCCACAGCATGCAGAGGATTTTTAACATTTGATCATACTGATAACGAGTAGAGACTGAATTCACAGTGTTACCACAGCAAAAATTGGATTCCATAAATTAAAGAAAAGGCATGAACATTAAGTATAGCATATTTTAGAACTGTCTATACAGGGGCAATACTTCTGCTTTATGCTACATGTGAGAAGTACATCATGCACTTGCTCAGTGGCAGTTTTTGCATTGTACATTATTTGGGTTACCTCACGTGGAGAAGGACAGAGTGGGGTGGTTGCTCTCTGGGACTTTGGTAGGAGATGGGTGAGACAAAGTCATCACAAAACCTGCTTCAGTCTTGAAAGAGCCTGTCTGCTCTGCAGCTCAGCTCAGCTCGAGCAGGCTCTTGCCTTTGAAGCACTCTGTTTAACTTGGAGAGCCAGGAGAGTCCCTCACCAGTGCTAAAGATGCTGTTTAGCCTGAACAAGAAGGCAGTGTACTTACCAGCTGGTTTGCTCATTTGCTTAATTTAGTTGAAGAGTTCTAGCGTAAGGAGGATGTTTGGGGAATTTTTTGCGGTTTGTTTATTTCAGTGCCCTTAGGACCTAACATTTTGCAGATCAACATCCTCATGAGAGCATTTCTATTTTCAGTCATTCACTACAAAACTCATCTGCAGTGACATTTCATTTTACAGTTCACTTTATTTGTTACATAAATTGAGATGTATATGAAATTAGAACATTTGGTGATTAAAAGTAAATTCAATATAATGTTTTAACATCAGTAGGATATGTTCTTCCTTTCTCTTTTCATTATAAAATTATGATAAAAATTAATATGGAAGGAGTGATTGAACACTGCAAATTTTGACCAGCTCTAAAAGTGACTTTTATAGAGCAAGGGATGATGGATGTTTCTCTGCTGCTTTATCCCTTGGGTAATCACTTATGCCAGTAGCAATATTTTGCAATTCTTCATTTCTTAACTAACTTAAATGACTAAAGGCGTAGCTAGAGACTTGAATCCTACACATCTGAATGAAGAACATCTGTTCAGACAGGTAGAGCACATTCACTAAATAAGTCATATGTGTGGGGGCAGGGGGAAGATAAGGTAATGGAAGGGTTATTTCCTGCTTCATTTGAAATCCTTTCTCTCTCTCTTTTCTCACCACACCCCCCTCCCCATACCTTTCTATCTTCATGAGTCAGGTGGCTTTTTCCAAATTTACATGTGCTCATGATATTGATGAGTTACACCTTTGCTGTAGTGGGGTGTGAATGATTTCCAGGATGTAAAAAGAGTTGGAGAAAGGATTTCAAACACCCATGTCAGAGCTAATGTTTAATATCTCAGCAATATGTAGATCGTACTGAGTAAATACTTCAGCTTTTCAGACCCATGCTGCTAACAGATGTTTGAGCTGTAGCCTGTGGTTTGACGTTCAGAGTTCAAAATATCTTCCGCCTCAAATGTTAAGAGTTGTGGCCAGGCTGGAAAAATACCAGAGGAAAGCCTTGATCTAAAAATCACCAAACAAAAGTTTTCTCACTCCTTTTCTCTGCCCTAAGTATCATTTTTAAAAAGTTAAACACAGAGCTTGCAATTGTACCCAACAGTTGTGCGTGTGCATAACTAGCTGTGTGTGACGCTATTTTGACATGTTTGCTGCCTGCTTGTGTTAACAGGCACATACCGATTCCTTAAACACCCTTGTGGCTCTACACCAACTCTACCAGTACACTAACAAATACTATGATGAGGTAAGTTATGGCTTTTGTTTTCATGCTTTAATATCAATGGTAAAAGGTTATGAAGGCTAACACTAGTCTAAAGGAGTGACATCAGGATTTCACTGAACAATCAGGTAAAAGCAATGCTGAACAAAAACCTTGCTATTATATATACCCTGCTTGGCAATTACACTGGTCATGAGAATGTCCTTATAAATGAACAATTTTGTTATGGCTATCTGGTTTTGGTAGGGATTGTTTAACAGATAGTTTAACAAGATCTGAAAGAGAAATAGATTTAAAAATCATTTCTCTTCAGTTCTACCATCCTACTAAGTATATAAGAATGTCACCAAGAAAAAGTCATCAGAGTTATATCAGGTTTCAAGACAGTGTGCTTTTTTATTAGGAACAATCCATTAAATTTTTTTATACTTGTAGGAATTGGAGCCATGTCCTTTTTATTAGTTAAAATGCTCCTTAAACTTCCGTGCATGGCACCATCCCTGTTTTGCCATCCCAACTGAAGTGCCTGCCTAAGGTAAACCAAAGCAGAGTAGAGTAACTGTTGAATATAGCCCGATTCAAAAGCAGGCTCACAGCTTCAGTTTAAAAAGTTTCTTAGGTTTTTCACACTCTGTGGAAAGGAGGACAAAGAATATCTCAGAGTAGCTGGGCTGTGGCTATGGCTCTCCAAACTTAATCTGAAAACAAAAAGAGAGAAGGAAACTTTTATTCAAAGGTTTCCATGGAAATGAATGCCTCCAGAAAACTCTCAGAATTAAGGCAAGTAAGAACAGATGCTGAATCAAAAAGGAGCACAGCACATGTGAGCTGTATTCGGTTAGTCTTGCACCTCAGCACAGTTCATGTTTTCACTTATATTTAGCACTAAAGACAGTGAGCCGCATCCTTCACTGCAGCTGCTTTATACAGGAGCAGCCAGCCTGTCACAGCTTTGAAACAGATGCAAGCAGGGAAAATCAAATCACCCTGAGAAGTCTTGCAATTATGGTCAGTGGGAGAAGCAGACAGAGGAATGTAGGCCAACCCCGTGGCATTCCCTCAGCCCTCACCCCCCGTGCTAAGCTGCCTTTCAGCACCTTCCCAAATGTGTCCGTAGTTTGACCTCTTACAAAAACACTCGGGGACCCTGACTGACAGATGAACTGTAAATCCCTGATTCATCCACACCTCAGGCAGAGTCACCAGCCTGTGGGACTTCCTCAGTGGCAGGCCAGCACACCCCAGTACGTAGCTGCAGCTCTTCCCTTCCATGTACATCCCTGTGTAACAATGAGGTGCATCTGATGAAAAGGCTGCTAATTCAGAATTGTGGAGATAATCTGTCAAGAGTCATTCAGTAAAATCAATCAAGCTTATTTATTTCCCATGAAAATGTTTTAATTTGCATAAATTGGAACATTTTGCAGCTGCCCTTGTCTTTATTACTGACACTGTGGTTCCCAGCATGTGCTGTACCTTCTGCATCTCTGCAGGGCTTGACAATGACTAAGTGGGTACATTCTAATTGTCCACATTTATATGAAGGATATATTCACCAGTAGAGATAATCATGAATTATTTAGTCTAGATTTGAGGAGTTGCAGCTAGATATAATTGTTTAAATTAAGGAAACAATATCAAATTAAATTAGGCCCAGTTTAAATACTGCAATAAGTGTTTATTAAGTCTGCCTTGTAAAAATATTTTCACGCTTTAAAAACAAATTCATTAAAATAATTATTTCTAAACAAATTTGCTCCAATGTTGGAAATGCAAACACTATACCAGCCCTTCAAAGTGAAATTATTGGCTAGATTGATTCTGACTGCATTAATCTCATTGTAAGTGATGTTCAAGAAGTAATAAGAACCACAGGTAGTGACAGGCAAACTCCATTTTTCCTGTCCTTGTACTTGCAAGTTTATATAGTATTTAAACAGTGCTAAAGGTTTCTGCTTGATTACACTGTCAGACTTATATTAATAAAGCCAGTTCTAGAAAAGGAATGGTTTGTCATGTAACACATTTTTCTAATGGAGAAATCTAATAGCTAGTGGGAAAGTTTTCCTAAAGGATGGTGGAAATTAAAACCTTTCAAAACCTTTTGAATTTGATCTGGGAAGCCCTAAAAAAAAAAACTCTATTTGAAGAAAAGCCTTCTCATAACAGCTGACCTTTACTGGCTCTTGTTTTCAAATCCCTTGTGTTTTAAGAGTCATATCCTCTTATATATATTCTGTACCGCAGAGGCTGTAGGATGCTGGGGGCTCCTCTGAGGAGCTCTTTGCTTTCCTGAACTATGTTGTGCTGGGCCAGAGTCTTGGCGCTTCTTGGTGAGAGCCAAAAGGGAGCTGCTGGCTTTATTGCTCATACTGCCTACAGACCAGGAGACCCTGTGCTGTCCTACCATATGCCTGTGCATGGACCACCCAGGAGCTTCTCATAACTAAAGCTCATGGGGATGGGACATAATTACTGGTGGTAAATGACCCTTAAGCTTTGTAGGGTGCACTGTACATAAAAGCACTGTTTCTTAAATAGCTCTAAGGAAATTCTTCCCCTGCCTGCTTAATCTTGGAATGTAATATTTTACAAGATAAAGCACTACCTATTAATTTGCTTGTATCCTGACATAATGGGAAACATTACAGCAACTTAGATAAAGTAACAGAGACAATCACTTTTACTGTCTTTGGAAAAAAATAGAACACGGGGCCTAATAAATGGATTTTGGTACAGAATGAATGCAAAAGACTCTTTACAACCAAAGTAGTATCAAACACTCGGTCTAGGAACTATGTCGTACATTTTAAGCTGAATTATTCTAAACTTTCTGTGTTTATATCTTCCAGATTATAAATGCACTTGAAGAGGATCCAGCTGCACAAAAAATGCAGCTTGCCTTCCGTTTACAGCAAATAGCAGCTGCGCTAGAGAATAAAGTGACTGACCTTTGACTCAAAAGCCGCAATAAAGAAATCTGATCTGAAGATGTTCAAATTCATTCTTCCTGTTAAGGAAATAGTGTTCTATTTTTTAATGTATAATTACCACTTTAAATGAAAGATTTCATGGTTTTTTGATAGCAGAGGTGTAATGTAAAGAATTTTTACTGTAAATTATGCTTCTAATTAAAAGCTGTGTTGTGTGTAAATGAATCTTCTGTGGGAAAGAGAGTCCTTTGGTTGGGGGCAGGGTGGGGGGTGGAAGAAGAAAAACCCATAGTTCATTTGATTTAGTGGAATCTGAGACATCAGCATTTAGGATTCATTATGCAAGTAAATTCAATACTATAGCATCCTTTCTACCTTAAGCAATATTTGTACTAGGAAAACAATAACATTCTCAGAGACACATGCAATATCCCCTTTTATTTTAACTGGGAAGTGACTTCCATAGAGCTCTAAAACTTGGTCTGTGCTCATAATGAACACAGCGAACAAAGTGTCCAATTTCTCTGCAAGATCTAAAAATGGGATTTGCTAGCACACATGGTTCTAAATTTAATTCTTTATCTCAATGATGATGCACAGTATCGCACCCACCACAGTTGGCCGTGAGAGAAATAAGAGTAATGTCAGTGTAGAAGAGTTCTACTGATGAAGTCTTGTTTGGTTCAGAAATCACTGCAAAGAAGGAATTAGTCCTTAACAGTTAAAAACTCTTTGTTATTATTGTGAGTTTTATGATATATGCTAATGTGCCTTACTTGTACTAATTCTGTGAATCTGATGAATGGTTTTGTAAAAAGAAGCAGATCAGAAAAATAAGTATTTATGTGCTATTGAATGACTTTTGTGTGAAAAACATGACCAGCAGAATGCCTGTAATTAGCTGCTTGCCGAGAGTGTGCTGTTTAACATGATTTGATTATGTATAATATCCTATTTTAGAATGGTTCTGATGATTTTTTATTTGAATCTTGGAACTGTCCTAGAAATACCATCACTTGTTTTTATTGTATCTGTGATGTAAAATACTAGTATGATATTGGAAGAATCATATACCCATCTATTGAAAACCACTTGGTCAGTTTTGAGCCTTGGAATGCTGCATTTGATTGAATACACACTATAATCCATAGCAAAGAAAATTGAAATCACTTGTCAGAAAGTGTGTGTTTACAATATAGGTAAGCTCCGTACAAATCAAAAAGTTAGGTACGTCTTCTTAAATTGCTGTATTGCACATCAGAGAACTTTACTTCTCTTTGTCTTGCAAGTTTTTGGCAGTAAAGTAGCATTTTAATGAAGTGCTGCCATCTGTACTCCTTCGTTCATTGTCCTGCCAAGCACCCGGACTCTGCTGACTCTCAGCAAGCTAATGCAGTGTCTGCCGCCCGCTCTCCCTGCCTGGTAGGTTGCCACACACTGACTTTTACTGTCTGTTGATATTTTTTTTTCTCCTGTTTTGAAAATTTCCTAGTATTTGTCAGTGGGCCTTTTCAGTTTCTGAAAATCAAAAGCCTCACCAGAACTGGTTTCCTGCCCAGTAGGCTGTGAGCAGTTTTTTTTGTTTGTTTTGTACTCAACTTCTTGCATTGTCTATAATCATTCCTGAACCTGCCTGGGCTGTAAGTTATTTTATACTGTTTAGGACTGAGCTATATGATTTCTACAGGAAGGTGCTTTGCCAGTTATTCTTTCATCAACAAAGGCAACCTAATTTCATGGCTAATCTGTTTCTTTTTCATTATTTGTAAATCCTGTTAATTGTAAATCAAATACAATGTTGTTTTTTCCACCAAGTGTCAGTGGATCTTTACTGAAACTGGGGGGATGGGTGTTGGAAGGATTTGTAATGCTCCCTCTGGGAGTGATGGAGCAGCAGCGTCCATCAGTCTGCGGTTGGGAACAGAGGAGAGGAGTGCAGCACATCCTGCAGATGGAATGTCTGACATCATGCCCTTTTTATTGGCATTTGCTCTGAAAAATGACAGTACTCTGGAGAGGCAAGGATGTAGTACAACATACCAGAATGAGGTCTTCTTGCCTGATGTATCGTGGGTCCTGAAAGCCAATTAAAATACAGGCTCAGCAGCATCTCTCCAGAGAGACCAGAAAGCCCTGCTTGAGCAAGCAGGGCTTTCAGAGGGAACATTATATGTCCCCCATCACCAGGGACTTGACACAGAGCAGTTGCAGGCTGTAGCTGTGGGTTGCAGCAGTGCTCTAGCTGGATCCTTCCTGTGAGGCACCAGGCATGTGTGTCTGCTGGCATGTGCGAGTTCATGATGGATCCATTAGTCATTCTTGGTGCCCTTTTCTCACATCCTGGGAAATTTGCAGGCTATCGATGCTGCAATGCTGCCTGCCAGGGAACACAGAGGCAGATAACTGAGCAGCTGCAGTTACAAAGAAACTTAATGCCAGTTCTTCAATTTCTTCAAGTGCCCTATCCCGAAAGCACAATGTTGGAATTTGAATCGAAGAACTGAGCTTGTTTATTTTATTATTTCCTCTTTTGGCTAAGCCCCTCCAGTGCTTGTTTTTCCACTGGTGCTCTGTTTTGTCCAGGCCTAGTTTTTGGCTTCAGTTTTCATTACATTTTAGCAATCTGATTCTTAAAACCTTCATGCTCTGCGTTTGGTTTCTGCTGCTCCTGACATCTGGTTCATCTACAAGATAAAAGGAAAAAGCTCACTGGGGGTCTCCCTCCTTTTCACCCCTTCTGCAGCTCCTCTAAGAGGCATTTCTTAAAGCATAAGAACCTTCTCACTGCCAGACAGGAATTGCTTTACTCCACAGCAGCAGCTGTGAGCTGCAAAGTTCCCTTCCTTGGACATCTCCCAGACCTGGATTGGAGGCTGGTACAGGCATTCGACCACCGCCAGCAGGTCTGAATCCCATTGCTGACAGCAGTCTCTCCAAGGCTTTGCTTGCCTCCTCACCAGCAAACATGCAAATAGAGATCTCTTATGATGTGACAAGGTCCCTGCACCTACTTGTTTGATATGTAGTAACTCACCCAACTGAACAGGAATGGGGTTTTTTTTGTCTCTGGCCAGGAATTCACTTAGTGCCGGGTTTCCCTCTGCCACCGTACTGGATATTTTTGCTGCTCTCTATATGCCATAGATTTATAAGCAAGTGGCTATGGAGAGGACCTTGGCTAGCTCACATATGTGAGGCATTCATAATGTCTCCTGAAGATGACTTCTCTGACCAGTCTGTTACACCCTACTTGATCCTCCCCCTTCTGCACCCTGCTGTGTTGGACACATTTCTCAGCCTGCTGAGTCTGAGCTGTATTTATATGCACTCTCTAAAGCTGGCCTTTCTGGTAACCTTTTGAAAATAGCAGAGCCATCACTATAAACAAAACCATACAGGGAATTCAGAAATTCAGTCTGGAATTCACAAATTCACAAACTGTCGTAACATGGGAGCATTTTTAGCCAGCTGCATAAAGACATAAAATGGCTCTGAGCTTGAAATGCAGCTCTCTTGGACCTACCAGCACTGATGAATTTTTGTGGTCAGTACTTGACCATTCCAGGTTCTCCAGCCTTATTAGTAACACAACCATTTTCAGCCATAGTATACCCTTGTTGATATGTACCTACATGGCCTAAAAAACTCCAATCTCTGAATCTGATAGGGAAACCCTTCTTTTACATGCTTCCTAGGCTTCCAACACCTCTATTTATCCTGATAATGGTTCTAGTCAGGGTTCCTATATGCACTTAAGCATGTAGTGTAACAGTTCCCTGAGGAGTTTGTTTCTAAAGAATTTGATCTTGAGCAAAGATTGCTTAAGGTTTTCCCAAGTCTGTTGTCTTCTCTTAGAAAAAAGGGGAAATTTTTGTGGGTTTTTTTTTCCTTTTAATCTCTGTCTAGAGATAATGTTCAGACCAGTGAGACAGTCAGCTTCAGAGGTTTAAAGGAGGATGTCTACCTGCCATTTTTCTACCAGCCATTGACTTGAGTCCTGTGTTATTCTGCCTGAAACTCAGAGGAGTTGAAATTTGGCCACTTCAAGTCACTAGAGTTGATGCACTAGAAATGTAAGCACTGTTGCCTTTGTGACTTGCTTTCATTCCTCATTCCAAGCTCAATACAGTCAAACTCTGCACCTCAAGCATTCCAGGTTCTCCATCACACAAAGCTCCTCTCTTAGTTGTCTGTTTTGCCAGATCTGCCTGGAGCACAGGATTCCCTGGAGAATGAATGACAGCAGCACACAAGCTATAATGATCAGTGTGGGGGGGGGTTTTCTCAGATTTTACATACCCAGTCTGTGTTTTTTTTTAGAGAAGCCCTCCTTCAGTTGATGAATGATGATTTTGAAAGGTGGAATAGTAAACTAGAGTTGGTCTTTTAGCCTCCCTCTTTTGTTAGCCTTTGTCTTGATGGGGCCCAAAAATGATGGTGGAATTTTTGGTGTTTGACAGTTCCTGCAGAACAGAAGGAAAAGGGAAAAGAGACTTTCCAGACCCACAGTTACAATGAAGTTTTCAAAGGTTTTGTTTTCTTTAAATGGTGTCCCCTTTTGCCTCAGTATCAAGGAACGTTTCTCCATCCATTAGAGAAGAAAGTGGTTTCCCCTGTGCAAGCTTGGAATAACCATCTACGCTGTGAAAGATCGCTGCTGCTGTACCAGACAGTCAAGGCTGACTTCTGTCTTGCCAGTGCCTACTGCTTGCTGCTGCATGTCATTACCAAAGAGGACAAATCCTACTGTCATTCATAGCCAGGCCATCAAAAGCTATTTCATTTACCCATGTATTCCTGTTTCTTTGCTGCTTCTCAGATAATTGCCATTTGAACCAGAAGAGAGTTTGAGTGCTCTCTTTTTTTTTTTAAGCTTTTAAAGAACCTATGTGTCTTAACAGATTGGACACTTCAGAAAGAAACTATTTCTTCAGTGGGACAGAGGACAATAGATCTCATACAGCTGTATATGGCTCATCTTAAAAGGAAATAAAAATCCCACCATGAACCCCACACTGTGTTTTTGAAATCCTTTATTCAGTGCTCTAATTCTGAACAATGTTTTTGGCTTATTTAATTGTCCTCAAAATTGAATGTTGAACAAAACTCACTTTTTTCTTTTAATCTACTGTAATAAGAAAGGAGTGAAATGAAAAAATGTATTCCTTTGATACCCTTAATCTTTTCTCTCCTGTGGCTATGGTCCTATTCAATAAGAGATCATACTTGCTAGTTGCAGAGCCTGGATGCCAATTCATGGGATTTAAAACAAACCCAAATCCATGTTTCCTGCAGCTAGATCTAGGTCCGTGGCAATGCTCACAATTGTAAAACTGCCTCCAGGATGTTATTTGGAATACTATTATCGTGGGTCTGGCTGCTTTCCTCATCTTCCTTCATTGATCCTTCTTCGTGTGGGTTTTCACCTTGTGTTTCAGTAGCACTTTCTGAACCACAACGCTACATTCCTCTAAAAGCTCAAGGAAGGAAACAATCACTGCCTGGATTAATCATGCACTTTTCATCCCCAAAGTGCCCTATGGGCACTCAGGCCCTCCCAGGCTCAGCTCACTGGAAAATTATAGAAGTGGATTTTTTTGTGCTAGAGCAGACAACCTTACTGAAACATAAAATATTTCCATCTGTCTACGGTAAAACACATTTGTTTTGTTAATAATGTACGCTTACACATACA
Organism: Phylloscopus trochilus trochilus; assembly: GCA_016584745.2. NCBI lineage: Eukaryota > Metazoa > Chordata > Aves > Passeriformes > Phylloscopidae > Phylloscopus > Phylloscopus trochilus. Next base: position 20,951,275 of record WQNJ02000016.1, on the reverse strand, counting down.
TTACCATTCACATCTGATGTATGAATGGCCTTTCTTAGTTGGTCTGCCAACTTCTTAGCACTTAACCATGGACTGGTGGCTGCACTATGCTAGCCCTAAATGAGAAAGTGACATAGATATTAACATCATTTTGCCTTTAGATGAGGCTAGATTCCCACAGCTCCCTTGCTTGGTGTGGGTGTTTAGCCTCATTGCTTCTTTTAATGGACTAAAGTTTGTCTTGTGAGGCTGCTATATGGTTATGATATCCAAAAGTCCCATAATGAGGCCTTAATGTCCAGCAAAGGGAACAGAAAGACTGCCATCATTTTTAGCAGCAGCAGGTTCTTGTGCTCAGCTATCAATGTATATTCACCCCTTATTTTAACATGGCCCTAGTTTGTTTCCTTGCGCACTTGAAGCAGTGACAATCCTCTATTTGTATTTTGACACATTACTGCTGGAGATGAGATCATCCATCTAGGTTTTGTGCTACTATGGAGCTACAGGTTTGGTATTTAATAGGGTCATGCCCTGGTGTGCTTACTCCTCTTACAATAATATTCGATAGAGAGCTGTGTCAAGTTATGGCTTTGCTGGCTGTGTGTGAAGAACCATATGCTGATTGCTTTGACCTGCCTACCTATAGTAAGAGCCTGTAACTGCCCAAGTACTATTATAGCTTTTGATTTAAGTTATGGTTGTGATTTTATCTTTCTTTTCAGTGAAAGAAAGAGTAGAAATGCTTTGTTGCCATTTAACTGGAAAAAGTTAATAGTTTAGCTGCATCTCTTTAAGAAAATAGGGAGAAAGGGGAGGTGACATCCTTTATATAGGGGAGGTGAGGTGGTTTTGGACTATTCTTTTCTAAAGTTAACGAAGACAGTGATGACAAAGAACACTTGAGCACTGCTGTCATTGACAGACATAAGTTTCTTTGTGGCTAATCATTCATGTGAACTAGCAGGGCAAGTTTTTAATACAGAGCTTGAATTTAATTTTTATCCATGCTATCCATCATTGTCTTGCTTTAGCAGATTTTTGAGATGACAGCACACACAATGTATCTAAGATTAGATTCTGGCTTTAAATATTTAGAGTCTGAACCACATCTATTTGTACTTCATTCCAAGGTTGAAGTAATGTGGCAGGACACACATTCTGCAGTAGTTAAAACAAATCAAAGGAGTGCTGAATTATTCATTTTAACCTTTTAACCAATTCCTCTTTGTGGGCCTGCACCCATGTGCTGCTTGGGGTAAGCTGGGGATTGCCAACTGGGCTGGAGGCTCTGCCCTGCACACAGTGCCCTTGTGCTGGTCTGCCAGCCAAGGCCATTTCCCCACCTGCTGGACTAGCTAAGGGCTGGGAGCTCTTCCTGCTAATGGCCCCTGTGGAAGTGACTGAGTCTAAGGAATTACAGGCTGGGCTTTGGTTAGCTCCTGTTTAAGTCAAACTGCTACCTGACAGGTGATTTCAGACTCTCATCAGAAGATTTGCTCCACTCGTGATGACCCAATTGGCATGTCTGAAGCCAAAACATTTCTGTTAACTATCTGCTGGGAACGGATGCTAACTTTAGCCTCCTGCCAGCAAGTGGCAAACCCAAAGACAAGTAAGTTCACTGTGAAGCCTGAGTCATAAGGCCAGGGAGTGGATCAGACCTCAGAGCCTTGCCAAGCTTTGAGTTGCCTTGACAGGCATATAGCCCTCAAGACCAGGAGATGCTCTGAACACTGGCTGCTGCAAGAGTAACCTGTAGGACACTCTCCTGAGTTGGGATCACTGTGAATGCACCATTTTCTGCCTTGCTGCCATGGCTTATGGCTATAAGGCAGACTGGCTCATATAGGACAGTCATTAGAGGGCTTCAAGATCTCCATCTTGTTTTGATTGCCAAGGATCTGAGGTTGATATGAACTCCACCATGGCCTGGTGCAGGCAGCATTGTTCCACTGAGTTTGCTGCAGCACTGACACAGCAAAATTGCATCTGTATGGCTGGTCATGCACATGGCACAACAGGGAGGGAGACCTTGGCCAAGCATGGTCCTGCTCTCTATGTCCAGTGCTGAGCAGTACAGCTGGCACCTAGAGCCACTGGCATGCCCAGACATCCCTCACAGTGCTCTCAGCTCCCAAGTATGGGTCTAGAGACATGAGTGGTTTACAAGGCCAGTTGTCAGGAGCACCCAGATGAAACATAGCTTGTTGAAATACTAACTTGGAGTACAGAAAGTCAAAACAATGCAGAACAATGCTAAGAGGAATAAAGAAATCTCAAAGGTCAGAATCAGCTCTGAAGTCCAGAGGTATAAAGAGAAACTAATCTAAAAGTCCTGTTAGATTTTAACCACCCAGCTCATTCTCACTCTTTGCAGTTACCAGCAGCTCTGGGAAACACTAGTTTGTATGTCAATAGCCATATTAGAAAGTCTGTGGTGCATAAGTAGATCATCTGTGAAGTACCTGCACTTTTAAAGCTCTTACCATTGTGGTGCTCCTGCAGAAATATTGAACAGGAACATGTCAAAATTTTAAGGAAATATGTTTCCTGCCCCCTTTCTCTTTTTTTCCTAAAGCTTTGAGGCCTTTTTAGCTTCACTGAAGAATAGCTGCACCACAGAGGTGTATTATATTCATAGTCACACTATGCTCCACAAGAGCTGAATGTTACAGTCATTTTTTCCAAACTTCCAACCAATCACCAAACAAACAAAAAACCCAGACATCTGCATTCCTTGTTAATAAACCCAGATACTTTAATTTTTTGTGCCACTTTTCCATTATTGTTTTTGATTGATGTTTTTTGTTTTGTTTTGGTTTGGTTTGGTTTGGTTTGTTGTTTTTGTTTGTTTGTTTTTGTTTTTTATTTGGCTTTACTACAGGAAATTCCTTTACTAAGAACATTCTAGCCTTGCAATCCAGAGTGTTTTATTTCTTCAAATGGAGTTGAATTCTGTTCTCATTAGAACTATTGGGTATTTTGCTTGGATCTAAGATTCAAGAATGTGACACAAACACAGCTATCATACCACACAACACCTCAACCATATCACCCATGCCTGTAATGAGAAAATAAATATGCCCAAATTACTAAGCAATAAAGAAGCTGGTGAATGGATAGGATCAGGTCCATCTGCATTCCCTTTTCAACATGTATTACCAGAGCAGGAGCTTTGATCTGGTTATTACTATGCTGCAGATGCTGCCCCTGCTTGCTCTGGATCTAATGAAGCATATCAGGGGTCCCTAGTCATTTAAATGGACTCTGAATCAATCCTGCAATCTCTAGGAGATTTACTCTAAAATCAATTATATTTGCTCTAAAATCAATATAGCTAGTGCTTTAACATGATCAGCACAAGAGAGGAAACTGGAGGTTGATGCAGATGGCTGAGGTAGGGAGAGAAGGAAACCAAGCAGACCATTTATCAGGTTGATACCATTGTCCAAGTGCCTGCTCTGCACATGGAAGGTTGGTAGTCCCTCAGCCTGGCTATTAGACATCAGGATTATCATATAGAATGACTCCTGTCTTCATACAAAAACCTTGAAATGTTTTACAAACATTTATTAAGCTCGGTGAGGTTGGATCCTGTTCCTGTTGATGCAACAAAAAATGAAAAAATAAAAAATGAAGGCAAAACCAACTTGCCTTAAGTTACAGCACAAGTCAGTTCCATGGCTGGGAATAAAACTTGAGATTCCAGATCATTGGATCTAACCTGGTGGTAGTGCTGCGTACAGAAAAATTAAAATTTATCCAGCTAGATTGCTCCATGCTACAATTTTCCATGGGTTTGTAGAGAAAAAAATTCAGACACAATGTGGAGATAGGAAAAAACAGCCTGGCAAGAGTGATAGGTGTTCACAATCTATCATTCAAAGAAACACTCATGTCTGTGCTTAAATATATACAGCTTTTTGTTGAAAAGAAGTTTGCCCAAGTTGCAGTCTGCAAACTGTGGAGATTTAGCATCTATGGAAAGGATATGTGAGGCCTGGTTTTTAGTGTTTCCCAGCATGGAGGCTGACCCATCCCATAAATGTGGGTACAGTGTAACTCTGCCAGCCTGTAACAAGTTAAAGAGTGTTTTTAAGGAGAGTTCTTTGCCACTATCTACATTTGTCTAAAATGTTATGGACATACTCCTGAAGGTGACATGTGTATTCCCAGAGGACAGCCAGCTGGACATGACCACTTCTGGCACAGATCTTGCTGCTGCCTAAGGAAGAATGCAGCTCTCCTCTGGCCATACCCACAGCCCCACTGCAGCCCCCAGGGCTCTGACTGTGCTTCTCACTTCTCACTGATGTTTAACTTGGGCACCCCTGCCTGAATTGCAGAAGTCACTCCTCGCATTCTACCACACCAAGCACACATTGATGCACAAACAGGTCCTTGATCCTCACAAACAGGGGTCCCTGTGCATGCCCCAGCTGTGAGCAAAGCCCTGCAGGACACACAGTGCCACCTCAGAAAGAGAGCACAGAACTGCACTGTGCCCCTCTCTGAGGCCATCCACAGGGTTCAGCTCACTGGGCTGGTGACAACTCCAGCTTGCACTGCCCTGACAAAATCCATCACCACACACCACAGTCCAGGCTGAGCACTGCCATGCTCCAGGACGTGGTAGTAGGGAAGGAAACCTGTGCTCCCCCTCCCAGGACAGTCCCTGTCTCACAGGCCAGCTAAGTGCACCAAATAGAGATACCCAGGCAGCAAGGCAAGCCTCATCCCAGCTCACAGCACCAAACTGGTGTTTGAGAACATCAAACTGGTTTTCTCAAGCTGAGTTAAATATTGCCATGGTGCAAAACTGATTATGATTGGATAAATGTTTACATGCAAACATGACGACAGGAATGAGTGGAGCTGACTAATCCTTCCAGATTTTGTTTGGGGGATTTTTTTGGGAGGAGAAAGCATTTGGTTGAGCTAAAGGAAACAGAAGATATAAAAATACAACATAAGTGATACAAAGAATTATATGTTATTTTAAAGACATTTTCTTTTTCAAATTATGTAAAATGTAATTTAACAGGAGCAAGGAAATTTGATTTCACAGATACATAAATATACATGTAACTATATATGTGAGGAGGGAGCATTGTATAACTACATTTAACTATACTGCATGCCTTTAATGAAACTTTCCTGTGGAAAACTCTTAGGGATTTTTAATCCAGGCAGCTAACCATAAAGTTTTCTCCTTAACAGTAAATTACGACAATTGCTGAAGGCTTTAACATCCCTGAGTTTTGCTCTCTGCTTTGAATTAAATTGTGGTGATCAATATTAATAGTCTCTGCTCAGATATGGTCACTGCAAAACCAAGATGAAACTGTCTTTGCCCCCGAATTTTACTGCAAATGTGAACATTTATCAACACTTACTCAAGATATAAATGAGAAAGAGAACAGCTATATCATGAAAGAAAGAGCTTAGTTAAAATTTAACCTACCTGCCATGCATCTAGAATATTTTCCAGAAGCAAATGTAGATAGTGGTATTGCAGGAAAGACAGCAAAATCTATGAATATTTGTGATCAACATAAACCTTGTCCACTCCTAACTGTTCTGGGAGTAACAAGGTATAAAATTTTGTTTGTGTAATCACAGCTTTTTCACACTAGCTCTCAGAGATACAGCAGCTTTTTGTCTCCAGCTGTCATTGTTTAGAATATAAAAAAATTGCCTAAGCATTTATTTAAAACAGCAATACAACCCAAAGGAGCCAAAATACCACCCCAGTGCCATCAGCTGTACTGTATCAGCATGCCTTTCCTTCAGCTGGGTGGTTTTGCTGCACACACGGCATGGAGAGACAGCTGCACCATGCTTGGGCTGGCCCAGGACACGTCACCCTCTGCACACCAGAGTTTTGCTTCCTGGCCTGACTTTGATGTCAACCTGAAGTTCACCTCTGCTGCTTGACAAGAATTATCTCAAAACCTTTTTCTTGGGCTCTTCAATGGGATGCATAAATGCATCTGCAAGGCGAGGCAGAAAAGGTGTTTGCCCAAAAGAGCTAGCAAGGCCAGGGGGAAATCTTTTGACAAACCATTGGTTAAAAGCAGTAGTTGAGCTGTTTGAATATCAAGTGGTCTTGGAGAGAAGTGAGTCATTTTTCAAAGAGTAAACTGAGCCACCAGGAGCAGGAGGAAAAAGGAAATACGAATTTTTAAAGCAGATTTTGTATGACTCAGGTCAAACACATTCATCATTGAAATCAGTACATGGAGGTTGCTGCACTAACGACCCTTCAGACCTGGGACATGTCACGTTCCTCATCTTCTCTTCTCAGGGATAAACTCCTCTAAGAGTAATGCAAAAATGTGTGTCCACAGCTCCTCACTGTCACCAGGTAAAAAGAGAGCTTTAAACTAGGAGATAACATGTCCCTTGTTCACCACAGGTTTGTCCAAACTGTGTACTCCATCATCAGTGTCCCAGGACGTAGAAACACAGTTATGGTGGCCAGTTTGACCAGCTACTCCAGGAGCAAGGAATAAAAAAGAGAAAACTATGAAACAGAGGTTTTGGCAGTATTTGCTCTCTAGGCCCTAAACCTTGAAATGTCCTCTATTTTTTCTAGGTGCTCACTAAAATTGTAAGGGCTCACTTCTCAGTTATAGAAACTGGAGCTTTAGGAACACATAAAATATCCTGAGTCTTAGGATGCAGTCTGATGTGATAAGCCTGATCTCCAGCTCAGAGGAGCAGAATGGTTTCATTTGTTGCTCTCCTCTTTGCAATCTCATGATCCCTTCTCAGCCAAGAGAAGAAAAGCTTTTGCCACATACTGCCACACTATAGAATGCCCAGAAACAAAGAAACCTACAGGCATTCTTGCATTCATTGCTTCTTCTCAATGTTTTAATGAGTAATTAAGTAATAATGATTGAAAAGAGATCACAAGTTCTTACACTGTGTTATACCCTAAAACCACCAGGTTCTGCTTCAGGAATTTTCTTCCAAAGTTAATCACTTCATCAGCTCCATTTGTAGATTTCCATGATTTCTAATAAAACCTTGGACCCTTTAACTGAGCTTCTGGAGGTGAGTTGTTCTCTCATTTTTTATTTTGACTTCTCTCTTTTTGCCTCAACAACAGCTTCTCTCCTTTAACATCCCTCATCTTTTCATCTTCACCCACTCAATCACCCTACACACTCCACCTACACTCACATGAAGTCTATTTACCTCCTGCAGCCTTATTAGCTTAGACCTTTAGGACCTACTAGCCAATCATTTCATTAGATCATGTAAAAATTCATATTGAGAAGGACTTCAGGAAGGCATTCTCTCTCTCTGCTTAGAAGCTGTTGGACCTCACTTCAGGTACTGTACCTGGTCTGTTTGTCCCAATGACTACAGGAAAAATATCAACCAGAACATGTTCAATGTAGCGCCACTGTAGGTGCCAGCTGCATGCTGGAGCACTTACCCTGAGAGGGGAGCCTGAGGGACATGCCCAGCCTTCAGACAGCCCCCACTGCCTAACAAGAAGTCATCTGAAGCACAGAGCCAGGCTCTTCATTGTGTGGCCTGACAGAATGGCAGCAGGCTTAGGCATAGGACAACACCCATTTCATAAACTCCCAGATGAGCCTGTGGCCAGACAGAACAATACCATTTTGTTTGGATGGCACTCCCTGGCCTGCACTGTTTAGAAAATAAAAGGGATCTCTTTTAAGACTACAGATCTATACATATTAATGTCAAAATATCTAACATGCTACATCAGTCACCCAAACCCCTCTCCCCAGTCAGTAAGAGCATCAAAGACTTAATTTTCTCTATTATTAGGTATATTGTTTACAGCAACACAGAAGATCACAGAGAGAGTTAAGAGGATATTTGCCATTTCTCATTAGCAATGTCAACACTGTCTCTTGGGTAAAAGACTCTTTGGGTAAAATGCTCCATCTGGAAGGTCTGAAAGTCCAAGTTTTTTCCCTAAAATTTTTGGTGTCTGATTCCTATGGGATAGGAGGGGCAGAGGGCTATATCTGTACATCAGTTTCTTATTTGGAGGCAAGCTATGTTTTGCAAATCTTGTTTTCCTCTGTTTTGCAAATGGGCAGTCACTAGTCATTCACTCCATGTTGTTTGTAATTTTCTGTTCTTTCAGAGTAATTTTCAAAACACTTTGATTTTCTTTTCAGCTGTGAAAGAATAATCCAAAACCAAACATGTTATTCTTTGAAATTAACTCACTAAAGCTGGTTTCTCTATAAATTTGACTGAAGTGGATGATTAAGAAGTCTTCTCTATAAATAATGCTTCATGCAATACAGCTGTAATGAGACTACAGTCTGATTATTTAAATGGCTGAACATTTTTATTTACTGCAAAATCACTTCTGGCTTGCCCTATATTTAATACTTAATGAGATTTTGAAATCACAGTAGTGGTTTCACACGTTGTTAGGGAGGTCAACTCCAAAAGCTGGTTAATTCAGTCCTCAAAGTTGACTCTGGCCTTCATGTTCCCCTAGGGCACTAATTAAATTTGAAGGATGAGCTTTACCAAGAACCTGAACTTGGGAGTTAGCTTCCACATACTGCCTATTTTCATGCCCTGCACAGTGCAGATGCAAGGTTATTTGGCCCTAGTGGATTTCTGATGTCCTTTAAAGAGCTTCTAAATCTCTCTAGCAGAAATTTGAAGACCAGTAATATATGCTGGGTCTCCTTCAACAAACTGATATTGTTTTAAGTTATACTGAAACTCTTTTTGACATGTTTCTCTAAGGTCTGGTAAAATAGTTCTTCAACTGTCTATTATTCTGAATTGTTACAAAGGACCTCTAGGATGAGCACCTGTGTGATCTAGGATCTGAAGGCAGGTTACTCATTCAAGTACAGCCAGATATCTCTACAGAGGTGAATTACTAGGGGACATTAGTTTGAACCTGCACCATGCCCGAGCCACCCCGTCCTCCTTCTCGGCACTGCTGGGCTTGCTGTGGCAATAGACTGTGAAATAAAGTGTAGCCTAAGATATATGTGCTACTGAACAAGGTGGATATGTCCAGAAGCACTTTCATTGTTTGCCTCCAGACTCAGGTACCTTCAAGGCTGGCAGGCAATTGTGGTTTGAATTATTTGCATTAGAGAAAAGTTAAAGAGAAATAAAACTGCCTGGCAGTACAAGAGGATTGAGAATGAGATTTTTACAGTATTTTCAAGTAATGACAGCAGTGAACCACAATGATACCCATAAAGGAGCTGTGTGATGATCCTTACTGGTTCCAATAGGTGGTTCTCAGAGTGGTGGTGTCTGCTGTTCTTTCTCAGAGAGGGATGCAACCAAACTGGAGTGGAGAAGGAAAGCCCATCCTAGCAGATCATTTTAAGCCTTGCTGATTGATCAGAGGAGTGTGAAGCCTTTAGACAAGCACCTTTTTCTTGACTGTCATGTCACCAGAGAGCCCATCAGAAAAATCCGACTCAGAAAGGAGTTCTCACATTTCCATGGTTTTTTACTTTGTTTTGTACAGATGTCTACTTCCCCTGCCAAATTTTCCAGATTAGTGCACGTGAGACAGAAAATATGATTTGGATCTGAGAGAGCTGCATTCTACAGTACTTAGTTGAAGGGGTAACTGGAGTGTTTTAGAGGCCAAAAAGTCCTACATGACACAGGTCTGCTGTGAAGGAAAATAGAACTTGACAGACTTCCAAATGAAACTGATTTTTTACAGTAAGGGGAAGAGTGTTTACACTGGAACAGGCTACCCAGAGAGGCTGTGGATGCCCCATCACGAGTGTTCAAGGCCAGATTGGATTGTGCCCGAAGCAACCTTATCTAGGAAAAGATATCACTGCCCACAGCAGGGGAGGTTGGAGGAGACAATCTTCAAAGGTCCCTTGCAACCCAAACCATTCCATGGGTCTGTGATTTATGAAAAAGTATTTCAACCTCCCAGGTAACACACCAGAGAGCTCTCAATAAAAACAATCCATGTTCATTTCCTGAGTATTAACTGGTCTAGAGTATAAATGTACTGAATGTACCTGTCTGTGTATGGAGGCAAGGGGAAGTGGAAAGGGGAAAAAAAATCTCAGAGGTGAGCTGGGAGGCATCTTGCTTTTTTATTCTGTTGGGAGTCTGCTCTGGCTTTCCTGAACACAAACTAGAGAGAGTCACATAAAAGCAAGAGATAACAAATGCTGCCTCTGATTCTGGTGCAACTCTCTGCTGAAGAACAACAGATGCATGCATAGCCTTATCAGACACAGATGTATACAAGCATCAGGTTGTTTAAAGTCCTTCTTTTACTTGCCTTTTTGGCCAAAGAGTTAGAATAACATCGGAAAGGATTCAAGCTTAGTCAGCTGAACCAGACTTCCATTAAAGACATAAACAACCAGATAAGAAAAGTAAAAAAAATAAGAAAAGGAAGTTGAAAAAAGGGATATTCAGGAATGACACAGTGGATGTGATCTAGCCAGATTTTGGCTGCCTGAGCGGGTGACACCTCTGGGCTTCTGAGGGCGCAGGGTTGTCAGTGTGGGTTCCACAGCCCTAAAGGTGGGAATGTGGCAATCACCACAGTAAAGCTTGCTCCTTTCAGTCCATCTGCTTTCCTGTCATTGATATTTACAGCCTCACAAACGTGTATAGGCCCAGCTGCCCATGCTTTCATTATTAGACCCAGCATGCAGCACATAACATTTTGTTCATTAATTCCCAATTGCATATTTGTATTATTTATCAAACACAGCCTTTGGGGGATAGTAATGAGAATCTTGGGGTTTGCTAATCTCATCTTTTTTTCTTTAACACTTTCTTTACTTGTATGAACAGTTTTGGATAATGGCTTGACTGAATTTTTTGTTTTATTTTGGAGTCTTGAAATAAAAAAAATCTCATCACTGTGCCCTCACCTTCTATAAAGCTTTCTTGCAGTTAGCAAAAAGAGCCAGAATACAATTTTCTAAAGAACTATTGCTATATTTCTCCATTCTAAATCATCAGTGACATTTGCACTCATTCCTGTACCAAGAGCATCCACTTACCTCCTTCTGTGAACTTCTCTCTCTTACCTTCCTTCTGAAATCAGTAAATATCAATTTTCATCATGCAACCTTTAAAAAGATATGAAGGACAGGAATGTAGGAAACTCTTGTCACATGGTTTTAGGGAAATAGCTCTTGTCAAATACTTGAATTACTTCTAAAATTATATTACAACTTTGATTAAGTGTGTTGTAGCTCCACAAATGTCTTCGACTTCCATAGATCTGTTAAATTAATACAACATTACACTAATTTAAAAATTGGTGCTATATAACATAAATGCAATAAAGTAGAAAGTAAATTCTGGGAAACATCATTGCCCATAGAGGAACGTCAGTAAAAACTTTCACTACTCAGATTTTGTTTTCAAAAGTGATAAATGGAGAAATTGCATTCCCAGGGACAAAGACAGAAAATGCAGAAAACAGTAATAAAGGACAGAGAAGACCCATGTTCTAACTGCGTGGTAACCTGAGCAACCCATTCAAAAAATTGGTATAGCCAAAGGATATCTTCCTTTTTAGAAAGACGAAGGGAAGTCTAGGCCTACTGAATAAGGGAAAGGATACAAGAAAACACTGATGGTATGATGGACCAAAAACTGTAACAACAAAACCCAGCTAGGGGAACTTTGAACAGGAATAATAAACTGATTAAGTGCTATAGGTACAGGTGAATGAAGTCTGAAATACTCTGTGGTGTTTGCAGCCTATTTTAAAAAAGAATGTTGACAAACAGAAAAAGATAAAACAATTAAATTATTTGAGAGCTGGAGCGGAAAATATAAGCCTGGTCTCTATTAGCTGACCAAAATGATGACTGAAGAGTGGCTAGGTAAGCATGTCAAAGGAAGAAACTACTGAGTTTTTAATTCTAGCAGTCAAAAACCCATCAAGAGTCAGTGGTGAAAGACAGAAAGGAAAGGAAGGGGAACAGAAGGGGGAAGAGGAGGAAAAACAGGAGGGATGAAGGGAGAAACAAGGGATGGGAGGCAGTAAGGTAGACAAATCATAAAACCACGTTTCAAAAAGCAGATGGTTAAACATTGAAACAAATTACCAAATGAAAAGGCTTACTCTTCAAAATCTGGGTTTCCAGACTAAGTCTACATTCTTTCTCAAACAAAATATATGTTCATAAAGAAACAATTAACACTGTAATATAGGGTATCCTTAACCACCTGTGACATATGGGAAGCTACCTCAAATGGTCTAAGGACCTCTCCTGTCCTGTTGGGTATGATACCAACAAACTGTTGTTGGAAGTATTGAGATCAGTGGTTAAGCAAAATTTGCTCAAAACCTTGTATTAACCATTATTTTCTCCTACATTTTGCCATACATAAGCTGTACAACAAAAACCAAAACCTGTATGAACGAAGTACATGCTTCATGGTTCTTTTTTTTTTTTTTTTTACAGTAACTTAATGCATCACAAAAATTATCTGGTGTTTTCTTTGAGATGAAATCCTGAGGAAGCTTGTTGCCTTTTGGTCTAGGGCAGAAGTTCAAAATATGGCACAGGAAAACTGTCTTCTGCTGGCCACAAAACATTATGTTTTATGTTATCTGCAATAACTAATTTAAGAAAGTGGAGGAAATGCCAGACAAGCAAAGGACGATTAGGGAACAAAAAGTGTGAGAAATAGCTGAGGTGACACCAAATGTCTTTATCATGAACCATGAGTTTACTCACCCTGTTATTCCTGTTTTCCCTGACGACTGTCTTGCTGAGGGTGGGGGCCAAGCAGCTGGTTGGGAGTTTTGACCATTATATTATCAAGCATCAGAAGGGAGCCTGAGGAGCAACTCTCTATCACGGCAAGGTCAAGTCACATCCTTTTCCTCCTTGTTCTTTCCTGAGAGGCACAGCAGAACATGCAGTGTACAGTCTCTTCTGCAGCATGCAGATGAGAGGACATGGCTGGGTCAAGACACAAACTAAACTGCTGGCCAGGGCCAAAAAATACCCATCCACATAATTCTAGGCAGTAATTCAGACATTCTCATACTGCTCCCAAGAGAGAGCTGTGGGAGCTGACCCATTCTGGCAGATAAGAGTTCAATGGCATGGACACAGCCTCTTCATACCAGTTAACCTCAGTGTCAGAGGCCAAGCCTGCACACCCTGACTTTGCAATCAATGACACACCCACACTGTCCTCAGGCTTTAGTTCAGGTGAACAAATATGTCTTAGCATTTACAGAGTTAATAAAGTTAGCCACATCTTCGCCTGGCATAAGCAACATCTTTCCTTGGAACTGACCCTGTCTCCTAAATTTTAATATTCTTGAGAAAAAAGTATTTTCCATTTTTCTAAGCACTGCATATTGTTCTTGTCCATTTCAATGAGTTATTTAATTATCAACTTGAAATCTCCCTATTTTCAGAGTAATACATTTGATTTATTATAATTATGCCAAGTGGAAATTAGTGCAAGTATTTGTGGTACATAATTTTAAATGTTGCAATGCCTTGAGACCTTGAGAAAGACCGTATATGTTTGCTTTAAAAGGCATTTCTGGTGTGGGTAAAATTTAAACAAACAGTGCATGCAAATAAGGAATTGTAAGTAATCAAAAGAGAGTTCTCAACTTGTAAGAGCTAATATTTATTATTGTTGCTATCACCATTCCTGGAGCCAAAAGTTACAAAACTAGATTTCCTAATTTGACTTATTCATGAATAAATAAAAAAAGAACCCAAGTCTATTTCTTATTTTCTCCAAATGAATAAAGTCAAGTTTGTTCCTATCTTCCATACTTCTCCCAGCTGAGCAGCTTATTGTACTACCAATGGAATGCAACAGATTGTGAAGGAGTCGAGGAGACATTTGAAAATGGATTTGTTCAGCCATACACTGCAAACAGCACATCTGTTATTGACAGAGTGAAAATAGAGTTTGCAAGGAGTTAGCAGTAAATGTAATTCAGATTCAGGAACAGAATTCTTGCCTAGATTTTACTTTCTTATTTTACTTAGGTAAAATTGTATCTGCTTCACTACAATTGCCATAAGTACACACAGAGGGCCCGTTTTAAAGGTTCCTAAGCAATGAAAGACACCATTCAAAATCATATATTACAGTTCATTCCACATCATGCTTGCGACACCTTCACAAATGTGAAAAATCTTGTTAAGGGGACAGAGAAATTGCAGTAAGAAGAGCTCAAACTGCTGGGCAATTAAGGTTATCAAGTCTCAGTGGACATGCTTTATTTTTTCACCTGGAAATGTTACATTACAAGAAACTGAGCTTTTTAGCTCTTCTCTGATTTCTAGAGTTCAGCATTCTGTGCAGCCAGTGTGTAAATTATTTTGATGCAATCTGGGTATCTAAGGACCTTTCTGTATTCATCCACGAAATTTCTTGAAAGTGCTACAGCATTTGTGGGAAATATCAGAATCCAAGTTATTCATAACAGCAGTAATTTGACTCCTGGAATATAGTCCTGATTCACATCACCTAACTTCAGCGATCTAAATGTTTCTCTACAGCGTTGACTTTCCTACGGCCCTCTACAACTGGGAGGGAGGACAGGGCATGTCCAGATGGGTGACAGAGATTCACAGTGGTATGATGAGGTATTAGGTTACACTCAACAGCAGTTTCTGCACAGCTCAAGTTAGGTAAAAAAGATTTGCAGCTTTTGCATATAGCTGTTTTCCACTCTGGACATTCACATCCCACATAATATACATTTGCAATTTTTGCACAGACCCTGCTGGTTCTAGAACGCAGTCTTCTCTGAACATGCACCCAGCTATTCAATACATTTTCCTAATCAGTGCAGAAAGTACATTTCTTGCTGAGGTCTTCTAGGCTGCACACCCACAACCACACTGAGTTAGATTGCTCATATTCTCATTACTGGGGCTGTAGGCATATTTGAGAGGAGAAATCTATTAGATATGTTTAGGTGTTCAGCAACCTGCTAATGGAAGGCAGAGCTTTTGTCTCTAACCTAAGCAGCCATCACAGTTTATTACCAGCTGATTGCAGGATGCTGTTACCCACCATCATCTTCCAAGTGTTCAGTCAAACACAGAACTACAACCAGCACCTGTGCAAGAAAGCTGAATAAAAGCAGTTTGGAATGTTTTGTCCTCCCACAAAACGATATCTGATTGTGAGTATCTGCACAGCTGCCTGTAGAAGGTTGCTCTGCTTCTGTGGATCAGACAAGGGACTTAAATTACTTGTTTGGCTCTTTTTAGGATAATCAAATTTGTCCACAATTCCCAGACCTAGAAGAGATCTGCTAAAATGACCTGCTAAGACCTGTAGAAGGTTTTTTTTTATTATTATTAAAAAAATTAGATTTCTTTAGAATGGAAATGAATTGAAACCACAGCCAGCCTTCAAAGCGAGAGCAGGGTAATTACATTGCTACAAGGCAGTAGTTGAATTACTGGTGTAAAGAAATACTCATACATGTAACTATCCCAAAGGTAATTTATTATCAGGCTATATATGACACAGATGCTACTGTTCCCAGGTTGACTGCATTCTCCTTTCATATAAATAGTGTTCTTGTTTCCCATTTTTACTAACTTATTTACATCAGGATTTTTAGTCACTTCAGAAATTAATCACCTGCAAGTCTTAATACAAGAGTCAGGGTGAGGGGATGGAGAAAGAGACTTTCTAGAGCACAACTGCTCTATCTTGAGGTCAAGAACATTATTCCTTCCCCACACCTAAATTTTATTTAAAACTGGCAGGTAAACTGATATTGTGAGGTCTTTCCTAACCTCAAGTATCATTTGCTCCCAGTGCACAAATTGAAAGTTTCACAGTAACAATGCTCCTGCCATGTCTCTGGTGTGGCATTTCCAGTCTTGGATGCACTGCTGTCAGGTAAACAACTACCACCTGCTTTCTTCTGTAATGTGTTCACAGAGGCTTATAATTCTTTCCTCCACTACTTACCATATACAAACACACACACAAACACACACACATATATAGGGATTACAGCTATGGAAAAATACCCTTGGTAGAACAAAATAACTTAGACCAAAAAATACTATGGACAAAAAGCGTTAGGATATCACTTTTTCTCCATCTGGAAAGCTTTCATCTATGCACTGCAATATCCTGATTTTCTACAAACTGCTGTATTTTATTTTCAGAATTATAAGATTTACAAAAAAATACAGGAAAAGAGCTATTATGTCCACCCAGAAAAAAAAAATCAAAATAAGATACCCTCAGTGTAGATTTTTAACTTCTTCTATGAAGTTTTTTTATGTTGTCTGTAGTTTGACTTTCTAATCAATAAAAACCATTCTGTTCTCTATTCTGTTTTCTTTGGGAGGTGGGGACAATCTCATGTAAATGTTTGTCATGAGCTCAGACAGAAAATAAAGACATCTCAGGCACAGTCCTTGTGGGGATGGTTTCACCATATGAACAACCTGAATCAAAGTCTCAACACTGGTGAAAGCTGAAAAGCTTTTTTCTCTCCACTTGCCATGTTATTTCCTTTCTGCTTTGCTTCTTCCCCCTCTTCTCAATCTCTCTTCTTCCCCTTGCTCTAGCTCTGGGGTTCATATGAGTGTCAGGTTTTCATGGCCTTTTTCATGTCACTGTATCAACAGCGTAAGATAAGCTATCATCTATCACAAGAATAATTTTATTCCACAATGGGCAATACTGTATCACTTATTTTATCAGTTACAAAGCAGTCAATGCTGGCCTGTTAGGTAGGCAAATCAATCTGTCATCTTAGAATGCTTACTGCTTTATTTCCTTTTCCCTCTGTTTAAATGCCACATTGGTATGCGTGCTTTCAGTGCATACTTCAGTGTTTCCTTCAGCACAGAGCTCACTGCAACAGCAGGACCCTGATAACTTCACCAGGGCAACTAAATCAGGAACATGGCTTCCTTTGCTAAAAATACAATCAACAGGGAGAAAAGCAGGCATGTCCAAAGAGAGATTCAACTATCTGACCTGTCCTGCAAATCCCTCCTCTTTTGTCACAGCAGGAACCCATACCAGCTCTACTCCTATGAGATGTTTACATCAAGCTCCAAAGTTCACTAGGACCAATCTTGTCACGTACCTGCAATAAGAGGAAACACTTTTGGAGGTTGAAAACCAGCACATAGTAGCTGGCAATCTGATTTTGCCACTGCTATGCCTGGGCTATCAACCTTACACCTGAAGTGCTCCTGTTTCAGTTTCTCAACTATTTGAAACAGATTCAGTGGGAAGGAATACATTTTAAATGTCCAGAGCAGCAGAGCCTGGGCCTTTTCATTAATAATGGAAGAGAATATAAGAAACAACCATAAGTTCAGCTATTGGCTTTCAGATGTCTCTACAGAGCACTGATGTCAGACTAGCTCACACTGCTGGCCTATATACCATCTAGAACCTTCTGTTTTGCCAAGGATTTTCTTAGAAGAGGAAAAGAGTAACATGCATGTTGCAACATTGTATAGATTCATCTGCCAAGTTGGGGATGATAGAGCAGATGCAGAGATATAAATCACTATGTCCAGAGGGCATGTGTCAGAGTGATATGCAAACCTCAGCTAGTTCCTCTAGCATTGCAGATGAACCCTGAGTCACATACAGGGCAAGTGCTGTATCCCCAAACAACCCATGATAATGCACTGGTGGTTGGGCTTGCAGACAAGGTTGTACTTTTAGACACAAACAAAAACCATTTCCTGAAGCAGAAGGAAAACTGCAAACAAGTAGTTTTATTTCTCCCATTTTTCAGGCTGCAAATGCTGATTTGTGTTTGTTGTTGGTAAACACTGCTGTGAGGACACATAAAACTGGAACTGGAAGATCTAACACCTTCCATGCTGGCTATAGTGACCAGAGATCATCCAGGCATGCCAATACAGAAACAGTTCCTTGTTAATAAGGTGAACTGCAATCAAACACATTCATTTTGTGAAAACCTCCAGGCCTAAAAAAGGCCAGAAAGCAGCACTCAGTGTTGCTACTGAATATTTCCAGAGCAGGAAGAGCCATGGGAAAGAGGTACTGACCAGAGTGACAGCTGCCTACCAATCCACATCTAATGAAGACTAATGAAGGCCAACAAAGCTATCGCTATTTACACCTACCTAAAAGGCTTGTACAGTCAAAACAGGCCACGTGTCTTTTCACTTTCTTTTGTCTTAGCAATAAGTTAAAAGGTGTTTATTCTTCTTTGCTGCAGGGGACCTCTCTAGCTGTGTTTCCAAAAGCCTAGAAAATTAGGGAGGTTGGGAAGAAGGATAGGTAGGGCTTCACGCTAAGGCCAGATATGTCACAGAAACTGTGTGCTGCTTGGACCAAGAGCCCTGGACTCCATACCCAGAAGAAACTGCATCTTTAGTTTTAAAGATGAAGTTTCTAAGCTGACAGCCCACTGCTGCCTAAGTATTGTCTAAAAAACATCTGTCCTTTCTGACTGGGCAGATGAGCTGAACTCCAGCCATGCCTCCTCAACTTCCAAACAAATTTGTCTGAATAGTCAAAGTGAGGTGAGGGCCATGATTATTTCACCAAAAAGATATGCTATTCCTGAGTAGCCACTGCTTGCATTGCATAGGTAGGTGTAATACCAGCTCAGTAATAAGCAACTGCACCCTCAGCAACTGCAGTTGTTTGATAAAACAGCTCTGAGTCATCAACATTCGGAACTCTTGTGTCCTGGAGGACATCAGATCAAACTTATTCAAGGAAATAAACTGATGGCTATAAAGGGTGTTCACAGCAAAGGTGTGCAGAGAAGAGCATGAGGAGGGAACCATTTCCCTAAACAAGTGATAAAGGCACATTCCTGGGAAGCAAAGTGGTTGGGGTTCAGTCCCTACTCCAGTGGCTTTGAAAGAACTCTGAGGAAAACCAGTGAAGTAAAACCCTGATCAGCCTGTAGCTCAGGAACTAGCTCAGTTTCCTTCTCAAAGGTAGGCAGAAAGGATCTGAACTGATTTCATTCTTTTTGTGACAACTGATGTATAAAGGATAACGTTACCATCTCTCCCATTCTGTGACTTGATTTTACTAGATCTGTTCAGAAACAAATCAAAACAAGGTTATTCTCATGGCTTATTTTGACAAAAACCTGTCCATGCTGGGTAAGTCTCTGTATTCAGTCTGGTCCTTTCACCTCAGGGAGGGTAGAAGTTGGAAACCAGAGATGATAGCAGTGAAGATGATCCCAGACAGCAAACAGTTTCTGTATAAGAGAAAAACAAATGGATGAGAAGTCTCCAGGTAGGAAAAAGACAAATGAGTAAGGCTACAAACAATGAATGGTGCTGAAGAGGTGACGAGGTAATGACTATGCACTGTGCCACACCACACAAAACCTACAGGGCACCCACTGAAATTATTAGGTGTCAAATTAGGAGGAGAGAGCAGGTATTTCTTCACACAGTACATAATTATATTGTCACAGGCTTCTGTGCAGGCCAAAAGTCTTGATAAAGTCAAAAAGTCAGAGAAACTCAGTGAAGACTGCTCCACTGGTAAAAATTAATAAATTTTTTAACAAAACAGTAGTTTTAATTTAACCTCTGACTCAGAAAGCAGGGCAGGAGAGATCACTGTTCACATTCTTTGTTCACTGTTCTTGCACTTTCTCTGAGCATTACTGCTGCAGTGCCATAGTAACATGCAGGGTACTGGCTTAAGTTTTCTGTACAACGATGTGAAGGTTCTTAGTCTGATGTTAATTTTATTTTTTGGCTGAGAAAATCAGTTCCTCACATAGTTCACAGCACAGACATAGGCTAGACACAGACACAGAGGACACAGGAACCATTCTAACTCTCTGATGTATGTCACTGTCAGATAAACTCTAATTCCAGTGTTTTGAATACCCGTGCCCTTAAGCTCTATCTATAGATGCAAAAAGCACTACCTGAAGAGCATTAGTTGAGCTCTATCTCTAAAGTTACCATGATAAAAGTATTTATAGTGGAAAAATGAATACAAGACAAGTACCATGTCTCACACGGAACAATGGTACTTCACACTTTCTCCTGCTAGGAGATATTTAACTCCTAGCCACGTTTGTGTGCCACGGTTTCTGTGCTGTTTCCTATGCTGTCCCCAATATGTCCTTTCTGAAACATGAAGGAGCAAATTAAGAAGCTTGTTTATTCAAGGATAAACACTGCCATTCCTTTGCATAACGTCCTCGTCTATCTTGAGATGGAATTTGGTCCATCACCTAGCACTGTACAATACCTTACAACAGAGTCGGGGCTGCTGCCAGAAAATTAATGCTTAAAACCACCTAAGGGAACATCCCAAACCTGTCTAACTTTTCTACTAAGATTTCTACTAAGAGAAATCATAAGCTGGGGTAGGTAACGTGGGGATCTGGACTAGTTCTTAGAATTCTTTTTCTTCTCCATGAAGGAGCATTAGCTAGTTAGTGCTCAAAATGGTGAGTTTGACTCTCAGGGACACTATCCCCTCTCAGGCTCCCTACTATGGAACCCACCAGTGAAAGTCCATGTCCAAACACAGCAACCAACCCCTGCTCCTCCAAACCCTCAGTGATGCTCAGGCAGCTCTGGAATTTTTACAGAATTGAGACAGAGTACAGTGGCCTATGCCAAAAGAAATTATTTCTTGTTATAATGAGTTTGACAAATTAAGAGGAAATAAAGTTTTGTTTGTTTGTTTTTTGTTTGTTTTTTTTTTTTAAACTTTGGAGCTCCTTGTACAGTTTTTCCTAACCTAATGAACTGTAGGAAATTTTGTGCTCTGACAACATAAGCCCAGGCTGCCTCCTATGGAAAACTGAATTTTGCTTCCAAAACAAAAGCTTCTCAGAGGAACTGGCCTTTTTCTCTAGGAATGAGACAGTTGTGCCTCTAAAAATCTGTCCTATTTAGCATATCTCAATCAGACTCCTAAAACAGATGTAAAAGGACACTCCAGAAAAACTAAGCAAGATGAAGTTTTAAAGGAAACCATTTCTGACAGGTAAAAATACCATAGTAGACCACAGATGTACATCACATGCTTGTGACATGTCTGCCCAACTACACTAAGGAAAGAGTAATAAAGGAATGAAAAAAATTACATGTATCAGTTTAAAACATTGAATAATTTTCTCACTTTGAAATAAGCATTAAGCATAGAACAATATACCCTTCAAAAGATACTTGTCATCACAGTATGCTGGAAAAGAAGGTGGAAGAGTAAAGGGAAAGTTTGTTCCATGTTCTTGCAAACACTGGATCTCATTAGCTAGCTGTTGAAAGGGGCAAAGCTTAGCTTTTCCACAGGTTCTTTTATATTTTTTTCGTTTTCTCTAAGCTGTTCACACAGACTCTGATGTCGCTCAGTGGCCTAATACAAAAATGGTCTGAACTTTGAAAGAATAAAAAAAAAAAAGAGAACAATCAGGAAGCATGCACTCTCTGCAGGGAAAGTGCAGCAGGACACAGAGAACACCTCGCTGCTTTCTCCAGGAGCAGGGGGGACATTCCTGGTGAACTCCCTCATCTGAAGATCGCAGCATGATCCACTTGGGGAGTGTGATGGTAACTTGCTGCTGATTCGAGCTTCAAACTGCAATGCAAATTAAAATCTAGTGAACATGCATGCCCCAGGAGGTAGGAGTTTCCTACCTCCCAGAACCAAGTAAATGATCTTTCTCAGGGTGACCTTTCATCTGGCAGGAAGCTATTTCCCTGCCTATTCCCAAAACTCATCTGATTATTGAGGAAATGTGACAGCACCTCTGCATTTGGATTAATTCAGAGAACAATAGTTACTTACTCACTTACTAATTCTGACCAATTCTGGATTTAAAATCAGAAAATTAGGTCGGCCACAACACAGTGTTATATTTCACATCTGGAATGTGTGTTGCAGCTGCACTTCAGTCTCCAGGCAATTATTTCAATCCCAAACCCAGTCATTGTAAATAAATATAATTAATTAGAATTTTTTCCTGTGCCTTTACAGAAACTCAGTACTTCAGCAGAACCATAACCATCAGAAGTAGATTCTTGCTGCTATTCTGCCCAGTTGTCCTAATTTATAAAAAATGTCTCCAGTTAAACCTCCATCTCTTTCTCGCCCACACAAATTCAGTTTTATCTCAGATTTCTGACACTAAATCACTTCTGTCAGAAAGCCTGCATCACTTCCCCGAAGCCTTAGTTTAATGGTAAGCAAATTAAAACTACTACATTCTGGAACATTTCTACACTGCTATTTTAGGTCCATTTATCATTTTTTCTTCTTTAATGAACAGCACACAGCTTGCAAAAGTATTACAAACACCAAAATAAACTGTGCACAATTCTCAAATTCCCTGGCTAGAATGCCCCTCCAGATGAGACAGCAAAAATGCTGCAAGTTGATAACTGTTACCAGTGGACATTCTCATAAACCAGTAGACTAAACAGCTTCTTGCATTCCTAGGAAACTCTTCTCTGTCTCCTGGCAAACTGAAAAACAGACATGACTAAGATTATACTGCTCAAGTACAGTGATTTCCAGTTAAAAAAAATAAAATTTCCAACTTACTTCAAAAGTTCTGAATAATGTCACGCACAACTAAAATTTTGTTTAAAGTAGGTTAAAAATGCTTTTATTGCTATTTACTGCCTTTTGTAATGCAACTGCAACACGAAATACCCTGTTGTGGTGTCTTTGTATTAAAATAATAATAATAATAATAATAATAATAATAATAATAATAATAACAAACAAAAACAAACAAAGAACTAAACCAACCAACCAAACCAAAACAACAACAAAACACACCACTTTGGTGGCGGAGAGTTGAATTCAATCGCACGGTGTGAGTTTCTTTCAGCCGTGCTGATTCCAGAGCCGTGCCCTGCCAGCCGGTACCCGGCACCACGAGGCCCTGGGGCTGGACCCAGGGGCGCCGGGGCCTGCAGCAAGCCCTGCCAAGGGCAGGCGGGAACGCTGCCCCAGCGAGAAAGCTCTGCCTAGAAATCTCCGGGCACTCGCCTTTATTCGACAAAATAACACTTATGTAAAAATAAACAGGAACTGTGGGCGAGTTTAACGGGGCGGCCAAGGCCGGCCCGGGCTGCGCCGTCCCCGCTCTGCCGCCATCGGGGCAGCGGCGGCTCCTCCGGCTGGCGGCGAGCGCCATCTGGCGGCCAGCGGCGCTGCCCGCGCCACGGCCCCGCTGCCGCCCGAGGCCTCAGGAGTTCCGGGGGCTCGGCCTCGGCTGCACGGCCTGACCTCGGCCCGCCCATTGGGCAGCACCAACAAACCACGTCTTTTTAAAGTGCTTTAATAGCCAGGGTCTTCAGTGCCCACAACGCCTCTAGTTACCTGGAGTCTCTCGGAGAGGCGTTTCTTTTTGTGTTCCCTATTTCTGTACTGCTTCCAGAGGGAGCACCTAAAATACACCTGCACAGCCCTCAGGAGGCCTCAGGAGGCGTCAGGGACATTCCTGTGAGGACACTGCCCCAGGGCCTCTCTTTAGGAGTGGCTGGCCGCCTCCCCGTACGGCTCTGTGACCTCCGGGACTGACCACCGCTCAGGGAGTAGTGCCAGCCCTGGTGTAATAAAAGACATCTTGAAGACATTAACTCATGCATCTTTGCACTGTTTATAAAATTTAAAAAAAACCCCAAAATAATTAAAAAAAAGTTAACTGGGAGATTTCTGCTGCAAGTATTTCATGAAACTGCATGTACCTCAGCATCACCCGTGTTGCCAGTAACCCCCAGTCTGGCCACGGCCATTGAGCAGCAAGAGCGAGGCCACGTTATCTGTTTCTTTGTGTGACAGGTTAATTCTACAATCCATTATTTTCATGGGCAATAAATTTCACAAGGAAGCTCGTCTCTTGGTAACACTGTGAAATATTTCTCCTCGCTTTTGCCTTCACCTAAATGATATGGCTGTTGTGAGTCAAGTGCTGATAACATCCCCCTGTCCTAACCCAGGGCAGTACAAGGGCTAATAAACATTTCTGACAAAAAATTTCAAACACGATTGCAACCTCCTTGTCACAGCCTATTTTCAGAAGACAAGGCTTCCCTACAAGCTATTTTACAATTCTACTAAGAGCTGTACTCTGAATAAGAGACCTGAGTACTTGCGAACATTCTAGAGAGATGTCACATGGCTGGCAATCAATTAGGGTGTATAAGCCCAGCACGGCAAAGGGGTGACAAAAATAAGACAGCGTTAATGCCTTGGCAATCCCATTTTATACAGCAATTCACGCATTAAAAGTATTTTGTCCATATAATTTTTAAGGTATCTGGCAAAACCATTTTTCTTCAATTTACTTGTATATCCTTATACTAGGATATACATAATCCAGATTTTGATTATGGTCTGAAATGAGAGGCATTTAATTCACAGTTTAAATTTCAATAGACTTATGAGACATTTATTTAAATATTGTGAGAAAAATAATTTTCCTATATCAAAAGCTATGTGTTAAAGACATGAGCTGACCTTACTTCAGAAGTCCCATATCTTTGCATTAATTATTAACCCATTACTTCTCTGTCATTAATTAAAAGGGACGTACTTGGACACTTTGTTGCTGGGCAACTATAAGAAAGATCAGCAAACTTTGTATGAATGATGAGGTATTGAATATCCCCAGCCAGGTGTCCTTCATGTTCTTGAATGCAATCCAGTGTGGTCAAGTACAGCCTAATGCCTTTTCTTGGACATTTTTTTAACTAAAGCAAATACTTACTGTAATCAGGTAAACCTTTTACTCAAACTCAAACTCAAACTCAAACTCAAAAAAAAAAAAAAAAAAGAAAAGAAAAAAAAAAGAAACCAAGCAAGGTTCACATAGGGTGATTCAAAGGGCTAATTAGGTAACAGAAATACTAGTGCTGACACAATAATATTACTTCTAAAACAAATATAATTACTCCCTCTCTCTTGCAGTATTAACTGAAAATAACAAAGAGCTATGAGAATAACAATCGAGTGAATAACAGAAGGAAAGAGTATATCTTTCAGAAAGGTGCAAACTGGAGTATTTTTCTGCTCATTTTGTCTGCCTAGCTGGTAGTACAGACTGATCCTTTTGCATTCTATACAATGCATAGTGCTATTCTACTTCAAAACTGAGCACTTAAAGGGATTAGTGTTTGTTGATTGCTTTCATGAGATGATATAGTCTTGTTCTCCTCTATGCTTTTTACCGTAATCTTTTATTTCCAATGAGAAAATTCTGATTAGCCCTATGCTTTGAATAGCAGAATTATTTCCTAGAGTGTGACAATTGTGTAATCATTCAAATAAGCCAGTGAACAAGCCGGTACAAATTTATCCCCAGCATAACATTTCTGATCCAATTGTAATGAAAACAGTCAAAAATCCACAGTATGGAGTTAAATTCCCTTGGGGGTTCAACAAGTGAAACCTCTAAGTCTGGAAATACCTGTTTTCATTTCTTAACCAGATTAATGCATCAGTCTTACAGAATATGCTGTGTCTTAAAATACAGCAACATAGGCACAGACCAACAAAACCAGTTCACAAACAAGCTGAAATTGCTTTGGTGAATATTAAGCAGAATTAACATTGTAGCTCATATAGGCATCAAGGCTTGGAAATAAATTATGAAAGTCAGTTTTCTAGCAATTTTTTTTTCAGAGATGAGTTGAACTTTTAATGGTCTAAATTAGAACAGAAAATACACATGAGACTTTTCAGAGGGAGATGAGGAGGCTTGTGAAGCACTGAAGTCAGAAAAAGCAGTGATGGTACAATTTCTGTTACCTGGTGATTTATGCAATGACAAAGTCATGGCAAGAATGGCTTTAATTTAATGACTGGCTAGAGGATCAAGAATGCACAATACACCCTGTAGCACTCCTGCACCACAGCTGAGATTAAGACTCTGTGGCTGTACCTGGAATACTGCCAATATTAACTTCTGCTTTCTTTGAAGAACTCTGAAAAATGTGAAAGGACTTCCAGAATGACTTAAAAGAATTATATAAAACCCAGGGAACCTCATAACAGGACTCCAAACTACTTAATTTTTTGAAGAGGAAGCTCAAAGTTGATTCAATTGAATATCTGTGTAGAAGATTTCTAATAGTCAAAGGACAGGAAGATTCTTTGGCTGGAAACTAAGTCAAATAAAATGAGAACAGAAATAGGACCACATTATTCACAGTGAGCGTAATTAACTCCCGGAATTATCTACTCAGGAAGCAGGTGTTTTCTCCATCATTCTTAGTCTATCTGGGGCAGGTATGAGCTTTGCACAATAGTGTTTGGAAAGAAACATACTGAAACCTGCTGAAAAACATTGCTGCAGCCTGTCCAAACATTGAAACTGCCAGCTTGCCCAGATGCAGCAAGAAAAGCTTGTGATTCAGCATGAAGTGCCTGCTGCTGCCTGCCATTACTGACACCAGTAGGCTGTGTAGAAGTTATTTCAAATCAGCAGCTGAGAGGAGTAAGAAGAATGCGTTATTTAGATCTAAAAGTTCCAGTGTTCAGCCACAGGACAAGCAGGATCACAGGTACTCTAGGAGCCAGCCTCAGCAGCCCCTTTGGACTTCCTCTTTCCCATAACAGGGGACCTCCCTACTAGCATGACCCTGATGCCAGCAACATGAAATGATTCTGCCTCAGGAACCATATTTGAGTTGCCTGCATGCCTTACCAGGCCCAGGAGTCACCCTCTGACCAGCCTTCTCAATGTAAACCTTAAGTTAAACCCTCTCCATGTTACTCAGATAAGGAGAAGGCATCCTGTGAACATCTGGTTGGACAAAGAGGCAATGTTTGGAGAGGGGAGATGGGGAAGAGGTTTGCTTTGATGATGTGGTGTTGTGATGCTTGAGAGGTATTGCTGTTGAGAGTTCTGTAAAGAGATAGGAAACATCTGTGACTGCAGTAGTGGGCAGATGAGTTAACACTCTCTGCCTGCACGTGAATGACCAACACATAAATCACCACCAGGGTGCAAAGGCAGGAGCCTGGAGGGAAAAGACCAGGAGAGAGAAGCCAAAGACCTTCTAAAGGAACCTCCTGCCAAGAATAAAGAAAATAAAAGGTTGTTTAAAAGCATAGAAGGTGTTTAAAACATTCTGGTGAGGTTGTGAATAATTTTGGAATTACAGATTGGCTCAGAACTGAACAACAGTGTCAGCAAAGCTGTGGGATTCAACAGGACCAGCTCACCAGCCCCAGAACAGTACCTGCCTGGAAAAGCAGCACAGCTCCATGGCAGAGCAAGGTGTGACTGTAAAATATGAGTTGGTTGCATTTTACAAAATTTTCTAATTGAAATATCAGTGCAAAGGAGATATTCAACAAGAAACTTCAACAAAACTATTAACATTTGGTGAGTCTATAAATATGATGAAGTGTATGAGAACATATTAATTAAATATTAATTGAATCATACAAGGCTGTACTGTTTGTATATTCTGCATAAAATAATCTCCTTTGCAGAGGGAGAAAACTTAAGTTCTTTTTAATAAGAGGTTACTGTGAAATCAGTTATTAAAAGCTTCTAAAAAGGAGCACTGCATTTACAATTCTCCTGTGTAAATTCAATGACAGTTCATCTCTATTGACCTGTAGTTTTGATTTTTGATAGGTGTAGTTTTTTACATCACTTATTTCTGAAACTTTAACTTTTAAAATCTTCTCTTTTAGATATTTGTCTTGGTTTGAAAGACAGGTGTCTACCAAGAAAGGCAAGAACCTCCTTTAGACTGGAAAATATTACCTCCTTCCCTCCAAATTATTTTAACTGTGAAATTAAGGGGCTTTCAGGCAAAGATATGGGAAAAGGGATAACAGTTCTTTAGTAGTTTGTATGTATAACAAGGCAAACAAACAACAACAGCAGCAACAACAAACAAAACCAGAAACCCAGTAACAGCCTCCTCTTGGCTGTTACTTTTATACTTCCCCTCAGAGAGCATATAAAAGATTTCCTGAGTGTTGAGATGTTCACATCAAATTACTTCTCTAGGACTGAGAGAAATTAGGAGATTCTCTGCACACCCCTATGATGTTGGTAAGTGACATTGACTCCTAATGTACTCTATTTCTTCACTGGCTGTAACATAGGTACCTTTATTATTGTGCACTGTATTTTTATCTACAAGTAGTTCTTTTTGTGTTATCCTGTGTAGTATGTAGTCTGTCTAAAGTCTTATGTCTGTTTTCCTTAGTCTCCTCAATAAATGATTCATGTTGTTGTAGGCCTGATCTGTCATTATTAAGAACTTGCAAGTGAGAGTGGATTTTGGGGTGCTGGCCATCTCAATAAAGCTGCTGTCTACTGCCAGAAACCTGTCAAAGGCAGGGACTTGTCTGAGCTCTCCCCTCTCCCTTTGTGACATACATACAACATGATTTTATCTCTTTGTGAAGATTCTCACTGAAGATTTCAACTTTTCCTTGGCATAAGCCTCCAACTTGACTCAGCAAAATAAGTTAAAACATATATTTATTTTGTATTTAATCTATTAAATTGAAAGACCTAAATATTGCCAACAGAAGCAGCTAAACATGCTGGAAAGAGTTCTGCAAATTTAGTCTGACTGAGGTCAGTGGCAGTGGCCTTGATCTGTGCCTGTATCAGTCCAGCTGCTGACTGTGTGCTTTGAGCTCTGCCTCAGGCATTCCCTGCTCTGGACAAGCTGCTTCTCCCTGCCTGTGTTCTCCACAGCCTCCCTGCCCATGGGAGCCTCTGTGATTAGACATCTTGGGTGGTCACCTGGAGTGACCAGGAGGGCTAGCAGAAGAGAAGTTCCAGATCTCTGGAGGGGTTTTCTGAACTTGAGAGGCAGGCTGGGGATTCACTGCTCTCATGTAATCCAGATGTGCATTTCCCTGTCCTGAATGCACCAGATGTGTGCCTGCTGATGTGAAGAAGTAAGGTTACACACCTCAGTACAAAGGGAAGTTCTATTAAGCTACTGCTTTCATGTCTTACAAGATGTCTAATAAGCTTACTTGAACAATTTAAGGAAAGGGGTTTCCAAATTCCCAGCTAATCTGTCTCAAACTGTAACCAATACCTGAAGTGGTGAGGCCTGCATAAATCAGTTGTTATACACAAATATCTGATATGTTGTCAATTTAAGCCTTGAAATTTGCAAGTTATTTCAGCCATGTCGTTGTGGAAATAATTACAAGGAAATTTCTCTGGAGGGCAGCTACTTTTTATAATAAGGGAACGTATGCCTGGGTTTTATTTTTCTGAATAGGGGCAAATTTCCTAGGCGGGGCAAATTGAGCCAAGAACAAGAAAATTCAAAGCTATGCTAAGTTCCATAGGAAGACCTGCATAAAAACATGCTGCTGAAATTGAGAGAAATCTCTTCTTAGTGGATTATATCAGTATTTCATAAAATGCTCCTAAATCCAATATGTTTTCAGGACAGCTTCTTAATTTCTTGCAAAAAAAAACCCCATTTCATTCTGCTGTAAACCACATTAGTAAATAAATAATGTTTTTTCAACATTGTAATCATCCTGTCTTTGCAGTGATACATTATCCTGTTGTTATCAGATTAAGACTCTTTTTTTCTCCTAATTGGCTGGAGGGATTAAAACCTGCATACACAAGTGAAACACAAAACAGCCAGAGGGAGAGAAGACAATTTGATAGGACAGATGGGCTGGGAGACGGTGACATGCAGTGTCTTACCATGGCTGGAAAGAAGAGTCTGTCATGAAAGTGGATTGGCAGAAATATATCAACAATGGCACTGTGGCAGCCTGGAGGATCTGTTCTTCTTGCCTCCAGCTTTCCAGGATACAGGTTTTTCAGGAGGTTTTTTATGAGGGGGCACACAGATGATGAACTTCACAATGAACTAAACAATGTCACAACTTGGAGTAGTTACAATATATCTTGTCTACAAAAGCATTCCAAAAGTGGCCTTATGTGTAAGCAACTGCTGCATCAAATTAATGACTGTCTTCCCCAACATCTAATCTTTTAAAGCTGTGAAGGCACCTATTTAAATGCACTTGCTAAAACCATTGCCTCTGCTTAGCTCCCCCATCAGAGTAATGCCCAATGGTACCTTTTGACTTCTGTGTGGTTTGTGGTGCTCAGTGCAGCTCTGTGCCCCTGGAAAACCAAGAGCAGCTCTGCAAGTGGCATATAGACTCAAAGATACTACAGGCAGTTTCTGAATCACAGAGGATCAATATTAATTACATTTCATCATTTTGACACTGTACTGGAAGAAAAGCTAAAAATAACTTTATTTTCTCTGTTAATCCTCTTCTTCCTTTTCAGTGTTCTCATTCTGTTTCTCTTCCTTAAACTCCAGTTGCATACACAGGACTAGCTCACAGGCATCCCAAACCATGTTAGAAAGAAAAATTTGCTTTATGTGGCTTTCAAAACTCTTTGATCCTTGACTAATCTGTGTGGGAGTTGACCTGCCTGCATCCTAGAGCAGGGAAAAGACACCCAGGAACTGCCTAATTACCAGCTGTATATCTGAACTGCCAGGTTTTTCCATCATGCTCTTCCATCTCTCTCCTCCCTGACAAGCTTCTTTTTCGTGCATCCTTTCTTACATTAATTGGAAGAGATGCTTTTTTCCTTTTGTCCTTTCAATATTTTTTCTTTATTTATTTTCTTTAGCTTGACCTTCTTTCTCTTATTCAAGATGATTTTTATTAAACACAACTGGTCATTCACTGCAAGTTGCAGAAATCTGATGTATAGCACCAGAAGCCTTTCACAATTTCTCTGAGATTTCTTATGCTTTCAGACTAAAGAACTGCTTCCAAAGCCATAAAGATATGCTTTGTACGTTAACTTTTGATTTTGTTTTTCATTTCTTCTGAACTCTTCTTCATACACCATTCCTTCATCCCATGCATCTCCAACTCAATCTTTAAAAATAGCTTCTTTTTGAGCTCTCAGATGTTTTAAGGATGTGGGCTGCATTTTAAGTTAACGCTTTTCACCTTCCAGTTTCTAAATCGTAATTTCCCATGATGATCACTTCTTCTTTCCACAGTTAAGTATTTTCAGATACATAGTATATATAGCATTTTCATTACTCTTGCACAAGAAGACATTTTCTTTAACTCTATTAGTCATACTCTGTTTTCTAGGTCTTCATCTCGCTTTTCACTGATCTGTTGCTTATTCTTCCTTTGTGGTTCCATTTAATCATCATTTGCACTGTGTACAGCTGCTGGCTTCTTTTCCCCCAGCTATTTCATTTCTGCTGGAGGCAGCTATTTCTGCTGCATCTCTCCCTGAAAGTACCCCTCCTTCTACATTAAAAGTGGCCGTCTCTTTTAGCAACTTAATTAAACTGGAATATTTCTGCCAACAGCACTTATAGTTTCTGCAAGGGGACATCTTGCATTGCATGCAAGTGATGGCTTGCTAGAAAAGATTCATTAAAAAAATAGAAAACTAAACTTCAGGTCTGACTCCTCCCTGTTTCAGCAGCATGAATTGCAGTTGAGTTATCCCAGTTTGTGTGAGGAAAAGAGAGGGGGATATGGCCCTCGATGTGCCAGTAGAGCCTGTAGATCACCTGCATACATATTGGGACATAGTTTTTGAGTATTGTATTTGGAAGTAGTGTGAATTTCCAAATAATTGAGAAAACCATAGATCTCTGTTCCCCTCCTTCCTCTTAGTACACATTAACAAATGCATCCAGTCAGAAGTACAGGAGTGGCTTCCCAGTCCTACCACTAACATGGTGGCCACACTCACGTGTGTGATTCAGCAATCAGGAGTCCCTGTTTGTGTCAGAAATATTTCCCTGCTTTTAGAGAACAGCTCATTTGCCCAGGATGAATTTTGGTTCTTAATCAGTTTTCACTTACTTTGTTTTAATGGAGAAGTACCTATTTTGATGAAAGGCAACGTCCTGGACAGTGTGGTATGATTTATCAGAAGCAAATCAGTTTGCAATCAGATTGGGACTGTGTAGCTGCAGGGATTTTTGTATTAAACAAGGTGACTACACTGAATTTAATGGAAGTTTGGAACAACTATTTGACATTACATTGGCTACAGTATGATGAAGCAAGGGAAGTCATGGGCTAGAGCTCTAGAACAGATTAACAAACTGTCATTCCCCTCTCATCATGAGCTCTCGTGTGCTGCTGCTGTCATCACTATTTGCCTCCCATATCAGTAGGTCAGTGTCTCACAGCAAAGCTGACTTCTAGAATGCTCGTTCATGTGCTTAGGGGTGTTCACATAAGCATGTAAGTACCTTCCTGAATGTCATCACAATTTGAGATCTATTAAAGTTTAAAGCATGAACACGACCAAGAACTACAGGACTTGAAAATAATAGACATCTTCTGAATTAGTGTCCAGAGTCCCGAAATACATTTGGTCTAACAGCACAGCAAGGTGTTAGTTGAATGAGTAGATTTTTGGCTATCACCCGTCAATGGTACAAAATTATCAGGTAAGCTGACACCTAAGGTATAGAAATGCAAAGCCTTTAAAAATGTGCTTTTTTTTTTTCTCAAATTATTCTAGCTCTTGTTTTTCATATTACATTTTAGTTCGATAGTTGTTTATTTAAGTTTTCTATTTTTATCATAGAAAAACATGGTGTATTTTGAATTACTAAACAAAACAGCAGACATGTACAAGGAATATGTGAAATGCAAATCACAATGTTCAATACCAAGAGTTCAAGGGAGAAACTTAAACCAAACTTAATTTTAAGGCTGCATCTTTCTCTTACATGTTTCTTAAAACTGAGTTAGTTTTTCTTCACTCTGCTGAAAATAATTGATGACATGGTAAGTCTCCATATTTAGTGATTTATATTTCAGAATATTCTTCAGATAGCAACCTTGGCCTGGCTGTGAGCCAGACAAGTCTCTTTGTGTTTCATTTCTTTCATTCAGCTTTTAAAAAATGCTTTGCTTTTAATTTTTTAGCCTACAGCTGTAAAAAGGCAACTAGAGACAATAGACATCTCAGGATATGATGTGATTCATAGGAGACATACCAAATTTTAAAAGCACTTTCAATCTGGAGCTTTAACAGCTTCAATTAAAAACTGTGTTTGAGCCCAAACAAATGGGCCATCTTCAAAGACAATTGTACTCTAAAGCTGGAGAAGCAACTTTTTCTAGAGCATATGCCAAGCTGTATTTTCTTTCCCAATTTAGAGGTTAAGGGCAGCTCTGGTAGATCGATGGGAGCAGAAGGATGCTACCTCACAGAAAGGTGATACCAATCAACCAATTGGCAGTACCTTGCCTCTGAAGGACAGGGACTGCCTGTGTCCTCTAAATTCAAATGATTTCGCTGGATTCAGAAGAAACTAGAAACTAGAAGCATCTTTCACAGATGTATTTTCAAATCGTAGAATTTCCCAGCATTGTCCCAAATTGCTCTGTGGGCCATTCAGAATAGGCTCCTGTGTCACAAGTTGACCATTGGCCTTTGATTTTCTTGTGTGTGTGCATAATCAATACGACAGAATTTAACACTATCTCTTGATTTTGAATGCCAAACACTGTGAAGAACAGTAATGGAGGGTTTATCCTTTTTTTTGTTTGTTTGTTTCTGTTGTATGTGCTGCATGTCACTCTAGCAGCAGTGAAAACAAACTTGCACAAATGCCAATTCAGCGCTGAGCAACAGGCTGCATCCTATGTCCAGTCTTTCACTGGTCTCTAGCAATAGGGACTTGTAACAACTGCTGATGAATCTTTACTGGAGAGTGATGGGGAAAAGGGAAAAGCAAGACAAGCTGCTGAAAGGACAATCATCATCTGTACTCCAGAGCTTCTTCCTGGACATTGATGATCCTTTTCACAATTATTGCACCAGAAAGCCATGGCCAACATTCAGCATACTTGTGATGAACTCTAATAATGACACAGTGCAGCTGAGAAGGTGTTAGGCCTCAGAATGAATTTTTCCTACCAGATTGAGCTAAATATGCCTCAAGTTAAGTGCTGCAAGGGAATTGTCTTTCTTCTGAAGTCTTTTATTCCTTATTGGAATTACTGTTCATATTGCCAAGGCAAACTTGATGGATTGCTTTTCCAGACCCAGTGTTCCTGGAGCTGTAGACTCTCTGACTCTCCCATCGCTAGCCCTAAGTCTAGCCCTAACCCCAGCCCTAGTGCTGGCCCTAACCCAATCCTGAGATTTCCCAATCAGAAAGATGTAGGAGCAGCAAGGTTGGGACCCTGCTAGGATCACCTTGGCACGCCTTTTCCACCACCAGTGTTCCTGGAGCTGTAGGCTCTTTGATTCACTCAAGCCTAACACTAAGTCTAACCCTAACATCAGCCCTAGCCCTAACCCTAACCCCATCCTATCAGCTTTCCAGATAAGAAAGTTGTAGAAGCAGCAAGGTTGGGGCCGTGCTGGAATGGCCTTGGTGTGCCATTTCCAGCCCTAGTGTTCCTGGAGCTGTAGGCTCTTTGATTCACTCAAGCCTAACCTTAACCCTACCCCTAAACCTAAGCCTAAGCCTTAAGTCCCTAGCAGCACTGGTGTTCGAGTTTAGAGAGAAGTAGAAGCAGCAAGGTTGAGGCCTTGCTGGGATCACCTTGGCACGCCTTTTCCACCCCTGGTGTTTCTGGAACTGTAGGCTCTTTGGCTCTCTCAGTCTTAACCCTAAACCTAAGCCTAACCCTAGCCTTATCACTAGCCCTAACACAAAATAAAAAGTATAGGTTTCCTTGCTGCTACAACACCTTTCTGACCTGGAAAACTCGCAGGATTGGTTGAATAAGGGCTAGTGCTAGGTCTGGGGTTAGCACAAGGGCTGGAGTAGGGTTAGGTTTACAGTTGAAAGAGCCAAAGAGCCTACAGCCCCAGGAACACTTGGGCTGGAGAAGGCATGCCAAAGCAATCCCAGCAAAGCCCTGTGTGAGCACAAAAACTGGACCTACATTTAAGGTCTAACAACTGCTGATGTTGGTGAACACCCTTCCTCTTTCTGGCTGATACTGGATGTGTCCGCTGGCTGTGTGAATTGCCTAGAGCAGTGTGTGGCTTCTGGTAAACAAGAGCAAAAGAGCCAGGATTCAAGTTGTGCTGAAGCCTGTTTGCTTACTTATAGTGATAACTAAGGCTGTAATAATTGCCTTCTCATTATGACTGAGATGAGAGTGGGACAGCTGCTATTTTAACAGATCACCAAACACATGCAGAGGCATGGAGTAATTTACTTCCTGAAGCCACCTGTACTTTACCAAGTTACCTGCCAAAAAAGAGAAACAGCACTGCTTTCGCTTGCTCTGGTTTTGTCCAAGATTTATTTGTAATAAAAAAACCTTTTTCTATTTCATAAAAACAGATTTATCTTTAATTTCCTTTCCTGCTTTGATGGAAAAATACGGCAGGAGAGAAAGCAATAACCCATCACTTGTCTTCAGTTACTAGTTGCTGTTTCTGAGAATTTAGCAGCCCATGTGAAAAGGCTTTAAATCATGCAAAGCTATTTCCTGTGTGCCTTTGCATTACTTCAGAAAATTCACCATAATGACTTCTGGTCACAGCATTTACTGATTGCAGGATTGCAATTTACTCCTGTACACGAGAGTGCAAAAATACCGTGTTTGTGGTTGGATTGCCCAGGAAAGCTGCACCTGCAGGGAGAGGCATGGCGCATGTGATCGTTTTCCGGAACAGTTGAGCTATTAGCTTTGTGGCAAAGGCCTAGAGCTGGAAAGATTGTGTTCATTGTGTTGGGGGAATTGCTGAAGCCTGCCATATGTGTGAAACATTTGTCTGCTTTCCTCTCTGTGATTACAGTCATTTCATTAAATAAAGCAGGAGGGCTCCAACATTTACAATGCGAGCATTCTCATCTGTCGTCTTTTCCTTTAAAGCATCACCTGTCATATTCTTTAAGCTAAGGGCCATCACCTTCACCAAAAGTTCTAGTGAAACTGATATTTCTGTCTAAGCTACACTTTTATCTATTTGTACCTCAGAAAG
Organism: Phylloscopus trochilus trochilus; assembly: GCA_016584745.2. Taxonomy (NCBI): domain Eukaryota; kingdom Metazoa; phylum Chordata; class Aves; order Passeriformes; family Phylloscopidae; genus Phylloscopus; species Phylloscopus trochilus. Next base: position 20,915,355 of record WQNJ02000016.1, on the reverse strand, counting down.
CAAGTGCAAACCTTGTTAAACTTTTGTTATTGATGTTATTTTTGTTTGTTTGTTGAACAAATATTGCCTATTATTAGTGCAGGTTGAGTTATGATTACTGCATATCTCATGAATGAAGCAGGTCACTGAGCCCAATCTCAGTAATTTTTTTTCCTCATACTCTCTTAACAATGAACCTTCTAGGCTGTTCACATATACATACTATCCACAGCTTGCACTACAGAGGGGAAATTCCCTGCTAGGCAGATCCTAAGAGCCATACATCCTGGATGTATCAACAGAATGCTGAAAAGTAGACATAAGGGACAGAAACAGATCATGCAGAATTGACTAGGTCAAATCTCTGCATCGTGGGTAAGCTAATGAGAGAGAATGCACAATCAACACAGCAGTGGGGACTAATGCAAGACAACACAGTTGCCTCAAGTTTCTTTCTGTCTTCTTCCTTCATATGTGGGACTGTGGGAAATATCTGTAAAGCTTGTTTTGGTCTAAGACACAGGAAGGCAAGCAAGAAAAGAAGAAATCAAGTAAGCAAGCAAGAAAGGAGGAAAGCAAGCAACCAAGGAAGAAAGGAAGGAAATGTTCACACTATGGGTGGGCATGAATATCTAGGAAAGTAATGTCCAGGAATAATTAGGGTAAGTTGCTCTCCCTCTTAAAGCAGAGCTGCTGACAACTCTGCATACATGACTATAGAAAGAAATAACTGAAAGTAGGTACTCTTGAAGGAGAATACAGCCTACTCATCTTTAATTTTTAACAAAAGATATATTTCCTGGTCTGAACAGGTTTTCAGATAACTGTGAAGATCTGAGCTCTGGTGTAATAAGTTTTGTAGTGCAGTTTGAGGCAAAATGAGTCAGTGGACAGTGAGATTGAGGTAGGGGACTGTGCCTTCACAGAGAACTTCTTGTGCTGTTTTATGTCTACATGGCATGATTTAGCTTTTCCTTCTCTTTGCCATTTGGTCTTTTGGTGTGATTTGCAATAGGAACATGACAGGACTGGGGAGAAATCTCATAGGATACGAATCTCATCTCCAGGCTCCCATTGTCATCAAATATTGTTAGAATAATCAGAATTCTTGCCACGCTTTGTAGTATGAATGACTTGATGGTGTCCAGTCTTAAAAAATGGTTATTATTTGTGGAGTGAGAGTTCTGCCAGTTTGAAATGAGTCTGGAATCTTCATCTGGAAATGAGAGAAAAGGAGAAGCCAGCTGAATTAAACTAAAAAGACCTAAATGTGATGACATTGCAGCTGTTGCAGTGTGAGAAAACCACTTATCTAGGAGGCAAAATAGTTTCAAAAGGCTGGATGCTTGCAAAAAATCTCCTGTTCCACCTTCATAAGGAGTGTGGGAGGTTCTAATAGCTGATGACATAATTTATTGATTTTCTGAGACTAAAGGAGCTACTCTACAGCTGGCAATTTCTGTAAGTCAGCACACAAAATAGTGCTGAGATTGAATGACTTTGCAGGATCACCTGTCCACAAAACCACCAGTGATTGCAAAGCTCTTCTGCTGCCATAGCAGAATCAAATAGAAAGTACCTTATTTTTCCAGTATGCAGCTAGATTAAGAATTTGATGGGACATCACAAGTTTAGCAATTCATCACACAAACGCAAGAGGCAGAAACTGCAGCAGGAATAGCATGGGCTCTTTTGAATGGCACAGATGGCACAGAACCAGACTCTGAGCAGCATGGTGTGTCTTGGGGGAGATATCAACAACATTCACAGGTACTGGGATCTCACTGGGTTCAAAACCCGGCAGCCTCTATTTGTATAAAGATAAAGCACTACCATTCCACTGAGCTCCTGGTAACACGCTTGTCATCTAAATTGGAGGGAAAAATAGTCTACCACAGGTGCTTTAAATGTTGCTAATTTCTTATTTCAAAATACATGTTAGAGTAGGATACACAAACTGAGGCAAGTCCAGACATTGATATGGGCCTCAAAATACATAAATAATTGCTGAGTCATGGCAGAGAGACCTGCTAAAACTGTCAGGTTGGTGCAGCAGCATCACACAAAAAAGCAAGATACTGATCCAGCAGGAGTAAATGGACACTCTGTAAGGGCATTCATTATATTCAGGAGACCAGCTGTAAAGGACTTGAATTCTAAAATACATAACAAAATCACTTTCAATCTTACCACAGGAGACAAAAAGCTTGATTCAAGGTCTGCTGCATCTATATTTCAAGGCAGAAAAAGTTATGAAAACCAGTAAAAGAAGAAAAGTTACAGAAAACCTGGTGCTTGTAAAGCCCCTACTAGAAAAAGCATTCTACAGAGCTTTCTAGAAGAATTAGCTAAAATTGATACAATATTTGCCAAACCTCTATGTAATGAAATGGAGGGATAAAGACAGGGAGAGAGAATTGGTTTCAATTGCCATGCTTCCAATCATTCCAAGGTTTAAAGTAAATATATGCTTTAACCTCTGAGCAAAAATTGTTGAAACTGCTGGACAATGCAGTTGGCTGATGTCTTTCAGAAGGAAACTGGAATATATTGGGACAGATGCAACCTAAAATTATATTTCAAAAAGAGGCTTCTTACAAACTCATCCACTCTTCCACAAAAAAGAGACAGACCACTAGATACAGAAGTATTTGATCTAACTGGACTAAGATGAACCATGTTAGCTACTGTGGTAGTAATAGAAGCTGGGCTCACACCCATCTCTGCAATAACTTCAAGAACACCTGTAGCATGGCAAAAAAAAATCACCATTTTAAGCTGCAATTAAAGACATATTTGCCTTATTTCTCAAGGTATACTCAATCTACTTCCACCTCAAATAGAGACTGAAGAAGATAAGAAGTAGTGTTCAGAAATACTAGCTTACCAAGGTATTTTGCTGTAAAACAGGCTGGTGTTCAGAACAAATGTGCTGCCTTTGCCAGCAAAGAATTCTTTCATTGGTTTCCTTTAGTGTTAAAAACCTCTACAGACAAAAACATTAACTTGGTATGCATGAAAAATTTATATTGAAAAGCCCCCAAATGCACACTGGGAATTGAAAAGGTTTTGCCACAGGTCACTGCCCTGTCACTTAAATGTTCACACAAATAAGGCAGTGGATATGACCTTTGCTTTTAGAAGCCCAGTTATGCTGTTCATGTCTGAGAGTCTCAGTCGATAAAAAAATCTCAACCTATTTATTATTTTACCATTTGAAGCAGGAGATAAGAGTAAGCAAGCAGCAAAAAGGATAGTCTGTGTTTTGCTACAGGAAGAGTAAAACCCCAAGGAAATGGGGAATAATTAATTCCTCTTTAAACAACAGACTCTAGAACAAAAAAGGATTAGTTTGTAACTCTCTGGTGGCCACAGAGAACCATCACATAGTACTTTTCACAAAATACTCAACTCCACAGGAGGAGTTGTTACAGTTTCTGCTTGGCCTTCTCCTCAGAATCATACAGACAAGAGGTGAGCCTATTTTACCACAGGAGACAAAAAGAGCTTAGAGAACTTAATCTCAATGCTGCCACAGACACACTTGATGTCTAGAAATACATTGGGGGAAAGAGAAACACCAAAGAAAGGCCAGATATCAGCATTGGCATAATCACAAATACACACTGTAGCCTACAGTCTAATATAAATTTTCTGATAAGGCCAGTGAACATGAATTATTTATTAATTGGCACTTGGTAAGTTTGTGATGGTGAATATACCACCTGTAATTCAATAACTGGAAGTCTCCTCCAGTCTGATATTGTTCATCAGTGTGGCAGCCTTTCCTTGAAACCTCTTTTCAACACAATTCCCTTCCCCTTTTTGTGTGGTCATATGCTTGTTGCAATCAGGATTTGTCTCACTTATTCCTTGCAACTGCTGATAATCCCACTCCCTTCCAGGGCCTCTGATCTTATAGCGATTCAATATTCTCTTTGTTAAATTCAAGTTCATAAAATGGATATTAATGGGCTTAAATCCATAGGTTCAAGTCCCTCAAGTAATTGTTCCTCAAAAACACCTTATGATTGCCATTGCTTTTATTAATTGATTTAACTGTGTAATTCAGGTACAATAATATAAAACTGAGGCAACACCTGACATATATTTCTGAAATATTAGTAGATGTATATTGTATGTCTACACAGTTCTACATACAAAGGTTTATGGCTTAATTTGTTTTAAGATAGCCATAAATATATAAGAAAGTTGGTTAAGTTTTGGGCACAACTTACGTAGTTCATAAGAACTCCTGTAAGTACAAGAAAAACTGAGAAATAATCTGCTCTTTCACAGCATTGAGACTATGTAGGTTCATGTCTTGGATTATGGAACCAAAAATGTGTATTCTATTTCATTTGTTAAAAGCAGTTGCGGAGATGTTCTTCTTTACCTCTTGTAACTCTGGGGGAAGGGGGGCAGATGCCTTCTGATAATGGGCCAGCTGTTAAAACCAGGTGGGGCAGTGTTTCTTATCTCTTTCACCACCAGACCTCCCTCCAGGGGAATATTTTCTGCTAATGGGCCATTAAGGCTCACCACATGACTGATACAATTCCATCATCCCATTGTAAAATGCTCCACCCAGTGGGGGAAGCCAACCATTCCTACCTGGATAAAAGCTGAGACATAAGAATACAAAGTATCTGGTTCCACTGGATTCCTGGAGGAAGACTGGAGCCTTCTCACCATCAGTGAACCCTTTTTCTACAGGATCATCTCTGCTCCAACAGAACTACATCTGCCACTCCAGGAGGATTTACTTTGGGACTGTTTCCAACACCCTGGCCAACAGGGTGTCAGGTTGTAGCTCTGACTCTGTCAGGGTTTCTAGGATTGTTTGTTTGCTTGTTTGTTTGTTTTACTACTACACTTGTTAATATTCCTAGTAAAGAACTGTTATTCCTATTCCCAAATCTTTGCCTGAAAGCCCTTAATTGCAAAATTATAATTTGGAGGGGCTGAGGGATTTACATTCTCCATTCCAAGAGAAGCTCCAGCTTTCCCTGGCAGATACCTGTCTTTCCAAACCAAGACAGATTTTGGCACCCAATGTGGGGCACAAGGGCATTGAGAGAAAGGAATAACAGTTCTTGTGTACTAGATAGAAGCCCACTGGACAGAATCATGTGGTCTAGCTTTCCCTGGTAACAGAACTCTAATTAGATTTCGGTAGATGCATGGTCTATATAGCCTGAAAAAGCCGATGTGTATGAAATACATCCTGGATTATAATTGAACTGTGAAAATTTGTCTTCTTTTATGGATAGCATCTCCTGAACAGAATGTGGATCACAGTTTTTATCCAAATGATTGTTTGAAATTATTTGAAAAAATCACATTATTGTCTACCATCCTGCCATAATAATAATAGCAGAAAGTTTGATCTGGCTATTTACCAAGCAAGGTATGTTTTGGGTCCAAATAACAGCCCAATAACAGCCTGCCAAGCCACACAACAGCCATTTCCCTGGGTTTATCAAGCCCTTGTGATGCCTCAGTAGAGGGCATGCCACCATCAGATCCATTATTGTCCACACCACTCAACATCTGTGGTATAATTTGTCACACTACAGTCACATCGCAACCATTATTTGAAGACTTACTGACACATTTACTTTGAGGAACCAAAGGTCTGTTCAGCAGAGTCCAAAGACAGGTTATTAAGTCAAAACCAAGAAGGTGACGTAATATCAGTGAGGAATAAAATATTAGTAAAGTAGAAATTCCACTTTTCACCTTTCTGGAATGTCCCACTGTGCACTGGAGTCATGAGAATGGAAAAAAAAAAAAATCCCTGCAGGTAGATTGGACAGGATTATGTACAACAGAACAACTGAACTTGTACCATTTTTCTCAAACTGCCTGAGTCGTACCCTCACAATATGTCAAAAAGTGACTGAAAAACACAGCTATGAAGAAGGATACAGTATTTTCAGTATGACAAGGTTGAATGTAACTGCTTTATGGGAAATGAACAGCACCAGATTGGAGTATGAAATTCTGCAGATGAGTAGCAGATGGCAAATGAAGGCATGTGAATATATGCACATCATACTAAGTCAGGCTAAATTACTAGAAATTTGTGTTCTGCCTTTACAAGTTTGCATTGGTATCAGTTTTCTGTGAGTGTTCATTAAGAGTTAAAGCTGAATCAGATATTGCTTTCATATTGTTCTCCCTCAACTGCAAATATTTGCATATTTTTAAAGCACTGTAATAGAGTTTACCATGCTCACAAGAGTGAGCTCCAAAGCTCACAAGCATTAGGCAGAGCTGCCCTCTGGGTGTAGGTGCAAGTTTGTGGCATGGCATTTAGAAGAAGTCCTGTAAATAACAACTTTTCTTCATATTGACTTTGTGTGCAGAATAAACACAGTTTTAGCCAGATTGACACTTCATTAATACAATTGTTTCAATAGATAATGTTTTTAGATTGTGATTAGAGGAATTCATGATTTGCAATGCATAGCCATTTTAAAAAACCCATGGTGTACTTTGGAGCCAAAAGAGACAACACAACAGTCAGTTAAACAGTCTTCCTTGAGTGTGATTTCTTAATGTGCATCAGAAAAGCACAGAGCTTGATGTACATGGGCTCTTACATCTGCATCTGCTTTTGTCTTTGGAGTACCTTCAGTCACTGTAAAGATATTTACAGCTGATACATATTCAGGACAGAAGCCCAAATTAATGCATTTGGAACAATGTGTTCTTGCTCCCATTCTCATAATGAAATTTGACTTGAATGGGAGCAGTGCTGTGCTCTCTGCAGCTACTGATTATACATGTCAATATTAGACTGTGTTTGAGTGATGCTGTATTATGCATAAGAATATAGCATCATGGTGTTGTTGTGATTCAGCAGGCAACATAATTACATGGATTGCAAGTGAAAATATAGCACTATATATTAATAGCCCATCCTAGCCTTTCCTTATATCTGGACCTTTGTTTACTTAATTAGGAAATATTATAAAGTTAAATCTCTATTTATCTTTCTGGTGATGACCTTGTTCTGAATGCACATACACTGAGAAACCCTTGTTGACATGACTGAGCAGGATATTGTATTTTATTTAATTTACTTTAGAGACTTCTGACACCAATTGCCAGCATGCTTGCAGCCCCAATCTCACTGAAAATCTAATAGCAACATGGTCTTAGAATAACAACCATGTGTTGTTCCTGCATGAAGAAAAACACTGCCACCCTGTTCTGGTAGACTACAGGAGGCCAAGATACGCTTCCCTGTAATTTCAGGTAAAGGAGACTGATTTTTTTGTCAGAATTAAATTTTAACAGGATATTAGAAAATATTTCCCACCTTGTATCCACAGCAGTATGAAAGGAATATGTGAAAAATTGTTATCAATGTCTGCAAGCAATAAGCTTAGGTAGCACAAGTGTTATTAATATCTCAGGTAGTCTCAGTCTTACATATTTATCCTTAAAATAAGAAAACAATCCTAGTGTCAGTTCATAAATGTGAAAAGCTGGCACAGAGATATCTAGTGGCCATCCTAATTCCACGGAGAAAGAATGTGGAAAAAAAGGAAACAAAGCCTGAACTCTGAAGTCAAGCCGTATTAGAATCTCTCTTCTCAGAAAGAACAGAAACCTATTCTTACTAGGATATAACCCAGATTTTAAAAGTCCTCAATCAATAGCAAGATTTCTCATTTGATTTCGTACCTCATCATATGTATGAAATGCCTTGGGCTTTTCATGATCAAACTTGAAGTTCAAAATTAGTAATTAAGTTTTAACAGTTTTCTCCGATGAAAGACCCTCCATGTTCTTACAAGATTTAAAACAAACAAACAAAACAAAACAACAACAACAAAAAAACCACCAACAACAAAAACCCCACAAAACTTTACCAGTTTAAATAGCTAAGATCTAACAGGACAAAATAGGCTGGAGCAGGTAATCTGGATCAGCCTGGGTCCAAACAGGTATTTGGTAACACTGAATTAATAGCAGAAATAAGAGAGAGAGTATATCATGGGCAAATGCAACAAGTGTCTTGTGATTCAGTCACAAAGATACATGGTCCCTGGCAAAGCAATCTCATGGAAACCAATGTGTTAGCAGTAGGTAATGATTGACTTGCTATTTACAGAAGGCTTCATTTAGCCTTTCCTGCTGTCTGTACTTTGTCTTTCAGTTGCTACAAACAGTGGCAGCTTTCCTATGTGTTATAATTACATATTTGTAAATGTAGTTTCAGAAATTCACAAGAACCTGCAAAACCAACACCATAGTTAATTACCACAATGTTTTATTATTAACACTAATGTATGTAACATTCCAATATAAATCTCTTATAAAGATTTTCCATATACCCCACAACATTTTTAAAAGAAAGTGGCACAGGAAGCACCCTCACATTACTATGTTTAGTTTACTGTCATTACTTCAGGTGGACATGGTGAAATCGATTAATAGACATCTCCAAGTACAAAGTTAACTATGTAACAGATGTAGCAACAGAATCACAGTTGTTCATCCTAAAACCCCAGTGATACTTGGTAGATTTTTAGTTAGAGCTACCCTATATTTACAGCAGTTGTATTTAGAACAGTCTGAACTCTGATCTGCAAACAGTCTGTACTATGTTTTTCAAAGTCTTTTTTAAATCAGTGCCGAGTTTACAGTAATATGATTATGTTTTCCACCAGGAAATTATATGTTTTAAGTACTAATGTGGCATTTTCTTTCTTTGACTTTTCACGTTTATTGTTAGCATGAAAATTGCAATATTTGAACTCCATTATATATTAAATTTGAGATTTCTAAGCTGAATATAAAAACAGAGCTAGAGAGAGGGAATAAATGAGGATTGAAAGGAGCCTGGAAGAGGTAGCAAAGATGTGCAAGCTTTCTGCAATATATCAAACACAAAAAGGAGGCAAAATCATAGAATATACTGAGTTGGAAGGGGCCCATCCAGGATCATCAAGTCCAACTCAAAAAAATAGGAATGAGAAATAACCGGAAATCAGTGACTCATAAAATAATAAATTCCTTTGTTTTCACTGAGGTTTATTCTAATGACAGTAATGCAAGGTTTGACTATTCAGTGGGAGAAAAGCCACAATAGAAAGTTTGTGCCCTGACAGCAAGCTTTCTTCCTTTGGTACCTGCTAAATTTGCTGTGTGTCTGAGGGACTGCATCCCACCCTGCCCAGGGACACAGCCTCCTCATGCTTGAATCCAGGGCTCCCTCACCAGCCAGGAGGCTCACACAGCTGACCCCACCCCACAAACTGCCTGGGTGTCTCAGCCTGCCCTGCTGCAGCACATGGGCATCCCTCCCAGTCCTGGTGCCATATGTGAAGTGCAGTGAGTCCCTCTGCCCTTCATCAGCACTTGACATGGCGAGGAGCTGTCACAGAGGATGCTGTCAGGCAAGGTGGGGAGAGATGTGCAGTGTCCACAGCAGTTTCATGGACTCTCCCTGTCCATGGCAGTCCCAACACAGCTTCAGGCTCAGTTTTACATAACAGTATTTCTTGTATAGGCAGTGAAAGTTCCTAAGAAAGCAACATATGTACAGCAGAAGCTGTGACCTTATCTTTCCTTCATGCCTTCACACCTCCTGTAAAACTGCAAGTAAAAGAGAAGAATCCAGCTGACGAGGGAGCTGTCTCTTCCTCTGCCTCTTCCTTCACAGAGCTGGCAAAGATGGATGAGCTGATTCTGCCATGGAAAAGGCAGCTGTCAGGCTTGCTTTATGGGAGGCTTCTGGAGGCCTGTAACCTACCTAGCTCTGGGACAACTCAAATACGCTGTCCTTGCATCTCGATGTTCTCCATTATCTCCCTCATTACACATAGTAGAAGACCATACATGCAGTATCCAATAAAACAAGGATGTCAAGCACAATCTCAGAGTTATGACTGCAATACAAATAACTGACAGAAATTCACAGAAGACAGCGAATTGAGACCAACAGTAAATATTTACCAATATTAACCAGTAAAATTAAATCCTGTGGAAATAGCATGATTAAAAGCTTGGGCAGACATGGACAGATGCAACTTCGAAAAATCATGGCTGCAGTTTGAAAGAAATAATTTAATACACCAAAACACTTCTAGGGACAAAGTACAATAAAAGTTAGCAAGTAGGAGTATTTGTTGCGTTTTAGCAATGGAAAGCACTTGGAGCCACTTACTTTAGGGGCAAGTAACATGGGGGATGGCAGTGACAGAAATATTTCTTCTTGGCTTGGTGTAGTGTCACTGCACTGCTATTCAGTTTTTAAAACTCCATACAGTGGTGCTGAGAAAAATAAGATAAACTAATGTATTATTGGATTTTTTGCACTTTCCACTTCCTTCAAGCACTATGCCCTCAGCATAGAAATTCAAGTGGGACCAAGGAGCAGTCTGGAGAGAACTGGAGAGGTCTGCTGCAGGGTAGAAGTGAGAACTAGACTATTGCTTTAGGAGCACTTAGTACACTTTGAGTGGATGGCTGCAGATAAATGGCTATAGTATACCATTCACGTATTTTATTTGAAATACACCCAGCAAATGCCAAGTTGCTGGTGCTGTTCACTTGAACAGTCCTAGTATGGAAGTCCTGTCATGCAACATGGGCTGAAGCTTCAGAGCTGGAACTTGAACCATCCAGTGTTTGGAGCATCTGTAACACTTGTCTTCTGGCTCATGCTCAGAACTATTCAAGCATATGTGTTCTCCACACGCACAATTATGTCCTAGCACAAACTGAGCAGCTATTTGTCAAAGTGAACAGCAATCCCTGGTATATGGGGGTTCTGAAAACAAGGATTTATATTCCACAGTGATCAAAAGGCAGGTGTAAAGCAATCTCACTGAATCTGTGCAAACAGGCTATGTACAAGTTACATAAAGGTGCTCAGAGAAGCATAAGAAGACATGGAAGGAAACCATACATAAAGAAATAAACTGGTAACATTGCAGTAGTGCTGCAACGATTTCAGAAGTCACTGAGATACTGTATAAGGCACATTTTGGAGAGAAGAATACATGCAGTAAAGAAGTCAAAGAACCTTTAACTGGTGCATGAATTTTGGACTTCCAAAGTTTTCAAGATAATCTGTTATCTTGAGGGCTCGAGTCTTCCTCAATGAAAAGAAAGAGGACTCATGGTTGCATGCGGGAGTCAATGCGGTAATGGGAAATTCTAGGCACCAGAGGACTCGGAGAAAATCCCCGACCTGCCCGGGGCTCCATCAGTGCGCGGAGGCCGCATTGGCCCCGCGGACGATACCCCGGGCAGGGCACCGCCGCTACCGCTGCAGCTCCAGCTGGGGAAGGAGGGAGCCTGGCGGGCCCAGGGAGAACTTCGGGTGGCCTTGGCAAAGTAAGAAAGGTGTCAGCAAAGGTTTAGAAAGCCTGAGAGACACCAGGGGAAGGGCGGGATGACCGGGTCCGCCCGTCACCGCCGCCCCCGCGGGGAGCAGAGTCGGCGCCGCGGGCCCTTCCCGCACATTCGGGCAGGGGCGGCCGATGCGGTGAGGCCGCCGCTCCGGTCCGTCACCGCCCCGGCTGCGATGCTCCGGGGCGGGATCGGCGCTTCGCCACTCCCCGCAACCTCCCGGGTGGCCCCGCGGGAAGGCACCGGGTGCCGCCCCGGGGATCGTGGGCCACTTCGCCAAGCCCCCCTCGTCCCCACCCGGGCTCCCCCGGCCCCGGCCGCTGCCCCCACCCCTGCGGCCTCCGCCTTCCCCTCCCCTTCCCCTCCCGGTCCCTCCTCCCCGGCGGCGCCGGCCGTGCCCGCCTCGACTGAGGGGCGGCTGCCGCTGCTGCTGCCGCTGCCAGCGGCGGCTCCGTGAAAATGTCCGAGCGCGGCGGCTTCTACCGGCAGGAGCTGAACAAGACGGTGTGGGAGGTGCCCCAGCGCTACCAGAACCTGACCCCCGTCGGCTCCGGCGCCTACGGTTCCGTCTGGTAGGTGCGGGGCGGCGGCAGAGGGGCCGGGAGCCGGCAGGTGCAGCCGGCGGGCGGACAGGACGGACAATGCGGGGCAGGCGGGAGCCCCGCGGCGCGCCGGGGGTGGTGTGCGGGGAGCGGGGGTGGCGGCGGCGGCGGCGGGGCGGGGGCGTGTCCGCCGGGCAGCGGCGTGAGCGGCGCCGGAGCTCCCGCCGCGCTGCCCCGGCCGGCGGCCCCGCGGGGCCGGGCATGCCGCGCCGTCACCCGGGCAACCGCGCCCGCCGCCGCCCGGGGCAGCCCCTGCCCGCCCTCCCGGGGCCGCCCCCCCGGGCTCCGGGCCGCTCCCCGGGGTCCCTCCCCGGGCCGGCAGCACCGGGTGACCGCCCGCCGCGGGGTGGCTGCCGGCCGGGGCTGCTCCCGCCGCAGGGAGAATTGCCCCGGAGCCGAGAATCCTGCAGAGTCATGGCGGTACCGAGCGGGGTCCGGGAGGGCTCCCCGGCGGCCGCGGCCCTTCCAGCCGGGGCTGTAGCGGGACATCCCGCAAGGCCCCGGGGCATCCGCGGCGCGGGGAGAGTCCTGTCGGCCGAGACAATGGGGGCAGCCCCGGAGCGGGGCAGGCTGAGGGACAGGACGGGATGCTCACCCGGTGCTTTCGGGGGCATCGCAAATGAGGACAGATTGCCGCCCAAGGGCTTCAGCATCTCAGGGATTTAGAAGGGCTTGCCACATGTTGTCATAAAACGTTTCTCTTTCTTTGATAATTCCTACGTCAGGCTTGCACTCTCGGGAACTCCCAGTGCAGGTTGGGCTGTTACTTTAGTATTTGATGCATACTTTACTACGCTTATAAAAGCTTTGAATCAATTTTTGGAAATAGTAGTGGCTTTTAAGGGGTTTTTGAGAAAGAGTCGTGTTTCTTTTGTAAGCTGGGTGAGTGGAATTATGTAAAACAGTCCATAATGGGCCTTTAAATACAAGTACTACTTTAAATAAAAATACTAAAAAAAATTTCTTTAGAACTTTGCTTTTTGCCATGCTCTAAACTCATGCAGTAGTTCTCACTTTTTCTCCACAATCAGGTACCACAGAGTATTTATGGAGCTTTGTATTAGTTCACTCTCTAGCTCTGTGAAATGTCCAAGTTTACACATAAACTAGGAATATGCATTTAAAAAACCTCCAACTATCAACAGAAACTATCAACAGAGAGTGATGTGAAGTATCTTTGAATTCTTTTCTTTTTTATTATTTCCGATTTATTCTTGCACCAAGGAGCTCTAGGCAAATACCATGTGAGTGTCAATACCTGCCCTTGTAGTTAGCATTTGATGATCTCCTGGGAATAGTTCTACAACGACTTAATTTATTTACACGATAAAAATCTTAGTTTGTGAAATAAAAGAGGAGAAAGTAAACTAAGTGCTGGATGGATATACAGTAGCAGAGCAACTACTTTTATGTTCCAATTGAAACTGCATTTCTGGTTACTTTCCCTATTTATGCTGACATAGTTTTGAGGGAAAGACCTACTTTAGTGAATTTTGTAATGAGATGTCAAGACTTTTGTGAAATTGCAAAGGAAGTGAAAACATCTCGTGGTTCACTTGCAGCACAGCTGGTGCTTTGGGTTTTGAAACTGCACAGCCAAGGAAATCCTAGTAATTTTTATCAATTACAAGGCCTGGGAACTGAGATGTAAAATGGAGACTGGAAGATGCTATGAGAAAGGTTTACTCTAAAATAAACATTTAAAAATAGAATATAGCAATAAAACATTGCTCTATATTAATAGCCTTGTTAACATCAATGAAGTATGAACCCAAACAGAAGCTTGAATGTGAGGAAAAGGTATGCATCTCTGAGAAAAGCCATCTATTTTTAGTGTCTATTGAAATTGATTTTTTTTCTGTCTGTGTGCATGTGCTTTACCCAAGAGACCTACGAGATGCAGCCATTCCCTTGAGTCATATGCTATATTGCTTCTGTGAATAGTTGTACTCCTATTCAGTAAAGTATCTAAAAACATATTCAAGTCTTGCAGAAACTACTGGAATTAAACAAATCCTAAGTGCTTTGATGAATAGAAGCCAAGGTCCTGAACTCCAAACGCTGGCTTTGAAATGAGAACAGAGTTGTTGTAACACATCTTTTCTACCTCAGTGAAACTGTTCTCTAGGCCTACCCTTTTCTTTTTTTTCAGTAAATTACTGGTCATAGCCCATAGACTTGGGTAACTGAATTGATAACTGGTAAAAAGAAACGTATTGTAAATACTTGCATTTAAGCATCTTTTGCTGGCAGCTCAAAACCAATAGAGCAGTTTGTGTCAGGAGTCTGTGTTTTGGCCCTGTTTACTGACATTTCATATGTCCGGTAGAATTCGTGTTTGCATTAGTTGCAGATACATCAGATATTCTACAGAGGTAGGTATTACTGGTTTAAAACAGATTCACTTTTAGAGAGATATCTGTACCAAGCACAATGCTTTCCCTTTATTTTTTTTTTGGCGGGGGGGGGGGGGGGGTGTTGTGGTTTTTGTTGTTTTGTGGTTTTTTTTTTTTTTTAGGGTTTTGGGGTTTTTGTTGTGTTTTGTTTTGTTGTTTTTGTTTTTTTGTTTGTTTGGTTGGTTTTTTGTTTGTTTTTGTTTAGATGTGGAATAGGTAGAAACCCCAAATGCTTCCCTATATAAAATGCTTCCCTATTTCCTCACTTTTTAAATGACATATCACAAAGAACATTTTGTTTTGGAAATCCTCCAAACTCAGCTGCTCTGCCAAGCAGAGTTGTACCTTAGCATCTCTGTGAATCACAGAGAGAACTGTGAGGTCTTTTCCTCAAGCAGTTAATCCTTGCAGTACTTTTTGTGTTACTCTTGTATTTTAGCTCTGTGCAAGGCTTTCTTTTACCTGAACATTTTCTTTTGGCCATTCAAGTTCCTGTATTTTCTGTCATTTTCCTCTGTCAGATCTGGTTTTTTTAAGTTTAGGAAAAAAGTTTAAAGCTGGGGGATGGGAGCGTGTAGTTTAGTTACAAGTAAAATTATCATTGGCATTTTCAACTGTACATTTTACTTAATTTCTCTTTTTTTCTAGGGGTTGGATTTTATTAGCAAGTATCAAATTTACATTCACAACTGGTTTTGGAATAGTTTTCTTTTTGTGCTATAGCTTTGCCTATCAAGATGAGGGTTTTTTATTATTAGACGATTATTTAAACTCTTTCTCAAGCCAAAATTTGGTTTAATTTAAAGTTTTCTTGAAAAAATGTGGTTTTGGTGTCCAGCCTTTATAGCTGGATTTACCTCTCACAGAAGTCAAAGAGCTGGTTGACTCTTAAGGGACCAGGCACCAGACCTGCTAATTGAGAGTTTTGCAGCATTTAAGTTACATTAAGCCATTTAGATAGGAAGCAAGATAGCTTACATTCACAAGGTAGTCTTAATCTACAACCCTTTCTTTTCAGTTCTAGAGAAAAGCGACTATGCCTCAGGTCAAACTGAATTTTAAATTCTTGTTCTTTATGGTTCTGCTTTTTAAAATAAGAATTCTGGCTGGGTTTGAGTCTTCAAACTGTCCCAGTGATGTTGCTTATAAATGGGATCTTTAGGCTGGAGCATCTGTGCTTTCCAGCTGTGTGCCCTGGTAATTCCACTGTGGTTTGGTACCTGACCACCTTTTCTTCTGGAAGGTGGCATTGCTACCTGCTTGAAAAAGAGCTTCATCTTTTTAAAATACTTCTTATTATACCACAAATTATGTAACATGTATAGATTTTTGGTTTCCTATTCTTTGGATCTTTTTAAAGCCCGTATGCCTCTTTCTATGCCAGCTTTTGTAAACTGTCTTCCAACCTATTTAGTCCTATTTTTGCCTGGGAGGGATTGACGGCATTCTGCAGCCTGCTGCCTCTGATCTCTCCAACAGGTTGTTTCCCATTAGCATATTGCAGGCTCTGTGTTCTTCCTTCTTTGGAAAGAACAGACCTTGCAAGATGAACCAAACAGACTTCAGAGTTCCTTCCCAACCATAAGCTCCTGCACTGTTTTCTCAGAGTCTCTTGGCATCAACAGTACTTACATTCAGTCTCTTTTGATTTTAAGACTATGCAATGCCTAACACCAACTCAGGTGACCTAACACATTTTTAAGAAGAGGCCTGTTAAGTCAGAGTGTAATGGCACAGGCCTCAGTTCAAAAAAAGCAGGAAAGTAAAGCCTGCCTTGAGTCATTTACAGCACTCCAGCATCCCTCTATCCTGTTAACTTTAAGTGCATGCTTAAGATTCATTGACTTTTTGTCCTTTCTAGTTTTGGGTAAATATGGGGGAAGGTGGAATAGTGTTTAGGCTACAGTTTTGCTTTGGGGAAGTACAAGTGGAAAAATAGAAGCAGAAGCCTCTTATCTTGAAATTTAACCCCTTCTTTCCTGCCGTTCACCCCATTCTGTGCTTCTGATTAGATGGTACTTGCAAATGTTTTGAGGACATTAGCTTGCAATACTGGGATATAACACTGCTGATACCATCCTTTTCACATTGAGGAACTCTTAAGAAGATGCTAAGACAACTCAGTAGCATGCGAGGGTTTTTAAAAGCTGGTATAAATTGACTTTAGCTGACAAAGAGAAAAATTACTTCATTCAAGATTGTACTTGATGATTTCAGGTTGGTTTTTTTTTTAAGTATCTGTTTAGTTAGCTGTAGTGATACTAAGTGTATGATTTCAACTGTGAGATCAGGTTACTGAAGTTATGGTGTGTATCACTGTAGCACTGCATGCTACTTTAAATAGTAAATGCTGAGATAAACTTTTGGAGTGTAGTAACAAACAACTGCTGTATGTAAATACAGCTGGAAACTGAAGATGATATAGATCTTTACAGGCTAAATGCACAATCCCAGGCACATGTGGATTTTAATGGACTCCCTGTGGACTTTTTTCTGATTAAGTCTTTTGTTTCCAACATAAATACAGGAGCTGAACTTCATCTTACAAATGGTTGTAATTATTGGAAAGTTTTCACTCAACATTGTCAAAATACTGCTGTCCAAGATCTGATAGGAGTTGTCTATTTTTGGTATGTGGCGTTCAGAAGGAAAGTATTGAAGCCTTTCTTTAGTTGTGCAGGTATTTAGAGTGGACCCCTCCACGCATATTCAAAAGCTTGAAAACTGAGATGAAGGCTGATGTGAGAGCCCAGTCAGAGGCAAGACACATCTTAAAAGTCAGTCTATGTAATAACAATACTTAAAACAAGAAACAAGGCCTTGAAGGTGAGGTTGCAACAGAGAGGAGAACTAAATAAAAGAGGTTGAATGGTCAGTGGTATCGATTAGGAGGATCTTTGCAGCAGTATTGCTGGAGTGAATGGATGAAAATGAGCGAAGTAACAAAAAAATGCTGCAGAGTGAAAAAACCCTCAGAGGAGCATAAAGAAATAGCCATTAAATATAAAGGTACTGTGGGATTTGCAGCTACAAAGCCAAGAAAGGTCAAGAATTTAGGAATTTTTGTGAAAGATGCATGAAGGAAGACAGAAGGGTGTTTCTGAGCACTGGCTGGGGAGACAACACTAGGGGAGTTTGTTGAGAGCGGTTTTGTGGAGCACTAGGGTAGAATGCAGATTGCTTGTCATTCCTGTGTCTGGTTTCATCCTGATTGTTTCCCAGCTGTTGGAACAGTGTAGTTAACTCACTTGGGAAAGGAAAGGGAAGCAGGATGGTAATTAGTGGTGTCAAGGTCCCTATTTTAAATGAGAATGTCTAATAACATTTTTAATGAAGGAGGTATTTGTGGAGAAGGATGAGAATTGCTGTGACAGAGATTTTTATGTAGGGTGCTACATAAGGGTGCTCCACTAAGCTTGTGGAGTAGTTGGGGAGCAGATGACATCTGAATGTGTGTGAGGAGGGTGACAGAGGGGTTTGTAGGAAAAGTGAAGAAAAGACAAAGTTAAGGAGTAGGGACTTTGTATGATGCAGATTTTATTTCATGGGAAATTAGTGAGATTTTTTTTAAAGATAGGGGAGGCATGGGGTGGTAGATGAGGTGAACCAGTTGTGGCAGAAAGGCAAGAAGGATCATGGAATGGCAGCCTTCTGTGTGGCTGTAAGAATACCTTAACAGAGGGTATTCTCTGCAGGTCTCCATCCTTCCTTCAATCTCTTTTTTTATGATACATACCTTCCTGACTACATTAGGCAGCAGTGGCATAGCTGCCTGCTTTCCTGTCCTTCTGTCAGCCATGGTTAAAACTGGGGACATAGTCCCTTTCCCAAAGACCTAAAAGTCTTAGGGCCTGGTTCCTTGTATTCAGTACATCTTCACAAGGAGCTGCTTGCAGCTTCAGAACCTGTTAGCTGATTCATTAGTTCTGCCCATGCAGTTGGGAAGGGAGAGGACATTTCAAACCCCTACGTAACCTGGGAATAAATTGCTACCATTTCATATTTTGGCTGTTGTGGAGAGAGGAAACAGGAAATGTGAAGGAGAAGTGGGGGGAGGAATAGGAAAAAGAAGGACAAAATATAAGTGAGATTTTGTCTGTATAAATTTAATGTTTTTGAAAGCACTGATATTTTTCGTGTTAAACTTTACATCCAGACTAACTGCAAGCATTTCTATCTGAAGCTTCAGAGCCCACAATGTATAACAACCTGTCAGTCTTTTTTTTTTTTTTTTTTTTTTTAATACTGAATGGAACACATTTGTCACTAGCAGTGTACTGGTTTAGTGGCAGCAGACTGATATTCCTGTTTACTTACTGACATTGGGCTTAGGCTATGTAGAATACATGATTATTTTAGTATCCATGAGCTGGTTGCACATGCTGAAGAAGCTAACACCTTATGACCCCAACCTTTTTTTGTAAATTTTTCTCATAACCATGACTTTAAATGCATCATTCCCACTGATATAAGCTGTGCTGTCTGTAGCTTCACCTAGAAAAGTGTGACAGCTCCTCTGTAAAGTTATTTAAATGTTTCAGTCAATGTGAAGGCATGGGAGACAGATCAAAAAATAAAATATGGCTTGTGGATTCAGAGGCTTATACAGCACTTTTCTGATCACGTTTCATCGAACGAAAACTGGTGATGTGTTCACATAAACATGTGGAGAGTGATTATTTTTTAGTATTTTCAATGTCTGCTTAAAACAAAAAACCAACATATTTTTATGTTGGTTATAGAACAATTATGCTTACATATTAGCATATGTAAGAGATATTTTGTGGGTTTATGTTTAGATTTAGGGGCAAATTAATCTGAGATGATTAACAGTCATTGTACTAAAACCAAAACCATTGATGCTAATGCTCAGCATGGTGTGTTAGAATAATGTCCAAGTGAGGGGACATAATTTTTACAGTACCATAACTTGTCATCATCAAGCAAGTGGGGTTTTTGTCTAATGAGAAGATTAATATGTAGTTTCAGAGCTTCCCATTACTCATCCTCATCCTGTTTTTTCTTGCTACCATCTAATTTTTTCCTTATGGTTTCCATTTGATGCACATATATGTTGTGATTTGTGTGGTTTAGCAAACAAACCTTGCAGCTAGCTCTTAGGGAGTGAAAATCACTAACATGAACTTGCAAAACAGTAACAAAACATTTATAGAGAAGAAACAAATTAACCATTTCCTGGGTTTACTTTACTGCTTAACTTAAAATGGCTGTGGGTAGCTGTTTTCTCTTGCTTGGCTGCCAATAGCTGTTATGGTCCATTTGCTACTATTGGACAGATGCTGTGTGTGCTTTTTTCATGACTATTCCATATCTCAATAAAAAGTAGTTTTTTGTTTAAATGTAAAGTGAATAAATATTTGTATTTTAAAGAAGAACAAGTTAGGTAAATCTCAGAAGACAAAGCTCACAAAGTAAACCTTGCAAATAAACAAAATCCATGTTGTTCATGTGATGACTTTCTTTCACTTACATGCCATTTACGAGAAGTGTAAAAAAGGCTCTTTATTCATTGCAGTTGTAGGAACCCAAATCACATGAAATTACTAGAAAATGTCTCAGGGCAGGGTTCCTATGGTCCCTCTTTTCTATCTTACTTCCCAGTGCATGGTGCAGTAAGGGCTGCCTCCATCAGTGATGACATTCCCTGAGTGTTGACCCTTCTTCAGTTCTTTCCCCTTCAATACCTGCTCACACAGACCCTTCTGCTGCTGTTACTTGTTTTTCTCAGAAATTTAGGATCTTAAAAATGAAGAGGACATCTGTCCACAACGATGTTCATGTCTCCTTCTAGTGGAAGTAGTCAGTGGGTACATGAAAGGGTGCTGAAGTCTGCAGATAAGAATTCAAAATCGTGAACCTGTGTTTCGAGCATGAATTGCATTTTTGGTGTTTTTGTTGTCGTTCTCTTAACAGTTACATGTAATGGGGATTTTTTTAAATGTCTTGGAGGAATGTGACCAGTGAAGGAAAGAAACTTGTGCTGCAGTGAAAGAAACAAAAACAGAATTCTGGAACAATATGGGAAAATACCAGCCCCAATGTCACTCTCACATGTGCTGCGTCCAGCATTCTCTCCGAGTTTTGGTATAGTGTGTCCAGCCAATTGTTAAACTTCTGTTAATATAAAGGTAGCAGCCTTACAAGCTGAGACACTGAATTATATTTTAAAAAATCCGAAAAGTTGTCTTCTGGTTTTTGCACCTAACCCCAAATCAGTTGCTTACATTGCATATACCTGAATAATACAGCTATAATGCTTGTGAAAGACTTTGTAGACAGTCAAAATCTTGTGGTTATCCAGAGTGATGGGGATGGAATATTGTCTGACATGGGTAACCTACAGCAAATGGGAATGTTGCTGGAGACACAAGACTGGCACCGCGTACAACCAGCTTTGGCTCGTGCCTGCATCAGCTACACCTGAGCTGAGCTGGCCCCAGGAATGAAGAGAACTCACAGACTGAACGCTGCAATCAAGATTACCTTTTTCCAGGCAATGTGGGTAATGCTGTGCCCAGCTGGGAAGCCCTCTCTGAGGCCAAAGCATTAAGAATTTCAAGGGCTGGCTGTAGTTCAAGGGGACCAGCTGATCCCAGGAGGAGTTCTTCCTGCATTGGATACTGGAGTTAACTAAATAGATACAAGTTGGCTCCATGTGTGGTTTTTAAGATCAGGCTCCTACAAACAGCCCTCCAGCTGCTGAAGCAAATTTGATCCCAAAGGCTAAGCAGCCACAGATGAATAGTGTGCTTCTAGTCCCAAAATCCCTGAGGGGTCTGAGCAGGCTGCGCACATGAATAGTCTGTCTGTCCAGTTTTACTGCTCTGCAACCACAGAGGATAAACTCCATGGATACTGGGGAAATTGCTGTATGGACAGCCATAGTTATTAACATCAGCTACCAAAATCCATATCTCATCAAAAGTTACAAAGTTATCTTGAGGCTGTTAAAATCCCATACTTCCTGCCTCTTGAGATTTTGGACTGCAGTCCTATGTTCAAACTTTTCTCTGAAATCTTAAGAACTGGGAAAATGTGCATATAACTAAAAGTTGATATTTCATCTAGTGGAACTTCAATAGAATTATTAAATATAGGAGTTGACAACATTAAAAAGGTGAGTCTAATTTAAGCAATGATTGAAAATCACACTAAACCAAAGTCTCTAATCTGTGTAAAAATGATGCCATCCCAGCTAAGTAACAGCTTTTTATCCTTGATCTTGAAAAGGAGAGACAGCAAAAAATGTGTCATAACTCTGATGGGTTCTGGGTCAAGAATGATCCTATCTGAAAAAGCTATTGCTATGATTGTTACAAGTTATTTCTTGTTAACTAAAAAGATAGTGGCAATTTTATTTCTTTCTAAATTATGGTAGAAAGTCTGTCTAAAGTAGTATTATTTGGCATTATGATTAAATTTTATTATATTGTGTTTCAGTTATTAAATTGTTCTTATGTCAACACATAAGGTTTACTTTTTCTTTCTGAGGTGGAGGTGGAAGGGAGTGAGCAGGCAGCAGTGTGGCACTTAGTTGCCAGCTGCAGTTAAACCATGACAAAGGGCCTCTAACCCTTTTCTTCCTTGTTAAATCAGATTAGTTAACACCATGGGTTTGGAGGTTTTTTAAGAAGCAATTTTCATTTTAATTATGCTGGTTACTGGCCCCCAAGGAAGGATTTACAGGTGCCAAGCACAGGTGGGCCTGTAGTTTTGCTGTGACTGGAACCAGAGATGTCCTCTCCTGGGACTACTCTGAAAGCTGAGTATTCGTGGGGAAATCACATGGGAAGGGAAGCAACTCATCCTGCCACCTAAGTTTACTCAGCAGCTGATGAGGGGTTCAGGGGACAAGCCAGATTGTAGCTATGATGATATAATAGCAAGACAGAGAGAGATCTAGTCTAAAAATGTGATCACAGAGGCAGTAGCAGAGATCACATATGCAAGTCCTCCTTGAATTTGACAAACAAGTCAGTTCAAACAACATGAAATATATTTTTGAATGCTTTACTGTTAGTAACTTGAATTATGATGATGGCAAACCTGGCAAGGAAGGAGTCTGAAGGTATTATCTCTGATTGTAATTTGGTACAGTTAGTTCTATGTGGAAGCACTCATTTAAACCAAGTCAGTCTTAGCAGCTTCAGTTCATGATTTCCTGTTGGAGGTCTCAGGACTCAACTTTCCTTTTCCTTTCCCTCTTTCCATCTTCCCCTTTTTCCCTTTTCCTCTTTCCCTTTTCCTCTTTCCTTTTCTCTTCTCTCTCCTTATATGATTCTATCTTGGGTCTAAAAAGCTGCTGTCATGAGAATTACTGAAGCTAAAAAGATTGTGCTTTGTACCATCTGAAAGCTTTGCAGCCTTGAGTCATACAGAGGATAAAAAGCAATTCATCTTAAAGATCAGTGTTTTTTAAACCACTGAAACTCACATTTGAACTTAGAATTGGGAGGAGAGTGATGTTTATCATGATAACAGGATTTAAAATCTAGTTTTCCTAGCCTTGTATAATGTGTACAGTATTTCACAAACTGGTACAAGCATGAGTGGGAAGGCTTGTGAATTACCAGGAAAGCTGAGATGTTAAGCAAACTGCTGTTTTGAGCAACGTTATTTATTTACCTGGATAAACATTTCCTTTCCCCCCAAAAGTGGAAAGACTATAGACAGTGTTTATTTGTGAGACTTGACAGTGTTCTCCAGTGGCTTTGTTACCCATGACTAAACACAGGGCAATTATATCTAATCTTTGTTATATTAAAGCTAAGCATTGGCCTCCTTTTTTATTTCTTTAGATTTATTTATGCAGCCTCCATGTTGTCCTTGTGGCTGGTCATGTGGAATTTAAGAAATTTCTGTTGTCAGTTGTCCTCACACATTTGTTCCTTTAGCTGCTCCATGTAATTAGGCCGCACAGCATCCTCATATCCTGAATAACTCTGTCCCTGCCCTACTGTTGGAACAAGTTTTTCTATTATATCCATTCCATCCACTCATCAGAGTGATTACCAGTCTTCTTCCTATGCATTCTTTCCTCTGCTCTGGAAATGCCCTTTCTGAGGTGCTCAGCATAACCACAGCACTCTACACCTTTAAAACTTGCCAGAAGATCAGCTTCTGCGATGCTTGCAAAAAACTGGCAGTAATCTGCTTATCTATGTCATTTATCTCATGAGTGACTCCCTCCTTCCATAGAGCCTACAGGAAATCTGTTGATTAAATCTACTTGCTTCTATTCTGTCTTTATGAAATTCTGGGTTGGCCTCATGGAGGGGTTAATTCTAGCACAACCACCTTTCAGATGCCATTGTTCTTCCTGCATGTTTGTTGATTGTATCCTTTGTTTCTTCTGATTAGAAACACCACCTTGTCCTGCAGATAGAGGCTTTGCTCTTCACGTGGTTTGTGACTTTGGCATAGCACCAAATATGTGTCAGAGTCCACCTGATTGTAGGCTCAGTGTATTAGTTTGGAAGCTACATAAGGCACCATCATTTTTTTTCTCTAGCAGGTGTGTTCTACAACAATTTGTGAAAGTGTTTAAAACACATGCAGAAGAAGTTAGGAGCATTTGATGTGACTGCTGAACTGTTGACATTAATCTCCACGTTTTTCATGTTGTTTAATTTTTTGTTTGTAGCTCCAGAAAAGTTCTGTAAGATGAATATGTGGGAAGGCTCTTGGTAGCACTCTCTAGCAAGTACACATAGTGTCATCCACTGTTTAAACTGAGAATTCCCAGGTATTTTATTTGAACACAATTACTTAATAGGTAAGAGTAACAACAGAAAGAATTTTTTTTTCTTCTTAAGAGAATGTAACAATCCTTTTATAATTGTACTATGTAGTGTCATGAAGTAATACATACAGGGATCATTTTTGTCCCTGTGCTGCATATCAAACATCATTTATTTGTGGCTTCTCATGTCTTTCTAAAGCCCAAAAAGAGCAGGTCTCCCTTGCTTGCAAATATTGACTTGTATATTTAGTGTCCTCTTCAGCAGGGCACCTCCATTGTGGGACAGTAAGCACATGCTGTGGATCTGTGGGCTGGAGTATAAGACGTGCCCATTCTTCATTTGTTGGGAATGGCATGGCCATGGTTGTGTCAGCATCCTAACTTGATACCAGTTTGGGGACATTATCGTCCATCAAGCTAATGGTTACATAATAATTAATGTTCATAGATATAAAGGCAGTGGTCCTCCAATTAGTAAAGGTTCCAGTTTGCTCAGTAAAAACAAACTTCACTTTGAATCCCCATATTCCCTACGAGCCTTGCCTTGGAGCTGGAAGCTGGAGCTGCACCAATGAAGCTAATTGTCTGGTTAATTTTCCTGCCATTTGGGGAAAGGTTTGCCTGGGGACGAGTCCTGAACAGTACCATAAGCATTAGTAATTTGCTAGATGGAAAGCAAAGGACCTGTGTTCGAATACTCAGGAGTTACTGCTGACTGGCTCCCTGGTTGCAGTCCCTGAGTAGAAGGTGAAAGAGGGTAAAGGAAAGCAGAGTGCAAGTTCCTTCGGTGAACTGGTTGAGAGCTTTGCTGTAGAACATGCCATCAATGTGGACTTTTTCTTTTCTTCTTCCAGCTCAGCTTATGATACCAAAACGAGACAGAAGGTGGCAGTGAAAAAGCTTTCAAGACCTTTTCAATCACTTATCCATGCCCGGAGGACCTACCGAGAGCTTCGGTTGCTTAAGCACATGAAACATGAGAACGTAAGTGGAGAGTGAGTTCTTCCCTTTGGATTTCCATTAGAAAAGTTTACAATACAATATGCAACTGTCTAGCTACCCAAGATACCTGGACCTAGCCACCTTAGGTGTAGTGAAGTCACTGGACTTTAGAAACTTTCAGTAACAGGCTGCATTTTTATTTTAAAAATATTTAACTGAATCTTGAAGGTGAGGTTAATGAAACTCAAAACAAGTCATCATAGTCTAATAACATAATAAAAGTATTCTATTCATTACTGTTGAAACATCTTGAAACATCAGCCCAGGAAAAAACAAAAGACCCCACACCTCAAACCTCAGCTTTTGCTGAACATGGATTCTGTTGAGAAATTAAGGGCAGATTAGTCTCGCTGCAATTGACAACAGTGTAATAGCTAAATGAAAGACAGTAGAACTTCAGATCCCACACAACTGAGTACTGGTCTAAGTTTATGTGGTAAACACATAAACACAGTTGATTTCAGTGGAGCATCCACTTGCTTAAAGGTAGTCTGATGGCTTGAAGCCTGAAGAAAATATGGTTGATTGAAAAGTATCCCAGAAAAAGGATGAAAAAGGATAAAAAAAGTCAACAAAAACAGACCAAGAAAACTCATGAAACTGTGTGTCATCTAAAGTGCAACAATTGTATAAGGCATGTGTCAGCTTTTCTGTAATGAGATATTACTTCTTCTGCCTTTTTTTTTTACTCTTTGTAATTAAGATTGTAATTAAGATGGCTGATGTGATACCTTTATCGATCACCTGCTGTGTCAGTTTTCAGTATGACCATGTGTCATATTTATGTAAATTTCATCCCAAAAATGCTGAGCACTGTCAATACAAATTACAGGTTGCTTTACGGGTTTGTAAAAATGAAATGTAACTTTCTTCCCCTTCTTTCACTGGCAGGTTATAGGACTGCTAGATGTTTTTACACCTGCAACATCAATAGAAAACTTTAATGAAGTGTAAGTAAAATTTTTTTAATCATTCTGGCTAGTTACTGAGGAAGTAAATACCATTCAGGTTTTAAAAAGGAAGAACATAACATTTCTAAAAGACTTTCAGCCCCAGTCAGCTTTGTAAAAATCATTTTGCAACTTTCCCACAAAAGAGGAGGCAGGAGATGGACGTCATTTTTGTACTTTTCTAAATGAAAATTTAAATTATTTAGATTAGATTAAAGGTATATGGTAAATTATTTAATGCTGCATAAATGCCAATAAACTTAAAAGCTTTTCAGTTCAATTGTGTGCTTGTAACCTGTAGATTATTTGTTCATACATGGACGGCAGAGTTCAGGAATGCAGGAAAATATTCTGTTAGTTAACTGAGACAAAGTAAATTAAAGCTAGAGTGTTGGCTAATCTAAAACTAGGTGTATTTTGGTGTGACTCAAACATATGATTTATGCTGATTTTCTTTTGGTTTACATAACTGTATAAGCACTTAAGTAAACAATTTAGCAGAAGAAATAGTAATTAACATGGTTTTATCTCTGTGGAAATTAATGATCAAATCCCTTCGACTCTGGGGCAAAATTACACAACTGGAAATTTGAGTATGATGGATGCATATGTTTGTTCCAGCACTGTATTTGGAAAAGAATCAATGTTTCTGCAAAATTTGTCAAAAAATAAAACTTCCAGTGGGAACAGAGAGGGAAGTTACATGAAATACTCTTATTTCTACCACTCTAATATTACCCTCTGTCATCAGATACTCCAGGGCCTTGCAGGTCCTGTAGTTTTGATGCCTCTGGCTGCCACTTTGATGTTGGGTGAGGCTTCCTCTTCATCAAAAAAAACATGTTGCATGTATCACTGCTGTAGTGTGTCATGGAGAAAACAGATAAAAGCTTCTAATATACTGCAAGGATTTTTCTTTTTCATTATATTAAGTCTCATAGCAGTGATCACATTATTGGAAGGCATAGCTGATTTATAGGATATAAAATGTGTTAGTAGACAGTGGAAAAGGAACCTACATGGCCTGTGTGGATAATCTTCTAGAGGAATTTATGTTCTGCCATTCTATGTTGTTTTTTTCCTCATTTCTTTATTTTTGCAGATATCTTGTGACAAATTTAATGGGTGCTGACCTGAATAACATTGTGAAGTGCCAGAAGTTGACTGATGATCATATACAGTTTCTCATCTATCAATTACTTCGAGGTCTGAAGGTACTGTCTGAGTCCAGGAAGCTAAATGTTGTAGTAATGGGTCAGCAATCTAAATGTTGTAAGGACTGGTTGGTTGCAATGACCATACTTAAACACTTTTTTTTTTGTGTGTCTTAAAAGTGAGCAAATAGTAGCAATCATTTCAGACATTATCAGATAATTTTTCTAACAAGAAATAAACCCCCAAGCCTACCAACGCTTACATGCATAATACACGTGAATACTCCCCTTGAAAGTTAACTTTAGATCAGTATCTATTACAGTTCCTATTGCAGGACAATAGCATGCTGTATAATGTCTGGAAAATTCTGAAGAATGTGAAATGGATAAATGGAAACAATATGGAAAGTAACTCACGTTTGTGCTTTGAAAGACAACCCTTTTTTCACTTTGAAAAACCACAGTCCTGATTTTTGTACAGAGTGTCACATGGATGGAGAGATAACCAAGTTAGTTGAGTCCTTTGGGAAATATCAGGAAGTAGAAATTTATGTGCAGCAGTGTACGGTGTACAGGATTTAGTCTGCCTGTAAAGTCATTATTTCCTTTAATCATATCAGTTAAAATTTATACACTTTAATAACACAGGCGATTGGCAATGAATCTACAGCAAAATTTTCTTCCGAAAGAATCAAAATATACATCATTTTGCTGATGTTTAACATGTAAGTGTCTATAAACAGCAGAAGATGTAGGTAATGCTTCCCATTGCTAGGTGCTAAGCTTTTTCTCAGACCAGTATGGATTTTCCCAAGATACAAGCAAACAGAAAAGAGAGAGGTCAGCAGCTAACTTAACAGTAATTGATATTTTAGACATGGAAAATAATTATATGTTTGAAAGCAAGCCATGGTAAATACTGGCTCTGAAATATAGTTATTACATGATTTTCAGCAAATCACCTTGTGCCTGAGACAGTAATTCTTATTCATGCATGCAGGTTCCATCACTTAAGGTACAGATTTTAGTGAATAAAAATTGCACAGCTGAGCCCTTAATTGCTTTGTCTCATTTACGTGAGTTAATAGCTTAGTTAGGAAGATGGATTCTGGCATTAATTATCCTGCTTGTGGTTTTGAATATAAGTCTGTGTTGTGTCAAAGCTAAATAATAGTCAGAGTTGTGCTCTAAGTGAATATTAATTTCAGAAATGCACTCAGGTGCATTTCTGGCTCTGTTTCAAAGGGGAGGGGTTGCTGGTGGCTCCTCTCTTCTGAAATTGAAATAATTGAAATAATTGAAATTCTCATGTTTCATTAGTTAAAGAACATTTAATCCTGTATATGACTGCTTGGTGGCACCAGGAGGGGCTGCTGTGGCTGTCTCAGCAGAGCAGGGACATGGCTCCTCCTGTTGATAGCAGGGTTTGGCTTCCTGTTCATTCAGCTGCTTGCAGCTGCTGTGAGGAACATTGAGAGGTGGCCCTGCCTTCTGACAAACAGTCCTTAGGTCTGGAACATGAAGAATGCCCTTGTGTTCTCTTTGGGTTTTCCCAGTTGCTATAAGGTTTTGTGTATAATCCTTTCTAAAAAAGGTGAATTCACCTCTAGAGAATGGAAGGCCATGCTCATGCTGGTTGATAAGATCATAGATAAACTTGCTGTTAATTCTAACTAGAGAATGATAGGCAGTGACAGAGTAAACTGTTCTCATTTTTTTATTTTAAATGTTTTCTGTAAAATAGCAGAGACACAAAATATCTGCTGAAATAGCGCTTTGAAAGTGGATCTGAAGTAATGCTGTGGCTTAGGTGGGCATTTTGGTCACTAACCTGTCCCAGAGTGCAGGTGTGGCTGGCTTTCACCCACATCATTATTCACAGTATGGGAAGGTGATTTATGTCATGTAGGAGTCAACCATGCTGCTCCCTAGGCCACTGATTTCACTAGGCACTAGCTGATCAACATGGACATCCAGGGAAGGCTGGAACAAATTCCAAATTGACAGGAGACTTTATACAGAAAAAGCACTGTGAGTGCTGCCTCTCATGGTAGGGTCTAGTCTTCATGGTTACCTTTCTAGAAATATCCAGTTCTGGATAAGACAAAACAAGGAGGTTTTGAAGTTTGACATACCTCTGATCTGAAAACATGGTATGACGTAAGTATTTTCTTTATATAAAAGAATCAGTCTCAGAAGCAAAAAATAAGACAAGTGGCTTTGACCTTCCTTCACCTCTAACTTCAAATCTTACCTTATTTTTTTTCATTTTGTTCCACAGTATATTCACTCAGCTGGAATCATCCATCGGGTGAGTTCAGTCTTTGAGGTAATGAAAATGAATGGAGTGTGTCCCTCTGTGCACCAAATGTGTTACTAAGACATAGTTAGAATATATTTTGAAAGGCTGAAGTAGTGCTTGACTAACTCTGTGTTCTGCTACAGGACCTGAAGCCCAGTAACCTAGCTGTAAATGAAGACTGTGAATTGAGGGTGGGTATCATGTTGTTGTAACAAACTGTTGCAAAAACTCTCAAGATGAGTTTTCTAAGAAAATGTTAGTTTACATTTTTATGGCTCATTCCATTAATTTCAACTGTTTGCTACTTGCCTGTTTCCGTGAGCATGTGTTTTCTCCCAAATGTCAATTTAATATGAATACAAATGTCTTTGCAAAATCCCTATGTACCCCACAGATGGTACATAGATAATGTTTTGGCCCCTGAATACCTAAATGAGTGTGTCTTGAGAGTCTGACCTGTGATATGTATCTGCATCTGCCATGTATGGATGAAGCCTTGTAGCAACTTTCATTTTTGTATCTATAGAACATACAAGCTAAATTAAATAATGGTGGCAAAAAATATATCAGTATTACCACTTACAGGCAATAAGCCAAACAAAAAACCCAAAAAGAGCTCTATAATCCTTGCTTCCCAAATGCTGTTTTCATGTACACATCCTATTTTGATGTACACATCTCTTGGTGTGTCTGTGTGATATGATACCACATAGTAAGCATGAGACTCTGGAGAAGGAAAAGATGTCTTGTAGCTTTCTAAGCCTTTAAGCTTAAGAATGAGAAGTTAAGCATTTCTCCATGACAGCCAGAAACATCTTTATTCCTGTTTCTAAGACACTGATGTAATCACTTTATTCCAGCTGCAAGGGATTTAAGAAAAGACTCCAAATACCACAAGATCAGCAAAAAATCACAGTAATGAGTAAGAGCAGTGCAGTTAGGTTCTTGCACTAATCCGGGTCTGTGGTGAGAAACTGTAGTTCCTGTTTGATTTAGCGACACTTGCAGATGCTCAGCAAGTCTCATGATTATCTCTTTAATGTCATGAATGTATGTTCAGCATCTGTGAAATTTTGTGGGTCATCTTTGATCATGTGCTCTAAAATGTGTACTGTATTTTTGTACTGTAAGTAAAGGAGACTTTTACTGTGTTTTTTTTCCTATTCATGTGAAATCTGTGCACCTCCCTGTCTAGCATTTGTTACACTGCTCTCTGCTTTGTTTATATTTATAGCTTTACTTCCTCAAATTATTTTTAATAGGACAAACTAGTGGATGTTTCCAAGTACTAACAAAAAGGAAATAGAAGCAAAAAGCAGAAAAGCGTGCGTGTGCGTGTGCACATTTGATGGAAGGGATCAGCTGTTAAGGAAAAATATTGCCAAAATCCTTATAAAAATAAGAGCATTAGTGTTTGAGTTTTCACATCATTATTTGAGCTTGTTTGCCTCATGCATTTTTCTTCACTTACTTAAGAAATAAATTATGCTTTTAAACTATACTGGAAGATAAGATGTTAATTATTTATATCTTAATATTTTCCTTTAGGCTTTTTATATCTTTTAATTGGATTATAACTGAGGAATTTTGAGTTATACTCTTGAAATTTTCTTATTCCCTATGAAAAGGATTAGCCATCAGCTTAATAAGTAATCCTGGATCTCATCATAGGAGATACTCAGTGATCTTACTCACATTTCTCTGTGAAGAGATGCTGGCTAGCTCAGCTGACTGAGCACTGAGGCTCAGATGGGACCCTTTCAAGGCAGTCTCTCTTAGAGCTAGGGTCCATAATGAGTGGGACATAGACTAACCAGAGAATAGAACAGAAAGCAAAGAAATGAGCTGGGAAAATTGGAAAAAACTTCCCATCAATGTAAACTTAGCAAGGGAAAGCATCTGGAGGGGAACACTTTGCAATCAAGCCTCTGTGTACATAAACAGAGCACCTTTGTTTTGGTGGGCAAGTTCTACTGAAAACAAATGGGACGTGAT
Organism: Phylloscopus trochilus trochilus; assembly: GCA_016584745.2. Taxonomy (NCBI): domain Eukaryota; kingdom Metazoa; phylum Chordata; class Aves; order Passeriformes; family Phylloscopidae; genus Phylloscopus; species Phylloscopus trochilus. The sequence goes on along the minus strand of WQNJ02000016.1, from coordinate 20,883,836 downwards.
TTAAATTTGCATTGTTACACAGGATATGCATTTCTTTTCTACTGGATAATGTAATGTGTGATTTGAGTAAATGCTTAGACATAATAAAATTAGACAACAGAAATTCTGCAAATTGTGATCAGCTTATTTGGTCTTTAAATGGCCACTGGCACTTGCTGTTATAGTTTTACACAAACACTCCCAGTTGAGAATAGAATTTCATTTTTTATAACAGTGTTTATTTTTAGTAAATGAATGTCAGTGGAAAATTGAAGTCAAGGCAAAGTGTAAAGTCTGCCTTGGAGAACAAAGCTCTAGGTTCATTGCAGTGGAAATATCTTTATGCAGCACCAGAGGATACAGCAGAACAGTCTGCAGAGTGCTGCTGTTTTACTTCACTGATAGTGAGGGACTACAGAAAACTCAGAAATGAGTAATGGGAAAATCAAGACCTATAACAAAAGTGAAAGGGGTTTTTTAAAATTATTATTTTATTTCTATTCTGTAGATTTTAGACTTTGGTTTAGCTCGTCAAACTGATGATGAAATGACTGGATATGTTGCAACAAGATGGTACAGAGCTCCAGAAATTATGTTAAACTGGATGCACTACAATCAAACAGGTAAACTGTGAAGGCTTGTATTTTGCTACAGCTGGATGTAGTGATAGTTTTAAACCAAGAAACAGCTGTGTTTAAGGATCTCTTTGATTCACTGTGCACATTTCTCTCTCTGTTTTTTGGCAGTTGACATATGGTCGGTTGGATGTATCATGGCAGAGCTATTGAAGGGAAAGGCTCTATTTCCAGGAAATGATTGTATCCTTAATATAAAACTTAAAATGCAGCTAAAAATACTCTCTAATTCTTCCTTTTTTGCCCAAGGACTTGAGTGTTTCTGTGGACATGGTTTTGAGGTAACAAACTTGTAAAAGAGTAAACAATTTGCTAATCTTTCTGTTCAGTGTATATGACAACTGAATGTGACACCCACTGGTAGGATAAAAACCAGATGTTCCTAAACAACAGAAAGTTACATTTATTCTTTTGTGTATATGTATTTAAATAATAACCTAGTTACAACAGGGTAGATTTCTTCCATGTGTGGATCTTATTGAAATAACATATGCTAAAACTGAAGCTGAGTAAAGGCACTGTTTTTTCATCAGCTAATACAATTTAACAAAATAGGCTGAAAGTTCCAGAAAATGCAGATGAATTAACTTTTAAAAGTAAATGAATTAATAGGTCTATTGTGTTCTGTTATATTAAAAGGAGCCAGTAGTTCCAGAAATGCCACAGGAGCATCAAAGCCCTTTCTTCTCTGCAGCACTGTGCTGTGGTCCCTGATGGAGCATCAGGAATTTCCATTGGCGTTTCCTGTGCTGGCAGGAGCAAACAAGAGACATTTCTGAGGAGAGCAGTAAAATAATAAAAGAAAACTGAAGAAAAACACATAATAAGGAATGAGGAAACAACTGCATCAAGCTTTTATTATGAGAAACAAAAGTGCATTCTTCTGTACTGAATATTGACATTTCCTGCTACTCTGAAACCCCTCAAAAAACTAACACTTCTGTTAGTACTAAGCTGTTGCTGGGTGCAAAGCATCATGACATTAGAATTGCCTGAAATAATCTTAAGAGAGCTGAGACCAAGTCTCCTCACTGGCCTTTCTGTTGTGCTCAGCATCATTAGGCTGTTGTGTAATCATCGGGAGATGACTGTCCTCAGACTGATCACATGATATGTGGTATGTGAAAAAATCAATATATCTAGTTCGCAAGAAATAAGATCTCTTTGTTGTTGTTATAAAGTATCATCTGCAACTATATAATTATATAAATTTAAATAAAGCTGTAAAATAATCTTGAGTCTCTATAAAAAATGTAATATACTTTACAGGTGCTAGATGACAATGAAAAATTAACATTTTCAAAGTTTTTTTGTCTTGAGACCTATATAAAACAAATTTTTAAGGTACCAAACGAGAACTTTTCACTTGCCAGTCATCAGATGAGTAATCTAGGCTTATGAGCTGTGTATCATATTATACTGATCTTCAGAAATCTCTCAGATTGCTGAAACATAAATATGCTATTAAGATTAGGCTTAAGAATGTATTAAATTGGGAACAAGGACAGAAAAGCAGTATTTTTCATGCAGCTGACGTAGGTGACAAGTTAATGTAGTACCGTAGGGAATTTGGTACTGCAGGACTAGGCTTAAGCAGGTATGAATTGATATCCTTCCATGAGCTATGGTGGAATTGTCCTGCTGAATGGTTTTAAGCGTCTTAGTTGCATGCATGGAAACTCATTAGTTGTCTAAACACAGAAGGGACTGTGTGCTGTTTATTTCCCTGAAATTATGCAGATATTGATCAACTGAAGAGAATAATGGAAGTTGTGGGCACACCCAGTTCAGAACTTCTGAAGAAGATATCATCAGAACATGTGAGTTCACAGCTTCATTCAGTTAACTTGACTTTGTGTCCTTCTTTCTGTAACTGGCAGTGTATGTCATTGCCTGTGTTACGTGGAGACTCTGATTTGGAAATCAGCCAATACCTTAAAACGATCCCTGGGTTTTTGCTGCTAGAATGCCTCCATTCAAAAAATATGCTTCTGGAGGCATCCAGATGCCTTGACTGTCACCTGGATAAATCTTGATACTCGTTCTCATGTACTCCATTTTTGCAAAGAGTTAAGAAATTAGTCCCAATGATCTTTTAAATTGCTTATAATTAAATTACTCTTATAATTAAAGAAAATCAAACTGGTGCTCAGTTCAGAGCATTATATTGTTGCTATTAAATTTGATGTCTCTGTAATTTGCATGCTTTCCATTGTTGTAAGGTTTCTAAAGAGAGATGTATCTGAATCAAATAATATGTGTTCTGCATGAGTGCTCTATTTAGATTCTTAATTTGAAAATCATATTTATTCATCTCTCTAAATGCTTGCATGAGGTCCAATTTCTTGATAATATTTGTAGTTAAGAGTGGGCTTTTTAACTTCCCGTGTTAACTTTCCATGTTCCATAATTACTATTACTCAAAATAGTAATCTAGTAAATGAGCATTTTCCACTTAATTTCTCTGCTAAAGTGACACTTAAAAGACTCATTGTAAGCAGTAACTGTGGATAGCCAGCTGAGGAATAAGATGTAGTATTGCTTGATAAAGGCAGGTGATGGGCACAGTGTAAGAGTTCAGATAAACACCAGCACACAGATACCTCCTGAGCTGCAGCTGTTTTCTTAAACCTCCTCTGTATACACCTCAAACTAATACTAAAGGCTATTTCTCAGCTTGCGTATATAGTGACGGGTTTTCTTTGACCTTACTAGTGAATGCACTAGCAGGTTAAGTAAGCTGGAGCAGTAAGAGAGCCAGAGCAACCCTGTATTTCTGGAAGGTACAAGCATAATGAAACCTCATCATCACAGGCCAATACACAGTTCCAGAGTTTTTGGGTATCCAGCACCTAGGAATGGCTGGGGCAGGAGGCTAACTAAGCATCCATCCTTTTCCAGGCTCTGCATCAACCAACAAATCTCAGACTGTGCTGTCCTAAACATAGGTCCTTGTATAGTCTCAAAGGTCCTTTTGTAGCCTTTGTGTGTTATTAAACCCCTACAGGTTTTGCTGCAACACATTTTCAGTAGTGTATACAAATGTGGGTATTCACCCACAACTAGTGAGCTTTTTGATTGTGAGAGTAACACCTTAAATACTTATTGGAAACAGTATGTGCTTTGTTCTTTTAATTTCTTGTGCTTCAGAACATACCTCAGTGAGGTACAGGAATCCTGAAGCTATTTTATTTGGGCTAATTATACCTTTAGAGCACAGGCAGAACACAAAAACCAGGTTAATGAACCCGAGTGCTGCTAGGTCACCTCTGGGCTGCTGCTTCCTGATTAGATGAGCAATGTCAAAGGAGATGCATACCTTGCTTGGAGGTAATTTCCTGCAAGGGATTTTCTTCCTTCTAGTTCTTCTAAAGAGGAAGTTTGGCCTTATTGTTTAAGTATTTCTTAATGCAGCTTGCAGATACAGACAATTTTTTAACATTCCTGTGAAAGCAGTGTCAGAGATTTGCTGAAATGCCAAGCCTATTTTCAGTTATAAGCAGAGGATTAAAGAACTGGAAACTGAAAGATCAGCCTCCTTGGATGTTTCAGCACAAGTTACTGAGGTGTTTCTCGGTGTTTCATGTTAATATGAATTTAAATGGTAATTACATTTCAGAATAATTTAAACATTGGGATTCTCTGGGTCAGGTTTCTGTGGTGAGTATAAAAGCAGAGGGGACAGGCTAGTAAGTGCACTTTGTTTAGTTGCTGATTAGTTGCTGTTTTCCATAGGCCAAGGATGCTTAGTTAGCCTTCCGCAGATAGTATCCTTCTAAGAGGACTGCTAAATGTGGAGAGACATCTGTGTAACACAAACATGTTTTAGAAGGGTTAGTAGGGTTTGTCCAAAGACCAGCTGAGGTTTTTTATGGATTTAGGGAATAGCCACCTGCTTCTTTTTTGACAATTCCTTTTCAGAATTCCCTGTTCTGTCTGAGACAACCTTGTCAACCTATCTACCTCAGCCTAAAAACTCTTAGCTCATGTAGTGTCAGGCTGACATGTGTAGATCCTGTATCTGGGTGGGCTTTTACTAGCTGAGTTTGGATGAGCCTTTCACAGCCACAGTGAAAAGACAAGCTCTAAATTCTGTTAACATCTGAAAATCTGTTCCCATGGAGTATCAGAATTTGTTCTTTGGTCAGTGAAGCTGTGTCTCAAAAGCGAAGTGAGAGGAGGGAAGGCTGCATATTGAATTATGCCACTTTGCTGAAAGATGATTTAGGCTGCAGTTTCTGATTGAGCATTACATGCGTTCCCTGGGGATTTACTGCAACAAACCGGTAAACACAGGTAAAAACTAAAGTGCCAAGGCTCAAGCCTTAAACCAAAATGTGCTTGCTTAAAACTCTCTTGCCTATTGTCCGGTATACAGGAGTGTTTGAAACAAGGTCATACATTGTGGTTTTATTTAAAGAGGATTTCTCATGTATAAGAAACATAAAAAAATATAATGTCTGGTTTTTTAGAGTTGATGTGGTTACTGTTGAACAAAATTTAATCCTGTGGATATGGTGTGCATATTGACTTATTTCTAGGCAAGAAAATACATCGAATCTCTTCCACATATGCCTCAACAGGATTTGAAGGCAGTGTTTCGTGGTGCTAATCCATTAGGTAAGAAAGTCAGACTGACACAGATAAAATTTTTCACTAACATAAGAACTCAATCATTCCTTGAGTTCCTTGCTGTATGATTCCATATAAGAATAATCATACCAATGAGAAAAGCATTGCTTAACCTATCATCCTGTTTTCCCTTCATGAAGCCTGTTTCTTTTTCTTTCTGGAGGTTACAGGAACCTCCTAACAGGAAATGGTCCATGGATGAAAAGCAAAAGCCAGCTGTACATAGCAGATATAAATGAAAATGTCACGGGATCTATATTAGAGACATCACTTCTGGCTCAGGAAAGCCATGAGCTGGAAATTGCTGGCAAGCAGGAGAATATACCAGGAAGTATAGCTGTTTGAATGACCCCTTGGGGTATTATTTCCTAGGAATAGATGAGCCATTGTTGGGCACAGGATACTGGGCTAAGGCAGACCTTTGATCTGATTCTGTATAATTGTTTTTCTGTCTAATCAATCGGTTCTGCCTGTGCAAAAGAGATGTTTCTATGAACTTTTTCTTGAGTCATCAGAGTCATCTCACTGTACCAGGTCAGTTCCATCAAGTGCACATTATAGGGAAGTATTGGGAGTTAAAATGCTTTAAATTCATTTTGTGTATTAATACAAATTCTATTCTTACAAATACAAGCAGTTTGGAACACTTTCTTATTAAAAAAATGGAGGCTGAAGTACATGAGAGCATGCTCCATATTAATAGCATAAAGGCAAATTAATGCTAATGCTTATATGAAAGCAGTAAAAAATAGTATTTGAAATAGTTATGATAAAATGAAATTAAAAACTAATTCAGCTATACAACACTCATTTCTAGCATACTTCAAATGTCAGCTTCAAATATATTTTGTTTATGCTGGGTCCTGTGAAGTTGCTTTGGGGTTTTCATCTGATTTGTTTCATCTGATTTCATTGGTGCAGCATATTAGAAGTGTAATCTCCCACTTTATTATTCACAAGTTATTTAGCTTGGCCCTGATCAGTGCAAACTTAAGCAAACAATTCACACGACAGGATATTACCTTATAAGCACACAGAGATCTTTTTAGAATTAAGTCCTTGGATATCCAAAGAGGTGAATTGAATCAGATCTCCAGTTGACTATACTGAACCTTTGTGCTTGCCACAAGCAAACCAGAAGCTTCCTTCAGCTCTCTTTTCTTCTCCTTTCTCTCTTTCTCTACTTGTAATACAAAATCTTCAAAACTTACTTGTTGCCTTAATTTTGCCAGTAATATTAATTGTGTTCAAGGTAAATGAGAATAGGTCGTGTGTAACCAGTGGCCTTTTCTTTTATTTCCTCGTGGTCCCTTCTGGTTTTGAACTGCGTTTCTGTGTTTGCCTTAGCTGTAGATCTTCTTGAGAAGATGCTCATTTTAGATAGCGATAAGAGGATCACTGCCTCGGCAGCCCTGGCCCATCCCTACTTTGTACAGTACCACGATCCGGAGGATGAACCTGAGGCTGAGCTCTACGACGAGTCCATAGAGAACAAGGAGCGCACCATAGATGAGTGGAAAGGTATCAGAGCTGCATTCATTCATTAAGACATGTAGCAGAAGAAAGCCTTACTTAAATAACGGTTCTTCTCCGTTTCTTGCCAGAGGAATTTGAACACTTTAAGCCTCAGGCAAACAAGATAAGTTCCTATGTGTGCTTGTGGGACTGAATGGGCAGAAAGGCTTATATTTCCTCTCTGGATTTTGCCCACTCCACCCCCTTCTGTCATCTCCTTACTAGATTCCCTGTACCAGTGAAAGCTTAACTAAAAGCTGATGCCAGCTACCAGGTGATCATGTATTCTGTTTTGCTTTTAGTTTTCTAGACTGAATCCCCAGCTGAATTAACTGTCCTGGGTCAAGTGACGCTACTTGGGATTCTGGTCTAGGTCTGATCAGAACCAGAAAGTAATATTATCCACATATTATTGTTAATAATTTTTTAACGTATTTTGTTAATAATTCTTTAGACAGCAAAGGAATTTGGATTAATAACTACACCATGCTGTCGGTCCTGTTTGAAATGATAGTTGATGATTTTACTTGGGAGTGATACCTCAAAACGTTTCTTTGATAAATACTGCAACAACCTTCCATGCTTGCAACACAATCATATTGCACTGCAGTATCACAGAAGTAAGATGGCTCAACATGAGATTACAAGTACACTGAAAAGTACAGTCCAATTTCACCACTAGCTAATGAGGACATATTATTATAAAAATTCCTTACTAGGGATTTTAAATTGAGAATAATGTTGTAGAAAACTAATTGTTTCTGTTTATTAATATAGATCTTTTCTTGACTTAAGATGAAATATGTCTTCTCTAAAATAATTTTTTTTTTGTGTCTATTTGCATTTTCTGTACTTTTTACTCAGGAAAGATTTGATGAAAATGTATTATCATAGTGGTTAGGTTTATGATGAAGAATACTCTCATGTCTTACTCATGCCCATCCACTTGTGCCGTGTTTCATCTTGGGCATTAGAGGGGAGAAAGCAGACTGTCTACAGCAAGTGTATCTTAAAGATAAGAGTGGGGTAATAGCTCTCTCTGCAATAAATCAACCTCCTAGAGCCCTGGAAGAGCTTTTGTAGAAGCTGAATGTGTCTGAACAAACAAGGAGGATTGACTGGCATCGCTTACTCTGTATACATGCTCTCCTTTGCAAAAACTGGCAGCCTAAAGCACCACCAATACATCTTGTTTGTTGAGAGTTGTGTTCATTTGCTGCTGTACTTAGGAGTGGATGGGTTTTTTCTGCTGTTTTTCAGTTGCCTGAATCTTTAACAGGAAAGTTTAACAATTTCTGAGTCATGAAGCGGATTTCTGTTTGTGATGAAACCCCACTGAAATTATTTCAGGAACAATCTTACCTTAAAACCTTAACACTTTATAAACTGAAATGAGGAAATGAAGGTGAATTGTCTTGGAAGGGCAATATTATATTATTTATCATTGCATTTATCATGTATCATTTTTTACATCGTTAACTTTGACAGAACTACAGGTCAAATTCCTTCTTTATTCAGGTTTAAAAAAAGGCCTAAGACAAAAATCTCCAAACTCGCACTGCAAGTTTGCTGCTTTTCCTTCTTCCCTCTGGCCATATTTTTATCTTGGGAAATAAACTTTTTATTTTCAAGTATAGCGTGTGCCACATTTAAGTAAGATAACATAAAAGGTTTGTAGTGTTGATGAAATATTGACCCAATTTCTCAAGATGTCGATGGCATGTTTCTGCTCTTTTTCTGTTCAAGTTAAAAATCAGTGGTGCCTGATCCCAGGGGACTGAGCACCAAAGTAAAATGACATTTCAGACACTTTGTCTTATACATTATGCACTTCAGAGTTTTCTTGGCCTCCATTGCACACTACTGAGGCTAGCAGCTCAAGCTCATAGATTTCTTACTGATATGTTTAATCAGTTAGAAAATATTTCAAAATTTTAGAGGCTGAGAGTATGCTATTCAGAATTGAATGCTATACATTCTCTCCTTAGATGTTGCTCCAGCTGCACACATCTCTCTGTTGAGTAGGTGCAGTGAGAAGTGGATAAAGAGCTTCATAAACATTAACCACGCAGCCAGTGAGAATAATTTCTAATGCAGTTCCAGGTTTCTGATTTGTGAGGCCACTGGCTTCTCCAAGTTCAGTCAGCTGTAGCTCCTCCCTGGCTGCCTGTAATTCTGTGTAATAGACACATGTCAGTCACTCAAAGTGACCTAACAAATCCTTCAATGCCTGAAGTTCTGCACACAGAATTTGCCTCAGAGAAATCCCTCACTGGAACTGGCACACACATCACTGTACACAGTGGTACAGCGTAACACAACCAGAGCATAAGCAAGATTCAGTCCCAAGATTTTTTACATACTTTTTAGAGGAGACCTAGGTATGCTTGCAGGCATAGCAGCTGTCTCAGACAGAGTTACTTAATAAACAAGCTAATAGGCATGTGTTTGATATGATTTAAACATCACTGTTTGGAAAACATAACCTGAAGTAATGTCAAAACCTGAAGTTAGCCATATGCAAACAGGATTTGATCCTTAAAAAGCAGCATCTAATTTGAGAAAATATGAAAGAGGTAGCCACTGACAACATATTCCATTAATGTCCAAGACAGAAAACAGGACATGACTGTTAGCATGAAAAGATAAAGAGTTATTCTCAAAGCAGGGTAAAATAGCAAGTAACTCATGTTTCTAGCTATTGATGAATATAGAATTTCCTGGTGAAAGCTGTTACATGCTTCTAAGACAAAAAAAAATAAAAATTCAGAGTACCATAAAATTAATTCAGCTACAGTAAAACATCAGAAAACCAAAAACAAAAACAAACAAACAAACCCCACCAAACCAGGATCCCATTTTGAAACCTATCTAGATACATTTAAACATTCCATCTTCCATTACATATTGTCTTTTATTACATTATTTTGGAAGGTCATCTGATAGCATAATTGATGTTTTCTTTACAGGGCCTGTGTATTTTAGTAATTAGTTGAAGGGGACGGTCATGTTGAACAATTACAGTATTTGTGAGTCTAACTTGTAATCTGAGGTTAAGAGAAGGATTCCTAGTGAATTCAGTCTGGTTTTGGATCTGGAAGCTAAAAAGGAAATACAAACTACAAGTTGCATGTATCTGTAGAACTGTTTGTCTGGAATATTTTTATTTTGAAGAAAATATAATCTAATTCTTCTCTCTTCCTTGCACCCCCTCTACAGAACTTACCTATGAAGAAGTGAATAGCTTTAAACCACCCGACTTAAAAATGGACAGCTTGGAGATAGAACAGTGAATACAGGCAGCTCTGTCTTGCCTTGCTGCACTATGAAGACTGTTAAAATTTAACCATACAATTTAACCTGTGGTCAGACATAGATTTTACTATCCAAAGATGTTGGAGGCGATGTGGAAAAACAGATGCAGTAAACAGAAGCCAGATGTTGTCTGTTTTGGGTGGGGGGAGGTTTTGCCTTGTAATATGAATGTATTCCCAACTCACAAAGGGTGGTAAAGAACTGCTTCATTCTGACAAAATTATGCACTGAGTTCTGTCAAGCTGTGTGTTCTGCATGTTTCATTTTATCAGTTGTATTGCCAAAATAAAGGTGACCTTTTAAATTAATTTTTAAATTGTACATTTAAAGCATGAATGTATACAAACATAAACAAGATGTCCATACAAGCAATCCTTTTTCTTTTTTTTTTTTTTTTGGTGGCATTTTATCTGTCTGTTTTCGTACTATTTATAGTTAGTGCCTTTATGAAGAGAGGGTGTGGTAGCGAGATAGACAGAATATGCATATGTAGTCATATCTGTGGTGGTCTTACACATGTACTGGATGTCTCTCAAGCAATCTTAACACCAGTTGAAAGTCAGTAAAAATAAATCTTTCTCTTCTCTTGCCATTCAAGTGTCTGTTCTCATTATTTTCCACATGTATTTTTTAATCTGCACAGTACCTATTTGTGAGACAGTTTTACTTCCCGATGGTATTCCTCACCATGCCATTATTCCTCACCATGCCATTGCTGAACTGTTGGTGAATTTGCCTGAGTTTACAGGAAGGTGCCTTGAAGGCACTGCAGCAGAACTCTGTAGACTTCTGCAAGCTTCAGCAAAGGCTGTTCACAGATGGCAGTGCAGGAGTGCTCAGTTCAGTTCACAGCTTTGAATTAAATATTCCACATTGTCTTACTTTCTTTCACAAAATCCTTGGGAAAGTAATCTAATAATTGCCATTAGAAGACATGACAAAACAAGGAGATTCAAGAATTTGACATATTCTCATTGGAGTTTCTTTTTAAGCAAAATTTTAAAGGTTTTCTGACTCAGAAAAGTTAGAAAATTAAATAAAAAAATTGGAGGACACATGAGATACTGAGATTTTTTAAAGAATTAAATTAATCTGATTCCTCCACTACACTGTAAACAGGAAAATAACATGCAGAATACTGTAAAAGGAACATCCTTTTGGCACAAGGCCTCTTGTATTGGCTGTGTCTTTCTACACACTTGTGATTCACAGCTGTTTAATGTTTAATTTGTGTCTTGTTCTTGCTCTGTCAGTCTTATTTTGGAGTCTTATTTTGGAGGTGGCTTTTTATAATATTTAGGTTTTCTGAAACTTTTGTCATTAATATTCAATTGTATAGCAGTTATATACGGTAATTTGCATTTAATTTTTCTCTGTATCTTTTCTATGTAAAAAGAAAGGCTTTTTCTTAATAAACAGATTTAAAAACAAAAAATCAAGTCCAAGAACTTTGATTTTTTTTTCAGAAATAGAAATAGGCATTCCATCGAGAAAATATGCTTCTAATTTGTGGACTAAGTGATAGACTGTTTTGGTAATTTTGACCAGTTATCCAATGAAATGCAGCCACTTGTATTCAACTTGCCCCAGGGCATGTTAATCTGCAAGTAAATGCCTGCATGGATTTCTTGCTGAAGTGCTGTCAGCCATCATTACTTTGGCTTCCTCTGAAGCTGGATGAGGCCTGTAAATATCATGCAATGACTGAATTTCATGTTGACTGAAATAGGTGAAAAACTCCTAAATCTTTAAACTGTTTGTCTGACTACGTAATAAAAATATTCACTCAGTCATATCTTCAACTTTTTTTTTGTTTGTTTGTTTGTTTGCCAGTTAAAAGTAGCTCAGTGCTTCATTTTTTTTCCTGAAATCTGATATTGAGCTTACAAGCCTGTTTGGCAGCTCCATTTCAGTTGGAAGGGCAAGGATGATGTAAAGAGATTTCACAAGAAATTTTTGTGTCTGACAATAATTAATTTATTATGGGCTTTGTCCCTTCACTTGTTAATTCTGGTTTCCTGGCTCTGAGGGTGGCCATTGTCAAATGCTTCAAAGGATGCATAAAACTGGTTGCCATAGCTCTGCCACATCAGATAGAAAGAAAGTCTTATGTTGCTTCCAAAATTTGTTGTTCTGGCTACTCTGAATCTTCCTCTGAATATTTTCTTTGACATTCAGAGATGCAATTTTTTTTCTAGGAGATAAATTATGTAGGAAGAATATGGTCAGAGCCACATTTAAACTAATCGAAGGTGACAGTAATGGGCAACAATAGCTCAGCCCTTTTTAATGAATTACCATCAAAACCTGTAAATCATCTCATTTTAATGTCAAGAGAAGCAGTAGGGAAGAGACAGACATCTTTTTCCTGGACGTGCAAAATGAAGGCAATTACTTAGACCTCAAAAACCAATAATTAAAGTATTTTTCTAGCGTAGGTAACCAGCTCCCTTGTGGCAATCCAACATGAGACTACAATTTGATAACTTTATCAGTTTACAACAGCAGGAGAGGGTAATTGGAAAGCCAGTACCCCAATGGGACAGAAAGGTGGAAGGCTTAGCACTAACAATGCTTATCATTTGAACACAGATGGAAGAAAACATTTATCAACCAACTCAAACAGGCAGATGGAGGTAAATATAGAGGAGTGAGGGCTTTGTCAGGCTTGGTGAGGCAGATGGCTTAAAAATAAATTTAAAAGAGTAAGTAAATATAAAGCTTTTATGAAAAATTATTTATTAAAAATGTCTTTAATGAAGGCATTGATTGCATGGCCCAAATGTTATTTGCGAAACTTGTAATGGTGCCTGCTTAAATAGTGGGGGTTTAATCTTCTCCTGACAGCACTCTTTCTTTCGTGCCTTTGTAGGAGCTCTGTACACTGCATGGGTGCTTGAGGAGAGCAGTGTAGGTTTTAGCCCAGGCTAAATTAGGGTGCTCATCCCTGGCCACCTGCAAAGCACTGAGGGGAAGCTCGGAGGAGCAGGGCTGGGCTTTGCTCACGGAGGAGGCAGCCCAGGCTTCCAGTGGGGAGAACACAGCTGTCCAAGGGCTTTCTCTGGTCAATTACCAACACTGTTAGCATTTACTTTTAATCTGAATTTATCTCATTTCAGCTTCAGTCACAAGAGCTTGTTCTCTGTCCACCTGGTGAATTGAAATCACTTCTATATTTATTATTTCACTCTATAATCAGGGTTATTGCAACCCCAAGTCTAGTAATTTTATCATCACTGGCAGCAAAAAGTCTTGCAAAAGGAAAATCTTTTGCATGCATCTCAGTCTTTTGACATGCCTAAGTATACACTACACTTTTAGAATGTCCATCTTTATTTTTTTAAGCTCTTTACCTCATCAACACTGAAACCCAGCAACAGGAAATTGATAAAACACAGCCAAAACAGACAGGAATAAAAAAATTTTGATGGTTTGGAGGGAAAGCACTGTTTGGAGGATATCACATACCACCATACCTTGAAGATACAAAGTGGCTACTTGAGTCTGAAATAGCAAGGTTACTAATAAGTTTGAAAATTTATAGAGGGGGAAAAAAATAGGAAATTTATATATATATATATATATATATATATATATATATATATATGAAAAGAACTATGTCATTATCAATAGGCCAGGAGTCATTATTTAGACAGCATTGTTGCAGAGTTCCAGGTCGTGCTCTTGCTGGTTTTTTGATATGGTATACCAGATGAAAGCAAAAGAGAAAGAGGGTCAGTGTGCTGTGGGATCTGACACAGCAAGCTCACCCTAAGGGTCAGGAGGGGAACAACCCTTTCAAGGACAAAATGTTGGACAAAAGAAACTTTGACAGAGGTGGGAAGCAGTCAATACAAAGGTTACTTCCTTCCTTTCTTCCTGTCACATGGGCTCCCGGAAAATAACAAGAAAACAGACCTCCACTTCCCCTACTCTTGGGACCAGGTAAAAGATTAATCTGTCCAAAAAGTACCGTACTGAGCTGCCAGCACATACTATTTAAGTATCCTTTGCTAATCTGTAAATTACTGGATTGGACCAAAAATCCCTGACAGATGAGCAATGGTAAAGATTTAGCTCTCATGAAAAGAGAATTGCATTGTAAATTGGGTAAACTATGTCTTTTATTAGCAGCAGAAAGGAATTCAACCTTGACAAGATCAGTCTCCTTAGGAAGAAATTATTAGCAACAGTTCCATTTGCCTTAAAAGCAGCTGCTTTTTTCTCACATATTGCTGCTACTGCTGCTAGTGTTTAGGTCCTTAGAAAATCAGCACACTTGACAAGTGAGAGTACCAAGTGTCATTAATTTATGAGTCTGGGTAAGGGGTTTTAAGGAACCAGTACCAAGAGATTTAGAAAGCTACATTAGTGTTGCTGCCACTGCCCTTCTTTCTGCTGTAAGATAAAATATTGAACTGATACACCTTAAAGGGTCTAAGTCTCCACTACAAGGAGGGAATATATTGTGAGCTTTCTATGTGAACATTTATCTTCCAACCACTCCGACACTTAATCCATTAGACCAGAAATTTCTACATAATGAGCGAAACTCTTCAATTAGGCTTCAATCTTGCAGACATACAAATGCTTCGTTTTGCACCCCCATAGTCCCCCAGCTCTAATTATTGTCACAAAGTAAGATGTGTACCATAGCACAGAGGTTTTAGCCAGTCCTTTTAAGTTCCAATTTGATCACAAGTAATACTGAATGCAGTAGAAATACTGAATCACAGTGGCAGGGCTGAGACAACTATACACTAAATCTGCCATAACTGGCAGCCTCCACTGAGCAATACTTTGTTCCTTATAGAATATTATCCTGCAATCCACTCAGATAATATATGCCTATTTTATGTTTGAGCCTGATTGCTCAAATCAAGAACTCATAGTTAAATTACATTCTGTGCAAAAATTATATACAGTACCCCTGTCCTGCCCAGCTCTCTCATTAGGCTGAAGTGGAAACAGAGAAAACTAAGGCAGCATTGAGAAGGATGGGTAAGATGGGGGTAAGAATGCCATGATGGTTTGGGTGGTTTAAACAGGAGATGTGCAGTGACAAATGAGTAAAGCTATCCATCAGTGATATTCACTAATGCTCTTTTCATATGATTTTTGCATTGAAGTGGGGAAACTCTTGAGGTTTGGTGGGGTTTTTTGGTGTTTTTTGTTTGGTTTTTTGTTTTGTTTTGTTTTGTTTGTTTGTTGTTGTTTTTTTTTTTTTTTTTTTTGGTTTTTTTTTTTGTGGTGTGGTGGGTTTTTTTGGTGTGGTGTTTTTTTGGTCTTTTTTGGTTGGTTTTTTTTTTGCCCTGGAGTCTACAGCATCTCATACTGCAACAATCTGTGACAGTTTAAAAATTAAATTCCTTCGGTCTATTGTAGGGGAGGACCTTTTGGTGGATTCTAAGAAGAAAAAGCTAGGAGAGTATTAAAAGTAGTTGATTTAAATATTTGTATTTAGTAGTTGATATAAATCAACTATTTATAAAAATAGTTGATTTATACATGTGTGTCTACTACTCTCTACAACTGGCCTCTCTTCCTCTACCAACCTCCAGGAAGCAGGGATAATGAGGTAGTACACAGTAAGTTCTCACTTGACCTCTTGAAAAAATGAAATATATAGTTTTAACCTTTTTTTTTAATAAAAAAGCACTAAGGTGGTGCATATTTATTCCTTTCTGCTGATGGCTGAGTGACCTTGCAACATGGCAAGGCCCCCAGGAGGGCTACATGTCACAGAAACTGGAACTGCAACACCCTGCTCCTGAGGCAGAGAGACAAAATCAGAAAAGTTGCAAAATATTTGGCAGTGACTCCAGTGGGGAAGGGTAGGGACAAAATAGCACAAGAGTATTTTCCAATTAAAAATGAGATTTTTTAATTACTATTTTTTAAGCTTTGCTTCTTGTTGTAATAAATAGAATGAACTTACTTCCTCTATGGCAACAGGTCTAAGTAGACAAGCACAGAATATTTTCTGAAGGTGGGGATATAGAAAGTTTGTTTAAAATAATAATATTCTAGGAATCAGCTTTTGACAGTTCAGCAAGATTTTATGTTTATTGACACTGAAGGTATGTTTTACACAGCCAAATTATTCATATGTGAATTAGCATATCAAGAATAAAATGATCATATGAAAGACAGACATAAACAGGCAGAAAGGTGGGAAGATATTTGATTTTTCAAAGGACTTTGTATGATCTCCTTTCCTGCACATTATCAGTTCCTGGATTGGAGATCAGGTGTCAGTCCCCTCTCCCTGCTCCCACTGATGCACTCCTGCAGGCAGTGCCCAGCAGCTCCCCTGCAGCTCAGCCCCTGACTAACAGGGCTGTGCCATTTTGTCATCTCCAAGTGACAGTTTGTGGTGAGCAGCTTTGCCATCAAACTCTCACCAGACCTCACACATGTAGGATTTCTCAGGAAAATATGGTTGGATTTCTCACTGCTTGCTTATAGAGCTTCTGCTCCAGCACAAAAGCTTCACCTCCAGGCTGGAGGGAACTTGAGCTCTCAGTTCCCAGAGGGATTAGAAAGAGTACTGTACCTATCCCATCTACCTCATATGCTTTGCAGCTGATGGCAACCACCCAGCACATCAAAAGCTGGCTCTTAAAAAAACCCCACCACATTCTGACACCTCTTAAATCTTCCCTCTATGGGACGAGCATTAGAAAAGGGCAATTTTTGCACCATTAATGCATTTATTATTTTTTGTTAATGTCTGAAGAAGATGCCTTTTTTCTGTTAACTTCACAATAAACATATGCCAGAAGCAGAAACATCTGATAGCACTCTTTTTTTAATCTATCTTGTCAAGCATACATTGCCCACAATAAGACATGGCTGTAGCATCTATTAGTCCCCTTGCAACAAACTGTCTTTGGGAAAACACATCATTGTGTGTCCAGCTGAGTCTAGCAGGATGCAGAGACTCATGCAGTTTGTGATACTGCTGTAAGATCTACCAGCTGTGCATGCACCCAAGTGCCTTGCCTCATTCCCTTCATACACATTTTGAAATGGTTCAATAGACAAAGCTTCCCTTGTTATGACAGTGCTGATTTCCTAGTCTTTTCAGTAAGTTTACCAGTTCATCCCTGGCAGGGAAAACTGATCTTATGTTTGACCTACACGGCTACTTCATCCATCTAAATCAAAGTATGCCCAAAAAATTACTCAATGGAAAAACATGGGAAAATCAGCAGTGGATAACTTCATCAATTGAAAAAGTTTTAAAAAAATTGCTCTTTAATATTCTCACCTTCTGCACAAGAGTGACCTTGTCTTGATGCTTAGTACTTTTATCTACTGTAGCAAAATCATCTAATTTCTGCCTTGATAAAAAGCAAGCAGTAAAAAAGTATCACCTTGTCACAACTGGATAAAGGAAAAGTAAGTGAGGGATGACAAGCTGAACTAATCCTCTCTGTACTAGGAACATATATAATGTCATTAAAAGTAATTTAGTAATGGACTAGTTCAAAACAAGAAGCAGCTGCTCTAACCTTCACCTTACCTATACCACATATCACACCAACCAACATCTGCATGACAAACAGCACAGAAGGGATGTCAAAATTAAAAAATAATTTCCCAGGGCACAAAACATCTGTAATTGATCTAACACTTCTCACAAGCCTCATGTTAACTGCTAAATGTTAGAAGATTGCTATCCATTCTCACTAAACCAAAGATTCAAACAGGTCAGCGGAGAACAGCACTGCAGTACAGGGCTGCTGGCTGAAAGGTGGTGTTCTTGCTGTACCCCAGGAGAGGCAAGGGCAGGGCGGCTCTTTCATATTTCAGAGTCAGGCATGAAAAGGGCTGGGCCCCTGGCAACTACCAAAATGGCATTGGGAACCAGGAAACTTGTCCAGATTGCTCCTTTAGAGCTAAACCACAAATTGAACTCTAGTGACAGCAAATCTGAATTATCTAACCTCAGCAACATTGCTCAGGGGTGAAGTCAAAGAAAACAAAGGCTTTACCAGACCTTGAAGGACAGGAATTTTAATTATATTCACAAGAGAACATATAAAACATCTTTTAAACCAGATCTTTGCCTTACATGTGTTGCTGATCCAGACCTATTTATTACAGAGCTACTGAGAAGGTTGCTCTTGTCTGTACTCCAGCACTGCAATAATTTCAAGCCACTGCTGCACAGTTCCATTCCAGTTCACTTCAGCCATGCACAGGACCACTTGCTCTGAGCACCTAAACCAAGTGTGTGCTGGATTTTATTTAACTATATGAAATATAGTTGTAACTTGTGGTCTAACCCTGGGATGATCTGGGGACTCAGCTGTTCGTCTCAGGGCAGGGGCCATACAAACTCACTTTTGGACTCCCAGCTCTACCAGCTGCAGCCTCTCGTACTCCTGAACACTTTGATGCAGCAGCCGATGGCAGCTCACCGGAACCTGAGCACGAACGCAACACGGGCCCCGCGCGAGGGCCGCACCGTGGCGGGGAAGAGACGGCCGGGAGGGTTCGGTGCCCTGCAAGGACTCGCACGGACAGCGAGAGCCCGGGCACCTGCCTCCCTGTCCGGGCACGCTCCGCCGCCGCCGGGACACCGCGCCCTTCGCGCCTCAGCCTCGGCGGAGCGCGGCCCCAGGCACCGGAGCTGGAGGGGAGGCAGTGCGCTGCCGGAGCCGGTGCCGGTGCCGGTGCCTCGGGCTGAGCCGGGGCGGCGGGCGGTGCCGCCGGCGGGGCTGCGCGGGGCGGGGCGGGGCGGGGGCGCCGCTGGCCCAGGCCCAGCCCCTCGGCGCAGCCCGGCTCGGCGGCGCTGCCGCTCCCGCTCCCCCGGCCGGGCTCTTTGTCGGCGAGTGCCGGCGGGGGTCGGCAGCGCCATGTCCTCCCCCAAGAATGGCTTCTACCGGCAGGAGATCACCAAGACCCTCTGGGAAGTGCGGGACCGCTACCGGGACCTGCAGCCGGTGGGGTCCGGCGCCTACGGAGCCGTGTGGTGAGCGGGGCGGCGGGGGCAGCCCGGGGGCGGCCGGCGGGGGCGGCGGCCTCTGTCCCGGCCCGGGGGATGCTGTCGGGCCCGGCCCTCTGGCGTCTCGCTCCCTGCCAACTTTTCCCGGTTGTTGTGCGGACCCGGGCTGGCTCCGCCCGGTGCCGCCGGCCCCGCGGGGGCAGAGGGGCGGCCCCGCTGTTCACCTGGCCGCCCCGGGCCGGGCTGCTCCGCCGGGGGAGCCGACCCGGGCGTGTTCCCTCCCTGGAGCGAGCAGAGCTCGGGGTGCTCTGCCTCAGCCCTGCCCCAGCCCTGCCCGGGGAGCGCTGCCCGCGGCACCCGGAGCAGCAGCGTCCCTGAAGCCCGGGGTGTGTTCTAGCTTTGCAGCGGGCCCCTTGGCTTGGGTCTGCGTTGGTGGCGGGTTTGGGCGTTTTGTGAGATTTTTTGACTTATTTTTGGTTTGGGGATTTTTTTTTTTCCCACTCCGCAGATGTTCCTCTTTAAAGCTTTTGATGATTGTCTACATTTCATCACAGACTCTGACTTGCTTTTAAATGATGGAAATGAGCTGGCTGCTGGCAGAGGTGCTCTGGGGAGGTGGTCTCCCCCCGTGGCACGGGCGGCTGCCCCAGGGCCCGGCAGCTTGGCTCAGGATGCAGCCGCTGCCCGCTGCCGGCCAGGTTTGCTGGGGTGTGCAGACTTGCTTCGGTCCTTGCTCACCAAACTCTTTCTTTTCCCTTAAAGCTCAGCCGTCGATGGAAGAAGTGGTACCAAAGTGGCCATTAAGAAATTGTACCGCCCGTTTCAGTCTGAACTCTTTGCCAAACGAGCTTACCGAGAGCTGCGTCTGCTGAAACACATGAAGCATGAAAACGTGAGTTGAGTCGTTAGCTCAAAACTACAGCTTAGGCCCTCTAAATCAAAGAAAATACATGGATTTGGATAAGGCAGATGTGTAGCTGAATGGAATTCTGGAATCTTTCAGCCTGGTTTTTTTTTTGTCTGCCTGTCCTACAAACATCAGTTCACACAAACTAGAATATCCTGTGGGAAGCACCACTTAATTTCCATGTAGGAAAGATTGGGTGGGGAAGGTTAGGACCACAGTGCAGTTTGCTCAGTGCTAATGTGAGGGATTAAAGACCAGAAATTATAGTCTCCATTACTACGTTCCTGTGAGTTGCAGGAGAATACAGAACACATGTCTCTGGGTCTCAGGTGCCATCATCTTTTTTTTTTTTCTTTTTTTCTTTTTTTTTTTTTTTTTTTTTTTTTAATTTTATTTTTTATTTTTATTTTTTTTTATTATTCCCCTGAGCTTGCATGACGATGTACACATGCATATCTCTGGGGAGGGGTTACCATTTTTCTCTTTTTTTATCATTCATGAAGCATTTGAACCTTTCAGGCTGATATTAATGGGAAACAGAAGTCCACAAATGACTAAACAAATTTCTTTACTGTGAAGCAGAGAATACGTAATAGAATTGCACATAATTGCCATGTAACATGAAAGGAGAACAACTGTAGAAAGAAATGTTGAAAGTGTGATTGAGAGAAAGATTCATGGTCCCAATACTGCTTAGGGGCTTAGGAAAAAAAATGTGCAAAACCAGTTTTTATGGAGTCAAAGCATTGATTCTAGGTGAGAAGAGTCCCAGGGTGCGCTTGGAGGGTCACAGTAGTAGTTTTAAGTGCTGTTTGTGAAGAACGCATGTGGGATAAAAAAACCTTATAGTTTTGAGGGAGTTGTTAAAATGATGCATAAGAACATTGTTTAAAATGTTAGTTGATGTAGAAGATTAGAGCATACTTCCATTCAGAGGGCTTTCACAAAAAGCTGAGAGATCAAAAGCAAGGATGAGAGAAAGTGGTAATAAAAATAACTAGTCATTGCCATTTAACATTGTAATACCAAGATTGTGAGTACCAACTAGGTTCATTTGAGGAATAATTTGGGTCCTGACAGTCCAGAAGGCAAAAGAGCTTTTCGTAGGCTTAAGAAACTGTCTGCTTGTTTTAATCTAAATATTTTAGTCTGATTACTTCTAAGTAACTGCCTCATAACCACTGCTACATATGTTTAAGAGTTAATGTTTGCAGGAAACTTCTGTATATGGGCTTTAATACTCTCAGCATTTTCTTTACTGAACATTTGGGAGCAGAGCAGCCTGTGCAGTTGCCAAGCTCCTAACTGTGTCCAGAATTTTGAGATTATTTTTCTTGCATTTCCCAGAATAATCTGTTGGGTAGCGTTTTCCACTCCTAGCAGGTTTTATGCAGTGTATGGCCCTTCAGAGTAATACTCTAGAACTCCACCGTGGGCTCAAATGGTAATTAAAGAGTCCAGAAGAAAATGCTCACTGGGGAACCTGAGCACAATCTGTACCAGATACAAATCAATATATATGAAGGAAGGGAATGATTTACAATCTTAGGAAACAGTTTGGGCCACAGGAAGAAGAGGTTTATGTACTAAGGAAAAGTTTTAACATGAATTATGGCATCTACTCATTAGAGAACAAAGACTGAATAAATGATCCTGCAGGGATTGGAGGCAGAAACTGACTGTTCCACCCATTTGTGATGAGACTGACATGGCAGTACAGTCATCAAGACAATTCCTATCTAGTACCCCAACCTCACTCCCCTTTGTCAATCATGTTAGCCATGGCAAATTAGAAAGAGAAGCAATTCCTTTTAGGATTTTCAGTTCCTGAGCTGATCTCAAGGGTAGTTCCTTAGCTGCTCCACCCATCCAAAATTAAACCAGAATGGCAGTATTGCTCCTCATCATGATTTTCAGCCCAAACCCTTTGACCCATGGCCATTCTGTCAAAGAGGTTCTTTTTGCATATTTCATAGAAACACAGAATCACATAGTGATTTGCATTGAAAGGGATATGAGAGATCATCTAGTTCCAACCCTTCTGCTGTGGACAGGATCATCCTTCACTAAAACAGGTTGCTCAGAACCCCATCAAACCTGACCTTAAACACTTCCAGGGATGGGGCATCCACAAAGTCTCTGGGCAACCTGTTCCAGTGTTTCACCACCCTCACAGGAAAGACTTTCTTCTGTTTATTTGATAGTTAAAATTGTATCCAGTTTACTCTTCTTACCTGTTTTTGTTTCACAATTACTTTTGTAATCACAAGGGATTTGGTGTTGGCTTTTATGAAAAGTGGGATGTTTTATTTGTTTCACTATGATTACCTCTCAGTGGATCATCTCTGCCCCTCGTAGCTTTCAGGGAATTTTTGTGTTAAGCATGCAGCAATACATTAGCACAGTTTATTTAACTGTATGCTGTATTCAGAATGATGGAAGAAATTGTAATGGTCTGACACATTGTATTAAAAATAGCAGCTTGTATCCTCCATTAAGATAGCAGAAGGTACCATTAAACCTGTGTCTCAGTGATACAATTCATCAGCATGTCAATGAAGAAAAATGGAAGAAAACTACTGCTTAATACCATAGATGACCTACCTCCATTATAACCTCTTTGAGGAATATGCTCATTTTTTTTAATGTAGAAGGGTTGTAGGATGACTAGGAGTCCTGTTAAAGCAAATACAGGAGTAATTCTACTGAATTTTATTGGATTTGTATTTCACTTTGTAGGGAAGCTAAGTCACAGGTCAATTTGCTTGTCTATGTAGGCATTTTCAGGAGGAGGTGACCTGGTTGCTGGCATACCATCTTTCATTAGACCTTCACTCTCTGTGAAGTCTCTCAAGTAAACATAGTGAGGCATATTTCTGTATAGACCTTGTAGTGAGAAATGTTCTTTTATCAACCATGCAAACTGATCACATGGGACTTCTCATCAACCCTTTGCAAACAAATCCAAAGCAGTGTTGAGGGCCAAGAGACAGAGGCTGTGTGTGAAGAGGATGAGACTTGTCTGTTAAGAGATAAATCAGTCTGTGGCACTGGTATGTTTTTTGTTTGTTTATTTTTGTGGTTGTTTGTTTGTTTGTTTGTTTGTTTTTGGTAGGCCTTTTAATTTGAGAGGACACGGGATGTTTTCCAAACTTCATAAGCTGTTTCTACTACTAAAGAAGCAGTCTAATCCAGATCAATTCCTAAAACATTGCCAAAAAGAAAAGTTTGTTTCTAGTGAGATAAGCTACTGGATCACTGTGTAGCTGCATAAATAGCTGGCATATGGAAGGCATGGTGTGGAAATGAGGAATAAACACAGCTAAGGCAGAATGAAGAAAGCACTTTTTGGGGTTGTTTTTCTCTTTTGTTTAATCATGCTAGTTTGTAGTGTTCATCCCTCTACAGCCTTAGAAGCTCCTGATTATTTCTTTCCCATTTGCTGAATCTTGTGCAGAGGATCAATCTTTTTACCTTTAGGAAATATTTCCCCTAGTGCTGCTTCTGTTCTGTGTTTCTGTCCGGTTTGAATTCATTTGAAATGAGGACCTTTAAAATTTACCTATTATGGCTCTGGCTTAAAACCAAAAGCAGTGAAAATATGGCCAGCATGCTAACTTTGGCCCTGGCTTTGGCTCTCAAACATTTGCATAGCTCTATATTTGTGTATTCTTCTGCAGTTAATGGAAATGTCTGTGTATGCAGAGTAAAACCCAGACAAGTTAAGTGGAGGTGCAGAACCTTTTATTTCCTTTAGCAAATAACTTGGAATTTCTTATGCGTTTGGACTGTAAGCGATATCTTGATACCTGCTTTTGTTGAAACAAGTGCACAGTTGTTTGCAGTGGTCTAGCCCTGGTGCTCTCACCTCCAGTTTGTTAAGGGAAGTTTTCAAGCAGGAGAGCAGAATAGCTGGCAAGGGGAGATGGCACTGGAGAGAGGAAAAGAGCAATGGCTGATGCCAGTGGCTCGTGTCAGAACAGAGTGTGGATTTTATCAAAGTGTGGTGTTTGTACGTATGTGTGTACCTGTGTCCATGTAAGCATGCATGGGAATTCTGATGCAGTTCTACCAATTAAAGTCTGAGTGTGTTTCTGGTGTAAAATTTCTGACAAATGCCCATTAAACATTTCTTGGGTCAGTTAATACTCTACAGATGTTTTCCCTTCCTGGAAACTCTGTATGTAAGAGGCCACTGCAGTATTTGTTTAAAGGTACTCTATATTATGCTCTCATTCGTTGCTTAGAGTAGAAATTATTCTCTGGTGTATTCCCACATCTGAAGACCAGTGTGTTTTGCATTATGAGAAGCATGTAGCTTTCCCCCCCACCCCACCCTTTGGAAGGCATTGGATATCAACAGGCACCAAATTATCTGTCTCTCTACAGTTACATTTCTGAGGATGATGCACTTTTAGGTTGGCTGCTTTTTAATTCTGTTTTCTTTTTTATTTTGAAAAAAAGGTTGAGCTATTTATTTTCACCTACAGAGTGTCATCTAGGGGAGAAATTAGTTCCAGAGAAAATAGTTGGTCACGCTATGTTCTTGCTTGAGAAAAATCTTAAATCTGTCACCTTTTGTTGTTTGTCTAGCCTGACATGAGCAGTGGAAAGCAACAGCGTCTGCAGTGTACAAAATCACAACAGCACGGGAGTTGTAGATTAGTGGTGTCTTAATGGATCAGAGTGTGCTCACTGTGTTAGAAGAGGTTTCCTGCAGCAAGTTCTGCAGGACTAAAAATTCACATATATGCCAGTAAAGTATATATGTTTCCTGTCTGAAAATGGCAAATCTCCTTATTGGTCCTTAGGAAAGCAAAAACACAGTTATAATTGGACACTTCATTGCTCTCAAAAATTTGTAAGGGAGAAACACTCCTGTCTGTTTGTCTACAGGCTGAAAGCTTAGCATATCTAGGAAGCTAGCAGGACACTGGAGTAATTTTATTTTGGTACTCAAAAGTCAATAAATCAGCATAGGGGTGTCTGTTGTCATTTCTGCCTATTTTCCTAACTTGCCTAATAGGTGCTTTATGTAGGCTGGGCTTCAGCTGGTAGCCATTTATTCACACACAGCCTTGGGTACTGGTAAAGCAGACTGAAGAGCTTATTCCATGAAATGAAAATTAGAAAAGCAGCACTGAAACCCAAACTTTCTCTTTAGATTGCCGTCCAATCTAGAGATGAAGATGAGTCTGTCTGCAGGATTTGAATCTGTCCAGTGTTACATATGAATCCTTTGAAGGAAGAGTGTGGTGATGCTCATGGGTATGGCTTGTGAGTGCCAGAGTGCTGATTCCAGGAGAAAAGAAAAGGAGGCCTTGCAGTCATCCCTCATCTCTGTGAGGAAGAAAGGTGACTGCAGTACATGCTTTGACATGAGTAGTACAAATTTTAAAAAGATTGAGAGTTCTTAGTGTAATAAAAGGATGCAGGTGCCCATGATGAGAACAGCAAAGGAATATGAAGTTAATCCTGCAGAAAATTTAGTGCGACATAATATGTAGTTCAGCAAGGCTCTCTCTTAGAAAATGTACTTGCATGTTTAGCCTGAGTGCTAAAGTCACTCAACTTCACTGTGTTTTCATGCATAACATCTGCAAGAGAAAGCAGCACTTACTGTATGAGAGACATAACCTACATTACTTATTTATTTATACTAGATTCAGGTCTTTTCTTGATGCACTGCTGCTTACATCAGAAACTGTTTTTTACAGAAATGTAATGTGTCAGTCTTAAATAGAAATAATCCAATACATCAAAGTACAGGGGAGAGCAGAGGTAAGGAGCTATTCACCATTGTGCTCTGCTGTTGGAACAGTGCTTGGAAAAGAAGGCAGCTGAGAAGGGAAGAAACCACCGTACCAATGTGAACCTGTTATTTATTTGTTAACAATAGTAAGGTTGGTGACTGTGGTCAGGGGACACACACACAATAGGGTTAAGAAAGGCTGGAGATGCTGCTACCCACCCCCCACTGGCTTCAAAGTAAGTACATTGGGTGAAAGCATACCTGTGGAAAACAAGTTAGACCAGTAGATGGGTAGTTTTGTGGGTTTGCTCTTCAGGAAGATGGAGCATCTCTCTTATGAGGACATCCTGGGAAGGTTGGAATTGTTCTGCCTGGGGAAGAGAAGGCTCTGGAGGGACCTTGGAGCAGCCTTCCAGTACACAAACAAGGCTACAAGAGAGCTGGAGAGGAATTTTATGCAAGTGCATGTAGTGACAGGGCAAGGGACAATAGTTGAAACCAAGAGAGGGTAGATTTAGATTGGACATATGGAAGAAAATCTTTACTGTGAGGGTCATGAAGCACTGGCACAGGTTGTTCAAAGAAGCTGTGGATGCTTCATCCCTGGAAGTGTCCAAGGCTGGGTTAGATGGGGCTTTGGGCAACCTGGTCTAGTGGAAAGTGTCCCTGCCCATGGTAGGGGATTAGAACTACATGAGCTTAAAGGTCCCTTCAGCCCAAACCAATCTGTAGTTTCATGGAAGTGATGCAGTAATACTGTCCTTGAGATAAAAGCTATTAAAGTACTTCAGTGCAGGCTGAAGAAATCCAGGCTATTTTTCAGTCAAATGTACAGAACATGCATTCTTTGTGGGCTTATTTATTTGAGAAACTGCCTCTTGGCAGAGTTAATTGGGGAAAAAATAAGACCTTGAAAAGGCAGCACTGCTGCGGATTTCCACAAATGCTTTTTGTTGCCATTGCAGTGTACTGAGTTTGTTCCTCAGCTGGGCCTCCATCTCTGATAGTGTCAGTAATTGTGCTGATTAACACCAAAAATGTATTTATAGAAGTTTTCACAGATATCTCTGCTATATTTCATATAAGCAACACTATGAGAAATAAATTTTTCTTGTGATTGTTTATGGTAGCTACTTTAGTGCTGGAACATCATAAAGTTCTTTACAAATACTGTCTTTAATTGAGAGGTTTCAAACAGAAACAGGATTTTCTATCATTTATAAAGGAGGGAGTTGACTGCACTTCGTCTGTTTCTTTCCCTTTTCCTGAACAAGTAGCTGGAGTTGTATCTTCCTCAGAGGATTTATTTTATCCCATATTTCCTTGTGCTTAATATAGCTGCAAAAATCTCTGGCCAAAGTGGAAATATGAATGACTCTGCTACAGTACAGGAAAAGAACCCCAAACCACAACTATTAAATAAAGATCACTGAGGAAAAGGAAATGGGTCCTTCACTTTTATTTTAAAATCAATTAACTATTAGGATGTCTTACTATTTTGGACACTAGCATAGGTTTCAGGATTTTCAGAAAACCTGCTTTGTAAAGTAAGAGAAGAAATATTGTGAAATCCATAGCAATTTAAAGAGTTTTCTGGTTAATTATTTAAAATTCCCTTCTTTGGGAACTGAGCATTGGTCTTGGTGGCTTCATTCACTGTAGAGTATTTGTAGCAATGATAGGTTTGTCTCCATAAGTTTGCAGCCTTACCTCAGCAATAATGTACATCAGGCAGCATGGAGTAAGTACCAGGAACTCTGTTCACTTGAATGGATAGGCATTAGAATGTTAGTGAACTTCATTAGTGTGTTTTGGGGCTGGTGTGTTCTGTGTGGAAACATGTTCTTCATGCTCCTGTGTTTTATGGGGGGTGCCTGATGATGCCTTGGTGCACAGACGTGTGTGATAGAGCAGCCACATCATTTCCTCCTCCTCTGTGTCCCTTCTTTTCATTGTGCTGTCCCAGTGTCTTTCACTACTACATTCAGATGGGATGGGGTTTATTTTCTTAAGAGGGCATGGAAATACCTGCTCAAGGAGAACAAGCAAGACTTTTGAGAAAGTGGGATTTGATAAGGAAAGATGCATATTAAACAAGATTACTGCTAAAATGTTAACTTCCTTCTTCATCTATGTACATCTGAGAAGAGAACACAACTTTTCTGGCTGTGTGTGCTCTCTGTGTGTGTTTGCATAACACACACTGCCTTAGGAAATGCCTGTAGAGCTGCGTTACGCTCCACTCTTGCAAAGTATGTCTTTGTAATCCTGTCCTTCTCCTTTCTCTCACTACCTCCACAAAGAAAAGGAAAGCCTTATGTAAAACTGTCATAAAAAAAGAAAATTCTTACTGCAATGTTAGCACTAGAGGTATTACTTCAAATAATAACCACATCCTCTATGGGTTTAATTATAGTTTTACAGTAGTTTTTCTTCTTTAATTAGTTTCATGTAACAGTCCCAGGTAAATACTGTTAGTGACTTATTTTTAAAGATACATGTGGCTACAGAGAAAGGGAGTTGTAGTTTTCTGCTGTCATCTTTATTTGTTTTTCTGTCTTCATCATTACAACATTTCGATAATATCCAGGCAAATCACAGTAGTCTGCCCTTAATGTGGAAAGACTGAAACTATGTGCAATAAGGATTTCATTGCAGTTGGGGATTTAATGCTGTAAATAAGGGAAGGTGTCCTATTGTTGCATTTCCCCCCCCTCCATTTCTGCTCGTGCTTCTTTATTTTCACTTTTTTTTCTAAAGCATCTGATTTGGATCACAGTTCTTGATATATGATCTAATGTCTGTATGGCCACAAAGACAGGGTTGAACAAGGTTATAAAGCTTACTGGTCCTTTAGCTTGCTGCTAGCAAAGTTCTGCACAACCTCATGTTGCTAATAACAGCAAAGTTGTAGGTTCAATCCCTGTATAGGCCATTCATGTAAGAGTTGTACTTGATGATCCTTGGGGGTACCTTCCAGCTCAGAATATTTTGTGATTCTGTGACACAGCAGCCTGCACCTGGGAAACACCACAAGCACTCTGAGGCTTAGGAGTCTTCCTCTGAAGAGACAGAAATGGTCATGAATTAGCAGCAGAGATAGAAAAGAAACAGCTCTAAAAGCTGTTTAGGCACCGCCTGGATTTAAGCAGCATCTAAACTAAAATCTGGCTTTAGATCATTCCAGCTACTTCTTTTTGAGCATTGAGTTCTGTATATTTCATTTTCTGGTGTTCAATGGGCTTGAAAGAAATATTGGTATTTAGTGTAATGCACCCAGTCAGTTTATATAGTTCTCCCAAAAAATCAACTAATAGGAAGAGCTGTGGTGGAAAATCCATTTTACTAGATTATTATTTCTCTGTTCGGTGATAGAATGCTTTTGATTTGACAAAAATACTCCAGGAGAACCTAAGGTATAAGCCCTAGTTCTTGCTAATTTTTTCTCAATAAAAACAGTTTAGTTCTAGTTTCTTCTTTGGACTTTCAAGAAGCTATTGTAGTCTATGTACCTAAATTACTCTGTTACTGAAATTAGAAGATGTTTGAAGTGCACTTCATTGATAAGCAGCAGGCCCAGCTAGGTGGAGAGCACTTACAAGTGCTTCATATTATAGACTGATTTTTCTGGTTTATTTTCAACACTTCAGTAGTTAAAGTGATAAAATTCTGTCTCCTCTTACATAAAACAGTTAGCCTCTAAACTTCTAGTTCAGTATTTTTTTTATCACAGGGTAAAGCTGCCGTCTGAGTTATAAAATCTAACACATATCAGGTCCTGGCACTAGTTTAGGTATTCTTTCTGCTGTGTTATACCTGTAGCTAATTTCTCACTATGTTTTGGATTATATTTTTTCACTTATTAGGTGATATAGGCTTTATTGTGTCAAATCAGCCATTAATTCTTTTTTCTTTTCTTTTTTTTTTTTTTAGGTCATTGGAATTTTGGATGTATTCACACCTGATGTAACATTGGAGAAGTTTAATGATTTGTAAGTTCCAAGTCATTTGCTTTTTGGAGTGGAGCATTGTTGTTTGGGTGAGAGGAAAGGCTGTTGCTTTTTAAGTAGAAAATTTTAAAATTGTTACTTCATGGACTATTTTTTCTGAGTTTCATCTTAATATAACTCTTACGTGCAACTTTGGTGGGCTGGGGTGTTGAGATTGTCATTAGAACCAGTTTCCTGTCTTACAAGGTGTGTACTTCTTTCCATAAATGGCAGTTTAGTGAATTCCCTAATCCACCTTACAAATACTGATTTCTTACCATAAGGCCCAGGTTGCTCAAATGGTAGGACAATTCTTAACCCAGTCAGGTAGGCCATCTACGTGGCATACCTCAGTGGGACCCATCCGAGTTCAAGGATCAGTTAAAAAGTGCTGGTGCTGCTAATTTTTTACTGTTTATCTGCATTGTGGTCAGTTGTACCTCGTGACTGTTTTCCCAGTCAGTGGTCCAAACAGCACCTGATACAGGTTGTTTCTACCACATTTCCCTGACCTTTGGGTGGATCTCAGACACAAGATGTTTAATGTGTCTGCTGGTTTATTTATTTACTGATACAATTCTGGTGAATTAGAGTTGCTAGAGAAGCAGTGCTCAGAAATCCTTTTGGGCTTAATGTAGGTTTCCTGTGTTAGTAGAACTGTTCTGGATTTCATCTAGTGTGTCTATGCTTCCTCAACAACCTTGTGTATTTATATGTTAATGAAGAAAGCTATCTGACAGAAAATGTGGGAAATGAAGTAGAGAAAACATGGAACATGAGTTCATATTGATTGTTGAGCCAATAGGAATGTTGTCCATATTGTCTATTGTGCTAGCATTTTATACAGCATATGTAATAGGATGCACAGGTATGTGATGAGCATTGAAGCACTGTGTTTTAAATGAGACCCTAAAATCATCCTCCAGATTTTGCTAGTCCAATGAGGTGGTCATAACTGGGAGATAGGTTGCCTTGCATGAATGTCTTAGGTTTCTGTGTAGCTGTCTTTGAAATATCATGAGGCTTTTGGTTAGTTTCTTTCTAAGCTGGTTCTGATAACTAGCAAATTTCCATAATCAGTGACAGAACTGGACAATACCTCTTTAAGACAATCAGATAAAAAACATATAGACTTGGAGGGTAGGAGGATGATGAAGGAATTATTTGGTAAATGGAATGATCTATAACTTAGTACTGCAATTGAACTATGACATACAATTATGTTTAAATTTACATGACAAAGTTAATCAAGTTAATCTGTTTGGTTTTCTTTCCTATTTTTTTGTTTTGTTTTGTTTTAAGCTACCTCGTCATGCCATTTATGGGAACAGACTTGAGTAAGATAATGAAGCATGAGAAGTTAACTGAAGATCGAATCCAGTTCCTGGTATATCAGATGTTGAAAGGCTTAAAGGTTTGCCAGTTCTACTACTATTGTGATTTCACAGTCTTTTTTCCTAGTAAACTGTTAGGGAGAACTACAAGTACTTATAATTTAATAGCAAGATAAAATTTATCTCACCTAGTATAGTAAAAAATATATATTAAATCTGAAACCATCATATAATTTATTATATAAAGTATATTTTTACACCTGAAAAATCCTGTCTCTCTCAGGTTCTTGTCTTACATCAGATGCTCCAGTCCCAGAGTCATCATCATCAGCTTCACTGGCTTTGCTTCAGTGTCTGTCTTTAACTGGGAAGCCCATAGCTGAGCACAGCAGGTGTGTCTCATCAGAGCTGAGAAAAGGGGAAGGATCATCTCCTCCAAGTTGCTGGCAATCCTCTGCCTAATCCTGAAGCTTTTGGTTGTCTTTGGTGCAAGGCCAAAAGGTCCTTTTTGCCAAGCTGGTCAGTCTCCAGCCTTGTCTGGCACATGGCGTTATTCCCTCCCAGGATTTTGTTGAACTTCAGTGGGTTCCTGTCAGCCCATTTCCTCAGCCTGTGGGGGTCTCACTAAATGGCAGCACAGTCATGTAGTGTGTCAACATTACTGTCAGTTCTGCATCAGGTGCTGAGGGAGCCCTATCCCATCATCCAGGTCAGTAATGAAAATGTTAAACAGAACTGACTTCAGTACTAACCCTAAGGGGGACACAGCTGGTGATGGGCCTCCAGCTGGACTTCCTGCCACTGATCACAACTGTTTGATTAAGGCAGTTCAGTCAGCTTTGATCCAGGCAGTTCAGTCACTGTCCATTAATCTAACTCTTACTTCCACTGTCTCTCAGGGTGCTAGAGTCAAGGTAAGCAAAACCAATCCAGCTGTCTTATTACAGAAGGCTAACAGGCTATCAGGTGTGATTTTCTTCTGTAAATCCATGTTGACTATTGCCAATCAGTTCTTTGTCCTTGTAGTTTTTGGAAATGGTTTCCAGAATTACTTGCTTATCACATTCCCAGCAA
Organism: Phylloscopus trochilus trochilus; assembly: GCA_016584745.2. NCBI lineage: Eukaryota > Metazoa > Chordata > Aves > Passeriformes > Phylloscopidae > Phylloscopus > Phylloscopus trochilus. The sequence goes on along the minus strand of WQNJ02000016.1, from coordinate 20,851,748 downwards.
GTGAGGTGCGGCTGACTGGCCTTCCTTGATGCTCTTCCTCAATACCCTTTTGAAGACATGAGCAGTGTTTGCTTTCTTGCAATCATAAGGAACATCTCCTGATCACCATGACCTTTCACATACTATTAGGTGGCCTCATGATGACATTAGCCAACGTCCCTTAGAATTCATCAGGGTGTTTGTTAAATGTTAAATTTGTGTTTGTTCAGATTTCCCTAGCTGATCCTCCTCCACTGAGGGTTAAGTCTTCCTTGCTTCAGACTTTTCCAGCAGTTTCAGGGATCTATGATATGGCAAATATTACCAGTAAAGATGAAAAGAAGGCATTGAGTACCTTGGCTTTTTCATGGCCCTGGTGCAGTTAGCTGTGTTCTCCCTAGTTTTGTTTTTGCTCTCAGTTTGCATGTAGAAGCCCTTCATGTCGACCTTTGTGTCTCTTACCAGATTCAGGACAAGAGGACTTTGCCTTTCCAAATTCCATGTCTGCACACTTGGGCAGTATTTCCACATTCCTGCAGGGTGACTTTACTCTGCTTCCATCTCATGTATGATTTTTTATGTTTTGGTTTCCCTAAGAGTTCTTGCCTCCTGTCACCTTTGCTTGATCTTGACTTCTAGTGTCTGTTTTTATTATCTGCTGGTGTTTTACACTGTGAAATTAGGAAAAGATTAATAAAAAACTATAATGTACCATGCAGATTTGTCTCATTTTGAACTGTGTAGGAAAGCTTCATCTTGTAACTCTTCAGTAAGTCTTGGGAAGAATAATTATTTCTGTACATTATTTTCTTAAGTATATGAATATGAATTGCTTTCTCTTTTCAGATGGTAAGCCTGACTGTTAATCCTCCATTCTTTCTCATATAATATTTATATTCATCTCTGTTCTATCTCTTAGATATTGTACTTCTGTGGACTGCAGAGCTTACAGCTATAGCAAAACAACATGATCTTGAATTTTACTGTCTTTCACAAGAATGATTCTAAATATATTACCTATCATATACTTTTTTTCTTCCTCATCTTTTGCTAAAAACAGTTTATTATTGCTACTCCTTTTTTCTACTGTTTGACTTTTAAAAATTGGACTGTGTGTATTGAAGTTCATGGTCTTACAACACACAAAGAAGATATTCCTTAAGCCCCCTGTTTTTATCTATAACCTGTATTAATGTGATATGAAAATGATTCTTGGTCTAGATTAGTACTACAGTTCTTAAATTAATGTGTTTACCTTCTGGATACACAGCTGTTGATCATAAAAAGGCTACTAATTCCTTACTACTTTTTTCTTTTGGTGACACAATTCCAAGAGAAGAAAAACCTTGATCATGGTCTGCAGGCTTTATCCAGGCTCTCCTGCAGTGATGCTTCAATTCTCTTTGCTGTTCTGGAGACACATGGTGTAAGGAGGCTATGGAAAGGCACTGTCTTAAATTGAATGTCATTCCTTGGCTGCTGCTGGCACTGTGAAGTTTTGGTTTTATAGTCCTGTAAACACACAATGTATGGGCAGAATTTCCTCTGTGCTTGTACAGATAAGTGAAGTCAGTGCAGGGATGTGCTTGTGCAGTGGAAATACAGCCCTGATTTTGATACAGGAATATCTGGCACATCCATCAGGATGCGGATTCATCCAGATCTATACTTGCATTGCCAAACACTATTAAGAACTAATTAAATAGCAGGACAGCATGCTGTGCCTGGACAAGAACATCAGGAACAGCATAACCACAATTCTGTTGTCTCTCAGTAATTAACAGATACAGAAGGGCAAGTAAATTGTTTTACTCACATCACAAAACGTAATAAATATACTTTCTTGTTGAGTCTTGCATTATTGATTTCTCTTTGACCCTACCCTGGATTGTATGATCCTATTTTAGTAGGTTTTTGCTCACATAGCCTTTTACATATGCTAAGTAATTATCCTTTGTGTTCTACAGTTGTGCATTTAAGTGCTTAAATTCCCATTTTACAAATGCAGGAACTAAAGTCAGGTAAACGAAAGCCAGGTTTGGGGAAATTGGTTTTACTTAAATTGGAGGAAATCCACCTCTAATCTGGATTTTGAATGTGGAGTTACAATTTCAGTTTTGTAATCAGCTCCCTAGTCACAAAGGCATGTCCTAGTAAGTGTTGTCTTGAAGGCTGTGTAAGTGGAGTGATCTGTTTGTGGGTAACTGTCTGGGAACCAGATTTCCAGGAGAGGCATGCTATTCACCAGGGATGAAAAACATCATTTCTGCTAACTTTACAGGCAAGCAATATATGAACTGTAAATAATTAGCTTAGGTTGAGTGTAGTGGAAAGGATGAATAATTAATTAAATTTCAGTGAAATGGCTTAGAAACGTATTTTGGTCCTAGTGACGTACACTCTATGACAGAGGCCAGCAGAGCAGAACTTGTGGCCTCAAGTGTTGATGCTGAAGTCTGTTGGATCAGTAAATGTGGAAAACAAGTGGATCAACTATGTGTGGTTGACATACCTGGGAAGAAGGCAGGAATTTGAGGATATATTGTGGCAAGATTGGTTTGTTAGTGAAGGCTGCAGGGGTGGCTTCTGTGAGAAGACACCAGGAGCTGCCTCCATGTTGAGCAGAGTTCCAGCCAGCTCCAAGGCACACCTGCTGCTGGCTAAAGCTGAGCCCATCGGCAATATTCGTGGCACATCTGTGGTAATAGATTAAGGAGGGGTAAAAAAATGCTGTGCAGCAGCTGTGAGAGGGGAGTGAGAAAAAGTGAAGCAACCCTGCAGGCACCAGGGTCAGTGGGGATAGAGGGGGAGAAGATGCTACAGGTGCTGGAGTAGAGATTTCCCTGCAGGCCATGAAGACCATGGTGGCACAGGTTGCTCCTCTGCAATCCGTGGAGAACCACAACAGAGCAGATATCCACACAGCAGCCATGGGGCACCCCATGCTGGGGTCCAGGGATGTGGCCTAAATGAAGCTGCAGCCCACAGAGAGCCCGTGCTGGAGCAGGCCCCTGGTAGGTTTTGTGGCAAGACCCTTGGCCCATGGGGGATCCACACTGGAGCAGTTCACTCCTGAAGGACTCCATCCTTTGTAAAGAACACTGGCTAAAAGAGTTCATGAAGGACTGTCTCCTGTGGGAGGGACATAAAAAAAAAAGCAATTACATAGCAACCAGCAGGGATGCTGAGATAGTAACTGTGATAGATCTGAAAGAAGTGGTTTACCTAAGCAGTTTCTTATGCCATATTTTTGAGAGCACAACTGTATTTACCTCAAAATTACCATCAGGAAATAAAATATTATTCAGCTACTAGACTGTTTCGTCATTTCCTACTACACAGCAAACTCTGAAGATCAGTTTTTACTGTATCTGTTCCATTAAACTTTGTATTCTCATTGAACCATTTCAGCTAGAAGTACACACCTATCCGGAAATATTTTTAAGAAATAGGAATGGTCCAGTGTTTGAGGCACATTCTTGTAGCCCTGTCTGTGCTAGGAAATGTGTTAAGCTGAAAGCAGTGCTGCTAGCATGCCGACAAGAAAGAAAATGAGTCAGTAATTTGTTTATTCTTTTACAGATATCAGTAAATTTGCTGTTTAAGAATGGGTTAGCCAAGTTTTGCATGAAAATCTTGTGCTTTTTAAGGTTTACTGTATCTGGGTTAAAGACAGCCCATCTGTGTTTACTTGGATTGCTTTTTTGGTGGGGCATGGGGAACAAACATACCTGTAGCTAGCATTCAATAGAGGCATTATAAGGGAAAAATACTTGCAACACCTGGGAAGGGGGAGTATGGTAGATACTGTAGATCTTTATGCTAAAACTCACTCAGCTTCTCAAGCTTAGCCTCTCATTTGTGTGATGACTTTGTTTTTCACCTTTTAACTTGGATGGAGTCTGTTCTGAGGGGGGCGTTCAGTGTTAAAGATGTAACATGTAACATGCATTTGTCCTTTGTAAAGTATGTAAGAACTTTATATGTATTTATATCTGGTCAAAGGCAAGAAGACTGTTCATCATTTTTGTCACACTCTGCATGACTGATGAACTGTGAAGGGATAAAGGAGATTTTTGCTAAGTCCCCCACTTGTTTCCTTGCAGGCTTCATTTCTACTTTTTATCTGTAGGCTGGTTCTGGACTGGTTGTATACAAAGGGCTCAACAGCCTTGTTTTTAAAAACCATGTATAACATGGGGTCAAGACTGAGTTCATGAAGATTTGTATAAATTCTTCAGCCTTTGATCTGCAAGTCTGTACAGTTCTTTTTTGTCAGTTCTTATCATTTTACTGTTGTGCTTTTTTTTTTCTACAGAGAAAGAAATATTCATTTTCTTTCTTTGGTGAGCCTTGTTAATTATCAGAATTCAATGTGATGTGACATAACTTAAAAACAATGATGTGCCTCACCTTTGTGTGTTTCCTAGTCAGGCCTTATTCTGGCATTAAATTTTACTTAAGTGTGAGCTTGCATCTTGGAAGAGCTTCCGTAATTTCTTTTTTGTTGTTGTTTGACAGAAAAGCTGCGTATTGTCAAAGAGTATAGAAGGCAAGCTGTACATAGATGTCTGTATATCTCGGTGGAAAGAGACTGGAGTTTACAGTCCTGGGTCCCTGTTCTGCAGGAATGCCGGCTGGGCTCCTGTTCATAGAGGTCTGGGGAAGGTGGCTGTCAGTCCTCCCTATTCATAGTGCTTGAGAAGGGACAGACAGCTCTTGGGCCATACAAACACTTGTTCAAACTTCTTTTGCCATACTTACAGTAAGATGTATCTACTCTAGTTCTCTCCTTTTCTCATCTCTATTTACTGCCTTTTGTTCACATTTATGCTTAATTTTTTTCTGCTCCTCTGCTTTCCCTTCCCCCTCTGACTCATTTCCTCTTCAGATTTTACTTCCCTGCCAAGATGCTTTTCATTTTCATTTTGCATGTTGCCTAGAACACGTTCTCCTGAGTCTTGACTAATTCCCTTTTGATTAGCTTTTTATTTTGTGTAGAGATTACATATAAAGAAAAGAATGCTTAAAATTTAGATGATTGTTGGATGACTTCCTAGCATGATCTGAAGCTTGCATTGCAGGATTTATGTGTGCTACCAAAAATTGGCTTTAGGATAATGCACAGAGCTCCTGTGCTCCAAGGCACTTCACTTGTGTTAACTGGGTTCTTGAATCAAATACGGTTTGGGTGAAGTGGTTAAAACATTGTGAAGGATATGTCTACTCTGTTCTGAATCCTTTTGCCATGTTAAGAATGAAAAATCTGTCAATAATTTAGTGAGTAGAACCAGTAAGAACAGAATCCCATTTCAGAAGGTTATTGAACAGAAATGGATAACCTTCTGAACAAAGACTGGCATAGTTCCAGTGTTGCTACCTGCCAGAGATTATGAAATGCAGTTAAAAAAATACTGCTGCTGTTAAAGAAACACTTTAGCACAGCACCAGTATTTCAGCTTACAGAAAGGTTGATGTGTGCATCACCATCAGGAAGAACTGCTATTTCATGTATTCTCACTAGTGTTAAGTGTTCAGAAAACATAAGAGCTTTCCCCAAAGTGTTAACATGAACACTTATAAAACCTTCAGTGGGGTTAGAACGCCAGCAAAACCATACTCTTCCCCCAAACAGGTGAGATTAACTGAAACTGTGAAGGGTGCAGACCTTTAGTTCCTGTTTGTACATTCCACATTCTTAGGTGCCAAATGACTGGGTCTGCCAGCTGTTTCTTTACTGTGTACAGTTTTAGCAGCAAAAACCGACTATAGAATATTTTAAGCATCTGTTCTGGAAAATCAAGAGGCTTCAGTTAGAAGATACCCTTGATCAAGATAGCTGTGACAGAGAACATCCTTTTCTTAATTTATTGGGAGTTTAGCTATTTACAGTTACATTTCTGCTTTGGGTTTGTTGTGGATTTTTTAAAGTGCATATGATCTCCATGTACAATTGACAAACTTCCTCCTCCTATCCCAGTTCACTTCATGCGCATCCATGACAGATAAAACATTTTGTAGTTTTTTTGTTTGCTGCAGGGGTTTTATAGCCAACATTCTGTGAGGCAGCCGTGTGCCCTCAATGTCTTGTGTCAGCCCCAGGAAATCCTGTGCAGGGCTTTGGCATTTCCTACGAGTGATGTTAAACCTTGCCCAATCTGCAAGTAATCTGCAGCAGGAACTGGTCTGCTGTGGTTGCCAAGACAGGCCTGGGCTCTGGCACAGCAGTCAGTAGTGTGACCATGCAGCAGCACGGCCTGGGATGGATTGGTAAAGCTGTAGGCACAGGGTTAAAGGAAGTGAGGGTTTTTTCCCCACTCCCTCTTTCCAGAACCTATGAGACCTCATCTGGGGTGGCCGGTCAGGTGTAAGAGAGGACTAACTGTCAGAGATTTTTTCAGTCACTGCTTTAAAAACTTAGTGCCTTAAATGCAGATCTTGTGCTGCTTGGTTGTATGGGTTTTGTTTTAAGTTCAGAAGCTTAAGTCTGAAAGGCATATTGGTTCTGTCAGAAGGAGCTGGTTTTTGTTCTGTAGCTTTGCTTTCTCTGTCTTGATGTTTCTCACCAGTTGGACTATGAGGACCCCTTTGCAGAGGGACTCTTGCATTTGTGAGGTTAATTGCCCATCGTGAGGGCTGCTGGAGAAGATGGTCATTGCTGTGGCTGATTTGCAATTATCCTGCAAAGTTCCTTTCTTCTGTATCTGTGACATTATGCTGACTATTACTGGTTGGTCTTCTCTGGCTCTGCCAGCTCTCCCAGTGACTCTGTTGCCACTTGTCCCATTCTTCAGGGTGGAATAAAATGAAAATTCTTCAGGTGAAGCTGCAGGATTTGCATCTTATTCATCTTTTCTCAAGTCTTCTTGTTTAAAAGCTTTTACTGTTCTTGTGTTTCTTAGCATCACTGGCATGGTCTGTGTGGGTTTCAGATCAGTTCCTCACACCTGAAGGGACTAGCACATCCCACACTGCTCTTGGAAACCGTGTCCAGTTCAGAAAAACTTTCTGCATTTTGTTCCTTGCAAGAGATGCATGTATCTGAACTAACTACTAGAAGTTCCCTTTATTGACTGTGATGAAAATAGTCTCTTCTTGTGTATCATTCAGCTGGTGAGAGAAACTGCATACCTCAGTGAGGAGCATTTGGTGATAGTCATGGGTTCAAACATCTGTATTTTGTCAGGTATCATCCCAAAAGAACTAGTTCTGGGTGTTCAGTTTGTTTGTTTGGCTTTTGTGAGCCCTTTAGATAGGTCACTGAATGGGTGATGAAAATATTCAAGTAAAGAGAATGACTTTGATTTTGACCTTTCCATTTTCTATTGAGGAAACACTGAAGCAAGAATTCTCAGGTAAGACCTTGACTGGCCTTCATCCCAGTCTTAATGATCTCTTAAAAGCCAGTGCTGCTGAAGCATATGAATCTAAACTATGATGGCACACCAGAGACACCTATTGCAGGAGAACATTTCTGATATATAAAATAGCATGTTTCCTTCATATATATCGGTTGCAGTACTCAAACTGATTTAGTGATATTTTTTTTTCATTATTAGGGGAGGGAAAGGACAAAATGCTAGTATAATTCTCTGAACATTAAAACCATAGCTAAACTGATCTGCTGTGCAATAAATAAGCGTTTTCTAATTTCAGTTTGCTTTAGTACCATGAGAAAGTACTTCATCTCCTACCCCAGGCAACTTTTAAACTCAGTACCTCAACTAAAAAAATACTTTCTCTTTTTACAGTATATTCACTCATCAGGCATAATTCACAGGGTAAGTGGAAAAACAAGAAAAATGTTTCTATTTTGATAATGTGAGTGATGTTTGTGTTTAAGTGTGCTTATAAATATGCCTGAAATTCTGTTTCTAGGTTTTCTCAGTTTGTTGGTGCCTTTGATTTCTTCTTCAATGGGAAGAAAAGGTGGCATGGCTATCTCAGTGTAAGCTGGGCACTCAAGTTGCACTGAATACAGCTTAGATTTGGGGTTCCTAGATTACTTTGTGAAGTTGAGTTGTAAGTCTCCACAAGAGCAAATAGTGTCTAAATTGAGATGGATAAGAGCTTTTTCTGGTGTGTTTGTTTGTTTGTTTTGCATTTTTTTAAAATGAAGATTAAACTCTTAAAAACAATACTTAGCTTTTCTTTAAACCTTACATTAGTGTTCAAAGTTTTGGGGAACTGTAGAAACTGAAAAAAAAATTGTCCAAAATTATAGAGACTTAAGAACCTTGGGTTTTTTCTGAGACAGATTAAGCATTTGTTTCTCTTTGAATCCCTTGTCTGTATAACGTCCACTTAAAATCACTTCTGCACTGTGAAAAAAGAGTTCTTATTGATGCCTTCATGGTACTAAGCAGCATATCTTCCCCCAAAACTGCATTAGAACAGTAGAAATTGCCCATTTTTAATAAAGTATCAGGAGCACCATAGAAAATGCATGTTGTAGAGTAGCTTTAAGCTGGACATGGAAACTACGCAAACTGACAAAATAATGTAAGATGTTTATATTTTTACTTTGGCAACTGCTGGGATCATGGTCTAAACTTACTATTGCTTAGTTGTCTTCTAAGGTCTCTCTTGATGACTCTTGAGCTTCTTGGTTTCATTATGGTTTTTTGCACCAAATTGTTTCTCTCCAAGGCCCCTCTGATGTTAAAAGATCTTTTTATAAAACAGGTGGATCCCTGTTAAAAAGTTCAGAGAAAAGATACTTCCAAAGATCTTGTGCTAAAATGTATCAAAACAAAGGTTTGAAAAATCTGAAGGAAAATGTATTTCTAAAAATGTGTGTCTGAGTCACTGATATTGCAATATCATCTTAGTCCTTGCCTTTGCTAAACTTCTACAACTGTGGAAGATCAGTAGAAGTCTCTTAGGTGGCTTAAGAGACTTAAGGGAGTACTTTTTTCATGTTGCAGTTGTATTGACTTTCTTAGGAAATTGATTCTTTCCACTGAAGAGAGCATAGGGTTTTATGGAAAATCTTGTTTCATTCCTTCAGAACTCCTTCTAAGTTTGTGCATATTGTAATGCATATTTTGATATCCAATGTGTACAGTCCAGAACTATATATGTGAATTTTTAATCTTGTGGTGTTAGTAATAAATGCAACAAATTTATGTCCAAACCCCTCTCATAGAAAAATTAGTGAATTTCTTTCACTGGGAGTATTTTCCTGACTTCTAGCAGAAAAAAAAAATATTCTTGTGAGGAAAACATACTGGAAAAAAGCCAAACATATGCAAGTTTGCATTCTTGTTTGTTATGATATCATTCTACCTGTTGCTGTTCAAAACAGTTATATAAAAACTATAACATCAGAAAGAAAGAAGGAAAGATAGCAAAAAAGAGTACTTTATTGTCTTACAGTAAAATAAAATAAAACCCCATTCATTTAAAATCTGGTTGCAGGATCTAAAGCCTGGAAACTTGGCAGTAAATGAAGACTGTGAATTGAAGGTAAGGTATGTTTATTTGAAAAAACAGTCAGATGTGTTAGAAGAGAGAAGACAACAGGTGCAGCAGCTGTGGACATGCTGGCTGGTTTCAGTGTTGGGCCAGGCTTTTTGCTCTTGAATCACAATTGGCCTGTACATCCTCACAGAACAACAGGGAATTTGAATGGGGACTTTTGTGTCCTGATGTGTAAGGACACATCAGATCTTATGGCCAAGGTTTCATCCTTAAAAGAGACGTAAGAGTTTATGGGAGTGATTCAGTTATGTGAGAATTTCAGCTTCGAATAAATAGAAAAAGTCTAATTCTGCAAGCTGGGAGATACAGAAGGTTGTGAAGGACACCCTTAATTGAATAAAATAAAAGGTGATGCAAAACATAACAAAAATGGTTTTTAGCATGCAACATGCAAACGATGTACTTGCATGTAGCCATTGTAATACAAATTTTGGTCTTTGGAGACTGACCTGAATGTTCCAGGATCCTGTGATTTTAGAGTTTTCCTAACACAAAAAGCCATTGACTTTTCCTGGCTTGTAGATGGACAGATGGTGAGTGGATCCCAGGGTGATGGAAAAAGAGAGTCTAGAAAAAACAGTTGTATATTGTTGTCTTCCCCCACACCCTCAGCTGTACAATTATATTTTGAGATGCAGGCCAGGTGTCTCCTGAACTGTATCTACTTATTTAACAAATTTTTTTCTGCACACTCTAAAGTCAGTTTATGCAGGCACAGGATCACATTGCCAGGGATAGTGGAGCCATTTCCCCCCATGTCTGTGCACTCAGCAGCTTCCCTTGCATCAGCTCCAGTGATGATGAGACTGTAAGCAAGTTGGAACAATTCCTTGAATGGGTAATTAATTAGCTACCAGTTTTTTCAGTGTGCTTTCCGATGCTCATTTTTCCCTCATCTGATGCTCTCAACTCATACATAGGTATCAGAAAAGTGACAGTGAAGGGTGTATGAGGGGAAATCACTGCCCTTTCTGTAGCCTCAAAGTTATAAGTTATTTTTGTAGTATTTTCCTAAACTACTGAAGCAATTTAGGAAAATAAAGTTTGCTGAGCCAAAGGAGACCTATCCTTCGGGAGTTAGGGAAATTGGGTCATTCTTTCATTATTCACAAATTATGAAAAGGATTTTCTTGTGCCCTGAAAATTGCTGTGGAGCTTGCAGCTGAAAAGTTGAAGATTAAAATGTGAGAATAAAAGTTTTATATGAAGATAGTTGTTGAAATGGTACCATAGTAATATTAAGTACAAATAGGATACACTTGTTCCCCAGCTTAATGAGATGTAAATGAAAATAAATCATGAAGTTAAAGCATAATACACAAAAATTCTTGCTGTCATTTTCTATTTCTACGAATCTACAAACCCAAATTATATTTTAGCTGTTTCCAATGCTACATGTCACAAGCCTTGGTAGATAAAATGCCTAAAAGACTGTGACAGAACAGACTGTACCACAATTGGCTTTGACCTGTTACATAATCATTTTGCTTCCACCTTCTCTCCTGTCTTACTGGGAATTTTCCCAGTAAGAATGTGTGTTGAATATTTACCAAAAAAGCCATATATAAAGGTGTATTTTGCCACTACAAAAATTTTGAGTCTAGTGAATCTTCAGTATCCAGAGAATCAGCCACAATCAAGTGTATTTAATTGGTATGAATAAAAAATGTCTCCCTTTGCATTCTGTTCTTGTTTTTAAATTGATTGGTAATCAGCAGTTATGGGGAAAACATGGAAATTTTATCTCCAGTATGGCAATAAAGATAAGCCATAACATGTTGTAGTCTTGATTTGTGAATGAAAATACAATTTTCCTTTTTGCTAAGCGCCAGGGAATGACGAAACTATCCTGAAGTATTTTAGAATGCTTAATCGCAGAGAGCATTACAAAAACATGACTTTTGGTATAGGAATGCCCAGGTGTCCCTATTAAACCCCTGCCCTATCAATAAACATGTGCAGCCTGATTCACGTGGCAAACTGTGGCTGTTAATGCAGAGCTTCATATTTAGTTGTCTGTGTGTGACCATGAGTTATCTTCAGTAGAACTTTACTTACCCATGCCTCCCATTTCTGGTTAGAACCATAAACTTCCCAATAAATACAAACCGACTGACGTTCCAGGGGTGGAATTTTCTTGCTGCTCACTGCATCTTTTGATGGTCCATACTGGTGGGCCTTCTTAAGGCAAATTCTATAGCAGTTGACAAAAGGCCATAACATTCATTTTTAATCTTGCTGCTCTACACATAGCTTTATGTAGAGAGAAATATCTGGGAATCTTCAAACTACACTGAATTGTGCATAGCACTTCAAAAAAATTGCACGGATCTTGCATTTCTTACAAAAGGTTTTTCTGTAGTTGATGCTGGGGGTTGGAGAAGACTTGGGTGGGACTATTATGGTAATTTCCTACTCTTGTTTACCAATTTTCAGTGTGACCTAGAGGAAGTCTTCCCTTGAATGAGTTACTCATAAAGTAGAAATAACAATACCTTCTTACTTCAGAATATTGTTGGAATACACTCTTGAACAATTATGCCACCTGGGATATAGAGCAATGGACATTGTCTAAAAAGGGTGCTGTTCTTTAAGCTGTGAACTGATACAATGGTGATTCTGTGGCCAGGGAGTTTTTTGCATTAAATGTGTCCAGCATATTTTTAATTAATAAGTGAATAATTCATTATTTTCTTTACTGATCTTACAGCTTTTGATGGTGCTATAGAAGTATGTAACTTGAAAAACAGTTATTCCAATCTGTGTGCTACCTCTGTCTTGATTTTTAAAATGAGAACAAGACACTTCAATGAGAAAAAGATACAAAAATAACTAATCTCTGCAGATTGCTCCAGTTTTTGGGGTTTTTTCTATAGTTGTAAAGAGCTGTATGAACTAGATAACGAGCTATCTGATCTGAATGTGCTTTGTGCTTCCACTACAGATCCTGGATTTTGGATTGGCAAGGCATACAGACAGTGAGATGACGGGCTATGTGGTTACAAGGTGGTACAGAGCCCCAGAGGTCATCCTGAACTGGATGCATTATACTCAGACAGGTCAGTGTATCTTCAGAAGTATCCTAACCAAGCTAAAGCATTCACTGCATCAGGTGATATATAAAAAGACTTTGTTTCTGAAATGAATAAGAAATTGGAGGTGGAAATGACAATACAATTATGTAACATTTCCTTATAGATAAATTGCAGGTAATCATGTGGTGGTGAGTTTGGGTTTTTTTAATATGTGTTTTCTGAGAGTAACAGAAAGTGCTAAGGTGATTAGAAAAAAAAAAAATGACACAGACATGACAGTCTGGTCTCTGTTCCTGTGTTTCTGTAAAGGTTTGCTGATTTCAATTTGAGCAGGCAGGGGGAAATAGCAAACGGAGGGAATTCAAATAACACTAAGGTAACTATGGATGTTTTTAAAAGCACTGAAAATTTACTTCCGACTTGCCTGTTATAGAGAAACGCATTCTGCATGTTATGAGATTATCTCCATTAAAACTCATTAAAAACTCTGCTAGTTTCACCTGTGCTGTTCATCATACTTGGCAAGGCACACATTTGTTTTATAACAGGCTATAAAGGTAATTTTTATACTTATTTAAAATATGTTTTAAATTAAACTTTATGTACATTAAACAGACAAGTTAATGAGCCTCTTGGTCTTTTTTCAGTTGACATCTGGTCTGTGGGCTGTATAATGGCTGAGATGATAATAGGGAGGCCACTGTTCAAGGGAAATGATCGTATCCTTCAGTGAATTTATGATACTGATGTAAGAAAGTGATGAGAGGTTATGTGATACAGTAAGTCTGTTCAAAAAAAGATGAGTATAAATCAATAGCTTGCAGCTTTCTCATTAAATCATTATTTCATATCTCTACCACTTTTGCACACCTGCTAATTAAAACTTACATTACTGACTTTTTTCAGTAGAAGATCACATCTCAAATCATCAAGTAAAAGGCTCTGTGATAATTTTTTTTCTAGTGTGTGCAATATATATGTTGATTGTTTAGATACATTAATACTTTTGGACTGATTTTTGTCCAAACAATACAGAACAGGCCTGATAATATTAGAAAATTTTGCAGATGATTCAATTATGTGTTCCCAAATTATAGGGTATTTCCTTTGCCTTTTCTAAGAAAAATGGAGAACTTTCATCTTTTATAAATCTTCCATTCAGTCATTGAATTAAGATTTTTACATTATTCTCCAATAGCAAAGAAATGCATTCATTTTGCAGGATGCTTAGTTTCCTAATACTGAAAGAATTTGTTCCTTATTTCTGGTGTTCAGATTTGGACCAACTCACAGAAATAATGAAAATAACAGGTACACCAACTCAAGATTTTGTTCAAAAATTGCACAGTCAAGATGTGAGTATTCTGATTTGTCAGTTGCTTTTCCATGTCTTAATTTTCCTTTAAGCCATGCTCAATTCTTAGGCTGAGGTAATATATATTGTCTACTGATATGGCCCCTGATGGTCCTTCTCTGCTTTGACATGCTTTGTGCACCCACAGTAGCTACTGGAGATGGGGGGTGGAATGACAGAAAATTATCAGAAAATTATTTAGGTATTTCAGGATTCCAGTGTGTACCCTATAAACAGCTGAGCTGATACATGGCAACTTTTATTGTAAAGGTACTGAAAGCATGAAGATATTCAGAAAACCCAGTTGTTTGCAAATGTCTCCTTCCTGTCCTTACATTGATGTCCTTCTAGAATCCTGAGGCCATTACTATAAAGAACCTAAATTTATTCATTAGACTAACTGTACAATTTAATCAGAAAGGAGTTACTGTATAAGGTTCACTTCTGGAGATTGCTGTAGACTCACTATGATGTTCTTTCAAATAATTCATACATATTTATTTGAATAAGTATATTAAATATGGAGCACTAATAATTAAAGCTTTGCATTATAATTTCTAAATCTTGGTTTTAAAGCTTGATTTAAAAAAAGATTGCGTTCAGGAAGAAGGTGACTATCATCAGAAAAAAGGCATTTGTACAATGTGCTGTCAAAATATTGTTGAGAAAGATCTTAAGCATTTATTTAATGTTGTCACATTACAAAGGTGGCAAAGATCTAATTTAATATCCATGTTTCTTTTAAGGCAAAAAACTATATCAAAAGCCTCCCAAAAGTCCAGAAGAAAGATTTTGCATCCGTCTTGAAGTATGCAAATCCTTTGGGTAAGCTTGTTCTTGTGTTTGCATTGGAAGCAGCTGCAGTGTCAGTCATGTGCCAGGTGATGTGATGGTTCTTGGGCTGTTCTGTCTCTTGCTTTCCATTAATTCATAATTTTGATTGTAGTGGCTGAACTTTGCTGAGTTTAAACCCTGCCAGGAATCAGTTATTTCTTAGAAGCATTAAAAAAATAGTATTTTTTTTTTAGCGTTTTGGTCTTCAATCTAACACCTGGTTATTGGTTTTACTTGACCAGTTTTCTCAAGAGCCCTGGCAGATTAGGTATATGTAATAAAATTTTCTCTGTACTGTATCTGAACTGTAATTATGAAAACTCAATCTGATCTGCAGCTGAAATACAAAAAAAATGGAAAGCTGAGATTTTAGTAATGGAATTAATACATCCTGAGAAACATCTGTGCATTCCTGAGAAACACTGGCTTGGATTCCAGAGATATTAACAGCCAGAAGAGCATACCAAGTGTGCATAACTGACATGACCTGAGGCAGCCAGAGCTCTAAAATTACTCTCCCTAAGCATTATCAATTCTCCAATAACCTAAACACTAACAAAGCCAGTTTTATTAGAATATTAATTAGGATAATTGAATTTTTTCAATTTAAGGAGTTAAAATTTTAGGTTCAGATACAGTACAAATCAATCTGATTAATTAACAGCGCTTATCTTTACTGCATGGTTAGCTGATGGGTAGCTACAGCAAACTACACATTTACATTTAGTGTTTAGGATGTCTCTTCTTACCATTTCTGTGGCCATCTGGCTGCCTTTGGTCTGGAATAGGAGTTTAAAGAGAATATCCAACATGGCAAGCAGGAGTTGAAACATTCTGCCTCTACTTCCTTTTGGCTGCTCCAAACCCAAGAACATTCTTTCAGGATAGAAAAACAGAGAATAAACAAATCATTCATCATACCTGTTTGCACTGGTCCACTTTGACAGCCTAGCAATGGACTGAATCCAAAATCCACAGGAGGGGAACACGCAAAATTTTAACAGGTTGTTTTGGCTGAGGTCAAAACCACATAGCAGATAAAGTTAGCTCTGAGATTTTGAGCATGGACAACTGACCTGTCTTTGTGAACTTCAAAGTATATTTGGTTTGGGTTTGGTGACACAGAGCACAGTTCTCATTCGCTGTTCACCTGTTCAGCTGCTGTCAGGGGGTGATGTACCCTAGAACCCCAATGGGTGGGCAGTGATTAAAGGCACCTCTGGGAAATCCCCAGGCACAGTGGCCCTGGAGCCAGAAGCTGAGAAGTCATTAGCTGAGATGTTTTCTGTATTGCACTCAGAAGCAAGGGAGCACCTCTGCATTGCATCAGGCTTTGTACACATCCCAGCTTGCTCACAACAGTCATGCAAAGAGGCCCTGCTGGCTATAAGATGGATGCCCAGTGATTCTGTTCTGTTACTCCATGTATTTATTTGAAACACCTCCAGGGCAGTGTACAAGTGGAATCAGGTGTGTGATTTGAATATCCTGTTGGTTTTCTGTGCAATAGCTGTAAACCTTTTGGAGAAGATGCTGGTGCTGGATGCAGAGAAGCGAGTCACGGCAGCTGAGGCTTTGATGCATCCTTACTTTGAACCAATTCACGATCCTGAGGAAGAAATTGAAGCTGAGAAATACGACGACACATTTGATAACATGGATCTTCCACTAGAGGAGTGGAAGCGTGAGTTATATTTTGTGATGTTTTCAAAAATAACCAGATTGAAAGGCTGTGCAGAAATAAAAATGTTCCCCCTTACAAATTAACTCCTCTGCTTTTGATCAGACAGAGTAAATAAACAGCATTAAGAGAAATGCTACTGATTAAGCCAGCGTTCCTCTTAGCAAGTTCTGGTGGAAGGATCTCCAAAGGTTTCTTCTCTGCTTCCTAAGAGAGGCTGTCCTCCTATTTCCCTAATGTTTCTGTCCTCCCATCTTCTGCAATATAGTGAAGAAACCATTTCTGTAACTTGTCTTTCAGTGAATAGGGCAGATGAAGAGATTGACTGTTGCCTCTCCAGGACTGCAGTGGTTGCTGGCCTTAAAGTTAGATTCTCTGAGGGAGAAAAAAAAATCTGCGTCAGCAGAGATTAAAGTTTAATTTTATTTTCATCTAGGGTCAGAGGTTTGTAGTTTGGCTTTTAAGTGACTTTGACTTTTAAAAGTTTGACTTTTAAAAGTCAAAGTTAAGTTTGACTTTTAAATCTAATGTGCTCAGCAGCTCTTGTTGAAGATATTGTCCAATATTTGAGGATATTTGAGTTGAGGATACTCAAAAGTCAGTGCTCACATTCCTTTGACAGCACCTATACCATTTCAGTATTGGGCTACTTTTTCAAATCTGAAATGGTGAAAAAGGGATCCTTGATTCCCTTACTTTTTGTACTCTTGCTCTCTTTTTGCCTGAAGAGGTCTCTGTCTTCCTGAGCTAGATCAGAGCCCAACCATGCTGGGGTTGCACCTTGCTCATTCATATTTGTGCAGCTTTTTCTGATTAGACAACAGCAGTGTTATGTCTATATTCTGTTGTTTTGCAGGCATTACATATAAAGAGATACTGAACTTCAAGCCACCACAGACATCTGACTCCAAGGAGACAGCAGTGTAATTGTGTGGCTCAGTATTTTCAGACTGTGAGGAAGGTGGAAAAGTTGTAAATGTTTGTGACATTTCAGGTGTATAAAACTTTTTATAAATAAGCTCTAAATAATCTGTTTCATCTGCACTGTAAGAAAGAGCAATGTCCTTTACTCTGCATATGGAAGTTGGTGCCTTTGGGAGTAGCATTTCAACAATATCCAGAAACTTCTTTCTGCCTACAACTTCTTCCTTCTGCATGAAAGAACTCAGACTGCAATAACCTGGTGCCATCCTCAAAAGAGCAGGACCAATGCTTCAACTCAGAGATCAGAAGAGTACAAGTTACCACCCCAGGCAAGCTGAGAACACAGTATGTCTGATGTGCTGACTGCTCTCCAAGGCCACTGAACTGTCATGAATGCAAGAAGTATTCATGTGTCTTCCTCTGGAATATTTCACTTTGCTGGGATGCCTGGGAAGGCTTAATCATCTTCTGTTACCTCAGGGACTGCAGTGGGTAGCAGAGACACAGCCCAAATGAGTGCCTGTGTCCCCTGTCCTGTGTGAGCAGAAGAGAACCTCAGAAGTGTTAATGTCCTAGACTTTTTTCAAAGTAACCAGCATAGCAGGACAAGATTTCATAACCTTGCTAGATGAACAGTCACTGGATATATAATCACTGTATAATACTTTTCTCTAAATACAGTGCATTTTCTTTCTATGTTAGACTAGGGATCAAGGATTTCCAGGGAGGAATTCTTCAGATTTTCTAAAATTTTGTAAACTCTCCAACATCTTAGTATTGAAATTATCTCAGACAATCAGCAGTGCTGATTTTAAAAATAAAGCTGCATGTGGGTCACTTTATCGAAAATGAAATGAGGACCAAAATGATACACTGCAGCTCTTTGTCAGGAATACCTGCAGCAAGCTGGTTTTTTCACAGTGTACAAAGCTTTTACCTGGTGAAGAACAATAATTATCCCCCTTTTTTACTTTTGAACTCATCTTACTTGGAAAAACCTTCACACCTTTTGTTGAGAGGTACCTTAGCAGGAGTCAGCTTCCTGAAGGGATAGATTGGTTAGATGCTTCCTGAGTTCCTCTTACTGTCCTGTTACTGTATTTTCCCAGGTGCTTTGTTCATAAGGGTCTGTGAGAGGTGGAAAAAAGAACTGGCAAACCTTTGTGAGGAATTTCTGTGTGAATTTGCTTTTCTTTCCTAAAGGTAGTATCTTCACAACTGACTGTTTAGTTGTGGTTGATTCCCAATGTAATACACTGTGGGGTGTTACTACTGAGTGAAATGAATGTGAAAGAAGATATTTGATCTTAGCAGGTAGTAACTGGAAAAAAAAAGAAGAAATTACTTGGGTTTTTTTTTTTTACTTTAATATCTAATATAAACCATAAGTTTAATAAGGCACAGTTATTCTGTTTCTTTCAATTAACATTTGAAATAAACACCTGTAAACAAACACCATTTGTTTAGAAATTGTGATGAGAGTTGATTAGCTGAGGTGGGCACCTAGAGAGACTAAATAGTAACAGAAACATTAAATAAATGTATTTGACAAGTCATTAAAAACCACAGTTTCAGGAATGCATGAAAAAAGGCAGAGAATGTAAATCGAATCAAAATATTTTTCCAAACTACAGGATCCTCACAGAGGAGGGCATACTTAAGAGTCATATCCCATTTTGCACTATGGATTTGCTGCTTGGTCTACACTTCTATGTTAAATAGAAATTTTATCTTTTACAGAATAGATGTTTTCTCTTAGGATCATGTTCTGTGGTCTTTTTAAAAGTCATGGGAGAAAAGTGCCTGCTGGAATTAGGGGTGTTGATAGACCGAATCAGTGGAAAATGAAAAATGTCGAACATTTACTTGAAAGTACTGCCTCTATATTTTAAATTGATTTCAACATCCTAAATTCTAGCAAATGCCTGAAGTCTGGAGATAATACAGATTGCTCAAATGTTAGTCAGACTAGGAGGGAGCATTTTTTAATTGAAAAACTGCTTTGCATTTTTTTCCTAAAGACCAACGCTTCAGTGGGCATTTGCACACAGTCAAGCCTTAAAATCCTCCATTGACTGGGGTGAACTTTTCCCTCTCTTAATTTTAATTTAGCATTGGAAAAGCAGCCAGCACACATGAGAAGGATGTAGGAAGATAATGTTAGCTTTTCTTGGTAGTGGGGAAATACAGAACTCTTAAAGTAGCTGAAGACCTTGATGGGTACGTTAGCAAAGACAGAAGTACGGCTGTCCCATCAGCAAATGGCAAAGGCAATGTCAGGTTGGTCAAGAAGTTTATGTGAGGAGATTGAATTCTGCAGAAATGGCTCCAAGTGGCAATGGAGATCCTGAAAAGAACTGTGAGGTGAAAGCAGAAATACTTTGCAGCAGAAGCAGCTGCTACTCTGAAGGGAGAGACAACAGTTCCTAAGTTTTTATTAGCTATTCCTACTGGTGTTAAGCAACTCAGGTATAAGAACCCAATTTCTGTTTGCCTTAAAAGAGAAATGTAAATACGTTCTGCATGTACATGAAATGTGTTGTGACAAATAAAGGTTGTGAATTTGTTTTTTACACAATAATGGTCTTATTTTCCCCATATGTATTCCCAAATGTATAATCAGTAGTGAAAATATTATTTTCAGTAAAGGAAATCTGTAGGGAACTAGTATTGTAGGTACATTTCATGTAATATTACCTGCTGATATACTTCATTTTGGAAGCTAGTCAGACCACAGATGCTATTCTTTCTCCCATTTTCTGAACCTGGAGTTGCCACAGAGCTAATCTGACTGTACTACTGGCACCAATCTATTTTTTAACAGCCTCTTGGATTTTACCAGACATCTCTGCTTTGTTCTGAAGGACAAGATTTTGGTTCTTAAATGCAGTTGCATTTCTCAGCCTGATTTTAAAAGCCAAAGTCAGACTGATGTCATCAAGCATATGGACAAGGAAGTTTGAGTTAACAGAGTTCCAATAGGATGTATGGGGCTCATGTGCTTTCTGAATATTTTAGAACAAGATTGTCCCTTTAAGTATTAATCTTTGTTGCATTGAAGACTCACCAAATGTTGAATTTTGATAATGTGTCATTGTGGGCCAGATGTGGTTCACAACTTTATTTCTTGATTTTTTTTTTTTTCATTTGATAGGATATCACTGAGGTGCATGCCAATGTGTCCCACAAAATGTGCTCAGATGATGCACTTTGTTCTTGATTGGGAATTACTGGGCATATGAGCTGGGTGGGAGTCTTTGAGTTTCCTACTTTCTGATCTGCTGTTCAAAAGTGAATGCCAGATGCTTCTGGTCTGTTACAGCTAAGGTTCTCAAAGAATGAGGCATCTGTTAGATGCTGTCATTTACTGGATCTTGGTATAAAATAGCCATTCTGCAGGGACCACAGAAAAAAATAGGGGCTCAAAACACCTGCTGTCTCTGCTGATTAATTCTCCATCTCCTGCATATGCTGGTGGCAACTGGCTGTATAAGCCAAACAATACCAGAAGAGTTCCATGCACAGCAGCACTTAAAATCTCCTCCTAAGTCTTCATAAGAATTCAGAAGCCTGAGTTGGAGAAAGATCAAGGGAGGAGGATTTCCATCACACAGGCTCTTTGAAACTTCATGGAGTACCACTTAATGACCAGCTCTTGTGCACAGATCATTTGCAGCCTGTGGAATAGTACCTGAAAACTGCATTTTCACCTAGCAACCACCTGCAGCTCTAAGGCATGGGACTGATGTATGCTTTTTAGCTACCAGGAACAGCATCCCACAAGGAGGTGAGTGGAACAAGAAAAGTGTTTTAATGATTCATCATTTTTGTCTGCTGCTGTTTTATTCTGTATTGGGAGCTCCTTCATGTTTAACCTCATTACTTTTCTAACCAGGAGTTTCCTAGTTTGTGGTCTGCTTCATGAGTAAGCAATGAGGTGCATTTCCCAGCAAAGTTAGAGCGATCCAGGCATGCAGCTCTTACACCTTTCATTGAAGCATTTTGCATATGGTGTTATTTCTGAGAAATAAAACAGACTGGTGGTGGAACAAAGAAAGTGCAAGGAAAGGAATTGCTCAGGCCCTGTTTGAGAATTTGATTCTTGGTTTTGCCACACAATGTCCTGGGAGCGCACGCTCCTGGGCAGCAGGTAAAGTCTCGCTGTGTTTGCGTGGTGCCAGCAGCCAAGAGGCTCCTGTCAGGGTGATTGACACTTGTAATGCCAACACCTAATCCACTTCAGTCTGATGCTAATGGGACATTTACTATAACGTTGTTGTATCCCAGGTGATAATAGTGAAATTGTACTGCTTGGAAAACCATGGGCATTTAGTCCCCGGGGGCCAGGGCCACGGCAGCTTTTTTTTTAGGGGGTTTTAAAGTCCCATTTGTACATGATAGTCCCTGCTGTCAAGTAGTATCACCTTGGCATGTGCTGAGACATTTTGCTGTTCCTATGCAACTCCTTATATTTTTGGATTTGAGCCAAGTTTAACTTTGCATTTTCATAAAAATGGTAGTTCACTACTGTAAGGAGAAAAGATACAGCCAAGAAATGTATTTAGGAAAAACATTCACTCAAGTTTTCTGTAAAGCAATAGATGCAGCAAAGTGCTGCAGGCATGATTCATTTACTAGCACTGACATGGCCACAGAGCCAGCAGTGCCTGGAAAACTGTGCTTGGCCAAACTGATGGGTGCATGTGGCTGTCATCTCTTGTCTGTTATTCTCCAGCCATAAAAGAGTAACAAAGCAGCCTTTGTGAGGTAGTTGTATGGGAAAGCCTGATGGTGAGCTCTGCTGTAAGGGTTATGACAGTGTCTGCAGAGGTCACGAAGCTTGGGCTGCTCGCACTGGGGGCCAGCTCAGAGCCACTGCAGCCAGTGGTGGCCCCTTCCCCATAGTGACCTTGGGGAGAGGCTCCCAGGCACTGTGGGGGCAAACCCTGCTGGGGGAAGCTGCTTCCAGCAGAGGCTCTTGCCTTGGCCCTGCCTGAGCTGCAGCTCCTCACCACCACCCAGCAGTGTCCCTGGCCATGGGTCCCACCAAACCACCTCCACTCACAGGCTGGTGTCCCAGTCTGGCCTGTCCCCATCCCCAGGGAGGTGCCCCACACCCAGGGCTGGCTGTCCCCACTTGCCTCCTGCCATCTGTCCTGACCTAGATAGAGTGGTTTACATTAAATTAGGGTCAAGTTGAAAAGATTTGTTGGCAGTGCTGCATAATAAAGGGAATGAATACATTTTCTGTGCCATTGGTAAAGCTACTCTAAATTGCTGTGAGTCTCCATTTGGACTGTCACAACAACATCATTCATTAAATTTTTCATACATGATGCATTTGTGCAAAAGGTAATGATTAGATAGGAAAGAAAATTACTGCAAGAGAGCACAGATTTCCTTTAAAGAAAAAAAATACAATGCAGGGAGATTTTTTTGAAGGCATTACTAATATTGTAAATAAACAATCAGACTCATCAGAAAAGTAAAACCACAGCAGTGAGAATACTGTGAACACTGAGATCAAGTACTGCCTGCTGGCAGAGTGAGAGGGCTAAGTCACCAGGCACACATATAAACTCTTGTCTCATGTCACCTTACAGACTTCAAACATGACTCCCCATATGGCTTTCAAGCAGTCTGGTAATGCTTTGCATTCAGGTTTCTGAATTTTCAGAACAGATGTGAAACTATGGCCATACAAAAATGAGTGAATATTTGGAGACTCAGTAAAATGAGTGTGATTTGTTTAATGAACAGCTCACTATAATTACTTTATCTACACAGTATTGCCACTGCAGGTCTTTAAAACAGAACATTAACTATGTTTCCTTAGGTTTCTCAATGGTTTTTATGGCCTCTTATGCTTTATGGTTGGATTAGTGGTTTTGATCACCTGGATTTGATATGATTCATGTTATGAACTTGCTGCATATCTTCCAGCTTTTGAATTGCTTTCCATCACTAGTGTTTGGTATCATTAGAGTAATTTGAGACATAAATTATTTATGTGCAGGGAAAATTTATGCTGTGACCTCAGACCTTAGCAGTGGGGTAAGCATGACTTCCCATGTGAAAATGCTCAGGAAAGGCTGAAGAGCTGAGCCGAGCGAGCAGAGAGCATCGCTGTGTCCCACACACTGGCTTGCCTTAATGTATCAAATTCATACCAGGGGATGCCTGAGGGCTCCCCTAGGGTTAATAAAATCTTCTCTAATGTGGTGTTGAGCCATCATCAGCTGGTTCATACATCCTTTGTGATCATCTAGGAGTTTTAAAGAATGCTAAATCTCTCTCTTCTTGTCCAGAAATGTTAGACCTTAGTAAACATGGACAGTAGGGCTGGTTGTGAAGGGCCTCTAACATAAATGGTCTTTTCCTCTTGGAAAGGAGAAAAATGAAAACTTGGAAGTAGGCAGAATTTGAAGCACCAATTCCCCTCATTTTTCTGTGTTAGTTTTATCTACTCAAGCAGTATTCTAACCAAGAAAATCAAATACCTCCTCAAAGAAAGAAGTATCCAAGTGAATGTCCTTACATGTGGCTATGGACCCAGGCTGGCTTCTCCCACCGGAGTGTTGAGGCAAAATTACTGTGTGAGGACTTCAGGAAGCACAGGGACAGAAGTTGTTTGTTCCCTTTAAAGACTGACATATACATCTGCAGCATCCCTTGCTGAAGCCAAGATATTAGGACGAGGTTGCTTTATTGAGCCAACCCTATGGCAGGGAAAGTACCTTTCATACTGAATGCTTTTTCAACATCATGGACCAAAACCAAACATTTTATAGAATGTCAAGAAAGATAATTCATCAAAAAGAGTGAAAGAGTGGTCTGCGTATGTTGGCCCCCCTTGTCAGTTGTGCTCACATAAAGGTCTGCCATAAGACACTGACATCAATAGGATGTATTCTAACACTCAGCAAAAGCAAAACAGGCGGAGTATTGCCTTCCAGGGGATAGTCATGGATTAAGGAAACTGTCTTTGCCTTCCTTAGATACAGAACCTGTCAGTAACTCCAGTACCTCTGTTTTGTTTTGCTAGAATATCAGGGAGAAAAATGTTACTCAGCATGAAGAGAAACATAGCTTTTTCTCTGGATGTTTCTAAAAGTAGTTTTCTATCTCACCAAACAATTCAAAGGTCTCCTGTCCCAATATATTTAAGATGAGTAATGCTGTAGTAGAGGTGTAGATGTAACAAGGCTTATGGGTAGTGGCAATAGCTTTTGTCACTTTTATCAGAGAGATGTAAGAGCAAAGGAAAAAAGCTGAGGAAGCTGCCAGACAAATGTGCCTTTTATGGTGTGAACTAGAGTTGCAGTCAGGAATCCTTTTTCTCTGGATGCTCCAGTCTAATTTCAGAATACCCTCCCCTCTAAAATACTTGCTTCTCTATGGTTTCCATAATGAAAGGAGCCTCTTGCGGAGACAGTTATCAATCTTTGCTGCAACCAGCATGAAATCCTTAACGCTATTTAGAGAATGAAAATGGATCCTAAGACCAAAAAAAAACTATCAGTCTCTCCTGTCTAACTGTAAATTTAATTATTTCTCTGGCTGTGCCTCTCTGAGCTTCATATACTAATTAGAAGTAAACCATAGTTTTAGAGATCCTTTAAGTACTGTTTGATTTTGAGCTATTTCTAAATGATTGCTCTACATTTTTTTCTTACCTACTCAGTTCGTCTTGTTGTGTAGCTATTTAGGATGGATTCACCCATTTCACTTCCCAGTGGCTCCACTGGAAGAAAATGGTTGCCCTGGGATGAAGGTAAAGGGCTGTGAAGAGCAAGTGACATAACATTTCACAGGCAGGCCTCGCAGTCTGCACCCAGATTAGCAAATGGGTGCTGAAGTCTGAAGTCTCAGACCCTCTAATCCTGGCCTGCTGGCTCAGGGGCTCTGCACAGGTATTGAATCCAAATAGAGTTTAATCATTAGGGTGGAGACTCCTTTATCAGTGAATTTCTCTTCGAGATAGGGTAATAGAAACCAAATGTCTTTGATGTCAACAGAGGCAACTGTGCAACATAAGCCATCACAGAAAAAGAAGGAGCCTGCCATCTGCCCCAAGGCTCAGAGAAAGAGAAGATATTTTTTCTTCACTATCTTTTTGTATAGCATATTGCATCTATGCTTTCTTTTTAAAGACTGGCTTGTGGTTTGTTTGGCTTTTGATTTTGGGGGTTTTTAAAATTGGATTCTCCCCCTTTGCAGAGAATTTAAAGCCTTTCATGAATACCGACGGGGCTGTCCCACAAAACAGAAGGGAGAGCATGAAGTGGTTGATTCTGTAACTCTCAGGCTTGCTGTGGTAGTGGCAATATATTCCTTATAGGAACAACTGCTGAGGTTTTACAGACTTTGCAGGCCCAGCATCAGTGTTACAGGAAGGCACTATGCATTCACCATTAAAGTACATATAAAAAGATTTAATAAGAATGTAATATGCAGAATACACTTACTTGTACAAAAGTGTTCTAGATGTCTTCTCAGACAGGCAAAAAGACTTAGACAGTATTTACAGAGACACCATCCCCACATGATAACAGAGAGAAAATCATAAAGGTTCAAATCAAAGGTTCATAAAGGTTCAAAAAGTAGTGTCTGTGAAGCCATTATCCCATTTGAAATCTCGACTTGCCCATGATGATCCCACTAACGCCTGGCATGGACCTGCCAGTTGTCTGCCACAGTGCTGTGCTCCTGCTGTCTCCTGAATTCTTCGCTCCTCACATGGAGGTGTGATTTGGCAAAGCATTTGTAGTCAAAACATAAGGCCAGTTGCTTCCTTCATTGACCCTTGAAAAATGATTTGAGGTCCTTGATATATAAGGAATACTGAAAATAAGTAGGTTAGTGGCAGCTGCAATAGCAAGTGTGTGTTTTGTCAGGACAGGAAGGTGCCTTAAAGACTTCAAAAGGCTCCCTTTTGTGGTCATCCTTGTCCAAAAGGTGTGGGTAAGGTAATACCTAAAATAGAGAGTGTGAAAAAAATATTTACATTATCAGTGAGTAATCCTTAGCCTTTGAGCACATAGTTCATGGTGCAGAACAGAAAAGAACTATTCCCATCAAATATTTGTAAAGCTGTCAGGTAAAAACTATATACCATGCCCTATGAATGGACACACTGATTTGTGAAGCAGTTACTCTTGTAATTTGTAATTGCCACAGTTAAAAATATATTTTCTCAGAATCCCAAGAAGTTTTTGAATATTGTCTACACACACATTAGAGTTCAGGACACAGCTATTTGTTTTGGATAGAATTTAGTACACACCTTTATACTTGCATTAAAAAGTTTCTAAATGGTTGTATTAGAAAGCCCCTTTCCAAAACTATGCTGATACAGAAACCTAAAGCTAGGATTTATCAAGAAAATATGTTTTCTTTTTGAAATTTTAAAATTCCATTCTGCAGTCTTAAAAACAATATGAATCCTGCCAGGATTCTAATGATCAGAAGCTCAAATTCAGGTCCAGGGTGTAACTATTTGACTATTTCTTGCCAAGTCTTTGGTTTCATCAAGAACATTTACAATAAGAACATTTGCTTTGATTATTTAGATTTAAATACGTATTTAGTGTCTGGAATGAGATTACGTTTTACCATCAAGGTGGTGTGCCAGAGGAGGTTTACAGAGGATATGAGGAAATAATGTCTTCGTGGAAAGAGTTATCAAGTACTGCAGCAGGCTGCCCAGGGAAGTGATTGAGTCACTGGGAGTATTCAAAAGATGTGTAGATGTGACATTTAGGGATGTGGTGTAGTGGGACTTTGCAGGGTTAGGTTTATGGCTGGACTTGGTGGTCTTAAAGGTCTTTAACAACCTAAATGATTTTATGAATCTATGAATAATTTTATGTATCCACATTATTCAAGAAAAAAAAAATGCAAATGTCAGAGGGAATCTTACTTAGAGAAGATTTGGCCATAATATCTAATTCAGGTATTTGAAGCACATCTGTTTATTTGTGAAACGTTTCAGAAATTATTTAAATTTTGCTTATTCAACAAAGCATTTAGGCTGAAGTTTGCCTTTTAAACAGGAGCTTCAGGTCTCCTGCTTCCCATGGTGTTGAAATGAATCAAGCCTGGCCTGCCGTGTGTTGTGAAAACGTCAGATGCCAAGAGCATTTCCTGCGGGTGGCTGGGATACATCGAAGTTAAATGCGAAATACTGCCCAGCGACTTAAAAGGGATGGGCTCCAGGCGTGCTGGAGTCAGCAGAGCACTCTCCCGGGGTTTTACTTGTTTAACTGATAGAGCTATCTCTGGTGGCAGCTAGAAGCCAGACACGATTTTCGAGACTTAATGTGTTTCTGTCTTATCTTGATGATCACTCGTTGGCTACAGACCACAGACAAAGAAAGAATCGGGAGGGGGAACAGACAAGGTGACGATGTTTACTTTCTCAATGGACTACAAATAGTTGGGATGTAATGTTTACTTGAAGCCCAAACAGCTGTTGCCCTGTCTCCCTATGGGAGTTCTAGTCTACTTGTATATGTTCACAGAGGTTTAGAAACAATTCAGTGAACTCCGTGTTTAACTTCACTTTTTATTCCGTTTGGAGTTGTTAATGACAGACAATACATGACAGGGGACTCAGCTTTGATAGAAATTTGATAGAGGGAAAATCAGCATCAGACCAGTTGCCAAAAGACTGCAAAAACAGCTTAAGTCTAAAAGAAAAGAGGAGCTTTTCTGTGTCAGAAATTGTGCCTGGAATACATGATACTCCATTTGTCAAATAGTCCTTTCACAAAATTAAATCAGAGCAAAATGAAGCTGAAATCCGGTAAAACCGACTCAAGACTAAAAAGAAAAATATTAGCCAAAGCAGAAAACCAATACCAACCAAGGAATAAAAATACCCTAAGACATTTAATTTTTTACCTGGGGCAGGACAGAGAAGAATGGCTATTACTACTGGCTGTTTGTGGAAGGTTCTCATCTGGTATATGATCAATAGTGTAAAACCCTAAATTCAGACAGTCTGTATTTTGCTCCCACCTGAAAGCCATTACTTGGAATTTGCTTACCCCTGGGGAAAACCAATAATACTATTGATCCTGCCATGACTTTTATGGCTGAAAAACAAAAAATCCGCTTTTTTAACAACAACCATGCCAGCATTTTTTTTCCTATTTTCAGCCACCTTGAAAGCAAACAGCTTCACACAGCATTTAGCCAATGTGGTATTCACTCTAAGGCCCTTGTGCACCATAGCACACACAGGACATGGCCTAAATGCAATTTTGTGAGTGTGCCACTAGTAAGTAAGTACTGGATTTCAGTTCTTCCTCCCAAATCACTTTACACAAATTGTGCTTCTCTGCATTGACAAAACATTGCTGGGCAGGACCTCCAAAGCTGAATGGCTCAATGAACATTGTGATGCCAAAGCTCAGATTTGTATGCCTAGTTAGCTGCAAGCTGGTTAGCAAGCTACCTCATCTTCCTGTGTCCTTTTTTTGGCCCTGACTGACTTGGCCTACTTAGAAAATGCTACTTACCCAGTTTTTGTATAGTATTCAGCACCCTCATGCTTTAAGTGATGTCCTTGGGATCTGTGTGGGTATTTACATGCCCTCTCCCCACTCCTGTAGCATCTGAACACTTCATATTTGATGATGTTTAATTCCAGCATCCCCCCATAATTGTTAATCTGTGTGTGCAGGAGTACAGTACAGCAGGTTAAAGCTTCCAGAAGAAATGTGGCAGACTTAGAAACTAAGTTTGGGTCACCCAAAGCATTGAATTTTTCTTTCACTATTAAAATAAACTTTCAGTTCATCAACTGACAGTAAAAAGAGCAGTGATGAGCATGCCAAAGCAGTGAGTCTGTAACAGTTTCCATTACAGATTCATAAGGAAATACAGTATTTCTGATCTTTGAGCCATTGTGACAAATAAATTAATGAGGCCTTTTCAAAGGCAAAGGCATCCATGACTCTATCTCTGCTGTTTTACAAATACCATATGTAGCCTAATTACTTTTTTTATTAAAGCAAAAGAAATATTATGAAGTAAATCCTGCACTGCAGATGTTAGTCCAGCAAAGCTTTCATCAGAGCAAGGACCACCTCTTTCCTGCCTTCTTGCATGGTTACAAGCTTTGATCTTTGTCTGGGAGCCTTGCATCTCTGCAGCTGACTCCAGTTAGAAATTACTCCAGCCAAATATTGCAACGAATGTTTAGATTAAAACCAAAAATCCCTACATCTGCAAATTTGCTCTCAACCCCCTGCTTTTCTTTGAAGAAAATGTCAATCCTGTTTCTTATTGGGCTCTGATGGGTGGCTCCTGGTTAATCTCTGTCTGTCTCCCTGGTAACAGCCAAAGGAGAGGACACAGAGGTGGGCAGGGATCCAGCTCCCAGCCACTGTTCCTCTTATCAGGGTCCATCAGCAGGTGTCCCTTGCTCATTTCCAGGAACAATAAATACAGCCCTGTGGCTAAGGGAACCACCACACAGCCTTCTTCAGAAATCTCAAAGAGCAGTAGCTGGACTCCAGATTTTGAGACCTCTAACTGTACTTAGGCACTGCAATTGCCATGATAGTTTGTTAAACTAAACTTTTTTTTTTCATTTTAGTCAGTCTTTGTTCAAGCACCCTCTACAGACATATATCACTACAAACAGAAATACTGAGCCACCAGTTTTTTTGCAATCTGAATGTTTAGCTAGTGTGGCAACAATAAAACAGTTTACTGTGTTCACAAAATTAATCTGTGTGTTTATTTGCTTGATGTTTTTTACCCAGCATGACGTGAGCAACTGAGTGTTTGCAAAAAAAAAAGGAGAATTTATGGCATGGCAACACGGGTGCTACAGGTTATGCTTCTGCCAACATCTGCTGACCTGTAGCACTCTGCAACCAAAGGCAATCTACTCTGCATGATCACTTTTCATAACTGTTCTGCAAGACTCCTGCTAAAAATTAAAATTATAAATGCTTGCTGTCAAACCAAGTTCAAAGGTAACATCTGCTCACGAAGAACATCAAAATAATTGAGCCTGAACAGAAGCACTGTCCCTTACTTAAAAGTGACCCGGAAGTGTGGTGAAAAGGATGGGAAATTGGTAAATTCCTTAATAAATGATGACACAGAAAATAGCACAGGGTAAGGAATTTCACTGACTTGAACCAAGTCACTTGCAGAAGAGAATCAGAAGCTCCCATAAATGATTCTCTTTCCTGACAAAAGATGGCTATAAAAAATTACTGAAATATGAATAATGATCTTGCTTCAGAACCACCCAGTACAGTCGTGGGTGTCCAGCAAAGGCATTTAGGCACAATTTTCTCTTGAAACTGGTGACAATTCTTCAGCCCTTGAGTCCACCAAAAGTCAGCTTTCCGAAAGCAAAGCATCAAAAGATAGTTGGATGCCTCTAAGAGGCTAAAAGAATCTTTAAAGCACAGCTCTGTAGTGGCTCATAAATGACCTACTCCCTGGGAAGCCTGGCAGGAAACTGACTCAGAGATATAGAATTATTTATTTCTAAGACCGTTCCTAAGGAGACTAAATTTGCCAGGATAGGTATCAGCTCTTATGAGATGCTCTTTGTCTCACACTCTCTCGTTGTGCTTGCTTCTGTTCTGTCCATCAGTCGTGACTCAGGGGGCCTCTCAAATCAGCCCCACTGTCTCACAAGCCAGCACACAATGTCTGGGGTACAGCCAGAGCTCAGCCCAGCACAGGCTGGGCATGGGCTGGTTTTAGGCACCAGGAAGGGGCACAGCAGCCCTCCTCCTGCAGAGCAGCACCAAGGGCACAGCTAGAGACTCAGCAACTCCTCATTAGCTGGAGTAACAGTGCTGAGTCAGGTTTTAAGATGAATCAGGTTTTCTTGTAGGTTTGTGAGACCATCACTGAGAAAAACACAGAGAAAAACATCTAAATAGTTGAGAGACCAAATACTCTTTCTTACTCTATGTTTTATACCATTTAGAAATCTGCATGTAATACCATACTCCACATGCAAGAGAAAGGTTTCTTTCACCAGAGATCTTGTCACCTTCTTTCAGATAGCAATCAGATGAGAGAAGTATTACAGAAGAGTATCATTGGAGACAGAGAGGAATTTGATTAATTTCATAAAATTACAAGATGAAGGGCTGTGCAGCTGGCTTGGCCTGGACCTGCCTCTCCTTGCGTTAAGCAACTTTGTGAAGTCGTTTCACTGCAATATGGTAGCAAGAGCAGCTGTGTCAAAGTGTGGCCTGCAGACATACTTGCACAGATTTAGCAAGGATGGGACTTTTACTGAAGGCTCTAACTTCTTAAGAAATGCATGGAGCACCTGTCAAAGGGAAGCTATCATCAGGCCTAAGTCAGCCTTGGTTTGGTATTAAGTTCCTCTGCTTTGAGCTGAGATAGTGGATACAGAGAAACCACATTTGCTGGGAAAAAAAACCCCACCATTCTGGCAACAAAGCATGAAAAGAAAAACTGACAGTTGTTTTAAATACATTTTTAGTTCCTGGGACCTTGCATGCTGTCATTTTTTCCTACTTCTTTAAACAGATACTGTAATTTTACTAAGCTTAGAGTAAAGAAGGCAGCTAAGGAGGAATCAGTAGAGGGTTGTCTTTGGTTTCAAAGATGTTAGGATTAGTAACCTAACTAGTAACCTAAGTATAAACCTGTAAATTATAGGTGATGCATTGTCTAAGTGTGCTACATCTCAGCATAAGCACAAAAAGCTATAGTTTCTGAAAAAAATGTATTTCAATCAAACATCAGTAATACTAAATTATATGCTATTATAAAAGTACTGATTTTAGCCTAATATCCAAGAGAGATATTTTACAGTAGATCCACCTACAAATTATTAATAGCTAAACATTTCTGCTAATAAATCATGCAACCAAATGTGGAAATAAAAATTAACACCCATATCTAATTGGAAAAAAAATATTTTCATCAAATAAAAAAATCTCCACAAAATGCTTTGCTTAGATCTTCAGCTTTTAAAACTCATAATCTGACTTTTCTATTCCTAATAGGTAAGCTATGCATTACTCAGATCCTCTTTCATCTTAACTGTTTCCCAACTTGTCTATAGAGAAGAGCTGTACTAATAGTCATAACACTATTTTTTTTTGTGCTATGAACAGAAAAAGTGTCCATCTGGTATAATTTGCTTTCATACACTTCAATGTAATTATAATTTACAAATAAATAGTTGAAATGCTGCATTATTAGATCATTTTTAAATGTAGACAGCTTCATTGAAAATAATAAAAATGTGTAACTGTATTTTTCCTTCAGTTAAATTAAATACTGATAGTCACAACAGTGCTACAAATTCAATTCTGTATTTTCAGGTGTCTATTAAACTTAATAGAAGTTGGGGCCTTTAGCATGTCACAGAATAGGAATCCAAATTTCTAGTCAAAATACTTGGTTAATAGCAGATGTCAAGCAGATAATGCTTGACAAAAGAAAGTGCCTCTTCTACATTGTAAAACAGTGGAAGAGACATGGGCCATTAGCACAAGCAAAACATTTTCACTTGATAAGTCAATCTGGGCTGTTTTTTTCTGTCATGTCAGCAGTGTCTGAAAACAAAGGAGACACAGAAGCCCCAGGAGACAGCATGTCTGCCCAACCCCGTTTCTGGGGGATCTCTTAATTTGTTTTTGAAAGCACATAGTGAACCTTCCAGGTGTCAAAATTTAATATGCTACATAGCATGCTGCAGCCACTGACACCACGGGACACGCGAAAGGCTGTTCCAAATCATTGTCCTTGGGGAACATACATCTATACTTTTTCTCCACCTCCCTGGCTGTCACAACAATCCTCTGATTAGGTAATAAGACCTGGTCTTGTCTCGAGTGTTTGATAAGCAGTTGATAACCAACAGTTCTTTAAGCTCTTGGGATATATAAGCCACAAGGTTTTCAGCGTGCCTCTGCACTTGAGTGGTTTGACAGCTCCCTGTTCAGCAGCCCAGGAGCCACTGGAAGATGTTGTTGGCTGCAAAATTACTTGTTTTTGCCATGAATGGCTTCCTAAGAGTGGCAACAGGCTTGGACATTGGATTATCCACGAAATGCGTAGCGATACCCAAGGAGATGGATATGTGCCACAAGATTGGATACTCTGAAATGAGACTTCCCAACCTGATGGGACACACAAGCATGGCAGAGGTTATCCTAAAATCCACCACCTGGCAGCACCTTGTACACACAGACTGTCATCCTCACGTGAGAACGTTCCTGTGCTCCCTGTTTGCACCCATCTGTTTAGATACGTAAGTATCCCAGCATGGTATAAAACTCCAGCCTTTATTTGCCAGAACAGGAACGAAATGAAATGCATGTTTATCATAATCTAAAGGTGATCACCACTTTTTCTGAAGTAGTTCTGTTAGCTTTTTTGTACTCATCAGAAAAAAAGGTACTGAAAACTTGTTCCGCTTCAGTTTGCCTTGGGAAAGTGAATGGTATCAAAGGATATAATGTTTTATTTTGTTACAGCTGAACTTTATTCTTATTCATTTAGAGTTGAAGCACCTACAGTGAATAGAATCAGGCTTTCCTGAAGCTTTCCTCAGGTTGTCATAAATGCATTTTTTAAATCATAGCTAAATATTGTAAGCTCAGTCCATACACAGACCGCTTGCATAATTTGCATAGCGGCTGCTTCTGGAATTATGTTATTATTGAAGGATGTTAAATGTCAGCATAGATCATGTACTTTGCACAGGAATCACTGCTGTAATAGTTTCTGTTATCACAGCCTGGTATTTCCTCCAACAACAGGTTCATCCATCCTTGTAGGAGTATGTGTGTCGCTGTCCGTGACAGCTGCGCCCCTGTGCTCCGCTGCCATGGCCACCCCTGGCCTGCCAGCCTGGACTGTGATCGATTCCCTGGAGATGAGGACATGTGCCTGGCACCCCTCACTAAGGACTACAAGTACTTGCATAAAGGTAGCTGCAAGCTGGTGGAGGGGAGGGTGGCCACACTGTGTTCCTGGGAACCAAGGAGATACAAGGGACGCTGTTCCCAGCCATTCCGTGTTTTTGTAAATGCTGTCAGGTCTGCCTTTACTGCTTCACGTGCAGGTGGGTGGCAGAGCCCCAGCACCTCCAGTGCTGTGCCAGCAGTGCAGCAGGCTGTGCTGTGGTACTGGAGGAAGGCAATTATCACCCTGCACAGCTGTGGGCAGAGTCATACACACAGCAGCACACCACGTTTGAATTGTTTTGAGGTCTCTTTATGGACTTATCAATGGCCCTTATCACAGATGCTTTTATGTATACAAGTCGGTTCTCAGATCAGTTTAGGAAAATTGGGATGATTTTATCTAATTTTCTTTAAAGAAGCATGAGCTATCTTGGCATTAATGTTCAAATCTTCAAATGCACTCACACTTACTAACTCTATGGAAAAAGGTAAGATTAAGTTGCTACTAGCACACCCAAATTCATTCATGTTCACAGGCTGAACCCAGAGTGACTGACAGAATCAGCCACGTAACCCCTTCCCACCCACTGTAGTTGTGTTTAAAATTATACTGTATTTGTTACCTTATTTGTTGCTGGTAATTGATCTTGTCAGTCTGAACAAGGGCTGAATGTGCATGGAAAATGAAACTCCTTTTCATCTCCAGCCTTATTTTCAGAGAAGTGTGTTGACTTTTTACCTATTATCACTGGCCCCGTATGTGATGTGTATTTTGTCTGTCATCCATGTGGTTAAACAGTGGGTTCTCAGCTTTGACAGCAGAAAATGAAAACAAATTATTCTAAAAGATAACAATGAGACTTTGTCATTTCTTATCAGTCCTACCAAAGCCTACCTGCCAGACCTGCCCAGCAGTGGAGGAATTCTTTACACACAAAAGAGTTCTTGAAGTTTTCTGTGATAGTAACTTTGGTAAGTCCTTGCTAATGTATCTGGTGTTAAGGAGACTAACAAGTCCTTGCTAATGTACCTGGTGTTAAAGAGACTCTTCTTCTAAATGCTTTCAAAGTAGGATTACAATTAGTGACAGTTTCTGCAGGGATTTCAAAGGATTAAGAGTTTGGCTTCTAACTTAGCTTTAGGTTGGTTTTCAGAACAGGTTCTTTCTAATCTAAATGTAAGGAGGATTTATTGTGCATGAAAGATTTATTAATGATCTGGTTTCCAACCAAATAGCTTTTCTAGTCTAGTTGGCTACAACATGCTTTATGGAAAATATTTCTGTCAAAAGCAGCCAAATAAACAAGTTTGTGTTTTATTAGCATTTAAATTGAAAGCAAAGCTTTGATGTTTTACCGTTATATGGTATATCTTTGCTACTTTTGTGCACGAGTTTTTTGTGATACCTAACTTACTGAGAAGGAGACTCAGAAAATCATATCAGTAAAAGGAATTCTTACCTTCTGTTGTCTTGTTGGAGTGGTGAGTGGAGTTTGCCTTAGAAACTTTCTGGAAAGCCCTTTGATGGCAGTGCAGACTTTCAGCGACATTGGCTAGCATTAGATCAAGAAATACAGACAAATGTCATGCTAAAAAGTGTTGATAGAGTCAAGTGGGGTGGGTAAATGCCTATAATGAAAAGTGAATATCTAAAATGGTGGTATCAGCAACTATTTTTGCCTATGGATTCCACACATGGACAAGGTGAGTTTCAGGAAAATTGTTTGGGCAATTGCTGGGCAGTTTTGCGATACAAAAACAAGACCAACAGGTTACAATATGTAATTACCTGTGGTCTGACATAACATGGTGATGGTAAAAATAAATAATACACTTGTGAAAATATTTTTCCAAGTCACCTAATTCAATGGGAAAAAAACACCCCTTCACTAAGTAAGATTTATTTTTCAAAAATGTTTTAAACTTCTGCTGGAAAAGGCCGCACCATACTCTGTCAGCATAAATTATGATTATATTTTCAAGGACTTACGCTATTTTCACTGGTACTGTTTCTTACTGCATTGAGAAATGGTCTGACTTGCATTTCCTTTCCCCTTTTCCTTAGCGGTGAAAGTAAAGCTGTCCAAGAAGAGAACAGCACTTGAGGACCAAGAGTATAACATTGAATGCCAGGTGGAATTCATTACCCAGGGCTCACTCTTGCCCTATGAAACTCAGAGTATGATACAACAGTGGCTGCTAATTAATGAAAAATGTGTGGAGAGGATGAATCCAACCCACCGTCCCACGGTGTATCTCCTTGTGGGGAATATTGAAGAGGGCATCATTTTGGTAAAACAGGTTTATCGCTGGCAGAGGAAGGACTCCCAGCTGACTTTGGCCACTCAGAAGTGGAGATACCATAAATGCTTGTAAATATTTATCATATTATTTGTAAAAAGATGATTATACTTCTCATGCCAAACCTATCTTGTAAATACAAATGTATTATAAGTTGAATATAAAGCTTTAATTTCCTTTTAAATTGTACTGTAAGTTGAACTCGAACCCCAGTGTTATCAGGCTTCCTTTTGGTACTGTTACAGCTACTCCTGTCCCGTTTGAGCTTGGACAGCTACGGATAAATGTTTCTTTGAGTTATGATTTAAAAAAATGTAATATGTGCAAAAACCAGCATAAACCAGTTTAAAAAAAAAAATCCAGCTGACTTTTAATGTATTTATTTATACTACCCACTCTCTCCAGTTACCTAAACTTTCCCTTGCCGAATGTTTAATGAATCCACATCATCTCCCGTTGGAGTATTTTGAAAGGAGGCAGCCCTCTGCTGGTCGCTTTTGACGGACTGGAATAAAGAGAGAAATAAGTGGAATCAGAGGGGAATAAAGAGAGGAATAAGTAAATAAACACGGTATGGTTGGCCCCAGTCGCAGGAAGATCTGGTTACTAGATCAGATAAATCAGATCCCTGCCACTGAAAAGTCCCTTTTCATTGTCAGACACATTACAAAAGTTAATTTATAAAATTATAAGCCGTTCATCAAATGGTCGGCAGGGAACTAATGCAGTAAACAAATATTAAAAAAAAAAACCACAGTAAGCACACGATTAGCATCCTCATGGTCAGTGCAATACACTGACATTAAAAACGACATGAAGATGGACAGAACTTGAGTTTTATAAATGTGTATAATAAACGCAGTAACAGGTGATAACACATAAATTAGAAACTATTTCAATAATGCAGTGTCTATTATATTTTCTGGAAACAAATACGTGGAAAATTTATGGGCAGTAGATTTCTAAAATTCGCACCTGTAATGATCTGGGTTTCGGATACATTATCCGAAAGTGCAGGTTTGTATCAGGTTATTGAACGTGATGACATCTGTTCCATCACTTTCTACCATGAACTGGAAAACTAGTAGAAACCGAGGGGAAAAGCGGTCAATAATCGAAAAAGCTGTGATCATACACAGCCGAACGCCCCGGCCCGCCTCGGACGGGCAGGAGAGGCATCACCGCCCGGGCCACGTCACTTGCAGAAACGGAGGAGTCATCCCTTTAGTCCAGGTTCTTACTTTACTTTTCGTTATGCCAGAGGATGCCACGCGGCCCGGAGCCGTGGGTTGTT
This sequence comes from Phylloscopus trochilus trochilus, assembly GCA_016584745.2. Lineage (NCBI taxonomy): Eukaryota > Metazoa > Chordata > Aves > Passeriformes > Phylloscopidae > Phylloscopus > Phylloscopus trochilus. Next base: position 20,813,926 of record WQNJ02000016.1, on the reverse strand, counting down.
TTGCTCTTGGGTCAGTTCCACGCTAAACCCCTTCCAGCGGTGGGAGCCCCGTGCACGGCCCTGCGACCGCGGATCTCCCTCACAGCCCCGCCCGGCCGCGCGGGGGCGGCACAGCGCTGCTCCGCCCGGATCCGAACCGCGCTCCCGGCGCTCGGCCCTCCCGCAGCCCGGGCCGGGACACCTCCCCGCCTCCCCGCCTCCCCGCCTCCCCGCCTCCCCGCCTCCCCGCCTCCCCGCCTCCCCGCCTCCCCGCCTCCCCGCCTCCCCGCCTCCCCGCCTCCCCGCCTCCCCGCCTCCCCGCCTCCCCGCCTCGGAAGGCGTCGGCCGGGCGCGGAGCTGGGCTGTTCGGTGCGAGGCTGCCGGGCTGCGCGGGAGGGGAGCGGCGGGGCGGAGTGCGCCCGGAGCTCAGGGTCCGCGGCCGGCAGCGCGCTCGCATCCGCTGTCTGCCTGTCGGCTTCTTTCTCTCTCTTCAGTGTCTCTCTGAGGTTTTTGAAAGACCGATAAAGTTCTAAACCAGACAGATCGCTGTAACTGTTCTGTGCGCGGTGTATGAAATCCCGTTGTTCCTGCTTGGCGGCACTGTCGCTCGGGCTGTCCCCGCAGCTGCTGGGCCTCCCGCACGGGTGAGTCTGTGGCGGGAGGGGCGGCCTGGGCTCGGGGCCGCGCTGCTGGCACGGCCCGGCGGCTGGGGCTGCGCGGAGCTGGGTGTTCCCCGCACAGAAACACCAGCGCCCAGCTCTCGAACACATTGTGAATCCTGCCTGCCAGCACCCAGTTTTGTCAGAATCTTGAGTCCTTAATGTTTTTCTTTGATTTCGTTCTGTAAGTACAAAGTCTAAAGTACAAAACTGTCACGCAAGCAGGTGTGCTTATATTCTCAATACCTAGTGTAATAGTAACTGGTTTATTTCTGATGTGAAATACGTGTCTTGGGGGTTTTTCTTCTGCTCAGTTGTAGCAATGGCTTCAGGAACAGCGCTGGTTTATGATGAAGAGATGACCACTCACAAACTACTTTGGAGTGAGTAAGTCACTGCTGTTCTATTTATTTATAGATCTTTATTAGGACTCGTGAGAGCAGTACCAAATAAATGCATTTTTTGTAAATGTAATAGGAAGTATCTGGTGATACTTTCTGTCATTTCCGAGCAAATAGAAAGTCTTTTCTTTAGGAGGAAGAAATATTTTATTCACAGTTTGTATCTAGGTACTGTAATGATTATCTGAAACTGAATTTGAGAAGGTGTCTCAGTAGCCCTCTAAATAATGTGTTTTAAGCTAATTGAATTGTTTATAAAGTTAAAGTATCGTTGACCTTGGAAAAGTACAGATAGTGAGAGATACACTCACTCATCTGAAACATGTCAATTACATTCAGTTAGAAATGGATATATTGTTTAAATTTGCATAAATTAGAGGAGTTCCTTTGCAGTGCTCAGATTAACAATCCATTGTTATCTTCTCTCCCAAACTTGCTTCTCCTCTGTTCACCTTCATTGAAACCTACAGCTTTTAATTGCAGCATTCCTGTGTCTGTAGTTAAGCACTGCAACTTTTCTGTTTAGGTGAGAGGAAACAAAAAATGACGCTATTGTATTGTTTGTTTGGGTTTTTTAAGATTCGTTTTTGCTTATATATTTTAGAATCAATTTCTGACTAAGTTCCAAAACAGAAAATACTTAAAGATTTTTTTTTTTTCATTTTTACTCTCATGTATTTCTCTTTTAGGATAATGAATTTTCTTAAAATGGGGAGTTAAAAGCTAGGCTTTATTAAATGTATTAGTTGCCTATGCTGGTATAGTGTTATAGTAATATAATTATTGCTTATTTTTAGTCCCATTTGTGATATTGAAGTGCCAGAAAGACTTTCATCCTCCTATGAGCAGCTTGTAAGTTACCATCTTGTGGAAAGATGTGTCCATGTGCCTGCCAGAGAGGGAAGTGAGGAGGAGATCCTGTTGGTTCACAGGTCTGAAACTTTCATTCAGATTAATTCAATGAAACAGTAGATCTCATATCTCCAGATAATACTTTGAAAAGTATTGGATCTTCCAGATCCATTTGAAAAGAGTGTTCCAAAATTCAATGGAAAATGTGTCACAATGTTGAGTATGGCATAGGTGCTGAATTATGAATCTGCTATTCCACTAAATCTACATTCTTACTCTGTGGGGGTCTTATGCAATGAATGTTGATTTATACATAGGAATACAAGTAAGCTTCTAAAAATACTTATAGTTGGTTACTTAAATGTTGTGTTTATCTCTCTTTCCCCTGCAGTTTAGAGCACTTGGAAGTGGCAAAAAGCACTCAGACAATGAATGAGGAGGAGCTGAAAAGGGTCTCTGAAAATTATGACGCTTTTTTCTTTCACCCGGTGTGTAAGTTTAAACTGCTTCCTCTATTGGGAGTTACAACTATTTGTGTTACTGCACCTGAGAGGCATTTTTCTAAAAAAGGGAAGATTAAAATACATTTTTTGCTACTGACATAGTCTCACATTTATTTATGATATTATCATTATCTGTTTCTAGTTTAGTACAATGCTGTAATTTAAATTGCTTAAGTGTCCTGTCATCTATTTTGTAATTGTATCACACCAGTATAATGCACTATTCAAATTTTAGCTCTATTTTTGTCACTTAATGTCACTGTAGACCATTAGTGACGTGCAAATCACGTTTTGGTAACAATTGCTCTTAAATGTTGTGCCATGAAATGGAGATGAAGTCTGCTGTGTTATGTTTCTGTAGGGTTTCCTTATTTTCAAGGATGCCATGTTATTCCATTCAAGACATCCATCTCACATTTTTTAACTGCTCCACAGCGAACATCCTTATAAAGCTTATGGTGATCACTGGTAACCATAGGGGAAAGGAACCTGTGTTGTAAAGTTCTGTTTAGCTGTCTTGGTATATCTTCAGTGGGGTAGAATTATGTCAAGGCAGTTTGCTGTTGGGATGCTAAAGCATGCCATGTGTGCCTTGTTTAAGATGCTGAGTTTCCCTTTCTCAGAGCACTTACCGCTGTGCCAGACTAGCAGTGGGAGCAGCTCTGCAGCTGGTGGACGCTGTGATGTCAGGAAGAGTGCGCAATGGAATGGCACTAGTCAGGTAAGAAAATACGTGAGGAAGTTTTCACTTAGCAAAATTTCTTTTGTTGTGAATAATTTATAAAATTTTGGTTCAGACCTCCAGGTCACCACAGCCAGAGAAATGCGGCTAACGGGTTCTGCTTGTTCAACAACGTTGCCATTGCAGCAGAATATGCAAAACTGAAATATGGTCTGCAGAGGTACGTGCATGGTTGACTCTAGAGAAGCTTTTCATATGTAAACAACAGTTTGACATTGTTCTAGTTTAGATTAATGTCTAGAGCATTCTGGGTCTCATGTTCCTTTTGGTTCAGAAGAGCATTTTTCATTTATAACTTCCGTAGATTAAGATGCTGTGGCTCTTCCTCTGAGTGTTTTCTTTTGCTGATCTGTATAGAATCCTAATTGTTGACTGGGATGTGCACCACGGGCAAGGAACGCAGTATATATTTGAAGAAGATCCAAGGTTTGAAGGATTTTTTTTCTTCTTTAATGTCAGCTGTTTAAAGATTGCTTGCCTTTCTAGAGAATAAGATTTCCTAAACTTCAAAAATTAGAATCTTGCAAAACATTCACCTTGCTATTTTAGTCTTCGTTTTTCGTTTGTTATAAAATAGAAGGAAATACCTAAATCAAAATAAAAAGCAAATCTGCTCTACTTTAAAGAATAACAAACAAAATAAGCAATGTGATTACCTTGGTTTGCCAGTACTCAGGTAGTACATCTGTTCTCTGTTCATGAATCTCTCAATTAAAGTTTTCCAGCAGTAGTTGGATAAAATACATGAGCTTTATTTTTTTTTGAAAAGCGATATAAGTAGGTTCTAGAAACAAGTGTGCTGTTCTGAATATTTCTTGTATTTGATTCCTTATATTTGGAGGGCATGCTAACAAGACATTTTTAGCTTGTTAATTTTTAGATTCATTTCGGCATAGGACCTACTGTACCAATTTTCACAGTGTAAATCCTTTGAGAGAACTAAGGAGAAAGGATAGGATAGTTTTATTTTCTTGTTTTCTGGCAATGCAGTCACCAGGTTCAGGATATAAAGTAATTTCCACAATCTTTTGTCAAATTGGATTTTTATTTTTTTTATTTTCAGTGTTTTGTACTTTTCTTGGCATCGCTATGAACATCAGGAATTCTGGCCATCACTCAAAGAATCTGATTATGATGCTGTGGGTCTGGGAAAAGGAAAAGGTTTTAACATAAATTTGCCTTGGAATAAGGTAAATATTGTTTACAGCACAACAAAGCAAGTGCAATAGCTTTGTATCTCATAATTCATGTAGCACTTTCTGAGTAAGTGCACTGCTTCACTTGCTTGGCAAATGTCTTACACAGTACATATCCTTCCTATCAGGGGAATGTCTGCTGGAAAAATATGGCTCAAAATGTGGTAATGTTTGAAAAATAAAAGGGAGAGAAAAATTTACACACTCATTTTTACTTGAATATCTTGCCTAGCCTTCAAATCAAAAAGTGCTTTAGGAGATGGTTACATCCGTCCTGGTTTAGCAGAGAACTGAAGCTCATTAAGGTTAAAAATGGTGGATATTTATGCACTTTATTTAAATAGAGAGCTTTTGACTGTACTTCATAAGATTCCCTCATCTTTAACTTTTCCTATCTTTCCCTAAAGTCTTGAAGAACCATAGAAAATTTGTCATTCCAACTGGAAAACATCAGCAGTGTTTCTCATATCTTTCAGGTTGGGATGGAAAATTCAGATTATCTTGCTGCGTTTTTCCATGTGTTGCTTCCAATGGCTTTTGAGGTAATTTTTTACTGCCAAAGAATACTTCCTAAGTGTTTCTTAAGCAGATACCATTGAATATTTTACAGAAATGCAGTAATTGCCAGTAGCATAGTTAGTACATTTATTCTGCTAGTATGACATTGCCCTAATCAACTGAATAGTATTTATGGAATTTTAGCTTTTAAATATTCAAAATAATCATCTGCAGCTTCTCCAGCAGAAACGAAAATAGTGTAAAAGGGTAATGTATTCAAGGAGAATCCTTATTTGTGTTCATATTTTAACTGAAGTAACAGCTGATCATGGTACAGCTGAAATCCCTACAAAATTGAAAACAGAACATAAAGATGTGCTGCAACTGTCTCTCTTTTATAACAGTTTGATCCTGAACTGGTTATTGTCTCCTCTGGATACGATTCTGGAATTGGTGACCCTGAAGTAAGTAACTTGTGATCTTTGTGTTGTCAGTCATAAATCTATTAGGAAAATAGCCCTGCTGTTTTAATGTCCTGTGATTACTAAGTGAAATTCACTTTGATCAAGCTAAAAATAAATGCTTGAGTCTTTAGGCTGACTCAAGTTCATTAAACATTCCAACAAGACATGTAAAGATTGATTATCATATATGTGTAATTACTGTGCTGGTTTTTTTGCACCTTCCTTAAATGCAGTTGGTTCAACATTCTCTTTGATACAATGAGAGGCAAGTGTTCTGGTATTCCATCTCAGACTTGGGTACTTCAGATTATTTGGGTTTCTTACCAGTGTTTTTGAATCAAGGTGTCATCTCTTAAAATTTTTTCTTTGGTTTAGGGTCAGATGAATGCCACTCCTGAGGTTTTTGCCCACCTCACCCATTTTCTGATGCAGTTAGCTAATGGAAAGCTGTGTGTCATCTTAGAGGTAAAGGCTTTTGAAATGTACTCCCAGGGGAAAGGTCTTTGTATTAGAGCCATTTAGGGCAAACTAGAATCTAGGAAGCAAAATTTCTTAACAAAATAATTTCTTATTTTTATCTTTCTTTTTATCTTTCTTTCGACTACCAGGAATGCAAAAATGGTTAAGATTTGACTCTTACACTTTAGAATTTTGAAACGAAGGAGCCATATGCTCATCATTCAAAAAAACGTATCTTCCACAAATCTGTTCAGTTCTTGGTAACAGTGATCAGTCTGATTTGGCTCTTGACAGTCCCAAACTCATTTAAGTGTATTTAGTAAATAGGCTGTAATACCAATGTTTTTACAAGTGTATCTTACTCCAGGAGACTTTATAAAACCTTTAACCTAAATATACTCTTACTTAGTAACGGAGCACTTAGAAAATTCCCTCGTTTTTGATTTAATGACTGTATGCAGGCTCTTTAGGAGCTCTTTTTTATTCTTTTTTTTAAACAAAGTGTTTTCTCCTTTTGACATCTTCAGTTCCCTATTTCTGCTGCATGTTAGAAAAATAATGACTTTTCAGGTAAATAAGTGTGTGGAAATATTGCTGCCAACAAGGTCTTCAAGAATGAGCTGTAGATGAATTGATTTACTTGACCTCTTGTTTTGCATGATCTTTCTTACATCATCCTTCTCTCTTGAAGGTTATTACAGATATTTTTGTCTATTAGCTGATGTGCAAATAAGCATTCACTCCTACCACAGGTGGTGTGACTACTCCACAGGTGATAGATGGCTTCCTGCATGTCACCCAGCAGTCTTAAATGTGTCTTGTTCTCCAAATTCTGCCAAACTTTTAGGCAGCCACATCTTAAGTGTCAGGCTGTGGGAGATTTCTCTTGTACAGCCATTTTAGAGGACAGTGATAACATTTGCCTTCTATGGAATGTTTCACGAGGATTGTTGAAGATGGCATGTTGTAGATGGGAATGGAGAGGGCATGTGTTTTTATGGCTAAGTAGTGACTGATTTCTGAAGTTACTTGAACCTATTACAAAGTGAGTTCAATCATGAGATGCCAGTGAAGTTCAGCAGGTGGCTGCTAATTTACTGTTTTCATACTGAAAAATCATTGACTTAGATATACTTGCATATCATCTTCTGTTTCTGTAAATACAGATACATGTCAAAAGAATAGTGTATTTTCTGTGTTGAAATTCAGAGAGATGTTAAAAGTACTTGTCCCTTAGTTGACACAAAATACTTTTTAGGGTGGATACCACTTGAAATCATTGGGTGAATCAGTGTGCATGACTGTAAAAACTTTGCTTGGAGATCCTGTACCTCAAATAACTGGAGAAATGGAACCTTGTCTAAGGTAAGCATATAAAGAATTTTAAAACAACTAATGTGTTTTTAAAGAGACTAAAGACATGCATGTTTTGAACGTTTTGCTGAAGTAAGGTTTTAATATGGTGGTTTATAATACATTATTTTCTACTTTGTATAACTTGCAGTTTTAAATAGTCAGCCAAGGTACATTTTCTATTTGTTTCTGAAATTATTTCAAGTTGTGAGATCTTATAGCATAAAACTATAAGCCATTTTATCCTTAGGCCTTGTTATCCTATAGAATTCCATCTCACTCAAGGCTGAGATAATCCTGCTGTAATCAAGGTAATACCAGTTAACTACAGGCAGTATGTGGGAATGTATGCAACTGCAAGGATCAGTGCTTCAGACCCCAGAGCCACTTCAGTTGTTGTAGTACAGCAACAGCTGGGGCAAACCTTCCTCTCACCAGTGAGAGCTGATGCTATGCAGAGCCAGTCTTGATGAATACTTGTGTTTCTGTAATTTGGAGCATTGAGGCCTGGGGTGCAAAAGCACTTGACTATGTAGATCTGTACCAAGATAATTAAATTTCAAGTCTGACTTCTTTTTAGAGACACTAAGAATAGTCTTAGTTTGTACAGTGGTGGAATGTGACCTAGTAAAGCATTCTGAACCTTGGGCCTGAATCAGTCCCACATCTTTTAGTCCACAAGAGAGAGTGTCTTTCTCTCTACCTGTCTGCACTATCTCCTTCACATCTCCCTGTTCTGTCCTTCATCTTTCTCCTTCCTCAGTAGATGTCCTGTGCTTTTTCTAGCAGGAATGTTCCTCATGCATTTTGGTGACAGCATCTCCAGCTGGCTGTGTTAGTTAAACCTCAGAGCTTGAATCAGTCAGGGAAGCAGTGTGGATATACAGAGACTGTGGGCTGAGTTGCATTTGGTAAACTGATGGAACAAAACTGGTTATTTTGCTCCTAGCACATTCCATAAGCTCTCTGTGTCCTCTTTTTCTGCTCTACCAGCTGTAGTTTCTCAGATTGCTATCATCCTATGTCATAGAGAGTTGATTACCTACTTATTCAATATATCAGTCCAGCTCCTGAACACCTTACAAGTAATCTGCAAGTACATGGAAATTCTTCTGGATTTAATACAACCTGAATTGTATGATAACTAATGCAATGGGACCGTTTGCCCATAGTGCTGCAGACGCCAGTGATAATAAAAAGGAGACTTCAACACAAAGAATAGCAGGGTATGTGATTTACTTAGTTCCTAAAACAGATTGTCTTGCTTTTGAGTCAGTCTAATTAAATCTTTACATTTTGTAGATAAAATCTCTTGGCAAGACATTGACAGACAGGAGAATTTTTTCCTGAACTCATACAGGTGTACTTCCTCCAACAGCAGGGTTGGGATTTCACTCAATGTGTAAATGTGTGTACATGCTGTATGTATTCTTCACTTTTCTTTTTTGACTCTCAAATGTTTTCAAGCAGTGTGCCCATTGACTCTCATTCTCAGAAGAGATCAAAGTTTGTTCAGTTTGTTTTCAGTTGGATTTTTTGGTTTTGCTTTTTTGTTAAGTTACGATTCCTCTTACGATTTTCCTTATTGCTGATAACTGTTAATCTGGTTTATTTTTTAGTGCTGTTGAATCTATTCAAAATGTGAGAGCAGCACATAAACCCTACTGGAAATGGTTGGCTTATGAAGGTAGATTCTCTTCATTCAAGCAAATGTTATTGATAAATGGATTTATACAGAACTTGAAAATTACTAAAATTAGTAACAGCAGATTATATTAATTCAACAAGCAGTTATTCCTCAAGTGACTGATGAAGCAGTCACTTGATGAAGCAGTATGAGCTTTCATTCGAGGTCATGTCTTCAGCTGCTCTGAAAAGAACTTTCTGAAGCTGGCAAATATAGTGTCAAAAAGTAGTTCTTTGATATCTTTGTTTGAGGATGCTGTTTTGTGTCAAAAATACGGGCATAAGCTTTATTACAATATACAACCTTTCACTAGATTAAAGCAAATGTAGTAGCACTGAAAAAATAACATCTGTGTCAGGAAACATTGTAGCTAGTGCATGGGAGTAAATATGCATACTATGAATATGGATATATTCTATTTTCTGAATAAATATATCCAAATATTAATACATTGCTTAGAAACTAACACCTGGGAAACCCCTCTTTCTTTTTCTCTAGATACATCATTTTTACAAAATTTGAGCACCAAATCACACTTACTAAAGAAGACTAATTCAAGTCCCTCCACAGAACATGAATCTAAGATAACTAACAACAGCAACACTGTCAAAGTAGAAAGGTTTTTGGAATTGCACATGAAAAATATTCTATTTCCAGTGCCTCCCATCAAAACAGCAACAACTGGCTCTGAAGGTTCAGAACATTTTTTCCCTGAACGTGTTCAGCTGGTGAAAGAAATGGACAGCACTGAAATAAAAGCTCTTGTCAGGTTGGTCCTATTTATTTTATTTTCCACAGAGGAGGAGAGGTCTCTGTACAGACTGTCATCTAGCTTTGTGTCTGCCACAGTCATCTTTTTAGCCTTAGTCTACTCAGTTAAAGCCAGAATTCCTTCCTTAATAAATAAAGACATTTCTGTTGTATAGCACTCATAGCCTGAAATCCTTTACAGAAATAATTAGAATACTTTTTTCTATAACTCTTTCATTAGAGATAGGACAGCTAATGCAAATGTATTAATTTAGAGATTTTGCTAGGAAGATGTCTTAAAGCTCTGTACTCACTTTTAGAAAAAATTAAAATTTTTGGTATTTTTAGAAAAAATACCAAACTGCTCTGTCTTGTCTTCATCTAATTTTGACAGAACTCTGTTTTCTGAATTTCCAGACATTTTTGTTTTCCTTCCAGTGCAGAATGGAGGCAGGTTTAGGGAGCTGAAGACTTTCAGGCACCAGTGTTGTGATCCTCCTGCTAGAGCAGTTTCTGAGAATCAGTGGGTAGCACCTGTACGAAATGCACCCCATTAACACTAACTGCAAAGCACTTTATCAGTGTCCTCTTCGAAGACAGTATTGCCTCTAACCTAGTTTTTTTTCCTTATATAATTTATTTTACAGTGGCTTTTATGCAGACCTTGTGAAAGAGGACAAAACTTTGCTCTCTCTTGGCAGTATGTTTGGGATCCTAGATAAAATACTTAAGAAAGAGGTAATAATATATTGCCTTCGTTTTGGGGGTAGTGGTGGAGGTGAATTCTTCTGATTTTTTGCTTCTACTATATTGCCCAGATACTAGTTAACTATTTGTCTCCCAAATCCACTAATCTCAGCTAGAATGTGTTTAGCTATGAGAGTGAGCATGCAAGACGAGAAAATGACTATTTAGGGATAGCTGTTAACCCCAAACCATCTTTCTAATGATCTTTGGGCAACTCATTGTCCAGACTTTTTGTAGGTAGTCACAGAATGAGTCCCTAAGAACCTTCTCATTGCTCTCAGGGGAGCCAGGCATTAAGTCTTCCAGTTCAGGGGAGCAGAAGTTGCTGTATCAAGCACCAGTAAGCAACAGCAAGAAATCTGAAGAAATGTCAATACTTTTGTTGTCTCAATGTGCAAAGTTTACACAGTAAGTTTTGACTTACCTGTGCATGCACACACATACTCCTCAGTGGTGTTTTCAAAAGCTCTACTGTATGCTCTGATTCTGAAAGAGTAATTCTGGTTCAGTATTTTGATTCTTGCAGGGTTGGGAATGAAGAGAGGGCAGGCTTAGAGGGTGCATCTTCATATTTATGTGTAAAACCTTGGATGAGCATAGAAGAAGAACTGAAAACAAGTTAAAAATATTACATCATAATAAGTTACTCTTCCTTTGAGTGAGAAGCTCTCTTTAAGGTACCAGGCCTGCAAGGAAGAATAACTACCACAATGGCCTCTTTCTTCTAAGGCGTCTTGCTCTTGGAAGTCGCATATGAAGATGCTGGGGACAAATTTCTGACATTATAAACTGCACACTCCAGGGCAGTTTAGCTCCAGGAGAGCCTATAAATAGATTTTTAAAAATGGTTACTGGTAAAAAGAAGTAGAACTTTTAATGAGTTGCAGATGTAAGTTTACTTTTTGTGCTGACAGAGAGGAAGAATAAGGAGGGGAAATGGATCTTTTTGCCTAGCTTTTATGTAGAGTTCAAAGCACATATGATAAATGAAAACTGAAGGGTTGACTGAGTAATACACCAGTTGTATTTCCCAGAAAAGAACAGCTTGCCTAGGTTAAAGGAAGAGTCAGAATATTCAAGAACAACCTCCATTTCATAAAGGGTGTATTTTTCTGCACATTTTGCAGACTATCTAGAGACCCAGTAAACATGGCTTTCCCCTGAAAAAGCTATTTTTACAGTTGCCTTCTGGTATAGGACTATACTTTTGAAATAATAGTCTAGTTTATGGCATAAAAGTAAAATATGGCCTTTCTGTGGAAAATTAATACAGCTGTGACACTTAAAAAACGACATGATCTTTTGCAGCATTGCTTCTGAATGAAAAATGTGTTTTGTAGGTATGTAATGGAATTGCAACATCACCCATAGCTGCTCTTTCTGCTGCTGTTGCACTAAGACATTCTGTTCGTTCTGGATTTCAAAGGTGAATTTGCATGTTTTGCATTTAGAGCCCTTTGACAACATTTTAAAATCAAATACTAATTGTGGCAAATATGGTAAATTGCCTGTGAAACAAATAGCATGCCCACACACACAGCATTTTCAACATATAATTCAGGTAATAGTGTGTAAACCAGCAACAATCTTTTGCCTTTCTAAAGGCAAAAAATTTGTAAGGATGCTGGCTGTGCTAGCCTACACTTTCTTTGTCTGATTTCAATTTGCTTTGGCCTGGGGACAATTTATTGATTTTTGGTTTTCCTCCCCAGTATTTGATGGAAGAAATGGGGTTTCCTTGAGCTGTCCTAAATGTGTTTTATTTCTACTTTGAATGGACCAAATTCAATACACATTCTTTTTAACGCTTCTAATCTACATACCAACTTTTATACAAATTGCACTAAGTGAAAAAAAAATCTTGTAAATGTATGTACATTTTTGTTTCCTGCAGAGTGCTTTGTGTATTTGTTGGAGACATGCAGATGATTCCAGACACAGAAGATGGGTGAGGTCTCCCTTTATGTGAGGGGTACAGTCCCAAGGGCTTTCTATATGTTCATAGGTGTCTATATGTGTGATGAAGTCTGCATTAAGGAGTCAGTCATGAGCTGACATTTATTAAGTTTAACTTGAGACATAATACAAAACATCCCTAAATACATCTTCAGAGATAAATTATTGTCTCTAAATGCTATTTCATGCATTTGGTGGTATGTTTAAAGTATAATCCTTCTGTATTAATTGAAATTTAGATTGTTATTGAAATTACGATGTAATAAATAAGGCCATTATTAATTGAAAAAGGCCTATCTGCCCTATAACTGCAGGAGACACATACTGCTGATGCAGAGTTCCTTATTGAAAATTTTCTTTACTTATATATAATGTTTTCCACCTCCCCTTTTTCTTAAAAGTAATTTGCCAATAGTCTTTAATCATCTTTTTAAAAATACCATAAAAAGGATTGCAGTTTTAATAGTTTACATTTTGGTAATGTTACATTCTAATGCAAATAGTTACTTTGTATTATGAATTAGTATTTAAAGAATGATGGAAGAAGATATCCCATTTTTATCCCATTGGGAAATAATTGCTTAAATACTCAAGAGTTTTTTATTTACAGAAGAATGCTTATCATAAACATCTGTGAGGAAGAACAGTCTGGAAAGACCAGCTGCAAACACTATATTTCTCTAAACTGGAAAGAGGTAAGATTCAGTTTCTGGAAATAACATAGGAGAAAAAAAAATAACCGAAATAATACAATATATTTAAAAATTCATAAAATGGCATTGAGAATTGCACCCCTTACTCCACTTTAGACCTTTGAAAAATTTTCTTTTTCCTGCCCTTGCCAGGTTACTACCGCTTCACAGAGCTTTAGAATGTATTAGAATGCATAAGTTTGAGGAAACCTTCCATAGTTATTGCAGTTCATATTCAGCAAGGCAGAGTTACACTGCAAAGACACTAAGGAAAAGATGAATAATCCTGCATGCTTAATATAAAGATTGCTAGGAAAATAGATCAGTATCCTGTTTCCTAGGACAATCAAAAGCTTTTTGAGAGTCACTTTTCTGTTTCGTTTTATATCTGGGAATTTCGGGCTTCATATTTCTGCTAGCCAATTTGTTGTTGTTGTTGTTTTTAAAGGATGCTGAAGGAAATGACTTCTTTTCTGCTGTACTTGGATTCATTCTTCCTGTAGCATATAGTTATCAACCAAACTTAACAGTCATAGCTGTTGGACCAAACAGGACCCTTGGAATAAATGGGATTTCGCTGCTTGTTGCTTTGCTGCAAGGATTAGCTGAGTCTCGAATTTTTGCTGTGATTGAGGTAAGAAGTGGTACTTCAAAGTGTCTGGCAGAGATGCTGCTATGAACTGCTTCAAGCTGCCCAGTAGAAAATACTGGTTGTATTTATCCTGTCTTTGGTAGCCCTGAGTTCACAGCAGAAACTGCCCAAGTTTCATTCCATCCTGAGAACAAGACAAGACACAGTTGCACACTGGGCTGTAGGCAGCCATCGCAGCCTGCACAATGGAGAAGCCAAGGCACAAATGCAAGCCCACAGTTTTGTCTGTGGACCATAGATGTTCTCTCACTTTGCCACAACTTCCATTTTTATCTGGGATCCACAGCACAGTTGTCTCCTGAAAAGAGGCACTTCCTGTCTGTTAAATCATCTGGCCTCTTTCCATCAAATGTGATTGAGAGCAGCCTGTTGTTCTGAATTTCCTCTCTCCCCAGTGCTGTATTTTGTTACACACAACTTCCATCCTGCAGAACATAAATCAGAAAAGCACAAGTGAACTTTATTGGGTAATACATAACTGAGAGCCAGAGTACCCCAGCTTTGTTTTTTCAGGTAGAGAGCACAGGAAAGAAAATAAAAAATATAGGAACTTTTCCTAGGCTGACTTTTTCCATATGCTGCCACATTAAGGATGCCTAAACTTAGGAGTTGGTGGCTGTATCCAGAGCAGTGATCAGTGTCAGTGACTGTGTCTTCCATTAATTTGTTTAATCACATAAAGAACTCAATTTACACTCTTGGTCTCTCCAGCATCCTGTGGTTGTGAGTAACACAGTTTCTCTGTGTGATCTATGAAACAGTAACTTTTGATTACTTTTGTGCCTTCTAGTTCTTCAGTGAGAAACAACAAAAAATGTTTTATGTATGCTTATTCTAACCTGTTCCCCAGCAAGTACCCAATTAAAGCCATTTTATTCATTAAGCTGCCAATTAAGTGGATTTTGATATAATTTATTCTGTAGTTTTCTCAAATGTTACTTGTTTTAATTTACAATGCTGATACATAAATTGTCTAAGCTAAAATAATTTGTACATTGATATGCATTATCCATAAATAATGTATTTGCACATTACTAATTAGGAGTATGAAATGGAGAGAATTACTGATATTGTGAAGTGTAAACTCAGACAATAAAAGGATATTAGGCATACATGTTAAAAAAATGATTGATACTTTTATATTGGTACTCTGCAGGTAGCTCCATAACAGTGATGATTTTCTAATGCATGTGTGTGGCTTTTTAAAATACTTGAAAAAATGATTCTATCTCTTAAAAACAAAATAGTGGGAACAAAAACAGTCTTCCAAATACAATCTTAATATAGCATCAGCATTTCAAATACAATTTCTGCAAAGAAATGATATTGATTTGGACTGTGAGAAGTCCAAAAGAGTAAATTTCTTGAATAAGCAAAATACAGTACTATTTCCCACTCATAGAAAGTAAATGATGCATGAAGTAGACATGCTCCATGCTCCCCTTAACCTCCTAATATTTTCTGTCCTTAACACAGCATTATTTCTTTTCAGTCATAAAGGGAAAAGTGAGATTCTTTCTCTGTTTGGAAGAAACAAGTTTGACAACAGATAAAAATTAGTTTGCATTTTGCAGAAAAACCTCCATTTGAACACATTTTTATTTGAAAATGGAGTGTTGCTTATTCTTGCTACTTATGCTAGCAATTTAATTACACAATCGTATTTTAAATTATTTCATGTATTACTGAAACAAAGAGAGTTTGGTTCACAGGGGTATTTTTTCTTCCTAATTAGGACACAGAGATAAGTTTAATGCAGAGTGTAGCCAAAGCATTAGTGGGTGCTTCTACACCTCCCTTTGGAATTTATGTACCTCCTACCCAAGAAAAAGTAAATAAAATAAAAGCATTAAGAGACCAGTTTCAGCAGGAATGGAAAATGCTTCAGTGTTCAGGTAAGTTACCTGATTTTATCTTTAACTTATATACTGTAAGTTTCTGAAAAGATGATCTATAAATACAGCTGGGTCCTATAACACATTTAAAGTCAGTAGGACCAGGCTGATCTAATGTGAAACTGGTGAAACACTGAATGCTTCTAATTCTGCCACTTGAGCTGGAACGCACCGGATTTCATAGCATAACTGTACCCTTGGGACTTAGAATACTGTTACTCCAAAATTTTGGAATGAAATTACCAAAATATGTGCTTAAGGAATGGGTAACAAGATGTGCCCTGGCTCTGATTGCTAATGTGCTTTCTGAATATAGTGCCAAACCAGGTGATATTTTTGTATGTTTTACTTGTCCACAAATAACTCAGTAATGATTAGTCATGCTGCAAGTACAGCCACAAAGAGCTGAAGATCAGGGACTGCATTTGTATCAGAATCAGGCCAGGCAGGTATGTATGCTTTCAAGCATACTTGTCTAGAAATGTTTTTCAACAAATAAAAGCATTTATAAGGGTGGGCATCTCTAAAAGAAAATGCCATTCTCTCTTTCAGAAGAAATGCCCAACACCAGAGGTCTGGTTTCAATAAAAATATTCTTGTGGGGTCAGGAACTGTGGTATGAGCTCAATTAATAACTGGTTTTCTTATTGCTGTTCTTTTCAGTGAAGGAAGGGATTTCAAGAAATTGATTTCACTTCAGAATCATTTTACAAAGAAGAAGAAGAAAAGGAAAGTATGAGGACTTCACTCTGCCCTCTTTTCAAGCATAAATTGTCTGTATAACAAAGAAGAATTCCAAATCTCCAGAGACTTAGCAGTGGCCGAAGGCCACATCATGTAAATGCTCAAAATTAAACATCCCAAGGCAATAGCCATGATATGCCTTGTTTTGTAGTATTCCAGATATGATTTAGGGATCATTTTCAAGAGCACTTTTTGTTATGGTGACTTCAATAATTTGATCTTTTGATTTCAGACACTTCAAATGATGTTTATACTGGTGTTCCTACTGGGTTCAACTTTGTATCATGTGGAATAAATAAATCTGTCTTTGCTGTTGTCTTCTTTAATTGTTCACAGTGCTTCCCTTGTCATTTGTTTTGGTTTTCAGATATTGCTGGAGGGGAAATGGTACCCATCCTTGCACATTTCAAAATTAAAATCTCTTTCAAAAGAAAATAAAAGCTATGTGAAAGATTTTTCACAAAGAAGAGCTGAACATGAAGATGTTTTGTTTCAGTTTAGAGTTTCTTTAAACGGACCTTTGAAGTCCAGAAAGGTATTTAACTTGGAAACTGGCCAATGTCCAAACTTTAGCTTCAGCATTTTTCCCAACAGGCAATGTGTTTCCTAACAGGAGATTTTGCCGTTCTCCCCTCTCCCACTGTCTCCCCTAAACGCCTCCTCCCTCTCCCTTTCTTTTTTAACTCGGCATTTTCAATGAACCAGTATTTTCTGAGAAATAGCTCAGCTCTTTCTCCTTTCCGTGCCTTTGTTCAATGGAATTTGTAATGTTTCAATCACATTAATGTTGCATTTTGATATGTATTTTTCTAAGTCTTTATTAAAACATGAATTAAGAGGGGAATCAGTGTACTCTTGGTAAATTTGTTTGAAAAGACGTCACAAGGCTGCAGTTGCCTCCCGGGACCAGCGTAGTTCATTGCTTTCTGGCACTAGCGTGTTATGTATTTGTCAGCTGAATGGCGACAACGTTTATGGCGAGCAGCGCAGGCAGGGCGCACAGTCCGTGAGCGGTGCGCAGCCGGTGTTTTCCGTTCCCGGGTGTGCGCTGTGGGTGCTGAGGCCGCTCTGCGGCAGCGCCGCGCCTGAGGGGCGGCCCCGCGCCGCTCCCCGGGCCGGCAGCGCGGGCCGGCGGCGGGGCGGGCCCGGGCGCGCTCGGGTGACGTCGGCGGCGGCGGGAGGAGGCGGCGGCGCTTTCCCGCTGCCGCTGCCCCGGGGAGCGCCCAGGTACGGCCCGGGCGGCGGCGGACGGGCGGGAAGGGCGAGGGGCAGCCCCGCGGGGCGCTGCTGTTGGCGGGGGGCTCGGAGGGATTGTTGATGCGCCGTGCTCGGGCCCGGCTGGATGCTCAGGGTGAGCCCCGCCGCCGGCAGCTCCTCCGGGGATGCTGACACCCCGCTTCTCCTGGTGGGTGCTTGGGGTGCCCCAGGGGTGGCGGGTGCCCTCCAGCCCGGCCGTGCGGTCGCCTCCAGTCACCATCGCCAGCCGCGTCTTGCCCACGTCCTCTCAGCCGCGCGGCCCCGGCTGAGGACACAGCCGCGTGGGGAGGGAGGTGCTCGGTGTCTCGGGAGAAAGGTGGAGATGTTTCCGCAGGAATCCGGGATTACATCAGGACAACCTTCTCTCTTTTATTTCAGTCTGCCGAGAAAAATTGGGCATTTGGAATTAAGCTTCCTGCACCATTACTTCACTGATGATAAAAGTTAAAGCGGGTTTATTATAGCTCATGTCCTAAATAATGTGGGGGTCAGTTCTCTTTTCTTTTGGGCTGTCTCAGTTCAAGTTAAAGCATACTCACCAATTTCTTACACACCTTACGAGTTTTTTCCTTTTCCTGATATTTTTCAGGTCTTCTTTCCCATGAAATCAGAGACACAGACTGTAACTACCAAAACCGACAGTTTCATTTGAAATGGAGAGCATTACACAGCTGTTCAAAGACTTGTGTGAAGCACACTTGACAGGTTTGCCATGGAAGGTTCACTTAGGCAGGCAGAAGATCAGCAAGAGAAGGGCTAAGCAAAATCTGAAGAGGGTTGCTTATAATGCCCTGTTTATGAACCTTTTTCAAGATGAGGCTCGTAAGCTGCAATCAAATGTTTCCAGGCTCCCAGTGAAAAACAAGATTTTGATGCTGTCTTTCAACTTGAGAGTTGCTGGCCTAGGTGCTCAAGCAGATAGACTGGAGAATCTTGTGGAGGAACTGGAAACAGCTGAATGCTTACCATTTACTGAAGTTAATTCTGTCTTAGATCTCTTAGTACAGCTTGCTGGAACAGGTCCTCCTCAGCTGGTACCACAAAAAAAGGACTATTTTCTGAACAACAAATACGTTGGGAGGAACGTCAAGTACCAAGGTTATGATTATTATGATGTCAGTGTGTTTGAAGCTGACATACAGTCTCTGATAACAAACGAAGAATGTCAGTTCAGCGACACAATTCAACAGACGCTGCAGGTAATGGAGGCTGCCCCTGGCACTGGCCTGCCTGCCATCGGGCTCTTCTCACAGAGCTGTCCTGCTGGGGACAAGTTTGAGAAGGAGACGCGCGTCTCGCTCTTCGGTGCTCTTGTGCACAGCCGTACGTACGACATGGACATCAAGCTGGATTTACCACCAGTGCCTGACAATGCAGATCTGTCTGGACTTGCAATTAAAGTACGGAATCATTTGTTTTGGACTAATGAGTGTATGCATGCTTTCATGTGTCACTTTGAAACTAGAGTTTAAAACTTAGGTCGTGGTTTAGTTGGTGATAGAAGCAGACAGCACTGGAATTCAAGATGGAGCAGGGATGCTTTTCCTTGCAGAGAACCAGAGAAGCTTTTTGGAGATGTATGATAATGAAAACCTTGGTCTTGCTGTAGCTGTGTCAAAACCCATCATGAGGCCATCGGCTTTATGAATTTAAACCATCAGCTGTATCCATACCTTCCCTGCCCTAGCAACCTTTTGCTTGCATTTTTGCCTGCTTATTCTATTGAACTCCTGCGTTGTTGCTTACTTGTCAGTGCTCAGACTGACTGCCTAAGCATCTCTGTCTGAATATATGTGCTTTGCAGTTCAGATTGCATTACCTAACTTGCTGTATTGTCGTCTTGGCTTTTTATATCTTAAAGCTTTTTTTCTGTTTTTTTTTTTTTTTCTCTCGTTGAATGGCCTAGTTTCTATTGCCCTTTTTACCTTTTCAGTGTGTACAGTTTCTACTGTATCTTTTTTCCCCTTTTGCTGTCCATTCTGTTTATTTTTGCTGGTTTATTCTCATAGAAGTACTATATACACTTTTTTCTTCTTTCTTTCCATTTTTACTGTGTGTAGGTAGGCTTATTTATAGCCTACCCTTAGATCCTCATCGTGTTCCCTTTACTTAACATATGGACAGATCTTGCAATTCCTGTAATTCAGGGTCTGAATTGAAACTTGAAGATAAACACATTAAATAGAAAAACCCTGTGCCATTCAGTGTTCACATGTGGATATAAACTGTAACCTAGAGGAGGCAGAACCTTTTTGAGTTAGTGCTGAGCTCTTTCCATGAACTGGAAAATTCACAAGTTTCTTGAGGAATGTGCTGCTTTTCACATGGGTGTGATTGTCTTTTACTAAAATTGAGGACAATTGTGCACATATGGCTCCTGTTGAGTGGGAGTTGAGGATGTGGCATATACGCTGTTTGGACACTTACAGATTTTCTGCATATGAATTAGGGAACAAACTATGTTAGTCATAGTTAACAAAATGTTTACAAATTTGAAGATTGGGGGCCTGGATCATTTGCCTGGAAGAAATGGCAGAGCAGTATGATTTTATTAATGCTACATATGGTTGAATGTCTATACCTGAGATTCTCAGTTTGTAGAACTATATGCTTGCCAAACAAGAAAGTTTCAAATTTAATGCAAACAAGTGTAATATATTATTTTGAAGCTGATTTAGTTTTTATGTGTGGCCATTAATACCTGTAGAGACACATCAAATGAAAAGAGTGCCTACAGTAAAAACTTAAAATTGATATAAATGGAGGGTAGGTGAAAGAGGTTGGGTCATGTAGAGTCATTTGGTCACAAATGACAGCAAAACATCTTTTTCATTAGCAAATGTGTCTTCAGTAAAATGTTTTCATGTCTGACATTTGAACTCTTTCTGACAGGTTCCCCAAAGTATAGACCAGTCAGAAGATGAGGGATTCCAGTCAGCATCCAATCTGACTCCTGATTCTCAGTCAGAGCCGAGCATGACTCCAGACATAGACTTGTGGGATGCAGTGCTTACATATGGACCCAGCAAACGAAGATGTTGGGAAAGAATTGGATAGTAGGTGTCTGATCTTACTGGTAAACTTACTGTGCACTATATGCAAATGTGGGAAGGTATATTGCATCTTAGTTCCACATGACCTCAGTATAAACAGTGAAATGAGCATGTTTAATTCACAGATTTCAGTACACGGCATTAATAGGGATAAAGGAATAAAGGTTGTGTGGTTTCAACAGACAGAGTGCAGCAATTTCACAGGAAGAGATAAAATCTTTGTCAAAAAATGAAGGTATTAGGGAAATGCTGTTTGTGTGAAATGCAACATTTTTCTATTTTGACTTATATGCTATGCAATCTGTCTCAGTCTAAAATGATTCCATATTTTCAGTTTCGAAAGAGAAAGTGGTAATTGTAGAGCAGTAGAAGAATTAAACAAATGTCTCCCAGTATTGTAGAGTATTGTATTCCTTTCCCCATCGTGTAGACAAACCAGAAAATTATAACAGATTTCTTGGGGGTTTAGTTAGACTTGTAGTTCTTTTGGCTCTTTGAGTAGAAGATGCATCTCCTGAGAGAAAGCTCTCTGCAGTCCTGTTAAGGGTTCCTGCCTCCCCTAAAATGGAAGGTAAGAGAAGAGGCAGGTATGGCAGGTATCCTGACATTTCAGATGGACAGTGATGTGCCTGATTCTTGGAGAGGCTTTGCTCTGTGTGTTTTCTGTAATTTTAAATAATAATCTAGTGGAGTGCTGTTGCATTGTTAAACAGTGTTTTTTTCATCTCAGAGCCTTAGAAGCTCAGAAACTCAGAATTTCCTTGTTCTGATTTTTCAAAGCTGCTGTAGCCCACTTGAGCATTTTTACCAGAACAAGACAGTTTTTCTTGCTACTGTTTAGACAAGACTGTAGGGGTCTAAGACTCATACCTAGACCATATGCCTGATGGATTTTGTGTAATACCTGCTACTAGAATTCAGAATTTTTGGAAGAATTGGAAATAGAAATTGTTTTGGAGAGGATAGTAATCTTCACTGCAAAGAGGTAAAATGTGTTAAAAGAAGTTCATTCTAGCACTTTGAGCATATTTCTCTTTAAGTTACTTGAATATTAGCATTGAATGAACCATGGAAATATGGTATATATTGGTCTCATTTTCCTAGTGTGAAAACTGCATCAGGGAAGGCCATAAAAGCAGTTCTTTGGTAGTTCTCTGTCAAGGATTCTGTCTCTGAACTAATGTCCAAAGTATCTACTTATTTTCTTCTCTGTACTGAGTTTGAGCTATGGTTTCATTGACTGAACGCACATTCCATTGAAAATGCATGTTACAAGTGTATTACAGTAACTTCTGTGAGGACTTCTGTCTGTGCAAAACTCTGA
Source organism: Phylloscopus trochilus trochilus (assembly GCA_016584745.2). Classification (NCBI taxonomy): domain Eukaryota; kingdom Metazoa; phylum Chordata; class Aves; order Passeriformes; family Phylloscopidae; genus Phylloscopus; species Phylloscopus trochilus. Next base: position 20,792,063 of record WQNJ02000016.1, on the reverse strand, counting down.
AATGCTTTTTTCTTTCTGTAGGAGATGTATTTCCTTCTTTTCACATAATCACCTTGTAATGTTGTGTTTGCTCTGACACAGCCCACCTGGTAAAAAGGAGGAACCATACCTTACTGAAGCTGGGAGAGAAGCTTTTGACAAATTTTATAAACTTCGAGAAGGGGAATTGCAACTGTTTACTAACACTGTACTTCAGCTTCCTCAGCTTGTGCTGGTGAAAGAACCTGAACTGGTTAAGGATGTCTTGAATGTCCTCATTGGTGTGGTATCCAGTACATTTTCACTCAATCAGGTAGGGAGGATTTTTATCTGCACTTCTTAGTCAAATCTTTTGGGTTTGTTTTTTTTTTTATAGAGGTTTCCTCTTCAGTACATTTATTTCTGCTGCGATCTTGCAGTTGTGGCTAGTGTTAAGAAGCTGAATGTTGCCTAATGTCAACAATGGAGTATTTATATATGGCAATAATTATGTTACTGGAATAGGCTAAGAGTATTCATAGTTCTCTAAAGGGAGAATAGGTTTATGAGTACTTGAAAATAGATGTGTAAATAATTTTAGATTGGATTTTCTTTAAGGAATTAGATGAGTCTTATTCTGTATATTTGAAGGCATCATTCATACTTCTAAAATTTTGCTACGGTTCAATGTTTATCTCACTGTCCTAGCTATATAATCTCAGTCACCTGAGTATCTAAACTGAGAATTTGTCTGCTATTATTTTTGTGTGTAAATGTTTGCTATTTTAAATCAGAATACAGCTCTGAAATAGTTGAATCTACTTTTTTTTTCTCCCTATAACTTTTTAGGCTGCTCAGTCATTTGTGATAAAGGAGGGGGTGTATGTATCTGGAACATCACCAGAGACAATGCATAACCTGCTCTCAGAAGTTGCAGAGTATGGAACCTATTACACACGGCTGAGTCGTTTTTCTCTTCAGCCAGTTTTGGATTCCTCATACAGCAAAGGACTTGTGTTTCAGGTAAAACAATTGTTTGATCAACTAGATTAAATGGGCCAATTATCTGCGTTAGAGAAGGTGACTGATTCCATGTAAAGTTGGAATTCCTGCATTCTGCAGAACTGCAGAGTATTTTTAGTGTGATGCTCTGTCCCAGGCCAGCAAGGAGCAGTGCCGCTGTGGTTAAATCACAGCTCTCTGTGCTGAGGGCTTGCTTGCACTGAAACATGCAGTAAAGTCTCTTTGTTACCCAAAGTGTGATTTGTTTAGTCATATTACTCTGTTGTGGACTAAAGAAATATAATTTTTAAATGCTCTAAAAACATTACGTATTTATACAGAAAGATGTATAAAATGAAAATACAAGAACTTTCTTAGTACACTGTGTAGATATATATATATGAGTATATATATATTTCAAAAATAAAAACTGAGATAGAGACATAGGATATTGAATAGCTTTAATTACTTTTCCTTGGTACAAAATTAAGTACAAATTTTCCATGTCAGTCCTCTGTATATTATATTGGGCTGTATGTACACTCTGTAATATCTGGTGATTTAATTTCTTCCTAATGCATAGAATTAAGTTAGGATTACTTACAAAAATGTATCCATTCTGAATATTTGATTTACAGCAATGTTATTCAATTTCTGTTAGAAGGTCTCATTGTTAGAGAGATTTTTAACAAAGAGAGGTCTCTTTCTTAAGGTTCTAGGTAAGTTTTTTGCAGTATCCAGTTTAGGTATAAAAGTAAGGAAACAGCTTTCCCTGGGTTGGTGTTATAGAGAATGAGGAGCTCCTCAAAGGACAAGTCAAAGAGGCTGAACCAAGATGCTTTATTTCACTGTGCATGGGTACAGGCTCTGTGCACTGGATGTGTGAAGAGTATAGAGAAGTCATCTGCTCATTGGAATGTCTGAAGTTGCATGGACCCACACTTGCCCCTTACTTTGGTGTACAAGTCCCCTTTGCCTGTATGTGCCATTTATTTTACTAAAAGGCTTGTTTTCAAGCTGATGCAGTTGTTGAGAGACATTGATAGAGCATTAACAACTTTCATTCTAAGACTAAACATTTTCTGTTCATACCAGGCATTCACAAGTGGACTGAGAAAGTATCTTCAGTATTACCGAGCCTGTGTTTTGTCAACACCTCCTACTTTAAGTCTTCTAACAATCAGCTTTCTATTCAGAAAATTAGGTCGTCAGCTGAGGTAAGAGAATGGTATTAAATGTTCAAGCATTTCATAGTAGAAAAAATGCAATCAGTTCCTTCATATACACTAAAAAAGACCATGTTACATGGGCATTCTTACTTAGCCTGGCAGTATTTTTTCCTCTGTTTTACAGATTTTTTTTTTATATCCAGACTGTTCTAGGGAGAGCATGCAAGGTCTTTATACTCAGTTTCTTTGTTGTGCCTTTTGTTGTTATAGTTCAGCAGATATGGTATGATTGTTGTACAATATTCAAATTCAGCAAAGTTAATGGCTGATCTTGGGGACTCCTGGTTGAAATTTTTATATATGTTTTAATACTGTTTTTTAGGTATTTAGCTGAACTGTGTGGCATAGGAACAACGACACTGGGGATCAGTGGTGGAGCTGGTGCTTCATTTCCTACGGTGATTTTTTGTTTGATCTTTTTATGTTTGTTTTGGGTTGCAGTGTTAATATTCTTCATATTATGTTGGATTTTACAGGAAATACTTAGTGTTGGTCTCTCTGCTAGCAAAGCTACGATCCTGGACCTCCAGTTAGAGCACTATTGTCCTTTCTCCAGATGCTTAAAAATTTGGAAATTTGTCCAGTGTTCTCAATTCCTAAAATAAGCAAAGGGCTCAAAATAAGCCTTCTAGTCATGTGAATCCAACTCTAAACATACTTGTTTCACTCTAGAGAGGATAAAGTGAGCTTGAGGTAACTTGCTGAGGTAAAGTGATGCAGACAGATGGAGGAAGTTGAGATGAATCCTGCCTTCAGTGTCTAGTGAAATATAGAAAGCCGTGTGTTTTTGTTAAAGTTGTTGTGAAGTTTGTTGCCTAATGTTAAAATATTTTTCATTTTTAGGGTGTTAAATTGCTTTCATATCTGTACAAAGAGGCTCTCAACAATTGTAGCAATGAGCATTATCCAGTTCTTCTGTCTTTGTTGAAGACAAGCTGTGAACCATACACGAGGTGTGTCCATACTGTTCTCTGCATAACTGAGTTTCAGAGTTATGAATTGATAATCTGCTGGGTCACTCTGCGTATTTAACTATATTTTTCATATTTTCAGAAAAAATGCATGTCTGTATATGCAGCATATATTAAAACTAGTTAATTTTGCTGTTCTGTCCCTCTTAGCTCAGTAACAATGTAAGGGGTTATTTGTGGCTAGATTAGTAAATAAATATATGTAAATAAGACGTATTTCTTGCTGCTGGTCATGGAAATTCATACTGGAATATAAGATTTGGATAAACCTCTTTTTTTTCCCTCATACTTCTGTTAAAATCCTGAAACTTGAAACTGACAAGTTTCTTTTGTTGTACAGACTGGGGAAGTTCATGTTTTTTTCCAGTGTCTGGGCTTTTTAGTAAGCAAAAATAAATAAAATATCTGTTGTTTGTGAAGTACATGTAACTAACTGATAATAGGAGTAATTAAAAGTAGAGTACTTTGGATTGCAAGAGTTTTGTTAAGCAGTGCACATCAATTTGAAATTATTAGTTTATAGACATCTCAGGAGATGGGCAATTTCTAATAGCTATTTACAGGAATTATAGCTGTAGTCCATAATAGATGTAAAAATACTTAGAAGATAAAAGTCTATCAAAATGGTCTAAATTTAAGATTCCTCCCATGGCCACCCTTCTTGTGTTTTCTTCCTTCTACATGAAATGGTCTTCAGAGAAATTTAATTTCAGATTTACCAGAAGTCTCACTGAAATATCTTCACAGCTCTTACCCTGCTATTTGTAGAAGGAAGTCAGATTTCTGAAATACCAAGGGCATCACAGGGAACCTAAAAAAACTTGGATTACTGCATTGATTCCTAAATTTGCTGCAGATATCTATTGAAGCATCAATTATACATGATCAGGACTGTCCTGGAAGGAAGCCTCTGTTACCTGCAAAAAGTGTTACCCACTCATTTATTAACCTGAAAGAAGTCACACAAGTTGTTGCTCAAATAAATCATAGAAGCATCAGATTTAATAATTCCAAAGTTCTTAACTTTTTACTTAGAACCTTGAAGTTGAGCAGTGGTTGCTGTGTTGAATGCTTCCTCTTTGTTACACAGTGTTAAGTAAAAATTTAAAAAAAAAATCTTCCAGGACCTCTGAGCCTTTATATCTATAGCCTCAGCTTGTGTTCTGTAAAAATAGTGGGGTTTTTATTTCTTCAAAAGTTTGTCTCACACAGAGAAAATATGAAAAAGCATGAATAAATATGCCAAAATAGTAGTTCTCTTCATTGCATGTAATATTAAAAATGCCTCTGGGTCTGGGGAAAAAGTGCTTGGTATTGCATCTTTGTTTTATACCCTTTTAGTTTCTCCCTGCTGCAATTAGCTCTGTTTAAAACAAATCCTTTCTGCTTTTCTTTTGCTGTGCCCTTGATGTGCTGCAAAGGTTTCTATACATTTTTATATATATTTAGTAAATTGATATGCAGGAATAAAATCATTATTTTAATTGAGGTACTGTTCTTGTATCGAAACTAATTATTGCTGAAATATTCTATTAAAAATATTTTAAGAAAAGTGTAGAGCCACAATCTCCTGTATATTTAAATGTCAGTGTCACAGCACTCATTTGATGGCTCTTTTATCCTGCTTGGAGCTTGTGTCTTTGGGATTTTAAAGAACATGCTAACTCCTTGGTTATAATAAAGCAGAGAATGCAAGAGGATTGATTTTCAATATTGCATCATTTTTTTTTTCAGGTTTATCTATGACTGGGTATATAGTGGTGTATTCAGAGATGTTTATGGAGAATTTATGATTCAGGTGAATGAGGATTATCTTTGTTTCAGAGGTACGGTATATATATGGAGCATTTCTGATTTATATTATTTGTGCTGTTAATTAAATAACTAAAATATATACTTGCATCTTTTTGTTACATAGATAAACATTACTGGACTCACGGTTATGTTTTGATTTCAAAAGAAGTAGAAGACTGTGTCCCTGTATTTCTTAAACATATTGCTAATGATGTATACATATGTGGGAAAACCATAAACTTGCTGAAGTTATGCTGTCCTAGGGTAAGTTTTGGGTTGCTTCCTTCCTATTACATTGAGCAAATCATGTCTCCTTAGAGCAAGAGTCTAGGTTTTTAGCAAGTTCACTCCTTTATCAAAACCCAGTATGGTGTAAGTAGGATCATGAAAGGCAATTAGTTACCTGCTCTCAGATACTTGTGAGCTGATTACTCGCTTTACTTGCTACCACCTCACTGCAGAGATACACATTTTAACACCATCAGATTTATTGTATACAATGCACATGCTGTATTTCTTTCCTTTGTATTGAAAGCAGAAATGTTTTAGGCATTCAAGCAAGTGCCTTCTGCTTCTTGTGATGCCTTGGGAAGGCTGATCTGAAACAGACTGGACAGAGCTGCAGAGTAAAGTAAATATCTACTGAAAGGCCTTTAGGGTACACCTTGGGCAGGACAAGAGCCTCACCAGGGCTACACCCAAGGTGGACTAAAAATGGTCAGAAAATGGATGACCAATCACGAGGTCTTACACTTTTATAAGTTTTGGTCCATTTGCACATTGGGGTTTAATCGTCCAATTACAGCTTCAGGCTGTGAGGTCTCACCCTTCTTGTTTCTCTCTTCAGTCCACTGTTGTTTATGCTTTTGGCCTGAAAGTTGTACTCACTGTCCTTGGTCTTCAGCAGGAGAAGGATTTGTTTTGTCTACCTACTCTGTGAAGAGAGCTTACTGGCACTTAATATGAGGCTCAGAACTGCACCCCTAGGCAGCACAGAATCTGGAAAACGTGAAACCTAAAACTTAAGGCATCACTTGCACTCCTCCTTTTTGGTTTAAAGCTGCCTCACTTGCCAGGTCGTGGCTCAGTTCTGCATTGCTCTTCCAGCTGTATCACTACATTTCAAGAGGTGCTTAAATAGTTATGTTGATTGGTATTTTACAGAACTATTCTTGTCCTTGATAAGAAAAATGTGTTCAACTGCTTTGTGTCTTCCTCTTCTCTCTATGTCCAAAAATAAAACAACCAGAGGGGTGTCTAAAGTCTGTAGACATCCCCAGGTAGCTAGTATTGTCTTTATGATTGGAGCTGCTCAGTCTCGACAGCTCATTGTCAGCTGTGTAGTGTCAGGTATAAGCCAAATACCTCAAGTGAAATGTTCCTCTGCCAGTTCTCCTGAGTCTGCTCTGATAACCATTCCCAGACCATCACTCAGGTGTGCCAGGACTCTTTATAACCTAGTACACTCTCAGGAGTACTAGGCTCTTTATAAAAGTGTCAGCAGTCACCTCCATGATGAATTACAGCTTTATGCATCACAAACGCAGTATCTTCCCCCAGGTCATATGGCACCCAGGTTCCATCATCTTCCATCTAGCTGAGAGTGCCAGGCACATTCCATCCCTTTTTGATAATGCCCTCAAGAGCTGGGTCTCCCCTTCTGCATAGGTTAATACATTCCCAGGAATACAGCCCTGGGCTTCCATCTTCTGGCTTTTTTACCAGTAGACCGGGGAGATCCAGTGAGTGTGCTTGTGCACGTGTTTGGTTTTTTCCTTCAAGCTCAAGTATCTGTTTTCTGCACTAATAGAATAGCTTTGGAGATTTAGGGATGTACCTTTGTCTCCTACTTGGAATTATATAGATGCCAAAAGATGATACTAATAAAAGCTGTATGGAGGTTTGTGTCCATGTCTTGAAGCATGACTGTGATAAAAAAAATGTATAACGTGAATTCATAACATAAAATTTTACACTTTTAGAAATGTATGTAAAAGGAAATTTCTCATTTTTCAGCATTATATCTGTTGGTCAGATATACCTGTTCCCCGGATTTCAGTTATTTTTTCGCTTGAAGAACTGAAAGAAATAGAGAGAGATTGTGCAGTGTATGTAGGTCGAATGGAAAGAATTGCCCGATACAGTTCCATAAGCAAGGAGGAAAAGGTAAATGAATAAAGAAATAAATACCTCATTAAGATTTTTTAAATAGTCAATTTTAATTTTTTGTTATAACCTCTAAAGAATTTGTAGTCAGGATTCTTGCATGGGTTAATTGCAGTTTTAATTGCAGCAAATAAACTTACTTAATACAGCTTTTAAAAGTATAGGTGGTGTGTTGACATTTTTTGGCCTTTTCATATATTAAATGAGTTTTACACTTCAATCTTAGCTCTTTACAGTAGGAGATTTGTCCTTCTACTGAAAAGACTGTTTGTAATTTCCATAGCTAATTGTTTTTTCAGAACATTTTAGCTACAAAGAGACTTAGGGCCTTCAGATTCCATCAATTTAGTGTATATATCAGATGGATTTCATTTGTTTTAAAATCTGGAGTATTAACTTTGAATACTAATTTGTAGATTTTGCGTTTACTTATTCGTTTTATTCATATTTTTGTTGTATTAATTGGTTAATAAACATTATAAAATATGCATCTATCTTTGCAGCAGTGCATTTCAAGTCTAAAATAACAGAAAAAGTTCCACCTTGGCTTTTGGGTTGTTTTGGTTTTTTTTTTTAGAATTTGCGCATGGAAATAGCCAAACAAGAATTAATTGCTCATGCTCGGGAAACTGCTAGCAAAGTGCTAAAAGCCATTAGTGGTAAGTTATAGTGGCATTTTATGTGTTTTCTAATGGGTTTGTTAATGTAAACTAACAGTCTCTTTATTTTAATACAGACAAGCAAATATCAGAACGAATGGTTTTGGATGCAAAGAAACGGGAACAGTTTCAGAAGCTGAAAGAACAATTTGCAAAGGACCAAGAGGTATCTCTCTGTGTTTCTAGAGGCAAACTGTATTTCTTAGGCAAATAAATGAAAGGATATGTTGTTCTGAAGCTGAATTAGTAGCTCATGGTGTACAAATAAGAACTTCTTGTAGATGTGTGTGTTACAGCTGGTGTTGAGAACAGCTTTTAAAAGTGTTAAATATTTATGCAGCGTCGTCTTGCAATAAAGCAGGAGGAGATTGATGATGATTTCAGCTATGCCCGAGAGCTCAGAGAGAGAGAAAAAAGACTGAAAGCTTTAGAAGAGGAACTGGAAAGAAAGGCAAGGTAAATGTATCTGAGTAGTTTTCAAAATCATCATAAAGATCTCAGGAAAAAATTACTAAGTGTTAAAATGTACGGTACTAATAGTTTGCAGATATTGTTCTACAGGGGTAATATTTGCAGTTAGAAGATGGATGTAAGGATTTTTGCTAATCTGTGAGCAATTTTGTTATGAAAGGTTAGTGGCCGAAAAATCTGGGACCCACTCATTTGTGTCAACCTTATCCAGTCTGGGTTTTGTTATAATCAAAATTTCAGGAAAAATTTTGACTGCGTCTTACAATTTAAAAGCAAAGCCCACTGCAAAAACGGTCACATGTATGTCAGAGTAGAAGTAAAAAGCACTTGCAGCTAGATTGATATTTCACTTTCTTCTGTTTCATCTAAAATTACTTAAGCCAAACGAATGACCTACTAAAAATAGTTACAAAAATACGTGTTGACTAAAAATACAGTCCCGTGCTGTCCGCCTGTTTATTCTCTGTGACTGAAGCCTCTCGCTTCTATATTTTAAGAACCAATTCTCAGTTCTAAAGTGCTAAAAACTCTTATTCATGAACAGGGAAGATGAAAATCAGTGTTCAAAAATCTGTAACTTAGCTTTCTCTTTACCTTCATTTAGGCAGGAGTTAATTGACCATTATAGCAAACTTTCTGATGATGCAGCCCGTAGGGAACAAAGAGCACTCTGGAAAATCCAGCGCCACAAGTTGGAAACAGCCCGCCTTAAGTTTCTGTTAGAAGATCAAAAACGCATTGAGGTACCTCCTAAAAAGATTTAAGAAATGTAATTTAGAAAATTTGATACTTGGTATGTAAAGACTTTTGTCTTTTTTTTTACTTGTAGGAAATGCTTGAAAAACTTCCAGATGGAAACTACAGGAGAAAATTAGATATTATTCCTTATAAACAGTGCCAATTGGCTTTGGATAAAAACCCTGTTGAGAAAGATCCACCTTCACAAGTGAGTTTATTTCCTTACATAAACTTCAAGTTACTGTTCCAAGTTTCCCTAAAGGGACTTCATTTCATGGTTCATTTCAGTTCAGTAGACACAAGGTTCACTGTAACAGCAAGGTGAATAGTTATCATTTATAGTACATCAGAAGAATTGGAAAATTTTTAATCCTGTAATAAAGTGATACCTTAATTAGTCGGTTGATATGTGACCAGCCATACACTGTAATAATTATTTCTTTTTTAGGTGTCTTTTGTGAAACCTCTGCATGCTACTGAGACAGTTGGCAGAAAAGAATCTGAGCCTGAACAGGGATATGGTGCTTCTGCTGACAAAGCACTGCCCATGCCAGAGCCAGCAAATAGTAATGCTGATGAGCACTTTCAGCCTAAAGCAACGGGCTCTGAAAGCAATCTCCAAAATGCAGAGAAAGCATGCAGTTCTCTATACAGAGCTGAGTCCTTGCCTGAATCCAATGTGAACATAGAAGATTTCTTATCAAAGTCACAAGATGAGCAGTCTGTTGCCGTTGGGATGCAAGGACCTTTGCTAGATGAAGCATTCCGCAATATTAACTCAGATCTTCCTGAGACTTTGCAAGTGAGTGAAAGTCAGCCTGTCTTGAGAGGAGCACCAGAAGAAGACAATGCAGCAGCATTGCATCAGCAAAGCGAGTATGACTTTAGTACAGTTCTCAGACCATCTGCAGCTTGGCAGGGACAGGTTGGAGTTGGGGAAAATGTATTTGATGTGGACGACAGAAGGCCTCGGTGGAATATTCATGGACATGCATCTGATGCCAACATTAGAGTGGGAGAATATGTACCTCAAGTGGACACTTACCAGCCACATGCAAGTCCTTATGGGCATTCTTCAGATTCCCATATAAAAAGCAGCAGCTATACCTCTGAAGTTGAATCTAGACGACCCCGATGGAGTATTCATGGGCATGTTTCTGAAGCTCATATTAAAATTGGGGAATATGCTTCAGAGATAGAGACCTCAAGGCCCAGGTGGAACATCCATGGACATGCTTCAGAAGCCAATATTAAGATTGGAGAGTATGTGTCAAATGTAGCTCCTACAAGGCCTCGATGGAGCAGCCATGGTCATGCATCTGATGCCAATATCAAGATTGGTGAAAACGTGTCAGAGGTGGTCTCAGCCAGACCTCGCTGGAACATCCATGGGCACGCTTCACAGTCGCACATCAAAATCGGAGAACTGGTTTCGGATACAGAGCCTTTGAAATCCCGTTGGAGCCCATTTGGACACGCATCCCAGTCAAGCATCCAAATAGGGAAGTGGGCCCCATCTACAGAAAGTGATCCCATACCTCATCGTAAAACCGTTTTGGGTTCTCCGTCCGACTCCACAGTTCAGACACTTCTGTACAGTGAAGGGTTATCTCCTGCTGAAGGGAGCAGAAAGGAAGCAGAGCCATCGCCAGTTAAGGAAAAGACTCTGTCACAGATATCTGACAGTGTTACAGACTTCCCTGATGCCAATATTAAAGATGATGAAAAGGAAAATACAACAGAAAAACAAGAAGGTAAAATAAAATTAGGTTCATTCAGTCAACATTTGTTTAAAGGCTTGTGGAAGTAACTGAACGTTTATTTTCTAAATGGGTACTTTCTTCCTTACTTATTCCATTTAATTCCTTGCATTACTTTTCATATAGTGCTAGAATTCAGAGGAAAGAATTTGAGCTTAGACTTGTCTCCTATATGCAAGAAACAGAGAATTAAAAAAATCTAGCCTGAAACTTTGTGAAATTGGACCTTTAGGGTCCTTAAGTAGAGAACATGCATAAAACTCCCTGGGTGGGCCTATGGGGGGGTACTGTTATTAGTGTGGTTGTTTCTGTGAAAGTTCATACAGGAATTGTGAACAACTTTAGGAGCAGATCTGAGGTATGAACCAAGTATTATAAGTAGGTCTAAGTAAATGCTGACTTTAATTGTATTTACAGTAATTGCAGGTGTTGACCACAAGGACCCTTCTCCAGATTCCTCACAGAGCTTACAGGTAAGAAACAAAAGTGGTTGTTGAGAGGACTTATTTTTCTTTTGAAGAATTGAAGACACTGGCAGTTAAGGTAATAAATTTCTATCCTAATCTACTAGTCACTGTAAATTCATAGTTTTTACATGTGTGAAACACACAGGTGAGTAGGTTCTTCTCTTTTCATTTGGAACAGCTAGGCAGTTACCTGTAGGAACAGCTTAAGCCTGAGCAGACAAAGCCAACATCTCTCATAAAATTTGTGCATTTATGAATTATAGAGAGAAGAACCTGAAAAGGCCATGCCACAAGATACTGTGCCTCAAGAAACTTTATCTTCTGAAGCTAATGCTCCCACACCTAAGGAGGAGGAAGGCAAAGAGGAAGATATGTGGAAGAAAGAACAAGCTTATTTGAAAGCCTTATCGGATCAGTATTGTATTGAAAAATATCAAGATAGTTATGATTTGATGTGTGAGTAGAACTGTTGGAACAGTAGATCAATAGAATCTGTGGTAAATTTGAACAAGAAAGCTGAATGCTGTGACTTACTGGTAAATTACCAATGTTATGAACTGTTATAGCCAAAGAACTTGCTCTTAGGCACAAATATGAGAAATACATTTTGACATATTATGGTTTTCTAATCTAGAGTGTTTGTATAGAGAGTTTAATAGGAACATATTACTAAGCTTCTTAAATATAGTAACTTAAAATGTTTGTATGTTTTTAAATGTAGCAGAACCACCAGTTTCTCATCTCTTGCATCACGTGATACCGAGATCATACACATTTCCAGTGGATCCCATGGTGCAGTCTGCAACAGATGAAACTGCTGTACAGCTGAGTGAGCTCTTGTCTCTGCCAGTGCTGATGAAACGTTCTATTACTGCTCCACTTGTATCTCAGTGAGTATTAGCAATTTTGCAATTAATTTTGCAAATAATGTTGTATTCTATTTTGAGGCAGGAGTTGCACATAGATCTCTTAAATTTGCTCTTAGCTCCCAGAAGTAACTCAGTAAATGGCCCATTACTAATTAAAATGATAAATAATAACATAAACTTAGACATTTAGGTACAAATTAAAAACTTGAATGTCTGTTTGGAATATAATTGCTCAGAGGGAAGTCTTCTAGATTATGCAGCAGTGATTTTGACACCATTAGTTTCATTGTTCTTTTAAAAAGGTGTATTCTTTATAAAATGTGTACTAGTTTATATTTGAAAGAGGAAAGCTAAGGGAGTAAAAAAAACATTTGATTACTTGAAATCTCATATTAATCAGGGTATATTTCATTCATTTATGAATGAAATTTATATTTATTATTTATTGTATTTATTTCTATTTTACTCACTTATATTTCATTTCATTTCTGTGGGAACTCCAGCTTCAAGGCTGTTTTTGAGGTATAATAGAAGCTTTTCTTGTTACTATTGGGATATATAAAGAGACCACATATATGTTGGACAGTTTAATTAGTATATCTAATAATATTTTAATTAAAAGGTTTTGTTACTTCATGCAAAATTAGCTTTTGTCATGAAAACAATTACTCAGAGACGCTTTTTTTAGAATCTGCTTTCCTATAAATTTCCATCTGCTATCTCTTGAGTATGCTATACTCAAAGTTTGGTGCAATGTAGAAAGATGTCGTCTTAATTTTAAATTTCTGGTTGGCTACCAGAATGATCTGTGTACAGATTCACACATTTAGCAAACTGAGCCTGAGTTTTTGTGCTGCCAGAATTACCCTATCCCTGATAGGCAAGTTAAATTATTCAAAGCTAGATTGAATACCTAGACTGTACTGTAGACTGTGGTATAGATCTGCCCTTAATATCTGGTGACAGAGCTTTTTCAATTAACATATTCTTACTCTGAGGACTTGATAGTCTTTAATTTGTGTAGGTGACAGAGATAAGAAGGTTATTGATAAAATGTTACTCCAGGTCCAGCATATTCTAAAAATCATTGTATGTATCCAGTCTTAAAATACTTCCCCAGTATTTTTCAGAACCCAATTACCTGAAGTGGTCGGTTTTAATTCTGGTATATAATGGATGAAGATTTTTCATCTCATGAAAAATTTGCCTGTAGGAATAACATCTTGTCTTAGCAGAGTTAAGTACTGGCTCATTAATCTGATGTAGCCACTGAATGTTAACAGTAAGGAAGAGTTGCATGTAAGTATAATAGCTTTTCTGTGTTTTTATTCTTAGTGTTTCTCTTGTGAACAAAGCAATAGTTGATTACTACTTTGTGGAGCTGAATGTAGAGAAGCATTTTGAAGCATTGAGACACTTTTTGTTAATGGAAGATGGGGAGTTTGCTCAGTCACTCAGTGACCTGTTGTTTGAGAAGGTATTTATTTTGTTGTCCTAACCCCAGTGTCTGAGTTGTCTGCTTTACCTTGATGCCTCTGAATTGATTTGGATGGGAATGAGGGAATGGTGTGAGTTAGAATCCTGGCTTGTGGAGTTTTCCTCTTCAGTACTGTGTCAAGAAGTCTGTAGCAAGGAACTCTGTTAATGTTATAAGGGTGGAGAAAAAAGGTCTTGGACAGATAAGCACTCATGGAAGGGTAATTGACTATTTGCTGTGAAAACTGCTGCACTATTGCTGTCCCCTCTTGTGTGCTGGCAGCAAGGCTGGAAGAGCCTGTTGCCATTTGCTAAAATCCAGCAGAAAGGCCTGTGTTGCAAGCTACCTACTCTTACTTTAAAGATCCTCAAATAGAGAGCAGAGGGCATGTGGAGAGTGTCCTGGGCCCTCTGATGAGGCAGTATTTTCATGACTTACTGTGTCCATGGGGAAGACAGCAAGGTAGGAGAGATAGCCTGGGTTGATACAGATTGGTGCCTGTTGAGATGGGTGGCTGTAGGAGGGTTAGTGCATTTTTCTGAGTCTTGAAAATGCTTTAGACCCAACTAGGGAAAGCACTTAGGAATTCAGACTTGATGAACGGCTTTATTTGTTAACCTCTGAGAGTGCTGAGGTGATGAGATAGGCAGATTCAAGTCAGATAAATTTGTTTTCTAAAGACTCTATTCCCTGCAGGAGGAACTTGTAGCAGCTCCTGAACCACACCAGATAAACGAAAACAAATCAGTGTAGGTATGAGATTACCTTCATGCTGTGAACAGAAAATAGTTCAGAAGTTGATTCTTATGCTGTTAATACATCCCTGTGGTAGAAGTAAACTTCAATCAAGGCAGGGTAGTGACTACTTTATCATTGTGCTTCATTTCACCTGTGTTCAAGAGCCAAGAGTTTTTATTGATGTAGTGTAATAAGGATTTTTTTTTTTTATCCCTAGCTTGGATCAGGACAAACACCTGGTGAATTGCTGAATCCACTGGTTCTTAATTCTATTCTGAATAAAGCATTACAGTACAGTCTTCATGGTGACACCCAGCTTGCTTCCAATCTTTCTTTTGCCCTCAAGTATCTCCCAGAAATGTTCAAGCCCAATGCACCAGATGCTCTGAGTTGCTTAGAGCTCAGGTACAAGGTAAGAAGGCGTGGAGTAAGGTGGAATACTGCAGTTATGCCATGCTTCTTATGTACAGTGGTAAAATGAATATGTTAATAAGAATGCAGTATCTAAGAATGGAGTAAAATAATGTGTAATGGAAACTACAGGATTTACTTAGCCTGACCATGGTGTTAGATTATTAAAATAATTTCGACATAATAATTGTTGAAATACTTGTATTTTAAACAGTTATAATTTCTAACAAAAAATGAAGTATGATCAGTGTTGTTATTCCTTGTAGGTTGACTGGCCTCTGAACATTGTCATTACTGAGAGCTGCATGAATAAATACAACAAGATTTTCTCCTTTCTGCTGCAGCTGAAGCACATGGTGTGGACTCTCAAGGATGTTTGGTTTCACTTAAAGCGCACTGGTAAGTGTGACTTGTGAGAGCATCCTGTTTAAAATGCCTTCAGCACTCTCTGCTAGACAGCTGCTTATGTACAGTCATGTCAAACTTCAAAAGCCACCATTTTCTTAAAAATCTTCCTTGGCATTTTAAGCAGACTCTGCTAACAAAAACCTTCATTCCTTTAAAAATTCTGGTTTTAGATGGTCTCTGTGGCTGATACATTTCTTTTGTTTTCAGCTTTAGTGAGTCGTGCATCAAATTCTGTTCAGTTTCGACAGCTCCAGCTGTATAAACATGAGATGCAGCATTTTGTGAAAGTGATTCAAGGTTACATTGCTAATCAGATTCTTCATGTTACATGGTGTGAATTTGGAAACAAATTGTCTTCTGTGGGCAACCTGGAAGAAATTCACAGAACACATGCTGAATACCTCAACAAAGCAATCTTCAGGCAAGTTACCATACTTACTTTTACTTCAAATACATGTTAAGGGAGTGGCCAGTCCTAGCCTAATGTATTTGTGCAAAACTGACTTATATGCCACATTGTCTCGGTTTGGAAAGACAGGTATCTGCCAGGGAAAGCTGGAGTTTCCCTTGGAATGGAGAATGTAAACCCCTTGTCCCCTCCAAATTATTATAATTTTGCAATTAAGGGCTTTCAGGCAAAGATTTGGAAATAGGAATAACAGTTCTTCACTAGGAATACTAACAACACAAATGTAGCAGTAAAAACCAAACAAACAAGCAAACAAACAAACAACAATCCTAGAAACCTTGACAGAGTCAGAGCTACAACCTGACACCCTGGTCAGATTGTTGGAAGCAGTCCAAAGTAAGTCCTCCTGGAGTGGCAGATGTGGTTCTGTTGGAACAGAGATGATCCTGTGGAAAAGGGTCCAGTGATGGTGAGAAGGGTCCAGTCTTCCTCCGGGAATCTGGTGGAACCAGATACTTTGCGTTCCTGTGTCTCAGTTTTTATCCAGGTAGGAAGGGTTGGCTCCCCGCACTGGGTGGAGCATCTCACAATGGGATGATGGAATTGTATCAGTCATGTGGTGAGCCTTAATGGTCCATTAGCAGAAGATATCCCCCTGGAGGGAGGTCTGGTGGTGAAAGAGATAAGAAACACTGCCCCACCTGGATTTAACAGCTCGGCCATTATCAGAAGGCATCTGCCCCCCTGCACCCAGAGTTACAAGAGATAAAGAAAAACATCTCCCCAGCTGCTTTCAACAGATGAAATAGAATACACATTTTTGGTTCCATAACCCAAGACACACATTAAGTAGTCTTTACATATGAAAGTGTTCTCAGCTATCCATCCTTTTTGTTTCCCTGGAGTTACCTCCTGCTCCTGTTCACCATGCCTCTGCAAGCTCCAAGTCTACTCAGGACAGCTCTAAACCAAGAGCCCTAAACTAAGGGCACACGTGCCACAGTTCTTTTTCTTTTACTCCATCCTTTGTAAATTACTGCTGTTTCATTCATCATGAGTAGTGTGCACAGTAAGCCTTGCTAAAGGATGTAAAATGCATCTCCTGCAATGTATGTGCTTTTAATGTATGTGCAGTGACCAGGGCTGGACTTAGAAAGGTCTAAAAGATGCCTCTGTCTAGGTTTATGAGCAAGAGACACCTGTCTTTTAGGAATCACAGGCTTTTAGCTGCTTAGTTACTGTATGTGAGGCAGAGAGGTGGTGTGACTAAAAGGAACTGAGCTAGAGTGTATTTGGTTTCTTCTTGAAGAGTGTACACTGAAATGATGAAGTGGTGAGATGGAGGGAGATGATAAGGAACAGAAATTATAAACAAGAAAAGAAATCTCTCATGTCTCTTCTTGAGTTTTAATCAGAAGACTTGCCTAGAGCTACTGTTTGGATAGCAAGTGGTAGGATGATAGGGAAAGTTTAGGGAAGCTCAGAGCATAATGTTGTTAAATGTCATCTCTTTTGCAAAGACAGATGTCATTCTAGAAATCAGATACTCCAGGGCAATTATAAGTTTCTTGGAAGGCCAAGTAAACTGTGCTAGATTCAGGCACCTTGTTGGCTGCAGTCTTGGGGATTTTTTTAAGCAATTATCTTTAACCTGAAGGATTGTCACTCCTTTGTATTTGTAGTCTTACAACTAACAAATGATAACAACTAATTTGTGAAGTTGTTTTTGTTCTGTTAGGGGTCTGTTGACAGAGAAGGCAGCCCCTGTGATGAACATTATACACAGCATCTTCAGCCTTATTTTGAAGTTCCGCAGCCAGCTCATTTCTCAGTCGTGGAGCTTCGATGCAGGGAAGCAAATGGCTGTTCATCCCAACTTTGGTCTGATGCAGCAGTCCTACAACACCTTCAAGTATTACTCCCATTTCTTATTCAAAGGTAAGAAATTGCATAAGTTCTAGATAGAAGAAAAGGTCAGCTGGCAACTGGAATGTTTTGGTAGTATAATGTAAAAGTAGGAAGATTTCTGTACTTAGAGAGTGTTGGAAGTGTAGTTCCCAAATGAAAACTGCATTATTCTGGTTTGCCAAGGTCTGCATAGACATCAATTAGGATGAATATGTCACACATATTTCTTGTCCATACAGGAAAGCTAACAGATATTTCAAAACTAAGTTTTTGCTGATTTACAAAATAAGTATTTGGTATTTAGCTGTACTTATGTGCAAACACTTTTTTCTTTTCTCTGGAATTGAGTTCTGGAACATCTTATTGGCAGCAATGAGAGATAGATAGATAGATAGATAGATAGATAGATAGATAGATAGATAGATAGCACTCAGAAGTAATTTTAGGTCTAGATGCAATAGTTGAGTTTTGCCACTGGTATGAAATTTGGAAATTCTGATTCTCATGTTGGAGTAAAGCTCAGAGAGCCTCCCAGCACTTGCTCCAGGCAAGTTTTTAATTACATGGATCATTTACCAAATGCTTTTTCCTTTACCCTAATAAAACTTTATCTCACTGTCAGCTTAGGCTATAATGTGCTGAAATGGTTACCTTCTGTTTGTCTTTCAGATCTTGCTTGTGTTTTAGTACATTACTTATCCTTCCTCTAGTATAAAGGTGGTTTGTGGGGTCTGGGTTCCTTTTTTTAGAAAATCTTGAATTCCTGAAGGAGGTGCAACTGCTTTTTCTTAGATCTATTTTTCTGGTTCAGACTCTCTTCTTCAGGAAATGAGCTGCCCTTTTTATTCTTTAAGGGTGTCCAAAAATGGTATCAAAGGACCAAAACCAGATATTTCAGGATGAGTTAGAGTGGCTGCTTCCAAATTCTACAGGAAGTCAGAACACCTGTGGGAGCCACCTAAGCCCATACTACGAGATCTATGGTTGCTTCATGGACAGAGATTAATAGACCATTCTGTAAGGAAATCTGATGAGTGACCCAGTTTTTTACACCCTTTTTGTTAAGCACTACAAAACAAATCGGTGCTTGTTCATCTCCACTCGTACCTTCAGTCACCATGTATTGTAAAATGCTCTCTTTCCACAATGGGTTGATCCAGAATCCATTGAAAGCCAATACTAAGTTGTCTGGAGTTCAATGGCTTTGGCTCGGGCCCTAACTTCTGAAAATACACTTCCCCTTCTTCCTTGCATGCTGCTGCTGCTTGCTAATTCCCTTGATATTAGTGCATGGGATGTTTGTGAGCTTAGGGAGTTCCCTTTGGCTTTTTCCTTTGTAATTAAGGATCTGTAGAGCAGTGGGTTTGTTCCTTCATAGAGCGTGAGGGGTTTGTCCTAGGAATTTCTCTGGTTTTCTCTCTCACAATGGACTTTGCTCAAGAAAACTTCAGCAGAGCTGTTTCTTTTACAGAGGTCTCCTGAGGACCTAAACATGCCTCCTGGTCAGTTGAAATTATGATAGGAACACACCATCTTATTGTGAAAGATTCTATGATTTCTATGTTTCTATGAAAGCAACTTGATAAGGAAATGCTTTGTTTTAATAATGCACTTTCACTTAGAACTGACACATAGTCTTTCTTTTGCATTTATTTGAAATATTTTATAATTCCAGAAAGAAATACAGGACTTTTCTTCTGTTAAAATACACATTTGTTTCTACTGTTCTCAGATTTCCGCATTATGCTTTTTGTTTTTTTTTTTTTAATTAAAAGGGACAGATGCTGTCAAGGATGAATTTACAATATTAATCTTAGTTGAAGCTTACTTTATTTTTTTTATTTTCTTCCAGTGGTAACAAAGCTTGTAAATAGAGGATACCAACCACATTTGGAGGACTTTCTGCTGCGAATTAACTTTAATAACTACTACAAGGATAACTGAACTCTAGAATACGGATCACTGGTAACACAGTAAAACAGAAACTATATGTATACGCTTATGATTTATAGAAGCTTATGCAAATGCCATGCAGGAGGCATTTTTCTTCAGTGAAATAATCTGCCATCTATAAGCTTGAAGAGTATAACCACCATATACAGAGCATGATCATGCTTAAAATTCACTAAACCTGCCAGTTGTTTGATCTGCTAAAAATTGGTATTGCCATTATTGCAGAGATAGAAGAGCTGAGTGCCTGGTCTTAACACAGGAGAGAGTGCAAAACTGTCTATCTGTGAATGTGTAAATGTTGTATTTTCAGTGGTGTGAATTTCCTTCAATGTAAATACATGTATGTGAAATAAATTAACAGATACTTTCTAAGATGGCTATGAGGTACAAATGTCGCCACAGATTTTAGTACCTGTTATTTGATGTGGTTTATTTTCAAACTGATATTAATTCTTAAACAGAACTAATTTCTTTAAGACTCTTAGTCACAATGGAAGAGGACTTGATGTGGCAAGGTGGGCTGCTAGGAGAGACAATATTTGAATATTCAAGCTCTTGGTGTTTGTTGGAACACTTGTGCCAAACTTAGTGATGCTGAGTTTCTGGTTTGGGTGTTTTGAATAAACACCACAAAATAAGATGCATAGTTTAAATTAAGGATAAAGAAGCTAAGGCAAAATAAAGCTGTAATTCCCAGTATCTTCCAACTACTACTTTCAAGTGATGTCTGTCTGGAGCTTTGTCACAGCCCCTCACGTCTGATTTATATGACATGGTACCTGTGCCACATCCTCCAGCTCCACTGCTGCTGTCAGGGCGAGGGAAAATAGAGGTGTTAAGGGGAAGTGGCAGGACCAAATGCAACATTTGCATACAGATGAGAGGAACTGAGAACTGTCACTGCACACTAAAAACCTCCTACTGTCAAGGCAGGAAGCATAAAGCCCAATGACAAGATGTAACCATGTAACCAAGGTAGTGGCAGCATGATTTAGAATTCAGATTGTGTGATCATACACTGGATGTGACACCACTGTGAAACCCTCCTGTTGGGTTCACATCTGCCAACAGCATGGTTATCATGAAAACTTTCAGGAAATAGGCATGAACAAGAATATTAAAATTGCAATTTTTATTCATTTTAATAAATCAAATCTGTTAGCACTTATTTGGGAAAAAAAACCCCAAACCCAACCCACAAACAAAAACACCCCCCCAACACACTATTCCAAAATAAGAGCTGACAGTAAAACATTGTTTCAGGAGCTTGTAAATCTACAGTTGCTCAGAGTTATGGTGAAATCTTACCAAGTCATGAAAGGTGTCCCACTATCATGTAAGACTTTCCAGAGATTCATCTCCAAGAGGCTCTCATTTCAATTTTGTAATCTGGGTACCACTTGATTTTATATGAGGGTACTTCACGATATACTGATATAGCCACAGGCTAAGACTAATCTGTATTTCCACAGAAAGCTTTGGATAAGAGTCACCACTTCATTTTGAGCACAACTCCATGGCTTTTACATAAACAGAGTATTTGACCAGTAATAAATACTATTTTCAGAAACTACTGCAAATACAAGCAGTAAAAATCAAGAAGCACATTACAATTTTAAGTATTTAGATTCCCAAATGCTATAAGCTGTACTCCTTTCTCTCTCAAGAACTGAGTGATAGCATTCTAATCTGGACAAAATTTGGCCTAATTGTGCTGAACAACCTCCTGCTTCCACACTGCTCAAGAACAAGAACAGAAGAAACTTGTGGAAGGAGCTACCAGCAGGCCTGGTTAGCTGAAAAAGCTGAGAAACAAGAAGACAAGGAGCCTTCCTCAAGGCTGTGACCAAGGAGATCAAGAGAAGAAGAGAACAGAAGAAAGATAAGAAGTTTGCAGCTGGATGAAGTGTTTTTAGAAGTCACTGTTCCTTTTCACCAATAGTGTTCTGTTGATTTATTGTGGCCAATAGCTGGGGTAGAAGAAGCATACACAACTGGAAAGTGTATAAAGGGCTGGCCATGTTTGATAATGAACAGCTGCTGCTCAGACTGCTCGTGCTCTCTGCTTTGTGTCATCATCAGAGAACAAACCATGACCACCTGCTGAAACAGCACCAGCATTCCACTTGGCTCTGGATCATCATGCTTCTTCAAACACAAAGCACTGATGATACTGCATGCCCTGGGGAACCAAGCAGTTGGACATCAGTGCAGCTGGAACATGTGAAAAACTTCCAGGTTTCTTCTACCTGTTGGTGAACATCTATTACACATACAGCTTTACTGAGAGCACATCAAAGCAGCCACACCAAGGGGCTGCATTCATCATTCCAACCCTGCTAGACTTCTTGCACTTGATTGACATGTAAGCAAAGAATATTTTGCAGCAATAAGGCCACTGCGTTTGCAGTTCTCACTGTAACATTAATTTTCCCTTTTAAGGATAAGAGAATTGCTAGTAAATTATTCCAAAGTATCTCTTTCCATGATTTTGGCAATATAGGTGCACAACAATTTGGTAGTTAATTCAAATCCTTGTATGTCCAAACACACAGTTAATAATACTATTCTCCTTCTCTATACCATTATTAATAGAGATGTACTCAACTGCCCCCCCCAATTATTGTCACAATGTCATTAAAAAACTTGACCCCTTAGGCATGGTTAAGGATCATGACTTTTTACACCATTTTGTTAAGCAAAAAGCTTGGACAGAGCTCCTCTGAAACTCTGTTCCCGTGTCCCAACAGAAAAGATATAAACTGAGAAACAAAACCAGCAGAGTTGTGTTGATTGTGGACCAGGCACACTGAAAGAGACCACAGGTTCTGCACGGGGATGTCTCAAGTTATTTCAAACTGCTGACACACTTTCCCTCCCTGATGCAGTCCTGTTTACCTAGCACTGACTTGCTGCTAAAGTTTCCTTTAAATGGTTGGGTCTAGTAACCCAAATTTAAAGGAAGGATAATCCTCAATGAAAGCCTCAAATTCCCACAAAAATGGGTTATTCCCAGAAGACCTCTTTGAACTACACCATTCTTCCATGGGCTAGGTAATACATCTAGTTTGTCCTTTTCTGTAAGGACTCCAAAATTGCACAGAAAGTGCCGTGCTTGTCAGAGATCATTATTTGTCACAAATCAGTTCCTCCAGCTCCAAGACAGAGCAAATGTTTACATTCAAAACATGCCCTATGTCCTGTGACAGTGAGGAGGACAAACTGACTTAGGACAGACGGACAAGCAACAGTCCAGCTGTTCTCCCTGTTTGCTGACAGCTCATACTGAGGAAGACTTAAAAAACCACAATTCAACCCAAGCTGGTAACAAGTTTGCATGAGGAGTAGCAGGAGAATTTCCTTGAGGACACATAAATCACAGTGTGAGACAGTGATCTCTTTGGAAAGAGAAGCCTTTGCATTAAACCAAACCTTTCAGGTGTCTGAACTAGTAACACAGTCCTTCAAAAAGAAACTCAGAAAGCTAAGTAACAACTAACTACAAAACAACTTTTTCTGGATGATGTGACAATAATGGCAACCAACCTTCCCCTGAAACCTCAACTGAAATGTTTTAAGTAGCCTGCAAGCAAGTCAGTTCCTCTTCTCCTCCCACATCCTCCATCATCTTTTACCCAAGCTCAAATAGCACATTCCTGAATGGCCAACTTCCAGCATGCAGATTTTCAAGGACTGTGGAAGCAAAGGAAATGGTGCAAGAGTGGAGAAGGAATGGAAGAACCCCACTGACCAGTGTGATGAGCAAGTACCTCACCTGCACACTTCTCCAACAGGCAGACTCTGTTGAGAGCACAGAAATAAATAACACAACAAACCTGGAGTTGAGTGCTGGGGTAGTTTAAGGCTCACACTAATTTGGCTTATGGATCCTGCCCAAGGCAATCAGGTTACAAACTGCACTCCTGAGTTTAGTATATATTTTATGGGTGTCTTGTGCAAACATACTGAACTGCATAAACTTCACCACCAAGTTTTCAAGTGCAAATGTATGTAATCTCCCTTAATTTTTCTCTTAAAAAAAGTCAATTGCTCCCCCCCAAATTCTAGCCTGCACACATTCTCAGAAAATAATGATTAAATAGCAATCTGAAAGTTCACAAGAAATGAACTACTTAATTAAATGAAACATAGCTTCAAACAAGCAACACTGAATCTATTCCTCCATTAAAGAGATCTAAAAGTTTCTGCATAGAGAAAGAAGTAAATAAATATTAGAAGTACTATTAGTTAAGACATCAGACAAAAACAGATCAGATTCCTGACTTGCTATTTTTGTCTTCACATAACAACAACTCCATTTGGACATTTGAAGTCCAGCCTGCCTCAACATAAAATACTGCTTTTTACTTGCAATGTAGTGAGGATAAAGGAGAGACTTTGGGTCTTTAAACATTTAGATTACTGATGTGTATGGGCTGGTGATTGTCACTGGTTTGTTCCAATGATTGGCAATTGCTTCAAATTAAGCAGAGCTGAAGACTGCTGCAGCTGCATCCAAATGTAGTGTTGTTTCAATAACTTAATAGCACTTTGATGTTTGCCTTGCTAAATTCTTCACTGCTGAAGGAGGATCAGAGTCTTCAGTTCACAGCAAAGAACAAAACAAAGCAGTTATGAAGATCACGTAACGCAGAGCTCCGAAGCCCACAGAGGAGGTTTGCTGCAATATGCTTGTCTGCTTCTGGTCTCTTGAGTACAAACAGCTGCTGCAGCAGTTGCACCCTCCTCTTCTGCATCTTCCTTTACCTCCTGGAAACCTTCTGCTTCTTGGAATGGATGTTCTAAAAGCTTCAGTACATTTCTTACCTAGAGAGAAAACATAGCATGGTTGTTAGCAATTTATAAAGTGAAGGCAAAATGATATGGGCAAGTATATTGTATTTAATACAGGAACTCCAGACAAGCCAAATATTAAACAGATGAACAATATACATCAGGTGCAAACTGTAAAATCGTACCTGGCTGAGTTTGTATCTGTATGTGACTCAGGCTCAAATAAGTTGAAATGCAAATATTAAATATAAATTCTTATGTAATTTCTCAAAATAAATTAATTTTCCAATATTCTGCATGTAATATTCCACATGCTGAAGTCCACAGGTGAAAACTGTAAATTTTAAAAAATAATGCTTTCCAGAAAGGAAGAAGTATAAATTAAGCCTCAACTGCCTTCCAAGGTACTCCTGAGACAGTAAAAGCATGTCTTGTCCTGAGGTCAGCCTACAAAAGCTGGTGAAGTTCAGATTCAGAGTTTGGATTCCATTATTTGTACCACAGTCATTGAAATTACAGTTTCAACAAAAACAACAGAGACCACCTGAACAGTGAATTCCCAATCCCCTTACTGCCCAAGATTCCAGACTGAATTCTGCCTGGTATAATGTCAGTCACTGACAGCACCACTACACATCCACACAAGCCTACAGAGTGAGAGAGAGAGCAGTAATAGCATACCTCTGAGAAATCCCCATTTTCAGCTGCTTCTATGGCATTCTGGGCAATATAATTTCTCAAGATATATTTTGGATTGTTTGAATTCATGACCTTGACACGCTCAGTGTTCCAGGCATCAGCATTACCAACACTTTCTATTTCTTTTTGCAAACGGGCTCTGAAATTAAGCAGGTGACAACAACTGGTTTTTACCAAGAACCACATGTAGAAGTTGACACATCTTGTTTTCAGATACTTCATTTGCAGTTCTTAAAAAATAATACATCATCTATAATCCTCTCAGTTTATAAAAGCATGACAACAGAATATAAAACCACTTAATTTAAAAGCAGTACTATGGACAGTCAGCAGGGCCTGACATGGCTTGAGGAAGTGGCACGGCACAGCTTTTCTATTCTCTAAAGTCTGATCAAGAAACGAGATATGGTCTGTTCTGCATTGCTCTGCACATTCAGGTCTTGGCTTTCAAGTAGTTCTGTATTGTTTATTGGTTAAAGCTTTTGCTGTTCTCCTAAAAGCACAGGGATGCAATACAGCTGAGGCAGTTTGAGGTACTTTCTATCAGTAACATTTGTTAAAGCTCTCTGCCCTGCTGGAGAACAAGATCACAGGCAGCCAAGTGAAGGAATGATCTATCTAACCTAAAGCACACAGTACAAAAAATTAATGCTATTCAGGGGGTCTCTTTACAAATAAATCTCCTGCTAACATGTAGTCTGGACATTGGTTTTTCCTGGCCATGATTTCTGGTTTTACTCTTTGATTAAGAATGCTTGCTTTCTGTATTAACACATAGACTTCTTTTGGAAAAAAAATTCAAAGGATAGAATGCTTAGAGGTCAGTCAGTTGTAGTTACTGAGCACTTAGAAGTTCACAACTGGAATTAGTCTACATCAAAATCAACACCAACATTGTTGAAGCACTTTTCATACTAGATTTAATGCTAGATGACATCTATACTCTCACACTACCTCAAAATCAGTAAACAATATAAAAAGATGCCCTTGAACTTTCACAGCAACAAAGACACTGATCATGGCAGTAGAAAATACTCTTGAGTTGCATGCCCTCCCAATCCCCCTAATCTGTATTTGAGATGGGGTACCTTTCATGAGACACACACATTGTTCTCAAAATGCAGAAATACAGTAGTGCTATCAATACTGAGAAACCTTACCTGTACTTGTCCAGCCATTCCTTCCAGTGTCTTTTATTTCTGCTGAGTAAATCATCTGCTGTTAACTGCTGCAGTTTAGAGAACTGTTCAATGCGTTCCAGTTCTTTATTTATATTCGCTTTTGTTCCAATTAATGCAAACAGCTGAGGATTCGACTGAGCCAACATCAGCATCATTGACAGCTGTCTGGGAACAAAAAGAACAAATGCATTAGACACTAAAGTTGAGCTGCCCATCAAGAACCATCTCTTTGCAATCAAAGAAGATACAAAAACATTCACAACAAACTAAGATTTCACTAGAGAGGTTAAGTAACAGAAATTCGTAATTAATGAAACAAGCTTTATTATAAATTATGCTAATTTTACTGTTTCTTCCCCCTTCTTCAGTGTTTCACATTCATACTCCTATGGTATATAAAGTGCAGACAGTAGATTTTCAAAATTACTGGTTTAGTTGCACAATTCTCATCAAAACACCCTTTGAACTTCGAAAGGAATTTAGTTTAAATTTATCACGCTACATAGATACCAAGCTAATATTGAACTCACAGGTTTTGTTGTTTGAGTTTGTTGTGGTTTTTTGTGTGTGTGGGGTTTTTTTTGTTTCGTTTCTTTAACACCTAGTATTTTTTGCCAATTTACTATCAAAAATCTGAATGATATGGGGAAAACACTTCCATTTAAGTCACATGACACAAAAGTGAGTTTGATTTTTTTAGCTAGCCAGTCTAAATCACAGACTGAGAACTGCTTTCTGGTAATAAATTCCAAACTATTTTGCTGCAAGTTTGACTAGGATTGTATCTTTACATATTTCACCAGCTATGTACAACAGCTCCACCTTATTTTTCAATACCATGCTAGCTTTTATTTTTCCTGAATTAGTAACTACAGCATAGCATAAAGTAAAATAAAAAGCCCAAAGAGTTGCAGCATATCAAAATATAAAGTGTATTCTGTATGTGAATTTCCTCTGTGAATGCATTTCAAGCAAAAGAAGAAAAGAAACATTACTCCTGGCCTCAAAACAGACAACTCATTATATCAAATTATATTTTCCTACTTTTAGTCAGCAGAGATAAGCCAGGTGCTTTTATCCAGATCTGATATACACATCTGACATGCCTAGATCCAAGTGCTGGGATTAAAAAAGAAATCAGTCATGCACTCACTTTACTACAGTACTATTCCCCTCCAAAATGTCACAGCCCTACCACGATGATTTATAGCTACTTTCGATGTTTCTCTAGTCCTGAATGCAGTGTTTAAAAAATACTGTCCCATCTCTACCACACCAGCTATCTCTGTATTGTGCTATCAACACACAGCAAAAGCTGGGAAATTTGGTTGGTTCATTACCTTCATGGAGCACTTACTAAAGAATGGGGGGCAAGGGAGAGAAGTGTACCCAAAACACATTTAATCTTTCCCCCCCATCTTCAAAAAGAGAAAAACTGCTGCAATCACTGTTATAAGCAGCAGCAGAACACGAGTTATTATTTTTCCATGCTCAGAGTAGCTGGACTGCAGAACAAATGGGGCAGGGACTACACCACCTAAAGTTTATCCTTAGGCCAGAACTTTGGCAATTGAAAGTGACTTTTTGCTGACAGTAGACTAGCAGAACACAGTAGCACTGTAGTTCAAACCCACTTCTTCTGTAAAATACTTCCATTATCACTTCATTATTTGGCACTGTCATTGCCTCAAGTCAGCAGAGACAGGGAAGGGAATAAAAAGAAAAGACCAAGCAAAAGCTCAGACAACTTTAACTTGAGAGCAAACTGCTGTATATCACATCTACTTAACAGTGACATTTCCAGCCTTAAAACCAGTGAAGTATTACATACCATGCAGAGTTCATTATGGTTATAATGAAATTAAAAGGAAATGCCAAAAGCATTTCAGCAGGATAATACCTTGGATCCATCTGTGGTTTAAAAACAACTTTCAGTTCTTCCACAGAAGCACACTGACTTGTAAGCTCTTCTAAGAAATCTTCAAATTTTGAAGGATCAATGTCTACTGAGAATGAACTCAGCAAATAAAAAATATTTGTGAAGTCTCCAGCTGAAAAAATGAATTTTATGAGTAATGCAACTAATAAATCAGCAGGAAAGCAGTTCCCATACCTCCTCCCACAGGTCTTCTGAAGAGACAAATAAACTCCTCTCTCAGTAAGGGTGCAAACGTGAGACAGGGGCCCTACATAAGGCAAAACTACTCCACAGTTCACAATGAGGTAATTTTTTTCAGCCTTTTGTTCTTCTCTCAGATAACAATGTAGTCGCACAAGACTACTTTCTTTTCAGGTCAAGATATAAATTGTATTTTGATTTGATAATAGATTCTGATGGGCTACTTAAATAAGCACCTTCTGTGCATGACTGGCTGTTCACCAACCTGTGAGATGCATGGTTTCAAGCAGTTCAGACACCAGCTTACTATCTTCTTCTAATTCCAGTTGGATTAGGCCTAGTTTTTTTCTCATCTTCTGCAAATAGTGTTTCTCAAATTCTGCATCATATTCCTCTTCCAGGATGAGCTGGCTTATTTCTAAGGGCAGCTCTGGAACTAAAGCTTCAGCAAGTTTCCCCAGGTTCCACTTGCAAATCTCTGGCTGTTTGTTGTAAGCATAGCGCCCTGTATTATCAGAACCATTGCAAACATGCTCAGGGTCATACCTAGAAGGGAAGAAAAAGCATTCTTCTAGTTATCTGGACATCAGTACAGTGAGAAGTAATACTTTCGCTATTTTAGTCTGCTCTAGGAACTAAAAAATTTGAAAGGAAACACTCCTTGATTCTTTTCCCAAAGCCACAGGCTGCAACATCAGTCTACAACAGCTACAGATGTTGTGAACACAGTTTCAAGTACATTGACAAGAACAATTACAGGACAACTAGGACTACCTCAATCTACTTTATCATAAAGACAACTCAAAAATCTACTTTAAAGTATTAAAGCAACCACGAACACCAGGACTGTCCTACATAGCAAGAACATATGCACATTCCAAACAAGGATGCCACACTGACCTGTCCATAAAGCCAAAAGGGCCATAGTCAATGGTTAGTCCAACTATACTCATGTTATCTGTGTTCAGCACGCCATGGCAGAAGCCCACACACTGCCATTCAGCAACCAATCTCGCTGTCCGTTTGGTTATCTGAAAGAAAGGACTTTTTTCATTTCTCATCACAATGTATTCCCAATATATTCCTGTATTTCCTAGTCTGAACTGAGCAGATTCTGGCAGTATGCCATGCACACAAACATCTTACAGACAGTTTGCCTCTCTCCTCCCATCAGTAACTCCCCTGTTACTCTGCCTCCCATTTCCATTTGCATCCTTTCCTTTCATGCTTGACTTGCCAGCCAATTGAACAGCTTTCAAATGCACTGGGGACAGTACACTGCAATAAGATAAACTGTTTGACATCAGACTTGCATACTAGTCTAGTCATTATACAAATATATTCTTTTGCTATTACTAATTTTAAAGAGTAACAACAGGCAGATCACAGAAGCAAACGTAGCCTTATGGTTTACCTCATATGTAGGGGTGATTTACAGGGAGGTTAAAGGGCTGACACAAAAAACTATTCCCTGCAAACAGGTTTTAGCACTGATAAGTGTTTCTCTCCATGTTCTGAGAGGCTACAAATGAAATAAAAATATTGCAAGAATGACAATTTTATTTAAATGCAATTCTTCACCAAATGCATGCTTCATCAGAAATTTTCCGCTGTTTAACTGGGAACTATTTCTATGGAATTGACTAAAATCACTGCATGTGCCCCATCCTTCAAATAAATAGTATAATATTTAAAAGCAGTCCTAGTTACTTAAACCCATTAACCCACCTGTCAACTACAACACTAAAAATCTAAAAGTCAGGAAGCTAACATGGTTTTTAAATAAAACTAGTTGCAAATACTTTACTAAACTGCTGTAGGTAAAAATTTTGCATATCCATTACCTAAAACTTTTAAATCAAATTACTTTCATAGATAAAATCATTCTTCTTCCCAAACAGCTAACAATTGCTCCATGCTGCAGTGTAAGTATATGTCATTAAGTTTCAAAAAACAGTCTACTGATTGTTTCATTAGATGTTTCCATACCTTTGTGTTCACATCCAGAATTTTTCTACATTTTTTTAAAAACAAACACAGCCAAGGAAAAAAGAAAAATTAGACAAATCTGGCCCTGAAAGGTAGTGAAAACCACAAATGATGCATGGAACAGAACCTTTTGGTTCACCTTGAGAGCCCACACTTCTAATTTTTCCAATATTCTCATGGCAGGTACTTTACCCATTTTTCCTGAACGCTGATTCATGGGGCAGCTGGAAGCCAGCAGCCAGCTACATGTGTCCAAAACTGATTACCCAGGCCATGAACCAGTAAGAGAGGCACACCCTGCACAATGGCTCTGTGCCAGAAAAATGTAAAATTTAAAAATGAAAAAATCCTGGCCACCAGGGTTGGGATGAAAGCACTCCAGTAGTAAGGCAGGCCTTGTATGGATGCATTGCCTACCACCAGGGTTCTGGTAAAAAGAAACCCTCTGGATCAGAGTGCCCAAAAGCAACTAAAGCGTGAGTGCCACTCAAAGATGGATATATTGATGATGAAGACACAGCTCTGCATCCTCTTTGACCTTTATTACTTTGCATCAACATTTCACTACAGCTAGCCACACTAGAAGGTAAGAATGGTGTATATATAAATAAGACTGTCAGCTGAAGGACATGCTCATTTAAATTTAAACAACAGCTACAAATTATTTGAGAAGTACAGATAATGATGTCTCATTTCTAGACAGTGCTGTGAAATGCAATCACCTGTACATCCTTCTCCACTTCCTCCACAGTGCAGAAAGAACAATAGAACAAGAGAGAGTTGAAGTGACAGCAGTTCTGGTAATGGATGTGTTTGTTCAATGTGAGAACAGACTGGGGTGACTTTCAGGTGGAGAAAAATCTGGAAAGTCTCCACTAAGGACAAGAGAAAACATGAAGAGGCACTGATAGCACAGACATGGAGTGTGGACAGGCAGTGGCAGGAGGAACACAACAAATAAAAAATGGATCTGGGGAAATGAGAAAATGATGCTAGGAATAGGGGTGGGGGGAAGGAAAAGGAAACCAGTAGTAACTGGGCCAGGAAAAGCAGCCAAAAGCAGAAAGAGGCAGGACTGGGCACACACACCCCCCGACAAAGATCCCCAAGTCCCATGACTTTTCTGCCACCAGGAAGTAAACATTCCATGGGCTGCACAGCTGGACACATACAGAGTGAGTGACAAGCCACAGCTCTCCTCATCAACCCCAATTGTTCCCACACAAAGGGCTTGTCCATCAGAATTAAATTCTTTGGAACATAGTGGTGAACCAAGTCACAGCTTGCTTTGAAGAACTAATGCAAGTATGCACAGGTTGTGGTAAGGAAAAATAAAAAAAAAGGCAAGAAACCAAATCACAGGATATCAGCTATTAAGTCTGGGTTTTGACCTCTTATTGGTCTGTTTTGAAAGTACATCATGCTGCAGCTATTCCCTCATCATTCCCAGACCAGACCATTTCAGATTTCAATGCACCACAGCAGCCTTCAGATAGACTAATCAAGTATTAGACACCGGTATTTTTTAATTACTCTGTTTGCTGGCTAGTTATAAGAGTGCTCAACTGCCTTTAAACATTTCAGTTCTGAAGTCTAAAGTTAAACTGATTTGCAGACAACATTCCTGTTTGTAATTTGGAAAATGAGACTCAACATTCTCAGTATTTTACAAAACAATGCCTTGCAAGTGATGTCTCAGCACCATCAACTCATCATCTGACAGTCAGCCAGAACTCCCTCTCACAGTCTATGACAGTCCCAGCAACTGGTGACAAGCCTTTGGAAGCTCCCCCAAAGCAGAGAAATCATGATTCACCATTAGGACGGTTAAACTGTTTTCACTGGTTAGATCAATATCAACACTGCTTTCATCAATAAGCAGGTCTACTGAGTGCTTCCTTCAAAGACCAGACAAATGAATGATACAAAGCATTAACTGACTACAGTCTGTGCTTGCAGATGACCTTCCTAAAGATGACTGGTATGGATTTATGAAGAGAATCTGATCTTCCTTACCTCTTTGAAGAAAGCAGCATTCCTCTGAACAGTGTTGTCTGAATAAGCCTCCTGGATTTCTGGGTAGAAAGTGCTGATCACGTAATCAAGCATCTGTATTCGAATATCATTTCGGTCAACGCTGGGACCCTTGCGGCCAGTGTACTCATCAGGGGGCTTAAAAATTTCAAAGGAGCCAAATCTGTTTCAAAATAAAAACATGTTTTAGAATTATCTGATACTCTTAATATAATTTGATACTGCATGTAATAAAACCATTTACTGTTGTTGCAGTAACAGCACATCTCTTAACAGCAATTCTTCAGGTGACTGAGAGAAAAGACCTGCAAGATTCCTACACTGAACGTGGTGAGGCTCAGTGACTTGGTGAAAGGAAGCTCCTACATCCACATGTAACTGAACTGATTGAATACCAGCTCATTAAAGTTTCCTACAACTCCTTCTACTGAAAAAAATTTATCCTGCAAATATGTAGAAGCTGGACTTGTTTTAAATACTAGACTAGTATTTAAAGTAAGTACATCAAGCATACCAGATATATTTTCCAGCTATGTAAACACACACAAACATACACATGCATATAAAAGTGTATATTCCTTATACCTCACCTTCCTCTAATATTCTGTAACCTTACAGGAAGCAGTGCAACTTCCTGAAATGCCTAATAGTTTCTGCTGGAGCAGGAACCTCATACACTTCTCAAGCTGGGAAAGTGCACCCAAACTTTCACAGTACTACATTAGAACTGGAATTAAGGATAGAGCTATAATCCACCACCATTACTACTATTAAAAAAAAATAAATCATGTATTCTGCACAGGAATAAACATGAAAAATCTCTTCTCCCCAGTCTGCAGAACTTACTTCTTCTTTCTACCAGGCCAACATGCCTAGTATTTATCTGTCTCAGTGCAAAGACAGCAGCCCATCCCATCTGTTGAGCAAGAAAAGCAACTTCCTACAGTCCAGCAAAAGAAGTTCCAAGCCTCCAGAACAAGAAACATACAAACAGTGCTGTTAGGGAAATACACTTAAAATGGTATTTTAAAAGACTGCTTAGTTTTAAAGGAAACCAAAACAAAACCGATCAACAAAACAGGCTCCTACCTTATAAACGTAGAGGCTATTCTCAGAACAACTGTACACCTTTCATTTTTTGGATTCCCATCATAAAATACGTCCCGAAGGACTCTGGAGTCCGAGGTGACGCAGGTGCCAGCCCGTGTTGTTGGTATTCCCAGGTGGAACATGGCCTCGCTGCACAGGAACTCCCGAATGCTGGACCGCAGCACCTTCCGGCCATCGGCCTGTCTGCAGCAAGAACACACCCAGGGCCTTCAGCCCAGAAAGGCAGCAACTCCTGTCTCCTCTGTAGCAGTGGAGAAATAAAAGCCTAGAAGAAGCACACTCTGTCCATGGTCACCAAAAAAGTAGTGGCAGATGTGAAAAGGAAAGCGGGACCTTCAAACTTCTGTTGAAGTTCAATTAGATGGACACAACAACTTGCAATGAAGAGCACACAGGCCAGAATAAACCCTCCAGGTACACATATCCTTTCTAATCATTAACTATGTTGGTGTTATTGATGCAATAGTCTTTAAAAAAATCCTAAAAATTTAGACAGCTATAGCTATTTTATTGCATATCAAGTCGATGGCTTCCTCTTAATTAAATGAAATATAATGAAAAATTTTATTTTGAATCTTTCTGTGCAATCTTTTCTAAGAAATGGGGTCCTAAATATGAGCATGCACAACAGCTGCATGAAAAAAACCCAAACCACCTAAGCAGACAGATAACAAACTAGCTTATTTAGTAGATACTAAGAAATGGAACAGACACAGGTGGTTCTCAGCCCACACTCCCAGTGCTTCCAAAACCACAGGCAAGCAGGAGAGCTGCCCAGGGCAGACCTACAAAGCTACCACCATATCTGGGATTTTCACCGTGATTTCCTTAACCCTCACAGACCTGACGAAGGCCTTCAGAAGCCTACTTACATGTTTCACATACACGAAACTAAGGTGTTACCGAGCCTGTGTAGAACTGAGGACAGAAAATATGGGAAATGCAAGCGGGAAAAATCACCTGTAATAGTTAAAGTATTTAAAGGCTAATGTGACTAACAAAGATACCCATCTCTTGCAGGGATTTGATCAGTATGCCATTCTGGGGACTTGTCCACTATTCCCTGCCACAGCTGGAAAGGGTGGGGAAAAGGACCAGCAGCACAACCAGACACCCGTATTTAAATACCACCTGTGCGAGCAGCAATTACACACTGCTCTACCCACTGTCATCACGGTCTGCATCCTCCCAAAGGGGGAAACCCGCACAGGAGGATAACCAGGGACAGAAATAAGGTGCCACCTGAACGAGGTGCATTTACACTCTTGTTTTCCGGTGGAAAATTTTGCCACCACCTGATGTGGCATTTAAGCATCACATTCGCGGATGCCAAAGTTAAACAAAAAACAAATAACCACGAGGGCTTAGGAGATGACCTTTGCCTCAGGGAACGATCCTCGGCTCGGCACCAGCCCCTCGTTAATGTGACCCGCGAGTCCGTCCCCGTCCCCCCCGCACAGCGCCCGAGCCACGCTGCTCCTCCCAAACCGCGCCCGCCGGCTGTTCTGGCCCCGTCCCGCCCGGGCCTTACCGGGAAAAGGGGGTGATGCCGGCGCCCTTGAGCTGGATCTCCCAGCGCTCGCCCCCCGGGCCCAGCACCTCGCCCAGGTACATGGCGGCGCCGTCGCCCAGCTGCCCCGCGAAGCTGCCGAACTGGTGGCCGCAGTAGCAGTGCGCCGCGGGCTCCGCGCCCGCCGGCACCCGGTTCCCGCTGAAGAACAGCGCGGCCTCGGCCTCCGCCGCCGCCGGGTCGGCCGCGGGCGCCTCCAGCCCCAGCAGCGCCAGCGCCGGCAGCGACATGGCCACGAGCCGCGGGTTCTGCAGCGGGCTGGGCCGCACCCGAGCGAAGCAGGCGCCGGGCACGGTCCGCGGGCCGCCCTCCTCCGAGGCGTCCACGGGCAGCGAGCGCAGAGCCAGGTTGTCGAAGCGCAGCGCGCCCAGCCAGCCCCCGCCGCCCTCAGGCTGCTGCATGGCCGCAGCCGCTGAGGCGCCCCGGGCCCGGCCCGACGCCGCCCGCAGCAGCCGCGGGGGGAAGCGGCGGGCGCTGCGCAGCACGGAGTCCATGCGCCCGGGCCGGGGCGGTGCCGCGGAGAGTCCCGCCCATGGGGCCACCCTGCCCGGAGAGCGCGGCCGGGAGCGGGCGGGTCAAACTTGGCCCCGGCCGGGGCGGCTCAGCCCGCTGCTGCGAAGGCGTGGCGAGGAGCGGCCGGCGGCAGCCGCCAGCAGGTCGCGGGGCTGCTGGACCCACAAGAAAAAAGATAAACGAATGTATGCCCCAAGTTCAGTAGTTATTCAGAATGCTCCTGTTTTGTGTTACTTCAATTAATAGTAGCTAGGTCAGTGGTGGGTCAAGACCAAACATCTCCAAAGTGTGCAGACTTTCTCTGAAGGGTCCAGTGGATGCCTCCACCTAAACCCGGACAGAGCAGGTAAACCATCTGCAGACAGTAGATGGCGCTAAATTATTGCTGTTGTACATGCCAGCTAAACTCAAACTGAGTGAGTCCGGCTCTAAAGAATTGGGGTGTAACCATAACAGAGAGACAACATGCTGGTGGCAGCAGGGAGAGGAGCTGCCCAGTGGCAGGTGATGCACACCCAGAACAGACCAGTCTGTTGCAGTCGCACAGACTTAAAGCCCTGAGCAACCTTGCCAGGCTTGCCCACACACAGCTCCAGGAGCAGAACACTCCTGCTGGCCCTGGGGAAAGCAGATACACAGCTTAGTTGCTGCAGAGACAAGTTAATAATCAACCCGCTCTGATCAAATATTGCTTTTCATTACTTTGTCCAGTTCGTAAATCATCTCTGTCACCAGAATCAGGGACATCTTACCACTGACAGAATGCCACCTAGCTGGGATTTTTTTTTTTTTTTTTTTTTTTTTTTTTTTTTTTGGGGTCTGATCCTTCTCACTTTCTCTCACGCATTAGTTGTGATACAGTAGTACCAAGTATCTTGGATAAGGCAAGTGTGAAAGTAGCTGTGTGTATCTTTTCCCCTGCCCCTACACAAACCAACAGACAAAACATCCAGCAAGCAAAAACAAGTGTTTGCTCACCTTGCAGCACAGTCACACCCAGCAGGGAGCTACCAAGGAGGAGCCAGAGTCAGGCCAGGTGTCAGGACTCAAAGGACAAGGTTTTGTGATGGAGAAGAGCACACACCGATCCTGGGAGTGAGGGTAAGAGGAGCCTCATCTTTTCTGCTGTTGCCTGCCTGGAATCTAGAAAGCATCCACTCTGCAGCAGGCACAAGGCAAGCGAGGAGGGAGGGGATAATTACACAGCCCCCAGCCAGCTTCTTCAGCTGGGAGCTGTTGAACAGGACAGCTGCTTCAGCTGTTCCTGGGGTCCTCACATACACATGGACACACAAGACCTGCTGTTGGTTGGGAGGCTGTAGACAGCTGGTGTGTGTTTTCACCTGAAGAGTCAGTAGACTGATTTCAGCTGTGTATCTTTGGAGCTACTTTTGTCCCCTGCTTGCTATCTTCGCTGTGCATTTCCACAGCATGGGCTCATCACCACGCTGAAGTCTGTCCCTCAGTCAGACCCACATTAGTGACCCTTCTCCTGCCAATACTTAAAAGCTCCCACATCTTACAAAAATGTCAGTCTTAAAACACTCAAGTCTAAAATTAAAGTTTATTTTGGTTTTAAAAAGAAACAGGGAAATACATACATGAATGTCTTAGAGTTACACAAGTGATAGTTTCTTTGCCATGTGTAGTTCCCACTGCCTGGCACTTTGAGGTAACTCGATATATTTCTCAGGTTTTTAGAGATGTTTTACAATACACACAGCTTCCAGTGGAAACACAGACATTTTAATCCACCTCAAAAAGTCAATCTTTAAATTTTGTTCAGTATTTGGTATAGAAAAGACACCATGTCAACCATGACGTGGGCCAGCAGTGTGCAGCGTAACGCTGGTGAAGGATACGCTCCCAAAGCAGGCAGCTGCCGGCCGCCACCTGAGGCTGTCTGACCGAGCACGGCTCCAGAGCTGCTGTGCAGCGCCCTCTGCCACTCCCAGGGACCGTACAGGACTATAGTATTCAAAGATTTTTCTTCCACCTAAATGGTTTAACCAGCAATTCTTTGCAGCCACAACTCCAATTTCAACTGAAGGGAACTCTGCCTGATCAAGGGAGACCGGGCTGCATTTTGCTTTACACACAATCAAAAAAGATGGACTGCTGATTGACAAAGGGTACAAACAGATGGTACATTATCTGTATGGAATACAGCTTAACATATATTTGACTACAGGGTCTTTGTATTAATATCTTTTTTTAAGCAATGGTCGTATTGATTTACCTGTGTCCATTTGAAAAATAAAGCTCTTTGCCACTCATTCAACATCTTGTGCACTTAAAGGATCTTTACTTCCCGTAAGAAGGACAGCACTTCAAGCACAAATGACTGTGCCTGATGTGAAGCCAATGTTGGAGTGCTTTGCTGGACTGGGACTACAACTGTCAGCTCCTTGCAAGACTGAGCACTAGAGACAGGAAAAGAAAAGCAACAACAAAATCAACTCTGGACTCTGAATTTAAGTTCTCACGTTGAACAGCTTCCCTGCATGTTCAGTAGGACAGGGAAACTTGTCCTTTTAACATGTGGGTAGGGCAGAGAAACTAGTTCCCCTGCTCCAGCATTACACTCAGACGCCCTCAGCAGGAGGTAATTAGTTCAGCTAATGTTCTGCAGGAAAATGTGTTAGATGGTGGAATTATCCTGTACTAGATCTAGCTAACCGGTGTTTGCTCTCAATAAAAATACTGGCTAATTAGGAAAATAAATACCTTCCACAGAAATGGTGGTTAAAATATTTTATTTTTTATATAATAGAACATACTGCTGCTTACTTTAAATCACTTTAAAGGCACACATTGTTAAAAATACTTCAAATTTACAGCACATGTACAAATGCATAAAACAGATGTACATGTCACCAAAAAAATACAATATGGCTTCATAAGGTTGAGGCGGGGCTGGGACAATTGAACATAGACTTAAGTTTTATGGGATGCTGCTAACACTGAAAGGACTGACTAGAACAGAAGAGAATGGACCTAAAACACGGATTATCTTATACAGACAGTACAACACATTGAATATACAACATCAAGAATTTGTGTCTGGATTTATAGAATTGTTAGTTCTGCAAATTCATCACTTTCCAGTGCCACTGAATAAACAGTGCATGCATATGATCTGCCAATCTGCAACAGTGGGAAGATAAATTGCAAATTCTCCATCCACAAAGAGGTTCACTGAAGAATCTGCTGATACGCTTTGTAAAAAAAAAATTAAAAAAAAATAAAAAAGACTGAAACAATAGACTTAAGGTACTGACTGAAGAGAATAACTGAATAACAAATGGACACCTCAGATGGTAATCGCTTTTGGCTAAAAAGCACAAAACATCAAGACTGCAAGAATGCTCCATGACAATCATTTAGCATTATTCCCACCCAAGATTAAGGCTCCTATCTAAAATTTACCTTAGATTTGTTTTCTTTTGTGTAAAATTACCTGAGCACAGATATCAAAGATCTACAGAGCTTTTAAAATACCTGCAGATACTTCAAAAATCTGTAGATAATTTAAAGCAAAATATCAATATATTTAATTCTACCAGCTAAATATTCTCAAGAAAATAACCAACAGAACAACATTTTGGTATGTCAGTAAAGCCAGGAGAAGAGTGAGCTTAAGCTTTTGCTTTCATTTTTTACAAATGTACATAAAATGTAATAGAATTATTAAAATAGGACTGCTTAATTGTAAACAATACATTAAATGTTTTTAAAAAACAGGAAATTCAGGCAGTCACTCTACTCTTCTATAAATTGTTTACAAATGCTGCTTTTCCTCTTACTAGAGATGGCTGGTGGTTTCTTAAGCACTAATAAATAGAAAATAAAAAGACCTGCCCCACTGTTTTCTGTATTATCATTTAAATTTTGTACCCTAGAAGCATGAATTGCTGTCATTCTCATTTGCTGAAGTTTATTCCCTGGACACCTGTAAGGCCCAGACCCAGAAAAGCACCTAGCATCATCTTAAGAGCTCTGCAGAATCGGGTTAGATTCAGTAAGGTTAAAGATAAACATGCACTTTAATAATTTGCTGCACTGAAACTCCTAAAATTTTCGAAGAGCAAGGCAGAAAAGCATCAGGTTGCATGGACAGACCAGCTCCCAGCAAAGTCAATGCCATCACAGAGAGGAGCATCAGACCCTTAATTCTAAAAGCTCAAAAAAGGTAACACTGTACAGAAGACAGATGTACATACTTCCTGCAAACAAAAGACTGTATGGAGCCATTTCCAACACAAGCCTCTGGAAATATACCCTATTAAAGGTGGTTTCTGGATTTTGTTGAACCAACTGAAAAAACACAAAGAAACATAAAATATTACCTTTTCCTCCTCCTGCCTCACATAGTGGTTCCCATCTTTCATTCTCAAAAGAAATTAATACAGATAAAAACCTCACTTTAAGCAATAAGCAACTGTATATGAGCCTGAGGAGCACATGGGACAAAGTTCAAACACATCGGATTAACTTTGATATGACAATGTTACCTGTGTTGTTGAACTAGGACTAGCTGATTGCCAAGGGCATTTTACAATCACTGACAATCCTGTAAAAAGGGGAGGTACCAAAAAATTCCAATGAAATATAAGGATTAAAAAGAAAAAAAAATAAAGAAATTGATGATGGATGAGTGTTCCAGATAACTAAAAAAGAAAGTAACAGCAGTCTGTAGTACCCATAATTCTATATATAAATAGCAGGTAATCCAAATAAAATGCTACAGTTGGTTGAAAAACTAAATCGAACACTGCTTTCCTATTAAATAGATTAAAATATTCATCCACCGAGAAATTACATTGATAAATAAAATACTTTCATGTAGCAAAAACAAGGGGCAGGTTAATTCCAGGCTTTTTTTGACAAATATGAAAGGTCTGAGAAACAAAAGTAAATTGTACAGTAGTTCTAGTTTCTTAAATTTACAATACTGAAACCAGCAGGATTTGGCTAAATAATACAGTTTAAATTAGCTAATCTAAAGGAACAGAGTGTCCTGTAAACATCTGACACAAACCACATTGCATTCTGATGGGGTGGCTATACCTTCTCTATGCAGGAGAAAGACAATTCAACTGGTGGTGGTAACAAGGGATGCAATCTAAAGGCAACATTCCTGTTCTTCAGTAAGGCTTGTAAAAAATTTGAGCCATGTACGTATGACAGCTTGTACGATTCTGAAATTTCTGGAAAGCTCTTAAGTTTAAAAAAAGCCTAAATGTTTTAGGTATAAAACACACATTGACAAGATGTCCTTTCAAATTATGTGTAAAAGTGTCTGGCACCAGAAACAAACACTTGGTATTATTATACCTAAGGAAAAAAAAATCAAAGAATCACTCAAGTGTCCCTGAACTTCAGAGGAGATGCAGCCGATTAGGTTACTTTGTGTTGTTCTTTCCTCTGAAAAAGGAGCCATGAACACACACCCTTTAAGCTGCCTGTACTACATCATCAGTTGTATATATATATTATATATAATGCATATATACAGTATACATGTATACAGTATGCATATATAATATATATATATTTGCATACACATTTCTTTTACCTCAATCTGGAATCATCTGGTTTCATGCAACACACCTACCAAGAATCAAAACTACTAATTAGATCATAGCTGGTGTAACTTTAGTATCAAATCTCTTATCATATAGTGATTGAGAGCTGCTCAGCATCAATCAGCTCCGACTAGAATCCTCATCCTTCAGTCCAGTTCACGCGTTGCCTCCATCACCCTTTCTTCAGCCACCTTCTTCACACAAAGCGTCTACTCCACTGCTGAGGCACCTCTGACAGCCTCTGAAGATAGGTGTGTGTTGCTGGTATTGAGAGAACATACTGAACTGTCCTGTGACCTATTCGGTAGCAGCCATATCCCACCAGTCCAAGAATTGTTGCTTTTAAAACAAATTTGAAAATCTTACTTGAAGCTGATGGAGGAGGCACACTGAAACAAAAGATAGAAAACAATGATAATATCTGCATAGCTGGAAACAGTAGGCATTTTCCAAATTAAAGAAAAAAAAAAAGGATTTTTTTCCCCTTCCTCTCCATAGTGCAGGAAATTCTCAGGTAACAGATGCATCATGAATCAACAATGCATTCTTTCATGTTCAAGGGCTACATACAATTAAATAACAATAAAAATTAATAAACACTAACAAAGCCTTTTTTACTTATGTCCTATGCCACTCTTAATGGCTAGGAACCTTCACTCGTCCATCACCCTGCCAAAATAATTAAGTCAAAATCCAGACTTCTGGAAGAATACTAAAAGAGAATATCAAGATTTTCACAGAGCCACTTGGAAGTCTCTGCACTGGCCACCTGAACCAGGAGGGTAGAGGACAACAAGCACACCAGGTCTACACCCACAACCTTCAAGCAACAGCATACTGTTGGTATATGAAGGAAACAGTTAATATTACCTTCCCAATAAAGCTGACTTTGAGAGCACAGCCACATGCACATACAGCCCTGCACCCTCACTGACAGGCTCTGCAGCAGCTCAGCTGGCCCTGCACCCACAGCAACTCATAATCCTGCCACAGACAACTTAGAGGTTTTTTTCGTATATTGTTGCAAAGGAGCCTCAAGTTATCATTTATTTATATCCAGAAAAAGTTTCGAATGCATTCAGAAGTAATCAGTTACAGTAGAGCAAAAACACTGGGTGCTAATAACCAGGTTTGAGATTAGGCTACAACTAGACTGAGTTTAGATCCATGTGCTCAAACTAGGGAAAAGTTACCGGTGGTAAGACTTTGCACATTACAGCAACATACACGAGCATTTAAAAATAGCGTATGTATTGAACCAAGAATGGTGTAAAGGTCTCTCTTCACGTTCTTATACCCTTCTCCACCTACTCTTTCTCAATTCTAATACCTCACCATAATTTTAAAAAACTCAATTAATCTGATCAACAGCTGATCAGAGCATGGTGCTAATAATGCCCAGATCATGGGTTCAATCCTGTATGGGCCATTCACTTAGGAGTTGGACTCGATGACCTTTGTACATCCCTTCCAACTCAAAATATTCTGTGGAAGACAGTAAGGTCTGCTTGGAGTCAGGTTCAATACATGAACTTAAAAATTAGTTCACGTTCCAACTTCTAAAATTTAACTAAATATCTGTGAAAGTCTTAAAAATTTGCCACGCTAGAGAGATGATGAACACTAAACACACAAAAGAAAGCCCTTGCTCTGCTCTGCAACTGCAGTGCAACAGCATGAGGGGCAAAAAAATTTAAAGAAAAATAAGTTGCAAATACAGCACTCTTACAAATGTCATTTGCTTCATATTATTTCAGAAAATCAAGCTAATGAAATATTAATGTCTTGTGAAAGATACTTTTAACTCTTCTGCTCAGTTATGGCACTGGTATGGTAAAGACAATCAAGTCAGAGCCTAAACTTTGATGAGAAAGACCTTCTATGCAGGCTTGAAGACATGCATTTGGTCTTTGGGCTATTCAGTTTTGTGTTGTCAAGGATGCAACCAACAGCCACCACACAACTACGTGGATTTAGACAACCTCACTGTACAGGTTATCTGCAAGGGCACAGAGGAATATGGACAGCTACTTTGTAACTCCAGGGGAGGCTTAGCCTTGAAAGATAGTTATAAATGGCTAGGCAGAACTTCTGTACTTTGCATTCTTGAACCCAGACAACAAAAGTCTCTCTAAATAATATTTTAGGTGTCTAAATATACCATTTGTGTGGATATCAGTCTTTTCAGGTTTTCATAGCCTCTGAAAGAGATGCGTGAGGTGGTTACATAAACACAAGAAACATGTGATAAGCAAAGTGTGAATATTTGAAAGACTCTATAATCCTGAAGTACCACAGACCAATACTACTAGGTTGTATTATAATCTGTCCTGTATTTCTGAAGTCCTGACATTTGTGGCTTTATGGGACACACATAGTCTGAATGCTTTGGTTCTTCAGTTCTGTCTTTTACAAAGCACATACATCTATTTTAACAGGTACTTTGAAGCAAGAGTTCACCAGATACATGGCTTAAACCACCTCATAATTAGTTAGGTATACACATTAAAACAAGTAATTACTTAGACATACACTGAAAAATAGGGTATAAGCAACTGTGACACTAAGCTTGCCAGAGCCAGCAGTGTCCTGTCCAAACAAAAGCTTTAAATCCAATGACTTATATTTACCTAAGTTAGACTAAAAGCCTTATTCTATTTTCACCATATCCTACAGCTCTCATTTGCATTTTCATTTTAGAGGACTTAAATGAGGACTAATTAATTTTCTTTCTAGACAAGGGCATATTCTCATCTCTACTTCCCTCCATATTCATATTCCTCCATTTTCCATATTTTTCCTTTGATATTTTCTTTTTTTTTTTGGTGTAAGCACAATATGCAAGCACTGCACAGCAAGTCAATGCACTGACAGGGCAGGGATGAAGTAGAGATGCTTCTTCAAGCTGTGACAACCAACCAGAAAAACTGCAAAGAAACAGCTGCTTTTTAGCAAGAGAAGCTGTTACGTCAACATGTAGGAAAAGACAATTGTTACCTCATTATTTCCTGGATCTTTAAGTCAGAATTCCAGTTCTTTTCAATTCCAGGTACATGACCCATGCCAACAACACCAACTACAACAGCTGGGATATATTTTCTAGGTTCATCTGAGAAAAGAGAGATGGAGAGAAAGGAACATATCTGTAAAAGAACTAATTTCAAGCTATAAATAAACAGGCAACATGTGAGACTGATTTTTTCCAAGATACAGGGGCTTTTATTACCAGATATTGAAACTGTTGTTACGTACTCATCTCACCTACTGCCTCTTTCATTGAAAGTCTCAAAGTCAGCATGGTTTCTGGATTTTCAGGAATCATTTATTTAATAAATAGACCTGGCCAGTGCTCATACTCCAGCCTCAGGGTGACAGGCTCAGCAGATGCAAGCTAAATTAAGTTCTTTCCTTCTTTGTGTAGGTCATGTTTCTGTGCTGCTTATGAGGAACACCCCTGGTCTTTGCCATCTCCTGGACAGAGAACTTTCTCTGCCACTTTGGACAGTGGCACCTGGCACACAGTGTAACAAGATTTGGGCTCACAATCAGAGAACAATGCTTGACACCACACCTGTTCCTGTGAAGTCCTGTTAGACACCTGGCCTCAGCAACAGCAAACCCCAGGCCAGTGACATCCAGCAGTTAGCCAGCTACATCAGACCAACACAACATGTGTTGCTCTCACCCTCACCTCCCATCTACCATCCAAATTTCACAACACCCAAAAGGTGGTTTCTGGAAGTTTTCTCCAATGATAAATATAGCACCATGCCACAATAAAAATAACTCACAAAAAACCTTCTAAGGAACAATGATCAGGCTGCTTCCCTATGAGGAAAATTCTACATAATACATAATTATACTTAATTATGTATTATTTTCAACTGTTTTGCTTTAAATATCCACCCATGATTTTTCCAGAACAAAAGTAAAAATGTGAAAAGCAGTC
The DNA here is from genome assembly GCA_016584745.2 of Phylloscopus trochilus trochilus. Lineage (NCBI taxonomy): Eukaryota > Metazoa > Chordata > Aves > Passeriformes > Phylloscopidae > Phylloscopus > Phylloscopus trochilus. The sequence continues at coordinate 20,747,129 of WQNJ02000016.1, read as the reverse complement.
CACCTCAAAATGGAACAAAACTGTATTGAAAACACTAGAACTATTATACGTATTTACCAAATTGTTTTTTATAAATTCTCTTTTTCTCAGTCTATTCTACGATTTCTCCAATTCAGAACTGCAACTACAACAGAAGTTCTGCACTAAAGTGATGACAAGCACTATCTTAAGGTATTAAGTAAGAGGTAACATACTGCAGTACACATCTCTAGGAAGGGCATGCAGATCACATATGCCAGCAGAATACTTCCAAAGATTAGACAAATACTGTTTTGCTATATGCCTATACCTTGCTGAAACAGCAGAGTCACATATGATTATAAATGCCAGATCATCGAAGTTCCTAGCAGCCCAACTTAAAATTATAAAAAAACCTTCAAAGAGTACTGAAATTAGAGAATTGACTTATCAAGAAATGAGTCCCTCAGCAGCCAGTGACAACAATGAATTTGGTGAGATAACGGGGCAAGCGAGACAGATAACTGTCTCCTACTGTCATACCAGATCCCTGCCTTTTAAAATAGTTGTCTGGCTAATTAGTACTTTCCAGTTATAAACAGCACAATGCAAAAGGAAACGATTTAGAGTCTACTGCTCTAGGTGGTTTCAACAGAAGAGTAATACCCCTTTTTATCTTTTAAGCATTGTATCTTAAGTGACATGTGACATTCATGAACAGAATTTCCTGAGAACTGAGCTTTGGACCAGTACACAAAGAACATCCTGCTGGTTATAATCTCTGCTTTAAAATCATTACTTTCTGAAGCTCGAGGTAGTTCTATCTGCTTTGCTGCTTGCTTCAGCATGTAGGTCAAGTAAATATCTCGTTCGGACACAATCGTTCGATGAAGATCAGGGAATTCTCCAATCATTTCTGCCATCATCTGTTCCAGTAAATCCTTCTGTTTGCATTTCTCCACGTCATCTTTACTGAAAGAAAGGTCAGTTTTCTCAGTATCTGTTACGTTTTTAAAGGTCAACACAAAAACTAATGAATAAAAACAATTGGGCATTACACCTAAACACAGACTAGTTCTCCTCCTCCAGTTTTCCTCTCCAGAAGGAAAACAATCTCCATAAACCTGTAAAACTTGATACCTAACAATGCCTCTACAGTGAAGGAAAGGGAAAGAAAAGAGGTCACCTGCCTTTAGCCAGTTCAACTGGATTTTCTCCCTTCCCACTTTAAAAGCTGAACTGAACTCAGCCAAACCACTAGGGCTTCAAAGGCAAGAGTTACCATGGTGCCCCCACTTTCAGTGTGTATTAATAAACTCAGAAGAGCCTACACACAGCTCTTCTGAGGAAGTGGATCTGATCACTGAACACACAGAGAATCTACTTAAGAAATAAAAAAGGCACAGTGTAATGCACAGTCAGTCTGAGGGCATGGGAAGAGATCTGCAGGTTCCTAGTGTCAATCATAGGTCTCTAGCACGGAAGTTGAAGTTATAAACCAATTCCCAGAACAGAAGAATAGCAAACGGGCAGGACATGCAAAATAAGAACTGCAGGAGTAAATACAATGAATGAGCTTTTATTCTTTCCACAGGTGCTACAAAGCTTTCTGTTAGCACCCCTAGCTGTGGCTCATAGCTTGCAGCAATGAAATGATCTGGTTCGGCATCACTGGGTACTAAAGAACGATGTCCAAGAGGCTTCCTCTAGTTTCCAAGATGAAAAGAACACTGCAAACGTCAGCAGGGCAAGCTAAAGGAGAAATGCTAGCTTTCAACAGACCCAGAAACATCAACAGACTGGCAATTTTGACATTGAATTATTACTCCATTTTCCATGGAATCTCATGTTGATGTCTGGATGTGGAACTCTTAAGAACATACAAATTATTGTACTGAGGCCTTTACTCTCTCTTATTTACAATATCCACACACAGTAGTGGGAAAGATTTTATTTTCTGCATTAAAAAAATTAAAATAATAATTTAAATATTTTTTTAGGTACACTAGGAATTCTTCAGGAATTCTAATCTTACACCTCACCTGGAAGTAATGCATTGAAAGACAATTAAAGGAACACTTGACACAAGATCAGAAAGACAGCTTTCACTTCAAAAATACATATTATTGCAGGATAGTTTGCCTATTCATCCTTCTCACTTCACTTGAATCAGGCTGGGTACTCTTATACTAAAGTCAAACTGAAGAATTGAATAATCCACCCCAAATATAAAACATATGGGGTGCTTATTCATACCTGATGGGGTCAGATAAGAAGCAAAGGCCCCAGGCAAGCTTGACTTTCTGCCAGAAGGAAAGTGCAGCAATTGCTCTCTTAAATGTAACAGGGATGGGTCGGTCACCAAGGTGGAATTTACAGAAAGGTACTTTACTGGCCTGAAAGAGAAGATATAAATAACTAGTCAAGATGTCATACTGCAGCACAGCACATATTAATGAATGTTAAGGATTTACTGTGATATACAAAGTATCTCAAAAAAGAGCAAGTAGTGTCATACTTCAACATAAAAATATATTTTGGCTTTGCAGTAAATAAAATCTACAAAATACTACTACATTACTTCATAAAGGAATAAATCTGCTATACAATGCAGTAGGTATTACAGTTAAAAACATTCAATTGTAATGCCACACCCTTGAGGTTGTTTGTACTGAAGCAGAAAGCTTCTGTTTATTACTACATAAGGTGACAATGGGACACAATACCTATCTGGGCCTGAACAAAGTCTGAGGTGAACCAGACTTTATCATTTATCATTTTGCTTTCACCTAGGATCTGTCAGGATCATCAACCTTACATTTGCTCAGGGTAAAATATATTACAGAAAGAGCTTATGAGACAATAACTGATGCCAGATACCACGTGATAATGTGAGACTTGGCTGCAGCTCACACTGACAAATTTTAGCACAGTACAGAATTTCTAGAAAATTCTTTCCTATGCACAGTTGTTTAAAAATTTCCAGCAATTGCTTTAGAATAGGACAGAACTATTTTTTCCTCCCCACTTATAGTGAGAAACACTTAAAATGTTTCATTCTGGTCTAGAATAGTCAAGAAAAAAAAAACCTTGAAGAAGTTTTCTTTCTATTAAGGATAAACACACCAAATTATTCTAGACTGTTTATCAGCAATATTCTCTCATATTTCCTTACTAGTACATAATTTACATAAAAATAGCAATATACATTCTGCAAGATGGATACATACACAGAAAAAAGTGTCCCAGTATTCCCAGGGAAAAAAAAAAAAAAAAAAAAAAAAAAAAAAAAAAAAAAAAAAAAAAAGAGTAGTGTAAAACAGAGCTACTATTTAGTTCCATGTATCAGTGCTGGCAGAGTACAGGAGTCCATACAGGACTAACAGATCAGTCAGATATTTCACTTCTCCAGTCTTTGTAGATGAATGGAATGTGTCAGATCTCATAAATCCTCTAGGGCTGGTTTTCACAGCCTGAAACCCTGATACCACCAACACTGGGACCAAGACCAATATTCAGAATTCAGAAACAATTATTTAAAAGAAGCTAAATTATTAATGAAAACAAATGTCTTCAGAAATATCATCAGGAAAAAGCCTTATCATTTGAAGCCTTTTTGGAATTGCTTTCATACACTTATGTCCACAAATCTTTGTACCTTAAGGTACAGTTTGAAGTCGAAAATGATTTTTACTACTTCATTGGCTTCAGCAGAGATATGGCCAGAGTGCTCTTTTCTAGGCAATAACAAAATGGTTTTATTGAGTTCAACTCTGGAAGCAAAAGGCCAGTAATCTGACCTCAGAAAAGCCATTTCAAGTTCGCACCTCTTTGAAAGCCTCCCTGAATTCTCCTCCTGGGGCCATTCCCAGCTGTTCTGTGATGTGAGCAGAAACCTTCAGAAGCAGCATTTGCATCAATCCAGACATGACTCCATTCTGGCAGAAGAGGGATAAAAACATGTAAAAAAAAAAGTCAACAGGCTGAAGAATGCACTGTTCACAGAAGTAAAAAACCCATTAATAATTTTAATGAAGAAACAGCACTGAAGCTATATTTTGGAGCCAATTCACTGACCACTCTAGTCCGTATTTTAGTTTTTATCAGTTTACCTCACTGTGTGGCCAAAATATTCTGCCTTTCAACAGAAATGTACAGAAGATTAAGAAAATAAAGAAGGATAGCCAGACTTGTATCAGACTTGTATCTATATTTACTGTCTGCTTGAAGAAAGTGTCTGAATAACTTAATGGTTAAACACTTCATACTGTGCATTTAATTTTTCTTGACCTATCTGGATACAAAAAAAAAAAAAAATAAAGGGACCACAAGAGCATATTCTATTAAATGTACAGTGAATGCCATGTCCTAGAAATACTGAAGTAAATAGCCAGTGGTCTAATCCCAGACAAGTCTACAATCGTGAAAAACACTATGGTTGAGGACTGGTTAGATGCAGAAACACAGAGAATCTGACATTGTACAAGAAATTGCAGTGTATGATTTCAGCACACAAGATCTTAAAGGAGACCTCATAGACCTGAATATGAGTCAGTCCCACAAGAAGATTGAAGGCTCTCTATTGTTTTTTTGAACACAACTTAAAATCAAGGCTCTTCTCTTGGAAAAGAAAAGAATTCTCCCATGTATACTTAAGCAAAATTTTCTTTTCCTGATCTTTTACAAAAAGATTGAAAAGAACATCTCAAATCTGTCCCTTCTGGGCACCGCTGGCTGTCCTCAGCAAGTTACTTTTGTGATTAGGACTCAATGAATCAACATTACCTGTTCCAAAGCATAACCTGCACCTTGGTTACACATCTTCTCCAATTTGGCATCTGTCCATAATTCTGCCAAAAGGGGCACTTGGCCCTTCCCTCAACAAAGGCTAATTTCCTGCTATATCATCAGCTTCATGCAACTGAAGATGAGGCTACATAGGACAGCCTTAGATACAGACTTAATATTAACTGCTGGAAGTTACCAGAGAAAGGTCCTGGTCTCCATTCCTTGCTCAAATGACCCACCCTGTGCCAGCCCCAATGCTTGTGTGATCTCTCCAAAGGCTCTGGGTGAGTTTGTGCCGTAAAATGGACTCAAGAGTCATTGAGGACCAGAACTGACAAAGAGAAGGGCTATTTTCAAGGCTAACTGATTCCCTGCTTTATCATACATATCATATCATACAAACTAGCAAGCATGGAAGAAAGTCAAGTGCTGGGCTTCTGGGGAGAACCAATGAAGAAACAGGAGAAAAAGTGTTTTCACAGCACCCCTGAGATCCAGTTCAAGTGCCTGGACAACAAAGGTTTCTAGAAGTTTGGAAAAGATACTCACAAAACGACCCCTCCAAAAAACCTAGGATAATGCAGCCTGAGGTTATTTGCTGGCTGATCTCTCCTTCAGGATTAATGCACCTGAAGTTGTATTTTTACACTGTGACAGGAAGATTTATCCTGTTGGCTAACAGAGGGATGCATCTTTGAAATGTTTCCAAGTTGTCCGTGCTCTTAACCTGCATGAAACCTAATGCCTGCTGTATATGTTTAGCAGGAAAGAGATAAAAGGTGACAAGCAGCCGTTTGTAGCAGCAACTAGCAACAACTGGCCAGCCAGATACTATTGGGGGATAAAGAGAAAAATGTACAAAAAATGATGAGAGCAAAACAGTAAAGGAGATCATTAACTATACTAGATTATTTAGTGTTGTACAAAGGAAAACTGACCACAAAATAACATTAAGTCCTGAGTGGATGGAAATGATTTTGTAGGTTAGATGGTAGAACAGCCATAAATAAACATAGCAATGTACAAGTACAAAGAAATTTAACTGCACAGCAGAGGGATGCAAAGCTATTAGCACACAGGAAAGAGAAAGCAAACCACCAATTTTACCAGATCAATGTTCAACAGCAATCAGAATAAGAATAAGAAGAGAGATTACTGGGAAAGGAACAATAGTGAAACATTAAAGTACTGCTGTACAATCTTTAGCAGACTCCTGCCTTGAAAACAAGATTCTTCTACTAGAAAATGTGCAAAGAAATATCAAACATATGAGAAGAGATTTAACATACTAAATACTGGTGAAGTTTGGGAAAGGATGGCTGAGGGAAGATGCACTACTGGACACAAAACTACCACAGAGACAATGAAAAGGGCAGGAAGAGAGAGCAATACCCAGGCAAAGAATGTTTATAATACGTATGGGAACACAGCCTATGCAGGGGGCCTTGGAGCTACTCTGTGACTGCAAAACAAGTCACTGATCCAGCACCAAGTGCAGAAACAAGCCATGTGTACTTTCATTTGCAATTCTTTTAAAAACCCTAATTCCCATGAAGGAAGGCAGCACAGCCTGGACACCTGGAACTGGCTTTCCTACTGCTGCAAGACCATGGAAGGTTAGATTTTAAAACACAGGTGAAGGTAGCAAGTGAACAACAGCCTGCTCCTGTCCATGTGGATGCACCTATCATCTACCAATTCATGTTATATCCATTTTGCTTAAGAGGACTATCCCTGTGGGTTACCTGAACATGGAGGGCTGTATTATGCAGTGCAAAATGTGAGCTGTTCTCACTAGCCAAAACCAACATTACAATATTACAGGTAATTTCAGACAAAAAGAGGTTAAGCTATGATTCACTAGCTCACTTCCTCTTCTGTCCCCAGAGCAATTTCTCAACTGTCCCTCTGTGCCAAGAGTAGCAATCTTACAGCCAACTAGGAGCAAGGTAGCAAAAAACCAAGCCCTACTCAAACTATCACAGGGCCATGGTATGGACACAGAAGGGATAGTGGAACCAGGGAGAAGATAAGAGAAAACCTGTCTTACCAGTTTGGTTTAAGCCAACTGTTAATGCACATCTCCAGGTTATCCACATTTGAGCCAGATACCAGCCTACACCACACTGCTTTGCTTAATGGAAAGCAAACGGGCACTTCTCTGCAGACAACTGTAAAGGTTTTGAAATTCAGGGAGGAGCTAAAGGAAGACTGGTTTTAATCTGCAGCAGTTACTGGATAAGCGGTGGAGGCCAGTGACCCATTGCAAATATGTATGTTTCATGTTAAACATCCTGCTCAGTTTCCAGCTTCAATTAAAAGCAAGGAAATCCAATTTTAGTGCTTAATATTTATGGAAGTGATTATAAAAAGACACCATTTGGGCTTTTTTTTCTCATTTCCAAACTCAAGGACGAAAGTTGAAAGCAGCTTTGACTTTTAGTGTAGCTTTTGGGCCTGTCTCATTTCAATGAGAGGAGGCAACCAAGGCATAACTGAGCAACTTACCAACTGGATTGTTGGTAAAACAGACACTATAATTTGGCATGAGAGAGTTGGACTGTTCTTCCTGGTTTTCCCTATATAATCCATGCTGTTAGTGATTCAAAGGGGAAAGGTTGGGGAATTTTTTGATTGAGACCATAGATAGAGAAATATGTTCTTTAAAAGGCCCAATGTTCAAATTTTATTATTTGCATTATTCCTGCAAATAAAGTAAAGGAGATTAATACTGAGCTGTAAGAATAGGAAGGATCCTTGCAGTATCTCTGGCTTTGGAGCCAACAGAGTCAGTGTTTTCTACTGTCTGCACACAAGACCACTTCAAGCCCTGGTAGGAAGTGGTAACTGCAAAGCTGCCAACATGAATTTACATCACAGCAAAAAAAAAAAAAGTCTGCTATTTTGTTTTCATTGTCCTTTTCCTCTTAACACAACAAAAACTACTGCATTTAACTTTGATATAAAGAAAAAGTTTCTGTGCCTGTTCACAAGGTCAGAAGCCCCCAGCTCTGCATGTTTCAGCTGTTGTGAACATGTATTTTGGCTACATGCATCAGAATAATCTCCTAAGATAAACAGATAGATGCAGCAATTCATGCAAAATGCAACTGTTTTGCAGTGTCTTCTCCTTTGATAGGGCATAAATAAAGGAAGCAGGAAAAACAAATTATTACCTAATGCAGCAAGTCAGAAAGCCTGCTCTGAGACCCCGTGTGTGAGCACACACACTGCATAGCCCTGAGCCACTGCAGGTGCTCCTGCATGCATGCAGATTACATTCCTATGGGGGTGAGTTCTGGAAATTCCCCAATTACACCAATAAAGCAATTCCAACGTACAGTTACCACAAATCAAAATAGCAATCTATGAATTTCTTCATCCAACCGGAGACTGAAACTCTTTTTATTACTGACCATGCACTGCCATTCTAATCAAGTGTCCTGTCATCTTAAGTCAACTTTGTGTTGTTTCACCGTGCCTAGCTTAAAATTACTTAAATGCAAGCTAGCTAGATGGAACTGAATGGACTTTTTTTTGCACACACATCGAGACATGTCCACATCAAGCTGCCAGAGTAGTCATAATTTGAACAGTCCCACACTTTTTAGCCCAAATTTTTCAGAATCCCCCTTCAGGGCCTACTGTCAATTAAAAACTACTCAAAAAAACAAGTGGATAGGAGGAATAAAAGAGCAGGAATTAGAGAGCAACACACTAGGATGAAGAAGGAATGTAGCTAAACAGAAAATACCAAAATTAAGTGCTCTTTGTGATACAGATTGCAGGAATAATCATCACATTTAAATGTATTAGCAGAGCATTACAATTGCAAAGTTAGACTTGTGTCCTGCAAATGGTGCAGCTGTTAAATGCAGGAAGATTCCTGTCAAGGTCAATAATTTGCCCAGCCAATCCCATTGTGAAAAGGAAGTCCTCAATGCTCCATCTGAAAACAGAAAAAACACCCCAATCTAGCTTTGCCACTGTAATAGTACTCTCACCTACATCAACTGTATTAGGTTCTCAGCTGGTGGGAACACTGGTTCTGATTGCAATTTGACAAATTGCTCTTAACATAAACCTTTAATTCTCACTGTAGGAATCATACCTGCTTTATAGCTTGTTGAAGTTTTTCCAGATTTATTTCTTTGGCTTCTTTTAGTAATGTCTTTTCATCCATCTTTAACATAGAAACTCTGTACTGGCACAGTTCCACCACAACTACATCAGGCTGTACTTCTTGTATTGTCTGAAAAAGATGAATTTATTTATACTGCTTTAGAAATGAATAAACTGAAATGCAGCCAATGTCAACACTTTAAAGAGAAAAGGGACCTTAAAAGCACATTCCAATAATCATTTTCAATTAAAAAAAAAAACAGTAGAAGAATAAATAACAGTTCTACAAATAACTTATGCATTGACAAAAATACTAAGGAAGGTGACAGCAAAATGTCTTAGTTACTGGATGCTTTGGGCCAGGATAACGGTGAACATATTGTGCTGGGGAGGGGAGCAGGGAAGAAATACTTCATGTTAAACTTTTCACATTCATAAAATTATTTTGACTGTAGTGTGGTATTTTGCAATCTGAGTTAGAATACACTTTGTGCCAGAATTGTTAAACTCTGGTTCTTACAAGATTCCTCCCCCTCTAGCTCCTGAATAAAGCCACTCTTAACTGCAGAGTTTGCAGGAGGTACAGTATGAAATAGTCCCTACTTGCACTAGGCCTTCAGACCTATTTGCAGCTTGAGAATGGAATTCAAGTTTTGTCCAGCATGGTTTTACAGCCAAATACTGTCCAGGCAACGTAAGCTTCACTAGTGAGATTTCTACTTTCAACACTGGCACTGCATCTGCCTTTTTTATTGAAGAGCAAATAAAAATATTTGAGCTGGGAGAGCAATGTATTGCATCAAAAATTATTACTATAACATGTCTGCCTCTCATCCCATAGTGCTGTTAGCCCTCCAATAGCCAACTAGAAAAAAACAGAGCCTGAAGGTTACAGCACAGAAACAAGTCAGAGAGCTGGACTTCATTGTACTTAGTGCTAAACTGAAACATTATAAAGATGCTGCTGAAGGGCTCACATTGAGTATTTACCTTTACTACATCATTTTTGCTGCTGTCACTGAAGTGGGCTGTTCCAACCACATATACTTTAGAACCATCCTCAGTGTCAAGCTCAGTCACAGTGCTTGGTAAAGAAGGCGTTTTCTGCCTCTTCTTCAACTTCATGTCCAGGAGAATTTTAAATGCCTCTGCATCAGCTATAAACATAAAGAAAAATAGAGAAGAAAAGTACACATGATATAAAGTGCAGGTAAGACAGACAGAAAATAAAAATGTCGCCACTAAACAGCAGAGCAGAGCTAAAAGGCCATTGATTTACCACTGTAATCTTACATTCAATTCTGAAGCTACATCATTGAGAGTGCCATCACTGGAGAGGCTGCCTCCAAGCATGGGTCTCAGTCCAGGTTTCCTACCCTGTGGACACTGGGACAGGTTGTCCACGCAGTTCAGTAAGGGAAAGAGAGAAGCTGTGTGGCAGGTAAGGTGGACAGAGAAGCAAAGAATACTTAGAAAAGGTATACACTAAATTAGAGAAAAAAAAAAAAAAAAGAAAAAAAAGAGCAATTTTTAAATTCTAAACCCAAAGTGTTTCATTTTGGGATTTTTATCTATATAAACGATAGCAACACATGGACACTGGTGTGAACATGATGGCAAAGTCACCTGCACATACTGGCACATACAGGATACCTACAGTACCAACCTCAGCCTTTTCTGTGATTAACACACCAGGGATTGGTACACAGAGAAAAATTAAACCTTGAGAGGTATTTAGGTCAGGAATCCAATCATTCTTCCCTAGATTCAACAACTATTTAAGATCAAAATAGTACAATGTGAGTTTAGCTCCTCTATGTCAAGCTTGTTGCATGGAAAACAGAAGGATCTATCAGCTCCATCACAGTTGCTTGTTAAATGCCAGATAGCCTCAGTGACTGAGACAGAGAAGCTTTAACTCTACAGCAATGGGAAATTAAAGTCACTTTGAATAAGTCATCTTTAAGCTGTAATGCATCTTAGGGAAAAAAAAGTATCAAGCAGGAAAGCAGAGTTTTGTTTCCAACCAACTCTCTTTCTCTGGCAAGCTGCTGCACAAGTTAGCAGAGGTCTCAAGTGGTCTCCAGAAGCCTGGAATAAGATCATAAGCCCAGGGGAAAAAAAAAAGATTAGTGAACAGTTTGTAGGCAGGATGTCAAAGATGCAGATAAATTACAGCCTCCTACCACACATTCATTTTACAAATCTGGTTTAACTGTGTGGCTCTGGCCCCAGTTCTGTCCCACAAATACTAATCTTGTAAGACTTTGTGGAAAAAAAAAAAAAGCCCCAAACCAAAAACAACCAAACAAAATCCCCACCAAATCAAAATAAAACCAACCAAGCAAAAGAGAAAAAACCCAAACCAAAAAACCAGAAGCAACCCTTCAATATCCTTCTTAGCATTTTAGCAACCTACGACTTCATGGTCAATACCCAAGAACATGGTGTGCTGCAATCAGTACTGTCTGACCTATGACAATGTTGCTGCCAAAACAAATGATGATGCTAAGGAGGAGGTAAGAAAAACATGACTGAAAAAGGAAGAAGAGGTAAGGTTGTTGCTTTTGTAGCACTCACAGTCACACAATTATAAAAGCAGCCATAGCAAATCAACAAAAACCCACCTAGGCAAATATCCCGCCTCCCACTATGGTCAAAAGTGGATGCCTAAGGGAGACTATAATACATGGGGAAGTGTATGTGATACCTGTCTCAAATACTTTCCCAGCCTAAAGCCATTGATGGTTCAGATTCCCCCAGCTGAAAGTGGTTTCTATATACTTGGTAACCCTTAAAGGGTGTAATTTCTATTTATTTTTCAAGCTTTCACCTCACACATATACTCAGTACTGGACTGAATAATGTTTCATGTGAAGAAAAAAATGCAATAATGGTACAGTACCAGATGTTATAATTTAAGGACACAATTAAGGAAAACACTCTCAGGAGCAGCTATGGTTTTTATTGAACCAAATTCTGTATCTGGAGAAAAAAGCAACATAAAAATTTAATCTGCTTCTTTAGGTCTGCATACACCTTCCATAGCTTTAGTCATGGCTCTTTTTGCTCCCATGAAAGCTGAGATCCCTAGGAAATATTCAGCAGTGTTGCTGTTACACACTAATTCGCTCTACAATGCTCAGAGCCTATTATTTGCCAGAAAGCTCCTATGGTTATAAATGAGCACTGTACACATCGATATCACAACAGTGTATCAATACACATAAAGGAAATCCTAAGAAGCTTTGTTTTTTCCTCTTGAAAAAGAAATGCCTGTCGTTATCTGATCTTACCAATAACAGGTAAGAAAAGTTACTCTTCCTGGGCTTCACAAGACAGTTTTGGTTGGAATACTCCTATTGCCTCATCCTGCAGGCTTGCCAAAAAATTATCATGCTAGCATGGGCAAGGCATTCCAGTTGGGACAACTGATCAACATCACATCACTAGATGCCAGAGGGTTAAAGCATACACATACTTATGCATCACTGGCTTAGAAAACAATAGATGAGTGTATCTATTCAATCTAAAAATATTTACTTTTAAAAGTATGGGATCAACAAACTGACAGCTGATATGTCATTGCTCTTTCTAAATTTGATTTACACAACTGAGCCTTGAAACAAATCAAGAACAGATTAAATCAGCTACGACTTCATTAGCATCTCCCTTTTTTGCTAACAGCCCTGTCCTTTTTAGGTAAGGAAAAGACAAGGACATATATTTAGTTTAATACCCTTCTGGTATAATACACCCTCCCCAGTCAAACCAGAAACATACAGATATTCTGCGATACACTTGGTGTTTCCTTAGGGCCATCTCCTGGTGCAGCAGAGGACGACATTGGGTCTGCAGCAGCCTGTATGAAACAAATTCAGAAGGTGGCTGGGAATTAAATGTTTTAATACATCTTTACCTTTGTGAGTTTACTCAGTTTGAACCTACTGATAATATTCAAGCAACTAAATAATTTAAGCAGTGTCACAGTTCAAAAATATCTGTGGTTTTACAACTCTTTTTTCCTAGCTGCCTGAATATGATAAAGAACATATTAAAAACTAATTACTACATGCCTGTTTTAAGATATAATATTTATACCTGACATGGAGTTTTAAAATAAATGGGATTCCAGCAAAAACGAACAAATTTATCTCTAACACTACAATAGCACTTTCTGCGTTGGAAACTAAAATGTGCACTGATTATTTTATACCATTTGACTCAACTACCAGTCAGCATTAGTCTGTCAGGAGTTTGACAAAGTTAATCAGTACTCACAAGACTAAACACATCCATTCTAGAAAAGTCAGGCCAAGTATTTGTTGTTATAAGGCAATTTCACAATATGCACATCAAATCTTAGCTCATGTGCATGATGACTTCATACATATCAGAAACCAAAGTCAAAACAGATACAAGCTATCTGCAGAGTTTTCCTCTCTAAAGGAACAGAAAGCAATTGAAAAAATTCCTGAAGACTGACTCTTAGATATTATCCGTAGAAGTAAATGATACAGGTCTTTGGCTAACAAAAATCTTTCTTATTTTTAATTAATTGGCAGGTATTAAAACCTATGCCTAGCATTCAAACAATTCCAGTCATTCAGCTAATGTCATTCAAGCCATAGAGGCAGAGTTAGTGCAGAAAAGACTCAGGAGTAAGGGAAAGCTAATTATAAACTACCTTTAGATAACTACCTTAATTCAAAGTTTAATCAGGATGATTATTGGAAGAATTTGGAATTTCCGAGCAATATTAAGTATAAAAGTTAGAGATGGGATGAGAACCCATTATCATTTAAGTACTTTCCAAAGGAAAGACAATATTAATGAGTCAGCAAGCAGGCAACCAACCTCTCCTGATGGATGTCAGCTTTTTAGCTAAAATGACTGGTTTATTTACCTTGTACTTAACCTGGTAAGGTTTAAAACAAGGCTGTACAAAGCACATCCAATTGTTAAGAGCCTTCTACAAGAGTAATGATTTTCTTTTTGCATTCCATTATGCCAATCAGGAGTTCCGAGAAAATAAATCCTGTGTCTTACCGTGGCCTCAATGAAGGCAAGGAAAAATTTATGATACATTTATGGAATAAACTTGAAAAGTACAACAGCTTTACAGTGCAAAGTTTAAAATACCCACAGCAACACAACATCCTTTCACTACAAAGCAAGTCTGTTCATTGACAACTGCAAACTGCAATTACACTGCAAATTGCAATTACATTCACAAATCTAATTTAACACCAGCTCAGCTTTTGATCACAACATATGGCTTGACTCTACTGCTTGCATACGTTAAGTCTAGTCACAACAATATTTTGGAAAAAATTATCCATCTGTAACATATGGAATTAATCCTGTCACTTATGCTGGCTTTGTCATCACAACATCACAACACTGCAATGAGCACAGCACTAAGCCACCACATTAGTAATCTGTTGTTCTTTTTTTTTATTAACAGGACAAAAGAACTGACATTCTTATACTTCACAGGATAAAAAGTTTCTGAGCTTCACCTATTAACCAGAAAAAGGTTTTGAGATACATGGATATGAAAAGAGAAGAAAATGAACAGTAAAGACAGAAAAAGCATCTCAGTTTAATCTGGCAAGGAACTTCAGCCATGTACAATGAGATTATTTCCATACAATCAATCTCTGTAATTTACTCACAAAACCTTTTTCCTCCTAAAGGTTTAATCTCATAGGTTAAGCTATTTTATGCAATTCCTCACTTACAAGAAGAATAATAGAAAAGACCCATTTTAGCTTTTGCAAATAGAAGGAAAGAGAACCAGAAAAACCCCTAAATGTATCAAGAAAAATAGCACTCAGCTCTCCATCCCCGTTTTAAAAGGGGTCTCACACTGGCATTCTCAGTCTTAAGACTTTGCAGAATTTGCCCAAGAATGAGTGGAAGAACCTGGCTGATTCAGTCTTGACCTTCCCTCCAATTGTACTGAGATACAAACTTCATCTCCAAGCCCTACCTCAGGCTGTTGCTCCTCTTGCCTTCGTGAAGCGTAGGCTTATTTTCACCAACCACACAAGAACTACAAGAAGTAAAAAGAAATGGGAGAGAATTAAAAATTAATGGCATAACCCAGAATATTTCCTCAAGAACTGTCAGGGAAAAAAATATTTGTCTCTACAGTCTCTGACAAAGGTTGAAGTAATAAAAGTAGCAAACAGATGTCACCTCTTCAACTCTACTGCCATTAAAAGAACCACAACAAACCAATAGCAACTCTCCCAGCAGTATGTAAAACTAGCCTGCTTCAGTATGGTTTGTGAGGAGGCTCTAAAGCCAAAGCAGAGTTTCTGCAACAGCAAAAATCTTGGTAAACTTAATCAGTAGCTCTGTCTTGTCCATATGAACTACATCAAGGCAGTTTTTAGGCAGATTTTAGGAATCATCTGTATTTCTAGGACTTCACTGCTGCACAGAATAGGGGAACAGTCACAATCTTAATATTCAACTATAGTCATACATGTTGTTTTATCTGCATCATGTGACCACATATATTTATAAATATGCCAGGGTTAGAAGATCAGTCAGCTAGTATCTGTGTGACAAATCCATGAGACTAGGTTTTTACCTTTATTGAATGGTTTCCATGTTTTAGTTTAACAACAGTGATGAAGGAATCTTGGAAGCCCAAAGTTCTCCCTGAAGCTGGCAGAGTGCTGTGATTGGACTTGGGTAGTAATGTGAGGCAATTACAGAAGACACTGAATGCATGACGAGTGCTTATTCTCACTGCCATCTCACTGATATTGAAGCACTTAAAATGCTCTTTCTTTACTACAGCATTTTGGGCTAACGTCAGAACTCCCTTTCAGGAGCCCCTGATTAGAGGTTTTCTTTTTCCTCTGAAAGTCCTGTACCAGGGCTGAGAAGATAAATGAGACTTGCAGCTTCGGTCTTCAGAGATGTTTATTCTATTTCTTATCTCAAGTTCTGCACACCGCCAAAACCTGGCTTAATGTGCCAAGAAATACAGCTTAACCCATCCCTGACAGACAATCCCAAGGTTTTTTAAAGGTTTCTAGTCCAATCAACTCTTAAAACGTACTATGTCTACAGTTTTGTGCCAATAATCACTACCTATTCTAAACATGCAATTTTTACATCACACCCATTCTACCAATGTCTCTGTGCCACCCTCACAGCAGAAAATGGAGCAGCAGAAGAAGATGAGACAAAGGCCCAAAATTCTCCATCTTGCTCTCATCTGCCTCCATACTAAAAACCCAAAACTACAAATTTTCACCCTGTGACAAACTAAACTACTATTTATTTCAAATCTTTATTGCTTTTAATTAATCTCTAAGTGTTGGAAGTTTTTCCCTTGGACTAAGGTCAAAGGCAGTGCTTTCCTGGGGTCCCAGCCAGGGTCTCGGACCCCTCAGGGCAGCTCGAGGGATTTTCCACATGCCCTGGACTTCAACAGGCTACCTCCATTTGAGCTATTTCATAGTGCAGTGTTTTATTTTATTAAATAAAGAAAGAGCAATCCTGAACAACTTATTCATAGAATACATTTGCAGTCCTGCTCTGAGGAGTGGACAGACAAGTTTGGCTCCTGCCCTATGGTCAGGTGAGGCTGGAGAAAAGCTGGCTGGTATCTGGGTGACAGCATACTTCAGCACACATATATGATGGCAAGCCTCTCCCTTCCCCAAATACAACATTCTCCTGCAGTTGGATTAGCACTCTGCATTCCTGTTTCTAGAAAGCCATTTTGCTTTCTAGCTTTGCTTAAAATAAGTTTGTTTAAAAGAGCATTTGCCTTGGCAGTATGAAGCAAGTGAGTGTAATTCTGTCCACTGGCACATCTCCCTCCATGCAGCAGAGGGATTTCAGGAATTTGTGCCTTCTCGCTGTCCACTGCTCATGGTCAGCCAGCAAACCACAGATCACAGCGCAGGCTGGGCAAGAAAAAAGCAGAGTGGCCAAGATCCTGGCTTCTGCATGGTCTCTGGAGCAAAATTCCCCACGAAACCCAACAGAGTCCCACAGCTTGAGCAAGCAACAGCTAGAGACACAGCTGTTGACACAAAAAAAATACACACTGCACACAGTCCAAGAGGTTCATTAAACAAGCTATTCAAAAACATACAAGAAGTCTGTGCAGGCAAAATAAGCACTCCAGTGGTTTTGCTACAAAGCACAATATCATTTTAAAACCAGGACCCTCCTTCCAAGGAGTCAAGTCAAGGAAACCTGGATGTCAGAGTAAGCTGAAATGGCAGGTTGAAGCTGACCTGCTCTTCTGCTTCAGTATTTCCACAATTTACGAGTGGTGCAGACAGATCTAAAACAGCACAGCAGAAAGAAACCTGCAACCTGACTGAGACACACCAGCCACGGACGCCTCACTCCAGACAGTCTGCCAGTTTTGTGGGCTTAAGTAAACTCAGCACCTTTTTATCCTGTCCTGTCTCTCATAGACTGGTTTAACTACTTGTTGACTTAAGACAGTAAACCATACTGGAAAGCAGGTTTAGTTTAAAAAAAAATCACTTCTTTCCCTTCCACGCTACCAAGGCATTTTTAGTTCAGATGATCAAACAGCTGCAGGAAGAACTGCAGCCTTAAAACTTGAGGAACAGCATGAAGCAGAGATGCTGAAAACCAACTGCCCTCCGAGAAAATACTTGTTCAACTACAGCATCACTCAGAGTGTACCAATGCTCTGAGCTCAGTTCTCAACTGGTTTGTGTGCAAAATACCACAATGTTTTGCTGGCAGTGAATCAGCTGGCCCTAAATACAACCTTTTACAACAATAAAGTTCTAAGCTTGATTAAGGCCTGCTGGCATTTGAAAACATGTCTCTTATCTACACTGTGATCTTCAAAATAATGAATTGCAAGTTTTGATTAAAGAATAGACCCCTATACAAAAGCACTACATGGTATTTTTTCCCCATCAAGTGACATTTTAGAAAACCTCATCCCATTCTCACCACTAACTAAATTATATGTCTGATACTGGTGGGGGTGGGAGGAGAGATCTTCTTTAAAGTTTACTCATGCTAATTAGCACCAGTTTTTAACTGACCTATGCCTTCAGAGAAAACAAGCTGTTTGTTTCCAGCTCCAGCCTCTGCAGGGAATTCATGGAACAATACTTCCATGGCCAAATAAGAGAATGGGCAGCCACAATGACAGGCAAGTCTGCTACCATCTTCTTCCAGGACAAGTGGGCCTGTGGGAATCTCATAAGGTTTAATAATTGAAAGGACCTGGGTTGGGGCAACCCCCCATTATCAATACAGACTGGGACATGAAGGGACTGAGAACAGCCCTGCTGAGAATTTGAGGGTGCTGGTGGATGAGAGGCCAGACTGGCAATGAGCACTTGCAGCACAGAAAGCCAACTGTGTCCTGGGTGCTGCGTCAAAAGCAGCGTGACCAGCAGGGCAAGGGAAGTGATTCTGTCCCTCTGCCCTGGTGACACCCCACCTGCAGTGCTGCATCCAGCCCTGGGGACCCCAGCACAGGAAGGACACTGACCTGTTGGACTGAGTCCAGAGGAGGCCACCAAGATGGTAAGATGGCTAGAGCACCTCTCCTGCAAGGAAAGGCTGAGACAATTGTGGTTGTTCAGCCTGGAAAAGAGAAGGCTTTAGGGTGACCAGCTTTCCAGTACCTGAAGGGAGCCTACAAAAACCATGCAAAGGGACATTTTAGATGAGCTGTAGTAACAGAACAAGGGGGAATGGCTTCAAATGGAAAGAGAGAAGATTCAGATTAGATAACAGGAAAAAGTTCTTTACTGTGAGGGTGGTGAGGCATTGGAACAGGTTGCCCAAAGAGGCTGTGGATGCCCAATCCCTGTAAGAGTTCAAGGCCAGTATGAATGGGACTCGGAGCAACCTGTCTAGTGACAAGTGTTTCTGTCAACTGCAGGAAGGCTGGAACTAGATGATCTTGTGTCGCAATTTGACACGAATGA
Source organism: Phylloscopus trochilus trochilus (assembly GCA_016584745.2). Lineage (NCBI taxonomy): Eukaryota > Metazoa > Chordata > Aves > Passeriformes > Phylloscopidae > Phylloscopus > Phylloscopus trochilus. The sequence continues at coordinate 20,728,293 of WQNJ02000016.1, read as the reverse complement.
ACAACACTCACACACTGAGATGTCCAAGGCAAAAAAGGGGCAGTTTATTTACAGACCTTGACATTTATAGAATTCCAACAGTGACCATGGATTGGAGGAAGAAAACTGTCTTCTTCAACCACACTGGTCAAACCAACAGTCCATCAATTCTCTCCAGAATTTCAGAATGCTGAAAGAACTTTAGAAAACTTTAGAACAACAGGACGACAATCTTGAAGATCCCTTCCAACCCAGGAATTCTATGCTCTTGTTTTCAGGTGCTTAGATCTGCTCAAGTTACACTGGAGGTGAAATTTTCCATGCAGAAGACCTGTTTCTAGACTCACTAGAGTACAGACAAGGCTGGGTACTCAGCTAGCAACATTCTCCTCAGCAGCACTGACAAAAGTCCATATATTTTGGGAATTAGTCAAATACCTTGAACTCCAGGCTGACCTAGCCTATCCACGTGAAAGACACTATCCTTGTACATCTGTGTATTCACAGAAGGTATGTGTGTGCTGTGATATTTGAAATATAATTTGAAGCCTCTGAGAGAAGACTGAATGTACCTTGCTGCTACACAGATAACTAACTGAAGCACACAAATCTGTATGCACTTCCTTACACCATGTCCAATAGCAAAAGGGGCCAATTCAGATCAAATTCTGGCAACCATCTGAACAATTTACATCCATGCATTTCCAAATTTCTTGGAGTTTAATTTTCCAACCTGTGTTTTGGGCTTTTTTTCTTTTTTAAGTTTACTTTCCTAAAGAAATGACACAAGGTAAGAAGGCATCTTATTTGTCTGTGCTTGTTCACCCAGAGCTAAATTTCAAACAATTTTGGCAAGCAGGGAAGAGTCTCACAGTCATTTAGAGGTGCAACACACAGCACTGCTCCTCCGGGAGAAAAAGATCACTGAAGATTAGAGGAGGTGCATGTGAAAAAGAGGTGGACAGCAGAACTTGCCAGGGAACAGAAGGAAATTCAATCCCAAGTTGAAAAGCCACAGGCAAAAAAACCCTGTTCTGACAATTATTTACAGTGTTCCATAATATGTATACTGCAATATCTCATAACCTCAAGTTCTACTTACCATGAGATTTGGCATGAACATGTGAAACCAATCAAATTCCACTCCTCCAGCTACTTCAAAGGCCTGTAAGAGCCCCTTGTGTGATATATCACATACTGAAAATCTCAAACACGACAGTGCACTTCTTTCAGATGCACTGGGAGATGCAGCTTTTAGGCACTCATAAAGATCAGAGATTAGGAAGTATTTCTGTTCTCTGATCTGCCAGGAGACTGTCTTAATCAGGGATTCATTCTCCTGCTTCGAGTACTACCAAATAAATTCCTGCAGCTCGAAGAAACAAAGAGGGGTCTGATCTTGCTCCTTATAACCCAGCAAGAAGAGGCTTTGCCTCTGAAAATTTCTTGAAAGAACTCCTTGATGATTGAATCTACACCTCAAACACCTTTTTTCCAGGCAAGTGGAATTCTTGTGCTTATTGCATCTTTGTTAGCCCAAAGGGGCCTGCCATTCACTGAGCCATTAAAAATAGTTGCTTATATGTACATGTGTGAAAAAATTAAGCCCTTTTGCCAACTCTTAAGATACCTAGGCAACCAAACAGGAATGTTTGAGACCACTGAATAAACTGCAAACCTAGAATTCAGCCATTACTCATCTCTATTGATAGACACCTATTTCCTCTCAAGATCTTGTTTCTACAGCACACACAGGACAGCCATTGCTACCAAGAAAAGTATTGCCAAAGAGGGACTGTATTCTTCCCATGCACATAGGCATTATTCTCTTCTCCCCAAAACAGCAAGCTCAGAAAGGAACGCACAGAAAAGTTCAACATCTTCCAGCAATGCTTACCCTGAAGGGAGAGGCTGGCAAAGCAGAGGTAGAAAGAATTCCCTGCCATGCTATTTCCCATCAGCCCTCCAGTTCTCCTAATATAAACCAGCTTCAGCAGCACTTCTTCTTTGCATGAAATCCTCTCATGAACTCATTTTTCATACTTGACAGCCTTAGTTGACCAAAGTGTTTCAGTTCTAGCTTCATATTTAGGCATCTGAAACTCTCTTAGCTTGCAGTCTCAAGAACACAAGAGGTACATGCACTCACAAACCACGGCTTCTAAAAAAGCAAGTTAAAGAACAAAAGACCTTTTCCTGTTTAATTTCAGTGAGGTAGTTCAGTGAGAAAATTCAAACACCACACAGACAATTCATTAGAGTATCCTCCTACAGTAGGGCTAAACTTCTTCCTTTACTATCTTGTCGAAATTTGCTTCCTTCAGACAATGATTCAACTGAATCGATAAAAAAGCTCTCAAAAAATCTCTCATGCTCCTACCTATAAAAACAACATAGTCAGCTAGTTTTTAACAAGATTTTTATTGGATGTTTTCCTCCTCCTGAGCTATACAGAAATTCAGAAGCAGCACTTTGTTTCCTCAACATATTGACACTGCAAGAGGGAAATAAAAGTTGTCTGTAGTCATATAATTGCCCTGTATTTTCTATGTGCTGCACACACATCAGAACAGGTAGTAAAGAAACTAGGAAAGGAGTCACCAAACTACAGCTTGTTCCACCTTTTATTGGAAAGGAACAAATTTCTGTGTTTCATCCCCTCAACAAACAAATCTAAATATATTTATTAGTGCTTTTGATAGCTACAATATTCATTAACATTGCAGAAGGTACCCACATCTCATGGTACTCAAAGTGTTCATCCTGTAGCCTCCAAGGTAGGATTGTATGTAAATCCCTGTTTTACAAAAAAGTAACTGAGTTATATGAATGCTTAAATGCATCTACAAATCTGACCTCTGTTAGCTACACAAGTAGTTAGAAGGCTCGTGGAACTTTCAAAGCATTTCAATTTTGCAATCTGAATTTTCCTTTTTTTTTTGTTTTGGTCCTTCTAGGATCCCCACACCCCCCTCAGGACAGCACTTCTCCCTAGTAACAAGGCACCACCACTCACCCTTGTTCCTCTAAAGTTGCTGTGGGAAAGACAAGAGATAGGCTAAAGACTGAATTTGAGAGCAAGCTGTTGAATAATAAAGTGGAGTCCTTCAGTGAGAATACAGCACACCTCACACAGTCATGCTACAACTGAGCCAAAACTGACCTGAACTGGACATAAACCACAGGCACACACAAAACATTACGTCACAAACAGAATCGTGTGCAAGCCCTCTAACACCAGTATCCCTGGCCAGAACACAGCTTCCATCAGCTTGGCATGAGATACAGCAATAAAAACTTCTCTGCATCTATGTGCACCAAGTGTGCTGTGTTCCTTTCATCATCTAAACCTGCAATTTCACTAGCAATGGATATTTGATTTAGCTGGTATAGCCTGTACACTTCACACTCATATTATGCGCTGCATAAGCACATCTCATTTGGATGCTACTACCCTTTAACAGGATCACTTATTTTATGTAAACAGAAGAGGCATATCAGTACTTCAGAAGATACAGACCCAACTTTTCTCCCACTGACAAACTGTTGCACTCTACTCACTGTCTGACTTATCTAACAAAGCACCTTCCATGCTTAATGTCTAACCTACGAAGAAAGCAAACCCAAAATAACAGATACCCACTGAAGTCTCAGCACCATACTCTGCAACAGAGTATTTAAGATTATGAGGCTTTTTTTCATACTTATGCACAGAAATCTTACAAATGTTTACAAACAATCATCAGCTCCACATGGTGTCTACTCCGTTGATAGCCTGCTCATACTCAGAAGGATGCATCAGCTGAAACCTGTCTGCCAATTAATGTAACAGCCACAAATTTAGAAACTGGAATGTACTTCAAAATTATCACAAAGGTGACCTACTCCACATATTGCATGTTATCTCTTTGACATAAACCCACGCCTTTGAAACTCAACTGAGCAATTGGCTCTGTAATCACAGATGGTTGTAGAGCATGGCTCTGGTTTCTCATGACTCAGAAGTTCACAAATTTCAAAATGCTTATTTTTACCCTCTGAGCATCAATGAGGTGTTCCTGCAGAATGAACTGGGCAGAATATGCAGCCTAAATTCAGGCACCTGCACACTAGAGTCAACATCCATTTGCATGCTTTGGGAGTTAAAACAAAAGTCAAAGACAACTACATTCATTTTGCTTGAAAGGAGGTGTTGAAACATGAGAGAATATGTGGCCTGGGACACTGAAAACATGTTTATCAGTGAAAGACAAGAAAGCATTCTCATATGCTCTGTGGTTTTACAGGTTATTGCTATTACTCTGACTGGGGCTAATTGATGAAATGAGTAAGTTGAGGTGAATCAGGATGCTAACGCACTGCACTGCAAATTCATGAACAAACATTAGCCCAAATCCTTACTCTTTTAAGAGGTTGCAGAGGTTGTAAAGATACCGCTAAATTTAGAAACATGGGACAGAAATGCCACAGTGATGTGGCTCAAGTCTGGACAGGAACTCAGAAACTGACAGTTTTTTAGAACCTACACATCTATCCAAGTCACTTTCCTATTAATCGTATTTCAGTGTGAATTATGTGAATTCAGCAAAGATCCAAAGAACCAAAATAATTTTATTAGACCTTCCTGTATCCAGCAGCTTGGGCTAAGATATCCTACCTCCAGACCATGTAAAGCTATGAACCAAGTGATACCTCTGGTTTTGGAAAACCCTCTGCAAAACACTCCCAAGCAGAACAAAAGGAAAATAGCACAGCTACTGCGTGTGTATGGAGTTCTACAAGAAGCAGGTTTCCCACTCTGTTCTGTTACCTACAGAAGCAGCAAGCAAAAGAAATGGATGAAGAAGTTCTCCGGTGTCAATGGCTGTCTGCTGAAATATGCAGAAGCTGCACCTCAAAAGTACCAGCAGACACATTCACTTTTGCTATGAACACTTTGAAACGCAATTCTTATGATGGTAAAATTGGGTTTCCAGAGGACAAAATAATTTTCCCCAACTGCCAAGCACATTACTTATTGGTAGTGTTCTTCTGTCTGTCCCTTTCATCCTACTCTCTAAACACTATCTGTGAACTGGCAGAACTACTCTTTCAAAATCCTTAGGTGAACACAAAGCTGAAAACAGTTTCATGACATGAGCCCATCTTCTGGCAACAAGTAAAGAAACAGCTCTACCGTGGTAGGGAACTGAAGAAAAAACTCCTCAAAGACAGAGCTCCAGGGTAGCAAATTCCAGCCTGCAGTCACAGAATCCCCACGATAACACAACTCAGTACTATTGACACACTCACAGGAAAGCTGTTCTACTTGCAAGTCCATCCAGCTGTTACACCACTCATTTAACCTGTAAAGGACTCTGTACCTACCAAATTCAATATATATATATATATATATATATATATATATATATATATATATATATATATATATATAAAAACCAACAACTCTATTTCCATGACTATCTGCTATCCTTCCAAGAAATGATAAAACCCCTCAGCAACTCCTGATCCCAGTTCCTCACAGACAGGCCTTTACAGGCTACACTGTAACTGGCTGTCTTGCTGTCCTTCTGAAGGACAACTACCACTTGTGCAACATGAGAGATGTGCATCCTAGCAAGGCAAGACCAGGATCCCCAGATGCAGCACGCAGGTGGTTTGGACACTTCAATTTCACCAGCAGTCATGGTGTTCAGCTGTGGTGTAGGCTCTTGCTCTCTCTCCAAAGCCTGCACACACTTCCTGAGATAGACAGACCTCTCAACTAGCAGACAGCCTGAAGGGCTTACCCACTGGAAGATACACACCTGGGAGCTCCAGTGTAGTGCTTGATATTCAGGGTCATCAGGACATTTAAATTCTTGTACATGGACATACCAAGTTCCTGCAGTGTTCAAGTGAAACTACAAAGCAGGTCAACTAAAGGCAGGGGAAGGAAGGAGGCAGGAGTAGAAAACAGCTCCTCTATTTTTTTAAATTATTATTAGAAAAAGAAGTGTACAGGAAGAGAACTTGTCACTGAGTGCATGCATGTTTTCATACAAATCTATAAACTGTGGTTAATATTAAAGTTACATTCCCCTGAGTCCTTTTTTAGAAAGGGAGGAAAACACTGCAAAAGTTTTAAGTTCAAATACAGAACCACAGTATTAACTAACATGTTCAAACCACCTGAAATCTGAATGGCCCTTTAAAAAAAATTCAACAACTGAAAGTCTGATCTCAGATTCAATTCACATAGGTATTTGCAAATATGTTTCTAACTACCAAGAGAATATGTTGGTCAGATTTTGTACTAAATCATCTATGAAAGACAGCCAGCGTCCTGTCTCCTGACAGGACAAGGAGAGCTACAGAATCCTTTCCCACTGGCACTGGCTGGCAAACCACATGCTGTGATATCACTTCAGGCAGACACAGTTACACACCACTCCCATTAAATCTGGAGCACACTTATCTCTTGCCTGCTCTCATTTCTACATTTTCAAAGACTGCCCCAAATCTCTTTCTACAGTTTTCCTGAATAGCAAATAAGGAAAAAGAAGATGCTTTCCAAAGTATTATTTTTAAAAAGTACTCGTATGACTCTCCCACAAATAGATGTCAATACCACGTGCTTCATTCACAGTTGTGGTGGCAGCAGCAGCAATGTTTCATCATATTTACCATATGGGAGAAAGAATACACTGAAAAATCAATTTAACTCTTCTAGCACCAAGCTACACAATATCCAAGCCTACAGTTAAGAAGCCAGAGTGCCAGACACTGTGAGGACTGAAAATCACAAAAAGCAACTTAAAATTGAAATTTACAATACAATAGTCAATCCAAGTTACCCAATCTTGAAAGTCTACTGAGTGCCACAGACAGCAGGGCACAAACCAGTGCCACAGCCACAAGCTAGATTTTTCAATTAATAAACTCATTTATCTTAGGATAAAAAATTTTCCCCTACTGTGTAAGGTCTATCCCCTACTAAAATACAGTAGAGAAACCCCTGGAATCTGTTTGGTTTGGGTTTTTTAATTTTTTTTGCTTTACTCTGTTAGCTTCCCAAGAAGGAATACTTCCATTAATGAGGTGAACAGTAGTTGCACAGATACACATCTCTGCAAAATGGGGAAGTGTCATTCCAGACACCCTGGGTATTTCTTTCAACTAGTATTGTCACCATCACATTTGCAAAACAGCATCTAACTTGTAAAAGACCATCCACTCCGTTCTCTCACTTTTCCAACCCACCAGTTGCAAGTTTCTGCAAAGTTTTACCAAAGAAAAATACTCTCTTCCTGAAAGCTAGCAAAATTAAACACCTCTGTTGTATGGATATCTGCATCGGTACATGAATCTTCCTCAAGAGAAAAGCCCAGGCTATGCCTGTGACACGAGTTACGTTCAAGAGCTAGGTTAATTCTAACTGTTTTCAGAGGTGAATTCAGAAAAGGTCACAACTGTTTAGAGACCAGGAAAAAAAAAAAAAAGAAAAAAGAAAAAGAAAAAAGAAAAACTGTTAGTCTCGGTTTTCCGCAGCTTCCTGCCAGAACCAAACACATCCCATGCTCTTATCACTAAACACCTCGATCAGGAGCGTTGTGCCACGTCCGTGAATCCCGAAATCAGGTAACAGACGTAACGAAGGAGCTGAGGACACGCGGACCAGGACCCTTATCAATGGCCCCAAGAGTCGCATTTCCCCAGGTTTCCTGTCCAGCTGCAGATCCCCGGCCAGCAGGGCAGGGCAGGGCAGGGCAGGGCAGGGCAGGGCAGGGCAGGGCAGCGCGGGCCTGCTCGCGGGACGCCCCTGGCAGGGCAGCGGCCTCCGGGCCTCCTCTTGCCCCGCGAGCGGGGCCAAACGCCTCAGCCCACCCGCTACCAGGGGAGCTCGCCCGCCCGCCCGCCGGGAGAGGTCCCTCGGTCCCGCCGCCTGCGAGGTCACCGGCGGGGCAGCGCCGGACCAGCCTCGGCTGCAACTCTCTCGTCAGGCCCGGGGAGCGCCTCCAGCAGCGGGAGCGAGGAGGGCCACCGCGCCCCGGCCACCTCCCTGTCCAAGCGGGCGCTGCCCGGCAGCACCTCCGGGCCGGCACCTGGAGGGGCAGGGCCGGGTGCGTGCCAAGGGCGAGCACCGAGGAGACACGGCCGCGCCGCTCGTAGCCCCCTCCCCTCCTGCGGGGCACCGGGAGAACCGCGACACCCCCCATCCGCTCCCCCTTGCACGCACCCGCCGCGACCGGGGTCGGCCCCAGAACGGCCCCGCCACCCCCCGGCTTGGCGGGACGCGGCAGCGCGGCCACCCTCCGTCCCCGCTGACCTGCCGTGCTGGGCGATGGGAGCGGCGGAGCCGCCGCTGTGGCCGGGGCGCTGCGGGCGGAGCGGGCGCGGGGCGCGTTAGCCGGACAACGTGCTGCACGAGTCAGCGCGAGGCGGGGCCTCCGCGGAGCACCCTGGGCGCTGTAGTCCTCCTCCGCTGCCGGTTGCTCAGCACCGGGCGGCAGAGGACTACAGCTCCCAGCCCGCAGCGCCCGCAGGCCGCCGGCCCCTCCTCCTCCTCCGCCCTCGCTCTCGCCGCGCGGCTCCTCCGCCGGCGGCCGCGCCGCTCCGACGCGGGGCCTCGCGGCGCCGTGTCCGCGCCGGGCTGCCGCTCGGAGCTGTGCCGGCGGAAGGGCCGCCAGGGGCTATCGGGATTTCTGCGGGAGCCCCGGAGCGTGCGGGGTGCCATCACCGGGCTTCCAAGCGCCCTCAGCTTCCGTGGGGGGCGGGGACCCGTCTGGCAGGGAACTGAGCCACGTCTGTGAGGCTGCTTCTCCCTGTTCTGGTGAAGCAACTCTGCGGCCGCGGGGGCTGCTCTGAGCCAAGCCCGGCTTGGTGCAGGAGCTCCGGCTTGGCACCGACCTTCAAGCCCTGGACTGGGAGCCAGCAGCGCTGCCCGGGTGTCCGTGCCTGCCGTGGCTGCTGGCAGCGTGCTGGCACACGCCTGGCCGTCCTTGGAAGCCCTTTGGGAATGTGTACAGGTGTAAGGAGTAAGAGAGACCCTTAGGGCTGGGACTGCACGGGGTGTCCATGTGAAAACACGCCGTGGGTCTAATGAGGAGTGAAATCGCAGGGGTATCAGATCCAAACGACGTCAGCTCTGAAGTTATCCACGACTCCCTCGATGAGCAGCCCCGCTTGCCACTGCTGTTCTGGCCTTTTGCTTTCTCTCTTGCAGAAGCCTCTCCTGCTGGAAGAGAGTTAAATGTTACACCCGCAAAAGATGAAAAATCTGTGTTACACCACCTGTTTAAGGGGAATTTGATGATACTCCAAATTACTAGGCTGATACATACAAATATTTTTCTGGTCAAGAAAACATTTGTTATTAGAAAGATGTGTTAAGAGTTGATTATAACAACTGGTTGTGTCCTGGAATTGTCTCTATCCTTTTCCTGCTTCTCTCTTCTGTTTCTGATAAGTCGCAGTTCAATGACAGTATAGTTTAAACACCCATTTAGTCTGAGCACACATTTGTTGTCTAAATACAGTTTCATTTAAACAGATGTAAAGGTATGTTCTCTGATCTTTTCTTACTTCACATTCTGGGTTAGTTTAGGATTAGGCTGAGCTTTGCAAGTATGTGGTATGTGGAAATCAAGTCCAGACATGTTGATACAGTTAAGAGTTTTACTTCCTGTTTCAACTTGCTATAAAAGCACAAAGCAGGCATTTCATGTGTGAATGATCAAAACACACTAAATGAAAAAAGATGCAAGCTATGCAGACCTTCAATTCTGAGGAAGAACCATCCAATGCCTGACATAAAAAGAAGAAAATTACAGTTTGGGCATTTTAATCTAATGCTGTACACTGATTCCAAATACATTTGGTGGGGGGTTTTTTGTTATTTGGTTTTGGTGTTTGTGTGTGGGGTTTTTGTGGTTTTGTTTTGTTTGGGGTTTTTTTGTTTTGTTTTTGGTTTGTTGGTTTTTTGTTTGTTTGTTTGTTTGTTTGTTTTTGTGTTTGTGTTTGTTTTTGGGTTTTTTCCCCCACAACTGGTGGGTGAAAGTCACTAGATCAGAACAAGTTGGTTGATGCTTTTGGGGCGTGTGCCCAATGGCTTTATTGGCATTCAAAGACATCGGCACTTCAAGTAGTGTCATTTCTAGATGCAGCTGCTCCCCCTGACCATAGCTGCTTGCTTCTGAGTCTGCTTCTAATCCCACCTCTTCCAGGCATCAGCCTTGCCCAGCCACAAGCTTTCTGTGACACCAGATCCACCACAGGGCTGTCCTGTAGCAGGTATAGCCCTATGAACATTGGCTAAGCAGCACGTGAGAGGCCCTTATGCTCTGCAGCCTGAATATCAAGTTGCAGTAGTGTCCCTCACACAGCTGATCAAAGGTTTTATCCTCAGATTTGCTCAACTATGAGTGTGTGCCAGGTTTATACTCAAGCCCCAGCTATTTGCAGTGTCATGTGTTTGGTTCAAGCTGATACTGATACTGAGTGACAGTTCAGTATTTTTTTAACTGCAGCTCCTCCTACTACACCACCAATGGTGTTTTGTTCAAAATCTGTGAGCCCCTTGACAGGCTACAGATCTGTTCCCAAGCTTTCCACTGTTTCAGCTGCAAAAGTTCAGTGATTTTTTGGTCAGAGCATGAGAGCACTGCCTTAGCCTGCAGGAAAGACCTCACCTAATCTGATCTGATTGACAAGCTCTGTGCTTTTGGGAATACTGTGAACCTTGCTGGCCTGATTTTATTTTAGCTTGAGATGCTGCACCCTGATTATGTCAACACTGTTGGTACTTTTATGTATACTTACGTCAGGCAGTGTTTCCTTTGCTGGCTCAGCAAGAGCTATGGTGGCTGAACATGCCTTTACAACGATTGAAGGAAGATGCAGGTCTCTACTAACATGAAAGAGTGTGGCTGGAGATTCTGCCTGTGCTGTTCCAGCTTGGTCTGTGGTGCACAACACTTCTGAAAGTGGAGAGGGAGGGCTGAAATGGGAGGAAGTTTATCAAAAGCAAGGACCTCTGCCAGCAGGAGGTCTAGAGGTGCTCTTGTGCCAGGACTGTGCCAGAGATCCCTCTGACAACTGTGATGTCTCTGCAAGAGCCTATGTGACTGTAAATTGTATTCTGCTCCGTTGTGAGTAATGAATGAGAGAGTTGGCATAACTGAACACTCCATTAATTAGCAATTACAAGATGGGTCACTAGTGTCTTCTGAGAAGCCTAATGTGATGTGTAAATCCCATTCTTAACATTTAATACATTGAATATCTTCTTTAAATGTTGCCATTGACATGGGATTGTTTTGAGATCAGTGGCAAATGCCAGTAGTGAAGAGAGGGCATGGTAGTTGATTCTCGGATTTCTTTAGTGTTTCAACTCTACTTAAAATGCACTTCTTTTTTTATACTTAAACAGCCTCACAGAATGGTTATCAGCCACAGCACAGTATATCTGAAGTAATTTTGTTGTGCAATGAGGCAGAAAGCCTCCTCGTGAACAGGCCACTGTTTTAGCTATAGAAATTTCCAGGATTTTTTGGGATTTCCAGGGCTAGGAATGAGGAGGGGAAGCTAAGTGCACTTCTGCCTGCCCTCCCTTCCTCTTTCCTTCTTTTCTTCCCTACCTCCTGCCTTCATCTTCCATCCATTCTGCTCTCTTCTTTCTCTTTCTTAACAAGTTTTTTTTACATAAGGTTTCTTAAGAACTGATAGGAGTAATGGTGACATCAGCCAGAAGAGCTCGATTGTCTTCAGTGATCTCTGGTTTGTAGCAGATAGAGACCCAGTGCAACATTTGAATCGGTGCCTGAACAGATTGCCAGGGAAGGTACCAGGCTGTTTCCTGGATGGGCCTATGTCTGTCCCTGTCACAAAAGATTCTTAAGAACTTGTAATAAAGAACAAATCACCACTACCACCCAAAACAAACAAACAAACAAACAAACAAACACCCCAAACAAACCCAAAACTACTTGAGCATTAGGAATGTTATTCAAGATCTGACCTAAACTGATGTGTGCCTGTGTCCCAGTCCAGTAGCGGGGCATGGCAGGCAGGGGCACGGCGGTGGCACGGCGGGGCTCGGCGGGCGGGGCACGGCGGGCGGGGCTCGGCGGGCGGGGCACGGCGGGCGAAGCACAGCGGGCGGGGCACGGCGAGGGCTCGGTGGGGGCACGGCGGGCGGGGCTCGGCGGGCGGGGCACGGCGGGCGGGGCACGGCGGGAGCTCGGTGGGGGCTCGGTGGGGGCACGGCGGGGGCTCGGTGGGGGCACGGCGGGCGGGGCACGGCGGGCGGGGCACGGCGGGGGCTCGGTGGGGGCTCGGCGGGCGGGGCACGGCGGGCGGGGCACGGCGGGCGGGGCTCGGCGGGCGGGGCACGGCGGGCGGGGCTCGGCGGGCGGGGCACGGCGGGCGGGGCACGGCGGGAGCTCGGTGGGGGCACGGCGGGCGGGGCTCGGCGGGCGGGGCACGGCGGGGGCTCGGTGGGGGCTCGGTGGGGGCACGGCGGGCGGGGCTCGGCGGGCGGGGTACGGCGGGGGCTCGGTGGGGGCTCGGCGGGCGGGGCACGGCGGGAGCTCGGTGGGGGCACGGCGGGCGGGGCACGGCGGGCGGGGCTCGGCGGGCGGGGCTCGGCGGGGCTGTGCCGGTCCCGCGGGAGCGGCGCTGCCGCGGGGCTGGGGCGCCCCCTGCCGGCCGCGCTCCGTCAGCGCCCCTCGGGGATGCAGCGGGCCCGCGCGGTGCGGGGTCACCCCGCAGCCTCCACAGCCCTCCCTCAGCCTTCTCTTCTGGCGTGGTTTTGGGAGACATCATCCATCTCAGACTGTGAGGCAGAAGAAGAAAGACAGAATGACTAGCAACTCCGCTGGATTTCTTTTACCGTCCTCCCTGGAGGAGACGCTGGTTTCTGTCATTTCGATGTCACTCGCTGCATGTTATCGCCCAGAAAAGCACCCGAGGGCCACCCGCAGCGTGCTTCACTCCCTCGGATCGGGAGTATGGCCTGTGTTCACGTTGCTCTGAAACAGCGTCATCTAAACATGCTAAGAGGGAAGTTCGAGAGCGGTTCTGCTGCGCCCAGGAGGGATCCGGCTGCTCTGCCACTCGAACAGCACCGAGGTGGCAGCCTGCCATGTCAAGAGTGCCAGCCAGTGCACTGGTGTTGTGCTCCCGAGGCTGGGAAGGTCTAGGAGCTGTTCCTTCTACACTGCTTCTATGACGGAGTTGCTATATGTGGTTGGAAAGGGCTTCAACAAAGATGATTTGGTAAATCAGAGGAACCAAACCCTACATGGGACTAGTTCAACTGTCTCTGGACTTTACAATTTTCCCTTAAAATTTGCGTGAGATGTGAGACCAGTTCATCACGAGTGGTTGCTGTGAAGGGAAGCTGATGACTGTGAGCAAGGCTCTAATAGCCCGGGTCTAGCCCTAGCTGCCGTGCTGGTGACTGCAGCATGGGCACAGGCAGGTGTGCAGTCCACAGTGTGCGTGTGGAGGAGGACAGTGCTGATGGCAGAGGGGGTGGAAAGGAGCTGTGCTCCTTTGTTCTTCCTCTGCATCATCCCCGTCCTCTCCTCTCGCCCTTTCCATTAAATTTGTAGCAGACATGCAGAGCACTGTGCATTGCAGAGGCATTCCCAGTACTTGTGGGTAACACAGCTTGGGTACAGAAGCTGCACTGGCACAGGGCTGTTTGTGTGGGAGGCATGTGCAGTGAGCAACATGGCATTGCTGCGACAGCAAGGTGGATGTGAGACACCTGCTCTGTGTTTTCCTCTTCCAGGAGGCAAACCAGAGCCTATACTCCTCTACAGGAAAGGCTGGAAAAGAAGCAAAAGAGAGATGTACCTCTATGAGGAAGCCTAGGGTTGTACAAATTAATCTTTCTGTTCACCAGAGGAAAACACAAGTCTCACAACAAAGCCTAACCCCCCATAAGCTTTGAAGACAAGGAGAGACAACAGAGCTATTATATCTGGTCTTGTTCTTACACATGAACAATTAAATTGCACAGTGCTGTCTTCAACTAATAACAGACTGGATTAGAGCTACAGAGCAGAAAATCTGGGCTAATGCCAGTTTGCAATCCATAATGCACACTTGTCTGCCTCAGATTTGAAAGCTGTATGGCATTAGGGGAGGCTTTGGTTGTAATCTCTGCAAATAAGTAAACAAATGAGTTGAAGATAAAGACCAGTTAATGAAACACTGAAAGTCACTGCTGATGTCAATGTGAGATGTGAACACAAGAAATAGAATGAAGGGTCCAGATTCTTGGTTTAAAGTTGTACTGAAAACCCTGGTTTGACAATGGGATTTTTTCTGTTAAATTCCTCTGTTCTCATAAGCCTTCGGGTGTACATAAGTATCAGCAGCTTTTCCTACAATAAATTGAATCAGGGATTGAAAGAGCTGAGTGCTTCCTGCTCTCCTCTGATTGCCCAGGGGATCATTCAAAGTAAAGAACAGTAAGTTAATTTGAGCAGGTGGTGCAAACATTTTTCCACATCCTACATCCATATGTGGAATCAGTGAAAGTGCTGTAATCAACTTGCCCACTCATCAGCTCCCCTATTTGCATGAACTGTAAGATTCCTTATATGTACATGCATTCATCTGAGGACAAAGCTTGCACAATTGAAGTCCCTGGCAAAGTTCTCTCTCACTTCAGTGGCTACAGGACCTGGCTTCAGGAGCTTGCTGTGAGTGGGCTAAAGCTGGAGAGCCTTAACATCGTTAGTATTGCATTTGTTCAATTAAAAAAAAAAAATCAATCCTGTCACATGATTACAATCCCTTTTTTACTAATATCTAGAAATACTCTGATTCACAAGTTCCAGCTGCTTTTGCCCTCATAGATTAGATGGACAAGTGCTTAACACATGAAAAGTCCCTTCATAATTCCTTCTTCTTGAAAAAAGAATTAAAATGCTAATAAAATCATTAGGACACCTTAATGTTACATTTTGTTTGTGTACCTGTTTCAGTAGTAGGGAGTAGCTGCACAAAGCAGAATGAGAACCTAAAATCCAAAGTTGTACCTATGGCATATCAGAATATTCAATTGCCTCCCATGGATTTGAGTCAAAATGTCAATTCTCATGCCTGTGTCCTATAATGGACCTTGAAACAAAGAGGTGGAATTTCCAAGAAATTAAATGTGTTCAAATTTTCTGCAAAAATTCCTGGGGCATACACTAAGGATAAGAGTGAATTGAAGCAAGGACACATCCTCAAGATTTCTGAGAAGGTGGAAAACTTACTGGTTAAATGCAGACAAGTTTGAAAAGGACTCTATTAGGAAAAAAAAAAAAAGAATGAATAAAACTACCACAGGGTCACAATGAACAGCTTCCAGTCACCTGCCCTGAGGCTTGTGGTCCTGGTAGAGCAGTTTAAAGAGTTATCACTCTTCAATCAGAGTTTAGTGCCCCTCAATGAACTTGAGAGGGTTTATGCAAATCCATCCTCCCTGGCATGACAGTGGCCTAGAAGCACTCTTGTAATCTGTCTCTCCATCGCCGATGAGAATATAGGAACTAACAGCAATAACTTCCTGAGCCAGTTGCTGAACGGCTATGTGTGCCCTACCACAAAGTTTCTCCATCTGAAAACCTGAATAGTTTGCAGACAGGTTACTGCCTAAATTGGCTGCTTTTCCTGGGAAAACCCAAACTACAACAGTATAAAATCATACTGTTTATGTATTATGGACACATTCTGCTGGACATTTTGTCCAGAAGGATACTGTGAGAGACTGTATTGAAAGTTTTGCCAAAATAAAAAGAATCCCAAATCTACTGTCTTCCCTTGGCTACATGGGTGACCTTGTCATAAAGGGAAATTAGGTTAGTTAAGCAGAACTTTTCTCTCATGATCCCATGAAGACCAGTAACTTTAAAAATACATGGAAAATGTGTCACAAAAATAAAAGAAGAAAGTTTTCAGTAATTCTTACTATCCCTCCAATAGGAAACTCTAAGAAAACTCATGTTTCTACCATGCTGATTAATGCTTAATTGTCTACAGGCAATCTATTGAATGAATAATGTAACAGGCATTTTTAATAAAAAATTGTAGTAAAAATACTTAAGATTTTATCATCATTAAGAGTTAAACAAGACTCTTCATATCTGAGTGTCAGAGAGGACAGGCAGGCTGACAAATGATTGTCCTGATTAAAGCAATGATGCCATGTGGTGTGTTTTTTTAGGCAGGCTGTTCCCTTTGAATAAGCTTTTTCTGACCTTTACAGCAGGCAAGAGCAATGCTTGCTTGAGGACAGCACACTCATGTGAGCAATTCAAGGAAGCTGTAAAAGAACATGGCTCCAGGCCCCAAGGCTTGGAAAAACCCATTGTTGCGTTACAGAAAAGCTGTAACCTTTCACCTCAGCAAGGATACGGGTTTGAGTGACCCCAGGATAATAGTGGTGCTCCTTCACCAGCCCACACACAGCGTACGTGGTCACCTTGTCCTCTCCTGTGACGGCAAGGTCTGCCAAAACACAGAAGCACAGCAGAGACAAGGAAGGCACATGTTCAGGTGGGAATCAGCTGGTACATGTGGAATACCTACCCTTGTATTGGATCTCTGTTTTCTGCTAAATGCTTCAGCCATGCAATTATCCATGAGATTTCCCAATTCCTCACCCAGGGACACAGAAACCGTGAACCTTGCTTGTAATCAAACATTCCTTTCCCCCACTAACCTTGTGCCAAGCACCAGTAGAAAGCAAGGGACTACTGATAGGTATTTTGTGATAAAAACACATTACAGGCAACATATGGATCACCTCTACACATGAGGTTTGTGCATTATCTTTTTTATGTAATCAACAATGTCAGATGTTCATTCCATAAAGCTACACGTACAATATCATTAAAAAGTCTACTGTCCATTGATTACATAATAAAATAAAATTACATGGCGCATTGGGGTCTGTTTTATGAATCCAGAGAGGAACAGTCTTCTCCCTTACATCAGCATTTGTGAAGTGGAATCCTCCACTGTTGTGATAAAATTAAAGAGAGAAGTAGCTGTGCCGTGCAATGTGACTCCCTAATTTACCCTAATTTACTCTGTTTTCCATTGGTTACTCTGCAATTAGTATCATGGCATTTGTTTAAGATAAGACAGGAAAAGAGGCTATAAAGAAATAAGGTCATTAACTTTCAAACCCCCAAAGGTGATACAAAATTATACTAACCAAGTGAAAAGTGGAAGAGATTTTTGTTACTGCAGATCCTGGAAATCTCATATAAGGAAATCTGTATTGGTAAGTGTAGGTAAGTGTTATATGAATGATGACTTGCCAAGTACACTGAACTGCTGTCAATATGCACATGACACAGATCTCATATGTGAAATGAGCTCAGCTCCTAATACCACAAGTAGAAACAGATAACTAGTAGAAACATGTTCAAATATTTTAAAATCAAGTGTAAAATTTGGCAATGTTTAATCTTACCTTATTCTCCCATTGCTCCCTGAAAAGAAAAATTTAAAGATCTACTCTTTTTTTTTAACTCCTTTGACATGGTATTTTGAAATGTTACCACCAACCCAGCCTGCATGCTATTTGGATAGTCTAATGTTGAAATGTATCTGATGTCCAGCATATAATAATTTTCTGTGGGGTAAATGGAAAGTGCATTGAATTTTTCCTTGAGAGACTTGCTCAAGGCATGGATCATATTTTCCTCTAGTTACAGTGAAAGTACAGCTAAAATTAAATTTTGTGGTTTATTTTAAGGTTAAAAAACACATTAGAAGTAAATCATTAATTCAAAGCATCTCTGATCATTGCTATTAATAGCAAAGTAACTGATATATAGCAGAGATTATACACTTGAGTTCCTAAAATAAACTTGCTGTGAAAAAAATAGCGCTTGTGCTAGTACTGTTGGTGAAGTACATTAGTACATTCCAAGGATCAGCAGGCTGAGTTCTTCCTTAGGATCATAGCTGCTGCAGGTGGAGACATCTGCTCAGCTCTGCAAGCTGGCAGGAACCCCACCTGGGTGCCTCCCTGCTCTGCCCAGGCTGCATCCCTCAGTCTGCTGATAGAGCACAAGCAATTTATCCAATATTTCCTCTTGGACCAAGGGTTTGTGACAATGGGGCAAATAATATGTGGTGTTTCATAATCTATTCATTTTCCCTGAAGGGACCTGCAACTGGAAGTGAATGCTGTTATGGAATGTTAACACATTTCCTTCCCAGAATGAATGGAAAGATTAAAGGGAAATTCTCTTTCTCCAAGTTCATCTTTTCCCATTCAACCTGGGCTTGCTCCATGCTGCACAGCCCTAAGAGTCTATAAAACTATAACTTTTGTTTCATCTGATTCAATTTAAAATAAAGAGAACTTTCGGTTTTACATAAAAATAATTTCAATTGGAATTAGATATCTTACACTGAAAATCTGATTTTCTTATTAACATTTCTAACTAATGGACTTGAATTTATGGTGTAAGAAATCACTCAATGTGACAAAGCATTGCAATACCAGACTTTACCATAGGAGACATTTTTGTTTTGTATTTACAGGGATCCCACCCAGTAGGCATCTTGTCCATGGGAGGAGCTCTTAAGCATATTGCCAGACAACAAACTACCAATAATAAATACTTACAACGTTGAAGGTACACTAGTATAACACCAGCAGAACACTATGGTGGCATCACACGCCCTCTAGTTTTCCCCAAAATACATAAATGCAGGTACTTTAGCAGCTATAGTACCTCTCTGTAAATCATGACATGAAAATCTCATTCAGGTGTCTAAGGAAAATCCACTTGAGCACATTAAACCAATACTTTTTAAAGCTACTCTTGCTACCCATATTTTTGTGGTAGAGCTCCTAACTACCTGATCTTACCCGGGAGTTCTGTGCCAGTGCTGCCACTTCTAGCCAAAGATATCTTAAATAGTCATGAACTAAGAACCACAAAAAGGCTCAGTTTCCTTGAAAAGCCATGAAGAATCCCTGCATTGTTCTTCCCTCTATTACAGAGTGATGGGAAATAGTCACTTCAGAATTTCAAGTGTAAACTCCAGCAAAAAAAAAAAAAAATCACAGAAAGTTGAGATGATCACTTTAAATTAAAATCACCATGCATCTGCCAGGAAGGAGATGTAGCACTTAAGGTATTACCAAACCAAAACAGTAAGGGAAGAGGAAAATTCATGCTTCAAGCAGACTGCTTTTTCTTGCCAAAGAGTATTGTAAAGCACTGCCTAATTAAGTATCTCCTTGACCCACATATCCTTCACATACATGGTTTGGCAGGCAGCTTCTTGCTGTCAGTAAGCACCAGTTTTCTCTAGGATATATTTGCATTTTCCAGGGTCAATCTCAGTGTATTTCCTGCCCATATTTGTAAGCACTCTTTGATAATCTGTATTGCTGCTCTGACTTAGTGGGTTAGGCACGTCTGATCCTTCCTTCTTATGGTATTTCCACAACACTGCTTTCCAAAACAACATGGAATGGAACATCTCTTTCATCAGACTGTCAGTCCACGTATCACATGTAATATCATAAAAATTTATTCACTTGTGTGATTTCATGAGATTCTTTAACAGTTTTCTTACTAAGATGCAAACATAATTTATGATTTGGCCAATGTCTGAAAATCAAGCTATTCCAGTAAGTTTATTTTTCAGACACTGAAGCAGTTTCATCATCTATGACTTTGCATATGCTCAAGTAGTCCAATCCTACTTCCTCTACTTACCCAAATGGCTCCAGGAGCATGGATTATGAGAATGGGCAGAATTTGGCCCTGTATACGCATTTCACCCTGGTTAAAAAAGCACAAATATTATTATCATCTGGAATCTTTCAACATTGAATGCTTAACATGATTTTTGGAGGAAGTTCAAGACATAACTGCCAATGAAACCAACAGTTATTTTGTAAACCCATTATAATTTTGTGTCAAATGCTTCACTGACAGATCATAAAATGTATTTTTTGAGATCTGGATTTCTGTACCTTTAGCACCATTCTTTATTTCTGGCACATGTTAGAGCAACCTGGATGACAGCAGATCTGCCCATATGCCCTATATTTTGGCTGCTCCTACCAGCTATAATTCTTCCCAAGGTACCTGTACGAGCCTGTTCTAAAGCTATTTTGCTTTCCCTGCAAGGAAGGGCAAGGGTAACAGAAAATCCTAACTGGTGTTCTTTATTTGTATTGAAATCTGTTGAACCTGAGACAGTGTTCAGAAAGAGCATTCCCAGGTTTGACCCGTGGAAAGGGTCTGTAGCCCCTCCTTAGCACTGCCTAACACAGCTAGTCCAGCCCTTCCGTGGTGATCCAAGACCTAATTCTGACAGATCTGAGAAACTTCAGAAGAAAATTTCTCCATTGTGAGTGAGTCCACAGAGACATGTGAGATAAGGTAGGCAAAACAGCAGCTGGTAGTTTTGAGATGTAGCTAGTTAGCAGTTCAAGGAATCTTGCTATGAAACAGTGCAAAATCTTAAGAAAGAGAAAGCAGGTGGTTGGAAGATTGCAACGCAGCAATGATCAACCCTTTCTAGGGACAGCAAGGGCTTTTCCCTGCATGGCTGACAGGTGCCTGGCCAGCAGAGACTCACCGCTTTGGAAGAAACAACTTCAGGAATGTGACTGTCAGAGGTCCCTACACTGTTCATTTAGGTGTGAAACTGTGAAAATCATTGTCTTTTAGCTTTTGGCTATGAAATTCCACACCTGCAGACCTCTGGTTTGTCTTTACTATGAGCTTTTGTTTTGTGCTGTGGATATTAGTCATATGATTTAGTGCTAAAATGAATAATATAGAACAAAAATGAGTAATAAAATGCTGAGGAGTACTTCTAGAGCACGGACATCATAATTCCTAAAATATCTTGACATAAAGATCTGGCAATTTTCAGAGATCTGAGAATCAGATCAAACTAGCTCCAACATGATCTCTCAAAAAAATGATAAAGAGCTTAAACTTGTAAACTGAGAAGAGAATCTGCAAAATGCAGGAATGATAGCATTCTCCTGCTAATGAAATTGTCGAGACCTTTAATAAAGAACAAGTGATGTTTCAGTTATGATTATACTACATTAATGGTTTGACAACTATGAGTTTCTGGTTGTACATTAAACCTGTGCATTAAAATGTGACACATAAAACACCTCCTTTCCCTCCCTAAATCTGTAACAGAAATAAATCAAGAAAATATTACCAGTGAAACACAATTAAACTTCAGAACTCAGTCCCAAAAGGGTTTGATAAAGATGTGAATCACAGGGTACTCCAGCCTGTTTTTTTGGTGTGACTCTTGCACATGCAAACCAAAGCCTGGAGACTTTTTCTCAGTCAGAGCTAATTCTACCTCTGACAGAGACACTGTCTCATTTACAGTTTCCTACCTTTTTTTTTTTTTTTTTTTTTTTAACCTGACTTGTAGGAGTAGCCTATCTTTTGCTCTTTTGCAATGAGACTACATTGATGATGGAATTTCTTCTTGGAGCTTCCTGGGCCACAAGTTATATAACAGTACTTTGCTGTGGTTTAATGTCTTAGCAACTCTGTTATCATGGGCTAAATCAATGAATATTTAACAGGGTCAGGCCACACTGAAAATAGTTTCCAGACGGGAAAATCTAAACTGACTGACTGAATGTGTATTTCATTAATATTCAGATCTGTGCTTATTTTTACAAAGCATCCTAATAGCATAGCATGATGCAGTAAAAGAAATAAACCCAAAACTTCTCGTTATGCTTCCTGTGGGTTATCTGTGTGTTGTGTATTACTCGTAGCGCTTATAAAAGTTTAGTCCCTTGCCCAGGGTAAACCTGGGCTGCAGCATATGCCACTAAAAGTTAATATCGGGCTTTCCTCTTACAGGATGTTTTCGGCTGAGGTTCCGCAGCGCTGCGGGCAGAGGCAGCAGCCACTCGCACCCCTTTACTTCGCCCGGGGAGACGAGAGTGGAGCGGGGGGCCCGCGGCCCGGCCGCTGCCCGCTGTGGGCGGCTCGTCCCCCCCGCCCAGCCCCGCAGCGCGGCCAAGCGCCACAGGCCCGCCCCGGGCCGCGCCCTCAAAAAGGCGACGGGGCGGAGGAGCAGCGGGACTCGCACCGGCTGCCCCGGGCCCGCACCGACGGCTGCTCGGGGAACCGGCGGGGCCCAGCCGCACCTCGAACACCGCCGAGGCGCCCGTGCTCCGCACCGCCCGGCGCTACCGACGGCCGCGGGAGGCCCTCGCCGTGACCGCCACCGCCCTCCCGACGACAGCAGGGCCCGACACCATGACCCTGCTCAAGTTGTCCCTCATGGCCTTCAGCTTCGTCTTCTGGGCAGCGGGGCTGACCATGCTCATCATCGGCCTCTGGGCCAAGGTGTCTCTGGGCAGTTACTTGGCGCTGTCGGCCAGCGGCTACCCCAGCGCCCCCGCCATCCTTTTGGCCACCGGCGTCTCTGTCATCATCTGGGGCTTCTTGGGATGCTTCGGCGCCGCTACGGAGCACCGGGGCCTCCTGCGCGCCTACAGCGCCTTCCTGGCCGCCGTGCTGGCGGCCGGGCTGGCGGCCGGGCTCTCGGCGCTGCTGTACCGCCAGACCCTAGCGCAGGGCTTCCAGGCGGGGCTGCGCCAGGCGCTGCTGGCCTACGGGGAGGACGACGGGGTGGCGGACGCCCTGGACGCGCTGCAGCGCGCCTTGTCCTGCTGCGGTGTGGAGAGCTACCGCGACTGGCTGGCCTCGCCCTGGGGGCTGGAGCAGAACGGCTCGGTGCCCCTCAGCTGCTGCCGGGCCCGCCGCGGCTGCCAGCGCAGCCCGCCCGACGCGCGCAGGCTGCACCGCGACGGCTGCTTCGGCAGGGTGTCCGCCTTCGTCGGCAGCAACATGTTCTCTGTTGCCACCGCTGCCCTGGGGCTGGCACTGCTGCAGCTCGTCGGTATTGTGCTGGCCTGCCTGCTGGCTGCCCGTGTCCCTGCCCACCTGCTGGGCATCACCACCACTCGCTGAGATCCCCCCACTCCTGCCCCTTGTCCCCTCCAGCTCCCTTCTTTCCCACATAACTGAGTACATCCCGCTGGAAAAACCTTTCCTTCATGTTCACCATTTCCACTTGAGCATTGTCCTCCAGGCTTCATTCTTCTGGAGCCTGTGTTAGGTGTGCTGTGAGCATCTCATCAGAAGGAAAGGTGCTGGGAAGGTGCCTCCTGCCCTGGCCGTGTGTCCTGCAGGGCAGCAGGTCCCCACTGGAGCCTCTGGACCCCTTCAGCAGGGAGTGGTGGCAGCATGGACAGACATCACTCTCTGAGGCAAGCAGGGACATCTGAGGCAAGGCTGACTTGTTTTCCGGGTGATGTCAACACCAACGCTCCGAAATGTAGACCAGGAAAGAGGAGAAGGTCTAGGAGAGCAAGAGAGGCGTGTCTTGACATTACACCATATGAGTATTCTTCTGAGACTGGAAAATGATGTTACTGGGAAAACTGCTGGAGTGCGTGAGGGGCAGGCCTGCTCCAGGGAGCACCCAGACAGCCATGCCAGCGGCTGACACTGGGAGCTGCTTGAGGGACTGACTGTCCAGCATCGTGCATGCCATTGCCGCAAAGATATCCTGCCTTCGGTGTGAGCGTATCCAAGCTGTCCAGCTGCTACGGGTGCTTCTCCCGCTGTTGGTGTTTCCAATGCCAGTTTCTATCTAAAGGTGGAGCTGCAGCTCTAAATGTTACTTTCCGCTTCAGGATATGCCTGTCCTCTTAGCCAGTGTGTCGCTGGTTATACATATCTTTGCAGGGCTGAGAAGACCTAAAACCTGGGTCTCTGTCCTACAGGAGGATGGCAAAAGCTGTGTGATCAGATCTGATGAGGGGTGGAGGAAGGGTTCATTGCCCTTCAGAAGTTTGCTTTGGACTTTTACTGTTAACATCAGGATGAATGGAACAGGCTGACTATTTTATAGAAAGGTTTCTAAAAAACAGCCCTCAGACTCTAACATCTTTCCTCTCTCAAAGGAACTGTCTCTCAAGTGTGCCCCCACCTAGATTTTTGAAGCCAGATCTGTATACAACTTGAGAGTAAATGGAGAATCCACAAGACTTACTGTGTAGCCCTGGCTGTATTCAAGTCAGACAGCAATATAAATCTCCAAGATTTGGGGTTTTTTTTCACAACGGATCTGGGTTTGCATTTAGAGTTTGAGGAAAAGCAAGCCATGCACTTCAGAGGGTCCTGAACTTTCAGAGCTTCACTCTGGCTTCTTTCTGCTTCCTTAAAGCCTGTGAACTGTACTTTTACGTATTTCTGTACCTCGGAGCACAGAGACATGCCCACCTTAACCAGCAAACAGAGGAGGAATGATCTCAGAAAAGAATCAAAGAACCACAAAGGAACTCCAGAACATGACATCTCTTAGGAACATGATTTGCAAAGCTGTGGAGAATGGTCAAATGAGTACAGAAGCTGACTGGTAGCTTCATGGGGGGAAAGGAGCAACCTTGGAGGAAAGGCTTTTTTCATGTATTAGGTGGCTGTTTAGCTATAATAATCATGTTCCAGGTTAACAGTGTAGTGTGAACAGTCTTCTCAGTCATTTGAGTATTCATCTGCATAGGTGAACCCTGGAAATTTGTTAGGAATCTCTCTTTATAGGGAAAACAGTGCCTTATTTTTGAGGGCTGATGTTTATTGTTTTACAAAATATATTTTGTATTTTTGCTTGTAAACATCCCTGTGGTTTTTTTTTTTTAGCCATGCAGTAGTGGAACTCCTGTTATTTTCTGGAAGTCAAGATTATGCTGTACAATTTTAACAACGTGCAAAAAGTATGGTTAAGATAGTAAATGGTACTTGAGAAATAAAGTTTAGCAGCTGCTAAGAACAAAACAGGTCCCTCTGTCAACTCAGAGTATTTGCATTGCTGTATGTCTACACAAGGTACAACTAAATGCAAGTGAAATGAAGTGTACATTGAAATGTAGAGACAGAAATATGTTGTGAGTTTTTAAAATTATTATTCAAAAGATCCACTATAGATGCAGTAAAATAGGCATTGTGGAGAGTGTGGGAAAGGGACATGGAATTGCACTGGGCTTATAAAGAGATCTTCTTTATTTGAGTTAATAGGCTCTGCAAACTTACAAGAATATGACATTGCTCTATTTTTAATCCACGATGACTAAAATTATTTCTGATTTTGACCCTTGTTGCTTTATGTGACACATAGCAGATGGTCAGAATGAAGTACTCTGTTAAAACATCCAAGCATAGTGTAAATATGCACTTCAGTGAATTTGTTCTGGTTTTAAGTTGCTAAGAATATCAAAATAGGAATAAGAGCAAATTTGAAACACCAGAATACGTTTGTATAGTGGTTGGGTCTGAATCCGAGGACATCAGCTGAATATAATAAATAATTAAAAATGTAAACCATCACTCTGCACTCTTGGCCTCACTAAAATAGGATAAACCTTGGCAATGACCATGTAAATGCTAAATATACTTATATCTCCAAAGATTTAATGAACTGGCTGTATTAGTTGAATGTTTATTGCCAGTTCGTAGAATTAGCAACATTACCTTTTGTGATTGTAAGAAAGAAATGTCATTCTTCTCTAATAAATTTCCAGATGAAGAGATTCCCAGTAGCTGTTTCAGTTGTCTTGAATTCTTTGTATTTTAAGCTTTAAAATTTATCTGGATTTGAGGTTCATTTTGTTCTGGATGGTGAGAACGGCTGTAACTGGAAAATGTTACTCTGGACATCACCATCTATCCCTTGCTGGAATACGTGTTTGTTTTCTGTCATCCGCTTCAACTTTAAAGTCACTCATCAAAATGGTATATTTTAATTAAAGATCATACCATTTTTTACAAAAGGCTAAATAAATTTTAACATTAGTGGCTACTGAAATCAAGGAGCAAGCTGTGTTGTGGTTGTAGAAACAACAGCTCTGTTGTTCGGACAAAGGGAGATTTAGGATTAACAGGGTGCTATGATTAGACCCTTGTTATGAAACAAGGACTATTTTATAAAGTTGATCTAGAATGCCAGGAGTATAAATCTTTCAAACTTCAAAAGTGTTTTCATATTTCATCCAATATGAATTAATTGCTATAGCTAAACTTTGTGTTACAGAAAACCAGAACTAAAAATGGCCTTTATAACAGATGAATTTTTAAATAAGAACAGGTGAATTTTTAAATAAGAGGTGGCTATCCTGGGGTTAGAAAACTTAAACAATTGGCCTTCCAATGTGTGCAGAGTTTACTTTTAAACTGTTTACTTCGTGCAGCTTCAAAAGTTAAAGGCAGTCACATTGTCTCTTTGAATTTTAAGCTTTTCAGGATGATACTGTGGAAGAACATTCAAGGCAAACTAGAGTGCAAAACAACCTAGTGGTAGGATCTCCTGTGGTTCTTATCTGTTTCCTTCTGTTTCAGAGGGTGACCATCTTTGTAGTGTAAATCTTTTGACAGCAATAGTGAATATTTCATTAGTCGTGCACCCATTGTGCGCTTCAAAATGGTAAAAATACATATTTCTAGTCTGTGTGTTTCCAACCCACAAATCTCACTCTGTTCAAGATACCATTTTAGTTTGCTGAGTAATCAATTAAAATGCCACAATTTAATCCTGCTTTGTTGTGCCCTCTACTGTCCCCATCTACTTTCTGGGCCAGTAAAATGCAAATATCAAAGGATATAATGTCCTGTGTTATCAAAGAGAACACCATTACACATATGCGTTTTTCAGAAGCATATTGGTCATATATATGGATTTGCTTGTGGATGAGACAGGGAAAAAAAGGCAAACTAAGGAACCTATTCTGTCCTTCACATTAGCTTTGATTTGCAATTAACACACAGTACTCTGTTGCAAGGAGGAAATCTTTTGTTAATGCTTTTAAATCTACAAAATAGAATTTATTAGAACATCTTATCTGGGCTACAGAATTAAAATTATCAAATTAAACATTATTTCAAATGCTCTAATTCTATAAAGATCTCTCTAATCTGCTTGAAGTGGTTTCTGTGCAGCTTTGCTTCTCCTGTACACTCATTCTCCTTGTATCTAGAGTCACTCTAAGGCTGGCTGAGTTTTGAATTAAGTAGTGTTTGAAGCTTCAATCTTAGACTATTCCCATTTTGTATCTGTTATCCCTGGTTTGTCATATTAGGGCACTCAAACTGATACATTATGAATATAACATTTGTATTTGTTGGTTTGGAACAGTATCTTGAATCTTAGGCAAGACCACAATAAAATAAAGGGAGGTGCAAGGCTCATATTGCCTGAGACAAACAACTCCTTGGGATTGCCAGTTCTTGAAAGACTATCATATTCTACCCTAACATTACAACAAATAGATCAACTACTGCTTGGTAATTCACATTTCTAGATTTCCCAAAATAACGGTTCTACAGCTTTTCTCTGTCTTCATGAGATGCATCAGCTTAAGGTATCAGCATTTTAGAACAGTGGTATGGTCTCAAAACCTAAGAAAAGGAATCTTTCATGCTTAGTGTTAATAATTTTGGATAGCTTCACTTCTTCCAAGTCACAGAGATGGGATGTTGAGGATATCTCTGGTCACTTCTAGGGGGGTTGGGATTGATAGTATCTTGGTTAAGGTGTCAGCATCAGCAACAGTAGTTCCACTGCTTTACTGCTGTTCTGAGGGCATCTTCCTGGGCTGTTTCTCTGCTGTTTGGTTCCTTGACCTGGCAGACAGAGCTGTGTAGTGTGCCAAAAGCCACCTCTAGGACAAGATACTCTTTTTAGTAGTTGTGCTGGAGTATTATACCTTGTTCCTTGCCATAGTGTCCCAGTGTCCCAGAAATCTCAGGTACTGCCATTCTTGCCTAGAAACTCTCAGAAGAGATAGAGGTGGAGGCTTGTCAGATGCAGTAGCACCTTGAGTTTTAGTGCAGAGTTCAGCCAAAATAATCATGTAAGTAACTAACAAGTCCAACAGCTAAATACACCTATCTCATAATTTGGGAAAGATTGTTCACTGAAACTGGTAAAGAAAACATCAGGATGACTGAGGTATAAGCAGAATTGGAAACTCATTAATATTGCAAATTTTCCCACCAGTGTGGTGTGTTCACACTTTCTTATCCGTTTTGCCCTTCCACCTACCTCTCTAACTCCACTTCTTATTCATGGAGTGTAATTATCTGTAATGCTCATCTCAGTTATTAATTTTCTGCTACTTTATGGGCTCCCTTGAACAAATTCCTTTATTTTCTAGCTTCCCACCCCAAGGTCAGGCAGTCCTTTGAAGTCTGAGATCCTTATTGAAGAGGTATTGAAAAGAAGCCTCTTGATCTGCCTGTTTTAGTAACAGCACTTTCTTAGCTGTAGTAGTTTATAATTATATGAAAAATTTGGCAGAAAGTCATAATTAAACAATAATTTCAGATAGCTGTTTTTCTATTAGATGTTTGTTTCTTATCAAAGAAACACTCCCTCCCCACTCCCCTTGCATATGTCATCTTTGTTGACTTGATGGTATTGTTGTTGCTGTTGTTTTGTTAAAATGATAATATTCTGGGAAACTTAGGCAGAAGATAAGCTAGGTATTTAACATGGAAATAAGTGGGTTTTGATCAGCTCTAGCGATCACATTAATAATTTAATTAATAAAGTTTAGAAGGTACCATTGAGCAAACTCATCAGAAAATAAATGTGTTATCAGATAGTTAGTGGAGAAAAAAATGAAGGTCTCAGAAAGCAAGTCTCATGGCTTAAAAGCAGAATACAGATAATTTTAAGTCTCCTGGCAGAGGGCATTGAGACCTACACCTGGTTAATACAGCTGACAAGTAGAAATGAAGATGTGAGTGCTGTTTCAAAGCCAGCTTTCTAGCATATGTTGTATATATTATGCTTCCAGTGTGTCAGGGATGTCATAGTTTATTTCCATTCTGTATGATGTTCCTTATGTGCTTATGACATTCACATTTATTTCTTACTCAGTTTTTGCCTTAAGACACTCATCATGCTCTTTTCCTTTTGCAGGGGGCTTAGCAGTGATGTTGAAGAGCCATTCTGTCCCTGCTGGAGGATCCAGTAAGATTTCTCCTGTGCTTCCTACATATTTCACCCCTAAAAAAAAAAGGATATCACTATTTTTGTCTGAACTTACTCTGTTCAATATCTTATTTGCTTCTAATTTGTAAGATAAAACACAGATTAATCAGCTTGTCCACAGAGACTATAATAAAAAAAAATGCTTTCCTTTAAGCCATTTGTTTTTCAGAGTTTGCTCAATTGTACCATCTAAGCTTCATTATTGTAATTCTCCTGCTGATGCTTCCTCTCCAGCTTTTAATTATGATGTTGTAGTACAATGGTCAGGTTCTTAGTTGGTACATTTTTGGGAATATCTTTTTTTTTGTTCTTCCCTCTTGGCTTTTATCATATGATTTTTATCCTATGTTTACATGTTTTCGAGGTATGCTATTCAGTTTCAAATGAGATTTAAAAAGTATTTGACACTCTATTCTCCCATGTAACAGCAAGAGGATGAGCGGAAATGGCCTCAAGTTGCAGCAGGGGAGTTTTAGAATGGATGTTAGGAAATATTTGTACACCAAAAGGGTGTCAAGCACTGGAGCAGGCTTACCAGGGAGGTGTTTGAGTCACCATCCCCGGAGGTGTTTAATAGACATGTAGATGTGGCACTTAGGGACATGGTTTAATGGTGGACTTAGCAGTGCTGGCTTAATGGTTGAATTTGATGATCTTAAAGAAGACTGACCCATCTGCTGGATAGCAATGGGAGCAGGCAGACCTCACAGCCCATCTCATCGCAGCTCCCAAATCCATGCTGATTTGTGCAGGGATTGTGGAAGTGGTGTGGTAGGTGCTGTGTTTCTATAGTCCATGTAGTTTCCAGAATGGATCTGTGCAATGTTCTCTGTGCTGTGCTGGCACTGTGCTGTAGGGGCTGTTTGCTCACATGGGTGCAGAAGCTCAGGAGTGAGAAGCTAATGTCAAATGGGAATTTTACCTGAGGGTATCAACTCATCAAAATGTAGATTCTAGAGATAAGAAGGAAACATTAAATCATTCTCCTTGGGATTACTTTTGAAGGCTCTGGAAGTTTATTCCATTCTCAGGTTTGCCAAAAAAGACCTGGCAGCTGTGAAGGTGGAGTCGCAAAAGGGTCAGCAGGGTGCTCCTTCAACAAAGGTAGCCAACCACATTCTGGGCTGTATTAACAGAACTGTAGCCAGCAGGATCAAAGAAAATATTAATTCTTTGTCTCTGTCACTCATGAGGTTGTGTTGGGAACAAAGTGTCCAGTTTTGGACAAGATACAGTTGATAAACTGTGACTTATCTGGCCCAGGGCCACTAAGCCTGTTGGGAAGCTGGGCAACATGATATATGAGGAGAGGCTGTGGGAGCTGGGTTTGTTCAGCCTGGAGACAAAAAGGCTTGGGGAGTCATCAAATTGCTGTCTTCACATTTTTTGAGCCATGATTTAGTATGCCCAAGATGCAGTTCTCTGGGTATAAGAGTTGTCTGCATTTGCAGATGCTGCATTCTTATGTTTAATCACGCAGTGGTCAGGTTGTAGGAACTAACCCACATGAAAGTCACACTTTAGTTTTGAGTCAAAACTGAGGGGGAAAGAACAGTCATGACGTGAGCAAACATACATATGTAGGGTAGCCACTGCATTGTAATATGCCTGTCTTTACTTGCAAGGAAGGTGAATGCTTAATTTCAGTCCCACTTTGCCAGAGACAAGTAGCAGTGATTTTATTTTTTTTTTCACTATCTTGTCCAGCAATTTCAGGACAAGTCAGTCAATATTTGTGTCCAGAGATTTTGTACATCATTCATCTTCTATTCCTATTCTCAAGCTGGACTGACTGATTTGATGCTGTGCTGAGTGGAGGCACTTGGGTTGAAGTGGTATGAGTTCCCATTGTGCAGTTGTCCTTCCCTCACCCATCCTTGAGAATGTTTTCAGCTTAGAAGGGCTGAAGAACCATGGCATAGCCAGGAGCAGAAACCCAGACAGAGGACAGACATCTCAGCTGGTGAGTCCCATATAAATCTGCCCAGCTGGGGCAGAGCACATGCTGGCAGAGCTAACCCAGCTCCTGGTTGCAGTGATGGCTCCCACAGAGCTGACTGAAGCATCTCTGCATGTCACTGCTGGGGTTTACTCACTGCTGTTACCAGCTTGGATGGGTCTGTACCCATTGTGAACACCAATCAAGCTGCTGGTTCATAGAAGGATTGAATGAAAATTCTTGAAAAATATAACCAGATGTTAAACAATAGCCACTGAGTACTAGCAGATGTGACAAGCCAGTCAAGTGTTCTTGAGGCCTTGCCTTGGTGTGCAGCAGCTTTTGTAATAGAATATGGCTAAACACAATCCTGCATTTTTGTTTTCTGTATCATGGGAATGTGTTATACACTCTGAAGAGGCCAGGATAAGAGCTGATTGCAAATGTGTTATAGATTTTAACCTGCTAAGAAAATCTTGATCCTGAAAATGTGCTGCAATGCATTTTGGAACATTTCAGCTACACTTTGTTCACAATAAGCTTCTGTAGAATGATTGGATGTTGCATTAATGGTCCCATACTTACTGAACAGTATGCCTTGAGCTTATAGCTGATACTTTTATTCATGTGGAGACATTTTAGAAAGCAGAAGACCAAAGGTATCATCTCAGGGGGTACCCTTAGGCACTCTGCCACAGTACACTGCCTGCTGGGACAATGCTTTTTGGGAAATAGGAGTTTTACAGGCACAGCAGGAAGTTTTCCTTTCAGTGAAATCCTTTCTGCCAGTGCAGACTGCAAGCAAATTCAGGGACTAACAGTGTTGAACATGTAGACTTCAACTGTTCTAGACTATAGAAGAGATGCTGAGAATGTAAGAGGGAATGATTTGGCTGTTCTGGGCCACAGATCTCCTTGGAAAAGATGAAGAGATTACTGGAATTCAGAATTGTTCTGATATTTGTTTTTGTTGATGACATGTCACCTGACATGTCATCAGTGCTTGAAATTTGTGCTTGAAAATTGGGGGTGCTCCGAAATGGAACCAGATCAAAGTACAAGCCACTGTATTCCTAATTCCTTTATTGTCTCACAGTGCCCTGTTTAGTCATGCCCAGAGGCATGACTAAATCTGAATTGTGAAATCCAGGTAGCACTTTTTTTGGTAGAAAATAAGAAGTAGGAGAACATAAATGCTTAAGCTAACTATTTAATTTGGAACAAATAGAGTAATTCAATAGGCTAATGAAACATCTCTGAAAACACTGTTACAGAACACCCAAGAAAACATCAGTGTCAATGTAATGTAATTTATCTTATCAATGCCGGAAACCTTTTCGTAACGTCCTTATGTAGAGATTTCCTGGTTTACTGCTTGTGTTATAACAAGTACCTGCAATTAAACTGTGAAATTGCTAGCTTCAAAATCCCTTAATTTTACTTTTTTAATGAGTAGAGCACATAAAGCGCTTTATGTAAAGAACAGACAAGAAGCCAGTTGCTCACCTTGCTGCCAGGCATCTCATTTCCGGGTGGATTCTCTTATGTGCTTCATAAAGTTTGATGTAAGAAAATGTTTGCACTTCAACAGGGCAGGTATTAACACCATTTCTGGCAAAAATAATTAATTGTACAGTTTCATGCTAAGTTTCTTTTTCTTTCTCCTGCAAATCTCTGGCTTGTACCCTGGGCTGATACCAAGACTATTGCCCCAAAGTCCATAGTAGTTGTGGTAGTTTGGAGACATCATTGCTTGCCATGCTGATGGTCATTCAGATAAAAATGGTGCATGGACACATTTTTGTAGAGGGCCCTTTACTCATGGTAAAAATTCACTGCTTGACATAATTGTATTAGACACTGGAAAGCTGACGTGAATTTTTTTTCTTGATGCAAACATCAGCCATCTGCAGTTTTTGTGTTCAAAAAGTAATTCTTGTCTCCCTTTTTAGAGACTATCAGGCTGAGCAATTTTTAGTCTCTTAGTGGCTGAACAACTGTTCCTATTCATCAAATGAGCATGATTTGGTATGGTAAATGGGCTGGTAAATTCTGTTGTTATTATATTGATTTTCTGAAAATGTATTAGTGTTATTAAAAAGACAGAAATGCCTATACAGCTGGAGACACTCCAGGAAGTTTTTATCAATGCAATGGACATATCCAAAAGCTAATGGCTATCAAGCTAGCAAGGAACCAATCAGGCAACTGGATACCATGTCACATTATTTGGGATTTCTGGGAAGCCCCTCCAAAATCACATGTAACTCAGGCAGACTGCAACTCACTCATGTGGACCCTCACTCACCACATCACCAAATCTAGCTGGTTTCAGATTTGGGTGGCAGCAGACTTGTATGTCCCCAAGACCTTACAGTAAACAGTCTCAGACTATATACTGAGGGGGAGGATGAGAGAACGACCTCTGTGACCACAGCTGTGGAAAGAGACAATTCCTCACAGACTGTTTCCCCCTTACACTGTCTCAGATCACTCAAATTCTTGCCAAAACCTGGCAAAGGTCCTTGCAGATACCACAGTGCTGGTTTTTGGTGTGCCCTATAAACTGCCCTAATCCCTGATGTTATAGTTTTAGTTCCTCAAAGATTTTAAGATATAGCACATCTGTAGGATTATTTTTTGTTTCCTTGGTTTTTGTCTTGTTCTCTGATGTAAAACAAACAAACAAACAAACAAAACCAGGCTGAATCCACCACCAATTTTCTGTTTCACTGGACTCAAGCTACACTCATAATTTTTTTTATATTTTTAGTTCAAGTGTTTATTCCACCTACCAACAATTTCTTCAGTCTAGCTAGGATTTTCCAAGCAGATCTACCTTTGGGAAACTTGGGCTGTCCCAAGTGAATACCGGAAGGTGTTCTTTAATTTCACGGGTCACTTGTGCTCCTATTCAGGCATGATATGATGCAATACCCATCATTTCAGAGGCTGACCTGACCTTGCCCATCAGAAAATGTGCAAATAAAATGTGTTTTATCCTTGTTGCAGACAGAGACACAGAGCCCTAAGGGAAAGACTGGCTCCAGCAGCAGTGTGGCTGCAGCACACTGCGGCTGCATTCTGCACATGGGCTGAGCTGCCAGCTGCACTCGGTTACCCTGCCTGGAGCCACGGAATGCCATTGGGAAACTGCCCTCCCAGAACAATGGTATAAATTCTGCTTATGACAAACCAATATTTTCCAAAAAGGAGTTTAACTTTAGATTCCACAAAGCCTGCCTAGAAAGAGCTGTTTAATTTCTCTGGGGATTTTTGAGATCCCTGGATATTTATGAATGTACCTGTTTAGATAATTTAGAGGATGAAGGTGTGGCAGATTGTGTACAGAGATGTGGAAACTCCTGAGCAAGTGCTGCTTACAGACTGTTTCCCCCTCACACTGTCTCAGATTACTCAAATTCTTGCCAAAACCTGGCAAAGGTCCTTGCAGATACCACAGTGCTGGTTTTTGATGTGCCCTATAAACTGCCCTAATCCCTGATGTTATAGTTTTAGTTCCTCAAAGATTTTAAGATATAGCACATCTGTAGGGCTGATGTGGGCAAGCAGGGACCCATGGGGCTTCACAGAGATGGACTTGGGCCTCCAAACAGCCCCATCCAAAACTGCAGTACTGTGCCTCAGTGAGTGGTTACCCTGCTCAGCAGTTTGGAGGTAGCTCACCCAGAACCAACCTCACTCTCTCTGTGGTGACTGCCAAATCTGTTGAAGGGACATTGTCTCTGTCCCTTCAACAGATTGGCTCTTATCTCTCTGTTCTGCTTCATCTGCTCCTATCGCATGATGAGAATTCTCTTCTGCCTTCTGTCCCTGAAGCAATCCCGTGAGACTTAAAAAGAAATGTCTATTAGCCTTCAGTCCTGGGTAATTTTCACCAGGTGTAATTACAGCCTGACTTCTCTCCAGTCACCCTGAAATTTTGCTTTGAAATCGTCTGACACTGCTGCCTATTAGAAAAGCCCTTTTACTTCACTTGGGGTGACTGCACTTCAGACATGAGTAAAGTGATTTCTAAATGCAGCCTGAAAATACTTTTGGCTTAGGGTTACTCTGGGTTCTTTCTTTATTTTTTCCCAGAAAGAATGCAGTAAATTTGTCAGTCAACAAAGGAGATGAACATTTAGGCTTTATATATACACATCAGAGAGGAGTCTGGCTCATGAAGGGAAAGGTGAAATAATTCCTTCTTCTTTGAAACCTGACCTTTCCTCTGGCAAGGTAAATCCAATTACAATAACTGCACTAATTTCATTGCAGTACCACTGGGAGCACTCTAATTCCATAAAATAAATTAGCATAAACACAAAGCACACATGACAGGTATATGAGAAAATGTTCCAAGTTCTTTCTCTGTAATATTAATATGCTATTCATCAAAGCTGTGAGTGAAGGCTCACAGGTGAGGGATTAATGTTTTTAGCTTCATATGACTTGTGATAGTTAAAGAACAAACATTTCTGCTTACTGTTAAGAGGCTGTTCTTTCCAGACAACTTAGTAAAAAAAAATTCTATTCCCTGTCCGTCATTGAGATTAATTCAGATCCTATTACATAAGCTTTTTGGAAACATATTTTCTCTATTTCTGTCACCTACACTTGCAATAGTTTTAGATTTCATGTTGCAATATAAAAATTTTAGTTTCTTCCAGAAACTGATTAGAAAACTCTTGATAGAAAAAACTGTACAGTACATGCAAAGATGTGTAATTACATTGATAACAAATGGTAATAAAGTATTAAAGAAATCAGATAAAATGCCTGTGTCTGCAAGTTACATGCAAGATCAATGCTATGATCATTTCTCAATAAGAAATTACATAAAAGATGATTTTAGCTTTAAGCTGTTAAAAATGTATTTGCTGATTCTTAAGTCTAACTTCAGGCAAGGCTTGAACTTTCAGTGTTGCCACTGGGTTAATGCATAATTAATGCAATATGCAGGTAAGATATTTTCTGATTAATTTCTCTTATAGTTCATTTAGGAATCTTGTTATTAAACCTGGTTACCAGGTAAGGGCTGGGATTGTTACAAATACTTATCATACTAATAGATGACAAATATAGAATGACACAGAATGGCAACAAATTTTTTATAATATTTTATTTCTTTGAAAGATGTTAATAATGGATATGTGTGAATATTAACCAGAAAAACTGGACATTCAATGAGTCTATTCAGAACTGGTTTCATCACATAGAAAATGTCATCTTTTG
Organism: Phylloscopus trochilus trochilus; assembly: GCA_016584745.2. NCBI lineage: Eukaryota > Metazoa > Chordata > Aves > Passeriformes > Phylloscopidae > Phylloscopus > Phylloscopus trochilus. The sequence continues at coordinate 20,692,058 of WQNJ02000016.1, read as the reverse complement.
GATTAATTTATTGGAAGGAATAAAAGCTGGTTCTTTCTGAACCTTTCATTTCTGCATGAGCTCACGGTTGTGATCAATGTCTATATTGAATTTAATGGAAACATTTCCACCGTGCACCAAAGGCAGCTCCTGTCAGCAAACACTATGAAGGTCTGCCTCCTGGTGAGAGGGGGAGAGGAGCAGGAGCAGCTGGCATTAGCTATTTAGGAATGCTGGCTGTGTGCTGTGTGTAGAAATGCTGTTCCCTGTACTTATCAGCTGCACAGAGCGTTGGTCAGTCAGCACTGCTGGGCAGAGCTGTCGGCTCCCAGCAGGCAACAAATGAACTCAGACACAAGCAGACCCTCTACTTGGTCTCTCGTGTAGCACTGTGCCAGACTTACTGGCTGGAAAGAATCTTTCTTACTTCTTAACAGGACAATTTTAACAGTAAAGGAGTGCTGGTGCTGTGAAAAAGAACTGCGTCGCACTTCAGAACACTGAACCCTATGAAAAGGGGAGAAGATCTGTCTACTTCAAAGTTCTTACCCACTGATCCAAAATTGCTGAGTACATTTTAATTGTATATTTTGCTAGGAAATGTAAGAACTGAGCTGAATTCCTCACTTCATACCAACATGCAAAAGCAGTGGAATTGCTGCAACTGGTGAATAAATCAGTGTATCCACCTGTACTCCTATTTTCCACCTTGAAAGTGTCAGAGGTGGAGAACTGTGGGTTTTTTAATGCAGCTGCATTTTTTAGTGCTGGAATAGTTCCTGCAGGTGAGACAGGTGTGGAATCCTGAAGCAGCTTGGCTGGAGCCTGATATCTTGTAAGCTGGCAGGCTTGTATAAGCCATTAGCTCAAGAATTGATACAGAGTGTAGGTATGCTCAGCCTGTATTGTTAGGCTTGTGAAACCCCTCAGAGAAGGAGAGGTTATGCTTGCCCAAATGAATTTCTTTGTATATGGCAACTCAGCTGGCAACAGACACATTGATAATAAAATCAGACAAGTTACAATCTTAATATCCCAACAAAAGCCATTGGGGCTTCTACCCCCAAATCCTGTTCCCCAAAGCAGCATCTGCTATGCAGTGTTTATCATTGTGTTGAAAGCAAGATGGCAAAGAGAGGTGATGCAGGAAAGTCAATGAAAACTTACTTCTCAGAGGAGTGTCGCACTGTGGAATTTGACCTTGACGTTTAGTTTAGGTATAGTACATAGAACTTTATTTTACCTGTACAGTCTTGGGTAAACATACAACTTTGTGCAGGCTGCTTGCCTGTACAAAATTGCAAAGCTGTTTTTTTATGTTATCTCTGAATTTTCATTTACTAATTTCATATATATATCTGCTGTCCTCTCCCTTTCCACCTTGTACATCCATCTTCTTGTATATGTGTCAGGTATTTTCATCCCAACATTTTTGCAGGAGACAGAAAAAGCAGTACTTCAGAAAATATTTTTCAATATTTTTAATATTTTTCAATATTTTTCAACTCAATTTTTATTTTTTTCCTCACATATACTAAAATAATGGGCTCGCAGAACTCTCTGGCTAACCTTAATAACTAAATTATGAAAATAATTCAGATTATTAAAAAAAGGTCCTGTGCCTGAATAAAGCAATCCCTAATGCATTCCCCCTGCATTTCTATGGCCTATGATTGGTGGTTTGGTTATGCCTCTGAAGTAGAGGCTTCAGCTGACCAAGTTTGCTGTGATGAAGGACACTCAGCAGGAAGGTGGCCTTTCAGTCACAGCCTTTCTGAGGACAAGGGCCAAGTTGCTGCCTCTGCCTTGGTGAAGTCAAGTGGCCCATCCTGACAGCCCAGCAGGACTCCTTGCCAGTGGGAACAGCTCCTCGTCCAGCCCAAGTGATAGCAAAATAAATGCTCCAGGCTAATGTAGAGGAGAGTTGACTCCATTTCATTTGAAAAGCTTTTGCCTTTCAACTCTCCAATTAAAAGAAAAGTATTTAATATATCGACACAAGGGCAGATACATATTAACATTTCAGAAGGTGATTAAGGGAGTTATCAAGAGGAAGATATTTTAACAGGAACATTTGAAGGTAATGTGTCATTGGAATAACAATTCTGCTAAATACTAGCATTATTCTCCAGGAGTAAGGCATAGTTGGACCAGCACATACAAATTGCCTAGTTCACATAGAAAGTCAATTAGCTGATTGCCAGCCTGCTAGCAGAAACAATGTTATCTTATTCATACGTTTGTTGCTTTATTAGCATTCAGCAGGAAGAAAATGGAAATGATACCATAAAATCCTCAGTTTGCATTCAGGTGTACCAACTTCTGTGCCATAAAGTCTGTGTGTATCAGACATCCTTGTTAAACAGGTCCTGTCTATGCTGCTTGGGAGCCAAACACTTTGGGCTTTATTTCTGCTGTAAATCTGCAGAGGAAACATCATTAAAGCTAGCTGTTTGTGTAGTCATTTATTGCTCTAACCTGATAGATTGCTCAGCACAATCATAGCTTATTTGGGCACATTTGGTATCACTTATCACGTGGTCTCTGGCTTCTTAACCAGAAACAACAAATGAACATTTAAAATTTCAACATTACAATGAAGACATTGGTATTCCTGTCTCTAAGGAATTTCCTAATGTAGTCAACTCCAGAGAATACAGGAAACTGGGGGGGGGGGGGGGGGGGGGGGGGGGGCTAGAAAGTGGATTTGAGAAGCATTAGGTAGAGTGGGGCATGCAGTCTTTTATTTGTGTCCATCCTATGTTAAAGCAAAACTTGCTCTTCAGTGAAAATGGGGGATTTATTTAACTTTTAGCAAGAGTAAACACACACACATAATGGCCACACAGAGGTAGTAAATAGAATGTAAATTTTAGTCTAATTTTACTTCACAGTAGCTGAATGTTAGCACATTCAGTGGGCAAAGCTGAAGATGACAATGGGGCATAAGCACAATTTTACCTTCTGGGGAGAATGCACCTTGCATGTGAGCTGGTAAATTCCACTCAGTTTGGCTCTCCAGAGCTGGTGAGCACCTGCTGGCTCTCCCTGTTTTCCTCATTGCTGGGAGGGTTCTGCAGCTCTTCTGCACAGCTGTGCTGAGGAGCTGCAGGCAGGCAGATGCTTTGGTGAGGCAGAGCAAGGTGTTTCCCACCAATACACAATCTGTAGCTCTGGGAGTGAGGTGTTATGAGGATGGCTGAGGGAGAGAAGAGAGTATAACATCATCATCTCTGGCAGTTTGGCTTCAAGGAGCAGTGTGATTCTGGAGAATATTGCCTGTGGCACCTGCCAGCTGCATGTTGGTTCATATTGCAGAGTGAGAGTGTAGTGATTGCAGCTTCTCCAGCGTAGAATAGCCCTGGAGATTCTACCAGAGGTACAAACCAGCCCTTGGTAGACAAATAAGGCTTCAGACACATGGCAAGTCTCATATACATGCCTGGCAGGAATTTTTGGTCCAGGACAGCACACTAAATGTCATCTGAGTTTAAACTTCCACACCACAGATGCTGGAGCAGTGAGGAAATCAGCACCTACTGCTTCAATTTACTGATCTGTTCCTGTGGTACTGTGTTACTGATTAATGAAGAAGCAGGCAGTGAAACCTAGGCACAGTATCTGTAAGAATTGCCTTGAGAAGTGTGGGGAGACAAAAGGAGATGCTGCTGAATGCAGTCTGCCCTCTGATATCCTACACCTGTGTTAATTATCCGAGAGTAGAAACAGCCTTGCCCTCACAGCCATGGGCATGATAAAGAGGGAGTTAGCTGCTAGGGAGTCAGTTGGAGTCTGCTGGCTGTGCTGTGAAGACCCAGGGACAGGAGGTCTTGCAAGGGCCAGAAAAGGTGAGCTACTGTACGTAGGACAGACAGGGTTAGGTGGCCGTGCTAGGGACAGGAACGGGCGAGCCAGAACAGAAGGACAGACAGAGCCAGAGCTGTGTGGAGCTGCTCTTGGGAGATACAGAGAAAAGGTATGGGAGACTTTTTGAATAATAAGATGCTTGAAGCCTTCTGATGATTCTAAGGAAGCACTTTGAGTGCAGTGTCCATGTTGACTGCCACATGTCGACTGTGACAGAGAAGAACAGATTTTGTGTGCAAAGAGATATATGGTAAACAAACAGAGTGCACTGTCAGAGGAGGGCTCAGCAGGCAGGGATGTCACAGGCTGTGGCCTTTGGGTGGAGGGGAGAGGAGCAGAGACAAGTCAGTGACTGGCTCAACTAAGGATAAGCATTGTCTCCACGTCCCTTGGCTGTGTTTGACTTCCCAGAGGATGCCTGTTGTCTTTGGTAGGGCCAAAGGGCCCTGACTCACCCATGTTCTGCTCCTCAGCAGCTCTCCTGAGAAATCAGTAAGTCAAGTGATCCCTCCTGTGTCCCCCTGCCTGTACAGCCAAGGCTGCAGATCTGTGGGCTCATTCCTCACTGGGTGATGTTTTAGCCTGCAGAAACAAGGAAGTGGACAACCCTCCTGAATAGAGAGTGTGTTTTAATGCCCAGGAAAATGAGGCTGCTCAGTGCTTGTCCAGGAGCCCTCCAACAGCCCTGCAGCTGTGAGCCCAGGCAGGCAGGCAAAGCCAGCTGGGCAGGAGCAGTGCAGAGGCTGTGGGCTTGCTGGCTTCTTGGTTGGAGCAGCCACTGTGCTGCTGCTCCGTGACAGCACCTCCCAAGCACTGCTGCTGTCCAAACACTAGGAACTAATGTGCTAAATTAGCAAGTTATCAGAAGACTTCTGCCTTGCTTTTGCACATGAAATCTGTCACCAAGTATCTTGCATTTACTATTAGCCCAAACATGAAGCATTTATAAAACCCCTAGAGATTTACAGATTTTAATTCACTACATAACTCACAAAACTTAATTATGCTACTTAAACTTGAAGAAATTAGATAAAATTTTATGAATTTGTTTCAATGTTTAAGGTAAAAATCAAAAATCCAATTCCCATTTGCAGTGAAAATGACTTCCCTATTTTACCATGTGTTTCCCAAGGAAGCAGTACAACATAAGACCATAAAGTTTTAGTTACAACTGTTTAAAGTTCGGGGCCAGAACCTCCAGAGGAGACTCTTGGTCTGCTAGGAAAAAGAGGAGCAAGTCTGCAGAGGAAAATTCATTTGTCAGCCCACATTTCCTCTGTTGTTACCCAGAAATTTAGTGTAACATAAACCTGCATCTAGATGGTAAAGGGAAAATAAAAAAAGAAATAGCTCTAGCTTTAGGTCTGAGTTCTCTTTCCAAGACTTTACTCTTGGATCTGCCCTTGGTTCCCATCTTGTGGTTATTTAAAAATTAAATTCTGTTTAAACAAAGACTTATGGCAGGAGACCAGGCCTCCCCAGCAGCTGAGCAGAAGCTGAGGATTTAGAGAAAATTAGGCCAAGCCAGAAACTCTTACAAGTAAAGACAGGCTTGCAGAGAAGCTCTTTGCTGCTGTGGGGCATCCTGACAAACCTGTGGTAAAAAGAGTTAAACAGACTTTTGAAAAGATCTTAAATATATAGGGAGAGGTACCTATCTGTATATATACTGTGTTTCTGGCTGATGTTCTCTTTCCATAACAGGGAATTCCTTGATTTCACATGGTCACATGGAGAGTTTTTGAGGGAGCTTGGTGCCAGGGGACAGAGGCATGAGGTATGTTCAATGCCATTCCTTTTACAGCCACCACTTGTCTAGCTGAAAGGTTATAGTCATTGTCCCAGCTCTCTCAGCTTTTCCTTATAGGAGAGATGTTCCATTACCTCCAATCACCTTTGTGATCCTTCATGTCTTCTTCCCAGTGCTAAAGTGCTCTGTCATTGCCTTGGAGTAATTCTCATGATACTTAAGCTTCTCACAGAAGCTTCTTTGACTCTTCTGGCACTACTGTTGTCATGTGAAGCACCCTATGAAGAAACCTGAGATACCAAGTTTCTCAGACTCTCAGCTTTGTTATTTTGGACCATTTATCCTTTATAACTTGTCTGAATCTAGATACATCCTCTTCTAGTTTAAACTCTCTTTTCAACCCTCTTCTTGTTTAAAACCATTACTCCTTGTCATATTGCTACGGACCCTATTAAAAAGTCTGTCTCCATTTTTCTTATAATCCCCTGTAAGTATTGAAAGGCCACAGTAAGATCTTCCTGGGGCCTTCCCTTCTCCTGTCTATTAATTTATTCTAGACATCTAGTCACTCCTTTATGTTGTTCAAGCCTTTCCAATAACAGGATAAATCTGTCAATGTGAAGTCTGCAGGACTGTACATAGAGGACAAATAGTACAGAGTTTTCTTAGCCCCCATTGTGGCACATCCTTTTTCCAAGTTTGCATGGACGAACACATCCATCACTTTGCAAAAGAAGTTCCTGAACTGCTCTCAGAAACTCTTTTCCTCAGCAACAAAATGTACCCATCTGTCTCCTCCGCTGTGCGCCTCAGGGTCTGGGCACAGGCTTGTTATTCCAGAGCAGGAACTGGTAAACTGCCATGGGGTTATTGCCATGGTATAAAAGCTTTAAGAGCAAAAACTGCTATAATCTTCTAAATGTGTAATTTTTCTTTGCAGACAGCCATCTGCAGTGGAGTGGGTTATGGGGTGGTTTTCTGTCTCATTTCTTGCAAGATGTCAAATTTTGCCTGTGAATCATGCATTCCTCTTTCAGGGATTTATTGTAGTCTTTGCTGTCCCTGGATGTGTTTGTGGAAAGCTAGACTGGTGACTGCCATGAGCCCTGTGATTATAAAGCAAAATGAGTTAAGCAAGAGTCAGTAAACTTCTTTGCTCTCAAGAGCAGCAGGAGGCCCAACAACTTCTTTCAACTGAAGCTGGCACTGACACCAGGCAAATCCATTCTGTGAACAAACAGCAAATCAGTAAAGCATTAAAACATAGAAGCATCCAGAACCACTGAAGACAACAGTATTGGGAGGCCAGCATTTCCTTGAATCTGACCTGCAGAACCCCAAGATCCTCAATGGCGTGGCAGTCATTCATAATTATTTTTGCTTGTACAATGTTGTAAACCAGTTAAACGCTAACATCTCAGGGAATAGCAAAAATTGAAGATTTGTTCCTTGTAAATAAAGTACACAGGATGTTTTGCCATTAGTTACAGTCTGTTTACAGACAGAGTGAAATATTCATCATTAAAAGCCAGAAAATATTGGAAGGTGTCACAAGAAATATTGTTAAAAACCCCCAATGTGCTATGTGGCATGCATTTTAGCAAAATGATTTTAATGAGAAATGTGTCTTTAAAATGAAACATTCCTTGATCAATATTCCACAATGATACTGTCAGAAATAAAAAATAATATATTTTTTTTTCTAGTAGGGAGAGAATTCAGAGAGCTTTCCTGCAGAACCCAAAACCACCCTGACCTGGTTTTGCTGGCAGGTAGTGCCCTACCTATGGCATATTGTCAGCTTCAGATTAGATAGTTTAGACACAGCTGGAGTAGCTTTGGGACAAATTGTTTTACTTTCTTGTGCTTCACCATCTGTAACTGTAGGCCAGGGACAATAAGGATGAGCTCTTCTGGAGCTTCTTGAACCCTCTGACTGAAAGGTTAGAGATGGGTTTTCACTATTCCTATTAATATTCTTCTGTGATTGTGGTATAAAGGCGAGAATTTTCCCCTATGCAGTGCTGGGTCAAGTGTGTTTGAGGCTGTCTTCAGTTCTCATTCCATCAGTGGCTTTAGGAGCCTGGGCTCATGCTCTGAGACTTAGCTTTTCATTAGTGCTCCTTTTGATGTAAGCCTGAGAGGGCAGTGACAAGCTTGCTTCAAGCTGGAGATGTAATTCCCTCAATGCAGCCTTCAAGCTCTAACCCTGCTGTACTTTCAACTGGAAGATAACCTGATGGCTGGGACAAGAGATTCATCTCTGCTTTGCTTTCCTCTGGTCCAATGCTGGCTTTGGGAGCCAGCTCTGGAGATACAAAGGATGTGCAAAGTGGCTGTGCAAAGTGTCCCCAGCACAGAGAAAAATTCTGCCCTGGGCTTTAGTGCCAAAGAGTCATTTGGAGTACAATGCAGACAACAGCTCCCACGATCAGGGCCTGACTCACTGATAGCACCAACCCAGCAGGACCAGAGCATCCTCACCAGCAGGCTGAGCATTGGAAAATGCCAGTGGAGTCAGCAACACATGTAACCTGATAGGTTGGGCCTAATGTGTGATAATGGGAAATGAAGGGAAAAGAAATAACTAAATATAGCTTATTTACAAAGTGAAGTACAGAAGATGAACATTCCTATACAAGATGCATATTTACATGTATATATAGAATTTGTAGGTTTACAGTTGAGATATATAAACGTTTCTGTATGTGTACATTTACTCAGTGTAGCTAAATATTAGTAACATCAATACTAAAATCTTTAGTATTTAGTATCTAATGCAAAATACTTTTGCATTGGAGAAGTCCCCACAGAAGCACTTCTCTAGCTGCTGTAAGACAGAAATGGTTGATCTCCTGCTGGGTTTACACAGCCTAAATATAGCTCAAAAGATGTTTCTGACACACTTGTCTCTCTTTTTGGTTGTCAAATGTATTCTGAGTAAGTGTACCCTGGAGAAAGGGGCTTCTGTGCGCTCAACATGCAGTCCTATTTCCTGTGAAGCAAATGGGAAAGCAGCCTTGAAGAATGTGAGTCATCAGATCTGTCAAGCTGAAGCCACTAGGCAGAGGCAAGGCAGATGGAGATGTAAATGCAATTCAGGCTGAGCAGACATTTTAAAAACGTGGCATTGTCTCATCTCTCTCGTCTTTGGTCATTCAGATTAAATAAGTCCTCTTTGGTGGGGAGGACACTAATATTTTCCCTTCAGTTCAGCAAAGCAGTGCTTGCTATGTGCCTGCATCACTTATCTGCTCCTCTATCAGCCAAGACACACTTGCTACCTGCTAGTCTGGTCAGTGGAAGAGTATGTCTGGGCCACCATCCTGCCCTCAGCAAGCAGCTACTGTGTTAGCACTCAGAGCTGGGTGCCCAACATCAGCAGCCTCCAGCTTGGGAAAGACATTGCTGCAAACCTGCTGGAACACAACAATAAAGATGAGTAAACTGGGTGTTCTCCCAGGGACAAGGAAAGGTATATGGTTTCCTTTTTTTCTTCAAGTAGGCCCAGTCAAGTCTGATATTGATTTCGACGAGGGCAGCAACAGATGCTAAATCAATAGGAACCAGCAGTATCATAGAAATGACAGCTTGTCCACACAGACTTGAGTCCTCCTCTTGAATGAAAAGGCAACATGTGAACCTTTGTGGGCAGCTCTTCCTAGAAAACACCACGTTCATCAGATGAGTATGGCTACAGGCCTGAAAATCCTGCTCTGCATTTTCTGTATAATGAAATTCTCTCCAATTAATGAACTTTGTTGCTTTCAAAACACTACACAAAGTTCAGATCCTTAGTTTTGAGAAAATCTGCTTTGCCTGACACTGGTACTTACATATATTGGTGTATCACTTCAGACTTGTGGAGCTGACCTATGTAACTGCACCAAACGGAGAGTGACAGGGCAACCTAAAGGATTCCCCCACACATCTGTAAAAGTGTCAGCTGAGCAGCTGCAGCCAGCAAGAAATTCACCACACTGCCTACTGACAATTGAAAGTACAGTGGCATAAGGGAGTTACATCACTTTAACACTGGCCTCAGGGTCCTATTCTTTCACCTTGCTTTTAGTAACAAGTTCATGACTGTCTCATGGCAGTTTTCCGTATTTTTTGTCTAATTATTTACTGGTACCTAACAAGTTCTGAACTATAATGGTTTTAATTCATCTAAAAACTGCAGTGGGGCATTTGACTCATCTCCAGAATCTATGTGCCATTGTTTTCAGGTGACTCTGAGTGACTGGCAGTAACCCATCAAGACAGGCACAAACCTTGCCTGCAGTCCTCTCACAGGTGATGCTCCACTCCTCTATCTTGGGTGGAATGAGACCCAGGCTATGCACGTATAGATTTGTTATTTAAATTCATGCCAGTGCCTTTTCCCAGGGCTGGCAGGAGACAATCCAGCAGGAGCCATTGCAGTCCTATCTGCCAGCAGCCCAGGACCAAGCTCCATGTCCCCCATCAGCTCTGTGCTGCACTGCTCCCAGACCTCAGGGTGTTACAGCCAGGTCCTCCTGCTGTCCCCAACCCTCTGCCCTGCCGGCAGTACCTGCCCCATGCCTTGCTGCCTTTATGGTGTTGGGCTGTTCAGGCCAAAGAGGCTGTGCAGCTGAGCACAACCTCTGTAATGTAGGGGGGAATGGTGGGTTTACATCATGTAAATTACAGGTCCCACACATGGCTTACCATAAAATCCCTGTTGTATTGTATGTAACGATGCATCATGGACTGAACTTGGCTTGGATGGGCTGGTTGAGCTCTGTTATTGTTTCCCTCAGAACGTGGGCTGATGTCTTAAACAAAGTATTTTTGTGCCAGATAAAGTAAAAGACTGTTAAGAATCCTATCCTGCAGAGATGGGTTAATGCTTTTCATCATACCCATTTCCTCTCCCCCAATAAGGCTGACAGCACACAGCTCCCTCCCAGGGCAGGTACTGGGTGCTCACACAGAGGCCTAAAGCTCTTCCTCACTAAGGAGCCACAACTGGCTCAGTTAGAAACAGTCATCCATGTCATTGGAAGGGGCCACAAGCCATCAAAAGACCCCCTAAGAAAACCTCTCCCCAGGGGAAGTACTGGGGCATTCCCACATAAGCCTGAATGTGTATAAACTGTCAAACTCTTTGTTGGGTGGGTGCTGGCCCCAACAGATCAAGACTGCCATGATGACTCCAACCATGGACATCAAAATTGCAACAATCAAGTCTTTTTGCTGGATCCACAGGTGGTGACATCCTTCCTCCCCACTATCAACTCTTGTCCTTTCCTTCTCTTTCTTCCCCTTCCATGTTTTCTTCATCATATTTTTATAATTGTATAGAGAAGAACCAAAATGGCTACATACCTCCTTTCCAGTGCAACCAGATTGTTTTAAAATAACCCTGCCTCAAAAATGTGCATTGGTCATTCAGTGTCATTTTACTCTAATCCACCCCAAGGGATATATTGACAAGAACCTCAGTTACCCTGATTTAGAGGTGGGTTGTAACACTAAGCTAGGAAGTAGTACACATTAGAATATTCAGAATAATAGGCATTTATTTTCAGTATTATTTTCACTAAATATTGGTATAATATATCCATGTCTGAGGTAATAAATTAAAAATAAACTCAAGATTTCAGTCCCATATTTGTGCTGCATATTTTTTCTACCATGATACATAATTTTGAGGCAAACACACACAGTCTGTAATTCTGAATGCAGCTAGGAATATTGTTTTAACACAGTCACTTTTTGTTTCACTATAATTTTGCTGAGAATGGTTATTGCATGATACACTTTTAATAGACGTTTTAGTTATACTAGAGTTTTCTATTAAATTACACATATCGTAATTATAGGAAGATGGGCATGAAGATGTGCTTTGAGCCAAGGATGGCAAATATTGAACCAGTGATAGATAGCACATACTGCAGCATTATTGTCTGCCTTCACTAGAGCCCAGATCCAGCAAAGCCATTTCAGTGTGTGCTTAGTTTAGACACAAATCATTTTTTCAGTGTCATCCATGGCCTTAATTTTTGCTGAATCAACGACTAGCCAAATCTGTAGAACTAAATTAATAGACTTTAACTGTGTGTTATTTGAAAACAGGTTTGCTGGTTTCATATTTTGTAAGATATTTTGTAATGATCTCTGTAAGGTTGTTCATATCAGTGAAGCACCCATGAAAGTTTCTAACCTGGTTCATAAATACACTATGAAAAAATAAGCAGCTACAATGACTCTCTTCTACACATTTTGTTAAAAGTAACACCTGGTTTGAAAAGTTATTAAAGTAATTTTTTCCATGGTAAAATATATTTAAAAAAATAAACTCTTAATTTAATCATCTTCCATCAAACATATAAGCATGTTAAAGGGCGGGGCATACTTCAGGCATTTTCATTTATAAATGCAAGAGATCGAGTGTATCAATCTTTTGCACTTAAATGCTGGTGGTAGTAAGGCCCTTTCAGCTAAGTCTCCATCAAGCCCAACACTAGTGAGCTAAAGAAACAAACAAACACAAATTTTGCTTGCATATAACTTTTTCATAATCCTGAATTAAAAAAAAAAAAATCCTCCCTGCTTAGAAAAGAACTCTTATTGAACTGCTGCCATTAAAAAGTATACCTCACCTCCACGTTAACTTTAATCAGTGATTCTGAATGCAAAGGATTTAAACACTCACTAAAATTGCTGTGGCATGCCATTAGACTCTTAACGTTCATAAATTGTGCTAATTCCCATTTAAATCAGGAAGCTATAGTTTAGAGTTAGAGCTAATGGTTTGTCTTAGTGTTAAAGGTCTATTTCCACCAGATTTTCTTTATTCTATTTCGCAAATGACTGACAGTGCTTATGACGTGATCCTGAAAGACCACTTGGTGTTGTTACCAGAAGCTATAGTCCGTGAGAAATCTCTCCATGCTCATGCAGTGAGTTGCATTGCTGGGGGACCGTGGCCAGCTCAGTACTCCACCGAGCTCACCATGGCCATGGGCTCGTCAAATGTCGCCAGCCTGATCTGCTTGGGCGTGGGGATGGAGAGCATGTCCCCGGCCTCGGGCGGTGAGTGAATCCCGTTGTCCATCATGTTTGACACCTCCTCCTCGTGGTCCTCGTACAGCGTGTTGATGTGCAGCAAAGGGTGGGCTGGGTTGCAGCTCAGTGCAGGTGTGGGCTCTGCCTTGGCCTGGTTCAAAGCCATGCTGGTGGCAGCAGCAGTTGTGGCTATATGGTTGTGGTTACACGTGACAAAAGCCGCGGCAGCAGGCACAGTTCTGCATGTCTCCGATGAGTATAGGATCTCTTTTGCAGGGTGAGGGGTGTCTAAAAGAGAATAAAACAGACAGATAAAGGACAGGTAGTCTTTCACCATCCCAGTCCATCAGCAAGGAGTGTCCTGAACCAATAAAAGTCATTGGCAGTCTTGCCACTGATTTCAGTGGGATCCAAAGAGGATCCCAGACTGAATTTTCTTGGGAGCCTTTGAGATAGGACTGTTTCAAAACAACAGGGTTGTAAGCTCAGGGAAACAGGACAAACAAGAAGTGGGGTTTGTGAATCTCACTCTTTTTTAAGCATGCTCATGCTTCCTTATGTTAATGGTATTTTTGTAAAATGAAGAAAAAAACCAAGCAAAAAGTGTATTTATTCCCCTCTACAGTTTGGCCAGTGTTTGTTAAACAGTATGACTTAATGTTTTGACAAATGTAATGACTACTGAAATCCACAGGATGGAATACAAAAGGCACTGATATTTTCAATGGGAAAAACTGGTGGTTACACATTGTAAGCCACTTGTCTTTAGAAAGAACTCAGCAATTTGTCATAAACTGAAGTCTCTTTCCAGATATTGTAAGTCTGCCTTACCTGATGGACTGCAATGTAGGTCTAAGTCAAAAACAAAGTTGAAAATTTTTAATGTGAATGGAGAGTCACAGAGCCCCAAAACTCCAGTAATTATTTTTTGCCCTTAAAATATTCAAGCACTAATTTAGATGAAGGTAATTGAACCAGAAAACCCCAGTAGTTTTGAGGAGTTGAAATCAGAGCAGGTGGCTGGATAAGGAATGCTGTAGAATAGCTCACATGCACATTGGGGAGTTGGAGGGCTCTAAGCAGCATAGGGATTTGGAAGTGACAGAAACTTTTATACCTCAAATCACTTCTTTGCTGGGCAGTGGGGTGACGGTAGAGGTCAGTCTGTCGAAGCCCAGAGGGAGGTCTTAGCTTGTAATGAGATGAGAGCCATTGCTTTAAGCATGTACAGATTTTTCTGTAACTTCAACTGCACAGTGCTTCTTTCTTATGTCAGTAGCTTACAAAAATAAACAAGAAGATATCTGTCTATCAGTTTATCTACTGATCTATCACTTTTCTTAATCTTCAAATGGCTTTCCTCATCACCCTAGCACCTAGCAATTATTGATATATTTGAAACACTGCTTTGAGTTAAGAAAGGGACAGGCTTTACAAGACACACAGGGAACCGAGGCACAGAAAGAGCATCTCCTGTGAGGCCACATGGGAAGGGAAGGGCAGAAATCCTGAATCCCTGACCAGCACCCACACTTCAGAACATCCATTCTCTGGTCCATGTAAGACACAGGGCAATTTAAAGTGTGCATGGAGAACAATGTCAACAAGCTGAGTTTTGATTTTCTAGGTGACAAACATATGCCAATCCCTAAAAGCTGGTAGTGTAAGAGAACTTTTTTCCACAGGCAGCTTTAACTGCCATTTGTAGTCTCCCACGCACTCCTAAGGGGCTATTACTGCCCAGGTACATGGTCATCTACCATGGCAGTTTCCATATGACTTGAAAATAAGGCAGGTTTGAAACGTGCCAGGTGCTGGTGGAGCAGGAAGGGTATCCTGGAAGCCAAACGTGCCTCATTTCCTTGGCAAGGCATGACCACATTTGTAGCTGTGAAAACCTGCTTACATTTGAAACATTACCCACACCAACAGCCTGCAGCCTGTTTTGTACAGCTCTACCTGTAATAATCCTTACCCTCCATACAGCTGTTAAAGAAAGAGAACCTCTGTTTCTGAGACCTGAAAGCCTTGAGATTACTAGCTATCCCCAAATTTAGTAAGGTAGGTCAAACAGTTCCAATAAACTCTGAGTTCCCTGAGATTGCTATGTAAATTATGAGCTGTGCAGGTGGTATGGGCATTATGGCATACTGTACCTTTGAGAGAGGAGGTAACATGCACTACAACATTCTCTTCCTGGTTTAAAAATCCACCCTCTTGGCTTTTTGACGTAGGCATCGAGGGGATGGCTTGAACCTCTGGCTTGGGCTTTTTGCTACTAAGTATATATGGATGAACATCCAAGGAAAAGTGCCGTGTGTGCTTTTTTTCACTGCTTGTGCTTGGGATGGCGTTTGGCTCGCTCTTATGAGCGGACGATTGCTGTGAGGTTTTTGCAGCAGACTCCAACAAAGGAGCTATAAGGCTGTCTGTCGCTGTTTTTCTCCGCACCGGCTTCGGTTTGTCAGGCTTATGGTTCTCAACCTTCATAATGGCTAACTGCTCCTTGAATGGCTGCGGAAGGGGATTGGTAGTCGGGATCCATTTCATCTTCTTCCTTGGTCTCTTAATGATGAGCTGTTCGTTAGCATCAATGTCTGCTGGATCAACACTCGGGTCTATGGTCTGAATCCCTGAATCACGCATGGTTGGAGTGGCATCATGATTGGACTGGGCCAATGCGGCGAGCAGCTGGCGTACCACGTTGTCGTACATCAGATCGCTTTCATTTGTAATAAAATCCAGACGGTTCAGGGATTTTATGTGGTCCCTATTTTCATTACAAAACATGGCCAAAATATTGATATCACAAAACTGGGACTTCTGCCACTGTTTCTTGGTCTTTATTCCAACTTTGTTCAGCTTATCAAATATGAAGTTAGACTTGCGGAATATGAAGAGGTGAATCAAGTTGATGAGGATGATCAAGTTCATGAAGCAGAGAAGAACGATATCTACACCAGCAATAATCCGCTGGAGCTGGACAGATGGCAGCTTACAGTTCACTCTGATGTGCAATTTGGAGCTGCTCGTTTTGTCTGGAGGCTCACCTAGTGCACACGTAAATTCATTTTGCTTCTGTGTAGCATAGTAGGTGGATAAGTATGTGATCGGTATGATGCTTAAAAAAATGATGAACAGATGTCTTGCAAGATAAAGTTTAGCTAAAAAGTTACTTCGTCCTCTTCTTTCCAGATATTTCTCAAACAAGTTCTGCTCAGGGCTTTTCTCCTTCTCTGCATTCTCAATGATTTCTCTTTTCTCTCTCTCGGTTATCCCTGGC
Organism: Phylloscopus trochilus trochilus; assembly: GCA_016584745.2. Taxonomy (NCBI): domain Eukaryota; kingdom Metazoa; phylum Chordata; class Aves; order Passeriformes; family Phylloscopidae; genus Phylloscopus; species Phylloscopus trochilus. Next base: position 20,676,144 of record WQNJ02000016.1, on the reverse strand, counting down.
CCTTTGGACTGAATCTGTTTCTCTATTTTTGGTGCCCGCCCTTCAGCTGCACGGTGGTAGCAGTTATCAATCTCCTGAAGCAAAAAATTAAGCTCTGAAGTCAGTCGAGTGGAGGCCAGAAACTCCCAGCCCAGAGCTGGAATGTACATTATCCCAGCAAAAGCCAGCAGTGCATAAGGTAGGAACTTATGCTCAAACAAGGAGGGCCAGTGGCTGGCATCAACTCCTGGCAAGGCATCTTTTAATTCTGTCCAACAATATCCTCTGGCATACAAGGCTTGATCGCGGGTGAAGTTGTGTGGTGTGTAACAGTATATTGGCTCCTCTGTATAACAGAGAGAAAAGTCACTGCTGTGCATTTAACCTACAAAAGGAGCTCTGGAAAATAAACATTTCAAATTATATCAATTTTATTTTACTGTATCTTTACATGACCATTAAGCCCTTCACATCTATTAGCCAGCTTAGGCTGCACACATCCTCACAAGCCCTACGGCAAAACTATTTAGCTGAAAGCTTCAGAATAAGCCTGAATTAGAAATGTCAGCAAGAAATACATATTTTGCTTTAATGACTTTACTGAAAACAATATCCTAAGCAACTGTGACGTGAACTCTGTAAAGCCAAAAGACCTGACATTCACTACAAAATCAGTAGCTGAGGATGTTCCAAGCAAATGCTGAAAATTAAGGTTCATCCCAGCTAAACATTCTTCTAAATAGAAAAAAAGTTAGCTATAGCTTAAGGCAATATTTTTAATAATTATTAAGAAAGTCAACTCATTTGATATGGTAGAAAAAAATGAAACTTGAGACACACAAGGATTTAATCAACTCTATCCCTCTCAGCTAGTACTCTTGAATAAAAGTGTGACTGACCAGGACAGAATCTGGTGTGTTAACTATTTATCATTATGAAAATTTAATTCTACATTTGAAACTATAGCTTTGGGGTTTTTTTACACAACATGTAATTAAATGGAGCTCGCCATCAGACACTATTATGGAAGAAACAAGTACTGTGGATCAAGAAAGAAATCAGACAAAGTAATAGGAGAAAAAGTATAGTAAGGATTATTAAATTCACAGTGATGTAGTTTTTCTCTCAGGAAACGTTTCAGTCATATTCTGCTGCAGGATGGAAGGGTTTGTCAAGGGAAATTACAGCACATATTTGTCTATTTTAACACTCCTTCTAAACATTTGCATTTTACCATCATCATCAGGATGTTGAGCTAAAGGTCCTGACTCAGTAGATAAACGATGTTCTTACAATGATCAATTTTTTTTCTTGCAATACATGAAAGAAAGAGAGAAAAACTTCTGAAACCTAAAGCAGCATTAATTTCCTAGAGAACAATGACCACTATGATGACACCTTATTCAAAGAGGAAGACCACATTTTCATGTTTTGACAGGTAGAACAAAGAGAATATATTTTACAGTGTTCTGGTACACCTTTAAAAAAACTTCCCAGAATGAGACCCATAGGAGGAGTCATGCTCCCTTGACTTGAGAATCACCCAAGAACACCAAGCCTGCTCTGGTTCTGAATGTAGTCTACAATTCAGATCAAGAACAGCTCCCTGGAAGAGTGTGGTGGCACTGCTCTCTTTATAATAAAAATGAAAACAAACAATATCATATTGATAACAATAAATAGAATATTAAAAGTTAATAGACAGGCAACTCCCCCTGATCTTTCTGGCTTAACAAATGACTCCTTGTTACTTTTCACAAGAGAGTAAATCAAAAGTTAGTTCTTTGGTGTGGAGGTATAAACCTCTTCTGTGACCTAGATAGATTTTAACCACCAACTTAAACATAATTGACAGAATAAATGCTGCTACTCAAGACAGCATGTAAAGTGAGTATGCTCTGCAAATTCTTTAATATCGCATTTGAAGACTATTTTAAAATGATCTAACTTCAGTCTCAGAGGATAGCTTAAAGCACTTCCATTTAAACTATTTTTGTGTACTTACAGATGTATAACAAGAAAAATGCTCATTGACTCCCTTGGTTTCGTAATTACGTGGCCTCCCAACCCTACCCATGAAAGGATGCATACAAAAAATTGAATCTGCTACTATCAAAGACTTACTGTAGAATTTCCCAGGAGACCAAACAGATTCCTGTGTAAAAATGTTCCCATGGGGTAAAAAAAAGGTAAAGCAGAATGCTATGTTTCTCCTAAGATTTTTTTTGAATTGGGTATCCTTAAGCCCAGCAGAACTTTCCAATATGAAACTGAGTTTCTTGTGGCATACATGACTTTACTTCTCCTAGGTCTCAACATCACAAATACTTGGGAAAACAGCAGCAAGTATTCCTACAAATCAGCCATAAGGATTATTTTTTGATTCCTGAATCAATTATTACTACCAAATAAGTTGATTAGTTCTTTCAGTTCTGCTCACTGAGACCCAAAAGCTAGGGTGACTTTTGCCAAAATTTTATATATATACAACAACAATCCAATGCACATTTCTTTTATAAATTAAAAAAAAAAAAGAAACAAATGAAAACATCTTAACATTTTACATTTACATTGGACAGATCACTGAGAGACCAAGTGACTCCATCCATTGCCACTGCTTTGGTGAAAAAAGTCTAAAGAGCTTCACAACTCCAGTTTGGACTGACCAGCTGCACTATAGGCTACAAAATGACCCTGTCCCAAACAGTAGGAAAAGCAAATGTCACTTTAGAGGAATTCTCTTTTCCTCTGTTAAAAATGCTTTTATCTGACCCAATTGTCTGTGAGGTTATAAAAGATCTCTCATTTATTTGGCCAGCTGAACATGGTATCTCACTCTTACTCAGTGTTTTGTACCTTGTTGCTACTACACTATATTTTCTTTGCATATTTGCAAAATTGGCATGATTTTCATTGTATGGCATGTAAATCCCAAGACCTTCAGACAAAAACCAATCCTCTGTGGAGCCAGTGGGACTTCTGGCTGATAACTGACTGAAGTGGGAGCAGTGGGGTTCCAAAACAATTTCATTCAAATAATATTTTCTAATACAGAATCATCGAATCACAGATTGGTTTGGGCTGGAAGGGACCTTAAAGATCTTCTGGTCCCAGCCCCTCTGCCATGGGTAAGGACAACTTCCACTAGACCAGGCTACTCAAAACCCCATCCAGCCTTGGCATCGTCTTTGAGCTACATTTACTGTCAGAGAATGCCATAAATTTTGGTAAAGTTATTCCACAGGGATATTTAGCTTAACCCTCTCATCACAGGACTTGACTTAGAAAGCATTGCATCAGATTTGGAAGCTCATTCTTCTAGAAAATGGTCCAGACAACGGAGAAGAGAGGAATTCCCTTCTGAAGTAATTCAAAACAAAAGACTCATTTAGCTGTTGCCTGGACAAAGAACCTGTCTCTCTTCATTGACAAGAGGCTGCCAAGCAGGATCCACACCAGGTTTTGAGTTAGCTTTTGTGAATGTTACTTCTTGGACAATGGCAGCACTTAACCTGGCATTTAACAAACACCCTGAAGGTGTTTGATCCCGGTATAGTTGGGTATGGGACTGCTTCTTCTCTACTGCAGCCCGTGTCCATCATTAATTAAGGAAAAAGAGAAGCACCATGTCAGTAACTAATCCTGTTATGAAAGCTGGCAATGATGTATAGCTGGACCTTAACATGCAGATCTGATGAGGACAGCAGAGAACAGGCTGTTCTCACACATATACCTCACTTAGCTGTGAGACCTCTGCTTAATGCAGTTTCAAGAAGACACAGCAGATTTATTTTTCACGATGTTCTGCTGATAGTTAAGTAGCATTATGAAAGGTTGCAATGGTGTTAAAATCATAGCTCTGATATTGGATCATGCAATGTAAAAGATGCATTTGCTTTTAACTTCATATTCATAAATATAGAAAGTTTCTACTGATACTCTTCTTCCACCCTGAAAATTCTTAAGCAGTTTATGAAGGTTCTTTTTCATATAAGCATTCCAGCCACCATGAAACACAGCTTTTTCCTGAGATGCCACAGTTTAATTGTGTATGTAAATGAAGTAAAGTGTTGCAAAGAAAAATTTTTAAAAGCTTGGGGAGCATTATTATGGCTGAGTAGATTGGTCATCCTCTCATGTCATCTAGTCTAAAGCCCATAAAAACAATCTCTCTGCTCCTTGAAAGATATACTTCTAATAATTACTACATTGAAAAAAAAAGTATTTGATGGTAATGTATGATTTTTTTTATACTAACTTAAGCCTAAACATGCATGCTAAGAAGCTTCGTTTCCTTTCTTCAATATATCAAATGTTTTCAACAATTGTACATAAATACATTTTATCCTGCTCACTATGCACACAAGTAGCTTCTAGAAATCTGCAGAACCATCCGCTGGGATAAGGTACGAGAGAGATCTCACTGCATTTTTCAGACATACAGTCCAGATGAAATAACACAGAATTACTTAGTTGTGTAATATAACTGGTTGTGTTATGCCACTTGAAAAATTAAAATCCCTTGGCAGCTAAGTTTTTTCACATGCTCCATTCTGCAACATCTCACCCCATCCCATCGTTTCAAGTATTACTTAAATGGAGAGAAGTGACTTGCAGGAGGTCCTGTGGCACAGAAGTCAAACCTCAGGGGAATTGAAGTGCATGGCTGCAGAAGACACTCAGGGTAGGGACAGGGAATAAAGGAAGGGGCTGTGCTCAAAAAAACTCTTTACAAAGACTCTAAACAGATAGTGTGGAAAGGAGTGAAGTCAAAGTACTGAAGCTAGGAGCTGTCAAGTCTGCTGTGTTTAGAAAAGTCTTGGAGAAATGCTTGTGGGCTTCCTGCAGGCACACACTCCCACTCCTACTGTTCCCAATCCAAGGTCAGCCACCTCTTCACTGGTTCCCCAAACTCTGTATACTTTAATATACATTCAACTGTTCTCTTTGAGAGGTCCTGAATTAAACAACATTTTTTCAGGCTGCAAGTGCTAGGCATGAAAATATGTTAGAAAAACAAATCTCCTGCTAAATTTCAAACTTGGGTTATAGTACCCCAGGTTCTGGATTCCTCAGGAAAGAGGATGGAATGCTGAGGTTTGGGGTTGGAACCCTTGTAAAACTTCCCAGAAGTTTTACAGAAATGAAGCTCAGATGTGGAAATGGAGTTACCAGTGGAAAAATCTGATGACTGCTGTTCCTAGACTATTTCCCAAAATTATACCCCAATGCAGAATCATAGAAATGCTGCATCCCACATCCCACTAGAAGCAGGGTCAGGACTGATTTCAGACCAGCTTGAACAAGGCCTTGTCAGTCTGAAAACCTCCACAGTCAGAGGCTACTCAACCTGCCTGTGCATCCTGCTCAGGAAGGGACAATGCTTGATTGTCCTCAAAGGGAATTTTCATCTTTAGCTCACGTCCAGCAAGAATGGCTGATCCATACAGCAGCCATTGTTTTTCATTTTTGAGAAATGGCCATTTCAAACAATGAATGCAAAGGCCAGTTGCATTAAGAACACATCCACTAAAATATAGCTAGAAGGTATCACAGACACACATGTGGCTAGAGCTGAGGCCTCAGGGTTGCATCTCAACTGAAGGAAGAGGTGCCAGAAGCACAGTTCACCAAGGAAGCCGTGTGTGTGTGTGTGTGTGTGTGTGTGTGTGTGTGTGTGTGTGTGTACAGGCGTGTGCATCTGCCCATCCATAACAAGAAACACTTCTTGAGAAATGCAGCCTGGTCTATGGTGCACTAAAATGCCACTGTCATTTTATATAAATGATGTCATGTTTATATAAATGGTGTCATATAAATGATACAGTGAAACTGTAGAGATGCATCACTCTACACTGTCAAAGTTTAGACTTTACAAGTCTTCCTGGGAAAGTGAGTGAATTGCATCTAACACACTCACCACTAACAGTGACAATCTCTTAGCATTCAATGCTGTAAAAGTCAGACCTGCTCCTGAAAAGATTTAAGCAACTGCATGCATTGGGTATTTCCCTTAAGTCAATGTGATTACTCACAGTGCATAACATCTGGCACATGCATCTCTCTTTGAAGAACTGATGCTGGAGTTATAAAGCTTTTAACATATTATTCTGAGCAAAAGTTATTTAAGTAAATGTGGACAACACATTTAGAGTGCTTTGGTAGGCATTACAAAAAAAGAGAAAATACTAATAATAAACAGTATATGCTCCTATGTAACAGGGAAAATGATTTTTCATACCTACTGCATTCCCAGTGGAAAAAGGTATATTTGCCAAAATATAAACCACGTTATCAAATTGCATATGCCTCCTGTGACCTCCAGCTTTTAGAACTTACTCTAGAAAAAGAAATCACACCTCATTAATCTTCCCACTGAAATGCATTTGTCAGCATTCCAATGCAATAATTGAGTAAAGTGGAAGGAACAGTACAATTTTCCAACAGCAGACGAAAAAACGTCAAGAGCCAAAAAACGAAAAGGTTTTGAGAAAATATAATACAAAAATGTAAAAAAAGATGAAAATTCTCATGCTTGCTACACCAAGGCAAAGGTGAGTATGCCTCTTGTGAGAAGATTTCTTCAAGAATCTAGTAAGCATCCAGTGTGACTGCCACCACCCCACACGGGGACAGGCAGCAGAACTGGTGATCAGGTGCTGCTGAACAGCTTGGACCTCCCAGCCTCTGGACAAGGGCCTAAACACTCCTGCTGGAGACCCAAGCTAAGTATCAGGTAAGCATATTGATAATTATACCTACTGAGTTAAATATACTACAGACTCACCCTAGCCTTCCCAGCAACTGGCATTCTGCCCTCTTGAAGAGAGCTGCTAAATCATCCTCATACCGGTGCCCAGCCTGTCTGTGAAGGTAAGCTGGCAGCCCAGTCAAGACCTCTGAGGCACTCCTTGTGCAGTCCTCTCCACTTGTCTCCAAAGGGAAATTCAATGTTTGGATAGAATCTCTGAATCTCCCTGCCCACCTCTTGCCAATATACACGTTTCTAACAGACAAAATAAATTAGTAACTCCCTGAATTCAGCAATAAATGCCAATATTTAAGAAGGGTATTCCTCATCATACTGCTTTGTGGCACATACATGTAAGCAATCATGCCTCATTCAACTTGGGTACTAAAAGGATTGCACAAGAAAGCAGGTAGCAAACCGTTTATTTTTAGAAACAGAAATAATTTATTTAGTACTTTTCAGCAATTTTTAAATGGAAAAGAAGAAATGTCCTGGATCCTCTTCTCTCTGGAAAAAAAAAATAAAGAACATTTATGTTACTGAGGGTGAAAATGTAGTCTAAGAAAATAAAATATGATCTAAACAGTGTCCATATCTTCCATCCCAGTCACACAGTCCACAAGGAACATGTAACTCTGCTTCAAATGACTTTAATAAATGCTAGCTAATACCCAAATTAACTGTCAGCAAAAGGAAAAACTCACTTAATTTAACTAGTTTATTTCAGCTACTTTTATATAAAGGATATTTAAGGGTTAGAAGTTAGTACAGCATAAGGATGGATCCCTGAAATTAATTTTGTGTGTCATACAGTCCTATTTAACTCACTGAGTTTACTCCTATGAATGAGAAAAGAAAGCATCCATCAAACTAAGCCTTAACTTAGAAAGCTAATTATTAAGAATTACTAGTTTTACTGAAATAAAAAGACAATACCTTTACCTTTCTTAGGGAATATTCTTTCCAATCTGAATACAGGTCCCATGCCAATGAAGTCTTCCTAAGGTACAAATTTCTCCATGATCAGCAAGGTAAGGTAAGCCTTTTTTGCCCAATCTCTGAAACCACTTGTCCTGTTTAAGAAAAAAATCTTGAAAAGAAAGTCCCTAAAAAATGAGGTAGGAAACCACTGCTGGTCTTGGGTTTTATTGGCCTATACTCTGTAAGGATTAGTCATAATGAGTGAGATGTAGATAAGCAATTTCAAAGGTTGACAGGTAATCAATCTTGTGGGGGTCACCCACAAGGGTAACTGCAGTGCAAGGGTAGCAGCAGGTCTCCCTGTACTTCCAATTTGGGTTTTTTTGCCTTGCAGGACTGCTGCTTGAACTGCATATATTTTGGATCTGTAGAATCAATGAATTAACAATGTACTTTCTTAGTGTATATATAAATTTACAGAACCATAATCCCTGTATGTAATAGACACTGGCTCTTCTTAAAGTAGTTGGTGCGCTCACCCTTAGTGACAATCTGAGCTTAAGGTTTTGTACACCTGCCCAGGTTAGTCAGGAGAAAGACACCCACTCCTGCTTGTCTGCTATGCTGGAAATAGCAACTGCTACAAGGAAGGTACAGATACACTTAAATGAAATCCCTTGGGCTGCTCCTATAGAGCAATGTGTCATCAGTGATGAGCTGCCATCCATCATGTGGTGGCCATGCAGCACAGCGGGAAAGTCACTGAAAACAGAGCTTATCTATAGTGACTGGACCATTGATGCCAAGATTTGAGGGAAGGTTAGATCTGAATTTAAAGGAATGTATTAATCTAAATATAAGAAGTTCAGCCATGCAGTTGGTCCTACAAAAGAGCTCTGAATAACATTTACTTCTAAATTTAGTGCTTACATGAGGAGGTGAGTGGAATTTCAGTGATGTACAGATCTTCTGCATAGGAGAAGTAGTAAAATAATGTGAAAATAATATTTTAATGTTTTGCAGAGGTCAAAAATTGCCCGCTAGAGATGGAACCCCAAAGCAACTACATGCACTCAGTATGCTAATGTGGACTGCAGTAATAGCTGAAGTAAACTGCAAGAATAAATGCTGAAATGAAATGAATCATGAAAATCCAGCAAAATTGATGATACATGAACAATGGTGGCTTCTTACATCAAGGGTCAAGTACAAAATACAAACACAGGAAGCAACAGAAAACAGCAGGTTCGTTCTATTGCATTATTATTATTTAATGACTAGAAATTAAAAAGACGGCTTGTATTAAGTACTTCTTGGCATAAGCACAGCACCCAGAAAAGTTCATATTGAAAAGGAAGAAAGGGACCAACAGTTAGCTCATTAGGTAATAACATTATTTTAGTAACATAGTATTTAGAGGGCAGAGATGGCTGGTCTACTGCTTTTGGAAAACTGGTTCCTCCATGTGAAATTGGGGTTTGTGAAGTATCAGCACTGTTTTGATTCATCACAGAAGTGACAGAAGAATGCACTACCCAAGGCTCCCAAGGGCTCTGCCAGTTCCAGTGTGCAGGTCTCCTGACCTCCTGAAGAAAACATGGATCTCACAGAAGATACGGTACCTCAACCTCAAAATGTGAAATAATTACTTCATCAGAGAACTGAAATGCTCCAGAAACAGTCACTGAGCTCTGAGCTGCAAAACCCACACCACACATCTCAGCACCTGGCTGCAGCACTGCTCCATGAACTTTGGGTCTGAGACAGGCTTGGTGCCACTGAAGAAAAGCAAACCAACCCCCAAAGCTTGCTATCATAGCAAACAGCTACCCTTCCCTATTCAAATGTAAGAGTACAATATATGCCTGGGACAAAATCCCCAGTGATGTTAATATGTGCCCTGATTTCAATGTTTTTCTTAGAATAAATCTTGTATCATGTGAAAAAAATGGAATCTACAAGAATTATGCCAGTGAAATTATTCAGCTTTTGTAATTAAACATATACATGTACTAAGAATGTCCACTGCAGCTATTTTTAATACTGACAGAACCCAAGGAACCCAGTGATGATGTGGATTCCTCCTGAAGACTTTTACAGCTGTAAGAAACCACACAAGCTGAAATTTCCTCTACATCATGGATGCATGATTTCTATCTAGTTTAGAGACAACAAAGAGCCTCAAATACTTCAGGGCAGCTTTGAAAAACAGTCTCGACCTTACTCTTTATTTATTCACAAGGTTTTCTCTTGTCAAAGGTGAATAAATTAAGTAGCTCTTAAACAAAAGCATTTCTGACCATCTGTTAAAATCTGTTGGTTAGCTGAAATAAGCTAAAATTCATCCTAGTTTGGACCTCTTCCCATATATGACACTTGAAAAAATGGAGGGGTTAATAATGCAAACAGGTCATTAGAGACATAAAAAATGATGATGTAGGTGTGTTGATGAAGTCTGAGAAATGGAATTTATGACAGAAAAAATATCTGCAGTCACTAGGAACTGCAGTGGAGTGATGTATGGCTCATGCATTTCCTCAAGAATACCTTTCTATTCACCATTCACCTGTGTAACTGCAAATCTTTAATGATGAAAACTCACAGAGCCCCAGCTAGTGTATCTTGTGCACACCTTGTGTCTGTAAGTGTGTAAATGGTCCTTATCCTTTGGGAAAAATTCCATCAGCAATGTAAACAGCCAGCAGCCAAACTGCAGCCAGCCTGTGGGTGTTGTATCATTTTAGTCCTTTTTAAAAATACGTGCTAAGAAAGCACTTAAGTGGTACTATGACACTGCTTAAATTCTCTTTTCTCGGCTAATATCACCTCAGAAACAACTTCTGCACTGGTATCATCAGTTTGTCATACACTAAACAATCTGGCTCTCTACTCTCTAACAAAGTCACTTGGGAAAATGCCATCTTCACTTTCTTTAAGTGCAGTTGGAGAGAAAAAATGGAAAGAAAGATCAAAAGCCATCTATTAGGTAAGTCACTTAAATAAGCATATATATTATCCTGACACAATTTGAAACAGAAATACAAATTAGAAAAGTTGGCTGGAAATACGAAATAAAACTCCTTCTCATATTATAAAAATCTGACATATACTATTTCAAACTTACTGCAAGGTGAAAAGTGAAAAAGACACTGAACTCATACATACACTGTATTACACGGTAATGTAAGCATTGGTTATGCAAATGATCACAAATCAGAAAATAAAACATAAAACCTTGAACTGACTCTTCAGACATTAATGTTTCCCTCCATTGCTTTCTTACTAAAATCTTCTAGCAGAAGGATGGTAGAGGGATGAACTACACAACTGCTAAGAGACATAGAAATACAGTATTTTTGAGCAACCTCTTTTGTATTTTGTAGGCACTGTTTTAAGAACCTAGCATGAAAGCCAATGCCAAAGCTTGGCTTTTGACTAAAGTATAAAAATCAGCTGGATTTGCTTTGCTTTATTTTAATAAAGTACTGGCATTTAACAGCTTGGGTGGGAAAAGCAAACATCACTGCAATATGGAGAGAATAATTCACTGTGGCTAGAAGGCATGAGGCACTGGACAAGAGGGATATGACTTAGCAATACCTTGACAACATTGGTTTGGAAACCAAAATATTTCAATATTGTGAAGATAACACAACAAAACCAGCAATGTAATCTCCTTTGGAACCCACCACTCTCTGGTCCCTTACAGAGAGAACTTCCCACATTATTGATGGGGTTGCTTCTCAACCCAGCACAACACTGGAATATCTAAACAACTCACTAAAAACATTAAGCAATACAAAAGAACTGAGCAGCACATCATGAAAGCCAAGTGTCTCTTGATCTACTGGATTACAGAACAGTGTCCTGGAAGTTCAGCAGATGCCATGAGACACTCAGTACAGAAGGCTGCCACCCACTGCTGGTAGCACCATTGCCAGTCATGGAGGAGAGGATACAGCACTTGCTGACCCAGGAGCATCCTGCTTGTGGCTGAGGCTTGTGTGTACCACACATACCATGGCAAAAACAGGGAGAGTGAAGGATAAAAAAACACACGGGACATCAAACGACCCACTTCAAACTGGCAGTCTAAACTCTGTGCATTTTGGAAAGGAAGTGAAAATGGAAAGGCTGATGGACTAATTTTGTTTATCTATATCCATACCACTCCAGACTGACCACGCCTTGACAAGAGATACTGAAACATTATAACTAAAAATCACTTCTGAAAACTAACACAGGTCATAGCTGGACTAATACTATGCACCTTAAATCCTTACCTTCTAAAATGTAACTAAGTTTGGTGTTTTACCATTTCTTTCACTGAATATCAACCTAAGGCTGACTTAGGTTAACAAAGAAACACAATAAAAAGAATCCCAAAACCTTTATCACAAGAAAGGGAACAATCCAGCAGGCTTTGATGCAGCTAAAATGGAAAGACAGAAGTGACAACCTATACTAACAGACACAAAATTTGCTTTACCACCAGGCAGTACCTGGTATAGTTACCTATTCATACACTGGGACAGTGCAGTACTATCAAGTCTGGACTCTCTGTTCATATTGATTGTATTTTACTTTTAGTTTGCCCAGGAATAACTAACTGCTAGGAAATAAAAAGCTAGGTATGAGAACTCAAACCTCCAGAGAGTCAAATGCAAGCATGGACCTCTGCAAAGCACTGCATACACATCTGCATGAGTGCTCCAGAAGATGCCTGAGATTATATAGGGTATGATGGGGGTTATGTCACTGTTCTGATAGAATTTCAAACACATTTGCTCACATATTTTAATAAAAAAATTAGTTGTTATCTTTAAAACAGTAATTTTCAAACAAAAATAAAGCAAACCAAGGTTCCTTTGGGACTACCCACTGCACACATTGTTACCTCAACAAGGACAATGCTATTGGAGAGGTTTCCTTTAGCCTATGCTGCCTTCTGAGAGCCCTGTGACTCCAGGAAACCAGGAAACTCATAGTTAAATAGAGATTCCATCCACTAGGTGAGAGAAAAATGCCTCAAAAACTTCCTTTATTATCCTCAAGGTCATCATACATTGGCCTCTAAGCAGAGGATTTGCCAGTTTTATTCGAAGTCCATTCATGGGAGAGTTTTAGAAAGGGAAATAATATTCATTCTTCTTTTGTGAGTGCTCATGTGGGCTTTCTTTGTGTTGGGTAGCTGAATATCGCTCCTAAATGACTTTATGATAATCTTATGCTCAGTAAAAAATATGCCTCATGGATTTATTTTAATTAACTTTCTAGGGGTGTCCTTTCTGGAATCACACTGGTTTGCTCGAAAAACAAAGGAGAATTAGGAGACTCAGAAATGACACTGTAGGAGGTTAGCTCCGTGACTTTCTTTCCTCCCAGGAAGAAAGTTTAGGAAGTGGGGGCCAGTGCAAGAATCACATCTTACTTCAGCCATCAGAGCAAACTCTTGTATCCATTGAAATCAATGGTCAAGTTCTTACTGCCTCCTTTGTAGTCTGAATTTAACTTGCAGGAGCACATCCTAGCCTTTGCCTGCAGAGAGCTCAATTCCACCCCTAAGGCACTGCCATCTACAGTGAAGTATGAAAACAACACCTTATCTCCCAACGTATTTTAGCTACGTTACAGATTCATTTATAGAGCAAAGGCACACCAAGGATGACAGCCCCTCATTTCACCTTGAATCAGATTGTAAGGACACCAAGCATCCAGGGCTGTACAACGTGGAGCATTGGCCAGCAGGTCAAGAACCTTCTACTTCATTCTCATGAGACTCCACATGCACCCAGCCTGGAACCCTCTGCACAGGAAAGATCTGCCTGAGTGAGACCAGAGGGGACCATGAAAATGATCAGAGGGATGGAGAACTTCTATGACCGGCTGAGAGAACTGGGGTTGTTCAGCCTGGAGAAGATTCCAGGAAGACCTTACTGAGGCCTTTCAGTGCTTAAAGGAGGCTTTTGAGAATGATGGGGACAGGGCCTTTTAGCAGGGCCTATATCTCAGGACAGTGGTTTCAAGCTGGAAAAGGGTAGCTTTAAACTGAATACAAGGAAGAAATTCTTTACTGTGAGGGTGGTGAGGCACTGGAACAGATTGTACAGAGAAGCTGTGGATGTCCCATCTCTTCAAGGCCCTGTTTAAGGCCAGGCTGGACAGGGCTTTGAGTAGCTTGATCCAATGGAAGGCATCAATGTCCACAGCAGGGAGTTGGACTACATGATCTTTAAAGTACCTTCCAACCCAAACCATTCTATGACTTTATGATACATGTAATAGAAGAAATGCACAATATCTGATTAAAGTATTTTGTTACACAGTAAGCTCAGATGAATTGTGATTTTTTCACAATATCAGCATAGTATCTGCTAAACAATTAGGTCTTGCCTCTTACGCTACTAAAACAGTAATTTTTCAGTTAATTTCTCAAAAGAGATGTAAAGATCAGAACACTCCAATTCAAGGGCGAACAAATCACTTACATGAAGAGCATATGCATTTACCTAAACAATGACTTTGCCCATGGCACTAAAACAACATCATTAACTAAGTAACTTTATCTTCAGCCACAGGCAAAATACAGTATACAATATATTATACTACAGACATAATGATTTTAAGGTCATCAATTACAATCTTTTAAATAAACACCACACACTTTCTTTGTCCTCTGTTGTAGGGCTGAACTTTGCTTTCATACATGCTTCTGAAAGCAGAATCATGTATGGAAGCAAAGTTCAGCCCTACACCAGAGCAGCCTCTGGCCCCAGAAGACTTACTGCTGCTGCTTGGGGACTCCCAGGCTTCCCATGATGATGGGGTGCCCTGTGCACACCCCCAGAGCAGGATACCCACCCTGTCTGCCCAAGCAATTCTCACTACACGTGTTGAACAGACTGTACAGTTGGTCTTGACTGCACTTTAAGCTACACTTTGCACGCACATAAACTCAAATGTCAGTCAGGGAGATAAGAGGCTCTTATCTCCTCTGCCCACTGATCATGAGGGTTCTTCCAATCCTCAGCAAAAAAAAAGTTTTGTGAGAAACCACTGCTTTTAGACAACTACATTTTTATGTCTTGAATGCACACACCATTGTTCCAAAAGCTTTACCAATACTGATTAAGTAAGCTAGTATAGACTCCAGAAAAGGGGGTTGTTTTCAGTTTAGTGGCACGATGATATCTTCACATGGCTTACACTGGATATCTTTAGAATGAGGACTAATGGCAAGTATCAGATAAGCACACAAGGGCCCAAAGCAAAGTGTGGGAAGCTACTGTGATATTTACAAACAAAGGGCAGTTGGTACCTTATTCAATTTCACCAGCAAAGCTTGTACTTGCATAGCTGACACACTACTATTTAAATTGCACAGAAGGAGCAGCATCCAAAGCAAACAAAGTCAGATTTTTTTCAAGATCAGTGACAGTTTATGGGTGGAACAATACCAACAATACCAGAATCAGTGGTAAGCATGAATCCAGCTGAACTATTGTTATTACCAGGCTCAGTATCTCTGGACAAGCATGACTTAGTAAAGAAATCTAAGTAAATACTGTTACATTAAAAGACCAATATCTGATTAAGATCGCATTAAAATTAATGTAAGTTTTGCTCTTGAACTCTGTGGAAGCAGAATTGAATTCAATAACCTGGAACTCTTCGACTCAAGCCTAAAAAAGTATCTACTTAATTTTATTAGATCTATTACATTATCTTGCATAATTTTTTCCTTTTCTTGTATTATTTTTCTAACTGCAGACCATCTGAAAAAACATGATATCATATAAGAGAAGAACGTTATCTCACGTTTTCTCAGAGACATAAGAGTGTTTTCTGTGTTACCTTACAAGTTTTGTCCTGGCAGGACACAATAGGCTACTGCTCTCTATCTTACTGGGTCAAATCAGCACACACAGCCCTTAAGTAGACATAAGCAATATTGCTTTTAGTCCTTCTGAAAAACAAATCTGGAACACAACCGTGAGCCTAGAAAATAGTCTTCCACAGCACAAAATAAAATCAATAGCAAAAATACAGGCAAATGTGAGCAAATTCAATAGGCCCTCTTTCTTCATAAGCGTGTGGACTATGCTTAAGCCTTGAGGAGGGACATCCACTGCATAAATCTGACTCTCAGACTTGATACTTCCTCCACAATCTGCAGCCTCAGATGACTTCTTCATATGGAGCAAGCCACTGCTGTCTGAACAAGCAGTGGGGCATTAAATAATCAAAGAGCTTCTGCTAGCAATCTTGTACTAGGTCAAGGAACACAGATGAAGGGGGCATACATGACCTTGCCTACATCCAAGGCAATCTTTAGGCCTACTGAGGTTCAAATCTGTAGGTCTCCAACAGTATAAAAGCATATATGTAAGCATGCACTCTCGTGAGCTGCTGTAGGATTGCCTCTTTATTACCTTAGTTCTTCTCTACAGAGGAAGTGATCACAAAACTTTTGCATTCCACAGAGGATCCTCAAAGGTGACCTTGAAACCTGTCTTTCAGATGCTCTGAAGAGCCAGTTTTCATGTAACTGGTAAACATGGTTTCTCCAAGATACCTCCAGAAGACCGTCCAAAGGATGAGGTTCTTATCAACTGTGGCTGAAGATCTTGAGCTATATAACTATTTTTTAAAAAACTGATGTAGATTGAAAAGGTTTAAACTATAATTAAGAAAACTCTCCAGACTCCATTTGCAAGCAGTTATACTTCTAGAGGATTTAATTCTACCTCATAATGAAAACAAGTATTAAGGATTGGAAGTCAATTCCAAAGCAGCATGCAAAGCAAGAGCCTGATTCTGGTATGTTTAAACTAGTTAAATACAGCCAATTCTCACCAACCTCACAAGCTACAGACTGCCAGGTCAGTTCTGAATCTTAAAGCACTAATAATTTCCCATGGATTTTCAGTGTGGGGCTTCAAGGGACATTCAAAGCAGTCATGCACTGGCAGCTAGACTCATCAAGCCTACAACGCACAGAGCCAAACAATGTTTACACATGTGCTAGTGGCTCAAAAGGTATTGTAACAGTTTACTGGATCAGTAATTCTCAAGGCTTCCCAAAACTTGACCTTCTGAGACCTGCTCAGACCAGGCTTTTTAAACTGTTACCAGTTTACGCAAAATGTTGGCCCTCAGCAGAAACAGATACCAGTGATTTCTACTGTCACAACACGGCAAAGCACACTGCATGGGGCTCCATATATAGTATCAGTCTCCATGAAAGCATCTGCCTCTCCCTGGTAGGCCTGTTACACTCACACTGTAGAAGCCTGAAGTAACATCAGGACAATGCTTGACATCAGCCAGGATCCAGTTCAGGACCTGTCCAGATCCACCTCAAGCATGAACCTGCTTTGTCACCACCCATGCCAGCTCTCACCTGCTGCGGGGCACTGGACACCTCCCCACACTACTGCAGCTGCAGGTCAGTGACCCGGGGCTGCTCGCAAAGGGGGGTGGCTGGGGACCCCTCCCCACCACTCGCCTGCCAGCCAGGGGAAGAGGCGGCAGCTGTCCCCGTTAGGGACCGGCCAGGACTGCGACACCACTGCCCTGCCCGCCAAGGCAACACCACTGCCCTGCCCGCCACGACGAGGGGCAGCGGCCCCCTCCTGAGCACAAGTGGCTCTTAGTGGCCGCTGCCGCCCCGTCGCTGTCCGCACCCGCCAAGGCGAGGGCTGGCTGACATCTCTCAGCTCCAGTGGTCCCGTTCAGCAGCCACTGGGACACGACCCTGCCCGTCCTGCCGCCCTTACCGGCAAAGTTCTTGGTGAAGACGAGGGTGACGAGGAGGATGGGGATGAGGACGGTCCCGATGGTGACCACGCGGTCGAAGGGCAGCTCCAGCTTCAGCTGGAGGAGCAGAGCCGCCAGCGCGCCCGCCTTGTCATCCTGCTGCCCCGGCAGGATGAGCTCCTTCAGCTTCTCGCCCGCCAGCAGCGCCGTGGCCATGTCGGGGTGGTTATCGATGATGTGTTGCATAAGCAGCGACGGCGGGCGGCCTCACGCCGCCGGGCTTCCCCGGGGACGGGCGGCGCCCGCCCGGCCTGCGGGGACAACACCGACAGCGGTGACGGCGGGGCCGCGGCCGGGCTGCGCTGCCGCAGCGGCACCGTGCGCTCCCCCGGCCCCGCCGGCCCGGCGCGCAGCCCCCGCCGCCCCGGGCAGCGCCGGGCGGCCGCCACCCCGGCGGCAGCAGCAGCAGCGGCAGCGGCTGTGCGGCGCACGGCAGCCTCCCGCTCCCCGCAGCCGTGCCGAGCCGTATCACCAGAGGCGGGCGGCGACGCGAGATGCCCGGTGACAGCTGTGCCATTAAGCGCTGCCTCTGCTTCGCAACCCGTGCCGTACAACAGCGGCGCAGCAGCCATGCAACCGGGCAGACCGGAGGGCTGCAGACAAGGATGGGGGCATTTACCTGGCAACTTCGGTTCCCTCGGCTCCCGGGGGACGGTGAACAAAACCGATGGCCGGTACGGAAGAGCGGAAGCCGAAAATAAACTTACACTAGACCTTCCTGCCGAAAAAAGGTCCCTGCACCACCACAAGTAACGAAACCGCTCCGGGTTCGGTGCGGGAGGTGGATGATGTGCTGATGCTCGTTACAGCAGCGGGCGGCTGGCGCTCGCATGGAAATGCCCGCCTGCACCGAGCAGCGGCAGCGTGAGGAGCACTTCAAGAAGGGGCTCGCAGCCGTAGGGAGGAGGAGGCGAGAGCAGCCCGGAACGGACTGCGGGAACGCAGAGGTCCTTTAAGGCATCCCAGCGAACAGCTGGAGCCCGCGGAGCCGGGCGCGGCCGCAGCAGGGCGGCCGGGAGCGGCGCGGCCGCAGCAGCCGGTGCGGCACAGCCCATGCGGGGCTCCGAGCGCAACACGTCGCGGCGGCGGCCCCGGCGCCCGCGTCCCCACAGGAGCCACCGCGCGGCGGCGGCACCGCGCATGCGCCGCGCGGCCCGGGCAGCGCCGGCCCGGGAGCGGTGTGGGGGCCGGCCCGCAGGGACGCTGCGGACACCGGCACGGGAGAGGGCTCGGGGCCGGCCCGCAGGAACGCTGCGGACACCGGCACGGAGAGGGCTCGGGGCAGGGACGCTGCGGACACCGGCACGGCTGCTCCCGGCAGGACGGTCCCCGGGATCCCGCCCCTCTCCTTCCCGCAGCCCGCACAGGGCAGCTCAGGCCCGGGGACGCGGGAGCTCCCGCCGCTTAGGGATAGAGCGAGTAGTGATGAGAGAAAGGGAGACCCTCACCCAAGCAGGCCCTGAAGGTCTTGGATCTGCGGGCACGTCAGGATTCAAGTGCTGCCAAGAGAAAGCACTCCCAGATGCTGTCTTTTTAAAGCACATGTAGGGTCGACCACACCTGGTAAAACAGCCTAAGAGCAGAGTAGTTGCCAAAATGCAGAGGCCAGCTTTCACCCACAGCCTTCACAGAGCCTTCACAGAGATGGCCAGACCTTGCTGTCCTTCTCTGGAACAGGCTGGGAACGGAGCACGCATTAACACTCTGGAAAAAAGCTGAACCACACAGCATCAAAGGAGGCCATGTGTGCTGTATCATAGCCTACAGCAATGGTGTTCAGACAAAAGCTCCAGGTCACAGATCCTGCTTCTTAACTTGTTTATGGATTTTGTGTTTGGCAGTACTTAGATAAAAAACAGAGCTAAACAAATATTGCTGACATTTCTCTCAAAGGGTTGCAGTTGTCATCTGCAACTCACATGAATAAGGCAGGGATTTTAATCTTTGCCTTGAAATTTTCATTTCCCTGGTCACTGTGAACAATATGATGGTTGTGTTTATTATTCAAATTTCAATATTGGGTGCAAGCTTTAAATAATACTTCTTGGCAGGGGTCCTTCCATCCAGGCAGGGAGATAATGAGCAAGGCAAGAGGATGTCCTGGTGGTGACTGAGCAAGGATCCCAGGCAGCAGACATAAAGCCGTCGATGACACATGCTCCTGAAGAGTACTGAAGATCAGAAGGCAATAGAGCCTAAACCTGAACCTGTAACCTTCACTCATTGCATTTTCCCTGCTTCTAATCCTCCATGGGCTCTGCCTCTGTTGGTCTTCTGTAAGGACTGACACGCAGTATGTGCCTGATAAGGCAGAGAGGAGAGGTACCCTGTTCTTACCCCCTTGTCCAGGTACAGTGGTACTTGTGATGTAGTGCAGCAGAGAGTTCTTGGTCACCAGCTGTACCCAGGCAGGGAAGGAAGGAGGCAGAGCAGTGAGGATCCTGGTGTGGTGAACTTGGGAACAGAGTACAGCCTGTGTTGTTCCTACAGCTGGGAAAAGCAGGGACAGTTTCTGGGTTGAGCTTCAAGCCTCAATAATCCCAGCTAACTGTGATGAGGAATAGATGCACCAATTCCTCCTGCCCTAGCTGTATTTGGACTGCATGTGTATTTTATCAGCCCCTAATATACAAGTTTTCCATTCCAACAACAAAGAACCAAAATACCTTATGCACTTGTTACTGCTGTGCCAGAGGGATGATACTGAGCATGCTGACAGCCTGAGGCAGTACACCTGATGTGCAGAACTTCTGCTCAGACTTTCAACTTCGTAATTGTTTCACCATGATTTGTCTGCTGTTGACAATCTTGTCCTGCTCCTTGCCACTGTAGCTGACAGAGCACTTTTCTAATTCTCACTATGTCATCTCCTTTTTGAATCCTCTTTCACCCATTCAGTTACTTAATTCAAAACAATCAGTTTGCTTTTTGTTTTCAGAAGCTGCCTGTGGTATTTCTTGTATCTCCCCCTACCTAAGCCCTTAGCACTCAATCTGCTATCTAGATGCTGACTCTAGATGCTTCCTCATGTTTCTCCATGAAGAAGTAATGCCAGCTCTAGTAACCATTTCTGAGGAACCTTGGTGTAAACATCGACAAATGTTAAGAACTTAGGAGCAGTCCCTTACATCTCCAAATGTGGCTGCAACTGGTCAATTGAGAGTTTTAAAATGAGGTAGCCTGTGTTGATGCCTTTCCCTCACTGTCCCAGCTTCCAACAATTTTGAGGGAATATCCTGAACTTGTGGTGGCTTGATAACCCCGAAAAGATCTCAGGATATTTTTTCTGGTCACCTATTGAGACTGTGTGAGTTTTTGACATCCACAGCCTCTTTATTAAGGAATCCCAAAGGCCTGCAACCTGTTGTATCAAACCTACCTTGTTCTGTTTGCTTCAAATGTAATCAGATCATCAAATTAGACAGGCCCCTATGGGAACATACCTGGATCAATCCCCACCCATCTTTTTCATGATGCATTTACTTCTGTAGGCATCTATTATATCCTCCCCTTAAATTATAATATCTGGTTCCACATTTAATATCCAAGGCATAGAAGAATAACCATAAATCAGATGCTTTTAAAATAAATGACATCCAAAAAATGATTAAAATTTCTCTTATGAAGCTTGCTTCATTATAATACCATTATTTGATTTAATCATATTGATTTTGTAATCCTGCTTTGCAAGATTATGTCTGTACAGCAAGTCAAAGAGACAGACAAGATGGAATGGTACTGGCAGACCAGAACATGGGTAAACAGAAACCTGTAGTAAGGCAGAGAGTGGGACATGGAAAATTACTGTCACAGTTTACAGACAAACACCATAGCCAAGTTTCTCAGCAGTAACATCCTGGCATGTACACTGCTGGGTGATCTAGACAATAATCAGGCTGTGATAATATTTCTGTGCTAATAAATATTTCAAAAGTTGCTGGTAGGGTCAGAAATTGATTTACAGATCAAATTGGAAAGTAATGTGAAGGAATTCTAATTAATTCTAAGAAAAGATCAAAAAAGGAGTATTATTTTTTAGTTTAAATAAATCACTTGTTATCACATAGAAAATACTGATTATTAAAGGTAAAGTGTGGGTCTTTCTAAAGTCTTGTCTTCTCCAATTCTGAAGGTTCAGAAATTCAAAAGCAAATGAGAAAAAGTGAGATTGATTTCCCTTCTGACAGGGACACTTGCAGCACCTAGTATTTACCTTCTAAACAGAGGGTATACTACCTCTAGATGTGGTGTGAGATTTATCTATTCAAACATGAAGGTGCCTGAGCGAGATGCTGCAGAGAACTATTCCTGAATCATGTAGGAGGAAAAATAGCTAAATGTAACAGTGCAGTTCATGTGACCAAACGTAGATGTTCTCTTCCAAATGAGATGAATCATTTACACATTGTAGGTGTCCAGAGTTTACACATGAATCCCACTCACTGTCTCTTATATTACAGCTTGTCTTAGCTTAGCCATTTCCCCAAGGGTGACTGTGAGGTGTCCTTGTCCTTATCAGTTCCCAGTTACTTGAAAATTGCTGCCTTTTAATCTAAAGGTTTTAAAATTGGTCATGCTACCATGAATCCTCCAGTTCTTCATGCCGAATTTATGGAAAGGATGCAGCTTCCCTGTTAACATTGCTAAGGTGCAGAAGGACTGGGAAGCATTTGTGGAGCATTTCTTACCTTCAGCCAGGGCTGTGACTCAAATCCATGCAGTCTTACCCCATCAGCCCACCCTGGGAATCACATCACATCACAGCCTGGGGGTGGTGTGGCCCTGCACAGAGCAGCTACTCCCGTGCTGGCAGGGATGCTCTCACAGTGCAGGTCTGCAGTCAGTGCTGCCTTGGCTGTGCAGGTGCTGCTGCAGGTGCTGTCTGTGTGAGCAGCAGTCACACCTTTGCTGAGTGCAGCCATGCCTCTCAAGAATGCTCCCAGTGAGACAAGACTGTAGAGTTGGAATGGCAACTGGCAGATGGCAGGGAGCTGTGACAGTGGGTCTTAGCTCAGAGGTGACAGTTTTGGTGGTAAAGCGAACTGAGGTGCCAGATGATAGTGAAAAGAAGCAACTGGCAAAGCAGCCTGGCGTTTTGGCAGTAACAGGAGGCTCTGTGCTCCCTGGTAAGAAAAAGTGACTCTTAACAGCAAGATGTGATATGGTTGCTGACATCCATGAGGTATTTTTTGCTGCAATGCACATCTTCTTGCAAATGGGTCTCTTCTGGGGTTGTTTAGAGTAGAATACACCATTTCAGATTCAGTGAACAGCTAGTCCAACTGCCTGACCATGGGCATTGAAGCATTGTCAGAACAGCCCATAAACACTGGCAGGCTGGGGGTATCCACCACCTCTCTGGGAAGCCTGTGCCACTGTTTTATCACCTCTCAGTACAGAAACGCTTCCTAATGTCCAAAAACTCCCCTGGTGCAGCTCTGAACCATTCCCATGGGATCTTATCACTAGATACCAAGGAGAAGGGATCCCTCCTCAGTAGCAATGAGGTCACCTTTCAGCCTTTTCTCCCATCTAGATAGGCCTGAAGTACTCAGCTGCTCCTCAAAGGACATTCCTCACACCCTTACTGTGAGCCAGAGACTCAAACACTGGGCTTCAAAACCAGCTAACCATGGGAACCTGGAGGGTAACTGAAGCTATTCAAGGGCAAAGAGATTGTATAAGCACAAAATGGGTTATTCTGTTGCTCTGGTATGCAAGCTGTCTCTGCATAAATCAAGAAACTGCTTGGCTTAAATAGCTAGCAGAGAAGTCAAGGCTGAAGTAAGATAACATATTTCTGTTCAAAAAGCATATGGTATAGAGGAAATGTAACCAGCTTGAATGAAAGGGTCTGAAGGGAGTCTTAGGACTATCTAGATAACAGTATGAGCAATACCATATCGTATCAAAAGTGCCTGCATAACAGTGCTAGAAATACCAAATTTGGGGGTGGATATAGCAGAATTGGGACCACTGAGGAAAAAATAATTAGGAGCATGTCATTAAATAGGTCCCATTTGTCTGGAAGGACCCTAGGCAGAGAAAGAGAGGTGCAGGGTTGGTGAAAAGGTAGGTTCAGGAAAATAACCACTAGGAATTAATTAAATAGAAAAAAAAAAAAAAAAAAAAAAAAAAAAGCCCAGGCATTAGGTATATTCCTGTGGAGAACAAAGAGGGATGAGATATTCTGGCTGTAGAAGTGTGAACACCTCCATTGGTAAAGCTAATTAATCTGTGACTCCAGGTCCCCAGCACCCCTGAGACAACCTGTGGCACTCTCATCAGGTCTGTGTCCAAAAGACTTGGTGTGCCAGGATGTGAAGAGAAGGGATATGCTTGTGCCCTAACAGTAAGTGGAAAAGGGAAGGGAATTGTGGCATGATGGAGCTTGCATAGGAATGATAGGATTTCTTGGCAGCAATTGCAAATTAGTAGTAACAGGCTACTAATTGTAACTCAAAGTTGTGCTTGTAGTGATACAGTTGTGAGTCCAGCTCATATCAGACATTTGTTTATTAGCCAGTTAAGGTGGTATCAGTCTCTTACAGGTGTGTAATTAATCAATAGACATTGAAAGTGTAAGTTATGTTATCAGGTCTCCAATCTAAAGGAGCAGAGTCAGACACATAAGACAATCAGTATTTTAAAAGCTATTTTATATGCAAAAAGCTAAAAACATTTCATTTTCCCAAGACTTTCTGATTATCCACAATGAAGAAAATGAAATGAGCAGTACTTTTTGTCCTGTGATGTGGGGCTTTTTCAGCATTGGCTTAATGCTTTTTTTCTACTGTCATTATAACATTGACCATTGTGGAACAAAGACAGCCTGCAACGGTACATTAAGATTTGAGTGGGCTCAACTCTGCAGGTGAAGAGTCAGACACAGGGCTGAAACACTCCAGTAGCTGAGACTGCAGCTGCATACAGATGGCTCATGGCCAGAAATGTGCAGTGTTAGAAAGGCTGGCATGGTAGTGGATGGACCTGGAGACGGAATCACCGATGGGAGACTGAAGAGGCATTCAGACAGAGCCCACTGAGAGTACAGAAACTAATACCAAGGGAAAAAAAAACCCAATAAAACCAAGAAAACAGCATCTTAAAAATTAATTTGAATTTAATTTTGGCAACTTGTATTACTTCAGGGGAGATTAAACACATAAACATATTGTGTATTTGGGCTATTTTGCTGAGAAGTGCTTGCACAGTCAAGGCCTTTTCCCCTTCTCACACTGCCCCACCAGCAAGGAGGCTGGAGGTGCACAAGGAGATGGGAGGGGACACAGCGGGGGCAGCTGGCCCCAGCTGACCCAAGGGATACAGCAAACCACATGGCATCATGCTCAGTATATAGAGCTGGGGAGGTCATTTGGAGTGATGGGGTTTGTCTTCCCAAGTCACTGTTATATGTGATGGGGCCCTGCCCTCCTGGGGATGCCTGAACACCTGCCTGCCCATGGGAAGTGGTGAATTAATTCCTTGCTTTGCTTTGCTTGTGTGCATGGCTCCTGCTTTACCTTTTAAACTGTATTCAACTCAACACATGAACTTTCTCACTGTGACTCTTCCAACTTTCTCCTTCATCCCACTTGGGGTAGAGAGTGGCTGTGGGGGGGATTAGCTGGCAGCTGGGGTTAAACCATGCCAATACTGATTTTAGGGTGTCTTTGTATTTCTATCTGTTGACAGAGCACAGCTTGTTTCTTGTTTTAGTCTCTTGCTTCAAAATTTTAAATTCTGACAAAAGAAAGCAAAGCACACACTGAATACTTTGCTCTCAGCACAGACTGCAATCAGCAACATTCTTTCAAATTCCACTCTGAAGCTTGCAAAGGAAAGGCTTCATTCTGCCAGGCAGTGGTATTAAGTATCACATGGAAGGCAGTCATAATTCCAGTTCACTGTAGCAAGGAGCATTTAAAGTTGAAGTAAACTCATAATGCAAGTGAACAAGGAAGCACAGATGAGATGATGATGGCTCTTTTTGCTAAGCCTTAAGTGAAGGGATAAGAGCCCTGATATCTGCTCCAAGTCCTGCTTGTTTGAGGATTACAAGCTAAAATACATAAATAGAATTTGGAGCCAAGGAACAAAGCTAAACTGCTGGGAGTCCTCATCTTGCTATACTACACAAGTCCTCTATAGCTTGTCCCCTCTCTCTAGTCCCATTAATCTTGCACTGTGCTGCACTCTGGCTCTGCTTCAACAACGCAGACAGAGAACATTGCTGTAGCCTATTTCATAGCATGATTAGGCATTTTATTCAGAACTACATATTCAAATTCTTCAGGCTGAAGAGGGCTCAGATTTCTCACTTCCAGTGATAAGTGAAAAATCCCTAGGATATCACACTGTCTCCTCTGCTACTGGATTTCAGAATTTTCAATGAAAAATAAAGAAAAATGCTAATGTAATTTTATAGTTGCTCAGAGCGTTCTGTTATGCTCAATTATTGCCTTGCTATTTCTGTTCTTTGACATTCAAATAAATGGTATATTAAGAGGAAGGAAGGAAGGTTTTAACCCTACATCTTGGCATACAGAAGCATTACTGGAAGGATTCTTTCTCTTGCATGTTTATTAAGGAATTCTAGCATGGTGGGTTCTGGAGGGAGCTCTCGGATCTGCACGATAAGCTGTGCTACCAGAAGGCTGAGCATCCTGCTGCTGCTCGGGTGTGGGCTTAGGAAGAGAGCTGTGGAACATTCTGCTGCAGAGGCAAGAGAGGCTGTGCTCCAGGAAGGAGAGAAAAGCAGGACAAACAGAGCAGAGAACTTTACACCGTTTGTGGAATAAATGGAGTTTTCTTGTGGGTCTGTGATCCTGTGCAGGGTTATGAGTACACAGCTCCCCTCTCCCCGTGGTGGGGGTCTGACCTCTCTTATTCTGGAGAGAAGCAGATGCTTTCCACTGCAAACATTCCTTTGCAGATGCTTAACAGGGAGTTAATCTGGCCTTTACATTTTTTGCTACCACAGCATGAAGGCAATTCCAGGGAGGACAGCTCAAGCAAATGAAGGGGAGAAACAAGTCTCATCCAGGTACCCTCTAGCCATCCCTGCATCAGATGTTCAAGTAAAGATGTAACAGGGAAAGGAAAGAAGGGATGAGAAAGTAAGTGAAATTCCTGCATTTTTCATCACTTTCTGTTCATGCAGGCTGCAGTCTTTTTGATAGGGACTGTTAAGTGTTATTATCAAGCAGCTGATCTAACTACACAACTATTTTAACTCCCTTGCATACATAGACAAAATGCATACAAGTTTACATTACTTGTTTTTAACACTTGGTATTGTCCATTTGATTGTAAGGAATTAAGAAGGAGCAGCTGTGCCAACACATTATTATTAATGTACTTGAAAACAGTGAGTAATCTACACAGTTCAATTATAGGGACCCCCATGTCCCAAAGAAAGCAATTGTAAAGATTTACATTTTAATTGATATCCTACTCTGTAAAGAAAAATAAAAGCCCTCAGCTACCCAAGTCCTTACAATTAATTAGGCACAAAATACTCCATAAAGATTAACAGTGCTCTCATCCCAAGAGGGCTCAAATAGAAAAACCCCAAAAGGCAGAAGAACATTAAAATCTGTAAGTTATCAGCATAACATGTCTAGTTTTGCAGTGAGACTGTGAGAAAACCAAGTCATGGCTGTATGCACAATCTTGGCATCCATGTGCCACTTTTGTGTTCCACATGCACAGGCCTACTCTGAATCTTCTAAATGTACTGGATTGCAAGGTACAGTAGCTGAGAGCCCGTTTCTCTTGAAACTTGAATGGACTTCATCAGTCATGTTCCATGGCCCCAAAAGGCTGGAGTACCTCCCTTGCAGCCACACCATCCTCCAGACACTGTGGAGCCATTACTGGTCATCCCATGTCAGCAGGGCAGTACTGTCCCACCTACCATGCTGTGCCTTGCTCCGCTGCTCCTGAAGTGTTGATGGATGAGAATGCAGCATTTGCCTTGTCTGCTGGGTCTATTGTATTGCTCTGCCTTCAGTCTCCATGAATTCACAAAATGATGAACTGTCCCTCTGATCCACTGTCCCGTCACAGCTGCCAGTGAACACAACCAGCGTATCCCTTGCCAGCCCAACAAACTTCTGCCCTTGAGACTGCTACAAAAACCCAAGTCTCACAATGCACCACAGGGATGTGTCCTCCTGGGAGCAGTTCTGATTCCCACGGAGGAGGGTGGATTTGCTCCTAGCAACTGCCACAAGACAGCCAGGCACAGCATGAGCACTGAGAGCTGCTGCTGGAGCCTGTCAGGCATGACAGCATGCATGGTGCCGAGACAATTTATTTGTCTCAGGCTTGGCGTCCACATGTGCAGATGTGTGGGTACTTGCCAACATCTACCTACCTTGTAAGGTCAATTATGTTTTGTACATTGAGCTGTGGGGGTCAGGCAGCCTTTCTCACATCTTCTGGCAGATGCTGCCTGCATATGAATTTAGGCACTGGTGTACCCACAAGACATTTTCCAATGTAAACTGAACATGAAATTGGAAGGACTTAGGTGTCCAGGAACTTCAGCTGGTTGGTGACACTCTTCATTTTATATCCCAAAAGGTAAATCAGAACTAAAATACAATCTTCAGTGGCTTCAGTTGTCTAATGTTTGCAAATGGGCATGTACAAATGGAGACTTCCTGGTATTAATTTCCAGATGTAGGCCTATTTTCTCATGTATGCCCAAATACATATGTTCAACAAGATTGGACAAAAACTCCTAATAAAACCAGTGCTTTGCCAAGTTTATAATACAGCCGTTTTTAATAATAATATAGCAACAAAGAGAAAGAGTTAAAATATCTGGTTTTAGTATTCAAGAACTCATAATCATCTTTTCCCCTTTGAGTATAGCTTACACAAGAATATTTTGGCAAAGTTTCAGCTCAGAGATTTAGAAGTGACTGAAGTAAAGAACTCAGAAAGGAAAACTTCTTGCAGCATTTCTCAAAAAAACCAGAACTCAAATATTTATGTGAGAAAGTGTAAATTCATAAATGCAATGAGCAATACTGAGGCACAGATATTCCCTAATGTAGCACAGTGGAAACATGTTTTTGCCCATTAGAACTGGCAGCAGTAGCAGGCAGCATCTACACTGCATCCTGTGCAGCACTGCCCTGTTTCTGACAGAAATATACAAAATCTGCCACAGATGAGACTCCTCACAACTTCCAAATGCATGCTGCACCTGTTACCTGCCCAGCCCAGTATGGCCTGACCAAGTCAGGTTTGCTGTGCACTAGCAGGGTTTTTGCTAGAGCAGTGTTTGTATCTGGAAACTTAGCATCCCCAGCATCAGATCTTTGTCCCCAGGTACCTTTTTCTTCAGGATCCCTGTATTTGGCAATGGTGAGGTCACACCTCGAGTCTTGGGCCCTTCATTACAAGAAAGACATTGAGGTACTGGAGCAAGTCCAGAGAAGGGTAACAAAGCTGGGGATTGGAGTACAAGTCTGATGAGGAGCAGCTGAGGGGGCTGGAGTTGTTTAGCCTGGAGAAAGAGTCTTGGGGAGACCTTATCACTCTCTTCAAGTACCTGAAAGGAAGTTGTAGCCAGGTGGCAGTCAGTTTCTTCTCCCAGATAACAAATGACATGACAAGAAGAAATTGTGCCAGAGGAGGCTCAGACTGGACATCAGGAAAAGCTTTTTTTTTCAGAAAGGGTTGTCAAGCATTGGAACTGACTTCCCAGGGAAGTGGCTGAGTCACCATCCCTGGAGGTATTTAAAAAAGCTGATGTGTCACTTAGGGACATGCTTTAGTGGCAGACTTTAGCAGAGCTGAGGTAATGGCTGGACTCAATGATCTCTACCTTTATGGTTCTATGATTCCATGTCCAGCAGCCCAGTCTGAGCCATTGCTGCAACCAAAGTGCCCAACACTCAGAACTAAGTGACAAATTGTGAATTCCTTCCAGTCCATCCAGTAGCCTTATCCCAGATCTTGAAGAGGCTCAATAGCTCAGGTGTAATATGGGACAAAGGCAAGAAACCAGTCTGGTCTAAGCAGAAAGGAGCAGGAACCAGTTCCAGGAATCTGGAGTACTGGGCAATGTCACACAAGGTCATTAAATGTGACTGTCATTTTTTCTGCCAGTATCTGTATTATCTAGGACTATTTCAGGACTATCTCTCAGAGCATCCTAGCCTCCTATGACTTTGAACTAAGTAAAATTACAGCTCAAAACCTGAATAATAAACATATTTTTTGTAATTTACATCCTCTACTAATAGTCTACTATAGTCTACTGAATAGTCTACTAATTTTATGTTAAAATGCTAAGTAAATTTGATGCTTAAAATTATCACAAGGCAAACTAGACTGATAAATAATATTGAAATAATACAAATTCTATCTTGATCCTGAGATAGTAACTATCAGCCCATCCATATGCAAAAATTGAAAACATACTCTCCCAGATTTGTTGCAAGGAATTTCTGCCTACTTAAGACAATTTAGACAAGATTAACTTTTTAAAATTGACTTTATCTTATTTCAGATTATTGAAATGTTTTTCTCTTCATCTTCTTTTGAGGACACATTTGTACAGTAGAAATTCAAATTAGGAATAAGAAAAAAAAATTACCATAATTGTAATTATGGTCAAATACAATTTTTGACACCTCTTCCAGAGTTTGACCATAATTGTGGTCAAACTCTGGAAGAGGTTGCCCAGAGAAACTGTGGACTCTGGATCCTTGAAACTACTAAAAATCCAACTGTACATGGCCCTGAGCAAGCAGACCCTGCTGGACAGGCTCAGAAGAGGGGGGATGGACTCTGATGGGGGATCTCCAGAGATCTCTTCACACCAAACCTCTTCTGTGGCCTTATGTTACACAGGTAGCATTTCATGTCTGTCTTACATCTGGAAAGGTGCCCAAACCCAGAAAGAAAATACACCCTGGGGATGCAGTGTGGTTAAGTGCTGTACAGTAGCTGCAAATCATGTCCCTCCATTCCTGGCTGCAAACATTGAGCTTTGCAAGAGATGTTCTCCCTAAGAGCTATTAGGGTGAGATTACATCAACACATATAATGAAAGGCTGGATTCTCATCTATCAACATAACAGGTTTTTCTTGTAATCCTATGAATGAAGCCTTGGGCAAAACTTTTTAAATTCATGTGGTGTTTTATTAGTTTTGGCAAACCTGCAGGTGCTGCTGGTTACCTCCTTGCTTCTATAACCCAATGCACTTTCTTAATTTTATTGTCCCACACTTAAAAGTGGAAATACATTAGCAAAGCTAAACCACTGCACATGTGTGTAAATGGTCTGCTTTTGTGCATGGCTTAGCAAGTGGGCTCTTGCCGGGCGCTCTGTAACCTAGGTGTAGTAATGTGGATGTCATCATTGTTCATTACTCTAAATTTATATTATGAAATACTAATTTTGACACAAGCCCCTATTGCTAGAGCATGCCTAAGGCTATAAGCCCAAGTTATGGATCAAACCCATTTTGTTTGTCCAGACAGAGACAAGAGACAAAGTTCCTTGGAACACTTGGAACAGATGAAACCCTAAGAACTGAACAGAGCAGATAGTGGGCAGGGAAGATAAAGTTGTCAGTCATGATGCAGAAAATAAAGTTACACTAAATTAGCATTTTATTTTGGAAAGTAGCAAGAAGATCAAATCAATGTATTGCATTAATGGGAGACACTTTATATCCCATCATTATCTATTAGTGCTTATTCAAAAATAGTCATGTGAAATCCCCCTCCAAATTAAAGGAAACAGCTAGTCTGCAAACTGTTCATTAAGAAGTTAATTAAAAAGTAATCTGAATAATTTTCAACTTATCTGCTTGAACCCCGAAGTTCTATTAAAAATGGAACAGACCCCTCCCTCCATTTACATGGGGACCTATGGGCCATGCACTCTGCCCTGAAGAGAAACTGCAGAGATCACACTGTGTAAGTGTCAGAGCTAATGCCAACAAACAAGGTCAGGGCAGACACCCTCCTGGTATGAAGGATGTGGAATGGATGTGCCTTCTTCCTAACCCTGCTACTGTCAGATCATGTCATGTGAAAACTGGCAAGAACTGAAAGCTTTCCAGCTCTCCACCATGCTGTAATGTCTCAATAGCTTCTTGTAACTGATGTATTTTGCCAAGAAACCAGAGGGAAGAGCAGGAGTTACATCAGGAACCCAGAAAGCCACATCTGAAGCCAAATGTATCAAATACATTTGTTCAAAATGACAAATTTAGTTGATATACTCAGAAATAATTATTTGATATACTAGATTCTTTTGGAAGTTTTTTCAAGATATTAAATATGTATTTGTTAGCTTTTTGATACAGAAAATTACAGCATATGAATAATTTTCAGGCTTATTCACAAGTTGCTAGATGCACGACAACAACAGCAAAGATATTTGATGGAGAAAGATTAAGGCATATATTATTAAATAAAGCTTCTGCTGGAGCAGAATTAAATTAGGATATAATGACATTTTCACATAGAAAGTAAAGCAAAAAAAACCAGTCAAGTCAAGCAACACAGGTAATATCTGCAGAAAATATAATGCTGCCCCTGGGCATTCAGCTGTTTGTAGGCTGTAGCTGTTCATCATGATTCTAAAGCCACAAAAGGAAAATTAATCTTTACATTAGATCACAGTGCATTTTCTTATGTGAACGTAAGACAAATACACATTTTTGATTAGTAAAATAAATGAAACTAGAAAATAGTGTTAAAGGAATTTCAACTAGTAAAACCTGCAAAAGCCTATTTTCTGAACAAGGTGCTGTATAAACCTTGCTCTGCATCACACAATGGAAAGCAGGAGTGACTCTACAAAACCTGAAATACATGGCATGGAACTGCTGTAGCAGGAGCTGGATCAGGCTACATGGTTTCTTAAACACAACCCTTTTGCAGCTCTGCAGAGGGTGGGCTGCAATTCCTTGCTCTGCCAGGGTCAGGGAGGTGTGTGCCTCCCCAGGCACTGCTGATGCAGATGATGTCAGTGAGGTGGAATAATTGCTGAGGTACCTGTCTCATTCTATCTGTGCTAATGGAACCACTCAGGTGTTAATGGATCGAGACACTGCATACATGTACCACAAAATAGGCAGCAGCTGCTCAAAAATTCACACTGCAACTGCAATATCCTGGTAAAAGGGGAGAAAGAGATTCAATGTGTACCTGACTGAAAGTCATCATTTAAAGGTTTTTCAGCCCCATGCATGCAAAGACACACTGATGTAGAGACAGTGCGCATCCTGAACATTAAAAAAAAAATCCTACTACCTCCTGGGCTTTTAAAAAATGGGATTTTTAGCTTTGCAGTCAATGGTGAGTGGAGAATGTCCTTACACAGAGCCTGCATCTGCACTGCGTAAATCAGCTGCATTTTAAAGTATCAAAAATACTCAGTAAGAAAGAAGTTAATTTTCCAGATGCAAACAGTATGCAGATATTTTTTAGAAGCTAATGTTTGGGATAACCTTTAAACAGAAATTGGGATGGTTTCATTCCTCATGTTCTTAAACATTTCCGCATTTCCCAGTCTTTAAAATGAGGTAAGTAAATCCACAGTTCCACAGGCCTGGCTGCATGGAAATTGTGGGTTTATTCACACTTTCAACATCTCAACATCCCAGTTGTCTACGTTTACATACAGGCACTCAGGGTACTGCATCAGCCTCCTCCTCCCACCCTGTGAGAGTTCCTGCATACATACCTACCCTACTGTACAAAAAGGAGATGGGGGTGGAAAGAGTTGAAATTCTTAAACAGATCTACAGTTTCAAAAACTCTGTAAAGTCCACAGGGTGGACACAAATTTAAATTACATTCTACTTTGGGCATGGAGTATTCAGCCCTGTCTAGGAAAATGTCTGAATTTCAATGGCATTGCTGAGAAGAGTGAATTCTTTGTATCTAGGCCCTATCTTCAGACTACATGAGGTGAGTTCCTGAAAAGTTGTTTTATCATTCAGCAGAAGGCCTGATGATACAAATTTATCTGGAGATTTGTTCCAATACAAATTTCTGCAACCTCAGGCTTGTAAATTGCAAGGTCTGATGTGCTATGGATTTCCAGCCACAAGTGCAGCACAAAAACCAATAAATGGCAAATTCATTTTGCAGTAAGACCACAAGGAATTACAAAAACAGACATTTCTGGAACATAGGTTGCCCCTGGATCACAAATGTATTTTTATTTTGTAGGAAATAATGAGGAATGTGATGCACTGGTGACAAACAGAAGTAAAGATAGAGAATGTAATTTTGAAGCACTTCACTGTATTCAAGAGACTTTTAAAAACGCACCTATAGTGTTGAGAGGAAGAGAGTTGATTTCCACACAGTTCAGTGGAAAATTTACTCTTAAAACTCTCTGAAACATCATTTATAGAAGGAACATGTTTGAGTGAGACCAATTAACATGCAGTTCAAATCACTGTTTCTTCAGGTATGGTACATGCAAGGCTGGTTCTTATCAAGTGTTACTCCTTTGCATGCACTCTGCTCTTGCCTGGGTGTACAAAGAGTGACACAAACAGTAGGACATGAGAAACAGAGGGAAAACTATGTTGAACTGCTCACATTTCTCATGATGATGAAACAACAGCAACTTATTTTAGGGTATCTCTACAAATAGGCAGCAGGACAATACAGACTGGCTTTTAACACCAGAGCAGATCTTGTTAACTTCAATCCCAGGCAGATGTGCAGTTTAATCTGGATAAAGATTACACAGCAATATAAAACATAGCATTAATCTGCCTCTTTTTTTTTTTTTTTTTTTTTTTTTTGTTACTTGTTTCTTTCCACGTGTATCTGCAGTGAGTCACTTTTTTTTTTTTTTTTTTTTTTTTTTTTTTTTTTTTTAAATCTGTTCTTGAAGTTTTCTCTTGTTAGATTTTTCTGTGGTGGTAGCAATGACTCCATACACAAATGAGGTTCATGTACAGGGCACTACCATAGAGGCCACACATGCTTGCAGCACACAATCATTTTTAAGACTTAAATTCTGGATACAATAAAGTAAAAAGAGATAATATTACTGTTACCATTTTCAATGGAAACAGGAGAAAATGTATCTGGGATGACTTAGTGCCTGGCTAGAAACACCTAGTAGAACACATTTAAAAAAACTCTTGATTGTATTATTCAGATGAAGAAATCTGCAAGAAGACTGGCAAACAAGTTGTTTTTAAAAATGGGTGATGGCTTAAGTAAAATTAGTGACCAGCCTGAGAAAGTTAATTGCAGCTATTTTCTATCCTATTCCCAGCAATTCCTAGGGTCTAAAGTTAAAAATTGCCACATCTGATAAATGTCAAGTCTTAAAAGAGGCAACTCCAGCATTTGGACAGAAGAAATTGCATCACCTGCCAGCAAAATGACAGTACAGCACATGCTGAACTTGACTGGCTCTGCCCATGCCAGCACCTGCCCTTTCTGCACAGGCTGCTGGAGTGGTGGCAGAGGTAGGGAGCCTATGAAAACCAGCATGCTATTTCAAGCATGGAAATTCACATCTGGATGGCTTCAGGCACAGTTCTTTTCCACAGCAAGACCCGAACAACCTGCAGAGACCTCTTCCCAAAACAGAAATGATGCAAACAGAAAATGGCCTTTCGGTCACTATTCTGTTCTACACAAAGGATGTCTTCATTTTAGGCAGTCTAAACTCAATGCTTATGTTGGATTTCTTCTGCTTCACTTATCCCATCGGGGCAGTTTGCTCATTAATTTGAGAGAAACCAAAAGGGAGATTTTCATTACCATTCTGCTCTCACTGCCTCAACCTCTTCACTGCCCTAGGGCACAGCTCTTAGAAACAGAATGGAAACCACCAAAGGTCCTTGACTTCCCAAAAGCTGTTTTCACCAAGCTGCCAAGAGCTGACAATATGCATATTTTCATGCTTCTGCCCTCCCTGCTCCCTGTTGCCAGGGCTGTGTATGGGTTTGGCTCAGCTCTCTGTCCCAGCTGGCCTGGCCACCTGCTCTGTGCCAAGGGCAGGCCTTCCAGTGCAGCAGGAACTGCACCTTGCTCTGGATGGGCTGCTTTGTCAGGTCATGCTGCAGGCCCTGCCACCCTCCCTTGCCCCAGGGCCACTCTGCTGTCAAGGACCAATTGAAATAACAAATTTACAGCATTAGCACTGGTCCTCTGGAGCACGATTCTGTCTTTGTGTCAACATGGTACATGTTGTTGCTTAAAAACTCATTATGTGCCTCTCATTATGAGGCACAAGACTCTGTCCCCTTTCCCCTTACAGTAGCTTCACTGCTCTTTTGGTTGCTATGTGCCCTCTAAACACACACAAGTATTTTGATAGCCAGTACCTTCCAAGTTGTCAGTGACTGGGATCATTTATCTCCCTGGTACTCAGACAGGGTCATGTTGTGTTGTTTGACAGAGCATCACAGAATTATTGAATAGCCTGGTTTGGAAAGGATCTTAAAGATCACCTAGTCCTACACGCTCTTCTGTGGACAGGAACACCTTCCACTAGACCAGCTTGCTCAGAGCTCCAACCAGCCTGGCCTCGAACACTTCCAGAGACGGGGAAGTGCTATATTGTTAGGAATACATGGATCTCTTACGAAAACACAGACCTCCACTAAGCATCATTGTACTAAAAGGCACATTAGTTACACAACAACAGAGAGCTCTTGCTGCTCCCAAAGAAGCAAATGCCCCAGGCTCTTACTGAGGCAAAGTAGTTTTGGGGGCCCTAGCTTTACTATGTGCTACTGAAGACATTCCTGAGCACATTAGGGAGACACAGGGTGTGTTTCATGGACCTCCCTTCTGCATTATCACCTGTGTGGTTTTATGAAGAACTGCGAAGCCACAAAGCACCACCCAGCTCCCCCAGCCACCAGCTAAAACAGCACCTTTAGGCACCCTTGTGCAGACTCAATACTGCTACTGCTCCTTAAGAAGAGCTCCTTGAGTTGCAGTATCTGCGTCTTGTGCATTGCAAGGGAAAGAAGCACAGTGGGTACCAGGAATGGAAATGACATCAGAGGACTATAAACAAGGCAAACAGAAGCTTCCTTTTGCCCCTCCATTTGTTTCTCTGTAGGCTATACTCCCATTTAACACACTTCTGTTTGTGACAGAAAGCCACCTTGTTGTACTGGCAATTTTTAAACACAGTGTCTAATTGTTGAGCTATTCCTGAAGTGCTGTGTAGCAAGACTTAATCATCAAGGAGAGGACAAGGGAGAGAAAAATACTCTTTAATGGGAAAGCGCAGTGCCAAATTAAGCCAAGAGCAGAATACTGCTAACCTATAATTTTGTTTTAATTTTTCCAAAATAAACACAATACTTTATAGCATGTTTACAGAAAGGCAAAAGTTTTAATTTTCTTTTTTTCTTTAACCCACCACTTAAGGCATTGCTCTGACATTCACCACAGCAGATGGCTAAACTACAGTGGAAACCAAGAATGTCCTGTGTGATCTCAGCTCTATATACAAATGCCTTAAAAACTGGAAGTAGGGTTTTGGCTTAAGGTACTCAGTATTAATTGGGTGGAGATATTTAATGTATCATTCCAGTTCACATTGTAGATATATTACTGTAAGGCTCCCACAACAATGACACACACATCTATGTTCTTGGGACAGTCCAGTTTTAGGTGGCACTACACAAGTCTGAGAAAACTGAGAAGCTGAAACAAATTGCAGAATAAGGAAAAGCTGACATAGGAGTTCTTTGGTACTTTTCTCCTGAAGCCTGGAGGATTCAGGCATACTGTTCTTTGCAGAGGCACAGTAATACACATTTTAAACAGAAAAGCTAGTAAGGTGCCACAACTGTTTCATACTCTTAATTTCAACTTTTTCACTTCTTTTAAAAAAAAATCTTGTTTGCAGAAACTTCTATCCATTTCAGAACAGTCACCTCTCCCTGAGGACAAAAAGTGTTTGATCTGCTCAGGACTGAATTTCTCATAAGTGCTGTTAGTTTCAAAACAGATGAATACCAAATTCTTGGATGCATCTTGAATACAAAAAACTAGTCACACCTGTCAATTAAAGGGAGTAACATAAAAATCTTGCTGCTCACCTTTCGAGAAACAACAGTTTTGATTAAAAAGAAATTAGTATAACCCAGTATATAATACCCATTGAACAGTGTATTTATTACATGTTATCAGAAGGGACGTATTTAAATCCAATTTCAAGGACTTTGTTTTTAACTACAGTGAAATCACCTTAAATACATCTGCTGTACCCTTCACTGTATGAATATCAAATATGCCAGTATCGTTTGGGGACACATAAGACACCAAAGTCAATAACAGCTCTTATTTAAAAGCTAATGCTCAGACTCTCTTAGAGTGGGAGAAAACAGATTACATTCTGTTATGTCATTCTGTTTACATAATGTTTACTTAGGAATGCAAAATCCAATCCTACTGTGATAACACAGGTTGTTGTACTGATCAATCTTTCAAATGACATTAGCTCTAAGGTTAAAGTGAAGACCAGAAACTCACTTCTGCAGGTGTTCCACCTCCACGGGCAGGTCACAACCTATATAAACTCTGTTCATTAAACTGTATTCTAACAGTGCACAAAAACAGGGATCCTGCAAGAGAAAATTAATATGTAACTGTAATCATGGTGCTCTGTGAAGTGCATTTTCAAACAAATTAACACGGCACATGAATGTAAGAGGTTTAATAGGACCTCTTCCAGAAACAGAACTCTACAAATGCTGCAAGTATTGTGCAACACGTGAGGAAGGTACCTATAGCTGCTCTAAATTACATATGGTTAAATGTTAGGTGTGGGGGAACTAAATTTTCATTCAAACCATTTCTGGAATACTGTTTTCCTTGTTGTTCGTCAAGTCAGACATATAATGAGATACTAAGACAAGCTCAACTTATCCCTGGGAAAGGACCATGCAGGAGTTCAAAAGGAGTCCTCCTCCCTGACACTTGTTGCATTAATTGGGAACAATCACTTCTGCCACCCTCCATTTAAAAAGTGACACAACTACAATTTGTGAAGAACCCAACTGTGTGAGGTTATTCAGAACATGCTGACTGGACTTGCAGGCTGCTGTAGAAGTTTAGAGGAGGTCAGAGCCTCCATGCTGGAGACAAAAAGGAGTCTTATTTTTCATATGGGAACCCATGGAGATCAGATATTCTCAAATGCAGACTGAGGACAATGTACAAGTTCCTAACACACTCTCATGCTTCCTCATATCAGATTAACCACAAAAATCATTCAAATGCTCTGGCAAATAACATACACAATCCAAAGATATAAACCCAGAACTTACTTTCACAAGAACGTGAGGATTTCCCACAACAATCAGCAAAGCTTTTGCTCTAGTAATCGCTACATTAAATCTCTTTGGGTTACAAAGGAAGCCCAAAGAGTGTTTTTCATCATCAATTACGGCTTTCTGAGATCGCACCTAAAATTAATTATGGATAGTTTTAGAAATAAAACTATGAGATCACAACATACCACAGCATAACTTCAACATAATGTTTCTTTACTGCAACAATCCCCTCTGTTGAATGACAATTCACAATGTGCCCCTCAGTATGCCTTCTTCAATAGCCTCATCAGTGTGCTTTGACTTAGCATAGGAAAAACAGCCAAAGCAAGTAGTGTGCTAAAACTATGACTCAGAAGTTTTTCACCTGTATTTCAACTATATTTGGACCTATCTTTGAAAAAAGAAGATTTTCACAACCTGAATAATGAGTTCTTATTTATAAGAGCGTACAGCGTACATAGCTAGAACTACTTTAAGAGAGATCCAATAGTGGGTTGAAAAGCTATGGTATGACATGGAACAGTGAAAGTAAGCATGATACCACTGCCCTCAGAACAAAAAAAAAGCGAGAAAATCCCAGACTCTCCCTCCAAGCTACAAATGTAAAGTACTACTACCATAATTTAAACAGAAAGCAACGGATTTTTAATAATCCAAATTTTAAAGAAGAGTAACTCTATAAGCATGTACTTAATAAGCTCTGCTTTCAAATACTGTGACAGACTGAAAAAATATGACTTCTCAATTTTTAAAAGCCAATATCAAAAATGGGACAGAAACTTAGACACATGTAAAAATTCTCAATAGGACCATAGTAAATTTACGTACTGTTGATAAGATGATAACCATGTACTCCTGCCCTTGAAACTCTTCTACTGTGCCAACCTTTATGTCTTCCAAATCAATATTTCTGAGAAGAACTCTAATTTTTTCCACCTATCAAAGAAAAAAAAAAAAGGCATTTGAGGGAATTTAGTGTTACATTTCAGAGTGGACTGCTTCAAAACCAGAACCATACCACATACACTTGTATGTGCTTTAACATGACCATGTCATAAGGAATGACTACAGCAAGCCATCATTCACCAGTAAGATTTTAAAATTATAGTAACTTTACCTACAAGAAAGCATCACAGCTAATACACAACTTAGAAGGTGAAGCAGTGCTCTACCATAAATTGAACAGAAGGAGTGAGATTTTTAGTAGTCCAGATTTTAAAGAAGAATAACTCAGATCCTTAAATCCTCTTTTTCCAATGTGCATCATTCAGTCCTTCAAGAAGGCTACTAAGATTCCACTTCTGCTTGCCAGGTGCATCATGAAAGGCAGAAGCGAGATATGATCTGAAGTACCCACCAAAAGAGAAAGAGAACAAGGAATCTCAGGAACTGGGATCCTGGTATGTGTGGGATTGCT
Organism: Phylloscopus trochilus trochilus; assembly: GCA_016584745.2. Taxonomy (NCBI): domain Eukaryota; kingdom Metazoa; phylum Chordata; class Aves; order Passeriformes; family Phylloscopidae; genus Phylloscopus; species Phylloscopus trochilus. The sequence continues at coordinate 20,635,936 of WQNJ02000016.1, read as the reverse complement.
GTACTGCCATCTGCTAGAAGCTGTTCAGAGATTATAACTGAAATGCTCCAAAAAAAGAAAGCCTGCCTAACTAAGCTGATGATTTTTACAGTGAAAGACTACTTTCTAATCAGTGTTTAGATTACCGTACTGCAATACAAAGTGACTTTCTTAAAGTGGACATTACTATCATATGCCTTGTATTATAGGCAGATGAAGGAAAAAATCACATTAAATCATGTGAAATCATTGTTTATGGAGTGTAAGAAATCCAGTCACATCAATACTATGAATACATACTTGAAAAAACAAATAATAACTGTAAACACAGGCAAGTGCATGCACCTGACCAGTTGGATTGATAAAAGTAAAGCTTTAATGTGCAAGTGAGATTTCTTAAGGGCTTTTCTCATACATGTCAGTGTTTCCCCCAAGCCACATGTGGAAGTTTATGAATACTGAGATGTGAACACCAAGAAGAATTATCTGCACTGTCCAAAAATCTCCTCTGCAACTAAAAGGGGATTAAGTTTATTATTAAAATGAAAGTAAACATCACATACTTAACACACCTGGATATAAATACACTTAAAAATAAGGCACAGCATTTGAAGTTAATAGCATTCTCCAAGGGTTTAAACAGCATTACAAACTTCAAGTCTGACTACAGGACAGCTAAGAAGTCACAGTAATTGTTTCCTCTAGTGTTCTCAAGACCCCAACAAGGTGTCACACCAGCTACTTAACAGTAATTCCCTTTTGTTCCAGTCTTCAGTGCAGAGTGACAGAACCAGACCGCTGCTCCAGCTATTGAATAACGAATTCTTGACTTGCACTCATTACTTCCAACAAGTGAAAAACCTCCTCCTGTTTCCAAATTGGTCTCCTTTAATTGCTTAATTTTTAAAACTGGAAAACCAGTAGTATGCCATTGTTGCTGTCTTTTAGATTTCAATAGCAGCATCATAATCACTGCTAATACATAGTGTCTCATGATACATAACAGTGATATTTTAACATAAGCCCCCCTGCTTTAACAAACCACAACCACCACATAAATACAGGAGATGAAACACAGCAACTCTGAAGCTCTTAAGATCTCAGACCTATTAAACACTATACCTGTTTACGATAGGGGGCAATCACTCCAATATCTGTCACTGAGACTGCAGAGAATTCACTTCTAGCCAGCTGGCAACAGTACATCATGACTTGAACTGCTTCAGCTGGATTAAACCATGACGGACTGCGACCTTCACGTGCTTCACTGCCCTGTATTGGGGGAAAGGAAATGAGATGATGGAGATGAGACGCAGAAATGACTATGTATTTATTCATACATTATTCTTATACCTCCTGAATGCAAAAAAAGTGATGGAATGTTAAATATAATTTCTCTTCTTCTCTAGACACCTTTTCTAGAGAACAAATATCACCTCACATTTTATTTTTTTAAAATTTATATTTATTTATATTTATATTTTTAAAATACATTTATAAATGTATACAGAGGCTTGTGTCCATCTTAATGCATAAAACTCTCATCAAAAGCAATCCAGAGCAGCTGATGGTAACTCCAGTCTGGTCATCCGCTATGAATTTAAACTTCTATGAAAATATCTCCACAATGCAATTTAGAAGGCAGCTGCTCAAGTTCTTAGCAAACATTGACTTTATTAGTTGTTTTAAAAACCAGATGGTCAGGAAGTCACATTACTTGTGAAAGGCAGTTTAACCTTTCTTTCATATCCTTCCTAGAATTTTTTCTAAAGAAATCAGCAAACTGCTAGCAAGCCTATACAGTTCACTGAACATTTTACATACCCTTATTCCATGAAAAATTAATGGAAACCCCTTCCTTGGCAATTTCCCCCAATTCAACAAAGAAGTTACTACTGAAGTATCTGCACAAACTTCTAGCTCCTTATGATAAAACAATTTAGATGGCAAAGCAAGCAACGCAGAATGCGACCTGTAGTTCTTTGTGAGTTTAGTGATCTGCAAAGACAAAACCCAAAATCCATAACTGAAACAGGTAATTATTCATCAGACTTCTCAGAACACAGCTACTACCTTACCATCTGCTAGCATGTAGTATTTCTAAGGCTGTCAATGAGAAAAAAACTGTATTCAAGGCAAAAATGGCAGTTGTGGTCTTCTGTAAGAAAAAAGTACATCAAAGCAGGTTTTTTTGAAGGACCATCTCCTTCCCCTCCAAAACAGAAACAAAGAGAATTAATTGTACTTGATAGAAGAATGGATCATTCTCCAGCTTCTTGAAATATTTGACATATAGACACAGTCTCTTTTTTAAGAGGCAGATTATTTCCATGGAGTTTCAATGGATGTAATGTCTTCTTTTGAAGAAGTCTTGACAGGCAAAAAGAGAGCATCAGAACAGCTGATAGAAGATGGCCTTAAACATCTAAAATGTATTTGTCTTTACGTGAAAGAATAATCTTAAGGAAGCATTCCAGAAAGTGATAACCAGCCCAAAAAAACCCAGTCCCATAGAAAGGATAATATAGGATATTCCAGTAGAAATGCATCCTTAAAGCCCTCACACTTCTTGATCTCTCACTATGCCAATTCTCTTTAAGCAGTGTGTAAGGAACACAACAACCAAAGTTTGCACTTAAGATTTTAGGAGGAAGTGTGACAGGTTTTTCAGCAGGCTGAACCTGACCTAAAGCCTACAACCCAACACCCTCACATTCACCCTTAAATCTGCCATCAGATCTCCTCCCTTCTCTACTTCCATGATCATCTAGTCATATTTTGCTCTCAGTTTAACTCTTCAAAGTATGTTCCCATGTGAATAAGAAGGCATCTTAGGAAGCTTAATATCAGCCCTATGTTTTGGATTCAGACAGTAATTAAAAGCAGCTCAAACATCTGTACTTGTTTAAATACTATGCTACCTCTGCCACTTAACATAGACTTTAAGTACTTGCCCATACAAGAATCTGGGGAAACTATCCTTCAGAGGAAGACACGATAAAGAAATAAGGACAGTTTCTCCTCTTCCCTTTGTGAAACATGATGTTTGCAAAATTAATCTTCAAAGAAGAAACTCTGTCTTTTTATGTTAAAAGCAGAAATTGTACCTTTTCATCTGTGAAAAACCAAGTTATGGTAAATCTGGACAATGAAGATTAAAGGGAATTTTAAGCTATTTACAACTGTGCTTTGTGTACCATATTTGATTTATGCTACTTAAAAATAGAGGATCTCTTCAAAGAAGAGTTTTAACATGCTGGAGAGGGCTCAGCATCTTTACTATTCAGACTACATATGCAAGCTAATCCAGCTTTTCTGGAGAACTAATGCTCAAGCCAGACTTATCACTAAGCATTAGGGAGCAAAATGATGGTAAGAAACCACAACTTCTTTTTTGACTGAGCTGAAAAAGGTTGATGGAAAGTTTGACTCACCAATAAAGGATTGTAGGCTCCACAGGCACCAAATGCATCCTCATCTCTCAGATACAGCTCCCTTGATGACAGCCTTTCTAGCAAGGACACACTTAATCCAAAAGTCTGCGCAAGTTTAGATTTTATTGTTGGCCCTAACTGCTTTGGATCTCCAACGAGAATTATCTGTATATGAAATTTAAAAATACTCATCTTAGATAAAAACAATTGTTACTGAAACTTCATTTTATAATTACATACACATTTCAGAATTCAGAGATCAATTAAATCAGGTATACTGCTTTCCTTCTAACATTTGTTTGCAAAGAACCGAATTTGTTGTTGTCTTAAACAGAACACATCTTTTATTTTGGTACCTCTGACATGCTGACCCAGTCCTACCAACACAGACTTGTTCTAGATGTGAAGAAACCTGTCTAAGTGTTGAGAATTGATATTATGCATGAATAACCTCTATTACAAAACTCATTACCAGAAAATGGCTGCTTGCATTCTACATAAAACAGAAAATATGAAAATAATAAACAAGTTTTTTCCCTTTCTGGAAATGATGTTAAGACAACTACCTGTCCATCAGCTTCTGAAATCAACCCAATAGGAATCAGACTCTCTGGTTCACTTGCTTGACCTGCCTCATCCAGAATCACATGAGTGAAATGTCCAAGCCTGTAATTAAATAACATTGACCTGAAACAGGGCTGTTTCCAGATTAGTTAATTCTGCCACCCTGTGGTTGACCTCAGCAATTCTGTTAACATCTTTGTCAAGTGTGCCAGGCAACACCACAGACAGAGCAAAGATGGGTATTTCCAGAAGGAAATATACAAAAAACAACACCTGAACTTTCATTTTTCATCTTCGATTTCATTTACATACTCTGATATACACAACCTTTAATTAAAGCATTGCTTGTACCAACATTAAGATACTTAGAAAAGCTTCCCTTATTCTCAGCTTCCTTAAGATATTGAATTAAAACAATACACTTGGTGTCGTGTGGGCCTGATATTTCTGGGTCTGAGAGATTTTGGCCTGCTAGCAGCTGGTAACTTTTCCCAAGGAGAAGTTTCTCAAGAAAGCTTCTTCTCAAAACAATCTTGGTAAACAACTATCCTTTCTCAAAACAATCTTTCTCCAGGTGGTGTTTTGCTGTTTCCCTAGTTTAACCAATGGGATTAGAGAGGTTCCTATTCACCAATCATGTTAAGTCTGTATCTGAACACCTTATAAGAGGTAGTAAGAATTAGACAATAAAGCCTTTTCTCTGTGCTCTTTGCCTTCCGGAATATTTGGAGTCTTTCATCTTTTGTGTCCTACAGAGACAGTGTAGCAAAGACTACTCCCAAGCCTTTGTTTCTGCCATACAACTCAAGATAGTAAGGTGTCCTTTTCTGAAATTAAAATCCAAGTGAGAGACAACCTTGGTTAATAGCAATTGATATGATAGTTGTTTACAGTTAGTAAACCTGACTTGATAAAAGCCAAATACATTGTAATTTTTTCATGTGGCAATAATTTTGAGCCAAGTGATTGTCAACAGCAATGTAATTCCCACAGAATTCCCACAGGTGGCAAAGAAGCTACTGTTTCAAAAATCTTAAACATCAGTCAAGATAATTCTTAAATTTACCATGGAGAAAGTTTCTGCTTAAACATTACTAAAACCAAGTGCTTTGCTCTCTTACACAATACAGGTGCATACAAAAAACTATTCAAACAGCCCAAGTTACAGTTCAGGCAGCCTTTACAAGCTCTGGGGTTTGTGTCACTCAGCCACTTCAGTGATACTCCTATCTATGGTACTGTACCGTGTATCTGCTTGATAAAACAACCCTGCGCTGTTGCACGTCGTAACTACAATCCTGGACCACAATGCCTTCTGAATATCATCGCCATCTTTGCAGTAAGGTTTCACCCTGTCATCAATTTGCTGCAGAAATGAAGAGGTAAAACAGAACACCAGCCTACACCACAACTTTTAAATTTGAATAGAAAAGCTCTCTGAAAACTATTCTAAAAGCTGAGCAAAACACATAGATTTAGACCCTTAATGTATTAATTCATACATCAAAATAAATTAATTAATTCACCTAAGCAAAGTAGTATATATGCAAGTCACCTGTGATTTATTGTAAGGATCAAAATGGAACATTTGGATATTTTATATACTCATCTGTACACACACATATATGTATGTGTATATATACATACACATACACACATATACAAATGTATGTCTCTATATATACACACATATGTATAAATATACATTCATACGTATAAATATGTATGTATCTATGTAATGAACCTACAAGGTGTGTGTCCTGCATAGAGATGACAATCCTACTTGCTTGCTTTCTGTGTCAGTAGTTTTAACCTGGACTGATCACAAAAAACCCCAAATGAAATCAAAACTCCCCACCAATGCCTATTTGCTGTTCATAGAGTTAAGCACGACAAAAAAAAAGGTGACGATCCTATGCTTATACAATCAAATTAAGGATTATGATCAGCATTTTCCAGTTCATCTTTTGGAAAAGCTGAAGCAATGTAATACTCTGGATCCTAAGCAAATCTAAGCGGCCACATAGCCACTGAGAGTTAAAATATTAAATCAGTATTTTAAGGTGAAAATACTAAAATGGAAATCTTAATTGGCAGGTAATATTTACCTCTGCTGACCTGAAGGCAGCATTAACTCGGACCATAGTTCCTGGTTTTAAGAGATTGCTTTGATGCAGCCGCAAGCAAATCAGATCAGTGGCAGCATTTGATGGTGCACATACCAAAATCCGACTGTCTGGGAGAGTAAAATGTATCTACATTAAAAAAGACAGATATATATATATGTATATAAAAAGGTTATTTAAGAGGTAGCAATAGTGCAAACATTCCCATTTTATTTCACTGAATATAGAACCCAGAAGAGTTTTGCACACATGTGATATCCATTCATTCTTCTGCAATTCAGTAGCACTCCTGCTGACAGTCATGACTAAATACTCTCAAACTGAGTGCATCCAGAACAGAATTAATTAATGGTTATCATATTAATGTACACCTGTGCTTCATGAATATCTTATGCACTACTGGAATCACAAGGTAGACGCTGCTCACTGAAGTCTTAAAGACAGAAAGGCTTGAAAATAAGCCATTCAGAATTCTGTTAAATCCATATGAAGATGGATTTTCCTACTTTTACAGAGCTATAGAAAATGATTTTTAAAAGAGTATTTTAAAAACTCCTTTGGAAAAAAGTATGATGGAACTTAGAGAAATACTGTAAATGTGTTCCAACATGGAAAAGACTAGAGATGACTGATTTGCCATTCACCACTACCTGTAAAATAGCTTCAATTACTGTTACTGTTTTTCCAGTTCCTGGTGGTCCAAAGAGAAGATAAGGTGTTGGGCGACATTCACCACTCAGTATCCTTTTCACTGCCAGTTTCTGTTGCACATTCAGCACAGGATTGAAAAATTCACCATCTCTCTGTTTACATGCCACAGTTTCACCAACTGTAATCAAGACAAGCATAACTCAGAACATACATGTTTTTTACATATATAGAATAAAGCAATTCCAATTCACAATATGCTGCTGCAAATTTCTGTTTTCCTTTTGTGGTAACAACCAATGAATTTCTCAAAAATTCAATTTTCATTGAATACCAAGTAGAAAATAAGCCATTAATATTTCCAAAGTGTACTGGCTCTTTATTGAAAGGCAGAAAAGGACCATGATTACATAATCCAACAATCCACAAAAACCCTGTTCAGTAATTTTAGAATCACCTTCTTGTCCTAGGACAGAAAACTTGAGAAACTTCCAGTAACTGGCACTTCAGAAACGGTACCAGTACTACGTGATCAATCCTCTGCTACGACTGCTGGAATGTTTTTCTTAATGCTCTCTGAATTAGTCTAGCTTTAGTTTCCACAGCAGAATCTTATGAACCCTTAGACAGAAGTGCATTCTAGGTAATTAATCAGTAATTGTTTAACATACTTATGAAAAAAAATGACATGGTCACTCTCCTCTAAGACATTTCACTACAATGATATTTAAAGTCACATTTTCCAAAAAAAGCATAGGAATACTCTGGCACACTTGAAAAAGTTTTAAAATCCTTAGCAAAGCTCTCTCAAAGATGAGAGACAGCATCCTAGTAAAAAAACTGAAAACTTTGAATACAATCAAAAAGTTTGGAGTAAATGACTGGGAAGTAACTATTTATTCATTACAAAATATATCATCAGATGCTTGTTCTCCCTTCCCCCAAACTGTTCAAAGCCAGCCTGGATGAACTCTGAGCAACCTGGTCTAGTGGAACCTGTGGGTTGGAACTAGACAATCTTTAAGGTCCTTTCCAACCCAAACTATTCTAGATTCTGCAAATTAGAGACATTTAAGTAATACATCAAAAGCCTCCACAGAAACCTCCTGCTAGCAGTTCTAGAATTTGTCTTGAAAAAAGACAGAGCACAAGGACACCTTAAAGGAATCTTACTCAGCCCCGATTTACTGATGTGATACTTATTATTCAAGCACAGAAAATATCCCACGTGGGCTTGTTTGCAGAGTTACTCTCATCCCACCTGTTATGTTCACCTCCCTTGATGTCATACCTGTTGCTCGTTTGTTCTGCTTTTTCTTGACCTGAAAAGAGCAAGTGAAGGTAAATGCATTTATAACCTTAAGAAGACAGGCAACTGTCTTACCAAATACTTTTGAAGTTGCTAAGCTTTAATTTTTTTCTCATTAAATAGAATATCTACAGTTAAGACAGAAAGGTAAGAGTAGTAGAATAATGTCACAGGAATTTCCACGTTAAGTTTATGATTTCTAATAGTTTGGCTCTGTTAACATTAAACATTTATTTCACAAATACTCTGCAGGCTCAGATGAAGACTTTGAAGCCATGACTACACAACTTGTTTGCTTCCATAAAAGCAAACAGTCGCATTCCAGACCACTACAAAAGATACATGCATCTTCCTTGGTGGACACGTCCCTTCAGATTGTAGCATGGGACAAAAATGCTTGTAGACAATGTGGTGTTGGTAAGGTTCTGGACATCATGCATCAATCATCTTAAAAATACTGATTTCAAATCAGATTGATTGACTACTCCTTGTTGTAAAGCACAAATTGCAGGTGAAATAATTATGGAATTAGGAAAAAATCTTGAGTGTAAAGGTGCTGAAGCACAGGTTATGAAGACGCTGTGAAAACTCTACACAAAAATAAAGAAATGCTGCCACATGCACTCAAGCTTACTTGATTTAGTGTTGGTGACAGTCTTGCTTCAAAAAGGAAAGAGAATTAGGCAGCCTCCAAAAGTCCTTTCTAAGAAAGGTGACTACATTTTATTAATATAAGTGGCAGTTAAGCCTGTGTAAATCTACTCAGAACAGGATGATTATCTCCTACTACAAAATTATTCCCTGCCACATTGACTGGACTATCTACAAAACAGTAGCTATGAAAACTAGTCTAAGGCAAATCTGATAATTCCCATCACAATCACACACTTTTTTAATAAGCACTTTCCATTTTGTTAGCTTTATAGCATCAATTATCTTAAAATCCCCCATCTCCAGGCAGCAAACAAAAACTTCTGTCATTAGAATGCAGCAAAATACAACTTTGATCCTTTGATACTCCATTATGCAATTCCTTTCTGGCAGTAGCTGTACAGTAAGTATCTGATACGAATCTGACTGAAGGAACATTTTAAGGAACATTTACAGAATAGATACCTTATTTTCCTGCTGTGAAGATTGCTTAAGGTCATCATCAACAGCACAATACTCTGTAGTATTCTGGGTCTTGATAGCTTGTGGTGATTGTAACACAAGCCTTTCTGGAAACAACACTAAATATAGCAGAGAAAGAGAAAGTAGAGCAATTTCGAAGTCATACAAACACTTTGCATGTTTCACTGATTAATGTTACTGTTGACACATCAGCTTAGCCTGAGCTGCCAGAATTGGTTTATCGGAACTAAGGTGGTAAAGACAGGAAGTTCACATGCATCGTTCAACTCAACCACAGAACAGGAAATCTGTGCTTTTTAATGAATTCTGAGGTAACACAGAACATGGCCATTTCACTGGCTATTATTACAGCAGTATGTATGATTCCTACATTTCTTGTTGCTCCTACATTTCTAACAGTTCACAAAGTTTGCTTCCTCTCCTCCTACCTGTGACGGCCAAGAGATGACACAATTTTGGCAAAACTTTATCTGCATTCAGCATTGCTTTTTCTTCTTAAAAACCAAACAGCCCTAACAATACATGGAAAACTGTAAGACCAAATTACAATGCATTCTTCTCAGTATGCCCTAATGTGAAAGCAATAAAACTCACGAGATTCTGCACAAAGAAATTACTCTAGACAGCTTAATAGTCACATATGAAATGTACCTTTTTCACCCAGGTAGAGAGCTTGCTGAATGGCCAACTGGCATCGCCTGCCAGGAATCCTGGAACCAGAGTACAGATTTGTAGAATAAAGTAAAGGCTTACATTTCCATATACTATGACAGTACACACCTATGAAGTATCTGATACTTTTTACTGTGCATTAAAACATAAGAGTTTTATATAAAAAGATGTATTTTTAAAAAATGCATTGATTGAGAAATATGCTGCAGAAGTATAAACAGCTTTGCTATGAATATTGACACACATATTATTGACATACACATATTCTCTAGCTTTTCAGTGATACAAAGGTGGCCTGGTGTTTAAAGGAACTTCTTTTCAAGGCTAAATTTACACCAAAGATCACTTAACTCCAAACATATAGAAGCATCCAATGAATAAAGCAAAAATATAAAAGAATGGGAGACTATCACCACCTATTTTTACTTCCTGCGTAGTCTTGCAGCCATATATTTTTTCTAAAAACAAAACAAATAAACAAACAACCCCCCAAAACCCAAACAAAAACAACCCCCTACAAAAACAAACAAAAAAAAAAACCACTAAGAAAAATACCCCCAAACACACCACCTCATTCCCCCTCATTTTACATTGATGTGGCTATTTAGAAATGATTAAGAGAATAGCTCTTTGAACACTGGTACATTACAGTCTTTTAACCATGAATATGGTGGCAAATGTGTGTTGAGGAAAAGCAGTGAAAAAATTGGCAAGATCTTAATTATCTCCTTATCTATGTTCACCAAAATAAACAGTTGGTAGTCATACTGTAAAAGTCACTTTACTAGAGGAATCACTGAATGTAGCTTTCTGAAAGCTTATAAAAACACCTGCAATGAACAAATTCCACATCCATGGGTTCCAAGTTGTAAGTCCGTTCAAAGTCTGCATTAACCTTAAGAGTAACATCTTCCTCACATATCTGTTACAAAGATGAAAAAAAGTCAGGATACTGATAAACATTTAGTACTTTAAACTTTAAGAAGCACCTCTGAAAGCATGGAACTCCCCACCAACTCCAATAAGTACATCTAGATTTACCTACTATCAACATATTACATATCTACATTGTGTTAAAAGTGCTTTCGGAGCAAGCAAAGGTTATAATCTCAAAAGAATAGAGAAGCCAGAGTCTTCAAAAATACAATAAAAATATAAAATCCAATTCAAAATATAGATAAAATAAACCTATCTTCTCAGAAGTCAGGTTAAACTAGTCTGTAACTCCAGGAATTGCAAGCTTCCTTTATAAAACCTGTGGACCGTGGTATTTTCAAGAGGAGAGACACTTTGCTTACCTCAGCAACATAGGCAATGTACTCTATTATATGCTCTGAGTAGATCTGACTTTTCAGTATCACCTTATCACCTGATTGCAAACAAAGTTAAAAGGCAAAATACTGTTACAAGGATTAGTAACATTTTCACTGCAACATGTAATTTCTTCTTCACTTTTGCATGTTTAAACTAGGAATTTGCAAGAGGCTAACTTCAGCAAAATTGCTGTATCCATCAGTAGTTTTGAAATGCCATATGTAGTTGTATATTACATTTTAAAAGGCATCTAAGTATTGATGCCACCAGACCACGTGTCTCCAAAACACTATTTTTATACTGTATTACTTGAAATTCTCAATTTAATTTTAGCTGCTTTCCCAGCTTTTTTGCTACACTTATTGCTTTTTAAGCTATTACTACATTGCATGGTTTATTTTTGTTAAAAGGCCCACTGATTATTGAAAAAGAAAAGTCCTAAAGTATTGAAACATCTCTAAGAACAGACACATGCAATGCTGCTTCAGATAGCAGCCACTCTGAGAATGTGTCCTTGTGTCCCCTGTCCTTAGTCCCCTGTCTAGTAGCCTCAATGAGTAACTTACTGCTCAAATATCTGAAAGACTTCTTTAAACAAATTAATAAACAACATAGTTTGCACTGTAGGGAAAATATAGATCAACATGCTGTTTGACTTTATTCATTTCTACCTGGAACCAGGCGAGGTCTGCCCTCTTCTACTCCTGGCACTTCCAGCACCAACAAGTTTCCATTCCTTTTTAAAGTAACCCCACTCATGTAGTAATCTTTTAAATCCATTTCTGCTTGGATCTCTTCAAGCCATAAAAGAGTAGAAAAGTTTGCTTTATAATTATCTAGATTAAGACGCTGAAAAACAAACCCAGTATAAATTATTGTTGTACACTAAGAGATGGAACCCACTATTGCTAACGTTAAACAAAACACTTCTTAAGACAGACAGCCACAGCCAAATAAGATACTTAAATACATGCATCCATACACTAGATAATATTTAAACCTCCTTTAATAGCCAGAGCAAGATTAGTATAGCTCTTGGAGCTCAAATACAGTAGCCCCTCAGCTAAAGCATTAACCCAGTCTCTCCCTATGACAGCGGCAGTTTCACCATCTGAATTCAGGGCCAGTCTACAAACGGAGTTCTATGCTCAGTTTATGCCCAGAAAGCATAAAATCTAAATACATGGACAGAGACAGCTGAAAAGAGTTCCATGTCAGTCTCAGCCCTGGCTGATGATCATACAACTTATGGCAAGCTGAAAGAATCTGAATTTTCTCCCTCAGGGCTTAATGAATCTTACTGCAGAGCTATTCTCCAACAGTATCCAGTTCTCTCTAAGGTTAGGGTTAAGGTGTGGTTAAAAAAAACTATTAATGGCAGGCCTTCAGTGTATAGTTATTATAAACACTACAGAGCTTTTGAGAGAGGATTAGCTTAATGCTGTGATCTCAAGTTTAACATGAGCTGTTTAGTAAGCAGACAATATAGCCTTTTACATTTTAAAAACGCGTCAGCCCCAGTTTTAAGTACTTAAAATTTACCAAGAAATGTGAGTTGCAGCAATGTTCTACCAGAAATCAGAGTAAAGTTTTGGAGAAGGAATCATTGTAATATTTTTGTTAAGACTTTGGGGGGTTTTTTTGGGTTTTATATGTATTCTGAAACCGTTATACTTGTGGAAAGAATTTGAACAAGCTATAGTGAATTAAACCTGACCATGCTTAAGAAAACAATTTTGAACAACCAGAAAACAACCCTCTGTTATTGCAATAATTTAAGAGACTGTGATTTTCTATGAAGGAAAACCTTTTCTGACGCTTCAAAAAACCCTTTCAAATGATGCCTAAAAAGTGAGAATACAGAGAAATTTTTGTTCAGCTTCTGTCATGTCCTCCCCAATATATTTCTACTCTCTTTTCCTATTTTCCTGTTTACGCTTCTGTAGTTTTGTAAACTTGCAATCTGCAACATGCTGAAACCTGTGGAAATTATAGGATCCAGACTGAAGTTTAAGTCTACCTGACAAATGTTATGTCACCTTCTCTTATACTAAGGACAACACATTCTTTCTGAGTTAAGGGTGCCAGAACAAAAACACTGTTATCAGAAAATATTTTTTATATAAGACCTACACTTACATACCTCTGCTAGGAGGGGCTGAAAGGTCAGTATGTCTAACCGCTGTTCAACACATTTTCGTAACTCATCCGGTATGGTATAATGTGGGAGAAAGTTGGAACACCACCTTCTCTTATTTCTAAAACAAAAACATACAACTTATAATTTGGCTTGCTTGAGTAATGTGTGAAAAACAGCTAATTAACATGCCACATCATCAAGACTATAAACCCAAAACACATACACACACACACACAGACTAGTGACTGCTTCATAGGGACAACTGAGAAGTGTTATACTGGGAAGAAAGGCATGAATTCCCCTACAAAGATGCTCCTTGACCCTCCAGGGAAAAAAATTCATGTGGCCGAAGCTCAACTGCAGCTGAGGCTGTCCAGTACTGTGAGGGACAACAAAAAGATTTTAAAAATATGCCAGTAGCAAAAAGCACTGCAGAAACAACATAGGCCCATTACAGGATGAAGGATGGTCACCTCACACACAGGGACACACACAAGGCAGAGATGTTTAATGCTTCCTTTTCCTCTGTCATCAACACCGTGAGGGGCTATGGGAGTGCCAGTGCCCTTAGCTGGAGAGTCATGACTGAGAATGATGAACTCCAAGTTGAACCTGAACTTCTGCAGGATTTGCTGCTCCTGCTGGATTGCTGTAAGTCTATGAGACCTGACAGTATTCACCTGAGTAGTCGAACAGCTGGCTGATGTCATCTCAAGACAGTAAAGCTTTTGATACTGTTTCTCAGAGGATCCTTCAGGACAAAATATCAAACCCACAGCTTGATAAATACATCATATGATGGGTGAGCAACTGGGTTACAGTGAAGGGGGTGATATCTGACTGGTGACCTGCCCCTAGTGGGGTTTTGCAGGGCTCCATTTTAGGGCTAGTTTTCTTCAATATCTTCTCAAATGACTTGGATGAAGGATTTGAAGATAAACTGAGTAAATTTGCCTATGATACTAAATTGGCAGGAGCTGATGACTCCCTCAAATGCAAAGGTGCTGAATAGAGACCTACACAAATCAGAAATATGGACAAACACCAACTCTATGACACTGGACAAAGACAAGTGCCAGATTCTGCATCTGGTCCACCTGGATGTATAGCGAGACTAGGAGATAAGACACTGAAAAGCAGCACTGCAGAAAGGGACCTGGGGGTCCTGGTGGATGGCAAGCTGAACATGAGTCAGCAGTGCCCTGGCAGCCAGGAGGGCCAGCTGTATCCTGGAGTGCATCAGGCACTGCACTGCCAGCCAGGCAATGGAGGGGATTGTCCCATCACAAGAATGGTGAATGGCCTGGAGGGAACACCTTATGAGGAGCTGCTGAGGTCACTTGTTCTTGTCAGCCTGGAGAAGACTAAGGGAAGACCTCAGTGCAGGCTACAACTTCCCTATGAGGGGAAGAGGAGGGGCAGGCACAGATCTAGTGACCAGTACACAGGACCTCAGGGAAAGGCATGAAGCTGTCTCAGGAGAGCCTGAAGTTGGGTATTAGGGAATGATTCTTCACCCAGAGTGTGGCTGAGCACTGGAACAAGGAAGTGGTCACAGTCCCAAAAGTCTGACAGGGTTCAAGCAGTGCTTGGACAAAGCTCTCAAGCACACAGTGTGCTTCTTGGAGTGATTCTGTGCAGGGTCAGGAGCTGGACTTGATGATCCTTATAGATTTCTTCCAACTCCAGCTGTTCTGTAGTAGGTGTTCTACCTATTGATTATTTGAAAACACTGTGTTTCTGCTTTTTCAGCTTAGGTATATTTTTATAATTAAGCAAATACTGTAAGTAAAATGGAAGTTTATTAGCAAAACAAAAGTTTTGAGTGAAAGATGAGAGACATTAGTGAGATGTAGACAATTAAGTTGTGTGAAGAATTAAGAAGTTTATTATCTCAGAAATTATTTTCTGTTTCCCATCCTTTTTCTTAATAACACAATTATTACTAAGTAGATAACTACGGAATAGCGTTTTATCTTATTACCACACTACACATTAGAGACTGTTTGAAAAATCTACAAAGAAATCAAGCACAGCTCATTACTAAAACCTCTTCTATCAGCAATGTCCACAACCATCTTGTTTACAACATCTATATACCTATATATAAACATGTACAGATTCTCCCAGTTCCATATTTTGTTTCTCAGCATTACAGAACAGATATAGCAATACCAAACAGAGTAGTGTTAGGTAAGTATTATTTTATGCTCTGAGTGACAGTACCTCGTGTGTTTAGGGCCAGCCACTGTTGTCTTCCTTGGCTGAGAATCTGGAATAATTTTATGCTTTCTTGGAGAATAAGGTTGTACAGGTGCTATAAGTAACTCTTCTTCCTTTGTTACATGGGCTTCAATATAGCGGCCAACAGTAAAATCAGAAAAGCCAAGCAACAGGAGCTCTTTACTGTGTCCATGAATCCTTCAAGTAAACAGAAACTATATTCTCAAAACCAACATGTTCACACTCCATTTTCTCCAGCCATGAAATAGATTCTCATTTCAGTTACATATGAGAATTGCTAATTTAGGGTAATCCCTCACAATCCCCATCTTGAGATCAATCTAGGTATCATAAATAATTAAAAAACCCACCCACTCACCCACCCAACCAAAATACCCCAACCCAAAACCACAGCAAAAATCTCAACCCCACAATTTCATCAAAATCTTGAGTAAAATGCAAAATCCCTCCACTCAACATACTAGAGTACAGAATTAATACCCCTGTTACAAGGAATATATTGGAATTACTGCTACTGCAAAAGAAGAGCCAAACAGCTCCACCAGAGGAACCTGAGGCAAATCTCATCACTGTCAGCAGTAACAGCTTTGCACAGCAACCCTGTGAAAAGCTACTCAGAACTGAACCCTAACTGTAAACACATGAAGTGGAGAAAGCAGGAAAAATCCTTTAGTTCTGAAAAACATACTTTATATGTGCAAGTGTTGCTTGGGGAGTGACAGGAAAAAAAACAGGAGGGAAAGGTTTCTTCACATTGGCTTCTAAGAAACTTAAGCACTACTACAGTGCAATTCTCTAACTACATGGTCCAACAGTGCTACTGTGCGCCTGAAACAAATGCATCCAAGATGAATTCTAGCTTACCTTCTCTTTGGCAGGAGAACCACTTTTTAAACTTTTGCCAACTAACACTACCTGCTCAGGTTGAAACCATGGCCTGGTTTTGTCTGATATGAAACAGACACTGAACTGTCCAAATTTATGGTCTAAATTTGCAGTCTCTATGTCTCTTAAGTGGCCAGCAAACACTTGTTAAATTCATGCTGTAGTCTCCCATGAAGCTTTGTGTGGATTATTCTGCATTATTAGAAAATTCTAAGACTTTGTGGCTTTTATGCATTTACAGTGAAATATAAATTGTTCTTTCTACATGTCTATCTCCACAAAGGCAAGCCATGCCTGCAGCTCAGTCTTTCAAACTACAGCTGAATCATCCTCCTAAGAAATTTTTTGCTTCATTATTTAAAATGGTAAGAGAAGTAGGGTGAATATTACTGCAGAATTACTTTGATTAATGAAACTTTATTTTCCTCTGCCCAACTTTTCCTTTAGCATCCTAGGAATCAATGGCTGTGGAACACAAAGTCTGCAGAGCTACAGCTGGAAACAACTGAAAGGTACAAAAATGTAAGCTTCACCACGTAAGGTTCCTACTCCTGCTTAAACAGCTCCCACAAAGCCACTTTCCATTCCTAACTGAATTAATAAAATATTTTGTATAGCTGAGTGTTTTTTTGTTCTTCGAGGGTTTTCTAAGACTCGCAAACCACTTCCTCTTTGACTTACACCTTCAGTGAAGAAAGCTTTTTCTTTCCTATTTCAGCATACGTAACTCAAATTTCCCATCACAGAACAGGAAAACTTGAGATCAGGGAATGTATCAATACAAGACACTAAAGACTAGAAGAAATGCATCAGACATAACATAGCAATTCCCAGGAAATCTGGATTAGCTCTAGTGCTGATGGATCAATGGATTTACTACAAAGAATATATCCATCTGCAGGGATTATCTTCACCTCACTGTGCCATTTTAGAAATGTTACCTACTCCCACTCATATTGCTTCACTAACTATTACCATTTTCTTTCAATAAAAATTCAGAATCAAGCACTGAAATGGTAACTACTTTCAAAGTCTATCGTAAGTTTCCTGATGATTTGCTAGTATATATTGGCTTACTTTACACCATGTGCCTGGTTTGACTGGGGTAGAGTTTATTTTCTGCACAGTAGCTAGTATGGGGCTCTGGTTTGGATCTGTGCTCAAGAAAGTGTGGATAGCACAGGGATGTTTTTACAGTGTTGCAAAGGGCTTGCACAGAGCCAAGGCTTTTTGCCCTCCTCATACCGGCCCACCAGCGAGGAGTCCGGGTGTGCACAAGGAGTTGGAAGGGGACACAGCCAGGACAGCTGACACCAACTGCCCCAAGGGATATTGCACATCATAGGGCTCAGTGCAGAAAGCTGGGGAAGGAAGAAGGGAGAACATTCTGAGTGATGGCCTTTGTCTTCCCACATCACCACCGTGTGTGACAGGCCCCTGCTGTCCTGGGGATGGCTGAACACCTGTCTGCCCATGGAAACTAGTGAACAAATTCCTTGTTTTACTTTGCTCGTGTTAGTGGCTTTTGTTTGCCTTTTAAACTGTCTTTATCTCAACCTCTGAGTTTTCTCACTTTTACTCTTCCCATTGTCCCCACAGTCCTGCTGGAGGGAGCGAGAGAGCAGCTGAATGGGGATCAGTAGGCAGCTTGCCAAGAAGAGAACTATGTCCAGAGTAAGGGAACTCTTAAGTCTATTTTCATTACTTGCCACTGTATTGGTTAGAAATAATGTAAAGAAATACTTACACAGCTGTGCATACAATCACAATGAATATTTTTTCACCTGGTGGTATCACAATTTCTGGAGTAATATTGCTGTGCTTAATTGGTTGCTCCACATGGTCTTTTTGCTCACTTTCTCCATTTTGCATATCTTCATCTTTCACAAAGGAATTGTTTTCCTCTGTCTTTGATAAATTTGTACCTTGAAAATTAATTCCTTCTGTAGTAAATGTATAACAATAAATTTTGTTATAACAATTTATATTGCTAACATAGGCAAGTCTTCTCAAACAAACTTACTGGTCTTCTGAGGAGCTAACATTCAGCATTCATGTTACCATTTCACTGTACCTGGAATGACTCCATTCTTCATATTGGATGTATGGTTCAGTGACTCACATGTTGTTCCTCCACTGTTGTTAAATGAATTAACTGCAGCTTTTGAGAAGTTTTCTTGATCTATTGGAAAAGGTGGACTATTCTCACATTTTTGAGGAATTTCAACACTGAATTGCTTGTCTTTCACCCATCCAGCTAATCTGCAGCTGATTAAGGACTGTGGAACGTTCCCTTTATTCCTAGAAGTAGTTAGGTGGTTAGTTACATAACTAAGTGCATGATGAATGCTCTTGAGAAGTTTATTTCTACCTGAAGTCAAATACAATTGTCTGCAGCAGGTTAGCTCCCCTTATTTCATAACTGGTATCAGAAGGAAATTGCCCTCCTGCTTCTAACTAATGAGGACAAGAAACCCCTGCTTTATGTTAATATTTCTAGGTCATATGAAGTACCATATAAAACAGACAAAAATACCATGTATAATATAAACCAATGGGAGCTTAAAATTCATCACTGGTAACTAACTCTTAGGAAAGAACACAGAACGACAAATAATGGGTATGCAGGTGTGTCTCCATTTAAGCCTTTATCACAAAATCACAGAATTTTTAGGTTGGAAGAGACCTTCAAGATCATCAAGTCCAACCCATGCTCTAACACCTCAACTAGACCACGGCACCAAGTGCCACATCCAGTCTTTTCTTAAACACATCCAGGGATGGTGACTCCACCACTTCCCCAGGCAGGCCATGCTCAGATGTGAAAAATAAAATGCACGCAAAAAAACCCCCAAAACCCACCACTAAAACAAAACCCTCCTAAGGATACACTAACATAGTTCTTCAGCATCCAAGTTTACAAAAACCAAAACAAATAAACAAACAACCCCAAAACCCCCAAACCCCAAAACAAACCAAAACCAAAACAAAACAGAAAAAAAATCTGGTCTGCTTTTAATACATGAGTCTGTAACAGTCCTCTTGTTCTAAGATTCTGAAGATGGCAGAGTATCTGCAATTTAAGTTACACAAGTAAAAGCTTTTACTTCAATCCTTGTTCTAGGAAGGATTTTAATAGGACTGATAAGAGATACAGGACAGGGGAGTCTCAAAGCACTATCTGCAAGATAAACGTTCAATATCACAAAAGCTACCCTACAGACATTAAATTCAGTGTGAAATTCTCTTTAATTCCACAGTATCTGGAGGTTCCCTGAAGATCACAAACCACAATGCTCCACTAGAAGAGGCTTCTGAATGTAAAACAGATTGCAAAGTGATAGAAATAAATCTTTACAGATTGCAAAGTGATAGAAATAAATTTTCAAACAATCAGAAAGGCTTACTCTATCCAAATAACCATTCTTTTAGATTCCCCTTGCTTCAGAGTTCCAAAGTCAGTCATTCTTGATACTTTCAACTCTCCTTTGTCTCTCATTATGTCTTCATAAGGCTCATCCACATTACCTTCATTAGACTGAGATTGTCTGTAAAAATAATTTTAGGTACCAGTTTTTAAACACCAATAGGCTCAGCAAATATCTTTGATTCAGTGTAAGCTTAAGAAACACTATACAGTCACAATATTTAGAAAGAAGCAGGTGAGACAGTTATTTTTTTTTCTGAGCCATTTATACTTCCATGACAATTAAATTAACTAATTTAAGCAGCAACAAGTCTTTTGTCAGCAGCACAATAAACCAGCATAAAACTCTGGATGCAAGACTAAAATGATTGAGAACTAATCCCTGCTGAAGAGCTGAAACAAATGGTGAGTGAAGTCACGGCTCTCTTTGGGAGCTGAACAAAGTCACAACAAAGAGCAGCTCTGTAGCAAGATTCATGATTAGCACTGCAGCTAAGAGATAAAAAGGCTAGACTGGAAGTGTTCCACTCTATGCACTTGTGTCCTTTGCTTATTGCTCCAATCTGAAATCAGCAAGCTGAGGACAAAATTAAAAAACAGTTGAAAACCAAAAACTACCCCTGAAAACCTTAATCACAAAGGACTATTGAAAAATGCCTATGAAACCAGGCACATGCTCTTGCCTGTCTGAAACACTGAGCACAGGTGTAAACTCTTCGTGTCTTTGACCTGTAGAAACAAATTTTAAAATGGTTTCTATTCTGTAATTAAGAAACTATTCATTTAGAGAAAGTGGCATGGAAATATTTTAATCATCTCACTAATATGTCCACACCTCAGTATTCCTGAGTTATTTGACATACTGAAGTAGAAAATGAGAGCAGCTGCTTTTCATTAGCTACATCCATTTACTAGCCAAGCCCACTAGATGTCTCCCACTGCAGCCTAGGCTGCAGTTTTTGATATGGTAGGATGTACACTAAACCTGAGAAAGCAACCCTAAGGTCTACCTCTGTAATTTGGCTTTAGTAATAATTTTCTGTATAAAATCCATCATTAAAAATAGGTGCAACTGAAAAAAAAGATGTGATCAATTTGTACCACTTTGCAAAGTGATGTAAACAGCTCAAGCTTCATCAAGGTACAATTTATTTTATCTGTTATCTCTAAGAAAACAGCTTATATCAGTCTTTGTAGATCCTTTGAGGATGTATATATCAGCCTTGGGTAAATTTCCTAGAGATCTCCCAAAGATGATGTTTGGAAGATATCAGAATGTCCTTCTGCTCTCCCTTTGGACTTTCCAATTGACAATTTATTTTTGGCAATTATTTTTGACAATTTATATTTTTTATTTTGGCAGAGTTAGGCTATGTAATCCTGCCAAGACCTCAGCATGGAAAGTGATTGATTTCACAGTGAACAGATCTATTTATTCAGGTGGTATCTGTGTGCTTCACAGGACTGACACTTAAACTCATGAGTCAAATTCCAGATCTTTGCTGAGGTCTGTCATTTTCTAGTTGCCCATTTTACTTTTGTGTAGCTAATTATTTCCTTAAATTTTGCTTCTTCTCCATACTGAACATCATCTACTTTTCCCAACCTCTTCTGCAGTGTCAGTGTGTCCAAATTCTCCTCATACCACATATAGCATCTAAAGTCCCTGCAGAACCTTTCAGTTCAATACTTGCAAGCCTAACAAACCTCTATTATTTAGACCACAAAACTTTTCCTTTTAGGACAGATATCTGAACAATCCCTGTAAATTATGCAAAATGGATTAAAACTCATGAATTTTATATGAGTTTTGCTGCAATTTGTTTTCAAACAGTGAAGTCCCTACCAGAGGAGCAAAATGAACTTGGCATTTTTCTAACGTGCACGCAAAGCTCCTTCCCTGCCTAGCAATATCCCTGAGCACAGCTGCTACTAGTTTTGCTTCTCTAGTAGCACTCATATTCCCACCTTCTGGAAGGAAAAAAAAAACCACCAAACAAAGGCCAAATCATATCATGCTCTGGTTTTTCCAATAGTCTATTATGCCTTCTAGTCAGCTAGGGAAATATCCACAGTATTTCTTGCTTAACAGATGCAATGAACTGTGAGCTGCATAACTACAGCAGGTCTGTAACTGCTATAAAGAGAACAAAATAACGTTACCCATCCTCGCTGACTGGCACCAAGCAGAGAGCTCTCCAAATGTAACAGGACTGACTGCTCTCCACCACAATCGTGTTCACTAGATCATGCCTACGAGGCAAGTAACCGTCAGGAAGTCTCAGTGAATCCAAAGTGAAAAATATATTGTCATCTACTGTCCCCGTTCTTCCACAGATGCTGGAAATGCGAACCTGTAATAGTTTGTATTCACTGTTACTTGGTATCTTTTTAAGCTAACAGACATACTAACATTGCCTATTTTTTTTTCCCTTAAACAGCCATTTTAGCATGAATAAAAACGCATTCTGAAATTTCAGTTACTCACAGGAGGTAAACACAGAGCTCTAACCCACCATCACTGAGCTTGTCTTCAGATTTAGAAGGGTAAAGAAACACAAATACTTGAATTAAGCATTAAGTTCCACTGAAGTGAATACCCAATATGTACACTAGACTTAACCATGATAACTTTTTAGTGGCATATTAACTTATCTAATTTATACTTCCATACTAGCAGTAATGAGAAGATTTTTTCCCTACATTTGATGTGCAAATATTCAATATATAGGGGTAAGACAAAGACAATAAACCATAAACCTAGCATAGCATATGCATTACTAGAGTGAACAAATATTTTCATTGAAATAAAAAAGGGACTGTGGTTGTTTTTAGGCTGAAATGCTTAATAAATTAAACAAAATAAATTCCCCAGTCGTGACACATCCTCATTATAACTAACAGTAAGAATTCAAATCAGCAATTCATAATACATACGTGAGTTATTCTTTCTGTTCAACCCAAAATGTGTATGCATTTTCAAATGCATACTATTTTATTATTTCAAATGCTTATTATTTTACAAACTTGCTCTAAATGGATGAATCGATACATTTTATCTTTTAATTAAAGATGTTATAGAAGATCTACCAATATTTGTAACTGAAACCAATTCGAAACCTCACTTCACCCAGGATTCCTTTTGCCAAGAACAATGTTCAGAACATTTACCTTGTTCACTTGTTTATACCTCAAAGGCCTTACAGCAACTGCTTCACTCTTCCATGTTGTCGAGTTAATATAATATTTTGCTTGCACCCAGTCACCCTCATAAGGCTTGAAATCTATACAAAACAGAACATTTCCCAAGGCTAATCACTATTGATAACATTTACATTGCTCCCCTACAGAATTGGTGTAAGTTAAATAAAAGCCAGAACAATGTATTATTTAGACCCACTGAGTCCAAAGTTCTCTTTGCAGTCCTTTGCTTTGCAGGTTATGGCAAACTGTGTAGGAAATGCTAGAGGAAAAATACAGCAGCTTACACGTAACTTATGCTTAAATGCAGGTCACGCTCAGTGAGAATGAGCAGGCAGCTTTCTTCATCCATGTCTGGCTGTTTCACTATGTTTTACCACATAGTCTATTACAACTTATTTGGGATGACAACTGCATGTTTATCAGAAGATATTTCTATTGTACACGTAAAAATATTAAGAAAGAGAAACCAAGAAGTCCCTACACACCTTCCCAGACGTCTTGCATTGCAAAGTAGGTATTCTGATTAATATAGCCACCATCCGCAGAGAGAGAGGTAATACTGCCTATTAATGTTTTCTTATTTAGTTCAGAGGCATCACAAGCAGGACTGGAGTCGTGTGTATTCTGGATGGTGTCTACCTATCAATAAAAAAACAACCCCAACATTTAAACAGCTGACACTTAGAATTAAATATATATTCCTACAATAAATACACAAAATTTCAATTGCTTATGGAGGCAAAGCTTCTTATTAGACAATTCTTACTGTAGCTGTTACTTTTTGGACACAAAAAGAGTAATTAATAAACAGTTCTCTTTTAAAGAGTGCTCTATGTTGCAGTGCTGACAACTGCTATAATTACATGCTGATTTTTCAAATCATTCTCACACATCCCTTGGTCTAGGTCTACTTAAGATTTTTCTTCATTTGACAGGAACACCACATCCAGCAACGTGCCTGTACACAACTGGAAGTAGAAAAGGACTATTTCAGAAAGCAAAAAACATGTTTTCAAGATGATATTTATAAACACTATATGTATTTCAGATTGACCCTGTCACTTTTTAGTAATTTGATTAAGAAAACTCTAGAGCTGCTTCCTACAGACTCCTCATATCACCACCTCACAGGTAGGTTTACTGAAGTCTGATCCAATCTGAAGTATATTATCAGACTAAATTTTATATGATTTATTTTGCTGAACATAATGCTTGCCATTTACGGTAGTAACAAACAGCCTAGTCTACCTATACTTGAGAGGTTTGCAAAGACTACAGTTGACTATCTATAGCTATTTTTTAGCCAATGCTGTTTTATTGCGTTAAAAGAATTATTACACAATATTTCTTCGACAATATGAAAAATCACTGCAAAAAAATTAAAGAAAAGTCTTTGTTCCAGTCTGACAGACTTATCTTCTCATTCACCAGGAAGGTCTGAGAATATCAAATTTTTTCCAAAGTGATTTTTATGGCTTCATATGAACAGAACACGAATCAGCAAACTTTCCTCAGACTAGTAAATTTACATTTCATGTAAACTACGCAAGCAGTTACACTTGAAAGTAATTTGTAGGCCTAAAGAAGTATTTTTAAGACATGAAAACACCCTAAAACTCCCAACATACTTTTTGTTGATACTTCTCAATTTTTCTCTACCAATAAAACTAAAGTTCTCATACTAGGTCAAAATGGCCTTCCTACTACCACTGGCAGCAGCCTGATTTTAAAGCCTCCTACAGAACCTATAATCATTCCATGCAGAGTTTAATTAGGACTTGACCTCAAATAATCTGAAATCCAGACTTCTGAGCCACAATCTTTCCAAACCTCATTGTCAGTAGCTCCAAAGAGCAGCTGAAACAGTAAACTGAGCAGAGCCAACCAAGGCTGACCATGCTCCTTCTGAAACAAGTAACATCAACACACTGACACCACCAAAGCTTGAACTGCACCTTCCATATTCTGCCCCAAACTGCATGCTGGCAGTGTCCAGGCTGCAGAGCTTGTACTCCTGTCTGCAAGTAGACCAGAATACCTTTTAGATCCCTTAAACCCCAAAGTTAAGTGGTAATATCTCAGTTATTTGGAAGGAGATAGCACTGGTATTCAAGCACCACTTTGTATAGTAGTTAATAATTATGCTTGTCAGGAAGCTAAATTTTCTTCTGTAACTCAGGGTTTGAAAAGGGACTTAGCTCTTCACCATTCAAAACAACTACAATTAAAATACTTCTGTCTGTTCTTATCAAATATTCAGAGTATCTCAAGTTTGTGCCACTATATGAAAAGTAAACAAACATCACAAAGCCCAACATAGTTCAGGTTTCTATTTATGTTCTTAGAACAGACTTTAAAGAAATTAGCTTTTTCTTCTTGTTTATTGACTCAAGACTGCTCTTGGACTTTGACTTTCTATGGAGTATAGTCAGCTTTTGATATGAACTTGTCCCAAAGCTTTTCACCCAGCCACAAACTACACTGCCAACAGCCTGAGATGCCTGCAGGACTACGGCTCACAAACAGGAATAAGGGAAATCATCATGCTTTTGAAATAAAGTAATTTGAAAATGTCGTTATCTAGAATATACAGCAAAACATGCCACAACTGCTAAAATAATCTAGTTGCTTTGCAGATCCATATGCAGTTTCTCAGTTACCAGGTTTATGTATTTTGGAACAATGACATTATTTCAACAGTATGGTAAAAGCTGTCAGTCAAAAGAAAAGCAAGGAAGAAAAAGTAAGATTTAAACTACTCAATTTTCTGACTCTGTGTGAGTACTATTTTACCAAACAGCACTAATATTGCTTGTTGGATAAACAATACTTAATTTTATGCAAGAAAGTAATTTAAATTTTAAAAGGAGAAACAAAAGCAAATAAGAAGAGATACAAGGTTATCTTACAAGACACTAGGTTTTTGATAGCACTAGAGCTGGTAATACTTTAGAAACAAGACTTCCTGTTTACTTCCCTTCTATGTTTAATTTTGGTCTCCCCATTAAGTCTTTCTTTGGTTTTATTTAATCAATGAAACTACATTTGGTTTCAACATGATTTGCTAAGAAATACTCCCCTCAAAATTTGTGACAAGGTACAATCAAGCTTGAAATAGGTTTGCAAATGAAGTGCTAAGCAAAAAAGGTAGCAAGATCTCAATTTTTCTAATTTTCTATAACATTAAGTTACCAATTTTTACAGGAAGTTTTGAAATTCCTGTTCTTATTAACAAGAACATAAATTACTTCTGTGCAAAAAAGCAAACTTTGCACAAGATCAAACTGCTTTGATTTTCTTATCCATTCATATAACAATAACATAAAATTGACTGAAATTTGGAAAAGCTATACAGATCTGCAGTAGCTATGACTAAAATTCTGATACCATTATCTCAACTAATAGCTTCTTATTCACTACATCTAAACCTATACTCAGAGAATCAGTATTAAACATAATTTGAAAGAAGATGGAATGAAACAATAAAGTGACCCAAAAAATCCAACTTATCCCCTCTAGCTGAAGGGCTTGGAATTTCTATTTTGTAGAATTTGTGAGGCTGAAGCTATAGCAACTTCCAAAACAAAGCCTCAAGGTACTTATAGAGAGACTACTATTTATCTTCACTTCTCACCCTGACAGCCTTCAGGCCGCCTGATGTTTTATCCTCTTCCACAGTGGCAATAACTTCTTGTCCAACAGTCAGGAGCATGTTTTTTGTAACAACATCCTTTGTAAAGACTATCATGTCATCTATCATCCCATAATCATGGCAAAGTCTTGTCACTACTCCTTGTACTCTTCTCAACTCTTCATCACCTGCATCAAAAGGAAGCATGTTGACATAAACTGAAATCACTTGTCTATAGGACTATGCAAAAAGCTATGAATACTACTAAAAGGGACACCCATTCTATCAAAAGCCAACTGGAAATAGCAGCAGCTGCCAACTAATTATTTTCACAATTTACTCTTTAAATCTTATGGCAATTTATGGCTTCAACCAATTGATGAAGCTAGTTAAATACTAACTACATTTTAAAACCAACATGCTTTAAGCTCAGTTTAAAAAAAACAAAAACCAGTTCATAGAATGTCTCACACTGAAAGACACTCATAAGGATCACAGGGTCTAACCCTCTGCTCCTCACAGGACTACCTAAAACTAAACAATATGACTCAGCACATCATCTAGACGCCCCTGGAACTCTGACAGACTTGGTGCCTTCCCTAGGAAGCCTGTTCCAGCGACTGACCACCCTCCCGGTGAGGAGCCTTTTCCCACCACCCAGTTTGAAAACTTCCCCCAATGCAGCTTCCTTCCATCGTGTCCTGTCACTGGTCCTCAGGGACAGGAGACAAGTCGCACCTCAGCTTTCTTTTCTCCAAGCCGAACAAGCCCAGTGGCCTCAGCTGCTCCTCCGAAGTCACACCCTCGAGACCTTTCACCGTCTTGATCAGCCTCCACTAGACTCACTGTAATGGCTGGATGTAGTTCTTATGTTGAGGCATTTGAAACTGCCCCCAGGACTTGAGGTGAGGCTGCCCCAGTGCAGAGAGGAGCAGAACAACCCCCTGCCTCACCCAGCCAAGGATGGCTGTGCCTGACACTGTGCCCCAGGACACAGCGGGCCCTCCTGCCTGCCACGGCACCGCTCCTACACCTCACTCCATACTCTCAGCAGCAAAAGTAACTGTTCTACCCAGGAAACAGCAAAAAAGTACTTCTGGGAAAACTTCCACGTGCTCTGTAGCCAAAATGATGCCTTATAATCTCAACTTTCTCCTTATATCCTTTCTTAGGGAAATAGGAAACTCATCTCCAGTCACATGGGGAACGAGCACGCATCACGGCTCAGCACGCTTCAGAAGGTGCACCACAAACCCACAACCAGCCCGGAATTCCTACCAGAGGTCGCCCATCTCTCATCTTCGTCATCTGCGCGTCTCCAGAAGTAGGAGAGTGCCTTAGAAAAGAGAGAGAGCATCCCGGAGCGCCTTAGCGAGGAGCCAGAGGCCCCAAGACTGCCCTAGAGAAGCGGCACAAGCCGCAGGGCGCGCGAAGGCGCGGTGTGAGAGCTCCCTCCGGGGCGCCCGGAGCCCGCGCGGCCGCGGCCAATGGCGCTGCTCGCTCCGGGTCACGGGGCAGCGCCACCCGCCTCGGGGCCGCCCGCGGGCCCGTGCAGGGGCTGCGCGCCGCCGTAGGCACTCGGCTCGGCCCTCGGCACTCGGCTCGGGGTTCGTCGAGCTGCGCGGGGCGAGCGGCGTGGGGCCAGCGGCTTGGGGCCTCCGTCTGCAGGGGCTCAGCTGGAGGGGCTTGAGGGCTCGGTAGAGGTGGTGTCGCACGAGGCTACCACAGAAAAGCTGAAGGGAAAAGAGTGCGTGCAGCCTGTTGCTTGCTGATGGTGCTGTCCGAAATTGTGGTTGTAGTGTATGACAGCGTTTGTGCGATGACACGCCCGGACAGAGGAGGACCCACGGACAGGCTGTCACCTCCCCTGCGCTAAGAGCTCTCCGTGGCCCTGGGAATAAAGCAGGCTCGGAGTTACACCAGTGTGGTGAAAGCGAGTGGGCTGGACGAGGATGCACATGCAAATGGTATATTGATGGATTACCATGCTCTCAGCAGCAGCCAGTTTCAACTCTAGAACATGATAAACTTGCCTAACAGGGGGGGAAAAAAAGGTGGTTTTGACTTAATATCATTAATGAAGGAGCTGTTGTAGTGCCTGAGGAAATGTAGTTTTCTTGACTTGCTCACTATGTCTGTAGTTCATATTTTTACCAGTTCTGTTCACACAGTGCAGTTCAGGTATCTTGTATAAGGCCTCTCTGCATTTTGTTTAACAAATACTGTTTCACAAAGCAAAATTTTTTGAGTTGATGAGCTCAGCAATCCAGTAGTTTCAATAGGAACTGCCACATAAAGAGGAGGTGCTTTCAGGAGGTTGAGCAGAGCAGTGTGTACTTCTTGTGTACAAATCACAAAAAACACTGCCTAAGTTGTGTGACTAAGGCAGCAGTTGTCTTTGTCAGCTTTTTTCTAATTGTATGGTTCACTTAGCGTTATTTAGGCAAAGAAGGGCCTAAATTCAGATGGTTTAACACTTTTATAGAGTTCTGTACAGCTCCTAGAGCTGAATAAGTTCTGGTTGCCAGTAACTGCACACCGATTCCAGTGTCTCATTCTGGAGTAATGAGATGATGCCGTTGGAAGGAGAAACGTGAATGTCTGTAGTCGGTGCTGTTTTTAGAAAAGTGCTGAGTGTTAGTCTCTTTTTGATTCATTGATTTAAAGAATTTTAAATACTGTTTTCTTTCACTGAGTTTCCAGAGGGAGTGCCGGCAGGGGAGTGTTAGTTGGCAAAAACATCATGGATGAAGAAATTGTGGTTCTGGAGAAGATTTACAGGAAGGACTAATCCAAAGGAGTTTGTATTACACTGGGGGAGCAAATGTTACTCTAGGGGAGCAAGACATCAATTTGAAGCTATTTGATCTACATTTTGATTTTGGTTCAGTAGATGCCACGAGACATGGGCTAGGAAACATGGACTGAGGAATCAGCTTCAGAGAAAAAAATATGTCAAAGAGCTGGTTTTAAAAGAGGTGAAAATACTGAACAAGGCATACAGGTCATGAGCTAAAGTAGCGTAATTAAATATTGTGTGAAAAAACCACAAGTGTAGTGCAGCTATTTACTCATCAGAAAATGGAATAGTTGGTCAGTTTGCTAAATGTAGACTTCACTTCAGAAGCTTCTCATCTGTTGGAATTGTTATACTTGCTGCAGTCTTTGTTTAAAATTCCTATGCATTCTTTAGAATTAGGAGGAATCTCTCTGTACAACATATTTGTACCTTATCTAGCATTAGAAGGTCTTAGTCATCAACTTAGGTTCTGGTTACCAGATCTTGCACAAAAAAGAGACTTTTTCTGGAATTACAAACATGAGATGAAGGGAACCTAAAATAAGGGCCCGAGAAAATTTTTAGAGTGGAAACTGTACTTTGAAGTTTAAGTGTTTTTTTGTTGATGCTGATGCCAAGTGCAGAGGATATAGTAATTATTCAATGAACCTGTGTGCAAAAGGGAAGTGGGAAATACTGAGAAGTGAACAGGAAAGGGGATAAGAGGAATTTCACTAAAACCTGAGAAAACAATGTACTACCATGCTTAAGAGAGGGAATACTGGCTGAAACACTAGGAATTGTGAACAAATCGTTCTAGGATTTGAACCCTGCTTTGGTCAGTGGTGCAGGACTTTATATATATACATATATATATTTTATTCAAAGAGATTAGATTAAATAAATACCTGAATATCTCACCAATTTTGTGTAAAAATAAAAACCCAAACCAAACCAATAAACAACCCCCCCTCCCCCCAATAAACCTTCTCCCTAAACTGATCAAAAGGGTTGAAATATGACTGTGTTTTTGTCTATGGTAATTTGTGTCAATCAGTGCCTATTATTCACTGAGAAAAGCTGTCAGGTAAGCAATACCCATTTTCCATTAAACCATGGTCTTTGGAAAGTTACAGATAATGGAAATAGTTGTGCAGTGTTTCTTCCATGAACAGAGGAACAGTAGGGCTTAATTACTTCAGACAGTTCTGCTTGACTGTACAATCCTTTTCCCCCCTCTTTTCTAGCACAGTTTACAGATGTGTCTATTGCTCTGTGTGGTGTATTAATTACCCTGTTTAAATCTATTAAAACAACTGTAACATTTTAATATTCTTTCAGTATTGGCTCACATTATGAAAAAAGGAAAATCTACAGTCTGTACAAACTGAGAAGTTGTGCTGTTCGAAAGTTCTTCTAGCATACTTTGAAGGTGATGCCCTTCAGAATACTGAAGATTTAATTGTGTCTTGGTTACAAGAGTGTTTAAAGTTTAGACAAAAGACCCTGTCATTGCTGTAGCTGTCAAGGTGCCAACATCTTCAAGATAAAAACGTCCTTTTTTTTCCCCTTTTCATTGCTTAATAAGCAGGAGGACTGGATCCAATGTACGCTGGCCATTGCATGTCACTGCTGCCTGCTAGGTTTAAAATAT
Organism: Phylloscopus trochilus trochilus; assembly: GCA_016584745.2. Classification (NCBI taxonomy): domain Eukaryota; kingdom Metazoa; phylum Chordata; class Aves; order Passeriformes; family Phylloscopidae; genus Phylloscopus; species Phylloscopus trochilus. Next base: position 20,604,792 of record WQNJ02000016.1, on the reverse strand, counting down.
GTTGTTTAGTCATCTGGGTGTTCTGTAAGTACCAATAATGGCATGATGGAAATGTGCGGGGTTTATCTGAACACTCCAGAAGACTGGGGTTAGTGGAAAAAGACGAAGAAGTGTTCTACAGTGGAAATAATTATCTTGGTGGATTTCTAACTTTTCCATCTTAAGATACTGTAATACTTGAGCTTTTATCTGTTTTTTTTTCTAGGAGAAAGTACATTTTGCTCTTTTGGAGCAAGAACTCGTTTGTTAGATACTGCAATCACTGGCTATTATCGTTTCTAAAAGTGGTAAACTGTGAGGAAGCTTTTATTTAAGATACTAAGTAAGGGGTAGTACTCAAAAAAAAAAGAGACATGAAACTTTTAATTTGTTGTTCTGATTTGGAAGCAGCCCTATGAGATGTAGTACAGTCATTTTCTAGTGTGTTCTGTTAATTAAAATTCAGGAGGCATTTTCCTGTTCCCTGGCTTAACTGAAGTTCTTGCTGTGCTTTTGTTCCATATCTGAATAGATGTTGTTGAAAGCCAAAGTGTAAGGGAGAACTTTTCAAAGCCGGCATGACTCACTGAACGGTGAGAATATCACAAAGTGTACAGGCAGCTGTGTTCACGGGGCTGTTTCAAACTGACAGTTAACTTTTCAGTGGAAGGTAAGCACGAAGGTTTTTAACTGTTGAAAAATCTGCAGTAACTTAATTCTAATATAAGATACTCCTCATGGTATTTTAACAGATTGGCAAGCCGTGAGGTGAACAAAAAAGGATGAAGTGAACAAGAGAAATGGTTGATACTGGGTAAATTAGAAACAGTTTGCTGTAGCTGAGTTATTGTGAGTATGTGTGTTCATGGGACTCATAGGGCAGTCTGTCATTTGAGATAGCTGATAGAAGGTGTTGAAATTAAATGGAATGTATATCGAAACCTCTTTGATTGTCTTTACTGTCCTAGAGTTGGAAAAGAAAAAAGCTTTAGTTATAGAGGTATGCACTAACTAAACACCTCTAAAACTGGTTCTTAGATCTTGAAATAAATTACTGAAGTATCACAGATACACAAACTTTCAATCTGTTGGTACTTATGCTGTGTTATTGCGAACTGTAGCTGTAGAATGCAATTTAGTTAAGGTGTGCAAGTAAGTTGTTAGAACACTTACATATTTTGAAATGTAAATACATCCAGTAGCTAAATATTGTTTTTATTTGTTTTGTCTTGAATAGACAAAAAAACCCTAGTTGAGCACTGAGCTGAGTATGTGAATGATCTAAATGATATGTTTTTCTCTTTCTTTGTAATTTGCATTATTATTAATTGCTTTTGTGAAGTGTTATGACCAGGGAAGAAGGTTACAGAGAAGAATTTAGCTATGACAGGATGCCAACTTTGGAGCGGGGAAAACAAGAGAATGGAAATTATATACCAGATATCAAATCCAGTGACCTTCAGCTGTCAAAGAGGCTGCATCCTTGCTTTAGTTACAAAACATGGATATTTTCTTTGCTGATGGGAGTAAGTACTTTATATGATAGCAAATTTAAAAATACAGGTGAGGCCTTAGTGCCCAGCAATCTGTTCTTTTTGACATCATTTGAAGACTAAGAATTTCATCACTGATAGTATTGAAAATAAACCTTTGTAAAAATAGAAACATATTTAGCAAATTTGGAATGTAGCAATTCATTGACTACTGGTATTCTTTCACTATTTTTTACTAATCAGAGATGGTTTTAGAAGGCTTATTTTTATCATTAATATTAGTCATATAAGCAGAGAATAAGTGTGGTAAAGTAGCCCATGTGTATGTATAAGCAATGCCTTTTGGTAGAGTATATAAAGTATGTGGACCATATGCATTCTTTTAAAAATATTTCTCACTATTAAATGTACTCTGGCTGCCATGATAGCATTTTGCCATTAAAAATGTGTGTGGAACTTAATCTCCACATTTGTCTGTCAAGGTTCAATAGCTGCATAATTATTTGGTATAATTCTTATGTAGTGAGGTATATACTTGTGTTTCTTACATGAACAACACAGTCATTTGAATTTTTGTGTCACTGCTAGGATCACAGGATCTTGCATGTACATCATATGCTTCTCCACATTTTGAGCCAAGTTAATTAAACTTCATTATAGCAATTAGAATTTGATGTTTTCTTTTTCTGTCAGCTTGTGCGTTTTGAAGCGTAATTTTTATTAGGAAATAAGATTGTCTCCCTGTTAATATGGTAATTGCTTTTTTTTTGCAAAGTGAATAAAAGTATTGACTTATTTTTGTGGAAACAGCTGAGCATTTTTTCCTTTCTGACAAACTGCAAGGCGTGGATTTCCTTTTAGCTGTACTGTCACATGAGAAGACAGCAAAAGAAGTGCTGGCTTTCTTTGCATTACATTTTCTCAAACTTAATTGTCTAAAGGAGCAACTGTGTGTAATTTACTGAGTTGTAGATTTTTGAGATTAAAGTGTTTAATGATCATTTGCTGAAGTCATATTATCAAGAAGACTGAAATTCATGGAAAAATTAAAATGCAGTTTTATTAATAAACTCTTAGGTTAAATTCCAATTAGATTTTTCTGCCAAGTGTTTAGTCTCTAGCAACCCTTCTGAAAGACAATGTCCAGAAAAGAGTCTGTATGCTAAGCTATGTAAGTCATAGTGAATAGAACAGTCTACTTTAGAGAGCAATTGCAAACTGTAGTGACATCAAAGTGGCTGATGGTCTGGATTTGTGCAGAAACAATTTGATGAGCTTCAAGCAGAATTTCAGCTTGTAGTCCCATAGACCGTTCTTCCAGCCTGCCAAAATTCTCTGTGTGTGTTTGTACATGCACATATGCTGTCCTTATTTTCTGTCTTTTATGACAAGGGCTTTTTAAAGAACCCCAATAATTTCCTAACATGAAAAAAATGTAAAAAAAAAAAAAAAAAAAAAAAAAAAAAAAAAAAAAAAAAGAGAGAGAGAGAAAAGAGCCATCCTGTCTCTTGCCTTCCCCAGCCCCTTCAAAGAAATGCCTGCTCAGAGAAATGACAAGGAAAAACAAAATAGTGTTAGTAGAAGACACTAATCACTTAGTGTGTGTCACGACTCACTGCAGAGTGTGTAACCATGATAGTTATGGAATAAACTGAAGACTTATGAAGGGAAGAGCAGCAGTTGAACATTGTTGGATGTGCTGCTGAATGAAAGCAGGAGGAGAATTTGGAGGGATGCAGGAATATGGTGGAAGGAACTTCACTAATGTATCCCAACACTATTTTTGCTGCTGTGTTCTAGTTGGCAATTTCCCAGCTGCCCATATGCATAATGAATGTTGGTGGAGTCAAGCAGAGAATGCAAAGTAGAGACATAGCTGAGGTTTCTGAAACATTTTTACCACTAAACACTGCAGTTACCTTTTGAGTATTTTACTGAGGTATTTGCCAGGTCAGGACAAAATGCTTGATTTAAACATGAACATTGTTCATTATTAGGTCTTGGTAACCAGCCAAGCATCTTCAAAAGTCAGTGTATTTTGATATTTTTCTTCAAACTCATTCACACAAAAACTGCATTCTTAAAAGTAGCTCAATTTGAAAGGGATTGATTACTGATTTGTGTCTGACTAGTCTTTTACAGATAAATTTACTTTATTTGTTCCTTTGCAGACTTGCCTCCTTATTACTTCTGGATTTTCACTATATCTGGGAAATATTTTTCCATCTGAAATGGATTATTTACGTTGTGCAGCAGGTTCAGTAAGCATTCTTAATTATTTGCTGTGGCTGTTTGACAGCAAATGCAATAGTAAATAACTTTTGTGTGTTTATGTCTTTTATTCTGTCTGTTTTTCTACTGCTAATTTTCTTCAAGGAAGATTTAATTCTATTTAACAGTTCAATAAACAGATTTTTGTTGCATGGTTAAAAGAATAGCAGTTGTCATAAAGACAACTGGGTTTGTGTTACCATTTTTGTTAATCAGCTCACCACTGGCATGCAATATTAATCCACTGAGCAGTTTTTCTGCATGATTTTAAGAAAAATTTCATTGCTATGTATTTGGGAAGTTTTCTGGCTATGTGCTATGAAAATGCATTTCAAATTGTATCTCAAAGTATTAATTTTTCAGTTTATTTTGCCAGAATATCCAAGTACTGAAGCAGACTGAAGTTCTCTTGAATATTATTATTTTACTAGTAAAGTATGCATTAAAGATGGCTGACATTTTCCAGAGCCCAATATTTTTTACTATATTTTTAGGGGTGCATATATATGTTTACCGTTTTATATATGCTTAATTTGTACTTTAGATATTCGTAAGGTAAGTCTCATGTACTTGCTTTGCTTATGGCAGTATCCTGTTCTGTCATTTTGTCAAGTTGACTTATATATTTGTTTTTAAGTTAGGTCCAAGACTAATGCTTTACTTGAAACAAACAAGTCCCAGGAGCTGCTCTGTGAATGAGTTATCACTTGGGTTTCTACTAAAGGTGTTCAAGTTGGAGTTTTTAAAGTCAATACAGACAGCAATACCTTATACTCTGCAACATTAGTTGTTAGTGTTAGTTACTGTGATGTCTCTTTCTCTACCCCTGATCTTGACTCCTTGAACTTCATGTTTAAAAATTTCCAGAGACCTGGTAGGTCTTTGGCTGCAGATGGTTAACACCTTGGGTGGGAAGGTGTGTGTGTGTATGTTTGGTGTCCATATGTTAGAGTTGCTACTGCAGGTGATGGTGTCGGTGCAGCCCAAAGAGCCTAGAGAGGTGTGGAGCCAGCTGGCCACCAAGTGTCTCGTTTAGCCTGAAGCTGAATTGCTCTCTAGACTTTCACCATCTGGGCTAGTAGTAGGATTCAGTTCCTTAAACATATTGTTCTAGAGACTCCTGTGTATCCAGGCCATAAAAGGATGTTTCAATTATGTTCACTAAAGGTCATTTAAGTGTTAAGGAAGTGCTGCCAAGAATTTTACCTATCAGTATTAATCTCTTTATAGTGTTCCATTGTTAAGCCATCAGTGTTCAGATGATAATTAAAATGTGGCATTTATCGCATGATTCATTATTTAACATAAGAACATTTTAATTATAATTTTAGTAGGCACTTGTGTAAAACAGAGTTGGATCTGTAATGGAGCTGTGTCTGCTGTGATGGGGAGCAGCTGAGGGATAGGAAATTACTTTGTGAGACTTTTCATTTGTGCATGACTTTTCCATTTATCCTTGCCCTCAAATACGAAAACAGTTCCCAGTGAACAGAGTGGACATCCCAGGCACAGTTCTCCAAGTGTATCTTGATTTAGCAGATTTTCACAAGGTTCTTCAGAACTATTTTGAGATTGGGCAAATTTTAGTTTACTCAACCAGGATGATGTCTGTTTAAAGAATGTGCAGGCCCAGTTTGGGAGTAGCACTGTTTTCTCCTGCTTAAGGATCTCAGTTAATTCTAGAGTTAAACTAACAAAGGCATGAAATACTTTATAAAAGACTTTCTTTTACTCATCACATTATGCTGGGTAGTTAGTCAAAACTGAGGGATATGGAAGCTATAGCTAAACTTTTCGTAATCCTCAGACACTGATTGTGATTAATGAGCTCAGTCAAGTGACACATTTATCTACAGTTTCTGATCTTCAGTTCATCTAAGTATACTGAAATAAGAATTCAGACACATAAAATACATCTATAGAAGTATATGTAAAATGCATTGTGCAGAAGATCCCACTAGTCTTCTCTTTTAATTTTCCCAGTGTATTCCTTCAGCAGTTGTGAGCTTTGCTATAGCAAGGAATAAAATTAACGTGGTAAGTATGAAACTTTATTGTCAAATTTATCTCTCTCTTTATATTATTTATCTATATATATCTATGTGTATGTGTGTTCATATTCCCCCTGTGTTTAAAATGAGAAACCCATTCTGAAACTCTTTTTCAGATACCAAATTTTCAGATTCTATTTGTATCTACATTTGCTGTTACAACAACGTGTTTAATTTGGTTTGGATGCAAACTTGTCCTCAATCCATCAGCTATAAATGTAAGTTACTAAAACAATTTCTAATTGCAATATATTTATCTTTGTTAAAAACAGGGTGGGCAGGACAGTATGTGGCTGGAGATCAGATGTCATTACTTTGCTGCCAATACCCCAGTGTTCCTCCTTGGTCTGTGAGGAGAGATCATAAGGCAGTAACTTCACATTTCTCTTTCCCCACTGTTAGTTACCTGCAATAATTACCACAAGAACTTAATTTATTTCCTGTTACCTTTTCATTTTTGTTATTTACTTCTTGTACCTAGGACTAAGTGAGATAGTCCATCAGTTTAGTTACTTTACTTCTGGACTCAAACCTGTGCATCTACTTGGCACTGCACTGCTCTGTAGTATTAGTGCTGTGTCAAAGCATATCTAAATCATAGAAATTTATAATCTGGATTAAATTGTTCTGCAGGCCACACATTTGAAACCTCTTCTTTTGCCTAACAATTCCTGTATCTTCATTGTGGCACGTTTTCTGGAAGTTTACCACAATGACATTTATTGCTGTTTGTGGAGTTAGTACAACTGTACAGTCTGTTGGGTACAGCAAAGCACATACTTCCAATTGTCATTTCCTAAGCAAAAGTGAGTTTCAGTGTCCAAAAAAGCCTCCTAAGTCTGCCACTTACCACTTTTTTCAAAAAACACGTGCTGCAAGATAAGTGTCAGAGAAAGACCCAGATTTCATCATCAACAAAGCAGGTCTGACATGAGGAAACAATATAATTCTGTTCTAAGTTGTTGAGCAATGGTTTGCTGTAATTGTGTAGGTTTGGAATGGTGTCAATTCTTCCTAGACTTTTGATACTTTGCCCCAGTGGCCTGAATGACTACCAGATGTTTTCTTGGGCTGCCAATGGAAAAACGTGGTGCTTTTGAAGACAAGAGGGAGATCTACTCTGCCTAACTTGTGTGCCTCTAAGAAATGATTCAGTCCATGTAGTGTAGGTATCTACCTCTCTTCATGAGAATAATAAGGAACAAAAGAGCAATGTTAAGTATTGCATTCACTTACTTGTCTCTTGAATATGAGCAATGGCAGCATCCATGTTTTTGCACAGCAATGTAGTCTGTGAGAGTCATGAACCCATGAAGAGTGTCTGTGCATGCTTTACCAGCACTAAGCAGGGCACAGAACTGGCATTCTTAGTGCAGTTCTTTGGTTTGTGTTTGCATTCAGCATCCAGTATGGTAGCACACCATTTGGGATTGCAACCTAGGAGTTGCAACCTGTGGCCCTGCTTCCCCTGAGAATCTTGCATTAATTGCTACAGTCTTCTGGTCTCACATGGAAGGGCCTGCAAAAAGCAAATGTACCCAGCAAACACTCCCTTATCATAAGCTCCTCTTCTGGAAGTCAGTGATAAAATCTTCAGGTGGCATATTTCCATAAATGAAGTAAATATTTCTTTCTTAGGTTAGGCATTCTGAATCTTATGTTGTCAAGAGCCAAGAAAATAGGTAACAAAGTATGTAATCAGTAGATGTGTCTAAACTAGACAACCTACTTAGACAATCAAACCAGACTCAGCCCCTTCCTTTATTTTTAAGAAGACATAACTCATTTATGTCTGGGATTTTACTGACAGATAAATTTCAACTTGATTCTACTTATTCTGCTGGAAATCTTCATGGCAACTACTGTGATAATTTCAGCTAGGTCTACTGAAGACTGCTGTACAAGAAAGAAAGTAGGTACCCTTAAGGGTTGTACATGTTAAAATATATTCCATTTTCCTGTATTGAATATACTGACAATTTATTGACAACTTCAGTGGATAACTTTGCATGCTAGAACTCTATTTGAACTATAAATAAAAGCACCATAGTAAACATTTATTGTTTCTTTAATCTTTTAAAACTGCAATGACCCCTCTGCAAAATTACCTGTTAAAAATTATACAGCACAGAATTCTTTGAATATCTTATGAGTGGTCATGGCAAATGTTTTATTTCTGTTTTGTAGAATGAAACTTGATGATGTGTGAAACATTAGAGTACTGTAACTTGTATGTATGCAAACAATACCTTTTTGAAGCCTGATGTAGAGAAAATACTTGTTCTGTATGCCAATTTGGTGGTATCTGGACAACGAATCTTGGCTTCAGGATTTGGGGCTATTGATAAAATATTCTTTATTCACAAGTGCTTTCCCAAACCTCACCTTCATTTTTCTGCAACAGTACTTTTGGGTAAGAATGAAGCAAACATGCTATGCCATTTGAAATACTGATGGATAAATTGTGTAGTGCCCTGTCCTAATTTGGCTCCTGCTGATCCACATCTGTAAAATCTGAATGCTCAGGAAGAAAGTATATTCTTTGAAAGAGGAAGAGGTGACAAGATGACAGTATTTCATTATTGAATGATGGCTGTGGAACAGCTAATCTGGGACTAATTAATTTGGTTTTAATGTAATTGATGTGGTCTAGCATTGGAAACACCTTGATGTGTCACTGTCACCTCTTCTGGGCCAACCAGGTGTTGCACACCTCCATTAGGATCTGGAACAGGTTGTACAAGACACTAGAAAGAAATGCATTGCTTTGTATATTTTTTTATCATGATTTTTTTATTCTCTCTAGAATACTGCATATGACAATGCCATTGTTTTGAGCAATGTCAGCTTTCCTGCTCGAATTTTGAAGTCATACTCAGTAAGAAAATCATTGTTTCACTGGATCAATTTCCTACTTCATCTTTCTAAGTGCTAAGGTTCTTTAAAGCCAGGGAGATCAGTGTAGTTAAGAACTGAAATAATAAAGACAAAAATGAGAAATATATAGTAAAATATTTCCTTTTAGAAGATGGCAAGATAAATCATAACTGCTCTTTATTATGGGAAGAAGACTACTTAATGACTTAAGGATAAATGGTGTAAATGGAACTATTGTTTGGGGGAGGTAAGAAATGGAAGCCAAATATGTGTAATGAAGCTGATCTTGTTTTCACTTAAGCTAGCTAGCGTTTTGCCATATTTTAGATATGAAAAACATAGACTTTACGCCTAGCTGGTAGCATTGATGCATTTTAATCTTTCCAGTGAGGTCCTTTCTATATGCAAGTAGGGAATTTCACGTTCAAATACACTGTTAATAATTTGTGTGCTCTTATTTGTTTTAGGTAATTGAGGTGATTATTGGAATTTCATCAGTATTTGGTGGAATAATTGCTTTGAATATGGATGTTCTAGTCTCAGGTCCATACCTCTCAGTAACATTCTTTTGGATCTTAGTTGCTGTAAGTAGTGCAAATGGAAGCTACTCTTTTAAAACAATGGCTTTTATTCAATTTTTTTCCACTTTTCCTATTGTAGTATTTATTTGGCTTGAATACTGCTTGGGAATTGCTGCTTAGCAAATGAACTAGAACTTCAATATACTTAATATATTTATGCAATATTTTTGGTCTTTTTTTGGTTTGTAATACTTCATTAAAGTGTTCTGATACTTCTCAATCCTCAGTCCAGTAAAATGGAAATTAGTACTAAAACAGGGGTATTAGAAGTGAGGCGTTTTGTCAAAAAAAGATCATAGGTTTTAGAGTATTTCAGGCTGCAAAAGAAAAAGTTGAGTTTAGTTTTAGCATGGTAGAATCCTTAGAACATGTTATTTAACCTCTCAGATTTAACTGTTTTAAAAGTCTGAGACTGTGCTTGGTAACCCTTATCCCTAATAACAGCCTGTACCCAGGAGCCGTGGATTCATTAAGGGTCTTGTGCCACCCTGCTTGCCACGGAGCTTGATTGAGAAAGAAGACAATGACCATTAGATTCATATATGTGTCTGTAAAATCCCTTTGCATGAAGTGGAAAAGGTTCATAAATAAGCTTTTCAGCATTCAGAAATCACAAAATAAAAATACTGTGAATAGTGGGAATTACTGTAACTCAATTGTAATTTTTGTAATTTTCAAGTCAATAAATACTTTGTTGCACTCTTTTGTTTAGTGCTTTCCAAGTGCTATTGCAAGTCATGTAGCTGCTGAATATCCAAGTAAATGTCTGGTAAGTGTGTAAAATTCTTGGATTTTGTCATTAGGATGGAATAATGCTAAGAAAGTCTGCCTGATAGTGGGCACTAATCAAGTTTGCTCACTTGTTTTTAGCTGGTTCTATAGAATGTGACAGAAATATGTAGCAGGAGTGTTAGCTGGTATCCTTTAAAAGAACTCTGGTAGGTCCTTTGGAGGCTTAATTTCATCAGTTCTAGATTTTGAAGAGTTTGGTTGGTTGGTTGGGTTTTTTCTTTTTTTTTTTTTCTTTTTTTGTTTGTTTGTTTTATTTTGTTGTGTTTTGTGTTTTTTTGATTTTTTGTAGCGATTCCTTGGGAAAAGATATTACTATAGAAAAATGACATACCTCATATGGTATGCCAAGAACTGCTCTCAAGCCCCTGAGATGAGGTTGCCTTTTTCTTTCATTATCAGTTGTGGTTTCTGAAAGAAAAAAATTAGGTGTGCAGGCTGCACTGAATCTAGAACCTCTTTCAAATAAATTCTTCATCTTCGTGATTAGCAACAAGAACTACTAATATTCAGGAGAGTGCATTTATTCCTTAGATGTGTAGTTAAGGCTCCTTAAAATATCTGTTCTAAGTAATAGTTATTTGACCATATTTAAGTGACTAATGAGGCATAACCACAGTTGAAGTCAGAATATAATCCTGTAGGGGTGATATTTCAATGAAAGTCGGCTGCTTTGTATGGCAATATGGCAATAAATTTTCCTCAGAGCATTCAAATTTATTTGCATAATATTTTTTTAGGTTGCAAGTCCACAATATCTGTGGTTGATTTTCATTACTTCATATAAATTGAAGAATAAATGGTGGCTTCTACACTGGCTCTCCAGATTGGGTATTGCTTCCTCTGTGTGTGTATGGAAGGCACCTGTAAAATAAAACAAAAATGTCATCATCTGTATTGAATGAAGTATGAATTACAAGCCAACAGTGTTTTGGCTAGGAAACTTAGGTTATTCAGAGCTTGCTTCTGTATCTCTGTGAAATGTAGATGGCTCTTAAGATTTGTCTTTTATATATAATCTTACACAGTTTTACACACTTCTGTTATGCTTGCTTCAAAGAGACATAGCTCACAAGCCAGAGTTATTTTTTTTGATTATTATTTAACATTTATTATCTTATTTTTTAGGTTGAGGTCCTGATTGCCATTAGCAGTGTTACTTCTCCTTTGTTGTTCACTGCTTCTGCATACTTATCCTTCAGTATCATGCAAGTTGTTGACATCTTTAAGAGTTATCCACCTGCTGTTAAAGTATGTGTTCTCATGCAATTGAAAAATGAACCTCTGCGTGTTACAGTAGCAAGGTAGTAGGAAATTAGGAATATATGAAGACAAGGTACTGCATTATAAAGATTGAATGAAATGTTATAGAAATGATTTAAAAACTCTTGTTTAACTTGTGATATAATTGAAAGTATGTTACATCTATTGGCACCCCAGAATTGTGGTTTTAAAAAGATAGGATATTATTCTAAAGACACAGTAAAAATAATATACAGTATACTAGACTTGCTGAGGCTTTTACAATTTGTAGTATTTAAATTCAAGATTCTAGGTTTCCTTGAAGAGTACATTTTTCTGTTCCTTAGGATGTTTACCAGTCGTTGAGATTGTAAGCTTACACCTGGATTCATTCAAAGTCTGGATTGGGACAGAGAAGAAAAAGTTTACAAAGTTTGAAGCATTTCAGTATGAAGCATTACCCGTGCATTGCTGAGGAGCTTTCTAAGGCTCTACTGGCAAAATGTTTGCCAATCCCTGATATTGTTCAAAGAACTACTTAAGGGCATTAGGCCAATGTCATTAAGTCTCTTTACTCTTAGTCATTAAATAATTTATAACTTTAGAAGAAAAGAGGGAAAATGCTTATTAAATGGATATCTCAGGGACTGGAAAATCAACTTCCAAGTACGTGATCCTGTTCTTATTCTGAAGGAGTATACTGTGTTTTTGAACCTCAGGAATGGCCACAGCTTACATACCCTCTTTAAGTAGCTTCTCCTGTCACACATGTTGGAGACAGATGACTACACTGTCTAGACAGTTGCTGTGACCCTGCAGAGCATTTCATACATTATTTGCTTTGTGTCTGGTTACAGCAAGAGTGGGCTGCTCTGCACAGTGCAATGAACCATGGAGCAGGAGGTAACAGCAAGGCAGAAAAAGAATGGTCACTTTGTCGGCAAGCAGGGCAGTCCTGCAGCACCCCAAAAAATAGCAAAGCAGCGCAGGTCCAGCCATAGCCAGGTTCAGTCAGTGGTTCAGTGATTGGCAGGTAAGTCCACAGTACTGAGCAGATCCAAGGTCACTCAGCAAGGCAAGGTCAGAGCCAGCAAGGCACAGGGCCAGGCCCAAGCATAGCTGTGACATTGCTTAGGTCAGAACCAGCAGTAAGACACTATTTTAGAGGATGGTTTGTTCAATTCAGTTCTGTTTCCAGAGGAAAAGATAATTTGGCAAATTAACATTTTCTTAAAAGTTACAGGTCTCTTCTACTTTCAGCTACCTCAGGTACTAAAATTTTAGTTAAAACTTTATGCTGAAATAAACTAAATTATAATTTGTTTTTAAAAATCTAGATAAGAATCTTAGAAGTATAGAGATGGGAACATTATAAAGTATTTTATTCAAGTAGTTAACAATATATGTCTATTTTCAGCAATCTTATGATGTACTCCTCTTGCTTCTGATGTTGATGCTGCTAATTCAGGCATGCCTTACTATTGGAACTGTAATACAGTGTGTGAATTACAAGACAAAAATGAAACTACAAGATTCAGCATGGACACCATCGCAGGTTAAAAAACAGGAATACAGAACAACAGAGGTTTGTGTTTATACCACTAGAAAATTTGAAAATATCTATTTTAAAATACGCTTTTTTGGTAATGTTTTGTGGTGTTAATTACTGATCTTAATTCAGACCACAATTAAAAGCTGTTCTATGAAACTTAATTTTGTAATCGAGGGATAATAGTTTCCTGGTTAGGTGATTACTGAGCATGACATAAGGCACAGAACTGTACCCCTTAGGCTTTCTTGTGCTGTTCCAGGCTAGACCCTGTATCCTTAAAGACTCTGAGAGAGTAACTCATGCTTATTGCACTTGAAAGAGAGTGCTGGATTCAGTCCAGCACTGGATAGAAAGCGCTGGGAGAAGAGTCTGAAATCAGTCAAGTCAGTAAACAGCTGTTAATGCAAAGTGGAAGCTATGGAATTATGTCCCCTCAGGCTGCTGAGGGTATTGATGTAGGTTGCTTATTTTCTGGATCTGTGTCCTGAGACTTAGGTTCTGTACAAAAGATGAAGCACAGCAGCACTTCCACTGCTGCAAGTCACGTTTTGGAGCATGGGTCATGGCATGGCTAAACAGATCTCTGCTGGGGATTATTTACAGAAGTATTCCTGGTTTGTGAGTCACTGAGAGATTAGGTGTGAGTTAAATGCTAAAAGGAGCACTTTCTTCTCAAAGCAGCACTTTTTTTGCTTACCTTTTAGTATTTAAATGCATAAATAATGTTATAGGTGAAGTTGCAAGTCCCTTTGGCTTCTCAGAAGTCTGTGTTCTTAGGCAAGGCCTTACTTGGCATGGGTGTATGTAGATAAATCTTGCTTGAGTTGCACCACCGAGGGCTGCTTCTGGCTGTGGGGTTAAAGGTTTAGGTGTGAAGGCTTCCAGTCATGTTTTCAAGATTTTTTTTCTAAAATATATCTTAAATAACAGGTTCAAAATAGGAATTTGGCCTAAGTTTCTTAGGCCCAAATGTTTCAAGGGTTATACAATTTACACTGTAATATTTTATATCCTGAATATAAACTCTATAATATACAAAACTATATAATTTACAAATGTATAGAATATTTTATTAGCTCTGGCTGTAACTATTCACATTTGCGTTCTCCTGGCATCAGATATTTATTTGCTTGAACTTCAGTTTTTAATCAAAACATTTTTTCATGTTTGTGTTTGTCTGAATTTTGTTTACTTTTAGGTTTCCAATAATACCTTAAAGGATTTTGACAAAGATAAAGCTTGGAAAGCAGTTGTGGTGCAGATGGCTCAGTAGTTTGGATTCTACAAATGCAGCCAACACAGCACAATCCAATAAAATAAATCAACTGTTTGAATTAAGGTTTAAAAACTTTTCCATTTTTAAACAGCAATATAGTTGCAGCAGTAGGAGCCATGGAATAACACGTAAATGATAACACGTAAATGATGTATCTTTCTAATAATTTTAAAATTTGTTGATAATATTTTTAACACATCTTTTCTGTTGGTATCTGTAGTCTAGTGTTTAAGAGATACCTTTAGAAAAAGGTAATGAGTCACATGGATTTATGCTGATGGCAGAGTAAAATATTGCAATATGTAGCAGCTTCATATATTTGCAAGAGATTGTTATAACTGCAGTTATGCAGTCAGTGTGACTGATGAATGCTTTTGTAAAGTTATGAGTACAAGTCATAATTGATGTTTTTGCTTATACTTCACTTTTGTAGGAGTTGTAAAGTTGTTCTGCATCTTATTGCTTTTATATAAATAAAAGTCTTTATTATGTGGAAACTCGAGAATGTGGATTGACGTTCTAATCTGAGAGGTGACAACAGAATATTTGTTCCCATTAAACTTCAATTTCTGGAGTATTAAAAGGGGAAGAGGCTTTTTCTGAGTGCTGGGACACATAAGCTACTAGCCAAAACAAAAGCATCCAACAAACATAAGCAATTGGCCAAATAACAGGAGATATTTCTGATATTGAGAGAGGGGTTTTTAATTTTTTATTTTTAGATACATTACTTTTCATTTATTTATTTTTCTAACTGTTTTTAAAACCTATGAAATATAGCTGCCCTGAAACAAGGGCTCTATACAGATTAGCTTTTCTTGTAGCTGGACTATGTGTACAATTGGGTAGACTTCAAACACTCTTGGAATGTCCATGTTAATAGGAATTCTGCTGTAAGCAGGGTGAGAGCTGCTGAAAAGGTGGTGAGGTTATTTTTTTTTTTCTGTTTTGTTGTTGGATTTTGAGAGGTTATAGGCTTTGAGATTCATTTTTTTAAAATCTGAAATAAGTCAGATCATTTGTTCAGAACATGCTGCCAAGCTTAACTCTTTGCTTTTGAGAAAGGGAAAGAAAGTGAGATAGGTGTGTAGTGTGTGGAGCTTTTCAGGTACACTAGCATCTTTCTTTTCTTTTTGGGAAAGCTGACAGTTATTATGGGATTTAAATACATAGAGGGTACTCTTTCAGGTTTAGAGCAGTGCTTTTTAAGAGCATGTATACAGCAACCTCTCTGTCCACCTAAAAATAATAGGGTGTCCTTTTGGTCTAGACCACTGCATCAACAACCACAGGCTGCAGCTGCTGTTTCTTAAATATTGCAGAACTTCATGCCCGTACTGGTGGTACTTGTGTGACCATTCTCTCAATGTAATAGATAATTTATTATATATCTGTTACAATCCTACCAATTTTACAAGTAGGGAAAGTTGGGGTTTGATGGTACACTATGTTTTTGAAAGTTGCAAAGAAATAGTGTCAGTTCTACCTAAAAATAAACATCTTTCTGAATCTCATGCATGAAACTGGGAAAAAACTGTATACAGTGTAGAAATTCTTCATGAATCATTTAAAGTAAAAAGATATTAATATGTAAAATAGTGAGAACATAACTGTTTCCTTAATGCTTTGTTTTACTTTATATGGTGAAACACTTTGCCTTTGTTTAACTGTATCTGTATCTTTAGAAGATTCACTAAGTTTTCTGTCAAGTGAAGATGGGCTTTAGTTATCCAGGTTAGATATAAGTTGATATTACTTTTGTAAATTATTTGGGTGGGAAATGAAACTTAGGGAAGTTGCACAGCTGATGGAATTTCCTTTGCACAAAATGCCTATACCAACAAAGCAGTCAAAGACACTTTAACCTCCTTTTGAGTCAGATGGTTTGAGGTGCTCTCTTCTAAAGAAGAAGCAGCTTTAAACAGCTCCTGTTTTTTTTTTTTTCTGTCGGGAGTGACTATGAAGAGACTAAGGATATATGATAGGGGATATTTGCATTTCTCTTTGGGAATTAAAGTGTTTTAATAAAAAGTGAAGAAAATGGCATTCATCAAAAAGAAAAGAGGAAAAACCAAATAGGCTAAACAGGATGATCGAGTTAAAATTTGGATTGACCCTGAATGATGGTTGAGATACATGACTGTATCTGAGGCTTTTTAGTCATCTTGCATTAAGAAGGGTAAGGAATAGATGGGAATAAAAAAAGATGTTGTAATAGAGCTGCCAGCCATAGATTCTGCTTTTCCAGTGATGATGAACATCCCAGGGCTCCCTGCCTGGCCATGGCTCCCTTCCTGCTCTGTTCAGCACAGAGGAGACTGGACAATCTGCCAGGTGCAGGACTTCTCCCTGCATGCCTGGTAAACTGTGAATCTTGCCATGGATACCTCTCTGGAGGTTGAATTTTCTCATACCCTGCAAGAAGGAAAATCATGGAGGTAAGAGGCAGGCTTTTAAAATCATAATTTAGGTAGGCCTGGCTGCTGACATGAAAAGCATTTCTCAGGCAGAGAAAGCTTCACTGTAAATCTCACGCTGTGTGTCAATGTTTTTGTAACTAAATAACACCCCCCGCCCATATGCCCGTCTTTGCCAAAGGATTTTTTGTATTGATGTTTGACAGAGTAAATCTTGATAGCTTGAAGCTTCTGTTAGGGTTTGCTGGTAGATGATGTGTTTCCATAGCCCAGCTAGAAAGCCTGTTCAAAGGACAAAAAGTCATATCCCTCTCTGAGGTCTGCCTAGTGAGGTAAATGTATATCTATGTTAGAAGGGTTTCTGCTTGGAAATGTGCCATTTCCTGCCTTGCTGGGTATCACTAGAATTAATGCCATGGGCTACTGCTTAGCTTATACCAGGAGTTAGGTTCCTAGCTTAAAAAGATAGCCCTGGGTAAAATAAAAAGGCAGACTGAAGCATCTCCTGAAAAAATAAAATGTATGCACATGGTGCATGAATGATTTACTATTAGTTACAATCCCTCCACATGTGCTAATCTTTCCAATTTCTCTGAGCTTTAAGTTCATAGAAGTATAGATTATCTACAAAAACTTTGGAGAATTGTGAATATGCTTTATTTTTTATTATTATTTTACTTTTTTCTAAGTAGATTTTTTTGAACACTCAAGTTTTTAGTTTTTCTTCTTTAATAATTTTAGTAACAATTTCATAGAGGTCTAAAATGATTTTCTTAAATAATTTAAAAAGACATTTTCTTTGTTTCTTTAATAGTGTCTGGGACTTTCAGCAACGTAATTTGGAACTAGATTATGTTTAAAATTCCCTTCTAGCCCAAACCACTTTATGACTGTATGATTCTAATCTTAGGAAAAGAAAGTTTTCAGCATCTGTGGGTTGTATCTAGGTTGTAAGCAGTGCACCCAAGGCGCTGCGTCCTGTCCGGTGACGTTTTCTGTCATTGCTGAATACTTCTGACTCTTGAAGGAAAAGGACAGGGTAGGGGAGGAGAGTGAAGGTCCCCTGGAATCACACAGATGAAATGTGGTGGTTGTCTTTGGGCAGTGAATCAGTAACCTGTTGAGTACAGCAGCACTGGGCAGCTTGTTTCCCCAGCCTGTCTTGTGTCTCTGGGCTATGGGTGCCCTGCTGGTACCTCTGCTGCGTACCTGCCCTGGCTGCACAGGCTCACTCTGGACAGGAGATACAGGCACACTCCCAGAAAAGTGCAGTTCCAAAGCAGCTCTCAATCCCTTGGGAGTATTATGTTGTGGTGACAGTAGCACCTCACACTGCTCCATTCCAGAACATGCCCAACATGACAAGAAGATGAAGTTATAAACAGCTGTCCTGCGGTTGATATGAGTGGTCCTGAGGCTGTTGCCTGGCACAGGAAATACAACTGCACACTGAGTTAAAATAGTAGCCAGGGGGCTGTTATAATATGGTAGGTGTGGCTGTGTTGCTGAAACTGGGAAGTATGTAGTGATATGTCACAGGATCCTCTTGCAAAATGTAGTGTGAATGTGGCTATTGTGCTCCAAAGAAGGCTGGGACTTCTCCAATATGGATGTGACAGGGACATGCCTTCCAGCGTAGGCATTGACGTTAATTTAACAAAGTCAAAAAATAATGTAGCCAAAGCAGAAATCTCTTTGGATTCTATGCTTAAATTCCAACATATCAGGTCACGAAATCAATTTCTGGCTGCTTAGGTATATCTGGTGATGCATCTGTCCTAACTTTCATTTTCAAATGTTTCTCATACACCCTTGACCAGTGGTGGAATTATGTTCTCTTTTGAAGTGGGCCAAGTATGTATCCAAGTGTGCAAAATCTGTGAAGACAGAGACTAATTAAGAAAAAGGTATCTGAGCTGATGGTCCAGAGATCAAACTTGACCCAAGAGAAAATGGGTAATTTTCTCTTACCCATTTGCAAAATACTCGATTTCACTCTGTACTCTAAGGTCTACCTCTGTATTTTATTAAAAACACCCTGAACAACCAAGCCACTCTCCTGAAATGTGCAAGATTTGGACTCAAACCTTCTTGGACTGTGAAATGTTTAGATTCTGGCTTTTCTGTGTTCTTGACCAGTGCTCTAATAAAGATACAGGGCACAAAGTATCTGTATTACCAAAGTGCAAAAGGAGGTTCCTCCTGTTAAGGGTTTAACCCTATTAAGGTTTTTTTAAAAGTCTTTTTTCTGAAGATGAGGGGAGGTGACCATTGGTAGAAACAGAACATTATCTTTTGCTATTATCTGTTCTTCAGGGATAAAGTAATGAAAGCATCAAAATAAACACATTGAAACATAGGTAAGGTGTAGTAAGTACCCAGGACTAAAAGACTTCTGTTAGAAACAAATTATTTTTAAAATTATGATTAAGAATTAGAGTCCCATTTGAGCAGGGAACCCGAGAGATATTGTCCCTGTAAATTTCAAATGCATCAATGCTTCTAAATAACTGATAGTTTTCAAAATAAGTGGTGTAGGTCAATTATACTGCCCAGCTTTTAGTGAGAATCCTAATGGGGGTTCTGAAACCTGATGCAATATAAACAGTGGATGAACACAGAAATTCCAGGATGCAAATTATGCAGGAACAGTAAAGTAGCTAGTTTAGACATGATTTAAAAAAAAGGTTCAAATGAAGCAAATAACAATAAGGTTGTTGCCTGTTGAGCTTAATAACAGCTACAGTCCACACAGAAACTGTCTTGACTTGAAACACTGTTCCTGCATAGAAAGAGTTTATTCAGAATGTGATAGAGGTGCGCCAAGAAATACCAGAAACAGTAGGAGAATAAAATTCCATAAGGTGAATCACGTCATTAGTTTCTGTGGAAACTGGAGGTAAATTATACACTAAGGAGAGTCAAAATGGCATTTTCTAGAGAGTAAAACATCCTTGAACTGCTCACTCCTGAATATTATCTGCAGGACCTCCATCTGACAAAAGGGTATAGTTAAAATGAAGAGGTGCATTACTTATTGTTGAAAATATAGGGGAGGTTTGCTGGAAAACAGTACAGATGAGATGTATCACACAAAGGTGAGATGAGAATGGATATTTGGTACTTTTTAAAGTGACAAGGGGGAACCCAATGGAATTATTTGGAAGCAGTTTTAAAATCCAAACAAAACAAATAAACACAGTTTAATTGTATAGCTCATTGCTCCAAGAAGTTTTGAAAACTGAAAGGATAAATAGATGCAAAGAGTTGTTTCACAAATACATCTAAGAAAGTTCCAGAAGCAGCTGTTAAAACCACTGATGTGCGTGTGGCTTTTAGTTCAGTAAGTCTGTAAGATCAAGGTCATTGGAACTTGTCAGCATACATGTTAAAATAATCCATGAAAGCAGGATATTTCACTTCTTTCTTATTTCTTCTAAATTTCTGTTACTGATCCTCTTAAGCACAGGAGCATGGACCGGGCAGGTTTTTGACCTTGGCTATTTTTGTGCATAGATGTGTCACATTCTACTCCTGTGAGTACTCAGGATTCATTGATGCCCGTGGTCAAAGTTTTTCTGGACCTATTTGGTAATGGGCCAGGAGGCTTTGAGGGTATTTTGGTGGTCTCAGTCCACCTCTGCTGGATTGACCCTTCCTCTATAGCTCCTGACGCCTTCTTGTCATCACTTCTGTGTTTTATGTGGTCACCATGGACCAGAAGAGGGAAGTGGGCCCCAGAAGGGTGCTGCCCTGCCTCCACAGGGCCTTCTTTCCAGCCACTACCTGTTCTAACTTGCCTGCTTGAGTGACCATCAGTGTTTGAGGCATAGGAACGCATTAACTCCTTCATGTGCAAGCTTCTATAAGATGACAAAATTTAATTGTTTTTTAACCAAAACATTTAAATTACGTTTTGTACAGTATGGTGATTGATGCTGCTTATCTAAAAAATAAAGTCTTCTTGGAAAATTGGCAAACTGGACTCAAATGAAGTATCTAAAATACAAGTACAGTAGATACATTGGCAGAGTGGACATTGTATTTAAGCCAGATCCTAGCCAGATCCTAGCAGATGCTGTTAGCTGTACATTCCCCACTGTAACTGATATAAAGGGTTTTGTAAGAGCACTGAGTACTTGGGTCCTGGCACTGTCCTACTGAAAGATATCTCTCAGTGGTGAGCAAGCCCTCTCTGTGAAGAAAAACTCCCTATTCCCTGTAGGCACATCACATGTAGTCTCTATACAGAACCAGAGAGGGTGTTTTTGAAATACTTGTTCCTTACAAAGAACAAGTAAAAAAAGCAGGGTGTTTTTAGTGGGACTATGTGAAACGTAGCACCCAGAGAGGCATTCCTGAGCATTGTTATGTTAACAGGTATTGAGGTATTGTGACTCACTTCTGACCTGCTTTCAGAGTTGGTGCTGTTGAGCTTTGAAAATACATGCATATTTCTCAAAGCTGGAGATAGGAATATAGAACAAGATGCTTCTGTTGATACAATTAGATAGTAATGGAAATAAGTTCAAGGCATAGAGTTCTACGTTAAAGGAATCTGGTATTCCTGCTGATGGAAAAGAATAAACTAGTCTTCCAATAGCACCACCTCAGCAAAGCTGGTTTTCTTTTTATTAAAAGCACTAGAAAACCTGGAAAATAAGAATGCATTGGAATACTCGTGGACTTGTCTGGTACATCACTCTAGAAAATTTCCATTTATATATGGAATTTACAAAAAAGAAATCTGTTGAAACTGGTCTAATGCTGATATGATGAAAGCCAGAAGGAAGAGGCTTTTTACTGTGATTGTCAGAAATCACTGTTTCCTATTTTTCAGTTTGGAACATACGAAATGAGTTGAGCATGCTTTATATTTCCCAGAACTAGCAATGTTCTGTCTTTGGAAAGTTTTAGAGGGAGGAGCTCAGAGGTGCTGTGGGAGGGACTAAAATTCATATTAAAGTTTTGGCATGAGGGGGAGAATTGTCAGAGTAGAAGGTTTCTTCTGAGGTTTTGCTTTTTGTATTTTTTTTTTCAATTTAGGATGATAAGTATTTATGTTCAGTTTCTTCTAGTAATTCTTTTTTGGAATGCTGATTCTCAGATTATTCCCAGGATTGAAGAATGTGGGCTCTCATGTTCTCAGGTAATCTTTTACTTGTTCCAATTTGTTGTCTATTAATATAGTAGTTATATGCTGCCAAAATAATTGTAGGGAAAGCAAGAAAGTAAAAAGGGAAAAATTTCAGCTGTCCTGAACAATAACTTTATATTCCTGTCAATCTGAATGAAGTATCCAAAGTGGCAAAAACTACTCTGAAAGGGTGTGGGAAAATGCGCTTTACACCGTTTGCAACTGCTGCTGTTAGTTTTAAATGTCTTTTGTATTTGAAGAAAATTATTTTGTTCACATTCATTACTTTTCCAGAGTCAGTTTTTACAACAGCAGAGGTGCCAAAGAGACGTGAGAGGGAGGAATGAGAGATTTCAGAAATTGCTAATTATGTTAGGAATATATGAAACACTGACTTTGCTGTGAATAAATGAATTAAGCATGAGAAAGAGTAGAACATGTTTTTCATTTTGGGGGTTGAATGTAACTTCAGTATTAAATTTAATGACTTCTGTATGTGCATAAAAGGAGTGTGAACCATACAATCTCTTTAATAGCTTTGGATTTTGTATGATTGCAAATCTCCCCACTAAGGGGCAGTATGGAGATATTCTGCTCCTCTAGGCATTCTGAAATTGCAAGCATAGATAGAGTACATGGAATGATTAAAAAAAGGCATTAAATAATAGGCAATCTGACTTTCAGTCTTAGTGGAGGATGATAACTGTGTACTGGCTACAGAGAAGTGAAATTGATAATATGAAAGAATTTGGCTGTCTGTATAAACTTCTGCTTGAAGATGACAGTCTTTAGGACAAGCAGTGAGAGGTTCTAAAGATTGTTTACATGTGGTGATACTACACAGATATTAAGTTAGTTCATGTTAAAGCAATTTATTCTGTATTTAATATGTGTATCCTAGAAAAGCAGTAGGAATAAAAATGCTTATAAAATACTAGATTGAGCAAAAAAAGCCCTCTCTATATTTAAATATTCATGTACTATAGTTAATATTCCTGTATTCGAGTTCTGTAGTCTCTGTCTACTTAGACGCTTTTAGAATAATAAAATACAGCCATAAGAGATTAATCTCTAAATGTACCCGAATACTTTTCAAGAATTTTTATGTATTTATGTTCATGAATGCAAATACACATGTATTTTAAATAATTTATGCTCCTTGGTTTGCTGTGTGTGTTTAATGTAAATGAGTGTTTAAAATAGAAATGATTTACCATTCTAATTTATCCCTCCAAAGTGTGCAGGACTATCAGATTCAGCATATAAAAACCAACAGCAAACTTTTGTGCTGGGTTTCAGTCTGGGGAATATTTACTTCTGAGGATCTTAAAGAGTATCTGTCAAACCTTAGGTATGTATGTTACCAAGTCTGATTCACTAATTGCCTTTAGACACAACCCTGAGGTTTGGCAGACTGGATCCCTTTCTTTACCATCAAAAGTGTGTCTTTCACCTTTTCCAATACTGAAAATTGATTAACTGAGAAAGGCATGTTTTATTTTTCTTATTTATGGAGGAAACACATTGTTTCCAGTATAGCAGAATCAATCAATCAGTCAATCAATCATTTGTGGGATTACGGACAGGATTCAGTTTATGTTCTGTATGTGATGTTTTTGCTAGTTGTATTCAGCAGAATGTTGAATGCATTAATGACTTTTTAGACAAAAATGTTTTCTCAGTGGGAACAATAATGATCTCAACGGGATAAATGACTGCCAGCGTAGCATTTTCAATTTAGTGCAAAGCACTTTAAGCTACATGAGCTTTAGAATCTCATGACTAGCTTGTTAGAAGAAACTTCTTCTTTTGCTTTGAAAGTAATTTCAGTTTCTCTGCTTAACTGACCACGATTTGTGGGCTCAATCCAGCTCATGAGTTATTCTAAAAGGGAGCATTCCATCTTCCCCATGATGTGGAACTCCGTGTTCTTCATAGGGGCACTAGTCAGAGGTTACAGTTTGTCTTTGTCTATGTGAAATATGTGTGTGCTTCCTTCTGCTATAGCACATCACGCCACAAAGTAGAGAATTAATGACTTTTTTCTAGCAATTTTCTTAATGTGATGATAAGATACTGTAGTTTTAAAACTATTAGAGGTTTCTACAGCAGCTGTTGTCACAAGTGAATATTATAGAAAATGGGGGGTTTCTCCTGTTAAGTTTCCCCCGAAGTTTGTACAGTAAATTTCTCTTTTGCATTCAAACTTGAGGGTGTGTGGTTCTTCACGAGGCAATAGGGATATGAAAAGCAATTGATTTTCATTTTTCTGCATTTTGCAAACCGTGGGTATTGTCAGAAGTTTTTTATCAGGTTTAATAACTGAAACTGTTGAGTTTCAGCAGACTAGATCTTAGTGTGGCTGTGTCCACTGGATATTTGTGAGCAGTTTTGACCTCCTTATCAGAGTAAAGCACTGATTGTGCTTAGGAGGGAAATAGTGACAGAACTATTTTGAGGCACATGTCTTGCAAAACATCTTCATTGAACTATTATCACAACTTTATGAATCATTCTTAGTTCACCATGGATATTCAGCAAGATATCCTTGAACTGTCTTGTGTAAGACAATATTCAGGTTTCATTACTGTTACACAAACTGTGCATCTGTTCAGTACAGGAAAGGAAAAAAATAAAAGAACACTGGATGCCAGTATTACATGAAATTTTAAACAGCATGAAAAATACAGTTGTACATTGAATGGCAAATGAACAACTAAACTTTTATTATTTATTATGTTATATTTCTCCTTCTTTATTTTAATAGCTTGGCTTAAGAGCACACGTGATATTCTAGTATTCAGAGGTTAAATGCTATGGGCATGGTCTCCATGCCCCACCTATAGGGAACAATAGGAAACGCAGTGACCAACCAAGTTTCCCTGTAAAAGCATAGGGGAATCCCAGCCTGCAATTGAAATTGGGTTTATGCCCTACTCATTTTACAACCCACATTGTTTGCAGGCTGTACACAAAGAAATAGGCTTATGCCAAATTTGATTCAACAGCTGGTGAAGATCAAGAGCACTACAGTTACAAAACACTCCCCAGAACACTATGAAATATTATTTGTATTGTTTGCCATTTAATGCAGTAATGTTTCCAAAGTCTATGGATAAAGAAGGAAACACTTAACTGAATCTGGGATTTCCCTCTAATTATAAAGGTTATTGGCAGCAAATCCTTGATATAACTGCTGCTCATTCCTGCTATTCATAATCAAAATAGGTGGTGTTCCTTCACTGGGTATTTATGACATGGATCAATCCATTTTTGCTGAATACTACACACTGCAAAACCAGTGATATAGTATGGCCCTTAGTCCACAAAGTCAGCTGACATAAATTCGTATTCTTTGTTCATTATTAAGTAATTCGTATTTTAAAAGTGATCCCAACCCTCTAGAAAATAGACATTATAATGTAGGGGACATCATTCAGTTATCCTCTAAAAGCTGATTGAAAACATAATTTTAGACATAGGAAATGTTGAAAGAGACAGATCAGAGGCCTGGCTTCCTCAGGGAGAGTGAGAGAGATATAGCATGAAATCCCATCATAGGAATACAATTCAACACAGACCTTTTTGGGTATGCATTGATAGATCTGATGACTGAAGGAGATGCATAACAATATAAAACATATCCTTTGCTAATATTTGCTGAGGTGCAGTACAATCCATGAAAGCATACCCTAGACAGAAAACCTGGGGTCTACCTCTCTGCCTGTCATCAAATCACTTGTGTGGCCCTCTTCTAATAATTTCAATTCTCTGGTTTTCACAAGTACAGAAGAGTTCTGACTTTCCTGTGTGGTGTATCTTAATTATATGTTTTCATTAACTGCTTTGAATAGTATAATTATGAGTAAAGTACTCATTAGTTAAAAGTCATACTTAAAGGGCTCAATCATATTGAGTCATTGCATTAGAGTGGTATTAACCCATTTGCTTAGGTATCCTTGCTTGCCTTCTCTGCTGGTACTTACAAGAGCTGCAATTTAGCATGTTTGTGTGGCTTATCACTTGGACTGTATTTCACATTTGCTCTTTGAGTCAAAAATTGCTTGGCAGTGATATAAGAGAGCTTCCTGTTGTGTCCTATGCCACTGGTTGGGTCCTGTCATTTCCTCTCCCCCTGAGAAGGAAACAGCCAGTGACAGGTACAAACAGGGACTTACTGCAGTGGTCCTCAGTGTTACAGCATGTACCACCAGCCCCTATGAGAGAGGTGGAGATGGAGAAAGCTCTGCAATTCACAACTTGCAAAAAATGCAATGGTAGCTTTTGGGCTTTTTCCCTTCTCTCTTCCTCAGGAACTCCATAAGAAGGCTGTAAGATCTGGAAAGAGACTAGCCACTGGAATAGCAAGCACAGAATACAAGCAGTCATGAAAACTGGGGGCACAGACTTAACAGGTGCTGGAACTGGACCTGAAAATGTGTCTTGGAACTGAAACACAAGGCAGTGCTAGAAGCTTCACCATGAGACGTCAGCATTGGTTATGCACAATCATACCCATAGCAGGAGACACAGATTTTAAAAACCCAAAAAAGGGATATATAAGCAAGCTCAGCAGAAGATGGGAGCAGCTGGCCTTTATTATTGGCAGTGAATTTTAGCTTACAAATCTCTGTCAGCCCTAATCTTAGGGATCTGATCTATCCTTCAGCTCCATTTGGACCCAAAACTAAGTAGTGGGTTTTGAGACTTGGAAGTAGGTGCTTTCCACAGCCATCTCACTGTTTTGCAGTTGGAAAACTACTTGTAATTTGATCAAATATGGCTGGTACAGGTTTTCTAGGAGTGGTAATGACTTTAACAAGGCCACGTGGTGTGCCCTAGCTGGAATTCTTGCAGTAAGGTCTAGGAATAGTTTAATTTGTACTTTTGTGGAGCTGGTAGTGCTGTACCTGTAACATTGTCATGCCTTTTTATACTATTCCACTCTTCCTCTCCTGCCAGAATGCCTGTGCATAGGAGAGAACCAGAGATGATAAAAAAATGAGAAGC
Organism: Phylloscopus trochilus trochilus; assembly: GCA_016584745.2. Lineage (NCBI taxonomy): Eukaryota > Metazoa > Chordata > Aves > Passeriformes > Phylloscopidae > Phylloscopus > Phylloscopus trochilus. The sequence goes on along the minus strand of WQNJ02000016.1, from coordinate 20,578,117 downwards.
ACCAGAAGAGGTTTAAAATACTTCTTGCTAAGTATAGGTTTGGATAGTCTCATGGCTTTTTGGCTCAGCATTGAAATGCTAGGCTTTGCTGATGGATGGATGGATAGATAAATTTGGACCTAAGAGAGAAGTTTCCTCCTATCTCTGCCTAAAATTAATTTGCTTCATGGGAGCCATAAGTTTCCGTGTACAGTGTTGGTGGCTTGGTGGTTGTTCAAACCAGGATCCCACATTAAAAGTTCTATGAGTTTTGTTACCATTATCCCCACAAGAGATCCCTAGGTTTTATGTACCTGTTACAGATGTTTTCGTGGTAGTTTTCATACTGTCAGAAAAATACCTTTCCTTATAATTTTTTCCTGATTTTGTTAACATTTATTGGCTATTTTTTGAAAACCAGGAAATTATTTGCCATCTTAAAAATACAAACCAGAAAGTATACCCTAAACTGCAGTGTGTTGCTGAGGAAATTCCAGACCAGCTCTGAACTACTTGCCTGGCAATGATCATGTAACCAGTAAATTCATGTATACTCAGTTGTGATACAGACACACCACAGCACTACTCTGCATTCACAGCCATAGGGATTCACTGGGCCAGAAGGTTCTGAGGTCATGAATAAACTGGAAAATCACAGTAACCAATGATGCTGAGCCCTGGGATAGATTGCCTGTGGAGCTTATAGAGATCTCCACACAAACACTCAGAAAATATAGCCGAGATATGTCTAATGTAGCTCACATATGATAAAGGTCATTCTTCCTAAGGCAGAAAAGTAGAGTAGATGACATCTTGAGTTTTTTTCTTAGACAAGTATCTCATTCATTCATTCATCCTCTTTTCATTTGTGGCATCTACAGATGGTCCTTCAAATAATATTTGACTTAATCCTTTGAAACAGTCAGCAGAGCCAAAGACCTGTTTTGCTCTATGGCATGTCCTGCATGCAAAATATAGGACTCACCAGGAAAACTGTATGGGACATGCAATCTCATTCAGGAAGTGTCTATGCAAAAATGAAGAGAGTTTTACTTTTAATTTGCAAATTACCTATGGGTCTTTCTTTTGCAAGGCAATGTTTCAACATAGTTGTTTTGAATAAGTGTGGTAAATTTCAATAATTTCTGGAAAACTGTTTGTCTTGCTATTGCCTCTACTTGTCTGCATATTTTCAGAGAGTATGAATCACATAAACAACACTGTACAGTACTAGATGTGCATTCATTGTCTTTTCTTGGAAAAACTTTGAGGAAATTGGATTTATTGCAGTTAAGATTTTTCACTGTATCCAGCTTTATTTTTCCCTTTCATCCCTACATATGCAAACTTTCTTCTTCTTTTTGCCACTTTCTCATCTCCCTGACCTGCTGTTCTTTTTTTACTGACTGCAATGATTTTTCTCCATTGCTTTTTGTATTTTGATATCTTTGTTATAATTTTTCATAATTGCAGCTATTATAGTATGATGCTTCATGCTTAGTTTTGATAAGTACTATCTATTCTTTGGGTTTTTTCCCCTCATTTCCAACATATTATATTTATATATGATACAACAGAATAATTTTTAAAGCATGGTCAGATCGTTGTTACCATTCAGTCTGCCTTTGTAGCTTACTTTCCTCTTCCACTTAGAGGTCAAAAATTGCACACAATTTTTAAGCAAATATATGGCATAGGTGATTTTCAGTAAGTGCTATCATTAAAAATGAGGCATAGTGTGAAGCACCATATGAAAGCAGTGAGCACTGATGGGTTTATTTAGCTGTTGTAAAATTAGTAGGATCCTACATTTTTGGAAGCCCTTTCCTTGGACCTCTGCCTCCTTTAATTGCCCTGTGCTGAGTTTAGCAACTACAGTACAAGGAGGATAGATTATAAAAAGGTAAACTATCTGACTGTTCCACAGTTTGTTCTCCCTTCCCCATACCCCTAAAAATTATGAGTAATAGTAAAAATTTTGAGAAATTGACATATGTAATGACATTTCAAATACTTAATTCTTATTGGATATGATTTATTTCTCTTTAAATTTTCTGAATTTATATATAGCTGGCTTCTCTATCAATTATCTCACACTGCAAGTGTTTCAGCTAAAATACACACTAGATATTTTCTGTAGAGTTTCTCTACATGGCAATTTTTGATTTTTTAAAATTTCTCATGTACTCACACAGCTAGTTCTTTCAGGGCAAGGTGTTTTTGGCTTTTGTTGCTCTTGATGGGAGAGCAAAGGCATGTATGTAGAGATTCTGGTATAGGGTTTCTGATGTAGGATTCAGACTTTCAGACACTTTAATAATACAGATATGAATAGCCAGGAAATAGTCCTCTCAAAAATTTTCAAGAATACTGCTGCAAAAACTTTCATGAAATCTTAGTACAGAATGTTTCTGTAACACAAGCCAGCACTATTGGAGCCAATCAGGCATGTTTAACATTGTCTTTAAGAGAAGCATTTCCTTAACTGATACTGTGGCACCAGGCAGGAATGCAGAAGCCTCCCGAACAGTCATCTGAGACTGCCACGGCTTCTGCCACGTCCTGTGGGATCATTTGTGTGGCCTTGCATCCTTACAAAAAATAACAAACTAAGGCTAGAATAAAACTGAAGTCAACATTGAAAATTACTTCTCATCTGGAAGAGCTATAATGAGGGGTAGTTCCAGGATTATTTAGATTTGAAAATTTCTTCTGTTTAAGGAGAAGAGGGAGAAACATAATTTTAATCAGAGTGACAAAACCTAGAAACACGTGCTCCTGCTTTGAAGGGAGTCTCAACCCTGAAATGCGGCATCCAAAGCCTTGGAACTATTATAAGAAATTTTTGCCAAGTGTGCTTTGTTGTTCTAAATTTTAATATGAGTTTGTGATCCATGATGGCAGGATTAGCAAGTTCTTTTTTGTTTTTAAGTTCCTGCACCTCCAACATTTCAGGGTAGTGTCTACAACATTCACCCATTTTGTGATGCTGCTGTGTCCCTGTGGTTCCAGGTTACTAAATACAGATTCAGTGAAAGCATCTCAGATCATGAGAAAGCATTAGAGATGTGTCAGGGCAGTATGAGAAACCTGCATACTCAGCATGGTGCTGCATCAGGAAAGGCAAGGGAAAAGGTTAAGCACCCAGTTAGTCTGATCTCCACTCTCTAGAGCCCACAAACCTGAGTTATGAGCGAGAGTTTGATGTTCTCTTTGCTGAACATCTGCTGAGAGCTATTCTTCCAAAGTATCAGTTTCTGGTTTGTTTTCTGAACACTGCTTAGAATAAAATGTAAGTAGGAAACAGATCTCCCATGTGAATGTCGAAAGCACGCAACAAACACAACTTAAAAATTTCACTGCATCTTCCCTGTCCTTCTCTGAGACCAGCATTCTTCCATTTCCCCTCTGTACACTCTGACTGCTCTGACAGGAGGCCTGGAAACCCTCTCATTTACCAGGCAGTGTGGCAAACATGCAGCTCAAAACTGCTTCAGTTTAAGGAGGATGTTGAACCTGGTGGTCCCTTGAGATAAGAACTTCAAAGCTGGAGTATAAAGCTGAAAAATGTCCATATTCTGCTTTTGTCTTTTAATATTTACATTTTGAAGGAGGCTTGAGCTTTGTTAGTTTTACTCTGTTACTATTAAATCTCCAGCAACCTGCTATGCTGGATGATGTGGATGTGGATGTGTCCCACTATGAGTGTCTGCCACCCCTGACATAAGCTAGAGGTCATTCCAGTGTCATTCTGGTCACAAACTAAACACCAAATTGCATGCATCCAGGGATATTTCAGATCAGGAGGTGTCTAATAAGCTTAGGTGCCTCTAGTGTTGTGTGGCAATTCACTGGATATTATGGATCATGGTGCTGACCTGAGATTACCATTATATAAATGATATTTCAGGTACCTGAGCCCTCTTTTAGATTTGGCTGACTTAACCCTTTTGAAAATGGCTGAAAACTTTGGCTTCATTTCACTACTTTGGCTTTATTGCAGTTAAGATTTTTCACTGTATCCAGTTTTGAGCTGGATTTGCACTAATGCAAAATCCTCACAGAGAAATTGCCTTATTGGGAATGATGTGACCTTTTTCTCATGGGCAAAGCTGATGTTTGCATAGGTATGTTGGGTTTGTGAAATTTTGGTAGCTGGGCTGGGGTGGCTTCTGTAAGAAGCTGCCAGCCAACTCCAAGACAGACCCCCCGCTGGCCAAGGTCAAGACCATCAGTGATGATGGCAGCACCTCTGGGATATCAGCTTTCTCTTATCCCCTGATGGAGCAGCTGGATGCCTTAAGGAGGTTGGGACCCTGTGGGAAGCCTATGGTGGAGCAGGCTCCTGGCAGGACCTGTGGCCTGTGGAGAGAGGAGCCACATTGGAGCAGGTTTGCTGGTAGGACTTGTAACCCTGTGGGGGACCTGCAGTGGAGCAGTCTGCTCCTGAAGGACTGAACCTTGTGGAAGAGACCTGCTCAGGAAAAGTCCATCAAGAACAGCAGCCCATGGGAAGGATTCGTATTGGAGAAGTTCATGGAGGTCTGTCTCCTGTGGGAGGGACCCCTTGCTGGAGCAGGGGGAGGAGGAAGGGTATAAGGAGTCCTCTCCCTGAGGAGGAAGGAGCAGCAGGGACAACAATGATGTGACGTGTGATGAACTGACTGCAGCCCCCCTTCCTTGTTACCCTGTGCTGCTGAGGGGGAGGAGGCGGACAAATCAGGAGGGAAGTTCAGTCTGTAAAGGAGGGAGGGGTGGGAGGAAGGTGCTTTAAGATTTGTTTTTTATTTTCTTGTTAACTTACTCTGATTTTAATTGGGAATAAATTAAGCTAATTTCCCCAAGCTGAGTCTATTTTGCCTGTGGTGGCAACTGCTGGGTGATCTCCCAGTCCTTATCTCGAACCAGGAGCCTTTAGTGATATTTTTTATTCCCTGTCCAGTGGTGGAGAGGAGTGACAGAGTGTCTGTGATGGGCACCTGGCATCCAGCCAGGGGCAACCCACCACAACAGACAAAAAAATTCATTCCTGCTGGCATCAGATTCAAAGTTCATTCAAATCAGTGGAATGTGTCTCACCCAACCATGGCCTTCCACAGTTTTGAATGTGAGCAGTGTGGCATTTTTCATTTATAAATTTCCCAGTGTACAGCTGAGCACTCCTGGGACTGACTCTAGACATATATTAAAAGAATAGTTGCCTAGAGCAAAACAGTGAAGGCTTTGCTGTGTATGCCAGAACACTGGAAAACCAGGCCTGCAATATATCTCCTCTTTTTGCTGAGCAATAGTGTTAGGATATATGAGAAAGCAGTAACTGGAATAGAAAAGTATCTTCAGGCAAAAATAAAAATACATATTCCCAAATGAAATAGTTACCATCTCCAGCAGCAGGAGGAGTAATTCTGTTCTGGAGAGTATCTTCTCACAATCTTCCCTTGAATTTTTTTTTTCTTTCTTTTCTATGGCAATCTTACTGCCCACTGATTCCAGTCACCTCTGCGACTGCTAGTCTCAGTTCTGTCAGTGTTGCCAAGGGTTCTTTTCTCTTGTAGCCTGTTTTGTGCTACAAAGATCATTATAACACCCTAACCTCAAAGCACAGAGTATCCATGTTTGTCTGGAGGGCTTATGGAATCTGTGTCCTCCAGTTTCTCAAGAAATGACCAAAATAATTGCTGACTTGATCTGGTGCTGGTGACAGTGCTGCTTCTAGCAGGAGGCTGGTCTTGGTGACCTTGAGACCCCTTCCACCCTACATTTCTTTGATTCCATTTTATCATCTTCTGTAGGAGATCTCCAGTAAGTGAAATAATTAATGCTCTGTCAGTGTCCCTGTCTCATTGTTATACTAGAAGTGCTGATTTGGTAGATTAATCCTCTTTTCATGTAGCTAAGTGGTCTGAAATTTTTGACACTCTGTGTATGGGATGGTGCTGATTTATACCAGCTGAGGGTATGGCAGTCAAAGTACATTTTCATTTTACTGTGTCGGCTGTATGCTTTCTGTTTTGTTAACAACTTGTATTAATATTGTAGGAAACATGGCATCAAAATGATTGACTATTTTTTTGGTGTTGTTTTTTGGTTCTCTTTATTTCTAAAAGAAAGAATTTAACACGTATTGTTGCTTCAAGCATATTCTGCTTCTAGTCCTGAAGCTGAAGCATACAATAGAACAGAAAGCTTTTATTTCAGGCAGTCATAGCTCCCTTTGGTCCAATAAATTTAAAAGCAAGTGATTTATATGTAGGTCCTTTTTTGTATCTCAACATTACTTTAAAATAAAATTAATTTAAAAAAATTAGAAGTGGGGAGTGTTTTTCCCAGTTGAGACACCTCAAAACAATATTGTTTTGTCTGGCTATTCACTTATAGAATAAATGTATGTCACTGCCAAGAGTTCTGAGAAATTACTGTGCTTCTAACTCTTCCAGTTGTTTTGCTCTGTGAAAGGGATTCAGCCATTGCAAGGGCCAGAAGATGTTATATGCCATGTGAAGTACTGGTAACATATGGAACAGTGCAGTTAAAAAATAGGAACAGGATTCCTCTGCATCAGTACAGTGCAGGAGGAATTGCATACTGCCTGGAAAACAGAAATCTCTGTTATACCTGACTAGCAGCAGGAAAACAGAAGGATGAAAATCTAAGGAGGCTGAGGGTCTTAGGCATGAGCTCCTGCACTCCTGAAGTGCTGCTGAGCAGTGATGGAGGTGTTGGCCTGCTGACAAGGAATAGGTTGTGGAAGACAGGGTCTGTACCTTTGCATTGACATATGAAGTGGAAGGTGGTGCAATGACAATTGGTAACAGTCTCTGCTTGAGATGTCTGTCAAGTCTTATTGGAGAGTGTGTGATAACCTTCAGTAAACACAGCCATGTCTTCCTTGTTTGTTCGTGGCTGCCTCACTGCGAGCTCAGAGCACATCCACAGAACATAAACACAGCCACGTGTTACCTTGCTCTGCTGGACTTCAGCCAGCTCTCAGCCAAAAAGTGCATGACCTCATTAGCACTGTACTGAGCCTGAGCTTGATGTCCCACTTCTCAGTAGCAATTATTATTTGAGATTCAGCACTGCACTAATATGATGGGATGTTTTTTATTCTGCTTGGAACACACAGGGAAAAGACCTGGAGCTGGATAATCTGTAGGCATGACTCAGACGTTTTGTTTTTAGCATTCTGTAAAACAATCCAGCAGCATCCAGGTGTTTTTGTAGTTTAAAGTAGTCCAAAATAATGTTTTGCCATAAGTTTGGGTGCCTGTTTCTCTTCTGCATGGATATTTGGAACAGTCCAAATGTTTCCATGTGTGACTGCTTAGCTAATCCCACTGCACGCTGCTCACATGTATCAGATCACCACATTGTCAGTAAAAGCTGAAGAACAACCTCGTGGTTTGCCAAAAATTGACAACTGTTATTAGTAAAATAGTTTTACCTTGGCAGTGAGAATAATTACATCTGATATCAAAACAAATACAGATGCTCGTTTAGAGAAAAGGTCTTTTGAGGGCACAGTATAAGCAGTACTAACTATGAATTTTTAGCAGTCCTAAATTTTTAATTGTAACAGTTCTAAATTTTCATATTAAGTATATTAATTATTGCAATTTCTCTGGTTCTTGGTAAATATAATCACAATTTTATTCACTTGCCAAGTATGTTTTGGAGGTCTATTATTTTTGCTTTTCAGCCACTTCCAATACCCACTTCCAAAAATAGTTTTTATATAAATACTTGACCATGACATAGTTAAGTCTTCTTTCAGTGGGACACTGTGTTATCAGTGTGCTTTCTTTTACTGTAAAGAATTCTGTTTCCTTACATTTAGTGACATAAATACAGCAGTGAGCTTTCTAAGAACACAATGAGAAAAGTTCTGTGAGGTTCCAGTCCCCACCAGCATCAATGATGTGTAAATTGCAAAGGCATAATTATGGCCTTTACTTATGAAAATATCTCTGGAAAAAACTAAAACATACTCAGTTGTTTCCCTCCATGAAGTAAGCCCTAGATAGTTTCTGGGGCTGAATGTCTCTGTGAAAGGAATTACAGTGATTGCTGATGGTCTGTGGAGCTTTTGATACAGAGAGAGCTCTGAATCCTCTCTGTTTCCATTCAAAGTTCTTAGATGGTGGAGGTGCATGTAACTTTGACTGTGGCTGTCCACTGCTCAAAGAACTTATGGAGGTGACTGAGGTCACACTGGCATGCCAGGTTTTCTACTAGAGGCCATGAGAAGTCATTGGGGACTCCAATGGACCAGCATCTGTGGGCTCCTCCCTCTGTGAACTGAATGGGTGAACAGCTGAAGAAAAGAAAACTGCTGTTGGATTGTTTACACAGACAGGGGTAAGCAGCTCCCCCTCTGTGGTGAAGGATGGCCTGGTTGTGGTGTTTCCAAGTGAGAAAAAGATTAATATGACTTTACAAGGCACAAAATTAACCCCAACATTTTCACAGCTATGGAGGTTCTGGTCACTCCATTTGGACAGAAAAATTAAAGTAGAATAAGGAATAATTCTCTACTGAGAATGGTGATGGTAAGAAGGAACATCTGGTTTATTACAGAGGAGTAAAAGAGTTTGGCTTTTACAGTCCCACAAAAAAGCTGAGAAAAGTTATATTGCTGAGTTGCAGATAAATGAAAAGTAAATTCCAGGTTGGAAAGCATCTATTTAAGTGAAAAGATAATGAACACAATCAGAAGTCAGTAGAAGCTAACCATTATTGCTTTCATGTAAGAAATTAAAGGTTTGGTGCTGGTAGACAACATGTCTTCTGGAATAGCCTTGGCTCTCATAGCAGTGCACAAAGCCTGACTGATTTTAAAATGATGCTTCACCAGTTTTTGAAAGGGATTAGAATTTATGGTACCTGTGGTTATCAGGGGACTATACCCAGTGATCTGGAACATCCTTTCTATTTGTGTGCAGAATAAGATGGATTTTTTCAGAGCATCTCCTCTCAATTGGAAATCAAAAAAACCCACACATATTCAGATTAATCATCTTTATTGACCTTTTGGCTACAATTTGAACATCAATTACTGCAAACCCACCCTTTCCCTGTGTGGTAAAAGTACATAGAATCCCATGCTTGCTTTTAATGGTGGTTAAAGAATAGAAATTGTTGGAGAGAGAAACATCAGAATATGGTTATCCTCCTTTCCCTCTGCCTTCTCTAACAACTGAACCTAAAATAGAAATGTAGCTAATAGCTTTGCCAGTGAGCATCACTCATAAGCGGGGGAAACTCTTCATTCTACATTCACCGACTAATGTAGGTATCTTAATGAATAATTGTTAAATGTTTGACAACCTGGTCCCAACTAAAGAATATATTTTAAGGCATTTTCAGGCTTTTTAGTATTCCTTAGGGAGCTGTGGAAGAGCTGCCACCACCTCTTATATGAATGAGGTACAACAGAACTAATAGGTAGACTGTGAACCCAAATTTTCCTCAGACTCTTTCCAGCATGACAGAACATCCAGGGAAGAATTTCCACAACTCTGCACTTGATTTAGTGCCTGCAGATATGAGAGGAAATGGGAAGCAGATTTGATCTCTATTTCTTTTTCTTGGCAATTTTAATTCATGAAAACACTCTCTGTGCCCCCTAATCCAAGTCTTCCTCTACTGATCTCACTCTTTTCTCTACAGTTGTTAGAACAATGGGATATTGCAATTGTCTTAGACTGAGGAGGAGTTGCTGTGCCAGCTAAAAAGTTGGCACCACATCTTCTATTCAGAATGCTGCATGCTGGTGGTGTCTGTTCAGATAACCTCTAGCTACAGTTGAGTAATACCACAAATGGGGAAAACCCCAGAGAAATAGGAAAATCCCTAACTGTTTGTGCATTGTGTAAGTATATTTTGCTTAGGCTCTTTGCCAAAGAAGATATGAATCAAAGATTCTCCCTGTATAGGAGTAAAATGTACTATCATGTTCAGGATCTTATTTTTGCATAAAGTATGCCCTCGGCATTTGAGAAAGAGGAAGAAAATTTCCATTCAGGTTTTAGTGTGTTATGTTTTTCTATTGAACTCATCACTGAAAATTCCTGAAAAAAATATATAGAAAGTGGGACAGAAACTTGGTTAATTCAGTTGCATTATTCTTTCAGACAAACGGTCTCTTTGGACTGTTTTGCAAAGTGATTGTAAAAGAAAATATCACCCTCACCCACTTGGTATTGTACAATAAAAAGAAACACTTCTTAAAAAAATAAGAAATTGGGCCGTGACCAAATGTTGCTGTAACTGGCAAGTGTTTGTGCAAATATTTGATTATTTATGTAAATGTTCCCAACAACTCCTCACCCAGAACACAACCGAGTGCCCAAGAATGACAAAACATCTCCCTGCTAGAACAAAAGTCACAGAAGGATGTTTCTTTCTTCCCTGTGGAAAAGACAAGAAAATCAATGTAAGAGTTCAGATGATAGGATTCCTTTATGCAATACTGAAAACCAATAATTAATTAGGATAGACTAAAAGGTATAAGAGGATTTCTTTACCATGTCATAGCCCACAGAAGTGATGGTTTTCCTCCTGCAATATATGTAATTTAATTATTTTACATTCAGTTTTCATTTTCAGGTGTCATAACATTATATTCTCTGATAAAAAGGCTGAATCTTCTGATTTTTGTGAGGTTTTTTTTTCTTGTTTAATTCAGTGAGATCTTGTTTTTTTTAAATGTATTTTTGCACTAATGCCATAACCAGAAAGAATGGTTAGAGAAGTTAAAGATGCTGTTCTAAGAAATTTTGACTGGTACGTGGAAACTCTGTCAAGCCACCTAACCAAAATATTTTCAACAGTCTGACTGCAAAATGGGAAGTTAAAAATATGGAAATAATTTGCTGAATGATCATGAGGCTTCATGAGAGATTAATTTCTTCCAGTAAGTAATGACTGAGAACTTGATAGGTTTTCTCAACAAAAAAGTGAACTCCCTAACTCATTCACTTGATTTTTCACAGTCATTTTATATATTTGGCTATTCCTCTTCCTAGGACCATAGAGAACCTCAAGTAAAGTGACTCAATTCAGGTTTTCTTGCAGCACACTTCTGCAGGATTTAATAAGATATAATTCAAAATTAGGACTTTGAAAAGCAGTTAAAAGTCTGGTAATTTTATATGAGCTGGCATGCTCCACTTCTATTGGCTTAGTGTCGCACTGAATAGTTCAGAATAATATTCTTCTTTGTCTTTTTATTGGTGACTGTGCAGTGGGAGCATCACCAAACTACCAGCGAAGCTTATTTTGCAGGGACAGGGACAGAAACAATTAATAAGTAACAAGTATTTCTATGATACAGCAGAAATTAGGTCTTATCAGTTACTGTTTTCAGTTTTTCATGGGGATTTGAGAAAATTATAAAACCATTGAACTAGAAGTATCCCAGTTTTAGAACAGTTATGTCAAGAAGTTTGGTATACTTTCTAGAATCATAAAATGCTTTGGGCTGGAAGGGAACTTTAAAGGTCACCTAGTCCCCCACAGTGAGCAGGGATAGCTCCAAGGAGATCAGGGTGCTCAGAGCCCCATCCAACCTGGCCTCGAATGTTTCCACCACCCTCACTGTAAAACATTTTCCTACTTACATTTGATCTAAATCTACTCTCTTCTTAAAAACCATTACCCCTTGTCTGCTTGCAACAGGCCCTAATTTGAGTGTCAATGTATTATGCTGTGGAAGCAGCCAAACCAGTATCTTGAACAATGTCACAAATAATTTTTCTAATCTTCAGTCTATGACAGTATATTATAAACTGCGTTATTATAAACTTTGGTTTAAAATACCACCTTTTCTGCACTTGCACTTTTTTTGAGACATAGTAGCAAATTGCCAGTAGTAAAAGATGACAACTTATGTCCAAAAGTGATTGTTAAAAAATAGAATCGCCAAAAAGACAGAAGAATGGGAACTGGTACAGGTTGGACAGTGGTCATTGATTTTCTAAAGGCTTGCTTTAAGAAGGAACTTATTTAGCTCAAATGAAAAGCTGTCATGAAGGACAGGACTTTTCAGATACCCCAGGCAGCTGCCACAGGGGTGAACATGCTGCCATTTTTCACCTGCAGCAAAAATGTGGTTTTACTCTACAGCTTTGTTTCTGAGGAGCACAGGATTCCCTGTGGATGAAAGCCTCCTGGAAAACCAAGCAATAGTTAGTCTATAATGTGCTAATGCTTGTCCAGGTGTAGCCTCTGTGTTTCAATTCAAGAACTTCTAAATGTCCACCAGAAGTCTTTTGCTGGCACTAAAACTCACAGATTGTTGGCTTCTTGACAAGATCCTAAAAAGTTTTAAAAGGACTGAGAGCTGCCATCCTGTTTGAGAGCAGAGGAGACAAGGCAGTGCCTGCTACTTTTGTGGGTGTGCTAAATGTATCTCTGTCAACAGGACACTGTTTTTAAAGGAAAGAAAATGGGAACATATATTCTGTATGCAAAAGAATCCTGGTATAAGGGCTATGCTAGAAACTTGAATGCCAGAACAGCAGTAAACAGCATTTGCTGGCTGAGGAATAGCCTTTCTTCAGAATGTCATGCATAGCAGTCAAAGTAAGGTTTGTTATTTCTGTACTCTACAAAATTTTAGTGTGTGGTTAAATGTTTATTTTACTGGGAAAATGGATGGAAAGAAAGCTGAAAGATAGCTGGAAGCTTGTTAAAATCTCCATGCCAGGTTCACTTTGCCTCTTACAAAGACACTTTCCCTTGAACACAATAAGTGCTGTGGCTCAGTAATTTAATTTTCAGTCTGCTAAGCCAGATGTCAGAAATAAAAAGACCTCATTTGCAATTGCCACAATGCTTCCTTTCTAGTGGGATCTTCTAAAAATCATATAATATTCAGTAATGTTCTAGATTTCTTCCATTATAAAAGAGTTGGTGTGAACAAATCCATTGCAGAGTTTAATGAAGTAATGCATAAACTCTTGGTCAGTAGGAATGGCAGTACCTGATAAAATTATGTCTTTATTTGATGGAACTCAAATTGTTAGAACAATTTTACACCTCAGTAGAAATACATGAAAATGAGGATAATGCTGATCTTGTGTCCCCATACGTATTAGGCTGTCAGATGCAACACTGATGTGCTTTTTCACTTTGTTGGAAAATCTATTTTTTTAACCTTAAAAACTATTTCTGTTGTGGACTATGAAAATGTTTACCTGTTTAAGGTATGTTTACTTGTGTACAATGATTGAGCAATATTTATTTTTATTATTACCTCAGTTCTTAAAATATTTTGCTTCTGTTTGCAGGGGATTCACTGCCAAAGCAAACCTTCTGGTGAGTATACATCATTCATATTTTTACTGTGTTTGTTTTTAAAGATAATTTGTTAAAGATATTAAATCCACTATCCTAGTGACATCTAATCACTGCTGTCATAACAGGGTATTTGCCACCAATTCTTTTGTAAAAAACATTGGAAATTGGTAGGTTTTGATATATTATGTTAATGATGACAGCTGCTTTATAATCTTCCTTACCATAATGAAGGAAAGAGTTTGCTAAGTTCTTTTACCTGTTTTTATTGCTTCTACTCATTACTAATATTACCTACAGTAATAATGCAGGGGCTTGAATTACTTGAACCCTGAAGCCTCCATCAGTCACTTCTCCAGTGCACACATTCTATGCAGGGAAGTATGAGGCAGCTGCCTTGCAAACCATCCCCCCCCTGAGAGGACAGTCACAGTCACAGTCCCTCCCCCCCAGATGACAGTCACAGTCCCCCCTGAGAGGACTGTCCCAGCTGGAGGCTCAGCTCTGAGTAGTGCTGGTCTCCACAGTGCCTTTCCTGAATCCACGTGGCAGTGAGTACACAGACAGGGAGAAGATGCCATGCTGAGCTCAAGCATGTGAGATGCTGATGCTGTGGCACGGGGCATGAGCTGAATGTCAGCTGGCATGAGTCCTTACTCAGAATGCATGGCATTTATGGGGTTGAGTTGAGATGGAGAGAAAGAATATGTGTATGGAAGGGATGCAGTTAAAAGTCTCACCAGAAAAAATCTCTAGTCCTCTGCCTGTCAGCAGAGTGAAACTTTGGTGGCTGGTCCAAGGGTTGTGAATGAATCTTGTTAGGATTGGGCAGCTGAGCTGGTAGTTGCACAAACTATGTGGAAGGTAGAAGAAGAAACAGGGGTGTTGATGGTCACTCTGCTAGCTGAAGCATGCCTCTACATCTTTGAGCAGTAGAGAAAAATCAAGCCTTTCAACCTGTTCTCAAAGGGAAGAACACCCGTAATTCTGTTGGATATGAGTTAAAATCTGTGCTGAATATTCCACAAATGCAGATCTAGATCGTGGAGACTCACAGGCATCATAAGGTGGTGATTCATTCCATCCATTTTAGGACAAGGGGATTTATATGCTGGGAGAGAGGCTGTCACTCTCTGTTGACTGCCAGAGTTGCTCAGATGACAGACACAGCCTGGATGGGGTCAGAAGGGACCTCTGGGAGTCATCTGGTCCAACCCCTGATACAGGAATGATGCATGTCAGATAAGCTAGATGTTTCACTCTTAACTGGAAGGACACTGAAGGGTTTGTAAACTAAAAATCCATTATCTTTGAATATGATATCCATGAAGCTGGTTGTAGATTTTTCAGTGCTGTCTGAAAAAAATTATCAGCTATCTTTAACATAAGTAACATGTAGGAGTAGGATGACTCAGCCTTACAGGGGTGATGAAAATGCATTTTTTGTCTTCATCCTAATTTTCTTTTGCAACAGTGGGTGTATGCTCCTTTGCATACTTCCTTTTCTATATTATTTTTTAAAATTATTTGTTATTTGAGGTAAAATTACTATAAAAGACCTTAACTCTATAGAAGAGGAGCTTTGCAGTAGTCATTTCTTTTAACTGCAACAAAAAGATATTTCCTAAAATTTGCAACCACCACCTCAGTAGTATTTGGCAGTGTGGCTTTGACTCTGCCTTCTTCCTACTGCTCTTCTAGACTGTTAGGTAATGCATAAGAACTACTGTAGTATTTGAAATTCACTGTAATATATCCATAGACTGATATCAAAGTGTCGATGATTTAAAAAATTACATTTTCAGAAAATATATTTGGCACAGTATATCACCATGTTGTTCAATATCCTTGAAAGTCTGAAATGTTTTCTGAACACACAACCATTAAACCCTTTTAATTTACTGTGCATTGCAAGCTATTGTGAAAGAGAGGTTGTCAATCTAAAATTTAATCAATTTCATAATTGCTGTAAGTACTTTCAAGTAGTGAATTTTGGAACTTATTAACTGAAGTGTACCATGTGGTTATTGTAGGAGAGCATATCTACTTTGTTGATGAATTTTGTTGAATCATCCCAATGAATAGATGCAGCAGATACTGTGGTAAATCATATGCAAATAGGTTTGAAATACTACTGTAATTCATCCTCATGGAATGATGTGCCAGTGAAGCAATTCTAGTAGGCTTTAGAGATGTTCACAGATTCAGCACTGTCAGTATCCTTAAGTAGCTCAGATTCTTACAATGCTTGTAGGGAAGAAATATCAGATAAAAAAACAGTTAGAATTTTCAATTGGGTGTTGTCCCAGTCTTGTTATTAATAGGTTTTCTCTGCCCCCTTTTTTTTTTTTTTTTTTTTAAACGCTCTTCTCCAATTTCATCTTCTTACCTGAGGCTTCAAATTATCCATCTATTCCTTTCTATTGCTTATTCATTGCTCAGCTCTGGCTTCTATTATCCAACTGTAGATAAGGTGTGATTTGCTGTCGTGACAGTTCTAGGTTGATTGCTGTATCATCAGATTAAAAACATGATCTGCTGTGGTTGAGCTGATGGCAAAAGTACAAGGAAATGTCTACATGCTGAATAATAAGCCTTGGTTTCTTTATGCTTGGGCTTATATGTGCCCATAATGAAGGAATCTTCTATTAACGCAACAATCCCTCTCTCATGTAGGGCTAATTACAGCTATTATTCATAAACACAAAATTTAGGCAAGATCTACTCAACAGATGGTTTGTGTAGCAAGATGTATCTTTATGTCTCTTGGAGTATAGATAAAACTACTTGTGTGAGAAGGAAAATGAGGTGTGTTCCAAAAGAAAATATCTTAAGGGGGGATTAAAAGATGATAAAGTAGGAATTTACTGAAGAATTAGTCAGAAATGAGTCTCACACTGTGATGATTTATACAATGAAAATTATTTTCTGTCAGGTTGTCCTTGTATCATGCATTTACTGTAATCCAATGCTAGTATCCTCATGCATGATATGATCCATTTAAATTATTATTAATGAGTTTTGCAGCATGTTTTGCAATTCTCAAAATTTATCATAAAATTAATGGAAAAAAAATCCAAAGTGGAAGTGTAATTTCATTTTACTCAGTGCATTACATGTTTGTTCTCAGTTGGAAAGTAGAAACTGTGGTCAATGAGAACAGTGTCTCTGCTGACAGGGCAGCAGAGTGCTTGTGCATCTGTCAGATGCTGATCCAGGGTCAGGCTGGATCCACCCAGGCTGGCTTAGAATTCTCATGAGATTGTTCCAACCCTGTGGCATCTGAAGATACCATACTTCAGCCTGTAATAGCTAAGGAGAAAATTTAACTAAGTCATGACTGCTTCCAACCCCCCCCCCCCCCCCCCAAATATGATAAAATAATATGGTCAATACACCCAAACAGTTATTTTGTAAAGAACTGTCCACTTTGAATATCTATCTATCTATCTATCTATCTATCTATCTATCTGCATATATATGTCTGCATACATTGCCCTCCCCTTAATTAATTTCTATGCAGACAGGAGAATGGATGAGGTTATAAGCCTGGATGGAGAAACTTACACCAATAACCAAAACTGAAGCAGAAATCATTATTTTGAGATACCATTGGGTATCCTCAACTGCATCTCATGATGTAGTCAGGAGAATATCTTTTTGAGCAAAGAGACAGAGATCAAACTAATTACCACTTACCACATTATTAGTAAGAGTTTTTGAGTAGTTCTGCAATAGGATGAACTCCCAGGTAGTTGTGGGTGGATTAATTGGGTGTTGTACAATAACTTTCCATCCCCTGAGATACCTTCAGGATTGTTACACCACCCATTCTTGGGACATGGAATACAGTGTTGTTATCCAGCTGCTGTGCACTGTAATCTGAGGGCTGTCTCATCTCTGTGGAAATGTTTATAAATTCTTCAAAAGTCAACGTACTCCAACTGCTCTTAATGTCTTATGTGCATGTTTTCAGTGATCTGTGTTTTTTCATTGGTTTGCATAAATTGTTTTCTCTAGTTGCCAGTATTTTTTTGGATAATTCATAATAAACTGCCAATTAAGGTAGAGTGTCCTTGTTTTCCAATGCTTTTCCACTTGGTTCCTATCAGCATATCCTGTTGCCTCCCAAATATGCTCAGTGACACAAAACCAAGTTAATGGAGCGGAGACTCGGATGTGAAGCATTTGTCTCCTCTGACTGTCTGTATGTGATATGTACCACACAGGACTTCTTTTTCCTGATACCAGGTGTGAGGGCACTTAAGGTCTAACAGATTTAAGCAAAGGTGCCACATTTATCTCAGCCCATCTTCACATCCTGCAGTATCAGTATCTGATCTTTGGTAATGGGCTTCAGCTGCAACTGGACACAGGGAAAACGAGGATCTCATAAGACAGGAAGAGATCCTGTTCAGATCAATACACTTTCAGTCTTTGAATTTAGAGCACTTTTCTTCACTGGAAGGATTGGAAGGATAAGTAAGAGAAGCTTTGTCTTTCCTCCTTCACACCCTACCTTTCCTCTATGGAACAGTGGATGTGTCTTCCATGTGAGTCAATGAGCATCCACACTTGACAAGAGTTCTTGGCTTGACATCAAGGGGCACACCCTTTCCTGATGATTCCATTAAGAGTGCTATCCTGAATTTTATGGCAAGCACAGTATTGTAGCACTGCTGTCTCATACTTTCATACTCTTTGTCATACTTTTTGAACTCCTTGGAGCATTTTGAACAGCTGAATAATATGAATCCATTTTTTTCTAGTCTCTCACCAGGGGAAGGAAAATGGTCAATAAAATATTTTTTTTTTACTTGGGTGTTTTTTAACTTTTGTGCTATGTAGGGAAGGGAGAAAACTAAGAAATATTTCAAGTAAATAATAGTTATATAGTTACAGCTAAAAAAAGCTGTGCTGCATTGTATACCACAAAGCCAAGGGGAAAAACCTAATTCCCTGGCTATTTGTTCTGCTAGTATCTTGAATTACTAGTTTTTGGGACTACAAACAATGGATGTGAAGTAAAGAAGCCCAAGGAATGCATTGAGGATTGAATCCACTGTACCAATATAAATTCAGAAATAAATAACTGATTTCTGTGTAGGGCAGACTGAGAAGTAGGAAGAGATTAAATATGCAAACTGATGAGGTTTGGGGCCTTAAAGACTATTTTTTTCTTTATACTAGCCTACAGTTTTAGCTCTGCAAACCCATTTCCTAAGGCTTTGGAATGACTTTTGAAATTTACACAGGGAAATAGAAGACGACATAGTAGCTGTGTTCTGTGCCTACTGATTCCTGTGTTCTGTGCCTTGAAGAAGGCCTGGATAATATTTATTCTGCTCTTGTTCTGGTCTAAAGCAGAAGGAAAGCCTGCAGGTGTAAGGTACTCTTCCATGACTAGGAATGCAATGGTGCCCTCTTGTGTGAAAGTGAAATTTTAACAGCAATGGAGACTGCCAGAAAGTCCTAAAATTAAAATCCTAAAAATAAAGTACATGTGAATACTTTGAGAGTGCTCACAATATGCAGGTAATGGTTTTGAAAAAAGTTTATATAAACTATTAGTTTAGCCATGATCTAGCAAATCTAATTGATTAAAAACAGTATTAATCTAGGTGTGTTCTGCTAGCCTTAATTGTTAGAAGTGTGATTGCTTCCTGTTGTGTGTTAACATTTCCCTAAGCCTAGAGATTTATTCCAGCCCCCTACACTGCTCATGAAGCCAGCAGCTATGTTGGCTGTATGAAAGTCTGAGGCAAAGTGCTGGCTTTGCTGCTCAGTGGTGACTTTCTCACTGATTTCAGGAGAGCTGGAACTTCCCCTAGAGTGCTTGCTCTCCCCAGACATCCTGTGTGCAATGTGTTTTCTCTGCCCTTGTGTTTGCATTTGCAGGTGACATTTTTAACAGCTTCTGCCATGATCCTCCAGCAACTTTATCTTCTATGGTACTGAAAGGAATGAAGGTCTCGACAGTGATGAGATGTGTCCAAGGAAGCCCATGCTCTCTTCATTTAAACATTAAAGGAACACTGAGTCTGGATGGTAGGAACCAGCTTTTCTACCGAGCCCTTCTGTTCACTTTTTGTTTATGGCCATTCAGACAAAATTTGTTCCAAAATTGTAATATTTGGGACCAAGCTGTTTTCATGTAATGTTATCAGAAAAATATTTGTGAAAGCATTTTACTTCAAAACAGGATGATGTTGTGACCCTTCTCAAGTGAATGAGGACTGAGATAATTAATTGTGCCTTCCAACATAACACATGTAACTTGCCCTCTGCCAGTGCCCCAAGCACACAGCTGCCCTTTTCTTTCTTGCTCTGACATCCATGCAGGCACACACACTAATTCTGTCTGCTCTGATAATCTGGACATGAGTGACTGCCCCTACAGAAGGAGAAACAGTTTATTCATCTGAAGTTACAGTTCTGCACTAAAATAAAAGGAAAGTGCACAAACTTCCTGTGCATAGTCTATTTTCTAATACTTTGCCATTCATGTGCTTCACATGTTACCATTTAGATATTTCCTAGCTGCTTCACTCAGAGTTAATAAGTTTATTTTTTAAATTTGCATTTAAAGCTTCATTTATAGCAATCTGTATTAAATCCTTGTTCTTACTCTCATATGTGAGTTATATATAATGTCCCTTTTTTAGAGAGATAAAATACATGTCCCTTTCACTAAGAAGGAAAGCTTATGATATGGTGTATTTTAATTTACATTTTTGTTCTTCTTAAAGATGCTTAAACTAATTTTTTGCAATCTGTTCCTAACTCATTTCAGAGAATGTCCGTGGGCTGGAAATATGTTCTTTTTCACTGGACACACAGCAATCTCAGTGCACAAATGTGAGATTCACTAGGAAAAAAAGCAAGATGCTTAATGGAAAGAAGGTAAACTCCTTTTTTGTGAGGGAGTAATTTTTAATTTAAATGTTTACGAGCCTTTGGAAAAAATATATTTTGTATCTCTGTTATTTTCTTCTTATTGACTTTGTTAAAAACTACAATGAAACATATGCTTCAGCATAGCCAAATGGAATTCCCCAACAAAATGCCCTTTTGCAACATATAAATTCAATTTTTCACCATTTTTGTACTTCTTCCACTTACCTTTTGACAAGAGAACCTGTCTCTGCAGAGCCTAATTTTCATATCAGTCTTGCTAGCTTTCTTTTTGTGCTCTCCAAATTGTGTGGAAGCTTTTCTGACTCCAGTGTCTAGGAAGAACAATGCTACAGAGATTTTAAGTGTGTATTACTTCAGTCAATGGAGTTTACACTGAGGAAGCCAGACAGGTGCCTGAGCACTTGTGCTCATCTGTCCTAAGCCCTTGTAAGGGGCAGTATTTGTTAAGTGGAAGCATTTGTTATTGAAATTTGCAACTGGGGAAAAAAAACCACTCTTGACCAACTGTTTGAAAGGCAGAATTCTTGCAGTTACTGATGGATAATTGTTACTAATCCTATACAGAATGTGTTGCTTCATGTGCTTTGTACACCTTACACTGATTGCACGTGGAACAAAGTTCTCCCAAACTGCAACTGCAGTTTGCACTTGGTGTCATTTGATGATGGAACATCCATCCCTATGGCAATGCAGGGCCACCAGTCAGCAACCAGTAGCTTTTAGAGTAAGGCAAGTTTATAGGCAAGAATCAATAAATATATTTAATAAAATTTTCCTAGTTTCAGTTCAGGCTACCATGACTAAAATGGTGATATTTTTACCCTCCAAATGCTTTTTACCAAATAGGAGAGTATCCAACATGAAAATCTATGTGGAATTTAATAATTAACTGATAGCAGTGAGGGAATGACCTGCTATAATTGGACCTCAGCTTTTGTTTCTAAAATTACTTTCTGTCTCATAAACTGTTATTGTAATTAATACATTTTCTGAAGTTGCCACTAAATATTTAAACAGACCTTTTTTTTCCATTCTGCAAAAGTTTGTGCTTGTAAAATGCCTGTAGACTGGGGCATTTGATATTTTTATGCTTTTAGGATTATTTTTATGTTGTAGATATTTGGATTTCTAAAAGTGAAGGTGATAACAACATCCTGGATTAGAAATAACACTCTTTGAAATTCTTTATTAAGTTGTCTCTGCTTCTTTTACACTTCTAATGCTACCTTATTGACTGCTTAATGCTGCTTTTAAATGTAAATGTATCTGAACAAAGAACATTTCTTTCTTAAATATCTTGACCAAAGGTTTTTCTGTCTGGAAGTCACGTGTGAGCTCAGTTTTATAAATGTTTTAAACAGGTACAGGTACAATTCAATTGCATTGAAGTCAATGTAGCACAACACATCTATGTGACCATGAAAACTGTACCACATTACTGTGAAGTCAAGCTGAGTCAGCAATACTATGTTGAAGGTAGGAAAACATCTTAAATCAGATGCTTTTCAAGAAATAGCTTAAAAAAAAACAACAACAAACCCAAAACAAACAGAAGAAACAGAACAAAAAAAAATCCAAACCAAATCAAAATAAAAAAACAAACCACAACAAAAAACAAACAAACAAACCAAAAAAACCCCACAAAAAACCAAAAAACCCTCCTAAAGGCAAAAGCACATCCAAATCAGGTTCTGGGATACACTGACCTAACTGATGGTAGATCACATACGGCAGGGCCAGTCTTAGTTTACGTTTCAGTGATTTTTTTTTTTTTTTGTTAGCAGATAAAGGTCTTGACTTGCTATAAAACCCAGAGTTTATATCTAAAAGTATGTAGAAAACTGAATTTACACTATGCATTTGTCCCAGTTGCCCTTCTTGTGAGTGGCATGTGCTCTTTCTCTGCCTGCAGGTTCAGCCCTGCCTGCTCTCTGTGCCTCAGATGGAGCTGCTCTGCATGGGTGGCCCAGGGGTGGCTTCAGAAGCTGAGGAAAGCTTAATAAGAAAGTCTATAGAAATTCATTTTTACTTTCATTAATTAGCTGTTCTATAGCCTGTTTACATGTAACTGGAACAAATTAGGTAGCATTTTCCCATGTTTTTAGGGTGAAGTGCCAACAATTTTTTTACAAATTATGCCATATGGATACAAAAATAGATTCAGCACCATATAAAATTTTGTGCACACAAAATAGATTCAGCACAATGGTCCAACCAAGATACAGTGCAGCCAGGGAAGGAAAAATCAATAAATGACATGAGACCCCTTGTTCTATCCCATGCCTGGGATTGTCCTGCCTTCCCATCTCCAGAGCCCATGGATGGGTGGTTCCTGCCCTTGCCCCATGGTACAGTGCCATCCCTGCCATATGGTTTGACACTTTGGTACAAGTAAGGCCATTTTGTGCTTAAAAAGGACAAAAATTAAATAAATAAAATTAATTATCTTTTATAAGAAAATTAAAGAATTTTCTTATAAATCCCGATTCACTGTTGAAATATATAAGTACTTTTGTGAACAAGTGGAGAAACCAAGGTTTTATAAAGACCAGTTTTAACAAATTACCAGGGTCAGTGAACAAATGAAAATGGGAAATATTTTGTGGTGGAAAAGAACTCAGTGGGGAAATTGAAGTGCTGCTCCAATACTGTGTTACACAAGGAGGGGTGAAAGCAGCACATGAAAAATTGTTTTAACGTTTTTAAAGAGTTAAGTTTTAGAGATAAAAATACCAGATGTTCTGAAAGCATTGCTTGGCTTCTAATTCTGGTAAGCTCCCTAGGAGCTAGATAGGGTGATTCTTTCTGAGGCTGGAGTCAGAATAGCAAAAGTACAGAGTTCTTGATAACAGAGAAATAAGCCTGGTAAATAATGGGAATTGTTTTTTCAGGAAAAAGTAACTGAAATTAATATTATTACTCAAATTATCATTAGGTTCTAGGTAAGGAAGTGTGGTGCTAAACCTCAGCTGCAGCCTTAACTGCTGATGAGGTTTCCCAGTTGAACCCCCAGACTGGGGAGATAGTTCTTTAAGGCATATTGTGATATAATCTCTGTGTGTGGGAACAGCACTTCTTTTTTTTTTTTTTCTTTTTTTTTTTTCACCATTTATCTACAAGTGTATGTATATCTGCCTTTAAAAAGGGGGATGAGAGGCTTCCTGTTGGGAAACATTCCATGCTATTGGATAATTTGGCAGTTTGTTTACACAGTTATGTGAATAAAGCAACACTGAGACAAACTCTCTTCTACTTTGCAGATTGCAGAAACAGTGATGTGGGAAAATATATTCCAGCTTGTTCAGGTGAGCTGATCTATGCAACTTAGAGCTGGGAGATATTTCTAGTGACCTATACAATGACATATTTTCATACTTAAATGAGCAGGGATAAAAAACTGTGATTTCCAACTACTGCTACTTATAATTACCATGTAGTTGATAGGTAATGCTCTGGAAATGTATTTCTGTGTATTTCTATTGAAATAAATGGTAATGTTCTGCAAATATACTGTGATTGAAAATGCTACATGGGAGGTAAAGGTTTTGATAGTCTGTTTGATTTCTAAACTTTTGGAAATAGATTTGTGTTCTTTTAATGCACTTTGGCTTGCTGGTTTTATGTTTTGTCTAGAGACAGACCTCATAAATAGATTGAAATTATTTTGCCAAACTGCTATACTGCTTTTGGTATACCTGTGAATGTATGTTTAAAAAATATCCTCTCACACATTACTATCTATCTACTATCTACTATCATTTGTCTTCCATAGTTGCACAGATTCTTTATGTAAGAAAATGACCATCTTGGAATCATCAGCCCTTATAGTGGTAGTATTAGAGTGTATATTTCAAATATTTGTACATAAACTACATAAGATTTCAAGTACTAAGGTTGAGGTAAAATTGGAAAGGTGTCTTGGCCTCTCAGTATTATAAGTGCTAAGCTAAATTATGTTGAATGAAAATTATATGTCATACAAAAGAACATGAGGACTATCAGGGTATAAAAGTAATAATAATTTCAAACATTCTAGGTAAGAATCTATAGATGTTGACTTTCATCTCCATCAAGTTATGAAATATATTCTGTACTTTTATAGACAGATAAAATAGAAAGAATAAAGTATAAAGAGACAGATGTAATGATTTTGTGCTTGATTTTATTTTTTTTTCAGCTGGAAAATTAGATTATAATTTAGACAGGGCGAGGCAAATTGTAACAGTGAATGTATCCAACTTTCCCCGAGATCAAGACTATTACGTTCGCCTGTGCCACAAATGGTTTACCTGTGAAGATGTTGGGGCATTTGCTGTGGTGAGTTAAACTCATGGTGCTTTGGGGAAATGGTGGGGGGTTGATATTTTATCCCTGTCCCTCCGCCCTCCTCCTATTCCCCCACTGCTAGCTCATATTCTGGAGGGCTTTGGGCTAGGATTATATCAGGAAAGGGGAAGAGACCCAAAGAGGCTCCTTACCTAGGATTGTTCCAAGGCTTTATTCTTGAAGGGATTCCAGGGGCAAGAGAGAGCCAAGGAGGTGAAAGAGGCAAAGAGGCAAAGAGGACGAACAAGGAAGAACAGGGGTTTATGTAGACCCTCTGTCCCAGGATAGATAAGCTGGCACTGAGCCAATTGGTCAGAGATAACAGGGGAAGGTAGGGTCACATCACACAGTTACAGCTTTGGGGCTCCTTTTGGGGTAAACCCTCCCCAGAGGGATACAACAGGGGGTGCCTTGCAAGTGGCAATGCCCATTAAAGTTATAGTCAGAGGAAATGCCATCTATGTCTATATCTGTATCATCTGTATCACCTATATCATCTATATCTATATCTATATCTGTATCTACCTATATCTGTATCATCTATATCCATATCTATCATTTAGCTTGCTTACAAGTCGTTTACTGTCCTGGATTTAAGACCATCTTTTTCATTTCAGATAAGAGGAAAGGAATCATTTAAATCCGTTTCTCTGAAATATTCTCAGCTACTCCCTTGTCTTTGCATTGAGGTAATAAAGTCTGGAATTTAGTATCTGTTTGTGTTTCTGATTAAAGAAATTTTATCAGGCATTTGTGCTAAGAAGGGAGGAAAAACCTGAAGAAAAAGGTTCTAGACCCAAGTTTTTGACTAAGGCTTTTTTTGACCTTATGTAAATGTAAGGATTTTTAGGAAATGCTAATTAAAACATGGCAATCAGAAGAAAAGAGGATAAAATTTACAATAATTTATGGAATGTGTTGTGTAATATTCTTTTGACTGATTTTTTATAGACAGTGAAAAGACAGAAGACTCAATCTGACAGCATGTCAGCAGTATTTGATGTAGTATTGGATGAGAAACAGGAATTGAGGAAACTGAGAGCGAGAAGATTCGAGTGGTAGACAGTACTTGGCTGCAGGGCCAACTCAGCAGCTCTTGTTGGAGCTGGGCCTGTGCTGGTAGGGAGGTTATGTAAGGACAACACTAAAAGTCATTCTCATGCAAATGCTTTCGTCATCATTTTTTTTGTCATCAATGGCATGGGTACAAGTGCAGGAATGTGGATTTACTGGAACACAGTTGGGACGTGCAATCAAAATGGAAGAGGGTCAGGTCATTGGAAGAGACTAGAGATCTACATATGTGACATAACTGAAGGACAATGAAGTGTAAAGTATGAAGTGCAAGTTCATGCACTTGCTCTAATAAAAAGAATTCTTCTGTAATGCGAGTCCTCATTTAAAAACAACAATGGAAGAAAAAAGATCTGGGTGAAATAGTTGATCACAGGGTGATTAACTAGCTTGCTTCCATGATGTAAGCGTGAAAAAAAGTCTAGTGAGTTAGATTGTTCCAAGCTAACAGGAAAGTATGGGCAAGGCCTTCTTTGAAATACTGTAAGGAATTCTTGTATCCATATTCAAGAAAGATTAATTCAAAAGGAAAGTGTACATAAAAAATCTGTAATGGTTGGAGAATGAAGAGACTGTTTTACAAAGGAGATTCAAGTACCACGTTTCCATTAGCCTGGTAAAACACATGCAAAGAGAAAATATGTTTGCTGTGTAAATATAGATCAGAAGAGTCACTTATAAGGAAAAATAAGTTTTTTAAAAAATCCATTCTTGTAATGAGAATGAAGGGGGACAAACTTAATTCCATTAATATCTTCAGGTTTGTTACAGATTTTTCTGATAACCTGAGAAGTGAGATTTTGAAATGTTTTTTATACAAGGAATAAAAGGTCCCAAACAAATATAAAACTATCTTGATAACATAGAAAGATACTATGTGAACCTAGTTTTCTCTCTGAATTTTGGGGTTGGATTTACCTTGCAGATTATGATATCTAAATGTAGATATCCAAATAGAGATATCTACATATGAATTAGATGTCCAAACTCTTAAAGTCAATGCAGATCTAATTAATGCAGTCAGTTGCTCAACTGACCAAAGGTAGATAGCCCTTTTGGGATGTGCTGGACTGCACTATAGATTCCACTGGCTGCACTGGCTAGGTCTTCATATGGCTGCTGTGATAGTAATTTGGGCACTTAGATGTGGGACCTAAAATCACATACCTAAAAATGCAAGCTGAACCACAAAGTCTCTTCCAAGTCTAAGGGTTTTTTCATTCTACTCTGAAAATATGAGGCCACTAGGAAAGTAATATTCCTCTCAGTGTATACACAGAAAATTCTGCACTAGGATTGCTGAGCAAACAGATGGGAGCTCCAAATAAAAGAAACATATGCACATGAATCTACATAAATAGGGTATAGCAGCAGCCATGCATATATATACTTGAAGATTGGGTTAAGTGTCAGTTTTTAGATTTTAATGATGCATCCTTTAGCATTGCCCAGGCCAGGAGATCTTATATTATGATTATTGAATGTTTTGAGACCCCTAGAAAGTAATGCCACTGTAAGAAACTTACTGAAAATCAAACTGGAAGACTTCCTGAACAAAATTGGGCTAAACATACAACTTAGAAATAGCAGGAATATAGTATCAGAAGGGATTACCTTAGCTCAATGCCTCTAATGATGAACAATAAAATGAAATTATAGTGCCAAACTTATTTTTAAAAATTACTTACAAAGTTTTCTAGCAAATACAGCATCCTCATCTTTAGTAGAAAAATTTTCTCCCACATTCTACCTGAAATGTTAAAAGCATGTGTGTCTGACAACCTCTAATGTCCACTGTTTGGTTGTAGGGTTGGCTGGCACTTCCAGATGCAAGGAGGATACAACTTTGCCCCTTTGAAAATGGCAAGTACTGTGTGATTACTCTTGATAGGAGTGGCTTTCAGCAGCTCTCGTAGTATGTCACAATTTAAATTAATCTACAGTGAAAATCATGTATTGCAAAACTTCAAGGAAATCATCATACTGGTTTGTTTTACTGTGGGTAGATAACTTACTTGCAGACCAAATAATTCACCAAATTTATGCCCAACATAAACACTAAGTAACTAAACCCACATTTTCTTAAGTGACACACAAATTGGCCAGAAGGAATAAAAGGTCAGCTTAGAAACGAGCTGAGTGCTTGAAGAGTGTCATTTGAAGATGTCAAATACCCAGCTTAACAGAGGAAGCAGGGAGTTGAACAAGGAGACAGTTAACTATATATGTGTGTTCCATGCTTAAGGGGAAATTATTCCAGCAATGTCAGAATTTGGTCTGAGATGAGAGCTGAAAAAGAAATTGTCTTATTTACACACATATGAAAGTAAATGTTTTACCAAGCAAATAGAAAAAAATGTGGCCTAAAAAGTGTTTTATTGTGTTAAGTCCAAGATTTTGGTTTTAAGCACGTGGTGAGGTGCCAGACTTAAAAACAGTGTTGATTCCTGTCTGGACCTTTTGAATAATGTTTTCCCTCTCTCTTTGTGCACAGATACACAGGTGCTATGGGACAATATTGTTTATAACCCATCAACACAAACCCTTGCTTGGGAGCCAGCCTGTCCTGTCCTTGTCATGGTTAACCTTTGCAGGTTCACCAAGTCGAATGACCATTGTGAAGATATAGAAAACTCTTTCAAAAACTCTCCTGAGAAAGTAAGAGCTATGTGGATTAATTCAAACTATGAGACTGATGGGCATCACCAAAGGCATAATGTGAATAACTAGACTTTGAATAAATGAAGTTCCAAATTCCTCTCCTCTGATACTTAAAACTATTCATAATCAGAGTCTGTTCTTGCACATTAATCACATGATTTATTCAAAATGGTCACTGACTCATTATAAAGAAATAAAATATGGAGATGACTGGGCAGCTAGTAATGTTTGCTAAGTTCTTTGGGGTAAATAGGATCTGCTTTTTATTTATAATTCATGTCAGATTCCCTTTAAAGTAAGGGAGACAGACACATTGTGAGGACAACTCTTATCTGTAGATAGGCATAATAGGTTGGAGGGATTTCTCTCTGATGGTACTGCTTTCTTTTTACTGTCACAAGGATCTATTGTGATTAGATCAGATTTAGATATTTAACATTTAGACATTGAAAATGTAAATGAGGTGAAGCCAAATCTCTTTAAATATTTCTGGAGACATAACAGTACTTTGGTAGGGCACAATTGTTTTTTAATTATGATTTTTCTGAAGTGCTTTCCTCAACCTGGTCCAATGGCTTGAAATTGTGGGTGCTGAAATATTGTGTTCCTTAATTCTTCCAGCACTTATTTTCTCAAATTGAGAAGGCTTTTCAAACGTCTATGTCTTGAATAGCTTGACACTTCAATCTGAAATCTGATTATACTGAATGCTCTGGGGTTTTGAGGTTCATTAGAATTCGTTTTATCATGGAAAGTAAATTTCAGGCTTGCCTGATTGTGGAGAGAAGACAGTAAACTCAAAGTAACAACTGAAAAGGCAAATAAAGTCAAATACAAGGTACTAATTTTGAAACTTTTGGATTAATATTATTATTTTGGTGACATGACTGGGGAGAGGATGGGGCTGACTCAAGACTGTCGAATGTTTTTGCGATTAGGAACTCCTGGCCAAGCCTTTAGTGATTGTTCAGATTCGTCATTTGTGAGTTCCAGCAAAGCTTTGATCTTGAAAAAACAGATTAATTTAATTTTAGATGTGAGTGATCCCTGTGGGATCTGCTGGCAACAACTACAGCTCATTGCTTGCAGGAGAGAAAAAGAAAACAAAGAAAATAAGACTAAAATGAGGTCTGGCTGGTAATGGTTGTATCTGTTACCAGAACAGAACCCAACTTTATTATGAAGTATGAGTGTTTTTCTGCATTTACTTATTGCATTTAATGGCTGAACATTAATATTAATCATAGAACCATAGAGTATCCTGAGCTAGAAGGGACCCAAAAAGATCATCAACATTCATGGATAGAATGAATTCCCTTTTTTCCCTCATTAATTCTGACAAGTTGGATGTTGAATTTGGTCCATTTACTGTACTGTAAGCCTGAAAATCATCTCTGTAGTACGCTGGAAACCACTGCAGATTTCTCAGAGCCAGCTGCCCTGTAAATCTACACAAGGACACACAAGGACACACAACTCTGATACTGTGCACATGTGCTGACTTAGGCACAAAAGCTGCATCACTCCTCTTCGTGGTGGCTGGGGCTTTCTCTGTCAATGACAACACTGTCTCCAGGTCTGAGCAGATTCCTACAGAACTATCTCCTGGGTCACTGTTACGTTCTCAAAAGAAGTTAGAGGAAGGAAGTGTTTGGCTGTGTATTGTGCTCAGTCACTTGAGCAGCAAGTTTATTTAAGTAGGGTCACTTGTATGGGTAGCAATTGTTTATATAAGACAAGACTTTTTGTGGTGAAGCCCTTGGTGGGTAAACAGCTGTTAACTGAGAAAACAACATTTTGTGGATTGCTTAAGTGGATTTCTAAAATTCAGCCTATGTTTCACTGTTCTGAAATATGGGTATGGAAAATTGAAAGATTTCTCAACTGATGGTGGAATACTTTTGGATGTATGTTTAATTGTTCTGCTGAGTTGTTCATGAGTGGCAAATAAGGGATTGAAACAAGACGACTGTGTAATCATAATTTTGCACAAGCCACCATGCAACCAATTAATTTAGCTCTAATGGGTCAGGCTGACCATAAAAAATGCTACATGTTGCAGATAAAAAGAAGTGAACTATTCAGTAATTCAAAGCAGCAGTTTTTTCTAACCATTTTATGTGCTTAACCTCCTGGGATGTTTATGAAGTGAACAAACCATTTGCCTTCTCAGTAATCAAACCATGAAAATTTTCAGTAGTTGATTTTGTGAAACTGGTTAATAAAACTAGCTAATGCTGAGTGCTCTGTCTTCCAGCAGGTTAAATATTCTCGTGTGGACACTCACCCAAGACTTTGCATGAAGGTAAAGGGATTTCTTTGTAAATACATATTAACTGCCCTTCCTCTGTCTCTAAAGAAAAGAGAGCAGCTGGTGTTCTTTATGATCGATATTTTGTTTCGTGGCTCTGACAAATGGGAGTTGAGAATGAAGGAAAAGTGTAGGATTAGATTAGATGGTGATTGTTTTGAAGTCAACAGCAATGACTGATAGGACACAGGTCAGATTGTGCCCTTCATTTTTTCTGTTTAATAAAACCAAGGAAAAAATGGTTTTGGTCAATGCAAACTCTGAAGAATGCACTAAACTTAACATATAAAGTTTTTCAGAGTAAATATTTGAAAATAAAATTATCAGTGCAGTACACTTAATTGAGAATCTCTTACTACTCTGAGAAAAAAATGCCAAATAAGGCTAAAAGAGACATACTATTGTTTTCTTTTAGAATACTGTTAAGTCATTGGAACCAGATGTTTCTGTAAAATATGCATGATTATAAATACCTGAAGAATTAGGGGATCTAATTTAAGTCAAAGGTTGGAAGATATCATAAAGCAGGAAAGCTTTGAAGTAATCTCCTGCAGCTTTCTGGAATGCCCTGAACATCACTAGCTGAATATTTTGTCACAGATAGAAATGGAAAATTCAGTTTTCCTAACAGATTTTTCTGCTTTCAGTTTACAACCAAACGAGGATCTTGGATTAAATGTCCATTTGCTCATGGAGAATTTCCAGGTAAATATATATTTTTAAAACTGCATAAGGTTATATTGTGAAAAATATTTAAATCACTAGATATGAGCTGTCTCTTTTAAGTGAGATGTGTTCACAAGGCTGTAAATTGTAAACTATGTCAAAGAGATTTGACAGCTTGTTACTTCTATGTATCCTCAGTAGATCTAGTGTTCATCTGTATAAAAAGTAACTTGTAGGAAACAAAATAATTACTTGCATATTGTTCAATAGCACTTAAAAATACAAAAAGGTTTTATTTTAAGCATAAATTTTAGAATATAATGTATGGTCCTTGTACATCTAAAAGTAAGTCTTTTCCCCTAATATCAGCCTGGAAAATGAGGACTGCTGCAGTTGCAGAACAAATACAAGTTTTTTTCACATCGCAAACCAAGGCACAGTTCTCAGTGCTTGTGTGTAACAGGACACAGATGGCTTCATGTGAATCTCTTGGGATGCACCATTCAGTCTCTGTGGTTTGTATATACTACTTCTTAAACATTGTAAGACTTTTAAGCATACCTAACTTCATTCATTTATTATTCCATTTATTGTTCTGCAGCTTGAATCCATTAATAAGCCATGTACATATTGGAACAATTACTGGAACATTTTAAAAGCATGTAGCTCTAAATCTGATCCCACACTGAAACAAGAAATAAGTAAAGATCCGGAAGTCAAATGAGTCACATCAAAGGATATGACTATTGAGTGGAACCTTAGTATAATTTTAATGTCATTTTTGTAGTGTGAGATTTGTATTATGTATATAGCAAGTGTTATTGTTAATATTTCATACATGGGTCACTGATATTGCTGGCCTGGCAAATCACACATCATGAAAGGTAAGACTTGAGGCATCAATCTGTGATGAACTCTAAATGTCACACCAAACTCAACATGCAAAAAGGGTTGGTTTTCAGCCAAATTATCTTTTTGAGCCAGCTGATTGTGTGGCTACACAACTACTTCTTCCAACAAAGTGGGGACAGAGTGGGAAAAGATTATGGGAGGGTGAGATTTCAGTTTCAGGCAGCAGCTAGTCATAAGAGCCTCATTCCTGTCTTGCAACTTAGTCTACATCCCACACATTTTCAGTGCAGCACTGTGGTTTGCCCTTTAACCCTGCCTATCAGTTACCTTGTTGGCCCAAACTGTGATCTACTGAGAGACACATCTGGAAAGTGAAGTCAAAGAGCAAAAGAGTGACCATAGCATTATTTTTCAAACAGAAGAATATTAGCAGGGTAGATCCTTTCCATGCTGAAAGACATCCATCTGGTTCAGCAGCCAGCTCCTCAGTAGTCTCATGTCCACTGCTAAATATGTGCTCCTGCTGTCTGCTTCACTGACCAGGTACATGAGATGGCATATGAAGAATTTTGAGAAATTTGAGAAATTCAGATATTGTGATTTGGATTGTTACTCCTGCCTGTTGACTTGGTTCTGCTGTAGGGGGATGTGCTTTAGAGCAAACAAGCATAGCTCCTACATCTGTCCTCTCTTCAAGGTATATTCCAGCTGTACTTATTTGCCACTACACAGAGACACAATGCCACCATGCCTTTTTCAGCTACTTCTGATTCTTCTAGTGAGAAGGATGCACATACCAGGGCTTAGCTGATGACCAGGCAGTTATGAACAAGGATTTCTTAAACATAATGGGCTGGACACTGAATGCTAAATTTGTTTTCTAATGAATCAGTTCAGAGTGTTTTTGCACCTCTGGTGCTGAATGTTAACAGAATAGCTGTTAAAAACAGAGTTTTCCAACTCAGCTCAATCTAAGGACATGCATAAGTGGAAGATGATGACTTGCTGCTCTAGGAGATCCCAGAGCTCAATAATCATGGGTAAAGGCCTGGGAAAAAATAGCTACCCTAATTAACATGGAACACAGAGGCCATTGGTGGTAATATCAAGAGTCTGTCCTAATGGGAAAAGCTGTGTGGAAAGTGCTGTATTACTGGCAGAGATGGAGATCTGTATGGTAGAAGAGTTGTCGACACTCAGGGAACATTCAGTTTCCTGGTCTTCACTTCAACTGGTCTATTTCACATTAAATCTGTGGAGTTTATACTTTCTGTTTTTAAAGGTTCCCGGTGTGAATTGCTAAGTGAAAGGGGTAATGGTGGAGCACCAATAAATCACAGTTAGATATTGAAGTGTGTGTTTCATGAAGGCACTGATGCATTTAAAAATGCTGTTTTCTTCCCTGTGGTACAAAGCTGTTATGTCCTCTGCTACTGTGACAGAATGGGACCCCACATAAATTACATACAGTTCCTGTCTCAACACCATAAGCAGTATAGACAAAGTTTTCATCAAGACCTAACTCTGTGTTCCCAGAAACCAATACTGATCCTCTAACTACGAATTCCTTTTCAGTTGCGCTTGAAAAAAAAAAAAAAAATTCCCCCAAATTACTTTAGGAGTTTGCCATGCTGAAGAGAGTGGTGTGGGATTCATAGCTATTGGTGGAGTAACAAACATTATTTTGTGGACAAACCATAATCAATCAAATATTAAATGTCAAGCCAGTCATTTAGGACACTTTTACCCTAAGGCTCAGCTTGTTCTCTCGGTACAATGGGATGGGAAGTCCAGAAGAACTGTAAAGACAGGGTCATTCCTTCAGCTCTTTTCACACCAGGGAAAAGAAGTGAAGAAGACGGGAGGAATCAAACAGTGGGGAGGAGAGTGTTGTCCTTATGATGCTTCATAAAATGCAGTAAATTTAGTCCTCTTCCTGTGCTGTCATACTGCGCTTGGCAAAACTACACCTGCTGCTTATGATCATTGAGATCTGGGGTCATCTCTGGAAATAAATAACCTTCCATTAATTTTCTAATACAGAAGAACACATAGCATTATTGGAAACCAAAGCAAAGAGCTGGAGAGACACAGTATGTTTTCATTCTTCCAGGGTATGGAAAATAGTGATTTTCAATTTCTCTTTTTTTACTCATTAGGGAGATCATGTTTCAATCACTATGTCACAGGAAATGTGTGAGTCAACAATTTGCATTCAGGTATGTGTCTTGCTTTTGCCAGGTACCTGTACAAAATAAACTAATAAACAAATCATTAAGAAAACAAGCAAACCAGCAGGTACTCTCACTGCTTTCTCCTCCCAGCTAAATCTGATTACTGTGCAAATCGAGTTGGCAAAGAGCATTATTTATAGCTTGGTATGCTGCCACCACCTCTCTTTGAGATGACATTAATTAACTGAGAAGTTGCTCTCCGTGATCTTGCTCCTTTGTCAGTGGCAGATAAAAGGATATCATGAGGATATTGCTAATTCTGTCTTTATATGTTCCTTCATAAAAAAAATAATCTGAGCTATCAAAAGATCCAAGTAAATAATAGATGAAATTTCAAAAATTGACATTGACTAGAAAAGGTGAGGCATGTAGTAAACAGCACAGCAAGTGCATTGTGTCCTAGAATTAGCACTCATAAAAGTAGAACTGAGCAAATTATTTCTGACATTTCTGCATGCTATTTCCATAGCTGAACTTTATTAAGAATTTTTTTTTCATAGAAAATGAGCATGAAGCTGATAGGTTTATACCTCTCTGGAGTTAATGTTCTCAGCAGACACTGAGAGAAATGAAAGTGAGAGTAGAGCTCTGAGGCTCCAGAGCTGCCCTGGAAGGCCCTGGGAAGAAAGAGGCAAGATGAAAGTGAGATTGGCAAGAGCCTTCTGAGTAATGAGAGTTCTTTCCCTATTGAGAAATGAAATTTAGGGAGGAGACTGATAATTTCCTGCAAGAATTATTTATTTTGTAAATAAGTCATTATCTGTCAGACAACAATCACAAGAAATATGATTAGCTCTATCATTTGGAGACCTAAAAGTGATTGCAATTCAACATACACTAGACCAGCAATCTCCATATATGTATATTTAAAATGCAGTCACTTGAATAAACTAATAAAGCAATCACATTTTTGTCAACACAAGTGCTTAGTAACAGTTCTGTGGAAAGGGGAATAAGCCTCAATTCTTTCTTTTAAAAGGGCTGGAGAACAGATGTGGATTATTCAGTTCCGCTGCAGATCTGTGATACCTACTGTGGTAAGTACACATGGTAACAAAAGAAGCTTTGGGTCTTGATTCTATAGAAGAGAACATTTCAGGTGAAGTGTGTTTTCATTGGAAACTGATGTGGGATTCACCTGACTGAATGTACATGTGTGCATGAGAGCTAGATATGCTCAGATTCCTTAATAGACAGTGGATTCATATACCTAATGAGCTACTTTAATTAGCTCTGCAAGGGCAACTTGTGTGGCTGGCTGCTGCCTCTGCTTCCTGGGTGAATATTCCAGCCTGTGCCAGGTTCTGTGTGTCACCCCTATATTTACCTTGCTGTCAGCATATGAGGTAACTAATTAAAAACACACCTTGGCAAGAGGCACACACTGCTGCCATTGCAGTGACTGCAGCACAGCCCTGCTGTCAGCTCCCACCTCTGCAAACGGGACTGCAGCATTTCCTTCCACTTCCCAGCAAACAAAAATTTGCTTCTGGATATTATTACTATGATCATTTCAGGTACACTCAGATACACTATAGAGTCAGAATATTCTAAAATCTTCAATCCCTGATAATAAGATGTTGTAGAAATTAATGAGTTCAGAGCAAACTAAGGCTGTGGGGTTTATGGTGGATTGGGGTTTATGGTACAGCAGTGGATTGACTAACTTAGAAGTCTAAAAGGAATCATGCTGAGAGCAGCCTCAACCTGAGCATTGCCAAAAACAGTTCCTCAAACTCACACAACCAACCAACCAACCAACCAACACCCCCTTCTAGTCACTACAAATATAGTAAGTCCTGTGGCAGATTTTCCCTGTTCTCTATAAATGCCTGTCAGTTAACTACAACTTTAGATTTGGAAGCCTGATAATAAAAAGAAGGGAGCTTGAATTTGTAGTCTGAATGTATTTCCTTGTGTAATCGTTCATATCACGCCAGTTCAGGTTTCTTCACTGAAAAACTTGTAACAAGCCCACTCAAGATGAATAAATTAAATAATCAGAGTGTTGTGGTTCATACAGTGTGGATGCATTTTCATTTTATTCATATTTTCCATTTAAAAATGCAGAGTATGACAAAAGCATGTAAAATAATTAAAAGCTCTAGAGATGGCAGCCTTGGAATTTCCCTGCACATCATAGTAAGAGAGAATGGAAATAGCAGAATGGCAAAAGCTGATTAAATAACTTTTTGGGCATAATATTCAGTTTAAATATTGGACTTTTTGTCACAAGTTTGTTTGTTTGTTTTCCTTGTTTTTTGTTTTGTTTGTATGTGGTTTTTTTCTGATTAGGAATTTGTAGAGATTCAGAAAAAAATGGAGAAAATGTGCACTTATCAAGAATATCAGAACTTTAATACGTGATCACTGTGTTTGTTGTACATTAACCTCATGCTTCATGGATTCTGACATAATTTATGGTTTCAGGACAATATACATTAGTTGGTAGATAAATCCATCTCTGTCTGTGGACCAGGGCTCCTTAAACCTCCCTGTAAGGATGATGGTACAAGTCAGTGTCAGAGGCTGGACACTGAACTGGGGTTGGTCTGTCTCACTGTCATAATTCCAATGTTCTTAATGACTCATTGGAAGCCACCAGCTGCTTCTCAGGTGTAAGGTTTTTAATGTATCAGTAACAGCAAAACTACTAAGGACTTTCATGTTCTTAAATGCATATTTTCTATAGCAAAGGTATTTCTTAAACACCAGCTGTTTACATGATGTAAACATGATGAAAGTTTCTTAGAAGAGTCACTGAGGGAGCTAATTGTTACACTGGGATGCTATTGTGTTTGGGCCTTGGGCCTAAGATGTTACAAAAACCCATCCCCATAAAGGTGAAGGCAATATTAACCTTGAGATTTGTCTGTAATCTGTGACAATATGGTTTATACAAATGTCAAAGAAAATGACAAATAATCTTGTGATGGCATAGTGAAAATATATACCATGTACATATTTTTAAAATAGAAATGTGCATGTTAAGTGTTACTGTTAAAGATACCAAGCACTGCCAGTCTGTCCAGAGGACTCATGATGTTATTAAAAATCAAGATTCCAGTCATAATAACATCTATCATAAAAAAGTCAGTGTGTCTAACCATTAGGAAACCTCCTCTTTACCCAGGCTTCAAGAAGAGATTTCTGGCATGCAGAATTTATTAGTCTACAATGGATTGTATTTTTCTATAAGTAGCTGTGCTTTGGGAATTACAAAACAAGACTTGGTCTTGTTTACTCTACAAAGGATGGAAATGGGAAAATAATGTGGTGGTTTTTTTTAAATTTGCATTTAATAGCATTGACTTGGAGGCAAAACTACGTGTTCCTTTTAAATTTTCTATTTCCTTTGACCACTTTTCTGCATTTTATTTAATAAAGCCAAGCATTTTGAGACATTATTTCACCTATAAAATAAGAAATTTATGTCTTTTGTACATGAAACAATAACCCATATCAGTTACTATAAGAATAAATATGTGAATCATAATGAAAACAAAATGGCAACTTATATTTGAACTTGTTCCCTCAGGTTTTCTTGGTCAGTCACACAGTGATGGAAACCCAGCAAAAGCCATGACACACAGGTATCCATCTAATGTTTAAAACATCTGTGGGAATGGATGGAGTTTTTAATCTTAAAACCTTATTACTGGTCTTGCTACAGGCACAGAAAGAAAATCTGAATGATTTTTTTTTTACATAGCTAGAAGGAATATCAGGTTCTTAACTCTCCCTTTCCCACTGAACACATTCCTTGCTTCTCTGCTCTCTCTTCTCTTGCTTTCTCTCCTTCCTGTTTAGTCTGGAATCAGAGGTGTGGCTGCCTTGCTGCCAGAGTGAGGAGAAATGGAGGCCAATAACCAGTGGAAGTGAGAAGTTTGTAAAGTAACAACACAACCTTCAAGAGCCCTGAAACAGGCTCAGATGTGCTGTGCACAATATTCACATTATTAGCACCTGTCCCCTGCTTTCTCACTGATGTTTGCATGCAGATCAGACCCCTCACTGATTAGACATGTCTGCTCAGCTGTTCCAGTGCTGCTTCTTATTGCCACAGGTTACAAAACACCTGTCCTAGGCTATAGACAAATCAGTAAATAATGCAGCCCATGGAGGTATAATGTGGTAGACCCTGAGCCCTTAAAAATTCTCCTCCTTAAAGAATACCTTTCAGAGCTAACCTAGAAGAGTGGGAACTACCTAGAACTCCAGAGAAAGCTTTGTTCAAAGACGGGGAAAAGATGCAGCCTTGCAAAAGCTCTGCAAATCATGTGCTTAAGAAAGGGCTACCACCTTTGCTTTAACAGTTTTTGGCTTTTCACTTGTCAGAAGATACCATTCAGAATAAAGTATCCCGGTTTTGTTTATTTGTTCATATAAGCACTGTTGGAACTGTGACAGTCAAGTACACGGGCTGTAGACAAATGGTTAGATTTGGTTTTTTACACCAAATATATATGAATGCAGTGAACTTTTTCACACTTTGGAGGAAATAACCTCACAACTATCTTTTTACCTCTTCTCTTTTTCTCCTAGGATGAAGAGCATGCAATCCTTGCATTGAATTTAACGTTTTCAAGGTCCTCAGTATCTTCTCATCCTTGTAATTTGGTGCAACTTGCAAATCTTGTCTAACTGGCCATCTCTCTTGATAGTAATTTCTATTAAGATTATTCTCATCAGTGAAGAATTTAGCAAGTTGAGACTAATATGACAAATTCAGATTATGATTCCCTATTCCCTAGTATTTAAAAAAAAAAACCCTCTTAGATCACTTAGAAAATCAGGTCCATATTTCCCATCTAAAGTAGTATTTTATACAAAGCATGCTCTAAGTGAGTACTTTCTTAGTACTTTGTGTACCTACAAAACAAGCATTTCAGATTTTCCTGCTTGTAACCTTCATTTTTAAACCATAAGCAATAGTTTTTGAGAAATGAAGAATGGAAGATGTTTTCTCAGCTTTGATACATTATTCTTGTTTGCAATTTCCTATCTTGATTTTTTTTTCCTGCCATTCTGATGATCTCACCATGACAGACCATGTTCTTTAAGTATATCTAACAATTCATTTCTGTGTTTGCATTTGTGTTTGCCCTGGAGATAATTTTCCAATTTGTCTGAGGTGATACATGTCTTTGGTTTGATAGCTGTTTAAAACTGTCTTGTGGAAATCTGATCTAGAAGGAAACAGTTTAATGGAAATAATGGAAATATTTTCCCCCATTTATCAGTATTTATGCTCAATTGTTCAGGATAATATTACACACTGTACTGATTAACAAATATTTGGCCTTTATTTCACTGAATAGTCCTGTCAAACATACTTCCTGTTGTGTAACATTGGAATAAAAGATGATTAATAGCATATCCTGAAACCATGTGGAATTGATCATTTGAGATCAGGAATATGGGTGAGGAGTAAGGGTCTGGAACAAGAAATTGATCAATAAAAATATTTTCCATCTGAATGTGTGGGGGTTTAAAATTTGTCTGTTTTGTTTTGTTTCAAGACATTAATTGACACATTCAGAGTATGGTATAAGAGACATATCCACTGCATTGAAACACAGGAGTTTTTGAGATGCTCTCAAACTCATGACTAGAGGTCAAGTTCTGCTTGACTCCTTTGATATAAAAGCCTTATTGTTTAGACTGCACATCTATTAGATCTAGTCTCATTCCTAGCAGTGCTGCAGCTCCAAAAGCAGTGGTGGCAGGGCAGCATTCCTAAAGCACTTAGTTACTTTCCTTATCTGTGAAGTTGAAGCTCTGACCTGTCCAGACACACCTGCTTTTCCTCTAATACCGTTCAAGCTGCAGCCAGAAACTAGACACATGGCCATCTAGCTGAGAGAGCACCATAACACTATTCACTTCCTTCCAGTGGAGAAGTCTTTTCTGCAGGAGAGGTTGATTTGCACAGAGTGATTTTTATTACCATGATGTCTTAAGATCAACTTTATGAATATGTCCTCAGACTGAAAATTATTAAAATGATACAGGTGTATCTAAGGCTAAGGCAAAACACCACCTCCAATGACAAGCTCATCTGAGATCCTGAAGCAACAACAGTTGTACTAAGCTCTATGCTTTCAATAAGCAAGTCGTGTTTCAGCTGCATAGACACTTTCTTTCCTGCAGTGCATCATCTCTTGGCTGCAGTGCTGAAAATACCATAGAAAATATGACCAAGCATGGTCCTGTTTTACAGGAAAATTTGGATGGTGGGCATAGCAGGTGTCACTTAACCTGAAAGTAAAGTGCTCATCCAGAGATAGTAGTCTGGGCTCCCATGATGGCCACTGGGAGAGACAGGCACTTTCCAGGCATATTTCACTCTGCTTGGATACTTGTTTTAAAGGCAGCCCAGCCAACTCAACCTAAATGCTTATCATTAGAACATTCCTGCTTATGGCAAAGGTTTGCAAATAATCCTTAATAGTATTTCTATATTTTGGCTCAGGTCTGCCTGTTTGCATTTGTGTAGTGAGGAAATTGCTGGTAGCTTTTCTGACTGACTCTTGAGCAGATCTGTATGAATCCTTTTCTAATACTCTGCTTCAGCCAAACGTTGTCTCCTTTCATTACAAAATTCCTGCTCCCCCTGGGACCAGCTTTCCTGCTCTCCCAGATGGTGACTGGACCACCCCATACATGT
Source organism: Phylloscopus trochilus trochilus (assembly GCA_016584745.2). Classification (NCBI taxonomy): domain Eukaryota; kingdom Metazoa; phylum Chordata; class Aves; order Passeriformes; family Phylloscopidae; genus Phylloscopus; species Phylloscopus trochilus. Next base: position 20,537,127 of record WQNJ02000016.1, on the reverse strand, counting down.
AACACATTTGAAAGAAGTTCCAACTCAGGTATGGTATTTTCTAGAGAAGCTATAGCCTCTTCTGTTCTTGTGACTTCATAGCTGCAGAAGTCAAGGTGTTTACTTTTTTTTCACAAGACATTTTAAACACTGCTAGGTCAGTCATGAAAGAAGGTAGTACTAAAATTTTTCCTAACCCTTAAAGTATTCATTACACTCTGCTGACCACTGAAATGTTTTCTTTCTCTCACCCAAAATATGCAAAAGTTTTGCAATACTGACCAATGCACAAGTACACGTGTTGTAGCAATAGTCAAATGCAAAAATCCCCTATGTGTTGCTTATAGACTTGGCTAATTATCTAGATCCTCCATTCCTTTGTTGAAGGAATTCCCTTCCTGCTTATTGTGGGCCCAGTTCAAACACCCTATTTTGAGATAACCTGCATGTATTTGTTTTCCATTTAATATCTACATTCTTAGTATTATCACAGAGTATCAATGTCCCAGTTCTTCTGAGATCTTAGTATGCATCAGAAAATCACTGAGATATAGCAAAAACACTGATAAGAAGCTTTTTAGTAATCTTTTTAAGACTTTCTGTTATGTCTAGTGCATTGCACAAACCGGAAACTAACATTTAAAGTCTTAAATTAACACACAAATTAACACATAAATTTAAGCAATTTTGTTCCACTTACTTAGGAACTTATTTTCTTGCTATGCTGACATGTGGTCAGGCTATAGGAAACCAGCCTGGTGCTGTTGCAGTATTCTTTATTTGCAGTAATGAATACATTTCCTTGATATCAGCAAGCTACAGTTGAGTGCTATGCTTGCCACATCCCTCTAGAGTAGTTGTGTATTTCCCAAGCTGTAAGAACAGCCACAGCAGAACTAGTCCTGCTCTGCAGGCTGTGTTCCTGACCTGTCTCTTTTTTGGATTTCTGATAAACTACTTCAAGGAAATAAATGGGAAGAGAAATTATGACTAGTTTTGCAGGGTTATTTTACTGCTGATTTCACTTCCTACGAAATCAGGCCCATGTGAACCAGCAGAAGGGAAGCAGCCCAGCTCCAGGGGAATGCAAACAGCTCGGCTCGTTAGATCCTTAGCTGGCAGACTGACTGAATTGTCATACCTGACAATAGACTTCAGCCTGAAGTCTAACACCTGTGCTTAACAAACAGAAGAAAATGTACTTGCTTCAATGTAGTGTGAAAAGTTCTCCTTACTCATATCCTGTAACAGATGGCTTTATCTTATATCTCATGTCCCCTGTAAGTTTCTTTATTGTACACAGAAATATCTTTCCTGGATTAAGAAAACAATTCTCTCTTATCCAGAAAGCCCTTTAGTGCAAACAGGTAAAGCTGAACAAGTCCAGTAGCAATGATGGGAGCTATTCCTCCCATCCCCTTGTTGGTTCTCCACCACTTCAAGCCGCTGCCAGTACCGCTGGCTCATTCTGCAGGAATAGGCCCTGTCATGTGGCACTAAGTGCCATTTTTGAAAAACTTTAACTAAATGAACAAGCATCAGTTCTGGTATTAGCTTCACAAGCACCCTAGAAATCATTATTTTCTAGGAACCATCAGACAGATTAATTCTCCATCTTATATAGATGTAAACGATTCTTATTGTATAACAGGTACAGTAAAACCAAGACATCTTATCTACTGAGAAACAGATGATAATTTCTATAGACTACTTTTTTAATATGTGAAATTTGTCAGATATATTTTCTGTCATTGACTACATTCTAAAGAACGAAACCTAAACCATCCTCTTTTAAAGCTACAAAAGTTCCCATCTAACTTCTAAAAGTCACTTCTCAGTATCAGCTGTGGATGGGATTGTGTTCTCCATTGCTGTCTCCATGAGTGCTCTAAGGTTTTGTACCTTCTCATGTCATAGCCAATAGAATAAAAAAACTTGCCTTTTGAGTTAATAGCCACTATTCTCATATATTTCACAGGTTCTAGTGTCTGATCACACACTGCAGAGATTTCCAAGCTTTGCTTACTTTGCTAATATGCATTTAGAAGCTGGATTTGTGCTTGATGAACAGTTTTGTCATGAGAGATTCCCAGACAGGATGTGTTTGGAAGTGGAAAGGATGAAAAGCAAAAAGAATGCCCAGAGATAGGAAGAGTAGATAAAAAATAGATACTCAAAGAATGTACTTTGAGTATCTATGGTCACAGGTAGGGAGATACATTGAGAAGGAAGTGCTGTATATGGACCCTGCAGGAGGAAGCCCATGAAGGATGAAGAATGATGTGGACTTGCAGAAACTGAGGCAGGGGTGACTGGAGGTGGGGCTGGGGAGATGGACTGGAGGGGACAAAGGCTGTGAGGGAGGAGAAGGAAGGGGGAACTGAAGTTGGCCGGCCTGGGTGTGATTCACATTCCTGACTCACAGCTACTCCTCACTCAGAACCTCCAGGTAAAATGGGAAAATGAGTGGAGAGTAACCACAGATGTGCTGCTCTGCATCCAATATATTCATTTTCCTACCTGGTTGCTTCTCACCTTCATCCCTCTTATACACTATCTTGTCCTCCTCTTCATGGGGCACAATGCCAGGATGAGTGGGAGGCAAACTGACCCAGAACCTCTCCCTACAACAGGGAATCCTCTTCAGTGAGTCTATGGGCTTCTTACCTATGGGACTTCACAGTTTGTCGGGCCTTCAACAAGCCATCTTACAACAGCCTGTGTAAACAGCCTGTCATTTTCATTCTTTCTTCAATAAAAACCTTCCTACCGGTGGTGAGAGAAAGCAAAGGAGAAAGTGGAGAAACGCCAAAATGCACAACTGCCACACACCCTTCATAGTTCTTTCATGACCATTTCCCCCCTTAAAACTAGTGAAACTTTACAGAGCTGTTTCTTTTTTTCTTTCTCTTGCCCTAAACCAGGACAGCATTACATCACTTTCCCTTTAGTTTTTAGAAGGAAAGTTTCACTTTCTTTAATTACTTAATATTATAATGGATCTTACAACATTGGACTTCTGTGGCAGTCAGCATCCTTTCAGGTGGCTCTTCCTCTTCTGTGCTCTGTTCACATTCCTTGTGAAATCCAGAATGTCTTTCTACACCTGTAGTTTTTGCTCACTGATATTTTATTGCAAGACCCTGGCCAGCTGAGAGGCTTCACATTGGAATGTTGCCAGTTCATTCTGGAATGGCATGGTTCTCTGTATGTCTGCAGGTATCGATATCAAGATAACCCTTGAATGTTCTGCTTGTTCCATTGATGTGTTCTTTTGTCTACCCAGTTCCTTACCTGTGCTCTACCCAGTTTATACTAATGAACCAGGAGTGTCTGAAAATTTCAGAATATTTCTAGACCGTACAAGCATTTTCTGTCTTTGTTCTAAGGTGGCTGAGTGTGTAGCTGAGTAGGAAGTCATTTAACTATATTTCTGTTATTCCGATTATGGCTAACCTGAAAAGATTTCCTGGAAGTCAGGACAGATGGATTAATCAGCACTAATGTGGTTTCCAGATTGAGGGTAACTTGCTCTGGCCAAGTCAGAGCACAGACACCAATCTGGCATCTGTCCTCACTTTATTATATAAACAAAATCCCAGCCTTTTTTTTCTGGATATATGTTCTGTAGTGTTATTTGAGATGTGTTTCCCAAATTCATGCTTTTTTGCTTACTTAAGGTATGAGATTGAACTGAGCCAAATGAGCTACCTCATTTGGGGTCGCCCCCTTCAGAAACTCAAGCTGAGAACATTAGTTAATGATGACCAGAAAACTGTCGTAAATATCAAACCTGACTCAAATCCTTCATCACATTTCCTGGCAGCTCACTTCTGTGGTGTTTTGTGACCATTAAGTTTCTTTCTAGAGGCCCATTTCTAGCTCTTCAAGGCTATGCTACAGATGACAATTATTTGTAAGCACCAAGGTGACCAGACTGGTATCTGCTTCTTTGGCCAGGGGAATATTCACCAAATAACCAGTTGTTGCTGTGCTGCAGCATATATACAACCTAGGCTGCACAAGTAAACTGAGATTTATTCCATGAAAAAGATCACAAAGATAATATAAATGTACTTGTGAAGGCTGCTTGTTACTGCTTGGTGCAGAGACATTGGATATCACAGGAAACAGCTGTACAGAAATTGCTGCTGTTCTAGTACTGCCTCAGATGAAAGAGGATTCTGTGATTCCTGAATGGATGCACTGCTGTACTCCAGCTTACCAATGCTCTGTTTCCAATACAAGAGAAAAGTAGAGACTGTGTTTGAAGAATGTAACATGTGTGTTTCTGGTATTTTAAAAGACCCAAACAGTACAAATTAATTTTTGGATTCCTACAAGGTTCCATGCTCTTTCTCCAGAAAATACTCCAATACATTCTTTCCAGCTCACAGAAATGAAAAAAAAAAAAATTGCATCAAGTCTTTAATGGAGATAATTTTTGTATGACTCAGCACACAGGGTAGCAGCATTTTCTTATCTATTTCTTAAGGTCTGTAAAGAAATGGCTTTTAAAAGTAATAGGCAATTTTACAGAATTCTGAAAAACTAGAGCAAAGTGGGAGTGTCACTAAAAGAATGTTTATTGTAATATAATTCATAACCACAATTCCCTATGTCTAATCTGACAGTTGTGGATTTTTGTGAAGGGTGACTGCTGCTCATGTGTGTGAAGCTTGAGACAAAGGGAGACAAAGAATGAACATTGCAAGAAACTTTCTCTTGCATATCATCTGCCCTGTGAACCACTGCCTGACAGCAACAATATCTATGCCTGCCAGAAACAATATTGTTCCCTGCCCACTTAGTATTGTCACGAAGAAAACAGATATTGTCCTGCTTGAGGAAAGTATGCCTCGGATCTGTAAGCCATCTGTAGCATTAGTAGTAGATCCCAGTCAAATACGGATTCCATTTTTCTTTTGTATTACTTTTTGCTTGGCAACATGTGCATACTACTGAGTTTCATTTCCCAGAAGCACAAAACCTCTTAATTCTTCTACGAAGTCCAGTGATTCATTTCCAGGTAAATGGAAACCAAGTTTTTAGACTATGAGGCATAAGAAACAGCTTTTAGAATGTGGGTAATTGTACGTTTATTTCAGAGAGAACAAATCATATGCATGAGGAATTCAATCTGTTTCTCACTAGGCAAATTTGATTTGGTTTTGGATCAGAACATTATAAGTTTCTGTGCTTTTTCTGACATCCTTGCTAGCTCCTCTGAAGGCTAAATTTTCTGTTCCCAGTGATACTAGGCAGGGCAAAATGCTGTTCTGATATTGTGTGGGGTCAACTACCGTTTCATTGTGTCCTGTGACAAAGATGCTTCTCCTTCAACCATGTTGCATCTCATGATGAGACAAGCTGCTTCCCTTTACACCATCTTGATTACACCAAATCAAGTCCATCCTGAGGGAGGATTGTGAGGATGGGGCTAGAGACACACATTCTCACTTTGCCATACAACAATATATTTTCTCTCCTGTTGATGGAGCCCAGATTGTTGACAGCAAATGGAGGGTAAGGAGCTGGAGGAAGCAAAACGTACAGACTGGGGAAACTCGGCAATCACAGACAGTTAAATCTTTTCCTCTGTAAATCCCATCCTTCCTATCTGTTGCAGAGCGCTCCTAGCCAGGAGCAGAGTTTCTCTGAACCACCTTTTCCACATTCTATCCAGTCACCTTGGGCTTCCCTAACTTTGTGTTAAGACATATGAGAGTTTGTACTGTGTCAAATCAAATGTTTGTCTAGTTTGTACTTTGTCTTCAACAGGTTCATCTGCATTTCTTAAAAACGTAATGAAAGAATTATTTTTGTGTGTTTCCTATCTCTGGAAGGGTTTTTCTTATACAAATTTACCTAAGCCTTTTTTTGAACTCGTGTAAATCTCATATTTTCTATTCCTCATTTTGTTAAACTCCACAGTTTAAGCAGGTGATGTGTGAAATATCTGTCCTTGCTTTAAACCTGTCACCAGCCACTATGACATTCACTGAGCTTGAATGTCCCCTATGATATGATAAAAAGGAAAATGAACCGTTTCTCTCAAATTATTTTCCCACACTCCTTATGTTTTATTGACTTCTATTTTACCTTCTCTTGACCTTTTTGTCAGTTTGAATAATTTAGGTATATTTAGTAGTTCTTTATATGGCAACCACTTGAACTGTATACAGTATTCAAAATATGAATACATATGATTTTATACAGTGACATAGAGATGTTCTGTCCTGTTCTCTCTTCCATCAAATAATGCTGATGACTACCTGCCTGTTTTTAACAAGTACTTCTAAGTACTGAACTGTTGACAACATGGAACTCTTAGAAATCCAAGATGTTAGTCCTTAGTGCTTATGGCTAAATCAGAATACAGCCGTATATCACAAAAATGCAGCTTTATGCTTTCTTCAGACCCTGCTTCTTGTAGACTGGACAGAAGAGACAGATGCTTCATTAATATTCCTTCAACTAAGCAAATTCATAAGGAAAAAATCGACAACTGCTCAAACTTCCCTTGCATTAGACAGTTTCTGGTAACACTTCCATGAATGTTAATAGGCCCTGTGCCAATCTGCAGGGAAGACCCAGGCACAGGATATTCACTCTTTACTGGGATGTTTGTACAGTAAAAGAAAAGTTTTCCAATTTATTCATTATGGTAGGTTTTTTTTTCATGAGTCTACCAAGGCACTGTGAGCCAGCACAGGACACATTCTGCATTAGTTAAGGTTCACAGTAGGAGTGGTGATGGTTGTGGTGGTGTCAATGGAATTTTCTGTAGCTGCAGAGTTAGGATTTCCCCCCCCCCCCCCATCACTTTATTTATCAGCATTGACAACCACCTACCATTTTATCATCAGCTGCTCACTGTTGCAAAACCCATTTGTAATTTTTCATGTTAAGCTTGAATACTTTAGGTTCATTGGCAAATGTTTTATATTATTAACTGAATATTTTACAAGCATGTTGAACAGTTGAGAAACCAACATGTGCTTCCTCTGTAGCAGTAAAAATATAAATAAATATTTCTTCTTTAATTGCCAGATACCTTTTCCATGTCCTCTATCTTGTCCTCAAATTTTTCTCACTAGAGACATCGTCTTCAGATAGTTTGTTAATAGCACAGCTGGGGACAAAAGGGAAAACTGTGGAACAGCATTGCACTTATTTGCAATTAGCTATGGGGCGTGCTCCAAAGGGAAGTGGTCCAAAGGGAAGTGTGCTGCAGTGAATGATACAACTCCCTGTATTAATCTCTTTATGCAAAGTAGTGTTTGCTTTGGATTAGTCTTTCTCCTTCACCTTTTCAGCTGTGATTTTTATCAAGTGTTTCCTAACAGCTGCATAGGTTTAGCATTTATTCGATTAATTGTGGAAAACTGAACACAGCTTTTAAACCATAATGACTGGTAAGGAAAGAATAGATTACCCATTGGGTCTAGGCTTAAGACTTTCTGAATTTGGGACTCTGACAGGGAAATTTCAACCTGTGTTGAAAAGTATTCCACAATTGCATGGTTCCTCTGCAACTGAATCACAAAATTCTCCACACAAGATCCAGGACTTGGTTACCTGCTTCTTTGTTTTTCCTTTAATTTATTTATTCAATCCTTGGCATTCTTGAAAAGTCTTTGATTTTTCAGTCAGCCCATTTGGAAAACTTTCTGGATGCCATTGCTCTGTGTGTTTTTGAAGCTCACTAAGACTCCTCAGCAGCAATTCAGCTTCTCTTTCTCCTAAAAGTGACAAAGTGAAGAGGAAATGGAGGCCTTCTCTCTCTTGGGGCACTGGATTACTGCTGGCTACGATGTGATGATAAGGAAGTTAGTTACCTTATCCAGAAGCTTAGTCAGTAGGAGGTGAAACCAGGTGACTGCCAATGCCAACACGTGTCTGAGCTCTGGTATTAACTTTTTATACTGCCCTGTCTCTACAGTTTGGGAATTATGCAAATTACCTGTTGGATCTGAGAGAAAAGAGGAGTGTGAAGATGGACTCCCATCCAACTGTGCAATAACAAATGCAAAGCAGGGTCTTGAGGTACAGTGAGGAGAACAAACAAGGCTGGAATCTCCCTCTGGGGAGAGGTGAGACTGAACTTTAGTGCAAACTTGTGATGATCAACACCCTGACACTGATGTGTCTTTAGGCTGCCTTTGCCTGGTGTCTGAGTTAGCTGATGGGAAGGAGCAGGATTCCTTGGTCAGAGCCCAAGAACAGGTCCCGGAGCACATGGCAGTGCTGGGTTATTTGCAAAGGCAGCACTGCAGCTCTGTGACAGTGACTCTGGGGCAAGTGGGGAATGCAACATTGTGGCCGAGTGTGCTGGAAATAGACTTCAAATCCTGGTGTCTGAGCCAGATTGTAGATTGAGAGAACCAACTGTGTGCCAGGAAAACATCACCAAAGCATTTATCTGGAAAAGAGTATATATAATATGTAGATGAAATGCTCTGCCTTCCTGTTCTAACATGCATTTCATAAAACAAACACATGCACATACAAGGTTGGTTAACAGATGAAGTAACCATCAGGTGTGGCTTTGTTTTGGCTGCTGCTCATTCCAGAAGAGAGCTGCTCATCCTGAGGTGGAAGGATTACTCTGGGGGTGACTTCCCTGCTGCTTCACAGGAAAAGAAATGCGGGTTCATAAAAGAAAATGAAAGCAGATTACAGATTAATCTGTTCTGTTTTATTGTTTCATGTTTTCATTCATGTATTTGTTCCTGAGAATGATGTTCCTCATGAAAAGCAATGGTGGCTTTGCCATGATGCTGGGGGGCTTTGCGGCACTTTCTACAGATTTGGCTCTTCTGATTTCCCTAGTGTTCCTCCATGTACAGCTTTCAGAGGAAAAATAGACACAAGGCTGTGAATTGTCATAAAAGTTTTTGCAAAGCTTGAAATCCACAGTTCCTTTTTTTTTTTTTTTTTTGACAAGGCAGCTAAGCAACTTTTTCACATCCCTTTTGTTTCTCATGTCTCTTCAGATACCCATTTCCCACCCACCTCTATCTATCCTCAGCAGTTTCCTTTTCATGATGCTTCTGTTTCAGCTTCAGGGCTCCAACAACATTTTTTCAAACGAAACACTTAACCGCAGTCAAAACAGCAAGTGCTGCCATTTTTTTTACCTCTTACTCTTGATTTCTGACTAACTGTATTTATTATTAATATAGCAACATCAGACCTTGCAGAAGGTCCTTCCACTTTGCAAAGGCAAGAACGGGAAGCAAATGCAAGTTTGCAAATTTTTTCCTATAAAAATCTCAATTCCACTTAGATGCAAAGGGAAAAAAAAAGAAGGTTGAAAGGATATATATGAGAGGAATGCTCATGAGAGAAATGTGCAATGTATGACTAATGCAGTACCTTTTGAAACAATATATAAGGATATATCTGCTGCCAAATTATCCCTTCTTATGAGGTTATGACTGAGGTATGAATTGCAGGGCCAAGTCATCAGGGACCACACGTGCACACAATAAGACATAGTTTCTAAGGAGAGGAAATTGCCTGATTGTGAAGCCTGGTTTCTTATATTACAGAAGTATTACTTATTAGTTTACATTAACATGTCTCCCATTATTGCATAAAGAATTATCTCTGTCTGTTTACAGCATCCTTGGATCCAGCCATGCAGATCCAAGATTGGCTCTCAGCTCTGCATTCTCACTAGCTCTTCTTTTCTCTTAGTTTTCATTTAGTAAAAAAACCCTCAAAAAACAAAAAAACAAACCAACAAAAAAATGAAACAACAAAAAAAGCACATAAAGATAGTATTGTTTTATTGCGTTGTGATGATACACTCTCTTTCCTACTCTGCTTTCCCAGAGATTGTAAAATATTTGTTTTGCCCAACATGTTCCTTGTGCTGAATAACCAGCTTCAGATGCAGGTTTTGTGTTTTCCTCCTATCTCAGCCATTTTACTTTAGTAATTTGTTATCTGCTTTACTTTAGTAATTTGCATCCTCCAACTGTTTATGTGGGAAGACAATCTGTCATTGGGTAGGAAAAGGTATATAGTATCAGTATTTGTCTTTCAGGTGAATTTTAATTTACCGACTCGTCAGAATTGCTTCCTTTTTAGGGAAGAATCTAAAAGTTGTAATCAATCATCTTTTCTTATCTCTTTCATTATCTCTTCCCTCATTTATTTTTTTCTAGACCTCCCTGAAAATTGTTCCAGCTTTTAAAACTTTTTTGTCCTCAGGCTGAATTCATGGACTGATTTTTAGCTGGATCTTCACCATCAATGGCAACTATTTCAATATAAATCCTCATTCTGGAATTTTTTTTTCAGCTTTAGCTGATTGCAGAAGAGAAAGCTTTAAGGTGAATTAATTCCAGGTACTCTTTTAAGCAGATAATATGGACAAGAGAATTATGCCATAGAATTCAGAGGCAAAATTTGTGGAATCACCTGTGCCATGGTGGCTGTGCCATTGCAGGAGACAGCTGATTGCAGCATCCAGGTAATTATATTACTTTCTTGGCTCTGATGGCTGCACACAATGTCGGGGAGCCAAGCCTCAGTACAGAAACGGCAACAACCAAGGTCATCAGCTAACACAATCCATTAGAAAACTGGTTATCCTTTCCAGTTACAACACAGCTTCTTTTCATTTTCAAGTAAGGGAAAGTAAACCGGATAATTCTAAAAGCACAACGTGTTCTCAGTTTCCTATAAGGAAACTAGGCAAATATAATATAGACTGTAATCCGTGTAAATTTGTTCGAAGTTGGGAATTTCCACTTGACAAGCACTTCTTGGTGCAATAATAACCAGTGCAATAAAAAAAAAATACAATGAATTCTGTGAAGAATAACAGTGGGAACAACAGTTTCCAGTAAGGCTGTCATGATAAGACCAAACCAGCCAATGCTGGGAACCACTGACAGAACTACAGAGCAACACAGAGTGACAAAGGGAGAAACTACCCCAATGCAGCAAATGCCATTACTGTCAATCATCTTTCATGTGGCTGTGTGAGGAAGTGTGACTTCCTCTTCTTTGCTGGTTATGGGTTATTTCATTTGGGAAAACCCTTGAAATTTGCATAACTAACACCAAATTCTGTCCTTTGCAGGCTGGGATCTTTCTAGGCTCTCCAATGGACTGCACTGCTCAGGGTATGCTCATCTGTGCTGATGATCTTTACTGGTTTGTTGCAGAACTGAACAAAAGTCATTTGTCCTATGGAGGGCAAAGGTCAGTCGGGAAGGTCTGAATCACTGGGAGTTTTTTTTGCCACGCTCACCAATCATGTTAGCCAGCTACCAGCTACTCAAATTACAAGATTCACGACATTAAAATAAAACCAGCCAAGCATTAAAGATCTCTACAGATTTTATTTTTCTTAATGCTATCCCATGAAGGGAGCAAGACAAGGAACCCTCAGAGGAGGAAAAGCAATATGGTAAACTAACTCCCTGGCTATTTGGAACATCGGTAAGGAGGAGGCCTTAAGTGTAGCATCATCTACCCTGTACCCAATTTTGGAAACTACCCCTTCCAGTTAGGTGCCTTCTGCAGAAGGTAGGTGGCAGGCTTTGCAGTGGTTCAGCTGATGGTTACCCAGTCACATTTTACACTGCTGGAATTTTGAAATGGGTGTTTGGGGTTAGCCAGAGGATCACACATGGAGCTCCTGCTTTTAATCTGCAGCAGTCAGAAGATGCTGTAATAGTTCCATATTCCACAGAGCTCTAGCTGTCTCAGGGATCTGGGCATCTGAGGACACTCATGATGAATACACTCCAAGCTGTGTGGTTCATAATCACTCCTCTCCACTGGGTGTTGCGGGAATGAGCCACCATTTTCACTTTTAATGAGGCATATTAAGTAGTATGCAAGTTGAGAGAGCTATTGATTACAGGCAGATCTGCTCCATTTGCTGTAGATATTTGCCCTTTTGCAGGCCAGCTCCTGCCAGATTTTTGGATGATGACACACCAATGTGAATTATGGAAATACTTAGCAGGAATTTATTGCTGATATGCAGTAAGCCACAGGAATGTAAGCAAGTCAAGGGTGATAAGAAATACCTACTTCCTCTTTTGGGGGAATTTCTCAGCTTTCAAGTGTAGGCTGAATTAATTATGCAGTCCCAGGTATTAAAATATTGTTCCTTGGCTAATGTACTGTGTAATGACATTTTGGAAAAGCATTTACCTCCAAATACATAATTCTGATTAGATCTGTCTGAAATATCAGTGACAAATTTATGCTAAACCAGAAAGGACAGTAAGTTTTTCCCAGCTTTTGAATCATGATAGTTTTGATCATAGTTATAACGTACAATTCTAATCCAGTATAGAATGGAAAAATTGGAATTTTTCCCTCTGTAAAAATTCATATGGGGTGTATTTTTGATCAGTTGTTCTGGTCAAGAGTCCTCTGAGACAAAAAGATTGTTGGTAGGTACTTTCATAAAGGACTGTGTCTCTCAATATAATTTCTTAAATAGAGTTAAGTAGGAAACAGTATGTTTATTATCAGCTTCTTTTTTCAAATAAGAGCAAGCACAGCTAAGCAGCAGAAGAAACATAATTTCTGCACAGATGCAGGCAGTTAAAAGTCCTCAGGGGACTGTGAAACAAAAATAGATGATAAGGCAAATTTGTAAAATTTACCAGGATTTTTAAGACCTAAGTACAACCTGCTGGTTTTGTGGTGTAGATAGAAGTGACAGTGAAGCACGTGGGATTTTACTTGAGGAACATGTCTGGGAATTGGTGTGTAGGTATCATCAGTCTGTCACCCTATGAACATTCCCTTCTGGCAACACCAGCCATGTGCTGTTCAAAAGCTTTTTAAGGGGTATCCTCAGGCAGCTGCTTGCTTTTTTGGCATGCTGAATGTATGTTGTGTTCCTCTCTGTAGCTAATTCCAGCAAGGAGCTGCCTCTTGCAGCTGGTATCTTCTCACCAAATGACATGGTTATTTATAGAAATTCTTCCATCTCCCTCAGAATCCTAATATCTCCACTCATTTGCTTTTACCTCCTTCCTTTCAAAGGACATGGTTTAGTGGTTACATGGCAGCGCTGGGTTAACAGTTAGATGTGGTGATTTTACTGGGTTTTTTTCAATCCTAACAATTCTATGATTCTATGGAAGATGGTAAATTTCTGCCATCTGGTGAGACCAACAAACTGCCGTGTTTTTTTTTTTTAGGTTTTTTTTTTTTAATATGGACTCAGGGGTGATAAAACAGAGTTACAGAGACACAGTGGTATTGCTGTTATTTTAGCCTGTACATGGATTATGGGGATGAGGGAGAGATGAAGGCAAGCTATTTGTTAGCATGCTTGCTACCTATGTAATTTAATGAACAAGTACAGCAACTTGTTTTTAGCCACATGCCTCTCGTATTTGATTTCCTGTAACTCATGGTGGTTTTTCCATGCCAGCAGAGCTACATCCTCATCAGTCGCTTTCCCTTCTTGCTAACTTTTAAAAAATGTTTAGATGTAATTCCTTTTCAGTAGTGTAGATGATCTGACTAACGAGCTCATTTGGATGACTCCCCATTTTATCTTAATCACAATATTTTTGCAATTTCCGTTCTTCCTAGAAACAATAGTACTTCTGTGTTACCTAATTCCTAGCACGAGCTTTCCCAGGCTGGTGTGTGGTTATATCATCAGATCACTGCACTCCTTGAAGCTTCTTTTGCTTTATTTCTGGTGCTTGGTCTCTTCACCAAACCAACTGAAAAGGAAACCTCACCCTACAGAGTGTAGTCCCCATGGCTGATGCACGGCCAGCAGATCTCCCGGGGTGGCCTTGCTGCACAGCAACTTGTGGCTCTGCAGCCCTGGGGCTCTGTAGCTAGCAGTCACACGGCTTTGCAGATGGGCACCACAGATCTGTCAGCAGGAAATGGATTTACAGTGAGGAACTACACATGGGGCTGGACATTGAGACACCTGATGACAGGTGGGAGGCAGTGCTTGTGGTTCTGAGTGGAGCAGGCATTAGGAGGGCTGAGGATTAGATAAGGTTTCTGGGTGATGCATAAGAGAAGGTGATGAACTGGTACACTGGCAATTTTGGAGGTAGGCTGCCAGTGTAGCTGTTGGGTCTGGGGAAACAGTCTGGGTAACCAGAGACTTGTTTCTGGATGTGACTGTCTACTTGTGCCTGGCCTGGCAGGTAGGGCCCTGGCCCACCACCTCCCAGCCCAGGAAAGTGGGCTAGGTGCTGCTGTGCATGAAAAAAAGAGCTCTTCATAGAATCATAAAATGGTTTGAGTTGGAAGAGACCCTAAAGGTTATCTAGTTCTGATGCTGCTGCCATGGACAAGACACATTTCACTAGACAAGGTTGCTTACAGCTCCATCCAATCCGGTCTTGAACACTTTCAGGGATGGGGCATCCACAACTTCCCTGCACAACTTGTTCCAGTGCCTCATCAGCCTCACAGTAAAGCATTTCTTTCCTGTATCTACTCTCACCCTACTCTCTTTCAGTGTAGGGCCATTCCCCCTTGTCCTGTCACTACATGCTCTTGTAAAAAATCCTTCTCCAGCTTATTTAAAGGCCCCCTTCAGTTACTGAAGGACACAATTAGGTCACTCTGAAGCCTTCTCTTTTCCAGGCTGAACAAGCCCAATTCTCCCAGGCTTTCCCCACAGGAGAGGTGCTCTAGTCATGCAACCATTGTGGTGGCCTCCTCTGGACTGAACCATAGTTCTCTGTGAGGAGTCCCCAGTCAGTCTTTAAACATAAAATTGTAAAAAAAACCCCACTTTGACTCCTCAGGGTGTCTTCCACTACAACAAACCTGTATCTACAAGATTTTGTACAAAATCTTAGTTATAGTATTAAATATTTTTACAAAGACAATAAAAATTACGTGCTTGCACAGAGGTGGAATTTGGCTGTGAAAAACCACTCCTTCTCACAGATTTATTGGTCCATAAAAATTACAGGCATAAAACCAGCCTTTGGATTTTTATGAAATCTGTTTAAAAATCTAGCAATATAAAAATGTGTTATAATTTGTGGCATCCCTTAAGTTACCAAAAAGAACTGAATCAGGGCAAACCAATTCATATTTAAACATACTGTCTACAGTGCTGTCAAAAGATAAAATCATGCTTGAGTGCCACAGCCTTACTTTATATCTCGTGCCTGAAGATAAATTTTATGGTTCAGATAAGGCCTTTTGAAAATACACATTTATGAATCTTTTATTAAAGTGGGATCTTCACTGGACACCACTGCAATAAAATTGTATCTCTGCAGAACAGATGATAGTGTCACTTTGACTTTTACCATGCAACAGAATGCTGCTTCAAAGCCTGGCCACAAACCATACACAAAAATACTCCAGTTTGGACTGGCAAATGTTTGTGTTATCCTTTGTATGGAAACTGTACATTCCCTTTAAGGCCAGTTGTCCTAAACTTAAAAGTGGAATTTTGACATTGGAAGGTTTTGGTTTTAGAGAACTTATGAGCTAAGCATGGTTTGACTAGATTCCAGTCCTCCAATGCATGAGGAGTTCCCAAAACCAGTGATGGACTATTGATAAACATTTTATTACGCTCTGAAGGTACTGCTGCTACTAAATGCACAAGGGCAAGGGAGAGAGACTTTGATCCATCAGTCTGTTTAGCTGTAGCTTCACTGCATGGCTCTGGTTTGTCTCTCTCCTATCTGGTTTAGCAGGGACACAGCCCAGGCATAGCTCTCGGGACAGTTCACTCCAGGCTCTTTTCCCCAAAACATATGGAAATATCCTGTCTCTCTTCCCTTCCAAAGTCATTCCATAATACATCAGCACTTTTGCCCTCCACTCGCTGCTGCAGTGTATCCCTGGGCATGCAATACACACACAACATCTGCTGCTATCAGAACACCCTGATGGACTGCAAAATGCCCCTTACCTTGTTTTGAATACTTTCCACTGAAAGCAGCAGATCAATTAGTAGCAGCATTTCAGAGGCACCAAGGTATGATTGAAGCACAAGGACATATGCTCTGAAGGGAGCTAACCTTTACTGGTGTGGCCACAAGCCAGTCTACACTGCTTGGAGGCTTTTACTCAGCTGTGGTGAGCTAAAAGCAAACTGCGAGCAAGCTAAACAGTGCCAAGGCATTGGCTTGAGAAGTAATATCTATCAGTCATATTATTTAGTGTTTACTAGTCCCATGCCTGGCCCACTTCTGCCACAAGACCTTTTAACCAGCTCCAGAAGGTGGCCAGGACTGGCTTGAGGGATAACATGAGGTCAGAGCCTGGCTGTAATACAAGGTACAGTGAAGACCATGCTGTGGAAAGAGCCCAGCTGTGCTGCTGTAAGCAAACCAGGCCATCCCATTCATTTGCATGGTCAGAAAACATACCCCAGTTGTCTAGCTGTGGCCAGTATTTCATTGTAATCAACATCATGGTTTGCTACACAAATGTGAACAGAAAACACAACAAAGCTGTTTAAATATTGTAAGTTCTTCCTGGCTGTAATGTCCTTTTGTAACTTTGTGACCTAATTGGCTGAATTCAGTATGATTTTAGTGCTTTTAAACTGAGCCCAATTTCAATCCCAAGCCAAGTTCCAACATTTTATTATTGTTTTTGTAACACATGAAGAAGCATGTAGTTCTCCAGAAAACAAGATGTTCTCACAAAAGTTTAATTAAAAATCTCAACGTTTTCCTGCTGTTTTTAAAATGTAAATGAAATGTTATCATAGACCACAATCAAAAAAAATCTACTTTGGTTTACTGAAGTGAGCCCAAATAATTCATTTTCAGGTCTTCACCTCCTACCATACAACCAGCATAATGAAGTGTGTGACTATGCAGAGTTCTCAAAAGAAAACAAGTATTCACAATGAAAAATGTAGGGATTGAGAAGCCTCTAGTCTAGTAGCTGGGGCAATTTTGCTGATGATGGGTTCCATCTGATCAGGTGTAGACATCTACTGCTGAGCTGGTTGTCCACTATCTTGTAAGAGTTACTGGAAGGAAACAGGCACTGTTTGGGAAGTGAACAAGGTTCTGTTTCTGAATGTCACTTAACCACACAGACTGAGCTCATGATATAATTCTAGGTGATTTTAATGAGTAGAAACAGGCCTTTTGGAGTGAAATCCTTTGCCAATATTAACTTCAGATTGAGGCAGAAAAGGACACAGATGTGTTGGGAGGTTTTTCACACACAGGGTGGAACTACTGGGATATGTTCCTTGAGCCTTTATTGTGGCATCAGCCTCATGACAAGGTTTGGGACAACTGAAAGATGCCAACAGCTCACGTCTTGCCAGCAGCAGCCAAAGATTTCTTTGTTACAGAGCATTTAAAAACTTTCTAGCCAATAGCATATTGCTAAAGCTTAGAGACAATTGTTCTAGCCAATCACTAAAAGCACACATACACCTGCTTCAAACAATGCTTGCTTGTATGCTTTCTATTAACAATACACAATACTCCATTATTAAGCTTAAAACCTTCTACTATCTTGCTAGGCATATTTTTCTGCATCTTAAGGTCTATCCTAGCCAAACATAAACACTCAAACTATTATTTCATGTCCTTGCTTGCTATACTTATTGTATCTTTTCTAGTCTCAGACTTTGCAGCTGCAGCTGACTCTAAACTCTGCTCTTTCTGTTTCTGAAGCCTACTTTCACAGCTTTCTGAAAGTCTTCTTACCTTTAGTATTTCCCACACCAGAGGCAGGCAGAAAATATATTTAATTTGCATTTTATATTTTTTCATACTTGGGTAAATTTCTGTTGGGTATTTTACTGCCCATATTGCCCACGACACAGCCATTTTTTGCAAACTGCTCCAAAACTGGAGTGTGAAGCAGCCCTGAAAGCCCACGAATGATCTCTGTAGCATCTCTCAGGTTAATCAGTGTCAGTAATGATAGATAATGACAATGAAGTGAAAAGCAGAAAGAGCTTTTCTGAATGTCACGAGGTAATGAAGCTTTTGAACTCGTGCATATGGTATCAGATCACTCTGTGCTGCAGTTATTAGAACAGTCTGGTGGATAACTTAATCAGGCACATCTTTAAACACCACAAGTGAACAGTCATAGATTCTGGACAAGAAGGATTTTCTTTGTACTTGCTGTAGGTTTGACTTTTTTGCAGGACTCACCAAGAAGAAATGTAATTGTTTTCATTTCTGAAGACCTCAGAGTTAGGAATGCCTTGCCAATGTCTCCTGGACAATGGAGGAATCTCTATAAGCTTGCTCTCAATTTCTGATTGCTTCAGCTTTTTAGAAAAATCAGAGGGTAAGCCCATCACTCCAGCCAATCCAAATTTTCTGTACCTGTTCTGTTGTGTCAGAATGGAGGTGGGAGGAAGAGCACTCCATCATCCATCAGCCTAAAGCTAGATGGTTGCTGTGATAAATGAAAATCCCTTCTCTACTAATCTTTGCTACCTTAACTATCATCAGCACAACCTTGACAGGCAGAACCCAGCTTTATAAAGAGCTTTTGATGTCTGAAAGACATTATCTAAAACTGTGTGACATACTGCAACTCTTTGACTATTGTCTGGAGACGTAAAAAGCTGCCTGTTCCTAAATTCCATCATGCTATGATAGCAGATCCTTACTAATTGCAGAAGATATATCTTAAAAATTCACTCTGTTGAAAAAGAATGGAGAATCTTGGATAAGCTTAACAAAAATCAGTTATGTTTTTTTCCAGAACTATTCTTCCCATACTTCTCCTATAGGAATAGTGGCATCAAATTTATGTATCCCATGTTTTGACTTTTGGATTCTATGTTTTGGCTTTCTTTGTGAGTGTTGCTATTGGCCATGATGGAGGCCAAGTTCTAGTGCTAATCTCCAACTATTTAGAAACTCTCCAAAAGGATCTTAGGTTGCATAAAGAACTCTTACAAGATGGTCAAGACAGACTTAGTTGTGATTCTAAGAGTATTTTTTGCATTTTTAATGGATCATTTTCTTTTGATGTTACTATATTTACACTTTTTTTTTTCATATGGAACAAAACAACATCAGAAATGTCGTAGCGGTGTCTGTGAAAAAGACATCTGAAAAAGAAAATCTAAATCTCTGGTGACACTTTAATTTACAGAAGTCTCTAATAGCTGGCAATGCACCCCCACATTTAATGTTCTCCTTCCCTTCTGTGTATTATGAGTTTGGTGTTGCCCACAACAGAAAATCCCTGAAAGGGCTTCCCTTTTGAAATGTTCTCTTAAGGTAACTTCTGTTACAGTAGCTGGAGATTTTCTGACTGTGCTCTTTTATAAGCCTTGTTTTCCTCTGCAAGGGAACTGAGATGTTACAGGCACAGGGTGTCCTATGTGCCCCCATCATGAAGTGTGAACCCCCACAGAGTGCACGACCTCTGTGAGTTGATATAGATAGGTATAGATAGTTAAATAGTCACACTGTTGTCTCTTGAATATACACAGCAGAGGCCAGGCATGAGTGCCAAGCACATGCCAAGGGTTCTTGCACAGCTCCACACACAGTTAAAATGATTCCTCACATCTAAACCTGCTTTCCTCTTACGATCTTATTGCTGTCTTTCAGCCCAGTGTGATGGCAGCTCTAGTATCATCACTCATGTAACTTTTCTGCCAGGAACTGACTGGCAGAAAGGCATGACTCAGTCACTGGTCCAAGCTCAGACCTCGGAGCCCCTCATAAATAAACACAGGTATGCACTGTTTGGCACTTCCATGCAGAATGGTCAAAATTATATTAAATTGAATACAATAAACCAAAGTCTATAGGCTTTGAAGAGAAGGTTTTTCCTCAGTCATAGGCAATGCACAGTACAAATGGGTGTAAAAAAAAGGGAACACGGGAGGAGAGAACCAAAATACATCACGAATATCCCCAAAGGCAAATTACCACCCCAGGGCCAGGGTAAATCCAAGTTTCTCCCTGTTAGGGTGGAAGCAGAACAGTGATTCACCTCAGACAACCACACCAGCCATGACCTTTGCAGGTCATGTCTGAAAATGAAGATCTGGATTTTCTTGAATAACTCTTTGAAATTCTTTTTCTTTAAGCCAGTTGCCAGTGGATAAGTAAAGCCATTATAACCTGTGATGCAATACCTGAATGGAGGGCAAGTCACTTTATGAAATTGTTGGTATTTTATATGACCAAGAGTTTGAAAGAAAATAATGCAACAAGAAGAGCAAAAATATACATTTGATGCATGAAACATCGTCTCAATTGATTTTTTTCCACTGCAAATGACAAAAGATAATCTCCTTCATAGGATGTATTGACCAGGAATTTTTCCGTGCTAAAGGCTTTGTAGTATTGCTCTGTTGTCTGTCCAATATAGAATAGGCTGTCTTCACTGGGCCCCCAGGAACTGAGGATTAACTTCAACTGTGGTAGCCTTAGCTCATATACAGGAATTTATGTGGCAGCGGAACTCCCTTTCAAAGTTTTTAGTTTACATGGTGACTAGAAATTACCTGGTCAACTTCATAACCAACCCAGAAAGAATGCAAACTTGTGAGTTCCTCCTTTGTATTTCAGTGTCAATTTCTTTCTGTACCTTTCTGCATAGGGGAGCTACAGAAATGTCTTATGCACCACAAGGTGCTCATATGATTTGGAAATCCCTGATCAGGGGCCAGTCTGAGCTGTCTCCCCCACTTCTCGCAGCCTCTCACACATATTCCAAGGCTCTGCTCAGAACAGCTATTTTTGTCTGTTTCAGAAAGCTGTGTTGTTTACTCCAAGAACCCGTCCGAAGAATTCACACATCGGAATCCATGTTGCCAAGAATATGGAAATTATAACTGTGTACAAAGGACAGTTAATAAAACCAAGACATGATCTTAATGAAATAAATGCTTACTTGTGTCCACTCTATGAAGCAGGAGATCTTTGTGTGAAAGTATAAAACAAAAATTCTTGCTGCTCAAAATGGTGGCATAATTATTTTAATCGGATAATAACTAGGTGAAGACACATCTAGATGATGTCAATGAGATCTATCTTTTACAAGTGGAAATGCAGAAACTGCACCTGTGAATGGGAAGACAGTGTTCTTCTGACTTGTCCACAAACTGCGGACATGGCCCTGCAGCAGCTGAAATGGCAGGAATCGGCTTTAATAGAAGCATAGCTCTAGCTCTGTTTGTGGAAATTTGTTGAAAATTTGTTGAAAATTGCACATCTTATTGCTGATAATATTTTCCACCAATGCAAGGCACATTTCTGGATTGGTATCTTGCCAGATTTGCTAAGAAATTAAAGTTGTGGTAATTAAAGCAATGAGAAGCACCAAACAGCGTGATGTGAAAGGGTGTGAATCGCCGCAGAAGTATGGCACTAGTGTTTGGTGTTGCACAGGAAGGTGGGCTAGATGCGGAATTCTGGCCGTTAGTTTATGACTTGGAATGGGATACTCAATTATTTTGCTTGTTACGGCGTGTACAAGTGACATCTAATTGTTATTCACTCCTTGCTTGTACCCCAAGGAATTAAAACCCCAAAGCCACCCCTTATGCAAATGCCGATCAGCGCGGTTCTCGGAGCCAGGACGCTCCCGGAGATCATCACTCCGTGGGTGGAATGCCCTTCTCCTGAGTCAGCTGCTTTCCCAGACCCACCCCCGCGCCTCCAAACACCGAATCGCACAAATTCGTGCGGAGTTTCGTCCCTGAGACGACCCTCGATTCCTGCAACCTATTACAAACTTGCTCAGTACCACCTGGGGATGGCCTGAAATTCGTGGGATTGCAGCTGTTCTAGGAAAAGGAACAGCCGACGAGGCTCGCTCCCCTGCTCGCCTCCCCGCGCCAGCCGCCGTTTTCTGTGGAAAGAACGCGGCTCTGGCTCAGCAACGCGGCCTCCTTTCGGCAGGGGCTGCCCGCTGCGCAGCCCGAGGCAGCCGGGCGGGGCCTGCCTGCCAGCGCCGTGCACGGAGCGCGGCCGGGACGGGCCCGTGCCGGCCCCGCCGAGCCGCGGCCTCCGCGCTCCCCCTGCCGGCGGCGCCGCGGCAGCGCCGCAGCCAGCCCGCCGTGCCCGCCGCGGGGGGAGCGGGCGGCGCTGAGCCCGGGCCGGGCCTGGCGGGTTATATCATCAGTTAGGCAAGACGACCGAACAGAAAATGCTCTCACGTTTCTCGGTGTTCAGCAGGGAGTGAGGTTTCCTGTGGGCTGTTAAATAAAGCTGAGCTGTGTAACAGTAGCAGGGTTCCTTTGGCGTTCTGACATCACAGGACGAGCCGGCAGTATCCAGGGCCGGCCCGTGGGGTCTGCTAGGGCAGGGCCTCACTCCTGAAAAAAAAAACCAAAACAAAAAACCAAACCAGAAGTAATTTACATGCTGGGCTTTCCAATGAGTGTCAGCTCAGTGGTGACAGTGGAGGGCAACATGAACACTGGCGAGGCCTTGCAGTGGTTGTGGAATTACTGTCTGCGCTGTGGGCCCGGTAGGGCCCCCTGCACCTGGGCAGCTGGGGAGTGACAGGCTGGGTGACAGCACTGCCAACAGGATCTGGGATACAATAACAGCTGTTGTTCCGAAATGCGTCCTTTTGCAACAGTGCCCAGCCGCATCCTGGGCTCCAGTGGGCAGGGCACTGCAGCAGATTGAGGGAGATGTTACTTCTCCCACCTTGGCTCAGCCCTGGAAAGACTGCAGTCGGGGTGTTCTGTCCAGGCCAAGGCTCTCCAGGACAAGAAGGACATTGATATATTGGGGAGACTGTTGAAAAGGATCACTGAGGTGATTAGGGGATTAGATCCAATCCTGATGTTTAAGGATAAACTGAGAGAGATGGGACTGTTTAGACTACAGAAGAGAAAATCCAAGGGGTTATTATCAATGTGTGCAAATATCTGAGCAGGGGCACTAAATGAGATGGAGCCTTCTAAGTGGATCCAGTGGAAAAACAAGGGGGAATTGGCACAAACTGAAATATGAGAAATCCTGCTTGAATGTAAGGAAAATTTTTAAACTGTGAGGGTGCCAAACACAGGGACATGTTGCTGAGAGATTCTGCAGTTTCTGTGCTTTTGGATGCTTGAAATGCAGCTGGACATCATCTAAAAGAACCTGCTGTAGTGACTGTGCTTTGAGCAGAGAGATTTGGACCACATAATCTCCGATTGTCCCTGTCAACCTCAGTCCTGTGTCTTCTTTTTAAAAGAAATGTAAAGAAGAAAAAGACAGTAGAAGAAGAGACAATTTTTTTTTTTTTTTTTTTTTTTTTTTTTTTTTTTTTTTTTTGTTGAATTGAGTTAGGTGAAAACATGAATAAGGATGGGAAGGGCACTGGTAAACAGAATACTTCTATTATTACTCATTCAAAAGGATTGCAAGCCTGAGAGGTCTTGTCTTTTCTTTTCTTTTCTCTTTTCTTTTCTTTTCTTTTCTTTTCTTTTCTTTTCTTTTCTTTTCTTTTCTTTTCTTTTCTTTTCTTTTCTTTTCTTTTCTTTTCTTTTCTTTTCTTTTCTTTTCTTTTCTTTTCTTTTCTTTTCTTTTCTTTTCTTTTTTTTTTTTTTTTTTTTTTCCAGGCCTGTAAATCCATTTGGAATAACCTTGTGTTATGGCTGGCTGCCTTTTTCAGCAGGGATATTAGCAATAAATTTGTTTGTCATCTTCAGGCAGGTGTAAGCCACCTTCACCACTGAAGTGGTATGTATGGACTTGTTCACTGCAACCTTCTAAAACTTAATTTTAACTATGTGTTTTGAGTGCCACAGAAATGAAAATGAAGTTTTGAATTGAACATGGATTTAGAACATCTAGCAATACGAAGTGCAGTCATTTGCTTCTGCAGTCCCGTGTCCAGTTGATGCTCCCTGAGACTAACTGGAACACAGCAATCAGCCTGTCCTTGTTAAACTACACAGTGTTTCCTTACTCAAGGAAAATCTCAGCTTCAGGCTTTGGGTAACTATTAATCCTCTTCGTAGCTTTTCCATAAATACTGTGTAGCTAGTACATACACAGGCCTGACTTCTGATCATGTTTGTCTTTTAGGATATGTCCTGAAACCCCTATATATGATCTATAATATATATATGATTGTTGCCATGCTTTCGTGCCTGTTTGTTTTGGTTTTGGGAACTCTGTTCCCAGGCACGGTGTTGATGCACAAGGTCATCTTCTGTAAACCACTGAAGCTCCCACATTTGTTCCCAGAGGAGGGGCTTCGGTGATGGTCTCTGGAAAATGACCAGTGGTTCCCAAGGGTCCCACCTCTGGGGTGGGCAATTTGTAAAATGTACAAAAGGAGTCAGAAAATAAAGGTGTGGTCTCTTGCCTGCAAGAGCTCCACGCAGCCTCACTGATGCACTCCCTGCCTCGTTCCTAAGCGCCGTAATCTGTTATATATGATCTATTTATAATATGATCTAATTAGGAAATGCATTGGACGTGTTCTGCTGTTAACCGCCATTCCTTAATCAAAATGTCAGTGAAAGAAGGTGTTGTGCTCAATAGTCTGTGTCTCAGAGCTTGCTGTGGACTAAAACTGTCTATTTGTGAAGCCATGCTTTCTGTACTTTTGCAGTCTGTAATATGTGGGTCCATATTAGGCAACATGGCAGCAGAAGTTGCAGAGTTCCTGTGTTGATGCAACAGGAAGCTTCTTTTCTGGGTTGTGCATGCTTGTGTTTCATAAAGTCAGTCTTCCAAAGATTTTGATTTCTTGTGCATGAAGAAGAACTTTGCATGATGAGCCAGCTGATTGCTTATGAGCTAGGAATAGTGGGCAACCAACATGTGTGTTAGAGTGTCTTCTTCAATCATGAAGAAGGACTAGATGAGGTCTCCTGACTAAAAAAGGTAATAAAGGAACATAGAACAAGTAAAAGGAGGGTCAGGTTATTCCTCCAAACCTTGAAGGAGCAAAGACACTGTCTAGGTGTGTAGGAAATCAATGAGGAAGGTGAAATCCCACCTGAAGTTGGCCCATTTCACATTAATTAAAACAAACCATAGAATGAAATAACTTTTAAATTTGAAAAGCTGAAAATGTTACTGAAATTTACTGTTTGGAGGACTTTTCTGTAGTTTCATCTACAGAGAAGTATAGAGGGAAAACTGAAAAGAGAAAAGCTGAAACTTACCTTTTCCCTTGGGTGGAAAGAAGTGGAAATGGTTTTTGCCTCATTCTCCCTAAGCTGTTTCTTAGACTACAACATTTTAAGAGTTTGTTTAAGCATAAAGTTGATTGCCCATGTGTGAAACAAAGTTGAAAACATTTGCAGGTCAAGAAGCTCACATTAAAATTTGTGGGAATTACAAAACTAATTAAGGATATTTTTAAACATACAGATTTTTGGCTGATGTACTGTTTCGGAATGCATCTGTTCAACTCAGGCACTAAAAATATTTAGACTCTCTGGTATAGTGTCTCTTGGATTTTTTCAAAAGTACTTGAAATTAGCAGGATTATTCCTCAGAATCAGAGCATTCCACAGCTCTGCTCTTCCCTCTTCTCTAAATGTGTAAGTACACTTGTAACTCCATTCCCAAGAAGCTTGGAAATATTCCAGTTTATTATTGAACAAGGCCAGTGGAAGTAAATATTCATAGCTTGGGAAGAATAAAGTTTCTATAAAATACATGTTGTTGAACATTCCATTCTGCTTTCCAAAGTACATCATTCCTCTGGAAGCCGATAGGGTTGGGGTAAAGCTGGAAGATAATTTTCTCTTACTTTTATAAACGATAAAAAAATAGAATTATCTCTTGCTTGCAGCCTGTAAAGGATTTTTTGTAGATGTTAAACCAAATACACCTGCTGTAGGCTGGGGCAATGTGGACTTTACATATTTATAGTTAAAATGCCTCAGGTCTGTATTTTAAACATTGTTCTGATCTTGTAGTATCAGAAAACTGTAGATTTGCTTTGAATTGTACTTGGTTTGGATATGAGAATTGATTAGAGCTGGTGACAGTATGTTTTATAGCTGGCTGACTGTTTTGCATGGCAAGGATTTTAGTACTGTTCTGGTAGTTCATATACTTAGTGGGAGGACCAATATTAACACCTCTTACATGGAGAAGCAGCAGTGCAGTAAAATGATAGCACAAAGGCCTTCCTGCTTGTCAACAATTCCACTAGATGTCCCTCCAACCCTTTTTGAGACATAGCAGATCTACTCTGGCTAAATGGATCTAAGATGAACTTACAGTGAGCACTGCATTGTATGTCCCATATCTTGCACATGTAGCTCTTTTTGGATTCCTACATGAGTTATGAATACAACCTAAATCCAGTTTCAGAAGGTGGTGGTAGGTGTCTTCCTTCTGTATGTGTACACATGTGATTTTAATCTGTCAAAAGCAATCTTTCCCTGAATGGATAGTGGGCAGATACTACACTGGGATGGAAAATGAATGTTTTTTTAGGTTATGCCTAGATTTTTACATAAGAAAAGGACAATTTAGCTCAGCCTCAACATTTCCACTCTGGTGAAGACTAGTCTGAGAGGTAATGTAACACAGTACTTTAGTTGTTGGCCCTATCAGACATTCAGTCTGATGAAAGTGGTCAGCTCAAAACCTCAGAAAAGTTAAGATACTTCTTCACTACACCCTGAAACATGAAGATTAATCTCCTCAGAAATGCTGATAGCTCTGTTCTGTATTTTCACCTGCTACCTCTGAATTTGTAATCTTTTCAAGCCTGCTGCTGTCCTGATGCTTGTGACATCTGGAAATGCAGTTCCAGAGATTTGGTAAATATCAGGTGAGACCATAATGTATTTTGATTGAATATCCTTACTTCTGTGGTTTGACGCAGAGCAAAATAATCTAAGTCTTGTTCTTTCTATTTTTTTTAATCCCATAGTCTCTTATTCACCTTCTTTCTAAGGAAAATAATCCTCAAATTTTTGTGATTTCTACCAATACCCCTACTCTTTCTCATGACATTTTCCTTGACTTTTCTCTCTCAATTTCTATGTATTATGTTTTCCATGGTGAGGTGACTAGTGTAGCATGAATTTCTTTAGATGACAAAACCACAGATGTTGGCAAATTAATACACTAGAAATATTAGTCGTTGGCAAAATAATTAAGATACAGAAGAAAATGGCTCTTTGTGTAACTTCATCTGCAGTACCACTCATATACTGATTACACAGAGTGATAGTTATTTTTAATAGAGATAAAATTGTGTTGAAGATAAGGGCTATTGCTTTATAATTAGGAGGTGCTTCTGTTATTAAATTTAATGTGACCATTCCATTATCTTCTGCTTGCTGTGCATTTTGCCTCTCAAAGTACATCCCCTGTGCAGTAGCATAGCAGTTGTAGCTCAGTAATCGAGGATAAGGGTTACTTCTAACCTTGCCTTACTTTGAAGGAGAATCTGTGCTCAGTAGCCTGGACAGTTTGTCATCATTTATCATGCAAAAAGAAGCGTCAAACTAGGTAGGATTCTCTGAGTGATATTTAGGGTGGTTGCCACAGAGAAATAATTTACTTTTATTTATTTAGGAATGGTTTTTACTAAACCCCTGCCTGTTTACAAGTCTTTCTTGCAAAGCATGACAGAGAACAAATCAACCAAGATAATAACATAGATATGTTTTCCTGTTGAACAAAAATGTCTTGGTTGCGGATTGACTTACAAGAATAATATATTCTTTTCCTTACTTAGTAGTATTTTAAAGACTACGTAATATTAATGTGATAATGAATAATCAAAAGATTTTGTTGTTCAGACAATCATAACAGATAAATAATTCATGACAATAGAGCCAAGAAAGAACAATATTAATTGCTTTAGTTGGAAATATTTCCATGATGAAACTTGCAGTTAGTCTCTTTTCATTATCTTTTAGAAAGTCTATTTTTTGAGAAGTCAACTCTATAAATGCACAGTAATTGCAATTCTAGTACTTTGGAAAACGTAAGTTTACATTTGCCAAAACCCCCCTCAAATATATCTATTTGGAGTAATTTTTACAGGCCAAAAGATAGTCAAGTATAGGCTGTTAGTGATTTCAGATTGCAATCTACTAAATATAAGTCTCATACAGGGCTGTCACAAAGAGCTGGTTCCCTCTGATGACACTATTTAAAATAACACAACTGTTAAAAACTCATTTGTCAAGAATGAGATGTCTAAATCCCATGCTGGAGAGCATGGAGAAACCAGATTGCACCTAGGTTGTGTTTTTGAGATTGTCTGTACATGGAAATTTCTTTTGTGCTTGTGAAGTTCACACAGTGGTTATACTCGTGATCACATGGTGTAGTTTATTAGGGATACATCTTGGAGAGATCATTTGTATGTCCTCAGGTTTCAGCAAAAAGGACACATGTATGTTTTAACAAAGGTAAATTCTCAAGCCATAACTTATTTACCATGTCACAAGGATGAGAGATGCCATTGAGGTTTATTTTTCTTCTTCATTCTCCCATCCCTTTTTGTTGGGTAATTCTCAGGAGAAAAAATAAGGTGACTGGAAGTGAGCCTAACCTCTCCTCACTGCTCTTGGAGAACTTGTCAGCCTGAGTTTTTATGATCCATGTCTTGAATTTAGTAAACTATCAGAAAAAGCAATCTATAGTTTGTCTTGTCACGGCTTCCATGTGAT
This sequence comes from Phylloscopus trochilus trochilus, assembly GCA_016584745.2. Classification (NCBI taxonomy): domain Eukaryota; kingdom Metazoa; phylum Chordata; class Aves; order Passeriformes; family Phylloscopidae; genus Phylloscopus; species Phylloscopus trochilus. The sequence goes on along the minus strand of WQNJ02000016.1, from coordinate 20,508,584 downwards.
GAGAAAGGGTTTATTTGGTGACACCATTAATAAGTTACCTGTTTTAGGAAGAACCTTAAATGGTGTTATAGAAGATGCCAGTTTCTTAAAAAAATGCAAAAAAAATTTTTTTTCTTCACTCTTCTCAGGCCTGAATTATCTCTTTTCATAGTAGAATTGGTGCACATTAATGGATAATTGCTGCAGGTAGTCTGGGCACAAAGTGCATGTCTTGACTGTCTAACCACATTGGTGTAAGTTGTAGGTGGCCCCCTTCTCTCATCCTCCATAGGCAGAAAACCCCAGGCAGGGAAGGAGGAGGGTGTAACATGTTCCCATAGCTCCCCCAGGACCGAAGACTGGGACTGCTGGGTTAATGGTGATTCTGACATTCTCTTCTCAAATTAGGAAAAAATATGTGCCAATAGATTTACTTGTAATAAATACATATTGACTTCTTCTCTTTTGCACCCTACTCTCCACCTACATTTTACACTAGTAAGAGTTTAAATTGAAACTATGGGGCATCTCCTGTGAGGAACCAGTACTTGTGCCCCTTGTGAAGTGATGAAAATGTCAGTACCAATTATGTAGGACCAGATTACCTTTACCCTAATTTCATCAGATCAAAAGCCAGCTCTTCACAATTTTATGCATGAGTGTGGCATTAGCAGAAGCTCTATTACTCTGGTTATTAATGGGCATAAAGGATGTTTATCGAAAGGTGTATAGTTCATTGAGCACTCTCTGAACTGAGTTTCTCAGAAGCCAAGGATTTGTTTTCTGTGCTGAATGTCAGGGAAAACGCTTTCCATTTTAGTCATCGTATGTGCTGCTTCTCAAATCTGTCATCATGCTGTTCTTCTTGCCTAATGTTTTCATCCTTTTCTCTCTGTACTTTAGCTTATTTTGATCCAGGCTTTTATTTTCTTTCAGTTCGGTAATTAAGAGGGCTGACTTCACTCCTTTTATGCCCATGCTGAATTTGCCTCATTTGTATTTTGCTTTTCAATTCATACGTCAGCCAGGATCTCTAGTTACAATAGCTTCTTGTTTCCTGGAAGCTCTGCGTCATGGGGCCAAATTTATACCTGGTGTATTTTCCATTGACACTAAATTACTCCTAGAATGAATCATCTTTATGTTTACATTCATCTGCTCTTATTTTTTTCCTCAGACACTGTTCATTTGTACCAACCATGTAGCACCAGTAGTCACTTGAATTATATGAAATCAAATTATGTTGTTTTGAGGCCTTGGCAAAGACAACAGCAATGAAATAAATTATGAAAGTCACAGATCCGGGCTAGATCTGTTTTTTTTGAGATAATGTACGCAGTAGTCACGGTAAGTACTAAATCTTATTGCAGTCTATTTTTCACTGTCTTGAAAAAACAATGTAAGATGGAAGAACAGATTTTAGATATAATCTTGCATTTTTGACTACAAAAGCTCAAGATATCCCTGACTACCATGCAGAACAAAAAGAAGGCTAGTAGTTAACTGGATTGAAAGTGATGCACACTTAAAAAACAGAACAACAATTTTGTGAGCTGTTATGGGTGCTTAATATGGAGGTAAACAATGGAGCTTTTCCTTGTGTTTGTTAATGCTAGAAAACTAAACATAAAAATAGGTAAAAATATGAAATATGACCAAAGTTGCAACTTATTTAAATCTAATTCCCTCCTTGCCATCAATCTTAAGAGATAAACATAAGAAAAATGATTTTTTTTTGTTCTCAATTTAGTGGCAGTCTTTGCTCTGTTCTTAAGGCTCTGATAAAGAAAGGCTACCTCTCTGCATGTCTTGGCTGTGGTACATTCAGTGAGTCTCTGGGAATGGTCCCTGTGCCACTGACACACCAGAAGCAGTTGTAAGAGAGCAAATGAGTTTCGGAGCCTGTTTCATTGATTTCCCCCTGAGCTCAGAGGCAGCAGTACCTGGTCAGGTTTTGTATACTCTGTCAGCTGGCTGATATACCAGCACATGGTGGGGGAATCTGAGTGTGAGACCCTTCCCTGCCCAGCCCAGCCCATTCTCAGACAGTGAAGGCAAAGGAATTCTGGATAGTAACCTGGATTTTATCTGGATCATCATGGTGACAGACACTGTTGTCTCCCACCACACTGAGGTTGAATTTCAACCCACCGTGAGAAGTTTTCACTTTGGTGTCTTGCAGGGAGAAATCTGCAAACTAAAAACAAGTTGTAGAATGTAATAGTTTGATTGATGAAAGAGGGGTTCTTCACATGTTAGTAAAATATATTCTGAAAGTCTTCCTTCTCACATCTGTTCCTCAGTGATGCACATTGTATAGCACCCAGGTGTTTTTTGTGAAGTCTGTTTAGATCTGGGCTTCATAGGTGGGGCACACTCTTATTGGCAGAAAGAGAAATTATGGGATCTCTGGAGCCATAAAATGCTTTATGCATTTTAAACTCATTCTGAGGCTGTTTCTGCCTTGTGATGGATTAGAAAATTATTCTTAGCTTTGTCTTTGAGGTGAAGCAGATTGGCGCAGGATAAATACTTGTCTGGATACTATAGTGTGGCAGGAGGTCTTTGAAAAAAGTGACTGGTGCAATAGGCCCCAAACCATGAGGCACAAAGTAAGAAAAAGATGCAGGGAGAACTGGAGGAGGAGTCAAGCTGAGAGTCTTTTAAAATGCGTTTCAGTTTCTTTCACATGTATTCAACAGATGTAAAACTTGTGATTCTAATCCTTGCACACTCTGGGTTTTTTTTAAGCTATAAATGAAATCAGAAAATATAGTTTAGGGTTTTATTTTAGTTGTCAAAACTCAGCAAATTTAGTCCTAAATTCACTAAAACATTGTGTCTAAAAGAAAAAGACAAGCTTTGACAACTGTATTTTTTGCAAATTTGTGGTAAAAGCAAGAAGCGACAAACATTGTTCACTCAAGAGCCAGACAGAAAAATTCCTCCTTTCTTACTTCTTCCTACCCAGTCATTCTGGACTGTAATTTTGGAATATGTGAGAAACCCAGATTCAATTCTCTTGCAACTTAAGGGGATTGAACCCATTATCTCCCAACAGATATCACCAAACAGTACTTCAGAGTGGATTTCTCTCGAGCAGTCTTTCTAATGTTGTTCAGCATTGCACGGAATACTAGACACTTTGTGGAGAAAGGATTGGAACTTTGCTGTCTTGCCTGTTTTTCTGACTTTACCCTGGTGGATATTTCATGTAAAGTGGACCTACTGCAATAGGAGTCATTAAGATCAGCACTCACCTAAACCTTAAAGTGGTTTAGCTCTCTTTGGGAGGTGGGACATGAGTCCAACTGATTCTAGGAAGTGGAGGGGTCCTGTATCCTTCCAAATAAGCTTAACTCCAGATGTCTTGTATCTTTCAAATACTTTAAAGCTGCACTGTTGATGTGTGTCATATAAGCAAGAGGTACTGAGTATTTATTTCCTTGAATCTGCATCCTCTTGTACTGCAAGTACAAGAGCCCAAATTCTTTCCTTGTGTTCTTCAGGAGGTGTTCTTCAAGGTTGTCCCCCTGTGAGAGATCCAGAGTGAAAGATGTAAAACCTCATTGTGTAGGATGTAAGACTGCACTTACTAAAGCCTTTAGGGAACAGACATAAGTGCCCGTCACAACCTTGTGGTATCAACCAAGCAGGAGTGAACAAGCTATTTTAAACTAATATTTCACTCAGCCTTAATAGGCCCTGCAGGCATGTCAGAAGCACCTCCACATCAGAAACTGATGAGAGATGAGGTAGAGTTGGCCAAATACTTACTGTTTTGAATGATAAGTAATTATAATGGAGAAAAGAAAATAAAAAAACACCTCAAAACTACAAAGACTAATGGGGGCATTTGTGCATTAATATAACTTGCAGTTATTTATCTCCCAGTGTGTGTCTTGAGCAAATTCAGACCAAGTACTGTCTTTCACTACTTGAACTACTTGAACTGTCTGTTCACTACTTTAATAGCTACAAGCCTTACTTAAAGGAAAGATGCATTTACTTTTATCACCTTATCAATTTCATGTGAAACAGAACCTCTCAGTTGAAAACAGCATTGTGCTGAAGGTGCTTTGCAAAGTAGGAGCTTTGTAAAGACTTACTGTGCACTGACATATAAGCAAATGGAATGGGCAGGTGTGTTTTACAATAACTTTTACACTCTTTTGTCTAAGAGTCTGGAAGAGCTGTCCAGCTATGCTGCCTAGTCTTGTTCCTTTTTTATAATGTCAGAAAGTCAGTGTGACAGAACTAGGATGTGATGAAAAGAAGCAGCTCTTACATGTTTAAGTGGACATCCAGTTTATCAGGCTTTTGCTAAACAGTGGTAACTTGGATTATACACAGATGCATTCCATGCGGTGGTCCTCCTGTATTTGTGAGGTTCCAAAACGGGAATGCCGTTTTCAGTAGGAATTGAAGTATAAAAACCTGTTAATTGGTTGATATAAAATTTATATTGTGCAGAACAAATTCTTCAGTGTTTTCAACTCTAACTGACACAATGATGGTAGTTGCCAAATGACGGCAGTTCCCAAACCCTAACGCTGACATTAATGCTAACGCAAACCCTAAGACTAACCTGGAACCCTAATCTGGAACACTAAAAATCTAAACCTAACAATAACCCTAACCATTACCTTAACCCTAATCCTAACCCTAATCCGAAAGGCTAATTGGCAACACTAATCCGGAACCCTAAACCTAACCCCAACCCCAACCCTAACCCTAATCCTACCCTAACCCTAACCCTAAGCCTAATCCAGAAACCTAAACCAAACCCTAATCCTAACCCTAACCCTAATACAGAACCCTAACCCTAATCCTAACCCTAATCCGGAACCCTAACCCTAGCCCTAAACCTAACCCTAACACTAACTTTATCTGGAACCCTAAGACTAAACCTAAGTTTAAGCCTAAACCTAAGCCTAAGCCTAACCCTTACCCTAACCCCCCCCACCCTAAGCCTAAACCTAGGCCTAAGGCTAAACCTAAACCTAAACCTAAACCTAAATCTAAGCCTAAGCCTAACCCTAACCCTAACCCTAACCCTAACCTAACCCTAACCCTAACCCTAATCCTAACCCTGACCCTAACCCTAACCTCTCAACCCTAACCCTAACCTCTCAACCCTAACCCTAACCCTAGCCCTAATCTGGAACTCTAACCCTAGCCCTCATCTGGAACCCTAACTCTAACCCTAACCCTAGCCCTAATCTGGAACCCTAACTCTAACCCTTACCCTAACCCTAACTTTAATCTGGAACCCTAATCCAGTAACCTAATCCGGAACCCTGATTTGGAACCCTAATCTGGAACCGTAACCCTTTCCCCAACCCTAATCCAGAACCTTAATCTAGAACACTAACAGTAAACCCAATACTGACCCTATCCCTAACCGTAACCTTAACCTTTAAACCCTATCCCTAACCCTAACTTTAAACCTAAGTCTAAACCCCTAACCTCAACCCTAATTGGCTGAAACCTTAACTCTAACCCATAGGAACCGGGGGCAGTGCTAGGGTTGTGGCCAGTCAGGGGCAGGGGGTGGTGCCAGGGGAACGGCCAATTCGGGTTAGGGGGAGGGTCCATGGTCTTGGCCAATCAGCATTGGGGGGCGGTGCTGGGATACCGGCCAGCCACCGCTAGGGGGCAGCGCTGGGTTAGGGCTAGGGTTAGGGCTAGGGTTAGGGTTAGAGATAGGGTTAGGGTTAGGGTTAGGGTTAGAGATAGGGTTAGGGCTAGGGTTAGGGTTAAGGTTAGGGTTAGGGTTAGGGTTAGGGTTAGGGTTAGGGTTAGGGTTAGGGTTAGGGTTCTTCCACATCAGCCCAGATAAATGTTATTTACCTGTTATTTATATTTTTAAGTCTTAATTTTTGTTTAAAAATGTAGACACTGATGAAAGATAATTCTTGTTTTTAAACAACTGAAAAGGCAGGAGAGGACTGAAAGGAGTAATTTTCATATATATTTTGAAATAAGGCTTGCCCATTAGGGTAGTGCATCTGATTTCAGTGTAATGTCTTTCTTTTCTTTGCAAGTTTTGGGATAACATGCACGTGATAAATATTTCTTGCCTCTCTCTTTCAAATAGAGATCTAAGGCACAGCATGGACAAATGAGAATTTCATATTTGGAGAAGCATGATAAGCATTTCAAAATTTAACCCAAATATAACCAAATATACTCCTTGTTGAAAAGAGCCTATAGATAACTTACTTTTTACCATGGGTGATCAGGGCTGTTTTCATTTCTTTTAGGAGCATATAATTGGAAGTATGTGGCATTTTAAAGTATGGATAAAACCTCATGGTTCGTGTTTTACTTTGAGAAGATAGATTTATTTCCAGATTTAAGTGTGCTTTCTCGGAGGCACATCTTTGTAGGGAATACAAATTCTTTTATGAAAGACTAGGGACCTAAGTTCTTTCGAATTTGCTCTCCAATGACAGCATCTAGCTGTATATCCTGAGCAACATGAATCCTGGCTTTTTTGGTTCTCCAACTAGGTGTAAGCATGCCAGAGTTTTCTCAGAAGTTTTGAAACTTCTGTCTGTGCTACTGGGATTTTTAAATCTGCATGGACTTTCTTTAAATAAGGCACAGCTTTCCCTGTGTCTAGATATCAATAGTGACCTTGTAGCAGAGTGCTACATTCCCTGGCATTGGCTTTTTGTGATCAGCCTAACCAGACTAACTTAAACTGTGACCTTGAGACTTTTGCTATGTGACTTGGAACCTCCCAGCACAGAGGGGATGGCATAGCTTGGTTTTTTTTTTTCTTTTTTTTTTTTTTTTCAATCTCTTTCCCTGAGAGATCTCTGTGACTGCTCTAGGAAACATGTCTTGCTTAGCATGTCTGCCACCAGCCATGACTTCAGAGCACCTTATATTCCATTTCTAGTGCTGCACTTCTCTGTGCTTAGTGACTGTATTAGGATGGTTTGTTATGGCTTGTGATTTGGTTACATTCCCACTAATGCTTGAAGGTGATTAAGGTATTCCCTTCCAAAACACAGAGCCAATAGATGATAGCTGCTGATACTGCAACTCTACCCAGCTTCCATTCCATGCACAAGCAGCTCTGCTGGGAAGGAACGGCTGTGTTCTTTTAGAGAAGGTGAACAACAGGTTTGTACTGTTAGGGGCCTCTTTGTTCTCTTCTGGACTTACAAATCATGAATTCCATTCTTTATGGAAAAACTGAACAGAAGGGTAGGAGTGTGTTGCTCACTTTGTTGTAGAGCTAGGCTTGGTTTTGAGGATAGTCTTTTGGGAAAGCAAAGCATCTGAGAAATGTCTTGGATCCAGTTTTTGTACTTGGGAATGTACAGAAAGACCATAGCTCACTCAGCAATATATGTCAATCAGTCAAGTGGATTTCTGAGCCACAGTTGGCAGACATATGCCATTGTATTAGAAACAATTTGAGATGGTGAGCTTCAGGTGAGCATCTCTTCTCCAATATAGTGAAAAATTTTAACACTGAGGCTGTTGCAATGTTGTGCTCCACATTTTGGGGTAACTGAATTGCTCTTTTCTGTTTTCTTGTGGGAATGATACAGTCTCCAGGAAAGTTGAATTGTCCAAAGTTTCACACAGCACACGTGCTCTGCTGGAGGAAGATCCCTCCAATTTTGGGTGAAGTGGCATCCTATTCATTAGCTTTTTGTACTCACTTTGTAGATATTGTGCTCAATGTTTATCTTCCATATTTTTCTGTAGTTCTGCAAAATACATATTATCTGAAGCTTACCCTTACCAGGAATCAACTATTTCCGTGCCCTGGAGAATGAAGAGTGTTCCCATCTGTGCTTTATCAGAGTAAATGAGTGCTCTTTTCATGCCCTAAATAGTCCATTTGAAGTAGTGTGTAATGCTTCTTTTCCACAGAGAAATGTAATCCAAGTCACAATCCTGCTGAAAGTAAATGTTACTCTACAACCTGGCATCTTTATCTATGCATTCAGACTCTAATTACATGAACAATTATCTCTCAGGTAATAGTATATCATAAGGCCAGAACGAGGGCTCCTCGATATTCAGTTATGATTTAACTCACAGGTTGTGACTTCTTGCAAAATATTAGCTGGGCTCAGGTTCCTGGGCACTGATGCTGTTGTGGACCTGGGTTCAAGGGTGCTCTGATTCCACTGAAGATAGCAGGGGACATATCATACTTCATGTCGTGTTGCAGTTTCAGGGGAGTTTTTGTTACAGGCATTCCAACGATATTCAGAGCACGTATCTAATTTCAAGCAAGCTCTGCTAGTCTGGTGCCATTAGACATATTGTTTGCACAGTTGGTAGAATTTTGAGGAGTGTTGGAAGTAACAAGTGGATTCACTTTGGTCTTTAAATTGCCAGGGAAACACAACCATGCAGTCACTTTTCCTATGACATTGTCATGCTCAGCCAGCTTTGTTGAAAGTATGTAACTTCAACATGTAAAGTATTGATGACTGAAGTCATTCTCTATCACATTTTTATTGACTGTGAGAGAGTTTAGGAGAACACTGTGTTTTACAGACACTGAAACAATTCAATGTACATTGAATTGCAGTCACTGAAGTCAAATGGGGTTTTCTATCTACATGAGGACTAACAGCACCTTCAGCAAGGCAGAAGGTTTGAATGTGGGACTGGAAATATCCCAGGAGAAAAGGAAGATGAAACACTGAGGAGGTCATGAGGAAGTAACAACAGCATGCAGTGAGCATTTTACAAGTGTATGCCTCATGTTTGCAAGTAGAGGACTCTGGCTGTTCTTACTCTGACTACAAAGACTTGGGAAGCAGCTCTAGGCAACTGTTTGGGAATGCTCCATCAAGCAAGGCAACTGAGCAAACATTCAGAAAGGAGTTTAACTTCTGAATCATCAATGAGTGATTGATTCTGAAAAATCAGTAATTCCTCTTACTGACAGGGAGAATAAACCTGATTTCTGTCTTCTTTTTGTTGCATTTGTTTAAGTTTTTAATCTTCTTTCCAGTAGCCAAATTCTTTGCAATATGCTGAATGCATATCTGGGTTTTATTTTTATTTCAGCACCTCTCAGGGCTTCAGTAAATGGTTTAGGGACTCGTCTCATTGATACTGTCTCCAGAAAACATGTATTTCCTTCAACTCTTATACAGGAGATTGTGAAGAAATTTTTAACCAACTATATCTTTTATTTGCATCTAGCTTTTGTCTAATTTTATAATTTCTTTGTCATGGGAATTGCATTAACCCTATGTGTTACAGGTCTCAAGAGGAAGGATCATCTTCCAGTGTGAGAGCACTGTGGAACCAATGGAAATACTGGATGCAAGGCATAGTCTGTCTTTAAACAAGGTACAGTTTTCAAAGTCTTTAATTAATTGAGAATTTCACTGACATGATTGCACAAAGGATTTAAGAACTGGTCATCTGCAAAACAACCTAAATATATGTGTGTTTTTAAACAGCTTCTTTATTTTCAGCATCCTTTTAGGCTGACTCATGGTTTAGCTTTTTGCTTATCCTCAATGGATGACATCCACACAGAGCAATCCCTCTAAGCAATATTATTCCACTTGCTTTTAATAATCTGACCTGCACAAGGTCAATATAAAAAGCTTCATATAGAGCAAGAATTTTCTGTCCTGGAAACCTCTCATCAGTCAAGAAGCCAGAATGAATGTGAACAGCTTCTGTTCTGAAGTGTCAAGGGAATAGGTTTGAGTAAGAAAACGCTTTTAAATGTACAGTCTTGCTACAGCTGACCTGTAATACAGCTTGCTGTCCACAGCCTTTGTGTTCCATAACAATATTAGAATACACTGGGGCTTCTGTGGCCTAACTTCCTGTTGTAAATCACAGAATCATTTAGGTTAGAAAAGACCTCTGAGATCATCAGGTCTCAGTTGTTAACCCAGCACTGCCAAGTTCACTACTAACCTGTGTCCCTAAGTTCCACATCTACAAGTTTTAAACACCTCCAGGGTTGGTGACTGCTTCACTTACCTGGGCAGCCTGTTCCAGTGCTGGACAACCCTTTTGGTAAAGAAATTTCTCATAATATCTCACACCGAAACCCTCAGTCATCTGAACTGCTATAAACACCAGGTATTTATATATAGAGAAGGATACAATGGCGTCTCCTATCACAGAAGAGGTCTCCTTCATTGCACAGAATCATTAGTGATACTGTGGATGTTTTTACAGACAAATCAGTTGACAGTCCAATGTTGAAATTGCAATCCTGTGAGTCACTAATAAATAATGGACACCTGCTTGAATGTATGGGCGCTGCACACATTTCAGTTCAGTTCTACAAGCCTTTTCCTATTTCCCTGCAGAAGGCTAATTACCAGCTCTTATGTATTTCTCTTTGCCTGTATATGTTCTCAGTTATTGTTGTGCTTATTTCAAACTGAGACTTCTGCCTATATATATCAACTCTTAGTAAAAGGAAGTTGTAATTGCTGAAAGGATTCTTTTGGCTTGGTGGCTATTTAGTACAATTACCATTTAATGAGGAAGCAAGCATTAAAAGTAAGTCAAACTTTGATCACAGTTAAAATCTTCTTTCATGAATGTAGAAATGGAAAATATTTCTATGGATCCCTTTAAAAATCACCTCCGTTTTTATTAGGTATTTTATGTAAAGGGCCTGGATCAGCTGCTGCTCCAGCTGCTGTATATCCCAATGTTGTCAAAACCAGAGCTGATTCCTAAAGCAATTTCTGAAACAAGTAGTAGATGGAAAAACTGTTTTCCTTCATAAATGTGTAACTTCCCAACTGCAATATCTGAGTATATTATAAAACAGCAGGTCAGATTTAAGGATACAGTATTTGCTAGTTGAAAGAGATGGTATTGAATGAAGTCCACCTGATGTATAAATAATTTTTGTTTATTTATTTATTGTTTAAAAGATATTTTATTTTAATGGGCTATGGACCTTTCAAATCTGCTTCAAGGAAAATTTAAAGCACAAAAAAAAATTCTTCCAAGTTTCTAGGATCTGTTGGCTTGCATAAGTCCACCAAATATTTTATTTAAAAGACTATTTACAACTGTGATTATATATTAAGGAACAACCAAATATCAAACTCTTCATCAATTTAAGCAAAATTGATGTTTTAATTGTCTGCTTGCCTGTCTTTTTTTTTCCTTAAGTTGATGTGTCCATGAAGAAAGACACTTGTAGCCAATGAATATAGGATTTTTTTGATGATAATAATGAATCAGTTGATTTCTGAAGGAAATAATAGTCTGTGAAGGAGTAAAAAGACTTCTTTATAGGCTAAATGACCTGAAGGTCAGAATGCTGAAGCTGAAATGTTTGAAAATGCACTTTGTCCTTCTCCTTTAATATAGCATTGAGATGTGCTTAATCTTTTATTCCTTATGCTTTGTATTGATGGCATTTTATGAAGTCATTCTAGTGTTCCCTAGGAATGTAAGATATGGATTATTTCATTGTCTTGGTTTGGAAAGACAGGTATCAGCCAGGCAAAGCTGGGGTTTCCCTTAGAATGGAGAATGTAAACCACTCACCCCCTCCAAATGATAATTTTGCAATTAAGGGCTTTCAGGCGAAGATTTGGGAATAGGAATAACAGTTCTTTACTAGGAATATTAACAATACAAATGTAGTAGAAAACAAAACCACCCAACCAAACAAGCAAACAAACAAACAACAATCCTGGAAAACCCTGACAGAGTCAGAGCTACAACCTGACACCCTGTTGGTCAGGATGTTGAAAGCAATCCAAAAGGGAGTCCTCCTGGAGTGGCAGATGTGGTTCTATTGAAGTAGAGATGATCCTGTAGAACAAGGGTCCAGTGATGGTGAGAAGGGTCCAGTCTTCCTCCAGGAATCGGGTGAGGCTAGATGCCTTGTGTTCCTACATCTCAGTTTTTATCCAGGTAGGAAGGGTTGGCTCCTCCCACTGCGTGGAGCGTCTCACAATGGATTGTGGATGTACTACTTTGTGGATGTACTACTATGGGGAGAAGAACAGCTTGGGGAGTCTTAATGGCCCATTGTGAAAAGAGATAAGAAACACTGTCCCACCTGGTTTTAAGAGTTGGCCCATTATCAAAATGCATCTGCCCCCCTTCCCCCAGAGTTACAAGAGATAAAGAAAAACATCTTCCCAACTGCTTTCAGCAAATGAAATAGAATACACATTTTTGGTTCCACAACCCAAGACATTCATATCTATTGAGCTTGGAAGAATGAATTGAAAGAAATGAGACAATTTTGTGGAATATCTAGACAATAATTTCTTCAAATATTTTAGGGTGAACTGTAGGTTTAGTCCTCACAGATTCCATCCTGGGGTAAATAAATGATCCTAATATAGAATCTTTGTGTCTGCTTCTCAGAAATATTTGTATTTATTGGGAATTTTTTTGACTAGTGATAATATGTTAACTAAAAAGGAAGATTGTTTTATGTTGTAAAGAGAAAAAATTATGTCAAAAATCAAATAGATAAATTTGGCTTTGCAAATCACATACTGGGTCCAACTTACCCATGAGTAGTGACTGTTTCCTATTGTTTGTGTATTTTTTATCTGTCTCTTAGTTTACAGTCAATGGTTTACAATTTATATCAGTATTAATGTCTTCCTCTCTCCTAACATTCTATTTTAGGGAAAGAAAATAAAAGAACATAGTATATTTTATGTTACATTGTTCACTAAATTTTGAACAAAGGGAAAGTATTTTTATTTAAAATTGACTCTTCCTGAAACATACCACTCCATTTTTCTTAAAATGATTTTTATGTAGACAAACTTTAAAGCTCTAAATGTCTGAATTCATATCTATATTTTCCCATTGAATACAAGTAATTGCTTTTAAAATTTTCTTCATATTTATAGTACTTACCAGGGCATATGCTCATCCATTCTGAATGTTAATTGATGGCAGAGTTCAATTTTTCTGTCATCACATGGGATTTGTCAAGGACAGACAGTAAAAATTAGGGGTTGGGAGACTGCATAACGTGTCTTAGCTGAGAAAACATTGTCTTCCATCACAGCAGGCTTTCTAGTGTATTAGAAAAAAGCTATTACTAGGAAACTCCCTTCAATATTTTTAGTAATTTGAAACAGTGACACTCTTGCTACAAATGTGTATGGTACAATGTTGCTGAGTGTACTAACACTCAAGCCAACCTTCCTGCCCAGGTTGGATCAATTATGTGTGCACGTATACTATCACTCCAAATCTGCATATAGTGCTCTTCCATGCATAATGCAGGTTCTTGCACAATGCATCCAATTCATGTATTGTAGCATTGTAATTTGAAAGTCTGTAGTAGCTGTTATCTGATATTTATACAATGCAGACTGAGCTGTCAGGTATGTGGGACTGACAGCAATTTTTGACTGTTATTTCTTAAAGGACTTTGAGAAGCTATGTAATCTTGAAGGGCTGATTCTAGTGTTTTCCCTCCTGTGAGCAGTTCTATACATGCACCACCCTGCCTATGGCCCAGGACACTGTTCCAGCCCTCCTGGGGCTATTATTCCCATCCCAGTGACTCTGGAGCAGGGATGGTGTCAAGCTCCCCACAGCCTTGCCCTGCTGAGCAGGGCCCACCCACAGCCCTGCATTCCCTGCTGCCTGATGCCCAGGGCTGGGGCTGGGGCTGCTGCCAAGCTGCTGGCTGGGGTGGAACATGCACTGGCTGGCAGGCCCTGCCTGGATGGGTCTCCTGGGGAGCTCTCACCACCCCCAGTGTGTGACCCTGTGGGACCCATCAGCCTTTGTCTTGCTTGGATAATGGGAATGTTTATTAAAAAAATATTAATAATAATAAAAAAATCCTAGTAGGCTTTTTCTTAACTGAAACATTTCCCAGATGGCCTTTTCTTCCAAGCCAGAGCTCACATTCGTAAGACTTTTGTCCTCTATGGCAATATGTATTAAATTCAATAGCACAAAATGAGTTGTGAGTCAGCCACCACACTCTGAATCATCAAAATACTGCTGTATTATTACCAGACGTTAAAACCGACATCTTGTTTGAGTAGGAAGAGTAATGCAAGTTTAAGGAATCCTTGTGACTCAGTGATGTGTGTAGGAAGCACTGTGGTGTTGTGTAATGGGACAAGCAGCCTGGAATTGATCCTGCCAGTTTTTCCTGGGGAAAACCGCCAGAGACTTGAGCTGTTAAGTCAATGTTGCGTTTTAATGAAATTTTTGGCACATCTAATGCTAAAAGTCCCCTGAAGGGAAAATACTGTAAATCCAGCTGGTAGTGCTAAAAGTTAAGTTCGTAGGTTGGGAAGGAGGTTGTTGCTTGTACTGTTTGTTGGGAACTGGGGAGAGGTGCTGCTTCCTGTCCTGTGGGATTGGCCCTAGAGAAGTAAGGTTGGGAGCTGCCACCTGGTTCCTCACTGTGAGTGGGTGTTTGCTGTGACTGCTGGCACTGAGCCCTGGACATGAACAGGAGTGCAAGAGTCCTCGATGGAACCACTGCATGGACACTTGTGTCATAAATGTAATAAGTGAAATGACCCATGAACAGATATATAGGGGAATAAACAGGCTATGTGCGTGTGTTTCAATATGGACCAATACATCATGAACTTCATGACTGTGCGTATAAGTTAGAAAGGAAGCAGTTGACAAAATGTATATACTGAAAATAAAATTTTACTTCATGTAGGCATCAGTCAGGGAAAATGTGGTTTTTTACTTGAGTTTAAGAAACTGATTCAAAGATGCTTTCAGCATACTTGCACTTGAGAAATATAGCTAAATGCACTACTGAAATAGCTATTTAATAATGATGCAGTTATCACTTGAGACTAATGCATATGATAACACTAATTTCAAAACATAATGTGTATGTGCATGTGTGGGCTTTCTCTTCCTGATGCCTCTGAGAGTAGTTCATTAAATTAGCAGCCTAAAACTGGAGAGTATTAATAATTCCCACGTTTTTTATTTATATCTTTGTGCATTGTACAGGTTATAGCCTATGTAGAATTAACAGTTCTCTGTTGGGTTCTTTCTCTGTTATTTAACTTTCCTGCAGGATCCCACTGAAAGGAAACAAAAGCACTTCTGTCCCTCCTAGATCTGGACCCAGAAACAATCCCACTTCTGTTGACTCAAGATTATGGAACTGGGCCATCTCAGCTATATTTCTCTGCTTCCAGAGTATGCAGCCAAATAGTTCTACTAAAAGTAGGAGAAAGTTAGCCAGTGAAACAAAGGAACACTTTAGAGAGATGTTTTTATAATCTTAAGTGTATATTTTTCTCTCATAACCTTATACATCATCAAAAGCTAATTTGAATAGTTCTTCTTCAGGGATAAAGAAAAGGAGCAGATCCAGCCTGCAGTCTTCTGGCAAGCCGAGAATTCCTTGAGGCTTGTTGCCTCAAGGCCCTAAGCGTGTTTTACTTGGTTTTTGATTGTTTTAATTTTATGTTTATCTTTCAGTGAAAGAGAATATCCATATCATCCATACAAAAGAGTTGATTCTGAGATTGTTCCTCCTTTCCTAGAGTTCTGTAGAGAGAGCATGGAGAGGTTGTTTTGCGAAGAACATCTACATGCATGTTGTCCACCTGGTAGTGTATTGAGAAGTCTCTCTTTAGACAGGTAGAGAAATCAAGTGAAAACAAACTGTTCAAGAGTGGGAAAAGCTGTGATGGAGCATAGCTGATCACATCAATATGGAAGCTTATGAGATCTCAACATTCTAGACAAAATATTTTATATGGAAGTAGAGTTCAGACACCTTGAGACTGCTCTGTGCTGTGACTCAAAGTGAGGTTTGATTTATCAATGGGAATGACTAGGAAATTCCTTTTGAAAGCTTTGCTCTGGTCAAACTTAAAACAGTTATGTGCACATATAAAGTTCCAGCTGCTGCACCTGTTTGCAGCCTTGTGAACACTCATGACTTAATGAAGTCAACAAAAACTGCTGACAATTTTTCACATGCAATACGCCCTTGAGTTTTTGTAGCTTTGATTCATTTGTGAGATATTGTACCATTCTGACATTTGCAAGAAGAACATTTGAGACTACTGTATCTTACGTGCAATCCAGAGTCTACACCTACATTGTGCTGCAGGAGGCAAAGAACTTTGACATAAAACAAAATATAAACCTGGGAGCAGAAAACAGTTTGATCATCAAAGATACTGTTTTTGATGGTCTCTAGAGAAAAAGGAATACAATTCTAAATCTCATTAAGCTGATGAGTGATCTCTCTCTCTCTCCCTATTAAATAATTTGGAAATACTTATGATGAAAGCACAGTTTAACAAAATTCTAAGCTGCCTTCTGAAGATCCCACAGGGCAAAACTGGTAAACATTCAAGTGTCATTTCTAAGTTTGCCAAGACAAGACTGTGATGCATGTGGAAGAACTGAAGGCCACATACTTTATACCTTCTATTCAGGAGAAAGGTGGGGAAAATGGACCTTATAGACCATCTCTACTGGAAATTAAAAGTGTTTGTACAAGGTTTAAGAGGCATGGCTGTGATGTTGTTCCATGGTACTGGCAGCATTAAAATGATACATTTTTTAGGGTATTTTGGCTGCAATTGTGTAATAATCTATAGAATAAACTCTCTCGTTTTACTTGATCCCAAGATTAGCTCTGTTCCTTAAAACATGGTGCTAATAACACTGAGGGTGTGGGTTCAATCCACCTATGAGCCATTCATTTCAGAGTTGGACTTGATGATGCTTGTGGGTCCCTTCCAATTCAGAATAATCTATGATCTACTTTAGGGTACCATACTTATATTTTGAGAGAAATCACTACCATGAGGCCTACAGAACAGTCTTGGTTTGTGGCCATAATGCTAAATTATGAAGTACTCAAGCAACTTCAGTATCTCTAGTGGACTTTTCCATGCATGGTTTGCTAATGCAAACAAAAGCTATGGATGTGACTTCTTCGTTCAAGATATTTGTATGGAAGCAAGAGGGGGAAAAATAGAGATTAAGGAATTATGCTTCAAAATATTAGATGTTAAAGATGTTTAGATTTAAAATAATTTAGATTCTATGAAATATTTTTTTAATAAAATGGTAAGATATTTCTGAATTTTGTCTCTTAAACACAATTAAAGAATTTGGCCATTGCCAAAGTTAACTGGGACACTTTAGGGAAATAACAATTAGATGTAAAACCATAATCCTGAGAAGATTCAATAATTTGGGGTTTTTTACATGAAAATGGGACTAAAGTGCTTTTATTCACTAAATTAGGTACAGTTCCAATGTAATAATGAATTCAGGAGCTGGTGTGGTAGATCGCAGGTGAGATATTCACCTTAAGGCTCTTAAAATGAACAACAAATTCATATTTTATTATAAAATTAATATTTAATTTTTTAATAGAGAAAGCTAAAATTAGCAAGTTAAGGTATTTCACAAACCCTGTTTATTCCAGTTTTCTCCTGCCCATTGTAAGCTTGTGTGATTGATTTTAATCAGCTCAGTAGCCTTCTTGGTTGTAGCAAACTTTGCACAAGCTTTTATCACCATGGAGTGTTTATTTTTTGATTGTTTTTCATTTTTTTTTCCTGGAGAGCACGGAGACTTCTGTGGTGGTTTTTGGTTCACTTTTTTTTTAAAGTTTTTTTCGTATGTGTGTGGTTTTTCTTTTTTTTTGCTTGTGGTGGTTTGTATTTATTATTATTATTATTATTATTATTATTATTATTATTATTATTATTTTGGTGTTGTTGAATATTCTTACTACCGATTGCCTTGCTTGCTTCTAGAAGTGATTAGATTCACCATGTTAATGCCGTGGTGTTAGGGATGCATTGGCTTCCTACATCCAAGGAACTTCCTGTAACCTCCTGTTTTCAGAGATACATGGCATGGAGTCAAACAACTCTTCTGTTGCTCTTTGAATTCAAAACTCTGCTGCAGTCCTTTCACTAGCTTGGCATTATGTTCAGGAAGACTTGCCTGTGTTGTCAGTTGTTCAAGAAGGTGCATAAGAACTTGTTTTTAATAGGCAAATATTTAATTGTTTTCTAAAAGGTCTTTTCCTTCTCTTTTTGACCTTTTTATGTTGTTTGAATGCAAAGGTGAATTTCCAAAAATGCAAGTTGAAGGAAAGCAGACAGGAAAGGTTCTCAGAACTGTAGTTCACAGTCCTTGACTATTTTGATGCTAGTGTTATTGTCTCTTTTGAAACAGAAGTTTGCATTTATTTAAAAGTCTCCCGAAAATGCCTCAGTTTTCTTCATATTTCAGTTAATAAGTTAAGCATCCATACTCTCCCTAACTTGTCTCTCATAATACTCTCCATACATGTAATATTTGGTAAAAGTGCAGGCAATTTTCCTGTCTTCCACTTTTTTCTAAATGTATTCAGTGTTTGAATCAATATTGAGGTTTGCTAGGAAAAGCTGTGGTCAAATTTATGATAAATTATCTTTTCATCAATGTTATTGCATGTAGCATTCAGACTATTTGCTAATTAGTATGCTGACATCTTGGAGGAATTTGTGTTAAACTGGATTACACTTGCAAAAAGAATTCCTGTAGTTTCTTCAGGATACAGAAAATTATATTTAGGATTAATCTTCTTTTCTCTCCACTTCTTTTCCCTCCCCCAACTTTTTTCCTTTCTCCCTTTCTCTGTTGATATACTCATTATTTTCTGAATGAATGCCAACAGTGCAGCAGATTTTTCAGACTCTCATCGTAGCAGACATTTTGAGCTATGGCTTTGACAGATTGCACATTTTGAAAGTGTGATACTGTAGCAAGCTTTTTAGTAAATTTGGCAGACTACATACTGTCTTGAAATCCACTGATGAAAAGTGAAAAATCTATTAGATGTAGGTTGGCAGGATACATGTGACCTGCTGACAGGCTGTGTGCATTTTTTATTCCATACTAGGAGCAAAGAATCCAATTCTCAGGAGTTTATGAAAAATTGCAGTAAATGTCACTTACAGAATGAAAATCATCTTGTAAGAATTAGACTGAAGAGATGATTTTAAAAAGTGTTGCAAAGTCTTTGTCTTACATACAGGGATTTTACTTAAATTATAACTGCTGAGTTAAGAACTTGCAGGACAGCTGGGCCCAGAGAGTGGAGGTGAATGGTGCTGCATCCACTTGGTGACCAGGAACTAGGGGTGTTCCCCAGCAATCTGTGTAGGGGCCAGTCCTGTTTAATATCTTTATCCATGGTCTGGATGAAGGAATTGAGTCTACCATTAGCAGATTTGCACAACACCAAGCTAAGGGGGGGAATGTTGATCTGCTGGAGGATAGGAGGGCTCTGCAGAGGGATCTGGACAGGCTGGACTGGTGGGCCAAATCCAACAGTATGAGGTTTTACAGGACCAAGTGCTGGGTACTGCACTTTGGCCACAACAGCCCCCTGCAGGGCTGGGGACAGAGTGACTGGACGGTGACCAGAGAGGGACCTGGGGGTGCTGATTGACAGCAGATGAATATGAGTCAGTGTGTGCCCACCAGGCCAAGAAGTCCAATGGCATTCTGGCCTGTATCAGGTGTAATGTGGCCAACAGGACCAGGGAAGGGCTTCTTCTCCTGTACTCAGCACTGGTTAGGCAGCACCTTGAGTTCTGTGTCCAGTTCTGGGCCCCCCAATTTAGGAAGGATGTTAAGATGCTGGAGCATGTCCAGAGAAAGGCAACAAGGCTGGTGAAAAGTCTGGAGTACAAGTCTGATGAGGAGTGGCTGAGAGACCTGGGGTTGTTTAGCTTGGAGAGAAGGAGGCTCAGGGGAGACCTTATCTCTACAACTGTCTGTAAGGAGGTGGTAGTCAGATGAACGTTGGTCTCTCCTCCAAGGCAACAGTGACAGGACAAGAGGACACAGTAAGCTCCACATGGGGAGGTTTAGGGTGAACATTAGGAAGAAGTTCTTCACAGAGAGGGTTATTCAGCGTAGGAATAGGCTGCCCAGGTAGTTGGTGGAGTCACCATCCCTAGAGGTGTTTAAGAAAAGATTGATGTGCTACTCAGTGTCATGGTCTGGTTGACAAGGTGGTCAATTAGATCACAGGTAAGACTTGATGATCTCAAAGGTCTTTTCCAACCTAATTGATTCTGTGATTCTGTGAGATTATTGGTAGAGAATAGATAGGAACCAAGATAGTAACATATGTTATAGAGCTAAAGAGCTGCTTTGACGACGTCCTGTTCTTGAAGAAAGAATTTACAAAAAGAAGAAATCCTTTAATTTCCCAGTGCTTAAAATACAGGCTTACACCTGGAGTTTCAACTCTCCATTTTTGATGTTGGGGCTGGGATACTCAACATTCCATGATTACTCTAGAGGAAAGAGCTCAGCTTTCAAAAGCAGAAGGGGTTTTATAACAGTTTATTTGCAGGCAGAGTGCTGCTCTGAGGAAATTCCTTTGTGGCTTTGAAACCTGTTACTCCTGGTGGCTTCTCAAAAGGTGTATATTATACAGGGTTAATACCCAGTGCGTACAGACACAAGAAGCATCCTGTGTGTGCCTGTGGCTAACCTGCAGTATCATGAGTTTAGTCTGAATACTCAGGTCATGATTCTGGCAAAGGGGTGACAGGACCCTCCTCTGCATCCTTGACAACATATTTTCACCTCACTTCACTTTTGTACTGAAATTGCCTTTTGGCAGTCTATGGTTAGTTGAACCAAACTGCTAATCCTAGCTCAAAACTAATAGTGCAAAGCAAAAAAGAAGTTAGCTCACAGCTGGATTGGGAGGCTCAGTGGGCACATGGCTAGTGGTGCTTGTGCAAGAAGAGGAGGAAATACACTGTTAGGGAAGACAAAGAGTGGCTTAACTTTGCAGGTTTCTTTAATTCTGTGACATGTACTCATAAGAGAAATAATTGGCTTCCTAATTCTTACCAAAACCATTGTAGGACTTAGGATGATATTCAATCAATCACATGTAAAAGTGGAGGCATCTACATTGCACTTCATTGAAGTGTAAGTGCATCTTAATGGTTGCTTTTTCATTCTCCTCAAAAAATTCCTACCATGGATGATAATATGAGTGGAATATTAAAACAGGTCTTACCAAAACAGATAAATTGTCTGTCAAATTTTGTGTCTTGTATGTGTTTGGGACTTTTGCATTTTTTTTGCATTGCAATAAGAATGTACTTTTTAAAAAATATTCCCATTGAAAATATGTAGTCTTGGCACTGATCCTGTTGTGCTGTACTAGCAAAAAAAGACATACAAAATTTTACATTCTGATTAACATTTTCACAGGCAGGCTAAAGGAGATGTATTTCTTTGCAAGTTTTAGGGATATTAAACTGGAAAGAGGATTGATAATGAAATGATGAAACAGACTTTAAAAAGAGAAAAGACTATAAAATTTTTTAAAACTCAGAATTACTGATTTTGGACTCCATAACTTGCTTTTTAATAGTCAAAGCTGATTCTTACTACTAATGCTAATTTTATGTCTCAAAATATGAAATAATGAATGCATTTCTCAGATGAGAAACAGGATATAGGAATTATGATTCCTAGCAAATTCTCTAAGTTAAAGCCTTTGGTTCTTCTTTTTAAGACTTGAATGAGACCTTAGACTCTTTTAGGGAGACCTATTTTGTTTTAGAAAGATCAACACTGGCACTGAATATAGTGCATAACTTAAAATGTCACAGGAAGCTGCAGATAGAAATGTTCTAGGGGACTGGAGGTGTTTATAGTTCCTCTGAGTGAGTGAGGATGTGAAAAAGAGAAATTACAGACTCACAAAGAGGCTTATAATGAGATTCATACTGATTTTTACATATGAGACATGGCTAACTGCTGATACTCAGTGTGGGTCTCTCCTATGGCGCACTTGCCTATAGCAGACAGATATCCAAGAGAGGTGTTGCACAATTGTAGACCACCAAACAAATCTTGGCCATGAGGAAAGGATCTGAAGATGCAAGGAAAAATAGATGATGTGGAAAGGTGGTCAGATTGTCCAGTTGGTCACTGATATGTGAAGTCCCCTTGCCAGCACAGATGTTCTCCCATCTCACCCCAACCCTGCATCAGAAAGAAGCTGCTTGACAAACATGGATCAGGATAGGGGATAGGGGATAGGGGATAGGGGATAGGGGCAAGGGATGTTGGGAGATAAAGGTAAGCAGACATTGCTAGTAGGGAATTTGGAGACTTGGAGGTAAAGTGAAATGAGTTTGGCATCCTTCATCTTGAAATACAGAGGTGTCTGAGTTGTGGAAGTGGTGAGGTTCATAAGGTTGGGTCTGACAGGGTAGATAGTAGCACACAATCAACTATTAAAATGAAGATGGCATTTCCATTTGTGTTATAAAGGAGATATT
Source organism: Phylloscopus trochilus trochilus (assembly GCA_016584745.2). Taxonomy (NCBI): domain Eukaryota; kingdom Metazoa; phylum Chordata; class Aves; order Passeriformes; family Phylloscopidae; genus Phylloscopus; species Phylloscopus trochilus. Next base: position 20,486,292 of record WQNJ02000016.1, on the reverse strand, counting down.
TATAAAGAGTTAAGGTGATATTTTATGTGTTTGCTATAAACAGCAGAGTATTTTTCTCTGAACCTTCAGTGTATTCTATTGTGAAGGGCAGTATCAGACAAAATACAACATTGTTTTGCTCCACTATGTTAGCTCTCAGTTCAAGTATTAATTTAGAATAATATACCATCCATCAATCACAACCTCCAAGTCTTGTTACTTTCCTTTGTTGTCATCTTCAGTCTTAAACTATCATGTTCCAAATATGTGTCAGTCTTTAATCAGTGTAGCCAGAATGGCATCCAACCTTTTGCAAGTTCTAGTGTACTTTTTCTGAACCGACATCTGATCTGTCAAATTCACACCTCTTGAAAATGTGAAGATGTAGGCAACAGGGTTAGTATAAGAATTATGTAATTGTGAGACAAAATGTATAAATGCTTTTCAGTAAATTCTTTTTCTTAATACCATATATAATAATGCTGCCATTTCATCATTTTTATTAGATGTGTGTTTAAAAAAGAGTAGTTCCCCAAATTAAAATTATTCTCCCAATATAAATACATAAAATTATCATCCTTAGAACTGAAGGCACTGTCTTTGGGAAAAATAAAATTACATTGACTGCAGATCCTTATTTGTAAGGAACAAGATAATTGTTAACTGTAAGGGGTGACTTCCAAAAGGAGAAAAAAAGAAACTCCACAGATTTCATCATACCAGTGGTCCTTGTTCCTCTCTTATTCTTTTTTTTAATTTCTTTTTTAAATTTTGTTTCATCTTTGAATGTACACTAATATATTTTACTGAGGTATTAAACTACTTTCTTCAGATCACTGGGCAGGAATTGGCATTCTTGCAGATGCATGTGATCAAGCTGCTTATAGAAACAATTGAAAATGCCTTGCTATCTACATGCATTTATATTAAATTCAAATGTACAAGATCTTTTGGACTAATCAGTTTTGCCCTTGTATGATGTATAGAGGCATCTGTGCAGACAGACTGCACCAAAATGTATTAGGGACTGAAATGAAGTAGGTGTCCACAGGTGACTAAGGGCTAAAATTGCTGTGTGAACTGTTCACTTGCTCTCAGGTCAGTGTTCAGAAATATGAAGTACTCAATCAAGGCTTGCTGTGTCTCAGAGGTAGTGACAGATGTGAGTAAACTATGCATAAGTCCTTGGAAGAGCTTGATTTATCAAGTAAATGAATGACATACTGAAGATGATGAGTTCAGTTTATAGAAAACACTGACTCCTGAGTAGTGCAATGGTTAGAGTACGTATTCAGAAGTGGAAAATCTAGGACTGAAATCATAACTTTTGTTAAAGAGACATGAATCCTGAACTCCCACTTCAGATAAGAATGCCATGGCCTGTATCAGGGTACAGGCAAGTCTAAGCTGGCAGGGTGAACAATTTCACCTGTGACAAAGGGTACAGAAAGAATGATCAGCTTGAGACATCACAGAAAAACAAGCCAAAACCTAAGTATGGATACTCATGGGAATGTTAGAGAATGAGGAGAAGGGATGCTGCTAGTGTTGCCTATGTGCTCTGTGTTAAGAATTTACAGAAGGGGTACATCAGCAGCACTGGAAAAGGGTCACACTTTACAATAGCAAATCCACACAGAAATGATTTGATTTTATTAGTATAAAAATGCTACTTGAAATGTTTACTGATTCATTTACATGACCCTTGTCGTAATCAGAAGCCCTCTGAATTTGATGAGCTTTTCCATTTACTTTTACAGTGTAGTCTTAGGCTGTAAATTTAAAATTGCCTCTGCCTCTTTCAAAGAAGTGTTGTATTACATTTCAGACAATGTTTACTGGTGATGATATGAGTTGTCATTTTGATTACAAAAGGAGGCTCTGCAGGGAGTTGCTAATAGTAACTCTAATAGAGAGTCAAACCATAAAAGACTAGAAGGACTCAATATAAATTATAACTGTGCTTTAATTTACAATTGTTGTTTTACAAAAAGTTCTCTGAGGAATCTCCTAAAAATAAGTCATCCATACAGCTCTTTTTAAAGGAAAAGGGACTCTGGCAGAATGAAACATTGCATTGTACCTGTGGACAATAAAAATATTCAGATTATTTTCTTTTAATAATACAGTGCAAAATGAAATATTTGAAATACCAAGTAAGACATTTAAAATTGAAGGACTCTAAGTCTGATTATTTTCCTCAGCAAAATGTGGCCTTTTCCTTCATTGCATCTGAGAGCAATACCATATTAACCCCAGGCAGCATCAGCCATAAAGTTAAAGTGACAGCACTATGTTCCTCAAGGGAGAACGTGAAGATGCTTCTTACATTTGCATCAAAGATCAAAGCACAGTTTGGGATAGGTGCTGACTGAATGTACAGAATTCAAAGACATTTAAGGCTAATTGCTCTAATTAGAATAATTCTTATTCTGCATTGGTGGCAGAACAAGAATTTCATACAACATAGCATAAAGAAGGGAGTATCTGTAGATGAAACTAAACAAAAATCTGATTTCAGACAAAAATTTACCAGCTTTTTTGTTTATGCTGCTATTTTTTATTATCTACTATGTAATAAGATTAAAACCAAGATTTTTTTGTTATTGTTTGGTTTGTTGTGAGTTTTTTGGTCAATATATACTTCTCACCTTTCAAAACAGTAACAGCAATTTAATACTATAGAAGTAATTTTCAGAGTATGGCAATAAGCCATATACATTATCAGATAAGTGGTAATTTGTCATTAATTAAGTCCTCTTCCTTTGTGTGTGGCAGGAATAGGCAAATCAGATCCTGTCCACAGCTCATTAATTGTGGCCTGAGTCCTTGGGCACCAGGAGTGCTTGCTGCAGTCTGTCATCCTGACTTCTCCTTTTCTCTCCATGCACTAAGCAATATTTAGACTGCCATCAAGAAATCATGCTGTTTAAAATCATCCTATTATCATATTTATTTCTTGAATTTCATTCCTGTGGTGAATTTAACTATCTGCTATTTTATGTCATTTTTTATATAAAGCCTCAATTTTAGAGGTCCTACAACTAGAAATAAAACACTTAACACAACACACACTAGCATGGTCAAAATGACCCTTTGTTCCCATCTGCTGTTTATGCAATTTGAAATTCTGTATGCGGGAAGTAGGGCTATTTAATACTCTGTGAATTTGCACAGAAGCTTGACCCAAAGTGATAGTATATTTTTCCTGTAATTGCAATGCATAACGAAAAAAAAAAAAAAAAAGAGGTTCAATGACTTCTTTGTTTTTTGCTGTAGTTTAAAATTTGTCTTTTAAAATAATAATAAAAAAATCTGCTTAGAGAAGTGAAGAGAAAAGGTATCAGTTGTGACCAGAGCGTAAGAACTGTAATATAATATATCTAAAAACTTACTTGTCTTTCTCTATTGGCTAACATCTGATTTGCCTTTTTCTGTTGGTAAGCTTTCCTAAACTCTGAGCTCAAGCCAAATAATCCTTTAGGGATGGACAGATATACCTAAAAAGGCAACCTGAAGCCAGATGGCCTTGGGGATGTTGTGAAATAAGTACACGTTTCAAAAGAGAAGCCAAATAAAAGGAAAAAATGGTGCATGTTTTGCATTGCTCTTTGAGTTGGCATACCCGGTCTGGAAACACTGAGCTGCTTAGGCATTTTGAAGGTGGACATATGAAATTACGCATGCAGTGAGCTGGGATTCTTGGTTTAGAAGGTTTTCCAAATGCCTCTTGAAACAAAGGAGGTATTTCACATAATTAATCAATTTTCCCTGTAGAAACAATAAGCCCATGGTAAGATGTGGGATTGGTGTGGAGTGGCAGCAATATATAGAAGTCTCGTACCTGACTTGAGTATTCAGTAAAGGAGTTACTCTGAGAGACTTGAGATGTCAACAGAGCAGTCCTTATTTCTTGCCATTTCTCTGAAATTCTGGAGCAGTTATTTCCATATCTCAACATAGTCTCTGTGATACTTTGCAGCAGGTTTTGAGGGTAAGCACTGGATGCTAAAGTATGAACACTAAAAATATGACCACAGAAAAGAACATTTTTTGGATCTTCTCACCCCATTAAAAGCTGCGTAGATATTGGAACATTGCTCTTAGGGGAGATCTAAAGGTGTGCATGAATCTTTTAATTAACAATTTTAAAGAAAAATTATTCTCTTTGGGCATATCAACTTATTCTTAACAGGGTGATCAAAATGATACGCAAGGGACAAAAAAAAAAAAAAAGCAACTCTGGAAGCTGACATAGCATGTTATACCTGTGGATAGATTTCAGACATTTTCTGTCTGCAGTTAATGCATGTCTTTGTACAAGAGCTTATTTAGGAAGTCTGGCATTAAGAAATTGTTTGAGGGATTTGATTTACCATATTCTTATGCATTTAGTAATCTTTGGAAAGTTCCCATTACAATGAGTGTCTGGAATTAACAATATTTTTGCCTTTTTTTAAAATTTCCAAATGTAACTTCAATAATGAAATCTAATGTATTTTTACATCCCCAGTGTTTTTTATCAATTCAATTCAATTCAATTCAATTCAATTCAATTCAATTCAATTCATCCCAATGAATTTTTACAATAAGACTGCTATTTTTTAAATATTGCCTTTATAAGGATTGTCAGAAAAGAAAGTATCGATGTAAAACTTGGGAACAGTGCCTTACTATTTATTAGTATGAGAGCCTCCAAACTTTCTTATAAAATTATGGCTCTTTCCTGATGCACATATCTTGAATTTCCAGAATCAGTTATTACTTAGGGATGGATCAGCCACCCGTTGCCTTGAGTGTCCTTTTTCCTTTTATCTTTTCAAGGTGAATTTAGTAGTTATGTCTCCAGACACAGCAGGAGCAGAGAGAAACAGGGAGGAAAGAATATCAGCCAGCCTGTAAGTATCTGGGCCGTAAGCACAATTTGGTATGTTACTATGTGCTAACTGGATGTTAAATTTTAGGGACAGCCAAGAGCTAACTTCAGCTAGTTAAAATGTATTAAGGCACATGGTCATGGAAATCAAAATGGTTATGTTTCTCTCCACCCAAGTACATTTATTCACATGAAATAAATTCAAAAAATCTTTGATCAAAGCCATATAGACACTATATTAAGTACATCTACTGAAGGTATGTTTCCTAATTGTAGCAGCTGTAATGAAATATTAGGCTAAGGAAGTGACTGTGGAAAGTTTAAGTTTTGTATCTGCTGAATGCCTACTGGTAGTTTAAGAGGACAGCTCAATTCACAGCTGTCACATATGTTGGAGTAATATCACAGACCCTTGCTCTTTTTCCTGTCTCTACCGCCTCTCAGAATCTAAAATCTTTTTATTAACAAAACAAAAAATTATAATGAGGAGCTGTCTTAGCATAAGAAATATGGGTCAAAATGCAGTAGGGCTTAGATAATTATTTTCAGTGAAGCACTCTGGCAGTTTTTGCTCTGAGACTACTTATGACTAAGAACTAGCCTCTGTGTGAAGTAGAAGAGTCCTGCTGATAGTGGATTGATATTCTCCATAGGAATGTGAGCTGCAGAGTTTTAACAATGACAGCAGCTGCCATTGTGGCCTTTTTTTCCCTTTTCTTTTCCTCTGTGTGTGTGTCTCAAGAGCCTAGCTGCTAAATTAGAAGCTGTGATTTGTATTCAAATTGGAGATAGAAAAATATCTACTAACTTCCAATTTAATTGCTTATGGTCCTGAGTGGGTTGTGTTTAAGGTGTTTGTTGCATTGCAGAGTGATGGTTCTGAAGCTAGCAGAAGACTGCTTGTACACCACCTAGATACTGCATGTTTTGCTTAGAGGGGGAAACCTGATTTATTGATTTATTCCTATGTTTAGAATACAATGAATGAAAACGGTACCTTAGGCATTTTGGGATCTGTGCCTGAACTGAGCAGACTGGAGGAACTGTAACGAATGCAAGAACAAAGCAGTCTGTTAATGATTCAGTTTAGAAAGATAATGGGAATATCTTCTGTCAGCTGAGAGAAGATTCTGAACACTTAGCGATATTAGTTTTGATTCAGTAGAATTATCCTATGAACAGCTGGGAGGTTTGTTTGCCATTGTTTACTCTTGGCTTTCTTGACTTCTGTAGAACAAATAGGCAAAGGGAGGAAATGAACTTGTTTGAAAAATTGAATCAATTAAAATTGATAAAGTGAATATTTGTCAAAAGTATATTTATAGCTCTGTTTCAAGTAGGAAAGATGAGAAATTCATCAAAATGGAAATGGGGACTTGAATGGATATAATCATGAGGGTGTTCCATTACAGATATAGTTCCATTACATTTTAGATTTACGGATGTTTAATATTATATATTTTCACTGCTTGTGGAAATAAGACAAGAAAAATTCCTGTCTGTATTTTGCTCATCAAACTGAATTTGCAGTAAACAGAAACTCATTTGTAAGTTTATTTTGCTGATTTGCCTAAAGTTTGTGAGTTCAGTAGAGAAGGCTTGTGATGGTGTTTCCACAGACAAGGATGCATGTGGCTTACACTACAGGTAGAAATGGATCTCTTCTCTGGGTTAACCACATGATTCATGAAATGGAGGCAAACACAAGAGGAAGCTAGAGGAACAGGACTTCTTTACTGGCTTTTCAGACTACTTTATGAATGTCCTTTTAATCCTCCCCAGGGATTTGTAAGCACATGCTAGAAATAAACAGCTGACCTAAGGAAGAGAGCTCTCCCCTGTGCATCTGCTTGGGCTATAGGTTTATGGCAGTACTGAGCTGTGGAAATCAATCTTTTGTAATCTCTGCCCTTTATGCTTTACTCAGAGGGCTGCTGTCGCATCTATAAATAATCCATTTGTGGATCTGTTTGAAGATGAAAGAGGCTGGCATGCAAAAAAGCTTTGACATGCTCTCCAGGTACTTATTCAAAAGTGAATTTTGGGTTTTGGGTTCACCTGACAGATTTAGATGTTTTTATACTCTAAAATGCTGTTAATGCAGATTGCATTTTCAAGACAAGGCTTATAGTACAGGCAGGACTTAAAATTTTATGTTGTCTGTAAAATTTTATCAGAATAAATCTGTCTGACTCTATCCTGTAAGCAAGGGCTCAGTGTATAGAGGTAACACAAATGAAATACAAAACCTTCAGGTAGAGCTGTTTATATCTGTGTACTGTATTTCCCCAAACCTGTCCAAGACAGGAAGGAGGAAGGGTTGGTGACATTTTCTTATAATGGTTGTATTAAGTTCTTCAAGTACATTGACTAATTGAAAACTAGGAATGCTAGATTGAAGAAAAAAAAAACCAAAACAAACCAACAAAAACAAACAAAGAAACGACCCCAAACATCTGTAACTGTTGCTCCCTTTCCAGAAGTTGTTATATTATATGATAAGCTCTTCTTTTTTCCTTTGTTAACAGCATTTATTTTGAAGTCTTGTTCATTTTCCCCTTTGTGGTCTCTCCTCTATCCAGGTGGAACTGCTTCTGCCTTTTTGCCCCTTCTCTGTTTCCTTGGAGGAGCAGAAGTTTTCCATATGTATCTAGGGGACAAGCCATGGATGAAAGATATTTTTTTATTACTTTAAAAAGATCTTTATTGCTCCTTATCTTAGGGACAAGACTGTCTTTGCAGTGGACCACAGAAAGCTGAAGAGCCCTATCACTTAATATGGAGAGGGGAGAGGACTATTACAACTTCAGAAGTAGAGTTGGTTCTCCCACTGCGAGTGTGAAGGGCAGGGAGACCTTTATCTCACAGTCTTACTGCTAATTGAACTGACCTTCTGATAAGTGTGCTTTTCCTTGTGTGTTTGTGAATGCTGGATCTCTTTGGAGATTTGTTATTTTACTGAGGTGATAGGGACTTCTAATGGTGCAGAAATCCAACTCTTCACCATTTCCTTTGAGACTCTTAGCTTGCCTGTTTGATTATTCTCACAAAGCCTTGTGCTATCTTTTCCTTTTCCTTTATGATCACTTAGGAAGATGCCTTGAAAGTTACGTTAGCATAGATTTTCTGATTTTGCCACAGTTAGCTTCTGTGAGCTTGTTTATAAAACCAAAAGCAGCAAAACAATGTAGCTGTTTAATGCTCCTTTTCTGGTGATGGGTAAGGGCTGTAAGTGCCATATAGACAAAACTGTTGTTTTCTGTGGGTCACAGAACAGCTCAGTTTGTGCTAGAAATGGTGCTGTGAGGTACGTCATCTTGTTTTCAGTTTGATTCTTATCTGCTGTGTTAGATACCACTGTTGCTTTTGGCACAGGTAAGATCCCAAAGGGAATACAACAAGCACCCTTATTTAAGTGGGTGTCCTCAAGTTTCACTGCCTTTTGAGTTTGAAAGAGAATTTAATTTTTCAAAGATCTTTTGCAAATTGAGTGATTGGTGTAAAAACAAGGTCAGAATCCTTTACTAGCAAAGAAGGGAAAAAAGAAACAAGGATATCTTTAAGGCTGACACAATGAAAAAGGTCAGGTAGAAAAATAGTAAGTACAGTGCTTACTGAAATGAAGCCCCAAGTTATTCAGGCTGATGAAGTGACTTAAACTACACTGTTTTCTCTGTGAAAGTTTATTGAAAGCATTCATTTTTTTCTATTATCCTAGGTCCTAAAAGGACCTCTGTAGAACTAATTGGATTTGCCATTGTTAGGATGGCAGAACTATCACCCCATGTAACTATTGTGTTTAGCTAAGGTTGTGTTGTGATTACTGTTTTGTGAGGGTGGACCTTCTTCATCCATGGTATTCTTCACATCAGGCAGCTCTACCACCTCTGATCTCAGCTTCCATTCCAGTTGTATTCATTCTCCTCTTTCACCTTGTCACAGACAAACCAGAGTTCCTCACATACCACTTGGGTAGTTGCCTTTCAGGGAAAAGTATTGCAGAGGCATTCTAGACTTGGACAAGGGATTCCTGTTTGAGGAGAGATCTGAAATTAAAATTACAGCTTATAGAATTTAAAAGAAATTTTTAGGAACTATAGTTTAAAAATATTTGCTTTATTTTCTTGGTTGTGGTGGATTTGTTCCTTTTAACATTCTCAGGAGACATTAGAATGGCCACTGGCCACATAGCTTATTTGGGTGCAATGAGCTCTGCAATAGCAGTGATACAAACATTGGAGTCCTCCAAAAAAACCTCTGGAGTTGTATCTGACTGGAGCAGCTAAAATAGTAATGAGCAGCTGAGAGCAACTGGATAGGGCAGAAAGAATTTACAAAGAACACACTCCCCAGATCTTCCCTGGGTGCAAGGAATTTTAGGCCAATGTTAATGCCATAAGCAGCTCCATATTGTAGAAACTATCTGTGAGTCTATTTGTGTGCAGGCAAATATCTGCTAAAATGGAACTCTTTGCAGCTACAAAATGCCTTTATAAAACTTCTTGCTAAGTATATATGGGTGACTGTTCTAGGTTAGTTAGCTCGAGATATTTAAATATCAGATCTCCCTGAGATGCTGGAATTAGTGGGTTCTACTAATTACAGTTCTGTGTAAAGTTTTCAGGAGGCTTGATATTAACCTGAAAAAAATCGAACTCAAGCTCTAGCTTTCAGCTACAACAAGAAGGATGTTATTGACCTATTAGAATAAATTGCAGAAACAAAGTGCCTTTAAGTATTTGTTTTTTGTTTATAATTGTATCTCACAAACTCTACAGAAGTTTGTTTAGCTTTTGCCTTGATCTTTCTGAATATTTAATATAGGTATTGCTCTAACGGCATACACACCTGAAATAACTATTTAGAGCCCTTGTTATTCAGAGACTGTATATAATGTACAGTAATATCTGGTAATAGAAGAAAACTGTAAAGGGCTGTAGACAAACATGCTGTGCTTTACTGTTGACATAATGAAGAGACACATGTGGAACTTGGTGTTCCTAAAGGAATGTATTGGTCTGCAAATTGAAATGCAAAATGGAGAGATCCAAGCAGTTAATTTCTGTTCTCCATTATGAAATTAGAAATATGCTGATCTGAATAGGAACTGTAAAATGCATAATGCCTTTTGACAGACATCATAAATCATGGGCTTTTCAAGGCTATTAAAACAAATTCCATCCACATTGGCAGAGCTGTTTTTAAAGTACTTTTGTTAACTAATGACTGACTTGTGCTATGTTTTGAAAAATACGGTCTTCCTTATCAAATTATTCAAGCTATTTCAATAACCTAATTTCATACTCAAATTTTCTAATGAAGTGGTTCTAAATTTATTGATACGTAAGCTATAATGCTTTTAAAGTCAGGATGAAATGCTGAAGATAAAACCTGTGTATGCACTGATATTATTACACTGTCCACTAGACAGTAAAACAGAGATGTAACCCCAAGTATTGATGTTTTTTTGTTCTCTGTAAGTAATAATGGGCCTTGCTGTGAGCTGTGATTTTTTTTTGTGTGTGTGTGTCTAGATTTAAAAACATATTCAGATAAAATTTTCAGCATTAAAAGAATCAAAGTTTTCTCCAATAATTCCATAGAATATCTTGCATTACTGAAGACTGTTAAATGAGAAAAAGGTTTGCAATGTTCATTCTTCAGAAAACTGAAAAGAGCTTTGGGTGCCCTGAAAGCCCACTGAAAAATCTTTCTTTTTATCTTAAAAATAAAAAACTAAAAAAAAACTTTTATGTGTATTGTAGGAAAGGACAAAAACTGAGTTCTTTAAACTCTCAAATGTTTTTTCTGGGAGTTCATGTGTGTAATAATAAAGACTCCAGTCTAAAAATGAAGCTTTGCAAACAAAAAAGGATGAAAACTTTTATTTTTAGTAGTAAAAGATAATAAAGGAAAAATGATTCATTTGAATATCTATATTTATGAAAATGGCATTTATAGATTTTGAGGTTTTTCCCAGAAATGTCAAAGCATTTTAAAAGCACTCATGTAACATAAGCTGCCAACTAAACTTTGAAAAAACAAGTGTGTATTAGTACCCCTGCTTTACAGAAAAATGAGAGAATAGCAGAGCAGACACTGATTTTCCTGGGGTTGCACACAAAATCAGTGTCAGAGTAATGGAAATAACTAAAACTATTAATTCCTTGTCCTTGTTTTTAGGCACGAAACAACAGCTTCTCCAGTGTGATTGAAATCCGAGGTTAAATGTGGCAAATGACAGAATGAAGAAAAATAAACACTTATATCTCAAGATAGCGAAGTCTCACTTCAGTGATATATATGTGAAAAATTATGTTTTGTGATTGAAGTAGTCTTTCTTAGGGCTTTCTTAGGACACTGAATTTGTGACAATGTGTTCAAAACAATCCCTGAGTTGCTGAAATTTGCTCTGAATAAAAAGTCCATACAACTATTTGTGAATAAAGTAGCCTAGAAATTATCCTGCATTTGAGATATAGATTTATAAGACCATATTTGTTTCTCAGAAGAAGAAGAAGAATCAAGCTAAAGCAGAACTATCTGCTGGCTGGAAAGAAAGGACTGTTTCTGTCTGTGTGATCTACCTTCACAGTTTTATGTCCTCTCTTAGTCCACAGCTGTGTTTATAAACACCCTTAGGTGAGGGATAGGATCTCAGGCTCAGAAAAAGGAGCCAGGGAAGATTGTCCTGGTGGCATAGGCAGGAACCTGAGCAGATGTGGGAGTCTCTGCCTCTTTATTGCATGATCTAGACCAATGCTTACCTGTATTTCCAGGAAAAAGAGGAGGGAGAACGAAGGAAAGCACACTCTTTTCCCATTACCCCCTTATGCATCTGTCTGTGGGTAATGTCATAAGGAAAGTTTTACCCAGGAGAAGCTCCTTGTTTAATGCAGATATTGACAGATGCAGATATTGGTGTGGCAATGACAGCGTGGACCTACAGATTTTAGTCACCTGGTGGCTACAAGGATCATGCCACTAGGAGGAGTTTTATTGTCAGTCTTAGTTATGTTGTGCAGTTATGTTATTTAATGCATGTCACTATCTTGGCTAATAGATACCACCTACATTACATTTGTGGGGGTTTTTTTTTACATTTTCCTCACTCTCCTTAGCCATCAAGTCAAGCTTGCAGTCACTTTTAGCAAATCTTTTCTCAGCAAGTTGATCTTTAAAGGCTGTTCTGATACCTAAATATGTATTGCACAGGTCCTGGCGTGCTTCAGGAGGAAATGTCACCCTGCTTCTTTTCATGTCAAAAGAGAAAATTGTTTGACTATCATGAGGCAGCGGCAGCTCACAAGAAAGTGTGTTCAGCTAAACCATAGCCTATCCTTTTGTCCTGTGTCACATTAATACTCCAAATAGGATAATCAACAAAATAGTTGAAAAGAACTGTGAGTCTGAGAGTCAACGTCCAAACCCTCACAATCTAAATGATCTCCCCTACTTCATCCTGAATAAGGGGATGCCACAGCCTGCTTGGTTTTTTTTAGCTGTCTCCTCCAGACAGGCGACCCACTGCTGTTTCCAGTTTGATTTAGTGGATATTTAAGCACTTCCAGGATTTAGGGTGAGACTTTTTTTTTACCTGTTTGTATGTCAGTGCATTCACATTGATTAATTTCTCAAAAGAGGCTTCTGAAAGAGTTAAAGATTCAGGAAAATGGAAATTCAGAGATTTTGTTAAACTAAGCTTAACTCCAGTGCAGCATGGATGCTGTGTAATTCGTTGTTACTATTAACACATTACCTAATAGGTCCTGTTTTCCTTTTTTTTTTTTTTTTAATAGCTTAGAATATATTTAGTCCATAGTCTTGAGAACTGAAAATATCCTTAGATTTAGGATTTAAAAATTACATTTAAATAAGAATATAAATTGTTTAGGGGAAAAGAGTTTTCTCTGATATTCTCTGATTGTAGTTTATGACTTTTCTACCTCTCAAGCTGATTTTAATATTTTTCATTAAATTTGGTATAGTCTTTCTTCCCAAGAGACCTGCCTCTTCATTATAACCATTTCCATCAATGACAAGATCACAGAGCATTTTTAATGTTAAATAGGATAGAAGGATAGAAATTAGTACTTAAAGGGTGAAACTACTAGTATTTCTGAGTGCTTCTATGTATTCATCACTGCCTGATACAGATCAGTATTAATAATGGGACCAGCCAGACATAATCCATCTGCTGGATATTCCTTTTCTTTCTATGCAGTGACTGTCTTGTCTTCTTTCTCAGACAGTGCCTGCTCTGGTCTCCAGACAGGAAATCCAGACATGGCCATTCATCAATGCTGCTATAATCTGTCTGGTTTTATTAGCTTTTGAATTTTATCACCAAAATGAAAAGGAAGGGGGGGGGAAGGAGAACCCAGCACTATGATTCTCCTATACCTATGAGTTCTCAATACAGAGGATTCAGAACAAACAAAAATTTAAAAGTGAAAGGGTACCTGGTAAATAAACTACCCCCTGCTACCTCCCTCTCCCATACCCCATCCTTTGCCACCCCCCTCCCCTCTCCCTTACTTTTAAGAGGTTGATCTACTTTTTTTAATTCTTCTTCAACAAATAGATGTGGTATACTGCAGTGGGGATTTCTGGTTGATTGATATTTTTAATTTATTTTAGATTTTATGGTTCATATTGAATAGTCCCTGTCGTTATAGGACCTGCCTAGGATTGGATCTTGTTTTGGAGAGCAGGCATGAACAACTGTTGGAAATTGAGTTGTTTGGAGCTCCTCTATGGATTGAGGAATTCCAGTGCCAGTGGTCCCAGCTGAATAAGTTCCAGTTGGAAAAACTGGTAGAGGCAAGGAATGTTAAACTTTGTAGAGATCAATGGAGAGAAAGGATGAGTGTAGTAAAACCTTTGATTGTTTCTGGCAAAATCAACCCAGGGCACCAAAACAGCAAATCACTGAAGACAATATTTTGGTTGCCTTAAGCCCCATTACCAAGTTTCTGGTGAGGCAGAGAGGGTAAAATTTAGGTTGTGAAAAAATGTCTACATTAGAGCTGTGTGGAAATGATTAGATTTTCTCAAGGAGAGCAAGCTGTTTGCAGACTCCTTTGGATATCCTGCTGTGGCAGTCTAGCAGAAAGATGAATGTGGATTCATAGAAGTGTGGTGTGTGCATGAAATGAAGGTATTCCCTACTTATTGTCATTTGTAGGACTGTGCAGAAGTGATAGAGTAGTTGCCTGTCTCCAGTTCTTCTCTCTATCCTACTGCTGGGGAGGGAAAGGGGGAGAAAGAAGCAGGGGAGAGAGCGAGCAGCATGTGTTTAGGAGTCTCTCTCTGGAAGCACTAAACTGGGGTAGTACCATTCCTAAGCAACAAGAAAAGGACAACATAAGAGTAATAAATTAGCTTTCAAAACTATATGCATTTGGATCTCCCTCTGCAGGGTATTTGAGCACCAGCCCAGTACATATCTGCTCTCTTTATGCAGAGATTAGAAATGTCCATATTATTGAAACAAATTGATACCTTTAAAAAGAGGCAGATTAATTTTGGAACTTCCTTGATTCCATGATAAAATTAAAACATTCAGAAGTGGAATGATATCAGTGTTATTTTTCCAGAATGATATATAGCAGTCTATTCACTTGGCACCTCAGAGTTAAAGTGCCATTACTGTGGCTTTAGTGATTTTGCACTTTGGCATGGCATGTGGAACAAAGCAGTAAATATGCTATCAGTAGAGATCAAACCAGCTTTTGTAGTACTTGATATGCCTGGTATGTCTTGGTATGTCAGTCATTCTGTAGAGAAATGTCCATGGAAACATCTGTAAAGGGTTGAAAGTTTTGTATTGGCACAGCAAAAGTCTACAAGCAGCAGAATTGCACATTTATATAAGCTTTGCATGAAATGGAGCCTATGAGAGAGAATTCTTTCTCTATTCCCAATTCCTCATTTTTTGGAAAACCAGGAGCTGCTCCATTGCCCTTTATCAGAACTGGAAATACAGAAAGTATAGTTATTTGGCTGATCAGGGGTGATGATGTCTTTCAAAAATCATACAGTTCAAAACTGAGTCTTTTTATGTTCATAACCTGGCCACCAATGGCTTGTGGGGTAGAACTTTTTGTATACAATGACTTCTTTCCTCAAAACACCCCTGCAGAAAGTGAGAAACTCATGTTTGATCTTTTTGCCCTAAAGTGTTCAAAACTAATCTGCTGTCTTTCAGAAATTAACTCAAAATATCATGCTCCGATCTGTTCTCAGATTTTGCAGCCTCCACATCTCTTCTTGGAGCTAAGAAAGTATTTGAGAAGGAAAAAAAAAAAAAAAGGTAGGGTTCCAGGGACAGGAAGACAAGCAGGAAAATAAAGTGAGTGCTGGTGCAAAAGAGCACCTGGCTTTTAATTTGGTTATCAGTAAAGTCTTGTATGGGTGAAGAGCAGTAGGTCACAGGTCTTGCCCTAAGGGCTGCTCCTTGTAACTGAAGTACCATCACTGCTTCAGCAGGTCCATTTTGAGAGAAAGAAGTGCTTTCTAAGAAACCAAGTGTATCCAGGATGATGATGAAGTCAGGCATTGGATAAGAGTAACTGTTACTGAAAAAGGTTTTAGAACTATAAAAATACATCATAGGATTACTAAAGGCTATTTGAAGTAATTACTGGTTAAATTGTGGTTTTAAGCTGTACGTAAAGACAGGTGAAAGCTCAAGGTATTACAGTGCATATCTTAGAAAATAGTTCTCAAAGAAAGAGTTCTTAAAAAAGATTTTTTTATGTGGTTTTTTTTGTCTTTGTTTTAAGCTAATTAAAAAGCTATTAATGTTCTTTATGAAAAAGAAGGTATTTAAAGCAAGAGGAACCTCTATTCAGATCAAATGGTCATTGTCATGTATAAGGGAGTGTGTAAGACTGATTATTGATTTGAGTTACATAAATGGTTTCTCAAGGTATTTTTCCAGTTTAAGAAAATGCCTGGTTTGTAGGTTGTGGTTTGACCTTAGCTGGCTGCCAGATGCCCACCTAGCTTCTGCTCTCTCATTTCCCATCTTCTTATTCCTCTTCTTCTAAAGGACAGAGGAAGGAAATCAGATGGGAAAGTTTGTGGGTCAAAATGAAGACAAGGAAATAATTTACCAATTAGTCTCACAGCAAAACAGACTTGACTTGGAGAAAAGCAATTTAATTTATTGCCATTTAAAATAAATTAGGATGGTGATAAATAAAACTCTTCCCTATCCTCTCCATTTTTTTCCCCAGTATTAACTCCTCTCCCGTGTTCCAAATCCTCAATTTCTTTCCCCACTTGAGTATCACAGAATGAGTGGGGAATTCGTAACAGCTTCCTCGTAGGGCTTCTCCTTTGCTTTCACACTTTCCCTTATTCTAACATGAGTCCTCTCCAAAGGCTGCAGTCCTTCAGCAAACATCTGCCCTCTCTGCTTTGGGGTCCTCCTTGGGCTGCAATGTGGATACCTGTGCTCCATCGTGGTTTTGTCCACAGCTGCAGCAGATTCTCTGCTGTGACACCTGCTGCCAGCACCTGCACACCTGTGCACTGGTAATCAGGAAGAAAGTGAGGACACACCTATATAAGAGGGCATATTTATAGAAGCATAGATTCACAGTGTCCCTTGTGTTGTCTCCCAGATTTTTGGTTTTTTAACAGGAAAATCCTAGATCACATGAAGTTGATGGAGTGAAGTCTCCTAACAGCAATTTAACCTCCAGCAAATCAACATAAGATCTGAGTTTAGAAAAGGGTGAACATGAAAATGAAGCCAGTGAAATGCACATCTGGTAATTACTAGTGTGTATACTTAGCATAATGTGATAGATAATCAAGCACCCAGCAGTTTCTCTTCTAAAGAGATGAAGTCATGCACTAAGGCACTGTCTGGAGCACTCTACTTCCAGTGTAGATGCAAGGTTCTCTACAGAGTTCTTAGCTCTGCCTGTGCATTTAGGACCAAGGACTGGAGCAAACTTCTTTTCTGGTTAGTTAGTATGTAATGTGGACATAATGGCCTAGAACAATTGGATAGCAGCAAATCAACTCCTGAGGATACCCTCTTTGCACCACCCTAAAAGGTAATGGTCACATTCTGGATCCATGATGATATCTTAGTGAAATCATGTTGCCAAACAAAGAGTGCATATGGAGCTCTCTTTCTGCTAGATAGTAGGAATAAAGAGAAAGCAATTGTTTTTAGTCAGAAATTCCAATTCAAGCATGCAGCTCTGAATTATGATACTTTATTTCTATCGTTTCCCAAACTTATCCTAGGAAATTATTCACATTAATTTCTTGGGGTTTTGTGTTATTTTTAGCTTCCTACATACATAATTAGTGTCTTCATCTTCTTTTTAGGGCTTTCTTCAGGAAATTTTCAGCTTGAATGGCTTATTTTTGCTTAAGGCTACTTGACAGAGATGTGGCTTTCCTTGTTTTGAGCTAGCTTGCTTAACAAAGGTATATAATTGATTTAGCCTACATACATTCCAGTCATAGATGAGACAGATAAGAAATTCCTACTAAAAGAAGAAATCAAGATAAAGTAACTTAGGATGATTTAAAACAGGAAGGATGGAAATGAAATACATATGAATGGGCTGCTTCATTCCCTTGAGACACGATTATTTACTTGTGTCAAACTGCAAAGAAAAGTTTCTATGCTTGAAGGCAGCATATAGCTAAGACATATAGCAAAGAATGTTGCCTATACTCAAGCTGCAGATTGCTCTAGTTAGTTTTTAGTTACTGTCTTGCCTGTCAAAGTGGTATATACAGGACCCTTACAGCAGACTAATCCCTTCTACTCCTCAAATACAACAAAATATGTTAAGGGGAGCATAAATGTATTGTAGCTGTATTGTTTCAGGAGCAAAAAAATTTTACTACTCCCTAAACAAAAGAATTAAGTAACAAATTGGACTAAACACTATGTTATCCTTCATGTGAATATCTATTCCCACTTTAATGATGATTACCCTTCCACTGTAGTCTTAAAAGGTCAAAGTTGAAAAAGGGCAAGACATTAAGTTCAACATTTCTTCCAGCAGATGAAATATGCATAGCTTGGCTGGCCTTTGCCCTGCAAATATGGAGAAGTTTAAAAAATGTCATCATTAAGTATGACAAATACCATTGATTTTTCTTGTTAGATGAACCGTCTGCCTTTTTGATGCTAGGATGAATTATGTCTACTTCTTGTCAGTAGCAGTGGTGGTATTTGTTTTTTTTTTTTTTTCTCTTGAATGCTCAAAATTTTTTCTCACTGAATGTCTGCATTCCTGGAGCACTAGAGGTTCCTGTAGCCTTGTGGCATGAACAAACCATCTGGCTTTGTTGGTGGTAAAGGTTACTGCCCTCAGCTCCTTGTTTTTCTGTCGAAGATTATTGTCGTCAGATCTGCCTGCACGCTGCTCATGTGAGCACTCTAATTTTTTTCCCAGAAAAAATGAAGTAGCCTCGCTTAAATAGTTTAAAATAATAGTTCTGCTGGGCTGCCCTCTTTTTAGAGGAGTGACTTTTGATGACTGCAACCTTTTAGAATCATAGCATAATTTAGGTTATGGAATACCTTTAAGGTCATCAAGTCCAACCATTAACCCAGCACTGCCAAGTTCTCCACTAAACCAGGTCCCTAAACACCATATCCACAAATCTTTTTTATACTGCCAGGGATGGTGTCTCAGCTGTTTCCCTGGGCAGTGTGTTCCAATACTACCTTTCCCTGAAGAATTTTCTTTTAATATCTATTCTGATACCATTCTCCCCTTGTGCAACTTCAGACCATTTCCTCTTGTGCTATTACTTGTTTCTTGGGAGAAGAGATGTATCACAACCTTCTTTCAAGTAATTGCAGTGTGTGATAAGGTCTCCCCACAGCCTCCTTTTCTTCAGGCTAAACAACACCAGCTTCCTCAGCTGCTCCTCATAAGACTTATGCTCCAGACCCTTCATCAGCTCAACTGTCCTTCTCTGGACATACTCCCAGCACCTCAATGTCTTTCTTGTAGTGGGGGCTCCAAAACTGAACACAGGATTCAATGTGTGGCCTCACCGAGTACAGAAGGATGATCCCTGCCATAATCCTGCTGACCACGCTATTTCTGAATAGAAACCTGGATTCTGTTGGCCTTCTTGGCCTTTTGGGCAAGCACTGGGTCATGTTCAGCCACTGTCAACCAGCAGCCCCAGGTGCTTCCACTGGGAGCATTCCAGCCACTCTTCCCCAGGCTGTAGCTGTGCATGAGGTTTTTGTGGTTAAAGTGAAGGGCTTGTCACCTGGCCTTGCTGAGCCTTGGCCCATCAATCCAGCCTGTCCAGATCACTCTGTAAAACTTTTCCTACTGTCAGCACATCAACACTCCTGCCCACCTTGATGTTGTGTGCAAACTGATTGGGGGTGTCCTAGATCTCATCCAAACCATCCATTAATGTATTAAATGGGACTGGCCCAATACTGATCCCTGGGGACCATGAGTGACCATCTGCCAGCTGGATGTAACTCCATTCACTACCGTTCTCTAGGTCTGGGTGTTCATCTGTTTTATATCAAGTGAAGTGTATTCCCATCCATCTAAGCCATGAGCAGCCAGTTTCCCCAGGAGAATTCTGTGGGAATTAATATCAAAGGCTTTGTTAAATTCCAGGCAGACAAGATCTACAGACTTTCACTCATCTGCTAAGCAGGTGAAGTTTGTCAAGCAGGACCATCCTTCCTAAACCCATGCTGTCTGGACATGATCTGGTGTCCTGCGTGTGCTGTGTGACCACACTCAAGGTGATCTGCTCCATGACCTTCTCCTGCACTGAGGTGAGCCTGGAAGGCCTATAGTTTCCCCATATCTTCCTTCAGACTCTTCTTGTATGTGGGTATCACATTTTCCGACCTCTAGTCAACGGGGACCTCTCCAATTAGCCAGGACTAATTGGAGAGGTAAAAATTCTACTACTAATCCTGGTAAAAAACCTCAGAAAGTGGATTGGTAAGCTCTTCCTCAGGTCACTGAGTAGCATGGGATGGATCCCTTCCAGCCCCAGAGACTTTTTGTGTCTAAGTGGTGTGGCAGACAATTGGTCATTTGCTCTTGTAATATGGAGGCTTCATTCTGCTCTCCATCATTGTTTTCCAGCTCAGAGGCCTGTGTACCCCCAGAACAACTGTCTTAAAGTCTGAGACAAAGAAGGCATCAAGCACCTCAGCCTTTTCCTCATCCTTTGTCACTAGGTTTCCCCTGGTTCCAACAAAAGATGGAGATTCTCCTCAGCCCTCCTTCTGTTGCTGGTGTATTTATAGAAGTCTTTTATTGTCTTTCATGGCAGTGGCCAGTTTAAGTTCTAGCTGGACTTTGGCCGTTTTGATTTGCTCCCTGCATAACCTCACGATATCCTTGTAGTTAGGCTGAGTTGCTTGCCCCTTCTTCCAAAGGGTTTCCAAAGGTCATAAACTCTCCTTTTCTTCCCTGTGTTCCAGTCAAAACTTTGTGTTCAGTCAGATGAATGTTTGCAAAGAGCAGGTCTAGGTATACCTGAGACAACCACAGGGTTACTTTACTCTCAGAATTTAACTAGCTTGTTTCCTGTTGAAGAGTATTATAATATAAGTTCCAGATATTTACTTTATTTGTGCATTCATGTTTTGGAGTATTTCCCTTAGAAAAAGATGCACTGATGTACCTATAATCTGTGTGATGTACATTTCCATTTTATAATTACTGGATCAATCAGCTGTAACTTGGATAAAGTATAAGCTGCCTTCTGAAGTGCATGGGCTTTATGCATTCAGAACGCTACAGTGTGATTTATAATACTGAATTACTGTAACTTGCTCAAAATGAGTTTGAGAGTAAACAGATTGTTTGCTACATCTTATTAGCACAGTGGTCAGTAGTGTCATAACAAAGTAGTCTGGGTGTGTATAATTATGCCACAGTGGATAATGAATAGAGCAAAAATAAATGGAGAATTTGATTAAATAAGCACTTTATGGATTTTTTTTCTAAAAGAGTTTCCAGACTGCTGTGAGGCACTAAATTGTTCTGCCATTCCTGGCTTACAAAAATGCACATACTACTCATACTTTCTTACTGCTCTGTGAAGTATTGAAGTGGAAAAGTGAATTGAACTGTCACAGTTCTTGGAGCACTTCTTCATTTGGGACGTGGCCAGGTGTTTAAGCAATCTCACTAAGTCAAGGACTTAGGATACTGCTGGAGTTCCCTTTCAATTCTAATTTTCTATTTATTTCAGTATTATAACTGTAATTTTAACCAAACTCTGATTCAAAGATATGCTTGCTATAGACATTTTGGCTTAGGCATTCTTAATGTTTTATTGTACAGTCAAAGATTATGTTAAACATTATGGGATTTGATAATTTATGAACACAATTTCTTTAGGGAGGAACTCACTCATTAAAATAATTCAAATGATCAGAAGTTCTTTGATTTGATCAGTAATTCTGTGATTTGAACACCAAATCCTAATCACACCAATCTTCGGAAATTGAAACAACTTTTGCCTCTTTATTTTTTTTGTCTTATAATATTTTCTTTTCTACTTTTGGTGATTTTTATTAGTTTTAATTCCTGAAGAACCTTTGTAGGCAGATGTACCTCACACCAAAGTAGTTTCAAAAATCTCCTTGATTTCTGTAGAAACATTTCACAGGTTTTCATACTCAGCAATGTCTGTACAATATATAAAAAGTAGCCAAGGGGCCCTGACTCTCAGGTTCTGGCCCACCAGTACTGTAGGCTCTTGGACCAAGATTCTGAAACACTGAACTTAGTGACAGTTGATAGCTCTGTCTGTTCAGGATTTTTTTCGATGACGAGAAGTCTGGTGTTTTCAGCCGTCCCGTGACAAAAGGTTAAAAAATGTAACTGTTCCATGTGGAAAAAGATACATCTCTTATTGCAGGTCTCTTAGTCCAAGAAGTAATAACAAGTTTTGCTTTTTCACTGAACCACACATGTATCTAACACCCATAGAGTCAGTGCTAAGCGAGCTCAGGGTCAGAATTTGGACAGAAGTTTAAACATGCCTTCCTAATGTCTTTTTCTGAAAAGCAGAGTTTGTGTTTCTGCAGTCTGCTCAGGAGGATTGGGTTCTATACTCTGTGTGCTGGCTCTTACATATCACCTGAAGGTATGCAACCTCCCTTTGGTGGGTTTCATGGAGCATTGCCTACACAATTTGGACATGCGCCAATTGGAATCAAGAAAGCTGCCAAGTGCTGTTCCATTCACACTTTTCAGACCATTACATGTTTGATTTAGCTTTAAGTTTGGATGTTCTGATTGGCAATATAGTTTTACAATTTATTTATTTATTTATTTATTTTTAGTGGGCTCTCTGACCTTGCTCCTTCATAAGATCACTGTTCCAAGGGTAACTATGAGTGGAGGTTTGTGCAGATACACTATAGAGAAATGTAGATTCTTGGATTCTTCAATTCTCACTGAGCTTCAGGGCAAGTGATTCCACATAGCTGTATATACTCCTCATTTTGCTGTCACCTTTGAAACCCTGCTAGTGGCTGCAGGAACTGAGGCAGCTGTCTGTTTTGAGGAATGCTGCCCTGGACTACACAGAGGGGTATATGAGAGTGCTCCAAGGCATGTCAGTGTGTGCAGTTTGCACTGTGACCCAGGGTTACCTGTGAATAGCTGGAGCCTGCCCATTGTTGTGTCGGTCCTCTTTCCTTCATTGATGCAGAAGTGATCAGTGTTTTCTAATCACACAGCCATCACAAACAGAGGTTATATCTGGTGCACAGACATCCTTCTTTCTGCTAGCCACTCAAAGCAGGAGAGGCAAGTAAACAAACAGAAAGTTGCTGTGTATATTACTATTCACTAAAGACCTGAAGTGGGAATGCAGTGGGAAATCTATTTTAGCCAGCTGATTGTTACTCTCAAGGATACCTATTAGGATCACCTGAATTCACTGGCTGTAGGTAGTTTTAAGAGAATCAATGTTCTTAAGGAACAAACTTCAATTCTGGTAAAAATCTTTGTGATTTATTATGAATTTATGTTTAAAATGCCACTGAAAATTTAGATATAACATATTTAGATTTTTCCTAAGTAACTCTGAACCATGCCCCTTGGTAGTCGCATTTAAGACAACAGAGATACACATATACCAATCTGAAGTGCCTTCCTCTTTAGAGTGGCATTTTGATGTACTTAGGAGTCTTTCTATGGGTTATGTTAGTAATTTTCTTTGATAATTTGAGAATATTAGCTTTTACTATTGCTGAATATAAGATTTTCCTTCTAGAAGGGTTACTAGGGTTATTTCACTTTGACACTTTGCTGAGACGGCTAGAAACAAACTTGCAATTATTTTGTCTGCTCTAGAGGTTGATTTCAAGGAATCATAACAAAGAGGTTCAATTTTTTTCACTAAACAATTTTCATAATCTTTTGCCATTTCTATAATATAGTGTTGTATAATTAATGTTTACAATTTTTTCAAGAAGACAAATATTTTTCTAATGGATTTATTATGTATTTTATTTAGGCAAAAGTAGCTGTAGAGCTCAATTACTATGCTCAGATGCAATCTTAAACACTATAACTTCCTGTAGTACCTGCAGTGCCTGTGTTGCCCTGCAAGCTGAAATTTTTAAGTGCTCAAACTCTTTTAATACAGATTTTATTGAAGTAATTGAAGTCAGGTTATGATTATATTTTAAGGTAATTTTTAAAGTGAACTGATGATTTTTGGTAAGGTATAATGGTGAAAAAAGGGTGAATAATTACAGATTTTGTCATTTGCAAAATAAAATTTGTTTAAGTGATGTTGTGGTTGCACACAGATCAAGTCTAAAACCAAGATGTGTCCAGACCTTGCTCACCTCATGCAATCACAATGGCTTGATGTATAAAGGCTCCTAAATGAACATTTCCAAACAGTAGGGGTGTTGAAACAGCGACATTTTTTTATCTACCTCTAAATAAAAGTACAAAAGAACCCCCAAACAACAGATTTGGGACATTTATTAAATATGATGGAGGTTTTAGGACTTGTTTGTGTACTTGGTTTGGAATGAATGCATTTCTTTCTCAAGTAGACTGTGAGTCCATGGCTGCAGTCTTTTAAGAAGTGCATTTTTAGTAACTAGAACAAAACATAAAAGCAAGTGCTTGAAGAGCAAAGAGAAGTTGTTTGCTTTTTTTATAAACAGCTCTTTGAGGTCCTCTCTCTATATGGGTTCGGCAACCCTCTGTCCTTTTTCTCTGCATCAGTCATGTGTGCTACCATCACCTTTGTGGATGTGAAACGACTCAGGGCTGTGGTTCTTTTCTGCACTTTCCTTTATGCACTTTGGAAGTGGCACGCTAATAGTGTACTTGTGAATAATAATGTACTGTGAATAGTTAGATGCAGATAGGTAAGTAACCTTTTACTCTTTGTTAGTATGTGAATACAGTGATCAAACACAGGATGGTCCTCTTTCTGTGCACATGATGGGCACATTTAGAAGCATATCAGAGCAAAAATATGAGTTGTTTGAATATAAAGGGAGTCACGTGGCTACTTTGCACCAAAATAAAGCAACAAAATATAACATCTTTAGGTGTATGCCCAGTGATTATAATGTGATAATAATGTGCAAAGCAGAAATGTTGGCTGTATTGTACTTGTAATGACAGTGTGAGTCTGGTATGTAGGAAGAACCAAATGGTTCATGACCCATATAATCATGTATGAAATTTCGTTGCTAGCCCTGCTTTGGATTCTATGAAGAGTTTTTACTCAGCTCTGGGTCCACAAGGGTTTAGTATATGCAAATTATCCTGGGCTGCATTTAGGATTCCCATGTCAAAGCACCAGACTGTGCTTTGAAATGACATTTGTGTCTACTTAGAAATAACAGTAACTGAAAATTAAAGAAATCTTAGCTCTAACAAAGCTCCTTGTATCAGCCAAGATGAATTACCCCATTCCTATAAGCTACATTATGTGATTAAATAAGAAAGGCTCATCTCCATGGACACAAAGGAGCCCAGAGGAACTACAACATTGTCAAATTTTGCTAAACAGTTCTAACAACTGTTAGGAAAAGTTTGCTACACAGGGAACAATGCAGGATATCATCTGGGGCAAGGATGTACAGGACCATTGTTGAAGGTGCTTTGGAGTTGTCATGTAACATGCAGGGATGTGGGCACTGAAAAGCTTTTTATCCTAAAAAAATTACTTTCCCAGATGCCAGTGAAACTATGTAAAATCTATCTACCTAATGTTTCAAGGAGATGGACTATCATGTTCTCCACTTTCAGTCTGATGAAAGCTGAATAATATAACTGAATCCTGTTATGTACCTGCCAAGAACCATCTCACAGCAGGTCTTGTTAGGTGAGATAATTCTTCAATATAAAAAAAGTACTCTGGAATTCTATAGTGCCATAGACTTCTTTGGGGTGACAGATGCTGTAAATACAAATCAGTATTTTTAATTTCAGTGGTTCAAATTTTTCTGTTACTGTCCATAAATTGTTGCTCTTGGGGTGTGTGTGTATTTTGGGGGCTTGAGTGAGGGGACAGAGAGAGAGATGAAGGAAGGAGAGGGATGGAGAAAAAGAGAAGGGAAATTACTGTTCTTAAGAGATCCGAGATTATTTGCTGCACAGAAGATACGTTCGCAGCTGGTGAAAGGTACATTTGCTAAATAAATGATGTCATTTTCTTTTCCACAAGATTTTCAGGAGGGGAGAATGGGATTTAGTATTTGGTGACTGGTTTTAGAATAATGTTGAGAGGCTGTAATCTTGCAGAAAATACAGATACTTTGAATGGACAGACACATGGAATAAATGGTTTATAGATAATCCCCTGTGAATAGATGTGGCATGACTAAGGCTGCTTATGGATCTGCTGTGTTAATTGGTGAGAATCAAGTTGAGTTCTCCAGGAATAAATCAGAGCTGTCAAACAGTGCCTAAAATGATAGTCATTTCCTGGTTGGCACAGATAATAATGCTAATGGTTGTCAGTGGAATCTTTATACAAAAGATATTATGTTTCCCTACTATTTTATCTCCTAGTAATGTCCTTATTTTTTTTTCACTGGTTACAGTCTTAAGAGATGCACAGTATTAACCCTCAGCTGTTCACAACAGAATCTACTAGTTAGCTACAAATAAAGCAGTGGACTGGTTTGTTTGTCAACAATTGAGGAACATGTATTTTGAAGTTAAACTGAGCCCATTTAGGACACTTCTCAGCTCATCTTGAGGGCTGTTTTCCCGAGATATTTCTTCCTTTTCTGGGCATGAGTTTTGAAGATCTCTGGCCTGCAGGATGCTGTGGGCGTTCCTCCCATCTTCTTAAAGTCCTGCAAATGATGGGACATTTATTTCCAAGGCTTGATCACCACATCTAAAATAAGTTAGAAAGGATAGATCATTGTTATTGACATGGCACAGCATGTCAACATGGCACAATACTGAGTGAAGCATAAACTTCATAGAAACACATAGAAAAATGTAAGTGAGCTTATGCTTTGCGCAGGATTCTTGCAGATATAAAACTTTCCATTTTCTTATGTCTGTGTTATTCATTATTATAACTTCAGGTTCTATTTTCCCTACTCTATGGTGTTTCGCTAGAGTAGTATTTTCAAACATGAATTCTTCAGAATCCTCAATTTTCCTTGTTTTGATTATTTTGCACTTTTGCATACATTGTGAATAGAAATTTGAGTCTGTTGACTGCAATCCCAGATAGACAATCAGGAAAAACTCAGAAGGATTGAGAAAGAAATTTGTCATGGATTGCAATGGGACTTGCAAACTTTAGAGACTTTCAAATCCTTTTTTTGTGTCTTGTAGTGTGTCCAACCATCTGTATTTCTTCCACTCTTTGTCTTTCAATTACTGTAATTTGACTTATGATATCCAGTGATTACTAGTAGTCAGGCAGGCTTGGACAACTAAAAACAGATTTGGAAAAAAAAAACCCCAAATTTAGACTTGGCTAAATATTCAAAAATTACTGGGTTTTAAACTTACTTAATTACCTTAAATGAAACAAAAATTCAGATGCTGATAATTCAGATGTATCTGTAATTACAGCAATAGAAAATTTGAAAATGTCTTCAGCAGCCTAAAAATATGTTTAACAATTGGAAAATAAGGAAAGTAGAGAGAGCCTTTTTTTCCTCAGGTGAAATGAAATAATGTGATTTAGCTAACTGGTTTCTCAGTATGAGTAGGAGATAACATTGTTAGAACTTAAAGGTTTAGTTTTCTATTTTTAGAATTCCTTAATGGCTCAATTTCCAGACAAAATCAGCAGTTTCTCAAACAAGCAAGTATAAAGAATCACCACCTGACCAAGTGTCTTGGGTTAGAAAGACAGGTATCTGCCAGGGAAAGCTGGAGTTTCCCTTAGAATGGAGAATGTAAAACCCTAACCCTCACCCCCTCCAAATTATAATTTTGCAATTAAGGGCTTTCAGGCGAAGATTTGGGAATAAGAATAACAGTTCTTTACTAGGAATATTAACAATATTAATGTAGTAGAAAACAAAACCAATCAAGCAAACCAGCAAACAAACAAACAAACAAACAACAATTTTGGAAAACTCTGACAGAGTCACCTGTTGGTCAGGGTGTTGGAAGCAGTCCAAAAGTGAGTCCTCCTGGAGTGGCAGATGTGGTTCTGTTGAAGTAGAGATGATCCTGTAGAACAAGGGCCCAGTGATGGTGAGCAGGGTCCAGTCTTCCCCTAGGAATCCAGAGAAACTAGATACCTTGTGTTCTTACGTCTCAGTTTTTATCCAGGTAGGAATGGTTGGCTCTCCCCACTGGGTGGAGCATCTCACAATGGGAGGGTATAGTTTGGGGCTGACTGCTTTGGGGATGTGTTAATGGCCCATTAGCAGAAAAATATCCCCCTGGAGGGAGGACAGGTGGTGAAAGAGATAAGAAACACTGCCCCACCTGGTTTTAAAAGTTGGCCCATTATCAGAAGGCATCTTCCCCCCTCCCCCCAGAGTTACAAGAGATAAAGGGGAAAAAAACCAACCAACCAACCAAACAAAACAAAACAAAACAAAACAAAAACAAAAACAAAAACAAAAACAAAACAAAAAACCAAAAAAAACCAAAAAAAACCAAAAAAAACCCCCCCAAAAAACCAAAACCTCCCCAACTGCTTTTAACAAATGAAATAGAATACACTTTTTTGGTTTCTGTAACCCAAGACACCAAGGACAGTAATTTGCTAGACACCTGTGTAGGGAAATGTGCCCCAAACCTACTTGGGACAGAGGGTTATGACTGAGATGCCATATGCCTCCCCTTAGAGGCGCTCTGTGACCTCTCCGGCTCTCAAGGTGGTAAAACTTCCATTACAGCCAATGCAGATGGGATCACAGGTGCTTGTGGCCATTTGAACCACTTAAGTCATGTTCAGATATTACATGGGAAAAGCTGCTCTCTTGTGGACTGGTTCCAGAGGCCAGAAGAAGAACAGACCATCTAGATGGAATTCTACTCTTACCTCTGGATAATTGAATTTAGCACCCAGTTAGTACGGTGCAAGGAGAGACTGGGATTAGCTCAGGGATTGTTGTCCATCACTGGGGACACTACATACTAGTCATACTGATAATGTATTAAGGTGTTTCAAATGTAGTGCTTTGTAGACCAGTGTGTTATGACAATAAACGTGTTTTAAAAGAATGTGACTTGCTCTGATATTACTGTAATGGAGGCTGTATAAAAGCTTAAGTGAAGCAGATATGCAAAGATCAGCTTCTTCATCAACCAAAAGAAGCTTCATTAGCTGAATAAATGCTTAACTGAAAATAGTTCCCTTGCCCAAAATACCAAAATTGATTTACACCAACAATGGAGCATACTATAGGAAGATGTTCTGTTCTGCCACTTATTGAGGAAAGCAGCAAAAATGCTTGGAAATGAAATAATATTCATACAGAATCTCTGACGTCCCTCTAATAACTAAAATATGATTTATTTGAAGTCCCATTTAGTAAAGGCGTTGTTTTGACATAGGCAGATGAAATATATACTTTGAGAACCTGTCCAAGCTGTTTGCTTCTGACCTTTCTGGGTATGCACCATGAGTCTTTACTCCTCTATAAATAATGGTCTGTTACTGATGAAGAAAGCCTGTATTACTCTCTGAGTACAGAATGTGGTGTGACTGTGGATTATTTTTTTCACGCATAAATACTGTGAGTAAAACTTTACTTCTTCAAAGACTAGTTGGATAATTCTGCAGTTGGGCTTCAGCAGTGTTATTTCTTATGATTTACTCAGCTGTAAAGAGTACTTGCAGGTAAAATGCTATATGATACAGTCTTGCCTTCAGCATGTCAAGGACTGATAACATTGATTTTGCAGAAGTGTTTTAAATTTACTGAAAATTTTTAAATCAAGTAACTAGAGCTCACTACATTAGAGGTACAGGAGTGCTTGGACTGCTATGAAGAGTATAGACATCTTAAAACACTGGGAAAAACTGTAATTCCACTGAAGTCTGAGTTCAGCCAGGGCAGAGCTCAATGAGATGGAAATTGGTTTCTTTGTGCTAGTATTTGTGCCTTTTGTGTTGGATGGATGTCTTGTAAAGTGATCTCTTCACAAGTACACCAGTGCAATTATGCAGGTTGAGTGTATTCCAGTATTTTGCCTACAGATACCTACAATAGGTTATTCAAAATCCACAGATCCTGTTTGGGTTTTCATCCATTTATGACAAAACAGTTAACAGGTTTAATTTTCCTTCAAGGGTAACAATTTCAGAGATGAAGAAACAAAAATATTTCAAAACTCAAGAGAAATTAGAGATACAAATACCAAAATTTGTAATACTGAGAAAATACCTTGTCTCCTTGTAAAAGAGAACTTTAACTTTCTAATATGTTGTATGTGAAATGTGAGCTCATTTCCCATTAACTTCTCTCTAAAGAGATTATGGAATTTTTATTCAGGCAAAACCTGAACTTATTTATAACTATTATATGTGTACTTAAAACTGTCATATACTTATTAGTTCATTAAACTATATTTTCATCAAGAAGATTTTTAATTAGCAGTTATAAACTCTAAACTTTGTGGGTTTCCTTTTTTTGACTTTTATGGTGGTTATCATATAAATATACATACATATATTTAGAATGAACACAATTGGGAAATACTTTCTTAATTTCACTCTAGTATGAATTGCTACCTTCAGAAAGTTTCTGCAATAGCAGATTGCTGTGATATGCCTTCCTGCATTTTGGGAGAAAAAATGCTATTTTTGATATTCAACTTGACAAATTCTTTGCTTGAATGCCTTCATGCAGTTTTCAATCAAAAGCTACCCTGTACTGTGCAAATTGCAAGAAGTTGAAAAGATAACACACTCCATCAGGAATGTAGTGTAATACACCTGATACTCTTGAAGTGAAGCCATGAAAATGAAATGTCATTAAGCCTAAATCTGTTCAGTTAGATAAACTCTCACTTGAAGAAAAGGAGTTTCCATAATCTAACATTATTAAGCATCTATTTTTATGCTGACTTCTGTGTAGATTTTTCATTTATACATTGTGCATTGTATTTCCAGATGCAACTTGTACAGGTGTCTTAAATATTACATTGAAAACTATAATACAATATTACATTGAAAACTATAATACAATATTACATTAAAACAATGATACATTGAAAATTTTAGGGTATAAACACTCTAAGAAAGCTGTAATGATTTCAGAAGAAGATCTTACTACTAAGAGAAATTCAGATTGAGACATTCAGAGCAAGGAATCTAAATATCTGAAAGGTGGAAACAGGTATATTTATGACATTGGAGGGAGCAGCATCTATCCCTACAAGAACTCTGTAAATCTCTGACACATCCTGAGCCTTAGTTCCCCTCTGTGTTTGGTGTGATGGACAGCACCGAGTCAGCCACCATGGCCTACACTGCACCCACCCAGCAGCCCCCAGTGTGTGGGAATTCCCGCTGGCGTTAGTCAGCACTGAGCAACTATACATGCAAAAATAAAACTCTGTAACATTTACTATGGAGACATAGGCATTTTAATTAAACTGAGATTATCTTAGAAACTTTTTTCAAGGGTTTTTTTTTGTGTTTTTTTTTTTTTTTTTACTTGTTTCAGGTTTACATTGGAATATCACAAAAGTTTGAGCAATATAGTTTACAGGGTGACAGGTGTATATCATTGACCTGAGCCTCTTGCATGCCTCAAATGTGTCTTTATTACTTTGAAATCTGATATATCATATGTGAGAAGATGAGCTGTTTATGTGTGTCCTTGAAAATCCATCCTATTCTTAATTAATGCATTCCTAGATTTAGGATTCAAATATGATATTATTGTATTGCTCATTTTCTTAAAATGAGTAATCAGTTTGCAACTGCCATTTCCATAACTATGCAAATACACTAATGTGCTTCTAAGAGACAAAGATACAAAATTATTTTCAAATACTAGTCATTTAGATAGCACTGATTAGAAGCTTTATACATTATTAAAACTGTATAATGAGTTCTTCAGTTTTAAAAATCATTTTACATCTAGATTTATTAGATGGTTAAACTTCTCTGTATTAACACTAGAACCAGGGGATCCACCCTGGTCCCTTCCAGCTTTACCCATTCTATTATTCTGGGAATCTGTGACTTGAAACTGTACTTGGTTAGGTTTATTCCTTTTCCTAGAAATACTTACATATACCTTGTAAGTTCTATGTCTTACTGTGTACTCAAAATACAGAATGATATCTATTATTTATACTTTTATTTTTCAAGACAAAAATGATATATAGATATATTTTATAATTATATTTCCAGCTGTAATTATACACTAAAGACTAGAGATCATAACTAAAAGTCTCAAATTCTTCAGTTCAGGAAAAATATTTTATCACTATATTTTATGAAGATGTGAGTTGAATTAAGGACTAAGAATAGCTTTTAATGTGCAGACATTTTTGGTACCAGATATTAGCTGAAAGTATTAATTAAATGGAAGTGAGAACTGCAGCAACTTCCCCAAGAGGTGTCTTATAGTAGAAACATGAATGCATAGGGAAGAAAGGAACTTTTTTTTCAGCTGACTATTCTTAGCAATGTTCTGTTTGAAAGACTTATAATAAATTGTGTCAAGCTTATATTGCTGAGTTTTTATTTGAATTAGGACATTCAATTTGTTTTGATAACTATTGTTTAATTAAAAAATGTAGATGCTTTAAGATCCATAAAAATATCTGTAACAGAGTTGTGAAACTTTCAGAGAAATGAGATAAAAACAGTGATGACTTGACTTCACCCTTTTATTCTCAGATTTCAAATTTAAATTTTTCTATAAACTCAGAATCATTTTTTCATCTCTGACATGTAGATTATGATAACTCCACCTCTTTTTAAATTTATTAATTTATTAATTACAGTAGGATTTAGAAGGGAGTATTTTTCCTGTAGTCTAAGGTACAGAAGTGAGATCAAAGCAATCTGCATCCTACCTATAGCACTGTCTCAGGTTTATGTGAAATAGATTTGTTTCCCTATTTTTAAATGGCTTATCAAGGATATTGAACGTTCAAAGAAGATGAAGTGTAATATAGAACATTTGAAATACATAACAGAATAAACTTGCCATTGAAGCATTTCAGAGTCCTTGTAGCTGCCCAAAGTGGATGCATGGGATAAATTCTTTTGGTAAGTAAGAAATTAAAGTAAGTTGTAATGAACAAAATAGTAATATCAAAAAAGTCACTTAATCAGCTTCCTGGAATAAGTCAGTTTGACAAATAATAATTTTGAAAATTTATTTTGATTTAAAAACATAACTACTTAGAGAAACAGAACTGTTACTGTCTAGTTTGCTGTAAAAGAGAACACAGTCTGAAATGAGCTCATTAATTTTACTGTACTATCTGATTTTAGTTGGTTAATTGCAGAGTAGCACTGATTAATTATTTAATTACCACAAAACAGGCTCCTGTACATCACGCCCAAGAAAAGTCTGCAGCTTCATTTAAACTCATTAAGATGCTATTGTGTGGGCACATGTGAATGACTCTCTAGAGACTGAGAGCAGAGACAAATGGAACTGAAGAGGTTTCCACCTCCACAGACTACAGTTCAGGTCCACTTTGTCCTCTGGAACTACACAGGAAAGGGCACTGATGG
Organism: Phylloscopus trochilus trochilus; assembly: GCA_016584745.2. Lineage (NCBI taxonomy): Eukaryota > Metazoa > Chordata > Aves > Passeriformes > Phylloscopidae > Phylloscopus > Phylloscopus trochilus. Next base: position 20,453,255 of record WQNJ02000016.1, on the reverse strand, counting down.
CTGCAGTCTTGGCTTTAGTATTTCCCGTTTTGTGTTGGGATGCAAAGGGCAGGATTCTTCCCCAAATGAAGACATGGAGTAGTAGAAGTCCTCATGGCACATCCACATGGCACATGAACGTGGACAGGATATCTGAGCACTGTAGCCTTTGGATAGCTAATCTAGGGAGTCTGGAAAGAGAGTTGGTCATGCTGACACTAAGTGCTACATTGCTTTGTACCGTAACAGGATATATAGAGTGGGTTGGGATCCCTTAGCATATCTTGCTTGGATTCTATTTGCCACTCCAGAAGGCTGCAAAAAGCTTTTTATAGATCCCATGTCATATCTGCCAGTTCCCTGAGGTCTGGTCTTACTCAAGGTCTTGAGGTACTTACCCTAGGTGCCTTGACCTATTCAAATTTGTGATGTGATTTGTGAAAAAAAGGAGCACAGTCTGTAAGGAGCCAAGAATTTCTTGCCTGTCCAAGTCAAATAGGACCACCACAGGTGCTGGTCTAGTTAAATTATGCTTCTGCCAACAGTACAAACTGATGAATTGAAATGATTTAATTGTGGGGATGAAGTTCATAATGCAACTAAGATATGTATCTCTATATCTCTATGTGTCTATATCTCTATCAATTGAGGAGCAGCAGAAGTGGAGCAGATCTGTTGGGGGTAAAATTGAGGGTCACAGGTGAACCCTTCTCTGGCCATGTCCTCACTGATGTGTGCTGTCCTGCAGACTGGGACAGGGAGAGCAGAGCTGCTGTGGTGACACCAGAGTCCGAACTGTAGTAACTTGATTGCTTTGTAACTAAAAGGATCAGAGCAACTTGCACTGTGTGAGCTGAGTACCATATTTACTGCTGTATGTAGCTGTGGGCAGCAGAATATAGCTCTGTATCTCAGCTGACTGTGGCTTTTGGAGACTCTTTGCTTTGGGGGTCTTTATTTAAAAGTGCTCCACCCAAGGTGATGGTTGACAACTCCTGTCCAACAATAGTACTGAGATAATCACTAGTACCTTTCAACATGGCATAGTATTAAACAATGCTAGGAATATTTAGCAAATGTCTTCAGCATGCCCTCAAGTGAATTTTTTTAAACTCCTCTTGCCACCAGTGCTAAAGGTGAGAAAAAAAATTTACAGCAGATCTAAAAACGGAGATCAAATACTTGGGAATTTATGCCCTATTCAATTTACTAATAGTCATTAATCTTCAGTGTAATCTGAGAGCCAGTTCCATTTCTTTGGAAAGACATTCCAAATTCTAGATAAAATAATGGTCTGGGCAGAAATGTGTGATTCTGTAAAACAATGTAATTATACAGAATGTGAAATTTAAGAGCTCTTAAACAATTGTATTTTACGTCAATACTTTGCATAGCTATTTGATCTACAAAACAGCATGTACATATGAAGATGTATATGCATTTCCTTTATGAACTCTGTGTCACACATTCAGGAAATGAAGTGAACAAAAAGATAAACCTGCTGTGCTACACATTTTTCCTGCCCTTCCAGACTTAGCAGGGCATGTATTTTTATAGCTTAACAAGCTTTCCTATTAAATTTAGAAAAATGAATCTATTATTGACATACTTGAAACATATTCAATTAGTCTTGATTTGGTATATTTGATTTAAAGGCTTTTGATTATTTGTTCCATGTTCTAACTTGACAACTTAGAAATGGAATGAAATTAACCTGTCAGGCAGGATTAATGAACAGATTTTTTTCACAAGTTTAGATGATTTACAGGAATTTCACTGCAGCTGATCTTGCCATTGAACCAATATTCATTTCTGAAAATGGATTAAAGTCCATGTGATGGTATCCTATACTTTCATATACTAATTAACATCCATTTATCAGAGGGTAAAATGACACTATTTAAAGCAGTGAGCTGCTCTGTACTCTAATTAAAGCCAAATTGTTTCTTACGTTAAAGAATGAACACATTTACAGATTATTAGTATGTACATTAAATAGAAGTAAGCATAACTGATTGAATAACTAATTAATTGAATGTTATTTGAGCCTATTCCTATTGCAATAAATATCCTGTAATTGTACTACTTAGCTGCAGTACAGAAACATTTTTTGACAAGGTGTGTTTCTCTGAGAGGATTAGTGAACTCTTAATAGTTCTTAATGAAAAAGTACGTCAGAAAATGCTTCTGGAGTCTGCTAGTAAACTTTCTTAATTCTCAATGTTCAACACTTTTCAAAGTCAGTTATCTCTAGTTTTGATAATCTGATAAATGACAGCAGTGGAAGGAGCAGGTTCGAGTGTGCTTTAAAATTAAAACCATTAAAAAATGGTTTCCATTCTGCCTCATCTCAGACTCCAGCTGAGGAGGAGTAGGGGCAACATCTTTTGTTGTAAGACATATTTGGTCAGATTACCAAGGAAGAAGAACTTTAAGTTGTAACTTTACCTGCTGCAATTTTCTTCCTTCACTGCATGTGCATAATTGTGGACACTAATAAAAACAGAAAATAATTGTCAAAAATTTCATCTTCTCTAAAAACTCATTAAAAATACTTTGTTTAAGTATTAAAAAGCAAATTTTCCGTCTGTTCAAAGGAAATATCCACCACCTGACCTCTATATGAAAATACCTTCTTCTAAAATCTAGTGATTGCAAGACATTTGTTTTGCAGTTGGATTTTGATTGAGGTAACTGTCTGGCTCGACTGAGATGCCCCAGTGACTTTAATGTGATTAATGCAAAATAAGTATCTTATTTCTGTGTTGGGATCAGCTGACTAGAGAGACATCTCCTTTCACTGGATGGATACAGTCAATCAGGGGGTTACATGCATTGACTATTAATGCCTGGATTACTGCCCAGATTATATTAGGGGCTGTATCAATTTGGTTGTGGTCTGTAGTCAGGCACAACTACTGGGATAGAAAGGTGAGGAAAAGGTGGTAGAACTACAGCAAATAAATTGTTTGGGGAGCAAAAGTGGACAGTAACTGATGTTAGAAAACAAGAGCAAATGGAGAATAACAGCTGAACAGGGAAATCTGGCTGAGAAGCCAACAGGGAGATATTTTATCAAATAAAAATTATTTCCTCCTGTTTCCTATTGCAGCTTCAGTGTTACAATTCCTCTGTTTTTAACAGAAATTATTTTGGCATTTATTGTTTTGTAGAATTTCTTAATTTCTCGATTTGTAATAATGCAAGCAAATTTAATTGCCATCTTTTTGAAGTTGTACAGAATCTTACCTAAGACACTTTGCATCCAAATTAAGTGAAAGACTCTTGGTGGTTTTAGAGAACAAGAATTGATCTCTATGTTTTAAAAGTACTGAGGAAGATACTTTTCAGTTCTTTAGAAATCATGTGTAGAATGGCTTTGTGTAGATAATCCTTCTTGATTTCACTGTTGCAGAGTAGTGAATACTCTCCCAAATCCTGTTCTCTCAGGTACACCTTTTACAAAACACACTATCTTAAATGTAGTGATGATACAAACTCAGTGATTTCCTTTTTTGGGCAATGGTTTTAAGTTCTTAACAAGCTGCACATCAAAGGTTATGTTAATTTTCTTTTGATCTACATAAGAGATCAGAAATTCATAAGAAATGAAATTTTAGGCACAGCATGTTCATTTTGTATTGGAATGATATTTAAGAAAAGACAGTTCATTAAGTAAATTCAGTGTGTTGACAAATGGGCAGGATTAAAGACTATTAAAACAATGGCTTGTTAGTTTATCATTCCCACCACAATGCATTTTAGTATTAACAAGACAGCTCTGGATCTCTTATGATGGTAATTTTGGATATAGTGATTTCTCCAGGACATTAGTCTTGTAAATAGACTTTAATTATTCAAGTTCAGCAAGTTGTATATAAGTTATCTCAATCATTTAATTAAAATACAGTATAATATGTCAATACTAGGAAAAAAGACTCTTACATCTAATATATTTTTGCATGCTTTCCATATGAAGAAGACTTGAGCTTTAGCTAAGACAGTTTCTGTGACTTTTCTTTAATAAAATGAAAGTAAACTTTGGAGTAAGAAAGTACCAATTAAGGAACTTGGTAAAACATCACCAGCAATTTGCACAAATGACTATGACTGCTTTAGTTTTAGGCACATTAGTACTAATATTTTACCTTGAGTAATCCAAGATTACTAAAAGTTACTGGACAAGGATTAAAATAACCCCCATAGCTCATCTACCATGCAGTATAATGATTCCAGGTTCTATTGAATTGATAGAAATATCTTCTAATCCTGGGTAACCTTTTGTCCTACAAATGTTCCAAGTTCCCATTGGTCTTTCCAGTTAGTTGTGTTGTCATAAGGCCAGGTGGCTTCATCTTACATTCATTTAAGTGTCAGCTGAATAAGGTGCACATGCTTATGGGCCTGAGTGCCTGGTGACTCTGGGTCAAGCTTAGGCAGACAGGGAGACCCAAAGGAGATCTTCAGATTATCATTCCCCTCTGTAAGGCACACTGAGACTGTTACCTACAATTTAACTGCATTTCTGTACCTTCATTAATCACAGTGGGTCTTGCCTGTATGTATTTCTGAACCTCCAGCTCTCTCTTGTCCTGTGCTCCCTTCTAGAATCATTGCTATTACCTATTCACAGTGTGGCAGCTGAGAAGTGCCCTGGAGAGTGTCTTATTCTTACTATATGGACACACCTCATCATGCTGAAGGAAGGCCTGGAAAATCCTTTCTTCCATTTGCCATCTTACCTTTTAATTGGCCTATATTTTTTCCCACTCAATAGAAAATTTATACTGCTTGAAGTGTTTTTATTTGCACTCATCATTTCTGAAATGCTGAAATTGTTTGAATTTCTTGAGCAATTGTTTGAATTTCTTGAGCAATAAAAAGGCTCAAGTAAAAAAAGTATAGATGGTTGATTTTGTGCTTATTTTACTTCAATGAGATGGTTTTGAGGAACATCAGATTTCTATTTATACCAAATTAATGGTTTCAGTGTGATTTCACTCTGAGATGAATTAGATATGTAAAGTTAAATATGTCTGAAAGTCTATTTTCAGGATCAAGGCCTTGCTCTGAGGTTTTTTTAATTTAAATAATTTCTATATTTTCCTATCTTAGCATAAGGATTTTGAAAATGAGGGTCATGCTCATATACAGGGACACATTGAAAGTGCTGTTTTCCACAGCTGGACTTTTGATATTTATAATTTGTAATGAAACATTAAAAATAACATTGCAATAGCAGAAGCATTTTTGCAAAGGGAAATATTCAAAGTGTTTATACTGTTTCTTAATTTTCTGCTTTGGGGTCTTCAAAAAGATAATGCAAGAAGATTAGATAGATAGATAGATAGATAGATAGATAGATAGATAGATCTCCTTCATTAAAACTGCAAAAGTTCCTGGGGCCAGGAAAGCAATTTGTGAAAGTACAGACATAAACATTTTGCCCAAAGGAAATTAATAAAATGTTTGCATCTAACAGCTTTTTGCCCCTCTTCCTGAGGGCAGGATGGTCTGCAGAACTACTGGCCCTCAGCCCAGGTCTTTCCCATGAGTGTGCTGCCATAGCTATAACCATAGGATTTTGGAGAATCCTTCCACAGGTATGCACTCTGGAGGTTTACATCTCTCAGGCCAAATGCATTACTTGCATGTAGGCTGAAGCTGAAAAAATCTCTCTCAGGCTTCTTACTTCTGTCACTCCAAGTGTAGATATATTTTCTCCCATTATTCTTTTACGTACATGTGCAAAATGAAAAATTCTGTTGAACAGGTGCTTTCAAAACTATTCACAACAGTGCAGCAAAATAGGACCACCTCTACCAAATCCATCTGATAATAAATGTTAAAGAGAAATTGTGGAATAACAGAAAATCATGTAAAAATATGAGACATTTCAGGGTAATAGAGCTTTAGCTCTACTTGGTGGCTGTCAAACCTTTCACAACATGTATGTGACAAATTGCAGTTGCTCAAATATGTTTCTTGTTAGTACATTCTCTAATAAAGGAAGAAACTTAAAGGCTGATTTAAATTGCAAATCTTACACAACTTCAATTCAACAAAATTATTGCAAAATTGATTTTTTTTTCAGTGGGTGAGTAAAGACAAAAATTTTAATGAAGTTTTCTGCATCAACATGTGTGTGCTATTGCATCACAGAAAGAGGAAGTCTTATTTTCCTGTTAAAAAATGTAGAAGTGAACGGTTATTAATTTAAAATTATTATACTGTAAGTAGAGTAATGCTTTCTGGGGAACAGAAAAAAAAGAGATGGGTTGATGGAAACTTATAAATTGTATGAAAAGAAGTCTGCTTCTGCTTTAGAGAAAAAATGTATAAAAAAAAAAAAGAAAATGTTAAGTGGAAAAAAAAAAGAGAAAATAAAAGGGATGTGTGTGTAGAAATTGAGACAAAGAAAGATCTGTTACACAGAAAATTTGGAATAGAGTTTCATGAAAGCTTTGATTGTTTCTAAGTTGCTGTGGAACCAGTCTGCTGGAGATCAGGACTTAGTGCTTTGCAGTCCCCCTTTGGGCTTACTGAGCTTGTTTGGACAAGTTCAGAACATTTTACAAGTCCAAGCTTTCCCTGGATTCATGTTCACTGTAACAGTGAATAAATTGCATCTCAGAATTCCAAAGCAGTAACAAGTGATTTCTTTATTCAATATTCATTTCTATGCCCATGCTGAGAATTGTGCAGGGGAATTTCAGTTTTTCATAGAAGTGAGAAATAATCATAGAAAGGTTTACTTGATCATCTCTTTTTTCTTGCCTAGCTTCAGGCCAAATCAGTGTTAAAAACCCCCAACCTTGAAAACTACAACAAAAATTAATTCTGTGCCTGTTTTATCAAAAGGACACAGAATGTGAAGATTCTCTGGAGTGTGCACTCCTTTATATGAAATACTTTATTAAATTCTTGCTTTTTTACCTCATTCAAGCAAAAACTGTAATTCTACCTAAATTGTGAATCCCCTGGGTGTGAGGTGAGAGGACATTCAATACTACAGATCTGTTAAGAGGCAGCTGTTCCATTGCCATGGAACATGATGACATGGTACATATTTCTAATCAAAATGTTTGGTTAACAAGAAGGTCAAAGCAGCAATTAGTGGTGGAATACAGTTCTACTGTGTGCCACGTACTATTTGACTAAAATGCAAACTGACAGCAGGGTGATTTCTGCTGTTGGAATCACGGAGGTGACCTAGGGCACTCTATCAAGCTTAGTTTGACCCTGACAGCTTTTGACCAGCTATTTGTTGTCATATCTTTCTGACTGAACAAGATGACAAATATACACAAGACCTCATGCTCAAATGCTGCATTCTGTGAAGTGAGACAGATTTTGACCTTTAATTGGTAGAGGTCTCTGGGTCTTGTGACTCCACATCTGCTATCTTTATTGTATTGTAGTGGACAGAAATTCTGTTAACTACTGTAGCAGTATGTGCTCTCAGAATAGGAAAAATGTACCTGCAGTTAAATGGCATCAGAAAAATTTTTATTCCACAAGACAGTAATTTTTTTTTAAAAAAAAGGGATTGCTTTGACTTTACAGAAGAAGAGAGGTTTTGCTCCAAGTAATAAGACTCTAATAATTCATGCTACTCATCACTGATGCAGCGGCCTAATGTGACAAAACAGAAGAAGGATTTGGGCTCAATTTGAAAATAGTTGAATAAATACATTAGAACTTTGTTCAGGGCTAGAACATTTGAATAAATATATCACTACATTTCTTTATAAAATAAAAATATTTTCAGTTTCAGAAGTTAGCCTTTCAAAAAAGGAGGAAGAAATATTATTAAACTTTATTAATAACTTTTTTGTGACAATAACAAAATAAGACCAAAACCCACTGTTTTCTTTAATTTTTCTATAAAGGACTAATATTTTTCAGTCGACCTTTAGGCCATGTAGATTGCCCAGGCAGAATCATTTACCAGGGATGGTAAATTTGCCGTCAAATAAAAGTTAGTTAAGCCTTGAAATGTAATTTCTCTGATTTCACTCTCTTTGTGCACTTACATTTTTCCATGCCTATGATGTTCATATCTGAGTATGTTCAGTTGTTTGTGGACCTCAATCTCCGTGGAAACTAAGTTTGCAAACTACAAGTTGAGAAAAACTGCCTTACATTAATGAAGAAGTATAAAAAGGCTCCTCACTGGGGAGCTGACTTGTAAAAAGAAGGTCAAAAATCAGTGAGCAACACAAAAGAGGGTAGTTTATAAATTAACATGGAAGAGTGTCAATAACCATGTGGCTTCTCATTCCTGCTCTTGGACCACTTTTGTAAAGCCTTTAATGGGTGAGCTGACTAGATGAATATCTTGTGATATCAGTTTCTCTTGTCTTAGCCCTTTCACAGCTCCTGGAAGGCATGAAGAGGGTCACTGCTCAAAGGGACCAGGCATTTTCAAGGTACCACTCAGCTTCTTCTCAGCATCAGAGCTTCTGGTCTCCTGCTCTTAGCTCCTTTTGCCTGGAAAAGCCCTCAAATAACTGTTATTTGCCACTTTCCTCTGCTTGTTCTTCCCAAAGTTTGCTGTTCAGGCCCCACTTTTATTGGTCCTGCATTCAGCTACCTGCTGCCTGCTTCCCTTTCCAGTGGTTGTTCCTCAGACTACCCTTTCCTAAATACAGACTGCTAGCCTGTAGCTAGAGTCTATCTCACACTCAATCACATGCTTTTTCTGCTGAAAATCTGGTTTGCTACCTTTTCCCTAGTTCAGCAAACACACCCTAGAATGGTGCCTCAGTCCTACCTATCCTATTTGGTAAGGACAACAGGACTGCCAGTGTATTAACACACGTATCACAGTATATGTGGAAGTATACAGACTTATTTGACACAAAAATATAACTGCATTATTTAGGCTCCAGTAAATCATTGAATATCTAATAAAACACTGCTTCCAACATTAATAGAAATCAAGAAAGATTTGAACACCTTCACATTACTTATTATTTCAAGCTATTTTAAAGTAAAGTGTGTAATGATTAAGGGCAGTGACTTATGATGGGACAATGTCTAGTGGGTACCATTCTGTCAGCACTAAGTATTTTTTGTCTTATGAGAATGTAGCTTCTCCATGGAGTCTTTAATCATATAGTTGATTTTAGTAGGCATATACATGAGGACTATTTTTTTGGCAAGGATTTCCAAATCCAGGCTGTTGTCTAAAAAGATGTTAATGATAAAAGCAGGATAAAAATGTGTTTTGACAGTAAAACTCTTAGAGTACCAGCCTGAGAAGTATTACAAACACTAGTGTCATCTAGGTAATACAGAGACACCTGCAGAGGTCTGCAGAAAAGATACTAGAAATACAGAGGAAATTTATAGTGTGAGACTGAATGAATGCGAGGAGAAACTAGCCTATAAAACATATATTTAGCAGAATATAGAAAAAGAAAATGAGGCAGAAAATGAGGCAGAAAATAAGGCATTTATTTGCAGCGTGAAAAAGGCTCATAACTGGATTTGTGTCATAAGAAATACCACAATTCAGTCGCTTATTCCAAGAGAAAGCTGTGGTAACAGTCTTGATGAAGTGTATGCTGATGAATACTCTGTAAATAGTAATCATTTGCAATTATTGCTAGTAGTTGGATGTTGTCTCTTTCTGTTTTACATTTGCATTTGGTTCAAGAAGGGTGCAAAAGGAATCTTCTACTCCAGCAGTTTAGCTTCTTGTCCCAATTAAAGCTGCATGAAAATAATTAAACTTCCCAAACTTTATAGAGCTTAAAAATGTTAGTTAGGATGAATTTATTTATTTATTTTTAAAATGAAAGTCCCAGCAATTAGGCCATTGTCTCTTCCTAATACATTACCTGCCTGTGGTTGAACACTGAGGATTTTTGTTCATAAATATTTAGGGCTTTATTCAATTGTCTAAAGATAGTTTTCTAATTAAGATACAGTGCCATAGTCACATGGAGCTGGTTGGGTGCCTTTAAGACCTATGGGATACTTGTGCCCCTCTGAAAAGGCAGTTGCAGTATCTTATGTGGTGCAAGCAACTAAGCTGTTAGTCAGAAATGCTGAATGTGGAAGCAATCAAACCAACAGTATTTCTTCAGACAAAATTAAATTGTTTCTTAATAAAAATTATTCTTTTACTCTCTGTTAATATGCACACACTAACATATAAGACCTGCAGGAGACCTACATTCCTTGTGTTGGTCTAGAGGTGTATACAGAAGAGTGTAGGTAATTCAGTGAAACAATGTCAAAAGGGGAGTCCAAGTTGGGCTCTAGCCAGAGCACTTCATTGGGGTCTATTCTCAAAGTGCCCAGAAGAAACAGGGTATTGAGAACAGACTTCAGGGCTAATGATCTTTTCCCAGCTGATCTTCCTAAAGCAAAAATATTTCTGTTCAGCCGATGTACCACCTGCTCAATGTCTGGCAAATCACTGAGTCTACAGCACCTGTGTTGGTAGGTCCGGTTGTGTTGGAGTGGGAACAACACAGTCTCTGCAACAGCCAAAAAGCTGAACAGATCACTTGTTGGTAAGGCATCACATAGGAGTCCAACACATCTATTGGTTCAAAAGTTTATTGGCCAAGTACTGTCATCTAATCTACACAGTGCAAAGCATGGCACATTTAAACCCTGTGTTTTTACACCTTTCTTTCTAAGATGCTCATGTTTGCATAATGTCCAAAGAAATGATTATTGCACTTTCAGAACATTCTTCTTAGTTCTGATCAAATTCATGCTGAAGAACATCCCTATCTACAGTTTTATGCTTTCTTCTGGGTTATTGTTGGATTTCCTACTACCTTTATGTTAAGTACAGAATTTTAGCAATTTCTACAATCCTAGTGCACACAGCAAGGGTCCTGGGACAAATTTGCCATCTGCTGTTTAATATTTCAGCTGTGAATTTATGTTTTGCTGATTTTGTGTTATACACTGAATCATAGCAAGTTCACCGAGATCCCAGGAATAATAAAGAAGTGGTGTTGTTTCTGTTGTTGGCTTTTTTTTTTTTTTTTTTTTTTTTTAAGATATAAATCTGAACAAGCTTCTTCTGTGTCCTTTGGTAACTTTGACAGAAAAATAGATCTCTTCCCCTCTTCCCCATTATCTCCTGCATCCTTTATCACCTTTCCCTTTGATGCAATTTCCTGGTCTTGTATGCCATATACTAGGCCCTACATACTCAGGTTTTTAGACTGAATCCCACTTCAGTAGTAACATGGAAAACAATTCTGCCTTGATGGTTCTCATATTGCCTTAATGGCTGAGACAGAGGCCAGACAGAGTTATAAGAACAAGGTGAACATTTATTAAAGGCCTTCAAGGCCACACCCAGGCAGCACCAGAGCCACAGCAGTGGCTCTGCCTGGATGGCTCCGAGATGGAAGCAAAAGGAGGGAGAGTCACGAGATTCCCCCCCTTTTACAAGTTTCAGTCCATTTGCATACCCCCTGTCCATAGTCCAATCAACAACTCCAAATCTCGGTGTTCCATCCTTCCTGCTTGCCCCCTCTCTCCCACATTGTTTATCCTCGGGGCCTGGAGCTCAGAGTGTCCTTGAAGAAGTGAGTCCCCTGCTAGAGCAAAAACTGCCCTGCCCCCATCACCCTGTGATCAAGTCCCAGCACCACTTAATACAAAAGCAAAAACTACCCACCAGAACAAGACAGAAAAACCCAGAGCCTAAGGCATCACTCAAAAGCAGATATTTTTATGATTTAATTTTCCAAAATATATTTTTAGAAATATATTTTTCTGAGACACCACTGTTAACTTTAATTTATATTTATATTCTTACCATTACTGTTCTGTTCCATTTAGCCCATGAAAACAGGTTGCAATAAGAGAGGCTGCCATTTGACTTATGACTTGCTCCTGCTGCTGATTCCATTTTATTTCACGTTTTACTTACATTCAACAGAAATCAGTCCAGCAGCCCCAAATGGTCTTGATTTAAAATCAGCCCGTAGAATATCAGCAAAGAAACAAATTGTAATGTGTTTTTCCAAACCAGATTAATGCCTTTTTTCTCTGCTGCAAGAAGTAAAAGGTGTCTTCTTGGCATTCCCTACCAAGCAGCACTTTACAACTGAGCAAGATGTTATGGTGATGCTTTGCAGTCAACATATGTAAAATCAGGTTCTGTCTAGTCAGTTTTAGACACTGAAAAAGACACCTCTTTTGGCTGTGACTGATATTCAGAGATCATGTAGTTTTGTGTTTATCTTGGTTTTCTTTCACTTTGTGCTCCCATGCCAACTTCTGCTCTTTCCCACTTCTTCAGGTGTTTTGAAAGCAAGAAAGCACTGTAGTTTGCTCCAAGAAGAGTGGCATTACTTCCCATGAGGTAATTCAAAAGAAATTGCTAAAACTGGAATTTCTTCAGTAAAGATTTTCAGCTTTTGGTGTGGATTTTGGGAGCTTGTAGCTGGCTCTGCTTGCCTTGCCCAGAGGCAGCTCTGCCCTTGGGCTGGGCAGTGAGGGCCAAGTGTGAAAGCCCCCATGCTCCTCCAGTCCAGCTCCTCAGGGCTCCCAGAGGAAGACTTTGGGGCGTCAGAGGGATGCAAACTGCTCCTCACATGCTACGTGCAATCACACATAGGTGTACAATTTATTCAGATTCAGAGCCTCTTAGGCAGAACTGATGTGGCAAATGAAGGGAAAGACAGAAAGAGCAGATGCATTGCTCAGTCTTTAAACTGCTCTTGATCTCTAGCTAATCAAAATCCTACAATAAACAAGAGCAGTTCTGTGCATACATCTGTTCAATATTCAGTCTGTATTGTCAGTGGTGTCTTGCTGAATTCTGTGAGGTTCAGCACCTTTAGCAGCTGCAAGATCAGATCCTTGACTGTAACCAGATGGTGGCATTGTAGCATTGCAGCAGTTTTCTAAAGTTGTCATAATTTCAATCAGGGTAATCCAGAAAACTATGAAAAGCAGAGAATCTATTTCAGAGTCGAATTCATTCTAAAAATGATGCATATGCATATAGAGCTCAAAGAGGGTGCACAAGCCAAGGGTTCTTTTAATCACCAAAAAAATATTAATAAAATTTAAGTTTCAAGAATAGTCATAAATAATAATAAATAAAATGTTATGTTTGAAGAAAAATCAATGTGTAGAAAAATCTGAGCAGTCAGTAATACTTAATTTCTTAATGGAGATCCTTAGTATTTAGAAAAATTTATGCGATATTGGTTGGGAGAGAAATTTTAGGAAAAAGGAAGGGAATTACACTAGCATATGTCTAAAAATACATTAAATCTGAAAAGATAAAATTAGAGAAATTAATTTTGTTATACCCAACTAATCCTTTCCTTTCCTTTCCTTTCCTTTCCTTTCCTTTCCTTTCCTTTCCTTTCCTTTCCTTTCCTTTCCTTTCCTTTCCTTTCCTTTCCTTTCCTTTCCTTTCCTTTCCTTTCCTTCCCTTCCCTTCCCTTCCCTTCCCTTCCCTTCCCTTCCCTTCCCTTCCCTTCCCTTCCCTTCCCTTCCCTTCCCTTCCCTTCCCTTCCCTTCCCTTCCCTTCCCTTTCCCTTTCCCTTTCCCTTTCCCTTTCCCTTTCCCCTTCCCCTTCCCCTTCCCCTTCCCCTTCCCCTTCCCCTTCCCCTTCCCCTTCCCCTTCCCCTTCCCCTTCCCCTTCCCCTTCCCCTTCCCCTTCCCCTTCCCCTTCCCCTTCCCCTTCCCCTTCCCCTTCCCCTTCCCCTTCCCCTTCCCCTTCCCCTTCCCCTTCCCCTTCCCCTTCCCCTTCCCCTTCCCCTTCCCCTTCCCCTTCCCCTTCCCCTTCCCCTTCCCCTTCCCCTTCCCCTTCCCCTTCCCCTTCCCCTTCCCCTTCCCCTTCCCCTTCCCCTTCCCCTTCCCCTTCCCCTTCCCCTTCCCCTTCCCCTTCCCCTTCCCCTTCCCCTTCCCCTTCCCCTTCCCCTTCCCCTTCCCCTTCTCCTTCCCCTTCTCCTTCTCCTTCTCCTTCTCCTTCTCCTTCTCCTTCTCCTTCTCCTTCTCCTTCTCCTTCTCCTTCTCCTTCCCAGAAAATCATGATATGTAGATTGCGGCACAGAAGCACAAAGTAGAAACATAGTAATTCTAAATGCGATTCTTCCACATTATTTCACTGTAATTTCCTATAAGTTATTTACCTTCTTAGCTTCATTCTCTTCAGTTCTGAAGTAAAGTGCTGCAATGCTTTCAAGACTGAAAGTGCCAATTAGTTAATATCTGCCAAACACATTGGAAAATGTTGCGTGCTAACAACATTTTATCATGTTGTTCACAAATAAGTGTCAAAGGGGAACCACTATTAACCCATTCCCCAAACCAGCTGCTTTCTGGTACCTCAATACTTGTATGTGGTTGTTGATACTCCTGGAGGGCAGCACTCAGCCCCCATTTTGCTCACTGCAGATCTGTAACTTTTTAATCTCGTCACCAGCCTTTCTTTTTTTACTGTTATTTTATCCTGATGAGAATGAAAGCATACCACAAATCCCAAAACTCGGTTTGCAAGAGAGAGCTGTTTTCTCAGGTCTGAGAATGCCCATGGGTCTAAATTCAGAGAAGCAGTGCAGCAACCTGTGGGCTAAGTAAGCACTGCTGTCTCCACCTGGGTGGAGTGGTGTCTTTCCTACATGAATACTTTCTAAACAGTAATTAAACCTTAGCCATACTGTGTGAAGAAGTCATGGTTGCCACCTCATAGAGATTTTCTGAGTGGTGTGATTCTACACAGGGTCTTGATAAGTGAAGAAACTTTATCTCTCTTGCTCAGCTTCAGTCCTACCTGTCCTCTCCTTTCTGATCTGCTGCTTGCATGACTTTGTCTGCTTCTTGAAGTTGAGCAGCTGATGCTCAGGGGATGCTCAGAACCAGGTAGTACATTGCAGAGAAAAAAGGAAAGTGTTGGCAGGCAGTGCTAGAAAGAGCCCAGCAGTTTTAAGCAGCTCAGCCCACTGTTTCCTAACAAAGTCCCCAGCTGCTAACTGGAAGATGGGGAAATCTTGTTGCCAGCCTCTGAAAGCTGGGGAAAGACTAACATGGAGGAGTGGGATTGAACTGAAAATGGGAATAATGAGAAGGAGGCTAAAGGTAGAGGGCTGGTTTGAGCTTGTGATACCTTATATATCAGTAGGCCTTAAGTGTAAGGCCTTACTGCAGATCTGCTGTCTCAGTAAGTCTGTGAGAGAGGATGAGGACAGTTCTTACTTGCTTACATGGTACAGGCAGGGTGGACAGGATTAAAAGGAAAAGTGAACAAATGCAAAATTTTTCTGGAGCGTGATGGACTTCTAACAGAAGTTACTCATTCTGGAAGGGACTATGTCCACACCATCACCCGTGCACTTGTGCTTATTTGTGCAGGAATTCGATGTAGTTGTGAGGTGCACCTTTGCTATAGCTAGCTTGAATTTGCATGCAAATGAACAATTTCTCTCAAAATCAATCTGAGTGAAAACAGTGTGACTTCAGGCACTAGTATGTGTAGCCTCTGAGAACTGCAGGGTGAATCCCACAGGTTTTTTTTTTCAGATGCTGTATGCTGATTTGCTGTAGAGGTTATTTCCTCATGCCCTGTGGCATTGGCTTGCGCTGCAAACCTGAATTTGCCTGGTGAATGTAGGGTTTCAATACAAAAAAATTAAGCAGAAATAACCTCTCTAAGATCTGGCATGTTTGCATGAGTTTTAGCCCATACCCTCAGTAAAGAGTGAGCTTGTGTTGAACTCATCAAGCTAAGGCATTTACTGCATGGAGAAAACTTGACACGGGAACTACTGTAATTCAAGATAACCTTGAAGTGACGACAGTTCACAGAAAATGTGATTTTGTCCAGGATCATGCTGGAAGGAATTGTGACATACCAGGCTATAACAGCTGGTAGATTTGGCCCTACCTTCTTGCTTGAACTGGATTGCATTCTCTCATAAATCATCCTAAAATAAATGAGGAGGAGGAAAAAAAAATAAAGGTAGTTTTTCCTTTATTTTAGCAAAAGAGGGGGTTAGCATATGGCTTTTGTATTACCATTGATTTCTACAGAAGCCCATTGAGCCTGTTTTGTATCTGAAGCTGAAAGCTCACCACTTGTTCAGCTTTTTGTCTCGTGCAGTGGGTGCAGGACAATGTTACATGACATGAAGGCATAGATAGGGACCCAGGTGTTGTTTCTGACTAAAAGCCTCTCTGCTGGAACTTCCTGACTAATTTCCCTGATTACAGACAGCAGGTGTCAAACATATCAGAAAAAGAACAAAAGACTTTATCTGTCCATACTTAATTAAAGACAGAAGTGCACTCAAGCCTGGCTGGCTAAACCAGAATGCTGTGAGGGTAATAGTGTTTTGATTTATTTTAACTGTGCAGGAAGAAATTTAAGATGATTGCTGAGAACAATGCAATTAAAATATAGAATTATTTTTTTAATTATTTTTTTATTTTTATTTTTGTAGAAAAGGATTATGTTTGGATTTCCTCACAGTTGCTTTTTAAAAATACCTATTTTTTTGTGACTACAGCACATAGTATAAATTTAAAATATACAAGGTAGCCTGATATATATGCAGAATTATATCATCTTAGCTTGAGTTTAAATGTCACTGAAGGAACAGGCTTTCAACTCCATCATCCTCAGTGGTTACATTATTGGATTTTTACCAGTTTAAATTTTGTATTACATGAATCCTATCTATTCATCAAGTGAAAATGTGGCTCACATATCTTATGCTTCACCTCACTACTATATGTTCTGCATGAATTCAGTCAGCCTTTCACTTCTGTCGAGGTTTTCAGCATAAAGGATTTGGAAAAGAGATGTAATCTTTGTTCATAAAAAGCACTTTCCACTGAAAGGCACATTCCAATGAAAATGACAATCATATGTTAGTAGCTTAACTATGTAATGTTGTTGTGGAATATCACTGATTTTCATATCTACCTTGTAAAATTTACACAAATTATTGTACAACAGAATCTCATCTATGCCTGCCCTAGAAACATTCTGGGAAAATATAGTTGTAGTGTTTTCATATTATTTTCTTTTTTCATCGGAATTAAAAGACTTAAGATCACTGCATATTGCAGTATATTTCATTTCCCAGTTAATAATTCAGAAGACTTATATTATAGAGTGTTTTTATAATATTAATTAAAATGTAAAGGATCTGCTAAACACCAGGGGTTTAGCAGGGCAGCAAGAGGAGATACTGCTGCAATAATAAGGCTAGCAGAATACCATGAGCTGAGTACTCAAAGGTGTAGCATCAATCTGGAGGTTCAAGATGCTTTGAAAATGACAATTGCTCTATAAATAAAACTGCTTAACCTTTAGATATATTATTTCACTATATTTGTAATCATTCTATAAAGACTATGATTCTGCCTCTTGTACTTGGCTTAAATAGTTCTTATATCTGTAAAGCCCTCTCTGAATATTCAGTTTCTTCAGGATTTTTACCATGCTAAAGAGTTTAGTACCAGTAAAAGTCACAGTCTGAATTTCTGATTCAAACTTTAGTGACCAGGCTAGAAGGGCTCTTTGACTGGCTTTGAATCCAATTCCATCTTTCTGATACAAATAAATGAAAATATTTCAAATGTATCCTTAAAAAAGTGCATATATCAGATCATAGGAATTTATATTGGACTCAAGCACTTGCTGAGCTTATTTTCCAAAATTAAACCATAACTTACAGTTATCCCAAGTGATACTTTATGCATCTTCAATGAATATTTGCAGTTGGATTCTGCTACCATTGGTTAATGTCCAAAGCCTGAAGCTTTGGAAAAATTGGCATAGATTTAATTTGACTGGTCTTCTAAGTTTAGTAAGAAGTTGTGGTTATGCTGCTTGGGAATAATTTTCGTTGTACTTAACTATCACTTATGGGAGTAACTAGGATGAAAAAATAGATTTGTCACTGAAGTAGTTAAATGTGACATGAGAATATTCCTAAGGATTGCAATTTAATTTGACTGTTATATTTCACTTTTTTCTTTTAGAATATGAGAACTACACTAACAGACTACTTATATGTCCTCTTTTCAGCAAATTTAAGAACTGGCCTATTTCTTAATATTGAACATTTAAAAAACTCCAAACCCACTGGATTTCTAGAATATGTATCTGAAACAGAAAAAGTTATTGTAGACCACAGAGAATTGCTATTTAGTGGAGGAATATGTCTAATAGGAAAATTCTGGATTTTCCATTCTTTTGCTCTCTTTTAATAATGTCACAATTTAGGGTCCTTGATCCAGGGTGTAAAACACATAAATGGTGATGCACATTGGTGTTATTTTTTGAGTTGATCATGATGATGAATGCAAAGTGGGCAAGCTAGTAATAGCAACAGATTGCCCTAATAATTGAATGCTACTGGTATCCCTAAGATAATCAAATAAAAATTAATAACCTACATGTCAAAATAGTAACTAGATTGCCTAGAGAAATTTAGTGCTCCTCCTCAGAGCATGGATGAGAAAAGCAAAACAAAGTGTTTTCTATTCAGAATAGGAAAGCTGAGTGAAACTGTGATTGAGAAAATGGTTGAATTTTCCTTCACTTGGAATGTCATTCCTCTTATACTTTGGCTGAAGGCAAATAGTGACCGCACTTATTAAAAAGAAAACATAAACTGCAACAGATTCCCAAAATACAGTTCCAGAAGAACAGTGTGAGACCAGTGAGGTGATAAACAACATGCATTAAGCTGTACCAAGATAAAGCTTCTGACTAAATTTTCCCACTAGGGTGCCTGTGGCTGGGCAGCTGAAAACATATTTAAGTTAATCTGTCAGGCTACAGTTCAGGGAAGCTCTTCAGTACATGCTGAATCAATTTCTATTCAGGAAGACTGTATGCACAAGACTACATTTAAGCATGCATTTGTACCCCATTGATCTCAATGGGATTTAGGCACAGACCTAATATTAAACATCTGTTTAAATATTCTCTCAAATAGGGACATTATACCAAATGGAATTCAAAGTACTAGTTTTGCGTGTTTCTTTGTTTCTTTAATTTGTTTAAATTCAAGAGACAAATAAGGAATTTTCCTTCTGCAAAGCATTTTATGATCACATTATATCACAGTCTGTTCCACTAAATAACAGTTTAACTGTTTTCCATTCAGCAGTCAAAATGCTTGGTTGTGTGAAGCTGAGCAGGACCATGGAAAGCAGTTCTGGAAGTGCTGGGGCTGCCAGGCACATGATCGATGCATTCCAGTGCATGCCTGTTCTCAGATCTGCATTGCTGGAAGGAAAATGTCTGTAGTACAAAGTTTTAAGAGTACATTTCACCTCAGTCACCTTTAGTTGTTGGAAGCTCTGTGAAAAGCCTTAATGGGTCATCCTACACCCCTCTTGTAACAAATGGAGAGATGTGGACAGCTGTGGAGGATGAGTCACCTGACTTGTCTTAGATATGCATTTTAGATGTGAAAAATTGCCCTGAGGAGATGGGGGACATTTAACTAATTTTTTTTTTTCTGGAAATTGCAGGGGAGTGTAAGGTGATGCATTTAGACACCCACTCCTCAGATATCTAAGTAGGGTCCCACTTCTTGTGCAGTATGTATATCACACCTTATGCATTTGACATAGTCATTAGGTTAGAATTGTCGAAGTAAAGGAATTATTTTTTATTAAGTAAGTGTGAAACATCTGTCTGGCTTTAGCTTGCTTGGTGTTTTTTGAATATTGCATGTTGGTAAAATCCAAATGCTGGAAATTTCTATAAACTAACTGCATTAATTAAGGGTATATACAGAAGGAAACATTTCTTTCTAGTCAGTTATAATTTGGGTCCTATTAAAATACCAAGGTTTTTGTGTTAGATTTTCATTTTTTCCCTGAAATATTTTGGAAAATAAGAGATAATCTTTGCTATCACTTTGGTGTCATGTTGGTATTCAAGTGTTGAAGAGTACACCCTCCTAAATATTGTTGGGAAAAGAGAATGCTGAGAGTGTGCCACTAAGGTGAGCAGGTAGCTAGGTGTGCAGTACTTCTAGCTGTTCATCTTCCTTTACCTGGTAGTCTTAGATTACTCTTCCCTCTCTTGCTTTGTCCTAATATTTTTTGACATCAAAGCACGGAGTACTAAGTGTACATTCTCTGATCCATTATAATGATACAACCATTTCTTGTAGGAGTCTTGCAGTCTAAAGGTGATAAATATATTTACCTTCCCTAAAGGAATCAATTAATCACAGAAGTCAGAGATCAGGGAATCTATTTTCTCTACTCTTGCAAGCATGGAATATATTCATTCATAACCAGTCCCAGAACAGATTTTAGACAGAAGCTCAAGAGGTGGGTAAACATTAACACATTTGCCAGGCAGCAGAATAGTTTTTATGTTGAGATTGTTACAATTAAACACTGTCACTGTCTTAGGAAAATTAGTACAAGAGAATGATGAGAAATATAAAGCTTCCTCAGGTTAAGTTTAGGCTAATCAAAGAACATCATACAGTGTATATTTAAAACGTAACTATTTTGATGTTGCCTTTTCAGGCACACACATTTAATATGTATGTTTTCTGCATTGAGTTTAGATGTATTCATTAAACCTGTGTGTTCCTTTATACCTTTGTATCCCTGCCTATATATATATATTAAATGAAAGCAGCTTCCATTTGATTTTCAGAATAATACATTGCTTTACTTGAGCAAAGAATAATGATGTGTCATGTTTTTTGGTGATGGATTGCCACCTCTCCCTTTCTGGCATAGTATTGCATTCCTTACTCCTAAGAGTTAAAAATCTCTTTTCCATTTTAAACAGCCTAGATATTCTAGAGGAATATGTAAGAAGTGTGATGTCGCCACACAGGAGTATGTAAAACCAAGATGACTGATAAATAATCTGTACTTATTGTTGTGAAAAGATGGTAAAGTATAATTAAATGCTAAGAAAGATAAAAGACATGAATTTGTGAACAGTCCATGAAAAGAAAGAGTAGCTAAGATTTGCAAAGAGAGATGCACTTTTCCTTGTGCATGTAGGCATGAAAATTCCTGATAAACTCTATCTCAACAGTTTTATGAAAAGCAATAATACATGCTTTAATGTATTCATTTAATGTATTCAGTGCTTTAATGATGCTGCAGAATTTGGCTGAAATAAAATAACCTTTGGTTGCCACCAGAACACTGGGCTCATGGTTTCTCCAATTCTGCTCTCACATGAACTGTCTCCTGCAGAATTGTGCCCTCACTGAAATAAATAGCAGTTTGTTTTCATTTGCCTGTTCATTCCTAACTTTTGTGTGTCTAACACATTACTGAAAGTTCTAATTCACAGACTAATCAGTCCACAGCAGACACAACATGCTTTTCTGACCCCAGTGTAGGGAATTTTGAAGGTATGTTCGTCATGTGGGACTAAGTCCAGCTTTAGTATTTTTCCACATACTAACAGATTGGCAGGATCCAATAATTTTTTCAATATCTCTTCTATTTATATTACCTCAACTACAATATCAATTTTTCTAGACAGAAACTTGTTAGTTCCTTGACCTCTGATAGGTGCGATAGCAATGAGCAAGATATAGCTGCTCTCCCTGGAAAGTGAAACTGATGTTTTCCCACATATCTATGCACAAGAATGGTTTTAAGACTTGATTCTGACATGCCAAGCCCTGAATTTTCTTGCAGCCAATCAATTTTCTAATTCTAGAGCCTTTTTCAGTTCAAAGAACCATTTCAAGGAACCAGGCAGCATTTCTCACAGATTTATACATCTGACTTTCCCTGACCCTGTTGTATTGGCATCCCACCACACAGAGCTGGGAGCTGGAATGGATTAATGTTTCCCATCCAGCTCTGAGAAATGCTGGGCTGACTCTGGGGCAATTGCAGCACACCTTTAACAACAAAGACTAACATCTAATTAACCAAGAGAGCTGAGACAGGGTTATGTGTAAAACCAGTCATTTTTGTATCTTATGAAAAGTGTGAAAGAGTAGCAAAATATGTGAGATATGACTAACAAGACTGCAGCTGTGGAGTGGATGGACTTTCGGGTGTGGAATGACATCTTTTTACCTGGAAACAGAACCCACTTTTTATGGAATCATTAACTTGACTGCTTAGAAAAGCAATGAAACTTTGTTGCAAAACATCAAATGATCCTATTCTCATTTACTGTCACTATCTAGCCAGAAAAAGTCTATGTCAATCACACAATTAGATTCTACCAGAGTTAATATCTTAGGTAAGTATTTATGGATATAATTCTTAATGAGCAGAAATTATTTCTGTCTGGATCATCTTCAGTTTAGTTAAAGCCTTTTAAAATGGTGTCCAATATAACTGTCTAGTTGAGCTATGATTTTTCCTAGCATGACCAAGAAAATGCTCTTTATCACAGATCTTGGCTGAAAAACCTTCAGGAATCTTGGTGTAGATCTTACAGTCTCTAGATATTTTGGGTTTTTTTGGTTTGTTTGTTTTGTGTGTGCATGTGTGTTTCTACAGCTTCTTTTGTAAAAATTGTAAAGAATTAACTTAGAAGAATCTTTTATGCTTTCTTTAAAATATCTCACATAATTCATGAATTCCACAATTTCTGTGGATCTCCAATCCAAAGAGAGAAAAGGCTAGACCTTGTCATGCGATGATGAAAATTTAGGTCTCACAATCCCTTTCACTCCAATAATTACTTGCTGAAGTTAATCGCTTCCTATCTATTGCCCTCAGGAACAAAGAACTACAGACACAAATCCCAGGCCCAGTGACAACTCCCTTCCCTTCTGGACAGATAATATTTATGAATATAAAAATTAAAAGCAATGGGGAAGTTGTATTTATTCTGGACTTTTTCGTATAGCATTAGCAAAACCTATTCTCTCTGATCTGACTTACAAAATCAACTAGAAATATTAAGTTGCCCAATGTAATTAAAACTTGTGGAACTCACCAGCTGAATATGAAAATGTTTCAACAGTTTAACAGTAATCAAATATTTTTAGCCACCAATACTTGGGGTTTTTATTTAGCTTAAAAAATAGATACTTACAAAATGCAGAGAAATGTCTTCAGATTTGGTCACTTGATATTTACGATTGGGTTCAGTACTACAGTTAGTTCCAGTTTCTCTCTTGAGAAGAAGGTATTGACAATGTATTTGAAATAACACTGCAACCAAAGCAAGCTGATAGTAGCACTGCCATGCTTTCTTTTTATGCAAAGAATCTTCAAAATATAATCTTATGTGGAGGAAGAAGTAATGCTGTATAGAAGCATTCTAACTAGTTGATTTAAGCTGCCAATTACTGTGGATGCTAATTTTGAAGTGCTGCCAGGATTTTATGTTAATGTTATTGAACAAAAGCCTGAAGTATTTTTTAATTTAAAACTACTGAACTATAAAATTGAACTATTAGACTTTCCATGAATTTAAGTGGACAAAGAGAATATTATGTCAAAGGCTCAATTCAGTCACATTCAAGCCACTACACCTTTTGAAATGTGAAGCTGTAAGTTGCTGTTCTCTATTATTTTAGGCTGAAGTCCTCCCATGGTCTCTGCTACTACCCTTAAATAAACTTCATTCTTCCCTGCACTCAATGCAAATACTAACACAGATGAATACACCCCTTTCTTTTATGGGGTACTCTCACCATGCTCAGACAACTTGTTTCAGGGCAGCCTAATCACATGAAAATGAAGAACTTGGCCACCAACTTCACCCTTGCATAACCTTGCGATACTCCACACCTTAGTAAGCACAGGGTTCCAGAATAAAGTGGAACAGGCTGTGGAACAGATACCCTGTCCTCTTTCTTGCCTTCTGGGTGTAAAAGAAACCTGGAACTGCATTACCTGGGCATTTACATGTATTTATTGCTTCTGTTCTCTGCTTACTGTCTACAAAATAGACAAGAAAGCAGTAAGTGTGTCATTGACATTACCCCTCTTGTGTGCCTGGTTATGAAGTCTGATGGCTTAATTGATCTTTCCAGCTACAGCTGGAACAATGCAAGAGGAAGGGTCCTAGGGACTGGTGCTGTACACTTTGCAGTGTGAACTCTCCGTCTTTTCCAGAGTTTGAGAATGGGAGTTACATCTCCAGAGAGCAGGACAAGAAATCGAGGTGCCCTCAGCACTGAGGGCCAGGGTACAGAAGATGTCTTTGACTTCTGCAGCAGACCCTGAACTGCAGTACTAAGTGCAGAGCCTTATTTATGAAACTAGACAAGTGTGTGTATGCAGTTGTACAGAGCAATGGCACACTTGTGGGAGCAAGCTGTGCCTCATTGCACCCAGCACCCTTTCCCTTCTGGCAGAATCAGGTAAATTATTGTGGTTTAACCCCAGCTGTCAGCTAAGCCCTATGCAGCTGCTTGCTAAGTTGTCCCCATTTTTGTCATCACTTGGTGGGATGAGGGGAGAACCGCAAAACAAAAAAATGAGAACACCTGTGGGTTGAGCTAAAGATGGTTTAAAAGGTAAAGCAAAAGCTGTATACACAAGCAAAGCAAAATGAGGAATTCACTCACTACTTCCCATAGGTGGGCAAGTATTCAACCATTCCCAGGAATGCAGCAATCATGTGTGACAGTTACTTGAAAAGACAAAACACCATAACTCTAGATGTCCTTCCTTCCTTCCTTCCTTCCTTCCTTCCTTCCTTCCTTCCTTCCTTCCTTCCTTCCTTCCTTCCTTCCTTCCTTCCTTCCTTCCTTCCTTCCTTCCTTCCTTCCTTCCTTCCTTCCTTCTTCTTTCCCCGACTCTTTGTACTGAGCATGACACCATACGGAAAGGAATATCCCTTGAGTCACTTAGGGTCAGCTGTCCTGGCTGTGTCCCCTCCCAAATCCTTGTGTACCACCCACAGCCTCCCTGCTGATGGGTTTGGGTGAAAAGGAGAAAAGATCTCCATGCTGGGTAAGCTCTGCTCAGCAGTAGGAAAAACAGCCCTGGTTACCACCCTTGTTTTCAACACAAATCCAGAGCACAGCACCATGCTAGATACTGTGAAGAAAAAATCTATCCTAGTCAAAACCAACATGCAGTAAGTGATTTTTCTGACCTTTACATGTGTCTGAATTTAGAGATTGTAGCTGCAACAAGAAAGATATATACACATATAAATTTTTAAGAGCCTTTCTCATTTGTTGCTGTGCAGTAATTTTAGAAAGAGACCTAAGACAGATTGCAATGCAGTCACGTGTGAAGATGGGACAGTGGACTGGATCAATGATTTAATCAAAATGTTTGAGGCTTTTATTGCATTCCAGTGGAGAAAAAATGCTTTTGAGCACCATGTGTTCAACACTTGCAACCAAATAGCAGATGAAATATTTGATTCATTTGCAGCAGACCTTTGGTTACTTTCCAGAACAGGCTTGACTGTTTTTTTGATGAGATCACTGCTAAAGTTGTTGCTGAGGACATATTGTGGTACAGGCTGAATGTTATTTCAACTTCAGTTTTCTACATTTTCTCCTCTTAAGGAAGAGTAGGCTACAAGTTTTATTATCTTCTGGTAAGCAGTTAATATCTGAATTATGTGGAGTCTAGTGTAGGGTATAAAACCTATAGGAGACTGATTGGCACAAGCTCACAATTCATAGACCACAGGATAATCTGGAGAGTTTGTGTGTTCTCTAGAGAGAGGCTAGGCTTCTGCATCTTTTGGCCCTTGGATCCAGTTCTCCATGTTGTATTTTTCATTTTTTTTTTTGCAGAGAAATACCTGACCCTGGCTCTGTACTTATTGTTGACATCAGCAGGAGTTAGGCTTAGATGCTCTGTGCTTCTTCTAACTAGGACAGGAAATAGTGCATCCTGGCTCCCTCTGTGAATCCCACTCTGGGCTACATGATCCTCATAAAAAATGGGGCATCTCTTTTCTTTATCTGTATGAGGCAGTGCATGATTCACATGTGATTAATTTGGGGGAAGGAAATAGGATAAAGTAAAAGTAGGGCAGCAGAAAGTACACAGTAGATGTAAACTCTAATGATTACACAACAAATCCAGTTAAGAGAACATCATATGACATGACAAAATTAAACTAGGCTGAACAGTGAGTGTTTGAAAAGGGACATCCTTTGTCTGTGAATTTAATACAGAAAGCTACATTTGAGTAAAACAGAACTCAGCTGTGGCCTTATATGTCTTATTTTTGTGTGACATTTCTCAATGAAAGGAAAGATTTGTTGTTTCTTTAGAATGTATTTGTTTTATCAGCTAATGATTATGCAAAGGTGTTTCGTTCTGCCATTGTTCCTTAGGCAGAGCTCCAGGAAGGTGATGTTTTACATCTCCATTCCTGTCTGGCTTTTATTTTTATCCCAGCAGGGAAATCTGCAGCAAAAAGGGACAAAATTCAGTTCTGCTTAACTGTGGCTGAACATGCAAAATGCTGCACATCTATTCAGAGGTAAAATGTGCCATACTGGTACCTAAAGAATCAGCTCTTGTCTTTCATGTCTCTATAATGCTTTATTCAAGGATTTATATGTCTTCCCTGATCCCTTCTTCAACTTCTTGGGCATGATAGTAGGTAGGATCAGATATTTGTTGCTGTTTACTCTGTCTTGTAAAGTCAAGGAAGGGGTAACATCTTGTCTGTCCTATCTGTGTATTTGTATATATTGAATATATTTACCTACGACTCCAGAAAAAGCCAGATTTACAGGAGAAAGGCATATTTATTGGAGCCCTACATGTACACATAGATTCAGTAATGTGTGGAAGAAAGTGGAAAGAAGAATTAAAAAGCATGATGTTCTCTACCAAATAGCAGCAGATGCCAGGGACTAGCAAGTCAATTTAATTTCCTGTTGAGAGAGAAAAAAAAGCGATGATTCAGAATCTTCATAGTTTCTTTTTCCTGTAATGTTCTCCAGTTCCCAGAGAGAGTTGTTTACACTTTTGGTTGTCCCTTCATGCAAGAATGAATCTCAGTAATTATGGTGAGCAAGTCAGCTCCAAGAGTAAGATTGGAGAGACTATGTCTACCTGAACTGCCTATGCCATTCTCAAACTGAACTCACCTTAACACTACATGTAAAATTCTGTAAGTTTCTTAGAAACTCATTTGTGTAGAAAAGCTCTGGCCTTTCTGAAATATTGGGTCCAATTCCAAGTCAGAGTATTGCAAATCATCCTTCTCTTTCATGTGTATAGTCATTACCTATGTACTCAGTATCCTAAACGTGTGAAAGTCAGACACAAACAAAACCACCAGGAAAAAAGAATTTCCTCCCACTCTTTATGTCCTTTTCTTCATGCCTTTAAATGACAAAGTCACCACTTCCTGTCCACAATTTTTCCAGAGTTTCGCCATTTCTAAAATTCTTTTTTTTTGTCTTCTCCTCTCTTTATTGAGTTTTGTAAATGTTTTCTCCACCTAGCTTTTCAGAACTCTACCTCATAGTGAAGGTTAAGGAAAGGGAGGCACAATTCCAGCTCCTCTGCACAGGACATACCCCTTCACGGCTGGAGAGGAGCTGCACAATGCTGCTGGTAGAAGGAAATGCTTCTGGGGGGGGCTGGGGGGTTGTAATGAATGGTGGAATTGCTGAATGGCTGGAAGGAAAAGGTGTAGAACCTTAGCAAGAGAAGGCTAAAAAGGTGACCACAAGTTTAAGTGTCTGAATAGTAATTTGAAATTCATAATGTAGAATAGTCTGGCAAACAAAATGTGAAATAATGGGAAGCTTTCCTAGTAGAAAAAGAGAGTCACAAAAGTTGGATAGACTTTGCTCTATAAAGGTGAAGAGTGGCACTGAGCTTGCCCATTAAAGTATCTATGTTCAGATATCTCCTTGAGGGTGAGATGTCAAGGCCTCCATTAGAGGTAATAGCGAGCCAGTCAATACAACCCAGGGAAACTTGAGAACAAATTGGACGACCAGCTGACCTGTCAGTTCCTGTTTTAGAGCAAGCTGAAAGTGTAGACTAAATCTCAGTTGACTAGAATGGACCTCATTCTGGATGCAGTCTAAGCTTTCAGCTAAACTCTTTGCTGTCAACAGAGAAAAATCTGTCTTGCAGAGCTCTTTCATTATAATCAATCTGTTGTCCCCTATTTTGGGCTGATGTACTCAAATTAAAGCCTTGATTCTGTTGCTCATCCACTAGTGTTCAATGCCATTTGAGATATCTAGAGGTATCTTGTCTGGTTGCCAGCCACCACACCAGAAAGGCATGGTTTTTTTATAGCTACTATGTCATATCTGTCAGATCTAGGCCTTTCAAATGGGACTAAATAACTATGTGTAGATGGTGGAACTGAGCCTGAAGGTCTAATTTTAAATTATTAATTGAAGTGACTTTCATCCTTAATCCTCACTATTTTATGACATGGGTGTTTGAATTACTCAGTCATGAAAACTACTTTTCGTCTTACTGCTAAAATGTTACTGACTGAATGATTTTATCTCTGTGTATCAACTGAGCAAACCCCAACACCTTATGTCATAACTAGAGAGATCACCCCTCCAGCTGATGGTTTATTACAGGTGGTGTTGTATAGACACAAATTTGGCATAACTGAAAGCTGTTGCAGATTTCAGTTTTATTACAGGTTCATGAAAAAGAAGTCCATTGAGTGAAAGCAAAGTTACTACTTACAAAAGGGCGTCAATAAAATACTCAATATTTCTTAGTGGTTGTAATACACACACTTAGAAAAATGTCTTGTTTTGGTTTTTTATAGATTTATTGATCTTAGCATAAACCCAGTACATGTAGAGGCATTAAGTGAACATACTGTAGTGTGCTTTTATTGCATTTGCTGTAGGGTAGGTTCTACATTCTGGTGTATGCAGAAAAAAATGACCCCTTGAGAATCTGTGTGCATCACTGTTCTATAATACCCCTTGGTTTTCACTATGACATAAATTAAAATGTTCAATTTCAAAGTGTTAGAAAAAGATATTGCAAAATGAGGAAAATAAAGGAGAAGTGAGTATTATACATTTTAAATAAAAATAATTGCATGGCAACTTTAAAAAACTCACTCATGAAGTCAAAAATCTCAGATCAGTACTGTTCACAGTATAGGGAATTGAAGATAATTTTTCTTAATAGTGGTAAGTTGGAGGAAAAAAAGGCCCAGTTTTAATGGGAAGGAGTAATGCCACAAACTTAGTGATTTAGTTGTTGAAAGTGACGCTGGCAATGGAGCACGTTTGTAATGGCATTCTTTAGATGTGGTATTCAGATCAAAAATTCTCACTGAAGAAATGAAAAAAACCACACTTGCATCACACAGAAAATAAAATTTTTCTTAATATATTATTTTTCTCCAGGCCAAGTTAGGCCAAGAAAATCTTAAGCATATTACTCTGCCTACTTTTCCATATTAGTATTTCATCATATTGTTTTGTCTGAAACATAATAAATTTGGCAGAGATATAACACATTATTTCTCCACCAGACGTCTGAGACAATAAAAACAAATGTGTTTGGGGGGCTTCTCTGTGACAGTTCAAAATAAAGTTACAGGGACTATAGGTCTGAGAAGGAAATGCATTACAGGGATAGGCAAATTAAGTTCCACACTATTAGATACTCAATGTATTATAGATTTGGGGATAACAAATGCAACTTGGAGAGCGTGTTAAGAGCACAAACACTATAGACTTGCTCAGTTTTTGTTTTATTCTAGGAACAGTTCATCAGATATCAGAAAACACAATATAGTCTATTTTGATTTAGAAATGACTGTGCACTTTTGTATATTTCACAGTGGGTGACTTGTAATTAAAATCATTACTTCTATTAATGACAATGAAAATAAGCTATATAACTGTTTATTATCAGCAAAATAATAACAATTTTTTTTTCTTCAAAGTATGCAGAACAAGACCTAGTCAAAAGAGAAAAGAAGACTGATGTTTTTAATTAAACCATAACTAGTAAATCACCTAAAGATGATGCATCAGAATTGACAGGGGTTATACAACAAGTGAAGGAGTAACACAAAAGTTTGACACATCAGGGTGTGAATTGTATGGCATGTTTTGTTTGCTGTGCTAAAAGAATATTCCTCCAGAAAGTATTCAGAAAAAAGTATTTTAAAAGACCCTCATTAAGATAATGAGGGACATGCCTCATTGTTATATATTCTATCTTTCTGTCTCCTTGTCCCAGTCTCTTCAATCAGACCGTCACAACATTTTCATAACTTTGTCATTATCATACACAAGTGGAATATCAAAGATGAAAGAAGGGATAGAAATTAGGTGACTGCAGAATATGCATGTCATTTGGTCATGTCAGTAGTTGCTAATTAACTTATCCCATGTCTTATCACTGTGCAGTACAAACCACAGACACATCCCAGTGACGAGCTGTTCATTGAGTATTCTGTTAAAATTAACTGTGGCATCTTTAACCACAAAAGCAAACAGTTTGAGAATATTGCCAGTAATTAGGTCCTTTCACCATTGTAGTTACTTACCTGAGCTGGTAACTACCCAGAATACTCTAAGCCACATCCTACACAGCCTATTTTTTCAGCACTTCTCTCAGTTTGGTCCTGCATGACAACATGTAAGTGTATTGAATATGGATCTCTTCTACTGACTGGGTTCTCCTTTAACAAATTTTTAAAAAAATGTGCTTAATTTTTGAATTGTTTGATCTTTCCTGTCTCCTGAAAAAGGAACGTCTGAGATTGTATGGAGATATTTTCTTTTATCAGAAGAGGTCATGAAAATAGATTTAAAGTTTATTAAATTATAAAATGGGAATTTATACCTTAAAAATAGTGAGGAAATTTATGGTGTCAATAGAATTGAATAATCTGGTCCATACTGACATAACTGGAGAATAGAAATACGGACACACCTAATCATTCTTATGAAGACCCTACTGGCAAAATAACCAGGCTTTTAAAATTACCACGGACAAGGTAGTTATCTTTATATGATCTCTTTATCTAAGAGATTTATAATCTCTTAGAATATCACTGTGTTTATACTCCATGTGCTGAGGAAGGAACAGGGAGTCATGTACTAACCTCCTACCTCCAAATACCTCCAGAGTTCTGGCAAGAACTTTTTTTCTTTCCATCTAGCACCTCATCACATGTCAGTAAAACAGAACAAAACATTTCTGATGATATTTCTTTTGGGCAACACTAGCTCCGTAGAAGGAAAAAATTTTGGTAAACTGTGCCAATTGTGTCAGATCTCTGAGAGGGGTTAGTATCTGGAAACCAGGAACTGGCGGCCCAAAAGTCTCCATCTCCTCAGCAGCTGCAGTGCCAAGGGACCACCCAGGCAGCCAGAAGCATGTTTTGGATTTTCCCAAACTCTAGTTTTTAAAATTTCTCTTATGTATCCAATTTCTATGTATTTTGCTCTCTGAATGCATATTTTTAAAAAAATTTCTCAGGGTAAGACTGTACTGATTGAACTTGGGTTACTGGTTTGAAAAGGAGAGCTTGCACATAGCTGCCATTGAGTTGCATGTGCAATATTGGGGACTCTGAAAGCCTGTCACATGAGGGAACTCTGCTGCTCTATAGCAGGGTTTCAATATTGAAATCCAACTAAAAACTATACAATACTTCGGCATCAAAGAATGTCTTACCTTTTCTACAGTATTACAGAAAAAGCCCTCTGATCACAAAACTGCATATTTCACCTTTTCCATAATGATTCTTTCAGCAAAAAATATTAACATCAGAATCTTTCCAATAGAGTGGAGACTCCTTTTTTTCCTTCCTGTTAACATGACACGTTCTACCTCACAAATCTAGGCATAATAGTCTCAAGATATTGACAAGCAGGTAGTAAATAATGAGCAAAATCACCACCTCGCCACCATCCCACCCTGCTAAAATCCTGTCTGGACAGTTTTAGTGGGATGGCGAAGAGTTTATAGGGGAAATATGTCTGGAACAGTCATGCATGTGCAGGTCCTCTGCCCTTGGGGAGCTCTTGTGCCAGTAGGACCGTGGTGAGTTCATTTGTTACCCTTAAAGAGCAGTTTTGCTAAGAACTGAGGACAGTTTCTGAGGCACAACCAAATGCCATAAAGGTTTGGAATAAATTACCAGCGGACAGAAAGCCTTAACAAAGGTGATGTCTGCTTCCTTTCAGGAGCGAGCTGTGAGGATGTGAGATCTGAGCTTCCTGACTGATTTACTTCTCATGGCTGACCAAGGGGAGTGTTGGGGGAACTAGAGGATTATCTGAGGTAAATACACTCATGAACTAATTACTCAGATTGTACCCTAATAATTAGATGCTGGGTGTCACTCAGCTCCCACTGAAGTTGGGGAAAAGGCACTCTTTGAATTCAGCTGCTGTTGAATAAGACTGTCGGTATAGTGCACTGGCACCTATTTCAACTGTCAAAAATTTCAGCCCTTGCCATACAAGTGACAGAAGATAAAGCAGGATTTAAAAACTGAGAAGGAAATTTAAATATGTTTCAACATTTGCTGCATTTGGAAGCTGAAATGCTGCCAGAAATGTGATGTGTGTTTTCTTATGCTGTACAAGCTTACATTTTTGTTTGTTTTTCACAATAGAACAATAATCAACAGACTGTGGCCTTAGACTGGGGCTCTGACAATTCTTTCTGCTTCCACTTTATGATCATATGGAGCTCTGGCTTTGCACATTTGGTATTTCAGTCTTATCCCAGCATAATTATTCAGATATTGGTCTGAGAACCATCAGTAATAATGCATTCTGCCATTCATGATCCTGTGGCTTTGCCTAATTTCTCCTCTCTCTTCTACTTGGCATTAAAACAGTGGCAGCCTGTGACCACTGACCAGTCTAGGAACTACATGCAAATACACGTGTGTGTGCACGTGTGTCTGGTTATAAATAGTGCAGACAGCCACACATATGCACCTAAGGTTTCACCATGAAACTGAGTTGAAAAAGCTGATGGTTGCAGTGAAGAGATGGACAAAGTGCAGTGCGATACATTTATGACCTTCTTTTTCACTCCAGTGGAGAAAAAAATTGTCTGGCTGTTTTGTGTATAGGCAGCTGTGATGTATTTCAAAGAGGTACAACTATCGTCCGGTGATTTGCAGAAAAATTAGGAAGCCAATTTACTTACCATGACCTCGTAAACCCTGAATTCAGTAGCAGACATGATGAAATTTCACACAAAATACTAGAGGCTTACTTTAGGGTCAGGCAGAAATATCAACATTATAAGCAGTAAGTTTAATAGAGTAGAGAGTTAAATAAACTTACAATCATAAAATATAATAGTTTGGGTTAGAAAGGACCTTTTAGACGTCACCTAGTCCAGCCTCCCAGGAGTAAGCAGGGACATCTTCAAGCAGATCTGTTGCTCAGAGCCCTATCCAACCTGAACTTGAATGTTTCCAGGGCAATGGGGGGGCATCCATCACCTCTCTGGCAACTTGTGCCAGCATTTCACTCTATTCTAAATCTATTCTAAAATGACTCTCTTTCAGTTTAAAACACTACTCCCTGTGCTATCACTACAGGACCTGCTAAAAAAAGTTCGACTCTGTTTATAAACTCCTGTCAGTTACTAAAAATCCATAAAAAAGTCTTATTGGAGCCTTCTCTTCTCCAGGCTGCTCTGTCAGCCTGTCTTCACAGCAGAGGTAATCGTCCCTCTGATCATCTTTGTGGCCCTCCCCTGGACTCACTCAAACAGGTCAATCTCCTTCCTATGCTGAGGACCCCATACCTGGTTGCAGCACTGCAGGTGAAGTCTCACAAGAGCAGTGTCAGGATCATCTCCCTTGGCCTGCTGGGCATGCTGCTTTTGCTACAGCCCAAGATTTGAATGACTTTCTGGGCTGCAAGTGCACATGGCTGGGTCATGTCCAGCCTCTCATCCACCAGCACCTCCACCCTGCTCTTCTTGGCAGGGCTGATCTTGATCTGCTCTTCCCCCAGCCTTTTTAGATACCAAGGGTCACTGTGACCCAGGTGCAACACCTTGCACTTGGCCTTGTTGAAACTCATGAGGTTCCTGTGACCCACTACTGGAGCTTGTCCAGATCTCTCTGGATGACATCCTGTCTCTCAAGCACAAAAACACATCTTTCTGCTGTCCTTTTCTGTAAAAGAAAGGGAGAGGAAAGGAGTAACTATGATGACATTAGCTCCTAATTTTTCCCTGTAATAGAATTACATCGATAAAACTTGTCCTTGTTTTGAAAATGTAGAGGTTCCTGTTATAATAAGATTTTTCAATTTGCATGTAGAATAAAATGACCTATTTGGCCCCCAGGAAGCTGAATGTAATTGTCTGTACATAAAATTTGGCAATTCCTGCTCTATCAAATGTGAGGCAGTGACAGTCGCACACTGTGTTACTGGCTCTTCAAAATACTGTCTGCCTTTGAACTACTACAGTCCATTCACTGAAGGATATGTAGATGCATATTTCAAACCAAAACCTGTCTGAGAAAAGAAAGAAAGCAGACAAGTAAACTGGTGAAAAATGTACTACATGTGTTCCTACATCAGCATCTGCATGTGCATGTGGAGGTCCAAAATGAGCAGTGGCTAAAATTTTTTGTGAAAAAGAGTAATTGCCTCAGAGTTATCAATACAATTGCTTTTATTTCCTTAATTACAGTAACTTGCCTTTGCTTTATGGTTAAGTTTTTCACTCCCTTTTTAATACTTTGAATTTTTAACTACACAGAAATTATGGAAATCTTTATTTGGGAGAAGTACTTTAGAGGGACTTAGAAATTAATTTTAGGAAAAAAAACCCAAACAAGCAAACAAATCCTCTTCCCCTCCTACCCCAACAACTACAACAAAAATTAAAGGTTTAAAATGGGGGTTAGCTGGAACTGGATTTGGTAACCTGGATATTATTTATGAAAATTCTATTGTGATTTTATTTCTGTCTGGAGCAAACTCAGAAAGGATTAGAAATATCAGAGAAACGGGACCACTGCCAGCTGGGAATTTATAATGAACAACATTTTATTGTACTCACACAGCTTTCCTTCAGTCTTGTAAATTATGTTTAGAGACAGATTGATTTAGAATACTTTCTTTAGAACCTGAGGGTAGGAAGCTTATTTAATTTTGCCAAAAAATGTTGTATGTGTGGGAAGAAGAGGGGAAACTTGTAAAGTAGGGAGACCAGTGTATTGTACACAAGGACCACCCTTCAGTGAATGAAAAAGCAAAAGTTTAAAGCCTTTCAGGTCTTTCTTAGGCAGGGTATGGAGCTGTCAGCATTGTCAGTACAATTTATTCACACTGTTCCAGTGCTTATGAAAGCTACTGAGCAGCCTGATCTATAAGTGATTGAACAGAACAATACTCTGGAGCTTTGAGTACAAATAAAAAGCCACTATTTCAGGCTCCATGCATCACAACTAGTGCTTTCTAGGAACACTGCCAGTCTAAATAAAACACAATCTTGCTGTAATTTTATACAACATTTGAAAGGAAGACTAAGGCTGTGCCCTTCATGAATGCTGCTCTACCACATTTTTCCATAACCAAGTGATAATTTGACTTGATGATATGCATGCCAGATTTAATTGTGCTTTCATATTCTGCTTTCCATCAACTATTACACTTGTCTTTGTTAGCTGATTATGATACAGAATTTCACTTTATTATGCCAGGATTTCCTGATGCCTCGTTTACTCAATTGAGTTGAAAAACTAACATCTAGCTGAGATGTTTGATCCATTATGCATGTGAGGAGTGTATGTGCTATACAACACACATTTCATTCATCAAGTCTGGCCATTCCTCACAGTATAAGCCTGGAAGTGCAAATGCTCCTCAAGGCTGACACTAAGACACCAGTGCCAATCCTTTTATCTCTGTTTATCTCCTACCTTATCTCTGGGCCCTTATAACACTCTCACTTAAGGTGAGGCTGGAAGGCAAATCTTTAGTTCTCATTCACCTGAGAACAACTCTCTGTAATGCACACAACTTACTCTTTGTGTGGCACCTTTCTGCTCAGAAGTGATCTAGCAGAAAGTTATCAGACTCTTCAGAGGATAGGAATTTAGTTGATGACATGCAACAGTTTGACAATTAATTAATGTGATATATCTTGGAAGATGTACATTGTACAGATGTGGCATTTATTTTTTTTAAATTCAGCTGGTAATACAAAGACTTCACTTGTATGCTTAATGAAAGATTAATGAAAGATTCTGCCAAAGCAGAGGGTTTGCGAAATTCTCAAGATTTTGTTCACTTACATTTTATGGTCAGGACTTAAAATTTTCTGATTGTCATGTAACATGCTTTCCCGCTGCCATAGAATAATGTATCTGTATAATAAACTCTTTGGAAAAATATTTTAATTGCAGTTTCTTGGAAATTCCAAATTGTTGGGGTTTAGCTTGTCATATATATTGTTGCCCCAAAAATATTGGGGCAATATATATTCTTGCCCCAGATGCAGGTCTTCAAAATAAGTAGTTTAATCTGTGAAATAATTTGGGATCATATATTGATAAACCAACACATTTTAAACTGTTCTTTTTGTTTGTTTGTTTGTTTGTTTATTTGTTTGATTCTGGATATCTAAGCAGCAGAACAAAGTTGTCCATTAGCTAGCTCAGTTAATATTGAACTGACATGGCTGGGCTAGGACACCAGCCAGTCTTCTGTATTGTTTAGTATTCTACTGTTAAAATAAGAATTCTCATGGATTTATGTAGTGTTTCAAATTGACTGAAAAAAGTAATTAGAAAAGAAAATCTATTGGGTGCCTTCTGAACCTTCTGCCTGAACCTAATAATTGGCAAATAAATGATTTCTGATAAAAAACCCTGCAAACATTGGCAAGCTAATATAAAAAAGTTGCCTCCCTCCTGTTTTTTAAAGAGAAACTAAATATTTACTGTTGACTTTTAACTGACTTATTTTATTTCTACAGCATGAAAATAGCAGAATAGAAACTATTGTGGTATAAAAATGTCTCGACTCCATTTTTATGAAAATAAAAAATCTGTTTAGAATGCTGTGATAAAAAAGAAAAAGATGGGAAATATGACGTGACACAATCTTAGCTCTTGAAGTGGCATTATGTTTTCATTGCAAAGAAATTCTTATAAAATAAAAAGACCTTATGGTGATTTCACCTAGTTTATTTGCACACTATTATAGATGTCTACAATTTCCCTCACTTCCTTAGCTGTAGTTTCCACTGCTTATATACTATCTCATCACTAGGACCAAAATCTATTCTTTGCTCTCTTTCCTTTCTCTATCTTCCCCCATGATGTAAAACGAATATAGAGCATAAGTAATATAAATTATTTAGTTACAGAAGCCATGAAAAATATAGATAATGAATTTCATAGCAAGCCTTTGGCCTTGAAGACTGAAAGTAGCAATATGCAAAGGCATGAAAACAGGTCTGATTTATAGGCTTCACAGAAGGTGACATCTTGAGGTAATGGAAATTTTACCAATGATTGTTGATAACAAGTCCATATTTCCTTTAGGAATATGGATGTTTATAGCAATGTTAGTGGAGGATTATCATTGTCTAAGTTTCACCACTGTAGCCAAAACTGTACATACTGCAAAGGGTTATACTATAAACTGAAGGTGACCTG
The DNA here is from genome assembly GCA_016584745.2 of Phylloscopus trochilus trochilus. Lineage (NCBI taxonomy): Eukaryota > Metazoa > Chordata > Aves > Passeriformes > Phylloscopidae > Phylloscopus > Phylloscopus trochilus. Next base: position 20,415,742 of record WQNJ02000016.1, on the reverse strand, counting down.
AAAGCACCTTCTGAAGAAGCATAGTTAATAGGTAGGAGGGCTGCACTGCAGGTTTTACTCAAACTATTGATGTTTGAGTAAGCTGACTCATGGCATCCTTTTACTCTCTCAAGTTGGTTACATCTGTTTGAACACCTGTCCAAAGCAGTTTTGAGAAAAACCCTTTCTATTCCTGGAAAAGGGAGTATTTTTTGCCCCACTAACCACATGCTTTGTGCTTTGTGGTTGATATACTCTTTCATGTGTGTTTTCTTCTTTGTCATATAAGATTCTCCTCTACAGTAGAAAAGATTCTGAAACCTGTGGAAGTGTGTGAGAATACCGTGTATTTCCCATCCTGCAAAATTTGTTTTGGAAAACTCTAGGAAAAGGAGAAAGATGTTTGAAATGAGAAACAACCTGAGGATAATAAAGAGTAATAAAAATTGCTGAGATGTGGTGCTGAAGGCAGGGAATTAAAAACTGTGGTGAAAAGAGTCACAATGGCATGGGGTATTTCTTGGTATGGTTCAAGAAAAAATATTTGGAAGTCTTCTTGCTGAGAGTGCAAAAATGATTGTGAGAGAGATTTTTAAGTCCTCTCCATCAAGAAGACTTTTAGATTTTGAAGAGGACATTATGACACTGTTCTGATTTGTTTGCTTGAAAGTATGTAGACGATTCAAGTAAACTTGGTTGAAAAGACTAGGAAGATCATGAAAATCAGGAAAGGGCTGAGGAATAAACATAGGAATATTTGTAATACCTGTTTCAGATGTTACTCAGGGCCTGACTTAGGGTAAACTATATATAGGCTGTACTCCTGTACTACAAGAGGAGTGTTTATTGTTAAAAGGTGATTAAAAGCATTCTATGATCTCAATATTTGGAGGAGCTATCAAAGCAAAGTGACTGAGAATATGGTTGGAGGTGACTGTCATCAAATACTCATCTTAGGAGGCCGTGGCTCTTAATGACATCAGACTAGGACTTTGAATAATAAAATATTCCAAGAGAAGAGAGAAAAAGTTTTGCAGACAGTCCCACAAACTGCTATGGATTAAAAGGAAATGTACTAAAATAGGTGTGGTTTAATAGGGCCAGTCTACTGACTGACCTGAGAACTACAGAGGAGCTAGATAGTGTTTCTTATAACATATAAGTGTTTCTTATAACATAAAAAATATATGGACTATTCAATGCAATTACAAGCCAGCAAGCCTAAAATAAAGGAAAATAAGCATTTCCCCCCGTAACATGTAATTTAAAAAACCCCAAACTTGTCACCACAATGTGTTGTGATAGTCAGAATACAAACTGAATGAAAAAGGCATTAAGCAAATTTATGGAATAAATCTTGGTCCCAGAAGTCTAATTGAAACATTCAGCTCAGGAAGTCATAAACTTCTGATTTCCAGGAACTGAGTTGAGTCAAAGTCACTACCTATATGGTTTCTGTTTATCTTTTTGTGTGCATCTGCTACTGGCTACTATCAGAAACAAGATATCAGAGTAAGCAGAAAATTTAGTCTTAAATAATGGAAAACTCATGATATCTTAAACTCAAAAATGATAGACTACTTTTCTCAAAACAATAAACTTGTAAAAACAGAAACAGAAAACTCTTAGGGACGAAACAATTGACTTTTTACTCAACAAGAGGAGTTGTGTGAAAAACCATTGAGTTAAGAGTCCCTTTTCATAAGGATATTATAGTAAATGTTACCGACGTGCCAGGATATAATTTTCTTCCTTGTCGGTGTTTAGAAACATTAAAGCTGAAATAAGTAATCAGTTAAAATATATTCTATGGATTTATTCTCTGATGAGAAAAGAGAAATGGATTGCTTTTAACTGTTAGAAAAATACTGGTCAAGTGAGATGGGTAGCAAAAAGTGACCATCTGTCACATGTTATTTTAGTGTTAACCTCAGCCTCATAAAATGGGGCCCTCCCTACCCTCCTGTGGTAGTGTAAAGCTATTTGAATTCTATTCACACCCTCTGGGCATCAGTGTGATTTGGAAACCTAATAAAGTAAGTCATCAAAGAACAACCCATGTGTCCAGAATTTGTATTACTACACTATAGGGAGCCCAAGTGGTGCTATCCTTTAAGCCATACGTCTTCTAAAGCTTCATTTAATGACATAGAAATCAATGTGATTTTGGTGAAAAGCACCAAAAAACTAAGGAAGATATATTACACAGGATGCTGACTCTGCACTAAAGTACTTCTTCCAGAGGAGCAGAAATGTGCTGGAAAGCTCTGAGGGCCAGTTGTTCCATCCTCTTGAATCAGAGGAATCAGCCACTGTCTATTATTTCTGAACTCAAGAATGCAAAAATGAAATAAGGCTTTTCCTCCCCGACCCACATTTAAAGTTATTTCTGGAAGGAGAAAAATGAAAACCCATTAACTTCTGCATTTTGGTGTGACAGTTAAAAGAGTCTTTGCCCATTATCTTCATAGAATACATTTGGAAAGCCTATTAATAAGAAATTTGACTTGTCAAGAAGAGACCTGAGGAAATCCTGTGCTGCAGATGGTAGCTATTTCATGTCAACACATAGACTTAGGCTTCCTTGATTGCCGTGGGAACCTAGTCATTTTAGCAAACTACAATAATTATTTTCATCCTGAACTAGCAGATTAATAAAGATTAGATGAACTACATGCTGAAGATGTTAATTTTCCTTCATCAGCTGTAATGGGAGTATATGATGACTAGCTAAGATGCAGCTGTGTGTACTCTAGACATGTAAGCATATATAAGATGAATCTTTCATGTATTGTTCTCCAACTTTCCATGCCCACCTCCTGGAGCAGGTGAAATCTTATGGAACTGCATAAGGATTCGACATGAAAGTCCATTCTTGATCATGAGCCCAGTCAATAATAGGTATAAAGATACACCTGGAAACAAAAGCAAGATGATTTTTGATGATCAGAAGTCTGATTTTCTCTGATCAGTGAAATATTAAAAACTTTAACACTTGGGAGTCTCTTTCTCTTTCTGGAGTGCTTCATCAACCACAATTGCTATAAGTAGGAACACTGTTCAGTTCTTTTAAGGTTCATCAAACCTAAGAACCTCCACATAATTTCACTATGTGACAAGAGTCACTGGGTGAAAAAAGGGTTCCAGATTCATGGGAAGTTCACCTGTAACAGTGATAACAGACATATCAGTGCATAGAAACAGTCCAGGTATCGAATAATCCTTCAAATTAATTCCTTTAGAATTGAGGATGAGCATAAATCCAATTAATAGGTAAATAAGCTTACAACATGACCTTTAATTCAGTATTATTTTGAATTAGGCTTCAGAATATTGTTCCACTTTCATTACAAATTCAGTTTCTGAATCTTTAATGAGAACACAGGCATTCTTCAAAATGACATTATTATACTTATGCTTTTTGAATACACTCATTTATATAGAAGATCTAATTCCCAAGGAGAGTGTCGTAGCTCTTTCATTCCATTTGTATGGTACACAAACATTTCTGAAGCAATATATTCTCAATTTTCTTCATAAATATTAAAGATGAATGTTGAGTGAAGCTAGAGCTGAGTCAGCATTTGTTAACTTTTGTTTGAACTCTCACAGACTGGCAGGTTTAACAGTGATTGGAGCAGGAGATTGCATATCCTGATTTATAGACTCTTTTCACTAATCTTTTCTTAAATTCTTTTGTCTTTGATGTATAAATAAAATTATGCAGCCTCTTAAGGCTTACAGAAAGCAGACAGAGAAAAACCCTCCCAGTTCCTCAGCTTTCAACTACAAGAAAGCCATGTGAGAGAACCTTAAGATAGTGCTGAGTTTAAGTACTGATTCTAACTGGAGTTCATAATTTTGTATCCTTCTTTGATCTTATGTTCATTGAACCTAGAGATTTTTAATATGTGGTCCTAGGTGAGGTTAGGACCTTCTTGCTTAAGAACTTCAGTGGTGCCAAGGTTTCTGTATTCTCTAAGAGGAAATCAAAGCAAACATTTCAAAAGGTCTGGTTCATTACATATCTAAAACTTTAGGGCAAATTAGGCGTCTAAGTGAATTGGATCCTATCTTTGAAGTTCATCTCATTTAAAGATTTTGACTTTGACAATACTGCTAAAGAAACTTTCTTGCTATTGGAATGCCAAGTCACATCTAAGATAAGGAAAATTATTTTCATTGCCATGGGAGGTTTAAAAAACCCTAAAATGTCTTCTAGTATTTAAAATGATTAATTTGAAATACAAAGCCATTAAAAATATTTTCTGAGAATAAAAATAGTTGTTTACAAAATTACATGAAATGACACTTCTGTATGGATTTGGGAATCCTTTTTTTTGTGTAAGAATGTTTTCTTTTCTTTTCTGTCTTTTTTTTTTTTTTTTGATATTCAAAGTAGGAGGAGTAGCTGATGAAGAAAAACCATGAAACTTTTCTCCCAAGATGGGGAAAAATTAAGCCATTAGTTTTGTTACTTGTAGTTGGACTAATACATTTTTTTTTTTGTGATTAAAACAAAGAAAACTGGGAAACATCTATGCCTGTGGTGTTCCTGTTGGTTTCATGACAGAAAACTCACAGTGAGACAGGACAAACAATGAAGCTCTGACTAAATCTTCTCTTCTAAGCATCACAATTCCTGAGACCATAAACTCTAAGCATGTCATAATCAAAGCAGTTGACATACAAAATATCCTGGGTATTTTATCCCTCTCTCTGTGGAGGCAGATTACCAGGAGCTGACAGAAAGCCCACTGAAGTCAATATGGATCTTTTAAATGACATCTATAGACTTGGAATGGGTTCTTACTTCAAACCATTTGTAGCTCAGAGGAAAGTGTTTACATTTTATCATCACTAACATGTCACAAATTTGAAAATGGCATTTTACTCAGAACAAGATCTTCTGTGTCATAAGTTAGAAAATGTGTTTATATTTTGGAGGAAATTCACAGACTGGAACAGAGAAAAAATGTTTTGCTTAAGGGAGGTTTTTTTGACTATTGAGATCAGTCTGGTGGACGTGGACTAGCACAGGTGGAGCAGGAAATAGAATAAAATATACTATGGCATGCTCAAATCATGTTTATGAAACTTAAAGCATTTTTTACCCTAACAGCATCAGTTTTACATGACTGTGACTTCTGCCAGTCAGAAATGATCAATACTTTGTAGATAGTAGCAATCCATTTTGGTACAGTTAATAATATTAATCTATGCTGGTAGAGATAATAAAGTTATGATTAGAATAATTTATATATATATATGTTAGATAAATCCTGCGTAATGTCCTGCATAATATGTCAGAGTGTAAGAGTGCAATAGAAGATTTTAGGACCCTGCCAAGTGAGACTGCCACTGGCTTTGGAAGGCTGATCCATAGGCTTTCAGCTTGATCTCTTCTGTGAGAGAGAATGCTTTTCTATAACTGTTCAAGCAAGACAGTCAGCCAACTGTGACCCACTGGGTGCTCCAAAGACTCATATGTTACACAAAAGATGTGCAAATTATAACACAGTCTTAAAATGGTCTCCAGGGTTTAATCATAATAGCAGTACAGGAAGCAACAGCCTCTCCTCTGTGTTTTCAAATCTCCTTATATCTCTTTGTATAGTCTGCAGTGCATGACCAACACAAAGTAATTTATATGGCTACAGTGCCAACCAAAGTGAGGAGGAAACTCTATTTATTATAGGAGGAATCCCTTCTACCGCCTTTAGGTGCTGCAAGCAGTACTGGATAGATGCCCTTTAATATGACTAAATTCCTTATAATTTCAAATTGATGTGTGCTGTTTCTTAGATAAAAAAAAAAAAAATACAGAAATTAAGTTATAGAGTGAAGTAGCTTGTGCGCCAAAGATAAGAAAACTGTTCTAGTTTTTTTTCAGAGGAAGCTGAGAAAATTCCCTGTCTAAATTCAGGGATTAGAAGTAGGTAGTTAATAATTCTAATTTTTGCAGCTTTTATTTTTTTTAACCTTTCTGCATTTAATTAAACTCTGTTGCTTTAAAAAGATATTTTAAAATTTCATTATAATCTAAAGTAGACAGTTATATCTCTTTAATTGTATGAAATTGTGAGTGGGAGAACAAAAGCTTGATGTTGTTTTGGGGGAAGCAAGCCAAATGTAAATTTATCCCTGCAGCTGATTCCTCAAGGGCATTGGCACGTGCCACTGTGTATAGCAAAAGGAACATGACCCACCTAATGCATGCATGATCTCCATAATGGAAAAGAAAAAAGACTAAGGTCTAGTGAGGTCTAATAGAGGGCAGGGACCAGAATTTTGAGCAGATGGTATTCAGGGGCCCACCGGCCGCTTGAAAGCCAGGGAGTGGAGAGAATAGGCAGATAGTAATTAGCAGAAGGTGATAAAAAAAGGGCAGCCAGGATCCCCCAAACATCTGTTTAAAAGAATAAAGAGCCTGGTCTGACCCTGAGCCTTAATGATCTTAAAGGATACAATTTAATTGCCTGTAGAAAAAAAAATGCACACACACCACGCTGAGCTACAGTGAATCCTGTTTTTAGAGCATTGCAGGAGTTTGAGTAATTATTAATTTGGTGTATTTGTTTTAGAAAGATTATATACAGCATTAAGTCAATAAATTAAGTAGTTATAATCAAAATGCCAACTGTCTTTTCTGTGAATCAGCAAGCTCTTAACAATAATTTGAATTTCAGATAGCTTACAAATTAATATTACTTGCACTGAATTCTAAAATGGCTATTTTGACTCCTTGTAATGTATTTATATGGCTACATCTGTCTTTTTTTCCTATTTTTTTTCTTTTTTTCTTTTATGTAGAAAGAACCTAGATCCTTAGTTTGTTTATTTGAAGTATTTTGACCTCTGCAGATAGCTGCTAATTACAGCACCAGAGACCTGATTGGAGATGTCATTATTTACTAGTGACCAGTTGCTTAAGAATTACTGCTGAACGTGACCAAGGAAAGTGCTGATTCACAATGAGGTTTCTCCTGATTTTCTCTCCATTTCATTCTAGGAATTGTTGGATACCTAACTCCATGAACAAGAGGTCAGAAAGTAGTGTTTACATAATAATTACTTGTTTTAGACAGTCTTTGAAAATGTAACTTATATAATTTAAAATGGACTTTTTTTTTCTTTCCTTGCTGTTTCCCAGAACAAATAGCTTAATTCAAAGGTATTAAAAAAAACCCAAACCAAAACAACACAGGCTTTCCTCTTTCCAAACCAATGGTAAGCAGCAGTGCATTGCAGTACAAAGCAGATGATTTTCTGGCAATATGTGCTTATGTATCAGTGTGAATGCATGTGTAAAAACTGATCATATTGGATGTTTTAATTCGTATTCTGGAAACGGGGCTAAAAAGCACTTTGAGAAAAATCACAGGTGATCCTAAATTGGCTGGTGCTGTAAACATTAGGAAAGAGAAAAATAAGTGTAAAGGGGTCTGAAAGAGATGAAAAACATGAGAAGAAAATAACAGGTATGCCCTAAGGAGGTTGAAGTGTAGTATGGTTAGTAGATGCAGTGGAAGTGAAGTAATTAAATGTGCATGGTTAAGACAGCTATCATACAAAGCTATTTGCCTGCTCAGCATTATTGAAGTCAACTTAATAATGACAAAAATAAGTAATTTTTTTCAACAAACATTTCAGAAGCCAGAAATGTATTCAGAAAATCTGCAGTAGCATACATGGAAATTAAGGATTATCAAGACAGCATTTTCAAGATTCCTCATTAAAAATATCATTTGCCCCTGTTTCAGAAATGAATGTATATTAAATATTGCATAAGAAGTTTGCTTCAGGACTCTGGCATATCAAGTTTATTTATTTAATCTAAGCTTAGCTTTAAACTCAACTTTCACTTATAAGCACATCATGAACCCATCAGCATTGTGATCATTCAAACACTTTTTGTTAATTTTTTAATTTGGAAAAACCCCTCAAGCAGTGAAATTCCAGTAGGTTTTAGAAATTCTAAACTTAGAGCCTAAATATATTAAGGAAATGACTGCAAACATGACCAACTCCCTTGAAAAATCTTGACCTATGCAGTTTCTTTAGGATTATATCTCTGAAGTGAATGGAAAAATGGAAATAGATTCTTGGAAACACACTGATCTCAGCAAAAGTTAAAAAGAGCCTATGCTCTGCAGGACTCTTCTAAATTCAGAGTAGCATCAGATAAGAATATAATCGTAATTGTGGTAATATTATTTCGTTCTGTGATTCATTATTTTTGTAATGAGCTTTCACCACAATCAAAAGAAAATAAATGGGAAATATAGCAATACAAAATGTTAATGAACTGAGACCCCAGTTTTGTGTTGTCTTTTGTATGTGTGCATTCCAGAGAGGATCATTTCCTTCCTTCATCTCATTCCAGCTTGGGAAGGAATTCTGCTTGGGAAACTGCAACACTAGACAAGAGGTGCTATGAAATGGTGTGAGCCACACATTAATAATTAGGTGCAAGTCAGTCTGACAGACTTGGTAAAAGAACCCACATCAATATAATTTACACTTTCTTGTACTGTGCCCCTTGGCTGAGTTAACCATGGGCGGAAGTGACAAATATAACAGCATGGGTTTGCACAGCAGTCAGTACAGGAGAGCATCTGCACAAAATGCAAATTGTTTAAAATTTACACAGTTCTTGTTTCTTTTCATTCGTTTTTTCTTATGGGAAATTTTAAAGGACTAAAAAATTTTTTTTTTTCTTTAGAAAAAGCAATTCTCATGTAAGAATTTTGTTAAAAATCCAAAGCATAAAAAGAAATACTAGGAATGGTGAAACTTATTACATTGTGCAAGGGCTGTACACCATCTCCTTTGTGTAAATCCTCTCTGAATTTTCTTCATATTTTATGAAACCTTATTTCCTCCCTATTTTAATGTTTCCTACTGTTTCTAAGAATTATTACATATTTGGCCTGCTGTCCTTAAATATTTAGGGTTTATAGCATAAACAGAAAAAGAACATAAAAATGATTTGTGACTCTAATGATATTGCATTTATTTGTTCCTATTGCAGTACAACAGTCTAAACATTTTTCATCACTTGAAAGAATTTACATAAAGCTTCTGATTTCTCCTGGAATGTGGCTTTTCGTGATGTGCTTGCATCTTTCTGTGTGAGCCTCACAGGCATATTTTTCATATCCCAGGCGGTGGGACTGCTGGCATAATTGTTATAAACTTTGTAGTGCTTACATAATGATCAACATTTGTGGTGTAAAGCACCTGGAATATATTTTGATAGTTATAAGAATACTTCAAGTGATGAATTGCAAGCCTTTGATTAAAAAACAAAATGTAAGAGCCCCTGATTTTCATTTTCCATAAGTATCCCCTGTATCACTTTGGCAGTGAACAGTTACTTTCGAGCCTTTTTCTAGTTGCAAAGCACTGGTAAAGGGCATAGATGTAAATCTGCTTTGAAGTATTGTGGAACTCCTATTTGTGTAGAAATATATGTGAAAATGTGGAGATTACAGTGTGTCAAAGGCATACATCCCTCTGTGGGTGCTACTTTAGCTTTGGTTAAAAACAATCCTGTTCATCAGGTTGTTGCGTTCCATTGTCAACTCAGTGTGTCAGTCAGAGGATGTGACCTGGGTTGGAGGGCATGGGGAGGGATGGGGAGAAGTGGGATTGCACTGAGCTCCAGGGATGTGTTGGCAGCAGACAGGACACGCCTGCCCTGCCACTGGGTGCCATGGCACTGCAGGGGTGAGAGGAGCTGGGCTGAGGTGGGGATGGAGGCTGAGCTGCAGGGAGAAGCATGGCCAAGAGTGGCTCTTGAGGGCAGTGGGATTTTCTCAGGGAGAGAGAGCCCTGGCTCTACCACCCAGTGTGGAGGAGGAAGAGAGGTGTGTTGTAGATTCTGGGTGGACCACTTGGGGAAAGTACTAAAGGCTGCTGGATGAGCTGGCTGGTAGACAGGCAAGAGCTGTGGGTCAGTGAGGGCCTTGCATGCTCCCAGCTCTGCCCTGTGCCCCTGCTGCTGCCTGCCCTCCTGTTTCCCCACCTACCTGCCTTTCTGTCTGCTCACCTGATTGCCCACCTGCATACCCACCTGCCCACCTGCCTGTACACCTTCCTGCCTGTGTGCTTACCTATCATTCTGCCCTGCTGCCTCCCCACCTGTTTGCCCACCTGCCCACCTGCAGCTTGTCCCTGGCACCTGCCCAGTGGGCAGCAGCTGAGATGCCTCTCCGAGGTAAATCAACTTTCAATTTATATAATCCTCTTGTCTGCCTTGGTGAATTAATACAAGTAGGAGGGCTGTCTATGTCTTGGTGAATGAATTAAGTATCATTAGCTAACAACCAGTTAATGACTCCCAGCGACTTCAGCCTTTCCCCTGCTCTGCCACATGTGACAGAGGAGCCTCCTGGCCAGAACACCCCTGGCAGGGTGGGCAGCATGGAACTGACTCGTCAAATGTACCAATGCTAAACACAGGGTGATGGGGCTCAGGCACTCCTGCTTAGGTGAAACACTGTCTGCTTAGAAAGTAGGTCACACATAATTTGCCTCCCTAAATTCATTAAAAATCAGTGGGTCAAAGTCAAATGTGACAGGTAAGGGGTAGAATGAGTATAATTCATGATGAAAGGAGCATAATCTGAGAGAGCAGCTACTGTAGCTCATGTGTATCAGGGGCTTTTGGAGGTGGTTTATGCTGCATTGTCTTAGTGAAGATGGAACCCAGTGTGAGCTGTGGTAACAGACAAGGGAGATGTTAACAGTAAGCATTATTAAAGCACAGATGCTTTTTGCTCTGTAACTGTAGGGTTGGGACTAGTATAATACAGTTCTGATGTTGTTTTATACATATATGTTATAAACATGCATTTATACACAAAAAAAAATTAAATTTGGCTAGAAAGAAGGAATATATCTATATTTATTCATGTAACAGATACGAATAGTTCTCAAAGAATGAGAAATATGTATTGGCATGTATTAGGCCAGGAGAGACAGTCCCCAGTCTGGGCATCAGTTTCCTGATGAGGGACCAAGATGGTCCAGCACTCCAAAATCCTGCTTAGGCACAAGTTACAATCTTTGCATTTCAAATTAATTTAAACGCAGTTCTAGCTTTCTTGTTATACTTGATACTTGGGCTTCTGTGTTTTCCCCACACCTGCTGATGACAGCATAATCCATCTTAAAGGAGGAAAAAAGTCACAGAAAAATGCCTGTACTCAGACGTATTTGGAATGTCATTAGTCATCAGAGGAAAATGCAAAATATGCCAGAGTGAACACAGAATTTTGATTAGTCCTTAAATAATCAGAGAAGAAGCTAACAAACTTTAAGTGCTATAAACAGTATTAGGATGCAGACACTGGAGATTAGCTTCAAGGGTTTCAGTAAACTAGGATCTGAAGAGTTCATTTATGTTTTCTACATGCTTATTTTAGTCCACTCTTTTTATTTTTATTTTTTTTTTTAATATGTAAAAAGCCATGCTGTACTGGATTGCAATATGTTTTAAGTAAACTACTATACAGTACTTTGTATAGGTGTGTCCAGGAAGCCTATCTATACAGATGCCATTGGAAATATACTTGGATGGGTCCTGTCATGTTGGGTTTATGGGGTAAAAGGAGAAAGAAAATAAACCAACCACCTCTGCATCTGGCAATCTGCAGAGAATGACTAAGTCGTGGTCCCATCATGGTTAAGTCTAGACTGGACATTCATGACCACAAGCTTAGGGCAGGTGTGACCACACGTCTGTACAGTGATATATTTCTGTTGAATCAGCCAGAGAGCCTGATGTGGTATTTGTCCTGGCTGATACTATGGCTGCCCAAGATACCAGACTGAGTTACTTCCTAGCTCCAGCTCCCTCAGTTGCTGTGTCATCACTGGAGGCTGCACACGTGCACTGGACCCACGACTGCAGGTGTCTCCAGCTGATGGCATCCAGTGGTGAGGAGACCCTGAGTTCTGTGTGCCAGGGCCCCACCACGGCGTGCCTGTGTGCAGCTCTAGGGCAGACCTTCTGTGTCCATAGTCAGTCTCATCTTTGAAAGTGCTCCCTGGAAGTTCAACACGAGGAGGATGCCTTTGCATCTGCCTTACACTGCTGTCCATAGCACACCCAAGCTGGCAGTTCTCCATGCCTCTGATCCAAGCTCCAGGACTCAGTACTATGCCACGTGAATTCATGGTTGGCAAGGCCTGTGAAGGTCCTTGTTTCCAGCAGGATGGGGTGATGAAATTGTATTTGAACAGGCTCTGCTGGGAGAAGTATCACCTCCTTTTCAGGGAAAGCATACTGTGACAGAGGATAAAAGCTGGGAGAAAGAGCAAGAGAAGAACCAGATGTCCTGCTAGGCTTTTGTTCCTCTGATTGTGAAGCAACACAATTAAGGCTGAAAAGCATGTGTTCCTGACTTCATGGGACACCTGCATGAAAAGCCATAGAAAAGCAATGCCTGCATAAAGTGTCATTCTGAAAATATGGGAAGAGCACCAGTGGATGGGGAATGCTAAGGTGAAATGATAATTTCATGGAGGTCTTTGCTGAGTGCATTTGGCAATGCAGCAGAACATCCTAAGATGCTCAATTTAACATTGAGAAGAAGACAAGACTTTTTAATTTTGGAAGATGATGGCTTCTGACATACAAGACAGCTCCTGAAGTATTCCGCTTCTACCAACAGAGATTTGAGGTAGGAATGCTGGCATCTATGCTGTGAATTAGGAGGCAATTTTTATCTCTTGTAAGGTTCTTGGTCCATGGTACTTGTGGGTCTCATGCACCAAAAAAGAAGTCACACACATCAATTACTCAGGTATTTCCTTAGTTTATGGGATGATCATCATATGTTCTGCCATTTCCTAGTTCTTATTTTACAAGGAGTGGTTTTCTATTGTACTGATGGCAATTGTAATTATCAAGAAAATGCTTTACTGTTATTGTTCACTGTTTGATGACCCTACCTCTACCGATCTGGCCTTTTAGATAGTACTCTGCTTATGATGGAAGTTCCTGAAGATAGGTGGTCGACACCTAACCATCAAGGACACTCTCCTTCTTGATGCACTTGCAAATGCAATTATTTGCTGGGAATGGAACAGATAGCTCTCTGGAAGATCTGACAGATTATCTTTGAGTGTTATTCTTATGATATCTGTGCAATGGTGCTAAAATACATATTTAACCCACTAAAGGGAAGCAGAGGGAACTGATAGTCAAATTAAGCCTCATAATGATTTCCACACCAAGATCCTGCTTTCCTACCTTAGCTGAAGCTGAAGGATGTGTGTGATCAAAAAGGTGACTGGAAGATGGAAGCAGAAAACCAACATAGGTACAATAGTCTGCTGAAGTTTATTCATCTTTTTCTGATCTGGCAAACAATTTTTGTTTGACTGCTGCTTGTGATTCTACTGACAAATATACTGCTGAATTGCCACAGCCTTGCTGAGGGCTCATCTCTGACCATCCAGATCCTTGTGCATTCATTCCCACTCTGCCTGTCCTTGGCCACTCTCACCAGCAACTCTGCTTTTTCATTAGGCTCCCAAAATAATCCCTCTATGAATGGAAGTAGAAACCTTTGAAAAAATGAAAGAATAGTGTATTTGGTTCAGGGAAAAAAAAGGGATTTAATTCATGGAGAAGATTTTATCATCCAGTCTAAGAACATAAATTTGTAGGTTTTTAGCAATGAAGATTAAAGGGAGAAATACAGGGATTTAGTAAATAAAAAGTGCCAGAAAACTAACATGCTTTTCAGGGTTCCTACTAAAATTCAAGAGAAGTAAATTTTTCATCCATCTCTGAAGTGATCTAATGACTGTTTAAAAGAACAGCAGAATGATGGGATGCTGTACAGAGGCAATGAATTTTTATAAATGCGAAAAATATCCTATAGCAAGAATTACTTTAAAGTACGCTGATGTATTTCTGAGAGATGCTTTAGAAAAATCATAAAATACAGTCCTTAATCAAGCATTCTAGAGGGTTTTGAAATTATGTTCTTGACAGTAGCCACTTTATATCTGCTGGCTTATGAACAGACTGAACCTTTGCACCATCAGGACTGAAGGCCATAGTTCTGCAAATGTTTATGCATGAGTAGAAAGTAAGAACTGAGTCCTAAAAATCACAGTATACTGTGGATGAGGAAAAAATGTAGAGGAAAAACAGAGGAAAGTGATATTTTTCAACCATAAATAATACAGTACCCTTCAAGACAACCTTTTCATAGAATTTATGTGTGAAATAAAACTTCTGTTTTCATGAATGAATGGCATTTTAGGATTATTACAATGGAAGAGGAAATTCTGCAGACAGTCAGCAAGTCCAGAACGTTATTGAAAGAATACTTTAATTAAAAACCTAGAGCATTCCCCACTTGCCTGCCCTGCTCCCGTCCTGAAAAGCACTCTCCTTGCTTTCGTGAGCACAAGCAAATCAACCCTGTTAGGACAAGGTAGCTCTTGTTTGAATTGTGTCCCCTGGAGATGCATAATTAGTGCAAAAGAACTGTTCCTGGGGGGAGTTCAGATTCAGAGAAAGGAGAGAAATTAAAATGCCCTACATATGTGATCTGGATCCTGAGAAGAGGGTGAGATAAGCAGAATATAAATCAGTTTAATGAATTTGAACTTGATGCATGAAATTTGAGTCAAAAAGCTATTCACCCAATACTTTTTATAGATGAAATTTCTATCTGTGGTGGGTAATTTTTATGGATAGAAGGCTAATGACATTCAGTAAAGGTTCTGGTTATTTCCAAAGAGGTGTATTCACAGCAGAGTGTATAGATTCAAAGTACTGTCTGGAACTCCTCAGAGTTAGAGAATATTTAAATCCATTAAATCAACCAGTAGCAAAAATGTATTTCAGACCACAGTGAGTTGAAACACGAATTACTAGATTCTTTTGGCAAGTATTTACAATAATAAATCCAGAGGTTCTGAAATCTTTAATTTTAGCTGAAGTACATTTTTTATTGGTAGGAATTATTTAACCCTTTCCAATCTTTACTTGTTTTAGATTTCTGCCATTTGTAGAGCGAGAAAAGAAATAAGAAATCATGACTTCATATAGAAATACTAGGATATAGAAGCAAATTATATTGAAGGTAGAAGAAAGCCAGCCCACAGATGGCAATCTGCCTTTTTATCCTTCGTATGTTCCAAGCTCTTTGTTCTGATTCCTTGCTCATTACACCCAGGTATGCCCTCAGCACTGATCTACCCCTCAATTCCTTTGGTTGCAATCTGTTTGTGTAATTTAAGTCACCAATTCAAGAGGCCTGGATATTAATTTGAAAGACACCAGCATATGATACTTACTTCCCAAGGAGATTGGTGTAGGCACTGTTTAGAATTTCCCTCCTGTCTTCTCTTAAAGCAGCCCTGTTCCTGTCCTAGACCAAACAGGGCAGCCCTGCCCATGGCTTGTTACATCAGTGACTTCTTACAGCCTCCAGATCCCTATAAAGTCAGATGGCACTTAATTACTTTAACCAGAAAGAAATGTTCTTGGAACTCTTAATCTGCTAAAGGTGTAGCTTCTAGACTGGGTGCATCTCTGTAGTTTAGCCCCTGCAATGTGTGTCAGACTCATCAGCTCAGTGTAACTGGCTGGCTAGGGTAAGCTCCTGGTGAGCATTCTGCAGCTGGACTGAGTACCCAGGCAGTGACCCTGCATGGAGCCCTGTGCTGCCATGAGTATCTGTGCCATGGCAAAGCAGCTATTCCCAGAGAATTAGCATGAACATACCAACAGGAACTACAGTCTCAGCAATGATACTTACCTGCATGTCTGATTCACCTTGCATTTATATTTGTCAGGAAAGAATGTCCCACAGGTCTTCAATGACATATCTGGAGCACCCTTTTGGTAACTCATTCTGCCTGGTGTAGCCACTGTCTTAATAATTACTGAATAAAAGTCATGGCCAACATAGGTAGTATGCACTTGTGTAGAAGTATCTATTATGTAAGGAGTGGTGAGAGTATGGTGCAGTGCTGAAGGCTCATGTTTTAGTCTGATTCAGTACAACCACACAGACCTGGCTCTGAAGGAGGGTATAAACCAAGAAGAAAGAGCAATGGTGGGGTGTATTCTGAGAAACAGATTTAGCACTGGAAACTGCCCTGTTGCTGCATTCTCATCTCTGGCTGTTCTTTCTCAGTGTTAAACTTTTGCTCTGCTAATATAGTATTTTAATGTGTGTCATCAATAGTGACTCAATTTTCTTTTACAGGAAGTGTAGTGAGTAAATTTCTCTGTGGTCAGTTTCTAAGCATGCATAAACATACACATGCTTTTGTTCATTCCACTTTGGGACTGGCAAATGCCTTCTCAAATACTGAGCAGCTGCTTGAATATTCCATGGCTAAAAGTTCAAGATGATGACCCTGTAGCTCTCAATATATTGACACACAAATGACATAGTTCTGACTGTTGAAGGTTAGAGTACAAAACAAACACTAATTAGTATGCTACAGCATCAGGTTTCTCTATATTCTCCTTATCTATTTGCTAAAAGGTACAGGCTTTTGCTATTCTCTGCTGCCGAGTTTGTAATTTACCAAACTGATTTCCTTTATGTGAAACTGGCCATTTTTATTGCTGACTTTTATATGGAAGAACTGGGGAAGCTGGTGGTGTCTGAAGGGTTTTTGTAGCCCTCAAAATACTGGAAAGTGTCTGCTTCACCCAGCTTACGGTCACACAATAAGCAGTCTCTAAGCATTTTGCCATGCCTAACATTTTGCTGCCATAGGCAACCACTTAATCTGCCTACACAGGAGCTAGCCCTGAGGGGATGCAATATGTGTTGGAAAGGGTAGATTTATACTAAAACATTAGTTTTCAGTGCTGGTAGAAAAAAATAGCTGTTCATTTGAGATTTCCTGCTTTATTCTCAGCTGCTCCAATAACTGAAGTGCTAAAGATTTCTACAATCAATGTTCCACATGGATTGCTTCTATAAGCAGATTTGTTTCCACCTCAAAATCAGTACCGTATTTCTGCTTTGGGTTCTACCCTTTTATCATATAAGCATCTTCTGTATAAACCAGACTTGAAAGGGACCCTTGTGAACCATGAGGAGACCAAAGTGAAAACCTATGACAGCCAGCTGGAAATAAATTCAGCTCTCATGGTTTGACTCTCCTTTTTGTTTACATTTGCATTAAGTAGCACAGCAGAAGGAGGCACTGTGCCCAGGCTAGAGGGGGAACCCCTCTCCTTTGGGAGGCAAAGTAGACACTGAGTCTCCATTTAAACCTCATTATGACATCAATTCATGTGAAAAAAGAAAAATCACAGGTTTGCGGTTAATGCCTGTAATAAGCCCTTTAGAAACAAGCTGCCCTGGCAACGTAATTTAATCCTTGCTACTTCCAGGTTTTTTTTTATAATTACATATTCCTCTGCCTTAAGAGACCAGGATCTGTTGTGAATCAGGTCACCCTGTAGCTGTTTTACTTGAATGAAGAACTCAATTCACACTGCTTCTTAGAGTCTGTTATGACTCCTCTAATTTAAGACTATTACCTGAAACAGACGTATTTTATTTGGCCTTTTCCATGTTGACGGAATGTGAAAGCTTGCAAAATTATCTCCAAGTACCTCTATAGAATAAGACTCATAAGGCTCATTGTGATAAGTGAGAGCAAAGTAACCATAAAACTTCTCAGCTTGTCTGTGCTCCAAATGAGACATTTCGGTCTCAGTGGAATCAAGCATCCCACTCCTCTCACTGAGTGAAGGAAGAGTGGCTTGCTAAGGTTTTTTTTGTGAAAGTTAGATTTTCCAGGAATGCCTTGTTCTCCCAGATGTATGCTAAACCAGCCATGAATGACCAGAACTACTGCATTTCCATGTCTTAAGAAGGGGCATGATTCTTCAAAAAACAATGATTTATATATCCTATTCTTATCCTAATTAATTATTATTATGGTAGCTAATGAACATGCAGAATGGACAGGAAAGGTGTTCACTGGCAAAGAACAACCTCGGGTATGGGATTTGAAAAGAGCAGGCTGGATCTGGTAGTGAATACACTTCTCTCCCCTTCTCCACAGGCTGTGGGCTTGATTTTTAGCTCAAGCTGAGATACAGACATTACAAATGAATGAGAACAAGTGTGGTTTTAGGCCACCTTTGTGTTTTGTTGTATTTGCACTCTGGCTTGGTGGTGGGGTTGGCCTGAATTACAGCAACTCCAAGGCGAATCTAATTTACACTTGGATTGCCAAAAGTTGTTCTGGCAGTTGAAAACAGCGACATCTGCCAAGGGTGCAAATGCAGCCCTCTGTGCTTTTTTTCCAATCACGTTGCATGGTATAAGAGCATATGCCACATCAACTGCTACTACTGGCAGCAAAAGCAGTCACATTTTCCTTCCATCAGCAAGCCTTCAGTCTCCTAGGTCTCACTTGATGCATCTTTTACAATGGATGTAGTAATCATGAGTGTGCTGGCTTTGTCTCACTGAGAAAAGTTTCACACAAGTAGGACATTTCTAATGTTCAGTCTTTTCAATCATGTCTTCTTATGATCAAATTATCAGAAAGAGACCATTAAAATATTGACAACTAAAAAATTATGCTCCTGTCTTGAATCTACTGATTTAGGAGTAATGTGACCTGACTTCTATATCTCAGTAGAAGAAGCTGTTTGTATATATTAAAAGTACTTCAATGTAAAAAAGAAATTAAGTCCTTTCTTCAAAGAGTATTGCTTCTTTTTTATCTAATTCTCATTCTTAATTCTCCCCAAAGTCTGGAACTATACTTTTGCTTACATATATTCAGGTATTTGTGACTATCTGTGAGCTTGTTTTGGTCATTCTGGAGAGTCAACACATCTGAGCTCACAAATCCTGCTAACAAGCATGATTCAAACTTAACATATGTGTTAATGCAGTAATCTTAATTTTCTGAGTTTGGAGATTTAGCAGAACAAATTCATGTGCAATATGATACAGATCTGTGAAACCAAGAAAAGCATAAAGAACCTGTATCAGGACTAATCACCTTCCCTTCCATTGCAAGAACTCAAGGTTATTATATTAAACTAGGAGGAGGCAAACTCTGAGTGAACAAATGGAAGTGTTTTTTCAGTGTCTAGCTAAGCTGTGGTGATTCGGTGTACTAAAAGCTTACAGAAAATCAATGGGAGTCTGGTGCATTTCATTGGGAAAAAAATGAAAGGAATTATTAAACACATATTATTAAACACATAAACATCAAGGTCAGGAAGTCATTGAGGCCCTGGTAACTAGAGGCTTGAAGATTACTTAGGTCAAGGGTCATTTGTGTTTTCTTGTACTCTTCCTTAGGCATCTGATTTTGGCCACTTTTACAGGCAGGATGTTGGATTACATCTGCTTTTGAGCTGATCCACTGTAGCTGCTCTATGTTTCATTACTTTATTTGTTGCCCTACAATATGTTTGTGAAATACCCTGCATTGATGTGTAAGTCACATGCAATCTTCAAAGGGCCAGAATCTTCCCAGGGACTAGCCTAAGGTGACAAGCTGAGATTTTTAACTCTTAATTACCAAAAATTAGATTAATTATTTCCTGCATGACATAAACATTTCTCAGAGAAAAGAGTGTTTCTGGTTAGGGGAAACTTGGCTAAGAAAGAGATTGTATTCTCGCTGTGTTCATGAAATACATTTGCACAAATAAAGCTTTGCAAGTCAGAACCTTCTCAATGAATGAGCCCTAAATCAGTCTGAATAACCTGGATAAAAACATATTTGAAGTTAACTAACTATTTATAAGCAGTTTTATATACTATCCAATCAACTCTAGACTTCTCTGAGCTTTTGGATTTCGAGGGATGTGAAGGAAATGTTGATATGAATTTTTTTGTCTATGTCAATATAAAATCCATCAGTCAAACATCATCATCTAGCATTGTGAAATTGTCTGAAGGAACTGCTTGGGTAGCCTTCTTTTATACACAGATTTAATAGTCTTCAGACTTATATACAGTTTTATATTAATTTATTAATTATGTGTAATATACAGTAAGTTAGAAATTAAGTGAGGCTACTAATATAGGTCAGAAAAACACCCTTCACTATTTTATTTCTCTGTGGGAATGCTTAATAAAAAGTTCACATGACAATGTAAAAGGGATATATGGTGTCTTTGCATGGCTGGATTGTCATAATTGTGTGATACATAGTAAGGAGCAGAGGAACACCCTAGATCTTAGGGCATCTTAGAAAATTCCTTTTGATATGCTTGGCTGGCCCTTTCTTTGCTGATGACCCTAGCAAGTAATGCTATTACTGTTTGCATGAAAGGTCTCATAGTAATGGTTGAATGTTAACATATTAACAAGATTTAGATGTAGGTGGGAAGAGGCAGCATGAAGTGTTATTTGCTTATTTGTGTCTTTCTATAGTCATGCAGCCTTAGAGCTGATGCAGGACAGGCTTGGAGTGGGGTAGGACATACTTTGTACAGGTTTCTTGGCAGCAATCTGATTGCAACTGTTCCAGATGGTTTACAGCTCTTGCTCTAGCTCTTTGAGTTTAAGAAAGTGTTGGATTAGCAGAGAGTATTCCATATAAAAAGTGTGTTAGAAGCCTGTTAAGAATAGAAGCCAGGAAAGACCCAAAAGTTAGGAAATATGAGAAATAAGGTTTTCTTGCATATTTTTATTGCTCTTTTTCTGTGTGCACATTATATCATCCTTAATTATAGGAACACATTATGTTTCATGAGATCCCAATCTTAGCCACTGCTCACTTACAGAGCAGCTGTTCAGTATATTGTTTTCATTCTTCAATGTCTGACCTCTCATTCATTTCACACCTCTCAAAATCCCCTCTAGAGCTCCCTTAAGCTGATAAGCTGATTTTGCTTATCAACGTGATATTGCTGTTTTCTAGATGTCAATAAGTCTACTTCCCTGTATTTGTGCAGAAAGAAGTGATGTTATTCTCTTTTTCATGGATGAAAAACTAAGCATGGCAGCTGTATACGAGATGGTCAGTCCGAAATGCACTGTGTGCTCTCCAGTTCTTACCCATAACTTTCTACTACCTTTGGAGGGTACATGACTCCCATGTGAAATATACCTATTTATTCCTTTGAAATAGGAAACATAGTCCTTCTAGAAGAATCTCCTCACAGTTCCCTTGTCCAGCTAACTTTTTCCCTTCTCTGGATGCTCAATCAGATAATAAATCAAATCTTCTTCCCCTTCCCTGCTGGCCCATCTCAGCAATAAGATAGTCCACCAATTTCCAGTTTCCTTCTTTTGCATTAAGTTATTAATTATCTTATTTATCCTATTTGTTATCCTGTTTCCATAAGTTTTTTGGATTTATTTCTATGCTCCACATTCTGAACTCATTTGATCCCAACCTACTTCATTTTCCTGTGTTTATCCAGGACCTATCAGTTCCCTACTCCTATGTTGTAGTCTCCACAACCTACTTAGAGTATCAGTAGTGGCCAGAAATGACAGTAAAGAGGAGGGAAGGTCTGTTTCTTCTAGGCTGCTCTCACTGTTGAAATTTGTCAAAAAGGCAAATTTTCTTGTAAATGGGAGAAGAAACAATTTGTGACTTGCCTCACAAAATTACAAACATGAATCACCCTCAGTTATTCAAAGACAGTTTAGCAAATGTTTTAACATAGGAAAAATTGATATATTTTTCTACTTTAAGAAATATTTTCTACCTTAAAAATATTTTCTGCTTTAAAAATATTTTCTACTTTAAAAAATGTTTATGAATTTTATTTTTTTTACCGAAACAAACAGTAGGGGAAATTTCCAATTCAGTGGTTAAAAACTGGCAAAATTATAATTAACTTGAGATATGGTCTTATAATGGAGCATGTCAAGTGTCTTAAAATCTAGTTATCAGGGTTAAATGGGAACTACCATGCTCTTTAATGCACTATTTATGTCACTCTGTAGAATACCAGAGTCTCTTGAATCTTGTGAATTTGTAGTATGAGTGGCATTGATCATGAGTGAAAGTGGTGCTCTGTTCCTCATTCTGATGCACAGAGAGAAAAACATAGTAAAGCACAGGAGAAGCTGAAAATGTGCCAGGCAGTAATTGGAAACAAAACAGCCCATAATCCTGCCACAATGACTCCTAGTTTATGTTTTTGGCAGTTCTGATTGTCCTTTCTTACTGCCCCTTCAAGCCCAAGGGAAGTTAAAGCTGTTCATAAATGCTTCATAATGGAGACATCCAATTAGTTGTTGTTTGTTTGTTTGTTTGTTTGTTTGTTGTTATTGTTGTTGTTTTCTGTCTGGCAGTATGCCTCAAGAGCCAGGTTTGGTACGACTCTAATTTGCAGATAAAATTAATGAGAGACAACTTTTCAACCTTGGAAGAACTTTTCCCTTAGAAATTTATTACATGGTTTTCCCCTGTAGAGCATTTAAACCTTCTTATGGAGAAGTTGGTGTTCCCATTGATAACACAGTAAGTTTGATTTTTAAAATAAACTTTCCAGAAGAAAACTGCAACTCATCAAACCCTTCTGCTTTTCCCAAATTCCATGTTGAACATCAATGAGTACATTTAGTTGCTAATCCTCAATGGCTTGTTCATAAGCAAAAAAGGCCTGCTATTCTCCTTCCTTGTTGTTGCTGTCTTCTGAGAGCTACAATGGAAATATTTTAAGACTTTGGATACATGAAAGACTAATGCCCATTTTTAGTTAGCATTTTGCCCAGGTAGCATGAACCATCAAATAGAATAGTCAACTAATTCCTTAAAGTTGATTTGAAGACATTAGTTGGTGTGTGATACACTGATCAAATTGCACAGCACTTAGTGGACAGTAATGTATCTGAGCAAAACAGTAATGATTTTATGTCTAGTACTTTTGGAAATAGCTTAATCAAATTAGAATCTTAAGTAAAAAGAATATGAAGGTATTTATTTCAGAAAGGATTAAAAAACCTATCACAAAATGATCACTCCTGCTATCTTTCCTTGGATAAGATTTCCTATGATTTAAATTTAAATTAAGCTCTGGAAAAACACCCTGCTGAAAGGCCTCGGATAGGTCCTGCTTACTTCTAAGTAAAGAGATGTATGTTCAGTTCTCCTCTTGAACAGTGCACAGTTTCTGTAATAACTTTGCAACAGCTCAGTACCTTATTGAACCAAGAGAAGAAAGTGGCAGTGTTCTGTTACATGAGAGTGATGGCAATCTGTTTCTCTGAAGTTTGTGTTGCTCCTGTGTTTCGATTAGATGATTACTGTATTTTTTTAATATGGGGCCAAGTGTTTTATAAAAGGGCATGTGCATTTTCACAGTTGTATTTATGCATGCCAAGAGCTCCCAGCTCTCTAACATACTGTTTTGCATGTTTAGATACTAAATATGTGAATGTGGTTGCAACAGTTGTGAACACAGCTTTCAGCATAGTTAAATGTCTCTCAAGTTACCTGGCCTTAATGGGAAAAAAAGTCTTGCACTTTTTTACTTTGGTAGTTTATTTAACAGCATTTAATATGATTTAACATAATCTTAATATGAAAAAAATAATTTAATGTACCAAATAAACATTTCAGAGGCTTGGTTTCCATCCACCCTGAAGTATGTATTCTTATTTCAGATCCTGTACCCAGAGTCCATAGTGACTTTGTACACCTCTTAAAGAGCTAAGAAGCTCTTTAGCCATGGTAGATTTTATCTGTAGCAATCTTGTATTCTTTGCCTGCTCTTTTGCATAGAATACACCAGATGGCAATTTCATTAATCCCAAATCAGCTACATATAGCTGGTCTTCTCCCTTCTTGCCCTTCCTGTGTTGATGCGTGGAAAGTGAAAGAAAGAAGTATCACTGTAGCAGTGTTCATGACTGCATGAACTGCCCGTTCCTACTTTTGATTGGTGTGTCCAGTATGAAGAATCCAGACCTGAAAGACAAAAAGTAGTTTTTTATTTTGTTCCTCCCACATCTAGAATTAGAGTTCCCCTTGTAATCTCTTCCAAGACTAATGCAACACCATGCTCTCCATGGCTTGGATTTAATTTCCTGCAAAAACAAATAAGTTTATGCTAGCACAAAATACTGATCTCATATAAAGATAATTTCATAATACCCAAACCATAGCCATGTCTTTTGGATTTAGAAGCTTTTCTAGATGGTACAAAGGCATGGAATTTTGTAAGGCAAATAATGAGGGTGTTGAAAATAATGTCTTTAATGTTGTCTTAAATATGACTATTTAACTTCATAGTTACCATTTAAACTACTAGGCTGCTAGCAATGCAGTCAGCAAACACAAACTGGTGCAGCAATTACAGGATATTTAGCCACAGTGTGTGTAGGGATATAACAAAGTCCATTGCCACTAAGCAACCCCTTACTTAAATGAGAGATTCTCTTGATACGTGGAGTTAATACATTGTGTTTGACAGTTTTCAGTGTACGCTCAGCATCTAAGTAAAATGGCTATTGTAGATGAGGCTAAAAAGACATCTCCCTGTCACCCAGCCTCTGCTGTGCTGTGGACTTTGCTAAGATGTGCAAGATATGCAACTCTCTTCATTGAGTGCTTTGCTGTGCAGTATTTGAACAAAAGGCTTCTGTGAAATTCTCTTTCTCCTGCTGCCCTGTGATAAATTCCATGTGTCAGAAGTTGCAAAGGCTTTTAAAGAGGATAGCTGCAAGTGCACAGCATCAAATAATTATTTTCCCACGTAAATGAAAATTGCAGGTTTTTTTACATCTCAAATCAACAGGAGTGGCAAGACATCTGGCAAACTGCTTTATAGCAATTTGACCTAAGTAAAAATGTTTCAATTTGATCGTAAAAGAAGTTAATTGTCTATATTGATTAATGTGCAACCTTCATTATGTACAATTTCTGAGTACCTCCTAGTTCCAAAGGATATCTTTTTCCGTGGTGGAAATTTCTGCTTTTTTCAAAGCTCAACTAATCACCAAGAAAAAGCTCCCTGCTCTGTGAAGTAAGGATTACAAGTAAGGATTACCTCTGGGGGAGTGAAGGATTACCTCTGGGGGAGTGATTTAGCTGATTCAGCAGAGGTAGTGGACTTCAACAGAGGAAAATTGCCTAATCCTTCTCTTTTCATTTAATTGCAGAATTTTAGTATGAGACCAGGAAAAAACAAAAGGAAAAGAATATTGATAAGCTTCCAGATATGATGGCAATGAAGACTATAAATTTTTTGACAGAGCAATGTTTACAATTCAAAATTATGAGAAAAATTTATTTTGCACTTACTGCTGAATTGTACTTGCTGTAGAGAAAATTGTTGATGCTTTTTCTCTTCTTGGAATAGACTGATATGCAACAACTGCATCCTAAGCTATAGCTTATTTGACATCTAGAACTTGATGCAGGAGCAAATTATTATATGAAAATAGGAAGATGATAAAGCATTTTTTTACCAGCTAGAATGTGATCATTCTTCCTAATAACCCCCTTACACTTCCAAACTGGCTTCCATAAGACAAATAGACATTTGCACATGATGCAATAGATTTTGAAGTGACTGGGACATACTTATCTCAATGATAGATTTCCCCCTGCTTATGAGTTTTATCACTTTCAACATTTTTGTTCTCTGGTTGAATGAAAAGTTTATATAAGAGTACTGAGAATAGTCCTGAGTTTAGTTGTACAAAACCACAGGATAATTTTGTTTACTGCATATGAAATTATGGCTGAAGTTCTTGGTCTGTCTTAATTGCGTAACATTTATACAAGGGTAGAAAAAAGGTTTTAATAAAACCAGTCTTACTGAGAGAGACACTAAAGATTCAGGAAATATTACTCATCTCAGGATGCTTAAGCACAGATTTACAAAATATCTGCTTCCCTTTAGAATCCATGATATGTGTCAGATTTAGCTCACAGGTTAGGAGACATGAAGTAGCATATGTCCACATTCACGTCTTCCAATGTGCGAGGCGCCTCCACCTTGCGTAACCATAATCATTGAGTACCAGCACTCTGCCTCAGCTGCAGGAATATAGGTATGAAATACCATGTGAGATGGCCTATGGTATCACAAGCAGACTCCAGATGACAATCTGGAGGAACTGAGGTCTTCAGGTAGGAGGTGGCATGTTGCCAGTACCTTAAAACCCCAGGGAATCCCAAATGTGTTAGATGATTTTGTTCAGCCAACTGAACCAAGTCCCTAGCTGGGGACTAGGGACCCCTAGGGGGGCTCAGAAAGTTATTCAGCTGACTAAATGTTAGTATCAAGTTTAAATGCCTAAATTTAAGCTAATGGCTTTTAGTTGTCAGTTGTCATTTTTTCTATTTGAAAAATGCACTTGATACAACTTATCTTTTGGTTTGTTTTGGTTTAGGAATGGTTTTCTCTAATTCAGTGATCCCACTTAAACCGTGTGTCACTCCCTCACTGCCCCCCTTCCTCTGTGCCTCCCCATGGGGTTTGATGGAGAGGAGAATTGGAGGTACAAGAACCATTTACTGGAACCCACAATGAGATAAGAAAATGACCAGTAACAGCAACAATACTAATGACACAGGGTACAAGAAAAGGACAAGTGATTCACACTGAATGCTTTGCCAGCCCCAGGGGGCACCTTCTCCCTGGAAGAGATTCCTTTTCCCTGCCTGGCAATGATATCAGGTGGTATAGGATCACCTCCTGTCCCAGCTGTACCTACTTCTGGCTACTGCAAAAATTAACCCTGTCATGGCCAGAACCAGGACATAGTTCTATTAGCACAAGGGAATTTTTTCAGCTGTAATAAACAGTCATTCCTGTTACCAGTAATTGAGATGAAGACAGGGAATAATTGAGTTTTGCAGAATTCTCAAAACAGGGTCACCTGGGTTGTTCACAGACTTGTCCTGGTGGCTTTTGAATATTTCCAAGGATGGAGAGTCGACAACCTATCTAGCTAATCTGTTCTAGTTTTTGACCTCCTTCACAGTAAAAAAATATTTTCTGATGTTACAGTAGAATTTTCTGTATATCAGTGTCCATCCATTGCCTTTAGTCCTTTAATAGTACCACTAAAAAGAGTCTAACTGCATCCTCTCTACTGTCTCCCATGAAATGGATAAAATAATTGTGAGTCTTGTTTTTTCTAGGGTGAAAAATTCCATCTCTCTCAGCATCTTCTCACATATCAGAAGGTCTAATCCCTTAATCATCTCTGTATCTATAAGTCACTAAGTTCTTTCTAATCTCTTTAAAAGAGTTGTATTTCTTATTTACACTATGAACTTTCAAAACCTATTTTAATCTGAAATTCCCCTTCCAGCATTTGTGAAGAGCAAACAACATTTCCACTTTTAATTATTGCTTATTTTCCCTGATTTTCACCTCTAGCCATAGAATTTCCTGGTTGCCAAACTGTCCAAGGAAGCTGGATGCATTCCTGAAATGCCTGGCTGATTTTTCAGTGTCCACAAGCCAAATTATTTTGTTTTGGATACTTTCTTTTCAAACCCCATTAGTGAAGAGAAATTGTTTTTATGCTCAAACAATCTGCAAAGAAACTTTTAGATGTAATTTTGAATTTCTTCTCCATTCACAAGCTGCCCTTTCTCCCCAGACCAGTTATTACCACCTTTGCCACCAACAAAACTGCTATTCAAACAGAGAAAGATGAAAAAATAAATGCATAATATTTGCTGATGATTCTATGAGAGTAAGTATAATTTATGCAAGTTCCCTTCAAAGGGAAAGGAAACTTACAAATGATTCTTTGAGGTGTAAAGACATAGTCCCATTGAACAACAGGCCATCAAGGACCACTAATAATACAATATGTTAAACTGCTGTTGGAAAGAATTTTGTCAATCTTTTGATTCAAATCGCGTCTAATCAAAGTTGTGGAAAAATGTTACTAGGTAAACAAAAATTAGTCAGGTCCTGTAGCCCTGGTTCGTGCCTGTGATGTTTTTCTTTTGCTTTTTCTTTTGCTTTTTCTTTTGCTTTTTCTGAAACTCTTTCCCAGAGAGTTTTCTGTGAACAAGAGACATGTTTTTCTAACTGTAATCTGTTTACATTCCTTTCCCTAGGAGGAACTTCTTCTTGATGTCCCTCTGACTTGACCAATGTGATTGAAGAAGTTTGTCTTTCTTCCACCCATTGGGTTGTTCTCTCTAAAACAGTATAAAAGGGAAGAAATAACGGGAAATAAACGGAGTCATTATCAGCCTTCTGAGTCAGAGTCTGTGTCATTGTGATCTTCAACAGTGTCAAGGTCCCACTTTCCCAACCCCAGGGTAGCTGATGAGCTTAATGAATAACCAAAGCATCTTATTCTGTCCACTTTCAGTTGTGGCCTAGTTGTAGCTGCTGGGCTTGTGATTGGTCTCTAGGATCAAGAGAAGGATGGATGGCTACCTCAGTCTGATATCTTCCCAAGGATTTGAAGTTCATCTTTCTGCACTATCAATGGAAAGGAATTGCCACAGCACCTCCTGTGCGAACCCTACATTTAAGGTAATATTCCATGGTGATGAATCTCTGAAACCAGCTATGTCCATCAGTGTTCAGAGATCAGCATCAATAGATTATGTCTAAAAGGCTTAAAAGTTCAGTGCACAGTTAAGTTTAACTAAGTTAAACTTAGTTAAGTTAAAAAGTTTAAGTTCACTTTGCAGTTAACTATTAATATTTTTCAACTGACATAAATAATCTCACCCTATAAATCACACATGAGTGAATAAGAAAATGTTTCCCTGGTATACAGGCAAACAGGCTAATTCACAGGAACTCTGGTTAGCCTGTCTAGCATGACATTCATGTAGTAATGGACATACTATAACATCTCTGGAATTGCTCTTTCACATGACTATTTCAGAGCCCTCTCTGGATTCTAATCGAGAGTCTCAAAATCCCTGTAAATTACAAAGCACCTGTTTTGCTGAGCCAAGTATAAAAAGGTAAGTGGTTCTTGTAGTTCAGATAGGGAAGAGATAAGAGTAACTTTTTTTTAAGTGGGAAAATGGACGGATCTGTTCTCATTTATTTATTTATTTACTTGTGATTAGATGTCTTTGACAGGGAATGATTTGCAGCTATTTTTTTTTTATGCTGTTATCTTAACGGACATAAGAACTTCTGAAGCCAGGATAAGAAATAATTTTTGAAATTTAGAGCATGCCTCTTTGGCTATCCTGTTCTTTGCCCATGTGCTGAAGCTGTGAAAAAGCTTAACTGATTAGGCTCATTATAAGACCTTTGAGTTTTGAGAAAAAACTCTAGTAATTTTTAGTATTGAAGAACAACAAACTTACTTGTCTTTATGGGGCTTTTCCTGGGACAAGAAATGAAAGAATTGAAATGTAGTTTTTTGGGAAAATCCTTTTGCTTGATGTCTGTGTCTTACCAGATCATAAAAAATACTAACAATCCTTATAAAACAGGTTTTATTAAAACCTGAAGACTCTTAGCCATATATTTCATATTATGCTCTTTATTTTCTCTTAATTGTGTCAATTTTAGTGGGTTTTGTTCATTTCTACAATAATCACAGACTTCAGTTCACTTATTAAATTGTTTTGGTCCTGAAAACCTGCAAGGAAATCAGTACCTTCTAAGAAGCAGAATTGTTTTCTGAATTTGACTCAACTTTTTCTCTGTGGAATTTTCTATTGGAATCTACAAGGCAGCAATTGAAAATAAAAATAAGCAAATTGTACCTAAAGTATCTGTGCTTCATTTATTTATTCTAGACAGGTTGATGACATTTCTTATATCCTAGAATAGCTTTTAAAATATTGTGAAAATATTAATTCTTTTCTGGCTGAAATGATTTGTTGCCTCCCTATCAGCACCCCTCCGCCCTCAGTTGACATAAGAGATTTCACTGAGGAAATTTTCTGTCTTGATTTTCACTAAGTCTATATTCACCTCTTTTAGAGAAGATAATTTCTTGGGAATCAGTGTTTGTCAACATTCTTCTAAACCAAACTGAGCTATACATTCTGTCCTGAATATATAGTAGTTGAATTTAAAGTAAGAGGTAATTTTTTTTTTCTGTTAATTTTTATTTGGACATTAAAAAATGAAGTATGAGTTTCAGAGACTTTCCAGGTGAAATCCACTAAATTTCAGGAATATTTGAGAAATTAGAAAGAAATGATACAATGAATTTGTATGCAGTGGTACAGCAGTGGAAGTTGGGTATAATCTTATTTAATAATTTTGATCATTTCACAGGAAAAATATCTTACAACTTGAAAACCTATTTTTGTCTTGCTTGAGTTGGTGGTCAATCAATATTCCTGGAAGCTGGCTTTAAATTTCAGTTTGTTTGTTTGTTTGTTTTTTGTGCCAGAGATCCCATGGCACAGTCACCACAAGTCAAATATCAGGGAATGCAGATGTGGTAAAGTCTGTATGCTTTTACTATTTGTCTATCATTTGAATCATAGGTGCTCCAAGCTGGGATAAAAATAAATTTTGTAGTGGTATATTAATGAATCTGTCCTGAACAATTATCTTAAAATGATGAAGATAGAAATTAAGTTTTTCTCTACTGTTTTGGAGGAATCTTCCACTCAATTCAACTGTCAAATCAAGTCAAATGTCAGCATAATTGGTTGCAAAGTAGTCCTTAATAAGTCCTTGGTAATCAGTATTTCAACTGTCAGTCTAATTTAGTGTGACTGCAACGTTCATAATTACAAGAAGTTTTAGAGCTGCAGTTAACCACTGGAGAGGCAGGGGGGCCCACAGAATGCTTCGGTGAGCTGTCAAGAGATCAGAAACATTTTAAAATTTGAATGTGCTTTTAACCACTTTACTGTGTAAAAGGAGTATGTTAAATGTCATCTTTAAAGGCATCTCTGTGATAATAGCATGGACCCAACGAGATGTGAATAATACAATAATTTGCTGCCATTTTACTAAGTGATATGATAATAACACTGTGCCATTACTTGAAATACTTCTTATTAAGTGCTTGCAGATTAAATATCAAATGCCCTATTGTTCTACCTAAACAACTTATCCATCAATTTTCTGATATTTATTATCCAAAAGAAAAGAAAATTTTATATGTTACCATAGGGTTCCTATAGTAACAGTTTTGAATGGAGCACATCCACTGTGCTGATAATAGGAGAAAACAAAACAAAACAAACATTGCTGAATTAACATAACAGGCACCAAGCTGCAGGAAGATCTGCTTATGTGACCTTGCAATCCCTGACTGTAACTTGTCTCAGAGAAATTAAGTAGAGCATTTAGCATAATCTTACAGAAGGTGATTAATTTACAGGATTTTCCCCCCTTCCTTTCCTCTGGTATTATTTAATACTGTTTAACAGTTCCATGGGAAAGATGATTCTAGTAGAATATGGAATTGTAATTCATTGCATGTATTTCCACAGCCCCTAAAACAGAAACAGTCAGTTAACTGTTGTCACACTTTGCTGAGTTTTGTTTATTTTTCTGCCAAATCCCACTGGCTATTTAAGAAATTTTACTTGCTGCATCTCTCTCAGGGTAGAGAAGTGGGGTCTCCTGGTTCCCAGGCACCTGGGAGAATATTGCAAATAAAGTATGTAACTTAGGGCAAGATACAGAAGATTCAGCTGACCAAACCTGGACCTCTACAAAGTCTAGCATCTTTAGATTCTGGAAAATAACTCACAAAAATTTTGTGATTAGTCTATCCTTTTTGATTGTCTATTTTCAGATATAGTGAACAGGTCATTAAAAGTACATATTCTTTCCATCAACCCCAATTCAGGTGAAATGAGTCCGTGTCTTGGTTTGGAAAGACAGGTATCTGCCAGGGAAAGCTGGAGTTTCCCTTGGAATGGGGAATGTAAACCCCTCACCCCCACTAAATTATAATTTTGCAATTCAGGGCTTTCAGGCAAAGCTTTGGGAATAGGAATAACAGTTCTTTACTAGGAATATTAACAATACAAATGTAGTAGAAGACAAAAACACCCAACCAAACAAGCAAACAAACAACAATTTTGGAAAAAACCCTGACAGAGTCAGAGCTACAACCTGACACCCTGTTGGTCAGGGTGTTGGAAGCAGTCCAAAAGTGAGTCCTCCTGGAGTGGCAGATGTGGTTCTGTTGAAGTAGAGATGATCCTGTAGAACAAGGGTCCAGTGATGGTGAGAAGGGTCCAGTCTTCCTCCAGGGTGAGGCTGGATACTTTCTGTTCCTACATCTCAGTTTTTTATCCAGGTAGGAATGGTTGGCTTCCCCCACTGGGTGGAGCACCTCACAATGGAATGTGGATGTACTGCTTTGGGGAGGGCATAGTTTGGGGAGGGTATTGTGGATGTACTGCTTTGGGGAGTCTTAATGGCCCAATGTGAAAAGAGATAAGAAACGCTGTCCCACCTGGTTTTAAGAGTTGGCCCATTATCAAAATGCATCTGCCCCCCTTCCCCCAGAGTTACAAGAGATAAAGAAAAACATCTCCTCAACTGCTTTCAGCAAATGAAACAGAATACACATTTTTGGTTCCACAATGCAAGACAGTCTGGTATTAAGAAGTTAGTCATGTATAACTGAGCATCTGATTTGCTTGCAGCTTTCATACATGCACATTCCACATTCTGTTAAAAGTTCATTTTAAACTTTGTTGGAATTTCTGAAAAGAAGATAACAGTAGGAGATAAACATGGAAAAAATTTCTGAAGAGAAACATTCAACTGCAAAGTAAGCAGAATCATACTATGGCTGTAGCACTGACAGAAGGCAGAGGCTGCAACCTATGAAGATGGGAAATGTTTTCAGCAATTTCTCCCTATAATTTGCACATTTAAAATCAACTTTATACATAGAATTCCGCAGTTAAAAATGTAGCTACAGCCACTGTATGTATTTCATACACATAGTAGTCACAAATCAAAAATTGGTAAATAGTTCAAATTGTACATTCATAGCTTTCAAAAAAACTTAATGAAGAACTTTAAGACTTGAGTTATGGTGTCAAGAAAGCTAAATCTGCAAGCTCCTTAGTTGTAATATTATTTTTCATTTTTTTAATAGGCAAGCAAAACCCCTTTAATTTTTGTTGTGTAGTAGACTCTAAATGGGAGTCATAGGTATGTGAATCAATCTGATAAGACCTGTGGATGAGTTGTGAAGATAGTGCCAAAGTGGAAGAACTTTCCCTATAAAAATCTTATTCAGCTTCTGCAGCAATGATGGTAATTTTGAAATAAGAGCATTTACACTTCTGGTAGAAGCAGGAGCAGAATCTAGCCCACCTCTTGCTTTTAAAAGTCTAGATATTTATAAATTCTTGGAAATATTTGTTTTAACTTCTAGATTTTGTTTAGTTTCTCTAACTTCTTTGGAAAGCCTGAAAAACTAAATTTAAGTAATTGATTCCACTAACGTAATATTTCATAATTACTAATGTTTGGGGCATTTTTAATGCTTTCCAGCAGTTGGTCATGTTCCATAGCTGTCAGAGCAACTTTAGCACACTATTACTACTTTAGACTAGAAATAATTATAGTACATTAGAGGACTGCTCTTGCTCCAAAAAAAAAATCTCATGGATTGTGAAATACACTTATCTCTATTAAAAAAAAAAAAAAAAAAGGAAAAAAATCCAACAACTTTCTGTGCTTTACTTAAAAGACTTGACTGCTTCTGTTTTTAGAGAGCATGGAAGAGGTTTAATTTTAACTTGTAAAGCCAAATACAAATGATACAGTTTAGAAATTTGAATCAGAATTAATTTATTTTGGTACCAGATGATGTAAAGCTGTTGGATTTATGTTTTTTTGTTAAGATGTTTCTTTCAAATTGATGGTGGTATTGTGTGTAGCCATTTTCCCCTGATTGCCAAAACGTCTTTCTAGACATTACTGCCCACCCTGGCAGTATGAGGCAGGGGCAGCATGGTGGGGGTCTGTCCATGCTAAAGACAACAGGCAGATAAGGAATGTTTTCTTTAAATGCTGCATTGATGTGTTATAGCAATTCAGCCAGAAACCTACTTTACACCACTTACTTTTTTAGAGATGAACATGCAGCATATAATTTCCAGCTGTGAATCTGAGATGTCTCTGAGATGGAAAAACAAGAAAAAGGGGAAAAAATGGGAAAACCCATCAGGTATGACTCTATATTCATAAGTTTTACATGTATATTCCAGAACTAAAAGAGAATATTTTTTTGTTAAATAAGCCTTCCTTAGGTGACTATGTTGCATAGGTGCAAAGAGTCAAAACCCCCTTGCTTAGCTCCTGAACTTTTTGAATCATTTTAGATTTACTGAGCATGTTAGCATTTCATTTTAAATGATAAAGTGGTACAATCTCACCTCAAGTACTATGTGTGGTTTTGGGTTCCACAATGTAAGGAACATACAAAGCTGTAGGTAAGTGTCTAACGGAGGGCAATGAAGATGGTGAAGGGCCTTGAGGGGAAGCTGTGTGAGGGGTGGGTGAGGTCCCTTGGTCTGTTCAGCCTGGAGAAGAGGGGAGCCTTCACTGCAGCTACAACTTTCTCCTAAGGGGAAGAGGAGGGGCAGGCACTGATCTCTGCTCTCTGGTGACCAGTGACAGGACCCAAGGGAATGGCCTGAAGTTCTGTCAGGGGAAGATTAGGGTTGGATATTAGAAAAAGATTTTTCACCCAGCGGGTGGCTGGGCACTGAACAGGTTCCCCAGGGAAGTGGTCACAGCACCAGCCTGACAGAGCTCAAGAAGTGTTGGACAGTGCTCTCAGGCACAGGGTGTGATTCTTGAGGCTGGTGCTGGGCAGGGCCAGGAGCTGGACTTGATAATCCTTGTGGGTTCCTTCCAATTTAGCATATTCTGTGATTTTATGATTTATTTGGAAACTTGGTACATGAAGATTTCTTAATGTTTTTGAAACACAGTAGTTGACACAATTATAGTTTTATGAATGCGGTTCAAATGAAAGTATCATCTGTTATATCTTGCAGAGAGATATTGTCTATCACAATCCTCTTTTACTGCAGATGTGGTATCTATTGTAGATACATATTAGTTGCCATGTCTTTGTGATTTGAATAGCTATAATTATGTGAGGTTTTACATGGTCATAATATGGAGGGATTGTTGTTTTTTTTTTTGTTTCCTAAAGTCAAAATAATAAGTCACAGAAAGCAGAAAAGCAAAACTCCAGTCCTTGGTGGTGATTCCTGTGAGTGGAAGTCTGTATATGAAATATATCTTACTGGAGACAAGAATATTGTTATGGTCAGAATACAGACAACATGGTTCTCAGTGTGAATTTTTTCTGTAGCTTTTAAGCTATATAAAATGTATATATAACATGAGCCTCTTACAATTAACTCTGTGTATTATTTGGATACAGATTTTATATGTAAGCCTTGATTTTGTTTCATTCATTTTTATTTATTTTGTGCCATTGTTAGTAACGTGCTTCTGCAGACAAAAATAGTCCATTACATAATTAAGAAAAGAACCCTACAGCTCTCAGGATACATGAATTTCTGAGTAACTCTATAAATTACACGTCCTTTCATTTCCATCTGAGACCTTTCAGGCATTTCAGTTAGGCTACCTTGAAGATAACCAGGATGACACAGTGGATCACTGACTATTTAAATGGCTATCAGAGCAAACAAGGCATAATCAGGGTAAGCTTTATTCATTGTCAGTGCTATGCACTCCGTTGCTAGAAAGCCTGCCAGTAAAAGTTGAGGGTAAGGCAACATGTGTCTTTAAAGCACCTGGATTTGAAATCAGAGAGTTTCCCTCCTCTACCCAGAGCCATGGCAGTGCTCCACCCTGGGCATCCTGCAGGAGGCTTTCTGCTGTGACCCCAGCACACAGTGTGGCACTACAGGAATGGCTAAACCCTATGCCTTTGGTGGGGGGATGTGGGAGGAGGGTGGTCACATGTATTTTGAGGTAGGTATGTGGGATTTGACCAGTGGTGAGGAATAGCTTCAGAAGTGTAGCACCCAGTGGAAGGGTTGTCTGGACTCAGGTCTGAAAAAAATCTTTTCTGCCATTCTTGATTGAAGGGGTGTTAGGATCTTAGGATAGTTCAGGCTGGATGGAATCTAAGGAGGAGTCAGCTTGAGCTGACCCAGGTGCTTCAGGGTCTTATCCAGCTGGGTCTTGAAAGTTCCCAAGGATGGGGAGAGAGTGCACAGCCTCTGTGGGCAATTTCTTCCAAGATTTAACCATTCTCATGCGGGAAAAATGTGTAACCAGTCTGAACCTGTCTAGTTTTATTTCATGCTCTTTGTGTTTCATCTACTCACCGTGTCCCACTGTGAAGATCCTGATCTGTCTTCCTACAACCTCCCTGTGGGTGCTGGGGGGCTGTTCTTTGCTCTGCTCAAAGCCATTTTTTCCAGGCTGAATAACCCCATCTCCCTGCCAGAGTGGCAGTCCTTTGCTGCTAATCCAGTCTCTCACCCTGGTGCCTTGTATCAGGCAACCACAGCTAAGCACAGTGCTCTAGCAGTGCTCCAAGGAGTGCTGGGTGGAGGGGGATAATCCCTTCCCTCCATGTACTGCCTCTGCTCCTGCTAATGCAGCCCAGGAGAGCCCAGGCCCTCTGCTGCCAGGGCACTGCTCAGCTTGCTGCCACATGAGTAACTTAAACACTAAAGAAATACAGTTGGGTTTCTATTTTTAGTCAAATAACAGATATTTAGCTCTCTCCCTTACAAATGTAGTCTTGCAAATATGAGTTAGAGAAAAATGATGTTTGAAAGCTGAACAGAGGAAACATTCATTTTAGCCTCCAAAGCCTGGCTAGTGTCCTCTATATATCTATTAAGATGGTTTTTTTCCTTTGAGAATGAGGTTATATGTCACCCTATATGTTAATTAATTTGGGGGTTTATATTATCCAGCCATCACTCTTCCATTGCCTTTGTGACAATTTCCTGTACCAGTTTTAAGAAACTTATAGAAACAAATAACTTCTCAGATCACCCCAAAATCCTCAGACAGATCTGCTGTTTGGAATCTTGGTCTGGGTCCAGCCAAAGACATATCAGCTCTCATGAAAATGCCATGAATCATTTTAGGTTCCTCGACTTTAGTTATGAAACTAATATTTTATATATTATATAATATATTATATAATTTATATAATTTATATATATATTATATATAAATATATATTATATTTATAATTTATATATATATAATATATTATTTATATATTATATAATATTTATATTTGCATAATTGAAAATGACAGGAATATTTTCATTGTGTTTGTGTGTGTTGTTTTTACAAATGCTGTGTGTGACTGCTGTGGTTTTCCTGTATTTTGTAGTTTCAAATGTGTTCTGGGAAAATTAATCATATGCTAGTAAAGAATGCTAGAATATATGTTAACAAAAATGAGTATTTTGGAGATTATCCTTTTGGTTTTTCTGAATGATAGGGATAGTTTATCACAAATATTTAAGGCTTCAAAGGTAAAATCAGTATTAACCACCAACTGAAAACTAGAAACATCCATTTTGTAATAGTCTAATTTGCCACATTTGACAAAACTACCTGTTTAATGAGAAAGCATCATTAATTAATACCAAAGAGATATTTTTAAAATAATTTCTTGAATTTGTTAATGTTCATGTCTTGAAAAAAAAGTGTTGTTATATTCCTTGGTTTATGCACAATTACAGCTTTTTGTTTTGTTTTTTTTTTTTTTTTCTTTGAGTCCTATTGCAAAATTAATTTAAACGGTATCAAAAAGCAATAAATAAGTCTTGTAGCTTCATAAAAGTGATAGAATTGCAATATATCAAAAGGTACAGGTTTCAGAAATCGTATTTTGCATACTTATGAAACCTCTTTTTTCTTAAACTTTTCAAAAAGGCTGATGTTTTATTATCAGCCTTTTTTAGTCTTCTGGAGATGGAGAGAGTTTGTTGTTGTTTGGGATTTTTTTTAGGACTTGCAATACAGATTTCAAAATCATAAAATGTTTATGTCATTAAAATTGATCTCTTTTTAACAGTTAAGTTCAGGAATGCAAAATAATATTTTTAATCTTAACTAATGTGCCTATTTCCTCACTATTAGGAAATTTACTACACCAGTATCTTCAAATTTAAATGCAACGTCTCTTACTATTTACCAGCAAGTCCCATCTGGTTACTTATATGTAAAGTGACTAAAGTAATTTTAAATTATCATTTTCAATTTCATAATTAATGCAAAGATAGAATATGCTTTATTAGGTATAACATGTGTGACAGAGCAAAAACATCAACTCAAAATACCCAGAGTAATATATTATATTGTTTACTGAATTTTAATGAGAGCACCTATCTAATCTAATAGAAACAAATTCCTTAATCCACAGCTGCATCCACTTTCTTTTAATCCTTCTCAACCTTTAAGCATTTTTTTAATAAAAAGACATTTAGGAATTTTTTCATGTATAACCACACAAGTCTTTTGTTTGCTTACAGCTACTACACTCTGCATTATGATGAGCTTTTCTCCTTCATGCATTTTGTTGAACTTTTTTTCTTGCTTAGCTAATAGAAAATCCTGAACTATTACTTTTAAATCCTATCATAACAAGGAAAAGTACCACTTACCATGCTGTTTTATGCTTCTTAGTCTTTCCAGTGCCAGTGGAGCTTCACCAAGCAGTATAGTTCTTAAATAAAAACAATCAAGTTAGAACACCTTTCAAATGGAAATCCTAAATGATGGATTGTTGCTAGCAGGGGGTCTATGCAGGCATCTTAGAAGCTTATATTAATGACCTGACTGAAGTCTTGCATGGTTCGAATCGTATGACAATAAGAACTGTAGAAATTTCAGTAGAATATTATTACCAAGCTTTAGGAAAAATCTCTAATAGGAATAAAGCATACTATGAAGAAAATCTATTGGAAATAAACTGGGTTTTTTGGTTCTTTCCATTCAAGAATTGTTTTAAGATCCTTATGTAAGGACCTGAAAATGGTCATGCTTTTTGCAATTTTACAATCTACTTTGCTTACTTTCCCTATGTAATGAGTATACAATTTCAAAAAGTGTCTGTTTTATCCTGCTGTAAGAATGACTGCTGTGCATTTTCAGTGGACAGGAGTAGGCTGTAGAAAACTAAAGGCCAAAATCTAGTGTGAGGAGCAGACTCCAAACACCTGCTCAATTCTTGGTACTCTAGAGCTGCATATTTTTGTCAAGGGAACACAACCTTTTCTTTACAAACTTCTGAAATGGTTTTGCGGTTGGTAAGATGGATCATTTGGTTTGGGGTTTTTTACTTTTTTTTTTTTTTTTTTTTTTTTTTTTAGCAGAAGAAGAAGGAAAAGAAGAAAAATCAATACTGTAATCAATCAGAAAGGCACTGAATGATTCCTCTGGCAGTCCCCTACAACAGCAGTTGATGAGGTCAGATAAGGACATGACAGACTGTCAGTGCTGGATAAGCCATTTCTCATGGGTGAATTAATACAATATTTGTAGCTGTAAGGAAGGACTGCCATTTCTGAATGGTTCTTGAAGGGGTTGCAAGAAGGGTCAAATAAAAGTTATTTCAATTAGCCCTATAGTTAAATAACAAGTCAGTTAGATGACCTTAAGTCAGGCAAGATGGAAAAAACCCAAAACCAAATAAATAAAAAAGCAAATCTAAGTGTGAAATTCCAGCTTCCCCAAATTTTGTCATGCCCTCTTTTTACTTTGGTAGTCTGGTTTTTAAAGTGCAGTGTCTATTTGCTAGTTGTGAAATCAGTGTGTGGGCTGTGTCAGTTCAGCCACATCAGCTGCAGGCTCCTTGTTTTCCTTACAGGCTGCCTATTATGCTGTGTCATGTAAAGATTATGTATTAAGAAGTAAAGATGTCTTTGCTATCTTTTGCCTTTGGTAACTTGGAGTCTTTCAAATTATGATGATGATAGAAAGACACAATCATCTCCCCCATGTTATGAATGAAGCTACTCAGAAGTCCCTATATCTGTCAAACCCTCTCAGAGGAATAAAAAAGACTGTGTGAGGTAAATGCAAGAAGGCTTTTATAAGACCCTAGCTAGACTGCTACAGACTGCATTCCAGTTGACCTTTATTTATAACATTTGGGCATGTTTTTAATGTGTGGCAGCAAGAATATTACACAATGACAAGCTAAACCCCTGGAGCCCTGTGTGCTCTGTGGAGCTGAAAGTCTCCTGATGGCCCAGCTGAGCTGAGCATTGGAAGAGGGGAGTTATCACAGGGCTGTTATCACTCGGATATGTGATCATTACTGAGTAGGACACACTTGTGAAACCACTGCACTTGTCAGCCTTCTAGGTCACTGGCATGAGGGGATTAGCTGGTAGGATATGGTTTTATCCTCAGCTATCTTGCTGGGTGAAACAGGATGTAGAAGTAGCAGATCTCTCACTCTGAGGGGGTGTTGCAGTCCTGGTTATTTGTAAATGGTGTCTGTAAGCCCTTCTGCATATTTCTCATTGGTGAGACAAAAACCTGTAGTGAGGGCTTGGCAGAAGAGCACTGAGTTTAGGACTTGGGTTTCTGAGACACTGTATTTAAGAACACAAATGAACTGGAGAGTTGCTGCCCTGAGGGTTTGTTTTTTTTTTTCTAAGAGAAAAGCTGTAAAAGTACCTACACTGTTCTATTAGAGTGTCTCACACAAATGTTCGCCCACAAAACACAACCCTGAGATTACTTGTCAAAAAAGAATCAGCAAAGAAATTGTGCAAAACTGTAGTTTAAAATTGGTGTTCTGCATTTCCTCCCCTCTACAGGAAAAGACTTAAGGAAATTAGATCCTTAGGCATCTGTGTCTGGTGATAAGAAAACCCTTGATGGTGCCCAAGGTGGGGATTTCTGTCTTCTGTCAGGGACACCTAAAAATGTGGAAGCAAGTGATTAAGCTTCTTTTATAGCTGATGAAATAGACACCTAAAAAGTGATCTATCTTCTGCTACAATATTTTATCTAAATTATCTGAATCACTCTCTGGAGGTGACTGTTTCACTGATTAATGAAGTAGATAAGTTCCACTTTTGAACCTGTATTTACCTAAAAATCCCCTGTTTTGCTTCAAGTAATTGTAGCTAAATATCTGATATCTCCATTATCTGAGCACTCCCCAGGCATCATAACTATTTGCTACTTGTACTTGTGCCTGTATATATGTCAAGTTAACCTAGACAACTAGGATCCACTTATGAAAATCAAGAAATCAGGGCACACTGTGCCTAAATCCTCTGATGCTCCACAAAATGACCACTGAGAGGGTACATCTATCTCAATTTCTGTAGAAATTCCTACTTGAGATGCCTTATTTTTAGGCCTGTCTCCTCCAAAGCTGGTCATACCTCAGATTTATCTCTTGAATACATTTAGACATGAATGAATTGCAAAGATAATCAAGTTTAATATGGGAAATATGCTGAGAATCCAAAGCATGTGGGACCCCGTGTCACATCTCATCCTGAAACTCAATTTTTTATTTGTCTGTCAGTCAGAGGTAGAAAAAGATCACACTGGGATAGGCTAGTGATATTCAGAATGGTATCTCTTTTTTTTTAATTAGGAGCTGAATTAAAATACCATCCCAATGATCCTGTACAGAATTTGCTGGTTAAAATTCTTGATTAAATATAGGGAGGGAACACACCTTTCTTTGTTGGTTAGAACAAGCAGTAGTTTCCAGTTCGTGACAAATTACATGAGTTGATCTAAGTAGTCCAGCAATGAGAAAGTGCTTGTTACAATAAGGAAATCTGATTATAAATCAGGAGAGTGTTTTCTGCCTGTCCCTTTTGGTACCATAATTTTGCTGCTGTCAGCCTTTCCTTCAAGAACTGAGCTCTGAGCTGCCCTAGAGAAAAGGGTTATGCCAATACTAATGAGAAGGGTAGGAATGTTTGGGACTAACTGGGGAATAATTCCTTTTTGTTTTGTTAGCTTGTGAAATAATGGCAATAAAGATAATGCTAATGAGGTACAAATCTTCCAAGCATTAGTCCTATTTGACCTTGGCTAATGAAGAGCAGACAAATCCTCTTGAAAATGAGATATGGAGATTACTGTGAGATAATGACCAACACAGTTTGGTGGCCTGAGTGGTCACACCCTGGGATGCAAATAAAATGTGTGAGACAAGACTGGGTATGAAATCTAGACATATATTTTTAAGGTTAGTTATAGCCCATGCAATATCAGAGACAGAAAACAAAAAGCACTCAGACTAACCCAGCTTCATGTTGCATAAAGCTCAAAATCCTACTGTTAAGATGTGCACAAAAGATCCTCCTTTAAACCTTGTTGTAGACTGGGGTAACATTAGCCTTCCTCCAGTCTTCCTGTGTATCCCCTGATTTCCAAAAGTTCTAAAATATTGTGGAAAGCCCTTGCAATAACATCAGCCAGCTCTCTGAAAAAGCTTGGGCAGAAAATGTCTGTTCCCATCAGTTTGTAGGGGTCAAACTCCTCCACAGTTCACACACCAACTCTTTGGCCACTGATAGTGGATCAGTTTTTACAAAGATATAAGACTGCATTTTTTAACACTGGGGGAAAACTGACACTGCCAGTGGAGGCATCATTGTTTTTTGGAAGAATATCCCAGTGATAGCTCTTGGACCTGTGAGTACCTTTTTTTCTGCCCCTAGTCTATGTTTTCACGATTCCAGTCAGTCTTAGAATGAAGGATATCTGAGCAGGGTTTCCTGTGGTTCAAGGGAGTGTAGAAAAAAACCAGCAAGGTCAATTCAAAACTTAAATCATTATACTTTGATCTTTGGCATAAAGCAGCAGAACTGTGTCCTGCTAAAACTATATGTCAGTATTTTGATACCTTGGGTATGCCTGCTTTTTTCCTCTTTATTATATATGCCTTTACAGCAAGTTAGAGAAGTAATGTTGGAGTTATGCCAGTGATTCCTTCAATCAGATAATCATATTCCAGAGATTCCTTCAATCAGATAATTCTCTTCTGATCAGATATTCTGGCTTCATGATTGCTTTGCCTTTGCAGTCACAAAGAGCCACCAGAAGCATAAAAAAATGATTTTTCTGTCTTGTGATTTTTGGACTACTTTGCTTTTAACATTTTGGTTAAGGATGTAAGGATGGGTTGGAGGGGACATCAGTGAACTTTGCCTATGCTCCAGGATGCGTAAACAGGATGCAGCAACTGCATAATATTAGAGACCTATAGAATCCGATGTCCCCAAGGTGACTTGTTGGAGGTTTCTCTTGATAGTTTCAGTTTAGTTACTTACCCATGAGTGAATGTTTTTGAACCCTGGCTGACACTAGTTATTTACAAAGGCCAAAAAGTTCATTTTTAGACATATATTAGTTTTTTGTTTGTTTTCTGTGCAGAAATCCCTTATAGTATTTGAAAAATTAAAAAGGCCAGATAAGCCCTTGCCACATGACCAAAATCTGGAGTTCCTGATAAACTTGACACTAATGATTGTCACCAAAGTGAGAGATGGGTGCATTAAAGTGCACCCATTAAAGATTAATCAGACTTCCTTAAACTTTGTGGGTTTTAGTGCAAACAGAGAGTTTTAGTGTATATGGCTAGGATTTTCTTCAGCAGTTGTTAAACATCTTTATACTGAAGAACTGCACATTAGACCCATGGGAGAAACC
Organism: Phylloscopus trochilus trochilus; assembly: GCA_016584745.2. Lineage (NCBI taxonomy): Eukaryota > Metazoa > Chordata > Aves > Passeriformes > Phylloscopidae > Phylloscopus > Phylloscopus trochilus. Next base: position 20,372,202 of record WQNJ02000016.1, on the reverse strand, counting down.
ATATCCACTGAAAATTTAAATAACTTTTTTTCCACTTTTTTTTCCCCTTAATATGCTTACTATAGCTACTGCTCTGTTACTGTGAGGACTTCCTATATCACCATTTAATGACATGGATTTTTGCAATAATTAAGACAGAAATGCCAAGTTACTTACAATTGTATATCAAGGGTAGAGGGTTCAAGATGCTCCTCTATCCTATTTTTCTCTTAGTAATTTTAGCCTCTGCTAAATCAGAAATTTCATTATGCATATTTATAGTCAGTGATTAATTTCACAAAAGCATATCCCACAAAAAATTTTTGATCTTCTGCTTATGGATCATCACATATCTTAGTGTTAAAAGGCAGAAATAAGGAAGTTGAGAGAGATTCTTCCACTTATTACTTAATCATGACACAATTTGGAGAGCCGAATCTTTTAAGAGCAAATATTTTAAATCAATGTGACACTTGAAAATTGCTTTAAATTACCTCATGCATTTTGACGTCTGAAATTCTTGAGGCACAACAGATGAATAGAAATACTACAATAAAAAAAAATTCAAGGAGCTTATTTTTTCATTAAATATTTACCAGCCGTTCAAACTTTAGTAGGTTTACACTGCAACTGAACAAGAGACCTTGGGGTTTACATCTGTAAATCATTGTGCTGGTGCCTACCAAAAGTGATTTAACCGAAGGCAGGCCTCTGCCATAGTTTTAAGTTATTTAGTAAACAAATTCAGAGGGAAAATGTTCTCCTGTAAATTTTAATGACTGAAGTAATAAAACTAATATTAAATAAAAATTAATAACCAAATTCTTGAGTGTAACAGAAATTGTGCATGCAGTATATTTGCATCATAAAAAAAATATGATAAACCCATGTGTGCAATTTGTCACTGGCTCTTCAGGATCACTCATGTCATCTTGGAAAAGAAGATAGAACACTGGAAAGGAGAGAACTATTTATCCCAATATACAGCTTTTCAGATGGGGCTATGCTGAACTAGTCAAACGTAAATTTTTGGTTCAGAATATACTTTTCAATTGCAGTCAAAGATACTACATTTACTTGCTTTAAAAGATAATTTCATTTTTCTCTTTTTTTTTTTTTTTTTTCTTATCTAGAGGCTTCACCTTCCAGATCAATAGCAACAGGGATTTGGGCTGAAAATACTTTTCACATGTCTTATTAGTCATATTATGTGCATAATAATGTAGATAGGAACACATTTGTGTCATCATGGGACAGCTTCTGTGCTGTTGTATTTTGCTTAATGTAATTTGTTTAATTAATTTGTTTAACTGAAGAAAATCCACTGGACCACATTAGACTCTAACTCAGAATTTTTCCATCTGTGTGTCAATTGCAGAAATGTTAATTTATCTTAGTAAATGTGATTTTATAGATTTTTTTTCCCAATTTTCATTATTGCTGTTTTGTCTCCACCTCCAGAAGTCAGATACCATGGAAAAGTCAGACTGTTTTATTCACAAACCATAGTAAAAGTCCCATAGAAGTCTGTAATATATCCTATTCTGTCAGTTCTCTGCCTCCCATCACTTCTGCTTTCTTGCTTTATTGCTAGACACATTAATACAAGCATTTTAATGTGGGGTACCATATACATATTTAAGATGGTTTCTAGTTATATAAGTATTTCTTGTTTCTATTGTTGGTGAACAGTTTGATATTGATTTGAGGTGCTTTTTATTGAAAAATAACTATTTTTCATGATACCTGGCATGATGAGGAGGCAACAGAGCTGACCAGAAAGTAGATTTTTTCTTTGTGAAAAGTTTGGTGTTTTATGAATTCAGTCTTCAGTCTTTTCTAGAGACTTGAAATTTCTGCCAAAGGAATTTTGTAGATGAAATGGTCTATTTTTCTGTAAAAGTTTAATTGGAAACTTTTAGGACAGCTTTATAAAAAAGAAATCTGATTTAAAAATAAGTGGCCAGTTTGTACTGCATTTGGAGAAATACAATGCTGAGATAATGCAAGAGCACTTAATTGTGCCAAAGGGAAAAAGTGTAGCCATTGAACGTGCACTGCTGGCCTTGTTGTGCTGGGGAAACATTTTCCTGGAAGTGCCCCATGCAGATACAGATATGTGCAGCACCTCTATCAGCCAAGCAAGGAAGTCAGATTAAATTTGATGATAGATGGGAATGAGAGCAGGAGTGTAAAGCAGGAGCATGTCAGTAAATAAGTTTGGGGGGAAATAAAACATGGCAAGTATTAGAGTCTACCTCTTGCTGAATGTGAGAAAGACAAGAGTCTGCTGCATGTCCTCTTATTATAATGAAAACCAAGTAGATTTTGATTGGCTTGTCTAAAGGCTGCTTGCCTTCAATACCATCACATCCAGATGCAGAAAAGATTTTGGTCTGGATCTGATCCTTTATGTACTCCACAAAGCAGTGTCACATGTCTTGAGGACACCTGTGGGGGACATGTGTTCACTGTTCTGGTGTCTGCTCTTAAACATCCACAAACCTTTCAGCTCATCAGATAAAGATGAGGGATCAGAGGCAGTCTGTACTTCCAGGTGCTTTGTCCAGTAGGGGTGCTGCTCTGCTTGCATCTGCTCTATCATGCGATTGGGATTTTTCTGTCCTTATTTTGTTTTCCAAAAGTTCAACATGCTCTTACCAGCTGATCTTTATAGTTTGAACCAGTCATCCAATTTTTACATGGGGTGACAATGCCCTAAGGCACAATATGTTGTTCTTAGGACAGTCTTCTGCAGGGCTAGGAGCTGGTTTTTGATGATCCTTTCCAACACAGGACATTCTATGATTCTAGTATTCATCTCATCTGAGGTAATGTATCTAAAATAAATGGAGAGTCACCATTTAAGGACTTTTTTTTTTCAGTAATGAGAGCCTAGAGAAGCAAACTAACTTCTAAAATCCTACCTTTTGTCATCTAGCTTCTTTGAAAGTGATTTTCATCCTTCAGCTGGGACAGCTGGCATCTCTGTGGCTTTTATCGATGGTAAGCAGGAATGACAGTGGACTCAACTGTCAGTTAACAGAAAGGAGCTTCCCAAGCTAGTCTGTCTTCATGACAAGGGCTGACACAGTTTGCATTTGTGAGCTTTTGCTCTCTTTAGTCTTGTTCTGCCTTGGGTCAAAAGTGATTATCACTGAAATCCCATTGAGGTTCAGAGGTCCAGCACTACAGAGGTAGAGCAGTACTTGGGTGTGATGCCTTCCAGCAAAGCCTCATGCTGTAGGAAGGATTTCCACATTACTATGAAAGGTTCTCTTTTTTTTTCATAATAAAGTGTGGAAAGGATGGCAGGATGCTGCAGCAGCAGCACCCATGATGCTTCTGTTACTAAGAGCATCCAGCCAGTTCACCTCAGCTGACCCCTCTGTGCAGCAAGGGGAGCCTGTAGTAGGGTCTGCTCTGACTCTTGGACTTTTGGTAAGGAGAAGGGCATTGTTTAATTAAAAGGGAATTATTTTTAGCCTGTCACACTACTGTTTTCTAGTTGTCCAGTAACTAAGGCTTTAGACATCAAAACTTGCTTTCCATTCTATTTTACTTATAGGTCTCATATTCTTAAAACCTAAGCAGTTGTATTTATAAGGCTTTCTTTTTTTTATCTTCTCCAACAGGAGACTGTGGGGTGATGCTGCCAGGGCTGGCTGCAGCTCTGGGGGTGTCTGGTTGCCACAGTGGGGCAGGCAACAGCCTCTAGTAAGCTGACAGTGCTAAGGAGAAGTACACTTACCATAACTGCATAACTGTGTTCCTATTTTTTTTTTCTCAGCTGCTCTAGAAAGCAGTCTGTGGAAATGCAAATGTTGTGATAACAGTTCTGTGCAAGCTGATGAAAATGTTTGATATTAGGTGAATTGCAGGCTAGGTTTTTTCAGCTTACAGAGTAAGATACAGGATTTTTTACTCTTTTCTCTCATTTTGACTCATTTTTTGGCACATACCCTGTAATTTTATTTCAGTAGTCTGCTTAAAATTTCTGGTTGACTTTTCACTCTTGATTCATATTAGTCTTCTGAATAGTGGTGTGTAAGCTGTGGTGACAGGGACTTTCTTTTGGGGGCGGTTTGGAGCTGTAATCACATTTTCACCTTATCACGTCTTCATATTCTCACTTTTTCAGTGTGCTGGCCCCTGGCAGTTGATTCATCATGCGTCCCTAAGCAAAAACATGGACTGGGACATAGAAAGCAATAATAGAGTGGAATAAATCATATTACAGCCTCATGTCTGGGGGAAAAAGATCAGAGAAGGCATGCTAGCTGTGAATGTAAATGTATTGTATGGCTTCTGGTTTGTCAGCTCAATTGGTGTGGTGAATTTATTGAGTCTAGGTTTTGAAAAATGCAGTGCTGTCTGCTTTGTTCAGGATCAATACCAGTCAACAGAATGAACCAAATTTGACTGGTCAAATATGCTGGCAAATTATTTAATGTGTGTTTCATGAGAGAAATATTGTATATGTTACTCTGAAGTAATAATTGCTGATATAAACCGAAATATTAGGTGTGTGCTCATTGCACTGGCACAGGCTTAATATTTTTAGAGCTAGTACAGGCAAGAATACGCTATTAAAAATTGAATGAGGAATGAATGGGCAATTCTATCACAGATATTTATTTAGGCATTCATTTGTTTGTTTTGCTTTTTTTCCCCCCACATAATTAGGTGCCTAATTGTGTGAGTAGACCTACTGGATTTCCATGTGTGAATAGCAGTGATTCATTGAAGAATGCACTTGCTCTAAGCGTTTTCTGGAAACCTGATGTGAAAAATTACATTTCCAGATTGTCTGGAAGTAGTTCACAATTTAAAGAAGTTCCTTCCTTTGAAAATTCCCACCACTCAATTTGAAAATGTCATAAATGGGATTTAGTACTAGACATAATAAAATTGTAAATGATAGGGTTTACAAACTGTTAGTTTCTTATCTGTGTAACTAAAGCTACAGCTGTCTCTCATGGTACAAATAAATTCAATGCAGCCTTTACTTGTAATTTTTTTCTTATCCAAAAAAATCCCCATATTATATTTCACTACCAAAATACATACAAGAAGAGGGAACACTTTTTTGTCCATACTCTTATATCATAGATACACATTTTGCTTTGGAAAAATAAAAGGCAAAGGGCTACCTCTCCTCTCTCCAGACAAATATGTATTTCATGGAAGTTTGAGGGCGTACTGTAATACCTAAATTATAATGAACACAGGCTGCACAAAAATAAAATGTTAGAACCATTTGTTGAGATGACAATGTTTTCTGTTCAAGTAAGTAAACATAATTAAAGACTGCAATTATTCAGAATTGTGAGTAGCCCTGTCAGGAATATTTAACCTTTTTTTTTTTTTTTTTTTTAACTATAGGCTCACTGCTCTTTCTTTTCAGTTAGTTATCTCTTCACTGATTTGTGTGTTCAAAAGTCCTTGTGTACCAAATGGAGAGTGAAGCTGTGAACATGATATGATAACAAGATATACAAGGAAGACATGGACATATTGGAGAGTCCATTGAAGGGCCACACAGCTGATTAAGGTAGAGCCTTTGGCACAGGAGGATGGGCTGAGACAGCCAAGCTTGTTCACCCTGCAGAAAACAAGGCTTATCAATGTGTACCTGCTGATGGGTAGTGAAGACAGATTCTTTGCAGGGGTGTGTGATGACAGGACCAGAGATGTTGTGGAGTATCTGTCCGTGGAGATGGATTGCCTGGACACAATTCTGGGCAAACAACTTAGGCTGACTCTGATGTCAGGAGGGGACTGGTCTTCACACACTACAGAGGCCTTTGTCAACTTCAGACTTGCTCTGATGCTGCCATTTGTCCAGACTTTCCACTTCCCATTTTCTCCCAAGTGTCATTACATGACAATCTTGATTTTTCTATCCTTTCTTCATTATTTCTTTACATAATTACATGCAATATAGAGATTAATTTAATTTTTTCTGGGGGATTGTAAATAGATGTAGGTTCTTCTTATGCCTTTCACTGTGCAATGTAACAAAGACTGATTGTTTTTATCTTCTAAGTGCTTTTTATAATTTGTTATTGTAATTTCTGCACTTCAAAATGGACTTTATTATATTTTTTCCAAACAAAGGTTGGTCTCTTTTCCCAGGTAACAAGTGACAGGACAAGAGGAAATAGCCTCAAGTTGTTCCAGGGGAGGTTTACATTGGATTTTTTGAAGAATTTCTGCACTGAAAGTATGGTCTGGCTCTGAATCAGGATGCCCAGGGAAGGGGTGGAATCACTCTCTCTGGAAGTTTTAAAAAAACTTATGGATGTGGCCCTGAGGGACATGGTTTAGTGGTGAACAGGGCAGTGCTGGGCTAAGGTTGATGAGCATAGAGGTCTTTTTTAGACAATTCTATGATTGTAAGAGAGGCAAAACCTTACAAAATAGAAGGGGAAGAATCAATGGGTACAAGCTTTCCTGTGACTCCCCCCAAGTAACATGACCCCTAGCCATGGTCAGCAGGTTGTGGAGATAACTTCTCTAGAGAACACAAAGTAGTTCTTTGTATTAGCTATTTGTTTCCTCAAAAAGCCCCTTAACAACCTGCCCAAACTCATGGTTTATTTTACAGTCCTTTGTGATCCCAGCTAGGCTCAGAACTACTTGAAACCTCTGGGATTGGAAATGAGAGAAAAAAAGACTCTAGTGCTGAAAAAAACTTTTATTTGGAAAATAATGATTTAGTGGAGTTAAGTTGTACTTGCAAATGACCCATAAGTAGGTAAAAGAATATTCAGTTTTAATAAACAGGTGCTGGAAATATGTGTATTTGAATCACCTCCCTTAAAATCCACAGGAGGGGTTTATAATCAGTTTAATCTTCTGTTAGTCTTTCTCTCAGAGAAAATCATGTGCTGCTCTTCACATGGCCCGACATCAGGGGAGCAGTGACAGCAGGGAGGTCCAGGGGTTGAAGCAAAATGTTCTTTAAAGCAGGTGTGTTTCAAGTTTCAAAATAGGACTTGTGTAATGTTTATGTTAAAATATACTGCATCTTGCTGGCAGACTTAGTGTTAGACTTTGAAACCTTTATTTAAATTCTTTTTGCTTCTTTTGCAAAATTGACTGATCCCTCTATTTGAATACATTAGGTCAGAAACCAAAATACCGCCTCTGCAATTTCACAATCTGTATGCAAAAAGAGCATGAATGGAAGTTATAAATACCCATTTGGTTTCCTGGATGGTGAAATGTTCCTTCAGGCTCTGCTGGTTTAATCAATGGATGAAATAGATTACATTTGTTTATGGTGGTGATAGCCTGACTAATGCATTGACTTCAGCTGGAAAAAGAATAGCCAGCAATACTTAGAGGAGGAACAGTTAATTCACCTGCATTAAAAACGTAGCAATGTGATTTTGAGAGAGAGGGTCTTGAAATTGCTGTGCAAATTTTGTACATGCTACTTAATGTGAAACAAAAAATAACTTAGTCATATTTTAAGCAGTAATAAATAAAACATTATCATAATAATGACTCAAGTATTGAAAGTGTTGTTTTAAAAGGTTTGGTCTTCATTCCCAAACTCCTTACACATGCCTAAAGTTGCATTATATTATTTATCATCTGCTGATGAAGCATGATGGGGTTTTCTGATTTACTTGTCAAGTGATTAGAAAAAACCTGGATTATTTGTGATTCCTCCAGTTAGGGAGATTAACTAATAATAGAGCTATTTCTGTTTCAGGAAATAGAGACCAAACCCTTTTCTTCTGTGTGAATCCAGTGCCTTTAATGCTATTTTCATTAGAGTTCAAGCCAATAAGGTTACTTTTTCAACCAGACCATGAGTCCAGAACTGGTTTCATAATGGAAATTACAGTATTTTCAAAAGGGCCATGGGGTACAGTCAGGCATGCTGCTCAGGCTTCAGCCAAGGAGGGTTTCTTCATCTCTGCTGGGAAATGGGAATTGTTACAAATGGAGAATTGCAGCCTCTTTGAAGAGCCCTTGAGGGTGGCATACATGTAGCCTTGTATAACGAAAGAAGTGTACAGTGTAGTGTTGCATTTGGAGTAAGAACACACATGCAGACACGTATGAATACATGTACACAGTTGTGCAGTGAGATTGCAGATGACTGCTGAGTAAGGAGAGGCCTTGCCTTTGCATTACCAGCTCAACATGGGTGTCCACTGTAAGAGACTAGGAAACAAAGATCCTTCCTATTAGAAGCAGCAAATACTCGAAGTACCACCAAATAACTGATCTCTTTGCTAGTGTTTACAGAACTGTAGAGAACAGTAAAGACACTGAAAACCCAGTGCTGGGTTTTGTTGAAGTCTTTGTCCATGCATGTGGTCATAGGTGGGGATTGGGGCAGGGAGATGCCAAGCAATGCAGACAGGCTCAGAGCTGGAGATTCCTCTGCAGTGATGTCAGCAACTGCTCAATCCATTCCTCAGAACTGCAAGGCTCTGAGAGGATGGCAGAGTTCAACAAAGTCTTTAAAATAATGCTTGGAACTTGGTTCAGTTCCAGTTTGAGCTAAAATCTGTTTTTAAATGATATGATAAGCCTGAGTCTACTTCATATCCTTATTTTGCTTTTCCAGAAATTCTATGCAGATTTCAATTTAAATGAAAACAGGAAAAATGAGAGCCTGTGTCTCTGCTCATGGTTTCAAGTCACATTTGTTATAATTCTATGGTAGCATGTATTTCTCTTTAACCTTTTTTATTAAGGATCCATGTTATTAACCTATGCCTGGTGCTTCTTTTCCTATGATTATTTATTTTTCAAATAAAATTATTCCAAACCCAAAAGCCAGTGGAAAACATTCTTTCATTGTCATCCTTCTCTTTTCTGAGAAAAAAAAATCCCAGCTCACTTGAAAACTTCTATATTCTTGTAACCCAACCTTTTATTTGCAGCCATGAGGAAGTTAGGTTAGCATATTTATATACATAATCCTCAGGTGTTCGAGCTTCTTCAGATTTGTCACATAATATATGTAGAGAGACTTGTACATTCTAAAGAGGTGTCCCAGGTGCCCATGACTTTGTGTGAGACTCAAGGGATATGTGATGACTGAAATCCAAGGTTTCTGCTCTTTGACAAATGGAAAAATTCTACCTCCACCACTCACTCCCACCCCTATCATGTGGAAATATTTATACTTTTTTTTTAGGAATCATTCTGTTTGACATTAAACTGTGGTGGTGTGGGAGTAGTTCTGGCCTCCTGTGAGCTGGATCTACACTCTCCATCCCCTGTGGTGCTTCCCTGGAATACAACACTGTGTGTGGGGAGAACACAGTATAACACTGCATGGTGTGTGTTTCCATTAGGTTCTGATGGGGGAAATGGCACCTAATGTGTGTGAAATGGTTCAGTTAAATTACAATCATGAACATATTTTAAAATGTGTTCAAATAGAATATTATAATAACACAAATTTTCTTAAGAGTTTTGCAAATTCATTTTTATTCTTTTTGTTAAAAGAATAATTACCATGAAAAAAGTAATAGCCTGATATCTGATTTAAAAGACAAATTCTGAAGGGAAGTCACAGCAGTATTTATAGCCAGCAAGGTGTACAAAACCAGTTTTCTTCCTTTTTGGGGACTTGTAAGCATGCCAGCATTGCAGATTAGATCTGATGAGTTGATTGAAGGTCAGATTAAGCAATTAGAGTAGCTAAAAAATTTAAGATGATGTATGGGTAAGATGAGAAAAAGTATAGAAAAAGGTAGAAAAAAGATCTGAGAACTTTGGAAAACTAAACTATTTATGTGTTAACAGGTATCTTAGGCAATTTATAAAGTCTAATATTATTGAGGATACTTTCTGAGTTTTTGTTTGAGATAGCAAGTTCCACCTGGGTATTTGTTTAGTTCCTGTGCCTGTATATTGAGGTAGAATATAAAAGAAGTAAAAGAAGATATTTCTGCTTCTTGCACACTGATAGCAAGAAAAAATGATTATACTTTGGTAATTATTCATTGAAATGGAATAATGAAATATGGCTATAACCAAAACAGCATATGAAAAGAGAGAATACTATTTTTTTCCTTCTAAGTTCTGTAGTTTGGGGAATTTTCTCTGTTATGAAAAGCTTCTTAATTTCTGTACTAAGACAATTTCCCCTTCTGTTCTCCATGTGAAACACAGATCTCCTCAGAGCATTTTTATTACTTTGATTCTCTCACTGATGGTACACATTCCCATCCAGAATTGCTTGGGTACTATACTTTCCTGATTAAATTACAAAATCATTAGGATTGGCAGGTTATTTGGTTATGCATGATATGAAATACCACATGTGTCTAATATTTGATTTGTATTTCACCCTCATTTTTCCACCACAAAATGGCTTGCTATGCCTGCTCTATCTGATTTACTAACTGTTATTGTCACAATACAGAGTTGTAGAACAAAAGCACCTTTTAGTAAAGACATATGTGATGTTTTGAAGGTGTTATCATTTATCTGCAAGACCTCAGATGAACCTTCTCTGCATAGGGGGAAACCTGAACTGTTCTAATCCTTACAAGTCAATTATCATCTAAACTGCTCATTTCCTGCTGCAACTCAAGATTCATAAAATCTGAATGGGATATGCATTTTTAATGTTATGGCAGGAACCATAAATATTGTTGGCCTTGTTTGCCAGAATCTTAATACAATAATGACTATAAAGCTGCAGGAAGGAAAAATATCTAAGATGCATTGATTCAGTTTCATAACCCAATAATTCTGACAACCTTTTCAAATGATTAAATAGGCCTGGAGAAATCTAAGCCCTGAAGTATTATCTCAATTTGTGAAACCCTAAACGTTTTTCTGTTGATTTTTTCTTTTCCCCCTTTCTTCTTTTAAATAATGCAGGAGCAGGTGCTGGCATTTCAGTTCAACTAATTAGTTTCTAATTTACTGTAAACATCTTAGAATTCCAGGAGCACGTCTCAGTGGTATCTGAGAGGAAACAATCTACTGGTTCGATAAATCTCTCCTGAAATACCACTGAGAATTGACTGCATGAGTGTATGGCCTTACTTAATATATCTGAGTTTTTTAGAATACCCTGAAAAGCAAGATAACAGTTCCAGGCTTTTCCTGATATAATCATTATCTCTGTAAAGACAGTCTGAAGGAACCTTGTGTTAATGACCCATTGTTTTAATTTTAAAAGCCATGAAATATTGCCTTGTATTTCAATAAGCTATTGGAATTGGTCCAGGCATTAAATGTGTTTGTAGTGATATTGCCACAGGAATCTTCAACAATGCTTTGCAGTACTTTTACATTCATATAATTTGTGTATCTAATTTGTAGATCAAAATATAGATGTAAGTAGTGAAATATTTCACTTGTTTCTGGGTTATTGACCTCATAAAGTGGTTGCACTTATAATGAGAAAATTTGGCTGTAAACAATCATTAAAATAAACCAGGAACTTTATCTAAATATCTTTGTTTTTAAAATGTTTATGAACATGTTATATATATATACATGTAAAACCTCAATTTTTATTTTTTTCAAGATTGAATTGGAAAAAAATACTTTAATTTCTGTACTAGTACTTTTTTCTTCATATGTTCATTATAGTAAAACATTTTAAAATAATGTTGTCTTCTGTTTTTTCTTCATTAATTATTAATTATCTTTAAATTAAGATAAATGACACTTTAAAGATACAGAAGGGTACTAAGTTATACATGCTTATTTTTTCTGACTTTGCCTTAAAAACCAAAGACAGTTGTCTTAGTACAGATGGTATGATTTACATTTCACCATTTGGCTGGAGCCCTAACTTACCTCCCAGTGTGTTAGCAAATCCCTTAGGAATGCTCTGGAGCTGAACCAGCACTGGTGACACTGAAATCCCTCTCCCAGAATTGCTACACATACCAACTGCTTAGCAACATATGCACCTTTCCTTTCTCAAAGCTCATCAGCATCGTTTGCCCTGATAGAACTATTCTGGTAATTTGCAAGGAACTGAGCAAAGAACTGGCTGAGGCTAAAACTATTTTGGTCCAAGGTTTCACTTATATTTTTTATGTTCTGGAAAGAAGCAATTTTTTCCAGGACACTTGAGAGGGTGATGAGGGAGGACTGAGTTGCTTAAAGCTTCAGGGTCACCAGAGAAAAGCTATTTATAAGTGTACTTTCAGAGACAAAAAGCTAGATATGTGGAGTCTTTCTGAAAATGTGTCAGGACCTATTAATACAGGAGTTTTACCAGGATTTTGGTGTGGCTATTGCTTCCTGAACCTCAAAGATACTGATTTTTTATTGTATTTGAGAAATTCACTCTTGTAAGAATGATGTTTTTCTGATTTGAGATTTCCTTAACATTTCATTGGCTATTATGTAGGAAAAAGTGAATGCTAATGTAAATGTTTAGTGTCTGTTTATTTACAGACATTTATTTATTTTGATGTTTTGGATTCTTAATTAGGAAGGAAATCTTAAAAGTACTTATGATAGATTGTGTGAATGGCTAACAAGTCGATATCAGCTGGAAAGAAAAAGTATATAGACAACTTGATGCCTATAGTGCGAATTCCTGTTTTTATGCAGATTTTTTTATCTCTGCTTTCATATGCTGTCTTATTTCTTTAAATAAATTCTAACTTGCTAAGTACAAGAAAATTAACATTCTCATTAATGTGTGTTGAGAAAAAAATAAGCCAGCTGAGGGATTAGAATCTGTTTGGAAACGAGCTGAAAAAAAACCCTAAAAACACATATAAGTTTATGTGCAGGAAAAAAGTGTTAACTGAAAATTATATTGATATACATAGGAGGAATCCAAATTCATCTGGACTGGAAAATTATGTAATTGCTACCCTTTATGTTGCAGGGCTTGACACATAAAATGATAGAACCCTCAAGGTCTTTCAGGTAGGTTTTCAGTTACTCTGGAACCAGAGCTGCTATGCACTGCACTGTCCTTATGCCAGCAAAAGAAGCTTCACCCTCTGGCTGGAAACATTTTTCTCATGGGATCATGTGTTCTTGTTTCAAGGTTTTCTTGGCAGATAATCCCCTGTCCTATACCCTAATATAAATTAGTTTAACTCTATTTAACTAAGTTTAATTGATTAAAGTAAGAGTCATGTTTGTTCTCAGTGCATATTCCATGCTAAAGGAGGAGCCTCTATCCTATTTCACAAGTTTTAAACTTCCTCCCACTGATAACTCTATTACAATAAGCAGAAAACAGAACCCCCTCCAAGCTTAATTACACAGATGCAACTGTTTATGAGAGTAGGATTCCCTCCCCTACAGTTATGATATTTAGAAATTTTCTTTTTAATATCCTGCCAAATTTCCTGAACTGTTTCCAAACTGAGCTGGACTGTCATCCAAATAGCCTGAGGAAACATTGGATTTTGTTTCTATGTATAAAGGACCAGACCAAGTTGTCAGAAGTTCTTGGTCTTCTTCTTATCCTTTCCACAGATGCTGGGAAGTAACAAGGCTTTTTGTAGAGTCAAAATGGGTGTTACATTTAGACTGTAATGTTGAATAAGTAAAAGAACAACCACTGCTTCTCTGTCTGTGAAACTGGGGCAAGTAAAGCCCATTTCAAGGCTAATAGCAAGCTATTAATTAGTGTTTGTAGAGTCACTTTGAGTTCTTTATAAGGAAGATTTTTTTAAATGAAATGATTGACTGGGATTCTCTTAGTCACCCTTTTTATTTCTCACACACAATTTTCATTTTTATACCTAGGAAATGGAGGGTTCTGGAGTGTGATTAGATGAGTTATATCTTCGTGGAGAAAATAGGAGGGCCTGACATTAGGCAAATCAATCCTTACAAGCACCTCAGTAAAGCAGCAGTGCAGTAGGAGGCTACCTGGATCTTTGCAGAACCAACAGAGTCATTTTGCAGAAGGCTGGTGGATTGGTTTGATGCCTGAGATTTAACTTTTGCATCTGACTGCAGTGGTTTTTTTTTTGTGTGTGGTAGTTGTCATTCTTTCCACAAGAGTAGCTTTTGGCTACATGTACCTCTGTTATTAAGTCTTCAGTTATGGCTTGATGGCAGTGGACAGAACAATTTCTTAGCAGAAAATTCTTAGCAAGCGCACAAGTGACTGCTCAGCAAAGCATTGTAATTAAAGCAGTGATGGTATACAATCTACTAAATTACTTCAGACTGTCAAGGTGGTAAAGCAAATGCCAGCACAGAGTAATAAGCTGAGCAGTAAACTCATAAAATAGTAATTCTTTGTTCTGACATGGATCATTTAAATCTCTTTTTCTCCTAATTCAATACCTGGAGAGAATCCCATAAATATTTCGGGTAAACATAAAAATGTTTCTTTAATATAAAACTATTGGAGCCTTTTGCAGAAGGCAGCAACTGATAGTTGTTCAGTTCTGCATTCCTACTGATGCTGATTACTAGCAGTGGGGTAGTGTTAACCCTAACACATTGGGTTCTGTTGTGTGAATGTGGGAGATATGTGTGTTCAACTATTACAAATTTCTATTGCACTGGGGTCAGTGTTTTCTGTTGGCTATGCGTTCTGTTTTTTCCTTACTTTCAAACATATCATCCTAAAAGTGTCTCTATATATACACTATAATTTCATCCATCTTTTACAGGGCTATAACTTTACTATTCTAATTTCTTGTGTATATAATGAGGGGTTTTTTTTGGTGTGTGTGTGTTTTTTTTTTTTTTTCAGAGAACATTGTAGGAATAAAATAAGTCTTGTAGGCTTCATTTTCATGCCAGTGTGTTTGATCACTGTCCATCTGTCAATACTCATTTTCAATATGTTCAATAGAGTAGAAGGCAATGGCTAAAGTGACTGGGTCACAATCTCTGCCATTCACAAGTATGAACATGTACTGAAGATTTTTAATTTGTTTTAAACTGAGGGTGAGTGTGGAGGAGAAAAAATGAAACTGTACTTCTCCCTCAGGATATCCATTTGGTTTCCCATATATTTTTGTACTTTATTTGTACTTTATTACTTATATTTGAACTTCTGGACATTGGACTTTTGCCTTTTAAGACTATTTAAAGGTAATGTTTTCAGCATTTTTTCCATATAATTAAGGACCCTGGTATCCTCTTGGGTGACATGTAGGTTTGAAAGAAGAAGCAATTAGTTAACAAATTGATGAGCTCTTCACTCTCCTTAAGTTTTTGAAAGGTCCTGGAATTGTGACAGGAGTTCTGTCCCAAATGTAAGTGTCTAAAAATTACTTATCTGATTCTTATTCTAGGATATTCTCACAGTAAAATCTACAAACACCTCCACCGTATTTTAAGGCTAGATGTGGAATTAATCAGTTCAGATAACTGTAAATCTCCAGAGATTTGGGGTAAGATTCATATCTTCTAAAGTAGGCATATAAAACAGATGAATCCACCTTAGGAGAAAAGAAATATGCCCTAGTGCAAGAAAAAAAATACTGTTTCTTGGCATTCACTATCCAGGGGCTTAGATGATTAGCTTAGACGATTAGCTTAGACTGGAAATCTAGCTTGAAAATGCATTAAATTGATTGATACTTGCAACACAGACTGATTGTAAACAACCAGCTCTGCGTAACTGGTTTGCATAAAGGATGTGAGTCCATGGAATTCAAAAGAACTGTGTGAATTTACAACAGTGCTTACTCTTTCACTGGCATAAATAAGTTCAAGTTTATAGGACTGAAAGCAGCCATGCTGCTTTACAAGTGCTAAGAGGTTGATGTTGTACGTGTATTGAAAATTTTGGTTAAACTATTTTAGAAAAGTTTAAATAAGCTTGCTGTGCCATTTGTCCAGCCATTCTCTGATGTAATTCTCTGAATGCCGGAAACCTTGAGCTGCGTCATCAGCAAATGTTGCTTAAAATATGTAAATGCATACTGAATTAATTAAGTTTACACTAAGGTATAAAACACCCCACAGACAGACACATAGATTCCTGAATTCTGGAATTAACATGGGTTTCTGCTGTCACTCTATTGTTGAAACCTAAATGACCCAGTACTTTGGTCCCTCTGTAGCTGATAAAGGTGATATGAGCCAAATGTTCAGCAAGGACTGACTGATGACATTGGCCTCTGCCCCTATTCACCATTATCTCCCCTCTTCTGTACTCTTATTCCTTTTTCCCCCCAACTTTTCCTGCAGCACACGTGGGTCAGGCTGTCTGCCTCCAACAAAGGTACTGCCTTCCAGTAAAAGACAACTCTGGAAAAAACTGCTGCACATTACAGCATTTCAGTTTAGGTTTCTTATTTTATTTCTGGTATTTTCTGGACATTTCGTTCATAGGCAACATGTAATAAATTCAAAAGATATTTGGCATACTGCTCTTACTGTTCATGCACAGACCACCTGTGTGGTGTGTACTCAGTATGTCTGAGACCTTGGACTCCTTGGGTATCCTGTAAAGTTCATGTGCACATGAACAATAAACTTTATCCCAGTTGGTCTGGCAGCATATTCAGAGTCACTGCCCTTGACTCTACTGCCCCATTTTTCTAGAAGGCCCAATCCTCAGATGCAAGTGTGTATTTACTGCATTATACGAAAATTCTCTCTCCTACCTCCTGGTAACCCCAGTGGAAAGTAAAAGCCTTCCTTCTTGATTTCTTGATTTTATAAATGGCCCCCAATATCTTCCTTTTCATTTTTTTGGCTGACAACTGCTTCTCATCTTACTATAATTACCTTTTATCATGCTCCATTCATTTGAAAGTCAACTAAAGTTTTGATTAGGATGCATTAAAGCTACTCTTCCCCTCAGCAGGATAAATAAAAAAGAGAATATTAAACCTGCAATCTGATTGTGGAGTCCCTGCATTTTCCTTTTGTTTGAAAAGCAGAACATACAGATATTTATTCTGGGAACAAGTTTTCTGGGACTACTGCTGTTGCACTGACAGTTACAGCAACTTTGCTGAAGACAACTCTAGCATGAGCAGGAGGATTGAAATAAAGAGCTTTAGGAAAGCTTAGTTAGATCTCTCTGTTATACTCAGTTGTGATCTGTGTCATGCCAGACCTGCTTCTTTTCAATCTATGGCATAATAAGCTTGTCTTTAACCTGTATTTTAAATAATAGATCCTAAATATGTCCTTTTTTTTCTTTTGAAATTGGATAAATTCATTTATACAAAGTAGAGTTTACTTTTGTTGTTCCAAAGGTATGTGTGACTCTATTCAGCTTACACTAAATTGAATAAATGACATTTAAACATGAGCAAAACTGGTGCCTTAAAATATTAGAGCACAAAGTTTGTCTACTTTATTCTATGTGATGTCATCCATGACAGGACTAATGTTCCTTGGGCTATCTTCCCCTTCCCCTTCCCCTTCCCCTTCCCCTTCCCCTTCCCTTTTCTTCCCTCTATTTTCTTGTCTTCCCTCTTTTTGTTCTTTTCTTGTCTTCTCTTTTTCTATTTTTTTTTTTGTATTGTATTAGCTGAAATCCTGTCTATACATTAAAAAACCTCCTTTTTTAGAATTTGGACAATGCATCTTGAAATGTACTGTGCAGTGATTAATATGTACACCATACATATATGTGCCAAGCCTAGAAAACTTCACAGTGTATGCACAAAAAATCCATACACTGGTTTTTAGTAGGATAATTTTTTTCAGTGTGTTTATAGATTCTTCCATATGTTTAAAAATATTTTCACATACAAACTGGTCACGACAATTCAGCTTCCTAGTTGTGATATGATAATATTTATTTGTATTTTAAATAAATGAATTCTTTAATTTAAAGGTAATTTTTATTGGATATCTTTACTAATCAAATTGTTAACTGTTTGTTAATAGCATCTTTTCTTTGAATCTTTTCAAACTTAACGTTGTTCACCCAAACCAGCTTCATGTAATTTAGCAACCTGGACTATGTTCAGTCCTATAAAACCTCCCTGACAGACCCATAAAAATATAATAGATCATCTACAGGGTGAACACCTCTGCTGTTACACTGTTGACAGCTAAAAGTGATTACATACATTTCATTGCAATGGTATTAGTAGTGACCTGCAGGAGATACATTTTCTCCCAACACTCTGTGAAGCCTGATGAAAAGTCATTAATATGGTTGATGGTCTGACTGCTGTAGATACACAAACATATATACTGTTTGAGTGATGAAAACGTTAAACTAAATCTTTAGGTAGTATATAACAATATCCAGTACTTCTGTAGGAGAAAAAATGGCCAGTGATGTTGGACCTGTGCTGTCTTTTGACACATCAATAATTTTTGTCCCTTATAAATTATCCATGTGAACTATATCTTTAAATGAATGAAGGATCCCAGTTATGAAGCAGAACTTTCCCCACTGTTGTCCTCACTGAGCAAACGGAGAGCTGAGAAATATCTTTGATTGCTTTGTCCACCTGTAGAGACAAAAAGTCTGTTGCACAAATCTGTTGTAACTGTTCTCTCCTACCTTGTCCTTTGGGCACCCAAATTCTTCAGAGAATTAACTCATGGCTGGTAGGAATAATCCACCTTGATTTTCTGGAATGCAGGGAAAATCGCCCTTTACTATTGAATGCAGATTTACACTGAGCATAACACCACCACCTGCTTTGTACAGTGCAGGAATTCTCCTGACAAATCCCAAACACACAAAAGCAGGCAACAGGTGGAGATGGCACAACAGTGATTAAACAAAAGGCAATTAAAAGGCAGCATTGGTCAGAATGATAAATAGCTGTCACTATAAACCATCTGCTGAAACAGTATAAAGAAATCTGGAGTCATAATACTGGAGGAAGTATTTGTCTCATTTGTGTGGTGTGCCAGGCCACTCAATATCATCTGAAACTTGGGCATCCTCCCCAGTAAACAGGAAAGTTAGGATATTATTTTAGGTTTTGTGATTTGACAATATAGCCCAGACCTCACTCTCACTGGTGGGTGTTCCTGTCTGATCATTGAATATCTGAAACCAAAAAATCCTGCAGAGATGTTACACCTGTGTGAAGTGTGGAGGTGGTATAATTTTATTGGCATCCATTAACTCATGAAATAAGGATGGAATGGTATTAATTTTTTTCTTTTTCTTTCTCCCCTCTCCTTCCCCTGCCCACCACCTGCATAGATTTTACTGCTAAATTTGAACAGCTTGTGGTTAAATCATATAGCTGACAAAATTAAACAGGGCAGCTAATTTTTGTAAATGTCCAGCTATTAGATCACTGCTATAATTTTAAAAAGTGAAGAAGTAAAGTTTTATCTGAAGTAATAACAATAATAAGAAGCCCGAATGTAAAGCAGAAATTTTCTGAACTTTAGTCATTCAAGGATGGTTTGTTAGTCTGAGCTTGGGAGCTGTGCAAGACAAAAAAGGCATTAACAACGGACTTGGAGAATTGCATCCCGAGTAGCACAGGAAAAGGTTCTGCCTGGGATATCTGGGTTTAAAGCACTTGTGTAATATACAAATTTCTCTCAGGGTCTTCCATCCAGAGAAAGCCATAGCTGAAGAACTTGTTTTAAAGATGTTTCAAAATTGAGTGTTTAAGGAAACTATTCTTTGAGGCTCTTCAGTAAGATGAATTGTTTCTGAGCTGATGATCATGACAAAGGGTGATCATTTTGGTCTTTGGGTTTCTCAGTGCTTTCATTTCAAAATTTAAAACACATTTTAAATTACTTAATATTAAAAAGCAATGCAAAATATAGATATATGAAACTGTGTAAGTGTCCCATAACTAACTACTTAGTCCTTTTAGAATTCAACTTTTCTCCTTTTTTAATGGAAGAAACTAATTACAATATCCACAAGCAAGTGGATCCACAAGAAAGTTGCCCAACTTTCTTTTTATTTTCCTTTCCCTGTATATTCTGAACTTTATTTCTGCAACCAAATACAACGTATGCCTTGAAACTTTTCAGCATTGTAGCCTCCTAATTCAGAGTAATTTTTTTTTAAGATTTGGAAGGTTCAAACGGTACAGATACAAGTTTTAATATAATTTGACCTTCTAGAACCTGAACCAGAGATATCTGAAATATAGTAGATTTTCTGAATACAGAGGAGAAGCTGAGTAAAACAATAGACATAGTTTTTGTTTTAAAAATAGATTCAGTATCATCAGTTAAATATCTTTTATTTTTTTCTGCAAATGTGCATTGAGGTGCCCATTTGAAGCACAAATCCAGATTTAAAATACAAATCTGTAGTTCTGGGACCAATGCATGTGCAAACCATTTGTTTCCATCTAGGAGCTCCATTTTTGAGGTAAGGAATGTGCAGTCCTTCACAGACAAGAATCATGGTTGCTATCCAGGAGCCCATATTGCAAAGAAAGTGGGCAGGGCAATAGAATTAGCTCTGCATATGTTTATTAGAGATAATGAATATGCTGTTCTGACAGCAGATGAGAAGATGGAACTTCTAGGAAAATTATGCATCCCTAACATTGTGGGTTGTGAGAAAGCCAGGTCTCATTACTTGCTCCAATTCATGTGAGGTTTTGTTCTCTGTGCTTCTCCTTTCTCAAGAAGCTTTTCCTTTTGGTCTTGTACAGTGAAAGCTGATACATGAACTTGATCCTGTCCCTAAAAAAGCTGTTATCTATCCCATGGCTGTCTGAAGTGTGACTTAGGTACAGTACAGTCAAGGAGAATATCAGAATGATGAAATCATGGAACAGCTTTGGTTGAAAGGCACCTTAAAGATCATCTACTTCCAACACCCATGGCATGGACAGGGACACCTTTCACTAGACCAGGTTGCTCAAAGCCCTGCCTGCCTTGGCTGAGGATGAGGGGATGAGGCATCTGCAGCTTCTGGGGGCAACCTGTTCCAGACACTCACAGTAAATACCTTCAATACCTTTATTCAGATATTCAGAAAACTTTATAAGCAAACATCCAAACTACATTTTTTTTTCCTGTGGAAAGACATCCATCTTTTGAGATTATTAGTTAACTGTGTAATGAAAAACAAAATCTTTTGTTTTTCACATGAAATTTTAACATACAAAGCAATTTGTATGTAATTTCACCCCACTGCATGATAGATTATCAATTCCAGTTTCCACTTACAGATTTTATTTTCCAATCCCCACCTTTTTCTTTTAATCTTGTTCAGTGTTTTTAATGCAGTTACTGCAAGTCAGGCTTTTAAAAACATAAATTATCAGACATGATTGCTTTCAACCACATTATCAGCAAATGGTTAGAGTGCAATCAAACTAAGTGCTCCTTCCTGTTGCACACATGCACTCACACATGCACCTGACAAATGAAATCACACTCCAATGCACTCAGCTAAAGCAGCAGATGAAACCTTTTTTCTGCTATTCCCTTGTGGCAATGGAAGTACGATGGTGTCCCTGTGTGATGGGACCATTCCTTTCCCTGCAGCTCTTTCTTTCCTTTGCATGGTTGGGTTGTCAGTCCCACTCAGGGGACTGAACAACACTTTAGAGGGATCGTGTTTCCCTCCCACAGCAGCTGCTGCTGTGCTTTCCCCCCTTCACCTTCTGTATTCAGTGGTCCATTCCTTAGTGAAAAAAATCAGACACCCCAACGCCCTCGGCCATGCTACTGTGTAAGAGTGGACACAAATCAAAGGATTTTGAATCTCTCTGAGCACCAGACTGTGATCTCAATGCAGGACACCTCCAGGCAGTGGTGGGAGCTGGTAAAAGTTGTTTAGTTGGGAAGCTGATTTTCCATGCAGTGTCACTGCTATTATAGTCTGCTATATTGCAGGAATATGGAAGAAGAGAGGAAAGGGACAAGGTACCTCTGTGTGTGGGAAATCAGCATCCCATACAATACTCCAATTCTGACAGAATGCTTCAATTTAAAAAAAATGACCATATTTCAGGGACAGGCTGGTTTTATTCACTGAGACGGAGCAGTGTCAGGCAAGTGGTTTGGAGCCATTTGCAGTGATCTCAGTTGCATATTTTTCTTGATGATGGTGTTGATTTGATCACTGGGAAGTCTGTAGTAAAAAGGGATATGACATCCACAAAAGTATTGAAGTATGCTTCATTAAAGGCTGTAATGCTTACGCCCCAGCATAGCCTGGTCCTT
The DNA here is from genome assembly GCA_016584745.2 of Phylloscopus trochilus trochilus. Classification (NCBI taxonomy): domain Eukaryota; kingdom Metazoa; phylum Chordata; class Aves; order Passeriformes; family Phylloscopidae; genus Phylloscopus; species Phylloscopus trochilus. The sequence continues at coordinate 20,350,188 of WQNJ02000016.1, read as the reverse complement.
TTTTTCTTTAAATCCTGACCCTAGCTAGTCTAAATCTTTGAATTCTTTCTACCTTCTCACTTGGTGTCATGTGTTCAACTCTGTTGTATTCCTCTGGGGAAATGTTTTTTCCCCAGAACCCCCTAAAGCTGTAACCTTTTAGTTTAACCCTACCTTTCCCTTATCTCTGACCGATGGCTCTGTGCCAGCTATCTGTCCCGAGACAGAGACTAGATAAAAAACCCTGCTCTTCCTTGTTCGCCCTCTTTGTCTTGGGACCCCTTCGAGAGCAAAGCCTTGGAACATTCCCCTGAGGTAAGAGCCTCTTTTGAATCTTTCACCCTATCTCCTGAAGTATATCCCCCCAAAGCTCCCCAGAAACTGAGCTAGCACAGAAGCCCAGAGGGGCAGGCAGGGGGGTGGTGCTTCACACCTCCATCTGCACTCTTCTATGAATATATCTTCCTTTACTTCAGCCTTTCCCATTTCTGAGAGTGCTTGACAGTTGCTTCCCCAAGTACTGCTTAATCTTCTGCACAATTTTCTGTCTAAAGTGTGTCACTTCTAAATTGTTAGGTGCATGGAAGTCAGGCACTGAGAGGCATGAAATGGTATTCAAAACTGAAGTTTACAATCCAGCTGTACATCCTTTGTGCTAAGGTGTCTTGTATGGAAATGACAGTTCAAGATACATCAAGCATTTCTCAATCAGAATGAGCTTGCTTCTGTTGCTTCTCAGGGAAAATTTTGCTTACTGATATAGTAAGCAAAGCAGTACAACAGTTGAAGCTTTTCAATTACAAATTCATAAATCTTGCAGGGACAAAAAATTCTTACTTCCAAAAATTTTCCTGTCTTATTTCATTTACCAGTGTAGCAGCTGCTATTTTTTTTCCCCACAACCTCTTATACCTAAAACTATTACTCTTCTAACAGATGATTAATTTAATTTCATAGTCAATAGATCAATGGAATGATATACATTTTTTTCAATTCAGAAATAGTTTTACACCACTCAAGATACGCTTGCTGAAGTCTAACCAGTTTCTCAAAGAAATAGTTAAAGAAGTAAAACCTGTGGAAAAAGGTCTCCAATATATATCCTGTCATTGTTTCACTGAATTGAAATCTGTCCGAAGGAATCTAAATTCATGACTTTATTTCCATTTTTTACTTAGTAACACAGAAAATTGGACTTGCCAGATGCTGTGCAAGGAAGATAACTGTGTAATATTCAAAATGTTGAGTCCCATGTTGATGCCCAACCACAAAGCCAAAGCTTTGCATCTGTTCAATGGCCTAATTGAAATTCAAGTTGCACTGCCAAAAATTACTCAAAAAATGTTAAGCTTTATCCATCTTTACCAGGGAACTATAAATGAATATATATCATGATTTTTTTCTTGAGCTGGGATACACTGGACAGTTTTTCTCGCAAAATTTGCTTTCTGGAAACATTTTGAAAATATCAGTGTTATGAAAGCATGCTGAAAACAGGGCTTTATGCTACTTTCTTTTAAACTTAGCCCATGGAAGAGCAAGTCTGTACTAATCAATCAATCTGAGTTGATACAATGGTGTATTTTAGAAAAGTAACATGGTATGGGTAGGAGGAGTGAATGCAAATATTAGGTGTGAGGAGCACTCCAAACTTTTTGTTTTGAGGAGAGCTTTGTCCCAAAACTGATGATGCTAAAAGGCAATGAAAAAATTTCAGGTTGGCTTAAGCTGACCATTATCTAAACAATAACCAAGGGACTAACAATAAAACTTTCAGGAAAAGAGTTAGCTTGCAAAGCAGTACAGAAGAAACATGAAGATCTCTAACAAGGGAGGGACCCCAGGGAGCAAGACGAGGTGGGCAGGCACTGCCTACGCTATGTCAGTCAGGGAGTGCCTTTTCTATTGCTGATTCTTATCCTGAATGTAGAGTTCTCTCATTGGTTAATTACATCTTTTGTAAATCAATAAACTGCTTCCATCCTGATTTCATTTAAACCATGCAAGTTAAGCTGTTTTTCCCATGACAAAGAACCAGTTCTACTGTAGGAACAGAATCTTTGATACTGGAAAACCTGATCTACAGGGCTGGGCTAGCTGCATTGATATGTCAGTGACTGGTCATCAAATCTGTTTTCAATGCTTCTGGCAACTCAGTCCCTGTGATCACAGAAATGTGGCTCAGTAGAAAAACTCAGCTAACATTTTTGTTCCTTTCCCATCCCCAAAGGCAGTGAAAGATATCCTGGGTTTCCCTGAGCAAACCCAGTGATTGAATACCTGCCAAAAAAAGACATTTAATCTGACATGGCAGCGGAGATGCAAAATATACAAAAAAGAAAGACAACAATGCTGAGTTATGCTGGGGTGCCCACATATTTATAGCTGTGAAATGTGCTGGCTTGACAAAGGCACAAAGGCAGCCAAGTGTACTCTAACAAAATTGCAGCGTTGGCAACTGTGTCCAGGGACAATAGGTACCAGTAAAAGTTCCTCATGTGGAAATCATGGCTCTAGCACCTTGATATTTCCTTTCATTCTTTTTCTGATCTTTCACATTTTTCTACTGTCTTATCCAACTACAATTTATTTTTGTAACTCCCTGGCAGAACAGGAGACTACATTTAAATGCCGTGTCCATTAAAAAGTGCACAAATGTTTATTGATGCTATATGTGCTCTGTGTTGAATCTATGCAACAGCAGTCAAAAAATACTGTAAGAAGCTGTAACAGAACTAATCTGAAGTCAAAAACCTCCTCTTCAGAGACTATTTTGTCTGAATCCTCTTTGATGTAAATTATGTTTTGTAACTATGGATTTTTAGGGGGCTGAAAATTTGCGTTTGTTCTTAATTCAAGAGCAAAATAGCCATCTTCTCTGTGGACATGAAAACATGTTATACATTATTCTCTGTATTGAACGAAACCCAGACTATGAGGAGTTTTCTTTTGTATTAATTTCCCATGGGTTGTAAACATGTTCTAGTTGTCTGCTTGTGCCACACTCATCTTTTCTTCCTTTCAATTGCATCATATCAAGTTTTATTGTCTGTCTCGTTTTTATTTTTTTTCAGCCAGAATAATTTAATGTATTCCTTTTTCTTTTTTCCTTTTCCCCCCTACTATTATTTCCATCTCTCCAGCTTACTGTTGCAGCTGAGGATCCCCATAAAATCATTTTATAGATGCATTATGTGAACTGTGGGGGCTGTATGCTCAACTCTGGAATCTGTGACCTATGCCATAAATATAGCACTTGGTTAAATGGTGAACCTCTTTGTGATGCTAAACTAAAGATGCCAAAAGTTTAGATGGATTCAAAAAATCAATATGATAAATGAGTGGAGAAAAAAAATCCATCAAAGGTAGTTGAACAGAAGAGTATTAAATTTGGGGTAGGAGCCTCCTAAACTGCAGAATGGAGTTATCTAAGAGATTGTTGCTTGAAATATATTACTGAATGCCTGTCTATTTCTTATACTCCTCTTTAAACATCCATTGCTAATTATTTTTGAACATGAGATAGCAGGCTGAGTGCTTGACTTGTTATGGTATGGCTTATATATAATAATAATATATAATCTTCTATAGACACTTATGTAGTGTCTATAGAAGTAGACACATAAATAGACACTTATGAAGTCAGATTGCAAAAGTGAATTAAAGCTCACCCATGGACTAAGAAGAGCGTGGACTCATTTGTTCACTGTCAGGTTCTAATTATATTTTCCATTCTTTCTTAAGTGTAGAACTGCTCTAGAGGAACATCTTGGGGGAAAAAAACTAACACTGCATTTCTTTATCATCAGCACATGCATTAAAAATGAATTTGTATCTTTTAAATTATATTTTGCATGGCGACTACGCATATGAACAGTACTCAGAGTTGGCTGGTGCAGTCATCAATGGTTTCACTGCTGGTAGGGTACTGACCTGAGCACAAAAATAATGCTCTCACTTGCATTTTAATGTACTTTTGAATGTAAAGATTACTTATTATATTTCCATGTTGATCCTTTGTTCTCTAAGGACATATGCTGGATACCCATACAAATTTTGCTATTACCTGTTTTGATTTTATCTAGGTCTATTAAGAGCCATGATGGGCTTTAAAGACCTTGGAATATCCACTGTCTTCTTTATGTTATCAAACTAAATGAGAAATAATCCCTGACTGTAGTTGCATGAAGAATGAAATATCTTAAAACAAATATAGATTTCTTTCTTATTTTGTCTCATGTTGGCTGATCTTTCCTGGAACACAGACCAGCTTAGCAGAGATGTGTTTTCTCTTCCAGTGGATCTAATTTTTTGGTTACTGTTTGGTTTTTTTAAGCCATAACTAAGACACAGTCAACACAAATGTAGGACAGTCTCAGAAATGTAATGTAAAATATAGTAAAACTCAAGAATAGTAAGCAGTGTGGCTTAATACCCTTTGCTAAGGTGCACATGGAGTCAAGTAAGGCTTATGGTAAAACACTGACATTACTGAAACAATGTTGTCTCTAAAACTTCAGTATCTTTCATTCTTTCATCTATAGGAGTTTAAGCTATATAGATGGACATTACATGGATAATGTTTTTCAGAGTTCATGAGCTTTATTCTTTTACTTCTGTAAAATATAACTTATCCTCCTGAAACCAATCTGCTTCATCTATATTTGCAGCTGTCAGAGATCAGAATCTGGCTCTACCTTCTTACAAGAGCTATTAAGTCAAAGGCAGGTTTTGTTCCAGAGCAGCTGCTGAAAGGGCAGTGGAGCTTCTCAGGATAGAAAAAGAGAGAAAAAAAAATCGAAATTGTCAGGAAAATAGAAATTAGTAAAATCCTGAAGAATACTAAGTTGACTGGCTCTTGCCATGACATGTTTTCAGTGCATTGTGAGTCAAATCCCATGAGCAGTTGTTAGTTGAACAATTTTAACTGGAAAGAAACTATTACTGTTTGAAAACTATTTGTCCTTTCTTTAAGAAATAACTTACCTGTGGAAAGTGCACTTTATATGTACACTCTCTCCCACATGCAAATTCTCTGTTATGGATTTCATACTGGTTTGAAGAGTTCATTGAAATAGTTGATTTCCCCAAATCTTTCAGAAATTCGCTTCTGCAGAATCCAACAGATCAAAGGAGTTAGGGCTGAGCACGAGCACTCAGCCGTGATGTCAGGAGCTCAGGTCTCCCCGGCAGGAAAGGCTGATGCTGCAAGCTCACAGTCTGAACTGCCTTTTTCAGCTGAGAGGAAATCTGTGGCAGATGCTCACTGCAGCTGTAGTTTTATTGATAGTAATGATATTTCTGTTTTCAAATGATGGAAAATATGTATGGATTTCAGATTTGTTTGCCTTTGGGTCAGAGGTCTTTTCACACCTTTCATAAATGATGGAAAAATACAAATTATCTTGTCTAAAAAATTAGGCCTACAGATTATCTGCAATGTTTGAGTAACAAATTCATTCTTACCAGAACTTGGTACTGAAATATTCTACACAAACATTTTATGTTTATGAGTTAAATAACACTGTAGTTCTCACTATTCATTTCATATTTACAGAACTGTAAATTATCTGATTACAACAATAAAGCATAGCTACTATGGTATTTAGCTGTCATGCCTAATAGTATGACATTGTTACTGAAACAATATAAATATTCCCAGTTGATACAATATAATTTTTTATTCCAAATATCAATATAAACATGTAATTTCCTTGAAAAAGGAAAAAGAAATGATTATAACATCACTTTAGGGGCTGAAGTTTGTAGCATAGTTAAATTAAATTACTTAATCTTGTGAGGCAGCAGTTAAGCAAGATCCTCGAGTTTAAACTCTATTGTCTGAAACCCAGCAATATGCACACAACACTCTCTCTATTTTACTCTTCCATACACCCAGCCATTCTTTTGTTTCCACTTTCTTTACAGTGTACTAAATAGTGTCCGATTCACAAAGATATAAAAAGAAATTATTCTGGATAAAGGAACAAAAAAAGCAAAAGGAAGATTCTTACAACAGAATTATCTCAAAAGCTTTTTAATCCCACTGATATTACTTTTTCTGGGTGTTTGTCTAGCCTGTCTCTGTAGCCTTCCTATGCTGGAGATTCCCATCACCTTCTAAGCCTGTTCCAATGCTTCATTATTTTTGATGTTTTAAGTTTTTATCATGCCTGTATTTCTGTATTTCAATCTACTTCAATTATTACTATTATTTTATTTTTTTTGTGTTGAAAACTCAACACAAAATTTCAACTCAATTTATTTAGACAACAAATTGCACAGAAGAAGGTTACTATGTCTCCTCTCTGTCCTGTAGGAAATTTGTTATAGAGGGGGCAAAACAAATTTGTGGCAAAACACAGCTACCAAAGAGAAAAACTGTTCTCAAAAAGGTAAAAATGTGTTAATGATGAAAATGTTAAAAAAGACAAGACTTAGATCACTGTGGTCTGTAATGACAGTGAAAATCATCTGAAAATATTTATTGGTTCTACTGCTACATTAAAATGCTAAAAATCTAGTTTTAAGACAGTTGAATAATATGCATAATTCCTAAAACTTTACAGTTTCAAAGAGGTGGAATATTGCAATGTTTATCTTTGTAAGTGAGGAATAATATTTTTAAAGAAAGTGTAAAGTGATAGATTTACACAGGAGTGTAAATGAATTCAGATTCGCTTGCATTATTTGAGAATCATTCCTTCTGTGGCTAAATTCAGAATAAAAACTGGTCCACAAACCATTACAATCTACCTTTATACTAACCATTAAAATACTAGCTTTATTTATTTGATTATTTGTTATTAAATTAATATTTTAATGCATAACCCTATCATCATGACAGATATTTGGAACTTTGAGGGTGGACTCAAATGAATCCCATACAGTATAATTCTAATTTTATACTGGGGAAAATAAAAGGAAAAACTGGATTCTTAACACCATGATATAATATCATATCATGTGCTTGAATGATTCCTTTTCAGAAATAATATCCAAAAATTTACAAAGGCATGATAAACTGATATAATAACACCAAAAATTTTCAGTTTTAAGGTAATAACACCAGCAGAACAACAACAAAAAATTGTAGTTGAAATATAGCCAACTTGACCTCAGTGCTTTAGCTTTGAAACTTAATTTAGATGAGAAATTAAGTGAAATGGAGTAATCTTGCTGTAATTTACACAAAGAGAAAGACATTGTGAATCTGAACTTCCAGTTCCTCAGATGTGTTTTGGTTTCAGTTGGTGCTGAGATGCTGAACCATTCCAGTGCAGTCTGACACTATTACTGGAAGGATTCCTTCGATTAAGAGTCCCTCAGGTCACAGCCTGTTCCACTGCAATACAGCACTGCTGCTGTTCAACTCAAGCCTTTTTCAACAGCAGCTCTTGCATTAGGAACAAAACCTCACCAGCTGCAAGAGTCAGTCTCTCAGAAGTCTTCAATCACATTATAACTAGATTGGAGAAGAAAAGGGTGAAAAAGTGATAGAATTTGCTGTCAAGAAGTAGCTGAATACTGTTCCACTTGAAACAATACGAATTATTCTTATTTACCATTAGAGGGCATACATACTGTATAAAATACCTGATTAAACAGAATTCCAGTTTACTAGGCAAAAGGTTAATACTTCTGTCACATAATAGGTACACAGTAAAGTCTCCTAATAGTAGTTGTTTCCACTCAAAGTTGTTATGTCTCAAGAATCTCAGACTCTCTAAATTGAATACTGTTGGATGACAGGACAAATAAGTCAGTGCTGCCAAAAGTTCAGTGGCTGTTAACTCTGGAGCACTGCCGTGTTTTCAGCTCTTTCACATTTGCCCAGTTCAACAAGGATTTGCCATTACTTAAAGTTCTGTAACAGACTCACAATATTCTCCATCCCTTTCTGGTTGGTGTCTGAGCAAAGGAATAAAAAAAAAATAATTTTGTGCATCAGCAGCCCATAACAAATAAATTAAATGACTACCTGAAAAATAAAAAATAAAAAATAAAAATGCCTGAAATTCTTCCCTCCACTGAGAGTACTGTTCTAAATTTGTAAGTACTCTTAGACAGTCTGTCATACCAATGTAGTAGTTACTGTGACAAGGTGACCTGCTAAGCACAAGGAGGATACTGCTCTGAGATGAGTGAGGACTTGACATCTATTTTGTGGTCATCATATTGTAAGGTGTATACTGCCATGGTTTATGCTATGAGACATTCCTCCTGGCTGAGTCAGAAAGGAGGGAATACAGCTCGAGGCTGCAGTGGAGAAAAGGATGTCGTACTAGCAGGGCGTGGTAGGATCATTCTTTTTACTCTGAAAGCCTTTGTGCCAGGTGTATTTAGTATGTGTGTATATATATATATATAAATAAATATACCTCAGTTAATGAAATATATATTTCATTTTATATTTTGGCACACTAATCAGCGTGTTTTGGCTCACTGGACTGAGAAATAGTCAGTGTTGTGCTTCAAATGTAGGAAGCACTTGGTTAAGAAGTGGAAAAAGAGTACAGCTAAAGATTTCTTCCTTAAATATATGGAGACATAATTTAAGCCAGGAGGAGACCTAGTTTAGACAAAAACTTAATAGTGGCAGCTTGTTTACAAAAAAGACCTCCACTGAATTTGTGGAGGATCTGTGGAGTGTAATGAAAGAACTTTTGGAGGATAAATATAAATATATTCTCTCTCATGACATTATTCTCTCCTGCTTCTTAGCTGGTGGTCAGGTCATCCTGACTCATCAGATAATATCTTACTAGTAGATAACTGATGCACAAAATGTCAAGATGTCTTAAAGTTGTCTCTAAGTGAAACTGTTTCTTCCCTTACTTATGCTGGAATGGAATTTGTTGAAAGTTGAGGCAGCATATGAGCACATCCTCACAGAGATGCATACAGCAAGCTAGATGATTTACTGATATTAAAGGAAATGGCTAGGGTGGTATGTTGCTTAGTGCCAAGTTTTAGTACAGCTTTTCTACAGTCCGAAGAAGCTCTTTCAATTAAGGTACTGTGGATCTGAGAAATAAACATTTCCTCTAACAGCCTAACAATGATACAGTGAAACACATTCTGGACAGACAAATAAAAGCCTAAAGTAGCCTGGAATTAAAGTGTAGGTGAACCAGGGATGAATAGATGCCAGACTAACTGATGTGTTTTGTTGCTTGATTTGGAGAGTTATTTTTCCAAATCTACCATAATTTTTCTTGATTTCTGTTACCCAAATGAGGATTTTATAAAAAAAAAAAAACTTGTCTGCATTTCCAAAGTCTAGCATCTGAACTTCTATATTCCAACTGAATAAAAAGGCATAAGTGCAGCACGTGTTGCACTTGTTAAGAAATGGAATTAAGGAAATCCCTCTAAGTGTGGGACTACATGAAAACAGAGGTTGTGGAGGGCTACAGTGAGTAAGAAGACTAGACTAGACTAGAAGACTAGAAATATTTTGTGATTTTTATTAGGTCTCATTGCAAGGAAAACATGTTGAAATAATGGAGTTTAAATTAAAACAGTATCAAGGTGGGTTATTTATCTTCTAATGATATATAATTAGCCAGTAAACAGTGGATGGCATCCAATAGAGAAGCAGCTCTGCCTGATCCAGGCTTAGATTGAGATGCTGGAGGCAGCTTGCCCCAGTGTCAATCCAAGTTTTGACTGCTGCTGGCTCTGGTAAAAGGTCTCTATCCCCAGTTACAAGTGTTCACACTTTGATGCTTCTTTTCGAGTGGACTCCTCTTGTTTTTCCAAATTATTTGCAATTCTCTTCTCTTTAATCTGATCTGTTTAGAAGGAAATGCTATTTCAGATAGTTATGAGCATTTGAGCCACTTGCATTGGATGTGCTCCATGTCTTAACTGGTGCTGATGTCCAGGTCATTTGCCAAAGGTCACCTCTGCATTCACCCATCACAAAGTTTCTAGCTAGTAGATCATTATGATGTCTTTTAGTTAAATATTTTGATCTGTACTCCTTTCAGAGTCACTTTGGACTTGTAGACATATGTAGTGTTCAGGTAGGATGGAAGTCTTGCCAATCTTGTCAAGCTTGACTAAAAGCTGGGAATCAAACTTTAAACAATTGCTCACATAGAGAATTATTTTATGACTTACATGATTGCATGTGTTTGTACTAAACCAAGTGGAAACTGGAATTTCCATCTCCTAGGTAATATTTGCAATTTTTTGGAAAAAAACCAACCCAGTTGAGAGCAAAAGGTTGGAAATATGCTTTCTCCTCTTTTAGGAGCCTTAGAGAGAATGATTGCTTTTTGGGAAAGGGTGAAGAGAAGAGGTGAAGTTTATTTATTTTCTCTTATTAGGTCCCATCTTGGCAGCACACTGCTTTAGGGCTTGAGGGCCTAAGATATGAGGACCTGAACAGTCCTTCCTCTCTGGAAAGATCTTGGGAGTCTGTGCTATGTGCGAATACTGATTAAGTCACATTTGGTAAGCTGCTAAAATGCAGGGGCACTGCATTGATTTTTTGCTTCATAAATTGAATTTCTGATGCAGGAGGAAAACGTCAGTGTTCATGAATTTTCCTATTTGACATAATCCTTACTATGTTTATCTCAGTTCAGTTATAAATTGTATTTTCTTGAAGGGAGTAGAGACAGCGACAATCAAGAGTAGTGCAAACACAGTACAAAAATTGATATTAGAAACTGGATGAGAATTTTTTTTGTTGTTAAAACCAGCTTCTCTGCTCAAGTTTTCCAAACCTGGAGATGCATTTTCTTTCATTGCCTCTATAATACAATGTCTGTCTTTATGGATAAGATTTTCAAGGTTGAATTTATCCAGCTCTTCTTTTCATTTATTTCCTTATGCCTTTTGTCAGCAAGGCTGAAGAGTCCTTCTTTTTGTCACAGACTTTTTTTTTTCTTTGAATGTAAAATATCTCTACAGAGTAATCACTTTCAACCTTTTATTTTCTGATAACTCCTGAAATCCTCCCTTAGAGACCTTGTTTTTCAGTGCTTGACCCCTTCTGCATGAGTGTCTTTTCTCTGAACTCTCTCCAGCTGATTGTACAGCTTTCTTAAAATGAAGATTCAAGGCCAAGCAAGAGAATTTTCTGCACTCTTTAATTTACTCTATCTTTAAGAGTATCAATTGTCATTCAGGTGTTTTTCCTCTTTCTTATCAGAGCAGTGCTCTGGATGTTCATGTTGAAGTTAAAAACTACTTTGACATATATCAATTTAAGAATTAAGTAATTTTTTCTCCCTTGAATTTGTTTTAACGGGTGATCTTGAAATAATCTCACTTCCTATGGGACAGAAATCCTGTTTACTTTTTCAAGGCTGTTATTCTTTTAGGTGGGAACCAATATGTCTCCCTATAAAAATGAAACCTCTTTTCTGCTTTGTAAGAGGATATAGAAGAATACCATTTCATATTAATAAAAACATAGGAAAATTAAAAAAAAATTAAAAAAAAATTCACTGATTTGAAGAAGAAGGAGGAGGGTGAGGATTGTGACAGAGGGTAAGAGAAATAGTGTATTGGTGTATTTGTGTTTTTGTTATGAAAATCAAGGATTTTACAATAAGAAGTGTATTTTACAATAAAAAGTGGACTCTACAATAGAAAAGTGTCTAGCCTATAGTCTGGGCTACACCAGTTACCAAAGGACAAGATAAAGCGCTGGCCTTGCTGCCAACAGCACACATCTTCAGTAACTGAGAGCAAAGCAGACCAGCAAGTACCTTCTCAGAGCAGACACTTGTACTAAGAAATGAGACGATGACAAATAATGCTCTGTATGGATGTTTGCCAGAGCAATCCTAACATTAATACATAATGTGCTCTTACTGAATACTTCAGGTATGATCCTTCTGGAATCTTGAGCGATCTTGTTGATAGAGCAGAGAGCTGAGTGCAGCACGTGGAGCACGTGAAGACAAGGATGGGGTGGTGAGAAATGCACTGGACCTGACACAGCAACTCCACCTGTTTGAGGGGGCATGCAGAGGGCTTGCAGTGGGCCCTGGCATGGCTGAGTGCCAGTGTGTGTGTGGGTTGATAGAATCTCCTGCGTGGGAACTGAACTAGCTGGGATGAATAGTGGATCAGCCTCAGTGGCTTATGCAGGAGACTTCAACCTGTGGGAAGCAGGATACTGAAAAGGAGGTATCTGGCTGGGTTATGGTGAGAAGAGTGTAACCATGGGGATTGGTATGCTAATAGAATCAGCCTGTAATAGGCCATGTTTCTGGTTCTGGTTCCGGGACCTGTCACGTATAAGGTCATGTTCCTGTTCTGTGTTGGGGATTGGACCCCTGCCCTCAGATATCCCTATACATTGTTGAGTTTGCCACACCCCAAGTCTTTGGATGTTGCCCCTCAGATTGTGCTGTTTCCACAGTTTGTTATTTTCACTATAAAGTTCTTTACTTTTCAGGCAACTCCATTGTTCCTGCCCCTCTATCTTGCCGGACGGACCAGACCTGGAGTTGCCATGCTGAGATACTCCTGGGTTCTGTCTTGTTCAAGCACCAAGAAAAATATCAGAAACAGATAAGCCCTGGAGGAGCAATTTATTAGCACAAGCAAATTACAAAAAAGTAGGAAATATGACACGTGGCTCACACAGGATCTGGTGGTAGAGTTCTTTGAGCTCTGTTTGTGACTTAGCTATCTGGCTGCTGCGATGCGTACCTGGTTCTGGCCCAGCTCGGTGTTCAGCTTGGGCTCCTGGCAGCTCTGATACACTAGAGCAATACTCCTTTGTGGGGTCTTGGCTCACAGGCAGTTGGCTCACACTGTCATGGCTGAGGTAAAAGAGGGGACTCTCCAGAGGCTTTCAGGAAACAGAGGCTTTATTTGGGGAGGTCAGGGGTTCCCCCAGCCTTAGGTGAGTGCCTCCGAGAGAGACCCCGAGCCTGGGGCTGCAGGGTGGTTTTCTACAACGCAGTCCGGGGGGTGGGTACAATTATACAAACCAATAAAACAATCCAAACACTACATACCAGCTAAGTTACCTAAATTCTAACAAATCCAATACAGATTTGGGAGTGGTCTCAAGAGAGTCTTGCCAACTAGTGGCTGAAGCTCTAGGACCTTAAAGGTAAGAATTCCATAATGGACAAAGGGAAAAGTTATGCATAACACAAGGATGAAACAAAAAGGAACCAATAAAGAAGAGTCTCCAGGCAGAGGTTCTAGTTGTCCTAGAAACTCTTATCAAACTACAATAAGAATACATTCTAAAACAAGAGGCCCTTTCAAGGTGTTTAAACTATACTAAACTTACAATATAAAAAAACTATACTATATTCATAACTAAAGCTTATAAAACATTTCTTGCAAACTCACATCTGGCTTTATGACATTGTGTGTCCCTTAAATTTATTAGTGCTTGTGTTATGCAATATATGGCCATATCTGACCTCAGAGATTTACTTCAGAGACTCATTTGTGTTTCAATAGAATTTGGTGATTCTCAGGGGAAAAAATTAGAAATGAGTCATTATTAAACTATTGCACATCCACCCTAACTTATTTTTCTTGTGATATTTATGCTAAAAGTTTTTTGTGTTTTTGATAGTGTGTACTGAGAGATTCAAGTATTTTAAGTCTTAGTAATTTTTGTAGGTGTTGTACATGGCTTAGGACAAAAGCAAATTGACAAATGTAGGCAATGTAAGGCCACTGTGATCACTGCTTTCATTACATGCTCATTTAAATGATTATTTGGTACAGAATTAGGAAGGAGGCCATAAGGACTTGCCATAAAGAGAAAAAAAAAATCTTTCAATTCATAAAAGCTTTAGGTTTCAAGTTTCTTTTTCTTTGCCTTTGCTATGAAAAGTTGTAAAGAAAAATGCTAAATATTCAGTTTGCTCACTGATAGTTCTGTCAGGAGAATACAAAAAATACAAACATAAAGTCCAAGTTCCAGCTATTGGGGCAGGGAGCAGAGCTGGTAGCGGAGGCTTTGAGGGTAGGCAAGGAAAGGTCCAGGTACTGGAACCAGGAGTAGAAGCAAGAAGATTCATGAGGAATAGGGATGGCTGTTGAAGAAAGGCTCACTGCAAGATCAATGGCAGCTTAAACCAGATCTTGCAACCCAGCAGGAATTACTTATTATGCTGAATGTGATGCTGTTGTAGAAAAGGGAAAGTAGCTGGTATGTTTGCATCCGGTGGTTGCATCTGATGATTTCAAAGTACAGCTGTAATACAGCTGTACTTTAGGAATCAGTTATTGCATGCTCCCCTGTTATGTATAGTCTTTTTTCCCCCCCTTCCTTTAGTAAATCTACTGTTTTTAAGGCAGGTTTTAAAACATTACATTTTAAAATTCATACTTGGAAATAACTAGCTCACAGGGCACCAGAAAGCCTAATATAATTTCCAATATTCTGAACCAAATGAAGGTATGTTAGTAGTGATGCTTTTAAACATTAACTCAGCCTTTGATGCTGTTTGTAGGTTACTGCAAAAGGACTTCAACAAGTAAGGTTTATTATTATACATGTAAGTATATAACATGAGTGACAGAGAAAAGTAAAATATTCAGTTTCTCAAACCACTGAAACTATCGATTGTGACTAGAGGCTTACTATAAATATGAAAAGCAAAGAGAATACAAAAAAATCACTAAATTAAAGAATATTTAAATGTGAAGTATGGCTAAGCTAATGACATTCCCCTTTAAGCACCAGTGAAACAAGATGGTGTATTTTTTGCTTTAGTGATGACCTTTGATAACTTTTAGAGAACAAATGGCTGAAGAGTAGAGAACAGTAAAAAATTAACTCTTCCCGAGAAGAGGATATGACTAGCCTTTAAGACAGAAATCTACCCCAACCAGAAAAGTGCCAAAACAAAAGGTAGGATCTATCTATGTACATCTAAAGAGTCATATGGTTATAAAAAGCCAAAATTGGTCAGTGAAGCAGTCTCATTACTACCTGGTTGAGTAATTAGTCTAGCAGGTAGAGGAAAATGAGGGATAAGATTTATTTTGGCTTCAGTAGAATTACACGATCCTGTATATGTAAAATAGGAAGACATGGTTGGGTGAAATTAGTGTAGAGTAGATAAATAGCTGTTTGAAGACCTATGCAGCTATCCTTTCCTTTTGCCTAATATAGGAGGAGAAATGGATCTATTACCTGTTGAACTTTACTTAACCATGACTGTTATATGAATGGCATAGTAGGAAATATCCTTTAAAATGCCAATACAATGCTGGTTATAATTAGCAGAGGGGGGAGAAGGAGAATGATGCAGTTAAGATTTCAAAATTTTGTGAAAATTGGTAAAGGGTTTGTAATATATAAGATGATATTCAATAAAAAGCAAAGCAGAATGATTCTTTTGTAGGACAAATAAAATGTGCAAATACAAAATGGGCAATAACCAGCTAATGATCTGTGCTGCAAAAACTGAACTGAGCCTTGAGATCTGAGCTCACAGGTTCTAGTTAATGAAGTGTTCTCTCAAAAATGCAAATACCTTGCTGGGATGCATCACTAAAACATTCAGCATCCAGTTACACCTCATCCAGCAGATAATTCTGCTACTAAACAAGTGCAGTCTAGCTGACACCTCCAGATCTGGGCTCCAGATAGGAGAGCAGCAATAACAGAAATAAAATGACACGTGAAGGAAGGTTAACACAGTGAGAACAATGTAAGGGGATGGAAGATGGGGTGCTTAAAAAAACAAAAAAAAAAAACCCACCAAAATCTTCAGAGGGAGACAAGGAATTTGAATATTACCAATAATTACCAATTAGTCTATTAATAATTACCAGCTTCATTGTTCTTTACATTCATTGGAATGGGAAAAGTGACTGGCTTATTTAGCAACACCAAGGGTAAAGGAGAGAAGAAAGTGGGTATGAGCAGGAGCTGTGAGACTGTGAGGAGGCTGCCCAGGGCTAGTCATCCCTGAGCCAAGGTCTAAGGTGATGTGACCCAACTGCAAGCTGTCTGGATCACTGCCATCAATTCCAGGCTGGGAACCAAGGTCAGGGAGAAAAGTGGGTAATGATTGTGGTGGATACAGGAAACAACTCTCAGGGAAGAACAAAAACCAAGTGTCATATACAGTCAGGAACATATGACAGAAATGTCCAGGCCTAATACTTGCAAAGGGGTTTGGTCACCTACACCCCAAAAAAACCTCAGTGATCTGTTCAAGGTGCAGTTGATTCCTTAGGACAATTTCAAAGGGATGCAAAGTACATTTTTGCCTGATGCTGAGATGCTCACTGTGGCATTAACAGGTTTTGCAGGGGGATCCTGAGTGTGGTGCATACTAGATAATTTACTTTCATCATTACCTCTAACAAGAGATTTATTATTTTTTAACAGATGGAGTGCAAATCGAATTGGGATGCCAGATCCTTTTCTGCCTCCTGGCCAGTAGGGTTGAAATTCCTCCTTATGTCTGGGAAAAGTGGGAAACCTGGCTGACTGCCAGCCTGCAGATTAGGGCTGCTGAGATGCTGTCAGCAGCAGTCTTGATGGTAAATATTCATGAGCCAAATTGTGCCAATATTCGTGTTTGGTGTATTGCATATTCAATGTTAATCTATACCACTTTGTAAAGGTCATCCTGGCATCTAAAGTCAACAGAAATGACTGATTCACTGTAAAAAGATCACCATTCTCTTAGAAAGTGTGAAACCTGTGCATTTTTGAGTAGTCTATGTGGACCACTTGTAAACACTTCTGTTTTTATTATCAGGTGACAGTCCCAACATATAGAGTAGCTTTAATTTAACAAGAACAGCTGCTAGTCCTGCCCAGCCTTTCTTAGTTCTTGCTATGCCTTATTTGACTTTGAGATCACACACAACTGCATCTAGAATCTCATAATTTCACTCCCTTGTACAATGGGCTTTTATCTGCAATGCGACGCAGCAAAGCTGGCTTTCCAGTTTTTGAATATTGAGCACATTTTATTAAAAAATTAAAAATCACTTTACTTAGCTTTAATTCATGAACTTATTATTTTGGGTTGGAGCAGGGAAATCCCACATTAATTTTCAGCAACAGGAAGATATTGCTGTGGGTGAATTTCTGTCAGAGCCAAGGAAATGATTTTTTCAGTCACAAGAATTCAGTGCAGCAATGTCATAAGAGCATGTAGTTATTATTCTGAATGCTATTCAGACTGTAACATAAGACAGAAAAAAGTGCTCACGAGGAACATATTGAATTATAATAAATCTGTCTCGTCTGGAGACAATGATGATCTGGCACATTTTGTCAAGTGGCAGTCACATAGGATGCTGTGCACTGCATACATATTACTGCATTAGCCATAGGCAGCGAGAGGATGGCACCAACAGGGAAAGTGCTCAGACAGATAGGTTGATCATTTGTATTCCAGAGCTCAGCAAGTGCTCAATTCACTGATCCAAACCAAACATGTTGAAGTCAAGGCCTGTTTCTCTAACATGTTTGATATACAGCTGAGCAGTAACTGAATCAAAACAGCATCTCACTATTGCTGTCTGGTGCCGTACTGGGTGGTGAAAGCAAGTGAAGCTTTTCCTGGCACTGGGGGTATGTTGTATGCAAATGGACCATCTCAGTGGTAAATCTTTAATGTGGCAGACAGAACATTAATTGCATAGCTCCCTAGGATCATGTTGCATGCCCAGTTTCCTTAAGTTAAATTATTGCAACGATTCTTCTCTTGACGGAGAATTCCAGGCATTGCAGTCCTACTGTGTGCCATAAATTAACTCTTCTGCTGTTCAGCTTCAAGTCCTGCCTAAGTCCTGGGGCAAATGCCATTCATATTCACAGTGTGTATCTAACTGAGACAACCCAGTTTGTTTGCTATAGTCCATATTAATATTCTGAAATAAAAACTAATCAGTAATACAATATGTCTGCATTTACATCTCTTTTTTGTAGGATATCAATTCATCTTAGGAAAACGAAAAGTCTGCTTATTCAAATCTTTAAACAAGAGGATGCCTGAAGTGCTCTCCCCCTACATGTCATAAAACCAGTTCCTGACATATACCATAAGGATCAGCACTTTGCCCTTTGAGTCATTACTATATTGAGGACATACAAATATAGACAGATGTGTACACACAAGTACTCACATGTTTGGTCTGGCAGACTGCACTGAGAAAGCTTTCCCTCTTACTATCTGCCCATAATTTAGTACAAGCTTAGTTTTTGCCATGAGCAGGGTGCAGCAATTCACCAGAGTCAGGGGTTAATAGCATGGCAATGAAATCCTTTATTTTCTCTGAACATTTTCACCTCTTTTAATCTACCCCCATCTCCACAGAAAGGTGAAGATCTCTCAGAAAGAAACTCCTTTTAAAAGCTGCTCAAATTTCTGTATGTATGTAGCAAACAGTCACTTTTACTCTTCTAGGGAGAGGTCTAATGTAGTCCCTCACACTGGAATGAAGATGCACTATTTTAGATGATTAGTTCCATTTGCAAAATGAAAAAGAAAGCTCAGTCCTTTTCGAAAAGAAAAGCTCAGCATCTCATCAGATGGATTTCATTTGATAGCCTATTACCTTGGCCTTGCTCCCATGGTTCCTTATTACAGTATACTTTTATCCTTCAAGAGAATTCGTCATCTTGAAAACACAGCAGGTGGAAAAGCAGACAAAAAAGGAACATTTTTAATAAAAAGTTGGACAGAAAAAAATGTGGTTAAAAATGGGGAAAGAAAAGGATTCTATAGAAACAATACAAATCTTACTTATACAAATCTTTTTACCAAACAAAGATTATGTTTAGGTTCCAGTGAATTGCCTCCTACACTTGTTCAACAATACGTGAGACAGAGGTGCAAGACTGTCCACAGTGACAGGTAAGCAAGGAAGCCATGTCTTTCTGACAAAAATGTCTGGTGGAAGGGATGTCCTCTGTGACCAGATTTATATCAAAGAAAAGCAGCAATAGGAACAGAAGTGAAGAAAAAAAAATTTGTGGTTTAGTTAAAAATTTACATAAACAAACTGGCTAGACTACACATAAAAGGCCAAGAAAGCCTAAATCAAAATGGAAAGTATTCCCTGACCCTATGGCTGTGGGCTGAGAACAGCATAAAGAGAAGAATAATCTAGTAAATGTTCTTGTCAGCTTGACTTAGTTATTCTAGATGTTTGGAAACAAACACAGAAGTGCCTTTAGCTATGCAATGACCTGTCTGCTAGATTTGGGCTTGCAATATTGAACACAGGTTCAGTCTACGGTAACCTCGAACTTCTACAATAAAAGTAAGGGACCAACAGTACTTATTGTGACTTTTTGTGACTATCTACCTGCTTGTAACTTTCTCATAGTCAGATCAGCAGGTTTTAATTTGTCCTGATCATATAAAAGGAATGTCTATTTGCTTGACCAAATTAAGCTCCTTGTAGGAATAGGATGCTACAGTATGCAAGCCTCACTTTTATTGAAACTGTTAATCTTACACCCTTGAAAGAAAATTTGTGGCTTAAATTGCCCCCTGCATTTATGTCCTGCACTACTAAATCTTTTCCAGACTTCTTTCAGTTAACTTCCAGTGGAAAATATTCTAAAGTATATAAAGATTGTGACAATTTTTTTTCCCCCAGACAAACAGGTTGCCCAGAAGAGACATGGACCTATTGAACAGGTCCAGACTAGGACCAGGGAGATTATAAGAGCTGGGGTTTTCCAGTCTGGACAGGTGAAGGTTTCAATGAGACTTCATAAGAAAGATGAGCACTTACAAGAAAATGGAGGCAAACAGTTTAGCAGGGCCTTTGTGAAAGAACAAGGGGAAATAGCTTTACATCAGAGATTGGTGGATTTAAGTTAGATATAAAGAAGAAGATTTTTTTTTTTTTTTGTAATGTGGTAATTTTTATAATGGTAGACACTGAAACAGAGATGTGTTAGATACCCCATCCCTGGAAACATTCAAGATGGGATTGGAATAATCTCTGAGAAATCTCACTTGCAGGGGTTGGACTGGATGACCTTTAGAGGTCCTTTTCAATACAAACTATTCTGTGAGTCTATGATTTGCGTGTTTCTATATCTCTGATTCATGTGCTTGTGTTCTCAGGCAGGGGGAATCTCAGGAATGGCCTCTGAAGTGATACAAAAAGGGGTGGTTTGGAGCACCAGTATTTAATGTCAGCCAATACCCACAGCTGTCTATACTTCTAGGAATAAGAGGAAGGGGATGGAAGTGTGTTAACTTCTAAAGCCATTTATTCATACCCCAGAGTTCCCTTGTGGATGCGCTGCTCCTTGGCCCTTCTCATGCAGTCCTGTGCCTAAAGGTATTTTTTATAAAAAGTATCATAGTGTGTGCAACACTGGAGTAATTTTTAAGACTGCACAACATTAGCTGGAAGAGGCTTCTTTATAATGTATTTAATGACTGATTATGTAAATAGAACAAAGCTTTTTTTTTTTTTTTTTTTTTTTTTTTTTTTTTTTTTTTTTACATGAGTATGTAATATCTAAATGTTTACAATCCAAACAACTTGAAAATGTTGGCTTTTTTCCACTTTTAAAGGTTATACATCCCAGTAATCTCCACAAATACCAAACTGCAACAACATGTATTTAAACTTCAAATGTCTCTGGCAAAAGCTCTGGTTTTAATCATACCCTGGAAAATGTAAATGTAGTTTCAGGGGTGACAAACGGCTTATGGCAAGCCAGGTTCTCCCTCCTTTACTCCTACAAATTTGGGCTTAGAAAAAAAAATCATTCTATTTAAGGAGTAAAACCCTTCAAAAGTGAATAAAAGGGGTAGGAATACTTTCCCTGTTAGCAGATGGTATTTTGATAGCTCTATATATGGCTCTAGATATCCCTCTCCCTGGAGACAAGAGCTATAATTTCATTACAGTGTTCTGAAAAACGGTACAGAGATATTGCAGGGTCTATAAGACCTCTAAATGCAGCAGTGATGCTTATGCCAGCTCTTCCCTTTCCTCAGACTTTGTGTATAGACATTGTGGGTTGGAAAAATTTACAATCCCCATTAGTATCTGAATAAGGTGCTGAAATGACATGATTTGGCCGTGGGTACCTGCTTGGACCCCAGTCATCGATGTGTGTATTTCTGAAACTGTATATTCTGATCCCAAATCTCTGTTTCTCTTAATAACTACAGGTGCAAAAAGAGGCTGGAGATGGGAAGGAGCCACATTAATATGAATTATTTCCTGTTGCCTCTGTAGGTCCCCTCAGTTCTTCCACATTTGTTCAAGCTGCGTATGGTTTTTATTTACCAGTCTTGTGGTAAACATAAGTTTGAAATAGCAGGTAACAACCTGACCCTCACCCAGTGGTTCTTGGACAGTTTCTTTCCCCCCTAAACTAATCTCTTTTCCTTAAAGGTGAGATTAGTGTGAATCAGAAGTGAGAACAGAAGACATTGGTCACTCCACAAAACTTAATTCTTGTTTTTTCACATGGATGTGGAGGGAAATGATGAATGATCAAAATATTTGGTATTAAAACTTACTGAATTAAAATCACGTCTCATCTGCCTTCAATATGTATTGATCTCCTTATTGAGAGTGACTGGTTCTGTCCTTTTCACTGAAAATTATCAGTGGCTATTTGGTAGATGAGGAAGAAAATCAGATGCTTAGGAAACAAAATATAAGGCAATTTAAATTCTAAGCTTTCCTTCATAATTATGTTTTCCTTTAAATTCTGTTTTTAAAGCTTGAGTGTAATTCCTGTTTCAATAAACAAGTATAAATAAGACTGTCTATGTGAAGTATGTATTAGAGTAAACCAAGGGAAATTATTATTTTATCACAGAGCAGGAGTTCATTTCAGAAGTTTAAAAGTAGAACAGAATAATATTGATCACCATTTTGTTTTGTTAAATTAATATTATTTTTGAAAAACAAATCTGATGGCCCAGTCCTCTGTAAAGCATGTGAAATAATTCAGTTTATTACAAGGTTAAAGATTGTTATCTCATATATTTCATAAATTTATGAAATATTTATTATATTTATGAAATATATATTTATATATTTCATAAAATGCTTATGAGTTTCTAAAGGAAAGGAAAGTGTCAAGCATGTTTTCTGCTACAGAAAAGCACACAGCAATCTCAAAAATACGTATGTACCATATTGAATAATAATTGTTAAAACTCAGAATGAAGTAAGTGGACTTTCTCTACAAATGTTTTTCATAAGGAAAATTTATGAAGACAGACTAAATCTTGGCGGTTTATATATCCTGTCAATTTGCTTTAGGCAATGATAAAATCTCTATATAAGGCTATCAGAAATTATTTGTAGATAATTGCCTATGACTTAATGATGATCTGTGCAAACTGAGACTCCAGGCATCTGTTACTTTTTGCCACACTGTCAGCCATCTTGATCAACAGATTTGAAAACTCAGAAACTTGTACAGCTTTGAGAAAACAGTAACAGACCCACATTTTGTGAGATGGTCTGTGTGCAAGTGGAACTTTTAGCCTGAACACTTTGTCAAAACTCAACAAAAATAGAAAAAAAAAGTTGCTAAAATTCTCCTCTCTTACTGAGCCCTATTAATATTTCATTAAAAATTGACTTGGTAGAATCTTAGTCAAACTGTCTGCAACTACTTCCATATCATCCAAATCAAGATTAAATCTTGACAGAAGAATCAGGCCTGTGCCCAAGTAAAATTCTGCTATCAATACCTTCAAGGCTACTGTTTCTATCCACCAGTCCTGAAGCTGGGACAAAGCACAGGTTGCTCAATTGAAACCTTAGCTTCAGTGGAGTGCATAATGTATGCTAAACTGGTCAAAGAAAATAAACAGAGGATAATGAGTCCTTTGTTCTGCTGTACCTGTCAACCATTTGCAACAAGGTTTTTTTTTTGTAATTCTGACTGATTTTCTCTTGGTATCACGTTTGCACGTTTTTCACCTTGTCTGTGTTAGTGAGCTTTTAAATCAGTAGTGGACAATATTCTACTGAAGTTGAATGCTTATCCTGCAGTTTATAAGTTATTGCATGCAACTTGCTTCTGCAAGGATTTATTTTGTTAACTCTCCCAAGTACATAAATACTATTAATGACAAACTGTTCCTTCTACTAGACTACTGTCTTAATACTGACCTACTGACCATCTTTTCTTCATCTTAAACAGTAAGATTTCTATTTTTGTGTCTTCCTGCCACCCCAGTGGAAAGCATTTTCATAGCCAAAACCTTTTTTGACCTGTCTCGCAAAACACAGAATTACTTGAGGAGTCTGAAGCTCAGCACTTGCAGAGTTCTGTCACTTTCTACAAAATCTGCCCTGACTAGTAATATCAACAGAAGTGCCTTTGTGATGTATATATGATATAAACTACAAACAGACAAAGACATAAATTGCAAAATACAGAAGTTAATTTAAGATATAAAATACTATCTATACATATATAAATGTGGTAACATTTATGTTATTTTCTGCACCCTTTTTAATTTCTAATCTTACCACCTTATAGATACTCACTGCTTAACAGGACTTTTTAATATATATATATATATAATGTATTATCACTGCCTTGTTTGAGGTTTAATGTCATTTTAGTCCAAGGAAGTGACCCAGGGATTCTCATGCCATAGTATTTTATTTGCTCCTATGAAAAATATCTCCATCATTGAAAACAATGCTGTGCTAGTTGTGTTCAAATTTGTCTCCGTTGTTACATTCAAATGTCTTTTCTCACACAGGACTCATAGTTCCCATGTGTTTTATTTGGAAGAAGAAAGAAATTGTTAAACTTCTAAATGGTTATATTCACTTCAGTGTTTGCTAATATGTTATTTGTGTTCATTATTTCAACTATGGTTGCCCACTAAAGATGTCCCAAATTAGGTGGAGACACACTCTTTATTGTTGATTGTGAAAACTGACTCAGTTGACATTGTCAGTTTTGAAATACACTTGGCTTCCTAATCTACTACAATTCTGCTTATTTTTGTATACAGTGTAAATTTCTTAGAAATATAGTTTTAATGTACACAAATAAACTTTTTGTATGGATGGGTCATGACATAGGGGATGAATTTTTTTATGGTATATTTCTTAGATCATTAAATTATGTGACGGGCTCTATAACTGAACAGAAAAAAAAAAGTGTAAAATGTCTAACATTTAAGGTCAGACCTCAAACTGGAAATCAAATTTCCTTTTTTTTTTTTTTTTTTTGAGTGAGTGAGTGAGTGAGTGAGAATAACCAGATATCAAACATAGCATATCAAACATATCAAACAGGGTAGGCTAAATCTCAGGCAGGCAAAGCCTTTAAATCTGGGCAACAATCTAGGTCTAGGCAAGAGTCATTGTCTGAAAGCAATAAATGAGATAAGGCTGAATGACCATTGTGATCCCTTTTAAACTCACCTATCTGAGAAAAAGAAAATTACTGTCTCTGATTGTCTTGTGTCAGTTTGGTCTGTCACATACTGTACATTATCTTGAGACAAATAAAACCACAGAAAGGAAAACAGGAAGCCAGTATTTGGACTAGAAAATGCAACAGATGTTAAAATGTTAATATCCAGTTATATGCCTGCCTGTACAACATATGTCAAATCTTCAAGAATCCAGACACTTGAACTTGTAGTGATTGATCACAGATTTTTTTAGAAATAAAGCTCAAAATTCTTTTAGATAATCCAGTAAAAAGGACAAAACTCCCAAACTAAATCTAATGCTCGTTCCTCTCTTTGCCATGGTGGGTACAAAATGTTGTGCTCTAGATATCCACACTCTTTTGAAGTATCTGAAAATCTCTGCTGGTATTTCCGTTAGCTCAGAGAGGTACAAGTACTGCTATTGGCACTGTCATTATGATGCCATATAAATGGTCTACTCATGGTTCAACACACTGTTTGATTTGTCATTGGCATAATCATGTAAAGCAAGGAGTTAGGTTGAATTTAAGAAATCTATCAACAGTATGACTTTTTACACCTGCACAGATTTGAGAAATAAGTAAATGATGTAAAAGCTTTAATCCTGTTATTACTTAGATTTTCAATTCAGAGGTCAAAATTAGAAGCCATGTTTCAAAACTGCATCTGTGAACTTGTTTTGAGAGCTTCTGATGTATTACAAAAGTCCAAAGCACCCTGAGGTCTGTCCATAAGCAGAAGAACAGCATCTCTGCAACATCTCTGCTTGCAAAGATGAGGATCTGATGTGAGCACATTTTTATATTGGACAACATGTATTAACAATTCTAAGAGTCGGAGGCAGTTACACTAATAAAGAATGAAATGGTAGTTTTGAGGTAGCTGACTATCCCTTTTATCTTCTTGCCTTATTCACATCTGCCCTAGAACAGCTAGATGTGAAATGTTGCATTAAGTAGATTAAGTGACTTGTCTCCTCTTACTGAACTCTGGAGCCACAATTTGTCTTGGCAGCTACACCTGAGTGCTGCCAACATCTCAGCTTTCAGAATCCCAGAGGGGCAGCTTGCCCTCTGGTCTAGACAGTCTTTGTGGCAGGCGGTGTGTTAAAGAGAACAGCACTCTTCAAACCACACAGTCCATCACACATTGGCTGGTGACAGGTCACAAGATTAGTCACAACCAAGTTGCTACTGCAACTACCCCTTCTGCAACAAGAAGCAGGTAAGCAAAGTTGTGTTATTTTTTTAACACCATCATTCCCCTTCCCCCAAGCTTCTAGACCACAGTGGAACATAAAATAGCTGGTGGATTTTTATTTCCAGGGTTGTCCGGTGGTCCTTTCAGTAAACAGTTGAGAAATACCATTTAGGGTATTTGGTACTATTCCTGTCAAACCTATTTGCTGATGAGATGCTCACCCATAGCTGGAAGCAGGTAGGGTGACCAAGAGATTAAAACTTAAAAAACATCCTTCTTCAGAGAAGTAACTAAAGAAGTAGATCAGGAAAAAAAAGAACAGGCTTGAATGAAATAAAAAATGGTGAAATGTGTGCTTTAAGCACATAATTGGCTGTGTTGCACTAGGAATTTTAAGTGTTGCCTACCCTAGTCATGCTTAACAGTTGGCCCATCTTTTTCTATGAATGTTGTGTTGGTTATTTAATGTTTTTTACTTTCTCCTTTTTTGTTTGTTGGCACTATCATTGATCCAGTCTATTCACCCTCTATCTGTTGTCTTAAATAGCTTATTTAGGAACCAGGTTTAATCAGGTGCAATGCCTGGCACAGCAGTGTAAGGACCTAACACAAATTGTGAACAGATAAAGTATGGATGCTGTTCATGTCTCTAGTCATATTCAGGGGTGAGGGAAGGTCAACATAAAATCTAATTTCTACCCGAATTTCTCCTTTAAAACAAATCATCTACTTTAATAGTACTAAGATTTCATGCTTAATTTTAAAGCTGAAAGTATTCCCATTAAATCCTATATTGGGTCTTAAATTCATGGTCTTTGTAAAAGAAAGGGATTTTTAAACTATGCTTTCAGTGGTGGGATATGAAACCATCCTTGCTACTATACACTACAATAGGTGTAATTAAATTTAAAAAAATATTGTAGAAAGGGGAATCATGTAGATTATTTTGATGCAGAAAGCGAATTAAGGATCCTGGATGTGATGTACCATAGTTAGCAGTTTTATTTAGAAGTGTGATCGTTTCCTTGGGTTAAATTGTCAGCAGAATGTATTTGACTATATAGTAATTTATTTTTTTTTGGCTTTCAGGATGAACTTGTTCAGAAAAGAAAACCCTTTGGAATGCTCATTTTCTGACTCTTCTGACAAAGTGTAACGTAAAAAAAAAAATCTAAAAATATATAAAGACAACCCCATACAAACATACATACACATGTACACACACATGTACATGCATACACTCTTGGATATTTGGATTCATTACAGGCAAGGGGATTATGTGAAGCATGATTTTTTTACTTTTTTTTTTAATGGTGCTAATAAACCAGGAGTGTTGAGGAGGTTTTAGCCCCAAGCCACTCACTGTCCATTTCTCAGTGCAGCAGTGTTACCCCAGTGAGGCACACTGTGTTTGTAAATGCAGAACTGCAGAACTCCCAGCTCCCCAAAAGCAAGAATCCTGACCTAACTGCACCTCCTGTGGAGTTTTCCTGCAGCTTCAGCCCCATACGATGGTTAGGTTGGCTTTCTTTAAGGCATCACCACCTTCTTACTGACAAATGATGTGGTCCTCTTTTTATATTTCTAGTAGTGTTTTTCACCTCTTTGAGAAGCAGTGACCCTACTTTCTCCATCTTTTTTCTTAACTGGGACATTTTTCAAGACAGTAGGGATTGCAGAGTACCAAGAGACCTGATTTTAAGAGGCAAGTGACCAAATTAAGCACTAAGACTTCAACAGTGAGTGTCCCAGTTTGTTCATGCTATAACAAGGGAATATATTCCACTTCTTTCAAAAAGCTATTTTGGACATTTAGACTAAAAAGAGGGCTACTACTTTCCAAGACTACTTTTGCTCTTTCTAGCCTTTTCCTGACTTTGTTTCCTCACTACAGACGAAAACAATCACCTTAACTACACAGAGCTGTGCTGGTTTTATGGAGCCATTAGAATGGACAGATGATATTTTTGTACATAAAAACCCGGTAATAATTGCTTCATCCCCATTAGTAATCTTTCCACTAGCATGACTGGATTCCACTCAGAACACCATTGTGCATCAGGCCTTTATAAATGTACATGCATGCAGCTACAATCCATTGTCAGACATTATTATTATTCAATCTTTTCCAAGGAACTACAGCAATCTTGTACAGAAATTTCTTCAGCTAAGGTTATCTCAGAACTGGAGAGTGAGGGGAGAGCCTATATTTCACAGAATCCTAGAATCATTTAGATTAGAAAGACCTTTATGTTTAGAGATCCCAACTGCAAACCTAATATTGCTAAGTTGACCACTAAACCCTGTCCCATGGGCCAGATCTACACATTTTTTACATAACTGGAGACTCAAGACTGGGACAGAAGTGGAAAAGTATCAGCCTAAAAATTGTAACCCAAATGAACATATAGATCATACTTCTAAAGGAAATGTCTGTATAAGTTCAATTTAATAATGTTTATGTGATTTTAATCAACTCGTGACTCGTGATTTGGGTTGACTGTTAACTTGTTGTTGGTTGTGTGTGGTGGTGTGTTTTTTTTTTTTTTTTTTTTTTTTTTTTTTTTTTTTTGTTTTGTTTTGTTTTGTTTTGTTTTTGTTTTTGTTTTTTTTTTTTTTTTTTTTTTTTTTTTTCCCTAAACTAGCTGAATCTTTAGCAATAAATAAATCCATTTTTGGCAGTTAGGTTCCAGAATTGCATATCATGTAGAGTAGCAAAGTGACTCAATTACCTTTCAGTGTGTTCTGCTTAAAATCCATACCTGTCTGCATACAGTTTTGCAGACTTAGCTTTCTGTATGTTTGCCCTTATAGAATACTCTGTGGAAACAAGCCTTTCAATTATAGGAAAGCTCCAAGATGGAACTTACATCAGGCTAGGGCATATTTAGTATCATGCACCAAAACTGCTGAAGACTGAAAAAAGCTCTTAGTACTTATTATTATCACCACACAGTATAAATCACTAAGAAATGTTATAATTATTAAGTCTATAAGGCTACAAAATGTTGTGATGGTTACTGAGGTAAAAAAATCAATAATATCCAGCTGTAAGGACACCTTTTCTCTCTTGTACTAATTGTCATCATAGAACTCCACAATCTATTTAATGAGAACTTTAGCAAGCAAAAGCAATAGAAATTGCATTCATAAAAGGAAACAAAAGTAAAGGATGCTTCATGTAGTCTCATACATGTAATTACATTTTGATGTCCCTGATTCATGTACTTGAGATCATTGTTCTTTATCATTGATCATTGCATTGTTCTTTATTTTGATCATTGCATTTATTTTGTTGTTGTTCATAGATTGTCATTGAACAGAAACTGAAGAAGTACTGAAGATTATTGTGTGAGGATTTTGTAAGGGGATGTCTTTAATGGAAATACTGGGCTGTTTTTAACTGGGCAAAGGGCTAAGCAGTGTAATCAACCTCTATGCCCAAACCCGCTGGGCTATAAAGCAAGATCTCACAATAGATCCAAAAGAGTTTTCATATTTTCAGTGTCTCAGCTGGAAACCCAGCCAAGCAACATAGAAAAATTATTATGCCTTTATTAAAATGTTCAGACTGTTTCATGTTTTACTGGTTTTTATTAAAAAACTCCATCTACACATTGATCTTCAATGTTTATAGATCAATGGAGTTTTAAACCAGAAAGTTAATGTTTCTGCAGGTGACAATGGGTCCAGTGGCACACCAAGTGTGTGCTCAACTGCATGTAAAGTATCTGCAGCTGAAGGACACGTAGCTCACAACAGCAGTGTAAGGTGAAATGTTCTTCATTTTACTATCAAGACACTGTAAATATCTTTTATGAATTAGAAAAAGATAGCCAAGAACTAAAAGTTTTCCAGCTACTATGTC
The DNA here is from genome assembly GCA_016584745.2 of Phylloscopus trochilus trochilus. Lineage (NCBI taxonomy): Eukaryota > Metazoa > Chordata > Aves > Passeriformes > Phylloscopidae > Phylloscopus > Phylloscopus trochilus. Next base: position 20,320,758 of record WQNJ02000016.1, on the reverse strand, counting down.
GGTAATGTAGAAGTTGAGTTGGTTTGGTTATATGCAAAAAGTACTGACCCAGCAAACGGTCAGCAAATAACAACCGCTGATATAAACCTTCACCTCGTGGATGCAATTTCTGTTTTTTATAAAATATTGCTGTTGAAGCCTCACTGTCACCTACTGAACCCCAAATGCCAGACTGTGCTCTGTTCTGTGATGCTAAATGTCATGAGGTGTCTAGTTCAGAATAACTCTCTGTACAAAGGACATGAACTCCTGATCTGACACAGTTTTCTTCTAGACTGGACTAACCGACGTTATTACCCTGTGCTCTTCAGCCCCAGCTCATGTCTTGGGAGCAGTCATCCATTCTGACTCCCCAGTCTCTAGGAGGCATCATCTGCAGATGTGACACTTGAATTTTACAGGGAATTTCTTCACCTCCTGGGATAAGGATCTCAAGTAGTTTACAGGTCAACAGCCCAACAGCCTCTTTTGAATTTGCTTAAGCTGATCTACTGACTACTCCTAACTAAAGCAGGACAGAAACTGCTCTTTAGCTCTGTGCCCTCTCTCACATTGGTCAGACTTGCAGCCTTCCCAAACACAATTGTCATACATCTTTAGGAATAGTTTCTGATGTGTACAGCACATCCAAACAATGTCCAAATGAATCTGAAAGAGGAGCAGTTTGCATGACTCTAGTTTGTGTTAGGGACCACACTGATATTTAACCAGTGTGTGGATGTTTGAGAGTGGTGGGCTCTTTAGTAATATATAGCCACCAGAGCCTCTGCTCAGTTCTGCTGCTGTTTAAATAGATCTCTGAATGGACACCTATGTGGTCCTGCTCCCAAAGTGCTTAAATAATGAGAGTATAAGCACAGCTCCAGAGACCTCAGCTGGACAAAGCCTCTATGTATTGGGCCCCACAGAGCCTTTTTCTGTGCAAAGCGTGTCTCACCACAGTGAGTCAAGAGGATTAGCTTGTCATTCCATGGGTGGTGAAGCAAAGAGAAACTTTAGCCTCAAAAAATTTAGTGATGAGAGAATCTTGTGTCAGCAAAACCTAGTGAAAACAAAACTGCATTATCCTAGATGGCATTAATACAGATATTACAGGGAGGGCAGAGCAAAAAATTTCATTTCAACTTCGCCCCTCTTAGTTAGCACAGAGCTGAAAGTCAAAGCAAGTTAACAGTCTCTCATTGCAAGGACCAGGGCAAAATAGAATAAAATAAAATAAAAATGTAGGCTTTCTATATCTGCTCTACAAAAAGTGCCAGTAAAGACACTTGAATTCTAGGACGGTTCACTCAGTGAAAAATGTTTGCTCTGGTTCCTGGCCTCCAAGGGCACCCTGTCACCTGGCCAAATGGGGCAATTGCCTTGGGGACAGGGAAGCTGTTGATAAAGTTTGCACAGCAGTTGCTAGCTATGAGAGTGCAGAAGGCACAAAATGATTTCTTCAGGGTGGTGAACCAGGCAAGGTTCATCCAAGGGTCCTCTGTGGATGATGTCCTGTACCCTGTTGTGCTTCTCAATCAGAGTAAGTGAATCAATACTTCCATTGTGTAATTACTAGAAAATAATTAGAAAAAATTAAAATTATATATACAGGCATATCCTTCCTTGGCTTACTTATTTCAATGATTAACATATTTTTAGGCATTTCTTAGGCCTGAAATAGTTTGTTAGGCCTAAAATTGGTTTCTTTTAACCAATAAAGTAAGGAAAAGTGGCTCATTTTCACCACTATAATGAAATTCCTTAGTAGCATAAATGGAGAATGATGACAAATATAGTGTGAAGATCTCTTTTTCTGTCCTTTTCTTATAGATCATCTGTCAGCTGGTCTTCTGTTTACTTTGCTTTTAAATTGATATATACAGGGAACAAGTATAGATGTTAGGATATGTCTACTCTAATAGAATCTTAAAAAAAGAAGCTGTAGTTCACAGAAGATTATAAACTAAAAATCAGTGCTGATGGGAACAGAACAGAGAAAATGTGGACAACAGTAAAGACAGAAAGAAGATGTGAGAACTTCAATTATAGACATCCCTGTCTTGTGCTGTGTTTTCTATTATCTCTTGTTCAGTCTTCCTGGCACCAAAGGTGGTGTTTGCAGGAGAGTAATACAAGCAGAAGTAGCAGCAGGTGGTGTGCTCCTCACAGCATGTGTTGGAAATTGCCTAAATGAAGCTTTGAGTGTTCTGTTGAGTAGCAACAGTTCCCAGTTTCAAAGTGAGGTGGACAACAAGCTGAAGAATGCGAATCAAAAAAAACCCAAAAAACTGTGCTGCTTATGAATGGCAAATTAGCAGTATGAAAAAAACCAAACCAAACCTGATAAAACTCAAATACGTAATTTGGGAAGAATTTTCTTTGCCTTCCTTGGTCTACTTTGGCATTTTGCACTAAACAAACTAACACTGGCATTTTGCACTAAATTGGAGTGATAAAATAAGCAATTTATGGTATTTAGATAGTTCTATTTGCATGCTTCTTTGTATTTTTTTCTTTCTTTTTCTTTTTTTGTCTTTGGACTAGTTACTTACCAAACTATTTCTATAAGGAAAGCTAGCAGATGTTAAATATGCAGGAAGGAAATTAGCCATTGGAACCTGCAGATACTCCCTCCTTACGACATAAAACAACACAGCATCATTCTTGGAAGACAACTACTCCTCTATAATATAGATTACAATTTATTATGCACAGCATGTTTTTTTTCTCATTGATCCATATTGAATTAAATATCAAACTCAAAGCAAATCTTGGAGCCTGTTCTCAAAGTAGGCTGATTTTTCTTGTAAGTCAATGCCATAGCTGGGAATCTTCTAGAGAAAGTCAGCTTTTACTTTAAATGATTATAGATGACATTTCCTTAGAAAATTTAAGGCAAGGCCTTAAAATACGTTGAAAACCTTTTTTCTTCTCCTGGACTAACAGGACTTCATAACACCTTGTCTGCACTTGCAAGGGACAGAGATAGTCATTTAAATAGGGAAATGAAGAAAATAATTTTTGCAGGTGTCTTCCACCTCTACTTGCTTGAGTTTAGCTGCATAGAGTTTTTTTTGACAACTTCCCACTTAGTGTTTATCATAATAAAATTAATGAACTTTAAAGAAGTCATATCAGTGAGGTTTTTTTAGAGGGTCTTAAATATCCACTTCCAGTTTATATAGGGGTTCATGCTCGATCTTTACTTCCACTGGAAATGCAGGCAATATAGGTTTTGCAATACTTGCCAAAACCAAGCAAACCAGAATGATGTAGGTGTAATATGACAAATTATTCTGATTTTCATAAAGGTAAGTATTTTGCTGTTGATCTCTCCACCATTCCCAGACAGTGGACTTAGGTTCATGTGTATGTTAGCCATAATCACACAGATTTCACAAAACATTATATGTGGCCCATATGGACACCATGTGAATGTTTTTTGTGCCCATAGAGTGATCACCTACCATAAGATAACTTACATTTAGTTTTCTCTGGAGTACATGAAGTGTTGAAAAAGGGAGCAGCATGTGCTGAACATTAATTGGCACCAGAAAAACTCATTATTCTCTGAAAGATATTGTTCATCAATAGGGAACCATCTGCATTGTCTTTACATAAGTAATTATTGGTTTCTCTTTTAATATCATGCTGGATCTTTGACAAAATAGCAAGATGTTCCTAATACAACCACTTTGATTATAAATTCTGTTGAGCAAACTGGGCAGTAAAGATGTACTACTATGAGTTAATTTTCTGATGGGAAAATGAATTTCTGTCAAAAACAGTACGGAAAAAAATGTAGTAAAACATAAGAATGTTTGGTTTGGTGAAGTGAGGAGTCTTTCTAGGTCAGAAACCTGTCCCTGGTTGTGACAACTAATATATATTAGGGTAAAGAATATAAGACAAAGGCAGTCTCTCTTCCAGCTTTTGATATTTGAACGCTTAGAGGTTTGGGATGGGATCTATGACAGTGTCCTGCATTTGGTAGTCCATGGTATTTTTTTACCTACATATGCTTTTTGACATGAATGAGAACAAAATCTTTTCAGTTTTCAGTTTTCTAGAAGATTTCTTTTACTTTGCATAATTATCTCCATCTTCAAATATATCTACTGTTGTATAATTTATGAGCAAAATGCCCTTGTGACCTTGTGTCTATGGATCCTATTGTGTAAACTTCAAAAATGCTCGTTTAAATGTTGTCTAGTCAGATTCAGTCCTACCCTTTCCTCTATTGCTGGTATTCAAAGGTCACCTCTAACTCACTCCACCCTTATCTAAATAACTTATGAAGTATTCCACTCTTTCCTCATGCAGGTAAATCTTTGCCTGGTATTCTCTGGCATCAGAAGCCCAACTACCTAATTCTACATCCACTCTCAGTTTGGAATTGTAGGTGAGGATATCTCAGCTACAATTAGTACAGTTTGAAAGTAGAGAATTCCTCCTAGGAAGTATGCTTAATTTTATTTTCATCTAAAAATTATAAGACCCCTCAATAGTAAATTTTAAAATGTAACCTACAATTTCTGAGCCTTTATAAATGTTTGAGACTGAAAAAAGAATTTATCAGCCCGTTTTTGAGAATTGGAAATGCCTCTTTTTTACTGGGTTTATTACAGACAATTTCTATTTTAAGTTCCTGTCAGACATGGTGCAAATCATATAGGAAGGTCATGTTGATATTTATCAACATCCTAGTTCATTGGACAGTTGGAAGAAAATTTTTATGAATGAAAAATTACTCCACAGTTGGTTAGCACCTTTTCTTTTACTCAAAGAAGCTATACATTACATCTAATATTCAATTCTATTGATTAGTTTAAACGACTTTAGAGTTCACTTTACTGTTAAAAAAATGCATAAACCCTATATAGTTCATTGACTCCTGTCAATTTTTACAAAATATCCTGATGGTTCCTGAGGGGAAAAATGTCTGTAGACCCTTTCAGGTTCTTTACTTTTATTGTCCTGGTGCTCAAAAGAGCAATTAATAATTTTATTTTTTTTTTGAGAAAGAGCAATAGAAAGAAGTGAAAAATCCCTGTCAATCTGCATTACTTACTGTGACTGTGCACTGCTAATGAAACAAATTAGATACTGACAAATATTACAGATACACTGATGAGCTACATGGCAGAGTTCACACTGAAAAAACCCCATATCTTAATTAGCAATGGGGGTACACCAACTACACTTGATAGCTTGGTGTGCTTACATTTGCCTACTGTTAAAAGGCATGATTTTTCATTTAGTACAAGTGACTTAATTTTGAGTGGAACCTTTTCCTCCTAGTTTAATATGATCTGGATCAGACATCTTATGTGGCACACACTGCAGCTGCACAATGAACTTTGCTGAAGTAAAAGAGAGAAATAGGCATAGGAAGCAGAGGTTCAGGTGTTTACAGTGCCATATTACAAAGTTTTGTTGTGGTGGTGGAACAACAACTTTGCAGTAGTTCCTCATGTAACTGCTCATCTCTAATACCTGAGCTTCCATACTAAATAACACCTGTGGCACATTCCACAGAGCTTAACAGGAAAAACAACTTAACACTATTTCATTTAAATTTGGTATGCTAATAAAAAATAACTAACATGACAGTTTTCAAAGTGCAGGCTTCCTTTTGAAGCCAAATGAATGCAAGGTGATCTTGGGAGCTGTGTTTTGGTCTTACACACATACCCCTTAGAGTCACGAGACGATGTTAATGGGATGCTGTACCTTGTCTCCAGTCTTTGTATGAACATTATGGAAAGAAGTATTTTGTCCTAGACTTGCAGGAACAATGACAACGTGTAGGAGATGTTCTTTAATTAGGTCATAACTTTGTCAGTCTAACTCCCCCAGGGATCACCTCCCAGTTTGCTTAGAGTTAGATCTTTGTTTCTGTCTTGCACATTTCCATCTCCTAGCAGATGGGGGGGTGGGCAGCTGTCATTCTTCACCACTCCAAACCCAATTTCAGTTCTTTATTTTGACCCCTACAGTCTTCCCATCTATAGAGGTTAAGAGGTGAGAAAAAAAGAGGTCATTATTTCATTTTCCTGTGTGAAGTGAGAAGTGTTGCTGCATACTGTTATCTTTGCCTGAATATGAATGAGCAGTTGGAAAGAATTGTTGCTTTAACCCAGACTTACCTGTTTTAATGCATATAATTAAATAATGAATATAACCTGTTAATGGGAATCAAACTACTACAAAAATGCAGGGTTTTCTTACTCAGGATGAATTATAGATGGTGATTTCTGCTGCTCTCCCTTACTTCTTTGATGCTGTTAAAAATACCTTTGACAGGAGTGCTGATGATAAAAGATTTTTGAAAAATTTTTAATGGAGTCTAAGAATCAGAGCATTCAAGACTTAAAATTATCCTTATAAATTTCTTCTCCCATATAACTGCTTCTCAGAAAATTTAACGCAAATCAAAATGTCAAATCCTAGAGAAATTTAAGGGTCCAATTCTTTCTTAAATGAGACTAGAAGGCGAACATCTGGTTTAGAGTTTGAAGAGATTTTTCTTGCTGCAAAATATTAGAGTAAGTGATCTTCAAAAGGATCACTGTTGGAATAAAGGTAGGAAAAATATTTTTGTGGCCATACCTACTCTCACTTTTGAACTTGTTTTTTGCTAGTGCATGTATTTCTAGGCATGGAAAGGAAATAAGGGGTGGGCATTGAGAAACATTTGTTTGTGGGACAGAAGAAAATGATGCATTTGCTTATGCAATTTGAATCTGAAGGGCAGAAGTCTTGGAGATCTTTTGCAAACAAGGAGAATGTTGTGATGGTATCTGCTTTTGGTGGTGGTCGTGAGAAGCTCTGTTGCTGATTTTTTTATTTATGTCACAAAGCAAAACAGAGTTGTATTAAAATATAATTTTAGTTTGACTACTACAGGCTTCTGTTTAAACTATGAGTTTTAATAGTGCCTCTTTTCTCCTTGAAGCATAGAAAAAGAGTATAAAAACCATAAAATAGAGAAATTGATCAAAATATTACATTTAGATTCTCTTGTGTCAAATTTTGTCCTGGAGTTCTTGTAAACTCTTTATAAATCAACTGAGTTTGAAGAACATAACAGGCTTTTTTAAAATGGGATTTCTTTTCCTACAACCACTATAATTGCTGAAGAATATCAATTCAGACTTGATAAATGATTCCCTATTTACAATATTCAGTGAGTAGATCAGGTTGCTCAAAGCCCCATCCAATGTGTCCTTGAAGACTTTTGGGGATGGGGCATCTACATCTTCTCTGGGCCACCTGTTCCAGTGCCTCACTACCCTCAAAATAAAGAGCTTCCTCTTAATACCTGGGATAAAATTACTCTCTTTTGGTTTGAATTAATTCCCCCTTGTCCTGTCACTACATGCCTTTGTAAAAAAACCCCTCTCCCATCTTTCTTGTAACTCAGAATCATCCTGAGTATCAGTTGCGAAGGTGTTTTTATGAACGGATTACAAGAGTAGGATGTGTATGTACAAGATGTTACAGATTAATTTATTGATCATGGAGCAATGTAGTTGGTGGACAGCTGAGGGACACTGCTAATTTTGCATTGAAGCTCAAAGTTTTTACTGGAGAGCAACAATGGCCTGGGAAATTTTCACTGGTAGCTTTCAAACATGCTTGAAGTTTATTTTTCAACAGTGGTATTTGAACGAACAGCTCAAAAAAGTATGTACTGCCCTTGCTGCTTGGACATGAAGTCCTGTGCTGGCTAAGCTGATTCTTTATCAGGAAGCAAGGGCATGCTGATGTCTTCTAATCCTGCTGACACTTCAAAGCTAGCCTGGTGTGTCCTTCCTGAGAGCAGAGAAACAGGAGAAGGAGTTTTGCCATATCACTTGCATTTCCAAGGATGCATATTTCTGTTAACTGCCTTCTTCTATCTTCTCCTAAGAGATAGAATAACAGAGTTTATTCTACACAGGGAGGAACCTGAACACCTCACTCCAAATGTACTGTATTTATATAATAGTAAAAAAACCCAACAACAACAACAGAAATTTGCTTTCATTTGCTTTTTCTCATTACTTGTAGTGCAGTAGAAAGCTCAGAATAAAGAGAAATCCCAGTGCCTGTACTTACTGATTACAGTAAGGTTTAGATGCAGCAGTGCTCTGCTACGTTGGCAGAGCTCTTGTGGATTCTGCAACATCAAAAATAAGTGCCACTGACACTCTTTCAATCTGTTTAAGAGCCTCTGTCCTAAAATTCTCCATAGGCTATATTTTCCTGTTGCTGTTTGCAAGAGGCCAGTCTTTTATCATACACATGCTGTCTTCTTCTTACTGAACCTTGGGAGCTGTAAAGTTTTGAAATAAGGGGTATTTCATCTGTACAGCATAAGTAGGATTGGAGATTAAAGATCTAAGTCCAGTTTAAACAGCATGTCTTCTAGTCCTGACACTTTAGGAGAGAAATGATAATTTGGAGGCCTGAAGCCTCCAAATCTTTGGAAAACCTTTTAAAATGTATTTTTTTCTTTTGCAAAGTGAAAAAGCAACAAAATAAATCTGCTGTTCTCTATTTCTGGAGAGAAGAGCTGACAACAGACATGGCTGGTGTATTCCCTTTCTGCAGTAGTATCTTCTCCCTCAATATCTTATCCATGTCTATGTCCCTCCTTTCCTTTAAAGTCCTGCTCCCCCTTTTCTCATAAGATTCTGGCCTTTCTTTATCCCTTCCTTACAGGAAATTCAACATCCCCTTCTTCTGCCTTTCCGGATACAATAGCACCCGCTCAGTTTTACCTCCTCCACAGAATGTGTACCAGCTGAAACTGCCAGGAAGCCATGAATTTTGTGGTTAGATGGATATATTTTCTTATTAGAGGTTTTTCAGATTGGGACATAGGTTGGGGCAGGTCAAACAGTTTCCAGTGTCTCTCAGGTGCTGGGAGATGAATGCATTGCTTTAAGATCATGCATAGAAAACTTAGGTCTGTGCTGGACTGAAGGCTAACAGGTGTAGAGATACATAAAGGGCTGAAAGGATACCTATCCCTTTGTTGGGAAAAAAAGGGAAGAAGGGGGGAATTGAGCATGGAGGAGACAGTCTTTACTCAGAGAACTTGGAAATGAGAAGTTCCTACTGAGATGTTGGAAATGCAAATTTGGAGTAAGATACCAGTTCTCAGAGCTGCACAGTGCCAAAGGACAAATGTTAGGCTTCGAAATTTTTTTGATCCCTGTGCATCCTCACACATTTTTTGGTTAAGGAGAGCGCTGCAAAACATTTCCCACTCGTAGTGTCATGACAAATTTGCAAACAGCTTACAACAAAGCAACCATAATGATTACCAGATATGCTCTTCTACTTAAGTGCATCCCATATTAGCAATAGAATATCCAGAAAATATCACTGTAATCTCTTAGCAAGGAAATATTTTGAAAGTTTTAATGATGTTTTATCATGTAGATTCTTTAATGTTCAGGATTGAAGCTTGATAATGAGATTGCATTGATGGTCTTTAAAAAGATAAAATTTTATTACCAACATTAAAGTTACCAACATTCCTGAATATCTCCAGGATTTTTTTTGGACAATTAATGGATATTTTTCAATTTGACACCAGAGTCCTCTCAATTTTCAATGTAAAAATATTAATTCAAACAAAAGTAGTACTGAGCACACAGTTTAGGAGTTACAGTAGTCCAAGCAAAAGAAATTGTGCACTTGCACACACAAATTAAGGACCTTGCTTTTTGTTGCCTGTCAAATGCAAGGACATGGCAAGTTTTAAATAGTGGGTCTGCTCCAGCTGTAGGAACTTTTCATCTGTGGCTGCCTTTGCCACACTCACATCCGAGATTCTTGGCAAATATATTTCTATTAAAAATATGCAGACAGCTAACTCTCCTCTGGATTGTTCCTGCTTCTCAGATATGCTCAACTTTCTGGGCCCTCTGCAAAAGACATCACTAGGGATTTTGAAGAGGACTCAGAATATTCTTCCTTCCAATAAAAGAGAAGGCCATGTATCTGGCTTCTTGAGCTTCAGGATGATTCTTTAACTTAATTTTCATGTGTGATTAAGTTGCTTTTGGGGGTTGGAGGCTTTCAGGGCCCCCATCTCAGTCCAGCTAAACACAATTAATGAAAAGAAACCATGTTAAAATAATGTTTGTTTGTTTTTTCTTTTTTTTTTCTTTTTTTTTTTTCCAGGAGGAGCAGAAATCTAATTATCTTACCCTCTGTTCCCATTCTTGCACAATGGAACAGTTGGAATGGTAATTCTTTTCTTCCAAAAAAAAGAGCTGACCTGTCACTTACTGCCCATTAAGGATTGCTCAGGACCTTTGCTCCAGTCATATCCGAATAATGTAATACTTGTTCTGGTTATAAACCTAAAGCTATTTGAAGGCTGGTTTGCCCACCACTGGATCCTGCAATGAGCTCTCTGGGCCTGATTATGAGATCCTGAACTTGTACCAGTCAGAAAAAAACCCCTTATTCAGCATTTTTGCAATGCATTCAAGAAATAATGAAAGAGCTTTATTACAAAAACTGACTTTCTTTTGTTAGATTGAAGAAAAGAGAGAATTATTTTTAGACACTCAGACAAGGACTGAGTGATTTCCAGCAATTTCCTGTATATGTAAACTTACAAATATTTTCAGCCTAAAATGTTCTATACAAAACTATATGCACTTACACAAAATAACCTAGTACTTGAGCTCTGTAAAACTGCTATTTTTAAAAAGAGCTATCATTCGTGAGGAAGATGGAATTGGCAGTTTACCCACAGAAAGGCCTACTTTGTGTCTGTCAGTCAGGTGAAATCTGATATATTGCTATGACTAAATATATACATCCATTATGTGGTGGGGCAGCTAAAAAACCTCAAGATGGAGGCTTTTCTAATTTTTTTTTTTGAATTTTTTTTGCATCATCTGAAAGAGCATCTTGCTTCAAAAGAAGCTTCTTTTTCCAATTAATTATTAAAATCCTGTTTGTGGGCAAAAAGATAGTACACCTACATATAAAGGGAGGATTTGTTGGTAAAAATGAAATCTTAGCAGTCTAATTAAAGAATAACTGCGAATCAAATTGTTAGCTAAAGTTATTTGTAATTATTGCAAAAAAAAATCCAAGGGAAAAAATCAATTAAAATTGTTACGCATATCAATTTCTATCTCTCATCATGTTGTTATGCTCCATATTCACCTGCTGCTTTGGAAAAAAATACATTGTTCATGTTACCAGTTTCTCCTTTCTCATTCTAGGGTCCACCTGGAGTAATTTTAAATGCTTGCTGGTGGGCTTTCACACCTTTGCTCTTTCTTCACTGGTGTACAGTTCCATATTACACCTGAATTTATTATGAATGGCATGATGATATAATTTATATTTGTTAGACACTATGTGTTCTTCTCCTGGGTTTGTCCAGCTCCACATTTATATTTCTATTAATTCACCACTGGCAAATTGGTTATACTCATGACTGTAACTGTGATTTACAACCCACTGCTTTTGTTTGGTAACTTCTAGAAGACAATATGAAATGAAGTTCACCTATGACTAAGTAGGATCTTTATTATTCCAAAAGGCAAGGAGTCAAATAGCAGGAAAGAGTAAGAGATAACAGGAAAGATAGGAAGGGAGGAGCTCCTGTTTTTCTGCATGTGTAGAGGTGATGTTTAGTTTCCCTTCCTTTTTAGTTTTATCAGTGTGCCTTTTGACTTTAAAGAAAGTCATATGGTTTGTGTGCTAAAACATCAAGTGTCACTTTAAAGTGGAATATATTTCCATGCCATTCAAACTCTGCAGCTATTCTTATATATTTAACTTGTTCTTTACAGAAAAACTATGGCAATTTTGTTAATTATGAGAAGAGTCTGACGATTGGCACAGAGACATGAGAAGAGTGTTTTCATTTGCTATCAAAGCTCTCATCTCCTCAGCTTGAGAAAATCTTTAATCTCAACTCAGTTTTCAGCTCATATAACCTGTATAGATAACTTATCTCAAAATTTTGTAATTTAATACCATAGTTATAGTCAATAACTAGTCAATAGTGATGCTCTGATACTGTGTGATATACAGGCAACAATTTGAACGGAGAAAAATCTATTAATTCAATTATTTCTAGTCCATTGGGAATTTAAAAAGTGCTTTCTCTTAAGACAGGTAGACCTCAGTCTAGAGGAAAAGTTTGAAAGAAATGTTGTCAGAGAGTTCTGTTGAATGAGGCATTTTGTTTCAGTTCTGCAGGGATGATGAAGTGGCAGGAGAATTCTGTTCAATCCCACACCAGAAATGTACTTTCAGACTACTCCTATATTCCTCATTAGACAAAATTTTCACCAAACATGCTGCTTCCTTCAAAGTTTATCAGTGTCACACATATATATATATATTTTAAGAATCATCTATAGCTTCTGAAGAAAGAACATTCTTTGTCCATGACAGCAGTCAGGAAGATTAAAACCCAGTAGTAATGACAGCCTGGTTAATGGTCATTGCTCAGTGGAAAAGAAGGAGCCATGGGATATCTAATCATGGGAGGTGCTACTGAGTGATAAATAAATGTGATACATGCAATTACCCTTCTACATTTCATTCAGACTTACAGCCTACTACAGTAAATCTTGTTCAGTAACTTTTATGCTCTTTGAAAAAGGCCTCTATGCTTCTTATTTTAGTATAAAATCTAGCTTGAGAATTTTAATGGACTCTTCAGTTGTGTCAAGGGGAATAATTTAGAAAACGTCTTTTTGCTGTGGTTTTATTTACACTCTAAGTTTGGACTATGATGAATACAAATTAAACACTCCCTATAATCTTCTGTATAATGAAATCTTGTAATAGATCAATTGATCCCATTAAAGTAATAAACTGTAAGAATGTATTTCTTTTATAATGATTTTGTACCACTGATTGTTTATATTGGATTAGATGGGATAATGCCTGAGCACAGTTTTCTTAACTCCTGATTAAGAGTCATGTGGAAAAGCATTCAAGTAGTTAATGATAAACTAATCTATTCAGGAGGACAGAATGTTTATACCTAATTCATTAGTGAACTGCAACACAGTGTGAAAATTATTTATTAGTGATGCGCAATACGCAATGCACAGGAAGCAAGCACAACTATTTTTAGATTCCTATTAATTTGCTGTGATTGTAAACGTGTGCCTCTTCAGTAGCTACTGAAGACATGTTTTATAGTGTGACTGAGTGTTGCTTTTACACTCTCTCCTCTCTGCTTTTAATTAAAGTGCTATCATGTGAGTGTATCTGGAATTAGAGCACTGTAGCTGTAGGGCAGCAATAGCAAAACTGTTCAAGACTACATAAACTAATTGTTGCTTGTGGTGGTGAGCTTTCTTTAGAAAATATTGCATTTCCAGATTGAAGGAAGCAGGAAGTAAACTAGAAGATGCTAAAAATAATTATAATAAAAAGTCAGAAGCTTTCTAAGTTAAGTTCCAGAGGGCTATTTAAAATCACTCATATGCTTTTCCATTTAACACCTGCCCTTCTCGCAGCTTCCATTTGACAATATCAATGATAGTTTACATCTTATGATGCCTTAAGGTTTTCAGTGTTCAGGACAGACATTTCGGACTACTGATTTTGGTCCTGAAAAAGAACATATATTTAATTGTTTGGAATTATCTAGCATGTTAAATTTAGTTAAAATTGCTGAAATTGGGAAAGTATCAGGAAAGCAATCAATTATCACAGAAATTTAAAATTTAGCAGAAATATCTAAAAGCCTTTTCAAGATATTTAATTGCTAAACAGCTATAAAAAGAGATATTTGCTAAACAGGTTGATATCTACACTCTGCTTGTCCTAATAGAACCCATAATATTTACAAAACAATTTTTAGGCAGGCATCATACTACACCTACTGAGCATTTTGACACTTCAGGCAATACCTGGCATTACAAGATACTTAAAAAGCATATTAAAAATGCTTTCCTATGAAAAAGAGATTAAAATAGCACTGAATGAACAGCAATGACTATTTGTACTTTTTGGAGGTAATAAAACATATGATTCATCACATACTGAATGTGTAAATGTGGTTTTCTCTTGTGACTGAGAAATGTGTCAAGGGCATTTTTGTGAACAACATTACAGAATGTCTTTTTTTTTGAGGGTCTTTTCAGTTAAAAAAATATCACTTTAAATAACTTTAATTATTTGCTGTGAGCCTTTTATCTTCATTCTCTGAAAAGTTAATTGATTAAAATGACTAATTTTTGTAGCCTTGCAATCAGCATACCTGGCCATGGATGCACATGTTAAAACAGGTAACACTTTTATTTCTAGTCTTACCTAAAAGTAGCATGAAGTCCTTTCCTTCTTTGCTGAAAGTTGTGTATGAGTTAGAGGGAATGCAAAAATACACTAACTAAATTCCACTAAAGAACTACTCATTTGGAGAATACAATTGTTAGATACTGTTTACACAGAAATGTTTTGGAAGACCAAGGCAGCGGTTGTTTTGGGTTAGGGGAAGTTTGCTGGCTATATATCTGATATTAGTTTTCCACTTCAGTGCTCAGGTTCTTCTGAACAAAGGTCCAAGCAGAGTAGGTGACGAACCCTAAGCCAAGAAATTGTAGCTGTAGAGTAAATTGACAAGCCAAAACAGAACAATGGGAAGAGAAAACAAAGAGTGTTAGTTTGCAGATACTGCATACACTTCTTACTTTTTGTATGAAAAGTAAGAAATTAATATCTTTTTTATATTTGGAAAAGGAAAAGAACAGGTTTTCATCTAATTTGTTATTATATGAAATAGATAAGAGAGCAAAAGGAGGGGAGGCATGCACAGACAAGGGAGGAGGCACTCATTGCAGGTATCTAACATTGATCTCACATAAAGCCCTAGCTGAAACTCCTTATGCAACCATTTATGTGAGCACACTCATCTAAACTAAAATTCAGCACCAGTGGCCTCTCTGCTTTTCCCACCATGATCTATTAATCTTTCTTTTCTGAAGTGTTTTACTGCTTTATCTGAGGGAATGAATTTGTCACTGACACTTTCTCAAATGGCTGCCAGTTCCCTCTTCACACAGACCACTTCAATAGCAGTTGTTTTTTGGGTGAATGCTGTGTCCAGCTTTCTGAATTGTCACCCCTGCCTTCTTCTCTACTCTGTATTCTGCTTCTCAAAATTCTGAGTTCATCCCCCAGGCTTTCATTCTCTCAGCTATATTTATCATCAAATTTTCTCTCCCATCACTGCTTTCTGCAAGGTCAGGTTGACCCATTCAACTAAATATCAGGATTTCATTTTTTTTTCTATTTTCCTTTATTTTTTCTCTGTAGCATATTTGACTGCAAATATATTTCTGTTCATATAATTCACATCACTGGGAAGGCCTGGTTGGTAACTTTTGAGGATCCACATTAGAGCTGCTTATGGACTGCAGGCCACCTTGTAGCAGGGGAAAAGTGAGAATAAAGACAAGCAGAAAGGATCTCTTATGGACTGACCACAACCACCATTAGCCACTCAGAGTTGAGAATGAAGGCATGAAATTGAGCCTGGGAAAAAGATGAGGGGAGGAAAGTATTTAGTTTTTGTCTGTTTCTTGCTATCCAAATCTATTTTAATGAGCAATAAATTAATTTTCCCCAGGTCAAGTCTGTTTCGCCTTGTGATGCTGACCTCCAAGGCTTCATCTTGACCCATGGGCTTTTTTATGTTTTTTTCTTCCTCAGTTTTTTGAAGATAGGGAATAAGAAAGTGGCTGTGGGAGATTCTGGCTGCAAGTCAAGATTATCCATCACACCTGCATAAACTCTGTAATCTTCCAGATATGTTTGTTGCCTTTCAACTGCGTTGAAAATGAAGCACAAGTGCTGTTTAAATGGAAGCATAGCTGGATTCAATTTCTCAGCACTTTATAGGTGGAAAGATTTTTGATTGAATTCTGAGTCCAAGTCTGACATTGAATCTTCCCTGCCTTAGTCGTGTAACTTGCCTTCAACAAAATTGCTAGCTTTCAGGGCTAACCCCGTGCTTCAGGAAGCTTTATTATATGCTGGTTGCAATACTTTGCTATGTAAGAATGAGAATCCATCACAAAATTCCCTTGACATTTGTTTGGCTTGTAAAACACAACACACCTCCACTGCTCTAAACATGGAAGGACTCTGAGTTGCTCACAGTTGCCAGACAGATAAATATTCCCTTACAAACACAACTGAATAACACACTACTCTTAAATTCTATGGATTTTTTTCCTGCATAAGAAAAATGTTGAAACTGTCCTAGAGATGCATTACCTACAGAAATTTTCCTATGATTTTTTTTTCCAGTTGATTGGGATTTCTGACAAAATACAGCAAAGGCATTGGAAGAACTTCTGTCTGAAGAAAACTAAGATAAAGACCTTATTGGGGGATTTGGATATCATAAGCATATGAACGCTTGAGTGGGCATTGTTAATTATGCATTAAAGTGACTTGAAATTAATTTCAGTATAGAGTCATTTGCCAGCTAGAACCTCATGATCTTGGAAAATTTGGGCACTTACCCTTTTCAGATGATGGGAAAGGCCAGAAATGTCGAGGTGCCAAACATGCAGGTTGCATATGACAAGCCCTTATGTTAAATCTTATTTTCAAACCTGCAGTGTTTGTCACACTGCTTGAAAAGAATATTTTTTTGTTGCTCTCTTCTGAGGAATAGTTCTCCACATTGTACAGCTGCAAGGTCTTATGATTAACTTTAAGCACTGTAAACTTGCAGCAGGATGAGCACTCATATAGCTAAATTTAGCTATCGTAGTGCTGTTGGTTGCTGATAAGCTAAAATTACATCCTTTTGATTTGTCTGCCATTTAAAGAATATTTTAGAGGATTATTAAGTTCATAATCAGAATTATCACTGTCTCTCCACACTGAATTTAGGTCCCGTGGCTGACATGTGATTTCATACTTGTCTATCTTTGTTTTTACAGACAATATGCTTCATAAATTTAAATCAATGAATTAACTTTAAAAAGATTGACAAAATGCATTCTATTTTTTAAATTGTAAAAAGTTCCTCCGCACATTTTGTCAGAATAATGGAAAAATATGACAGACTATTATTAAATGTCCAGCAATCCCCACCATATGGAAAACAGTAGCGATAGTTCTATAATATTTTCTGGATGGCTGCTTATCTTATCTGTATAAATTAATAATGTCTTTGATAAATATGTGCAAAGAGTTTTCTTGGGCAGAGAATTTCTGGAGCGTGAAACCTGTTTTTACATCTAAACAATTTGCCAATGACGGACTCCTCTTCTTACTCTCCCATTTCTATCCCTTTTAGACATTTTCATAAATGTAACTCAAATCTCTAATATGTCTTTCCTTTAGTTACTGAGCTAAAAGGAGGCAGCAGCAGTCAGTCCTAGAGGTCAGCTACTCGGTGTTTCTTTTGTGGCCTGTTTGATTGCCACCTTTTGCAGACAGGGTGATAGCAGACCATGCCACAGGGACAACTGATGAACATGTGAACTCCCTGAGATTACTGGGCAGATGTTACACTCCACTACAGAATCTCTGGGATACTGCAGTGTTGTCCATGACTTTTGTCATCTCAGTGAACAGCCCTAGTCTGTGGAACTTTTGAAGTGGAAACACTTAGGAAGAAGGTGACAAATTCTTTTCCTCCTGCCACATAGTATGTTTTAAGGTGGGATGGCAACATAAAGAGACTTCAGCCCTGACAGTGCACTCTTGCCTAAATTTCCACCTCTTCAACCTTGAAAGAAGGCATGCTAATGTTCTACCATAGCAAAAGATGAAAAGATTGTGTAATTTTTACAAAACATAAAGGAGAAGACTAAGGAGGGTTTACATGAGAAACTTCCAGGCTATGCTTTCACAGCAGACAGGATTTACTCACAGCAGCTGTGTGCTGCCTTTCAACCTAGTGTAATGGAATCTGCATTATCTCTTTTGAGGTGGAAGAATGGAATATGTCATTGTTTAAGTTATTTCTAAAAAACATCTGTGATTCTACTTAGCTTTGATTTGCAAGACTGTAAAATGGCTTTTCAGTTTTAGAGCTTCTCAAGTGCTTCTATGCCATACTTGCCAGATCTCATCAGTTCAGATTCAATTCTTAAAATTGTTAATAAAGCAGATCAAGACTACTCTGTTTACAAAGGTCAGTCTGCCTACTCACCAAAGCATTGTGTTCTAAAATAAGGGGGTATCTTTACCGCCAGTTCTTTTTCTGTTTGTTTGTTTGTAAATTTTTTTTTTGTTTGTTTGGTTTGGTTTTAGTTTTGGTTGTGGTTTGGTTTGGGTTGGGTTTTTTTGTTCCCTTTCACACCACGTCTCATGCTAAAGCTTCTTGCTCCAGAGTTCTGAACAGGTCTAAATTGAGAGGATGATTTATTTAACATATTTATACTACTAATAGTCCTTGGTTATAAGTACACGGTGGGTTAAGTTACCACGAATAAAAGTTCTAGGCTGAAAAAGGACAAGTAAATTATTTTAGGTGAAGAAATAAACTCAGATTTAGCATTTTTCTATTTCTGGAAAATAAAACAGATTATTATTTGCCATAGCTAATATGGAATTTCTCAAGATATTCCAGATCATAAAATGGTTTAACACAAGAGCCACCTGACAATACTCTGCTACCAAGTCCTGCCTTGGATGTGGGGATAGATTTCATTGAAAAACAATTCTCTCTTTTGTATTATAGAAACACTTTGAGGTAAGTAAATAAGCTTTTGGGCTTCATCTTCACTAAATAGAATCATGCTGATGCTGCCCTGGCATGAGTATATCTGAGGTCTGCCTGTGAATCTGAACAAAGAACTCCCTTTACATGAAAAACAACTGAAGGCTCTGAGGAAAGACTTTTGCTGAGTTTAAATATCCATTTTAAAAATCCATTAAAGAGCCATTTTCTTGAAAATTAGTCTTCTGCGTTCTTTTGTGGTTTGGTTTAGTTAAGGTATTTAAAGATTATTTTTATTGCCAAAGTTTGCTATTCAAATCCCTGTCTTAACACTGATGCTATAACTACTCAGATTAAAAAAATATATATATATATACTGTTGAAGTTTAAAGGGTAGGTGGAATAAAAACAAAATTAAGGTTAGGAATTGTCATGTATGTTTTAAGGCTGAAACAGAAATTTACAGAAATAGGGAGTTTTCTTCCTATTCTGTGAATTTATGCCATAAATTCTTTAGCACAGACTTTAAAAGTAGCACAACCATATGCTTTCAATCCTAATTTGAGAATCTTTGATATGTTTTGTAATAAAAGCAGGTATCTGGAACAGTTTTCTCATCTTGGAACAATCTTATTTGAAGGCCAGTTATAAACATGATAATGACCAGGCAATGAGTAAATATTGCCTGGACACTGTAAAGAGTTTAACATATTAGAATTATTTTTTCTCATTGTCTGTGCTTGCTTTGTGTTATAGTAGAATTTGTAAGTGAATGTGGCCTTTACGAGGAAAAATATATATTTTCAATATACATTGAATACCCGCTGTTTGCTGCTGCTGCTTTTTATCTCCAAGCTGTATTTCTCTATCCTTAACTCAGCTGACTTGAAAAAGGTAAGCTCTGAATATTTTATAGCCACATCTTTTTAGAAAACATAAGAAGGCTCCATATGTTATTTGCCTACAATTTCTGTTAAGGTATCTATATCTTTCAGTTATTTTGGCCATCTGTCTTTTTTTTGTCATCCATCTTATTTTTGGAAATTAGGAACAATATATCTCAGTATGTGGACAACTTCTTTCTTTTTTTTTGTAAAGGCTTGATAAATAAGAGTCCTTTTCCCTTTCATATGGTGTAATGCAGCAGATCCTAATGCTACAGGTGAGGTGAAATACTTTTACCTTGTTCTAAAAAGGCACTCATAGCCACAGCCAAGAGGCAGTGGTCATCAGTGAGAGGAACTTATACAAAATGTGAAATTAATTTTGGATCAAAATCTAGCTGAAGTATGCTAACTCTGATTTGATCTCACATACATCAAAAACTTAAAACCATCTGGATTTGAAGCAAGACCTACAATCTTTCTGCACTTATTCACTTAAAAGCTTAAGGAGCACCAAGCCAACAGTGCTGTGGTTGGTGGTTTATAGCATGAGGCACAGTTGTCCCTCTTGAGGCCTTGCTGATTATGTCCTTTTCAGAAAGTTTTCGGAAAGGATTTTGATTGTCCTTATGGTTTTCTGTTCCTTTGCAAGTGAGAACTGGATCATGTGAAGCACATTTAATATGTGTTCTGTGCTAGCAAGTTCAGTATGTCCAGGTATATTCCTGAATAAAGGAATTGGCCTGTACCTATGGTAGCATTTGTATCAACCACAAAAATGGACAGGCAGCTCATGAGCTGCTCAAGTGCTGAACCATGACCAACCACCTGGAGGAATGTGAGTTGGCTCAGGCCAAAAGTTTACCAGGGGCTGTTGACTGGCAGCCAGTTCAACACAGCCAGTGTGGAGCATGTGCAGGTGCTGGTGCTTTAACAAACTGTGCAGATGTGTCTGTACAGTGTCTGCTCTTGCACCCTCTCCCTCATGCTCTTCAAAATCAGCTTACCACCAAATTGTGGCACAGCTCTAGGAACCCTACCACCCTACCTTGCTGTGACCGTGTAGCAGCTACTTCCTCTGCTTGCCCTCTGCTCTCCAATTCTATTGCACTGAGCCACAACAGAAGCCACTCGACAGAAGTCACCTGTAATTCGTCTATTTTTGCTGTCAGTGGATTCTCAACTCTAACATCTCCATTGATCATGCAAAATTAAGATGCATAGCTTTTTTTTTTTTTTAATGATGTAGGGTCAAAAAACAACTCAGGGCAATAAACTCAAATTTCAGTGAGGTTTCTCAGGTATCATTTGTTGCTCCTTTTCTCTATACCTAGATTCAGGCATACTTATTTTTGCAAGAGGTGTTTTTTTTTTTTTTTTTTTGTTTGTTTGTTTGGTTTTTTGTTTGTTTGTTTGTTTGTTTGTTTGTTTGTTTGTTTTGTTTTGTTTTGTTTTGTTTTGTTTTGCTGAGGAGTACAATAGACCAGTCAAACAACACAATATCCACAGTTGCAGGCCATACAGAGTTACAGCTGAGTAAATCCCTACAGGTGAGCAGCAAATTGACCTCTGGTACTCTGAGCTTTGGACTAGTGTTCTGCTCTTGTGTATCCTCTTCAGGCTTAAATTTGTTATTAAGTTAAAAAAAACCCCAAACTGAATCTGACTGGTGTATGGCCAACCTTTGTAAATGAGGCCTTTTATTTAGCCTGAAGTTACTCTTCTACCACTATTGAAAGTCTGAAGTTTTATTTCTCTGCAGTGAAACACCTCCAATTGAATGTTTTCCTGCTGGTCAGGTAAAGTTCCATCTCTGCTTCCTCCCTCCATCTGGGACTTGACTTTGCTTGTTCTTTCATTCCCTTTGATTCCTCTGCTTATCTTCTTAATTAGTTGTGATTCAGGTGAATGCAGGCTGAAGATGCTTCCCCTCTGGGAGTGCTATTCTGTCACTGGATCAGGTGCAGATGGCAGAGCTCTTGTTAACTTAATTGATTATTAAAAAGCTGACATATGGAAGGAATTGCTTCCTTTCACTTTTCAGCTTGGGGAAATTGTCATGCTATGTGAATAAACAACTTAGGAAGTTCCTAAAAATAAGAATTACCAATTGGTTAGAGGGATGCTTTTGGTCTTCTTATGAATCCTCACCTCTCTAAAAATTGGAAGCTGGGACTTGTTGCTACCATGTGGAATTGCATTTCTGATTAGTTATATATGAAAGGAGTTTGTCTGCAGAATTAAAGAACTTCCAGCTGTCTTCAGCGCCATGGGATCCCATGAAGAAAACAAAAAAAAATTAAAGATGTAGAAGTAGTCCAGGGAACACAAGAAAGTTGGAGAGGAGATATTGCAGACAGAATATGTTTATTTTGTCACATATTACATTGTCTGAAGTTTGTACTTCCTTATTGCTATTGAAACATTCTGATTTTCCTCCCGGTTTTTTTAACCAAACGACTAAAGCTGTGATAAAGATGTTCATTGGAAGGTGAATGTGTTGAGATTGCATATAGCTGTCATTTCTGGATATGTACCACTGCTCACATTACACATGTATAAAGTATTATCATCATTAGGACACTTCATGGACTGTCCTCCAGGACAAGTTGCAGGCAGCATCTTTCTCTGATGTCAGCTGGGATCACTTGTATGTTGAATTTTCTATTACCTTCAGACTTTTTGTCATGTTGCCTCTCATACTTAGGAAGAACCTTCTGTAATACTCAAAAACCCACCACCTTTAAATTATTGGTGAAAATTTTCCTGTGAGAAATCTAATAGACACTAACCTCTCAGAGGACTAATGTTAGGGCTATTATGCTGAGATTTGTCTTGTTTTTATCACAAATTTGATATTGGAAAAACAGACTGTAAACTCTTTGGGGTAGAAAATAAGTTCTTTCTTCTGTAGCTTTTAAAAGAGTTGGTATAGGAGGATCCTGATAACATAGTATCGCACAAACTTACGGCTTTCATCTTCTCTTGTCAACAAATGAATAACAAAATCTGCTCCCAAGGTCTTTCTATTTCATAACACCTAATAATTCAACAAAACTGATAAATTTAAATTGAAAATTTCTGTCCATTTTTTACTTTGCTGCTAAAGACGGGATACCCATATGTGATTGTGTAGTGATTTTAAACTGAGTTGATAGGGGTGAATGAATACCTGGGCAGTTGGAAAGGGAACCTGACAGTGCCATGTTTTCCTTATTCTGGCTGAAATCTCCTGAGCAATGTTATGGAAGGGAGAAAAACCCAGTATTTTCATATAAAATTCTGAAAGTGGAGAATTTGCACTTCTTACCTTTGGGGGAGGAAGGATTTCTTTGTTTTAGCATAGCAGGTCAGTAATTGCCCATCCCTGTGGGGCCATCTTTAGACTTGAGTGGGGAATGAAGATGATTTCTGGTGTGTAGGAACAAAGAAGCAAGAACACACTGGTATGTACCATCTTCCTGAGCTGGGAATTTTAGAGAGCCTCTCTTCTGCTATTGTCCCTCTTCTTCTCTATGCTGTACTGGTTTCTACCATGTTGTATGTAATGGCCTGCTAAACTCTCAAAAGAGTGTAGAGCCAGTTACCAGCATTAATAAAATGCTTCCTGACCATTTGCTTAATTACTGTATGACAATCAAGCCATATTGTCTAAATAGGACTCTCTGCAATTTGAACCAAAGCCAAATCTTAAATGTCAAGGTGTCAATGTAGAGGATTATCTAATTTAAGAGAAAGATAGTTAGTTAGCCTCTTTTGATATTTGTGAATCTGCAGCTGTAGACAAAAATATGGAAACATTAATTAAGCATAACTGTGACTTGTTGGTAATAAAACCAGAAAGGTAATGAATGATTTAATCAATAGTAAAATGCTGTATATTGAATTGTTAGCAAGCATGTTGGCTCTATCAGCTTATCTGAAGTTCCAGTGTGTTGAGCACAAATCCCTACCTCAATGTGACTGACTTAACATTCCTTACTCAGTGACATTGATACGTTGGAGTCAACATGCAAAACAAGATCAAAATGCAAAGGGAAAAATGGATGACATTTTTGTCAATTAATTGAGAGAATATAAATCCTGGAGAGATCCCTCTATTCTTTATACTTCAGTGAGACTCAATGACATTGGGTGCAGTGCTCTGGTTTTGAATGAACAGACTTTAGATTAATACCTGTAATTGATTATTTTATTTCTCAACACTAATACCAGAGGAAATCACAGATATGCATTTTATTTAGAAAGCTGAAGAACAGTCATTTAAAATTTTCTAAAACAAATTCTGATCAACACAGTTGTTTTCAGAAAAAAATTGTGCATAGAAATGCTCTAAATTAACACTATAAATACAACTGCTTTATAGAAAGGCAAACCTACCAAAACTCAGTTATGCCTGTGTTTTCATCTTGCAGCTGGTCTCTTTGTAGTGCCTCCATGCTTGTTTCACAACTCTGCCAGCAGAAAAGTTTGTGATGGAAAACGTGTCCCAGTAAATCTCTTTCCCTGAGGGTTATTACATCTCTAAATACAAAGTTCATTAAGTTAGTGTAATTTTTATAGGTTATAATAATATATCAAATCATGTTCATATCCATGAAAACTCTTCTGTTCTGTGCAAGACTTTTAAATTTATTATATTGAAGATAAAATTTCCTTGTAGTAAGGGGAAGGGATGGCAATATGGATTGTATCGAAAGCTAAATTATTAAAATGTGGCACTGCTTGTAAAGACAGTCTGGGTGGGGAGAAGTTTCCCTGATTACTGTCTCTTGGTATCTGAACACACCAAATATGTTCAGATTCAATAGGAAATTATTTTCCAGTTATTAAGCAATATCTAAACCAAAGAGCAGCTCTTCTGTGTTTTCATCTGTAATAAAAATACTGGAGATGATAACCCATACCAACTTCATAGCATCTTCTGACAGTTAATTAGCAAATATTTTCAAAATAGAATAGGTTCATAGAGTCATAGAAGGATCAGAGTTGGACATGGACCCCTAAAGTTCACCTAGTTGAACCCCCCCTGCCATGGGCATGGACGTCATTCAAGGACAGTGAGTGCTGTATCCAGGTTTGGGCCCCACACTTCAATAAAGACTTTGGGGTGCTGGAGGGTATCCAGAGAAGGGCAACAGAGCTGGGGAGGGTCTGGAGTACAAGTCCTACCAGGAGCAGTTGAGGGGGCTGGGGGTGTTTAGCCTGGACAAAAGGAGTCTCAGGAGAGACCTTATCACTTTCTGCAGCTGCCTGAGGTGTAGCCAGGTGGGGGTTGGCTTCTTCTTCCAGGCAAGAGGTGACAGGACAAGAAGAAACAGCCTCAAGGTGCTCCAGGACAGGCTAAGGTTGGAAATCAGGAAGAATTTCTTTACTGAACAGACTGTCAAGCATTGTAATGGACTGCCCAGGGTAGTGGTGGGATCACCATCCTTGAAAGAGTTCAAGAAATTACTGTTTGTGGCACTTAGTGTTCTGGTCTAGCTGACAGGGTGATGTTTGTTCAAAAGTTGGACTCAATAATCTTGGATGTCTTTTCCAACTTTAATGAATTTATGATCATTAGATGAGGTTGCTCAGGGTCCCATGCAACACAGCCTTGAACACTTCCAGGGAAGGGGCATCCACAGCTTCTCTGGGCATGCTGTTCCAGTGTTTCAACACCATGTGAGTAAAGAGTCTTTCGAACATCTAATGTAAACCTGCCTTCCTTCAGTTTAAAAACATTGCCCCTTGTCCTGACACTGTCTGCCTGCATAAAAAGTTCCTCTTGCTCCTTTTCAGCCCACTTAAGGTGCTGAAAGGCACTGAAAGGACTTCCCAAAGATTTCTCTATTCCAAACTGAGCACCCCCAGCTCTCTCAGACTGTCTTCATAGGTGAGATGCTCCAGCTTGCTGGTCAACTTCATGAAAATTTCCCATATTTGCTCATTGGAAAGTTCCTGTTTGAAGGTGAATATAATCACAAATAATACATACTGGTATAATATGACTAAATGAGTAACAATGTTGACTATTGCTCATATAGTTGTGGAGCTGTCATATATTCTTTGAGAATCTTAAACCCTGGTGATTTCTTTTTACCTACTGGTGGTTGTCAAATGAGAAATATAAAATTTCAGATATGTGTTTTCCCTCTCTAATTCTTCCTAAGAAGAATATAAAGTAGTTAATAGGACAGAAAAAAAATTAAAAACCCTGTTCTGCAAAGCTAACCAGACTGTCAAGCTCTCCTGGGCCAATGGACAAGAGCTGTTGACAGAGGTTCCAGTAGAGGCTGGCCAGGGAAATTGAGGCCCACTACCACACTGGGGACCCTAACCCATCCAAAGAATTATTAGTTTCCTTCTAAAAAATGTTGCTCTGAAAGAATGTAATGTACATATGCCATGATATCAGAATATTCAAACTAAAAGCACACTTACAAACTCAGTGCTGTAGGTGCACTGCAGGTATCCTCAGGGTATGAGACCAGTCCATATCCCTGAAGAATTTAGCAGTATACATGCAAACAGTGGATTTGCAAACAAAGCTAAAACCATTTTGTTTTCTAATGATACAGCACAATCTGAAATGTGGCATAATTAGATATTTGAGGAGTCCTGCTCTCTGTTTAAAGTGAATGGACTCTCTATCATTGAGTTGTGTGATTACTGTAAGGCTAATGCTCAGCTGGAACTAACCCTTGTTTTGTTAGCAAAAGAAACTCAGTCTTCTTGATGTACTTTAAAATAATTAAGGTTTTTTTGGCACTGAAATTTGAAAATAAATTCAACATATATAATAGGGTTTTTTTGGTTTTGTTTTGGTTTTGTTTTGTTTTGGTTTCTTTTTTGCAGTTTAGTTTAATATTTCTGCAGCTTGAAGATGATTATATTTTTGACATATAGGCCTTCTCAGTGTGGTTACACATTGAACTGTGCATGTCTTGCTATCATTTACAGGAAGTTCTGGTCGTCTATTCTTTCTGGAGAAGAACAATTACATCAGTTTTGAAGAGGAGAGGAAAGGAAGTATCTTACCCAGAATCATGCAGCAAATCAATTATGATCAGGGAATTGACCAAGCTCATAACTGAAAAGAATGCTCACACTACATATTTAATAAGTGATCTTTTTTTCAACTAATGGATTAGATCTGGTACTTATGGATGCTTGGAATAAATCCATAAATTATTCCTGACAGTAAGAGGATATGAGTATGGCCAAAGGCAAAAAGCCCCCCAAAACTCAAAACCTTGCAAGGGAAGCAAAGAAGGGTGGGAAAGGCTTCCTCAAGCTGAGAAAACTTGTCACACATAGTATGTATACAGTGAGGAAGGTGGCAAAAATATTTAGTGCTGGATATGATTTGCTGTGGAGTATATTCATGGTTTTCATAGAAGGCAGATGCACATTAAGCAAAATAGACATGCACAATAGTGATTTAAAAAAGAAAAAAATGCTGATAAATATTCTGTATGTTCTGTGGATATGCACTGCTGTCATTGTTTTTATATCCACTCTTTCCAGGCTCACTTAAATGACTGTGTTGTAGGAGATGTATGCTTCCACTTACGTGGAAGTTGGTGAATAATTCCATTTACTTGACACATCTAGCCTCTTAACTACTTTAGCCTTTCAGCAGCATAACCTGATACCTATGAAATTACTTGTTAAAACTTAAATGGCTTTTCCTATGCTTGAATATATGGAAATAATATTCTAACTTCACAAAAAAGCTGTTTTGCTGTTTCCTTCAAGTGTTAAGTATGTAATGTTAGAAATTCAAATACATATTATGTTGTTTCTTTTTGTAATCAGAATTAAAGCCAGAGGTGCCAGTGAGTTTTATTTCTGATGACTGGCTAGATTTTAGGAAAAAAAAATAAAGCACATACAATTTAGAAATATTAAAATTATACAGCATTTTATATAATGAATATATAATTAGTAAAATCAGTGAAAATAATTGTTGATCTTGCATTATCTATCTATCTATCTATCTATCTATCTATCTATCTATCTATCTATTTTCTGTTTGTCTTTGTACGTAACTGTTTCTTTCCCTTTACTGCTAAAACTCTAGTGATTTTGAATCTACCTTTTTATTCTTGGGGTCATGTGCTACATTCCTATTCATACAAGTTATAAAGTCTGAAAGAGAGAGTCCATTTCCCTCCCAGTTTAAAGTAATGTGTATATCTTTATTTTGTTATTCATCACAGGAATCCTGATATCCAATTCTTGAAGTAGCTTTTTTAAGAAGGTACTTTATGTATATATCCTTAGATTAAAAGCATGTATCCTCAAACTTAAAGCATTTTCTGAAACCATCAATTTGTGGGCTACCTTTACCAAGAGAACAGGATTTTCCTGAAAACCTGGCAACAGAACCAGAAGGCAACACAAAAAAAGAGATGGAGGAATGTGAGAATGAAGGACAGAAGGAAGTGCCAAGGGAAAACAGCTGTGGGATGAGGCTTCAAGGGAAACATGAAAAGACTGACAGATGTGCTGCACTTGTCGAATTCAGAAAGCCCTCCATGGACTGAAATACAGCACTCACCTGCTTAATAAGGCCAGACTGCAACTCTGCATGCTTTCTTATCTTTTTGATAAGACTCAGGATACCTGAATCTACCCCTCTGCCACATCCATCCTCTTCTTTTCCATTATGTTTGAATATGTCACAGTCTCAGACCATAGTTTCACCTGAAAACAAAAAGAATGGGGGCTGACATTCAGCTCATGTTCCAAAATACAAGCATTTTGCTTTTTTTTTGTTTATTTTTTCTGGTGTGGTACCTCTGTTACTAGTCTTCATGTTTTGATTATATTTTAATAAAATTGTCTCTCTTTGTCCATGGTAAAATTGACTTTTACATTATTGTCCTGCTTTCAGCTTGGATAGAGATAATTTCTTCTCTGTAGCTGTTGCATTGTTGTATTTTGTATTTGTATTGAGGATGATGTTGATAACATACTGATGCTTTGGTATTTTGCTAAGTCATGTTTATCCTAAGTCAAGACTTGCAAGTATCCTAGCTTGTATAAATATTGAATGCTTATATAATTCTGTGAAATATGGGATGTTTTCACTTTGGAGATGATTTCTAAACTACAGAATTAAAATGTTGTTATAAGGTTCTCATCAGTCTAATCCATTAGTTTAAAAAAAGGTCTGTTTTATACATCTAGTGTGAGCATTCTTTTCTGTTAAGAGCTTGGTCAAGTCCCTGCCCAGAACTGATTTGCTGCATGGTTCTATGTAGGATTCGTCCTTTCCTCTTCTCTTCAAAACAGAAGAACTGTCAACCTTTTTTTTTTTCTTTTTTTTCCCTTTTTTTGGAAAGCACTTTAGCTCTTTGTCAAATAGAGAAGTGTTGAGAAGTAGTATTTTTATTCATTTTTTCATGTTGGACTTTTTTTAAAAGACAGACCCTAATTCCAAACATACTCTTTGAAATATATTAATATTCAAAACCTGACCAATAGGTAAAAAATTATTACCAGTTGAAATATTGCAATAGCTAATCCACTGTTCAAAGGAGTTTATAGAACAAGAAATTTAATATAATTTAAGTAGGGAAGTTTCAGTGTATCAGATTCTCACAAAATAAAATAAAGAAATGGTGGTGAGGGCAAGAAGAGTAGTTAACTCTGAAGAAAGTTGGGGAAGGTTCTTCCTCTTCATTTGGAATACATGGAATAGCCAAATATTTCCTCTTATTTTGAGGAGACAGTAAAACCATTTTTATGACAGCTATTTACAGTAAATAACTTGGAATCTCCAAAATATATTTACTGAGTGATAATGGCATTTATTCCATCTCTAAAAACTTTCTCATAGCGTAGCTTCATACTCTGAAGCCCTTTGGTCCTTTGTGTACCATGTCTTACCATTTTCCCCAGTTCATGCTCCCATTTGTGGTGGACCCTCAAAATGGTCACATGCCCCAGACAGACAAATTGACTTCAGCCTGGGGTACAGTATCCAGAGCCAGATTTACGCCTTGCATAGCCTCCTCTCATTTGTGGGAAAACAATTTTTGGTAAGGAATTTACTGAAGTACTTTGATATGTTTGTATAAAAATGCAGATCCATCTGTTATAAAAGGCTATAAAAAGATTTTTTTAAGGAGCTATGTATATTGAAGTTACAAGAATACATTTTATGTTTAATAATATACTCATTTAGAAAAAAAAAAAAAAAGGTAAATCAATAAAAATAACTTACCACAGTAGTTTGAGGATTGTCATGCATGCGGAGCAGAAAATGTGATAAGGTTCCGACACAGAGTGGCTTTGTGACACTGCTTATTTTTTTCAGTCAAGAAAAAAAAATGTTTTTATTTCTGTCAGATAGGAGCCATTTCCTGAGTTTTTAGACATAATATGCTGGCTTTTGTGCATTTATAAAGATATGCTTGAGCTTGTTGAGATATCTTTCAAAGAACAGGTATACTCAGGGGTAGCTTGTAGACACACTCTGGAGAAGGATTGAAATGGATGTGTTAAATTTAGAAAAGGATTACCATTTTTACACCTTTTGTAAATACTGCCAATATTTATTCCAGAACATAAAATTGTTACAAACTTGTGGAAATAAGTATGTGCCTGCACAATATTATTTCTATGTAAACTAGTATCCACACCAGAGTAATATGTACAGTGTGTATCTACACTTTTATAATAGTTTGAAATGAAGGTAGGTTGAATGCTAAGATGTAATGGCTTATTGTTAGACTACCAACCAACAAAACACAAATTTATTTTGGAGAAAATCAATGTCTTACTTGGCCAGCATGTGTGTGTGTATGTGTGTGTGAATGGGTGTTCAATTTTGTTCTGATGGCTTATCACTTTCTCTCTGATTAATGCCAGTCAGCTAAGCTCTGTCTTTGCATCTATATACCTCAAGACAAAGAATGGAGGTTTATTTTTGCTTTTAGTCTTACTGATGTAAAGCAAGAAACTTTCTGGATTTTATCCTGTATGTATGTTAACAGGAAATGCACACAGTATGTAGCTTTGAACACATCACATATAGCTACAGCTCTTCTATACATCCCACTGGCTCTAGCAGCTGCTTTGTCGTGTGTTATGTATGATTTGTAGGATTTGTAGGATTTTTGTAGGATTTGTAGGATTTTTGTAGCCCTTCATTTTTCTTTCAAAGTGGAACTGGAGCAGGGTAGAGAAAGGTGCTAAAGGCAGGTGGCATTTCAGGAAAAGGGAAAGCAGTAAAGCATCAGTGCCCCTGCCAAGTGGGCAGGGCAGCACAGTTCCTCCAGTGTCCTTCTGCAGGACTGTCTGTCAAACCACAGCTTCTCCAGGGTGCCCCTAGGCCTGGGTCACAGACCAAAAGGCAAAGCATGCTTGGTTATGTCTTAAGGAGGAGATCTCCACACACACACAGAGCTGCTCCCAGGGCTGTCACAGGAGGGTGATTGGTCCATAAGAGGCTCATCCACACAAGCATGAAGGAGCACAGACGTGCAGGGGCAGGGAGAACAACCTCAGAGGCCCAGTCAGAGTCAGGGACACTGTGCCCTGGCTGCTTCCAGGAGAGCTTCAGCACTGATTATGAAACATTTCAAGCCAACAAGAGCAGACTGAGTGACATTAGAGGGTACAGTGAAGAGCATTTAGGGATTGTTCAAAGCTTAGTATGGGTTGTCCAGGGGAAGGAATCAAAGGTGAAGAAAGAGAGGGATGAAGGTGATTAGGGGGGGATCCGGCAAGGGAAAGTAAAAGGATAAAAGTTTAAAAGGGTCTGGATGTGTTTAAACTGGTCTTGTCAGTACCCTTATCTCACAGTGTCCTGCCCCTAGTTCACTGCTATCTGACCTGGCATCTCAGAAAACTCCATTTCTATTTTCCTGGGTGAGGGGTTCTCTATTCCATGTGCATCTGTTAGTGGAGGTCTAGGTGCCAGCAACTGCAGTTGGAACAACTATCAAAGGGCTAGGGCTTCTGGGACCAGCCCCTGGAGTGAGGATATGCACTGCTGGTGTGATTGCTGGTAAATATCAAGCTGGACTAGCTCCCAGGGA
This sequence comes from Phylloscopus trochilus trochilus, assembly GCA_016584745.2. Classification (NCBI taxonomy): domain Eukaryota; kingdom Metazoa; phylum Chordata; class Aves; order Passeriformes; family Phylloscopidae; genus Phylloscopus; species Phylloscopus trochilus. The sequence goes on along the minus strand of WQNJ02000016.1, from coordinate 20,289,175 downwards.
GATTAAGTATCTTGGTAGCCGTGCTTTGAAGTGCTTGTTAGTCTAGGACAGATATGTGTGTGTGTGTGTCTGGGGAGAGGCTGACTGCTGGAAGGACAGGTACATGCCAGCTACTGGGGAGACTGTGGAGTCTGGGAATTGCTTAAGACATTCATTTGTATGTTACCTGTGTGATGTTTGCAGTGTTGACATGATTTTATGTAAGTCTGTCATTTTCTTTGAACTGGACATACCAGCTCACAGATATTAAATCATGTGTGTACAGCATATAACCCAGCCATACAGTCCTTTCACTACAGACTTTTTCATAGACTTGGAAGCCTAAATACTTCTGCCATCATAAGTCTTCCCATTTTCTCTATTCTATTAATCTTTCTCTGCATCTGTTCAGATTTCAATATATCTTTTCTGACATTAGTCATTCCAACTGTACTGGTTCCCACTGAGGTGTCATCAGTGCTTGCACGAGACACTGAACTTTGAACTGGCCTTTTTATGGTGTCACTAGGTGATAATGTCAAATACAGTACTCTTCTACACAATGTCCCCACCAAATTCCTAATCAAAAATGTGCCATTATATTCACCAAGAGGATAACTAACTAACAAAATGAAAATAGTTGAAATTATTGCAGATTATAATACATTTTTTAAAAACTTATGTTAGAAAAATGAAAAAAAATCAGTTTGAAAATGATAATTCAATTGTTCTATAAAATTTTTTCATGGTTCCAATAACCAAATAGAAGCATCATGTGTTGTATGGCTTGCATTATTTTTCAATGTCAGCCATGACGAATTGACGAATGAAACCTTGCCTCTACTACCAAGGAAACTTCAGAGTTAAAAAAATAAAGAGAAATAAGGTCATGTGAGGATGTATTTGTCCTATTTAAAATACTTTAACAAAAATTAATGTTACTGGTTTTTGTTTTTTTTTTTCTGCATATATAAGGGTTTTGTTTGCTGCATAGCCTGTGGGATATTTTGATTCTTGTTAGAAAGGGACAGCTTCTTTTGGGAGTCTGGGTCCCAAGAACAAGCATCCAGCTACAGGGCATGCAGTTTTGAGGGAAATTAGTTTGTGAAGAGGTCAAGGTTCCAGTGGGGCTGTAAGGGACTATTGGCAGACAACACAAAGTGGGCATCACAGGTTCCTAAAGGTGGTCATTGCACAAATAATGGTTACCATACAGTGCTAGTATTTCAAATTCTTGTGGGTTCCACCAGAGACTGTTTTTTCCAAATAACATGTGATTTATTTGCTCATATTTTTCAGTAATTTCCAACTATAACTTATTGACATCAGAACATATGCATTAATATGTTTTAATATTCAAAATTACCTTATAGGATAGGTGGCTTCTTTTAATTTTCTGGAAAAAAATAAGGTAAGGAACTAATTCTTCATTTTTAGGTAGTACTAGAAGGCAGAGAGGAAACTTTTCAACCTCTAATTAAAGCTGTTTTTAGGAAACTGGAATTCTTTTGCTTAGTATAAAATATTACTTAGTGTGAACTTGTACTTAGTAAGAGATGCTTCAGAAAAAATTCTTGACATACTTTTATATGAAGATTCTTTCCTGTGAGAAAAGGTTGTAAAGAAAATTTCAAAGCTATCCTCAGCTAAATAAGAGCTAAAATGTGCCACTTGAAAGAGGAAAGAAAAAAAGTCTGTTCATTTAACACATCCTACTGCAAACCAACCGTTGGAGAAACAACTGGGAATGAGAGGAGAAACCTTGATTCTAATCCTCCCAGCTCCAGAGTATAGGAAGGAATGGCTATACCTCACATGGGAGGAGTTCACTTGTTGTTTTGTTCTCAGAACAGGTGGAGGAAAGGTGTCGGTTTTCCTTACTGCTCCTCTTAGGATGCCTAAATTACATTCAGCTCAATTCCAGTTGCCTGAGACTAGAAGCTATTCACTACAAGAAAAGTCATACTCTTTTAGAAAAATATAGAACATTTTTTCCCCTTGTTTCTACCTGTTTAGGGAAGAAATAAAGTGAATGAAAGGGCAGAGGGAAAATAGAGATAGAAGGTGGGGAGAAAACTTTAGGAAGAGAGAGATATACTAAAATGAGAAACCATGCTCTCTCCATTTTTAGGAATACATGGGTAACATAAACATGCGACAACTTTTTAATTTGACTCTCAAACCTTCTTAAGTGCTCAGTTATGAAGGAATTGGAGTTTGTGAGAGGGATTAATCATTAGGTGTCCTTGCTGAAACCTTTTCAGTTTGCAGAAGATGACTTTAAAATAGTTTTCCTTATCCTTTTGGAGGAAGTAAAATCTATTCCTTCAAAGCTGCCACAGTGTGGAGACTTGCTGTTCCACACCGTATCTACATCTAACTAAGCCATCTTCACATAATAGCTGAATTATGGACTAGTACATGTCCCGAGAATTCTTGATTATTTTTCTTTCAGTTGGCACATGGCTACACCAGTTCTAGTGTGCTCTTGCTTAATTTTCTTCCTTTTAGCATTGTCTGCTAAGCTGAGGTTTGTGCATCTAGATCACATTTCAGTTGCAAAAAATAAAATTATGCACAATTTTAATTATGCAGAGATGTAACATATATTTCTTGCTTGCTTGAACTTTACATTTATTCAGGTACATTAACTATAATTACTGTACTGGCTTCTCATACCAAAATATCACAAAACTGTGGTTAGGATTTAATCATTTATAAATAATCCTTTCAGCAGACACATTATATGAAAACAGAATTCCATGTGATACTGTAGTACTCCTTGCAGCCAGAATAAGTGTTTCCATCACCAGAGTCTTACTTTTGGTTTCCATAGAAACCTTTTGCTATTGAATATAATTTCATTAATAGACTCTTCATGTGTTTTGTTTTGCAGTTTTGGGTCAGTTTTACAAATGCCAGCCAGTTCTGAATTTTGCAGTTAAAATTCCCATATGGATTTCCTTTCTACATCTCCTGTCTTAAAAAATAGAAGGAGGTCTAAAATACCGACTCAGTAGTCCTCTTGAAGCTGGATAGGCTGCCTCACCACCCAAATTTGATGCACTTTCAGTTTCATGAACAGTCTGACCTATTGTTCTGTTATTCTGCTTGGTCTCCCTCTCTGTCATCTGGATACATATACTTGTGTGTGTGTGTGTGTGTGTTTATATAGGCCTTCAGCTGGAGATTCACTGAGGAGAAAAACTGGCATGCAAGATTGAAAGTGTTTGGTTTCAATTTTCTGTGGATGATTCCAACTGTAGCTTTTCTTGAGTGTGGAATGGTTTCTTATTTGAATTCATAAATTAAAGAAAAGTTCTGTTCTTCGGAACATTTGGTACTTCCAACAGCTAATCTGAGCTAATAAGATTTGTCAAAGCAAAGTGTCATTTCTCAGTCTAAATATAGTCTTTTCTCAGTTTCTAGGAGAAATGCCTTTATTGCATTGATTGGCTATGCATTATTATTACCTGACATTGTGTATAACTGGCAAAAGGAGTGGTTTGTTCCCTGGAGCAGACTGTGACCCAGCTCCACAGATCTGGCCTAGTAGGGGGGAAACAGTTGTAGCTCAATTAAGCATGCTTCCTGCCTAAAACTGAGCTAAACTACTGTTGATTTCAAATCTCAAGAATTATTACTATGTGTGGGTTTGCAAGAAATGTTTTATAAGCTTTAGTTATGAATATACTATAGTTTTTTATATTGTAAGTTTAGTGTAGTTTAGATACCTTGAAAAGGCCCCTTGTCCTAGAATGTATTCTTATCATGGTTTGATAAGGGTTTCTAAGAAAACTTGAGTCTCTGCTTGGAGACTCTTTTCTATTGGTTCTTTTCTTGTTTCATCCCTGTGTTATGCATAATTTTTCCCTTTGTCCATCATGGAATTTTTATCTTCAAGGTCCAAGAGTTCCGGCCACTGGTTGGCAGGACCTCCTTGAGACCACTCCTAAACCTGTTTTGGATTCGTTAGAGTTTAGGTAACTTAGCTGGCATGTAGTGTTTGGATTGCTTTATTGGTTTGAATAATTTGTACCCACTTCCCAAACTGTCCTGTACAAAAACGCCCTACAGCCCAAGTTCGGGGTGTCTCTCTAAGGCACTGGACTGAGGCTGGGAAATCCCCTGACCCCCCAAATAAAACCTCTGTTTCCTAGAAGCCTTGGAGAGTCCCCTTTTTCTACCACAGCCATGACAGTGTGAGTCAAACTGCCTGTAAAATTAAGACCCCACCAACAGGTATTGCTGTAGCGTATCAGAGCTGCCAGGAGCCCAAGCTGAACACCAGGCTGGGCCAGAAAAAGATAGGCAACGCAACACTGTGCATTGATACAGGGCCTTCTGGGGCACCTGCAGAGTAGATTGGTCTGTCTGGTGCTGGACACATCAGCAAATAAAGCAGAAAAGGGGGATGTCATGGAATGCAAAATTAACTTTTTTCATGCCTTTCAAAAATAAGTTTATAGAGCAAAACAGACTGTCTCAAGTTTTATTTTTTCCTTATGTTTTAGTATAATTAGAATTAGATTTTAGATTACTGAAATTATAATTCTTTAGTCTTCTTGATCAAGTAAAATGCAGTTATATCTTTTTGACAGATGTAGTGAAACAGGTTTGAGAAGCAATCATGCTTTGTGTCCAGCTGCTTGTTGATCACTGAGGCTCCCCTTGAGCCTTTAGAGCCTTTAGAGGCCTTGTGGCTTTAGAGACACAGTATAGCATATATGGCTAGGATGTTAACATAGTTTAAACTGGCATCCCAGAAAAAAAAAAAAAGTGATTCCTATGGAGTCTTTGAGATTATAAATAGACTTATTTTGGATTCAATATAAGTCTGAGTTCTGTTTCGACCAAATTGGCTTCTTTTCCCCCTTCCCATAATTGTTAAAATTTCATAAGGTACTAAGTGTATTTAAGATGTATGCCCTTTTGAATTTTACAGGTGTTGCTCTGTAATCCATTCAAAACAATGCTTGCCATGTGCCTGTTTTAATAAAACCAATTTGGGTATTTATAGTAGAGAAATGACATGACCTTGAAAGATGAGCATCTTTCTGCTGCAAAGGAAAATATTCCCTTATCGCTCACTGACCAATTCATCCACACACTTTCACATGCTGTATTGAAATCTTCTAGCAGCATTTAATGTATTCACCCTCTCTCTTTTAATAAATGTGTTACAGAGAAGATTTTTGGTTTGTGCTTGGCTGGAGTGAAGCTTGTCTGGATAAAACACAGGTGACATTTCAGCTCATTTATCTTCAACCATCTAAAATTTTGACATCTAATCTGCAGAATTTGTCTAGGTTTCGTCTATAGCTATGAGCTAATAAAAGATAACGTGTCTCAGGTGAGGTAGGTTGATTTCTGGACATACAGATGTATTTTTTTCTTTTCTGTTTTACAGAGGGAGTGTACATGAATAACTTAAACTAGACATGGAATTTTTGGCAAACTGAAATAAGATGATGCTCATTTTAGGCATGCATCTTGAATTAATTTTGGTATAAACTAGAATTCCTACGCTGTGAATAGTACCCTATAAATGTGTTGCTGTGTAGGAAAAACATTTCTTAAAGGATATAACATTTGCAAAAAAAAAAAAAAAAGGCAGAAGTGAGGAAAAGGGGGAGAGGACAGCATGATAAAAAAAAAACAAAAACAAAAAAAAACCCAAAAAACAAACAAACAAAAAAACCAAAACAAAAAACCAACCAACCAACCAAACAAACAAAAAAAGAAGTAAGTAAACCATTCTATTTCCCTTTGTCCTCCCCATTTCCTGGGACAGACTGCTCTGTACTTCAGCTGTACTTTGCCCAATAGGAATTCTGTGATTCCCCACAGGAGAACTATGGTCAGCAGAAGAGCCAAAATGATATGAAGCAACCAGCCCAAGAACAGTTGAAAGGCTACTGTGACTCACATATGAACACTTTGCACCACACTGGCTGCTTTAATTGATTTGGAATGCATCAGAGATTCAGGAAAATGTCTGGTTCTCTCTTTAGCACGGTTTGGTGCAAAAAATGCTCATTCTCTTATCAGTTTGCTTCACTTTTAAAGACTTCAAAATTCTGTCAGAAGTCTCTTTTTTTACCTCTTAAACTTCTAGCTGCTTATAATGTACCTCGAGCTGCTTAAAGATGCTTAAACCTTCATTCATGGCAGAGATTTGAAGAACTTCTTCCAAATACCAGCATGAGAGACAGTAAGGGGAGCTGTGGTAGCATTTCTTTTTCATTTTCTAGGAGAAATGTCAAAGTTTTCAGATAGACTGAAACATCAAGGAAAAGAAAACTGAAGTGGAAACTGCTTGTATAATCAGTAGGCATTAATAAGGTGTAGAAATGAATAAGCATTAGTAAATTTAAGGGACAAGCTTTTACACAATGAATGTATAACAGGAAATCTCATCAGAGTCGGCGATAATTGCTTAATTTTTAACCAAGTTTTGTGTTAAATGCAGACTATATGTTCCTTGCAAGCTTTTATTCTGCAGAGAGTGAATCATTACTTAGAAAACTTGGAAAAGAATCCCAATTGTCTCTATTTTAATGTATCCTACCTTTTTAGTTTTATCAAAGATGAGAAAATCCATATGTGATTCCTAGGCATTTAAATCAGGTTTTTACAAGTTTATTACATGTAATGAACTTAGGAGGGTTTCTATACACATAACCTTCTGGGTATAGAATAGCTTTAATAAACTAAATTTGAAAAGAGGACACAGCTTTTCTTTGCTATATCTCTTAGAACAACCTGACCTGGACACTAGCAAAATGCCAGAAAACCTGAAGTGGTAATGAAATCTGGCTGCTTGCCAGTGCCACTGACTCAACTCAGTGCAATACTAAATCTTATGTAGGAACCTATGGCACAGTGACAGAATTACTTTCAGCTTGGCAAGAAGAGTATAAACAGACCTATGGACTGAGACTACGAGTGCACAAGAGAAGTATAAACAGCTTGACTTCAAGAATCCCAGCTGAATAACATATCATGTTCTACTACAGTTAAAATGAATGTAACCTTCACAAAGGATAAGCCACAGAGAAGGTGGCATGTTTCTCATTTCTTTGTGTGTCAAATATACAGAAGGAAAAAAAGATGTTGCTTTGAAAAAAACCCCAAACCCCTCTACTCTCTTCCACTCTTGCACACACACATGAAAACAATAACAATAACAACAACAAAGGAAAAAAATGGTTATAAAATTAGTCATAATTTGCACTTATAATTAAAATATTCTTCTGTTTTAATCAAATTCTAGATAAATTCTGGCTTTATGTTTTTGCTATCTGACCCCAGGGACAAAAAATTTAACTGCTTTCTCAAGATCAGGCAGCTAATGATGTCCATTTGCTGTCTAATGATGACTGTGGTATTCTCAGAGAGTAAATTGTACAGTGATACCAGAACAATTTTTTTTTTTTTTTTTGGTAAGCTTAATATGATGCATCACTGCTTGATATTGATAGCACACTCTTGAAACCATTTCTTAGGCTATACTGGAAAGTGTCAGCTTTTGTTTTGCCTAAACATTATGAAACATGTCTGCAAACGCTTTTGCATTCTATGATCATTTAATGATTCAGCAGGTATAGAAGGAATGACGAATAAAGCACTTATTTAAGAAAACAGCTCTCTTTTTTCAGTACCAAACTGCAACTGCTACAGCTGAAACTATTGAGACTGAAAACTATTTAATGTGACCTGGTTTAACTATCTAATAGTGCATGCCTGCAGATAGAGACAGCACCTGCTAGAAACCACTCAGGTGTGCTGAGGCAGGCTGCCCTGATAGACATCCTTCAAAATAAAATATATGTGACATAATGCATGTGTTCTGATACCATTCACCATAAGCAGTCTGTAGACAGGAGGCTGAGAAACACTGTGGTACTGCATCATATTTGAAATATAATTAGAATTTTCAGATTTGAGGCTGAGAAAAGAGAGATGCAGCTAAGAAAGTATTGAGCCACTGGAGAAATCCTGTAGGCTTCTAAGAGTGAGTTATATATAAGCTGCAGCTTGCTGGGGTCATTTTATCCCCTAAGTGACATTGATATAATTTTAGTCATATATATTTCATAAAGGATTCATTATTTTCCAGAATTTTATTTGCCAATCAGCTCTAGAAGCAACCCAAATAATTAATTTAGTCTGAAATCATAAAATTATAGAATGGTTTGAGTTAGAATGGACCTTTAAAGATCATCTAGTCCAACTCCTGTGCAATGAGCAGAGACATTTCCAACTTGATCAGGTTTCTCAGAGCTCCATCCAACCTGACCTTGACTGTTTCCAGGGATGGGACATCTACAACTTCTCTGGCCAAAAGTGGACCCAGTACAAACCAATAGCTTGCATTTTCTTCGGAAGTGATCATGATAAACTGAAAAATAAGCTATGACTTGTCATAAGAAAATTGATTGTTAAGGATGATTTGGGGGTATTATAAACGTCACTAACCTACACAGCAAATTTTTATCACTATGAATTCAGCAGCACAAAAAGATGACTTGTGAGTCCTTCATGAGTCACATACAATTTATGGAGGCCTTACTGGAAATTTTGTTTAATAATTAGAAAATTAATGATCTACTGTGAAATAAATCATTAAAATATTGCTCATAATAGCAAATAAATTGCTAGGCAAAATGCAGAAACCATAGAGGAAATACAAGTGGTGATCTGCTTTTAATTTGTGAATTATCTTTGCTAAATAAAGGCCATACCTACATACAGCATTATAAGGATGTCTTTGTAGATTGATTTTTTAATTATCACACAAATTTAAGTCATTTGTGATGATCTGTTTACTTGGAGAACTGTTCTTCTTCTTTTTCCCTCCTCTTTATTGTCTTTCTGACCACTGCTGATACTCTAAGCAGTAGTGAAGGCTCTAAAACATGGGAGTAGGAAAGAGAACTGACAATGGCATTGGGTTATTTTTCCAAGTTTGGCCTCTCTCTTCATTCAAAGAGAATAGCTGGGAATCCTTAAAATTTTTAAGACATTAAATTTAATGTATGGAATAAATTCTACTTTTGCAATAGAAAGGAAGTAATTCTGATTTTTAAGCTTCTTGTATGTGACACAAAATCTTGAGGAGCATTTTCGAAGAGAGAGCACCATTAAGGGGCACGAGGACTGTCAGCTGTCATTGGACCTGGTGTTTCTTAACTCTTTAGATACTAACAGATTTCTGCTTCATGGTGCAATACTCGCTGCAGTCTCTCTTATTTGTGCCCCCTTAAAAATGGAGTGTAATTAATTACATACAAAGTTCATGAGAGACATTTAAAATAGGCACCTTCACATTATCTTCTAAGCTTTGAACTGCAAAAAGTTCCATGCTTCCATTTGCCAAAAGTCATGTGAGTTCTGATGGACAAAAGAAATATATCTTCCATCTGAAATTTTATATGCATATTTATATAGAGAAAAATCAGGTTAACTATGAGAGTCAGTATTAATATCTAATGTACTACTGGACCTCTATGATTTTTAAGCAAACATTTGAGATATTTCTGTGTCTCTAGAATCATCTGTGAGATAAGAGGATTTATGAAAACAGGTAAAGTCTTGGAAAACTTTGCTCATTATGATAGGGTTATGGATGATCTCAGAGAAGTTTCCCAACCTCCTTTCCAGCTCTGGTACTAAAATAGATTTTAGAAATGGAAGGAAAATATTTTTAGTTCTCTAATTGATGTTCAATGGAGGAAAGATGTGTGGAAAATTAAGAATTCATCCTTCAATAGAAAGAGTACTTAAACAGGGATTTTCCAGGAACATTCACATAGCTTATTAAGAAGACGGAAAATACCTTTGTCCCAAATTTCTCATATCATTAAATTTCCCTTCCCTCATCCAGAACTACAAAAAATGCTAGAGCTCAAAAATAGTAAAAAATTCTTATTAACTTTGGCCAAATAATATGTGTTTTTGTGTCTTAATCCTCTAAACAACCACCTTTCTTTTTGCTAAATTTTTTGTAAGAGGTAAAACTTGAGAAAGTTTTAGTAATGAGAATTTCATCCCTGGTGATCAGGCAAAATAATAAAAACTGAAGAAATCACATGTAGTAAAAAGTATTGGTAAAGTATAGCAGAATGTTTAGTTCTGCCTGTTATATATGGACACAACTGGAACACCTTGTTCTTTTTTTTTTTTTTCTTCAAGTTTGTTTTATAAATCAAAATTGAAAAGAAATATCTGATACATATTTATGTGGTCTTCCTTACACTTTAAGTATATAAGATATAGCTGCATGTTGATTTTGTGAAAAATTGGAGCTGTCTCATGGTATAAGAAAAGACAAAACTGAAGAAAAATATATTTGGGGATTCTAGTAGGACAGGAGTGGGTTAAAATGAAGTTTCTCATATTGAAACTCACTTTCCTGTTTGTATGTTGAAGTCCAATCAGTGTCCCAAGCTCACAGGGCTGATTCCAAGTGCCAGTTTCATTGTGTCAGAAACCTCTGGAGACAAGCTGTTTTCATAAGCTTTTGCCTGACACAAAGTACCAATGTCACAATTCACTTGCACAAGTTTTTGCCCTTTCCTGTGTAGCAGAAATTTTTAAAAAACTGGGCAACTTCAAAACATGTTCTGCCTGGGAGCTATATCAGGGAGCCATGAAACCTAGCTCTGATAAACTTAACTGACAACATATTCCATTCAAAAAATATCCAATTTTTGAAAAAGATATACATCAGTCTTTATTATATATGTAAATTATCTTATAAAAGTCTTCCTTCTAGAAATAGTAATATTTAATTAAAAACCCCTTAGCACTGTGCTTGCTATTGTGTGGAATTTTATTTGTACATTTAAAAAAAGTTTTGGAGTAGTGTTTAGGAACAGCAGATTTTTTTTGTTGTGTTTTATTTCTCATGTACAGTATTGTAGGATTTGAAGAGAGTAATTATTAGGGTTAGAGTACTGGAGAGGAAATTTTTTTGCCCAGTTGCTCAGCTCTATGGCAGAAATGCAACCTCAGTTCATTCACTTTGCACATGGGGGAAATAAATACAATGTAGAAAACCAGCAAAAGCTGATTAGTTTCACTTTTATTTTAAATTCTTCTTCACGTCACTTTATACAAAAGCAGAAATAGATGCAAAGGTATCACATACTATCAGTCAATCATGATATAAACAGCCTAAAGTTCATTGTTGAAGCAACACAGACATAAATTTGTAAATGATTCCTCCTCCTCTTTTTTTTTCCTTCTTTTTTGTCCTTCTTAAGTGCAATCTACTGAATATAATTAAAAAAAATAAGGGTTGATGTTACATTTGTATACATTTGTGTCTTAAACTTTTGTTTTATTCTGACAACCTATCTTACTGTATTACATGCATTATATGTAAAGTTACTTTACAAATCAGTTAGCAATATATTTTAAGTAAATTGAAAGAAGTATTTGCATAAGTTTTCAGAAATGTGATTATTAATGCAGCCTGTGATATAAATTCAATTCCAGTAGTAGTGCTTTTCTTTTAATGCTAATGTAACAGTTATTATAATTGAAAGTTTTCCCACTACATCTGTCAAATTCATAAATGAAACCAAAGCAGTGTTGTCAGATAACCTTCAGTGGTCTAGAACATAATTTTCAAATACACATACCATAACTGAGATTTCCAAAAAGCCTTTAAAGTAGCTTTCCCTCAGGCTTCCATTCAGTGTGCAGACTGGAAATCAAAGCTACGTAAGGAAAGATGCTCTTGCCTGTAGGATCTTGTGTCATTTCTTACAGAACTTGATGGATATAAAAGAGGTGTGGTCAGGGACTGCACAAAGCCTGCCCTGTGAGTAATACAATTAAATCCTGTCTTAAACACTAGGATAAAATCTTGGTTATTCCTTGGGGTCGCTTTGTATTGCTTAAGAGTTGCCTTAAACTTTTTCGTCTGAGTGAGTTCTCTGCAAAATTGTTCATAAATGATCTTCGAATATATATAGCCCTGAGCAGAGCTGCATAGTTCTAAATATCCAGGACTTTTCAAGAAAAATTAATGAGCATTTTTGTCTCTTATTATCTTAGTTCTTTATCTGAAATACTAATCCTTATTGTTTAACTCACGATATTGGGATGAAAGTGTATAAGCATTAACAAATTTTCAAATATGACAGTGGTGCTAGTGGTAGAAAAGGCTGTGAGCAAAGGGATGCCTTTTACTGTGAAGAATTTTAATGGCATGCAGTAGACAAAGCACAGAATGCCATGAGGAACAATAAAAAAAGGTAAAATATTAAAGAGCTGCTTGTTAAGTGAACACAGTCCACCCTGTGGATTGAGCTTCCAGTCTTATAGAAAAATATTACACTAATCAAGAATAAGGCTTTTCTATACTGGATGTGTCTTGGAGAACTACATTATGAATACTTAGGCAAACTGTCCTTACTTTGGAAAGCTTGAGTTTGCAATCACAACATGGTTTATATTTAGTATCAGCTTTGCAGGTGTTATATGCTTATGGACATGCATATAGAAGTTCTGCATTTTTTATGTTGTAAATGTCATCTGTTATAGGAAGAAGACAGTTTTACAGTACTCTAAATAAAAAGACAACATGTTTTGGGTTTGAAGGTATATAAAAATTTGAGGAATAGGTTGACCCATCCAGCTGTTAATTCCTCCAGGAAAATATGATCAATATACTTCCTGGCATAGATTTATGATAAATAGAAAGAGATTAGACTGTTTTTTCCAAGTTTAAACTCATAAAGCATCCTGTTGCAGAGGTTTGGGCTCCATATGCAGTTGGCAGGATTTTGGTGTTTTATTATTTTCTTCAGTTTGTAAAAATTTAATCTTACTTTAAATAGAAGGAATTTACTATTCTTGATTAGTTGCTTTGCAAATAAAGCAAGTAAGTGCTGACTGTGTTTTGAAACGGTTGGGGAAAACAGATGCTCATCCTAAATAAATATTATAGAAAGAGCTCTATGTAATTACAGCACAACTTTCTAGTAGTATACTGTGACTTCACTATGAAGGCATTTAACTTCCAATGCAAGTGCTGTGTATTAATCAATTAGTACACTTGAAAGATTTTGAAGAGATACTTAAGTGCTGATCATTAATAGTAATTTACCCTATATAACGTTTTACTATATGCCAGACAGAAGTATGGTTGCATAGTTGAGTCAAAAACTTGCCAAAACTGTAATTACAGTGAAAGAAAGGAACCGGCCAGGCACCCAGCAGGTAGATACTGAAGACCTTGTTCAGTGTGTCATGCTTGCAAGAATGAAGATTTATTCAGAACTGGCAAAAATCCCTAATGAAACAAACAACCAAAAACCCCGTAAAAAGTACATTTCCATATGTGTTGCCCTGTAAAATTCAAGTTCTGTGAAAATTCAGAGTATTGTTCAAAATCATTAAAAATAGTGATATTAGAAGTTGTCGGATACCTTTTTTCCGTCATGTCAGTGCAAGAAAATGACTGCTAATTAAAACAAGAGAGATGTAAGACCCTGACATGATGGAGGCCAATAACTTGATATTTTGAAAATATTATTTATATGTATCACAGTTATAAGAATAGCCAACTAAAAAAAAAGAAAGAAGACATGAAGTGTAAAGGAGGATAATCTTTGAATTATAGACACATTTAAAAGTATACATATGTTGTAAATTTTCACACAGTACAAATTTATAATAATTGTTGAAGGTTTCTTCTCGTTTCCCTTTCATAATTATTCCCAATGAATTTTTTTCAGTTCTCCTTCAGATGACAGCAGACACCACTGGAGCAACAACAGTGAGCTTGTGATGATGTATTTGAATCCTGTAAACCTCATTCTGCAAAGGATATCTGTCAATATTTTGGATTTATTATATTTATTGACAGGAATACTGTCATGCTTGTTTCTGTCAGAACAAGCAGAAACCTTTGATTTAGGCAGAGGATGCTCACTTACTCACTATGGTTATTTAATCTAATTATTATGTTCTTTTCATGTTTTCCTGTTGACTTAATTGAAGCCATTATCTGTCAGTATAACTTACATAAAAATATGATGACATTGATGATGTTGGCAATATTGCAAAGAATAGAATTAAGTACTGGATGAAGATATGAAGGGGAAATGACAAAGCATTTAGTGTAGCTATACTGGACAAGTATAGCAGCTTCAATAATGAAAAAAAGGCATGTGAACACAAAAAATGCTACTTGTTTTGCAAATATCACAATAAAATTGTTATATATTAATAGACTGTCTTATAGAACTGTTAACACATTTTAGATTGTCATTTGAATGATATACAATTTAATGATGATGGCTGGCATATATAAAGTATTTTTAAAATACACGTGCTACACTACTTCCAATGCCTTCAAGCTTGAAATATTGAACTATCATGAAAAAAGAAGATGAACAACAGAAATAAGGGATTTTTTTCCTGAACTCCAGCATCATAAATGCTTTGTTGTTAATGAGAACCTTCAACCTATTGAAAACTCAGTGACATGACCAAGAAAATAATTTTAGAAAATATACAGTGCAAATCTGAAATATTTTTGCTAGATTTTATAAATTAGAAACTTTGTTTTTTGGTGTTTTAGAATGAGATATCATAAAACTATTCCCCAGACTAGGGCAAGGTTAAAACAATGCACATGAAAGCAGCTGTTCATAAACTGCTTTCTTTACCAAAAGAAACAACTGTTATTATTTTTGTTTTGGAGGAAAGAAAACAAATGCGACCATTAATGATTGGTAATATCTCTGAAACTGACCTGTCATTTCTTGGAAATCTCTCTGACAACATGGATCTTTCAGTTGAATATTACCTGATGTAACACAAAGGCTAAAGAGAGGTCAAAGAACTGAGGGAATATAAACATTAATACTCTATAAAAACAAAAGAGATCACATTGTTAAAAATCTAAGAAATAGAACTGCAGAGGAAGCAGAAGTGACTAAAGAAAAAAATAACTGCAAGATACTTCAGAAGATTGGATAAGGAGTAACTTGTATAATTTTGAAAGTGTGTTTGCTATTCAGTTCAGAACACAAGCATTTGATTATATCTTCTTTTTATCTCTGTTAATATTCATCACTTGAGGAACACAAGAGAACTAACAGTTCTCCTTGCTGTTTTAATTATTTTAATTCTGACAGCATTAAAGAAATTAGCTATTGATTTTGTTGACATTTATAGCTAATCAATTTTTTGAGTGTTTCAGAATAAAGTATCTGTTGCAATGCACTTTGCACAGTGAAATTCTTCAAATGGCCTAAAATAATGTGGACCCGTTACTAGAGCAGGCCAAGATTGTTTCTATTTGGAAAATGCCAATTCAGTTAAACCAAAATTTGAAATAGAAATGTATTGCTTCCAGCAGTATATCTGAAAAATTATTTTGAAGGTCTTGTGGTTTAACCAGGCAGCAACCAAGCCTCACACAGCTGCTTTCCCCCTTCCCCACTAGCAGGACTGGGGAGGGAACTGTAAGGGTAACTGAGAGAAAATTCATAAGCTTAAATACAGTTTCTTAAGCAAAGCAAGAGCTGCACATGCAAGCAAAGCAAAACAAGGAATCATTCGCTGCTTCCCATGGGCAGGCAGGTGTTCAGGCTTTCCCAGGAGAGCAGGGCTCCATCACCATCAGCCCATGTTCCTCCCGTTCCTCCTTCTTCTTCCTACTTTATAAACTGAGCATGATACCACATGGTCTGGAATATCCCTTGTGTCAGCTGTGGTCACTTGTTTAGATGTATCTCCTCCCACCCCAGTGTCCTTGCCAGTGTGGCAGGAGAAAGAGCAGAAAAGGCCTTGGCTCTGTGTAAGCCTTGCTCAGCAATAACAAAAATATATCATCAACACTGGGTTCAGCACAAATTCAAAACCAGCCACTGTGAAGAAAATTTACTCTACCCCAATCAAAACTGGCACAGAAGGGAACACATTTTTGGCCAAAGGTGAGGAGAAAAGTCACATACTAAAAATCAGTCCTGTGGTTAGGTCATAAGCCTGAAGTACGATAAACAAGATGAAATTCCTCTTCTCTCAGATTCATAGCATGTACTTAGATGCCTCACAGGGTCAGTGCCCTAGTCATTAGCTCTTCCATACATTGGCTTCCTCCTCTCTAAGGCTTTGTAAGCTGTTCTGTACTTTCCCCAGTCAAGAGACTGGAAAACTTATTTCCCATCCATCTGCAATCAAATATTTTATTTCTCCTTAGGTTGAAGGTCTTCCTTTAAGTTTTTGAAACATGACGAAACAGAGAGAAACCTTCAGGTACTATTCCATCCTCTCACTTTCCAATAAGTAGACTCACAGCCACTTGTTTTCAGCATACATTATGGGTCTAAAGAGGATTATTCTTAAAAGCTCTAAGAACCCTTCCCTAAGCCCCATAAAAAAAGTTCTTTGATGCAGCTGACTTCACAGGGTAGTGACTTACCATGGCTGGCCATTCACAGATATATAAATTCTGGGCAGATGAGCATGGGGTTTCATACACTAAACCCTCAGATTGTCTGCTTTATAAACACCAGCTTTTTGCAGTTCAGCTGGTGGTTAGTAATCTATTGTCTATTAGCTAACCTGCCAGCCCACTATCTTCTTGACAGTGTTTCCAGCTGAACTGCTCTCTGAAGTGAGATTCTTCATAACTTAAGGTAGAAATAGGAGAAAATATACACTTTTGGGATCAAGGAATACATGTTCTGAAAGTACTACTTGTAGGTTTTTCTACAATTTATAAATAGTAAGTTCTGAGAGGATGAAGCATTTATTTCTTTGTTTGTTTATTTATTTATTTATTTATTTGGGAGACTGTAAATATATCAAAAGTGTTTATTGAGGCCTCTTGGAAATACAATCACTAAGTTTGTTCTGGGAAGCTAAATAGTTCAGGAATGGGTTCAAGAGTTCTCTGAGTTTGAGTACTGTTAATTGTTAGCATGATCCCTAGTTTTGTTTTGTTCTGTGCCAGCTGTGCCTGGGTACACTTAAGAAGTCACTAGGGAGAAGAGATCATTCCTAATAGGCCATTTGGACTTGGCTACTGTGTTCTGGGAGGGAGGAGTGCTTAGCTCTATGGACCAATAGGAGCTGTGCATTGCCAGCTGGCCTCAGGTCCAAAGAATGATCCATGGCCCATTTAATTCACTGGTGTAGATGTAGCCAGTAGAACTGTGGCCAGCACAAAAACAGATGAAGCAGGACAGTTTCAGCAGTCAAGATTGGTTTCACCATAATATGAGCAGCACTTCAAATTGCCTTTTCCTAGATCTGCATAAAAGCTTCTATTCTTGAAAATATAATTTTGAGGTTATAAAGAATTATCTTAGTCCTTTTAATTTAAACTGCCCAAGCTAGGGAGTGCTCTAGGGAAGCATTTATATGGTGCTCTGAGTGATTTCATACTTATCTATTTAATTATCTTCACTTCATAATAAACTCTGCCTTGTAACAGTAGGTAGTGCTCTACCTAGTTCTAATTAATGAATTAGTTATGGACTGCTAATGGACAACCTGCAGAGTCAGAGTATGCTAATTTAGAGACCATCTAGTTAATCTGTTGAAACACTGATGCTGTTCAAGCTGCCCAACAACTGGAACGATAAAGTAGTTCCTCCAGACAGAAACTGATAGCCACTGATAGAAAAGCTGGAGTTAAAGACCAAGTACTGTTCCTTTAAATCTATCACAGTGCTAAAACATATCAGCCTTCAAAATGATGCTTCTTTAAAGACATTCCATGAATAATACATCAGAAAGATGAAAAGGATACCTATGTATTAGGGTATAGTTCTGAGGCATATGGCTCTTGGTGCTGATCCCTTTCTTGTGTGTGACATCAGACAATTCTGGGATCCTGAGGCCACCATGGATGTGCAGTAACTACAGATAATAAACTGGGAGCAGAGTACAGTGCTGGCAAGCACTCAAAAGTTGGTGTGCCTGTGTTTTGGAAGGGAGGGTATCATGGGTACCAGACAAGGCTCTCAAAATTACTCCAGTCAAACAGATGTCTTCCAGGATATGGAACTCAAGTGATGTGACACATAAAACAGGCGATGAAAATGTGTACGCTAAAATGAAGTTTGAATACCAAATAGCTAAATAGAAAAAAAAATATAAATTTAGTGCTACACTGTAAACAGAAAAGCTTCTAGGGATTTAATTGGTCGGTTTGCATGAACATCAGGGAGAGCAATTAAAGAGAACATTACAGGGAAGATAAATTATTTCTACCCCTTGCAGAGGATAACCTCTTGAAAAATAATAAGGATCAGGTATTATCAGAAATAAAGACACTCAGACAAATTGATTAACTGATGAGCAGCAGGTCCTGAGCACAGGACTGTACATGTGTCTGAGTGCTGGAGTTTGAGAGTGAAGATGCTGAGAGCATAACAGAGGTTTGTGGCATCTAATTAAAGTCATTTGTAGTTCTTAATTCTCAAGTTTGTGTGTTTGAGTGGATGATGTGTATGCCTCCAAAATTGCTTAGAGAAAGATCTTGAACACTGAATACTCACAAGTTTTCTTTGAATAACTGGAACAATATTGAAACAATAATTCAAATATAATTTCTAATACTTCCTGGTTAAAGGAAAATAAACAAGCTTGACTTCACACAAGAATACAATGGGGGTTTGACTCTAAAGAATTTCCAGTGTTTGCAAAAAAAAGGTTGAAAAAATAGGATTGGAAATATTGAATGGGGTTTTCAAAGTTCTTGCTAAATCCCTCGTGGAAAGTCCTTGGGGCAACTAAATAACAATTGGTTTACAGGTTTGCAGCACTGTAACAGAGTAATAAAACCTGATAAAGGATACAGAAGGCATTCAAATTTCATCAAAAGAGAGTGAGGTTGCCTACCTCACATTTAACTGTTTGTAAATTCTGTTTCATTTACAAACAGTTAAAAATATTTGTACAGAAGGAAAGAGCGAAAAGGTGGCAAAACCTGTATATGACACAGCCATTAATATTAACCAACTCAGGAAACTTCAGAAAGACCTGGGAACACTACAATAACTATACTGGGTCAGATTGTAAATCGACTTTCTCCAGGAAAGTTTGCTATTTCTGATAGCAAACATGTAGGAGAAGAACATACCGAGAAGAACGTACCAAGGAGAAAGGCAAACGTTAATATTTCTCCTGGTATGCCTTCCTAGCTTCTACCTATCCAGAGCATAGAGACTTACCAAGAGATAGTATCCATCTGAGACTTTGTATTTAATAGATTCTGGGAATCTAATGAGTTGTGCAGCTTGATGGCAAATGAAATTCAATAAACATAAATGCTAAGTAATGTATATTCCAGTAAATAATTTGATTTATACACATTACTGGATTTTAAATTAGCTGAAGTCACTCTGGGGAAAAAAAAAAAAAAAACCAAAAAAAAAATTCTAAGGCACCGGTGTGAACCCTTTATTCTTTGTCATTTGTATATGAAACATTTGTCTGGCAACAAAATTTCCAGACACTGATCAGGCCTCTACTGTGCATATCCATTATGTACAGAGACGAAAAAGTTTGTAGCCTGAAAAACCTTGCAATCTGAGTGTACCAACAGACAGGCAGATGTGGGAGAACAAGGAAACAATGAGGCAGTATTGATCAGAAGGATAAGCAGTGGTGTCAGATTAATTGACCTTTGCTCATTCTGCATTGGTGGTCAAAAAGGAAACAACATGTTAGCATGTATAATGCCATTACATGAATCAATGAGTTCTAATCTTACCATCTCAAAAGGCTACAGTGAAGCCAGAAAGAACTCAGAACCACAGGACAGAAATTCAGAAAACAGAAATGTGGGATTCAAAGGCTGGGAATTGTTTAGATGGGAAAAAGTGGTTTCAAGATGTGAAACGATAAAGGATGAGCAATAATGACATGCAAAGACTGTGTCAAGTGGATGTCCCTAATTGCCTATTTACTCATGTAGGGCATGCAGACAAAAATGCAAAAACCCAGCATCTGAAATGTAATTTTTACTCTCATACTGCTTACTTAATATATGGAATGACCTGTTATTGTCTAATGTCATTATGATTGATGTCACTTCAGTTCTGTTCAGACTGGAGCTGCAGGTTAGTCTGGATAATGCCATGTTTAATTGTGATTCTCTTCTTTTAATAGTGCACATCTTTATGCATTCAGGCATTGTCCAATCACCATATCCTTCCATGAAGAACAGGAAAATATTTTCCTCATGGACAGTTTAGCCAATAATTATTCAGCACTGGGTTTCTTGCTGCTCTCTCTGAAGCTCTTAATGCTAGATACCCAACATGAAAATAGTGGTCTGATCTACACCCACAATTGCTGTGACTCTTAATGAGAAATTTTATTAAATCTCAAAACTGAGATTGTAAAGTATGCCTATAGATAACTGGAAACAATCAGATTTAATGTGCACTTAGTTTTCAGTTCTGGCTCACTGCTGGACTGCATCGAGCATTTCAGGAATGTCTTTCCTTCTCCCTCCCTTCTCTAGTACTGTGGAAGGAGGGAGAGGAGGGAAAACTGGCAATGTTGAACTGATTAGGCTACAAATGGTACCCTAACTTCAAGAACAATTAGAAACCACACAATGAATAATTCAGCATTTTGTCACTTCAGGGGTTTCCCATTCTGCCTTTATAATTCAGAGCACTTCCTCCCCTCCCCCTTCTCATTAAGGAGAAATTGTAGCTGGAAAAGCAGTCTCCAGGGACTGCCTGCTGCTCACCATGCAGGTGGCATTCCCTGGGGGCTTGGTGGCAGCCCCAGCTGGAGACATGGACCTATGTCACACATGGCCTGGCCATGCTCATCCAACTACCAAACTTAAGATGGCATTTTCTGTTAAAATGGTTTTTCTTCCTTATTCTGCACATTGAGGAACAGGATGCAAAATGAAATTAAAGGGAAATTGCATTATCTGAGAATCCTGCAGTACTAGTGTAATAAATGCTGTATATAATTCGGTTTTATTGTAAATATGTTATATAAAAATCTACACTGTAACCTTAAAGCCAAAATCACAAAGGCCTTAAAAGACATGTCCGGAAAACTATACCCTTAAAAGATTGTGACACAGGAAGAAACCACATTAGCAGAAGAAAAGAGGGTGCAGCTAGGAAGAGATAGACTTTCACTGTTGATGAGTCTACCAAGGACCCAGCAATTAACAACTGATATGTATCTTATCAGTATCATCAAGACAGTGAATCCCAATGCTCAATTCCAGTAAATCTACTCAGGGGCATCTCCCTGCTCAGAAATCTATTCAACAAGACCTGTAGCAGGAAAACAAAGATACATGAATATGTATCTCAGACAGGACTGAGTACTGTACATCGAAACACTGCATAAAAACCAGCAGCACAGGGCACATGGTGTGAGCTGTGGGGGTTACAGTGCGATAGAGGCCCTGTCTGAGGTTCACCCAGTGTTGACCTTAATTGTGGCATTTCTCAATTGTTCTGCTCAATTTTTCAATGAAAGTTCTTTTATTGATAATTTAGCTGATTCCATTTATAACACTAGTAATTCACAACAACTTTATATATATATATATTTAATTTTTTTTCTCTAGCAGAGAAAACTGTTACTCTGTAACAACAAGGTCTGATTAAAGACCGGAAAAGTGAGTAAGAGATGAGTGGGCAGACAAGCACGTACTATAAGTGCAACAATTTTCTAGCACTTAATTTTTCTGAGGAGCTGAAGACCTCTTGTTGTCCTTCAAATGAAATTGCAGCCATTCAATGATGTTTATATGTACAAAACACCCAAATAAACAAACAAAACCTTCTTTGTAAAAAACTCATTTCTGCTCTTGCTCCTACTCTCAATAGGAGCATTGCATTGTGGTGACAAAAAATTGAACAAATAAAAGAAAACCTGCACTTAAAGAAAAGCTTTAAAATAGGCTTCCAAGGATAATATATTGTTCCACTTCAGAATAGAACTCTGCTTTTTAAAAGTCAGGGTTTGCAAGTTAGTCTATTTATAGTGCCAAGGTTTATTATTGTGTTGTTCAAATTTATATACAGAACCCTAAATATTGTGTTATAAGGGGATAGTCAGTGTGACCAGATGAGTGTTTATATTTTGTGATTTGTTTATGTATTTTTAAAAAAACTGTACAAGCATGAAGCACTGTTTCTAGCATATGTTTTAAGAAATTATTCAAGCCACATTTTTGTCCATAACAAAAATGGGGCAAAATCACTGCACCTGATTGCTGCAACTAGGATACTAGTGAATCTTTATTCACTCTGATATTTTTCTTTCTACATATATATGCATTTTTCTATATATAGAAAAAAAATTCTTTCTATATATATTCCCATATAAACATCCTTCTCACATAATAATAAAATGGCTCACTTTACTAAGCATCTTTTCAGAGCTCATGGGCCATGTTATAAATTTTGAGAGCCAATTCCACCGAAAACAATTTATTTGCCAGTGAAAATTTCGGACAGGGAAATCGACAAAGCCAATGACCAAGGAAACAGTGCCAGCACTGGGTGAAACCACGAGTGCAACCTCTACCGCGTTACACTCCCCTGGTTTCACGAGAGCCCGGGCCCATGGCAGCCGGTTTTATACCTTTTCTGGCTGAGCTTACCTGAGTCCAAAATTCCATAAGTCCCTTTGTCCCTCGGTGCCTTGGTTTTGGTGGATGTTGAAATCTCTGGCAGCAGGATCTGCTGTTTGAAAAGGTTTCCTGGGTGGAGGGGGTTCCCAGGCAATTCAGATGGCCCTGAGAAGATGCTATCTCAGAGCCATCAAGCTTCATATCCTCCTTGTCCTGGCCATTCTCCACCTTCTATTGGAATTGTAATTTCTTTGTTCTCTCCTCTGGAGGAAGGCTCTTACGAAATTTTCCAAGCCCTCTGCCCTGCTCTGAGAGAGTTTTTGGCTTTCTTATAAAACTGTATTTTTATTACTATTTACTACAACGACAAACATTATGAAAACATGAATTATTACTTATTACAGGCCACTTCAGTCCCTTCGGAGCAGAGAAAATGTGATGCAGATTCTAGGCTGATTGCAGATTAAGGCAGATATATTTCTTAGCATTTCTTCTGCAGTCCTGTCTTCCTAACGTGTCCCTTTGGCAAAGTACTCAGGTACATACAACAAGTTTGTTGAGTTATCTTAGAGCTATGTTTTCATAAACTAAGGCTGCCCTGTCTGTGAAAGGAGCAAACTCCTCCTTTGCTGCCAGATAACGACTCTTGAACCACTCACTTTGGTCATCCAGATCATTAAATTCATCCTGTTAAAAGGCAAACCTAGTGGAAAATAAGTGTTTTTTAGCATAACCTGTTTTAGCATAATCTGAAATGTCTGATTGCTTCGTGTCTCAGTGCTGCCATGGGGTGGGGGTGCACAGGAACACCACATGGGTTGGAGTCAAACTTGCATTTCAGATCAGCTTCCAACATTATGCAGCTGCACCCTCAGTTACTTCCTTTGATATGTCTCAAAACTCCAGAGGACTCCTAACACACCAACTAAAGGTAGAAGACGATTGATTATACCCTTCAGTGATGCTGAGACTTAGTTTATAAGATGTAAAAACTTGTGAATATTGAAGTCTGAATATACCCCTGTGGCATTTCAACACTGCATTTGGTAGGATGTTATGCTACAGAAAATGGGCTTTCAGGAGCTTTTACATACTTGTAAGGCTATTTGTAACGTGAAGTTGACTTGTCTAGATAGTAGAGAATAACATATGTCTTCAACATTACTGACAGTTTTGCCAGCTTTTGGTATTGCAACACTTCTGCAGATAAGGCTATAAGAGTAGGTTGTTTGAAGAACCACAGAACAGATGAAATTAGTCATTAGCTGTGACTACCCAAAGCTGTGCACATTTGTGTTTGCCAGTCAGTACACTTGGCTGACTGGCCAGTAGGTACATGTGTTCTGCTGCCAAAACAAGACATGTAACAGATGAATTCTGCCTGTCTTTCCCTTTCTGCCGTTCTCCTTTAACCAAGCAATATTCTTCATGGAATTTACAGGAATTTCATTATCTTTGACACCTCAACTTCTCTTTCTAATTCACTGAAAATTAATCAATAATGCAAAATGCCGTGAGAGTGGTCTGACAAGGAAATGTACCATCAATTAAGCTGTATATTCCTCAAGAAACTGATGTCAAAATACAAATTTAAAATAAAATGTTGCAATATTGCAGAGATTGAAACATAATGCTCATATCAGTTGTTCCACACTTGAGCAGAAAACAGTTCAGCTCTGAAAGGGTGTCCAATAGCTTTTGTTTCAGTGTCTTATCTCCATGTCTCTTTTGTCTATACATTCCTATTGATGTTTAATCACTCTCCAGTATATCTCCAATTTGCTGTATTTTTTTACTGCAGATCACATAACTTTAGGCAATGACAATATTATTATGCTAATATTGTTATAATATGCTATTAATCAGCATTATATAAATATTTCATAAGTTAATTGCCTGGATATATAAGCACCATAAAAATCTTATAAGAGGAACTCGACATGAGTACAGACAATGTAGTCTGTTTTCCTGCTCTGAAAGATTTTATCCTCAGAAGCCTGTCTATTGCTTCCCACTATATCAGGTAACCTGATAAAAGATAATTCTTTCTACAAAGTCCATTCTTCTCACGTGTCAACAACTATTTTTTCTACAACACTGCTGCGTGATGATGAATAGTGCAGTCAGTCCCTGAGCTATGCTGTCTTCTGTGGGGAAAAAAAGTTAGCTGATTTTGGGACTTCTGAGGCCAAGATGCAGCTTAGGCTAATATTTGTACCACTTTAAACTATTTAAAGAGGCAAATTTCACAATAAAGCAGTTCTTAAGCTTTTTTCTTTTCTTTTTTTCTGTGGTCCTAGCATCTCTTACTTCACTTTTGTCCCAAATATGTTCCTGCCCATGTATGTATTTTCAAAAGGCCAGCCTCATTCTCTTACACATTGCATCTCACTCTGTGGACAGGTTGTTCCTAATGATATGCTAAGCTCCCTTGTGTTTCTCATTGACAGCTAGTATGTCAATCTATAAACCAGCTTTAAAATATATTAATATTTTCTCATTGTCTCCTTTAATTTTCACATGTATTTTCATATTTATATCTTTTCTCTTGACAGCTCATCTTTTTTTTTCATGCTTGAATAAAGAGCATTACCATAGGCCTGGAGCCTCCATGTGACGGGGAACTCCTGTATATTAGTAAAACATTGGGACAATGGATACAGGAGGGTAGAATAAACCCACTATCCTAGTGATGTTAAAGAGTAGAAACAGAAATGGAACATTCTCATAATTTTTTTATTTTTTTTAAATCATAAAATCATAGAATATCTCTAGTTGGAAGCATCACCTAGTCAAAGACCCAGGTATATAAATACATACATAGGTGTATATATGTGTAAGAGAGAAAACAATATTCAGTATCTTTCCCCTTATCTTGAATTTTTTTGTGGTGATTCTGATTTTTAATTCCAAAGCCCTGTGAACTGTGTCAGTACCACTGACAGATGGCCGAGGGAAAGACACCAAGATCTACTCAGTAAAAAGCACTTAGATGGAATGGCTGAATTAAGCATGCGCTTTATGAAGTTGGGAAGAAGATAACAGAATGTTATGACTAGCACATTTCAACAATCCATTTTTAGAAATGTCAATTGCTCTGAGTTAGTCAGAAAACAACAGCCCCCGGCTGTGCCCAAACCCTAACCCTGAGTTTGAAGGACAGTCATGGCTAGCAGTTGCCAGCAAGTGGTAGGTGTGATGCTGAACTCTTCAGAACTGTTTCTCATTCTACATGTGTCTGGGAACCACCACTGCAGGTTATCCACCTGCACACTGAGCTCAGCTCACACATGAAGTGCAGACTGATGTCGTAGATTGCACAATATCTGTAATAAATTTAATACAGGCCTGACCTCCAGTGTCTCAGCTCATTCAGACTCCTTAAATGGTCCTGTCTTTCCAATTTTGGATCTTTCCTTGTCACAAAAACTGAACTGCCCTTACTGAACTAGTCCTATTAGCACCACACTTTGTTAATCTTCTGACTAATATATATATTTTTTAAGTCAAACAACAAATCATTAGAGAAATAATTCTGTCCATCATGTAAATTTGACAGATCCCTATCCGCAGAAAGTGGACAGGGAAAAGTATGTGGAAAATGCAGTTATTTCCCTGTCCTTGCACCTGGTGACCTGTTCTTGCCCTCTTCTTTGTTCTCCTGGTGTAGGCTTATGATATCTGTGTTAGGTGAACTCTTGGTCTGAAGCAGCTGACCTGCTCTTGCCTACTAGAACTGCTGAGTCCCGTGAGTCCCTGAGTTCTGTAGGTAGCTTTTAGTCTGGTGTGGAAGTTCATTAAGTGTGTGTGTTTTTCTCCAGTGCAAAAGCAGAATCAGGAGAACCTCCAGTTCCTGCAAGAAATCCATTCTCCTTCAAGATTTCCAAACAAGCCAGCTAATCAACACTTCTCATAGTGAGTAAGATCATGTGCTTAGGCATTGGGTGACCCTACTGCCCAGGCAACTTACTGTCTGACATTCTTGAATGCTTGCACACACTCAGTCTCCTAATATGTCGCCAAAGCTGCAGCTTTCTTTTTGTGAACAGAAAAGCTTGTTTACATGCCAAAAATATTTCTTCCCAGACTGTAAAAAATTCCTGATTTTAGCCCTCACTAGAGAAGTGGAACTGTCCTAGTTCGTTCAAGCTTTTCTCCTTGAGGCATTTAGCATATATCACAGAAACCTGAAACTTTCTCTTCCACTTTTCTCGGAATTTACATCCAAGCCTATCCTGGGAGATTGTATCACAACTACCAACCTTGCAGCTTTGGAAGATTAACTGAGAAACCCCACAGAGCCTGCTAACATCATATAATTGACTGAGGAAGCACTTCTAAGGAGCAGTATAAGGAACTCCCGCCCCTGCAGGCTCTCAGCATTGGCTGTTTGCTTTTGAAAAGCTTTTTTTTGGGAAGGGAAGGGCGCAGGAGGTGGGAAGGAGAATGAAGCCTTGACTGCACTTTTCGCTGCTTTCAGAAGGAAAATCTCAGCCGTATTCATGCAGGCTGTTCCTGTTTTGTCAGTTGTCTGGATTGTTTCCCTCTGCTTGGAAGAATTAAAGCATTTTCAGAAAAGTAATCTTATCGCATGAGAGGGCAATTAGACATTTCGTAATCCTATCACCCCTGTGCTGAAATTACCATGCCCAGTTAGCAATAATTCTGCTTCTAAGAACAGAGTGAGCAGCAGCACAGCATGAATTATTTAACTCGATGCTGCGCTTCCTGTTTTCAAGTCACTGGAATAATACCGGCACCACAGACAGTAATTATCCCAGCGTAGAGTAGAAACAGTTAATGGAACCTGCCTTTTAAATCAATATTATTAATTCAAGGAAAGAAACAGCATGTACTATCTGACGCCTATGGAGTTTTGATCTGGGCTTGATGTCACGCTGAAGTAAGTGGTTACCATGGAGATTGGAGCTTGTGTCTGCATATCCCTCCCTGCCAGCGAGCTGTGAGGAGTGTTTTTGGAGAGGAAGTGCCCATCTGTAGTCAATCACTATTGTTCTGGCAGAGCCACATGCCAGCCTCGCTGCAGCCCTCCGAACTGCGTCACGACACAGCAGTGTCAGTCCCTCTGAATAGACTCCCTGTTGAACCAGATTTATCCACCCTGCCATTTTCACTGTCAGTTGATTATCTGCTTGTATTTTCTGGCTGCGTTAATGCAGCCTCTTAGCACTGTTATCATAGGATCCCTACAGCTTGATACCTCACAGTTCTGGATGGATCTTCTTGTGTTTCCTTGCTTTCTTCATCACCCTTTTCACTTAATCAAGGGAAAGCACCCATACTACATCAGCCACCTTGCTTCTTTCCTTTCCTCTTAGACGTAGAAGACCTTGAAAGCCTGAATGTGCTTTCTCCCCTGTACAAATTTATAGCAACCAAAAACTGCTTGTAATAGATCCTTTTATTAAATCATCATTATTAATTGCCAACATATGTTTCTGGACCAAAGACTGGCAGTTTGGCACAGTCCACCATGATTATTGAATATACCTGTTTATTAACCAATTAAGTAATAGGCGAGTATGCCAGTTGCATATGAATTCAGGGGATTATTACTACTGGAGGATGTCAGAAAAAATTACTTCTGCTACCTGAAAACAATGCAATGTGACATCTTACAAAATACCAGGTGAAGTTTGTGTTCTTATTTTATTTTCCTCCTTAAGTACAATACTCAAAGTAACATTTGATAAATTTCTGCCAAAAATTCCGTGAAGTGACTGTCTTGATACTGTGCACAGAATGAGTCAACTATGATAGAAAAAGAAGATTCATTTAGCTATTTTCCCCTTTTATTTTACTTCTCTTCACCCTCATTTTTCTCTTCTCTCTCTATTTTGTTTATCTCTTATGTCAAGTAAAGATGCATTTGAGCTATCTAGGGTTCTCATTGAAAGTGATGCAAGAGGTTTTCAGAACAGCCATTGTATGTCTCCTCTTCTGCTATCTTTCTTGGAAATGACTGAACATTTTTATCAGAAACATCAAAATGAATCAGCTTTAAGCAGATACCTGGCATGAAAAACTGCGGGAAAAACAATCAAAGTTTAATAAATTCCAATAACAATAAACATTTTGATTGTGAAGAATGTGCCTGCCAGGGATGCTGGGTTCTTACCTAGCCACTGAATATTGTCTACATACACTGCTACCAGTGGTAGGTCGATTACCACTTGAGTACTCCCAGCCTGGGGACAGGTGTAGCATTCAAAACTCAGCTTGCATTGTGTGCTAACTTTCCTAATTACATGATGAATGCAGTTTCATATTTGCAATCTGCCCTACTGCTATAAAAAACACAAACATTTCTTTAGTTCTGGATGAGGTGGTTCAGGCAGGGCTGTTATGGAATTGTGATTGCCAACTGCAGGGATGCACAGGAAAAGAACAACAACTTTCCCTCACTACCACCCCCTCCAACATGTTTTATTTATATCTCTTCCATTCCAGCTGGCATGCACATTGGCAACTCGGGGATCTCTGACCCTGAACTAAACTGCTGCAGGGCTGATCAGGAGACTTGACAGGTACTTGGTGAAGCTGAACTGCTCAGCAAATGCTCTAACTTTACTGACTCTATGAATTTTAAGAGAAGTTTGAAAGGGATGTTTCTGACCACTTATCAGTTCTACAAGCTGCACATTCTTAGATTTCCAAAATAATTGTCATATCACGTGATTTTTCATTGTAATTGTGGGGTTTGCTGTGTTGTGAGAATTGACTGATGATTTTTCAGCTTTTGAGGTAGTTTGGATGAAGAGTCCAGCCACACCTACACAAACAAAGCTAGTTTGCAAACAGACAAGCAGTATATCTAAGTTAAGCAAGGAGACATAAGCTTTCACTTCTGATAGTGGTAAGTTTGATTCCTAGTCAGGGAGGAAAAAAAAAGAAAGCGTTACTCTCCAGGTGAAAACTCCTGGTGCTTGGAAATCACTAAGATTAACAGGGAAATAAACAATATTTTGAGAGATAGATGAATGTATTTTAAAGTGTATTTTAACTGTCCACCAGAAATGCATAGAAATTGGCATATTCTCACAGAACATGTAAATGTTACTGAATTTTCATTTTAACAAGGCTTTCAATTAGAAAGCATCTAGGCAGGTTTACTTTCTTCTGTACAAGGTTGGGAATTTTTCACCTGGTTGACTGAAAATCCTAGCATATCAGCTACAAAAGACCTTTGGCTATTTTTTTTTTTTTTAATAATTGCTCAAAAATGACCACCTGACATCTGAGATATCTGGGGTTTATTGGATCTCCAGCTTAACCTGCCAAGGGGGCAATCCAACTCTGTGTGGGCAATTCATAAATAATTTTGGTAACCAGTGTAACATTTTTGATAAAGCAGGACATATGCAGGTAAAAGTCACATGGGATTCTAGACAAGGATACTTCATCCTCTAAATCAGGAGCTCTCACTTGTCCCACTTGAACCACATTCATTTATTTAAACTAAATACGTTCCTGGGGAAATGTTCACCTCTTGTACAAGAGATGATTAAGTCCACGGAGGAAACTTTTAGGTTTCTCTGGCCTGAATTATTTGGGGTTTTTTGCTCTCCCATTATACAAAATACCATCAGGAAAGAGATACAACAGCTGAATATAATTGCTTTTTTTTTTCTGTTTAATCTTTTTTTCTGTTTGGGAACTAAGATTTTTCATAAACTGAAGGAGTCTGTATGAAGGCTAACAAGCAAATATGTTGGTGTTGGTCAACAGTTTTGAGACACTGAGGTGTGAAGCAACCTTCTGTTTGCTTTTTCAGAAATTTGACTTCAGAATTCTTCTAGAGTAATGCAAAACATTTGAGGCTCTTTACATTCTGTAAGTCCTAGGATTCTGTATTCTAGAAATACTCTCTAATAATAAAGCTCCCTACCATTGTTGGAAAGCTTTTCTATTTCCGTATTTCCAATAAAAAAAAAGGAATTTCAATTAATGTAAATAGTTTCTTTTAAAAACATTACCAATTTATTTATTAATTTTATTTTTAGGAAGTCAATATTTTTAAAGAAATGGACAACTCTCAACTTTTATATTACAAACATACCAAAGACTTGAAGCTTTGCTCCAAACTTAAAATGAATGAAGAATACAAATATATGCTTTTTTTCATGTTTATATTTTTTTCCATCCATTTTTATTCTTTATCATCTTTTCAATGCACTCAAAAAGACATGTTCAACCTCTGTCAGCACTCATGGCCTATTTTTTGTTCTGAAAAGTCTTGCCAGAATGGATCCCTCAAGCAACAAATGGCCCAATTTATTTATGACAGTGCCAAGAAAACTATTTCCAGGATGTTCGTAGGTCAAGAGCTCCTCTGAAATAGAGAATGCCTAAAAGACCTATTGCACTGTTTATTATTTAGTGTGTGTGTGTGTTGCACTCATGCCCCGAGGCCACAATCAAAATCAAGGAAGCTGAGGGAGACTGAAAGAATGATGATCTTGCTTGTATTTTGAGGCTCTACTCTCATAGCTTTGCCCATCTATGTACTGTCATCTCCTCTAAGTCATCAGTTTACCCTTCAAAAATTTTTCTTTTTAAAAATCTCCCTTCATTAGCCTCCTATTTCTGTTTTTTACCTGACAGCTGAATTGAGACACCTATTTTACCGTGGTGGTTACATCCAGTAAAAGGATGCTTAAAATGGATGATTCATGATTTGTCTTTTTATATTCCTTCTTCTTTTACATGCACACAAAATTACATATGATGTGAATTAAGTATCTCAGCATCTTCTTGGGGTTTAAAAAAGATTTCAAGATCACTTCTTTTAGGAGGTTTTTGGGAAGGGAGGTGCTGCTCTGTGTACAGAGCTGCAAGGCACTTGGGGAGCTAGAACAGTGTTCAACAGTCCTAATGAGAAAGCCCAGCAGATCAACTGCCTGTAATAAGATCCACCTAATTCTGTTTGTTTGTTTACCCATCTCCTTCCTAGTCCTCCCAAACTTTCCTTCTGGTTTGACCTTTCCTTCAGTCATGCAGTGAAATCATCCTGGGTGACTAAGACCTGCTTTCCTGCACTGAGACATTTTACAGGGAAAGTGAAGAATTTCTGAGCAAAGAGCTGACCACAAGAGTATTAGAAGGTTTCTAGGGGTAGTGAATTTTTCAGGTTGTATTTTTTGTAGAAAATATAGATTTCCCCCTTTTTAAACAAATCCATAGAAATCACAGTACACACACTGCAATGATTCAATAATGTGAAAAAAGCCTGTTTATAAGTATTTTATACTTGCCAGTGTTTGTGAAATATAACTTTTACTTGCTTAGCCCAAATTTGTAAAATATGATAATATCTAATAATGAATACAGGATGAACTTGTCATGCTTATTCTTACTGATAAGCATGTTGCAAGGAATGATGTAAGAAACCAAAACTTTTAGGTTCTATAGTGGAACAAAAGATATGTGAAGTTGTTCAGGCCTGCAGAATTCACATTACTCTTTCCTGCTTTTGAGAAGGAAAGATGGGTCTGAAGGGACAACAGTATGAAGGGGAATATTTGATGTAATTTTGGGGAGTTAGAAGAGCGATTGGGCAATAGGAATTAATCTATATTTATTCTCATTTAGGGATACATTTTGCAGAGATTAATTAATGTCATGCTCTGTCCATTTCTTCTTTGTGCACCCTGTGGAAATGACTGTTATCCTTTAATTTATTTTTTCCTAGTGCAAAATTTTGCCCACTTTGGTTGGACTGGGGTCCAATTACTCATTGTGGCTGGAATTTGTCTTTCTAAAGTTTGACTCACTTGGAGACTTTTTATGCTTACATTCTGAGTCGGCATAAGCAGGATGAAAAATGAGACTGCAGAGCACTGAGACCAGCAGAATTTTCAGCATCTGCATGCAATAATGTGATCTGACTGACTTGTATGGACCTGAGCCCATAAACTACAGAAAGGAATCATTTAGGTCATATTAGCTGACACGTGGAAGATGTTCCTATTATAAACGTTTTGTTGATTACAACAGGCAATCATTTTCAGAAAAGCAAATAGGCTTGTCTTGGTTTTGTGCCTTAGCTTATGTTCCTCTAGCCAGTTTCCATCCTACTGTATGTAAAACAGCTTGTACATCTTTAATGATCACATAAAATTGGTTAAGAAAAAATATCCAATATTCTATTCATCTGTACTGCATGAAGGATTGGTTCATGAGCCTCTGAAGAGAGACAGAGAGAGAGAAAGAGAGGAGAGAGAAAGCATACAAAGTGTACTTACTGTTATCTTCAGTACAATTCAGGTTACTACACAGAACCTCCTACTCAGCACACTTTAGTGACTCACGCATACTAAGCATAATGATTCCTCTATTTTTTTAATGTACTCTCATGTTAATGTTCTCATTTGCAATTATAAATATTACATTCACTTCAAAAAATTTGACAAAATCAGATTTCCAAAAATATATAATATAATGGAATAATTTTCACTCATTCTCTAATAATTTTTTTTTTATTTTTGTACACTATTGTAGCTATATTACATTAACTTTGTACAGTATGTGCCATGATAAAATATTGGGAAAGATGCTATTAAACATATTTTTCAATGTTCTTTCTGTGTGATTAAGTTTCATATTACTGAATTTGAATGGAACATTGATCATAGAACAGTCAAATGTAACATCTACTAAAATCTTTGCTAAAAAAGATTCCTCTTCAATTAGACCTTATCATTCTTCTTTTTTCCTTGCTTTGGAGTTATATAACAGATTTCTTTCTGTCCTTTTTGATGTACTGTTCTTTCTTAATATTCCTGGAAAATGGGATTATGAGTTCACTTGAATCCAAAGACCGATTTCTATGGTAAAATAAAACCAGAGAGCTATAGAACATATATCACTTTCAATAATTTGCAGTGATGTACAGAGATGTAGCTTTATAGTTAAAAAAAATGCCTCAACTCTATCAGCCAGAAGGAGATTTAGGTGATTTTTATGATGTGGATAAATGTCCCTCCCAAATCAGGTAAGGTGCTGAGAAAGGCAATAGTATGCAAGCAGAAGGCAAAGTATTTCCTTTGAAGGAATGATTGTCTTTGAAGAATGATAAAATTTTGTCTGGGTAAATGAAAGTTTTGCCTTGTTGTGTCTGAACATTCTTAAATATTACAGAATTCAAATTTTACAATAGTGTAATATAATTTAACAGTTTTGCAAACTTTAAAATGCTATATTTTTTTCAAGTTCAAATTTTCAAAGAGCCCATGGGTCTTGCTATCATATGCAATGAAATGGTGTTCAAGGTGCTCATTGTTCTTGTGGCAGCATGGTAGCACTGAAGCCTATCAGAGTATTCTGTCCCCATGGCATGAAGCCTTTCAGAGAAACAGACATTCTGAGAGGTTTGAAGTTATAGAGGAAGTGATGCTTAGCTGCAGACATGACTAAAATTAATGAGAAAGTTTATTTTCTTTTTGGAGATGACCTAAACTTGCTTTACCTGTGTCCAAATTCAAGATGCAAACAAGTTCTGGTCTGAATGGCCTGTGCTTGCCCTGCTGCAGTAAGCTCTGATGGGGGTGTGGCAGTGTTCACTTTGGAGTTTGCAAACCCCCTGTTTACAAACTGTTGTGATGAAGTGCAAGCAAAGTAAGCATGGGTCTAGGCACCAGACTGAAGATTTGCAGTGCATCATGTAAGGCTGAGACTCAAATACACAGTAGTCCCTTGACCTGGAGGCAAGAATTTTGGAGATAAAGGGTTTCCCTTTTTCAAATAGATATGGGAGACAAATAATACAAGTTAAATTAGACAAAACTAAACACCATGATATATCCTTAGGAGCACTCTGCAATAACTCCTTTTTTCAGAGACTATTTGCACTCAGAGAAGACTTTGAACCAGCCAACATAACCCATAAATCAAGCATTATGTATTCTGGTGCTTTTTTTAGAGCCTTCATGGTACTAGCACCCAATGTGTTCTGCTGCTCATTTTCTCTAAGAAGTCTTTCTGCTGTTTCTGATCATTAAATTATTTGTACTGAGGCTCTCAGTTGCCCCACAACAGAGGCCAAGTCAATACTGGTAATGATTTATTGTGAAATCTTTTGTCTACCTAAATTTTCTTTTTTTTTTTTACTCTCAGAAAGTTGTGTTGATACCCACTGTACTCAGTAGAGAATCACTTTTACATTCAAGTAAGATTAAGACCCAAGGAAGCACCTATGCCTTTCTGTTGTCTGGAGAGGAAATTTAACAAATAGCTTAAATTAGAAGCTGAAGGCAGGCTTCAATGGGCTAAATATATGCATTTGTGCAATTTCTTGCCTAGAGTATTTCACATGTCTGCAAAGCTGGTGAATATGATTGGTAGTGTAAATAGAATACAGAAGGAGCTAGAAATTGCTTGAACAACTCAAAAAGTATTAATACCCATGTTAAGACAGACTGAGACTATTACATGAGTACAGGAAGGTAACTTCATGTAAGCCAGCTGTTTAATTTTCTGCTATAATCAGTCAGGGTGTAGCTCATTTGCCAAACACATTACCTGAGGTGCCCAACGGCTGTAGCCACAGGGTGTGGGTTGCCCTATAGGCTCCATGCCATACCTGACAGCCTTCAGCTGACATCCTGGACTTCTGGGAATCTCAGATGGTGCTAAACACCAAAGGTTATACAGGGAAGGATGCCACATTTACTCCATATAGTGAGCAGAAGTTAGAAAGTTATTGATCACAGCCTGAAATGGTCACCCACTTTTGACCATCTCAGCAGCTCTCTGTACTGCCCTGAATCAGCTGACTAGATTAGGGAAGACTATAACTCAGCTAAGACACTGAATGTCCACTCATAGCTGATGGAGTTCTGAAGTTAGGTGAGTCCCTTTCCTATCAGCCATGACAAGAAAACACGACAGGCAATTCTCCCACCCTCCTGTTAGCACTGTCATTCTCAGTTTGAGGAGGCTAGTCAGGCTGTTAGCAACAAGCTGTTTATTTAAAATGTCAGTTATGTAACTTAACACTATTTAAACAGTTTTTTCTTTATATTGCAGTAAGTTAACACAATTTAAGAATTACTCTCACTTCCCATTTTATTCACTCTGAAGTTTACAGAATTCTGATTTTTCTAAGACACCAGTGAACACAATAATTTAAGCAGTCTGAAATTTCAGCAACCGCCTTTTTCTCCAGTTTCTGTTGTTTTGGGGTTGGTTTTTTTGTGGGACAAATACAATGCTTGGCAAAAACTGATCACATGTTATAATGCTATTGGTTATGCAGCTTTGGAGAGAATTTTTTTCTGCAGTGTTCTCTGTATGGAAGAGCCTGGGCATCCCTCAAACACATTATTTAATAGATGAAAACCTAGCAGAGTAGATGACAACACCCTCTCCCCCAGTCTGTCAGGTACTGAACTTTATTTTGGATTAATTCCAAAGAGTAAAATCTTGTGAAGTATAGCACTAGCACAAATCAATGGTACAATTCAGTTCATCTAAACATTAGTTAGTTCATACATCCATACTCAGGAAACCTAACTTTCATTAGAGCTGCTGGCATAAGGATTGTCATTGCTATCAGCCTAGATGTAAATTCAATGAATTAATTCAGAATTTTATGAACATAAGTGGAGAGAATATATGCTCTTGATATGTGGGCACTTTACCTAGAGCAATGTAAACTCAGAGGTGAAGTAAAGCAGTCACATGATCAAGCAAATGAATTCTCTTTAAAACGGCTTATCCTTAGTTATGCCCCCATTCCTGCTCAGAAGTGTACCTTTAAAAGTCACTTCTGATTTAATCAGACTGTTGAAATTCAACATATGTGCACACAAAACCAGAGTGCAGGTAAAAACTATGGAACAGATTAAGCTACGCAGAGCCACAGAAGAAAGCAAGGACCTGACCTTTTAAATTTATATGTCTATTTACATGGTTTAGAAGTGTGTTTTTGTCTTCTCTGAAGAAAGGATGTGTAAGATGCAAGCAGCTCCCTTGGTTGCTTGATCTACACAACTGTGGCAGGATCGATGTATGTGATTAGCAGTAGCAAATGAGACCCAAAAGCAAGGGGGAAGTGGATTAAATTGTGGCTTCTTAACTTCTTTCCTAAGGCACTGATAGACAAATGCAGTCATATGATACTCTGTACTGTATTACACTGAAAAAAACTAGCTCCTAAAGC
Source organism: Phylloscopus trochilus trochilus (assembly GCA_016584745.2). Lineage (NCBI taxonomy): Eukaryota > Metazoa > Chordata > Aves > Passeriformes > Phylloscopidae > Phylloscopus > Phylloscopus trochilus. The sequence goes on along the minus strand of WQNJ02000016.1, from coordinate 20,252,411 downwards.
ATAACAGATTTATTTTTACAAACAGATTTCCACCTTTTTTAATTTTTTCTAAGCATATTGGTCTACAAAATTGACTGTGATATGTGCAGTAGTATTTGGTAAGAAGACAATATTCTACAAAATGGCTTTTAACATATGTATAAAATAGAGATATGGGAATGTTCTGTAATCATGCTAAACCTGTCAAAAGGCTTGAATGATACCAGAATTTCCAAGGCAATAAAATACCCACACTGTTTATGGATGTAAACTGTGCTACAATTATCTCTGTATTCAAATAGCTTTCAATAAATTTCCTATCATTTGTACACACAGACATTGGATTCTCCCATTATAACAGCTGTGAAGAAAAGTTCTTTTATATTTAATTCTGAAACTTCTTGATCATTATGCTCTCTTAGAGCTGTCTATGAAATCTTGCCTTGCTTGTAACAGTTGTGCTCTACTTCTAAACACTTTAGATACACAATAAGGAACATTTAAACTTTTAGACAAAACAGGCAAAGAACTGACAGAGCAAAACTCAGTTGTGAAAAGCAACAAACTGACCTCGAATATCTAAATAAAAATTTGAATTATATTTTATCTTTAAATTGCACGTTGAGAAAGGATGAGGTAGAAGGAAAGAGACAAGGCAGTCTGAAGGGTCTTGCTCCTCAAAAATCCGAGCTCACTGCAGCACTGTGTCTCTGTATATCAGATCCCTTGGCCAAGGGTTGTTATATAGAGTCTAGGCTTCACAAACTCTTTCTCTGTGCTCTGTAGTACATTAGCTTGTACTAATGGTATTTGAGATCTAGTTTAGATATACTGCCAGCCTAAGTCAAGTGCTCCAAAAAATCTGTTTTCAAATTACTAAGGTAACCCATTTCTTGCTAACCACAGAGTGTAATTTAGACTAATTTTATTCATTTTTGAAATTACTGTGGTATTCCATAGTTGCTTTGTACGTGGAAAAAACCTGAATACAGTACAGGTAAAAAAGGACTAATATTTTCCATACTACTACTGCAGAATTTGTAATTTTGCTGTCTTTCCTGCCCTCACAATACAAATTTGCCTGTTTTAAAGGATAATTATTATGGTCCTCAACAAACAAGAAATGAGGGACAAGTAATATGATTTAATTTAGGAAAGCTGAGATAACAATGAAACCATTTTCAGTCAAAGATGAAGGAGGAATATGAGTTACAGGTCAAGGAATGAAAGAGGTTTTAACTAACAAACAGAAAATCGTTAGTGAAATCACATTTACTTGGAGCTCTTAAAACTCAGTTTAGTCAAGAAGTATCCAGAAGACAAATGTTTATACAGTTGCTCTTTGCAGCCATGTTTGACTCCTGTATATATGAGAGACTCTATTTCTACTAATATATTTGCCTCTTTGTGTGTTACCATTCCTGACCTGTTTGAATAAAAAAATCCCCCAAAAATGTAGAGGGAAAGGAGGGAGGGAGGGAGGGAGGGAGGGAGGGAGGGAGGAAGGAAGGAAGGAAGGAAGGAAGGAAGGAAGGAAGGAAGGAAGGAAGGAAGGAAGGTCAAAAAGGCTCCTTTCCTGACTACCAGCATGGACAAAACCTTTTTTCCATTATTTCTTGTCCCTCTTAGGTTTTCTCTTGTCCATTAAGAGATCAGTATTCTAAAAACCCTCTTCAGATACTTATAAGGCATTACTCTTGGATGCTACACTGCTGGTCCTTCTGCTTTCTTTGACTTTTTAAGGTCTTAATATGCTATTTTCTGTGAAACTTGTAACAGGAGATCAGATTCAAAACCTGTTAGGTGCTGTGTGAAGGCAGTGTGTGTGTATATGGAGATACGCTTTGGGAATATTGCTTGTGAATGTTACTGCTGGCTATAATGACAGAGACAAAATCTCTGGCATTCCCACCCTCTGCCAACCTCTGTGCACTGACTGGTTTTGGCAGAGACCTAGCCCATTGCCTTTTCATTACTCTCCTAATGGTACAGTGCTGAACATCACTTTTAAAGAACTGAAATGTAGTTTTAGATAGAAGCAAAACCCAGGAAATAGTATGTCGCCTTTTTCAGTGACCAATATTTCCATATAAACTTTTTCTTTCAGCTGACAGTTTATGTTATGAAATTCTGTAAAGCCTACAAAGACTCAGCATACCCTAAATGGTGTGTGTGGCTGCAGAGACACAGAGCAGTTATAAAACCAACTCAGTAATCTGAAGTCAGTGCATTTACACCTGTTAACTGAAACAAAGCATTACTTATTGATCACTGAGGACAGTGAATATCTGCTTTCAGTCCCTTACTTCCTGTGGCATCCAGAGATAAACATGAGGGTTTTTCATCAAACTGATTTCTACATAAATGCAAACTTTCTCTTTCTCCTCCCTGTCTCCCAGTACTGCTGAAGTACTCTTTTACACACTTAGTGGTTTCAGAAATTATTTTCAGCATGCCTAATTTGGGCTCCTGTTTCTGAAAAACTTGACAAAGTAATGAATGACTTATTGGTCTGAGCTCTGGCCTGGATTTGCTAGAAGCATACTTGCTGCAGCCATCACATCTTTCCAATACACACAAACTCGCTGTTGATGTGAAGAGAGACAAATTACTCATCACAGAAGAAACAAGCACAAGTGGGCCCCAGAAATGCTGGCTTCTATATTTAGCTTATAATACTAATATTGGAACGTCATAGTCATGCCCTCTTCCCTAATGGCAGCCCTGTGAGATTCTATCTAGATTTTATGATCTTATATGGAAAGTAATTCAGCTATTTGGGGAACTATGCTGTGTGCACACAAACAGTGAGACTACTTACGTCTGTTCTCTGTGTTATCAGTACCATTAAAAAGTCACATCAGCTGGGAGGATATGCTGCTTTATAGTTTCTGCTTTTAATGTCTCTAAGGAAACCAGTTTATTATCCACAATTGACTATGCTTGCCACATCCACAGTTCACACAGAGGCAGGGCAAGGAGAAATAGTATATCAGAAATTCTGTTCTTTATATAAATGTATCAGTAAATGTATCAGTATTAATCACCTTTATGTTTTTAAGTTGGAAACTCTGTTTAGCAAAAGCCCTGCATTTATGTAGGTTGCCACAGGAGTGAGCTGGTATGGAGATACTGTGCCACAGGTCTGGTCAGCACTTTGAGGGGAATTTTTCTGTTATTGAAGGCCAGAAGGATTAGAAAGAACTACATTTGGTAAGACAGACAATAAATATAGAGGGAAATGATGAAACAGTCTAAGGTTAAAATGTGCATTAAAACCATTTGAATTTTCTCCTTCCTTTTTAATTTCATAGAAAGACTCCTTGTGTTTATGAAATTTAAGGGAAAACAATTGTTTTTTAGGGTAGAAATTCATACCCATGACAAGATAAAGAGAAATATTATTTTCACCTGAATATACTTCTCCATGATTTATCAAGTGTCTTGAGGGACTACTTTTCAAAATGACAGCTTTTGTCACACGCTGCTAGTTTTACATCTTTCAAAATTTTTTAAAGCTTAAAACATTTCAGGCCCAGCAGAATCTGAATGTGCCCATTATGTGAACAAGGTAGGCTTCATAACCACCCTGAAGCTGCCATGGACAGAATTTTTTAGAACAGAACAGAAATTTGGACAACACTGTTGGGAATTGGAGGAGTTGGAGGGAGCTAGAGCTCCCTCAGTGCTTCCGGCCTGCATGGTGCACTTCCTTTCAGCAGCCCAAATTTAATACACTCTTTTGCTGAAGAGAAGAGGATTTACTAACCTGTGATTCTGTCTTTAGGAGTCCTGAGAGGTCTTATTTGAGAGAGATGGTATCACATCCCTTCACAATGGGACATTTACTGTGTCAGTTAAAGTGTCTGGGTTTCTGACCTATTGCTCGGAGACATACTGGTCTTGTATTACGGTAGGTTTTCTATAAATATATATATATATATATATATATAGATTTATTTACCTATACAATATTATATATATATATATATATATTAGAAATATATATCTATTTCTATAAATATGTTTCTACCCAAAATGAATGTTTGTCTGACCAAACATTTCAAGCATTCCTCCCAGATGGAAGCTGTAGAACTTCCATCTTGTACTCATGGAAGATTTAATTTCAACACAACCCAAGCAGAAAAGAATTTAGAACCAAGCAGATTTTTTTCAGGAAAAATAATATTGTATTTCAATATTTTAAAAATATCAGAGAGCAATATATCATTTATTAGTGTAGCCAAAGAGAGGTTCACATAAAATTTTCTTAAGTAGGAAGAAAAATATCATTGTTTCTGGCTAACACACAGTAGAAGCATTGATAATAACTATGCATTCAAAGTCATCTATCTTCTAAGCAAACATTTCAAAATAATGATAGAGGAAAGGTAGTACAACAGTTTCTGTAGATTCCCTGGGTAGGGTTAATGTGAAGCTTCCATTTTCAGGGTGCATAGAAATATAACAGTAACATATGAAAGAATGTTGTACAGGTAGAGATTACATCATAAGGGTTTACAGCTGCAACCTAGCTTGAGTGTGCATTAAAACTCTTAAAATTGCCTTTGTAGCATTTCATAGTTCCTGCATTTAAAAGCATAAAGCTGACATAATATTAAAAATATGATTCGCAAACACATTTCTGAAAAAGAGTTAAATTGATTTAATCTATGAAATATTATGTACTATAGGTATTCAGTCCCCATATAGTATATTTTAATATGCTTGTGAAAGCCTACAGCTGAATGTAATTTAGCATGAATGATTATCTGTTTGAAAGTTCCCTCATTATTAGCCTTTTCTCATTTGTTATTCCAGTCATACTGTCATGGAACCAAAAAATGCTGCGGTTCTTAGGTAAGCAGTTGCAGCAAGATTCATTTTCAGCATGTGGGGGGAAACTATGTCCTATGGGACAATCACAGATTATCAGGGTGATGAATCCCATGCTTGTAAACAATTATAATGCTTGCAGAAATAGGAAAGGTTTCCGGATAACCTGAGAACAAAAATGCTTGTAACCATGCCAGTTGTTAGCTGTGCTATAGCTATTGTTTTAACCAGTTTAATGTTTTAAGATTAAACTGGTTAAAATTTTTACTCTTTTCTACACTTTGACATTTTGGAGACAAGGTCCTTGATGGAAGGAGACTGCATTAGTTGGTTTCTCCACATCCTTTTTCTACTCTCCTAGACATAAGACAGGACAATTTCAATGCTCCAAAGTGAGACGTTGTGCAAACTTGTTTATTTGGGTATTAAAACAGATGTAAGCAGATAGAGGTTAGCATGTTTTGCCTGGAACATGACACAGTCAATATGATTGTGTAATGCAGACCCTTTTTATAAGCAAAAATATCACGGAAAATATGACACCATAAATTTTTAATTGAACCCCATATCATTAACCAGTAGAGTGAAAAAGTACATGCAGTATCTCTGCACAGCTTCTTGATGTTATCTGTCTGCCCTTTTACATGAGCCAGGAGGAGAACAAGAACATTAACAAATAGCTTCTATTCTCACAACTTGAAGCAGGGGAAGAATAACAAATTGCGTAAATGGAAGAAGAAATATTAGACTTTGTGTTATTCCTTTCCTTTTCCCTCTATTCTGAAGTGTTATTAGTAACTGAGGTAAGTAAAAATGTTGTAAAGGTTTAGTGTCCTGTTACCTGCTAATTCTTATGTCTTCCTCAGTCACAGAGATTTTACAACCAGCTATAAGGAGATTACTTTAAATCCTTTTCTGTCACTGTGAAGAACATTCTTAAAGGGACCCTGATAGGAGTTGCAGGCTCATATTTTGATTTGGAATTTTGAAATCTGGTAGAGAGTTGGAGTTTTTAGAGTCTTTTCAAAACTAATTACTTTTTTCAGGTATTAAAAAAAACAAACCCAAACCCCTGATCTTGTATGTTGATACATTATGTTCCTTGCTTAGCAGAGAGAGGATTATGAAAATAGATGTCTTTCTTTTTGTCCATACCACACTAACTTGCTCTATGTTAAAGATTTGTGATCTAGGACTTAAAAACCCCCCAAAATGTTGCAGTAAGACACTCAAATTATTTCTCTAAAATAAGTAAGATTTGTCCTGCATTTACCAGCAGGATCTACAGGACTCATTCTGCATCCCACCAGCCCCACCAGTCTTAGTCACAAGCAAGAAAGAAACTCCATTGTCTCAAATAAGAAACACCTGCTCACCACTAAAATGGTGAATGGAACCAGCTGAAGAATACTGTTTTCAGATACTTTTAACAACTGGCTTCACATACTCATTGTCACTCACTGTGATTACTACTATATATACAAATAAACACAAACACATGAATACATGCAAAAATCATCTAAAAGAGTTTTTAATAAAAAGATAAGCAGTCATTACAGAGATGGCCAGTCTGTTTCCTGTCAAATAGATACAGTGGAACTGACTTCTGAGCTCACATTTGCCTACAAGACATATTACATAGATCCATGGCAACATATTGATCTGTTCTCCTTTTATAAATCATTTATAAATGTCCACTAATAAAACTGGACATTTTGCTTTTATGTCTGTATGACAGAACTATTTTGTGTAAAGTCTGCTTTTACCAGCCCTTGTCTATGGCCAAAATTTGAATGGAATATGGCTCCTGCTGAAGTTTCAGGCATGTCCATCTTTTAATTGGTTTTTTAATGCCATATGGCCAGAAATACTGAAATATAATACTGACTTTAGGGAACTCTTTCTCAATTTAATTAAACAGGATAACTTACTAATGCTGCCTATTACGCTTGAGGAGTCTAAAATGATAAATGAGTTACAAATGAGGCTCTTTGTGGAAGTTGAGAAAAATTCTTTTGACTGAATAGATGGGCTCTCATCTGTAAATGTTTTGTATTTCTACTTTTCTGACAGTCAGGGGTGAGCTTATATAGAGAAACACAACCTTTTAGCTGCAGCAAAACCTGCTGGTAGCTTGCATTGGATTAAGATGGATTAATGTCTCTTTACTTAAATTCCTATTGTCGTTTTTTTCAGTTGTGTACTTCACACTGGCAGAAATGATAGTCATGGTTTGCATTTGTTTGACCGAGGTCTTGTATTTTAAAGAATCTCACTCCAGGATATTAGTATCCAATTTTCCCTGACTGATTGAATGGGATCTCAGGTGAATTATTGCACATGGATGGAAGAACAGCATAGATTTAAGCTGACATATTTCCTTTCCTTGCCCTGGTATCTTTAGTGCTCTTGATCACTTGAACCCCAAACTATATAGTGTCAGAGGGCACATTAGAGCCTACCTGTCCAGTACCAGAAGAGAACTATGAACTAAACCTAAAGATCAAAAAAATCTAATTTAAAATTTGGCATTATAGTTCAAGTCTCTTTTGCAAAATGTGTAGGACTTCATATTCAGGCCAGTATCAGAATAAAACATCAGAAATGTAGTAAAATAAGATCCTTGTTCTCCAAACAGCTCTAGTTAGGGTATCTTACAAATATCTGAAATGCCAAATACAAATCCCTGGAATGCCCCCAAAGCGGTCTATGAATATGTAATTACAGAAACACATACCACTTTGGGGACATTCCAGGAGATTTTATTTGGCATTTCAGAGAGATACAAGCTTTCTTAATTTACCAGAATGGAACGCCAATGGAAGCGGAATGCCAAGAGGAAGTAACAAGGCATGTGGACTGTGATACCTGGTGATGCCAAATATGTTTTCTAACATTAAGTTGCTTTATTGTCCAGTTTAGGTATGAAATAAATTGGTAATATTTTAGCTATGTTCACCATGAAATTTGTCATTAAAATGTATGCCTCTTCAATGAACATTGCACTTTACACTTATTTCAAGGGGTCCGTATGGGAAATTGTCAGCCTGGCTCTCGTGATGTTCTTCTAAGAGCCCACAGTCTGTGCCTAAAAAAAAAAACCCTCAGAGAAATGGCAGCCAGATTTCCACCACTGGGGCCCCATAAACCAGGATTACTCATTTAGGGACTAAAATAGGAGCAATGGTTGCTACATCTGTCTTAGAATGAGGGCTGCCCCCGCTTGCCCCACAGTGTCTCTGACAGCATGAGAGCATTATTTCTCAATGCCACCTTCTAGCATTGCCTTATGAAGAATTTATATGTTTTGAGTTTTCCTCCATGGCAGGCATCCAGCAGTGCTGTACTATAAACCTGCCACAAAGAGTGAAAAAAACACAGCTTTCAGTTCAACTGGGGGCCCAGACTGATTAGCTCAGACAGGCCGAACTTCTAAAGGTTAGTGAGTCTGAACCTCAGCTGATTCGCTGAGCACTATCAAATTATGTACTTCAAAGGAGGTAGCAAACATTTTAAAAGACTAATTACTTGAGAAGGTTGTGGAGGGTGTTTAACACACTCAAATCCTTTATTAGACTTCTCTTGAGGAGCCTTAATGAAATAACAAATTCAGAGAGAGAGGACAAATTATTTTCCTTTTTTTGGCAAGTAGTTGTTTGAGCAGAACAATGCTGCCAGCTGAAGGCATCATTAAAGGGATGGCTTACTGTTGCACACCAAAACCCCTACTGTGATAAATGGCAAATAAAACATGTCTTTCATCCACACATGAAGGCAGCTGAGGACGAGCAGAGCAGGGCTACCAGGATCAGGCTCCCGGCGTTACCAGGCACAGATGGCCTGTAGAGGGCTCTCAAGGTCCTCTGCTGAGCCTCTTAACCCAGTTTCACGGGCTGCAGCTGGAGGTTTTCTGAGGTCACCGAGGTCCGTCTCAAAAGAGCTAAACAAAAGGATCCTTCAGCATAAGCATGCATTTTCCCCCCTTTTCTATGGCCTTGCTGTTTCTATGTACTATCTCTAGCCACAACTTTGCCTGCATTATTTGCTTTAGCAAACAGATGTTAGAAAGTCACTTCTAAATATAAGTCTCCCCTATAACAGTCATTGTGAAAAAAAAAGGAAAAAAAATGCAACAAGCTTGAAATAGGAATGAACACTTTCAGTATTTTTTGCTTACTGTCATCTTTGAGCCAATGGTACTATAGACACACAGAACACGGATTACTTGTTTATATTTAGTTAGCTCATTTTGTTCAGTTCCTAGAATGATCTGGGATGTGCAGAAACACAAATATGCATTGAATATCATTCTCTAAAGATGACTTTAATGCAGAATGCTTGTAATTTTTGACACATAAAGTGAATAGCAGAACGAGCTAGACAGATTACTTATTAAGATGCTTGTATTAAAACACGAAAGCAACCTACAAGCAAGTGCACAAGAACATGAAGCCTGCAGCAAATTAAATTTACATATATATATTTCATGACAATGAAACCCTTGTCTTGTGAGTTAATAATATGTTTTAATTGCTTGTACTCTTTTGTAAGAATATGGCCTGTACTGGAGGAAGAAAAATGCCCTTTACCCTTTGACAATAGTTGTGTTTCAACCCCAAAATTCTTGCTGTGATTATCTCTCCATGTAGATCTGGAGATCTACAAATTATTGTAGATCACAAATTATTAGAGCAACAAATATTAGAGCAAAATTATTAGAGCAACCTTAGTTCCTGTCTTTCCTTGTCTGGTTATACTGAAAGGAAGAACCTTCTAAAATTAGGATAATTGGGCTGTTTTTCATTTCTAGTAGATTTCCTTTATGGAAGGGGACATCCTGTAGCAGTCCTTGATGGTACCTTCTGGCATTAATTGTTTGTTTGCCTTTTCAGGAAAAAAAGGCCTTTTCTATTTTATTACCTTTACTTCATGTTCCTATTTCCTTTCCTTGTAATACCAGGGTGACTTTAGCTAGGACAAAAGTTATATACAAAAAACTTACACATCCTGTTTTTGTTCCAGTATGCAGAAACACAGCTGTAGAAGTAGTCTTTTAGTTTTTCTTCCTTACAGGATCTCTGAATAAGCCATTCAATGTACTAGTTGGTTTTATTCTCCTTAACTGTAGCGGCAGGTGTCACTGAGTTCCTGAAGCTGAATTTACTGGGACTGTGGAGTAACCACTGGAAAGAAAATATGTGATATTAAGAGAGAGAATTGTAGGTAACAACAGGAAGCTATGACCATGTCACCAGGTGTTAGAAACTGCACATCTCAAGGCACTGAATGACATGCTCAGAACCCCCCAAGACTCTTCAGCTGTTCCCAGCTTTATAGGTTTTATTACTTTTCTTTGTCTTTAGATCAGCTAAGAGTAGACAACCACTGCTCTCCACGTTAAATGGGCAATGAGATCTCTATGTGGTAAGGGTGCCAGGCCCATGTACAAACTCCTTATTTGGACAGCTATATAAGCATCTGTAAGTACCTACTGACTGGTGCTGTTGAGAAGCTTTTCAGTCCTAAGTCTGCAATAACGTTGAATTTTATGCAAAACCTCTAATCTCCTGAAGTGGGGGAAACTGCAAATTCCTTTAAGCGAGCAGGTGCTGTACATGTGAGGAGGAATAGTAGACCTTTCTTACCTGTCATTGCTCAGGAGTCATACAGCACATGCCACTGCTGGAGGCTGGGAGACAGAGTAAGGTAGTGGCTAAAGGTTTCTGAAAGTATTACAGTACATTTAAGTTTTCTGTTCTGGTTATTTTCAACATGTTCTGGTTATTTTGGGCAGAGTTTTTCTATACAAGGATTTTGAAGACTTAATGTATTTTTCCAGGCCCTAGTAGGTCATAATCCGCCAACCAAGAACCACACATCTGGAACTCTTCAGTACACTGCAAACCAGATCCATATGCATGAAACCATCTGCAGATGTGCAATGTGGTTTGTTCTGTGCATGTCCAGGAGGTTCAACATGTCCTGAAAATTCTGGGTTTACTGTGCACGTGTAGAAGATACATGCAGATAGATTTTCAGACCAGATGTACCGAGATGCTGTGCACTGACAGTGAGAAAGGTTACATTAGAAATTTGTACTCTGCAGAGCTTTGATCTGAAGGATATTCTAGCCTTCTGTGTTTCAAGCACTAGTCCTCCATGTCATTTTCCCTAGGCATTCCATGAAATGTCAGTAGTTGCAAGGGATGCCCTAGTACCGGTGAAGCTGACTAACGTCCATAGTGTCACTTGGACTCTGTCAAAGGCACAAAGGTTCAGATTCATGGTGTTTCTTCCATTCAATGTCCATTACCAAATACCTTCCTGGGCATTATGCCCCACTCTCTTTGCTAGATCACAGAGAAATGGGCATTGCTCCCTGGAAGCATGTTCTCTTGGGACATGACCAGGCATGTTAGAAGAGGCTTTAGGAGGTGTCAGTCCAACCTCCTGCTCAAAGCACGGTCATCCTGGCCAAACTACTCAGTTTGGTCTTGAAAATGTCTGAAGAATGAAAAGATTCTCTTCCTGAAACACTGTTGCTCCAGACTGGAAATCCCAGCCCTTGGCCTCTCCTCATGAGGCATGAAGTGCTCTATCTCAATGCCATCCTGGTCTTCCACCACTAAATTCACTCCAGTTCACTGGTCAGTTGTGTACTCTGAGGTTTCAGACTGTACACTGTTTTTCAGAGCTGTTAAAGGTCAAGTAGTAGGAGGTACAGTCCCTTCCCTCATGGGTGTGCTGCTTGCTGATACAGTCCAGGAGGCTGCTCTTTTTCCTTGCTGCCAGGACACACACAGTGGGTCATGCTTAGCTGTCTGTGTCAGGGCACAATGAGGGCTGGTTGCTCCCTGAGGAATAGGAAGCTGAAATTTGAGCTCAGTGCCTGAGCTTCCAGGGCAGGGCCTCTCCAGCCAGTGCCCATCCCACACTACAGGGGTGGAGTGAGTGGGGCAGGCCTGGAGATGGTGCCCAGCCTCAAGTACAGGCTGGTTGTGGCCAGACATGGTGGCCACACCAATGGTGACAAGGCAGATCCTAGGTCAAGCTGGGAAATCAGTTGGGGCTTAGCTGTTTTGTCCATCAGGTGAGGTTCAGGGGAGCCATGGACAGGCACAGGCACAGTCCTGGATAGGTCAGTCTGTGACCAAGAGAGAGAACCTCGACTGAGAGCAGCTCCCAAGAGTCAGAGGGTGGGAAGTCTGGATGTGTCTTCCTACAGCTCCTTTTCCACTAAAGCTCTGCTCAGCCAGCCGGCCTCAAACACAGCCCCTCTGGCACCCAAACCCTGGGAGGGCTGAGGAGTGTATCCAGGATATAGACAGCTGTCTGTGGAGACCCCAGATGCTGTGCAGAAGAGCTTCTCCGCAGTTAGTCTCAGCCTGTACAGCTGAGTACATCTTTCTATCTCATGTACATGATTATGGATATGCCCCTGTTGAATTTCATAGACTTCCTGCTGTTGCATTGCTCCAGTTTGGATAAGTGCTTCTGCCCCTAGATGGTGACCCAATGATCCATGGAGCACGTTGCTGTTATCCACAGACTGCATGAGTGTGAATTCCATCTCTTCCAGACCAATGACAAAGGTATTACACTCAGGCAATGGCAGTATAGATCCTTAAAGAGCATCATTTGTAACCAACCTCGAAGTGTGAACCATCAGCTCCATGATCTCAGCAATGATCAGTGCACTAGCTGCTCACCCATACCATAGCATCACAACCTGGATAAAGCAGTACTGTTGGGGAGCATATCTAGAGTCCTTTTGAAACTGACTGAGTGACATCTAGCAGTTCCTCACCAGCTACAGAGCTGGTTATTTATCACAGCAGACGACCATATGGAGTCTCTCACGACTGCACAACAACTCCACTTCATTCCTTACTTGCTGTCTTTTGGACACTTGATAAAAGATTAACTAATGACTATAGCCATTTTCAGCCATGTTAATGTATTTTATTCCTCTAATATTATCTTCAGAAAAATACATGAGGGAAAAAGGACAGGAACAGATAACAAGGGAACATCTTGTGATAAGCTTGTTAAACTTCTAGATTTAATAAAGAATACAACAACGTGGCTTTATGGATCAGATGCTCTTGCATTCATAATTCAGAGATTAAATGGGAACAGTCTTTTATTTCAAAAGGATAGGATAATCACTCGCTATTTTACATGCTCAAGTTTTGAATTTCATTTTAGAGACTTTGAAGAATATTCCTCCTTCAGCCTGAATGGCCTTTAATTTCACTTTTCAAACTTAGAATTCTAAAAAATGCATAACAACATCTCCATTTCTTGTAGATCTTCTGTACTAACTTCATCATAATAGCAGTGATCTAAAGCCCATTGAAGTGAGCACAATTCTTCCTTTAACATAAGTCATTTCTGGATCAAGCAGTAACTGAAAAAGCATTTTTAATTCTTTTACCTACGGCTTTTTGATGAGGATGTACAAAGCCACATATAGGATGTAAAAGAAAAATTCTGTGGTGAATAGCAGTTTCCCTTCATGTCCCAGATGCCTGAGCATAGACTATTGTTCTTGAATTAGTTATTATAGAGATTTAATTTTAATGTTTGTATAATAACGTTATTGTCTAAAAGTTCTTTTGAATGTTTGATACCTGATTGCAGGCAGAAATCTGCTGTCTAGCTGTGAGTTACCATGTTTGCCATATATTGATTCTTTGGTTAGAGTAGTAAAGCTCAGACTAGTAACACCATGTGTGAGTCTGAAATGTAATCAGGAAAACTGTAGATATCTTACAAACAGCAGACGGAAAAACAGGACAAGGCATTTTAAAAAGGGTAATCAGATGCAGTTAGCTCTATAGTGCTGTGCCTGAGCTAACAAGCCCTGTGTAGAAGAGGGACTTAATTGTTTAAACAACACTAATGCCACTAATTGCACTAATAGCAGGTGATGCTTGTCTAGTGAAATATTCAGCAATAACTGAATAGTATCTGCACATGGCCAAGAGGATGACTGCTGTATATTGACTATATAAACCAACCATAAATTCCCAAAGTAGTGTTCCAGTTCTTCCAGCTCACAAAAGGTAATTCTAATACACAGTCAACATTGCTAACACGTGATTCATAAGGAATTTCAGGTTTTTTGTGTTTATTATGTTTCCTAAATCCATGTCCAATAATACTTTTGATACAAATAAATGGAAGCAAAAATTTGTATTTACATTTAGCAAGTATTTCTATGGACAAAAATCAAAGCCTGTCTGAAATTAATTTACTTTGGTCAGAGTGCAGAACCTCTCTTTTCTCTCTCTCTCTTTTTTTTTTTTTTTTTTTTTTTTTTTTTTTTTTTTTTTTTTTTTAATGCTTACAGAACTATAGCAAAAACCCACTGGGTTATTTTACTACAGGACAAGTCACTTGAAAACAAAACCAAAAAACCCACCAAGCATTACTCTCTGGGTTTAGAATAATGTTTCCAATGAATACCAAGGGATTATGATTTCTGGAATTTATTATGCATATTTGCTACCAAAATGTAGCAACGGTCTAAAACCCAAAGCTCAATGTAATTTCTAAATTTTATCTCAGCTATGAGTTCATCACACTTTCCTAATGCCGTTAAAATTTGGCACTGGCTTTGAATAGTTCCTTTACTTTTCTTTTGTCTTATAGAGGCAACTGTGTAGCACTCTTTTGATGTAAATTCGAATAGCAGGCTTTCTGTGACAGCTGCGTGTACATGTGAATGCTGTTAATGCTGTCAATCCCAGTGCCACAAAATTTTCTTCTTGTAGTAAAGCACTGGATAAATGTTTCCTGATGAAGCCACTCCAGGTTGCTGTGCATGGGTCAGACCATATTAACAGGCTTGGGAAATTTTTAAATTTCCCTTAAGCTCAACAAATTGTTATATCATTTCTCCTTTAGAAATTGATAGAATATCACTACATATTGTAGAATGTTTTGCTCAGTGGAGGTTATGTGTTAATCTTGCAATGAAGTCAGGGAAAAAAACAGAGGTAGGACACAAGGGCAGTGGATTTTACAAAGGCTAATCAAAGCATGTTTTTTACCTTGCAGTGAAGTGTGATGTTGAGTTTCAGGCTAACCATTGTATAAACCAGTGTTTCCAAATCTATTGACGGCTCCAGTCTTGTAAACTGTCGTTGACTCCTGATGCTATTTGGCTCTTTTGGGGCTCGGCTGCTACAATTCCTGATTTCTGGTTTGGGCCAGTGCTACCTTAGATACTGCATATCATATGAATATGTGGATAAGTTCCTAGACAAGTATTTTTTTTGTGTTAATTAGTACAAAGGATAAAAAATAAGAGGTAAATTACTTTCTTTATTTTTCTGACATACTATAATATTTTGACATACTTATGCAAATCAATATTTTCTTTCTCTCTCCCTCTTTTTTTTTTTTTTCTTTTTCTGCTGGGAATATTTAAGAGTGCCTGTGAAATGATAAATGAAGAATTTATGTTACCTTTGTTACATTTTGGGAAAGTCCTAGAAATTCTCTCAGAAGTTCCTGGCTATAAGGTGTACAGAAAATTTCCCCTTTGCCATATTTTTATGCCTCCAAATCACACTGCTTAAGGTTTCCCTTAATCTCGTTTCATGTGAACTTAAAGTGAAAAATAATCTCTCTGCAAACAAGCCGTTAATGACTCCTCTCCAAGCTCCAATTTTTTAACAGCTGCTATTTGTATCCTTCTTTCCCCAGCCTCATTGCTTCAAGCCTGAATCTATGTTTCCTGTTAAGTCCTCCTGTATAAACAGAGTCTCCAGTGGTCCTCTCGCTTTGAGGGGACTGTAATACCATCCTTGCTGATGTATGGCTAATTCCACAGCTAAATGGTTGGCTGTTAACATAAGACTTCCATGCTAACTCGGGGATTCATTAGTTCTACCACTGGATTTCCAAAATCCTCATGGTTTTAAGAACAAAGAAAATGAGAAGGACAGGAACACTTTATAGGCTTAAAATGTCTAGCTGATGTCTAGTAGCTGTACATGTCAGAGCACATATTTTTACAACCAGCTTGAAATTATTAGCTTTTAATAATAACTGTCTATATACAACAGCTAAAACATCCTAATGGACTCATTTAGATTTTTTTTTCTTCCTTGCTTTTCCTTCCTTGATTGAAATGAAAAAAGAGAAGCAGAGAAAGATATATTTTGTATCTGAATGGAAATAGCAGACCCCTTAGTAGATGATTTTAAAATGCTGGAGAAGGTCTTGTGACTAATCTAATTTCTATGAAATACATTAGGACAAACGCTATTAGAGCTAATACCTTAACCTGCCCCTGCCTTCATTCCTTATTGTCTGAGAGTGCTTTAGACTGTGCTGTGAGGGAGCAGCCCAACTGCTGATTCATAGAGTGAGCTTTGGCATCAGCCTCTTGACTGCTCTTAGGACTTGCACATGAGCATTGGAAGAGAATAAAAGGCTGTGTTTGGCAACCAACAGTCCTTTAAGTCATGCAATTCAAATTGATGGCCAGTACATCTGAGTAGAGTATTTGAATGGGAGAGGATTGAAGTGGCAGCACTCAGCTCAGCTGTTCCAGTAAGAAAAGCATGGTATTGAAGAGCCAGGCTCTCATATTTTTGCTTGATTTCATCTCAGACTTGCTGGAGATTTGAAAGAAAATTGAAATTCCTTTTAAAGAAGCTTATTTGGATCTACCTTACACCCAAGTATTGACAATGGCTCTAAAATATACATGCTTTTCATGTCCACTGGAAATATATTTCTTTATCTAGCCTTTATTATTTCTAGAAGTTATATTTACTTTTTTTATAATTTATATAAATTCTTTATATCATTTATAATTATTACTGAAACTGCTGTTCTTGCTCAAAGTTATGGGAAAGTAAATACATATTTGGTGTTTAAGACTGAGTTTGTACAGGATTCCTTACCACTCTTTTAAAAAAGAGGTGTGAACAGATCTTGAATTAGAAATTTCAGCTAGCCAAACCAGCCCCCCCCCCCCAAAAAAAACCCCCAAACAAATCAACCCCCACAAAACAACCAAAAACAATAACAAAAATTGTGCACAATTATTAGGTACTATGACTTCAGGGTGCATCTCACAGCATAATTGCTGGGTTAAGAAAGGTCCTGGCTTGTTGGTATAGCTGTCCAACCCAGGGCAAAGCATTTCAGACTTGCTTGTGCACATGAGTCAGTTTAACTGATTTAGCCTTGCTTGTCTGCTTGGGCTAATTAGCCCAAATTAGAGATAATTAGTGAGCTATCTCAGGTGGAACAATATCCTGCTGCAACTATCTAGTTTCTGGTTCTGAACCTGGTTTCCCCTGAGGCAACTCAGTGCTCTCTGCTGAGCTGTGCGGTGTGAGCTTGCCCTAAATAACTCATCGAGGTTCAGCTGAGTACAGTTCAGAGCCAGGAATAGAACTGCCACCAGTTGGCTTCATGACCTGCCTGAAACCATGCTATTGTTGGTTTTCTCAGAGTTCTTGATTTTATTTTTAAAAAGCCTTCAATTTTTCAGCTGAGCAGCTTGAGGCGTAATAAAGAGGTCAGTTAATGGCACTGCTGGGAGTAGCACCTGGTATCCTTTGGAGAGACTATTCCCAGTTCTTTGGCTCTAAGCAGCAGAACATGCAGCCTCCTTTAGACTTACTCCAGAAATGATCTATAAATACAACAGCGCCAGGTTTGTTTTGAGCCCACACATAAGGAGTTTATTTGAAGGCACCCTCAGGCAGCCTTTTCAGTTATGAAATAAGTTCTGAAGCTGCTCTGCTGTGGCTGAGACTTTTTAGATAGTCTCCAGGTTATACAGGAAGATGTAGGTAATTTCAGTTGCCGTTTAAGGTTCCAGAATGTGGCAGTTGCCCAGATCTGTAAGATAACAAGCTGGAATTCTTCTTCCCACGTATTTATGCATTCTGCCAATTGCAGCTTCTCCTCCCCCCCATCTTTTTTTAAATTTCTCCTCTTTCCTCCCTGCAGCCTGTTAGGAAAAGGAGAGCTGACAGAAAGCAAGAAAGGTTATTGTGAGCTCCATTACAACCAGTGCCTGTTGATACTTGCTGTTAAATGAAGTGTGAAGAAGATTGTTAATGCCCCCCCCACTTCTTTTTTTTTTTTTTCTCATGAAAGATTAGCTTTTCCTTTTATGACAAAAGAATGATTCACATACACGTCACTGTTGAGATCCAGACACTCAGCTTTATATATTCTGTTTCTGATCTCAATTGGACAAGTCAGGGTTTACAAGTAAGGGTTAACAGACTGCATAGTAAATAAGATTTCATAACTTTTTCTGGGTTTTTGCTAGGTTCAAGGTAGCTGAAGGCTAAAGCTGTAAGTTTATCTATATTACCTGATGCAATGGCTTAGTAATCCTTTCAGTGGTGCACTCAAGATACATGTGGTCTTATTCCTCTTGAAAAATAATAGGAAAGAAGCTACATACTGGCCAAATATATCATGCATTAAGTAGCAGGTAAGTTCTCAAATTGTGGTGTCTACATTGTGGATGAGATGTTGCAATACTATATGTGGATAGAAATCTTTTCAGTTTATGGATATTTTTGGATGTATGCCTATGCATAAATCAGCTAAAAAAGTCATATAGTTCCCTGTTTTTGCTAAACAGAGATGGACAATAAGCCTATGGCCCCTAAACTATTTTATACTGAAGTTCTGCTTCTGGATATCCCAGAACGTGGGAAGGGCAGGCAACATAATGACTCAAGCAAATCTTACCGGAAGATAACATACATATATATGTATAATTAATAGAGGAGGAAGAAAATAGTTTGGACAAATATAAAAGAATTCACCCAACCTCATTTTTAAGCAAGCTTATAAATTATTTAAGTGAAAATTAATGAAATATGTGAAGTTTTGTGGAAAAGAAGGCAGATATTAAATGAGTTTGCTGTAGGTAGATGGTACTAATCGAGCTAGATGTTTTTTTACAAAAGAACTGTTACTTTTAGACAAGGGAAACAGTGGGCTTTATCTACCTACAAAAAGGTAAAGCCAATGCTGTGGTACCAGCCAACAAAAGGGATTAGTTCTAAGATTGGAAAGTAAATCTGAGACTGGTTGGAAAGAATGACACCAGGTTATTATGAAAAAACCTGAAGAAAATTCTGACTGAAATTTCTCAAGGCTCAATCTTGGAACCAGTACTTAATACTTTCACTAATTTTATTTTCATACTGAAGTCATTAATTCTTATATATAGTGTTGAACACACAAAGTTAGTAACTGTCATCAAATCAGAGGTGTGTTGGGATATCTTGAAGAAAGAAATAGAAAGAATTGAGATAACTGAAATGGGGTAAAATATAAAAATACAAAAAGCAGTCTCTGTACTGAAGAACTAAAATGAATTTCTGTTCTGGGTGATCAGTGGACTAGAGGGCACATTTTACAATAGCAAATAAGATGATCTTGGCTTAATCTCACAGAATGGAGGCTGAGAAGGGACAATTGCTCTCTAAATGCACCAGAGAGGAATAAACAGCGGGGAGGGAGGAGGACTAATTAATCTAAAGGACATTGCTGGCACAAAACCAACGGTTCATTATAAAATTTATGCCAGAAATTAAAGGAACTATCAGAGGAATGTCCTTTTGATAGAAGTAATGGAATCAATTTCATTGAAGCAGAATCTAAGTTTGTAACAGTAATTCTATGATATGATTCTCTGTAATAGGAAACAGCTAGACCGTGTGAGTTTAGAGGGCCTTGGAGAGTCTTATGCCCAACCTCATCTTCAGCAAGTGTTGATATTTCTGTCTAGAAGTTCATAGAGGGGAGAACACAATGATCAACCATCACCAGGTATAACCTGTCTATACAAAAAGTACCCAGCTTTTTCCATGTGATGTTAAATTTCACATTCATGGACTTGCCTGGAGGCAGAATGAGCTCAAGGCAGAATATTACCTTGAAATAAATAATAAAAAAAGGATCTGAATTTTAATTTGATTCAAAAAACCCTCATAAAGTCAGTCATCTATGGGTGTAATGCCCATATTTGAGAACAGACACAAATTAGGTCAGAGGACATATAATAGTGTATATGTCAATCTTGCACTACGTATAATTACTTTTTCCTATTTGGTAGGGGAGGGCCAAAGATGAAGATCCTGTGAGAAGCTGCTGGAAGCTTCCACTATGTCCAGCAGAGCCAATCCCTGGCTGGTCTGAAGATGGACACGCTGCTGGCTGAGGCTGGGACAATTAGAGATGATGGCAATGTCTCTGTGATAACAGATTTAAGAAGAAATCAAAAGAAAACTCATGGAAGAGTTTTAATTGTGACTAGAGATGAGGGGAATGAGAACATATGAGGAGAACAACTGTGCATACACCAAGATCAGTGAAGAAGGAGGAGGAGGAGGTACTCCATGTGCTGGAGCTGAGATTCTTCTGCAGGCTGTGGTGAGGACCACAGTGAGGCACCTGTGCCCCTGCAGCCCATGGGGATCCACAGGGGTGTCCTGGGTTGACAGTGCCTGCTATCCCTTATCATGGACTGTGTTGTTATGTCTAACAGCCAATGCTTGGCTTTTGGCTTTTGCTGGCTGCTGCTGCTGCTGCTTTGCTTGCTGCTACCTTAGTCACTTTTGCTTTCTGCTGCCTGCTTTCTTTGCTGTTTCTGGGGGTTTTTTCCCTTCTTTTTCCCTTCCCCCGCCTTCCACCCCCCCCCCCGCCCCGAAGATTTGGACCGGCTCCGGACCTGAGGACCTGACCTGAGGATCTTCGAGGATCTCCGAGCCCGTGGAAGAAGCTCTGTGCCCTCCCCCCACAGTAACTTGAGCCTTTTCCTTTTCTCTTGGGGTGGGAAGAGTTCTTGTCAATAAATCGGTTTTTTCCACTTTTCTCCTCCAAAGAATTTCCTTCCAAAGGGGTAGTGGAGGTTTGTTTTAGGGGACTTCCTCTCAGAGGTTCTCGCCCTAATTTGCCCTAAACCAATACACAGGGATGCAGAGATCCACCCCCAGCCCATGGAGGAGCTCTGTGATGGCGTGGGTGAATGTTTGGAGGAGGCTGGGATCCAGTGGGGAGACCTGTGGAGAGTGGGGCCCTGCTCCCATGCTGGAGCAGCCAGTCCTTAAAGGGCTGCACCCCATGGAAGAGTGACCCATGCTGCAGCAGTCTGAGGGGCGCTGTTTCCTGTGGGATGGACTCACACTGCAGCCGTTTGCAGAGAGGTATTGCACATGAGATGGACTCACATGGAGAAGTTCATGGAGAGCTGTCTCCCATGGGAGGGACCCCACGGTGCAGCAGGTGAATGATTCCTCTCCCTGAGCAGCAGGAGAAACAAAGCATGATGAACTGACCATAACCCCCATTCCATCTCCCTGTGTCACTGGGGTGGGCAGTAGAGCTGGGAAGGAGTGAGGTGGGGGGGGGGAAGGTGTTTTTAAGGGCTTATTTTACTTCTCATTATCCTGCTCTGATTTTGTTAGTAGTAAATTCACTTTATATCTCCAAGTTGAGCCTGTTTTTCCCTTGATGGTAATTGATGAGTGTTTTCTCCCTGGTCCTTATCTCAGCTCCTGAACCCTTTGTTAAATTTTCTCTCCTCTGTCCAGCTGCAGCAGGGGTGTGAGCCAGGGGCTTTTGTGGGTACCTGGTGTCCAACCAGTGTCAATTCATGACAACAAGGTTTGATTTTAAATAAAAGAACCAGACCTTACCCATTACAACCTGGGAAAGAGATAGACAGGCATAATTAGCCATCCTATTGCAGTTTACACCAGCAGAAGCCAGGTCCTTGAGCACAGAAGCTAGAAAAATATCTCCAGTTAAAAAGATATATTGCAGCAGTAGAAGCAGGAGACAGGAACTCCATGGTAAATTCTGACCATAACTACCTCTGTAATGTTGCATGAAAAATTATATCTGTCTGGACATAATAGAGAAAAAAGTGTTTGATTCACAAAGATAAATATTATTTTAACATAGGTAAAAATTATTAAGGAACAGTTTTCAGACCTATAAAAATCTACAAATTTAGTAAAGGGAACCTTCATGTGCTTTCCATTATTCTAATTCTTCACATTTTGATTAAGTCAATAGTATTCCTTATGAATGATAGAGGTTAAGGATTTTGAGCTTGATTTTTTGACTGTTTAGCCATATGTATGCCTGTTTAAAATGCAAATGCTATTGCATATCTAGTTTCTACATGTAGGCAATAACCTTAACAGACATAGAGACAGTATATCTGCAAGTGTGCACAATTCACTGTCTGTGTATACAGTTATCTGATTTGTTCATGCAGGTGCAATAATCGCACAAGAATATACTGCTATGTCTGAATTATCTGAGAAATTTAGCCTGATGTGGGTTTTGTGACTTCCTTTTATATTATCTAATGAAAACAAGCAGTGTGTAAAACAATGAAACTGTGATAAAATATCTTACATTGTTAAATACTAATCCTTTCCATATGATTGTATTTTCCATATTCGAAACATAATACTTAACTTGAGACCATTGTTGAAATGTTAGGTACAAATAATTGCAGACTTTGCTTGTTCTGTAAAATGGACAATCTGTTGGACAAAGCAATCTATTATCCTTATTATCCTTGACAGATGTTTGCTAAGGCACTCCCACACAATATATAGGCTTATAATATAAGATATGAAAACTGAATTTCCTAAACCTTGTTTCCCAACTAAAGAAACTGCAATTGCAATTTTTACCAATGTATTTTTTTTTATTGATTTTAATTCAAAAGAGTTCAAAAGTGAGGAAGAAAGCATAAACGATTTTGAATTGAATTGTGGTGGTATGATGTCAGGTTGAAGTTTTTGAGATTACTTTTTTTTTTCTCTGTGTAAGAAAGTATTTAATAGTTCTTTTCAGAGTCTAATTTCATCTGTCTTGAAGAAGATAAAAATCTACTATCAGGCAGAGACTAGTGAAAATATATTGGTGGGCTGTGACTATGAATTTTTCTTTGTAAATATTTTTCTGTTTGTTCATTCCATTGAAAACTAGAAGGGCAGTACAGAAATTCCTTGCATTGCATATCCTGGATGAATTCCATTAAGTATTTAAGTTATAAGAAAGCAGCTATTGTAGCCATTTCCTTTATTGTCCCATTTGAAGCCACCAATTAAGACCAGTAAGGAGTTATCTAAAACATTTCAGAAATTATTAGCATTCTTTTATTGCATTAAAGCTAACCTACAGGCAAAGAGATATGAATTACATTATCACATCAATTAAGCATTTGAGTATCTCATGAGATTGATATTAGAAAGAAAATAAAAGAGAATCTCAAAATCATGCTTGCATATTTCAACTGTTAAATCTTTAGCTACGTCTACTCTAAGTGCTGGCCTGTAGAAGTTTCATTATAGTTTTCAGCAAGATCCATATTCAGTTCACAAGTTTAGTTTGGCTGCAATTCAGTTGCATCCTTGTTATACGCATATATTCGGCAAAAAAAAAGCATATGTTTGACTAATTTCCCATATAAAGATGAAAATTTGAAGGAAACAAACTCAGTGTCTTCATTTGCAGCTGTTGAAGCTCTTTAGGCAGCTAAGGGATTGAGTTTGTAGTGCCACCTTAGACTAATTTAAGATACTGTCAAGCAAGGCATGTGTTAGATTTTGGGTGTCTACTTGCAACTGGGAATCTGAAGAGCTATGCAATTTTGCACACATGTAGGATGAAGGTAAGTCTTTCTAACAAACCAGTTCATCAATTAGCAGTCTTCATTTTAAAATGTCTACAACAAAGTGAAGCCAGCTTCCCAAGTCTGACTAGATATGAAAATGGTTTTAATTCAGGTATACTCTCCATATATATTTACTCTCTGCTTTGCAAAAATGAAATTTTCCTATTTTCATCTAACATTGTCATAGCCACTAACCCTTCAGATTTTAAAAAATAGTTACTCTTTCAGTAAGTAGTTAATCTGTGCAGTTTGTTTTCAATTATTTTAAATATTGTAAATAGCCATAAAATTAATGAAGTTTTAAGATAAGAAGTTGGTTGCAAGTATTTCAAATCAAATTGGAAAACATAAAAGAAATGAAATAACATCCTTAGTTCTTCAGCTGAAGGCTTGACACCTCTTTGAAAGATAAGTGTTAAGTAGAACAGAAATTGTTGAAAACTGTACAAGAATGAGGAGTTGTAATTCAAAGATATGTGTCATGTAAGGCATCTAATGGGGCCTTCTGGCCTTGAAAATATGAATCCACGAGTATAAATCTCTGAAACATAAAATGAAATGTTATCAAGATTTTGTCAGGCAAAATATTTTGTCACTTTTCACAATGTCAGCTGCAGCATTTTCCTAGAATATAATTCTCAAGAAGATGCCACTTTATTTGCAGTAAGAAGTTTTCATTTTAGCTGGTTAATGAAGCATTGTGTTTAGAAGTGCTTCTTTTTCAGTAAGCTGTCAATCTGCTATGCTTAAAGGGTTATAAAAGCATTTATCCATTGTGTGAATTCACGCTCCCAGGTATTTTCGAAATCTGTTTTCCTCATCACCATCTAGGAGAAAAAAGAGGAAAGGAAGGCCTTAGGGACGTTGTAGACACTCTGTGATGTGCTTATTTGAGGTGTGAATGGACCTTGGCATGCCCTGGCCCTTGCCCTGTATCTTATTTGCATTTTTGACAGTATGAGGGAGACAAGAGTGCCAGAAATCTTGTCTGTCAGTGCACATTACCCAGTCTGAATTCTTACTGGAACAATGTGGAGTGGTGTAACTAGGTTTTGGAAAGAGCTTAGGGTTAAACTACCCCTGAAACTAAGTAGCACACCTAAAAAAGAGAATGTGGCTAGTTTGGACATAGCTATAATAGCAATACATAAATGCAAGATATATGAGGTCTCAAATTTAATACTATAAGGACTTTCAAGTCTAAGAACCATCAAGGAAGAGTTTGCTGTAGTGCCTGTCCAAAATACCTTGTACTTCATGCCAAGATTTATGTTTCCAGACATATGTTCCTGTAGTTCAGCCATCTTGATCAAGGTCTTTTTCCATCTGGTGATTCTGCATTAGGAGGTGTCAGTCATCTCCTTTTGTGCTCCTGAATCCTATCTGAAATCTTGCATTTCTTCCTGCAGTGATATCAGTAGTGGGTGGCATTGAACCTTCCAGTTCAAGAGGCAAGCAGAGCCACTTCCCCCAGCTCCTCCTTGGACACACAGCAGAGAGAAGGGACCTGGTCATCCCTGCCTGAGGAAGGGATTGGAAATTTCATGTTCAAAAGTGGCTATCAGACAGACAGCCCAGTCTAGTATGTGAGCAAAACTCCAGGGAAAAGGCAAAATTTCATTGTTGATATAATAATTTTTCTGACCAACTTGACCCTCTGCTCTTTGTGCTACCTCTGGTGGTCCTGTTCCCAGCTCGTGTCCCACCCCAGCCTTCATGGTCTGTGTTGTACAGTCTCTGCAGGGTGGATTCCAGGACCAGAGCCACAACCCCAAATCCAGACATGGCAAGACTTCGGGCTTTGAGTCACCATGCATTCCAAAATCTTTCTGAGGCTAATTTGAGCACTATTTGACTGGTATTTTAATGACAGTTGGTTTCTAGAGCACGAGTGTTAAAGGCCTTGGCTTTACAATAGAGCTGTTTTAAACCACATATTTGTACTATATTAAGTATATATAATATATATTAAGTATATATATTAAGTATAGTATTTGTACTATACAAAGTATACCGTACTTAAATTGGTAAATTTGACACACACATTACTTTCTAGAAGTACTGTATTTTTAGGAAAATCTTAAACATTAGGAAAAAAAGTAGTATTGGGAAGGGCATGACAGAGTAGGGATAGATATATATGCTTGTGAATTCCTCCCTCACTAAGGCAAGAGGAGTTTGTTCCAGAAAACTACATGGGAAAAACCATGCTAATATTTGAAGCTCTAGAGTTTTATTAATGAAAAAAGGAGGTTATAGTGTTATTTCCTTTTAAGAATAATATGCAGAGGTCTTCTAAATCAGGTAATATAAGAAATATAAATGACTATATAAGCCTGATAATGGACCTTTCTTTTGTCTACCAACAACCTCTGATCTCCAATGTAAGACGCTGCAGATGTTTCTTTTAACTGAAAATTGATCTAAGACCTGCACCTTGTTAAGAATAACACTGAAAACAATGTTAAAAATAGCAGTTCAGTTAATGCAGGACAATAGATTTTTTGTGGTTGGGTGATGGCATGTAAAAGCCCCCAGGCACTGAGAGCAGGCATTTTAACAGTTCCAAGCAAAAGGAAAACACTAGATCATGCATTTTACCTTGATATGTCAGATGCAGAGATTTCACCCAGTAGGGCATGCTCTGGGCTGAATCAGAGACAATGCTGATCTATAACTTGTTGGTTTTTTTTTGAGTTGAACTTTCCATCCAGACATATCAACAGTTATGGAACAAACCTTTTCTCTTAACAGTTATCTTCTTTAACTTATTCCTGCCAATGTTTGAAGAGTGCTCATAATTTCTCTTTTGAATTTTTCTGGTTTCAGTTTTTTTACCACTGGATGGAAACAATTCAGAGAATTTCTCCACAAGAAGGTTTTATACAATACATTCAAATTCCCTGTCTGCATTTTTATAAAGTAAGCAGAAGGACTTGTTACAGTCTCTCACAGAAAGACACTGCCTCCACCTTTAAATATGTTTATGTCTTGTTTTCTGAATGATTTGATAATGTCATTTTTAAAAAAATAGCTTGCTAGAAAATGCTAGCCTTAACTGACTCTGCAGTGTTGCAAGTATGCTTTTTTTTTTTTTGCTGTTGCAGAAGACTGTTATGCAAACCACTGAAAATGAATGTCAAATTGCTCATCCAGCACTTCCCATCTGAATCTCAGCTTTCCAGGATATAGTTCATCCTTCTGTAAGTAGTCACATCTTTCTAGATTTTTTACTTTGCATTTAGTGGCATTTAAATTAATTCTGTGAATTTAGTAAACAATACAGGAATGCTTTATGTGATTGTCTTGGTCCACTAATTATCCATTCTTTCTGAATGACTTTGCACAATAGACTAGAATCAATGCTGTTTAATTCTTGATCAATGACAGAGGTGCTGAATAACAT
This sequence comes from Phylloscopus trochilus trochilus, assembly GCA_016584745.2. Lineage (NCBI taxonomy): Eukaryota > Metazoa > Chordata > Aves > Passeriformes > Phylloscopidae > Phylloscopus > Phylloscopus trochilus. The sequence continues at coordinate 20,225,490 of WQNJ02000016.1, read as the reverse complement.
AGAGGACTGATCACCATTAAATGGAGTTCCCACACTGAAATATACCTACAGTCAATTCATAATCTGTTCAATGTGAATCTTGATTATTTTCTACAGAGCTTTTGTTTAAAGAAAAAGTGTGCAGTACAAAGTTAAACTCCAATGCTCCTGACAGTTTATGTTATGCAATTCAGAGGCAGACAGAAATAAAAAACTGAATGGAGAAAACCTTTGTCAGGCACTTTGCTTCACAATGAACAGCTGAGAAATCATGCTGGTTTGACAAGATATACTTTTGAAATAAGCATCTGACTGGCTTTAAGTAAATCCTTATCTTTCCTGGCGTTTGATTCCTGGGTCAGATTTTTCCATTAATCTTTTAGAATATAATAAAATATCTTAAATTAGAATTAAGTACCCTAAATTAGGATTAGATTCATGTTTACTTTCTGGAATGCTTGGTACAGTTTTTGATCCCCACCAGTAAAAAGAAATATAAGATAATTGACATATTTCAATTTTTAATCCTATGTTAATGATTTGAAATAGGAGTTTTTAAAAGAAACCCTGGAAACACATTAAAATTTATATTAAACAGTTTATTTTCCTTGTAAGAAAGGATCTTCAATGTATTTCACCTAACCTTTTAAATTAGGGGTTTTTTTGGTTTTTTGCAGATTATTACCAAATGTTTGCTATGGGCAGTGAAAATCTGGTTCCCCTTGGCTACAAGTGGTCAAAAATGTAGTTTTGTTGGAGATACAGAATATTTAATGTGATATGATATCAGTTTCATATGGGAAAATAGAGTATGCTGCTCCCCTCAAATTGTAGTCTCACAGTATGTCAGCTTCCATGATGACAGCAGTTTAAAGGATTTACAACCTCTTCATCTCCTCTGCTGTGCTAACAGATGCTCTCATGAGGTTGGACCCTTGTCTGAAACAGTGAACCAATGTAGACCAAAAACCTCCCCGAGAGAATACCCTTTTACTTTCAAGCCAGGTGAGTTCAGTGATCTTGGTGACAGTGCAGCCCCACAAAGAAGTGTGTCAGCCCAGCTGTGCCTGGAGGTGTGGTGGGAGCATACACATAAGCAGCTGGGACAAAGATGCACATGGGGAACTTCTTGCTCTTCCAATCTGGTTGCACAAAACTGGCAGTGTTAAGGCAGTGTGAGTTTTAGTTAAAGTTAGGTATCAGCCAGCAGCATGCCAAATGCCAAGTACAAACATTTCAGATCAAGATTTGCCTCAAGTTTTGGGAGGAGAATTTGTTTAAATTACTCTCTTAATTAGATGAGCTGGCATGCTTGAATACAAAACATAGAGATTTGTGTTCAATGGTGACAAAGAAAAGTAGCAGCAGAAGCCTTCCATTCATGTGTTGTTTAAATCATTCAGGTCATATAAAGGATCCTGAGATCTATTCTTCTAATGTAAAGGAAACTTCCCTGCCCTTCCATTTACTCTGGTACTTGCTCTTGCACTGCCTCAAGGCAGTGATATGGGATTGAACCCCTGTGGCACCTACACACCCCATACTCAGTCTGACCAGGTCTCCTTACTGGCTCCACCTCAGGTTTCACAGAGTAAAATCTCAAATGTTCAAATACTTAAAACAATTTATTCATGGTGCAATAACTAACTAACTAGCTGACTAACTAACTAACTAACTAATAGAAAAAACAGCTTGAGCTGGGTGACTTTGAGAAGGGGCCCTGAGCAAAGGAGCCCCAATGGGCTTTTATACCCTTACAGGGCAAGGGTGACAAAGTCTGGGCTCAGGCTTAGGCTCCTACCCTCAAAGCTCACCTGCAGATCTCACTGCAGCTGCACACAGGTGCACCAAGTGTGTTCCTCCACACTGAACAACTTCATGCAGTATTAATTTTTAGTGCAGTGAATGTGGCAGCATTGAATAAATGTGACTTAAAATGCTTACATAAACAATTCAAGATCTGATATCACCTTTCTAAATTTCTCTATCACTGTAAAAAGAAAAATTTCTTAGTTTAAATAAAATTACTCATGTTTGTCTAAAAACTACCCCAAGATATTTAACTTGTATGGCCAATGGACATATACCTGCATCATTTCTGCTGTTTTGTGTCTGTTATGGTTAGTTCAAAATGTAAAACCCCGAGATCAGAATTTATATTGGATCACATCCAAGTTATCTATCCCTATTTTGAAGCATCCAAATTTTATATTGCATTTTCCAGTTAGACAGCTTTTTGAATTTTTTTCAGATTCCAATGATGTAATCTTGTCCAGAAGATGCCATACTGATTACACATAATCACATTACACATGTATGTGTGGCAAAAAAGGTTTTTATTCCCTTCTGTTACCTAACAAAGAGACAAGGAATTTGTCTAGTAGGTGGTTGAAACTAAAAAGCCACTTTCTTGCTGGCAGTTTATAATACTCTAATTACGCTGTTAATTACTATTTTTTTACTTTTCACTTGCTCAAAACACTTGTGTGTGAATGAACATAAATGTATATTTTCCTTTATTTTGCCAGGCTTAATCACATAATTCTTCAGAGTGATGTTAACTAATGTGAGAATGATTTGTTATAACTATTCTTCTACCTCTCTCTCTTTATTTTTATGTATTACTATTATGATACCCTTTTCCATAATGAAATAGTTTTGTCTCACCTTATATGAATTTAACCATACATCCTTCTCCCAGTCTCTCTGTAAATATTGAAAATAAAACTGGATGTTTGAAACAATTTTTAAACTATGCATGTTGCATATATTTCTGCAGAAAAGAGTGACTTCAGTACTAACTGCCAGAGACACATGTATCATGAGCAAATTTTAGTGGCATAATTTTCCACTTCATTATATATATATTTTTCCTCTTCAGTTGAGGTAATTTAAGGTCCATTTTCTTTTCTTTGTTTGTCAACCTGTTTGTGTGAAGCACTATAAATACTGTCTCAGCATGTTGCCATAACAATTGTTTTATTTTCATGCATGTAGTAGAAGCTTGATGAGGTTGTGAAACTACCATATAAACAGTTTGAGGGACAAGTGCCCGAGATGTATGATCCAAATAAGTAAGGGTCCATGTATTCTATATTTTCTATGCTGTTTTATTACAAGACTGAACCTAATCTGAACCATCTTTAAGCTTACTAATAACTTCATTATAATGCTGTTCACCTGAAGAAACAGAAAGCAGATTAAATTCCATAGCAGGACCTATGGAGACACATGATGGTTTAATTTCTCTCCCAACCCCTCCTCAAACCTGTGATGAGAGTATGGCATCAGTGAGTTCAAAAGTGCCATAAGTAAATGACTGAATTCTGCAGAACCACCTAGGTGTGGTGGTTGCTGTTTGAAAGTCTGGCTGACACTGTGATGACTTATGTATGTGACAGCTCTGCTGATTTCAAGGCCATTTGAAGTCAGTGGGAGTACTCACAATGTGTAAAGACTAAATGCAAATTTTTCCTCCATCACAAAGTAGTTTCACATGAAGAAAGGGCTGCACTCTCAAATGGCAAACACAAACTCTAGAATGATAGTTTTCTAGAAAGAGAGTATCTGAAACCAGAAATTGTTCATTTCAGTGCAGCTGATCATTTTTTGAATAATTTTTCTAAGTGAAAAGAATATCTGCCCATGGTCAGTATAGAAATCCCAAGCAGAAATGTTAAACTGTGTGCATATTTATCATGTGAATTATGTGAATGAATTTATCTTTCTGTTTTTGTGCATTTATTAGTTAGATATTTGTAGGCCAATATCATACTCTCCTAGACAAAGTGAGACATTGGATCAGTTTGTGCTGTTGACCTAGGAAAGGTCTACACCTGTCTAGAGAAACAGTGCTGTGGGGTGTCCCTGTTCCTGAACTGAAATCAATTAGGCATTAATATATTTTGAGACAATATTAAAGTCTAAAGCACCTGCTGCAAAATCACACTTGCTCAAAGAGAGTTATAACAGTGAATGTTAATCCAGCAGTTTACCAGCCACTTGAGCATGAACTTTTGTCTTTGTGTTGGTGCTATGGATTGGAGAAGGGATTTGCAGCTTTTGCCATTTACACAATGATAATCACTTACTTGGACTTTAACATCAGAAGAGACCAATTCATGTAGTCAGTGCTACCCACACAAACCCATAGTATTTCCTCTGAATCTGCCTTCAAGAATGATAGTGATAGATTATCTGGCAAACACCTTTTAGAATTGCAGGCAATCTTGATACTTAAAATTCTAGTAGAAAAAAATGCACACATCTGCTGGTGAATTCTTAATTTCAAATATTTTTATCTTCTTTGTTGTGTCTTACCTATGCTTGCCTTCACCAAGATCTTGTTCTGTTGCTATTCAGTCCTACAGTGGACTTCACTAAGACTAGAGGCTTATGCTGCACCTCCACAGCAGGTTGCTGTAACTCATATTTTTGTGTCATTGCTTTATTTTTTCCTCTTGATCAGCAATATTTCAGGTAGCAAATCTGCTATATCTCTCTAACTATAAGATTCCTTAAAATAATGTGTGTATATTTTGTTTTTCATTTTACATGTACTTCATATAAGCATCTACAGTTGTACTCATCCTGATTTCTTATGTAAACAAACAGATGAAACCAGCACTAAATCTGACCCATTTAATGTTCTGCCTATATGAACATGACCTGTAAGCACTGCTTATGAGTTGTCAGTGACAACTAATACCTCTTCATTTTCCTTCCTCCTTTTGTTATCTGATCCCTTCTAAATGGTTGAAGCAGCGGTTTCTAAATATTTAATCACACAAAACTTCCCAGAAGGATTAAGTAGTATTATTTAGAATTTAGAGCAATGAGTGAGAAATTCATCTTTCTGTCCTGTTTATTGTATTGGTGGACAGGCAGCTAGAACTGCTGGGGGATTTTGTTTGCTTGCTTGCATGTTTTTGAGGCTCCTCTCAATGAAACCAATATTTGAATAAAACAATTAATGATATCTTAACCTAAGAAACTGACTGTGCATTCAAGTGGAGAAGTGACAGATAACAGTGAGGGCACAGCAGCTAACATGCTCTGTGCTGGTGTCACTCACCTTCCAGGGAGGCTGGACATATGCCAGAGATGCTACTGAAGTTGTTACTGAAACTCAATAATGCGAGCCAATAAACACCCAGTATCACCTGCTTCAAGCAGTTCTTTGCCTTGCAGATGCATCTAAAGTCAGCCATGAGAGGGACAAGTTAGTTTAATCTATACAGTATTTGGGTCAATGCATTGAAATGTAATAGCTGTGAAATTCAGAAGTGTGAAAACCAAGAGCAAATGGATGAACAGCAGCACAGGAGCATAAATGCCTGATTAACTGCAGGCCTTTTGGTGATCATGTTCAGGACAAATTTCAGGAATCTTCCCTCAACAGCAAAAGAAATCTTGAAGAAATAGTTTTCAAATGGTTGTTTCATAATGGTAAGGTATTTCACAGCAGGAGAACGTTCTGAGTGTAGGAACCCTGCTGAAAAAGACATCATTGTGAATTGGAAAACTATGCTTAGGACTTTTTATTGTCTTTCACTCACTAATATGACATACCTGAGTAATACATTTACAGAACAAAATATATTAAAAATCAGAAAATAGGAAATTTTCCTCAGTTTGCCATTACTTTTAACTGTTCTAAATCAGGAAATAAAACTGAAAAGAAAAAAAAAAGTATTCTGCTTAAAACTGTTGGGGCTTTGTCCTTTTACCTTTTTAATCTCTAACCTCACTTAGAGGTCAGCATTTATAAATGTTTAAAAAGTCAGGTTTAATACCTTTTTAATGAAAAAAAAATTCAAAATCATGCAACAAGAGAGGGTTTAAACTGTTACTTATCTCAGCTGTTTACAAAGCTATTGAAAGGGTTAAGTAGCATACTATCAGTCATGCATATGAAATTTGGAGTGAGAGGAGGCAAGTGAATTTGAGGTTGTTCTCCTTTAGTTCATTCAAGGTTCACTGAACAGGAAAGTGAATTTTTATTATCACTTCCTGTGAATGAGCAGTTGACAGGACCCATCAGGGAACTGCCAGAAACCTCAAGAGTTTTCAGTATGAAGCCCAGAGTCCACTGCAAAGTTTCCATGACAACACACTCATTAAAATAAAAGGAAATTGTGCCTGATATTTACAGCTTTCAGCATACAGTTGAAAGCCTTGTATCTCAGGTTTCTAAAGTATTTACACCTGGGACCCAAGAATGCAGGCTGTCAAGAAATAAAGGATAGTTGTAACATTTAGCTGTGGAAGTGGAAAGGTTGTTTGCAGGTTAGATTTCAGCATTCTTCAATTTCTTGAATTGGAGTGAACATCTCTTCTGTCTCTTTCTGTGGTGTGTGAAAGGGTGAAATGAACTTAATATTGGCTTGAAAACAGACTTGAGGGAAGGTTTTAGTGAGAGCTGTTTTACTGAAGATAAGGATATTCTTTCGAGACAAGGGACTTAGCTCTGAAAATAATAAAATTAGATTTATTTAGCTACAAATATCTAACTTGTAAAAGATAAATCATCTCTGATACTTCCTCAGGCTTAGTAGCAATCACCTACATTATGGTAAGGAACCACAGGGATGAAGAGTGACAATAATAACATAGGTTGTTTATTTGAGGTACTAAGTCCCATTGAGTTCTTTTCTTTAGTATCCCCCCTCCTTACACTGCCCTTTTCCACTCTCTCCCTTAACAGTCATGTTGGCTCCATTTTTGTGGCTTTATGCCAAGTTATTTTATTTTTACACAAGTGAGAAAAATCAAAATGGGGGTAAAATAAGTGGGAAAGAACAGGGATTCCAAGCCCGTAACAGAAGTAGAAAGTATTGTCTGACCTGGGTCAAGAACAGCTCTTATTGTCCCTGATTCTTCAATATCTGCAATTGTACAATAGGTCAGGGTATAAAATTACTGTTGTTTCTTTTGGCCTTCGAATGTATGAATCTCACACTTATCAGTTAATAGTAATCAAGTACATTGCTCTTAATAGATACCGTAAGAGGTAAAGAAAAGCAAAACACCTTACAAATAAACACAGGTACATGTAAATATACTTCAAATTACATAATTGCCCAGCACAGACCTTAATTGTACATTATACTAAGTCTTCATCTTCCTGACTGTACAAGTATCTCTGTGCTGGCTGCTTGCCCTAGCAGGTATCAAATTGTAGTGTGTGAACAACGTCTTGGATGAACAAAAACGTCAGTGAGGGATGTGTGTCAGCTGCTTGGGAGGATATGTTTATGCACGTGATTATATCAGAAGTAGCCTGCTTATAGCTCCTGATTTGGTAAATTGCCTGCAAGGTCAGACAGTTGGACTCCTCCCTTTCCCTTGGTCCCAGTGTTTGGGCTTTGATGTCCTTTGGGACTTATCCAATGCAGCAGCATTTGCTGCTTTCTTTTTTGCATCTGGTCAGATGGAGTAGAGAGAGAGCTCAGCAAGAAATTGCTGCCCCTGACACTGAAGTGCCAACAATTCTGTGTCTTCAAAGTAAAGGAACACGTTTTGCTTTCTCCCCAGTTCATCAAATTTAGCCATTTCCCCAAGCAATTCTTGAAGGAATCTTGCAGTTTCTCTCTTCTCTACCCGAAGTTTGTAGACTTTTGTTGTTACTGATAGCTGATCTTGTTCATTTATGTTGTATCCCTCTGGGGAAATGGTTTTTCCCCAGAACCCCCTAAAGCCTGTAACTAAATATTTTGACCCTACCTTCCCTTATCGATAGCCAATTGGCTCAGTGCCAGCTATCTGTCCTGAGACAGAGAGTCTAGATAAACCCGTGCTCCTTCCTCTTTCGCTCTTCTTTTCCCTGGAACCCTTCAAGAATAAAGCCTTGGAATAATCCTGAGGTAAGAGCCTCTTTTGGAATCTGTTATCCTGTCCCCTGAAATATTTCCCCCAAAGCTCTCAAGGAAAATGAGCTAGCACAGGAGCCCAGGGGGGCAGGCAGGGGGAGGTACTTCACATTTATAGGTGGCTGATTTAGTTTCTTATGGTATTCATATTCAGTTGTCTTTCCCTTGCACACTAAGACAACTCCATAGAAATGGAGTTTCTATGGCTCCATAGAAATCCTTGCTCCAGTACTCTAGTCATTGGTTGGTTGCAGATAGAGTAGAAGCACTGTTTTGCCTACTGGAGGAAGGTAAAATTCATTCTGGTCTCAGGATGGCCTTTTTCTCAGATGCAAATTCTCTCTGAATGAGATCCCCCTGCCAGGACCTCACTAGAGGCACAGACCCCACTAATAAGCCCGTGAACTCTTCAGCTCTCTTTGTCAAAGTGCATTCCAGCACCATCTACTAATTTTCTTAATTGTACCACCTTCATACTGTTAGACCACAAACCACAGCCACTGTATCAACCAGACATCTAGCATGTATTTAACTCTTTCTCCCATACAAATAACTGTGGCCCTCTGGTTCCTCAGACAGGAAATAAGAGACAAGAATACACTAAACTGGTTGGTTGTGTATTAGAAAAGAGGCAGCCTGTTCATAAAACCCAAGTGTAATCTCAAAGTTTTCACAAATCAATTCTCAAAGATAAACAAATAACTTTTTCTCAGAGTAGAGATTCTTGGCAATGTTCTTCCATTTCTAAGCCCCTACACAGAATAGGTTGTATCTCAAAACTTTCTGCTTTGTTTCAAGGCTTGTCTGATCTCTAACACAGCTTTTGACAATAAATCTTACAGGAACTAGAAGACCTGTAGCCCTTTGCATGGTGCTGGCTTTTTTCCCCCTGTATATGAAAAGTGGCATCAATCTTTCCATCCTTCAGTCATAAGAAATATATCCTTGAGGTATTCTAGAAAAGAACAGGAACTGAGCTTGGAAAGACAAAAAAAGTGATGAAAATTAGTGTGGGAAATGAGCTGGTCATCTGGAGAGCAAGGGGGTCTCAATAAAGTATCTTCTTTATGACTGTGATTTTTTTAGGACTCAGCAGGATACTTAGGATAAATTAGATGAAATATTTGGTAGGTTGTTTCAAGTATTGAAATGGCTTTGAAAATATCATAAATGCTGACAGTGTTTCTTTAAATGTTCTTTACGTGCTTTTCAACACAGAAGCCACTGACTGTGTGGAGGTAAGTATAAAACATACAAGAAGAATCTTAGTGAGAGAAAGAAAACTTTGGTACATGAGGTCTTTTAATACAGTTCAGGATTTTTAAAAATTGCTGTTGTCAGATGAAACCATTTGGTATCCCCTGGAAAATATTTTTATAAGTAACATCCAGCAGAGCTAGTATTAAAAAAACAGTACTCTGTTTTTACAATGATTTCATTGTCTTGATGGTGTAACTCAGTGCAGATTGAGTTTCTGTTTTCCCAAGATCATACATCAGTTTTGTGGAAGCACTTCACAGAGTGGAAAAAAAAAGTTGGAAAGCTTTAAAATATGACCCCACAGTGAAAGGATTCACTAACAGTCCCACTGTATTACAGATGTCGAGAGCTCCTTGAGCTCTAGTGTCATGCTTACTGCTTGCTGTACTGTAGACTAGCATCACCCACTCCATGGTGCTGGGGCAAATTCAGGGATGCACACAGAAAGGCTCAGTAAGTTTTCTTAAGGACTTGAAAGATTAGGAGATTGTAAAGAGCCTGGATAAATTCTATTCCAAGGGCTCTCATGGTGCTGGGGAAGGTCAATAGATGTTGCAAATATTAGCAAATTTGTGGTGATGGGCTTGCTATACTTGCTGCAAGCAGACTTACAGGATGAAGGGGGTAAGTGTCTGCAAGGTCGGGTGCCCCTTTGCCAGCATCTTTGGAAGATTTCCCACTTTCTGAACTAACAATCACCTCACTTCTCTGGCATTTAAGCTTTCTTTTCATCACAAACATCATCTGCCAACACTCAGCCAGCTAGCAGGTTGTAATTAGCCTCTTCCCATACTAAAGGTACCCATATCTCAGAGTGCAACTCAGGCCTCACAGATACTGTTTTTCTGTCTGTGTATAGCAGATTCTAATAAAAACAACTGCTCTTATTCTTTTTTTCCTTCTCTATCATAAAGCTGTCCACAGAAGTCTGTGAAGTGATGTGAGTTTTGGACCATAGACAGAATGAAAGCATATGGCTGATGAGGATCAGAGGATCCTCACCATGACTGAAGAGAAATACTCTTCATGCACAGAAATCCATGTATACTTTCTTCAGTACTCTTCTAGGATGTAGTGGATAGGCACCAGCATATTTTCCTGGGATTTATTTTATTGAGTAGTGGTTGGGCTGATGGACAAATGTGCCCATTTTAAGCTGTAAATAGGTTGGAAATGCTGTTTTGATGTGCTTCGGATAATGCATGATTATAAGACATAAAATCCTGATATCACAGGGGTGTTGGTAAGGAAGGTTTCTGCTAGAATTCCTAGAGACAGCCCCTCCCCAGGGCTGTGCATATAAGGAGTAGGAGGCTGTGAACATAGGAAGCTGTGTTAAGTTCTAGAAAGACCAGGAGACCTTTTCTTTGATGTCCTGTACCCATAATTACTCTCTGCTGCAGAAACCTTCATGCTGTCCCAAGTACAGAGCAGTAATTGTAATTTGATTCAATTCAGTGGTCGAGTGAGTGACCTATCTCCTACATTGCTAGATCTGAAATGGAAAATAATGGTTGCAAGAAGGATTGTGCTTAAGGCTACAGGGATTTTTCATCACCCTAGAAAGCAAGTTTTTGGAGTAATATGTCTAAGTCTCTAACATGAATTTTAAAAACTTATTTTTGCATGACCTTTTTTTCAGCTATGTATTCTGGATGTGCTTTCAAAAGACATTTTTGAAAGTTTTGATGAAAAATGGCTGTACAGAAGAATTTCACAGAACCAGCCACCCAATTCTGGCTCATACTAACCATATGTTGGTACAGCTTGGAAAGAGTACTGTTCAGAGGAATCAAAGAGATTGGGAACTGGATTTTAAACTCTGATACATTAATACAAAATTCTGTCATTACTATTTAGTTGAAAAATACTAAAACTATCAGTATTGCCTCCTGTTTTTGAATAAACTCATGGAGACCTGAGTTTTGTTTACTACGATTTTTTTCTTTCACTATTTAATTTTTTTTTCTCTTTGTTCATGAACTTAACATCTAACAAAACCTTTATTCACAGATGGGGACTTGTGTATGTCATTTTCAACTCATACCATTGTGCAGGCACTGTAAAGAAAAGTAGTCCCTCTCCTTACATTATTTATGGCTTTTTCATGCAGAGAGGTGAGACACATTAAATGGTTCAATAACTGTCTTCTATTTAATTGTGTCAGCAAGAAGAGTCTATTCTTTCCTGTACTTTCCATTCCCTGGTTCTCTGATTTTCTTCTGGCCATCTTTGATCTGTAAAGACACAGTCCTGTCTTCCTGAAATTGTATCTGCAGCAGGGCTAGTAGGTGAATTGGATCAGATAAAATAAAACCTGATCTGAACACGACCCTAAAACTCAAGCTGAATCAGAATAGTTCCAACTGGCACCAGTGGCTCTTTGACCTTCAAAATCAATGCAGCAAAGAAGTTATTACATTCCTAAATTACATGGATGTCATTGTGAGTTAGGCACATTTCAAAATATAAACATACACAAAGCAGTTTATTAAATTTCCCACAGACCTGGAAGCTCAGAGTAAAACCAGCCATGAAAACATACTGCAGATGTATCAGAACTCTCATGGCTTGGGGGAAGATGAACAGACACAGAAAAAGCATTAAAAATCTTCTGTGGTTCTTTTGCTACTAGGGCAAAAAATACAAAAAATAATTTTTTCTTTAGTTTCTTACCAATGAAAGACTCTGTTTCCTGGTCAGTATCATGGTACAGTAAGTAACCTACTCTTAACCCTTACCCTCACCTATAAGGATAGTACTGCATTCAGTAATTAGTATCTTTCATTTGGGATAAAATTATATTTTTCAAACTCCTCAATCAGATGAGAAAACCAGCAGTGAGAAGGGTGTAATTGCACCCATTCCTCCCTGCATCATGAGAAAGTCCCTGGAGGTGGGTCAGACAGGTGGTGTGACCCCAACAACAGGATTTCTTCAGCATCATAGATGTCCTCATGACTCATGAGTGTGCAGGATGCTTTTATATGTCTTTTTATGATAGAAACTGATGAGAGTACAACTAATAAAACATAAGAATAGTTTTAATAAAGAGGAAGCGTGATTTTATGTTGCCTCATTCAAAAAAAATTAAATTGTGTTTATAGAACCTGCTAACCAATTTGATGCTCACAACAATAATTGTAGGAGTGATAATAACTGTAATCATTGTACTATGAAATGAACATTGGGGAAAAAGGCTGTGCTAACAATAATCACTAGAATAGACAGCCACTGGAGCACATAATCTAACAAATCACTGAAGAAGTCACCGTAACACTTCTTGGATCAATAATACAAATTGTTTGGTACTTACATAAGTGAAAAGAATGAGAGAAATGAATTCCATTGTTGCAAATCATTGATCAGCTGGCTTAAAAGAAAGTGTGACTTTTGAAACCTAAAATATGCTTTTGCGTCACGAGTCCTTGTAATGAGCCATTGAAATTAGAAGTATGTCTTCAGGTGGTGCAAAGACATATAAATTCATTGAAGTCAATGGTATCATGGCATTTTAGATCAAGGACTAAATTCCTTAAGTTTTGATAGAGAAGCCTAGAAGAACACCACTAAGTGGGTACTTCACTTCATCTTTGATGGCAATGGCTGTCTGGATATTTTTGGCTCCTTAGCTAACTGGATGACTTAGAAGATTTAGAAAGGCCTCTGAAAAAAGGGAAAGAAAATTGACAAATGGCTGCAACACAGGGAAGAAAAGTAGAAGTATATCATAACTGAGAGAACAAGACAAAGAGTGAACTCACAGGACAGGACTTTCAAAGGAACCTTTATTTATCTACTTACCATAAAGAGCAGTGTGATTTACAAAAATTTGCATCTTTTGGGGTGGTCACATTAACAAGAACACCTCAGTGTCTAAACTCCCTGCTTGGGCATGATGTAACAGAGGTTAAGGCTGTCTGAACTCTTGTCAGGTCACTGCCAGTTCCCTGGCAGCTGAGTTTGGAAATATGCTGGTTCTCTTTTCTCACTTTTTTGTGTGGAGAGGAAAAAGTTTGGTAGCATTTGGCCTTTGTCTGGGGCCCAGGTAGAATGGGAATGAGACAACACCTGGCATTTAAACAGATGTGAAAATTAAATGCCTTCCAAGTTTAACAGCACCTGACCAGTGATCTGTGGATTTAAAATCTGGGGTTATGCTCTAAGTACTAGCAGGGTGCACAATGTTCATTTGTAGATCACATCTCAAAGGTCTTTGAAAATCCAACAAAGTGTATAAATCACATCAGCAACATTTTATTTAAGTTTAGTTTGGATCTCTGAAACCCACTTAATAAAACAAGCAAGCAAACAAATAAACAAAGACACAAAAACCTTAGCCGAAGATATTTACAAACCAGTTCACTATGCTTTGTGCAACAGTGATGTTAATCCAAAATTGTGAACTATTTTGTTTTAAAGGAACAGTGGTTTTGTGCTTAAATGTCTTAGCTTTGATATTTTTAGCTATTGGGCATAGTTACATCTTTAATAAAATTATTGATTAGGACAAATAGGTAAAAAAAGTTACAATTAAATGGCAAGGGATTCAAGACCAGTGATCAGGACAACTGAGTTTTAATGAATTTTTACAATGAATTGTTTTGCAAATTATAATCAGCTAAAAATCAGAACTTTCATGTTTCAATAGTTTGTATGATTTCTAGAGTTACTTAAATCCTATATAAGTTTAATCATGGATATTCAATCTTGGATGGCTTTGTCAAGAAGAGCAAGTTTCCCCTGCTATAAAAATCTACAATGAAAGGGTCTTTCGCGTGTATAAAAAGACACCAAACTTCATCACATTCTTTCTGTAATATGAAAGACAGTAGAGGTAGAGGTCAATGGTAATTTTACATCAGAAGGGAGTTACCTGTATATACATTGCCATGGAAGCAAAACAGAGCTGTAGGAGATTTTTTACAGTAATTGCATTAGTTGTGCAATAATAGATAAACAGCATTATAACAGATGCAAAAGCCTTATTCTTTCAGTTATATTGGTTCCAAATGTTTTGTGGGATATTTCTCTTTTTAGCAGCTTTCATAAACAAACAAGATTGATGAAGACTAGAATGGGAAACAAAGGTAAAACAAGTTCTTCATGATTACAAAACAAATCACTCTCACAAGCCAAGAATAAGATAGCCAGTGTTCTTTCCTACAGACTTCTTTTCTTATTGTCTATCATTAGAATAGCATAAAATTATTAAAATGAACTAGTAAAAAATTAAATTAGCAACTGTAGGATTACCATTAGCAAATCATGCATGAATTTTTGTCTAATTGCTATTTATTGTAAATGTGAAAAAGAACTACTTATCTGATTATTGTTCAAACCTTGATTCTGTATTACCTGAAGCACTGTAAATAAAAAATAAAACTATGGTAAAGGCAATTACCAGCTGGCTAGATCAAAGATCACATTTGTAGATGTTTTAGGTATTTATTAGGTAGCTTTCTGGACTCTGATGTACACCTCTCACCTCTCATTTATTAGTGGAATGCATTGGCAAAGGAAAGAGAAAAGAAACAAGCAAAAAAAAGATTGACTTGCTGATTTAGGGAGAAATAATTTTTTTTTGTAAGAAGTCATCCTAAAGAACTGTGGTTTCCTATTGATCTGTATGCTTTAAATTTCTGTACTGGTACTGAACTACTCAAAATCCTATTATGTCCCTATATTATCCTTTCTTAGCTCCTCTTCTCTCCACGCTCATCTAAGCTGTGCATTAGCTGATTAAACAGCTGGTTGGTGGCAAACAAAATGTGTGATAAGCAAGCTTATTTTACCTCTCCTCAGTAAGGGTTGAAATTGGCCTTTATTTCCCACACTTGGTTAATTTACACGAATTTTTTGATGTGTGACTTTGTTACCTTTATTCTGCTGTCAAACTAGAGAAAAATTGTCCAGTGGTTTCAAAAGTCGCTGCAGACAATTGGACAGATATCTGCACAAAGAACACAAATTACATCAAGATTGTTTCTTTAGAAAAAAATAGTGGAAAATAGATGTAGCAGAGCTTGCTTTATTTTTGTGTTCTCACAGTTTACTTAGTTTCATTTTGAAAATGTGAATCATAAAAGGATGGTGATTATGCTCATGGAAGACTTTGGTTTTATCTTATTCATGCACTGGGAAACCAATGTGGCTTTGGTTTTTCAATCAAATATCCAGGGTGATTCAAATACAACTCCTAGATTATACAAAACACTGAACTCTAATTAATTCATAATTGTTTTAAAAAAAAAGAGAACTAAATAATGTTATTTTTTAGAACCAATGTCCTAATTGTATCACGAACATTAAGTAACCAAGATCTATCATCTCATTTTCTGTTTATTAATTTAAAAATGAATGTGAAATTTTGCCAAATTATGGATCAAATATTTTCTTCAGTTTTTTTCATTTTCATTCTTTCTTGAATGTCTGGAGTTTATCTCAGGACAGAATGTGCTGAAATAATGAGGGATGATATTTGTCATAATGAGGAGATAGTATTCAAACTTGAACCCTTACAAGAGCATTGCATGACAGGTCCAGCCCAAAAATTTGTCAAAACAACAAGTATTTGTCTCAAGTTCTAAAAATCATGCAAAATGCTGATGGTTTCCTGAAGAGGAAGGAACATTTAATGAACGTGGCATTAAGAAATATAACTGCTTTTGAAAAAAAATGGGATTCCACAGAACACAGGGAAATGGGGACTGAGTAAATGTTGCATTTACTAACCATAGTCCTATTTGGTAATGAGATATTCTGTTCAGAAGAGTGGAAAAATTAGACTCGATAAAACACTGTGGAAAATATCAGAGGAAACAATATTGTATTAGCAAAAAGGACAAGATGATCTACCCAGTGGACACTTGCAATTGTTACAATTCAAATTAGAGTCTGCTGTAACTGAGAATGTCTGGAGTCGTGTTTCTTTACAAGAGGCAGAGATGCTAATTATGACAATTGTGAAGTACTACATTCACTGAAAATCTTGGGACTTTTTTGGTGTTTTTGAAGGGTAATGCAGATGTTTCTCCATTCGAGGCTTCATTTATTTTCATGGGAAAAGAAGGAAAGAAGAAGAGTGGAAGAGAGATATTTCTGTTCATGTACACCATATCCTTCAAAGGTGAAGACAGGGCAGGATGGCTCAAAAGAATAAATTCAGGAATAAGTAGTGGAATCTGACATGTATAATCAACAGCTCATCCTGAACCTGAGGAGGAGAGTTTAGTTATTGACAAACTTGTCTTTATGATTCAAATGATTTCACCATTGAAAAACCGAGCTGCCCAGGCTCTCCAATGGGAAGTCATTAGTAGTGATATAAGAGCTCTATGCCATCTATAGCCATGTTCAGCTGGTGTTTGTTTATTCTCTGCTAGAATGCTCCTGCCCCCAGCTGCCTAAGGCTCCCCAGAGCAGGTCCTGGCAGGGACTGCAAAGCTTGCACAGGTGATGGGCTCACAAAAGCTGCTTTTTTTGCACAACAGCAAATTAACCCCAGTATCTTTGCTCTGTAAGAACGGTCCACATCCAGGATCTTGTGATACCTGTCACCCAACATTCTCTATCCCTGTATTAGACAACTGGAGTGAATCATTCTGTCTGACACTATGATCCCTAAAATTACAGCAGGGGATAATTCATCTCATTTGAAAGTAGGTGTTTGAATACAGTGAAATGTTCTCAGGGTGTGAACAGCTCTGCTCCACTGACTGTAGAAGATCTATAGCTCTACAGATATCTGTCTATATCTATCTCTAGCCATCTACATTTCTCTCTCCACCTCCACCATCTCCCTCTCCCTCCTTCCATCCCAATCCTCCACCTTGTATCTTCATCACCTCTATAGGTGAATTAGATGATGAAGTTTTCCAAAATTTAAAGATACCTGAGGTAAATTTGAGATTCATTTCCATTTTCTGCCATCCACATAGGATGGCCAAACAACAGATGGGTCAAAATGGTAATATAGAAATTCTGGTACAGCAGTTTGGAAGCCTTGGTTTACCTTTTCCCTGTGACATCTTGGAAAAGGGTCACATGCTCTTTCAGGCATACAATAGCACAGGGAGTGGCTACTGAATAAACTGGACCATTTCCACTGCTTTATGCAAGACTTGGTTTCTAGGAACTGCATTGAAAAGACTTTCTAAAGGGCAAAATGTTGGTGAAAAGCAGGTTTGCCTTCCCATAATATAATGTGCACTAGCTCCTCTCCAAGAATATCTGTACAGGAGAACATGGAGCAGTCAACTGGGAAATGAAAAATGGGAGTACAGAATTAGATTAGCAAGGCAAAGATATTCTGATCATAAAGGGATCTTTTACTTATAAAGTAAGGACACTGCTGAAACCTGAATCAAGGCTAAAGTAAATTTGGCCAGTCTTTTGGCCACAGACATCCTAATAAAAACCTGAAAGTCTCATGTTAGCAATCAAGGGACTGTAATTTGCAGTACAAAATAAATTCATGAAATCATTATGAAACTTCAAAACAAGATCTCATTCAGAGTCTCCAAACTGCCTTCAGTAACTTTATTTCCTTTACAAGGGAAAGAAAACTGTAAGGCATTGAAGCAGAATAAAAATGATGAAGGTTTTTCAATGGGCTTATTGTAGGAATAGAGAAAATAAACTATCAAACTGGCCTTTATTGTCAAGGTAAAGAGACATTTTTGTGCTGAACATTTCTACACTGATTTGTGAGACACACTGTCTCCATGTAAAATTTACATCTATATCCTATTCACATTTTGGTCCTGAATACAGCAAGAAAAAATAGGTTAAAATAACTGGGAATTATTCTCCAAAAAATTATGTCACCATTACCTCAGAGTAAATGTGTCTTTAGTTTTTTGTTGCTCCTTAAATAGCCTTTTTGTGCTGCTGGAGTTTAAGCACTGCTGGAACTCTGTCAATTCTTGACCTTATTTTTTTTCTTGCCTAAGTAAGGAAAACTCCCAGCTGATTGTAAGAGTGCTCTGTTGCCATCACAAAAGACCCTCTTCTTTGGGGAAAAAAAAGCTGAATTTCCGGTGTGAGATCATCAGGTTCAAGAAAAGGAGAAAAAATGCTCTTAAAAAAATAACTGAAGCATAGAGCAGAGCAGGAATTGGTGATTATCTGGCAGACAGTCAGATCAACAGTCATGGCAAGGAATGAGGAACACTGGCTCTGCAGCTGCAGGCTAAAAAAAAATTGGTGAGTGTAAACAGTGATCATTTATCAACAACTGGAAGCATTTAGACAAAGCAACTAATTTTTCATTGTTCTCCTTTATAATCATTTTTTTGCTGCATTCTTCTCCAGTCAGAAAGGCAATTAGCATACAGAGTTCTCATCAGTCCTTCTGAGAGCTTTTTCTCCTTTCCAGGACTGACAAAGTAGAGCTGGTTGCACACAAGCAGTTTTTGGCATGACTAAAAGATCTGGGGGCAAGGCAGATAGTCTGCATAATTTATTTATTTTTAATGGAATAACAGAGGCACTGTTCCAAACAAGCTGAATTCTAGTGGGAAAGAGCTTGTTCCTCCCCAGTTATGCTCTGTGTTCAAAGTACTCTTTAGAAGTTTAGGGCCTTGGCCAAATAACACTTGGTCCCTTTCAGACACCTTGGGCTATACTGCTGAGACAGAGAGAAGCAGAGTTCATGGACTGATCTCTTTTCACAGAATTTCAGTTTACTGTCATTGGAGACCTCACAAAGTTGAGAGAGGCACCACAGGCTTGCTCTCTCCTCTTGCTGCTGTGGCTTCTCAGAAGGAGATGTGCACTGGAGTTGTCCAAATTTGGAGTAGAAAGAAAAATATCAGTGTTAAAAGTAAGTTATGAGCGGTGGGATGTGACAACAAGGACAAGGTTTTGCTTCTACTCTAATCAAGATGGTAAAGTCACAGAGGAAGGGCATTCTTATCATGAGATATCCTTGTCTTACCCCTTATGATTTCCTTTCACATGTGGGCCATGCAGGTACAATCTGTCTCTATCCTCAGCATTTAACAGAGGGCTTTTTTCATTGTTTTCTTCATGAATGCAGAAACTGTACATAAACAAGGAGACAAAATGCTTTGGAAAGTGCTGTATTACAGAGGGAAAGCTCAGCATACATGTGAGTGCACCCTAGGCAGGAGTGTGTGTTGATTTGAGGGAAAACCATCCCTGTCAATATGCCTTCTGGGGCCTGTAAAAGAAGATTAGATAAACACACACACAAAAAAAAAAGTATGTCAGAAAACAATTCTTTTCCTGTGGGAAAAGTGACTGGATGTTCTAACCATTTTTTATTATCTCCTGTCAGATACATCAGCTGAGGCCTTGGCCCTTCATTTATAGTAATTGTATGTAATTCATTGCATTGAGAACTAACTAGGTGGCAGTAATCATTCAATGATGTCAGATGCATACCACGAAATTTATGAGTTTTCTTGTCAGATTAAAGTTGGGGGAGGGGGAGGATGGAGAATTTTCAGGCCTTAAAAGAATATTTTGTCTTAATTGAGCTTTGCAGCAGCTTACGTAGCAGATTTATTACTAGCACAAAGAAAGAATTCATGGGTCCTAGTTCATTACTGACCTTGCAGAGCCTTTAACTCTATCTGCTATAAAGAGGTGATGAATTTATGTTTACTTCTCAAACTGTTAACAAAAAATACATACTGAGAAGAAAATTATCCACTGTTGCTTCATTCTCACAGGTATATCAGTGTTCCACTATTCTTTACATTAAATGTGTGCCTCATGGGCATGCTTGGGAAGAGAAAAATAGGAAAAAAAGAGGTGGAGTTCTAATGGAATGGAGTTCTGATGGAACTGACAAAGTACTAAAAAAAAAAAGAAAACAACAAAATATGGTGTAAATCTTGATACAAAGCTGTGTCACCTAAAAATTCATTTATTATGAATTTATTAGAGACATTTTTTTCCTCCAGTCTGTCAGTAGCAGCAGTTGGGAGGACAAGAAAAAAGTAAAGTGTAAACTACAAGACCCTCCTCATTGTACAGCTTCAAGGATAGAGGCTCCACTAGAAATACAACTCTGAGAAGACCTCCCTTCAAAATCTTTTGGTGGGAAGGTAGTCAGATTCTGCCTGTGAAAACTCTAGGGTTAATTTGTCCCACAGTTCATAGTTTCCTCCTGAATGTCAGAAGATTGGCTGATTTATAGACAGAATTGAGAAGGTTGCTTGATTTTACTTGTAAGGGATTTTTTAAGTTTTTTCCATTTTGAACTAATGTGATTCAGTCAATGTCTGTCTGGTCTGGGACTAGATGCTTTTAAATGGTGTCTGTGAGTTTGTGTTACAAAGCTCTTATTAGTTCTGTGGTGATGCTTTAGAATATGCTATTTGACAGGTATGAAAAAAAAAAATAGAAATACAGTACACCCGACAGAAATTCCTCTGAAGGAATCAGAAAAAAGCTACACTGATGTGAGGGCAATGCCTTTTATCCATGACAACATGTATGAACGGAAGGAAGCACAACATGCTCCTCTGAGTAGGTCATTAAGAATGAAAATTCTTGAGTAAGTCATGATCCTGTTTCGGAACTGACTGTACTCTTTCTGTAATATGAATCCTTGAAATTCATTATTATTTTTGGGAATAAGTGCACATTTGCTCCAAGTAAAATGGTAAAATTAATGATTGGTTGCATCTGTACTAATGAGTAGGAGGTTGTGCCCAGTCTTATTGGAAGTGATTTGACAAAGTTAACTGAATTTTGACTCAGAAATGGTGAAACAAGATGAGAGAACATGAGTGTTCAGTCTTCGAGCAGGGGAAGAAACCACTGGCATGCATTTTTGTGGATGAGGTATTATAACAACCATTTGCTACAAGCAGTAGCAAAATGTTCACACAAGTTGCAGCATGGAACTGTTTTGGACCAACATTCTTAAAGAATCAAATGTCATATCTTAGTAAATATATAGTAAAATAATTATTTACCCTGACTTAGGATCCTCTGTGAAATTTACAATAAAACTTCAGAGTAAAAAGAAAAATAATCAGAAGTAAATACATTTATGAAACTTCTAAAAACTGAAAAGAGATGATACTGTTATTGTGGCAGACTCTTAAAATAGTTTGTAACTGAGTAGAATTGCTGCTATACAACAACTGCAATGTAACAGAGACACCCACATCACTATAGTGCATTTTTCCCCCTCTCACATTTTCCTTGGTTGAGTTCATATATTTTCTTTTTGTCATAATAAGATCATCAGGAATATAGGACTTTTTTTCTTCATTATTCATACATATTAGTCACGTATTTTCCCACTGATTATAAATGAAATATTGGTTGTGCTTCACTGATTCTTCATGGTGATTGAAATGAGATTCTTTATATTATCATCAATCAATAAATAAACAAATAAAAATAACTGTAAGCCAAAGGCTGTTCCACATATTTATTCAAGGCTCCAAATTTGAGAGAATTTACAAGATAAGTACAGCACCCAATGGCTGTGCAGAGCTGACAGGGAAGAAGTGAATCTCAGTGTTAAATGGAAGGGGAAGTAGGAGATGAGAGAAACATGAACTCTGCACCTCTCTTTGGTATTGTTTTCCACTTACTACATGCTGACTTATTTAGTCCATTGCATAACTGAAAAGTGTTGAGTACATTTTTTTTTTATCTACAGTGCATATCACTGTAGTTTACTGCAAACTGTGTGAAGCAAAGGAGAAGATTGCAACAGTCTTTTATCATATCCCAAATCCATGTTGCTGTGCAACAAGATGACATTTCAGTCATTAGTTTTACCACAGTGAAGATAAAACATATATTTAGAGGAATATGCATAAACATACATGTATGTATATAGACATATTTGGGGGACTAGTAACTTCGATTTTTTCAGGTTTGAGAAAGTGTTGAAGTTTGAAAATATTATTTTTTCTCATTTTGTCTTTGACATTTTTGGCTCTCTTTTTACAGCAGTAGATTCAGTGTTTATATTTAGGGTTTTCTACTTTTCTTAAGTGTTGTTGTTTAAGTAATATATTTACCCACCAGATTAATACGTTTTTACCACAGAAATCTTTTATTCAAAAGAGAAGCGTTTTCCAAAGTATGTTGATGAAAAAAATTGACATAATACCTCCAACCTTAACAACCTTAGGGAAAAAAGCTCCCCCCCAACTTTTTTCTTTTCTTTTTTTTTTACTTTTTTGTCCTACATCTGCTATGACTATCATGTATGGCTTTTAATGTGTGTTTTCATCTTCCTTTATTTCTTAAAATATCTCTGTGACAGCCTTTTCCCTTGTTTTACAATTTACCAAGATAACAGAAACCAACCTGGTATTTTCTTGAAGGATTTCTTCTTAATCAATCCATCTGACCTTTCTCAGTTATGAAAGAGAGAGATACATTTCTTTACTCATGGGATGCCGTATTGCTTAATTATATTTGAAGTATTTCGAAATTCATCAATTGTTCATGCTGGGGAATAGCTAAGAATATTAAACTTAGTAAAAATATTTGAGGGCTTTATCAATGATTATCTAGCGAATACAAAAGATCTGTGTTACTTTGCTAAAATTTTGGGAATATATTTTAGGTATCCAAGTTATAATATTATGCATAATTCATGTTAAGCCTGATAATGTCTATTTGAGAAATCCAGTAATGAGGATTGTTAAAAGCATATTGTTACTAGCCCCTTACCAGAAAGGGAATTCAAAGAGTCCAGCTGATCAGCATAATAGCTGAAAGAATAGAAATATATGAAGGTGCCTTATAATTTGATTTCTTCATAGTGGAGCATGTGTTAATTAACCTCTGATCATGTTTGGTTCCCTCATTCAGTTCTCTCCAACTAGTTCTCATTTTTGTAAGAGTAGCCAAGCAAATGCTAATACAGAAGAAATATCTCCTCTAGATAAAATCACAATATATATTTCAATTGGCTAATTATTTCAGTCTTGAGTGGCCACTGAAACTGCTTCTGAGCACATCCTTCTATCTCTATGTGCATGTCAAGAACTCTTCAAATTATATGGTCCCTTTAACTATGAAAAAAGAAATGTTATAACACAGATAAAAGACAGAAAAGAAAGTAGCCACATGATAGTGTTTCTGCAAGATGTGTTATTGCAAGCAAAAGCTTTAATATAAGGATAGGTTTATCATATTAATGTGTTACGATTTAAGTATTCAAAAATGTCTCTCATGTTACTCTATTATAGGGACAACACAAACGTTTTGCAATAAAAATCTTAATTATAGTCCTTCTACTAGTTGCTATTATATATTTTAAGAGCATTGGTCAGATTTTTTTTTCTTTTTTTTAATTCCTGAGATTCCCTGCAAGAAAGGAGAGAAAATTGAACTACATTCTAGAGTCACCTCTATTAGATCTTATTGTCTTCTGGATCTACTTTTTAGTATTTTGTTGCTACATCATTCAGAGATCACTAGAGGATCATCCATTTAATATTAAGATCTTCGTAATGTCTGCAGGATTTTAAAGTTAATTTTATTATCAGGAAATCCTTCCAGGAAAGAGAAGCACAACCAAGCTTAACTTTCATTCTTGTTCTTTTCTTAATCTAAAATAGAAAAATTCTGACTAAATGCTTAATACCTCTTGTTCTGAAAAAATATTGCTAAGAGCTGAGGATTATCCTCTAGACTCTATGGCTTGCTGCAAGGGTGCAGTATTATGTGAGAAGGGGAATTTGCTGAGTCTTGAAGTCATGCTTGCAACTAATTTTATGCCTACATTTCCCTTCATAAAGATTATTGCTTGTTCAATCCTTGAGCGAGGTTTCCAAGTTGAAACAGGCAAGCTGATGGAAGCCAAGACATCACTCAAATATTCCAACCTTAAACATAAAGTCTTATATTTTATGTTTATAGAAGTTTGTTTGAGGTTGCTTTCTATTTTAATTCCTTTTTATTTGGGGATCTTGTTATATGATCCTTCATCTTGGAATTAAAATGTCTTTGCTGTACCTTTGGACATCTTTGGACCTGCATAGAATAAAACATACCAGGAAGACAACAGGATATACTGTATTGTTTTCTTTGGTGATATTTCTAGATGAGTTTTCCAGGCTAATCTCCTATCACTAAAAATTATTAAGATATATAATGATAGATTATTTTGAAGTTACAGTTTATCATTAATGGATCTGAAAATACAGAACTGTTAAACTCAGCTATCCAAGATCGAGATTCATACTCTGTTAAAATTTCACTTCACTGAATAACAATTGCAAATATATTTATATCAAATTTTAAAGCATTTCTTGACTGCATATTGCCATTTTCAAGGCAAAGAACAGTAGGGTTGTAAAGTACTCATTCTATTAGAGATAGCCAAGTCATTCTTTGAAAGAATGAGTTGAATAAGTTAGAATATTTAATATTTATGTGAGAAGTGATGTTTGAGGAGGGATTTGGAAGAAAAATGGATGAATGCCAGTGGCACTAGTTTGGAAATGATTTGCATTTTATTATTCTGATCTCTCTAGAGATCAGAATAATATAAATTATATACAAAATCTCCAAAGAAATCCTGCCACATTAAAAAAACAATGAAAATTAAAAAATACAATTCCTGAAACAAAAGAATGTCACTACTTAAGATCTATCCCTGTGCACTTGTATATTACAAAGCAGCCTTAAAATCGCATGACCATATTTTTGCATGACCATTCACTAGTATAGTCGCATAACTTTGTGATTCTTCCATCCACTGGGTTAGACTGCTAACTTATATTCTTTATTTTCTCTCTATGCTGTCTGATCCAGCTTTTGCTCCATCTAGTTTACTTTCCTGGCTCCATACTGTGCTCATCCTCTGATTAACTGATAGCTTTCACATCTCAAGCCACCATCAGATTATTTTGATTCCATTTACTATTCCCATTTACTATTCTAATTTTAGAACCATCTGCAGTATTGACCATTTACTCTACAAGTGTGTATGCACAAATCAGCTCTTGAAGTGGTGGTGGGTGAGGAGCCAATCTTATCTTAATGAGTACTTACAAAAGCTAATTTTACTCCTTCCTCTTTATAAAATGTAGGCAGTAAAATTTTGCCTGTCTTATTATTAATAGATACTGCATCTCTGTGACCAGAGCCAGTCTGGGAACCAGAAGAGACTACATGAATGCACTGGAATTGAAGAACCATTATCTAGAACTCTTTGGACCAAAAATCCCTGAGTTGTTCCTTTATTGAGGAAAGTCAGGAACCAGCATACTCCTTTCCCTAAGCAGCAGGGCACTGTGCTCAAAAGAGTGCGTGCAAGAGCGATCCTTTACTGCAGACATCCACACACCATAGCTCCAGGTCTCTGCTGCCTGTCCTTGAGGAGCGTAGTTGCTCTCCAGCTGGTTAACATTTGTGCAGCAATCAGCAGGAAGAACTAAGTGGAGCTGCAGTGTTCCTGTGTAGCTCAGCAGAAAAATGTTCTGTGCTCTGCAATCCTTTGGACTGCTCAGATAAATTCTAATCGACAGGCTTCAGCAGCACAGCCATTACATGTGCATTCACCATTGCATCGGCCAGGGAAAGACTGAGCTGCATGGGGTGCTAACAATGAAAGGCCAAAAGTATCTTGTGGAGGTGCAATAGTGACATTTTAGGATTATACACTTGCATGGATTTCCACAAAGTATTTAAATGATTTTTTTAAAATAACCAGAAATGATCATAACGTGGGATTTGCTTTTGATTGGCTGTTTTTTGGGTTTTTTTGGAAGGGTGAAAAGCATAAATGGTACGGAAGCAGGTCTATTAATTATTGAATATAACATTACAGAATTCATAAAGGACAAGATAAATTTTTTCCTCTTGAAATAATTTAGGGCAACTACACTTCATCCACTGCAATGGCAGATGCAAGTGGGAAGGAGCTCATGTTCTCTGACCATGATCTGAGATATGGCTGCATGAACCCTAGGTGCCTGCCCTTCAACAGAAAAAGAAGGAATTTGTAATAATATGAGGGATCCATCCAAGGAGAATCCTTTGAGTAGTCAGCAGCACTGCACTACCTTGTTACTTCAACTTGTTCATTATGAGACCTTTTGCCCAGTTCTTCCAGAATGCAAAAAGCATTTCTGTCTGGCCTACTTGTAACTGCTTAAAATAAATTCTTCAATGAACATCAAATTATCCATGGTATTTTCTATCTAGTGCAATGCATTAACTTAACCTGGATAACGTGGTTTCATGTAATCCCTAGATGATAATTTGATTGAAATATTCTAGGGACTCATTATGAGTGTCTTATGCAGAGAATCAGAGAGGGAAATAATTGTATGTACTTGACAGAATGAAATGCTTGTAAAAACCAGTGATTACACTCAAATACAAAACAGATTTTATTTACTTTGTCTAAAGGGAAAAGAAAACTCAATGAAATATCTTATATTGGTGTTAATTTGGTTTAGTTGCTTAAAGGCTGGGTACCTACACTCCCCACTTAATATCTTCTTATATGCCAAAATACTGTAGATTCTGCAGAAAAAAAAAACAACTAGTATTCTTGGCACAATGCCCTATAAAATTCTTGTCTCCCAGTTTAACTTGGTTAATTTTTCTTTTTTTTTCCTAAGCACCTAAGAGTTTTACTCTCAACTTCACCAATATAATTCATGCTGAAAATTCTCTTTCTTTCACTTATAAATTGGTTTCATCTATTCTTGCTGTCAATCTTTATTAAATACAGGAAGAAACACTTATTATTATTGGCTTTTAAGCCATTAGTGTTTACTGGGGAAAATTTTATTGCTTGCGCTTTTAGAATTTACAAATATTGGATGTCCTGTTCTCTACAAACATTTAATGTTTTCTGTCTCTCATAACATGTAATTAGATATAAAATGGGTTCCATGGAGGCACAAACAAGCTTTGTGGATATACTTACCAACACCATAAGACAGTTTCTCTGTAGATTAACAATGGTAAGAGTGCACAGGAGTTCAGAGTTCATAGATCTAATGCCTATAAGTGGCTTTCAAGTTAGAAGTTTAAGTGCTAGCTGCACACATTTTTATAATGAGTCCGCAGCTCTGAAAAGGGAAGCAAATAATGATTAACCACACTCTACCAGAGAAGAAAGATAATTCCCACTGTGGGAAGAATGTTATTGTAGAAGTGAAAAAGAAAAAAATTAAATGTTTAATAATATTCCTTGTTGAATGACTATTTCTGGAAGCCTGCAATCTGGAATGTAAAAAAAAGCTGCTATAATATTATGATGCATAATCTCAAAAATGTACAGAAGGGAAACACTTTTGTCCTGTTGTGTGGGGAATTAGACACACCTCTCTAATGCACTCAGAAATTATTCTTCTTCTTCTTCGCTGCTTTCTTTGCTTATTCTTATTTTTTGGTATCCCAGTAATGCTCTGGAGTTTTCCCCTTTATTCTTTCAAAAACACATAGAAATTTATGTTTGTAAACAATCCAAAACAAATAACTCTTACAATCCTTTTTATTATATGGAAATATTATATTTGTCTGAGAGGCAAAATTTTCCTAGGTAGACAAAATTTCCCTAGATTTATAGGAAAACAAAATCAGAAGGAATAGATTAGGGGCTATTTTCCTACTCCCCTGATTTTTTTTTGTTTTTAAATTTAAACCTACCTCAACCAAGATTGCTTTTCATTTAATTCCTAATAGTGTTGCCAGCTATAATTTTTACGATCGTGATACTGTTCAGAACCCCAGGCACATTATGACCCTATGGAGTTTGCCAGTGCAGAAATACAGAGGAGATAAATGGTCTCTATAACCTTTTCAGGGTCCCTACCTTTACAGCCTATTACCTATAACAGAAAAGTGGATATACAGGTTAACAGAGAAGCAGAAAAAACAGTGATCTGGTCTTGTCCTTGGTGTATTTGCAGTTGAGCAACTATAGTTACTTTTATTTGTATTGTAGTCATAGAGGGTATTAAAGATTAAAAAAAAAAAAAAAGTTTGTGGACGCTTACAGGGTGTATGGAAAAAGCTCAAACAAGAAAAATGATTGCGGACTCCCACAAAATGAATGAGTGGTAACAACAAGAGGTGACATTACAAAGAGTGGCAACAAGTATCCTTTCTTCAATGCAGCAGAGTTGTGAAGAATTTGCACCAGATGTGCAGTCTAAGCTGATGGCTGTAAGAACGTTTTTGATAGCTGCTTCATGGATGGCTGTGCTCATGGTAAGATTGATGTGTCAGCAGCAGAGTAATCAAACCACAAAATACAAAACAAAGTTTGACATGTTTAGTTGCCCAAAAGGATAGGAAAGAGTCTCCAATGTTTAGCCATAATGAGATGAGGACCATAAAAAGGCCTTAATGTAAATTTTTATTTAGCTTATGATCTTCCATGGCAGTCTCTAAAATGACATTCTTGCCAGTGCTTCATAATAATTATAATAATTAAGTCTAGCCATATTTTCTGTAACATTTCATAGCACTTTCTGAAGTAAAAATACTGGAAATTTGTGCTGTTTCCTTCTGGTTGAATTACCAAGCTAATGAGCACAATACTTCAAGAGATAGCTATGGATTATAAAACTACTTTCTGAGTATATTTCACTGCGTGCACAAATGTTGTCTTTAAAGAAATGGTAATCAAATAGCAATGCTGTGAGATATTTAAAAGGGTTGATATGAAGTTCATAGGGCTCCTTCAAGATTTCATGTGATATTTCATGTAATCTGTAATGATAATAGACTCTTTCCCACTGTGTGTTTGGTGTCACAACTGTAGCATTTTGTTCTTACAGTCAGAAAAAGATGCATGTCCAAGTTAGGTCTTGCCAGTTGAGTAGGAAGAAATAACCCAGAAAGTACTGAAGATTAGATTTGTGCACTTTTTCTGTTATACATTGAGCTTCTCATAGAAGAAAAGTGGTTATTCGTGGGTGGCATTGATAAGAGAGATAAACAGCTGCCTCTTTGCAAGATGTACCTCAGATATATTCCCCATGGTTGCTACCAGTGCCTGGCAATTGCTTTGTGCTGGCAGGTTTTTCATTCTCAATTCCCACCCTGTTAGACAGATGTGCAACATACTTCTGCTCAAATGTTTTATCAAAAGCTCTATGGAATATAACATATTAGATCCAGCAAAGCAGTATGCATAGAGACATTAGGTCTGGTATGCTAATGTTTTGCTATTATGCCCCTGTGCACTGAAAGAATTGGCCTACATGTACAGAAGTTATATTTATACATCTTGAGTTTTGTTCATGAAAAGTAATGGACTTAATTCTGTAAGGCAACAAGAGCTTTACCTCTGGCTGAAACTAAAATCAAAGCAAGATATGAATGAAACATGCTAAAAAAAGTGAAAATCTTAAAACAAACTATCAAGAGGGAATAAGATTTTAAGCAAAGTTCAAAATATAAACAAAAATTGTAGCAGTCCAAGGAGGTTGTGGGTTCAGAAATCAATGTATAGATTACACTGATCTTTATATGACAGTAATATTGATACCATTCTTCCTGCTGCATAAACAGTGCAGAATATTTTAGTGGAGTCAGCAACTTTTTTCTACTGTGTTTCTTTACTGGTAAATCCTTTTTAACAAAATAAACAATTAATCTGAACCAGCACCATCTAAAAGACCTCAGGAAGGACAAGCATTTATTTTGATCAAAGAATTGCTAACAGGAATATTTATAAAAATTAATAATGAAAGAGAGTATCTTTTTCCAAACAGAGTACTGTGTGGAAACTTCAGATGAACATACCATATGCACTGGAGAAAAAGAGTGCATTGCTAATTTGTCATTATAACAGGCAGATAAATACAGAACAATTATGAATATGGTTCACATCATTTATATCTCCACTCCTGCATCTTAACGTTACAACCAATATATAAAATTTAAAACTTTAAATTCTATTCATTATAATTAAATTATTCCTCTTTAGTGTGGCATGGGCCCTTTATACACATAATGTTTACATATAGATCATGAGCAAGAGATAGACTGTTGGGATCATTTATCAGGAATATCTGGGTTATACAGGAAATGGGAAAGTAGATTAATCTGTCCTAATTCAGGCATTTAAATAACTCGCTCTGTGGTTCATAGAGAGAAATAAGGGTACAGAGCCAATGATTCATTTCTTCCTGTCTGAAACAGATCACTCTCTAGTGAAACCAATTTCTTTCCATTGACTCTCACAGGAGTCCAGGATGCCTGGCTGCTCCTTAAACACCAAGTATGAGGTGAGAGAAACTCATACCTTGGGACTCTTTCCCACTCCAGCAAATTACCTTAGCAGTAAGGTCGTCTTTCCTTTCAGCTCTGAAATTGGAACTAGCTTGAATCCCTAGATCCATCATTACTTAAAGTATTTATTAGAAATCTCAAGAAGTTACAAATTATCAGTGTGGAACAAGAGAATTGAAAGGGGGAGTAGGAAGGTAGAGCCATAAAACAAGTCAGGACATTTTATTGAGTTCAGTTACAGTATTGATGTGTAGACAACCATTTGTGTAAAAAACTCCTTCCATGGTTGGGCTCAGAGGGCAGTGGTTAATGGTTGATTATCTACCTGTAGTCTGGTAACAAGTGGAATATCTCAAGAGTCCACTGTAGTCTTTATCAAAGACCTGGAGGAAGTATCAATGTGCACTTTTATTAAGTCTAGATGACACCAAACTGTGGAGGACCAATCAAGATGCTCAAGCGCAGGAGCACTCTCCAAGGGACCTAAATAGGCTGGACATTGACTAACAGAAATCTTATGAAATTCATAGAGGACACATACAGATTCCTGCACCTGGGGAGGAAAATGATGCAGGCTAAGGACGGAGAGCTGGGGAGCAGCTCTTTGGAAAGGGAACTTAGGGTCTGCTGGACAGCAAGGTGAGCGAGCACAAGCCAGCAGTGGCCCAGCACAACAGCCTCTTGGACTGCATTTATCTGAACAAAAACTGTACATAAAAAGTGGGATTAGCCCTTCTGCTTAGTTCTCATCAGTTTTAGTGCCCCCAGCACAAGATAGTAATCAATATCTGGAGTCAGTTCAGCTCATGGCCACCATGATGGCTCAGGGCTAGAGCACTGTGAAGAGAGGCTGAGGGAGAGGTGTGTTCTACCCTGAAAAATAGGTGACTGCTAGGGAATTGAACCATGTCACTAAATACCTATGGGGAGACTATTAAAAGGTGGAGCCAAGGTTTTCCAGAAGTGTATAGAATTAGAGACTCTGAAAATCATTAAAATTGGAAGAGACACATCTCAATTATATAGTCCAACATGCCTGCTGGAGCAGAGTCAGCTAGTGAAGCCTGCCCAAAATTATATAGTGAGAGAATGACACAGACATTGAAATAAGGGAGATCCAGATGGATGTAAGGAGAAATGTTTTTCTCAAGACTACAGTCGAACACTGGAAGAAGTTACTCAGAGAGATGATGCAGTCTCTTTTCCTCTTTAAGGGTCTACAAGATGCAACTAGATGTTGGACTTCCTGAGGCTCTTTATAATATGAAAAATCCCATAAGAAATATCCTTTCCTGAATATACACGGTCAGAAAAAGAGCTATAGCTAATGGTCAAATTTTTGGTTCATTAATCCCTACTTGTGCACATCATGAATTTGTCAGGGTATGTAAGTTTATCAGATTCTACTTGAAAAGGTGCTGAAGCTCCTATTAAAAGACTGTTAATGCTGAATATCTGTGCTTTAATTGTTAGAAATTTGTAGTCTAAATTTATGAAATTTTTTTTTGTTCTGTTTTTGTCCCAATTTAGTGCTTAAACTGAAGTGACTTCTGCTCCTCTCAGGCATTCTTCTGCTTGGTGGATTTATAGGCAGCAGTAATGTAATTTTGTTTATTTTATTTTTTTAGTCTAGATACCTGTCTCTTCCCTTCTTCACTCTAGCTGCTTATTTCAGTACCTGCCCCAGTCATTTTTCCTGAACATGTAGCCAGGATTTGATGCTGGTCTGTGCTCCCAGATAGATTTTAGTGATAGAGGATGACACATGTTACCTCCTCAGACAGACAATCTCTTCCTCCTTAAACAGAACCTTACAGTTTCATACAGACATTGCATAAGGGTCAGTGAAACTGAGCAGATTTGGGCTCCCCTGTCCTTGACTTCTCCGTAGCTTTGTTTGCTGCATTTACAAGGGAGTGCTTGAGTATGTGGAGCCTTAGGGCCTGTCCCAAACAGTGAATTTGGATGCACCATATACATGTTCAGTATATGAGCTCACAAAAGAAATAAGCCATCTTCTAAATGTGTCATCTCACAACAGAGCAGTCACTGTTTGGAGCATTTTTCACCTGTCCTGAAAATGTTAGACTTTCTCCAAAGCCAGCAGTCGCTGGGAAAGAAAATTACTGAAGGCACTCACAAATCAGCAGGTATCCAGATTTTCTGGTCTCCTCAGTGAGTTTTGACAATCTGCAATACCTTTGAATAATTAAACACCTATTGTGCAAGCATGACAAATCCAGTGACCAAAACACTTATGACACAAGTCCCAGTTAGCAATGCTTTTTATTACATAGGCAAAATGCTAACACATAGAATCCCTTCTCCTCTTAAAAATGTGTAAGAACTAGATAAATTATTCATGTTGAACTTTTGTGAATTGCTTCTGATTCAGTTCTTTAAACTCTGAAAAGCACATCTGGACATGCATCAGTAAATAAACAGGCTAAGCTTCCCTTGAAACAGCTTGTACTTTGGAAATAACCACACAATTTGAGATCAGGATGACCCTGGTGTTTAGTTGAATAGCGTTAAAGCATTCCATCAACAGGAATTAAAAGAGCCAAGCCAAGATCAATTTGCTGACCTGATGAAAACTTTGCAATGCTGATTTGCTATGATGGCAACAGCCTTTTCCAGTTAATTGCATAAATGAAATTATTGGTTTTCCCCTTCAATATTACAGTTGTCCTTAAAAATTCTCAACATTAGGGGCATTTGCAAGCCATTCTGGAGAAAATAATATCTTACAGTATTCAAATGTGTCAGCATATCTAGACTCATATTAGTATGTCCAACAATGAAGGATAAAAATGGAAACTGTAATCATTATAATCCTACAGCACTCACATTAGACATGTTTCCTGTATGTAAAGTTTATTTTTTTGCACAATTTTATATTTTGTTAAGATGAAATTGAAAGTAGGTTTAAGAAGAAGAAAAAAAAAAAACAACAACCTGAGGTGACACTAAAAATAATAGGGACTACTTGCAACTACTTACACATTACTTGAAATTTTCACCATTACCTCACCTATGTTCTTTTTTATATGGAAAAGGAGGAAATTAATAAGTCTCTTTGTTAATTTTCTTTAGGACTAAATATTAATATACATTTTTAGTAATAAGGTGATTTTTCTGTATGTTTTCTGTTTCCTTCCATCCACAATTCTGTACTTTAGGACAATTTAATTTTAAGCAAAAATAAAAACTAGGGAGTTCAATATAATTTGGTTCTGAAGGTAATGCTTACTAAAGGCCAATATAGGCCTAAAGTGATGTAGAAACTGTGCATAAATTGCTAAAATCACAATAATGGTTCTAAAAGTTCTTGCTCAGTTGTCCTTTTACTGTGGTAATCCTCCTTTAATTTCTTCAGCACTTAATACTACATGACACAGAGGTACAGAAGAGTCTGAGGCTTGCAGCATTAGTTCATATCTGAGCCTTGGTGGAAAGGACAGGCTGGATTCTTCCTCACATAACTCCAGTCCTTCCATAACTCTAACATCAGTGTTTGGTTGCTGGCTCATGTGTGTTTAGTGTCATCTGAAGAGAGAGTCCTGAGATATCCAAGGCATCCATGCAGTACTAGAGGGACACATGCCTTTCTGGAACAGTGTAGGGAAATCAAGAATGATGTTGTAGGACATACAAAACACATTTACATGTAGAATAATGCACAGGTGCTGCATTTTGTTCAGATCTTATGGATGATTTGCAGTCTCTGAATCATTGGATAAAAGCCAGATAGGAGACCTCACATTAACTAACATGGAGCTGGAACCTTATTAAACAAAGGAATAATACCCTGATTTCCTAAAAGATGGACATCTAAAGCTATTTACTGTGCCATAGGGTATTCTATTAGGCCTCTATCCACCACCTAAGTAGGGAACGAGTTTTTCCTAAGTCTCATCTCACAATGTCAGACCAATGAGGCTGTCTTGGACAGCCTGTATCTCAGATAGTATTGGCTGCTTATGTTCAGGTAGCAAGGTCAATCCCAAAATGAGAATACCTTATGGTTGGTGTGCAGGTTAACACTGACTGCATGCAGCTATAGGTTAGTGTCAGACTGTGATCTGCCTATCTGATTTTAGTCTATAATTACAGTCAAAGGATGTCTATGAGTCAATGAGGAAATATAAAGCATAGAGAATTATTTGGCTGACCACAAGTAAAGAGCACTGAGCTTCTCATGTAACTGGCTAGTGACTTTTGAAATGTCCTAAGGTAGAGGAGACATCTTAATGAGGTTTGGAGATTTGACACAGGGTGTATGGGAGGTCCATGCCTTTATGGAACAAAAGCTGAATGCCCCATGGGATAGCTTAATGTATTTGGTGTTCCAGTTAAGAGCCAATTCCTGTGCTTGAGGACAATATCCAAGTTGGTGATTTTAAGCTTTTCTCACAGTCAGGGGGAAAAGAAGACACTTTTAGGGCCTGACTTGACTGTTTTAGGTATCTCCTAAGATGATATAAAGTGACAGATGGTGTGAGAGGACTTCAGACAGTTACCTTACTCGTACATGTGTTCATTATCACCATGTACCTTTTGTCGTGTTGAGGAATTACCCCAGCGCAGGTAGCTTGGTATCCAAGCTGTGGTTTGTGCCCTGGGCGGTGAGAAGTGACTCAAGGCCCTGAAACAGCTGTGGATGGGCATACACATGACTTTTGGCCTAACAAAGGGCAAGCAGATCTGTATCACTGGCCAGAGAGGGGGCTGGTCACCAGAGACCCTGCAGGACCCAACTGGAAATGAGAAGAGCCCAGACCAAAACCTACAAATGGATGAACAGGCTAATGCAAGGCACATGAAGAGTGTGTGCGTAGACTGCAAGGATATAAAAGCCTAAAGATCACTTTGCTTGGTTTCCTCCCTGGAGTTATGTTGCTGCATCATGATTCCATTACTTGAGAGAACCAAATGAGTCACTCTGAGACTGTGCTGTGGGAAACCTGGGGTTGAACCTCTAGGGAATCCTGGTCTGACTTTGTGAGGATGGGTTGTGTAGGGAGTCAGGTGAGACCCATTTACTCACTGGAGCCTCCCACAGTAAAGGGGCTTTGGACACACACTTAAAGTCTTGGGTGGAGAGACTGTAAATCAGTGGCTCCTGAATTGACAGTAAAGGAAGTTTCTTAACAAACAGATGAATTTTGCAGATGTTTGAAAATCTTCAACAGCTTCTGAGCTTCTCTATGAACTTTTAAGATGTCTCTATCACTCACAGGGTTCCCTTGTCTTCCACCAAAACCATTCCAGTCTGTCATAAAGTGAAAAGTTCTTAGCCAAACTGGGCCTGAGACAATTTGCCCCCATAGCTTCTACACCTGAGCAGATGCCTAACCTAGCTGATGTGACATGGGCAATATAGGTTGGCATGCAGGACTCCTAGACCCAGCAGAAAAACACATCAAACCCACAAATTGTAATCAGCTATGGTTGGCTCAGAGATTTTTCATTTTTTTTGTTTTTGTTTGCTTTGGTTGGGTTTGTTTGTTTGTTTGTTTGTTTTAATAAAACCAGACACAGTCAATAAATTGAGGTTCTGTTTGTTAGAATGAGCTGATATATTCATGATGCTATTTTGATACCTTTTCTTTCAAACCAGTGAGACTAAGAGACATTCTCAAACACAGACATCATGAGCAAGGAAAATTAGTTCAACACTGATTTAAAATCATTGAGTTGTGTTTGTGCAAGCTAAAGTGCAATTTGCTTTCTTGTCTATATTCAGCAATTTATGAGACTGCTTCAGGACACTAATCAATAGTGCAATAGGCACTCTTCAGGACCAGCTGTTCAATGTAGCCCATGGAAATATGGTCCAGTATATATGTTCTACACATATATAACTATAGATATTTTTAAATGAAGGAAGAAATTTTGAGAAGGTTTTAAAATATACAAAATTATAGACATCTGTTGATAGATGAATCAATGTTTGCAGCTGCTCTACATTTATTAATTTTCCTTCCATTAAATCTTTCATTTTCTGAATAATTGACAGGGTACAGCTAAAGGCAATACAAGTTTTCACCACTCATAAAAGAATTCTAATGTACATTTTTATGCTATAATGCTATCATACAACTCTCCCTCTACCTAAATGTTTTAGGTTCAGGCTTTAGATGACCAGTAGTAAACTAGCTGGCCCATTGGAGATGAGAGGGATTTTTTTTATATCCAGTCAGGTAGCTTTCTTTGGTTTCTATTACACATAAATAAGAACTGTAGTGTTGAAATGTACACTTTTGAAATGCTGAGAGTTTATTAAGCAATTATAACCAGTTGCAATGGAATGAGGGATGTACTGACAGGTAGAGTAGCATTAGAAAACCTGTTTTTGTAATATGACACTGCTAGCACAACAGAATACTTAACACTCTTTTTTACCTTTTATATTTATTTTCTTTTTGAAAAAAACCCCAAAAAAGTAAGTCATAACCAATTGTAGATATCTAAGAGTAGAAGAGAGTTATGGAAAGCGTAACACAGAGATTTTTACTGTTTGCCCTTATTGGTCAGCATTAGGCAGACCATCCCTGAGAATAACCATTGCCAGTGTCTGTACTTCTGTTACTCTTTGCTGGAATCCATTCTTAACATGTTGCTATAACTAAACAACGTTTACCCTCTAATTAGTGAAGATAAATTATGATAAACTGTTGGGAAGATAGTTGCAAGATCTAGGACTTAACCTGGGTATTCATGGTACAATGTACATTGTGGTGGGCTGACCTTGCCTGGCTACCAGCTGCCCCCTTCAGCCATGTTCTTACCTTCCTCATTAAGAAGACAGGGGAGGAAATAAGATCAAAAAGCTCATGGGGTGGAATAAGCACAGGGAGGTCACTTACCACGTTACTGTCATGACCACAAGGGGCTCCACTTGGAGAAAATAAATTTAATTTATTGCCAATTAAAACAGATTTGCATAGTGATAAAAAAATAAAAAATGAAAACGCCTCTCCCATCTGCGTCCCAGGTCCAGCTTGACTCCTCCAGCTCCTTCTCTCACCTGCATGTCTGCAGGTCTGTTGATCACACTTTTTTCCTCTATTCTCTTTCAAAATTGCTGTGCAGCACTTTTTTACCCTTTCTTAAATACACTTTCTCACCAATGTTGTCACCTTGGCCGAGGACCTCAGTCATGTCCTAGTGCAGGTCTGCTCTGAAACTGTCTGGAGCCATCTGGAGCTGGATGTGTTTGGTCTGGGTCAGCCCTGGCCCCTCATCACAGAGCCCATCCCGGAGCCTCAGGGCCATGCCTGGGCACTGCCACCCAGTAAACACACAGAGAAGCACGAATGAGAAATGTGAGTCAAAAAGGTGCTAAAAGAACAACAGCTGCAGCTTCACCTAACTTGCAGCAGCCAAGGTTGATCTGATTTATACTAGTTTAATGCATCCTCAAGGATTAATGGGACCTGTTTTGTTCTAGGAACCTTTAGTGATGTCTGTGCCAGGTCTCTGAGGGAAAGTTTCTCTGGGCTCTTCACTGTGTGGCTTTCCAAATGGAACACGTTCTCAGCACAGCTTTGGGTGTGTTTGCAGTATTTATCTTAGCTACTTACATGCTTTCCCATGGTCACACTGAAGCGCCGAAACCTTCCCAAAACAAAGCAAGCAGAAGTGGGTGATAAACATTTAACAGATTCTGTTTCCTGCAGAGTGGAAACTGGGGTGCTGTGCTCAACACAAGTTTTAAAATGTTTCCTTAAAAACCCTCATAATTTCATTTTCAGTCATAGGTGAAGATTGATTTCATTTGCATATCTTAGCCTTTTATCTCCTCAGTTTTATTTCTTCTTAAATGTCAAAAAGTTATAATGTCTTTCAGAGGTGTTTGGACAGGCATTAAAAGTATAAGAATTCTGGGGAGTCTAGATATTTTATCTTTTCAGTTTCTAAGGGTCAAAAGATATAATAATTTATTCAAAAGTAATAATAGTATACTTTGGAAAAGATCTGTGGAGAACAAAATAAGTGTCCAAACATTGAATTTGTATCAATACTGCAATATATCCACGAAAAGTTTTGTAAAATTTTGTGCCAGACCCTTGAAAAATGTAATGAACTTTTGGATGAGGAAAAAAAAGAAGTTCCTGAGTTGCATGCATTTTCTCATTACTTTAATATGTCATTAAGACTTAGACATACATTTAGAACAGTGACATCTGTGGTTTGAAATGATTGGAAATGTGGTGTTCATAATACAATAATGATTTTTTTTAATAAGAGAATTTAATTTGATGAGCAAATGGAGTGTCACACAAATGTAAGTTTTGGGGCTGGATCAAACAGCAGCTGTAAACCTTTCCAAGTAGATGCAGCTCTATTCAGATCTTAATGGAATATGATTCACAGCCTGCCATTCGAGCCTCTCTCACAGCAGAGATGCAAAAGAACAGCATGGCACTGGAGTCTGGGATGAAAAAGGCATTAGGATAGTTGAAGAGAGCAATTACACATGTCAATGAAATTATCCTTTGTGCTTTGGATATGAGGGTTCAAAGGTTATAGACATAATCACCTCATTCTTCCAAACCACTGCTGAATCTGTGTAAAATTATCATATTCTTCTACATGCAATAGTCTACCAGTGCCCTGCAGAAAGGCAGTGGCAGGCTGTCATTGACACTAACATGGTTCAAGTCTTACATGTACAGAAAGCATTTCTCAGAATGCCATGAACTACATCTATTTCTTTAGTTCTCAACACTTTTTTTTATGTGTGTCCATTGCTGTTTGTGGCTTTTTAGCAAAACATAAAAATTACACAGAAATATATCAAATAGGGAAATGTCTTCACAATAAATATTTCTAAAAAAATGTTAGCAAGGTCTAGTCAAAAAAAATCTCGTGGTAGTCATCTCCTAGGCCAGATCTACTCCTTCTAAATCCTACAAAATTTATAATCCAAAAAGTATCATACAGCAGTATAATCTGGCTTGATTTCAGGTTTTCTTAAATCTCTAAGACTTTCCAGAAATTTTTCTAAATGACTAAATTTAGATGCTTAGGGATGCACAGAAAAATTATCCCTATCTCTACTGTACCTTTACAATTATACAGTTTGAAACACAACGTCATCTGTAGTCTGCCTAATTACCTGGAAAAAAAGTGTTGTATTACGTACTTGCTGCCTATATTTTCAAAATGCCATTAATTAGGCCACATACAGATGATGGTCAAGAACTAGATTATGCAATTTTCAGAGCTTATCTCTGCTAGTATATTCGAGGTCAAATCAGATTCAATTCTTTTGAAGATTTTTTTAATGCTTTAGTTAAAGTTATTTAAGACCCCTCTACACTTACTGACTGTTAGAGAAATAAAAATGAGAAATGATGGCTGGACAGCAGTCAGATTACTCATCCTCAGAAGCCTGGATAATTTGTAGAGCATGGGGACCTTGAGAAAGGAAATGGACACTCTCTAGGAGTGTTATAGATGAACATATATACAATCTAATACACGAGCTGTGGTAGCATCTGGATTCTAAAGTTTTGGTTTTTTTTTTTTAGTTAAGAGCCTGTTCCTCTCAGGGCTCTTCAGGACGCACTGCTGTGAGGATGGTTTCAGTAGCTGAGGTGAACCTCTCTCCTGGAAATGCTTGCATCTCTTTGACAGAAACAGACTGGTTCAGCTGGTATGAAGGAGGGATATTGTTGCTACATAGTCACTGGAAACGGGAAATGCATTGATTATATCTACTTTAGCAAACAGCATCGTTCAAAGCAATTGAAACAGGTGGTGATGAGGTCCCAACATCCAATCTAATGTGTTTCAGGATTTCTTTCCTAGGCTAAGCTCTACTCTGATCCCACAGACTGGATGCTCATTAGAAGTTGGGTTGCATTGGGCTGCACTCCCAGGAGTGTGTAGTTCGTCTTAATTTCCTCCACACAAGATCCAGCTAACACTCTCAAAATGCACTTTGCCATGCAATCAGTGCAGATGACTGAGAGATTTTCTCTGACTCCTGCTCTAAAATTTGAGCTAATGTGATACCTTAATCAGTTGTGAAGAACTGGGATAGGTGACTTACGTTTTCTCAGAAGGGTTTCAGGCACAGGGCTGGCTCCTGTGCCACTCTCCGGGTGTGTGCAGGGCAGGATGAGCCCATCCTGTATCCATTCCCTAGGTCAGCCAGCTGCTGCTCTATGGAAATGTGCCCAGGAAAAGAGCAGCAAGGGAGGAATATGGTGTGGTTCAGTTGTCTAGGGAGAGACATCTAATGCCATTTATTTTTCCCTAGGATATCCTCTTTGTTCTCCAAATGTCTGTCTCTTATGGCACAGATATCCCCTAAGTCCTGCATCTCAATGGTCAGTTCCATCTGGGTGCTCCTGGGACTGCAGGGCTTTTCGGATGCCAATGGATATCTGCCTTTATGCAACAAGTGAAGTCCTTAAACACTTACTTTAAGGTGCTTTGACTGCCTTTCTCTTCTTCTTTTACAGATGTGGGAGGCACAATTTTGGGCACAGCTGTGTGAGTCATTCATGTGTTGTGTCTCAGACCTTATTTATGAAGATACTCACCTAAGTGCTGGATGCATAGCTCAGCGTTTTCCTCTCTCTGTTACAGATTATGTACAGGAATATGGCATTCCCATTATTCTAAAAGAGTTTTCCATTAAATAGGCTATAGAGTCTGCTGTACTCAGGTGCATATATGTGATTAAAAAGATTGCAGGAGTGGCTGAAAAATTTTCCATTTGCATATGGAAAAACTAAATATTTTGAGCAGAAATAGCACTTTCTTA
This sequence comes from Phylloscopus trochilus trochilus, assembly GCA_016584745.2. NCBI lineage: Eukaryota > Metazoa > Chordata > Aves > Passeriformes > Phylloscopidae > Phylloscopus > Phylloscopus trochilus. The sequence goes on along the minus strand of WQNJ02000016.1, from coordinate 20,184,375 downwards.
TATATCTCCCAACCTGACAGAACCTCTAATTAGTGAGATGTTGATTCTTCTGTCGATGAACAGTAAATATTTTTAAATTTTGCTTTTATCTTTTATAGCATTAAAAGATTAAATAAGTTTGGGTTTTTTTTGTGATGATGATGATGATATCAGCCCTCTTCATGGAAAGGAGATTCCCACAGCCAAATCAGCACAGCCAATCTATGCTACAAAAAAAAAAAAAACAAAGAAAACAAAACAAAACAAAACAAAAAAAACAACAAAAAAAAAAACAAACCCACAAAAAAAACCCAACCAAAACCAACAACAAAAAAACCACAACAACAAAAAAAACCCCACAACAACAAAAAAAAAAAAAAAAAAAAAGCCAAAAAAAACCCCCAAAAAAACAAACAAAAAACCCACACCAAAACCAAACAACCCCCCCAAAAAAACCCCCCAAACCCCCCCCAACAACCCAAAAAACCCAATATCAACAAAAAAGTTTGTCAATATCTGTGCCTGCATATAAAGGAAAGACATGCACTTCAATACTTCATTTTCCATCAAATATCTAGATCTTGAAGGTTTGAAATTATAGACAATCACTTCCATTCTTCAGGGCAGAAAAATGAAAGGTAAGAACTACTTAAGGCAGAAATAAAGACCATAAAATGTGAACATTTTTCATTTTTCCTGACAGTAGTCATGTGCCTTTGTGCTTGCAGCTGTGTTTAGGAATTTACATTCTTTTCAGAGATAAGTCTGCTGGTGCCAGACTACAGCTACGGAGGGACAGACGGATTTGCAGAACCTCCACATAAAATACAAAAGCAGCACTGAAGCACACCATGCATTACAAAATCATAAATGTGTGACTTTTCCTTTATTGTTAGATTAGAGCAAAACTTGGACTCTTAGGTCAGATTATTTCAAACCCATAAGAGCTAGCAACAAAATCCTCTAGAGTTAATAGGAAAACACTATTTTTCTTGTGGCAGAGGGCTTCTGTGTTGTTTCGTGATATTTTAACAGAATGTGTAATGTTTATTTCATACCACAGTGAATAACTCCATGGAAAAAAAATTTAAGAATATATATTTAGATTTGGCTGAAGCTTTGATCTGTTAGATGATTATTCCTACTCAGCAGTTTATCTTCAAGGACACATGTAGAATCAGCTTAGACATTATATATATATGATCTACAACTGGTAGGTTTTATGCATAAAGCACGAGACTTCTTGGTACTTTGTGAGTTTTACTTTACCTTGAACCATCACATTCAGCTTGCCCTAACAAGCACAAAGGGCTTATTTTCCTGCTTCTGAGCTGTAGTGGTTACAACACAGATAAGTTCATTAATTCAGTGAGGATTGAGGCAAGATAACACAATTGCTCAGAGCTCTGCAACCCCACATGATTCCTACTGTTAATATCTAGTGATAGTTTTCTCTGTCAAAAGGTCAATATATACCAATTTTAATTAAGCACCTTTTTTTCAGAGATGAATTTCAGATGTTATGAAAAATATTTACTGGTGTTAAATTTCAAGTATGAAACTTTTTATGATCCTCTAGGAACTAGGTACAGATATCTATTATATTAAAGGCTCCTCTTTTGTGTAAAAGACCACCTTAAATATATAAAAAGTGGGGAAAGAAGAATCTTTTCTACATTTGCCATAGCAAATGGGGAAAATGTGAAGACTTAGAAATTCCTGCAAAAAAAAATCCAAACAAAGCAAATAAACCCATTTCATACAGTGACACTACACTGCTTAAAAACACATTTGCTGTGTTATTTGTAAGTACCCTGTCCCTATGTTCTAGACTGTTTGTTAAATTCCAGGGAAATTACAGAGCTAAAAGAAGTAGACTGGAAACCTTTGTGATCATTCCTCAGGTTTCATTGTAGGGGTGTCTGATTTGATTTCATGAAGATCCATAAATTAGGTGTATAACTAAAATTCAAATATCATTTTTATCTTCTGTCTTTGGTTTTGGTTATTGCTACTTTATTTATATAGGCTATTATCTTGGTTTGGGAAGACAGGTGTCTGCTAGGGAAAGCTGGGGTTTCCCTTGAAATGGAGAATGTAAATCCCTCCCTCCAAATTATTATAATTTTGCAATTAAGGGATCTATGGCAAAGATTTGGGAATAAGTATAACAGTTCTTTACTAGGAATATAAAACAAAAGACAAATATAGTAGTACAAAAAAACCCCGAGCAAACAAACAAACAATAATCCTAAAAAACACTGATAGAGTCAGAACTATGACCTGACACCATGTTGGTCAGGGTGTTGGAAGCAGTCCAAATAAATCCTCCTGGAGAAACAGGTGTGGTTCTGTTGGAGTAGAGATGCTCCTGTAGAAAGGCTCCAGTAGTGGCGAGATGGGTCCAGTCTTCCTTTGGAATCCAGTGGAAAACTGGCTACCTGGAGTTCCTGAGTCCCAGTTTTTATCCAGGTAGGAATGGTTGGCTCCCCCCACTGGGTGGAGCATCTCACAATGGGATGATGGAATGTTTTCAGTCATGTGGTGAGTCTTAATGGCCCATTAGCAGAAGATATCCCCCGGAGGGAGGACAGGTGGTGAAAGAGATAAGAAACACTGTCTGTCCCATCTGGTTTTAACAGTTGGCCCATTATCAGAAGACATCCGCTCCGCCCCCAACCCGGAGTTATGAGGAAGGGGTTATACACGAGATAAAAAAACACCTCCCCAACTGGTTACAACAGATGGAAAAATAGAATAAACATTTTTTGATTACATAACCCAAGACAGCCATTTTTATGTCCTCAGAGTTTAATAAAAAACTTACAGCCTGAAGAAGCATAATCTTTGTTAAAATAATGTGTTATTTTAAATTTAAAGAGTTCATTGTTTGTGGATTTTTATTGCCTGTTACTTGTAATGGATGGAAAATTGTTTCCAGTAGCCTTATTTGAGACCAGAGAGCCTTTTGAAGCCTAACATTTCTTTGGAATTCTTTTACAAAAATATATTGAAAACACAAAATTAAGTTTACCAGATGCTTTGAAAGGGTTTTGTTTTGTTTCTTTCTTTTAATGATGTTGTGGAATAGAACAGTAAGACTGTTTTTACTTACTTATTTTTTGGGGAGATTATCTGTCCAATTTTTCAACAAATGAATAGAATATGAAAGAAAGAGTTTTCTGTTCTCTAAAAACATTATGACTTAGAAACTTTTATATTAAATAGTTACATGCTGAGCTAAAGTATTTTGGAAATTTTCACTTGAATTCACGACAATCATTGAAATTGGGATTCTAATGACTCATTAGAATCACCAAAATGAAATAAATCAACCAAAGAGGAAATCCTCCTAAATGAAAAGCTTGGCTTGAGATTGTCATGCATCATTACTTGAATCCTAGGAATTCTAAGACCTATGTTATTCTTTTGTGAGGAATCAAATGTGTCTCTGTGACACTACTGGTGCTCAGGCACAATGCCTCTGCCAAGGGATGGAGTGTATACACTAGTAACCTATTTTGCAGTCTCTATTATACTAAGAAGAAAATGAAGAGCCATGAAAGTAATTATGAATGTCTCCTTATTCTTGCAAAATATAGCACAACTCTAAAACTGAGATAGAAGGAAATTCAAAGACAAATGGGTGATTAACAAACTGAACAATATCAAACCCTAAAATAATGTGCACATTTAATTGCAAAAGAAATCCCTTTTTGCTGTCACTCATCATCAATCTGGAAATGATCATCTAAGCATGTAAACCCCCCTCTACGGCCATTTAGTTCTCACTGTGACAAACAGAAACCATGAGTGTCCATGAGCGGGTTCACAGATACACTTGGATTTAGAGCAAAAGGATAAATGAAAGACCTTCTACAAGGCCCCCACATACATTATGGAATAACTTACCATAAAATATAACCCACTTCTAAAAAAGTTTAAAAAATGATAAGTTTGGTTTCGTTATTTTCATTTTCTTAAATTTTGCCTATCAAAACCATAGGCAAATCTTCTGCTGAGGTTTGCTTAATGTATGAGGGCAGAGATGTTGTTACACAGAAACCTCAGTGACAGACATTCTCATTAGAAAACCTCATTAAACATAGGCTCAAAAAGAAAGAATGCAGTATTACCAAGATTTCAGTTTGTACCATTCATCAAATGTGAGAAGTTTCTGCATTTACAAATGCTGCACTATTTACCTTTAACAGCAACAGTGAAATAGCAGGTGAGATCTGTATTCTGAATAAATCCCATATTGAATGTGCTTAGTTTGCCAATTACTTTTCTTCCCTAATGCTAGTTCCCTGATAATGGACACTCTGCAGGATAGAGCAAACCTTTACTCTTCTATCATGCTCAGATTATTCCTCAAGGAAAAAATCCATTAACTAGCAAGATGGATCCAGATGTTACTTTTAGATTCTCCTGTGCCGGTGACATCCACGTGGTAGAAAATACCACAAATGTTCTGTCAGCATTTTAGCTGAATCTTTGGAATTTGTAGTTAAGGGAAGCTGAAGCATGGTAGAATTGCATTTTAAGAAGATGGTTAGTTCCCATTTGGCTGTATTTTAAAGTTCTACAGATACACAAACACAAAGAAGGAAAGAAGGGCAAATTTTCCTGTAAACTTGAGAATCTCTTATTAAGTCTATTACAGATTTGAAGTAATTGCAAAACATCAAAGTAATTCACAATAAAATGTTTGCATTAACATTTTTTCTTAAATTGAAAGCGGTGATTTTTCACTGCCTATTCATTTTTTAATATAGCCATTTCTGCAGTAACACATTATTCTGAGTTTTCAGTGACATTACTCAAAGAATATATGTTTTAGAAATGTCTTTTTTTTTTTTTTTTTTTTTTTTTTTTTTTTTTTTTTTTTTTGTAAGGGCAAGTAAAAACTATTCAAATTTCAATCTGCACTGACATCCTGGTTCATTAGGTATTGCATTGCAGTGGTTACTTATCAAAGTGAGTTCCACCATATTAATTTTAATGTGTTCTAAATTGGTTGTTAAAACCTTGATGTTACAATAATTTTGCATTGAATGAGGAGGGTGTGATTTTACCTAATTGTTGTGAATTAGAAAACAAACTGGATATTACTCCAAGAAAAAATGGAGATTGAAAGACTGGAAAAATTCTCTATTTATTATATTTCAGATAATTAGCATTTATAATAGACGAGAACTAATGATCTAGAGGAAGGAAATTTTTATGATGTACAGCTTCTTTGTATAGAAGTAACAACATTATCTGTAATGTGAATGCCTGACAACTTTGTGAATATAATAGGATCATATTAGAATGAGGAATATATAAGGAATATTTGTGGCATATTCTTGATTTCAATAAATATGTATTAGTCAGAGATATACGGATATGAGTTAAAAAAACCCAAACTTGCTTGAAATGCAAATCTTTACTGTATTTAAGAAACTCAGTAACCTACCAATTCAATAAAATTTATAATTCTAATTTTTGTTTAGGGCTGTCAGTATTCATTAATGATGAAGGTTTATTTTTTTCAATTAAAACCAGTTGATTTGGCAACTTTTTACACAACCCAAATTTAAGGCCTTGAAAAAAAGAGATGGTCAGCAAAATCAAATTCAAAGGTGAGAATTAGTGTCAGAGACCTAACTCAGGCTCAGAGTGAACAGACAGAATAACCCATTTTGCTTGTGTAACCATGATGTGCCATGTGAGAGCTTCTTGTGCCTTCCGTATGTACTATCTTTCTGTGGAAAAAAAAAAGGCACAACAGCATTTTTAAGTGAGCAAAAGCAAACACTTTGTGATAGCTGAATGATTTTGTGAACTAAATCCTATTATAGAGTCAATTTGGAATAGCAGGACTAGAAGAAAAATCTATAAATGTACTGGATGAATCAATAAAAATCAAAATTATTGCAGCTTCAGTAGATTTCTTCATCAGAGCAACAGGCCTGCTAAAACAATAGCTTCAAAAGGCCCCCACAAAAAAAAAAAACAACCTTAGTGGTGCTTATGGGTTTCCAAAACCAAGGCCTAGATGCTACTGTTCTCCTTATGAGTGCATTTGGCTTGCTCACATGGCAGAAACAAAGCTAAAATCTTCAGGCTCCATGAATGAACCACTCCTGGCAGTTCCAGAGCCTTCCAACCTCCTGCCTCTCTCTTGATGGACCATTGCTACTCTCTGCTAATCTGCAGATGTGTCTAGAGCCATTTCTCTTCTGCCATGTGTGGGTGCCCCTGTCAGGCGTGCCTGACTCTGGGCTTGCCAGCAGTAATCCACGCCAGCTGCTAACAGCCACACTGTCAGAGAAACAGTTCAATAAGCCTATGAGGGAGGAACTCCTTTTCAAAGTACTTAAGAGCTTTAATACTACAAACTCTATTTCTCGCCAGTAATTTATGTCTTGTGGCAATCTTGAAGTTGGAGCTTGCAATACTATCATGAAACAGAGGAAAGACTGTGTCTGGATGAAAGACTATTAAGAGCGTGCTTGCATAGCCTGCAGTAAAGAATAAAATTGTGTTGACTGAATAGCAGAAATGTAATTGACACATAAACAATATTTTTTTTCTACAGACAATGATCATTCTTTCACTGGAGTAGGTGTGTACACATCCATTGTATACACAATTTCATGAACCAGCTTGTGACTCTGACCTCACTATCTAAAACAAATATCCTGTGGTCAAATGTCCCTTAGAGATTTTGCAAAAAAACCCACCAAACAAAAACAATAAAAACAAACGAAGAATTTGTTACCTCAGTAATCCAATATATTTACAGAAATATAACAGAAACCTATAGACGCTCTAGGAAGATGACTCAAGGATAAAGTCACTGGCATGTTTTAATGTCCAGTTTAAAATGGAATTTTCTCTGTGCTCTTCTAGCTATAGCAATGAAAAAGATTCTAATTCTTCTTACTTGCTGGCAAGTAAAGCATAAATTATGTGTTCGTTCAGTGCTTCACACCAAGAAGACAGTGCTCTTTGTTTATAATTTGTTTTTTTATTGTTTGTGAACAAGCAAAGATGATGAAGAGGGAGTACTAGTCAGGAAATAACAATTGAGAAAGACTTTGGGCTGTCTTCAATGGAAGGAATTATTTCACAGAAAGGAAAGCCCAAAATAAAACAAAACTAGGGAAAAGAAACATTTTTGTATCATATACTTTGTCTGCTTACAGTGTAGAGTATGTGGTTCTTAATGCTTGCATTTTGAGAAGTAGACAAGCAGGAGGACACTTGTGTGAAAAAGAGGACTATTTAAAGGCCAGAGCTATTAGTAATTAAATATTTTTGAGAGTTTTTAAAAAACAAGTAAACTATTAGCAGCAACTGCTAGGATTCTAGGGAAAATAATTTTTTCTGTTAAGAAACCTTTTTCTTAACTACCAAACTTTTTTGTTTCCAGTGAAGTAAAAATTTTAAGGCACAAACACATCTTGTTATATCTTTTCTATATCTTCAAAATATAACATTTAAATGAAATGCAGTGAAAATATATTTGTTCCTAGTGTAAACAGACCTAGGATATCAAGTTTCATCCCATAGCTGATTTTTATGTCAGAGCTAAAAAATAATGAAAAGATAGTTCTACACAGGAATATTGACAAAACAGTAATTCCAGTGAAGTGGCAAAATAGTGCTCCAGTATCAGCTAGCAGAACATTAAAAACCACAAAAACAATCAACCTGTGCACCACAATATTTAAGATTAATATTTTTCATTCTTATTACTACTGAATCTTATCATCTTATCATGAATATTCATCTTATTATTACAGAAAATTACTTGCCTTTTGCTACTTTTGCAAGTTTCTGTTTTGAACATATTACATTTACGTTCATCATCTTTTAATACATATAATTAATATGTATTTTATATATCGTCAAGCATCCAGCCAACAAAGGAGATATTTGCCAACAGTATCAGTCTGAAAAGTTTTTTAACACTAAATCAGAATAATTTTTTCTTTTTTTTTGAATGAGTGAGAAAGTGGAGTTGCTGGTTGCTGGTTGCTAAAATAAATTTATTCTTTATTGTTCAGTACCAGATGTGAAATAGCAGGAAAAAAAAGCATTTGCATTATATGTTCATTGAAATATTAAGGACTTATATGCTTACTCAAAAGCCTCATTTAGCTCTCCTTTTTTTAATAACATGAAATGTATTAATGTTGAAAGGCCACCAAGTATTCAGAAATAATGAGCTCTGAAGCTTCCAAAGTCATCTAACCAATACTCAGCTGAGTTTTAATGATGAATAACTAGGCCAATCTTTTTTTGGTAACACAGAGCTCGGGATAAAACTTGGCCAAGCCAGAAGGAAAATGAAAGAGAAGCTTTGTGAGCCCGTTTACACTCCCTCTGCACACCATCCACTAGATTGCTGTGTTGCTTCCAAGTCTGCTGAGCCAGATACTCTGAGCCATCCCTGCCTCCCTGTTCTGCGCCCGTCCAATACATTTCCTGGCCTCAGGTTGTCCGTTTATGGTTTCTTCCCAGAAACAAGACATCACAGCCCAGCTGCTCTAGACTTCATAATTAAGGCTGTCTGCTCCATTTTCCTGCCACCTTCAATGTACCTTTTCCCAAAACCTTACACTCAGTTCTTCAGGGGCTTGAGTTTAATGCTTTCATCTGAGCACACCATTGCATATGAAATCAATAAACAGAGACAGATGAAAGGTGAAACTGAGGTGCATGTGTTTGTGTTCTTCAGATAGACTCTGTTCTGGAGCACCTTATAGCTGGATAAAGGTAATTTGCAGATGTTCACAAAGTCTCCTCACTTGCCTTTTTTTGCAGCTTTCAGCAGTAATATCCAGCTCTGTAAAACTTTTTTTTTTCTTTTCTTTTTCCAAATGCTTTTGCATCATCGATATGAATTTACAGACGTGTTCTTCACAGATTTGTTTCAGTGCCTAAGCTGCAGCCTACCAGAACTTGCTAGGTGATGGCAACTGCCTTTACCCAAATATTTTGCTCTGTGCAGAAATGGTCTCTAAACCCCATCAGAAGCAGAGCTTTTGATAAGACAGATAATAAACCAAAGGACTAGAGAGTCACCAAGAAAATGGATAAATGAGATGTCATAAACCCCCTTGCTACCACAAGTCAGCATGATGTGTGGTGGTGCATTTCTTTGTTTAGACTAAATTTTTGTTGTATTTCAAATTACAACAAATAAACTTCTCCCTGCTTTTCACTGTAAAAATGGAATTTTCTTTTCTTACAGTTATTTCAGGCTTCTCCGCTCAACTATGAAAAAAAAGTAGTATGAAAGGTACTCATAAGTTCTTTGGGAAATTCTAGGAGTTTTTAATGCTGTTTGTTATTACACCTTTATTGCCTCCATTGTGAATTCAGTGTATAGGTTTCCTTAAGCTAAAAGGGATACATATTTAAAACACAACATGTGCATTTAACTACATTAGCACTGTTTAAGTCAGTAAAATCCTCATATGCCTATTTGATAATGTAACTAGTTTTGTTAGAATACACTGGTAGCTTGATTGTTTCAATGCCTTGAAAGGGAGAATTATATGAACAGAAGATGTTTTCAGTTTTGATTGACTTGATGTTTGCAAAGGCTATGTGGAGAAAGGTATCAGTTAAACACTTTTGATCAAATACAAATCAAATTATATCCATGTTATTAAGAGAAATGTAATACGTAAAGTCAGAAAACCATAAAAGTGCATTAGTTTAACTTTTAGCTAATCTGTTTGAAATCAAACTGAAGGAATTCTAACTAGAAATTTTTAACTAATTATCACTCTAATATGGACTCCTGTGAAGATGTAAATCAGCCTCTAGCTGGAAAAGAAATTTGGCCACTTCCAACAGATGTGATATTAACAATTTAAGTTAGTTTGCTTTATTCTGAAATGGCAAAGAATCAAAGATATCTTTAGGTAGGAAGCTAACTCATCCTGAAATTCCACAGTAATATAAAACCATTACAAAGATGTAATGTCTTGGACTCTACTCTAAGAGATGAAGATAGTTCAGGGCCTGTGGAAACTTTCAAAAAAGTCAGAGCTTTTTTCTGGCCATAACTGCAACGCAGATACGTTGGTCACCCATAGTCTAGATTTTAGGTAGATTGTCAGTGATGTTAAAGAAGTTAGCCTAGATTTATTTTCTTGAAATATGTCACATAAAGGATATTGTATGCAACTTTGCCAAACAAATTTTCTCCCAAGCAGGAGAGATTCAGCTCATTCCTCTCCGCAGTGAATACAAATTCAACACTTTCAGCATGGCATGCTGAGTTTGTCTTAGAATTTTGCACAAGGATCCACAGTTTTAAAAGCAATGATTAGTCTGTCTCACTTTATAAAAACAAAAATAAAGTTGTGTGGGTGTATTTTCCATTATATGGTCATTCTCAGAGTCCTAAAGCAAGATTTCATGGCATGAACACAAGGGTTTGTTTAAGAATCAGTTTTAGACTAGTCTTATTGAGCAATAAGCAATAATACATTCAGTAGAAGGAGCAGAGAACTCAGATTTGGAATGTCAGCACATAATAACCTCGTCTAGACCTATATCACCAGTCAGACATAGAACTGATAGCCAAGTGTGACTTACAGAGAACTTTCTTTAAGCTGCCAAGTAATTTCCAGGTTCCTCTACCAGTCCTGCCAGGCTGTCCTTGCAGAGGTGAGTCAGCACAAGTCAACACCAAAGCAAAAAAACAGCTTCTTAGGATTTTTTTTTCTTTTTTAAGACAACTGAGTCAGGAAGAACTGACTAACAAAGACATATTCTAGTTGGAAGATGGATTTGCGTTTAAACCAAAGTGAAACAGAAGCAACCAACCAACCAACCAACCAACCAACCAACCAGGAAAAAAAAAAAAAAAAAAAAAAAAATCATCAGTTTTGCCCAATGCTTAGAATACAGTGGAGAACTGTTAATTTACTTAACTATACTACATGATCTTACATCATGGTTGAAAGTTAATATCTATTTTCTAATCAAGTAGCAAATCTGGAAACAATTTCTTGGTTTCAGGCAATCTTCAAACATATGTTCTGGGGATGATATTGGCTATAATTATCTTCCTTTTCTTTTTAAACTTCCCAATATCTATTTTTACTGTTTCATTTTAAAAAGATTGATATAGAACTAGTGTAGCAACAATTTATTTTTTATAAATTATTTTTTGCTAAATTACTTCAGGGAAGCATTCTGGATGGGAGAATCGATTCCAGCCAACTAAATATCATGCTTTGAAAGATTGTCTCTAGGACTGACATTCTCATGGACTGGCATCACATTTGGTTTTGGTGTTGTGCTGGCATGGGAGACAGATGGGCAGTTACTGGCCTTGGCTGTGAAGGAAGAGCTGGACAAGCCAAGGCCAACTCACCACCCTTTCCGAGGACCACCTGCATACCCAGGTGGTTACTCTTCCTGCTGGCCAAATTTCTGAACTCTCAAGGATCAAAAAGACCTACAAAAAATCACATTATGGCCTTTTATTTTTCTACACAGATAATGCTGCTCTTAGTCATAGAATGGATCCTACTATGTCTATGATGAAGACATTAATTATTGTTGATATGAACCCTTCAGGAGCACCACCCATTACTGGGTTCCACTTGAATCTGAGCCATTGACTAACTCTGTGGATATACCATCCAGCCAATTCCTAACCCATCTAATAGTTCTATCTAACAGAAAACCCACATTTTTGCAATTTAGAGGTAAGAATAGTGGGGAGGGCTGCATTAAAGGCCTTAAAGAAGTTTTGATAGATGACATCCATTAACCTTCCCTTGTCCACTGAAGTAGTTGCTTCACCACAAAAGACCACTAAGTCAATCACATGATGAAGCCATGTGTTCAGCTCCCTATCTTGCATATATTTTGACACATCTTCCAGGAAATTCTGCTTAATGAACTTATCAAGCACAGAGGCGAGGCTGACTGATTGGGAAAACTACTGCTCATCAGTGAAACCTGCCACAACCCAGGTGGTCAGTCTGTTTGCCCCCTGGTTCTTAAATAAGGCAGTGTGAGTGAATAGCTGACTAGGTTTAAACTGATCTTCAAAACACAAATATAAAAACATACTATTTTCTCAGTTAAATGAGAATTGAAATGAATTAAATTACTTCAGCATGTACTTAGTACAATTTGGCAAAACTAGTGCTATGTGAGATTTTACCAGACTAAGGTTCCCTGTGGAGTGGCCTGGAACCTTATTGTTTCACAGGCTCCCAGTGCCTTGCAAGAGTGTGCTTTGGCCAGGACCACAAGGTTGTTTATGTTAGTTCTGAGGTATTCTCAGTTGAGGCTTTAACAGCCAGAAGAAAATAAAAAGTAGTCATCAACTGCTCATGGAAGATACCATAAAGTCCCTCTGGATGGAAGAAATTAATTGTGCACAGCAGAGGTAGAACATAGTAGCCTATATTGAGTAAGACCAGCAAATAGGGAGGAACCAACAGAAACAACCTTGTGGTCCTGGCCAAAGCACACTCTTGCAAGGCACTGGGAGCCTGTGAAATCATCAGGTTCCAGGCACAAATCATCAGGCACAATTAATTTCTTCCATCCAGTAGGGACTTTATGGCATCTTCCAAGAGCAGTTGATGACTACTTTTTATTTTCTTCTGGCTGTTAAAACCTCAACTGAGAATACCTCAGTTTTGTCTCTTGGCATCATTTGCAAGTAAAAGCAGCTCTTGTTCCAAGTCAACTTGTTTTATCTCTTGGCTGATAACTTCCTGGCCATCTTGTTTTGGTCTCAGAACATTTTCAGCATAACAGTGGCTCTCAATAATTATATGAAGTGTGTTGAAGCTTTCAATGTGCTACAGAAAACATGTATGGGTATCTAGTTATACTGCCTCTAGAGACAATCTATTATCTCCCCTACTCCTTTATCAAAACCCAACCTGAACAATCATATTTTCTCTCCTTTCTTTAAATTTCTTTCATCTCTAGAAATGCAGAAACCTATCCTGTGCATGTGCTCTCTGTAGACAGTTGTACATAAAACAGAAGAACATGCTCCACAACAATCCAAACTAAAAAAAAATACCAAACAAAAAAAACCAAAGAAAAAAAAACCCACCAAAAACATAAAAAACCACCAAAAAAAACCCACAAAAACCCAACCAAAAACAAACAAAAAAAAACCCCCACCAAAACCAAAACAACTCAGAAAAATCTTTGAACTAGGAAGCTGTGCTTTGGGGTTTTTGTTTGTTTGGGGTTTTTTTTTGCATATCTTACCCTGTTATAATACAAATTTGCTAGAAACTTGTTAGGGAAGGGAGATTGTTTTATTACTTTATTACTTTTTATTTTAAAATTGAGTCAATTTAGATTCACAAAACAAATGCAGGATAGAAGAAATAATTGAAACCGACAGGATGCTTTGCCTGCCTTTCTGACTGTCTTCCATCCTATTTCCCTATATAATCTCTTTTGTCCATTTGAAGCTTTTAGCTCCTGGAAATCTGCCATGTCAGATATTTTCCAAATACCTGGAAAAGTTGAGCACTTCTATGTTATCAGAAATAATTAATGATGCATCTGCTTGCTTTGGAACTGTATGCATGCTACAAAAGCAAACAAAAATATTACAATAGGGCAATACTTTAGCAAGGACTTGCACTCAGCATGTCTTGTATAGTTTTGGTATGCCAATGCAATATGCTTCTAAAAAAAATGCTGGGAAAGAATATTTCTCTCCCCATTATCAATCTCCTTTCTTCTACTTCATTAAATGTCTCTCTCACTGCTCTTTGTTTGTGATTCACTGAAGCAAATTATTGTCTGATAATAAGCAATATTTGTGCTGGGGCTTTAAACAGGTTACTGTAATAGTACTTTGAAAGACAAACAGATGATTCCACTCATAAAAAAAATCTATAAGGTCATCAGCCACCTGTATAGATGCAGCATATGATTCAGTTCCTAATTGATTATATTTGCATCATATTGATATATATATGATGTTGATAATATTAAAACTGTGTCCTTAGGTGATACACAAGAACTAATAGTCTGTCCCCCATCATTTCCTAAGTGACTGTTACATATTTGACTTCATTACTTTGCATACTGGTTTGTTGATTGAGGTACCTCTACATGATAGTGTTATCCCTTGAGATTTACTTTGAAGTTGAGTTTATAGCTTTGGTTTCTATAAGCCCTTTTTTGCTTCTAAGAGCCCTGGGCTTTAATTTTTTTTACAGGGTAATGTAAAGGATAGTCAGTCACAGAAAGTTGTTCACACGTATTACTTTACTGTCCATTTCCTATATATGTTAAAAATGTTGCTTTTATTTATACAGGCTTTTTCTTATAAGCAGTCAGAACCTCTCCTGTTTTAGTTGATGTCTGTTCCTTCCCATTCTCCCACAGCACATATGTGTGAAGAGGTTGACATTGCCTTGGTGTCTCCTTCCAGATGCAGGGGCCATCTCTGCTTCAGGCTGGACCAGCCTTTTCCCCTCAGTGTTTCCTCACAGGGTGGGTACTCCAGCCTCCAGTCACCACAGTGGCTCTGTGCTGAACTTCAAGTTTATCACTGTTTGTTTTTGGCTGGGGGACCCAAAAGTGGGGCCAGTGCTTTAGCTGTGGTCTAAGGAGTGCTGAACAGAGGGGGATAATCCCTTTCCACAGTACACTGGCTCTTTTTCTGTGAATGCAGTCCAGGAGGTTGAACATCTTTGCTGCCAGGGCAGTGCTGGCTTATCTCATTTCCCACTAGTCCCCCAGGCTCTTTTTGGCAGAGCTTTTTCCCAGCAGGTCAATCTCCACCTTGTGTCATTGCAAGACACATTCCTCCATTTGAAGAGATTTTTTATGGACTTTCTGAATTTCATAAGGTGCCTCTTGGCCCATTTCTCCATCAGGTCCAGGTCCATCTTGATGACATTCCTATCTTTGAACATATTCACTGCTCCTACCAGTTTTTCATCATCTGTAGACTTGCAACAGCGCACTCCAGTATCTCTTCCAGGCCATGGGTAAATGTGTTAAAAAGGACAGATCAGATGACAGATCTTTGGAATACTCCACTTGTTACTGATCTCCAGCTGGATTAAAGAATCCATTAACATCTTTTTGATCCTGATTAGCCAACTGGGTTTTTTTCCCAACTTGCTTTTTCACCTATCCCAATGGTAACACCCTAAATGGGATAAAGAATATTTATTGAAGGAGACAGCATGAAAACCCCTTCTAAATAACAGCCCTCCTCTCATTCCCAAATCTTGTTGATTCATTGCACAAGTCATACAGTGGGAAAAGAAATTGTTGTGATTATTTAGTGATAAAGCAAAAACTGGTTATGGAAGGTTTTTTTGGAAGTCTTGTTCCAGGCCTTTAAGTGCACTTGTGATTGACAAAAAACTGGGGCTGCTTCAACACAGAAGATTAACTGTTAAGGCCCTAACTCTGTGACATGTTTCTGTGGACAACTTCTTGAGTATGTAAAGCCCACACATGTGTTTGGAATGACCTTGCTGAACAGGGTCTAAATCTCCTACACTTCCGTGTTGCTTTATGGTCAATTATTACAATCTCTTTACTTTTTGCTTTGACATTGATTTATGTGATAGATTTGAGACACCTTCCCCTTGGTGTTAAAGAAAATTTGCTTGTGCTTGGAACAACTTATATAACATGAGTAGTATGACAGGAAGAGTAGTACCCTTTAAAATAAAATAAAATAAACCAACTGCGACTTGTAACTCTCAAAGCTGCTGGTGACACCAAATTTCTTAACCTGGAAATTGTACAGCTTACTGCAACCAGTCACTGCTCAATGTGAAGATGTATTTTAATAAAGCCAGGAAGGCTGTTATTTCTTTCTTTGTCATCAACTACTTTTATCCAGTCTAAGAAGCTGTTTAAAATATTTCCACTTTTTGAGGTTTGAGTTGGCTTTGTTTCTTATTTGTTTTTTTCATTCTGCTACATTACGGAAAGAGGAAGAGTAGTTACTCAATTTCTCCAACTCACCTTTCAAGTTCAGCCTAGCCTTTCACTAAGGTGTTCTCTTTTTTCCTCTTGACTCTCTTTCCTTAGCTCGTGATTTCCAGTTTAAATTTTCCATTCATATGCTTTTTTCATACTTTCCTTTTTGTGTGTTTTTCTTTTTTCCCCACTTCTGCCCATGTTCAAAGCAATTGCAATCTCTTATCCTTAACAAGTTGATCTTTTGGCATAATGCACCCAAACTCAGCTACTTACAAGCCCCAGGCTCAAGTACTGCGGTGTTACTGTATGTTTTGTAAAGAATCTGTATTGAAAAGAGTCAACTAAGCCTAATTTTTTTATTCAATGGCATTAATACCTGTGAAAAATATAACAAAGAAACTGGAAAAATGAAAGAAAAAATAATAAAAAAACTGTTTATTGTTTTCAATTGTGAAAGCAGCCATATTTGAAGAGATGAAAAGGAAACACCATATTACCTACCTTAGATTAATCAATATTTCTGAAATCCACAAAGATTGACAAAAGATAAGCCTCTCATATGGGGGATTTCCTAAATTTCTTTTTTCTTAAGTTTAGTCTGCAAGTTGATCTGCAAATGATCCAGAGAAACCACGAAATTAAATAATAATTCATATGTACAGTACAAACAAGTAAAAAAGGTATGAAAAGCCTGAAAAAATTTTAGATAATTTTGTCCTCTTGGAAACCAGTACATGAACCCATATATCATCACCTGAGCTAGGATGACAGGATTTGTACACTGTTGTACCACCCAGGAGCAAAAGACACAACTTCATGCTGTAAGAACAAGTATGTTGTGTAAGTAATACATCAATGCTTGATGCATCCCTGCTCACCATTTCTAGTTGTATTTTTGAAAAGTTGTAATGAAATCCTTTGTGTTTCAAGGAAAGCTGGATGCTGTCATTGGTGGAAAACTATCTTCTTCAACATGTAATTTTTCTGTCTATTTTGAATTTGGATGGAAAGTGGTACTTTCAGATGCCTTATCTCTTCTCACCACTGCTGTTAACTTTACCTTTGGCCTTTGTACCTTTGTTCCTGAGTCTTAATTATGATTGATCAAGCATGTATGCACTCATATCAATTATACAATTGTCAGTGCTAGTGTGCATGCAGACACAAGACAAGCTTCAGAACTTCTCCATCAGAGAATAATGTTTAAAAAAGAATTATGTTTGAAATAGCATTACATATGAGATTGCACCGCTTTACAGCTCCTCTTTGACAGTACTTACAAGTTACCTGACTTTTCCTCCCTTTTTGCTTCAGCTAAACACAAGATGACTTTTTTGTGTAGAATAAGTGACAAAGACACGCCTCTGTCACAGGGTCATAAAACCTCGAGTCAAATACATACCACATACTGCCTTGGCCAAAAGTACATCTTACTGTAATAATAGAGCCAGTGATCTGACAGCTTGTCTCCTGGGCCCTTGCAAGGCCACCTTGCCTCTGAGTGCACATACAAAGATATCTTGTGTTTTCACTTTGAAAGTTCCCCTGAGAATTTTTTGGTAGGATTTTTTTTTTGCCAGGGATTGCTTTTGAAATGTGCAAAGGGACATGCAAACAGACAAAAAGAAATCATTACTGCAGAAATATATGAAATATGTATTCTGCTCAAAGCTTTTGCATTTCCTGTGCTCCCCAAACAGTACATCCTTTTCAGCAAGGAGTATAAACAAACAAAACTAAAATCCAACGCAATCAAAACAAGGGTACAAACATTTAGGTTATATAGAAGAGGAGCTCCTATAGAAGAGACAACTCACCTCCTGAACTGGATGGCAAAGCATTTCAAATTTGGATACCTAATGAGATACACTAAAATATTATGTTCTACTGAAAAATCATTTGTAGTCACAAATGAATTTCAAAATCTGAATAAAAAACTTCATTCAGTTGTAGCTCATTTATTATCATTACCTTGAAGATTTTTTCTTTCTTGATATTTGGAAAAATATTTTAGAAAAAAAAAATTTCAAAGTATTTAAAAAAGGGAATATCAAACCTTCATATTTCCACATTCAGTGTTTAGTGCACAGCATTCTTCAAATATCCTGGATACTAGACATTGCAGAGGCTTTTTTTTTGTTTCATTAACATGTTCCAATAGCTTTATGCTCTGAAGTCTAAAAATACTAGTCTTAGCAAGTTTTTCCACATTTCTGTGGGATGTTTAATGGTATTGTCTAAACCTCTTGTATCTGCCTGCCTGAACCTGTGAGGAATTTGTAAAATGTAGGATACAGTTAAGTAAGGTCTGCATGCTGTCATCCACTTCAAGTTTCATTGACTCTTAACGGTTGGTATTAAAGAAATATTTTCCTCATTGATTTTTTTCTGTCTTAATTTTAATTAGTGCTGCATCAACAAAAACAAAGGAAGAACTTGAGGGAACATTTGAAATTAGAAAACGCTACTTAATTGCAAATTTATGTGAGTGACTCAGTTTTCTTCAGAAAAGTGCAGATATTAGTGCTAGAGGAACAAATTTCTCAGTCATACCAATCATGTCACAATTTCCATGTAGTCCATGCATAAACAAATTAACTGCATTTATTAATTCTATAATTTTTGGTTTAATAGTGGATTCCCCAACAAGTCTGAGGTGAAGACCTGATCACATGAATTAACTGAAAATTCCCAGAGTCCTTTATAGTTGTTCTCCCACTAAATAACACCAGATTTTTCTTTACATTTCAGCTAAATAAAAAGTAAAATCCCAGTCTCCAAGACTAGAAGCGTAAGGACAATACAGTTCTTCAGCAGACACCTAGGTTAAATCCATTTGGGGTTATTTGATTTAATTGGAACATCTGTTCTATGAGGAAAGATCAAAAGAGTTAGGGTAGTTCGGTCTGGAGAAGAGAAGGTGGCTCTGGGGAAACCTTACTGCAGCCTTTCAGTATATAAGAAAGATAGAGAGAAACTTTTTGCCTCAGGTCTGCAGTGCATTCCATGTAAGGCAGCAGTTGCATTCCATTTATGAAAGCTTTAAAGGTCCTGATATTACAATGAACATTAAATAATATTTTACAGAATGCAGGTCATAGTTGCAAATTTTTCAGCTTCCAAGTGTTTTTGTGAGTGTGCACACATATGTGGAAAAGAAAGATCTTTTCCACATATGTGTGCACACTTACAAAAAACATCCAAGTGTAAAGTAACCGACTCACCACAAGAAAACTAGAAGTATTTTATAATACTAAAGCTAAGTATTTTATAAGACAAGCAAAGTATAACACAGTGTTTGTATAATTTGTCTATATATCTGTATTTCAACTTTCTATGTACTGGAATAGGTCTTCTTAGCAAGTCTGATCTTTCTTGTAGCATTTAAGTTTTCCCTCTACATATAGGAAAAAAATATTTACAATGTTTGTGAAAAAAAAAAAGGGCTTATGTTTACAGCACTTCCCAGAACTGCTTAGCTGAGGTTTTCAGTATTGTTTAAATGGCTCATAAGAGAGGGTTTTATTTTAAGAAATAGACAGGCAAGGGAGCCATCATAAATATAGAAGGCACTAAGTATGAATGTTGAGACCATCTCAATGGGCCTTTCTTCCAGTTCCTCACAATACTCAGGAACTTTGCTGTTTCTGTTGAAGATATTCACATTTTGTTTCAGCCCAAAGACCTGGTTTTTATATTTTTCTTCCTTTTAAGAGCCATAAGGAAGCAAAGGAATAATTATGTCTCCATTCACCTCTGTCTCTGTATTTAAATAATCCTATACATTCTTTTTCTAGTTCACCTGCAAGCAACTATTTATGTGTGGACTAACTCTGTCAATTCATGTGAGTTAGTCCACTGAAGCTTCATAGACATGTAAACTTCAGTACAAATCTTGCAAATAAAGAAAGCAAAGGGGCATGATGAGACTTGTAAGAGAACATATCACTCTGACCCTGCTCAAAGGCAGAATCAACTCTGCTTGGGCACATTTACATGGCTATTTAACATGTTCTGAAAACCTCTAAAGAAATAAAACATATGTATTTCAGTAATTTATGTAATTGTATACCAACATTCATGATGCTGTTATACAATATTATTTGTCTTTCTTGGAATTCAACTAACTTACCTGTCCCTTCATCAGAGTGTTCATAATTGCACATTTATGAATTCCTACTCAAACCAAATGAGGTATTTAATACACTTGAGTATCAGTGTCTACTATGAATTATTTTTTCTTAAGGAATTACAGTATTTTTATTTGTATCCTCGCTGTTTGCAGATCAAAAGCAAACTCTTGCTAAATATCTACATTTTGGCTGTACTTTTAAATATAATGTTACTAGTACTGTTTCTTCAAATTATTCCTGTCTTCTGGAGAAGATTTTTTCAGATGATAGCTACCTATTTTAAAAAGTAACATAGCATAACCATAATTTAATTCAGCTCTGAATAATCTAATACTGCTTTCTGTTCTGTATTCCTGAAAGTTTATAGGTGTCTTGAAAATAGATCCATGAAACATAATTCAGGGAGAAGAAAAAAAAAAACAAAACAAAAAAGCAAAAATCTCAAACAAACAATCAACTAAGCAAACAAACAAAACCTGTGGGGAAGTTCAAATTTACCATATAAAAGTCTTCATCTCTGATGAATTTTCATATACCTTGGTTTACATGTTCAAATAAGGGATGGAAGCCAACTGTTTTTAAATTTGGGAACTACGTTAGAAGATACTTCACTTATGGAACCTTCTTCCAAATTCATGTCTAAAAATGAAGGTCATCCCATGACAGTTTCTGAATGGATGCATAAGACAAAATAATTTTTGTCCTTAGGAATGCACCACCTATGTGGTCACAGAAGAACTGTAGCAAAGAAACCTGAGCCACAAAGTTAAAACTCTGCATTCAGCATCTGCTTGTAAGACTAAAAATATTAGGAAAGTATTATGTTAGAGGACAATAAGAACCCAAGCTTCCTATACTTATATATATAAATTATATATATATGTATATATATATATATATATAACCACTTTCTCCCATCTTGCATAATGTCCTGTTCATGCCCAACACAAAACATTACATGCTGACTAAGAGTTTTCCTAAGACAGGTCTTGCAGAGATTTATTTGTTTCAATGAATTCAGCAGCTTTCCCTTTCCCTTCCTGTTTCTAAAATCCACATGCACACTAATTATGTTTTCCTTGAGTTAGATAGCTAGACTGCCTTAGAAGGAGTAGGGGATGATTATGCATTCTAAGCAGAGTTTCTTAAGCTCTTACCACTATAAATATTTCTCAGAAATATTTACCAAAGCGAGAAAAATCTTTTAAAAACTCATGCAGATGGTAAATCAATCGAAGAATGTTTCTAAAAATAGTGTGTGAAGATGGTTACAAATTGACTCTTGTTAATCAGTATATACAAAAGTGGATAAATATGTGTGTTGGCATTTTCTCTGGTTAATTCAATATTTTTCTGTTGGCAGATACCCTTGAATCCTTATGCAAATGCCAAGTATGAATGACCTCAATCCCTCATGGTAGTAATAATAAGCATAATTGTGAATGGATGTACTTATATCTTTGTTTTTCCAAACGAAGATGCAAGACAGCTAAGTTGTAGCATGATAAGAAATAAAGCATACATCTACTTCAAGAATCCTTCATCGTTACCTCCTAAAAAAAATCTTTTTTTAAATTTTAGCAATCTCTTTTTACTTGAAAAATAATATATTTTTTCGTTTCCCTTGTCTTTCTCCTTTTCACCTTCCTGCTCACAGCTCTGGCCCATGATAATATAAAAAAACCTCATATATGTCAGTAAAACAAAATGAAAATGTCATCATAAACACCCTACCTCAGACATCTAAGCAATAGTTTCAGGTCAACATTGCACATGACCTGCTGTAAATCAGCAGAAATTAATTTCTTAAAACACATTATGTACTCTTGAAAAAAAAAAAAAAAGAACTTGAGATTAAATTAAATGCCATGCCTTTGTTATCTGATGTTTTGATGTCAATAGATTACTTGACATGAATTGTTTCCCATAGGAAAAAAGTATCTGCTAGATGAGTTACAGTCTAATTTTGCCACAATTGGAACCTGTTGAGTGCTAGCCCATGTGATCTACTCAGGAAGAGATTTGATCAACAGCTCAGATTTCTACCGTGACTGTCTGTCAGACACCATGACATCCTGTCAGGGTGGAGTTATTACTTCAAAGGTATTCAGAGGTCATTGGCTTTCCAGACACATGTCAATTAATAAGCTGTGTAATGTCATTAAAGAACTTCTTTAATTCATTGACATGCTTGCACTAAATAGCTGAGTGAATGTTTTTTCTTGCCTTTCAGTTCTTTTTCCATTACACACATCATCAGAGAAGAAAAGTTGAATAGATGCTTTGGAAAGATTTCTAGATTAGAGATGTACCAAACTATGTACAAAGCAGGGGCAAAGCCAACAAACTGGCACACCTATTGTTTTATGAAACTGTTTCTGGTCCATTATTTCTAAAGAACCAGGATATCTCTGCAAAGATCATGTAGTGTAACAGCTGGAAAGAAAAGGAATTCAATCCTTGTGCAACTCATCTGCTTCCTTGTACATCTGCCAACCTGGTTTGCAACTGTGGCTAAATAAAACAGAAGAAAAAGCATGTGAATATTTTTCAGACTTTTGTGAGTTTTGTTCAAGCTCATGGGTGTCTATTTTGACTGGGGCTTTTGAATGCAAATGAGTAACAATACCATTGAAGACCTGCAGGAGTCAGTTAATCTTACCTGGTTTTATATCTCCAAAAATTAAACATCTAAGTTGAAATAAACAGTAAATCAACTTACTACTGGGGAATTCATCTGTCTTATCTTAAACATCTACATTAGGACCAGACTGCTCTCTCTTTAAACACTTTCTCTTCACTGATAATAAGGAATCAAGAATGGTTTGATCAGGGTTTATATGGTTTCAGCACCCTAACTGAAGCAATGCCATTCTGAAACTCCTTTTGTTTATTTCAGAGATATCTGAATCAGCTACAGATTTAGTTTTCAAGGGAATATGGGCAGTGTTTGTAAAGTCATGTAAATTTATGTGTGCTAGTATATAGCTTCTGTTATTATAGATAACTTATAAATATGTTTAAGATCTCAGTCTTAAAATTAGTTATCTTTCCCAGTTTTAATCCTACTCTTATGCTGTATAAAATCAACAAATCTTAAAGAATTTTTTCTGTAGGTGTTGACTTCATTACCATAGACCTTGCAATTTTGAGTGTATGTATTTCAACAATGAGGGACAAAGAAGAGTGGTCTTATCCCTATTTAAAGATCAGAAAATTAATATATTCATGAAATAACAGTGATTGAAGAAAGACTAAATAGCATGCTTAAGGTCATACAGGAAGTCTGTGGTAGATCTGGAGCTAGACCCAAGCCTTTCTCCTCAGATCTGTGTCCTGAATTTGTGACATGGGAAAAATTCCCATTGAGATGAGTCAATATGTTGTCTGAATAAGGACAAGTGGAGGGAAAAAAAAGTCTTTTTTATTTATGCTGTTTACTCTGATAACTGCCAGATACTAGAGGTATGGATATAGGCTCATGTTAATTCCTGCATATAAGAAAAATCTTCCTTAGTGTAACAACCTCTTCACACAAATTTGTGGGGGTCATTGCACACCATACATCAGCAGAAAGCTCTGAACAAATGTGATTTAAATTTAGCTGGTTTTGCCTTTCCAGTGTGTGGCATTTGCTGCAGACTTAATTTTTAGAACTTGCTATCCACAAATGTTTTAGCTTAAAACTGGAAACTTTAAAGGTAATTACTAGGTCACATTACAGACATGAAATGGGTGGTTCTGCTAACCAAAGGCAGAAGAATAAAATGCTTATTTCTTTCATTGTGAAACTACTAAATATTTCCATATTTCTGAGATTAGCACCATTCAAGGCAGGAGGAATGTGGGTTGGCAATTTCTTTTGTTTGTCAGCAGTTATATTTGCTATTGATTTCAAAAACAGCAAACTCGACTCTCACAGTTTTATTTTCTGAGAATGTGTGTTGAGTATGTGTAGCATATGGGTAAAAGATTGTACTGCAAGAGAGGAATTCCTACAAATGCATTCCACATAAAACTATATAAAAAAATCCCTTTAGACATGAGTTCAACCAAGAGATCCCAGTGCAGTAATAGGGATCACAATTAAAACTTACGCCTCACCTTTGATAAAGATTAAAGCTGGAATGCAATGAGATGTACCCTTGGACATTTTCTTAACACTGCAAAATTGCATTCTTCTTACATGGGTATTGTGTTTAGGAGTTTTCAGATATCATAAAATACCTATTAAAATCTGACTATACAGCTCAACTACCATCTGATAAAGTTTCTCTACCTCATATATTTATTTTTTAAATGAGAGGCGTGAAACTTTTCTAATTCACAAAATTCAGAATGTACCTTAAAAGTTTAGGCTGACGATGTCTTTGTTTGACCTAGCTTTCTCTAAAGCCAGTAACAAATAACCCATGGATGCACAGAGAAGGTTGTAGTGGAAAACTTGGCCCAAAAGTCAAAAACAAATTTAGAAGCTAGCTTTTGCTGAAGAACATTCTTCTACTATTGCCTTCATGCCATATTCAATCTCAGTGACATAAAGCTCACTTTGATAAGCCCAAACAAGGTGCAGTCATGCTTTTGAAAGGCAAGCAGCTGTATTTCTGTTAAATGCAACCACTGTGCAGCTTTAACATTAATGATTCAGGGAGTGCCAAAATGATATTTTTACAAACTTGTCTCTTGAATGTCTAGTGCAGGCATTTCTGCACTTCAGTACAAAGTAGAACTTCTCAGGGAGCTACCTAGATGAAAGTCAGGCATCCTAGTCAAGGTAAACAAGGAGCTCATTTTGGATTTTTCAGTATGGCAAAGTCGTCCAAGCATTAACCAAGCATCCACCTGGAAATCTCCGACCCGTGTGAGTTGCAGATTGCCTGGAGGGTATCTGTGCTCCACATGCATTGTCAGTGTCCATGTGGTTATGGTTTTCTTCCCCACAAGGTTCCTGTTTCATGACTGTATACATTCTCTCATACAGGACAAGGAACATATCCTCTGCAGAAAAGCTAACGGTAAGAACTGATAGACGTTGTAGGAGAGAAAACATGTTATTTTTCTGGCCTTTCCCACGTTCATTTTGCACTCTTGGTATTTCTTTAAAATACTGAATACACCATTCTTTCTTTTCCTCAAATAAATGAATTAAAACATATGCCTTAATATGATCCAGATGTTGTTTTGCAGTAGAAGACTGGTTTCATGCAGAATCTAAATTGCATTCATCCAGCAGCCTGGTAGCAAGAAAAGTACAGTAACTAGAGGATGCCTGTCTTGGTTTATTCCAGCTCCAGTTCTGATTGCAAAATGCTTGCACAGATCAAAGAATCTATAGCCCTTGTAATTAGGCCTTTGCAGCTAAAAATTCACCCAAAGCTAATTCTGTTTCCATAAAAGTTGATTTTGAATTTTATTTTAGTTTCCGTTTATCTTGAGATACATTTTTTTAAAAAAAGTATCTTAATTCTTATTCCTGCTATTGAAAAACAGGCCCATGTTCCTTTTCTGCAATACTCTCTTCAATTTAGTATCTGTAAGCCTCATACAGGCTGCCCTGGGACACAGCTAAACCATGGGTACGTGCTGGGTCTGAGTGGTGAGGTTCTGCTAGTAGGAAAACTATAGGGGTGGCTTCTCTGAGAAGCTCCTGGAAGCTTCCTGCATGTCCCAGAGCCTATGTCAGCCAGCCAGACCCACTGCTGGCCAAAGCTGAGCTAATCAGAGGTGTACTTCTGGGATAAGGTATTTAAGAAGTTAAAAGAAATTATTGCACAGAAGTAATTGTGGCCAGAGAAGAGAGGAGTGAGAATATGTGAGAGAAACTGCCCTGCAGACACCAAGGTCATTGCAGAAGGAGGGGCAGGAGATGCTCCAGGCAGCAGAGCTGAGATTCCCCTGCAGCCCATGGTGCAGGCCATGGTGAGGCAGCTGTGCCCCTGCAGCCCCTGGAGGACCAGGGGGAAGCAGAGATCCCCCTGCAGCCCCTGGAGGACCAGAGGGAAGCAGAGATGCCCCTGCAGCCCCTGGAGGACCAGGGCGAAGCAGAGATCCACCTGCAGCCCCTGGAGGACCCAACACCAGAGTAGCTGGATGCGTCAAAGAAGGCTGGTACCTCACAGGAAGTCCACACTTCCTGTGTGGATGTGTGGAGAGAGGAACCTCTGGATCTATGGAGAGAGGCAGGACTTCTGGACCCATGGAGGGAGTAGCCCAGGCTCCTCTCTGGCAGGACTTGTGACTCTGCAGAGGACTCACAGTGGAGCAGTCTGCTCCTGAAGGACTGCACTCCATGAATGGGACACACATTGGAGCAGCTCATGACTGTAGCCCATGGGAAGGACTCAAGCTGAAGAAGTTTGTGGAGAACTGTTGCCTGTGGCAGAGACCCCATGTTGCATCAGAGGAAGGACTCCTCTCCCTGAGGAGGAAGCAGTGTCAGAAACAAGTGATGAATTGACAATAACCTCCATTCCCATCTTCCTGTACTCAGGGGCAGGAGGGAGGAGCTCAGAGCCTGAGGAGGGAAGAGTGGGAAGAAGGTGGTTTTAAGATTTGTTTTTCTTCTCATTATCCTGCTGTAATTTTGCTTGGAAATAAATTCAATTAATTTGCCAAGTTGAGTCTGTTTTACAAAGAAGTGATGGGTAACTGGTGAGTGATGTCTCCTAGACTTTGGTTCAGCTCATGAACCGTTTATATTTTCTCTCCCCTATCCAGACGATGAGGAGAGTGATAAAACAGCTTTGATGGTATCTGGCATCCAGTCAGGGACAACACACCACAAGGCGATATCCCATGTATTACTAAACAAATTTCAGGCAAAATGTGTCTGTATAAACAAAAAATGTTGTATTTAAACTGAATTAAATCTTCAAATAATTTTGAGAAGCAGGAACTTTGGTGTCATGACACCCTCCTTCCCACTCCAGTAATGTTATTGTTCTTCAAGATTTAAGTAATGTTTTGGGGTTTATGAAAAAAAATTAAATATTAACTAAATCAATGCAGTATGATCATTTTAAGTACTCACTCTGTCCAGAAAATGATTAGAGAAACTATGTAAAGAAGTTCTTTGAGGCCTAAAGGTGAAATTATAGTCTTTCAATGAAGCTTTTGGTAAATAGACTTGGTGAATGGCATGCCCAGGGAAAGAGAAACTCTGAGTCTGGTAAGTGGCTCTTTTAACATGCAACATTTTTAGATTCTCTATGGCTTAGCAAGCAAGAAGCAGAGGCATTCCTTATGTTCCACTCTTTTTAATGGAAAAAGCCTATGATATGTTTACATATCTTTGAGTAAACTGTAAAAATCCTTTTGGAAAAGATTTTAATTATAATAGCACTAATGTTAATTATACAAAATTTTTCTCAAAGCTTCTGGGTTCCTCTCTGCATATAAATTAGTGCTCCTGTCTATCCACAGCAATTAAAAGTTGACATTTATTATATTTTTTTAAGTTTAAATAAATTTTTTTCAAGATATTTATGTAGTGTTTTGGAAAGGTCTTCACTCAGACAATATCTAAGTCAATGCATATTTCATGGCTCTTCACATCATTTACTCAGTACCACAAGTGTTGTTTTTGTGTGTGACCAGCTGTCGAAGTAAATTTGTCCTGAATTAGTAAAAAGAATGAATAAACTAACACCAAACCCAAGTAAACCTCTTTTCTCATTGTTTTAACTTCAAGGCCATAAAATTCTAATGAAAAAGCTCACCTTTTGAAGAAAAGGAATAATTATAAGTATTCCAACATACCCTAACTAAATTCTAATTAAATATGCTAATACAATGATTTTGTTCCACTTCAGATTCAATTACAGAATTATTTTGGATGGAAAACCAATAATTTGTTCCTCCATTTAATTATTCATTAAAAATTCACTGGCACAGGTAGGACTGCATGTGGAAACAGACTCTTTAACATGCAGCATTAATCCTACAGCTAATGCCTTTTAGCTAGTAAGTCTTCACAGTACATGCCGCTCTGATGAAGCAAGAAGTTTTTAAACACCTGAAATCCTGCTGTGGGCTTGTGGGTTGTGGCAACATATTCCATCTTTAATGGATGTCAGTTGAAACAGTTTCGCAATCATGCATGATCCTGCTTATATTCCCAACAGCTGCAGACTAAACATCTCAATTGACTTCAGTCAGTGCCAAATCATGTGAGGGCTGCTAAATGTGTGGGCACTGACATTTGTTTACAGGACTTTGTTCACAAAATCTTTGTCTCTTCAAAGAACTAATTTTCCCCTTCTGTGAGTGCAGTGCATGACATGTAGATATCACCCCTGCCTTACAGGAATAGCCCTGTTCAAGGAAATAAGGGCATTTGCAGTTGCCACAGTCCAAGCTTCCTCCTCGATAACATAGATTAAAGATATTGCTAGAGTTTTAACTACCCTGAGGAGAAATTTCCCCTCCTTGACAATGGCTTACCCTTTTGTGAGGAGATTGTGTCAAGTTACCTGAGCTGATGGGCCTGGTCAGGATAAAGGACAGTTCTGGGAAAAGAAAACTTCCTTCTGGAGTGACAGAAGTGTGTCTGCTTCCTTCCTTGGGTTGCCAGAATTTAATGAAAAAAAATTGTAAAAATTGTATTTACTTTGTAAAGTAGGTTTAAGATTCGCTTGCCAGAACTTTGTTTTTGAAAGATGCCACAAAAATTCTTACAACAGACTTTAAAAGAGCTACAAGTTTTGCAATAGTTTAAAAATGCTATATTGAATGGGAAAGGGCAAAAATTATTTGACTGAGAATCAATATTTTTGCAATAAGTAGCAAGAATCTCTCCTTAAACAATATACAGTGTAAGATATTGGTGTAAACATGTATTTAATTTATTTCCAAAATGAACTGTTCCATTAAAGAGAAAAGATAGGCTAAATATATTTTCAAATTATTTTTAACAGTAAATTAGAATAAAGTTTCCTTTCAGTTAAATATGTGTAAAAATGCCTCTTCTATATTTTAAATAAGAATATTTCAAGGAATCCTGAAACGCAAGGGTTACAATTTTTATTTTGCTGAGATCTGTAATTTTGAGTCAGTAAGATTTGGCTGAAGTTATAACACTATGGTCGATCACTCTCTTTCTCCATCAGTTAAAGACAATTTGTGACTACCTTACTAAGTTTCTTTCAAAGAAGTGTGGGACACTTTAAAAAATTATCCGTGTATTCAGTAATACTAATGTTTTCCTATGTTCAGTGTTTTGAACTTGAGTAAAGGTTACAATCTTTGGCCCAGTTCTCTTACCAACACAGGTAGATATTTATTGCTAATAACCTAACTACAGCATCCCAAGCTGGTACTGCATGCAATAAGGCAGTCTGCATCATGTTTGAACTGGACATGACCAATAGTCACATTTTCCTATCTACATTGCTACAGTTGCTTCATAATCCAGATATTTTGGGAATAAGTTTGGAGAATGCAGTTCTGTAAGTAGTCTATTAAAGGGGAAAATTCGTAATTTAGGATGGGAATTCACCTTCATTGGTGGCAAAACCCACAGATAGTCACAGCCTGTGATCAACCCCAAAGATCCAAACAGAACATTATTTACACAGCACTTTACATAGTAAAATGTAAATTTGGGATAAAAAATTTATCCTTTATATCTAAAGACATGATACATATCAGTTACAATTCTCATTCTAGTCTGCCAAGAATTGAATCAGCTGTCACTTCAAAGGCAGCAAACTGCAAGCAATCAAAATGACTCTTAAAGTTTTTTTAGATATTTTGGATTTAATCTCTGAAAAGGAAAATTGCTGTATATTGATATTTCTCAAACATTTTTTAATGTACTAACATATCAGTTATTCATCAGACTTCTTCAGCAATAAACACTTCCCAGATTTAAAAAAAAAAAATCTATAAATGTTTAGATTTTCAAAGTCACTTGAAGGTCTCAGGAACAGTGTCCATTAGAATAAATGAAAAATATGTTGCTTATTTGCTTCAGAAAGATCTCTAGAGGTCTTAAGAGTGTACTGAATGTGATGAAAACAGGGATATATGCATTTAAACTTCTTGAGACACACCTGGATTTGGCAACACCATTGATTTTTGAGAAATACTCTGTAGCCTTAAAATAATCTCACACAACAAACTTCAATAAACTCCAGTGAATATACGTTTGTTCACGAAATGGATGTAAATGAAAAATGCAATTATGGAGAAACTTTATTAATTTTTCTGGTGCTTCATGAAAAGTTGGAAATTTTGGAATTTTTCTCCCCTTTTAAACTTGTAGCCATATTTATCTTTATGTCATCATATAGAAACATAATAATTACGGGCACTGCAGGAATAAGGTTTTTTTTGGAAGGACTTAAACAGTACCCTTGTGTGATATTATCAAACCTTTACTGTACATTCCTTCTGAATGAGAAAAACATTCAGTTTGACTTAATTTTTAGCCATTCAGTATGTGCTAATTGCAAACACTGATATTCTGAATTACATTATCTCTAGAGTAGATCAATGGTGTTATGGAAAATTTGGCCAAAATTGTTTAAACATGCAGTAAGGAGGGAAGATCAATAGCTTTGTTAGTGAAACTGGAGGTTTTTCTTTGCTTTTTTGGTGCCTTTTTTGCATGTCTTGGTTTTGATTGTTACATTTTAGTCAAACAGGCTGAAATTTATATCTGTTTTTTTGTGTATTTAAAACTTCTTCTAAATATGTAGCAAATATTTATATGTTCTAATTTTTTTACAGTGAATAAAGCCACTATTTCAATGAACCACAAGAGCACATATGTAGATAACTGTAGATAAGTACATCTATAAAACTTTTATAGAATCAAAACCCATATGAACCCATGTACTGTAAAATTCATGCTCCTCTGTCTAAAGTAATACCTTCATTAGTAATGCATGATTTACACCATTTCCTTCTTATAAAACATGACTTGCATGACACTCATTAAACTCAGAGAGAAATCATGTTATCAATCCATTCACCTGTGTAAAGCATGTTTTTCTTATTCTCTTGTAAGGTCAAACTAACTCCTTTCACAGACCACACACTCTCTTTTTCTCTTTTTCTCTCTGTCTCTCTGAGAAAGACATTATACATGCCTTTATGCTACACCTTTTTTTCTTCCTTCACTTTCCCCTTCACTGTCTTACTTCCCTAAGACCCTCTTTTCTGTAAAAAAGTTAATTGAAACTGAACTTTTCACATCTCTGTGAGAAGTCAAACAACAGTGATCAAACATACATTTGAAATGTTTCTGAAATTTTTACTACATTGCTCTTGGCTTGGATAAGAAAAAGGTACTCAAAATGTGCATAAGATTTAAGTGAATGGCTGTGGAAATAAAATGGATATATATAGGAACAAAGAAAAAAAAAACAAAAAATCCCCCCAAAACAACAACATCAACGAAAACAAATAAATCCCTTTGAAAATTGAAAATTTATCCCAAATTGTTGAAGCTACTTATTTGGATGCAATCTCTTAAAAAACCACCCAGAACTTCACACTGAATTCCATGAAGTTTTATCCCTGGCCTTCACAGTTCCTGGGAGAAGTGTTTAACCTCTAAATGTAGACAGTTGCTACCTAGAACATGCATCATTGTCTTGTGTGATAACTACAACATTTTCTGCCTGGGGCTCTTCACAATGGGAATTTTCTACCCACAAACAATCTTGTTAGTTTCATAATTGCTTCCCCTTTCTAATGAATGCAGAACATAATGAATGCCAAGCCAATCTTTTGAGTCCAAATCCATGGATCTTCATCAAGACAATGAATGTGCATTCTTTAAATAGAACCATGTTGAAAGTGCTTCTGCCATAAATACAGTATAATAAATTTTCTTTAATGGAAATGTAGTATTTTAGCACATTACTTAATTAGGGATGAGCAGAAAAATGGAGTTAATTCCTTCAGCTTCAGTGAGTGCAGCAGAAGCAGTACATTTTCATTCACTGCTTAGGCACCCATTAATTATATTACAGGCTGAATAAAAAAGGAAGTATTTAAAATATTATATATAGTAAAGCTTAATTTAATAATTTTAATGCTTACTGAAAGGATAAGCCTGGATGGAGATGGTGTTATCTTCCTCTTAAGTGTCGTATCTGTGGAACTGATAAAATTTCAGATTATTTTTATAGTCTTGATTTTGTATTGGTGCAAAGCACTAGACAGCTACTCATTTTGGGAGAGCAGAAAGAGCCATAATCGTGCTATTCAGTAATTAAATCAATTTACAAACCTGTGTGGGAAAGTCTGAGCTGAACAAACCAAGACTAAAGCTATTCTTAATAGACTATCCTGCTAGTTAATGTGAAGTGTATTGATAATTTAAACAGTCAGAAAGCTGTGCTTAAAGTCAACATTTCAACTGGGTGTAAAAGTTCCCATGACTATGAAACACTCCAGTGTTAAATCACTGGGGCTCTTCTATGCAATAATCTTGGCCACTGAAGATGAAAAACTGTAGTTGAAAGGAAAGAGTGCCTACCGTTTCCTCTGAAAACTGAAGTAATTTTAATAAATTGAACTTTGCTTGAAGAGTAACTCGAAGAAGAAAATGTCTACACTCTGCACTCCACAGTATAACAGGATGTCCCATATACTTTTTTCTATAGTATCTTTGAGTATTATACCATTTGGTCTATAAGAAAAAAATATACATTAAAATGATCACTTGGGTAGATTTTATTAAGGACATTACATGTGATATAACATTTAACAAAATTAAAATATCCCAAGAAACATTATTTAGATTGTTCTACACTGTGTTTAAATCAACCCTTACTTGCTAAGCATTTTCATTTTGGAAGAAAGGCACTGCTATGGTGAGTGTTCACATTTTTCTAACAGGTCAGAAACTGTGAGTGCACTGAGAACTTGCTGGTTCAATTCCTTCTTCAGGGATGTGAAGCCATGGTTTCTCCACATCTACAAGACCGTCCCATTTCTCTTGGCTGTTGTGAAGAAGCAAACAATGCCCTGTTTACATCCTTCTACAGTGTACAAAGGCCTGAACATTCACTGAGGTCCAGTTAGTTCATCAGTGGAAGAGACTGAAAGCAACATCCTCTCCTACAACATTGTAAGCTGATTTATCCTCAAAGGACTGGGGACACAAAAATATTCAGAGGGCCAGAGAACCTCTCCTATGAATACAGGATGAGAGCTGCAGTAATTCAGCCTCAAGAAGAGAAGGCTCTGGGGAGACATCAGTGTGACCTTCCAGTATTTTAAGGGGGCTTATGAAAAAGAGGCAGAGTGGCTTTTTATACTAGCAGACAGTGACAGGACAAGGGGGATTTTTTAATACTGAAAATGGCAAGTTTAAATGAGATGTTGGGAAGAAATGCTGTGTTATGTTCAGTGTTAAATAAATTTCCCAGTCTGACCATTCTTGAGCCTCTCTGGCAGTCACACTCCCAAGACCAGAGACTTTCACTGCTGGGACCGGAGCTCCTTGGCAGCAGCAGCTCCAGTGACCCGAGGGGAGCCCCCCTGACCCCCTGCACACCCCACTCACAGCCACACACACCAGGTTTCCTCACCTCTTTCACCCCAGGCTGCCACTGCAGAGTCTCAGATGTCTCATTCCATGAAGCCACTTGTTCACTGTGCAGTGACACAGAAACTGTTCCAGCTGCTGCTCCTGAGGAGGGAGCCCTGCCAAGGAATCCCATGGCTTTTACACCCTCATGGTCCAAGCAGGCACAAGTCTCACTCTCAAGCCCTTGGCTCCTGCTGTGTCTCCTAGTGTCCACTCACCTGGCTGGGCCCTTGTGCTCTTTGTTCTGCTGTCTTGTGCTCCTACCCAAAGCTCAATCTCCTCAGTCTGCTTCTTGCATAGCAGCTTGCAAACTGAGATACTTGCACCTGGTGTATTCTTCAACACTCAGAGGGTGGTGAAACACTAGAACAGGTTGCCCACAGAAGTTGTGGATGTCACAGTCCTGGAAGTGCTCAAGACTAGGTTGGCTGGAGCCCTGAGTAATCTGGTCTAGTGAGTGACATCCTAGTCCATGGCAGTCACAGTGGAACTAGATGACCTTTAAGGTCTCTTTCAACCAAACCATTCTGATTCAATGACTAAAGTCAGATGAGAGCTTCATCCTGTACTCTTCTGTCTATCTAAACATAATCTATCATTGTTTCTTCAAAAAGATTCTATGTAAGTGAAATATTGTTTTTAAAATCCCTTTATTTCTCAGCAGTTGGATCAAATCTATTCAGGTAATCACAGCAAATAAATTATTCGTGAGGCACAGGAAAGGGTGGCATTACACCACATTCCACCGGATGCTCAGCTCTAATAATGATATCAGAGAGAGTAGGAAATCTCTTTCTGCAATAACAGGACTATGACTGGATTTGTGGTATATGGAATGAATTTTGTGATATATATGGACATGATTATAGCTGCAATGGGGGTTGGCCGTTATCCTACTATTAAAGCTTATTATTTTTCTATAATTTAAATACTATGTTAGTAAACATAAAAATCTGATAATAGTATTGTCATCTGTCTTGTGTGGTGTCTTCATTCATGAAGAGGTCTCAGTGATTCCATAAAAGATTTAATATATACATACATATTCAGTTAATTGGCTTCATGCCTGTATTGGACACGTGATGTTCTTTTGTGAGCATGATAATAAATTACAAGGCTTCACTACTAATAAAAGACTATTAATTGAAATGCCATTTCTTTGTTTTATTTTATTTACAGGAGAAGATATAAAGTAGATTGTTAGCTTCTGAAAGAAAAGTCAAATTCTTAAACACATGGACAGCTCTACTAAAGGCTCTAAAGATCCCAGGGCCCTTGGTAAATGAACAATGTTGTTTCTCAAAGGGCTGCAAATTGGTTAAGTAAAATCTTATAAGTGAGAAAGGTGAGAAAATTTGTTGCTTTGAAATTTACATAACTTGCTTGAATATCCATTAAAATATGTAGAAGCTCATTCTGGAGGAATTTTCAATAAAAATGCTGATAATATAAATATTGCATAAGGTAAAAAAAATATAAAACTTGTTTTGCTGTCTTGTGCCATGGTTAATCTTACCCTGAATGCTGCAGAACAGAAAATGTCAGAGCTATAACTACAGTTCCAATATTAGATTATGAAGATGCCATTTATCAGTAAGAAATGAAATCACAGCTGCAAGGAAGTGAAAGTTCCCAGGCATAGATCACATTGGTTTACATTGTCATGTCATTCTTGAATTCATCACTGTGATATGTATGATAGTTCTGGATGATTAAACATTGAAAAATAAACATAAATTGCATCAGCATCAAGATCTATTTAAATGCATGAAAAGAAATTTACACAATTACTGTTCGGCAATGTAGCTAGTTGACAAAAGAAATAATTGTTCACAGGGATCACAGAATACACACTCATTTGTCAAACAGAAGGTTGGAAACCAAGCTCAATTTTTTTTTTTGTTGTTTCTCTTAAGCCTCAGCAGATTTCAGCATAGGAAATATAAGATGGACGTGTTATGAAAACCAATATAAATTTATATTCATTCTACAAGTTAAAAAACTTATCGTGGCCAGAAAGTTTATAATAAGGGTTTTGAATACATTTCCTTACAGTTTAAGTAACATGGTGAATGGTGAATTAGTTAATGTTAGGAGTAAGTACACTTGGCAGTGGTAAAGGCCAAGTGGGAGGTACAATAGATTGGGGGAAAAATGCTGCTGGAAATGCTTGCAAGAATGAACATGGAGAGAATCAAGTTCCAGTTCCAGCAGAGCTATTGAATTCACAACAGCACAAAGCATGAGACAATGCAAGCTATGAGATAACTTGTCCTAGGACACTTTCTGTTGGAGAGATGGCAGCATTTTTAGCATACAGGTAGAGGTGCTGCTTTTGACAAGTGAAGCTGACATTACATGCTGCAAAGATCATCAGCTGTCTGCTGTCTTTGGAAAGAAATCTTCACCCTCTAACTGGCACACAGGTACCTTCCTCCTGTCTTTCTTTCCCACACCCTTTCAGCGGCTTCTTTGGTTGCACAAACTCCATCCAATATTTTCTGAACCTTTGGGAAAACATCTCTCTGTTACTTTTGGGGCTTGCTTTCTTGTTTGCCTCCTGATTCAGTTAAACTTTCAGCTCCTCTTAGGCAACCATGAGGATGAGCTTTTGCCACAGGCTCCTTGTAGGCTCTGCCACTGTACCTCCCCACCCTCCTGATATTTCTGCCAGCCACACACGCTTAATTGTCCTTCAAACAAGACACCATTTCCTGCTTTCAAGTGGGCACACAGGCAGCCTTTTTGACAGCAGCAGCTTTAACATATGTTTGGGTAGTGTCCAGAGAGCACCTGCAATAAAAAAAAAAAATTAAAAATATAAAACCATGCATCATATGCTGCTGAAGAACCCTTCATGCTTGGTAGGGTCAATATATTTCTGACCTATAAAGAACCACAATGATCTATTTGTTTCATGCCATGCTCTTGAGCCTTAACTGTCTCAAAATGGCACACTCAAACCTCATCAAAACAATTTTTGGCACATCATCATCCCTGATAGCTAAGCTCTAAAGAGCACAGACTTCTCCCCTACTCTAAGAGGCAGTGTTCTTTTGGCACTTGAGGTCTGGAGAAAATAAAGAGGGTAATTTGTTAAAGCAGTTTTAAAAATTATAAGGCTTGTAACAACATCTAGAAATCTTGGCTAATTTACAGTATGACTAGTCCTAGGGTTCCTGTTTACCCTAAGCATAGTCAATTCAAATATCAGGATGCTAAGGCTAGCACCTAGGAAAAGGAAAAAAAAATAGGAGAGCAAGAGACTTTATGTAAATGCATTCCATGGTGTTAGAGATGCCACAAGATGCTCAAGGAACTCCTGTGAGCTCCTTCCCCTTAGCAAGGTTGCACACATTTTTTTCTAGGAGCTGAAACAGAAGTGTTAGCAAAGATGTAGGAATCAGATGGAGAGGTAGGGAGTGAGGAGCAGCACCAGGCAGAAATGGTGGGAGGAGATGCAAGTGAGGCAGAGCCAGGATGGCACAGAAGCATCAGCAGAGGCAACTCACTGCACAGAGAGCCAAGTGAGCTACAGGCAGCAGCTGCAGCAGTGAGACAGCCAGAAGAAACATGAACAACAGGTTGGATCAACTTAAATCAAACCTTGATCCCCAACGACAGTTAAAAATGTTAATAACTGAGTGAAAGCTTCTGGCAAGGAAAATCATCAGTCTTACAGTAAGCAGTACGAGGGAAAACTTTCAGGTTTTATACTTCACAAACTGTTTATATGGCATTTTTTTGAGTTTTCCTTTGGAGTTTCTACTTTGTTGGAGTCTCATTCATTCAATAAAGATATTGTTTGCAAACAATTTCAATTATGTTTATAAGTGGAACATATTAATCATCTGAGCACCAGAATGCTCACTGTACTTCTCAGGTTTCTTGAAACAGGACTGACTTGATTTTTTTTAATAATCTTTTAAAATTATTTTTTAGCCATTTGATATATGTTGTAATGGCTTCATAGCCTTTTTATCATCCACAATTTAAATTTAAAAGGATTGTCTTTTCTCTCTATATGACAAGATCTTCTGTATGATGATCTCCCTTCAAAATAAGATCAGCGACTCAGTCCTGGTTCTATTCTACATTCTTCCTCACTTCTGGAATGAATTTGAACTCATTTGAAATCTGTCAGTAAAATTATTTAAGGTACATTTAGCTGCATTTCATATGACTGAGGTTTAACTGAGGTAATTTAAAATTCATTATTTAGCAGCCCTCTGAAGTTGTGTAAATAGTCCATTGTAATGTATGACTGATTGATTTATTCATATATATGCCTCCTTCAAGGAGGAATTTGGGTCAGTATACATCATGCAAAAGCTATTAGGTTGAATGTCATTGCTTTCTTAGGGTGTAGTTTGACAAAATGGGTTCCAGTGAGATGATGGGTTGAGTAGTGTATCGTTTTCAGGAGGCAGGGAACATTAGCATCTGTGGAGTCTTTGAAAGTAACATTGGAATGAGTGTAATAAAACCTGAAAATAGCAGCTATGCAGTGCTGGCACATTACAAAATCTCCTACCATTTTAAATGTCTGTGTTGCAGTCCTCTGAAGAGAAAAAGTGCACCAACACATGACTAGAATTTACTCTTTTATGGCCTTGACAGTGACCTGCATGCTAATCCCGGAAGGAAAGTGTTAAACAATTACTGTGTGTGTAGCAGTGCTTAGCAGTGAACATTTACATCCAGTACAATTAACACACACACACCCCAACACCCCTTGTACAACACACCCCTTGTGTGTTTTTTTATCCTAGCCCTTTTGATTTTAACTCGTCTGATACAAATGGATAAAGCCAAATACATTTACAAAAAATGTAATTTGCTTTGAAGGACATATGGTTCTGCTCTAAGGAGTACTGACAAGAACTGGTTTTTGTAATGTAGTCTATCCATCACTTCTAGGTAGGAAAATGCAGAAAATAGCCAATACCCAGAAAAAGTCTATAGATATTTTTTCTCTGTATCTGTAAGTATGTAAAGCAGGTAGATAGAAAGCTTATGAGGGCTGATTTATATTTTTAATCTAGAGTTCACAGTAGCATATGGTCACATGATTTAAAGCTACACAAGCTTGCAGCAGTGACAGTTTTCAGGACCTTTAAACAACTTTTGAGAACCTTGCTTGGTCCTCAGAAGCTCCTGGAAGCCTAGAGATCACCTCATTTGTACAATCACATTTAATAGAAAACATATACTGCCTGATAAGTGGTATAATCTTTGAAACAGACAAAAACAATGTGAGAAAATTTTAAGAAATGAAAAGGGATGGCAGAGAGATACAATTTTAATGGAAAGTTTGTGATTTCATTGAAGGTCTAATATGCTCTGAGATACTGTGACTCAAGCTGGGATAATCACCTCCCTCCCCAAAAAAGGAGTGAACAGATGCTGTTAATAAGTTGGAGTGTTTATTCCATTGAGTTCACTTCATAGCAAGAAATCACCAAGTACATGTTTGGTAATCCTCATTTTTACAGTCAAATTTCTTTTTATGGACAAAAAGTAAATGCTCTTCTATGCAACGAGACCATTCATACTGTGAATTAAATTTAATCAGAAAAAACATGTTCAGATCTATTTGTTGCAGAAAAAGAAAGAAGGAAGGAAAAAGAAGAAAGAATAAGGGAAGAAGATGAAAAGAAGGAAGAAGGAAAAAGAAAGGTGGAAGGTGAAAAATCTGACTAAATACCAGTTAAATTTATTGCATAAGATCTTGCTGGCACATACTCATTGTGTCTGCTGTTCATAGGATCAAAAGATCATTAGCATAGGAAAAGATGATTAACCCAGCACTGCCATATTCACCAGTAAACCATATCTCCAAGTGCCATGTCCAGACATTTTTGAACACTTCAAAGGATGATGATTCCACCACTCCTCTGAGCAGCTTGTGAGGAGAAACGAGGAGCAGAAACAACATGTCATGTGATGTAATAAACTGACTACAACCCCCATTCCCCATGCTCTTGTTCTAGGGGGAGGAGGTAGAGAAACTGGCAGTGAAACTCAGACAAGGAAGAAGGGAGAGGTAGGGGTAAGAAGTTTTAAGATTTGGTTCTGTTTCTTATGACTCTCCTCTGATTTTGATTTGTAATAAATTAAAATTTTTTTTCTGCAAGTTGAGTCTGTTTTGCCTGTGATGGTAATTGATGAGCCATCTGTCTCTCTCACTGTCCTGATCTTGTCCCATGATTTCTTCATTCCACCTTCTCTCCCCTGTCCAGGCAAGTAGGGGAGCAACAGGGTGGTTTTGTTGGGCACCTGGCATCCAGCCAGGTGCACCCCACTGCAACCTAAAACTGGCTTGGCCAGGTTTACTAGTCTCTATTTCTTTATCTAAAAACCTATAGCCTGGAGTTTCCAGCACCATCCTGTGCTTCCTGTCTGATCATACCATGGTTTGTTCTCCTATACACTGTGTCCTATGTCCCTGCTCTCAGGGCAAGTTGGTGTTCTTCCACAGTGTTTCCTTCATACTTAAATATTTACTTGTTGCAGGCATGCACAGAGTAACTACTTGCTACTGGTCTTTATAAAAAAGGTATGTTAAAAAGTAAAACTCTGTAGGCAGAGGTGACCCTCTGAGCTTTGCAAAAATTACTGTTACAGCTAAAGAAAGTAAAAGAGAGTGGCCAAAATGAGTTCAAACAGAACAAGTTGAGTAGTCTTCAGTTCTTGGTCCTTGGCCAGTTAATTCAAAGCTTCTGGACACTGACCAGCAAGGGGAATGCTGTAGACAAAGAACTAGAGTGCTCCATTATCTTCTTACTACCTTGAAAATTCTGTCTTCTTTATTCCACCCCTAAAAGGATGTTGAACCTAAAGGGATTAAAACCCTAATTCTTCCCATTTTATTCAATAATAATTCATTTCTTTGTGCTATCTTCACATTTGCCTGGCCTGCCAGAAAAAGAAAGAAATCACTTATTTTCCTATTGTCAGATATAACAGGAACAGTATCTGGTAATATTCATCTCATCTTGGAGAGCTTTCTTTTAAAACTCTTGAGATTTAAAACCTGTAGTGAACCCCTTATTGAGGTCTGCAAGTGGCTAGTATCACAAGCAGAAATCAAGCATTATTTTGAGCAGGGATGAATTTTATTCTGCTGAAAAGATTAAACTGGAAATTACAGCAAGACCATTTTAAAAGCCACTGTCTTCAGCTGGTGGGAAAAGCTGCATTAGAGTTATCTTTGGTACATTGCCCACATGTACATTTGGTACGTTGCCCACAGTTGATTGCTTGTGTTGTAGAGGTGTTATCCCCAAACTCTCATCTTGCCTTTACTGTTATGGTATCTGTTGTAACTAAGAAAATGTCTAAATACTCCCAAGACTGAGGTCCACGTTATGACTTAGGAGAACGTCAGGTACGAGCGTACTGCCTGTGGTGCTGCAGGGCATCCTGGGCTGCAATGCTTTTCTCAGCACTACTGCCAAGAATAGCATTTGAACCTTGATTGCAGCCTTGCTTTTCTGAAGTGTTGCTTGGCAACAAAATATGTATGCAGTGATTACTTTTTCCAACTTAAGCACGTTTTGTGGCTGAATTTACCCAAACTTCTCTGACTTGAACATTTTCTGCTTGGTTAAAAAGACAGCAAAAGCTTAGTCACAATGAGCTATTTTAAAAGGTACTGAGATTTTACATGACTAATAAAGTACTACATTTGATGCATTTCTGCCATGCATTTGTATTTGCATAACTAAAAGGGAAGATTTATATATAGAGAGGGTTTTTTTATTCCTTTCTTCTAAAGTTTTTTGCATATAGGCTGCCTGTGTTAGATGCTTTTGGCAGAAGGCAGAAAGCTGTAAGTTGCATATTTGAAAAGAGGCATAAGGCTGAATATTAAATGAATACAGTTATAGGCAAGCAAAAAAAAAAAAAAGTAGAAAAATTAAATACTCTCTTTCTACCTTTAGATTGGGCACACATGAATCTTTAGTTCTTACAATGAATCTTCGTTTCATTCTTAACCTTACCCACTCCTGTTAATGTATGCTTTTGTGGGTGTTTGACTTATATATTCAGAATGAAAAGCAATGTTCAACAGGTTCCAGTGCTATTAAGCTTCATCTTCTAATCCAGTTTTTTACATCTTCAGTTTCTGTGGCAATAACTTTCACCCCACTGCTGGGTTATGCCAGTAACAA
This sequence comes from Phylloscopus trochilus trochilus, assembly GCA_016584745.2. Classification (NCBI taxonomy): domain Eukaryota; kingdom Metazoa; phylum Chordata; class Aves; order Passeriformes; family Phylloscopidae; genus Phylloscopus; species Phylloscopus trochilus. The sequence goes on along the minus strand of WQNJ02000016.1, from coordinate 20,142,574 downwards.
TATATAAGTGCCAGTTTATCTAAATTCTTCTACTGTTTATATCAGTGTGGAATTTGAAGCTTTTCTTTTTACATCAAAGAAAAAAAAGGAAAGAAATCAAGGTAGTTGTAATTCAAAGGAAAAAAATAAATACTGAGATCAATAGTAAGAAAAAGCCTTGAAAAAAGTAACCGTAGTAGGGAAAGGTGTGGGAATGAGGGCTGGAATCAAGCTGGATTTGCCCTAACATGGAGGATATGATGGGAGATGTACCAGGTCAAATATGCCTGATTCCGAAACATGAGGTGTAGCTATACAGAGAAAGCTTATACAGGTAGCATAATGAAATTTCTTTCTTCCCTTTTCTACATGGTTCTTTACTTTCCAGCATGATTTTCAGGATCACTGTCTTAGTTGTTCCACCTTCTTACCCCCAAGTGGAGAGTCACCCCAAACATCTAAGCCACTTTTCTCGGGAGCAGTACATCCAGATGGGTAAACAACTTAGGATCAAAGAATGATTTAGATTGGAAAAGACCTTTAAAATCATCAAGTCCAATCATAAACCTAACACTACCAAGTTCACCAGTAGACCATATTGCTAAGTCCCTTGTCTACATATCTTTTATTTACCTCCAGGGTTGGTGGCACAACCACTTCCCTGGGCACCATTCTCCAGTGCTTGACAACCCTTTTAGTGAAGAATTTTTTCCTCATATCTAGTCTAAATTTCTCCTGGCACAACCTGGGGTCATTTTTTATCATCTTAACTTGATAGGCCTTTGAGTAAAAGGACAAAACAATGCAACAGTATCACACACTGAGGTGACAAAGAACACAATAAAGTGGGGAACTGATACTAGAAATAGCACTTGGGAAAAATAGATGTTTAATGACAACAGCCTGTGAAGGACACAGCCTCAGCTTTCAGCATGTGAGGAATAAATGTCACATTTGACTGAATCTTTCCCATCTCATGCAGGCTTTCCCTCTGCTTTTATCACGCGTGAGCAGAGTTTGGCACAGTAAAAATGGCATCCTCCTCCTGTCAAGTGTATTTGCTCCTACAGTGCCTGTGAATAGGCACTGTCCAGGATGATTCAGAGAGTGGAGCCTCCTCCAGATAGGCATCGATTGTGCTGCTTTGAATCAGACACGATATGAGTTTTACTTATTGCTGTAAATTGACTTTGTTTGCATATCTATGTGTCAGTTTTGCCTACATACTAAAATGTTATCTGCCTCCAGTTCCTTCAGAAAGGGAAAGTGCATGTCTCAATACATAAGGACTATTCATCTAGGAGCACCCAGGTCAGGGTCTGTTTTGAAGACATCTTTCTCTATTGTAACTGTTGTAAATCTATATCCTTCAAAAAAGTATTTATTTTATAACTGTTGATAGGATCAGAGTGCCACAGCTGCTTAACACACATTAGTGAAAAAAGGTTTGAAAAGGGTTTGTAGAGACTGATTATATGTTTTAAGTTTGGGAAGATGGTGGTAGGAGGGAGAGGACACAGGAAGAAATAGCCTTTCTGATGTGGTGAATCCCAAGTGGAACACTTCTGGTTTCATTTTATTGTTCCTTTTACCTCCATCTCAAAACCCTCCAAGCAGTTCAGTTACAATCTGACCCAGGATCTCCACTAGCATGGAAGGGGAAGTCTCTGAGATGAAATGTCTTTTTTTCCCCCTGACTATTTATTCTAATATTTTTTCTAAGCATTTATGTTATATTATGTTGTATGTTGCTGTATGTTTTGTTTTTGTGCACGTCTGCCAGTCAGTCTATCTGGGTGTTCAGTGCTGCCATTAATGACCCAGCAGTCAGTCTGAAGCTCTCTTGTGTTGTTACACATAAAAATCAGAGTGGGAATGCTTCTCAAGCTGCATGAATTATAGCTTTGTGAAAGTGTGAAGAGGAGATGAAATGTCAAGGGTAACCTCTTGCCACATTTCTGTAATTGCTTTATCATAATTTATGATTTATAGCAGATGTCTGTGAAGTGATTATTGGAAATAAACACTATGTATGTACATTTGTGAGAGAAATAAGGAAAAATATTACTCTTTAGTAATACAGTGCTTTTTATAGGTACTTGATGTACTGAAGTGCTTGACATGTCTGGTGACACCTTCCCTAACCTGCATTTTCTTAGAAGAAACTGTAGAAATTATTATGAAGTGGGTGTTAGGAGCACCACAAAACAAAATCAGATCAATCTTTAGAATACTTAAGATACCTTTGGAGGGAGCATGAAGGAGAATTGTTTATCAGAAAACAGCACCAGGTATATAGCACCATTTGTTAAAGATAAAGGTATATATGTGAATATTATTTCCTTAAAGGTCTGAGAGGGCTAAAGGAGCTGCTAATGCATAAATTCAAGCTAAGAAAAATGATAAATTTTTACTTTGAATTGGAAAAAGAAATACCTTTTAGCAGATTTCATGAAAAAAATTGAAGAAAGGAACTTCCACAGTTTCACGGTGGAGTAGAGATCACAGACTTTATTTTTTTTTGTCCTTTAATCACTTTGATTCCTGACAGGAGATATGACTTATCCTGATGTCATGGTATTTATGTTGTTATAAAACACCAGTATGATTTCCTAAAAAATCTCTGCAATACATCAAGACCTTGCTCCTATTTCCCACAACTGTTTTACCTCTCCCTTAAGCTCTGTTTTCTGTGTATTCACTTCTTCATCTCACCCAGTGCTTTCCTGCCTCTCAGTATTATTCGCACCCACCCTCAAAGATCAATTTTCACCAAGCCATGATTAGGCTGGTTTCTGGCTACAGTTTAAGGCTCAATCAACCCACTGTAATTCAGTCTCCCTTGTCTCCATCCACTATTCCTGCTTACCATTATTGTTGCCTCTGTGAATATATTCCTTGCCCTGTTTTTTCTTATCTCCTTTACAGATAGTGTATCTGTACACAACATCAGTTCTCAACTTCATTATTCTACATTACCTCTTAGAGGGGTAGGATGCTCCAAGCATGGAACTAGGGGGCTCAAGAGCATCACAAGGCTACAGTTATTCACTTGTTCAGTGCTAAAAATAACACATTACCCACAGTTTTCCAAGGTTTGCACTTGGGCTGGATAAAATGACTTTTCATAGGGGCAGTAGAAGGTGTACCTTCTTCAAGCATGAATCATTCTAATACAGCACGGACTTGCTTCAAAGCACACAGGAGCTAAAGGAGCTCAGTTCTCTCAAGCAGAAAAAATATTACATTTTATCTTTCTTTGTTTTTGGAATTCTGAAAAAACATTTTGTGTGACATTTAGAAAACAATGCTTATCATGATAGATCCCTTGGATGAGAAAATTATGGTCCAGACTTTAAATGTTTCAGTGAGTTCTAAACTCAGAGTTAGCCTTTACTGGGAATTCTCAATGTTGGCAGCCCAGTTCACAATCCAAACATCCTTTATCAGTCCTTTAAAAATTAAAGCAGACATTGAATATCCCTGCATAGGATTTTAGTGACTAGGTTTTTTAGCCAGGGGAGAGAGTGGAGTCCTGTAGGGTTGGATTCTGAGAGCAGGAGAATGACTCTGTGTCAGATAGAACTAGTTCCAACACCAAATCAGACCCACTGGTGCCCAAAACTCAGCCTATCAACAACATTGGAAACATCTATGTGACAACGTGTTCAATAAAGGGTAAGAAATTGTGTGCAGCAGCTGTGAGAGGAGTGAGATAATGGGAGAAACAACTCTTCAGATGCCAAGGTCAGTGAGAAGGGAGTGGGAGAAAGTGTCTTAGGTAATGGAGCAGAGACTCCCCTGCAGCTCATGGAGAAGATCATGTTGGAACAGATATCCACCTGTGGCCCATGGAGAAGACCATGGTGAGGCAGACTGTCCCCCTGAATCCCTGGAGGAGCATGTTGGAGCAGATAACCATCTGCAGCCCATGGATATCTACACGCTGGAATAGGTAGAGTTGCTCTGAAGGAAACTAAAGCCTGTGGTCACTGACCACTTCATAACTCAAGGCATCAAGTTTGACCACGTGCATCTACACAAGATTATATTTGATGCTAATGAAGATATTAATGTGGAAGAAGTGATCTACAAATGGATTGAAAAACATCTGGAGCAGTTTATGAAAGCAGGGGATGAAGTGTGTGCTAAACTGACTGGTGAATCACAAGAAGAATTTTACAAATTTGTAAAATGATGTTAATAATGTGAAGCAGCTCACTAAGTCATCCTAGCAATTTTTGTGTTTTGGCGTAATAGAATATTATCGGAAGCTTGCTTTTAAAATCACTACTCTTCATTTTAAGGACCTTTATTTCCTACTGAGGGTGTGATTAAGCTTGTACTGATGTCAGCAGAAGGACTTGGTTTAAAACAAGCATGTAACTCACATTATCATTATGGTATAGTAATTACATGCATCATCAAAAGCAAAATGTGCCCCTAGGTGCATTCTACTGTAAACTCTACAGTGTACTGTACACACATTTTGTAGCTAATTTTAAAACCTGGAGATAATATTTTTTATAGGAAAAATGCAGGTTTGGGAATGCATTATATATCAGGAATTATTACTACCTGATATAAGTGTGAATTTTATTGTACTACAAAAACCTGTGAGTGTCCCTCTGTACCTTTACACCACAGTGTATAGTTGCCACTAAAAGGCCAGAGTGAGCCCAGTTATTCCAGCTGAATGCCAGGTTTGTGGAATCTGTAGACAGTAGCCTGTGTGTACCTAAGATTCTGGATGACTTTTGTCTCCGTGAATCTGCTTATCTGTATTATACTGGCACAGTCAAGTTTCTCTTAACAAGACACACTAAATCTCCACTAAATGTTGAGTTAATGTTTGACTATTTTAGTTTTTTACTGATATATCACCGATGTTTCGGGTTTTTTCATAGTAATGGAAGAAGTTACTGTTTTCTGACCTCTTGAATATTCTTCTCACGTAGTACATAAACACTTTACTGTATCTGTTTCAGAGATGGCATCACCTAAGAATTTTAGATTACTTCCTGGTTTATGTGATACTTTCTGTCTTGTAGCTTTTCCTTTTGTAATGGTCTTCCAATAGAAAAAAGAAATTGCATTTGGGTCTCTGGCTTACATGGCTTCTCCCCCAAAAATAAATGAATTAGAGAGTAAAAATATATAATTATAATACAGAATCACATATGTCAGTTGTGTTCCTGCTCAAGTTTCCCTCCAGATAAGCAAAATCCAGTTTAGCTGACTGACACCCTGCCCACAAGCAATGTGTAACAAGACTGAAAGGAAACTGTAAGTTAGTCTTATGTCAAAATATTCAAAATAATAAGATTTTTCACATATTTTCAGTCCTTTTGCTGATATTTCTAAGAGCCATTCCAGGTCAAGTCCCTCTCCATCTGACTGACAAAGATCAAGCAAATAAACTTAAATACGTAACAGGAAAAATATGTAGGAAAGCTGTGTCTCAGCAAAAGGAGTTTCATTTGAAGAAGGGAAGAACTTATTTTTTATCTTCAGGTATTAGTAGGAATCTCCACATCATTAGTAATTAGGCACTATGGTTTTCCTCTAAATTACTTCCCAATGACCAGTCAACCCAGTAACTGTCTATTTCACACCACAGATTGCTGAGACACCCAGTTCCTTAACCAGACAGAAGGTTTCTTGAACTTGTGCTCCTCTCTTTATCCCCTACACCTGGCTGGATCCTGTGAAGTGCAGCTAATTTTATACAGCATATGCCAAAAGCAGATAGGAAGCAAGAAGCAAATCTACTATTGAGTAGTACATGCTCAAGTGGGGGAAATGACCAGTGGAAACTCCCATCTGAGCGGGCTACATGATTGATTTTAATTGTTGAATTCCCTGCTAGCTCTCTATAAAACACTTTTCTGGCAGCTGTTGGTTACTAAACATAGATAAGTAAATAAATAGCAGATCTTCCATCTGAACCCCAGCTTCCCACTTAAACTGGGCCCAACAGACAGCTGTATTCAACACTGGCATATGTTGAATGCATGTAGCCAAATAAAGCTGAGTTTTATGTGATGGAAGCAATGACTGTTACAGTAAATCTATAAAATCTTAATAGTTTCAAAAAGAAAAGAAGAAAAACCAGAGAGTATTAAAAGTTCCATTTGTACTTGGAATCATTTTATTAAGGTAGAACCCAGAATGAAACATTCATTCAAAATAATGGGCTGGATTGAACTATTATGTTAATAGCTTAAAGTTGCTCCAGCTAAAATCAGGATAAATTAAGCTGAATGTGCCCTGGTAAATGCTCTGGAACCTAAACTTAAGTAAGTGTTTGGTGTGAATACAAATTTTGCCCTCCACAAACAAAAACAAGCTCAACTTTCAATATATCATTTGTCTATTCAATGCCACGTTATGTAAGTACTATTAGTCATAATGTTGTATATTGTCTGTTTTGTAGGCAATTGCTTAGAGGGTCCTCAATAAAATGAATTTGGAAAAAAATCAGAAAGCAGAAATACAGCGGGTTGCACTCTCCACTTCTTAAACCAGACAATAGAGCACAGAGGTAATTACAAAAATTTTGTTAGTTACAATGCATAATATTTCAGCAAAGTATCTTCTTAATCTATTTTGTAAAATCAAATACAATGTGGTAAAACATTGAAAATAACACTAATAAATTTTGAAATATATAAATCAAAGCCAAGAGAACTCATAGGCTTGCTTTTGTCAGTTAATTTTAATTTCTACAAATGTTCTCACAAATATATAGGATTTAATCTATGGCTCTGAGAATCCCACACAGGAACTTGTGCTTTTAAGGAGCTATTTATAAGGTAAGAAATACCTGAAAATTTTTCTAAACTCAGAAATCTTCTTTTAAAAGATATATTTGTGTATTCTCCTTGCTAGAATTTTCTGCCTTCAAAATTTCCTTCATTAGTTACTGTTAGAAAGTGAGAGAAAGAAAGTGGTACATTTTGAGTGACTAATATTGCAATCACACATCTGCAAAAACTGAAGCTATGTAGAACCTATTGAACAAGTAACTAACTGAAACATCTGGAAATTAATTTAATTTAAATAAATGAAGCCACATTTTAATAAACTAATCTATGAGTGGAATATTTTCATTTAACCTGTAGCCATTAAAATTAGGTATCTAGTCTAGATCAGTTGTCAAAGTCCTCTTCTATTCCACAAAGAGACCTCTCCAGAGACAGGGAGGATAAATCTGTCATTGGAAAAAGTGATCTCCCTTTGCTTACAATGTAGAAGAAGCCTGAACTTAGTCTTGACATCCAACCTTTAGATTATAAAAACTAGATTATCAGAGACCCATTAAATGTTTTCATAGGGGGTTACTCATAGACTGGGGTAAGAGTCACCCTTGGAGGGCAGTTACAGTTCTCCTTCCTTTCATCTTTGATGGACAATTGTCCAGATGGATGAATCTCTTGTGCTGCAAGATAAGAATTGCTGATTAGCACTAATACAATTCATAGAGACCACAGTTCTTTCATAAGTAAATTTGGTAAGAACTTTACATAACAATTCATTAATGGTGCTAAAACAGCAGGCCTGAGAGCTCATCATGTAAAATCCCGTGTGTATAAAAAAGAAATGAGGGAAATGACCATTTGTTGTGAAATCTACCAAAACATCTTTCAGCAAAATAAACATGAAAAAATTACAAGGCCTGTTATAAAAGTAATAAAAACAAAGCACAGAAAATAAAAAACAGAACTTTGTTCCCCGTTTTTATTCTCTTACGTGGAAAAACGTTTGAGACACAATGAAAGAGTTTGTCATTAAAACAAATATGTGAGTAAAAATAATAATAAAATAATTCCTTAAAGAGATAAAGTGAATCTAGTTTACACTGAATCAAGTGTATTGAGAATTATATTAACAAATTTATTAAAATTAACAAAATTAACAAGTTAATTTTTCATGGATGTTGTACCAATCATTTATATGCTTAAAGAGACAGAGACTGAAGCTGAGTTTCTGAGCTATTGCAGGTGCTGCTAAATAATTTTTGAAATTGGACTTTTCATTAATTTAATGAAACCAAAGGATGAAAAGGATAGTTTCCTGAAATGAGCAACAGATATAATGTGGCAGAAAGGAAAGCTTCAAAAAGTAAAAAATCAGCTTGAATTTTTGATTCCTGCAGAAGTATCCTGTTTGTGTCCTGTTTAAGTTTAGAAAATAATTACTGAAAAGGTTGCTTTAAAAAGTTTGCAAATCAAATGCATTTCAGTTTGTACACTATTATGTTTTTGTTATAAGTATTACATTAAAAGACAAAATCTTAAAGCATACATTTAGTTCAGCATACATATAATTCAGCATACATACAGAACCATTAGGTTAGGGTTAAGGAGAATTTGATTTGCCTTTGATTTTGAAATGGAAAATGTGTGACTTGATCAGATCTTCTCATACTAGTTCTTATTAATTACTGAAATGTTGACTTTTCAGAGGTTTCATCTCTGAAAGAACTTTCATGCCTCTTTACATGCAGCCTCGTGTGGGGATGTGCTTCGTAAACATCTGCCAGCTAATCTGTTATGGAGATCCAAAATGCTTCTTGTTTATTTTATGGCTAAAAAAGAATCTTTAGAGTAATTAAACTGTAATTAAGCACTAAAACCGTTGTATACTGGTCTTTCTTGCAGTTGTTTCTGCTATTTTTGTATGTGCTTTGTGTGTTTGGGTCCAGGTGTCTGTTTTCCCCCAGGTAAGTTTTTTGGGAAGAGGGTTCACTTTATTTTTCTTTTTACAGAATCTGAGACAGTAGGTGTTAGTAGATGCTATCCATCTACTTGATTGATTGATTGATTGATTCTAGGCAGCATGGTATTCTAGGTAATAGCAATGGGTGAGAAAATAATTAGTCAGTTTCTTCAGAGTTTGGAGCTAGTTTCTTCTATTATTGCTATGTTAATATTACAGTATTTCACATTAGATGTCTCACAAAATGTGTAGTTATACTAGCGCAAACCAAAGGTTTACAGAGCTCAACTGTCTTCAGTCATGAGCAGAAGTAGATGCCTAGGAAAAGCAGAGAATAATAAAAGATCTGTAAACTACAGTTGTTCTGAGTATTCTTCCAGAGGCTCCTGTTAGAGGGTCAGAAACCCCTGAATGAAGTGTTGTTTCTCTGTATTAAGAATCCTCCAAAGACCTCTGTGCAATGAACGTGACAATTGTCTGGTTGAAAGCACGCACACTTTTGGTGTTATAAACTCTTTGGCAATATGTTCCACAATTTAGCTGAGTGAAATCATTAAAAGTAGCATGGTATCTCTCCTACCTGAATTAAAATTAGATGTTTTTCATTGTAATACACAGTTGTCAATGTGTTGGACAAGGTGCTTATTCACATACTTGCAGCTTGGCACATATTTCTGTTCCCTTTGATATGCCATCATTTAAACAACGTATCACATCAAGATTCTGTCCTTGGCACTTGCATTGCTGCTTTCAAAGCAAAATAAAAAATACAACTGACAGCATTCTGCAGCTATAATGGCTTAGTTGTAAACTGCCTTCTGTTATCTAAAATATGAAAGAGGCAATAGAAAAAGTTTGCTCCATCCCCACAACAATTCCTAATGGGATCTCACAAGATCTGTTATTCTGATTGAGGTGCTATGATACATTATAAGGACAGCTAAAAACAATCTCTATCGACTTTCACTGAAATTTTTCCATCACTTTTTCATATCCTAATGACAACATAAAAACAATATTAAAATATTTACTCTTTTCTGAAATGGCTGTTTTGGCATCATAAAACACAACAGTTTTGGACACAGAAACATCACAGAAAATCCACAAAAATATATAACTAGCCACTGAACACAATACTAACATTTCATATTCAAATTGTCTTCAAGATTCCATGTATTTCTTTTTAAGGAAAATGTCATGGGAATAAGGAATGGGTCCTTCCCATATTCAACTTCCCCCTGTTTTCGTGAAAGGTACAATTTGTTCCTCTCTTTTAAACCTGGCCAAGTATTCAGACTACAGGTATCAAACAAACCATTTACAGAGGCTCACAAATGATGTTCACTTTGCCAGAGCTGTTGACTTCAGAATTGCTTGGCAGTCAAGGTGGTCCTTGTTCAGTCTTCAATGAGCGTGTGTCAGCTTCTGCCAAATTACTAATCATAGTAATCATAGTGATCATAGCTGATCCCAAAGGCACCAGTCCTAGTGAAGGCCTTTATCTGGAAGGCTTTGTGGCCCTTGGAAGACAGAAATGGACTTTCTCAAGTTGAGGAAATGCAGCAGCAGAGTTGGATGACTCCTGCTTTCTCTGTGTAGACATGGAAGGCATGAGTAGGCCCTCGGTCTGTAGGTGTCCAGATTATTATCTTCTCTTTGGTATTGCCAAGTCTATTTAAATAGCATGAAAAAATATGTGTCAGTGGGAGTTTTTCCTTCACTCCTCTCACTCATGAAGCAAGAATTCCTGATGTAACCAAGTGCTCTCCCACATGCACTGACAGCCACCTACTCATGGCAGATATTGAACTTAAAAGAAGAGAACAAGCACAACAAAAAATAGAAAGCAGTCCTCCAGAAAAATAGTGAAACATTGCATCTCTGAAAAGGGGGAGGATAAGCCCTAAACCTGAAATGCATTTGGATGTTCAATATTCTCTTGCATGTCTTTCTGTTAGGGATTAATATTATCCATGCACTGGGATAGCCCTTTAAAACACAGCAATTACATTTTAAGCATACACGTGTACCCAAGCTGATTACACCTTTTCTATCTCCATCCTACTTTCTTGCTGTCACCTTGCTCTCCATTTGGACTTACCACTGTGAGCAATTATTGACAAAGATGAGGTTCTTTGTTGCTACAACAGAAACTACTGGTCTTTGTAGCATTTTGAGGCCAAAAGACAAGTTATGCTCAGCCATAAAAGAAGATTTCCTGCAGCCATTTACTGTTTTTTGTGTAGGGCTGTGTAAGATTATCTGGTAGGCATATTTATCTAACACTTTGAACTAAATGAATTAAAATGTGAGATGAAGACCAAATAAATGAAAAAGAGAACAAATATGCAGAAAGTTGTCTTTCACTTATTAAATATTTCTTATGAATACTTTAAAAAGACTACTTTTTCCCCCTTTATTTATGTCTCAAGGTATTATTTGGAGTATGCAAATGCGATGTGTTCCACAAATCAAATCTGGCAACTCATAATCACCTCCTGCTGTATGTGATTTGATATTCATAGACAATCATTGCCACTGACAAAAGAGTGCGTGTGGGAGAAGTGTCTATCATTCTGCTACACAAATTAATCAATAAAAAAGTGTGCATGAGAGTGCTGTGAATAGAAGTAAGTATCAGTAGAATTTTCCTTGGAAGATAATTAATTTTTCATTTTTTACTCCATGTCTCCAGCTTGGCACTTTCTTCCATGGGTAACTTAAGCCTTCATTTTTTTAAATTTAATTGCCCCTCCCTTTTTCATAAATCAGAATATTTAAATATGGAAATACATACTAAATGCAGAGTATTTTATAATATCTTAATAATTTGCCAACTAAGTTTCTTATAATGGTTTCTCAAATTAAGTAAAAGATCTAGAGAGATTTACATATCTTTTCCCTGATAAGGTTTCTTTTCCATTTGAAGGCATCAGATTAGATAAATTTTACTTCATAAATTTTACTTCTTGAATGTTATCATGATGTTCTGATGTTACAGGATACTTTTATCTCTTCCAAAGAGTCAGCCCAAATGAGCAGTGCTTCCTCTTACCAGATTGAACTGTGCATTTCATGGATCTTAGGAAAGCTTTTGTTTCTCAAACAGGAAAATTATCAGTGAACTACTTTTCAGATTTACTAAGTGGTCCCAAGACACAACACATTAAAGAAATTTGTTTTCTTCTTTGTTACAAATTTAAAAGATCAACTTATCTCACGTTCCTTTAAATCTTCATATTCTGTAAAGCATTTCATGTGGTTTTAACACTCTTTGGGTGATCTGTGGGTACATATGTCATATATCCATAAACCAACACACTTTGGATGACATGCATAAGAATATTTTCCCAAATCTTTAAAAACTGTGGAGAAGGTAGACATTGATCTGGAGGTGAGGGAACAAGGGACAGGAAACATGGGAGAACTTCCATGACAGCAATACTTGAAATCAACTGTTTTCAAGCTGTGTGGAGAACCATGTCCTCTTTCACGGCAAAACCCATCTTGTTCTTTCTATTCAACACTCAGAACAGTGGCTAATATCCACTGTTTTGATTATAAGGCTAAAGTGATGTTCTCTCACACACTCCAAGATCATTCTGTAAGTGGAAGTGATCAGCTTACCTTCAGAGAGATTCTGTTTCCAATACAGGAGATATCTATTCACATTTTCTTTATTCAAAGGTGTTCTTCTGTGCGGAAAAGGCAAGCAGAGGGTTTGTGTTTATAAGCCTGTTGTGTCTTATAAGCCTGGCCATGGATCTTGCTATGAAGACCAATTCTATTAGCCAGCAGTTAGTATATCTTAGCCCATTACATCCTTAAACATCAACATCTTTCATTATTTTTTTCTGAAATAAAGCTAGACTAAAGCTAGGCTAAAGCTAAATCTGTTCCCTATAGCATCTGTCTTCTGCCAGTACTGGAGCTTTGCTTCTTTCAAAAAGTAATGGATAAAGGATAGTTTCCCTGCATAATTAGTTTAGAAAAAAAGTTGTATAGAAATTAAAATACTTGTGAAAATTTGGCTTTCAACCTGTCTGCTGCTGTATTATGCTCTGATTTTAGTCTGAAAACAAAAATATCTTAACTTTCCATTTTCTGATGATGATATCCTATATGGACAGTCATGTCCATGTTTTTAATGAGGCTAAGGTACTGTTTTGCAAAAAATTGTAATTTCTTGCTTCTGAGCTTTTCTGGGGTAGGTGGCTTTTAATCATATGACTTTAAACATCTGTTATCCATTCATAAATAATTATCTGTTGCTCTTTTTTATGCCAAATTCACAAGGTCTCTTGTTAACAAGACATTACCATTTTTTCTTTCTTAATCTTTCTAACTAGAAGCCTGCTGGCTGCAATACATAAACAAGAACATTATGAAAAGGGAACTTTAACATTACCACTGCATTGCTTTACAACTTTGACTGAACTTCAAACCATTTTTATAACCATGTTGTTTCTTAATGTTTTAATTCTAGTGCTGGAAGGGCTTTGCACTATTCCACCTTAGGATACAGCAATTTTTGATTTTTGTGGTGTGGGAGTTTTGGGGGACGGTTTATTGTGCTTTTTTGATGGTAGTTAGGTTTTTTGCCATAATACTTGCTCATCTTTACAAGATACTCATGATTGTAAAGTCAAAAAAAACTGAAAATTATAAGACTAACAAAATGTACTACTAGTTCAGATTTTTTTTTTTTTAAAGAAGCAGGCTTGGACCAATTTAGTTTATTTGTAGATATAAACATACTAGGAAATGCAATTCTCCTTGCTCTGATGAGCCACTTCAGACAAATTGTTCCTAGATCTGTGGCCTAGATTTTTGCCCACGGATTTTTTTTAAATTCCTCATATTACTTCCATTACCAGTCCTTACTTTACCCTTAGTACTTCAGAGGGAAAGAAATTTACAGTTAGCCATTTCTAAAAAGTTTTATGAAATACTTTTTTTTTTTGTAGTATTATTACTGTAATCACTACAACTGTGAGTATTTACATTTGGATTCAGGAAGAAGTCCAACTACAAGAGATCTTCTAATTGACAGCTCTTAGAAACACAGACTTTCTATTCTATTCTAATTAAATTGCTACATTGACCTTTCTGTTTATTAGAACAGCTTTTGTGAGCAAAGACTGGGATAAGCTGGAAAGAGCATACTAAAACTATCCTCACTTCCTCCTGGTCTAAAAATGGAGAAAGCAGTGTAGGTTGCACTGTTTTAACACTAGAAGAGAATTATAAATAGGTGTTACTGCAATAATCACCTAAAGCTACCAGCTACAAATCTACCTATCTACAAATTATTAAATATATTTGAAATACAATCCCTCATTAAAAAAAGGGGGAAATCATTTGGTATGAAGAAGACATCAAAGGCACAAAGTCACGATTTCACGTCTAGTTGCCACATACATTGTCTAAAAGTAGAGGTTCTCATACTATAAAAATTACTTCTGTTGACTCAGAGACATTTAACATATGCAGAAAATCCAGGCCATTCCTGTTAAATTCAACAAGGTCTGAATTTCACACATCACAGTGTAGCAGTGCTCGTTAGCACATAATAGAATCTAAATTTGGAATATGCAAATGTGCAAAGACACGAAGTGGCTTAATGAGGATGAAGATCCTTGCTGTCACTCTTTTTAGGTAAGTATTGAAACACTGAGAACATCAGTTTTCATTTGGTTTTGTAAGGATGACTTACAAAGTAGTTAATACTGCTCAGGCAAATATAATGGGTCCTGTTAGTTTGTGTTTGTAAAGCAATGACTCTTTCAAAAACAAATGTGGTAGACAATGCAATGTGCATGCTACACAGAAAACTAAAGAAAAGTAAAATGGTTTTGCTGTATAAGTAATAACATTGAAATGAGAATTTTTTAAAATTCTCTTTTAATGGAGCAGAAGTTTGATTCTGAGAAATACCAATTAGTTTGAGCTCTGCTAAATATGAAGTAACTCCAGTAGCATTCCAGTGCAAAGTAGAGCAAAGTTATTGAATTTTAATAAAGAAAAAGTTGACTGCTGAATATGGTTTTAACATGCTTTCAAAACAACTTTTCTTATATATTCTGGTTCTTACACCATATCCTTCATTCTTATTAATCATTCAATCTATCAAAATATTAGTCCTCTAGATATTTCTTATCAATCTAAATAACTAAAAGGTCACAAAAAAATTCATTTATTCAGGGATTCCTATACAGATATTACACTTTTTGTTGTGGGTATGAATAAATGACATGGAAATAACTAAATTCCATGCAAAATGTAAAGCACTGGAGTGAGTCTTGGCAAGGGAAAGAACAGTAGGATTTAAAAACAGCAGCACACAAGAATTCTTTTCTGCCTAGGTAAAACATGCATTGGCTGAGATAACATTTTTTAACAGTTTCCTCCTAGTGGTGCCATTGAGCGAGATTGGGATAAGAAGTGCTCCTTTTGAAATCAGTTATGTCAGATTTTTTTCCCTACTACAGATTTCTTCTGTCCTATATATAAACAAGTAATGTTTAAAAATGTGGATATCAGCAATCCTGTAAAATTGCTTTTCCTTTCAGTAAATTCAATACTTAATTCTTCTATGAGTTTACTACTGTGAAAAAAACAGCTCAAGTTGTTTTCAGTCTGTGACTTCTATGTATTTCCTTGATGTAATTATGTCTTTCAAACTATGCTTCTATATGCACCTGGAAAGAAAAAATAGTCAAAGCTATTGTTTTTGCCAAGGCCATGCAAGACTAGTTCTTCAGTAAATGCTTAATTTTTTTTTATAGTTTTAATTTCTGCAAACCCAAACTGACGCTCTCAGACCATACCTAAATAGGTATGGGCTGGCATGGCAAGAAAGAGGAAAGATCAGAGGCTTCAAGGCTGGTGCAGTCAGTTGCACACATGTAGTTTTTGTGCAGTGGTCTAGAACTGCTGAATGGCATTAGCATAGTGTTCACTGTAAATTGGGGTATCTGGCCCATTAGTGGGGCTGATTAGCTCAGGCTCAGCACTGTTCTGCTGCAGCTGGCTGCCTCAGAGCTCAGCCACAGTGGACACATACATGAAGTTTTGCCAGACACATACATCTACCCAGGCAACATGACCCAAACATTGCATTCCAGCACTAGGATTTCACATTTCTGTTCTTTGGAAGGAGATCTTCACACTGCTCTTCAGATAAGATTCTCCTGTAACTGTTGTTTGGCTAAGAGAAACAAAATGTCTTCTCCATCACTGGAATTCAAATGATGTTAGCTACTTAAAAACTGCATAACTAAATGATAGGCAGTGCAATTTGTGTTCAGCTGTAACAGGTTTTGTGACTCTTCAGCTGCACACACCCTGTCATTAAATTTCAGCATTCACATCTTAATCTTAATATTCCAGCATCTGAGCAAATTTGTTGGAAAGAAGAGAACCATCTTGAGTCAGTACTTAGCCTATGATCTGAGGAGTAGAAAATTGTACTGAAACTTCTCTCATGGAAAGGAAAGAGATTGTTTCTCCTGCACTAAGAAAACATGATTATTAAGAGACATGGGAAAATGTGCAATACAAGGAATTTACTTACTGTACTTGTTTAATTAAAATTATATATCTATTTGGCTAACTAAAGAGTGGTCTGAACTTTGAACTTCTAACTCATAGCTTTAGCTGATTATCAGTGTAAAAGGCAGTTCCATCAGAAAAAAGTGCCTTTTTTTTTTTTTTTTTTTTTTTTTTTTAAGAGCATATGGCATGTTCTAGGCACAATGAAACCAGCCCTTGGTGAAATTCAGTGGGAACATCTGTTCAAAGAACCTACTTGGAAATTAGCCCAGACATTTGGGCAACCCTCAGTTCGGTATCTAGCTGCTGTGGTGCCAAATACTGTAGGAGAAAAAAGGCAGGAGATAGAAGCAAAGCAAACCTGGATAACACATTTCACAAATTACTGGACTCCCAAGTCTACAAGTAATGACATTACTTTCTAGGGAAGATAAACACTTATAAATGCAGGAAACAGAATCAAGGATCTAAATTTAACAGAGTTGGTTTTCCATGTAGCTAGAATCTTTCTGAGTTAGTAAAAACTCAAGAAAACAAAAACATAAAATGTGATTATTTGATGTGAACTGTATGAGCTTAGATATACAGAACTGAAAATGTCACATTTTGTAGCAATTGCAAAATTATGTCAAAAGTTAGGCCAGTCCTTATTTGAGATTATAGGAAACAAGTAAAGCAGAAAATTTCCAGTGTCATACGCACAGAGAGGACGCATATGCAAATGTTATGATGAAAACAGATTTGAATATTCTATGAAAATAATTTGCAATGCAACTTAACAACTTTTGCTTTCAATATGAAATTTCTAAAGCATTCTTCATGAGTAAGGCAGAGAAGGTGGTGATGGAGGAGGATGTAAAATAAAACTGTCGATAGAGGATTGTTTAGTCATCAGGTTACTGTGCTACACTATTACTAAGGAGAAGAGAGTTATACATGCAGGATACTTTAATTAAAATTTGCGTTTTCATAGCAGGGAAGGATACTAATTTAGGTCAGGCTGGTATAAAGTGAATCATGACTAGGTTTTCACCAAGCCCCCAGTACATCTGCAGATTTTCTAAGGCATAATTTGCCTGAAAATCATGAGCTGGCATTTTTTTAACTTTGGTTAAAGTTGATTGGATTTGGTTAAAGTGAATTGTTGTTTCCTGCACATGAAAACTGTGGTATATGATGCTTTAAATAGTTCTCTCCTGTTTCCCAACAATAATTAATATAAAAATATTCAGCAAGAAAAAGGTAAACAGGATTCCTCCACGAATCTGCTTTATCCAAAACCCACTTCTTCATTTCCATTTACTGCACAGAAGTCCTTATCCACATCACCCTATTCACTCACTACCATTACTTTGAAGCCTCAGCCAAAAGACCCCATGGAAAAGCTAAACCCCTTTGAGCACCATCTTTTACCTCTGAGGGGCATGACTGCCCTGCTGTCAAGCCTGCAGACCTAGGGAAGGGCTTGTCACTGCTCAACTGTCTTGACATTTCATGATCTCGGAATCAGGAGGAATCCTGGTGGCAGGTGGGTGTCTGCATTTTGGTTATTTGACTTTAAGGTTTTGCACTATCCTCTCTCCTCACCCCTGTCCCCTGATCTATCTCTGGGAGGTTGACTACCCCTTGCATATTATGCTGCTTCTTAAGGCCCCTTCAGACTTTTCAGATCAGCTAACTTTTTCTTGGACATCATGTATGGGAAAAGGCCCAACAATAAAAAGCAAGGTTAAAACCACTCAGTAGATTTTAATTTATGCATGCTGCTATTTTGGGATCCAGATTTGATTAAAGTCAAAATACAAGTATTGTTCATTTTCTTTTCCTTTTCATGGGGCCAAAGAAGAACAAAATTATAATCCTTTAGGTGTACAAATAATATGCTTTGGTATTATAACAGCACTGACAACTCCCATTTGTGATGAAGCCTCCCTTTTAGCAAACCATACCAACACCCTGCAGAATATAAAGTTAAAATAAGCTCATACCAATGAAACAGACTGCTGAAACTGGTTTTAGTCAAGCAGTTGGAGAGGAAACAGCAGCAGTTCAAAGGTCTATGTTAGGTAAAACTCCATTCATTGCTACATAATAAATATTTTGGATCTCCTTAATCAGGATGATCATAAAAAATAAATATTATATTGTGGCCAGATGCTGAAAGACCTTACCCTACTGTATTTCAAGCCATCCAGACGTGATCTAGCTCAAATCCTGAAATCAAATAGACACAGCATCACATCACTGGGCCTGAGCCAGAAGAAGTGCCCTTCTTCAGGACACTTGGATCTGATGATGTCTTTTGAAGTAAACATGTCTAGACTAGTTCTTTGGTGCTATGTACAGAGATCACAGGAAACTGAGCTTAGAGCTGGTTCAAATGACCCTTGGAACACAATGACTAACAGTGCAAAGTTATCTTATTTTGCCTGCTGTTGCCCAGATCTTATGAAACACATTGAAACTTCTCATGGTTTCCATCTGAAAGCATTAAAAAACCCTCTTGAGTAGGCAAAACTCAGCCAAGAATGTCCCAAAAACTGAACAGGCCTCAAGAAACACGTTTGCAAACCCGCATAAACATCTGGATTGTAACAAAAGACAAATCTAGCAAACTTAGCCAAATGCCAGCTTTTGTTAAAGACATTTCTTGTAATTGTAAACAGAGTTGCTCATTTGATAGACAGCATCTGTTGCATTTTCATGAACTTTGAAAATAAGTTCCTCGCTTCCTGGTTGGTTTCACAACTTGATGGCAACCTCCCTTTGCTTTTTAACCTCATTGTCTTCCCCTATTTGTATACACAAGATCAGTCTGTTAAAAATTCAGAAAAACAATCTCCTGGGGCATCCAGCAGTAGTCCATTTTGACTTGTATTTGTTTCCCAATTAAGCCTGTAATCCTATGAA
Source organism: Phylloscopus trochilus trochilus (assembly GCA_016584745.2). Lineage (NCBI taxonomy): Eukaryota > Metazoa > Chordata > Aves > Passeriformes > Phylloscopidae > Phylloscopus > Phylloscopus trochilus. The sequence continues at coordinate 20,123,410 of WQNJ02000016.1, read as the reverse complement.
TGAATGATTCTAATATAATTAATCAGAGCTGCATGCATTCAATTCACTGCTGTGGACAAATGGTAACACAATTGTGTTAAAGATCTTTCACTGAGCAGCTAGGTCCGGCTACAGCTGCAGAACTTGTACAATGTTAAAAATGGTAGAGAACAAGATAGGGTTTTAGGGGGAAACTTTATAATATAAAACTGCAGATTGTCTGCTCACTATTAGGAGTATGCTGGGCTGGCACCCAAAACCCGAAAAATGTTTTCAATCACTGTCAGAACCATTGTGGAAAATTGTATGCAGCTGATAAAGGCCTTTTGATCTATTTCTTCCAAGCTCCCTATTAACTGTCTTTTGTCCTTCAGCATATATAATTGGAATGTATAAATCCAATGCATTTTAAACATTAGCCATTTTAGAAAGAAAGAAAAAATAGTTTTAAAATATTTCTCATACTCTTCTAAAACACAGTGGAAAAGCATAATAGAATGGAGTCAGAACTGTTTAGGCTGGAAAAGAAAATCATTAAGTCTAACCATTAACCTAGTACTGCCAAGTCCACCACTAAACCTTATCTATAAGAACCACATCTTCTGGTCCTATATCTCTGGGGACAGTGACTCAACCACTGCCCTGGACAGCCTGTTCTGAAGCTTGACAACCCTTACAGTGAAGAAAATTTATATATCCAATCTAAATCTAATACTCAATCTAAAACTCTTCTGGCACAATTTGAGGCCATTTCCCCTTGTCTTATCACTTGCCATTCTCTTGATTTGTTCCATGGGACCAGAACTGAATAAAGGATTTGAGGTGTAACCTCAGCAGTGCTGAGTACAGGGAGACAATCACTGCTCTGATCCTGCTGGCCACACTATTGCTGATCCAATCTAGGATGCTGGTGGCCTTCTTGGCCACCTGGGCACACTGCCAGCCTGTGCTAAGCCAGCTGTCACCAAAAGATACACTAGAGATCTTGACTGCTCTGTTCTGCTTCCTTGTGCTGTAACAGCACTTGTTTGCAATCTTCCAAATTGCCAGGTACATGAATGCAAGAGGAAAAGATTTTTTTTGTGCTGTACATATTAAATGGAGAAAGATGCTTCTCTTTAATAATCCAAAGCCTAATTAAATTGAAACTGTACAATAAGACTTCTAATAGTGCACATCATGTATCTCACCAATGCAAGCCCTTACCTATAATACATTCTGTGTGATGAAATGAAGCAGATCTGTTCCATGCACATGTAATTTGTTCACCAACATCTTTGAATCTCATTCTTCAAATCCAACCTCTGTCTTCACAAAAAAAAATAAAAAAATTCAAGAATTAACAAGTCCAGTTTCTGAAAGTAATGTGTCACTGAGGTGATGGCACCATCACAACTGAGTGAAACATCACTGAAACTTGAAAACTGATTTTACTGCTCTGGTTAAGGAAGGAGATATGCTAGAAAACAGATTGTCACTGTTTTGTTCTTATTTGGGTCATTGTGCATAATCCAGGATTATGTATTACGTGTATTATATATTATGTGTAGTATGTGGAGATTGTAATTATATTATATTGTGTGCATCGACATCAGAAGACAATTAAAATTATAAGAAACTCTTCTAAGGAGAGCAGAAAACACACCAGCAGATTGTACAGGTTGGAAATAGATTTGCTGTTTTACTTTTGCCCCGGTGTTTATCCCAGGATGATTCATTACCTGCTTTCATTTTTTTGAATACTACTTTTGCAGTGACATTACATTATCTGTTCCAGCTACCCTGTTTGAGTGACCTGAATTTGCACTTTATGCAAGAGAATTTCAAACTACTCTGGAAGAATAGGTAGAACTAGCTGAGATACTCAAAACTGCATAGTGATTGTGAAAACTTCATAGAATCATAGAGTACCAGGTTGGAAGGACACCTCGAGGATTGTCTGGCTCCATGTTTCTTGGCAAAAACACTGTCTAGAAAATTCAACTGATAGGCTTTAAAGAAGCTTAACTTTCCTAATGTGAGATTAGACTTTAGGAGACTATAGTTAAGTCAAATGACAAAGCAAGATGGAAAAATTTGAAATTTGTCCCAAAAATCACAAAAAGAACAACATTTTACTTACTTTCTTCTATTAAAGATAATTAAATTGTTAAAAATAGGTGTAAATAGGCAGCTGTTGGAGACATAGATCAGTGGTATCTGTAACATTTCTCAATTTTGAGCTCAAAAGGATGATCTCAAGGATGTCCAAGGGTCAGACTCAACAGCTACTCAGGACTTGGTACTTGCCTGAGAATCAAGACAAGCTGCTTGTTTACCATTTCTAACCATTACTAAAGATTTCTGTGCATTTGAATTATTGACAGCTCTCTGTTAGAAACTGATAGCAGGCACCTTTGGCAAGTAATGACTTTCAGTGACTGCCAAAATAGATAAAGGAAGCAAGAAATTGTGTCAGAATTTTCAAAATGGATCTTTTGAAAATAGAGACAAATTCCTTATTTGCCAAATATATTTAACACTCAGCAGTTCCCATAAAAAAAAAACAAAAACAAAACAAACTTTTTTACCATTGTGTCTGGAAATGTACTGATAACTGACACATCTGAATACCGTGATTAAGGTGTCTGAGCTGCTCTCAGTCTGGTAGCACATTTGATCTGACTAGCACATTTATATGTAGATATTTGCTTGCCATCCTGGAAAAGTCAGCCCATGGACATAGTCTAAGGAAGTAATTTAAATGGTTCCTAATGAATGAGTTCTCTGTAAACACTCGCATCCTGAATGAAGAATAAGAACATCCACAGGAATTCTACAGCTAATATATTTGATAGGTTACATTATTTGTTTATCTATGCTTCTAACTGACTGCATCCTATCAGAATGAAATTCTTGAAATTGATAGAAACATTTACATAAGACCTGTCATAAAATTTTTTGAGATTTGTTAAATTAACCTGTACAATCTTTAAAGACTGTATGAAAAAGGAATGAACTTACACAAACTTTGAAAACTGCATGCATTACATGTACCATCTTTCTCTTGTGGAAAAAGGTCTTATAACAAAAATAATAATCTGAACTCTCTTTCTCTGCTTAGAAACAGAAGGCAGTAAAAACTCTTCACGTATTTTATTATTCCTAACATTTATAAATAAGTTTATATCCAGAGCTAAAGGTGAATCCATATGATAAGTTAGCAGAGGACATTTGTGCTTCACGCAGTGTGCTATACCACCGCCTCAGTTTTATTGGACACACATTAATTCCTGCTTTTTTTTCAAGTGGCACTGCCAAGAGAAAACACCATTTATACCTGTCACACCACTTGTCTCTTCATCAGCTTACCCCTGCCTTCTTGCCATGCATTGCTTTGCTGATATAGTGGTGGAGGCAGAGAAGGAAGGAGTCTGTGCTGATATTGAAGCTGCTCATAGAAGCTCCTTGTGCCGTTGGACAGTATGACTATATAGCCTGCACCTGCAATGCCTTTTGATTTAAAGCTCAAATCAAAACACAGAAGAGACAGGAAACATATTTCTCTCACTGAGATTAAATTTAGAGTAGCAAAGGGACTATTTGATAAGCTGACATAAACACAACACACAGGTTTTAAAAATCTTAAGAGACTTTTAGAGTTTTTTATTTCTTCTAGTTAAAGTATTTAATTTCCTTTAAAATTTCCTTTAAAACATATCTGTGGAAAGCCTGTGTTCAGACTTTGAAATCCTTTGGAGTTACCACTACTCTGAAAATATTATGAAGAAACAAATTTTCTAGAAAGAGTGGGTGATTTCCCAAATAAATATCAAGTTCATCTGTTGATTAGCTGGATAATTATGTTCTGCCTGAACTTTCTCAGTTTCTCCCTTTCAACTCTGATTTGAGGGCAATGAAGAATATTATCAATAGATTCTTTCTCTTCCTTTGAACAATATTGGGTCTGAAGCAGTAGAATAAATCAGAGCAGAAGCCATAGAAGTCCTGCAATATGTGCAGGATTTTCAGTTGGGTTTAAGCATGTTGAGCCTCCAGACTGTAAACTAAATATTTGGCAAGGAAAGTGTCTAGCATCTCCTACTCCTTTTTGGTTGCTAATATAACTTATAGAAGTCAAACTCATACAGGAGAAGGGACTCTACTCCATTACTCCATGGAGAAATAGTAAATGAGTAATATTTACAGGACTGATTTTTTTTTCTGTAATATTGTGTGCTTCTGAAAAATGAAATTGAAATTTGAGAGAGTTATAAATGAAATCATTCATGGTTCACTTTGACACATGGTAAAACCCAGTAATTCAACTGCATACTCAGTTTAGTTATAATGTTTGCAATTAATATTGGTTACTTAGTGTTGGACACAGATGCTGCTGAAAGTAATTACTTAAATGGGAGAATACACAATTCATTGTAACACTGACTGCAGCACCATTCAGCACAGAGGTTTCGCCTGAGTGAGAAACAAAGTACTTGCAGAGAGCTCTTGAACAATTTGTGTTTTATTGTGACAGTTACATGCAGAGGAATGGCTTAGATGCTGTGAGGGGCCTTGTGGAAACAAATGACTCACACAATACATTTTTTACTCATGAGCATTTATGTCTATAGGAAACATAGTCTCACATCAGAAATTTTCTGCAACAAATACACAGTTGTGTATCAGCAGGAGTAGATAGAAATGAGAAAAGAAGAATCATTTATTTCTTTCTGATACCAGATGATTTGATTAAGCTGGCTTTTGAAGGTAAAACTGCTGATCTGGTATATGGGAGTTTTATTTTAACATTTTTGAGATTTAGTCTTTAGCAAAGCTTATTTAATACAGTGTAGCTGGAATAAATCACTTTCTTTCTTTTCTACATATATACTGGGCAAATCAAATGAAATACCACCTGAACAAAAAACTGCAGGCTTTAGCTTAGCTAAAACTAAACCCAAGGTAAGTTAATAAAAGTAACATTTCCTTACTATTTTCCAGTTCATCAGATAACATGAAGCTCTCAAAGCAATGCCTTTCTTTTCTCTGTCCTTCTGTTCACGTGTTGTCTTTAATTGTCTACATTTTCCCTTCAATATGCTGTTTTCTCCCCCTGAATGTTTGGCTTCTAGTCTGTATTCTCATTCTCTTTTCCCATCTTCCCAGATTTTATGTAGTGAATTCTGTTTTTCTATCTGCATTACCATGCTGTCTGCTACTCTTTCTTACATCATTTATTTCTCTTTTATTACCTTAACTCTAATGTGATATTTTTTGACATGCCTCTCACCAGCCTGGTAAAAGTCTCACCACTGAGACTTGCTCTCATGTCTTGATGTTACACATAAATACAGCATTTACTGTCCTTTCCCTAAAAGGAAAATAGATGTAGAAAACCATGTGATTTTCTACAGACAAAATTATTTGAGTAATTATTAAAGTATCAAGAAATAAATTGTATACAGATTGGTGGTTTGGTTCTTCTTAGGCTAGATATGATTAGCTTTCTGATACCAGAATTATTCAATTCTTGATCTTTTATTGTGTTGTTTTCCAAGAAAAAATATGTTTTTCCTACTACATTTCTGTATATTATATGATATCATAGCTATTTAAATGTTACTACCCTGTATGATTTACAAGCTTATACCAACAGTAAAGCTGGCATATTATGTCAGTAACGATTTTGGAAAATGATCTGGGAATGAGCTGGAGGCAGCTCAGTTATCCAAAGCCATGTAATGACAGTTGTGACCAACACCCCACCTGCTGATTCAGAAAGCTACAGGTCTCAGACCACCTAGAGCACTACAGGCAACATTGAGAAACACTGATGTCAAGTTCAGGGAGCTGAATTTTACTCTGTGCCTCAGATATTAACTTGTATTAATGCTGCCTTAGTTTGGAGCTGAATCCCCTCCTTAGTGTAACTTTCCACATTGTTTCAGTATTACAGTTTTCTCTGGTTCTGTTTCATATGCAACATAAACCAGGAATACTGGTGTTATCTGGCTACTAGTGATAACCTGGAGTTCACAATTTTAGCTACTTTAACTTGTGCTATGTGGAAGTTCCAGATTTCCTATTTAGCATTTGCATTTATTTTGGTTGAACTGGTAAAATAATTCAAAGCCTCTGGAAGATAAAAATAATGACTATGTGTTATACTTTGGATACATGTACATGTGTGTGCATGCATCTAGCTTTTTAATCAAAGGGAAATAATGATTTAATGTGGACAGCTGAGCTGCTCTTTATAATTGAATTTTTTATTCACAGTTGAGGGAGTAATAATTTTGAAATATTTAACTGCTACATATACCTGAAAAATCTCAAGAATAATATTTTTCAAAGTAGTATATGGGCTTATTCACCTCAATTCTTTACTCCCAGAAGAAGGCAGAGTTCAGATAGAAAAAATCAGGACAGTGGCAGTGAGAAGGACCAAAGCAAGATTACCCTATTTAAATGTGGAGCAGGTTTTAGGGCAGACAATATAAAATGCAGAGGTGACATCTGCAGTTACCTGTTGGTGCTCACTAGGGCATGTCTGGTTTCTGTTCCTCCACATAGCTGGGTCTCAGATGCACTTGGTGGAGCACACTATAGTTCTTACATTGTTGGTTTATGCAGCTTCCTAATAATTGTAAATCCATCTCCTGCCCATATATGAAACAAAAATGCACTAAGGTGTGCTGTCTAGACTAAATGCAAAAAATGCTTCTGCATTCTGTGGTCTAGGTGTGGCCAAAACAGCCTAAACCAAATGGTCCAAAACTGTCTACTATGGCAGAATAATATATTTGGCACCTATCTTAATCTTATCTGAAAGTAACATGTTTCGTGCTTCCCTCAGTCCCTGCCCAACATAGAAAGTGAATTTTCGCCTGGCTCATGACATGATTTACTTTCCAGTGTTATTTCTAGATTAAGCCTTATTTGTGAATCTCTTCAGTGCATGGCAGTTCACACTAAGGGTCAAACAGGCTGGTCAAATAAGTCCACCGCCCTGAAAATGTGGTTTCAAAAAATGGCAAATCAAATGCTGAAGATTTAATTGATGCTTGAATCCTCAAGTCAAAACCAAACAAAACAAAACCCCAAAAAACCAAACCAAACCTGTCCCCCCCTCCAAAAAAACAAAACAAACCAAAACAACAAACCAAGCCCAACCCAACCCAACCGAACCCAAATTAAAGAGAATTATTCTAAAAAATAGGAAGCTATCATTGATTTCTTTTGGTTCAGAAGAGAGGATAAGCTCAACTTTTCTTTTCTTGTGGGACACTCACTATTCTTTGATCATGCTGCTAAAAAGACATATGTGCTCTGTTTGCTGAAATTGGATATTATTTAGAGGAACTGAGCCAAAATCTTTAAATTCTCTGTAAGTACTCCTCAGTTGCAGCTTTACCTCAGATCCCTGGCAATGGATTTAAGGGGAAAAAAATAAAAAAGGAAAGGATAGGATAAAATCACCACCAAATCTGCTGTCAGATTATTTTAAGAAGTCAGTTCCAGTCAGTTAAACTGACTCAAAAATATGCCGGTAAAAAAAAAAACAACAAAAAACCAAAAAACAACAAAGAAAACACCAACAGTATAGTGGAAGTGAACTTAGTGAACTCAAAAGAAAAACAATAGCATCAGACAATGTAGACTGCTTCCCTGAGCTTCCTGTCATACAGTTAGCCCCTAAATCCCAACAGAGCCAGGGAAGGCAAACAACATTTTATAAAGCAAACACAGAAGTCTGGGTCTTTCCTGTTTTTCATAATGAGGTCACCTGAAAAATGAGCTAGCTATATCTCAGGTATTTGTTTTCTGTTGTCTCCAGCAGCTGTTATGCAGAGAAAGGAAGAGTTTTCTTTCCTGTTATTTGGTTTTTTAACAGATCCTGCGCATGTCAACACTGAAGAAAGAAAGCAGGCATAAAAAAACCCATGGGCTATGCAAACAATTTCTCTTCATACAGGTCATCCATGCCATGAGTCAGAAGAGGAAAATGGAACTCAGGATGCCAGGCAAACATTAAAATTACTCACAAATGACTTGTAAATTACCCTGTTAAAGAGGTAACAACAAGTTTGTATGAAATGCTTGAATGACAGAATATTATTCAGGAACTGCTTGCTATTGAGTGTTGAAACTACAATAACATAACCTCATGTATTGTTCAAAGGGAAGTCCCCACAAAGTACTATACAATTCATATGATGAAATAGTAAATTAAATAACAAATTCTCAAAGTATCATTTAGAAAAAGCTCTAACTCAGGCAAAAATACATTGCATCAATTTATACTTTACAGGCACTAGAATTTGGCAATCTTTCACTGAGAAAAATTCTTATTGCTATTCATGTGAGAGACATGTTGCACAAGTAACATTGATCCAGGCAGCTTATCATCACTTGAAATGGGATACATTATCCAGAAGCAACTATAAAGTGGCTGTTAAAATAGCCCAGTCACAATGGTGGTCTATAAAAGACAGGAGAAAACAGCTACAGATCTAACATAAAACTTTAACGGGCCAAAAGGGAAATCTAGCTCTTAACACTTGTCTTAACAGCAGTTTTGCACCAGTATAATCATTAACTCCAATGTGTCTGCCTCTTTTGCTCATCCTTGTGAGCTGGGGAAGAGTATCTCCCTGAACATGTTAGCAGTCTGTGCAATAAAGGTGAGTTCTTTTAATAGGTCCTAAAACTGGTTTTTGAGTATGTGAATTTCTCAGTGACTGTGTCCACCAGTGTGTAGGTAAGTAGCAAATGAATGTTTAAATGAGGTGCATGACTTCACCTAGAGCATAGTAGACTTCTTTCAGAATATAAGCTTCAATGCTGAAAAGTAAGTGTTGTGGTTTTCTATATTGGGAGCTTTTGGGGTGGGATTTGTAAATCAATAAATTTCTTCATGTAACTGTTTCTGAAAATGGCATTTGATATCAATAAAATATACACAGAGAGATTACTTTTATGAAGTTCCAAGAAAGACACCTGCTTTCGGTTCTGCAGACTAAAAGGAGAAAAGATTGAAGCAATTTCTATTTAATTTCAGAGTCATTGTGTTTTTTGCCTTGCTGAAAAATGAGCAAACAAAACCCCAAAACGCATCAAAGGTGATCATATTCATTAAATTTTAAACTGCAGATACATGCAGACATTTATTGCCTGATTGGATTCTCAAAGATTAACTCAGCGTAGGAACGGCAAGTTCAGTTAGATGGCTACAGTGGCTAACGTGGTTGATTTATTGTTCTCAGGGGACAAAAGGAATTGAAATTTGACAGACAGGATACGTTGTATCCACTTACTGGAAGAACATTAATTCCCAGAAGTCAGAATGTATGCATTACAAGCAATGCATCTTTTCATTTTGTTTTGTTTTTCAAGCAGTATACCGCTCAAAATAGCACAGACGATGCCTGAATGCCTAAGTAACTCTTATACAGTGAACTGGTGCACAGGAAAAGGAAGTGTGTCTGTCCAAGAAGCACTTCAAGGAAGCCTTGTAAGCATGCTTGATTTAATGCAACGTACTTGCCAAATCTCTTGAGCTATTAAGCAACACAAATCACTTTGTGCAGCATGCTTTTCTAGGAAAAAAAAAAACATACAAGATAAAGAATGTGTGAGTTATGGATATAAACTAGGTTACAAGTTGAGAGCATCTGTAAAATGTGATCCAAAAAAATGCTTAACATACCAACCTACCTTCTTGCCTACTACATTTGGCTCATCTAAAATTTTCACTGTACTTGCCTATGAGGAAAAAAAAACCAAAAAACCCAAACCACAGTGGAAATACCATTTAAACTTCTGATACTTACTTGGGTAACCAAGTTTTTCTTCCAAATGCATAAAATCACATCCTTTAAAATTAAATGCATTTTAGAAGATGCTCCAAATGTTTTAGTTAAAGTTTTCTTTGCATAATGTATTGTAATGCCAAAAGGGAAGATTTTTTTGGGACTAGATATTTTTTGACAGTACGATGCTAGCTATTCTAAGAAAATTATTTGCCTTATTTTGACAGAGTGGAATATAATCAGAATAGAATCTAATCAGAGGAGAATCTAATCAGATCCATGTACTACATGTCACCATTGGAAAACAGGGCGTGCTTACACAAGTGTAAGCAGGTGGTACAAGGTGGTGTTCAGTGTGCACACTCACAGGAAGTTTGTAGTAAAGACCACAAGGGGTAGCAATGCAAAATTCAAAATCCTTTGGAGGCATTTCTTGTCACTATCACAGCACTTTCTCAAAGACAGGTAATGAAACATTTTAGAGCAGACTATACTTAGAGAATAGCTATCATGGACAGAAACCCAGAGCCCTTGGTTTTGTCCTGTCTAGTCTTGGTCAGGTTAGCTAGGAGTTCAGTATCCCACCCAGCACTCAGTGAGCCACCAGCGCAACCAATCAAGCAGTTGGAAGTTCTCACTGAGATGTCTTCAACCACTTTTCCTGCAGCTACTTAATTTTTTCTTTTTTCACAGACTATTAATGCCTGCACAATACTTCATCTCTGTTTTGCTCTGAAGATGGAGTGTTTTCCCTAGGTATGCTTATTACTGGAGCTTTTCCAGCTGTGGGATGCTGGGTTTAGAGATCCTATTTCAGTTAAAAACAGCTTACACTCTGTGAGAGCGTAAAAAATTCTGAACTAGATAGTTACTGATTTATTGTTGCCAACAGTGGTTTTCTAATTCCATTACTATAATTTCCAGTGAAAATTCCATTTACAGCACTCTATGTTTGGACTCCAGGTAAATGAAAGTTAGTAATTTAGTGCTGTGAATGTGCCTCACTCTTCTAATCAACATCTTACTTGTTATAGGCCTTCTTTCTTCATTCTTTCTAAAAAAACAATATCCCAAAGAAACAATTGCCACACATTTTTAAGAGAACAAATGAGACGACTTCAAGTGTTACACTACATATATCACATAAATTATCCTCTTTTCTTAAAACCAATTGTGCACTGTAATTTAAAGCCAGCAACATGCAGTCACCTCTTTTCCATTGCTGCTGAACTGGATTACCACCTGCCTTGACTCCATCCTTTGGAAGGCTGCCAGCATTGTTACAATTTAATGCTATATCCCACTGTGTCAGGAAAGACATGCCTCCCCAACCTCGCTGTCAAACAAGTGCTTGTCAACATCCCTTAATTATTGCTATTATTAGGAATGAAGGTTAAATACATGTGCTTTTTGAATGGTAATTTCAATTGTCTGGTTCAGTTTTGTTAGGTTCAGTTGTGCTACTACAAAATAAAGATTTAATTGAAAGATGATTTTAGAGTCAGGTCTCTCAGTTTATATATCATTTTTTTGTAGTGATTTTTGTGCAAGCTGTGTTAACATTTTTTTCAGAATGCTGGTACAAGAGGGGAGAACACAAGTTCAGGAAAAACCTCTCTCTCTCTCAGTAAACAGAAAATAAATGTCAAATCTCCAGGACACTACACAGGCAAAGAAGGATACAAGTGACATTTACCTCCCAGACAGGACGAAGACTATGAGAAAACTGGGAAGTGGACACAGATCTATTTACAATGCCTATCTTTGTACCCAGGTGAAGGGTTACTTCTAGAAACTGTGGCCATGCAACTGGTCATCAGACGATGATAGGTCAGAGAGGGATTTTTATTGTCAGTGGAAATAAGTAAATTCTTGTATAGTTTTCTCAGATATGGTCAAGTTGCCCTCCAGATTTCTGCTCATTTCCTATTTGTTTCCAGAATGTGACCTATAAATTCTGGAATTTGAGCAACACAAAATTATCACTTTCATTGCCACAACAAATCACTAAGAATGTGCTGTAATCACCTCCGCATCAGGTCAGACACTGGCTCAGGTGTGTTACATGTGCTGACACATCAGCTCACCACAGAGCTGTTCAACTGCTTATTGCTTCCAGGCTCTCCTCTACCACTGTAGCTTCTCTCTTCATGTAGTTCCACCTTCTGTCTCTCTGGCTCTGATGCACATCAGATGCCTTTTCTTTTTTTCTGTGTTAACTTTCTCCACCATTCATGAATTCAGCTGGCCCATGGAGGGAACCAAAAGCCATGACCAGTGCAGGAGAGAAGAAAAAGAGTTTAGCCAAGAAGGACGAGGAGGAAAAAAACCTCCCGACAGATTCACCTAAGCTACATTTCTAACAAATTGTTTAACTTCAGACACATTTTCTGGAAGCACAGTTTATGTCAGAATGCACCTCATCTCCCCCTCTTCCTCTTCCTTTGTTCATCTGCTATTCCTCTTCCTTTGTTAATTTCATCATCACTACCCCTTCCCTTGCATTATAGTTTTGAGGTTGTGAACTCAAGGAAATTATCAATATCAGTACAAAAGAACCTGCTTTCAGGCTATACCAAGTCAAGTTCACTGTGTGATCACAGTTTCCTGATCTGGAAAGATGGGAGTAGAGGGTGTGTGGCAGTAGCTCAATCAGACATTCTTATGGAACTTGTCACTTCAAGCTGTCCCTGAAGCTGGCTGGGCCAGGTGACAACACCTGACACCTAACAAAGACTTCCAACAGGGTGATCCCCACCCCTCTGCATTCCTAGGATACAGCCAGTCATCCCAGCAGCTACTTGACTTGCTGCATACATAAATTAGGAGACACTCAAGCACAGCATCTTGGCAAGGGAAGGAGCTGAGGAAGTGATACACAATGCTTTAATCCATACCCCAGTGGACTAGAAGAGATTCTTTGCTCAGTCCAGACTAGAATATGAGTATAGAATAGAAGTGTTTTATAGGATTGTAGGATGATTTGTTTTGAAAGGGACCTTATCACCTAGTTCCAACCCTTCTGCCACGGGCAGAGGCACTTTTCTTTGGACCAGGTTGCTCCGAGCCCTATCCAACCTGGCCTTTAATATTTCTGTGGATGGTGCATCCACAAGTCTTTGCAACCTGTTCCAGAATATTACAAATCTAGCTAGTTAGGTGGAAATTATTTCCAAAAGGCAATCCAGTATAGTGAGTGGGGTCTACTCATGCAGACACAGTAACTGGTTCAGAGCTGTGCACTTGGGTAGCAGAAGTGACAATCCTTTTGCAAAGTTAGTTTCTGACTTGAAAAAGAAAGTTCAAACTTTAAATGCATCCTGAGAGAGAATTATAATGGTGCCAAACTTTTCAATAGTAGTTAGGCGTTGTATATATTCATCCAGAAACAAGGAGATCTAAGTTTAACCTTCCCCATTAAAGAATTCAAACTCTCATTCCTCCCTTCCTATGGAAGTAATGCATGTGCTGCTCCTATGAAAGCAATGCACATGCAGCCTATCAAACATCCTTTGCAATATTAAATGAAAGTGCTGAATACACTTTCATTCAACAATAGTTGAGTACAGACATCTCACCAGGCAGGCAGCATGTGAGAGGGGGCTTATTGGACTTAAAAATCTAAATTCTTTCCAAGTTCTATCTTAGGTCCTAAAGAAGATGTTCTTAATTCTTGAGCCAAAATATTTGCCTTCATTTTCAGGGAAGAGCAGATGAAGCAAGTGAAATATTTTAGTCTCTCACATGGTTGCTTCAGTGACTACTATCTCCAGTTTCTGGGTGCTTTATCTACAGAAATACAAAAGGAAAATGGAAATTCAAATCCATCCAAAACATTTCAGGAATTTGAAAATAAAATAAAAACTCTTCTACAGTAATTATCTTCCATGCTTATCACCAAAATAGCCATAACATTATATTTCTTTTTTTTTTTTTAATCAGGAATGTGCAGCTAGATAGTGGCTAGTTTGAAGGACGTAGGAAATAGACAGGAGGTCATTTCATAATCTGTGTATACACAGTATTTAGAATAGATGAAGTAGGAAAAACAACTGAAAGTATGTAGTATTTTGTTAGTTTGTATCCCTGAAGGATGATTATCATGTTTATATATTTTGAAATGAGTATCTGCTTATTCTGCAAAATTTCTCCTTTTAAATCTGAACAGTAAAACATCTCTAGAATTTTGGGAGTTTTAAAATACTTACATTTGAATACTGACAAAGTCAAGAATTATTGCTAATATTCAGAAACCTTTATATTCTATCTGGATAATGTATTCTTCTCTTGCAGAAATAATAATGATTTTGGTGCATTAACTCCACCAGCCTATTAGCATATTCTGTAAGCTGGAGTTTAAAATATTAGTATCAATCAAAAATTTAACTTTATTCTAGATGCATTCATTTTCTTCATTTCATTGAGATTTAATCCATCAGTTAATACCATTAATAACTCTTTCTTACTTTTTCAGTACCAGTGATGTTTCCCTCATTCCTTGTACCACCAAGCCTACAGCTGGTTTTTCAAAATACAATATCCTACACTCAAGTCCATCTAAAGCCAAATGTCTGTGAATAGAACAGAGTAAACACATGGCTAGTGCTACTCAGGGCACTCCTTGTTTTCAATCCACACTACATTTTCATTGATAGCACTGTATCCTTCAGTCATGGTCAGTGCATCACAGACTGTAACCTACCATTCATCTCTTTCCAGCTGAGTCAGTGTTTTCCTCTATGTTCATTTATGGACTGATCCTGAGAGGCACAAACCTGTATCTGCAATGAAGTTCATTACACTTCCTGACAGGATCTGACACTTGATTATTTCTTCCTCTTTTACACATAGTGCATCTGTCTATGTTGGATCTCATTTTATTCCAGTGGTTTTTTATAATAATTATTGCCCCTTTTCCTGAATCCTTCTATGTTTAGCATACTGTCCTATTTGTCATTTCCAGTTTTAAATGAAAATCTTGAATAACAACACTGAATGTAAAATAGCCTCCAGTATGAAGGCTTCCTGCTAATTTGATGATAACATCCCAGTTATGCTTTGTGATTAACCTTCTAGCCAAGAAGCTTTTTAAATATACAGTGTTCCTATTACATTTGCATCCACGGTGTAAATGGAAAATATATGATATATGATCTCTTTCCACCTACTGGCCTCACAGGATACTTCAATCTGCAGTCTTCCTAAAACTTATTTTCCACACCTTATATTCACTTAAATTTCTCATCATTCAAATACATGATTAACATAAGCCTAAGGCATATGAGCTGGTTGAAAACATTTCCTCTTATAATGTAATATTACTGCTCATCCAAATACTTATTTTCTCCTATGTCGCCAAACATTTAGAACCATCCAGTGTGATCCATGCTGCTTATTGAATATATGCCCAAATGGTGAAAGAACCCTATGCCAAGGAAGTAGTGTGAGCAGGGCTGCTCCCTGAGGGATGTGGAGCTGGGAGACAAGGGTGACCCAGTCCCATGGAGTCTGGCCACAGCCTGCAGCATCCATCACTGCCCTCTGAGCTCCCTGACAGCCCCACACCAGGCAAGTCACAAACCAGGCCAGTGCCCAGTTGATGGGCTTGAGCTGGGAGCAAAGCAGATGGAGTCAGGGACAAGGCTGGAGCTTGGCATCCTAGAGCAACACCAGGGCAGGCACCAAGAGCACTAGGGTGGGCTGAAGTATGGTCCTGAGCAATCACCAGGAAAGGAAAAGCTTAGTGATGTCCTCAGGGCTCTGACAGCATCTTGGTACTTAATGTTTACCCCATTTTTGTGTTGCAGGAGTCTCAATTTGCGATAAATATATAACACACATCATGTATGATACAAAAATGTGTCTCCAGGTGCACTTTGATTTTTTGTAATAGATACATGATATATTGAGCACAAATTTCATATGATTTTTTCAGTCCTATTATTCAAATATTTTTATTCAATATCTTTCTCTGCTACACTAGTTATAGAATAGGAGAGCATATGAAAAAAGCATTTCTTGATGACATAGTTTCAAGTTCACAGACATTTGCATTAAATGAGTTGCTCATACAAACCATTGTGATCCACGATCACAATGTTAAGCATTCAAATAAGTACTTTGCCAACACGTCAGTTGTAAACACAGTAGATGTCTCTAACAACTCAGTTGTTTGAGTCTCAAATCCTCATTCTTACTGTGCTAATAAAGTGCACATTTTGTTATAAAGCATGATCAAATTTTGTCATGGAATTCTTTGATATTACTCCTCTTTATGGGGTGAGACACCTTTCCCCAGGCCCCATGTGTCCCAGGCGGTCACCACAGAAACAGTGTAAAGAATGCAGGATGGGCCTGGCTTGCAGCTCCAAAAATCCTTTATTATAACTTAAGTTGAAGACAGAGCAGAGGCTAGCACCTAAAAATCTCTAAAAGAAAAGTGAAAGAAAGTCTCCCTCTCAGGGCAGGGCAGTGGGTTTTAAGGGACTGCTTTGGGGGCAGAGTCCAGGGTAAGGATCCAACAGGGAGAGGGGAACAAGGTGGGAATTACAATACTGGAACCAATAAAGAAACACAGAGGGAGGGGAGCAACCTAAACAACTAAGACTGAGGGATTGATAGGGAACAGTCTGGAAGAAGGGGCAAGGTAAAGGAAGGATTGACAACTAAATAAGTGGATACAATCCAGGCAGTACCACCACCCTGGGGTCAGGGAGAAAGGAACAAACCATCAGGTGTTAAAACAAATTATGTATAACCACAAAATTTCACTAAAGTGTCATTTAAAATAGCTGAAATGCCTGTGTTTAGGTGTAAAATCTCAATCAATTTGTTAGCTAAAAACGTCAAACATGAAAGATACTTTTTGGTTCTCAGTGTCATACAAATACATTTCCACAATTTCTGTTCTTTGATGAGAAAACAAGTTGCATCGGGAGTAATAGAATTAATAATTTTGAGTCCTACATCTCCTTTGCAACAATTACCCAGCAACACCAAACCCAGCTGAGATACTGACTGGACGCTCTCTGAACCCCTTGTGATGGTGCTGGAAGCAGTTCACACTCTGCTGCCTAGTCCCCACCTTACCCCTTTAATTGAAATACACTGTTTTAGCAGAGCTCTTCTGAAGACTTCAGGGACAGGTGCAAGGTGACTGACTGCACTGATGAGAACAAAGGCCATAAAGTGGTAGTAGATAATCTGTAGGGTGCACCTCAGTGACAATGCAGTCACCCCATTTCAGCAGACATGGAATGGAAATATTTTTTTAAAAACATTGCTGTTCATTTTTAATGAAACATGGAATTATCTTCTCCTTTCTGGACATCTTTCACTCTTTTCATTCTTCCTTTTGACCCCTTTTTAGAAATCCTTCATATTCAAACATTTCCTATAAAGAAGAGCAAGTAAATTTTTAAGTAGAATTTGATCTAAACTTTGGATTTGAAAATAAAGTGTTGAGGCAACTTTTGAGTACTGTGAGACCAGTCTCTTCTACTTTTATTTTCTTTCTTCAGAATTAGATACAAGTATCTTTGGTGTGTTTGCTGTTCATGTACAAGTCAGTTCAATGTTAATAGTAAATGAAAAAACAAAGGTTAAAAACCTTTTCACTGTTTTATCTCTTTATTGCACTACACATTGTTTAAGAACTAAGTTACCTCTTGCCTCTTTACATCTCACATAAGAAAAGGCTGAAGAAGACTTAGGCAACTTAAAAATTTTTTCAATGACTCAACAGGCATATTGGCTTTAGTAAGTGTAAAGTTATTATGAAACCAATACACTCAAGTTCACTGTATTTAGCTCATATGCTATTGCATTCTGATCATAGTAGAATGCAATATAAGAGGAATAGTAAATTTTGATGGATTCAGAAGTAGTGATTTTTTGCATTATAATTTAGCATACATGTTTCAAAGTACAGGAGGCCTAATTGTCCAGCTTTCAATGTTAATTTTTTCTGTGAATATACCCATCCTTTCTAGTAGAATGTATAAGTATCCACTGGTGAAACTTTATGTTCCTACATTAGAAAATACTTCATCTAAGCACTGCGAAGGTTTAATAAATTAGTGTCCTGGATTATTTTTTGTGTTCAGGATTTTCTCAGCTCTTAAAATTACCCATTTATCCAATGTCCTAATCCACACTTCATTTTTAAATTCAAGAAATTCAAATCTTAATATTCTTTTACATGTAATTTCTGTTTTATCATGAAAGTTCTGTGACTTTGTAAACTGGATCCAGTATTTTACAGTTAAACTTGAAAATCCTTATTACTAATCATGTTATTGTTACTATTACAGACAGTCTAACTACCTAAGATAAAATGAATTCTTGGTGTTCTGAAGACACAGAACCAGAGACTATTCTGCACTAAAAGACAAAAAATTTCAAGTTCAGTTCCATTAACATCCATTTATATCTGCAAGCTCTAACTGAATTTGAGAACTGGGTTGGAGGTGACAAAGGAAAAGCTGGAGAAAGGTGGTCTGATAGTCTACTGGTCCATTACTTCCACTTAGTCAGTTGTCTCTGGAGAATCAGAAAACTGGCTGTTGTAATAATCATCTTATACTTCAGTGGAACTCTGAGTAACTGATTGCCTGTGAGACTCATGAATTATCTCTTAACAGATGTTTTGTATTTTTGCAAATGCACTCGCTTTTCATTTAGAAGTAGCAATGTCACTTCCATTTGTAAGGTCTTTTTATCAGTGTTAAAAACAGAAGAAAAATGTATGAATGCTATTTAGTTTATGATTGAGTGTATAAGGCCTAGAGTAACCTGACTTCTTTTGGCATCAAAAAGACTGAAATTTTCTTTTCTTTGCAAGAGAGTAATTGTATTTCTCTGCATGGGTCTTGCACAACTGACACTGGAGGAAATGGCCATATGGTTGCCATCACTACAGTAGGGAATTGCCAAATCAGTCAGCAAGACAACTGATGGAGCTAGAAGTCAACTCAGGTACAAGGCAGCATTGTAGTAGTTACTAGAGAGTGTGGTGATGGAGTTTTTAATGTAGGATTTTTATTTATTTATATAACCACCTACATAACTAGATTTTTTTTTTCTCTCAGAAGACCTTTTCCACCTTCAAAGGAAAGATTTGTGTAGATAAACACCCTTAACAGGCAAGCCCTAAACACTCACAAGGGTCTGTATCTCAAGTTGAATGTCTTACTGTATGGGATTTTCTTCACTGCTTTGAGTATTTAGTGATGTGCTTGATTCAGAAAAATGAAAACTTGGGAAATCTGGTTCTAAAGTGAAGATTATTTTATAGTCAAGTTACATTCTTTTTTATTCTGTCCATAATGCACCTTGTCCAAAGGGTCTCTATGCCGCTCTATAACAAAATCTTCTATTCTGAGGTAGATTTTCTGTTGAAGATATGACAGAAGATTCACACATGCACTCTACATAGAGGCTTGACATTTCTTCTCCTACTGAGGCTACAGGAAGGTATGCAGGCTGCAAACGCATGAAAATTCTCCAAACATGGAAACAGTATAACTGGTCCTTCTCACTCTCACTAGATGGTGCTGCAGAGTAGTTTTCTGAAAAATAAATAAATAAACATAAAAACAAAGCAAATTGTTCCCAGAAATTGCTAGTTTGCATTTCACTTTCATAATTGTTAAAATAATGGAACATTTATTAGAGGGGGGGGGGAATCATAAGCAATGTAGGTGTTATGGAATTTGAATTCACAAATACTCCAGATGTCTAAACTCTAGTCCCTTACAGAATGTATACATCAACTACATTGTAACTTTGGAAATTAGAGTACTAGGATTGCAATAAGAATGTTTCAGGACAAGTTTTTCATTGTGTCCTACAGTGGTCTGCCATGGCACGTTATTTGTTCTGTCTTTAAATACCCAAGCTAGTGTCCTTGCAGAAGACCTCAACAGCATGGTGTGTTCCAGTTAGGTATCTGGGATTCAGTTAGGTTTTCCTGTAGGCACTCTTTCAGATTCCTCTCTGGAATCTCTGACAGGCTCAGTCTAAAGCTCAGTAACCAGAACACAAGAACACAAAATGTTTTCATTTAGGAACAGAAGAGGAGAATGTGCCTTCTGTAAGGTAATTGCTAAAAGGCTTGAACAAGTTGCCACCAACTGGAAGGCAAAGATATCCTGTCTTCAGCCTGAGCAGATGCAATGGGACACAAACTCTCTCCACACAAAATGGGATAGGTCAGGGAAGGCAAAAGGGTAAAGGAAGAGAACACTTGTCCCATTGCTGGGGTCATGTCAGCATAATAAGAGAAGAAAGGACTTGTGAGGGGTGGGAGACTAAGCATTAAATACAGCTTTCTGTTGTAGTTTATTGGTGGCAGTATGCACAGGCAAAAAAGTTTGAGGAAAAGAAGAATAATTTTGGGCTCTGATTCAAACATTTCTTCTTATGCTATTTTCATTAAACAGTCTTAGTTAAGTATGGAAGCTGCTGAGGATGAGGACTAGAATTCAGACTTTCTGGAGGAGTTCCTCACCACTGATGTACATGCTCAGGTTCTTTATTGTGCTCTCCCTTGTGTTCTCTTCCCTGCCTTGCAGATGCATCCCAGGAGCAAAAAGTTGATTTCTGCCTTTTCCAGCAGGGTTGTGAAAGGAAAGGAGAGCCTTGAAACTTGCATAATAATTCCCATAGACCTGTCTAATGCAGGGCTACAGGTGAACAGATAGGGGAATTCTGAGATAGACATCTTTTTTTTTAGCATTTCTAATGATTGTTTTCCCTGTTTAGCATGCTATGCATGTGCATCACATTCTGTGGTCACTAACTAATATACTATATAGGGAATACAAGTATTTAACTCACATCTCATTTCAATTACTGGAACCTAATAACAAAAATAACTGAATTCATACGAAATTCTGGTGAGCAGTCTTTAGTTGAAACACTGGAAAAGAAATCCTGTCTGTAAATTGTATCTATCTTTGAATAAGATTCCCAAAAGTAACCTATCTATTCCCTCCCTAGCCAACTTTTAAAATTAAATGCATCAAATCCATTAGAGAAACACTGTTTTGTGTGTGTTTTTTTTTGTTTGTTTGTGTTTGGGTTTTTTTGTTATTTTTTTTTCCTAATGCCTGTTAAGTCCTAACTGTTCTGAGTACAATTTACTGTACATCTCAGTTGTGACTCTTTTCATGCTTGTGTTGTTTGGTTTTATTTTTAATTTCACAAACATAGAAATAAATATCAATAAGCTATCTAACTTAACTGTTTAGTAGCAATCTGTCTGTCTATATTGAAATCAGGGTTAAAATCAGTTTAAGAAAAAATGATCCACACAGTATGGCCTAATATTTGTGGGAGGCTTAGTATTAGGAAATATACTGCATATCTTTGAGCTGGTACACAGGGGAAAAATGATGCATCCTTGTACATACAATAGCAGTACAAATGCAAACACAATACAGACATATGTAAAGCAGACACACATATGTCTGGTGTAAGAATGACACACTGAAGCTGATTTCTCCCCAATGCCTCTTTTAAATCTGATTTCATTAATTGCCAGCTGGCTGTGAGCTGGAAGAGGGCTGTCAATGGAAATGGCAAAACCAGATTCACCTCTTGATTTAATAAGGAGCGTTCAGTACACATAGTATGCATTTATTCATGCATTTTTCTAATTGGCCTATTCAAACTGTAGAAGATTATATAATTTTAGTTAAATCATATGGGAGGAAGAGAGACCAAATAGAAGGAGCTATATTATTAATTTATATTTTATTTTAATTCACCTAAATGTAGTTAGATATTTTGAAATGTTTAAAGTTAAAATGACAGACAAATGAGAAATGCTTTGATTTTCTCTTAACTCCAAACAGCTATCACACACTGGAGTCTAGAACACAAAGCAAGCTACATCATGTGTACACTAAGAAAGACTGAGCACATGATGACATAAGGTGACTAACAGGAAAAGAAGTTTAAAAATATAAGGCTTTTAAAAAATAATAAATTAGAATTTTAGTTGGCTCAGTGAAAAAGTTGCACATTCTCCTCAAACTCTAACACCAGTTTGATTTCATGTGAAACCAAAGAAGATCATACATATTCTGTCTCCCAGAGTGGCATCCAAAAAGACTCTAGGTATTTCCTGAAGTCCAAAGAAATAAGGTCATGCTTCAGTGACCATATATTTAATCCTACTGCAAAACTGTTTGGTAAAAATACAAGTCTTGGGTCCTGAGCAGGATATTTGGCTGTTGCTGTGTTTACAAGATCCCTGATTTAAGCTGCAGACAACAGATCACGATTCATGTGATGAAAACTAAGTCAGATCTACCTTTGTCAGCCCTCTAATACAGTTAAATACATAACATACTTAACCTGCAAATAGGGAGGAAAGGAAGAAAGTCACTCAACAATGTCAGTTGCGTACATGTAAGAAAAAGTCAAGGTATCAAGACCTTGCCTAAAAGCCAGCACCTTTCACTTTTGTCTCTCTTTCTTCATTTGCATGGTATTTGTTATCTTCCTTGTACATGTAGAAGTGGAGCTTTGCTTGGAATACCTATATCCCTTCATTTGGAAAATTTTCCCCTGTGAAAAAGCCTTTCTGCTCTATGGACTGTTGCCACTTTATGCAAGACTTTCTTCCACGTTATTAGCGAGCAGTACTGTACTATAGCTGGTCTTGGAAAGAGACAAAGTTAAAATTTTCCAAGATACTTTCCAGCTAAAGTAAAAAAATAAAATAAATTATGCAACTTTGAAGTGTTATTCTACTCTACATGTTCAACCTTCTCAGTGAACTATTAGGATTTTAAAGTGAAGTTTCAGAAGCAGTGAAATCCACCATATGATATTTAAGAATATTTGATAAAATGATGAACATTTATTATCGAGAAGACACTTAATGTTTTGTGTATTATTTTTGTGTTAAATGACATTTTTCTTCACTTTGATTAGACAAGAAGGAAAAGCAATTTGAAATATCAGGATTTAAATGCCTCGTCCCCCATGTTCTTGACACATCTATGAAATTTTCCCCTCACTACTGCTTGCCTGTTGCTATGCTCAGTGATGATTAATAAGAGTAACAGAGTAACATTTGCCTAAAATGAAGTTATGAAGAATCTGACAATTTCATTGTCACTGATATATTTCAAAAGCAGTTGTCTTTTTAAACATGCAACAGCACCTTCTTTGAACCATTTGGGTTTTCTGCAGATCTGAACCCTGCCTTACATTTATCTACACAAATATGGAAGCAAGAGACATATTTTTACTTTAAATGAGGTTTCATAATGCATGGATACTTAAAAATTCCCATTTGTACAGCTATAGAATTGCAGTATATAAAATGTTCCAGTAATAAATTAATCAACTGGATAGAATTTCAATGTTAGTATGTTTTTCATTTTATCCAAAAACATTACTGAAGAGTGCAGATTTCTGCACAAAAAACTGTTTGCGTCTTGCAGAATGAAATGCCAAAAGTAAGAATTTTGCTTTGTTGTGAAACATGCAGGTTTTGGTATAAACAGGGTGCTCCTTTTACATTTACTTCTTGTACACAGCAGGCTTTGATACCATTGATGTTCATGGCTGGTTTCAATAGTCCTTGATGTCAATAGGACCTTTTCCATGTATTTAAATTGATGTAGGAAGAAGAGGACTGGGTTTTACATATTTACAGGATATATCCTGTCAAATGACCAAAGAACGGTTTACCATCTGTTTTGCAGGATACTGGCCTTTTCTTCTAAATTATTTATTTTCCTTCCATGTCACAGCTTTAGGACAATTAAGGGTCTATTGCAGTGCCTGCAAACCATGGCACAGGCCACAGGATTCCCCCCTAGACATTCTGTGGGCAGAGGCTGTACACAGCATTGGGCTGCAGTGAGCACCTTGCCACTGCAAATTACCCAGGGAAAGCATTGACCTTTCTGTACCCACCTTTAAGAGTAAAATGTCTCTAAACAAAGACCAAAGGACTGTGTAAAACCAGTGAGAACTTTTTATTTCAATTTTGTAGCTGACTGTTAGAGACCAAAATCTACAAATCCTGTGTTCATTACACAGCTTTTGCCACAATCAGTGTATTGACTTTAGAGAAGGTATGAAGAGACTGAACTGCAACTAACTCTTGTGGCAGCAGTCCTGACAGGTCAGACCCAGTATGTCTGAGTTTGGAGCTGTCTGCCTGAACTCATCTGCATGTGCATTTTAAAAAGGCTACGTTCTGCAGTTGTGGGAGTTCATTAAGTCACTAAAGCATCAGCATTTATTTGAAAAGAGAGGGGAAACTGCAAGTAAACTTTTGATAGCAAAGCACAAATGTGAGGAAAAAAAAAATGAAACTCTACTAAACTAGTGATGAGTGGGGATGAAGTGTCTAATATCCTTAATGTGAGCAGGGCTTCTTGTTTATATCTCCCTGTGACTCTTACCCAACAGCAATGCCTCATTTCTCATTGAAATGTATCCTGTAGGTTTGTGTGTCTCAAAACACCAATTTAATGACTCCAAAGCAGCCACGGGCATTGACTAGAGCTTTTGGAGTCGCTGTAGCAATCACGGCAGCCTGAAGTAAAATGCATTAATTGCACTCCAGCATTGTCTGATAATACTTCATTTACTGCAAAATTAAGTTTGGTCTTTGATTGGTGGAAGGAAGAGATAAGAAAAAGAAACAGAGAAAAGATGGATCCTTGTTATGAGGTGGCATTTTTCTATCTTATCCTTACTGCTTTTATCCAACAAGTAGCTCTCGACCCTGAAAACAGTGCGTCCCAAATGAGCAGATTATTGGTGAACGATTGTGAATTAGCACAAATTGCTAGCCCATCAGGTACTAGATACTTTTTCCTGTTTTGCAGGGTTTGTAAAGCATAAAAAAACTTGAAGCCTAATGTTTCCTTGAGAGGAAAACAACATCCATCCGGAAGCAGACATGCTTTTCTGTCATTAAAATGGTCTGGAGAGAAAAAATTTAATTGTTCCTGTCTCTTCAGGTTTAAAATAGATCTCTGAAGTTGTTGGCATATCCTGATTCCCCTCTGTATCATTTACTGTCAAATGAATATTACCTTCTGGAGAAAAGTTCAAATTAGAAGACATTACAATGAGAAAGGAAAAAGTTTAATGTATAAGCTTTTTCTCCCTTTTTATTCTGTCTTGAGCTGATGGAGCTTTACTGTGTTTTCAATGACACTCAGATACCTAGAAAAAATGAGACACTAATGTCAAAAGGCCATGGAAATCTTTCCTTCACTGGTCTTCTCTCTAACTTTGTCAACTTTTGGTGCTTTATCTATTCTGTGCTGTCTACTATTCTCTTTGAATAAATAGAAGGATTAGTTTAATTTTTTTAATTGAATGTGCATGTGTTTTAAATCCTCCTTTTTATTTACCATGCAGTTATTCTCACAGAGCTCCTGACAAGTCCCCTTGTCAGTCCCCTTGACCTCTACAGAGGTGAAGGAGGTACTAAAAGTGTCCACTCAGACTCCTCACTAGTGACTTATCCAAAAAGAGGAGAGATGAACTACAGTCCTCTGTTTATAAAAGACAGTTTGGAAGAATGGGGATAGATGTTAGATCAAAGATGACAAGCACCAGAAGGACATCACAGGACTTCAGGAACCTCTCTGAAATCATAGAGCAAGGTTAGCTCTATGATTTAGAGTTAGTTTCTGAGTTGACTTCTACCTTTGTCTACTCTTCACAGAAAAGTCAACTTTATTTAAGAAACTTGTTGCAAGTCTTCTGCTGAATAACTTATATTTTCAAGTTGAAGACCTACTATTTCTGTTTGATAATTGCTGTAAGAGGTCTGTGGCAGAAACCTTTGTGATGGTCTTAATGTCTTAGAAGCCCTGTTCATCAGTAATAAGGAAGGTGTGAAATGGAAAATAGAAAATCTCTAATGGTAAGAAGAAAATTTTGGTAGTGGATAAAGATGAAAAATCTGTTTCTTATTTATTCTGAAGCCCCTTTCCATGGCTTGATAATTTGCCTCTTCCAGAGTGAAGCAAAATTGATTTTGCTTTCATTTTATAACTTCAAATTACCTGAGCCTGAAGAGTAGGATATGGTATATAAAAACCTAGGTCCAAAATGAGAGATACATAAAAACCCATAGGTTTGAGAACATTTCAGTTTACTATATGTGACTTCCACATGATGACTTGAGAGGATTCATAACCTAGGTTTTTCATCCATGTTCCCAGTTCACTATGAGCAGAGAGCGAAGCTGAGTGGGATCTGCTGAGATGAATATACCAGGCAGAGCAGTTGCCTAACATACCTCACATCTCTAGTGGGCCATGCCTGTAGCATTGAGCAGAATATCTGTGCAGTATTGTGCTCAATTTCCCCTCTCATCTTACGTGTTTATGCTACATGTTTAAATTTAGATGGTCAACTCACCTAAATATTTATCTCACCCATCCAGTTCTCTGGAAAACTTCAGTAATAGTCTGACAGCTGAAGGTCTTGATGAAGAAATTAAGGATCTTGGCTCCTTCTCTGTCTGAGAGCTGTTACATAGCTTACGTGGTAAAATGCCTGGGAGATGTTCAAAAGGGAATAGCATTTCCACTTGCTAGATGAGTGGTGCTGTCACAAACCAGATAGATGGGCACCATCTCACCTGTGTTCTTCTCTGGATACCATTAAATTTAATTTTCTTTCTTCTTTGTAATATCAGCTAAAGACAAGACAGTAATGTTAAATCAGTCACTTCAAGCCTGATCTTTAGGATAATGGGAGGGCTGAGGATAGTCAGGACAGATCAAACTGAAGACTTGCATTATGTATAACTTCACATGTCTTGGGTGAATTATCAACTACTAATTTCATTTTCTGAAACATGGATTTCCATCCTCTAGATGTGCTTTTCAATGGACTTATCTACATTTTTTTTAGAACTAAGTATATAGTAGATAAATTCTAGAAATCCAGTAAAGTCAGGATTTTCGTAGAATATAAATATAGCAATCTTTGGTCCAAAAGTGAGATTCATATCATGCAGCTTAAGGTGCTACAATGTGGGTCTATATAAGGCTATATCATCTAGTGTTGATGAAGATGAAGTCACTGGAATCAGTGGGAAACAGAGACAAAACCATCTAGTCTTGAAATTTGACACAGACATTTAAGGAATTGTGTTGGTGAAATCTTACCTTCTTCCATGACTGAACAAAGCTTTGTGGAATCCTAATCCTACACTTAGCTAAATATCACATTATTCCTAGTAAATTTTAGCAGACTATCATATTTCTAACCTGCTGACATCCAGCAAACTAACATGTTTAAAAATGTCAATGTCTACTTTTTGCTAGTTGTTCCACTCCTCAGTGGAAAATTGAAGCAGTTTACCAGTTACCTATCAACATTTTAATCACACACCTTGTACAGGTTGGGTTCACAGGAATTTGGGAGTTTCTCTGTGTCTTTCCATTCCTTGTAGACATTATAAATAACTACCTTGCAATATATACATTTTGCATGGCAAAAAATTATTGTAGTGAATCTGTGTTCTGCCTTCAATAACCTGTGAGCTAGATCTAACATCAAAGTCATGTAGTAGTGGCTGCCATGCTAAAGGGCTCAAAATTTTAAGCTCTGCTGAATGCCAAAGTTTATTAGCTTGGGCTTGGTGCCACACTGACACAAATATGCAGCATCTGGCCAACTGAGAGGGCAGGCAGGGGATGTCTGGATCTGCCTTCAGAAGGCCTTGCTGGCATACTCTTTAAAGTGTTAATGGGAATGCATGGGTGGCAGTGTCTTTAGTTCTACATCACTGGAATTAGGGCTGTGGAAAGAGTATATCCAAGTGCTTTAAAGAGCTTGGGCTGGAAGAAGTGAAAACAGCTGAGCTTCAGTCCCTGACAGAAGGAAGGTAGACTAAAGAAATATATGACTAGGACTGCTGTTACATATTTCCTAACACAATGTCACTACTGAGAGTGGTGCTTTGGAATTTGGGATGATCATGAATGTCCTAATCAGTGCAGGATTACTTTTCCATTTACTGTTGTTGGGGTACTGCAACTTTCATGCATAGGCCTTGCTATCAGACACCCATATCTGTATTGTTTTGAGATGACTTTAATGTATATAACTCTGTGTAGAACTGCCCACTTAGAAAAGAAAATGAGGCAGAAGATGAATGCTATTTATTGTATAAGGCAGGATTCAAAATCTTTATAGGTTTAAAATACAACATATGCTATACCATAATATACATACAATTATACAGTGTGTCATAAAAAAAGTCATTTGTAATTTTGGGAAATTTTAGAGCTGAATAAATGCTATATTACTGAAGATAAATGAAAGTCCTATTTTATGGGGTACAATATTGTTTTGTCATATGCTAATTGTTAAGTATGTACAAATTATTCTCTTTTATGCCATGTATTTTAAATTACCCCAGAATAGATGGTTAATAAATCAAATATGGCAGCAAATGCCTTTTGAATACATGAGTGTAGTGCTTGCATAACCCTCTGCTATAAAGCAATTTATAATATACAAAACTCATTTTATGGCATTCTAGTAATTTATGAAAAATGAAATAAACTGCTTCATTAAAGTAAGTAAGTGCAACCGAATTGTGAAAAGGAGTTTCTCACAGGTCAAGAAAGTAAAATAATTTCCAGGACATTATTAAAATCTGGTTCATTAATTCCTAGTCTTGAGCTTGTATTCCCAGTACAGATTTGAACTTTGCTGTCAACACACTTAACATCTTAATTTGAAAGGTTATTCTTTCAACTAGATACACATAAATGTTTATAAAAACCTATTCACTGTGATTTCTTTTCATGTTTATAAATCTCATTTATATCATTCCTTCAGTAATTTTTCTTATAAGTCCTCATTTCTTTAAATTTCTTCTAATTTTATATTTTTAAAGGCAAATACTTGTGAAGATCACTGTTTCTCTTACATTATTGGAAATTACTTTTATTTTATAAAATACAGATATTATTCCTTATGTTTAATATCTGTCTGATATACTCCTGGGCTGATTCAGAGCTTCAAAATTTATAGTTTAGAATCAATGAGAGAATCTGCATTAAATTTTCATTTTATTAGACTTTCATTGAATCTATTTGGTAAGTTTTTTGGATATGACTAATCTAAACTTGTGTCAGCATTTTATTTCTCAGAGAATTTAGAAGAATATTACTCCATATGATACAATATGAAAACCTCTTGTATAAAAGCACTTTCATGTCAGTATTGAAATGAAGTCAGTGTTTAACCATACAGATAGAGAAAAAAGAAACCTCTTCTTTACTGACTTGCTGAAATCATAAGTAAACTGTGGCACTTGAAAATCTTAAATACAGAGGGCACAAGCTTTATTCAGAGGTTAACAAAAGGTGGCAGGTTAAATTGCTCAGACACGTATTAGGAAACAGGAAGAGCCAGAAATCTCGGCTCTCAGGCCCCCTGCTTGAACCACTAGACATAGGCCCGCCTATAGTTCAACTTTCTGTCAAACCCTGTGTCTGTAATTAATCTTTCCTTTAACACAGAAGAAACTCTCTATAGACACCTATGATTTATTTCTTGGAATCCCACCTTCTGACCCTTTCCTGGAGGTCCTTTGTAACTTGAAATAATTTCACTTCATGCACCAAAGACATCGTTACATTTCTTACTGATGAAATGTCATATACTTACAAGCACTAGCAATTTCTTCTATGGCATGGCTCAATAAGACCTAGCAAAGTGAAAAAAAGGAAATATTTTCTAGTCTTCAGTAACCTTATAAGCAAAGGCATCTCTGTATATAAAATCAACCTTATAAATATGTATAGATCTTTACATATTGATGGCTAAAATTAAAAAAAACCACACCCTATAAAATTTGCAGTGTATCATTTCAAATCATGGTATAAACATTTTGCAATGTAAAACATGACTGAGAACATTAACACATAGGTGTGCATATACCTATGTAGGTGCTGTTCACCTACTTATGATCCTGAGTGAGAGCTGATGACTAAAATGAAAAAGGTTCGGGGGGTTTCTAAGCTACGTGTAAGGAAATTGAAAGCTCCAGACAGCTCAACAAAATCTGTATCAAGGTCAGGTTGACCTTAGCAAAGGACCAGATTTTGCTAAGGCAGTGTCTAAAATGAGTATGCAGAGGTTAAGTTTTCCAAATCAAACTTCAAGTTATTGGCAGGGCAATTATGGGGAACTCCCTTGCAGCTGTTTGTACCAGACTTGGCCTGTAGTATATGTTGAATAAAGGACTACAGTTTCCACTGCAGCTTTCAGACAGCAAATGTTCACTAAGTCAGAATTATTTATAATGTACTAAAGACTACTTAATTTATGTGGTGCTGTTCTTGATTCCAAAATCTCCATCACATAAAATGAATGCAAGCATTCATAATAAAGTAGATTGCAGGAGTAATTTTTTTACCAGCCATGAAATCTTTAGAATATGTCTCACATATAAGCTGATCTAACAAAGGGTGAACAAAACTAAATTTGCTTTAAACTACCGTATATTTTCCTAAAGTGTAGCATAGCAACAAATGTACCTTACTGCTCTGAAGTTTCTGATCAAATCAGAAGATTGTAATGATCTTAGACGCTGAATCAATAAAAAAAATAGTTAATTTAAATAAAAATGAACACTTTTGTTAAGAGTAATTCAAAGCAAATCAGAAGGGAGAAGGTTTTAACAGGGATTATTCCAGAGGATGCTGGCTACATGATCCATGATTCCAGAAGCAAATTTATAAAGCTGTCAAGGAAGGAAGTAGCACATTGATGTGTGGTTTTATTTTGTACATGATTACTAAAATGTATTTGTTGAAGGCCTTATGCTGTCATTTTACTTCTTATTGCTGAAGGTAGAAACTGAAGGATGGATTAGAGAGGATGCACATTTCTCATTCTGTTTAAGAGTCAAAAACATTCACTATTCATGCATTGTTAATTCATTAATCTATCTGGATGCTAATTTGCATGCTTTGTTCAAGGGAAAAAATCTAGTTGGTAGTATGTCATTATTTTTTTAAAATGTGCATGAATAATTTGTAGTGATTGAATTCCTGCAACAAATTAATTTTCTTCAATCCATTACTAAATGTCAAGACAAAGTCACAATTTTAGATGCAATACCTGGTAAAAATATTAGCTTCATTATTTTTCCATCAGTAGTTCCTTTAATGTTCAATCATCAAATTTTGTTGGAGGTACCTGATCAAAGAAAAGGTCATAAAGTTTTGTTTTCTCTCTATAAATGAAGAAACTGTATTCTGCCTCTCATGTCACTTCTTCCTATATGATAGATTTGTGGAAATGTAAGGTGTGTGCTGTCACATTTTTAAAGATAACGCTTTTGTTCTGGTCTTATTGACTAAAGATGGAAGAGTTGGAGCAGAAAAAAACACAACTTTTTCCAAGGATTCAAATGGATTTTTTTCCATGCAAATAAAGACTTATTGCATAATACTGAATTTTCAGATCAGGTAGAACAATCTACACCAACACCCCTGAAATGTAGGCAGCGTATTTGAAAATTGTTATAGACACCATTCAGATTAATCAATATTTTCACAGTGGTAATATCATGAACTTATTATATAGGAGATATTTCTGAGAGTAGCACAAAAGTCCCAATCCCAGAAAAAACATAACTGCTTTCAAAACCTCAAATTTTCAATGAAAATTGCTTATCAGTAAATACATTGGTTTGTACTCCTGGCAGATCTTTTCAGTGAAACTTTCAAACCCCAAAATAGTGGTGGTTTTATCTCACTAAACGAAACTGCAAAACATGGAAAATTGTAGAAAAAAAAAAAAAAGAGAATTTGTATTACAGGCACCTCTTTCCTCTTCTGGGAGCTTTTGGAAGAAAACACACACGAGCAGAAAAAATCAGGGTAAGAGTAACAAACTTTGGGGTAGAGTGCTGAGCTGTTAAGTAGCTAGTCAATTCAAGACTCATGTAAATGAATTTCTAAAGGATTTTTAGCTGGTCATTCCCTAGAGAAAAAGCTGGTCTTTTTAACCAAAAGCATGGATGTGATTTTACAACTTTATTATGGAAATGGCTGTAGTTTCCACTGTAATTACTGCTTGTTCTTTCATAGACATAGTTCCAGAATGCTTTATAGCAAGCTGCTTCTTCATACACTATGCAAGGAAATTACACTTTATGTGTTCCCATGCTCTCAGCCTGGTAATTACTTTCACATCATGGGGATTATAAGGTGTCAAACATATTATTTTTTACAAAAGACAAAAAAATAAAACAAGAAGAAAAGAAATAAATTAATTGATATACTCATGTTATAAATGCTCACATTAATGGCTTTTAGTGCATTGAGCTAAACCCACTTATTTCTTCTGGAAACTCTCTTGGGCTTTATAAATACCTGCTCCCTTAGTTAGACTTCCCTATGATCCTGGGCTTCAAAGTCTGGTTTTATGAGGAAACCACTCTGTCTCCATGTCTCAGCATGCAATCTTTCCTGTCACCCGCTCTGGGGGCCTGCTAAGCGTGGCTCGCTGCACACAGATTGTTTGTGAAGCTGCCAAACGGAAGCCAGCAGCTCAGTTCAGCTGAAAGAGATAAAAACAACATTATTTCATAGCTATAAAAAAATCACAATAGACTTGTAAATGGTGCCTTGTACAAACAGGGCTTTTCTTCAGGAAAAGAATAGGTCCTTCAACGAAGACTGAGACATCTGTATTGTTCATTCAACTCTTGCGCAATGAGTTGCTATTAATAGCTCTGCATTAGAAAATCTTGCTATAAATAACATCTGAAATCTACTCCCATAACACCCTTTGTCCTTCATATGCCTTCTTTGGGACATTTGTATATTTACCATGAAAAAGAGAACAAAACAACTTTGGATAAAACAGGGTATGACTATATTGAATGATTCAGTTCCTCTGATGGCTTTCATTTTGTGGGAGGAAGAGAAGGGAGAAGAAAGATATAAACAATAAGCATCTCTCTGACTTTTCTCCAATATTCTAGCTAGACTAACAGGCAAACAGACACAGCTTGACAGACAGATGATTGTCTTATCAACTGAAACCAACTTGGAAAGAGTATATCCAATCCTCCTAAAATAGCTAATTAATTGGGAACTAGTCCCTCTGTTCTCTTGATATGGGAACTTTTCACAGCAGATGGTCTGTTCCATGATACAAACTGTATATTAGTTTTCACATCTTCCTGAAATGGAAGTCACTTAACAAACCCTTCCAAATGAATGGTACCAGTGGAAAAGGTTGATGGTTTATCTCAGGAGGTAAAGATTTGACAAGGTGTTTTAAAAGTTTCATTTGTAATTTTGAGTCTTTTAATTTGCATAACGGTTTTGTGTTGTCTTTTGTTACTTTTTTTTTTTTCTGAATCTAAGGAATATAGTTTGCTCTTCTCTGCGTTCATTGACAGAAATATTTTTGTTAGGGTGAAGCTAAAGGAGCTATATAGTTGTCCACTAATGGTTATTAATTTCAAAGCAAAAATTCTTACTGAATTTTAACTTCATTGTACCTTCTGCACTGTGTGTCTCAAAACAGGCTAGATTTTTTTAGTTGAGAACATAAGAATGTGACTACTGTTCTTCAGTCTTTAGAATACAGGATTAGAAGAAAATGGTTTCATTTGGAAGAAGGAAGATTTTCTTACTGAAATCTTTTTTGTCTTCATTCATACACAATGCTTATTCCAATTTTCATTGTTGGATTGAACCTGGCTTTACAGATTTTGGTTTGATATCTCACTGAAGAAGCTCTCGATAAAATTAACACCAACATGTGCTGCAGCTGTTTGTCACAGCTGGTTGTTTGTAGTTTTGATGGAGTTTGGAAAGAAACTCTGCTGCTTCATTCCTTTCAGATGGTTTCCTACATCCAGGATCATAAAGTTTTACCGTTTTTAGTCACTCAGTGGTTCAGTACCTCACCACAGTTCCTCCAGGTGTCTCTGCTGTGCATATAGAGGAAGCATGTTTGTAAAAGGGTAACAAATCTGAGAAATGTGATATACTTCCTGAGCCTCCTTTTTTGATTATATATGGAAAATAAAAATCATCTGGGTATGAAACCCCATAATGGTATAGCAGTGCAGTACTGCAGCTAAATCCTAGGCATTCAGCTCTGTTTTGTAAGATGTCTCACTTGCAGAAGCGTAAAAAATAATGTTAAAGCAAGCTAGTAATAGGGACAATATATGTCATTTTATCTCTTATGTCTTCAGGTGATTTAGCTTGCAAGCTTCATATTCCTGTACAGCAGTATTTCTTTTCCAGACATTCCATAGTGCATATGTGTATGTGTGTGCATGCAAGTTCCTGTGGAAACAAGATACTGAAATGCTCCAGCCTGCACTGCAACTCTGTGGTTCCAAGATCATCTACAACTCAAGTAGGTTATGAAATCCCAAATCCTTCTTTTCACACCTTCATCAGTTAGCTGTTATGCATAGCCAGTAATGTACTGGCAGTCTATAATTTAGTAGTTCAATATTGTTTATGCAGCTGTCCAAGCTTGTGCTCATCATTAGGCAAGGTCTATATCTGATTTCATGAACCTGAGTAAGAAGTAGCTGGTGAAAATAGACCACACCAGAAACATTTTGCCCAGCAGAAATAATCAGGTGTTCAGTGAAGGTATTCAGCTAGACATGTGAGACAGGTTTTCAGATATGAATAAATGCTAAATGAAGTATCTTTGGGAGCTTTGGCCCTTTCATAATTAACAATTAATGATGTGGAGTCTGGGCCTAAAACTTATATTTGCTCTTTCTTAATTTAAAATAGGTAATTGAAAATATTGAATGGCCTTTGGCCAGACCTATGGTTAACAGAGATAACTTATAATAATTATTGTAACACATATGAGTTTTCTAGGAATAGAATAGAATTTGCCATGCTGCATGTGATGATAGAGAGACATGTTCAATTTTAAGTGTATTTGGAAAATATTTTAAAGTCTCAGTTCTTGAAATTAATACTAGACTATGAGAAATTG
This sequence comes from Phylloscopus trochilus trochilus, assembly GCA_016584745.2. Classification (NCBI taxonomy): domain Eukaryota; kingdom Metazoa; phylum Chordata; class Aves; order Passeriformes; family Phylloscopidae; genus Phylloscopus; species Phylloscopus trochilus. The sequence goes on along the minus strand of WQNJ02000016.1, from coordinate 20,088,617 downwards.
TAAACAGACAGAAAAAAGGAAATTCCTTTTTTCCCCAAAATCCTAAAAAAAGTCCTAAAGGAAGCATATTCATTCATAGCAGGTAAGTAATTTCCATCACAAGAATTATTCTAAACAACCTGTTAACTTGAAACAGCTACTGTTGCATGGCTATAAGAGATCTTCCCAAATTTTGTGAATCTACACCCAAATTATGGTGATTTTTTGTTATAAATTTGAATTGTGAATTGTAGTTTTCTTTAAACATTTGGATTCATGGAAACAAAGGTATTCAATTCAAAATTTATGGTATAGTAAATAATACCAACTCTCTCTGATAAGAACCCTTGTCTGCTGACCCTGTGATAGACAAACACACACACAAACCCAGGATTTTGGTTTCTGGAATTCTTTAAATATTATAAATATATTACTGTATGTACTCTAAGTAGCTAGGGTCAATAAAAAGATTTCCAAAGCAGACAAAACTTGTCTCTTTTTGCTTAAACAGAAGAGAAAAAATATTTCCAAAAGGAATCAAGCACTGCTGCTAGCTGATATTGAAAATTTTATTTATTATCAGCAGCCAAAATTCTTTACAGTTTTGTTTTTCATGGGAAACATCTTTTAAAAAAGAACACCTCTTTAGTGATGTATTCTGTTTTTTTCTGAGATTATGAATGATACTAAAAATTTTAAATCAACATTACAAAAGTATGGAATAGGAATAAAAGACTTTGTTTTTCTCTCATGAGATCAATAGTTATTGGATTCAAGAAGATGTATCATTTGTGAACTGTGATCCACAGTTACCTGATTCTTTCAAGTAAATATTGGAAAACTTAATTATATTGCATGTTGTAGCTAAATAAAATCAAAAATGTACTTTAGAAGAATTTAAATTACAACTTTTGATGACTATTTTTGCACCTTATATTGAGAGAGAAGATACCTTGGCTATCATGAATCCATACTTCTAGAGCTTTGAAGAAGCCATAAATTCCTAAATTCATCTAAGATATATTTACATCAGATTTTAAGTGTCACATTTTGGCATACATTAATGTTAGGTAACATGGACTATTTTGCAGGACTTGCTAGAAGATGCTGGAGTTCTTCTCTATTTTATTATTTCTAAATTTATATATTCATTCTAAATTTATTTCTTAGGGAAATAAGAGGAATCAAGGAGGATGGACAGTTAGCATCCAGTTCTTGCCTCTCCATCATGTGATCGCATTAGTCTGTACATGTACAGTCCATGACTGCGTAGTCTGTACATGTTTCTGAAGTCTCATATCTTCTGGGGAAAGATCCTTTCCTCAAGTTTCAAATCTCTTGTTTTTCTTCCACAGCATAATAGATTAAAAAAATATTTATTTGAGTTTGTCATTGGTGATTATGATAGATAAAACTGTTTGCTGAATGAGATACTCTGGCAGGTAGTACCCTACCAGAAATTCACCAAATTTTTCAGAATGTCAAATTTAAAAAGCTAGACAATAATACATGAAAGCACAGAAGGAAGAATCTGAGTTGCTAAAAAAGAGGGAAAGTTATTGCATGAAGACAAAAGTCTTATGGAAATTTAAAGAGATCCCCATTTACAATACAGACAGAAATACATTTTCCTTCTTATCTGGTTCATCCAGAAGTTTGTGTTCATGCTTAAAAAAAATGGCATCCTGGGGTGCACTTAGAGAGAGCATTGCCAGCAGACTGAGGAGGTAATCCTGCTGCTCTAGTCAGCTCTGGACAGGCCGCATTTGGTGTGCTGTATCCAGGTCTGAGCTCCTCAGGAGGCAAAAGCATGAAGTTCTAGGGGTGGGTCCAGTGGAGGGCCACAAAGATGATTAAAGGACAGGACCATCTCTCTTATGAGGAATAGCTGAGGGAGCTGGGCCTGTTCCGCCTCAAGAAGAGACGACTGAGAGGGGGACTCATCAATATCCATCAGTATCTTCAGGGAGGGTGCCAACAGGATGCAGCCAGGCTCTGCTCAGTGGTGCCAAGCAATAGGACAAGAGGCAATGGGCAGAAGCTGATGCCCAGAAAATTCCACCTGAATATGAGGAAGAATTTTTTTCACTGTGCAGGTGACCAAGCACCAGAACAGGTTGTTCAGAGAGGCTGTGGAATCTCCCTCACTGGAGATATTCAAGAACTCTCTGGACACAACCCTGTGCAATGTGTTTTCACATGACCCTTCTTGAACAGGGAGGCTGGACCAGATGAACTACAATGGTCCTTTCCAGTCTTATGTATTCTGTGATTCTGTCATTGGTTTATCTTTTGTGCTCATTTTCTTCTTGCAGCAATTTTCTTTTAGTATATTTTTTCATTTCCTTGCAACTACCTGTATTTCTACAAGTATTTGCTAGCTCCTATAAGCAATGTCTTCAGATAACTTTGAGAATAATTTCTCTTCGGAATTTCTCTGGTTTTCCTTTTAATATCTAGGCAAGTTATACTGAAGATTTGTTGCATTGTGCAACAACAGTGTGTCCCTGAGAGCGACCTGTGCCTCAGGGGCCCGGAGCACTCTGCTAACAAAGGGCTGATGATAAAGGTGAGGAGACGTGGTCCCGCTTGGAAATCCCAGCACTGCTTATTATCGGCACGTGAATCGTGGGAACAGCCTTGAATGTGTCCCAGGAACGAGAGCCAAAATGGGGCCAAAGATCCAGGGTTATATACCAGATAAAAGGTGTGTTTCTGAAGGTCAGGATCCAATAGGGATAGGGAAAAGTGGTGCAGAGGAGTGGCTAGGAAATGGGGGGACTAATGCGATCACAGGGGTGGGGTACTGCAGCAAAAATAACCCAGTGGGGTTCAAGGGAAGGAAGATCATTCTAGGAGGGGTGCATATATGGTGAACGGGGGCTGAACAGAGACACGTAAACTTAACAAACCAATAGAACAACAAAACCTAAGAGATATTAACTTGTGGCTGCAAAGGCCCATGGGAGGAAGGTTTTCCTCAGCCTAATCTATAGGGGTGTTTCTGCCCGGTTGCATCGGTGCCTCCAGGGTTGAGGGCATAATTATCCTGGTGGCAGGCCCCTGGGCCTCCACAAAGATTGTTTGTTCCTGTTTTGTTCTGTTTCATTTTGCTTACAAGGCTTAATACAAATCAAATACAACAGCATATGCTATCACATATTCTTTTTCCAAAACTGATGATACCATTTGCATTTTTCAGAGCTGCTTTGAGTTTTGAAGATGTCTTGACAAAGTGCATACATATAAGAGCAACAGGCAGAGCTACATATCAAACATACTGAATTCACACTGCACAATCCAGTTACAGCCATTTCCAGATATTTATGGGGTCCCTGTGAAATCAAACCTCTGAACTGTGCCAAATTTCTATTTTCTGATTTCTCTCAGTGTAAAACCTGGACATTACCACCAAACTTTTTTTGATCATATCTTACTTTCCTGCTAATGCAAAGGACTCTAAATATATGTCTAAAAATATTTGGACAGTAAGAAACAATAGTTGTAATTTAAACCTTTATTGCTGAGCAAAACCTTTGTTTTATATAAAGGACTATATTCATTTCAGCTTTTACAACATTTATAAACCAAACCCTCTTAGCATTCAACAAGAGAAAATGCACAGGTGATGCTTAAGCCAACTACTAATTTCTTTCTAATGAATTAAAATCTGTTTTATGTGAGTGGGTCAAGATAAAGTCCCTGTGTATCTCTATGCAGTAGGTCAATTCATTCTTAGATTCATAAATGCGTATTTTTGCAACTGTGGGCTTAAGAATTTTTCACTCACTGCTGGCCACCTACTACTACTGGAATGTGTTGCATGTACTTGGTATGGTAAAAGAAAATATTTCGAGGGGGTTATATTATTTTAGTTGTTCTTTTCTAAACCAGAAATTAAAATTTATGTATAACAGGACTACTGGACACCACTTGAAATTTTTTACTGACTTTATAGCCGACTGCAGAATGTGTGTATTCAACAATTCACATTGTTGAATCAGTGAAACAGTGCTCAATCAGAATCCTCAAATTTAGCCCCTTATGTTCCTATACAGTTCCTGACAATGATGATGGATAGCAGAGGTTTAACATGGCAAAGCAAGTAATCATGATAAGCTGCAAGAGAATTCTAGTAGATAATTATTCCAACTCTTTTGAAAATCTTGGAATACACATTTCTGGCTGTAAAGGTAAGCATTTATATTTCAAAGAATAATAGAAATTATTTTGTACTGAAAATTTTATACAAAACTGGGAAGTAAGTTCATCCCTTAATACTAAATGCGATCTTCATTATTGATCTGCTTTAAATTCCTTTTCAGTTTAAAATTATCTTAAAATTTAATCATCTTTTCATTGTTGCTTTTAATTCTGCTACAATCATTCTTCTTAAATTCCAGTTTGTGGCTTGGAAAAACAGTAAAGGTCAATGTAGTGTCTCAGAAAACCAGTGAGGAGAAGTTAGAGACAAAACTAATTTAAACATTATTTATATGTATAAACAGCAAAAAAAGAATAGGTCAGCTCTTCTGTCCATATATATTAGATTAATACCAGTGCTCTGAGAAGCAATTTGGCCTTATAATCAAGTCCTACCCCAAGTTCTGACATAACCAGACAGTGTAACTTCCAGTATTTGTTCCACCAATATAAAAGCTTGGATATAAGGAGAGCAGAATGCCCTTATGGTGGATGTCTGAGGCCCTCTTACTGTGGTCTTGGTGAGAGTCTGGAGCTCACTGCGCAAGATGATTAACAAGGAGCAGGAGACAGTCCTTGTATTTGTTCAGAGGCATACAAGTAATCCATTGGCCTACACATGACACTTGACAATTTCACCCCTTACTTTCCAATGAATTTTCTTAATGAAATGAACTGTTAAGATCAGTGCATGAATATGAACTGTATATGGCACATTACCGACGCTGCATTTTAGAGCATGAGAAATCTGAACATGTTCAGGCATCTGTGAACAGAAATTGGAAGTTGTGGAAAATAAACCCCTTTGTCCTAAAGAACTTTCAAGTAATAATTCACTCTTACAGAAAGGTCTATCCTAAGGTCATGCTACCTTTATTTCATAATCCCAGAACACAGCAAGGAAGTGAAGCTGGACATGACCTCTTTCAACTCCTGTTCATCAGAGCAGATGATACAAACAACACAGGCCTTTCACTGCAAGGCCTGTGAACAAGCTGGAATCCCGGTATAATTTTGCCAGCAAGAGAAATCTACCAAATTGAAAGCAACGAAGCTTATTGACTTGTGTTTTTGTTGAGGTTATCTTTACCCAAATGGATTACTGTATGATTTTAAACAAAAACCCATTCTCAGATAAAACATTCTCTAATTAACGTTTCTCCACTTAAATGAAAGTTTACATTAAATTTTTGTAGTTTAGTTGTCTGCTTCTAGCTAACCCCATTATTTCAGTGAGACTAATGCTATTTCACAATAAATAGTATCAGAAGTAGGCCATGGATCTCTAAGGAAGTTAAAATCTTCCATTCTGATTGTATATACAGACAGAGTCAGTCCTTGCATCAAAAAAGCAGAGAGCATTTACAGGCAGACAAACAAGGTAACCAAGAGAGATTCAGGAAACAGGTAATCTTCTTTCAAAACAAGGTAGACCCTGGACTGTATTCAGGCACACTTTGTGTTAATTCAGTCTCTGTTTTCCCTGCTGTGGTAAGCCGATGAATGTCTTGCGGACATCTGCATTAGATTCCACACACTGTGAGTAGAATCACAGAACCATAGAATCACAGAATCATAGAATCACAGAATCATAACATCAGTCATAGAATAATAGAATGGTCTAGGCTGGACTTTGGGACCTTAAAGATAATGTCGTTCCAACCCCACTGCCATGGGCAGGGACACCTTCATTTAGACCAGGTTACTCAGAGCACTATTCATCCTGTTCTTGAACATCTTCAGGGATAGAAGTACATAACTTCTCTGGGCAACTTGTCCCAGTGTCTCATTACCTTCCCAGTCAAGAATTTCTTCCTATTACCTAATCTAAACCTGACCTTCTTCAGCTGGAGGACAAGATTCCCTCTTGTCCTATCACTATGTGCTCTTATAAACATTCTCTCTCCAACTTTTATGTAGGCTCTCTTTAGGTATTGGAAGACTGCTTTATGATCTCCCTGAACCCCTTTCCAGGCTGAACAACTACAAGTATCTCAGCCTGTATTCATTAGAGATGTGTTCTAGCCCTCTGATCAACTTTGTGGTTCTCTTCCTCCAACAGGTCAACATTTTTATTGTACTGGGGGCCTCAGACTTGGATGCAGCACTCTAAGTGGGGTCTCTTAAGGGCAGAGTAGAGAGACAGAATCACCTCCCTTGACCTCCTGGTCACACCTCCTTTGATGCAACTCAGGATGCATTTGGCCTTCTGGGCTGGAAATGTACTATGCCAGGTCATATTTTTCATTCACAAACACCACCAAGTCCTCCTTCCCAGTGCTGGTCTCAGACTGTTCTGCCTCCAGTCTGTACTTATGTTTGGGATTTCCCTAACCCAGGTGCAGGATCCCCCACTTGGCCTTGCTGACCTTCATGAGGTTTGCACAGGCCCACCTCTCAAGCCTGTCCACGCTCTTCAGGATGGCATTGCTTCCCTCCAGAGTGTTGCTGCACCCCACAGCTTGGTGTCACTGGCAAACTTGCTGAGGGTGCACTCAATCCCACTGTCCAAGTCTCCTATAAAGATGTTAAAAGTGCTGGTTTCAATACCACTTCCTGAGGAACAGCACTCAATAGCATGATATTTTTAGATGGTGTGTCAATATTCCACTGTATTTCATTCAGAAAACAGACTGAAGAGCAGAGCAAAAACAGAAAGCAAGTAATACTATTTTCAGTTTATTCCTGAAAAGTGGTGATAGCAATGTGAAGCACTCCAGCTAACCTTAGGAAGTGATCTTTCTTCTGCATGAAACAGTGAATTTCCTACCTATTTCAATCTGCTGTAGGTTTGAAACACTGTTTGGGTAAAACACAAAGGTCATATTAATTTCTAAGTGCAAAATTATAGAAAATTCCTGAATACAGAAAGTATGCCAGAGTTTGCACTGGCACAGAGCAGATGTCACTTCTTGGTTTTGTTCTTGGAAAATGGCACAAAGAGCCTGATTCTCATGCAGTGATTCTCAATGTCTTCCCACACTCTGTGGGAAAACATGCAAGCTGATGGTTTACCCCAGCTGCAGCAAGGAGTGTGGTACTGAAGTTTACCACCAGTCTGAGCTTGCAGAGTCATTCAGTGAACTACAATGCCAGTAGAAGGGGCTAAATCATTTACTGTAATATTGCTTTTGGCTAAATCTTAAAAGGTCTCTCTGGGAGACTTATCAGGACCACAGTGTACCTTTAATTTCAAGGCACAGCAGGCTCTGCTAATCTGACCATTTCTAACCTGTGTTATCCCACTGCAAGGATAGGATAGGATAGGATAGGATAGGATAGGATAGGATAGGATAGGATAGGATAGGATAGGATAGAATAGGCTAAGATGACAATTTGCTGTTTTTATCTTGAACACTGCCTAAAGAGATGGAAGATCTGGCACATCTTTTGATATACATTTTGAGTATTTGAGATTTTTTTCTATGCAGTTTTTGAAATATGGTATATGGAATTCTCAAAGACTGAAAGCTATGGCCTAGGAAGAAGGTTCACTTTTCATTTGAACAGAGACATTAAAATCTAGCCTAACAAATTTTTCTGTATATTCATTTTCCTCTTTGTGTAAATAATTGCTCATGGCAGACATGGTTACATTACCAGCTATTACACAGCTTTGATGGTGTTAGTGGTGGTGTTGTATTGGTTGCCTTTTGTTTAGTTAGTTTTGTTTGGTTTGTGGTGTTTTGGTTTTTTTTATTCCTTCTGCAGACAAATTTTAGGCTTTTTATTGTTTACAGAGGCTCTGGAAAAGAAAAAGTGCACAAGAGGTGAAGTGTGGTAATGTATAATTTTGTGGTTTAATACCGGATGGTTTATTCCTCCCCCACGCCCTTGGGGTGGTGGTTCTGCCTTGATTGTATCCACTTAGTCCTTCCCTTACCTTGCCCCTTCTTCCAGACTGTTCCCTATCAATCCCCCAATCTTAGTTGTTTAGGTTGCTCCCCTCCCTCTGTGTTTCTTTATTGGTTCCACTATTGTAATTCCCACCTTGTTCCCCTCTCCCTGTTGGATCCTTACCCTGGACTCTGCCCCCAAAGCATTCCCTTAAAACCCACTGCCCTGCCCTGAGAGGGAGACTTTTTCTTTCACTTTTCTTTTAGAGATTTTTAGGTGCTAGCCTCTGCTCTGTCTTTGAGTTAGGTTGTGTTTTATTTTAATACAGGATTCTTGGAGCTGCAAGCCAGGCCCATCCCACATTCTTTACACTGATCTGCCAGCAACTGCCTGTGACACACAGGGGACCAGGGCAAGGTGTTGTACCCCATAAAAGAGCAGTAATATCTAAGAGTGCCACGGCAGTGATGACAGTGACTTCTGATTGCTTGATTGGTAGATTTTTGGGACAAATAACACTGGATACGTTTTAGAAAGCATAAAGGTAGCTGGCTGAAAGACTCAGATGTAGAGTAACCTACCTTATAACACAAAGGAAGGAAAATCTGGAGTGCAACTCAAGACACTTAAGCATCTAGTGCCCCTTGAGTATCACAAGAGTATCCTATCCTGCCTGGCCCCAAAACATGTAAATAAACTCTGTGTTATATGTCAGCCCATACAGATGTCTAGGGACACCCTTGAGAGTCCCTAATTACTCAGCTACTCTTTTTGATTATTAGGTAGATTGCAAGTTTGGAAAACATGCATCCTTTCTCTTTGTGATCTCTATGCACTCCTTTAATCTGTTGTTTAAAAAAGTTACTTCCTCTGGGCCAAGGGATATGTTTGATTCAAAGTTTAAATCAAGGAGAATGCTTGATTTCAGAAAATTTAATGGAGAACCCCCCAAAATTTTACTAAATGCAAGAGGTCTCTGACTTCTGCTTTCCAACTCTTATGTAGCATATCTGGTGCTCTATTTTACATGTGCATTTTGAATAATTTTTGATTTTAGCAGTATTATGGACCTCTTCATCACAAAATTGCTAAAATGAACTTAAAAAGCAGTGTACAACAGCTGCATCTTTTATTTGAGACAAAGCAAGTATAGTAATGTATTTCCTAACAGACTACATTCACTAGACTATAAATGCTGACTTTTAAACACCTTCTAGTGATGACTACATTTTTATGAATAGAACTACACAATATATCTCTATGACTCTAGAATGATCTGAACAAGGGGACCTTTTAGTCTGCTGGTGGTCTTTAACACATTTATCAGTGTTGGAGAAGTACTAAAGGAACTAAAGGAATGTATGAATCTTATGCTAGTATTTCAAAGAGCAAACATAACCTGAGTAGGTATAGCTGGAAGATTTGCATCAATGCAGGGACTACTAATGGAATCCTTAGAAAATCCAGTGTCAATAAAATTATTCTAAAACTCAACAAAAGATAGCATTTACAGCACAATCTTATTCTAAAGACAGAGAGAAAGGATGTGTACTTAATTTTTTTTGGTTTCCTAGTGATTTGCATACTCATTCCAGCTACAGAAGATCTGATCCATTCTGTCATTGTCTGAAGACATTTCATTTCATTGCCCGATTTGAGGAAGAGTGCAGTATCTTCTTTATCAAGTGGCTCCACATAAAACTCAAATGTAAGCTTGGGGTCAAAATTCACGGTTTTCTGATCAGCTGAGTGTCCTCACCACTAAGCTAGCATGCTGTACCCCCTCTTGCATTTTCTTGACCTAATTATTCTTGAATTCATGCAGGATGGCTTCACTACTTCAATGTGAGGTCAGCCATTTAGGTCAAGTTCAAAGGCTGCTGGTAAGCCATAGTTCAGTTCAAATGAAAGCATTATTCCTTATGGCTTTAAAACATTCTCTGCCTCTTAAATCTGGATGTTTTCACTGAGGAAAAGCTTATCTCAAATTTACTCAATAAATTTTCCGCTAACCTCACACAGTTACTGATAAAACAGCTGGTAAGTTCATCAGTCTTCAGGGAAAAGAAGGCCATTTGCTGAAAGTATGATCTGGCGTATCTCAGGGAAGGGAACTGCCAATCAAAGATTCAGTCCAACTCTATAAGTCAACACCACCAAGTAACACAGATCTGTCCACATCAAAGCAGAACACATACCTATAAGGTTGTCTATTCTGAGAGGTAGCTAGCTGATTAATAAGTATCCTTTCACTGTCTCCAGTACATGTTGAAATCTGGTTATCAGAGCTAAAGAAATACTCAGTCTACTACATGTATAAATAAGCATAATGTTTTGTATTTTTTTAGACAAGTGCAAGTTCTAGGTTGGTGTGAGGAATTCAAACTATTAGATGTCAGAACATGCAGAGCCGAAGGATCAATTTCTTACTTTCTGAACTTCTGTATTAGTATGTGCTCCCCATTAATCTCTTTCAAAGCTGACTGGAGCTAAGAAAATGTCCTCAAATAGGCATTGGATCAACCATTATTAAAGACCAATGGTTCTAATCAAGAAATTAATGTAGAGGTTTATCAGTGATGTGATATCTAGACTAATAGATACACTACTGTCTTTCATATTATATATATATAAATAATATATAAAACATAAACGTATAAACATATAAACATATAAATATATAAAACACAGACTGATGATAAGCTATACAGAATTTTGGGAAAAAGCATGTATTACTTCAGTCCGGGCTTAGTTCTTAACAAAGTTTAGTCAAAAACCATACTTCCTGTAGCTGAATGATATAGAGAAAATTTTGAAAAGCTCAGAAATCTAATTTAACGTTTATGAGATTTGAAATCTACTTTAAATTTGAAGTTGGTCTAAATGTTTTTACCTACTCTTTATCACACTTTCATTCTGCCTCCATGGATGTAACTAACATCCAAAAAGTAAATATATACCATTTAGCAGCAATGAGATAGAATCTTTGAATTCCCCTCACAGATAATGCATTGTACCTTTGGAGTGGTATAGAAGTTCATAAGAGTTTGCTAGTGAGGATTTACTATACAATGAGAAAAAAACTTGACTGTATTACAGTATTTATCCCTGGCTGGTTTATAAAAAAAATGGCTGATGACCTTCACATTTTAAATTAAAATAAAATTTAAAAACAATTTATTCAGATGTCTTGAAACTCTTATTTCTTTAATGAGTGTAAGGTTGTGTCGTACAATTATCATGGGTCTCTCCCACCAACATAGTATCAGGTGATAGGCATGAAGATAAAAAATCATTATATTTATTACTACATACATTTTTCTATTCTACAAATATCCAATAGATATCAAACTGAAAAAAAGAGAAAAATCTGCAGCCATCATTCTTTTGATTTAACCATTCTCAACTCACAACATTGTAAATGTGGTAATTTAGCTGCTCAGTAATTTTTCTTCATTTCTGTGCTTAGTGGATTGAGTTCTGAAACATGATGATCTGCCATTAGTGTAAGTGTCAGTTTTGATAAAAAAGTAGAACACTCAGGCCTATGACTCTCCTTTGAAGGACATCGAACCATAGAATCACTAAGGGTTCAAAGATCACTGAGTCCAACTGTTAGCCTACCAATGCTGAGTTGGTCATTATGCACATCCACACACCTTCTGAACACTTCCACAGATGGAGATTCCACCACTTCTCTGGGCAGCCTTTTGCAATGTTTGATAACCTTTTCTATGAGGAATTTTTTCTAATACCCAATTTAAATCTCCCCTGCTGCAACTCAAGGCCATTTCCTCTCATCCTGTCACTTATTACTTGGGAGAAGAGACTGACCCCCAGCTGGCCACAACCTCCTTTCAGGTGGTTGTAGAGGATGATCAGGTCCCCCCGAGTCTCCTCTTCTCCCGGCTAAATAACCTCCACTCCCTCAGGCAGTCCTCATCAGACATGTGCTCCAGTTCCTTCATCAGTGTTTTTTGGTCTTCTCAATGGCACTCAATGCCATTCTTGTAGTGAGGGGCCCAAAAAACCACACAGGATTTGAGGTGCAGCTTCATCAGTGCCAAGTACAGGGGCATGATCACTGGCCTGTTTCTACAGGTCACATTATTTTTGATAGAAGCCAGGGTGTTCTTCACCTTTTTGACCACCTGGACACACTGGGACACCATTTATTTGATTTTTAGTGTCACCTCTTGTGGCACATATTGTGTATCCCTTCATTGCAGAAAATATTATCTGAACCAAAGGAAAGAGTCCCACAGCATTTCAATTTTACCATTTGAGCATATTTCCATTACAAGTCCTTTGCTTCACTGTTGTACCCTGCATCTCATTCTCAGATCCTTTCATACTGGGAGAGGTGCACAAACTTACTTGTTACATGACGTGTGATTTAACAATATGCATTATAGAAACTATTGAATATAGACAGCTGATTATGTCCTTGTGGGTAATTATTTTTTCTTGGGGCCTTTTCTTGCTTTTGTTTGAAGTCTCTTTTCCTGAAAGGAAAATTTTAAGACAGTATTCATTCTATTCATGAAAATCTCCAACTCTTTTTTTTTTTGCTATTTTCTCTTTGAAACCTGTTTTGACTAGTATTCTTTACAAGACATAGCAAAATTAGTACCATTATCTTCAGTATACACAGCATCTGACCTAGAGACTAGAGCCCTTTCTTAATCATCAGCCTCACTAATTGACCCTTCTTTTCATAAGGGTTATTGCAGTTGGGCAGCATTTCAGCTTGCTAGCCTCTCTAGGCTATTTGCTTCAATAAACTCAGTGTCCTTTTTGTATAAGTTGGGAGATAGATAATCATGTTGACAAGTCACATTATATAGCTGTTAAACATACAATCCTCTTTTATCTCAGCTTAAAATACATCTCACTGAAAACTTTCAGTAAGAAAGCAGTATTTTTAACAGGTACAAGTATACATCACAGGCAATCATAACAGAGAGAAAGAACTGTTCCTTAAACAAACATTCCTGGACAATTTCTTTTATTGAAATATTATGTTAGAGAACTTATGTGTCTTTTTATCCATAAAAGACACTTGATTATTAAATTAACATTTAAAAGTGAGATTAAAAGATTAAAATCTCAGTATGCTTTTTATGGTCAGTATCTTGATGTTATCACTAGTTGAACAATCTGGGGGTTTTTTTCCCTATGCAAGTCTCATGCTGTTTCATGCAGTTATGCAGAACTATGCAGACTCTTCTTTTAAGAGGAAGTGACACAGGGATAAGATGCATGACGACTACATGTCAATTTCCAAGAAAAAAAAGAGGTAAAAAACCCACCCTGAGTAGAGACACAAGTGAAATATTTAATCAACTCCTCATCTGGTTAGTCTGAATTTGTATCTTATCAAACACTTCCTCCACCTGGACCCACCTCTGGGAAAGTCTGTGATGGTTCATGGTCAGACTGATGGGCACGGGTACAGCATAGGAAGCTGGGACTGTTCCTCTTCAGAGCCTGGACTGAAGTGCCAGTCTGTCCTTCCATGCACCTCCCATTCTGGGGGCAATGTCTGGGGTCCACCTGATACTCATTTTCTCTTCTATGCCTATCCTAGCTGTACAATTTCCTGAATATTACCTTTTACTGACTTTGTAATGCTACTCTTAAACCCAGACAGAGACAGTCTGTGTCCTGGGGGTTGAGAGTAGAATTTGGCGCTTTCTCCCCACTGTAGAAGAATCAGCACTTTATTATAATTATGCTAAAGAATAAAGTACATTTGTGTATTTTATTAATTTTCCATAATTTAATGTTGTCTCACAAATTTCTATTCAGTCAGGCAAGCAATTTTTTCTTTTGACAGGCCAGTGAGATATCATTAATTTTTCATTTTCATCAATCACCATGGTAAAGGCTGTCTGAGAAGGTTTTGTGCTTTGGCTGGTAATTTGTCATGACAATTTTGCAAGGTTGTTTTAATGCCTTCTTTTAGCTGATTGAAATTGTCTTATTTACTTCAATTAGTTTGACCAGTGAGACACCATGGGTTTATATAAAATGAATTGTTAATTGCTCCCCAAAGCTTAGGTAGACACCTGGTTTTCTGTTAAAACACAGATCCAACTTCATATGTGGTGAGGGCTAAAATTAACTCTATTGTACAGGCAAAGAAGAGAGACTTAGGGCCTTGCAATGTGTAATAAGTCGATGTTCTTTGTGACATAAAATATTTTCTGATTTTCAGTTAAATATTAGTTTTGCAATATATAAAAAATAACAAGCAAAAGCTGTTTTGTTTTTACTTGTTTTCTAGAGACTACTATAGTAAATATATATTTATGTATGTATCTGTCTCACCCTAAGTGATAGGTGTTTCAAAAATCCTTTGTAAAACTGGTGAATTAAACAACCTTGCAATGACAATATTTTAAGCTTAACTACTCAGCTCATTATAACATGTAATACTGACAGACGATAGAGAAAGCAAAAAAGAAGATTTAAACATCTACATTAAAAATTTTCAAGGCCCCACAGTCCAGTCTCTAATCCCACAGTAGTATTTGTTTTCTGCATATACTGTATGCAAGTCTCATAATGACATTAATATTTCCACATGGTGAGGTTGTACCACCACAGTAAGGAAAACAGTTGTCTACAGCTGATTTCACTAGGTCACCAACACATTCTGCAGCTGGTATGAGACCATAATTAGTGAAATTAATTAGCCTTAGGAAACTAAGCCATGTGACCTATACTTTAATACACATACTCGTTGCTATGGTAGCCCAAATAAGAGTGTGTCTCAAGCTGTTAGAGCCCCTGGTTTCCTTTCAGAATGAACAGCAACAGTGTGGAGGTGTAGACAAAGCAAATCTATTTGTTGGATGTGGTAAACTGCACCCAATAATAAATGAAGTGAAACTGGTATCTGAAGGCATAGCTTGATAGAAAGCTAAATATAGCATTTAAACTCTGTGATTAAAAGCTTCACTATTTTTATACTTCAGGCATTGTCAGAATTCTATGGCACTGATCAGAAGCACTAGAGGTAAGTGAATGTTGTGGTAATGTTTTTCTTTAATGGGATTGATTTCTTTCCTTCTATTCCAAATTCTTCTAAATGCAAACAAATGAAAGCTCTTGGGCAGATGTGCCAAAGAGACCTTTTCAATTTTGGATTTATACTTTTTTAGACTTCTCTCTACTTTCAAACGGTTCCCGTATACTCACCTCATTTTTTCTTCCATTTCTCTTCATAATCCTATTTACCTACTGGTGTCCAAAATCCGTTACAGAAAACCTCTCGTTAAGTCAATGACAAAATGTCACCAGGAGATGTATTCTCAGGTACTGAAGAATTTATTAATATTGTTTTTCAATAATATGACATGGCAAAATTTTTCAAGGCGTATGTTCAAAGATATATTTATTTTGAAAAATTACAAAATAGAACACCCACAGACATAAGGCATTCATGGAACTTTGACTGTAGGAAGACTTCATTTTAAAAGAAGGTCCCAAGACTATTCTGCAGCTTTTTGCATTTTGAGCAAAGTTTGTGCTTGCTGACACAGAATTTCTTGATGTTGGGATTTAAAATGCTATTTTCTAAATTATTTTGACTATGCAACACTAAACTTTATTAGTCAACTCCAGTAATTTCAGAATCTTTTAAAAAAGACATAAATTAAAGAAAAAATTGTTACAATAAATAGAGTGAGACGTTGAAAAGAGAAGAATCGCACTGGGAGGTGGCTTGAGGCCTCATGCATTTACACCTGTTAGAATACTCTATATAAATTAGTCAAATTTAATTGTTGGTTATATTTAGCTCCTGCAGTATAGGGCTGGGTAGTTTCCCAAACACTTAGTAAGTGGCTTTCTTTCTAGCAACAGAAATACATAGTGCCTACATTTCTGCTACGATTCAGTCAGGCAGTTTATCTCCTCTTTATAATTATCTGAAAGATAACCTGTGTCAGGTACCACTCTCTTCATGAATGTTCAAAAATGTTAAAAAAAAAAAAAAGGATACTTTCCTGAGGACTAAAAATAACTGTGTGGTGAGAAGTTCTAAAGAAGTTAATGAATAATCCTGAAAACTCTGAGTACAGAAAATACACTCATAATTTTACACATTCCTTGTGCAAATGTAAATACTATGAAATTTCCGACTATTCAAATTTAAACTTTGGTGATAGAGAAAAGGGAATGATTAATTTGCAAGCCAGCACAACACAATGGTTATATAACACAATGGGTGGGGGCTCCCTGAGGAGGGGCTTACACTGCCCTGGGCTGGAGGTGTCCCATCCCAGCCAGCCCCAGCTCACACACTGCAGGGCACTGCTGGCTGTGAAAATGTATTTAAGAAAGGGCAAAGAAATGCCACAAAGTTCGAAGGCAGAGGACGAAGGGAAAACCTGTGAGAAATGGCCCTGCAGACAACAAGGTCACAGAAGAAGAAGAGGGATGGGATGCCCCAAATGTCAAAGCAGAGATGCCCCTGCAGAGACCATAGCTGAGCAGAGGGATTTCCTGCAGGAATTGCGGTCCAAAGAAAACCCACACTAGAGCAGGATTAACTTGGAGAGCTCCAGCCACTGGAAGGGCCCATGCAGGGGGAAAGGGCCCATCTAGCAACCCCCTTAATAGAAAAGAGAGGGAATGAGCAGAGAGAGGATGTTTTACAGAGTGACCAAGTGCCCATTCCTACCCTCTATGCTGCTCAGGGGTGTAGAGGAGTCAGGAGGGAAAGAGAGAGTGGGGAGAAAGGTGTTGTTTTAACATTTGTCTTTGTTTCTTACTCCCCAAGTCTGTATCAATGAATTCTGCTAACTTTCCCTAAGTCAAGTCTGTTTTGCTTGTCATGGTAATTGGTAGGTTCTGTCTTTTATCTTGATCTAGGATCTTTGACATCCCACATCCTCCCCCTACCCCTCTGAGGAGAGGGGTGGATGAACAGCTGAGTGAGTGAGAGTTTGTCTGTTGGGCAAACCTAACCAAGCACAGTAACTGAAAGGCTTGGGATGGTCCTCCAACTTGAAGCAAACATGATGCAAACTTTTAGCCAATGCATGTATTCCTCCATCTAAGAAAGTATTACAGATGCTAAAGAACATTCTCTCTGATGCTAGTTCTGGTTTGCATGACAGCATATAAATTCAAGTTCCATCTATAAAGAGTATTATATTATAAAACTGTAATGTTTAATTTTATAGGGTGGTTGAAGAAAGGTTTTTCTACATTGTATAGGAGTGAAATTAGATCTGAAGTTTTGCCCTCAGGTACAAAAAAGTTGCAACCAAACCTGCTGAAGTACCAGGCCTAACACTGATTTCACATTGATCTGTACCAGTTGTAACTCCAAGTCATTTATGTAGTCAGGGGTCAGAATAAGATATCTATTTATTTATTTTTGGCAGGGTGCATGAATTAAATCAACGGCAAAACTTTCTAATCATGGCCAGGTTTGCATCCACGATGTTTGTTATGTCCAAGTTACTAACTATAAAGCTAAACAAAGCAAAGTAAAATACTGCCCATTTCCAGTCTTTTGAAGGAAGATGTGAATTTTAAAATATTTTAAAAGACAGGCATTGAAATCTAGTAATGCAGAAGATAATCATGTATAAATATGAGTATAAGGTTTAAGGAATTAAAGAACAATAACTTCTCAAATGCTTTTTAGAAGGTGCATTTTGATAAACATTAGGAAGAGGGAGAAGACTGTGATGCACAAGAAACTGAATATTAGGAACCAAAAAGAAGCTCAGAAAAATAAAGGAATTACAAGAAGTATGGTTTTTGGGTTGAAAAGAACACAAGGCAAATGTGACAGACACATAATAGAAGTATTGGAATGAATGTGATGGGAAAATCTGCAAGCCAAACAAACAAGAGTTTAAATTTCAGTAAATCTATCTATGAATGAACTATAAATTCTACAAAATTAAATATATATTGTTTGTCTTGTATGGATTAGTAAACCATGATCATCTATTGTCTTTATGTACAAGAATTAAATATATAGAAATAAATAATAGCAAATATTTAACAAAAACTAAACTAAAATGCAAATTTCTGTCAATAAAACTTACAGTATTCTTTCAAAAGTTTAACAGTATTTTAGCAAAATAGTAATGCATCAGACTTTAAATAGTTAAGCAAATACAACTAATACCACTAAAAGTAATAATGTAGAACAAATACACACCTTCAATAATTTTTAAGAAATGGTCTTATCTAACAGTATTCTCTGAAGATATTATCTGGCTTCCTCTTTCTCCTTTTATAAGGCCCTTCAATATCTTCAAGAAGATCACTTAAACTTCCTGAGGTTTTTTTTAAAGCATATTTTCTCATTTCTGCCACTGATTTCCTAAGCAAGACTGTGCCTCTGTTTTTCCTACCTGATTCATTCTCCCATCTAATGTGATTAATTCTCTAGGGTGGAGACTTTCCTTCACTGGGTATACATACACCAGTTATGCCACTGCTAAGCAGTGACACAAATAGTAATGAATATATTATCCTAATATTGGTGTCATGGTTTTAATTTGTGACTCTTGTCATCAATGCATGTTGTTATATAAGTTTAATATTTCCACTTTTTCAGAAAAAAGAAGGAGAAAACAAGATAGAAGAGAGAATTATTCATCTGGCAAACACTACATAAGAAGCTTATGGCACTGCAGAGAGCTCTATTAAAATCTTGGCTACCCAAATTATGAAATGTCTGACCTACCCCTTCCTTGCCACTCGAGGGCTTAAAACACAAGCACAAAAGAGGCTGAAGCAGGTCCATTAGTTTGACCTAGGAACTAGACAAACTACTTAATAAATAAGGTGAAAACTAATCAATCTTCATTCCTCTTCTTTCCAGGAGTGTAGAGAATCATCTCTTACCAATGAGAAATCTCTGTTACGTTGTTTGAGTGAACATAAACAGAGAGGAGCCCAGAGGAACAACAGCAGTTGGAGAACAACACCAAGGAGCTTATCAGGAGCCTCTGACCTGGCTCCTCCCAGGGCTACCCTGGAAGGATGATCTCCCCCATGACCCAGCAGGGTGTGATACTTGTCAATTCAAGTCAAAGGGAGAGGCTTTTCCTGGAGGAAGGCTGAAAGAGAGGTTTTCCCCAATGAAAGTCTTTTAGACTGGAGATGGAGATAGGGGCTACTGCTACAGGGTTATGGGCTTCATTATGGATGCTGTGGAAGAGCATTTTGGGCAAAACTTGGCATATCTGGGGAAAAGAGCCAGCTGTTAAGAAAGGAAGGAATCAAGGAGGTTTGAAGAGGAGCAAGCATAGAAAAATAGGGTCAGAGTAAAAGAATATTGAACAGTTGAATAATATTGCAGGGACTGGTCACTGTGTTTGCATGGTCATGCCCTCTGCCTGATCTTTAAAATCTTCTTTAACTGTGCTGGGGAGACTCCATTCTGTGCTCATGTCTGTGCATGGAGGTCTAGGTACCAGCCACTGGGCAGGGCACCAAGTCTAGAGACCCATGCATCTATGGTGCCATCACCTAGAGAAACTGTAGAACATGTGCGTAGTGTGGGTGTGCATGTCAGCATGTGCTATTACCAGCAAACATCTAGCTGGTCTAGCAAGTGAGCAGGATAAGAGATTTGAGGGTCAGGTTTTGAAGTAGCCAAAAGGCTGGGTCAAATCTTGGAAGAGTAGGTTTGAGAACTGGTACTGGAAAGACCTGGAGGTCCAGGCTAACTCCTGTAGAGACCATGAGATCTGAAGCTTGACTAAGACCAGAATTAGGAATCATCTATGGAGAGGCCTGTTTATATGTGTTTGTGCATTAAATTGGAATGAAACCCAGGGACTGGGTAGACTGAGTGCCCTCTCAGGCAAGTTACTGGAGAGATAGATCATGTGTCTGTCAGTCTCTGTTCTTTACCAAAGGTGCTCTGAGTATCAGCAGCTGGACTAGGGCTGTGGCCTGGCAGGCTCATATGTCCAGGTGCCAGTGGTGGGGAGACCTGTGATCCAGGGGCAGCTGCAGCAGTGCGTGAGCCCAGCTGCTTGAGCGACCCACACAGAGTATGTGTTTCACTAATTGATCTTCATTCTCATTAGTCAGAGATAGGAACAGGGAAAGGATATTGATGCTTTATTGATGTTTATGTGAGTGCATTCTCTGTCCATACTATGGTCTGTGTGAGCAGCTGTGTGTACATATATATACATAAACTTGTGTGTATGTGTTCACATGTGTGACTATTGGAGATCAGGCTCAGCCTCACTGCTGGTTGCACCTGTGAATGTGAAGCTATGGGACCCTTTTCTCCATTTCCCTACTGGATTAACTCCTATCACTTCTTCCTATAGGTAATGATCTGCTTTTCTTTCAGTATTACTCCTTTTCCAAATAACAGTTGTCATACTGTTCATAATCAGTGTGAAAATATTTTAAACAGAAACTGAAGCAGCTAACCATTCTGTTTTTGTATGCCTTTACAATTTTTATTCTAGATCTACATAATCTAATTCAAGATAATGATGAAAAGATCTACAAAGATTAGATGCTGTGGTAAAAACTTACTGAAAAAAGCACAGAAAGTGAGAATTTTTGCCTGATGCTAATCATGAATACTACTTCAGACAGCAATTCTATGTCATTTTGTTTTGATAAAATTAAAATCAAAACTTGGTTTCTCTAGTGATATGAAAATACTCACCTGCATCTCAATACTAACATTACACTATCACTATCCTGTCAATATGTTTTAAGAAAAATAGTTTTTAAACTGAGATTAGTTACATTTTTTTGATCATGGACTCTCACGTGTGGCTAAATAAAAATGCACCTGCAAAAATTACTATGTCTAGAATAAAGATAAAAGTGTTCCTAAAAATGCATCAGTCACTAATTCTCAGCCTCTAGGGGTCAAAAAGATATTCTTTGGAATATTTTCTTTTTAAGGAAATTTTCATTGCTTTGAATAGCAATTTTGCTTAAGGAATATAGTGAGAGTACTTGAAACACCGTGAGACTGTCATGCTCAAGAATTGTTCTGTCCTATAGATCCAGGGGTTAGAGTGTTGGTTCTCTTTTGATTCCAGAAGCTTCTCTTAATGTCTAGTCTTCTCTTGTCAAATCCCAAACTGGTTTAAACTATTCAAGAGCTCAACTCTTCTCCTTCTGATCTCATAGGGCAAGTAGAACAAGACAAATGTGTGAGAGGAGATAAAATGATTAGCAGAGGTAAATAAAACATTTCAAAGCTAGCAGGTCAATTTAAATGCCTGACTAAAAGAATATCATTAAGTTTTGTTAAAGTAAATGTGACTACCTGGGTGCCTAAATGCAGATAACCAGGGGTGTGTATTATGGTCATTTATTGAGCCCACAGGATCAAATAATTCTATTCAATTAATAGTTCTTTCATTAATTCAGTTCTCTTAATATTTGAAATGTTTCCCAAACACTGTCTAATTAGAGAAACTTAATGTCAATTTAATTAGTCAATGATCACACCCTGTGTGATTAATAAGTGTTTTATAAATCATTCTTGTTCCTAACAAAGGCACAGGGACATAAATATTGGGACTAGAAATCAGATAGTACTCATCAGTCTCCTTCTCTGCCCTGCCCTCCTTCTAGGATTGTTATAAGAAATCTAACCCATTTAGAAATAAAACTTAGCTGCTTCTGAGCCTGGAAGAGTCCAATGTAACCATCAGGCCCTGCTTGGCAGCTATCCAATGCATTCTATCAACCACCCCTAAAATCTGTTATTGGATTAAACTGATGTGTCTGGCTCCACATTTAGAGCTCTTCAGTAGCTTCCCAAAGACATCTGTCATGATTGTAACTGGCTATACTTGCCTGTATACCCATCTCTAGCTGCACCTTCACCGCTTTGTCCCCACCAAGCATTTAACCTACTACCATTATTTAATAACATATGGGACTCAAAGCATATCCTGGAATCACATTGGATTAGGCACTCCATACACTTGTGCTGAACTACTCTCTGCAATATACAAAACAGAAGAAATTATAACTTCTTTGTCAGCATATATATGGACACTGATAGAGTGATCCATAGTTCCATTTGGAATGTTATTACCACATTGTAAGATATTCATAGCAAGAAAAAAATGTCTCAAGTAAAAACCCTCAAACCACTAATTCAAAAAACTCTATCCAAACCTCAAAGCAAATAGGCATAAAGTGTTGTCAAGGTAGTAAGATAAAAAATCCCTATATACTATTATCTAGATTTGTGAGAAACATTGCAAGAATGCAATGGTATCTATTTCAACAGGTACAGCCAAAAAAAGCAGAGGAATAAGCCATTTTTTAAATATCTTGAAACTGCACTAATTTGGTTTAATCCAGAGAGTGCTGACTGCTTGCAAGGGACAGAGAGGCCAGTGGGGCAACAGACATTGTACTAGAGGTCATCTGTAGTACAGGAGGTGATCTCTTCTCACTTTACAAAGGACATTGAGGTGCTTGAGTGTGTCCAGTGAAGGGCAACATTGCTCATAAAAGGTCTAGAAACCTGTCTTAAGAGGAGCAGCTAAGGGAGCTGGGTTTGTTTAGTCTCGATGAGGCTCAGGAAGGAGCTCATTGCTTCCTACAACTCTCTGAAAGGAGGCTGTGGTGAGGTGGGGACCAGTCCCTTCTACTGGGCTTGCAGTGCGAGCACCAGAGAACCAGGCTTTAAGCTGAGACAGGGGAGATTCAGAATGGAAAACAGAAAAAATGTTTTCACTGTTAGGGTGGTCTTGAATCAGAATGGGCTGCCTATCGAGGTGGTGGAGCTGCCATCCCTGAAAATGTTAATCTCAATCTGGCACTGTTTGTAATGGTTTAGTGGTTGAGGGGTTACATTGGTAGTGCTGGGTGGACAGTTGAACTGGATGCTTTTAAAGGTCTTTTCTAACCTTGACAATTCGATGATTCTATGATTCTTGGTCAGTTTTTGGCCATGTGCTCACGGAAACCCCTGTAAAGCAAAATTTTCTAGTAGTTTGTGTAACATGAATTAAGCTTCAGGTCAGCTTCCCATTTGGACTGCAGAAGAACCATTGACATAGATTTTGACATTGCTATATCTTTAAAAGCTCAGCTGACACTGCAAGCTGGAGCATGTAAACCTTGTAGAAAAAGTAAATAAAAGTGTTAGTAGTTAGGCCATACTTTTAAATTTGCAAGTGTCTCCAGGAAGTCTTATACAAGGAGATATTTGTGGAAATTAATCTAAAAACTTACTCTCTCAGAAGGATAAGTGGATGTAGGGTGGCAAAAATGTGCTGGAAATGGCTAAGAAATTTGTTCGCTATTGTGTGGCCTGCAAATAAAAGATGTGGAAAAATCTTCTTTGGTGGCAACATCGTAGAAAACAAATGGTTCTTAATTGATGAGCATTTTTCAGGTTCAGACCCTGCATGAGTGACATAAGATGGTGTTAATGAGAGGTGACATTAAATATTATGTAAATTATGCTTCATGTAAAAAAAAAGTATGGTATTTTAACCATGGTTCAGGCAGTTCAACCAGGTTCATTCTCTTGCTACATTTACAGAATACAGCTGTCCAGACTAGTTATACTTATTCACATGGAATGAAACAACTCAGTGTAGATCAACCAGCACAGACCACAGGAAGAAGCACAGCAGCAGCGCTGTGACACACCGGCCCAGCAGCCTTATCTCACACTTTAAAGCTGCTGATTTGAGAAATAGTCTGCTATTCCTTCAGTAAGCTCAAGTTTGTGCAGTAGAGTTATCAAAGCAGACCAGCAGTTGACCTGAACTGGGATGTTAGCATATACTAATTTTTTTTATTATTATTATTATTATTTCATTTAAAAAGTAAGGGTTGGAAAGAGTGCAGGTGATCTCATGAGAGTCCTCTAAAAATCCACCTATTGTTAAGAGCGTCTGAATTTATTTTAATTTGTTCAAGCTTGAACGATGAATTGGGAAATCTTGTGTATTGACTGAAAGCAAAATCCTGACTTTCTGTGAGTTTCCCTGTAAAGCACTTAGTTAATTGGGTTATTTGTGATGGGTAAAAGCATGTCTTTCTTGGAAACACTTTGTCTTGCTTCCAAATGCATTATGACATTCTGGATTCAATGAAGGTCTCAATTAGTTTATCTGGGGCCTATTAGCACATGTTTGTCATCACTCAGAACCAAAATAGAAAATGGCCTTATTTCTTATTCCTAAGAAATGTTAAAGTGTGCAGTGGGATAGTCATTAAGTCTCCTGATGTAGCGGAAATAACAACAATGATGTTTTTGTTGGGGGATGGGGAGTGGCAGGAATCATGAGGCTGTACAAAAACTGTAATCTCTTACTGGAATGTGGCTTTGGACTGTGCTAGGAATTGCTTACTCATGCTGAGCTGCCCCTGGGAGTCATGAGACTTTTGTTGTGATCACATGCTTGCAATCACCATGGTGTAGGATGTTTATCAAAGTCACTGAGGGAATAAAAGCACTGTGCTTTTTAAAGCAGGGCTTGTGGTATGAAATTTGCTTCATTTTCTGTATAATGAGCTCACAGAAACTTTTACCCATGTTCATTTGAATGTAGTCATCACCTTCCCTACACAGTCTTATTCTGTACTGCAGTTACAATGTGCTTGTTCTTGCTAAAGTGTTAGAAGCACCAGTAAATTATCGAAGATGGCTTGTATATTTAGTTTTCATTTTAATCTAATTTGGATGTTAAAAATCAGTACAATAAATTAAAAAGTACTCAGATTATGTGAGTATACAATGGGGACTAGGACTATTTCATTAGGAAAAAAAATCACTCCATATTTTAAATACATTTATTGTTTTCTGAATTTTATCCAGTGGGCCAAAAAGCTCACAACAAGATATTTACATGCATCTAACAGTAAAGAATCCTAGAGATAAATTTCCAGTGACTGCATCTGCTTTTCAGAATACTTGTGGAAGTGAAGACAAACCTTTCTGTGATATATACAAATTGCATGTATAAACATATTCACAGTTACACCTAATGCTGAATTCAGAGACCTGAATGAAAGTCCCACATGCAAATATTACTGGAGCCCTGAGTTAGATGAAAAAAATTGAGATTGGCTCATGTTAGAATTAACACAACAAAATTGGTAGATTCCAGAACAAGAAAATTTGACCTGTTATTGTGTGACCTCATTTAAAGGGTTTGAAATACTGGTTAGCACCCTCCAAAATCCTTTCTCACTTGAATAGTTCATTAATTTTACAATGTAGTTCTTAACCCTAAGTAGACATTGGAAGGAAAAGTCCATTCTGAGGACTGGCAAATGGGACAGTGCAAGGCTGGCTAGGTTTTATCCCAGTTGGATTGTTCCTAATATTCAACACCTTTAATATTTCTATAGGTAATGTCCTTATTAGGGATATTCTCTGCAACAAAAATAGTATTGTGAGAAGACTCCACTGAATATCAATGTAGAAGCTTTTCTCATGTGAATAAGTCTCCAGATAAATGCTCATGGATGTCTCTGCACTATTTCTGCAACGCAGAAGAAGTGAGTGCTTTCAGAACCCCACATAAATTTAAAAAAAAAAGAAAGTAATATATTAACAAACTAGACCCCCTATGCCAAGCCTGTAACTGGGGAATCATATGCCATGCTTCTGGCATGTTTCTTGCATAAACTATCTGCAACTATTTATTAGCAGACGTGTTCCTTTAGCAAAATTACCAAGCAGGAGATTTAAAGCAGTCAGATTTGTATAAGCAGAGAAAAGGACATGTAGGATAAGAAAGTTTAAATAGGTTTCATCCTACTTTTGCTTACCTCTTTTTAATGTTTAGAAAAGAGATTTTAAAGCATCATTTTAAACCTGGCTCAGGATAAATATTAGTATTAAAATGTATATAACAACTTCATAGTTTTTAATCATATATTGCAAAGGTATACATATTACTCACCAAAATGGAAAATGTACTCACTAGTAAAGGAATGGTGATTAAACTAAAACTGTATCTTTTATATTGATTAGTGATTACTCAGTGTTAGAATCATAGGATGAATTAGCACTGCAACATCATAAATTCAGAGGGTGCCAAATACAAGTAGGGGTACTTCTAGTGCCATCTCTGATAGCCATATCTGTCTGAAGGCTGTGGAATAAACATAAAAGTAAATAAAAACAGTTCCTGATTGATCTGACTTTTTTGTTAAAGAGTAAAGATATGGAATCAGTGAAGCACTTTGATCTAAGAAACAAGTTTCTGCTCAAAATAGAATTTATTTTTTATGGACTGATTTTGAACAGCTGTTTTAAGCACTCTGAGTTTTGTTCCATCTAAATTCATGTGCATCTGGTTTAAGTATTCTTTGGTGCAGGACACGCAATTAATATGATAAAAGAAAGTAGTCAGTGGGTATCCTGATTGGCTGCTAGAAATTTCAAACCATAGCATATCCCTGGCATAAGATCAAGTGTCACATATTGGATGCTCATCACATCTGAAATACCAGGATGCCAACTGCTTCTCATTTAGCCAAGCAACTCTTTGGCCTTCTCCCAGAAGCTGGCTGGTACCCATTCAAAATTCACAGGTTGGTGGGACTGTGATCCCAGCAATCTTTTATTCCTCAATTTGCTTCATTTTTTGCTCATGGCTTCCCCCTCCCCCCCGCCCCCACTTCTTGTTTCAATGATGATTGCTAGTTTTCTTCTTTTTTTTTCCTCATTTGTGCTTGTATGTGTGCCTTCTACTCCTCTGTACTCCACAATCTTTGCCTTTTTACCTTAGTTCTTTCCTTTTTTTTAATTCGCTATGACTTTTTCTTCCATGTTACTTTCCCTCCTTTGCACTTTTGTCTAAAGTTTTGGTGTGTCCTTCCTTCAATTTTGCCTTCCTTTGTAAATCAATCCAAGCCAAAACACAAAATACATTACATTATCATATATTGTCAATATGTGTACAGCACACATCACCTGGATAGAGGGCAGTGATATACTGTGCTTTAAAACCAACTACATTAAACATCCTTCATTTTGGGGGGGGTTAATCTTTCTGGCTATTAGTCTTTTTTTTTTTTTTTTTCTGGTAACAATGAACTGCTAAATGGCAGAATACAACCATAGAGGAGTTTCCCTATTCTCTAGGGTTATGTGTTAATTTTCTTAAATTTTGTCCTAAAGAAAAGCCTTATACTATGTTTTCAGTCATCACAGCATTGATGATTTTAAGATCATGCCACATAAGGTGAGTTTCTGGCCTTCAATAATCTTAGGAGGTCATTAAATTATTGTAATATCCTTATGTATTTTCACACACCATTTTAACAGTGTTGTGAGATATCCATCATATTCCTCACAGCACTTACTGTTAGACTATTATAAGTTTTCTCAGTAAGTTTTCTCTGCATCATTCAATAAATCTTGACCTCTTGAAGCTATGTGATTAATGAGGGAAATAATGTTATATTAGGAATAGAGTTGAACCCTGAGCTGCCATATCTCATAATTTTGTGCCTGAAGTTAAACAATTCACTTGGTTGTTACTAAAATATTATTCATGTAAGCTCTGTAGAACTGATCCTGTGAGCACTAGATTTTCTAAGGGTTATTATTACCTATTCCTACATGTCCTGGTTTAGGGCAAATTTGTGAGAGCACCCCTGAATGGGGTCCCTCTGGGAAGCAAACCCAAACGGCCCCTCCTCGTGATCCACCTGGGGAAGGAACTTCCTCAGAGAAAAGTGGAAAAAGCTATTTATTTAACAAACAAAATGCCCACAAGCATAAAGAAAGAAAAATATGAAAAAATGAACCCCTTCATTCTTCTGAAGTGAGATGGTTAATTCAGAAAGTCCTTGCTGTGGGTAGCTCAGCTCACCCAGTCTCTTATCAGTCCCTCTGGAAGTCCAGGCCCAATGGGCCACAGGTGCAAGCTCTTGGTTCTCCTCGGGATTTTTCAATCCAGAGCAGGTTTAAACAGTCCTGAGGAAAAACAAAACAAAACCCAAAACAAACAAACAAACAAACAACCCCACAAAAACAAGACCACAACAGTTCAGAGAGCTTCTCTACCTCAGCTAGCTAAAACTAAGAGCAAAGCAGGCCTTGGTGCCACTGCTTGTCCGTGCCACGGACAAGCACAGTCCAGGAGCAGGAATGCAGAGGATTGAATGCTGTATTCAAAACAAACTCCACACATCTTCTCTCTCTGGGACCCTGCATGATAAGCTCATACTCCTCAAGGTTGCTCCTCTATGATGATCTTCCCCTTACTGGCTAACCCCCTCTTTTATCTCACTCATCCTTATTGGATATAGCTGTTACTCATCAGGGGCAAGGCTGTGTTGGTTAATTAACACAGCTGTTACTTATCAGAGGTTACTTAGTCTTAAAGGTACAGAACTTAACATGTGGCATAAACAGAATAGACAATTGGGGATACAAACATCAGTCACCCCAGTACAATACAGTCATAAGAAACCATAATTAGACAGTCTAGAAATATCATCTTTAACTTCTCAACAGTAATCAAGCAATCTGGAAGCCTGAGAAGCAGCAAGCTTCTGATAATGTTTGCTTCTGATAACAGAGAACATTTCAGAGAATGTTTTTATAGATACACATTTCCAGAATCCTCCTGAATCTGCATAAGGCACAATCTAGGTGAAGGAGTCTGGGTCAACAGGTCATCCTTGGAATCATATACAACACTTTTTTATTATTTTTTTGCTAAGACTGTCATCTATTTCCATGAGTGTTCTATTGCATTGTAGTTTAAGATGATGTAATTTCTATCCTGTGTCTCCTGTGGATGAAGTGGAAGGATGTCTTACCAGCTGATACACTGAAGAGCTAAGTACATTACACACTGCCTATATATTGTATTCTGAGGGGAAAGTTGTAACAAACTGGATGTTCTGAGCCCATTTGACCTCTCAAAGCCTGAATATCATGTGGAAACATCTCAGTTAATGAGTTTCTAGAATCATAATGTTAATAGTCTTTAAACTAAAGTCTTTGGAGAAATCTTTGGGAAAGAAGAATAAAAATTACAGCTAATTAAATTTCCTAAATTACAGCTTGCTTTCTTGCGACACTACCCTTTGGTCAGAACTAGTGTGGTAACAAATTGATGCTAATAAACTACAACAATTACCCACACCTCTAGAAAACATTCATCTCATCTAGTGTTACCATCAAAGGCTTAAGGAAGTCCAGTCTAGATGAGCATTGTTCAGAAGTAATTTGTAAATCTACTCTTGCCTCTTGCTTTTGCCTCTTACCTGATCATTGCCTTTCCACCATAGTACGTTAAATGAGGGATTAAATGTTAAACAAAATTTCTTGTGGTATCTTTTGTCCTACTTCATTAGCAAGTGACATATGTGTTCAAAGTTGCACTGATAATGTAAAATGCCTTTCCAGCTTTCTTGATATAATCTCAGTGACTGAAGCAAATAACTCCTACTGAAATCATGATAGCTTTAAAAAAAAAGTTGGTATCTGGGAAAGTGTTGGCTCAACTATTCCTGTCCTGTCTGAACAGAGATAGAAAGAAGAGGGGAAAAAAAAGAAAGTAGTATATATCATTAAGAATTGTCTTAAAATTCTTCATATATGGATGAGCAAAAGCAGTGCAAGTTCATTAGTAAATAAAGTATATATATTAGCTATTTCATTTGAACATCTACAAAGCAGTAGGCTGTATTTGAATTAGTCATCTTTGCCTCCCTTTTCAGTCATTCAGTGGAGAAAAATAGGAACTTCTAAATTGTAATTCATGTGACTTATTTTTAGGTTTTACATAAGGATGAGGATGAGATATGAAGAAATGCCCTATTTTTGTCTTTCAACTACAAATAGAGTTCTGACAACCACATTTTAGATTATCATGTCTATAATGTAAATGTCTAAGATCATGTGGTATCAGTGCATAATAGTGTGAGAGGTGGGCCAGTACATAAATGGCAGCTTTCTTAGAATAGAAGGGTAATTACAGTAATAGGGAGGGGAAAAAAGGTTTCCTGCAGACACAGACACACAAAAGCACTTGAGCAGATGGTGATGGAAGATCAGCCAGAACTCCATGTACCTACATGGCCAAGCAAATGTGGAGATCAAGCCTCCTTCCTTTTCTGAAACACAAGAATTGAATCAGAGCAGAACTGTCATTCTGCTAATGAATTAATTGGGTTAGTGTTAAAAAAGAAAACAAAATCAAACCCAAAAAGCTATTGTAGAATTTGTCATTGTTTTACAGGTCAGAGGTTACAAAACATCCCGATTCCTTCAGATTGAGGAGTGTAAGTTAAGACATGGAAACAGGTGAATGCAGCGTCTTGTAAGGAATCACACACTAATCAAATTCAAGGCTAGTATTCCCAGCATACTGAACTTCAAGTTTTCTTAATTTAAGAATGCTTGCCAGGAAACAATTACGCATCTCATACTGAAATAGTCACAGAAATAAAGAATACTAATGCAACAATTACAAGAACAGAAAAGGAATCAAATAATTTTCTGTTCTAAGTAATATTTTGGTATTTACTATGGCAGTCCTATGCAGACATCTTTACTTGTTAGATTCAAAAAACTACTCATAAAATCAAAAACTGCAAGCCACCAAACATTTTTACAATGTACCAATATTTTCTTGCTATTTTCACAGAAAAAAATTTATTTGTAAACCAACGTACTCCTTTCTGCTGAAGTTAAAGGTTTGTCTATCTGTGTGAATAAACCTTCACTAAAATTTTTAAATGTGTATGTTTTCCTACAAATTATGTTACTCAGGTTAGGTGAAGCTGTTTCCTCAGCACCCATAATTATTTCCTTAAAACAACAAGAAAAGGACAAAAGCAAGTGTAATGGGGACACATCTAAGGAAGAATATACTGAAAAGTGAGCAGGATGAAAGACAAAAGGGGGATAAAGGAAGCCAAATATCTTTTTAATTCTTAAGTGCAAGGCAGAATTTGAAGACATTAAAAAGCTATTATACTTTAATAACATCTGTAATTTTCAAGATAATACTTTCTTTGGTAATGCACCCAAATCCCCACTGCCGAGCTTTGTAATGGTGCTCTAACCTTGCAGATAAGAAAATGTCATCCAGTCTATCCAATCTACTTACCAGAGGAGTTTAACTTATGAAATCCTTTGTTTAAGTCCATTCTTGGTTTGTTGCTGGCTTTTAGGTGGCATGTTCTTTCATTTACCCAAAAGAATTGTGTAACTCCCATAAATAGTGACAAAAATGACAAAAGCAATATCAAAGTGTCATTGAAAAAGAAGTTAAAAAAACCTGCTGATTTGGACTAGAAATCATGAATGGACTTACACTAAGCTCAGCTTCCATGTATCTAAAATTCTATTAAACCATTTTATTTCAAAATAGAGCACTATATGAGCTGGAGGTAAGATTTGCTCTCTTCTTGTCTTGAAGGTCAGTTATTGCCAGCTATTCTCACTCCCAGCTTGTCCTTCTAAAGAAAAACCCACTATATAAAATACAAGCTGATTCTGTTCTAGCAAAGGATATATAAATTATATTCTCAGTGTACCATATGCACTGTTCACTGTGCTATATGGATGAAGGAATATGTGCATAACTCCAATGTGTTGGATAAAAAGGTAGTGCCTATATGTGATGCAATGACAGATCATCTATTTTAGAGAAGAAGCAGACAGAAATTTTACAAAAACTAATAAACTCCCCAAATCCTTAAGTGTATGCTTTTGGGGGTTCACATGGCATTTTTTATAGTATCTACTAGAAAATATCAACTTTTATATTTAAGGTCCCAGATTTCCATATCAATTCACATCAGAGGAAGGATAAAACTTAAAGGATGGTTATAAATCTTTGCCCAGTTACTTCTGGACATGGATATATATTTCACCATAAATATTCAAAATTACTTCAGAATATTTTTTTCTTCCTTCTTTCTCTTATTTAAAGTTGCATTAACTACCTTTTCCTTAAAAAGGTAGTTCTTAATGATCTGGATCTACTGATCTGTCTTTTCTACAATATTTTCTTGACACTATTTACAATAATGACTTCTGAGGAAGTTTCTGGTGTACAGTATATATTAATAACTTCCTCAGAAACCCAAATGTACTTTCTACTGGCACTAATTGTCTCTGTCAATGAACTGATGGTTTCTAATTGGAATGCATTCACAGAATATCAGCATTTTTGGCACTAATTGGCACTTCTGTTCACATCATCAGCTGAGAGGTTAAGGACAGAGTGAAGACTGAAACGATCCTTTAATTTCTGGAAGGTGTTTTTATATATGTCAGAGTTCAAGTGCATGAGCAATGTAAGACAGGGATCTAGCTGATAGAGAAAGACCTTAAGACTGTAAAATTTTCAAGCATTTTTGCCACAATTATTTTGTAACCTCTTCCTCAGATGCTCAGCAAGAAAACCCTTCTCTCTGCCCACAAACCCTTAAATGTTCTCTTTTTCTACAGGAGATAAAGATCTGCCATGGAAAATTAAATTATGTAAAAATTATTTTATTTCTATCAAATTGATGTTTTAATATATATATTTATAATGCATACTAACTGATTGTTATCTTTTTGGTTTTAAGCTGTTTGAAACCTGAAGATCATACAAGCCAAAATGCTTTATTCTGGCCAAGGACAAAACACAACTTTCAAAGTAAAATATGGCATATATAGATTATTTTTTATTTTAAAATTATCTTGTATTCATGGATGACTTATTTTTAATAACTGTGCTGTTATAAGATATTATGAAAGGCATGAACTTGCAAATTAACAATGCAGATTAAATGAGTTTGAGTGCTCTGGGATTTTATCTGACAATCGACAGCCATGAGCCTTTTGTTTTAGTAAATCTCCTTGATATATCAGTTCATAAGCTTTGTTGAAGTGTTTGTGGAAACACCCAAACAAGTGGTAAAGAATCTGATTATCCTTAAGGATTCAAATATCCCTATTAATGCTGTTGCTCTGTGCACTTTTTCATTATGTTTTTGTAGTTCACTGTTCTATTAGATAGAACACTGTACTTCAGTGGCTGGTTATTTTTCAAGAAAGGATAAAAATATTTCCATTATATAGACATTTCCTCCACAGTAAATTTAATTAATGTATAATTATATGTAACAATATAAAACTGTGTGATATTATAGCAGCTGAACAGGTATGGAATGTTCAGCCCAAGCAGGAGAAAATGCAGATTCCACATTCAAAATCATAGACACCCAAAAGAAGCCCATGTATCTCCCAGGCAAAGGAGAAGCAGAAGGCAGAAACAAACACCAGAAAGATGATATTGAGTTTGTCACCAGTGATATTAGGTTTTGTAATTGAGACAAAGAAAGAGTCAGGAACAAATTAATCATAAACAACTTTCTGCAAGGAAATTGCCAGGCCTATTTAAAAAAAGAGCAACTCTTCAGAAAGAAAAAAATGGCCACATGGTAAGAAAGGGATCATGATTTAGTAACAACAATCATTGATAAATTACATAAGAAGAAAAACTAATCTGATTTGTTATGAAGGTTCAATCTACCTGTTTTTTGTTTCTAGTTTACCGGATTCTGCATTTCTTTTGCTATTTTTTGGCTGCTATATATTTTTATGTTTTATTTGCATTACATTTTTTAAAGAAAGGGCCAATTTCGATTTCATTGATCTTTTTATTATGGTAGGAGTAAATTCCTATCTTGCTATCAGTTGTGCACACACTGGCAAATTAGCTGACCCAGGTTTGTTTGTTATCTGCCCTGATGCAAGAGCAGAAAATTTAGCTTTCCTGTGCAATAATAGATTGCAGTTCTTTTATTATAGCTGTCCCAAGATGTGCTCCAGAATGCTGCTTCTCTATTTCAACAATGAAATCGTTAGAAAGGCCAGATATTAGATCTATTTTTAGTTGCTGGCAGTAGCAATAATTTCATGATGGATACCCACACTTGCTAATTGTATCTTTTATGTTGCACTGTCTCCCTTAACATCCTGATTGACAAACAGATAAATAAATAGAGGTGGATTGAAAATCGCCGAAATTGCTAGTCCCAAAGAGTCGTGATAGAAGGCATAAAGTATAGGTGGAGGCCCATCAATAATGGCATACCACAGGAGTAAATAATGGCACCAGTACTGATTAGCATCTTCATTAATGACTTTGATAATAAGGCAGAAAGCACCATCAGGAAGTTTGCAGATAGTACACCATAGGGATGTGCTGCCATTTGGAGGGTCCTCAGAAGTCTAGAGAAATGAACCAACAGGAGTTCCATGAAATTCAATGAAGGGAAATGTCAAGTCCTGCACCTGGGGAGGAACATCCCCATGAACTGTCCAGAACAGGGACTGATTGGATTGACAGGAAAGGGCTGAAGGTTCTGGTGGACAGCAAGTAGAAAATGAGCCATCAGTGTATGCTTGTAATAAAGAAGGCTAATGGTACCATGAGCTGTTTCAGGAGTGTTGCCAGCAGGTCAAAGGAGGTGATCTTGCCCTTCTATTCAACATTGGTGACACATATCTCATGTATTGTGTCCGTTTCTGGGCTCCCCTGTGCAAGAGATATATGAAAACGTAAACCCAGTAGAGGGACACTGAGAATTGAGTGAGAACAAGCTCTAATATGGATTTGCCTTACTCCTGCCCCCAGTAATGAGGTGGGATGGTGTAGAATAGCTTCTTAGCCACGCCCACAAGGCTCCAGGCTCTTTACCTTCATGAGTATTGTAAAAATTTAACTCTGTCCTGGCAGATTCCACTTTATTATTACACATCCTGTTTAAAGTGGCTTATTTCTCTTGTTAAGTGATGGATTAAATCACGCATAACTTTAGGAGTAAGATTAATCAAATTCCCTAAATAGGACTATTCATACTTTAAAAGAAACACATATGCTTGAATCATGCTTCAGCTATTCCTCCTAAGGTTGTTTTTGGATTGGATCAAATCATGTTGTCATGAGCCTCATGAGTAATCATATAACCATGAATCATGCATTCAAAAAACAGGACAAATCATCGGTTTTATTTGTTATGCAGATAGATCATCTGACTAGCTCTAGATGTTTCTGAATGAATAATTGATTCTTGTCCACTATCCAGTGATGTTACCTAGTCTGAGATTTTTTTGCCTCTATAGTCCTCTCTTAACTGGACTATAAAGGCCACTCTACATCATCAAGTTTTATGGATATAACTATATTTTTAAAATAATAAGAAACTTGAAACTCCTTGCATTTAAACCACTGGAAAAAAATATGGAAAACAGCGATGACACATGAGGTTTGCCAGATGGGGACATTATAGAAAGACGCCTCCTTTTTGGAGACTTCACAGAATTTCTCTTTCACTTTTTACAGTGAGTCAAAACTCTGCTTTTCTGGGAAAAGCAGTTGCACATAGTATTCTGACTTAAAAATGCCACATATGTCAGCAAAAAAAATCAATACTGCTTTGTGAAGATTTCTCTGTAACGCTGCATTTCCACCAACCCTCTGTACACTCCTCAAAGAGCTGGTAAACTCCAGACTCACTTTGGCTTATGATCTTTTGAGTGCAGCAGTAGTACATTTTACTTCTACAAACACTTCTTCCCCAAATCTGTCCTCCTTGGGTTTCTTGTTAGTTTTCAGGTCATTGCTTTATGTTTTGAGCCAAATGGGCATCCTTTGACCTAAGTGGTTTTTTTTACATCCTCAGATGTATAATCCTCAATGGATGAGGTTTTATTCGTAAACTGCACTACTTTGTCTAATAATTTCAAAGCTTACTTAAAATTATAATTTATTTATAGATGTATCTTTATTCTAGATCTTATCTGTCTTTGAAAGCTGTGGTTACCACTTCATACAAAAGAATAACTAAAAGAGGACATGCTGTATGCATTTTTTTCTGTTCATGCTATGTGAACAGCTAAACTAGTATGGAGCATTACTGCAAGTGCACTGCAAAACAAGTCAGTACTTCTTTTATCCTTGGTGCTTCTTTTTTTCCCCCCCTTGATGTCCCATTTACCTTTGACCAGCAGTGTCTGACAGTTTGGATTTATCAGAGGCACTCAGAGTAGGGCAGCTCTGTGTCACTGTGTCTTCCTGCTATCAAAGGAGCTGGGCATAGAAGAAAGCAGTTTCCAGGGCACTGTGACCATATTCAAGGCTGGCAGAGCACCAGTAGAGATCAAAACTAACAGGTCTTTTATTAAAAATGCTGTATAACTGTGAAAAGCTATCTTCTTTATGAAGTAGCAACTCCGCTGTTGCTATACTGTGACACTGCTGCATAAATACTTTAAAATTATAAAAAATAAATATGAAATCATTCCAACAAATCCTTTCTTTTTGTGCATCTATGTTAATTAATGATTGCTGCTTGCCCTAATTTATTGAGGAAATAAAATAAATCATTTGACCCATTTGCAGGTGTTTCACCTCCAGTCTCAATAAAAAACACTTGTCTCTCTACAATAATACGTGTGCTGTCAGCTCCTCCTACCCCCTCCATGACAGAGGCTGCTCTTGTGGTAAATGTCTCTTCAGTGTGACTGGCTGCACTTTGTTAATTTACAGTGAATCAGTTTGTTACTCCTTCAGTTATGTAAGCTCTGAGGCACCGTCAGACCGCAGCAGGCAGTGGGCTATGCAGAAAGGTGGTTCCGAGCACGCAGTGGGAGCACTTTGGCTTAAAATGCTAATTTCTGCGAAATGTGAGCTGCTGACTCAGAGGCTAACAGCATCTACACAGTTTCATCTTTCACAGCTTTACATTTCTCTCTGGCACACACATATTTTTTGAAATACCAATTTTTTTTTTTCAGCAAGTGTATTGCTCACAAAAATATGCTTATGCCTCAGCACTACTTCTTAAGAGATTATTTTTTTATTACACTGTTAATCAAAATACTAACACATGGAAAATTTATATGATTCGTTGACTCAGAAGGGTGCTATGGTGGATTGTGAAATAATAAATGTGTGAGTGAAAATAGAAAAAAAAGAAAAATGCTGTATTTAACTTGGGTGTATCCACTATATTGAGGATTGAAGATAATTCATAGGTTATCAAGCATTTCATATACCTGGATTATTATTTTTCATGCATGGTACATTTAGTTTCCAACTGTACTGTGACAGTCACCATATACCAGATATATCAGTGGGAAGAACCCTCCTGAGAATGAGTGTCTCTGTCCATTTTGTCATTGAAGGGGAGGGAAGAGTCAGGACACAGTGTGACCAGTGCTTACAAGGCAGAGGAGCATCATATAGTCCAGAGAACTGTGGAACTGGGGAATGATTTGAGTTATAATGGACAGCCTATGATTACCTGGTTCAACCCGAAGTTCAAATCCAGTGCCAGAACGGACCAAGTTACACAGGAAATTGCCCAGATGAGTATTAAACCTCTCCAAGAACAGATAGTTAGAGATTTCACAGCCTTTCCTATTTGACTACACTCACGGGGAAATATTTTTTTTCTAATAACTTATGGGAATTTCCTGTGTTACAACTTGTGACTCTTGGCTTCCATCCTAAGACTTGCCACTTCTCAGAAGAGTCTTACTCATCTTCTCTATAGCCTTCCAATGGATGAGACCATGTTAACCTTCACTTCTTAAGATACCTTTAGCCTCCTCCTTTAAGAGCGAATCCAGATTTTTCAGTCTCTGTGCTGTGTGCTACAGCCCTGACTATCTTGGTTGTCCTGCATTAGATTCAGTCCAGTGTTTCCATGTGTTTCTTGTATGGGGATCACAAAATGGACACAGCATCCTGGATTCTAGAGTTGAATAAAATTATTGATGTTGATTTTAACTCAACTAATGCAGCCAGAGACAGTGGCTAAAGTATCATGTTATCAAGTCTGAAGAAAACAATATTCCCTGTAGACATCAATATTTCCTGTCCTTTGTTAATTTTCATATTGTACACTAAAGCCAGTTATCTG
Organism: Phylloscopus trochilus trochilus; assembly: GCA_016584745.2. Lineage (NCBI taxonomy): Eukaryota > Metazoa > Chordata > Aves > Passeriformes > Phylloscopidae > Phylloscopus > Phylloscopus trochilus. The sequence goes on along the minus strand of WQNJ02000016.1, from coordinate 20,050,688 downwards.
GCTGTGCTATTAATTCAGTAGGCAAAGATTACCACCATTGGATATTTTTCTCACTTATGGTATCCCATATGGTCCTAAAGAATCTTAAAGATGCAGATAATGTGTATTGACACTTACAGTAATTTCATCTAGCTCTTCAAATCTCAAGTCAGACTATATTTATGAGTGGAAACACTATGAGAATCAAAATCAGATTAGAGCAAATAATGTTTGATATCTCAAAATTCTTAATGGATGAAAGAGAGGAAACTTAAAAATATGTCCATCTTTAGAGCTGGAGAAGAGTGAACTATGGCTGTGAAAACAGAAGTAATGACATTAAATAACCAAATATGATTTTACTCATGGAATAGCAGCTAAAACCCCAGTATAATAAAACAATGCCTGAAAAAGATTTGTACAACACAGGCAAGTTCATCTGGAAAAGGGCCAATAGTAGAAAATGCATTTCAACTGAGTCAAGTACAAGTGACTTTGGAAATTGCTCTAAGGTATTTCTGTACTGGAAGCAGTTTCTGTAACTGGAAGCAGTTACTTGCTTCCATTGATTTTCAAATATTGCATTGTGAGACATTATCTCAACAGGAAGGAAGGAAGGAAGGAACTGTAGTACCATTCAAAAAAGACTAAGGCCTAGGAAACTATGGTCAGTGACTGGTAGCAGCATAAAGTTTATTTGGTGGCAAGAGTCCTTTGTGGTCATTTACATAAAAAAAAGGATTTTCTAGTAGCCTTCCACATCTCTTCATAGCAAAACCATAGCAACCCCCATGCAAAGTATGTGAATGAACGTGTTGCTGAATGCCTGTTTTGTGGGGAATGGCTGGCAGTTTTGGAGCTGTGGCCTTGGCAACAATGATGCCGGAGTGTTTTCCTGTAAGTGCTGGAGCTGTCTCAGACTCTCAGAGTGAAGAAGCAGAAAAGATTGTTCTAATAATTTACCCTGACTGCCAGCATATTCCAGGCCATAGAACCTCCCTCAAGCCTTGTCTGCTTTAGACCCTTAAATTGTGCTTGAATTACAAAGATGCTGTTTTTCAATGTTTATGACACTACTGTGAAAATGTGCTTGTGAGATATACCCATCTTGACAATTCCATATCAGTTAGAAAAAACCTGTGACCAAGCTATTAAGACATTTCACAGACTTTTGATAAAGAACATCCAAATAGCAAATAAATAAAACTAAAATAGAGCTAGGTAAAGTTTGTAGGAAATGATGGGACAACACCATTTATTACATATCTATCCACACTTAGGGAATACTAAAAGAGATACAGCTGTAAAATATTAATGCTTGCCTTTGACATAGGTTAAAGAACTAAACACAACATTTTGGCTGAGAATCCTTAAACCACAAAAAAAAGCCAGAGCTCATGAATATCTAAAAACAACTCCATTGTTCTTGAGAAGTACTTAAATTGCTGAATTGACTTAAATAGGTGAAAAACCTTTAAATAATGTGAAAAACAAATAGCTGTAATTTTGTAAAATATATCTATGTGACTCTACACCTGTAGCTAAAGGTGACTGACTGATTAATGATGAACGTGGTAACTTCTTATTCTCTGGACAGTTTGTTGGGGGTTTTGTAAGACACAAGAGACTAGTTTTATAAATAATGGCAGACTCAATAACTAGGTTCTATTTTTAAAACAAACAAACAAGCAAACAAACAAAAAAATGCAGAAAATCTGAAAGAAATGTTCTATAAAGTTTGAACTAGAGAATGTTTTGAACTAGAATGATGTGACTTTCAGAGGCCAAATACTTATGGTGACCACCATCTTATATTATCTGGCCCTTGAAATAATATTTTGCAAGATTCAGATATTCTGAATTCTCCTTATGCCTGGTTATTTTGTCAGCTCCATTAGGGAATATAAATTGAAGCCTGGATTCTATTGCTTTTTGAGGATTTATCTTTAAGGAAGCATGAAGATAGTCTTTTCTACATCCTCTTTGTTTTTGGGGACACCTCTAGGAAGTTCTCCCTTTCATCACATGATTATGGTTATGATTCTCTTCCAACTTTTGACAATACAAGGATGTCTTTTTCTCTTGGATTAGGACAAGAACAAATTCTGTAAATCAGAATTTTTTCACAAATAATTTTTCCCACCACCTTGTTCTGACACCACAGTCTACCCTGTCTGTTACTCATTTGTGGTGACATGCTGTTTTTCTTATTTTTCTCTCTATATTATCAGATTCCAAGATGCTATAAATTTAATTAAAAATAGCAAACAAACAAACAACAATCAAATTGTTACTGGTTTCTCTGAGATGCTGCACTTAAAATTTGAGGGTTTGGTAAATACAGAGAGCTCTTCTGCCTTTAATGCCTATTGCTTTCATGTTCATCAGCTGTGGAGAGTCATTTATTGCCTTGTAAACTTGCAGGCAATTACCTTTCTGCTATTATACTGTCACATAAAATTGTTCTTCTTTATTCTTTCTCTCAGTGTCTTCTCAGTGTCATTATCATTTGATAGAAATGTTTCTCACTCTTGGGATACCTATATTGCTAGTGTTTCTATACAGAATACTTTCTTTAAGAAAGAAATTGGAATTACAAATAGAAAACAAAATCAGAATTACTGGACAAAGAAAAGCATTAGCTATTTAAGTTTTTTATTAGTGGTACAATAAAAATAATATTTATTTTAAAAGTTATTAAGTTAGCCTAATAAAATTAATCACAGTGATATCCATTCCCTGCAAATAATCAGTCAAGCTCTCATGTAGCAATGTAGGTTATTTTGCCTAAAACTAAAGAATATCCAAAAGGGAAAATAGATTAAATATGTAGATTTTATATTGAAATCAAGTAGGACAAATCTTCTGCTGGCATCTAGTGATTTGGCTTCACAAAAAATTATGGTCCTTCTTGACAGGTCTGTTTGGGTTGCAGCTACAAGAAAGAGAGGACAATTCAGTCCAGTAAAGAGAACTATGCTTCCTAAACATATAGCCAGTGGGTATTTTTTCAGATTTTTCCTTTGGAGTACACTTAAGTGTTTATAAGACAACAAAGTAGTGACAAATGTGTTCTTTTGTCACTTGCTTGGAAAATTGAGTTCTGTTCAGTGTTGTGAACAGAACAGAAAGCACACAGTGTGAACAAGAACACCAAGGCCTGAAAATCTCACTTTGATCTCCTTCTTAAGAACTAACCAGGAGCACTGTGACATTCTGTAAGGAAGCTAGTTATTTCAAAAGTTGTAGTTGTGTATTACAGTGGCTTTTACAAACAATGGAAAAGTAGTCTAATTTGAAGCTCACAGCACGTTTTTTCCCCTCTGATACATACATTGTGAATCCTCTTTTCTGTGCCAAAATGCTACTGGGGCCTCATAAGCCAGGTCTACTGATAAGATCCTTTTATTTCTCCTTTTTTTCAAACCACATAACTACATGAATTAAGCTCTGTATGTATCTAGCAATCTACAGGCTATGGGTCAGGCCCTCTTTAACCCAAAATTTTATTTCTGTTATCTAATCCCTTTAAGCTGTCCTGTTCAATGCTGGACATTCTACAGTCTTCAGGAAGGAGAATGAAAAAGGTTATGAAAAAACACTGCAAACACTCACATGTGAGAGATAGTAGGCAATATGTATTTTGACAATGTCAGGAATGAAGCATGGTAAATAAAATGGGTGGCATGAACAGATCTGTCTGCAAAGAGAAACAAAGGCAGTAGTCTTTAAGTTATACCAGCTGAATGATACAATACAGTATATTTCTAAATGCTTGAGCCCAGAAAAGGAGAGAAAATGTGAACTGGAGTTATTTTTAAGAACCCTTAAATTGTGGTCTTTCTTAAAGTCATGGGAGATATTTTGAAGTATTTTCTTCCTTCAATTATTTTTTCTCCATATCTATTTTAAATGTCCTTTTTGATCACTCAGTTGTTCTTCATATAAAATTTCTGTTGCAGATTATTTGCATACTCAGTTTCTGCATAAATGTTTTGTAAGTTAAGTTTTTTAAGAATTTGCACTTAAAGATAAAAGCAAGCTATACTGACAAAAAAATTACATCAAACAAAGCAAGCTGGCCTTATCTTAGGAAACAATCTGTCATTATGGGCAGTTTTAATTTGAATTATTGAAGTAGAATTGTTAGATATTAAAAAGACTCAAAGTGAAAGAGTCATACTCATTATCCTTTGAGTCTCCAGATGTTACTATATTTTCATATGACATAAAGGTCTAGTTCCAATCTTTTATTGCTAATTTGGATTTATCCAGCCTGCAAGAAATTACTTTTCAGATTAGCTTGAACTTTATTATGCAATTTATCATATTTTTTTCCAAATGTCTAACACAAAGTGAATCATTAGGATTGTTTAGTGAAAGGATACTAGATAACCTTCCTGGGAAATTCCTGCATAACTAAAGTCCATTAAAAATGCTGCTTTATGTAGGCTTTGAAATACTGTAGAGGACTTCACTATAGAGTGTAGAATTCCATGAATAATTATATAAATCTTTACAAAAAGTATTGTCTGCTGTGTTCCTTAAGTCGTAGCCTCTACAATCTGTCAATGCAGAAAGACAGTTCTTTGTGAATTACAGGGTAATTCACACTGCTTACGTGGACAACTTGATGTGAACCAAGTAGATTGGTAGTCTATGCCATCTTCCAAAATTCTCTGTGAATAGACTGTGACAAAATTATCATGCCATCCAGGGACAATCAAGATGAGTACATCTGGAGTAATATCACACTAAGCAGGTATTTTAAGAATACTACCAGCAGGCTCTTCATAATTTGAACAGACATCAGGTTTTGTATTTTAAAGAAAGAATTACCATGGATCCCAGCAACCGATGCTGTGTCTTTGGGCTGCCATGTGCAATCAAACTGGTGGTGACTGTCACTTCCTCATTGTGCTTCTTAGCGGTGAGCCCCATAATAATGTCTTACACACTTTGTGTAATTCTAGCCAAACCTCTGCAAATTACCACTTTAGGTGTTTTCTATTGTTCACACAAAAAAGAATGTAATATTATGATCTATTTATATTTTTAAAACATCTGTGTTGTGAATAGCACGCATTGCTCAAAGAAGAGTTCAATTGACTTAAAAGCAGATAGTAATTGTTAAAAAAATTCTACATCAATCATATTTCCTCACTCACAAACATCTTCTGGTACTTTGGCTATCCAAGAAGACCTAATAGATTTAATTTTAAAAAAAAACGTATCCCATATTTTAATTATTTGTGATTTTGTCTCTGTAAAATTGGGTTATTAAATTGCATTGTTCATAACATGCTTCTTAAAAATATTATGTTCTCTGAAAAGGTTCTGAATGTTCCTGCCAAACTAATGAACAGAGTTTTCTAAAGGAACATATTATTTCTGTAGCCTGTGTTCTGTGTTTGGAGCCAAAAGATTTTCAGAAGTTGAAGGTTTGCTTTTGTCTAACAAAGCATTAAATAATTTTGATGAAAAACATCTCTTCTGTCCATCCCCTGCCATGATACAACAGTTTCTATTACATATGGGGCTTTTGGTAACAGCATTTGGGAGAAGACATCCTTACTGAAGTTTTTTGAAGAAGTTCTTTATGTGAGCAGGCTACCTAGCATTTATGATCAAAAGATGAGGCACAAAGCAGTGATTCTGCCTCGACAAGGGGGTGGGGCTATGTGATCTATGTGAAATGTAGATTATTTATTACTTAAACTTTAGTAGTCTGTGATGAAATTACTTTTTGTTATCTGAATCCGTGACATTTAATGAAGTAAGAAAAATATTCAAAATTCTTGCCTTCCAAATTATCAATACATTTCTTAGTGCACTAATATTGGGAATTATTGACTAACAGTAAGCTATTTTTCAATCATGAATAGTTGTTTAAAAACTGTTAACTCATTCACAAGTATAAGTCTCTCACTTAAGAGACACAATAAGTCTCTTACTCCCAGAATTTTCAGCATTGCTTTCCTGTGCCTGTTATATAAATGTGTACATTGTCGTGACTAGTTTTGTCTGCCTGGCTTGTATTTGTAGTTTGTAAAACATTAATTTTGAGTCAGTTGACATTTCTTATTTCGGTTTATCTATAAGTAACTTGCCTTTCCCCAACAGATCCAAAGAACTTCATGATTGTTCTTAGTTAACTAACTAAAATGCATGAGAATTTGTGAAAGAGTGCCAAGGAATGTTAGACACTGTCATTTTTGAGAAACAGTTAAGCAGAAAGATCAGATGATATACAAAAAATGGAAAAAGTGTGAATTGTCCACTTAATCCTAATCTTAGAACACTGAAAATGTTCAGTTGCATTAGAATGAGCAAACAGACCTTGGAGGTACGATACACACTAACGTGTTCTGCAAGCCATAGTATTTCAGTACATTGTTATGAGTACAAAGAACTGGGCAAAGAAATCTAAAAGCAAAGTTATTATTTAAAATCTTTCCAGCAAGTGATAGACTTTTTTAAAAAATACAATAAAAATTGTAATTATCAAGTAACATGATCTCCTTTTCTATATTAAAAAATATCTCTTAGTAGTCCTAGAGCCACTTCTCTCTGTGATGTGCAGTGATGTGCACTGTAACACCGTAAGTATGAAACTTCTCTGAGGTCATAAAGCATTAAATGTATCATCTGTGAAGTTTTCTGACTTCTCCTAGGGATGAAACTCACTTACAGCACTGATGAGATATGCTTCAAATAGAAGATGTATTTTTGAAAGAAATTTTTTTTTCCACCGTGAAATTTTCCAGCAAACCCGTAAATAGTATAATATTCTCAATACCATGGCCTCAAATTTTCAAGACATATGTTACAGATAGGGAGCAGGATATGCAACAGATATTTTCACGCCACACTTAGCATAATGAATAGTAAAAAACAAACCATGTTCCCACTACTAGTGGCATTTGTATAATCATTAGCAGCAGAACTGGTAATGAGACCTAAACTGCAAACATGATCTACATGGAAACATACCATCTAGCTGACCTCATGAATATATATTCTTTTATCTTTATTGAGACTTAGATAGATAGGTATTAATCAAATCATATGTCTGTTTCAGTGATCTGTGGAGTTAGAAATGTCTGTGTTATGTCTAGAATTGAAAATAAATTGAGGTACTGTACCTATAATTCTAGATGCCATGGTTACTATTCAGTCTTATTCTAATGGTATGGCTTAAACAAACATATTAGTGGCATGTGGCATACAAGTCATCAGAAGCAGTGATACCACAATGATACCACAACGATACCACAACTGATGATTGCTATGTGCACACATGCTTGGACTAAAACTATCTGAGATAACAAAACAAATGCTGAATTACAAGGCTATTTGCTATTTGGATGTTTTAAGTTATTGACATTTTTTCTAGGTATTGTATGTAGAAGGGAACAAAGGGTTTTCAAAAGTTTTCTTCAGACACATTAGTTATAATTCATTTTTTACCTTAATGAGGTTCCAGATAACCTAATACAGTCACTGTGCTTATCCTGAATTTTCAGTGATCAAAAGGTCTTTGATCAAGGTGGGTTGTTCAATTGAAATTTGTAACCCAGAACACTAGTTAGCTCTTTGCAGATTCTTATTTCTTATAGGCATGAAAAAACACATTGAAAATTTTGAACTTAACTATCACTCTCCCCTAAGTCTAAAGACTTACTATTTGATAGATTGAAAATGTTTTTGGGAGCAATACTTTTAATTAAAAAAACCCAGAAGTCCCTGAAATATCATGATTAAATATTATCAATATTCTGAGATCTAGAATGTCAAAGACTAGCCATACTCAAAGTATCTGAAGAATTCTAAAAGACAAAGTCCAGGGCTTTTAAATTATGGAAACATATTTTGACAACTATTTCAGAACTCAAAATATTATGTTTTGAAGGCATCTGCAAACTTCAGTAACAAGTAGAAATCATAGATGCTCTACCTTGAGATACTGTTCCACATTTACTAGTCCTGACAGCAACTGGCTCTCCAGGATATGTTTTGAAGATTAGGAAGTTTGGTTTGTTTTTTTTGTTGTTTTTTTTTTTTTTTTTTTTTTTTTTTTGGTTTTTTTTTTTTTTGTTTTTTTAACTGTAAAAAACTGAAAGCAGAGAGAACTGGATTTAATGGGCCTGTGAATATTGAAAATTTAAAAACGCCCAGTATTGAGTTAATAAATTCATACACACACAAACTAAAAAGCACCTGAGACTAAACAACACATACCCCGGAAAAGTCTTGTATACAACATACATCATAACCTAGAAGAGAGAAATAGGTGGGCAAAAGAATTATTACTGTATTCTTAACACTAAAATCTCATGATTGTTTGGTATGTCCTGCAACTTGCGTATCTTCAACACAGACATGACTGTTTTACAGACTAACAGATGGAAAATTTCCAAAAGATGGACACCAGAAGATGAGGTAACAAGGATTTATGCTACTTCTGAAAATCCAATCTTCTGCTGAAAGTATCACAAACTTCTTTGGGAACTGTGCCTATGGGACACAGGCCAATGGTCACAGAATGTGGTCACACAACACAGCCTGAACGTTATCAGCCCAGGTTGTTAGACACTGGCAGCCAGGAGCAGCTGTCTAGAAACAGCAGGATAGCCACACTCCCTCCCTTCTAGTCCACATCCCACACAACATACATTGGTTGTGTGTTTTCTCTTATTCCTTTGACAGATGATCAAATTATAGCTTTGGAGTATTTCTTCTGGTTTTCTGTTGATCAGCTGCCATATGGAGCTTAGAGGTGGGTCTATCAAACTGTAAGTGCATGGTATTACTTTCCTTCTGTCTGGAAGCAGGAAAAAAATCTGTAGATAGTGTTTTTGGCAGTGAATATCTGTGGGACTGAGTGGGGGATTAAAAAATTGTCTGTGATTATGTTGACAGAATATTACGTTTTCAACTCACAATCCCTGTTATGAAGTCTTTGCTCTTCGTAAGAGAGACAGAGAAAGAGAAGATGTAAATCTAGTAGAAAAGGGTGCATTTTATCTTTTGGAAGACACATCATGAATAGCTTTACAAGAATTCTCAAGAAAACTGCAAAATGCATGACTCACTCTGAATAATTGGTAATTAAAGTAAATAAAAAAATATTAATAAAATTATCTTTAAAAGAGAGGAAAAGGAAATTGTTTAATCCCTTCTGTTGCCCTGTGATGTCTCAGTGCCCAGCTGCATGAAGTGTGAGGGGTATGTAAATATTAGCATAGAAGAAAGATAAGGTCATCCAACACAAGCTTGGAGAAAGGGCAGGTCACCCAGAGCAGCCACCCTGGATGCTGCAGATAGTCTTCTTCAACAATAGGAAAAAGAATGAAGTAGCCAAAAGAACTCTCTAGGGCCAAGTGTGCATTGTATAGGCTAATTACCCAGCAGTGACAAAACAGATAACCGCTGGAACACCCAAAGAGAATCCTTTTTGTTAAATATAGCCTCAATACTGATTGTTTTGTCATATCTTTTCATGACCCCTATCTCAAATCATAGTTTAGGTAAACACCATTCTACTCTTAAACTTTGAGATAAGATTGCTCCTGGGTAGTCTGACAAATGAAGAGGCATTGTATCCTTGTGGGTGTGCCAGTCGTTTAAAGCAGGGCACAGTACATGATTCCTCACTCTGTGCTGACCATCTTGGTATATTTATCCAGAATATCTGAACAACTGAAAGACTTTTGTGGCCTTACAAATAATTTAGACTTTCTGAAGAGGAAGTCTGTGGTCAATTTCTGACACTTTCTGGATCCTCTAGGAAAGATTTTTGCAACATCTCCAGATACTGGAGAAAAATATATGAGCAGAAAGGAAGTTTAATCAGATCCCAACATGAGTTAATAGAAATCACTAATAAGTCTAACAGTACCTGCTGTCATTTTCACAAGCTCTATCCAGTGTGAAATCACCTATAATGAAGTACTTAGTTCTTTACAAATACATAATGTCTTTCTTGCCATATAAAATGCTTCTGCTTTGCATATTTGTTTTTGTGGGTAGAAGAGTCATGTGTTAAAACTATGTGATATCAAAATCTTTGTAAGGAAAGAAGAAAAGAGTGACCAAATAGCACAAAAAGATAAATTATTTAAGGGCTAGAGATAAGTTCAGCAGATATTTTTATAGAGTTGAGTGCTTATATCAGGAAAGATGTTTCTAGCTGGGGTGAGTGGGTCGGTAATGCACATATGAACTGCATGTAACCTAGACTGAAAGTCTGAACTTTTCAGAGGGGTGACAAAAAAGGGAATGGGTGAGAAAAAATGCAATCAAGATCCATTTGGCCTGAATCTTTGAGAATGAGAGTCAAGCAAAAACATAAGAAACTAAAACTTCCTAGTAAACATTCCTGTGCATTAAACATGCATTAATTCAAAATATATATACTGTAAACACATATAACAATTTAAATTTATGGGGTTTTATACCTAGTTACCACTAGAGACACATTCACATTTACATTTACAAACTATTCAACTAATTATTTCTCAAAAGAAACAGGAGAATTTGTTTCATTTACTTAAATAGCCCTTTCCTAAATTCTACAGTAGTCTGTCATTTCACTAGCTGTTTTCTTGTCCAGCACTATTAAAGAGAAAGTACTGTACAAAGGCAGGGTTCTGTTTGCAAAGAACAGAATCCTCTTGTGTTAATTTAGATAAGCAGGCTGTGAGTGAGCACATAGCCATATTACAACAAATGCAAGATCCTAAGATTAGATAGCACATTAAAAAGTTTCCATTGTTTATTCAAAACTGATGTAGTTTACAAGGTGCAAGTGCTAGGTTGTTGTTTGATATGTTGTTAAAAATAGAAATAAGAAAACATAAACACAGCTAAGAAATGTTCAATCAGGTTACAAAATATTGAAAGAATATGATGGAGTGAAAGATTCAGGTTCTGAGGAAAGGTCTTTCCAGTTGCACTATGACTGTCACCTTGCAGGGGGTGCAGATTTTGCAGATTTTTCCTGTACTGAAGGGGATGGTCTGTTTGTCGGGCTCTTTGAATTAGAAGCATATGCATTTGTGAAGATGAGGCATGGGTTCAAAGCAAAGGTAACCTTCATGTTATTTTTTTTGGATAGAACAAAGAAACAGAAAGAGGATTTGCTTTGAGGCTAGGCCATGTAAACAAAAAGATAAATAATTAAGTGTTTTGTACTGTGCAGTCACTTGCCCTGTAATTGGACAAATAGGTCTGGGGTAAACCATTTGGGAAGTAAAATTTACATGCTTTGCTGTTACTTACACAGTAATAGATGCTTCATGGTTTGCTGTAGCAAAACCCTTGCTCATAAAATTGATTCATTTTCTATCTCATGTAGCCAGAAACTGAAAAACAGGTAAATAGATTAAAATTTTCTCACAGTCCATGCCTATGAAGTGCCAGAACACACATAAAAAGCGTTGAAGACATACTGACTATTTGGGGTTACAAAGGAGAAATTCTGATTTGTTGGAGGTGACTAAGTTTTATACTTTGATTTGAACTATTCCAAATTTCTTAATAATGTTAGAATTCTTTATTAATTGTGTCAGGCTGTGTTTGGGACTCCTTGGGCACCTGGCTTGTTAGCAACAACCAGGATGGGGGAAGGCAATCTGCAGTTCCCAGTCTCTGCAGCCTCAAGGCAGCCTTTCTGGAGTTCAGGCCTTAGATTTGATGAAAGTTAATCAAATCTGAGATGTTTCAGAAAAAACATTTGGAGGTTATATATCAGTGCTTTTCAATGAAGCTACATTTCATAATAATGTATCAGATAAACTGTATTGCCAATAGCAGTTCTTTCTCTTTGTTCCTTTGCTTCCCCTTTGCTTTTATTCTCCTTGAATTCCCTTCTTTGTTTTATTGCTCCTCTTCTAGCTGTCCCTTCTTCCTGTGCTTTTTAAATCTGCTTAAAGCATTCTTTATATCTCCCCAATCTCAAAACAGATCTGTGTCATTTTGCCCTCAAACCCTCTATCTCCTCAGTGAGACTAAACAGTCTCAGAGTTGTCAAGCAATCTCTTGTTTTTCTTATACAGAGGGAAAACATTGGTAAATGCCATGAAATAATACCATATTACTGTTGATTCTGCTAAAATAGTAGCATTTTCCACCTAAAAATGTCTACATTATTGTATTTGTAATCAAGGTTTGACTGATACAACATTTCAAATGAATTTACCTCAAAAGAAAATAACTTCAAGTTAAAGTCCAAATATGCAAAAAGTATTTAAGGAGAATGCCAAGTTTTGAGATAACTTCCCTGATAGTAAGAAGCTTAATGGTAGAAGGTCAACTAGGAAGGAATAGGAGCAGTAATAGACTCAGGTATTTAGAAACAAAGACCTATCAAAATGATGATTTTTTTCCCCTTAGCATCAAAGACATCCTCACATAACGTGTGATTGATAAATGGTAATACATGACCTCAAGGTTTCGTTGTCTCAGAAAGAATTTTGTCGCTAAAGTACATCAGAGATCTGAAACATTTACTAAATAAACTTTTACATTTTATTACTCTCCAGGAATGGAAAAATATCGAACAGAAATTTGCATCAGGAAACAAATACCCTTCTGTAAGAAGGGTTTCCCAGACATCTTTTTAGATTTTTGGTGTGTTATTTGTATTTAAAAATGCTCCATTTTGCCACTGTAAAATGTTGACTTACTTTTGGCTTCTCCTCTTTTAATTTAGGGCATTACTTTTGTTACAGCTGTGGTTAACTAACTGCAGTGGTGATGTGTGATTTACAATTACTCCCAGGTACCACATTTTTACTGACACTTGAAGGATCTGGGGTGTGCAGTCAGCTTTAATTGAAGTAGTTGAAAGTGAGTGACATCAAAAGAGGGATTTTGCTAATGGACAGTATGCACTATAACAGAAAGTAGTGTATGACTAGTACCCTTTCAGACTGTGATAGAAGAGTAGGCAGACTCATTTGCAGTACATTGTGATGTCATTCTTATGTAGAGTTCTTCAAGATGATGTTTATAATAGCTTTTCAATAGCTAAATACACCTGATTGTATACGGTAGGTTGTTCAGGAGAAATCTGATCAGAGTTTCATTTCATGTTTTATTAAATAAATGTCCACATAGAAGACAACTGTAGTGAAAATGGTTGGGAAACCCTAAATGTTGTCATCCAGGTCTATAAAAATATCTGGAGAGAAGTTTCCATGCTCAGAAAAGAATTCAGGAATTTCCAGCACTTTCATGAAGATATCAGCAAAAGCTGTATGCTGCAGCTTTTAGAAACATATTGGCCTAGCCACTCAACTGCTGTCAAAAAAAGTAATCAAAGTTATACCAAATTGCACTGAATGCCTGTATTTTTATTGGTTTCCCATAATTTATTTTCTGTGTTATTTATTGTTGATATGAATGTGATTGTTTTGAAAGTTGTTTTGACATCTCTCAATACATTGTTTAACATAATGTGCTGGCACAGCTTGGCTGGGCAGCCTCCCAACAACACGTCATTCTCACAAAACAACAGAGAAAATGTTAATAGTATTGGAAGACAGGGTTTTAAAAATACATTTATTGAAAGTAGTGTCATTGGAAAATAGAGAGTAGTTGTCAAACAGAGGGATTAAAAATCCTGTACAACAAGAAAAAAAATCTGAATCTTACAAAATCAGGAAGGAAAGAAATAGCACCTAAAGAGAGAGGGTGGGAAGGGGTTTGGAAAGAGAGAGGTCTATACAGGGGCTATTACTGCAGCCACTTAGAGAAATAAGCTGTAGCATGTGCAAGGGGAATGATGAAAATGTTACATATTGTGTTAGCTTGCAGAAGCTTCTCTATTGCCCTGTTTACTTCTATATCTGCATTAAATATAGGAGTAGCTTGACAGATACTCTAGATTAGAATTTTCTAAAAATACATCTGAAGGCCTAAAGGGTATGTCTGACAGCTTTTGGCATGGATAAAAACAACTGAGATTGTAAGTCCTGATGTATTTGTGTTGTGTAAGCATGCTTACCATTGGCAGGTAGTGCAGACAGCTACTTAAACCTGTCATTAACTGCCTTGATGAATTTACTGAAGATGTATAAACCCAGGTCTGGTCTTTACGAAGCTCCTGCTTTGCAATCAGTCCACCAGCTACTGTTATACTGTGATTGCCAAGAAATATAGCGCTTTTAAGGTCTTAAATAGAAAGACAGTTATTTTTTTCCAGATATCTGGACTTTATCAAGCTAAAATAATACTTTCACAAAAGTCAACATATGAGAAAGTCAAACTATTTTATTCTCAGTATCAGTTTTATGCATAATGTACAATGTTTGACATAAGGGAAGATAAAAAATGAGTCTTAAGTATGTTGCTAATACTTCAGTTCAAAAAATGCAATTCAGTTTCATACATATGAAATAGTCCTTTCTTAATCTGAAGATTCACTGTGTCTATTAAAACTACCCTAATATGAGCACCTGTTTTCCACTTCTTTACATTTTTTAGAAAAAAACCACTCTTTTGACATGTTTATTCCTTTAATTTGTTTGATTGCTTTTTTTGTTTGTTTTGAGTTTTTTGTTTTGTTTGTTTGTTTGTTTTACAAAAGCACACTGCAACTGTAAAAGACTTCTCAAGATCAGTGAATATTAGAAGTTTATTTTGTATTGTGTGGTAGTTGTGACAGATATAGGATTGAAAACAGGCAAAAAATTAGGGCGTTCCTGACAAACTTAACATGAAGAATTTCTATTCTCTTCTTGAATGCAACATTTTTCTAAAAAATGGCTTATAATAGGAGTTCTGCTGCCTATTAATCAGAATGTAAATATATTGAATTGTTTATTGTGCAGGAATTGGGAATTGTTGGGTTTGTAACATTGGCTTTTTATTGATAACAAAATCGTGTCCAGAATAAATATATTTCAACAAAGAAAGTTTGCTATATTGAAAAAATACAAGGTTACACCTTTTTACAGTGCATAATGACAATACAAATCTAAATATATGTACAAATCTAAATAGATGTATTAGGAGCAATTAATTAATTTTATTTTCATATAAATTACTATATATCAAAACATACACTGTTACATTATTGTAGGTAAAAACATGGGTAAGTACTTTTTTGGTGCTTCAAGCTTTTACTTTTTGCTAAGGTATATTTCTATAAAAAGTAATTTTTTTATGATAATGGTCATTTATACAATAATTATACCTCAGCATCAGAAGTATTCTTCACCAGGGAAAGATATTTCTCCCTACATGAAATCAAATAACATGCTTAATCCTATCAAGTGAAAACATAATGCAGTCTAAATTATGGGTGTGTTTAGAGATAGGGATATCAATTTCTATTCCATCATATTTATTCCAATAGCAGCAAGAAATATTTCTGAAGGTAGCACATACAGTGATCAAAATCTGGGGGGATATGACTGCCATGAATTACCACTGAAGTGTTATACTGTTCCACCCGAACATTGCATGTTCCTGCTTTCCTTCCTTTCCTTATTATTGCTGTGTTCTCTGCTTTCTTTTATCCCTCAAAGAATGACATTCAAAAGCATGACTACAGTATAACAGGTTGAAAGCCTATCTAGCCTTACCTTGACTCCAACAGTACCCAGTAGCAAGCATTGTATTTATTTCTGCTTCCAAGAATCTATGGCTTCCATGTATTTGGAGCCAGAGGTGGTTTGGGTTTAGGACTCCCAGTGGATTTTCTCTCTGATTAAGCTATCTAATCAGCTTCTGGATCCATATAAACTTTTCCTATCTATTATTGTTTGGGGAAATCCCCAAACAAGGAATTCCACAACTGAATTCTTTCTCAGGAAAAAAAATCCTTTTTTGGCCCTGACATAATTATTTCACTTGATGTCTCCTGTTTGAAATACAAGACACATAATTTGCTTTGTGACCTCTAGACTGTTCCTTATCACACGGTAACAAAACAAACTTCAATTAAAGAAATGTGAACACAAGACAGAACGATCTTTCTACTGCCCTCTGATAGGAAAATAACATCCGGGTGTCTTCCATCACTTGGGTTACTGACAAAGCGTGATTTACCCAAAATCTAGTGTTTTACACCCACTACAGCTAAATGGTTACTAAATTAACTTGTTTTGTATCTTTTTGCTTAAAGAATTTTCATATTTTTGCACATCACTTTTGATAGAGCAATACTTGCTATCCAGAAATGTTTGGAAAGAAAAAAATATCACAGAACAACTATGATAATGTGCAAGAATGCCCCAAATTTTCATAATTTAGGAAGAAGTAATTATCATTTGAAAATTTGCAGATGAACTGATTCACCATTCATTATTCCTAACTGATCATTATTCCTTATTACAAACTTTTTAGTGAGTTAGAAAACAACAGGAGCAGCTGAGGTTATCAGCTAAGTGATGCAAATAACAAAACCCAAAAAACTAATAGTAAAAATTTTAATTAAAAAAACTTTCACAATAAAACAATGTAGTGGGCATGATAGAATGGTCAAAGATCTGACTTATTAATCAGATCAATCAGATTACTTTGTGATAAAAACAACAACAAATAATAAATTATTATCTGGTTGAAGGGTTTTTTATATTTGTTTGTTATGTTCTGTTTGTTTGTTATAGTTTTTAGGTTTTTTTTTTCAAAATTATTTGTTGAGTTTCTCTTTTTTGCTTATTACTTTCTTCTGATTCCCATTGCTTTATAATGTGCTTGACATTTATTGCCTCTTTTAACACTTTCAAATGGTATTTTTTCTTCAAGGGTCTGTGTAAGTTATTGTGCTTCTAAACCACCAAAGTATTTTTCCTTCCTGGAAAATAGATAGGAGGTTTGGGGTTTTTTGTACCTAAACATAAACCCCTATGTTTTAGCAAATATAGTAGAATGTAACTTACAAGAGGTTGAACATGGAAAATCACCTATCATAACTTCATTGCCACTAGACCCCAGGGAATCAATGTCTTAAAGTCAATAACAGTGTTCTAATTAAAAACATAACGCATCATCATGAGAGTGTGTGGGGGAACCTTTATAAAGAAGCCTCAGGTTCACTGGTGTGATCCTGATATGGCTAATTGCATTGTGCCTGCCTTTCTGTGCTTATGTAAATAGTGCTGGCTTCTGCAGCAGAGCTCCCAGGCTGCCTCTGGCAGGAGGAGAGTCCCTGCCCCAAGGGCTTTCTCTTTGTGAAACACCAGCTGGTCCGAGTTTTGCATTGCTGGCCCTTATCGCCACTGGCAAAGAAGGGGGAAAATTAATGAGGAAAAACTGCTTGATTTTATCTTTTTTGTTTTAATAGAACCTTGTTCCTTCTGCCCCCCTTTCTCCAAACGAAAGCTTTAGGGGCCTACAGCAGACTCTATTTGTCTTTTGTTAGTACATATAAAGATAAGGTTCTAGCTCTGAGTATTTCTGCACTGTGTAGTGCTCTATTCACTGGCACTCTGCAAATGTGTTCAAACATTGCTATTTACACTTTTACCTCTTCTGAAATCCCGGCACTTAATCCAATCGCTTTCTGTTTTCTATTACTTAAAATGCAAAGGAAACACTGATAAAGAGAAAACATTTAAATTCAAGAACTTCCTCCACTTCAGAAGCATGCGAGCAAATGTTAATATGGCATGAAATGTACACTTGTGAAATGTTGAGTTTACTGTTAATAAGCTTGCGAAGAAAATGTAATTACATACGACGATGCCCTGGTTATTGTGAAATTAAAAAAAAAATCCTCAACTTGATCCTTTGCAAAAATACAGCTATTTTTTACTATCTCTGTTATTAGCCAGTTATAGGGGAAAGAAAAGCTGCTAAGAAAGGGATTAAGCATATATTTATTTTCCTCAAAGTCTCATTCATTATATTTCTGCTATAGTGTTCAGGTGCTTCAGACCCAAAGTGGCAAAACCCTGTAATGCAGCTGTCAAGTCTGAGTTCCTGTTTGTGTGGCTTTTAGTTGTGTTACAGCAAGACCTGCATTATTTAATACATAGTATGAAAGAGAACTAGCCCAAATGATCAAGGCTATGATTTCCAAAAGTTAATTGATATAAAGCTATTTTATTAAAACTAGTGATGAAAATAAGAATGAAAGCACAACAATTACACATTAAAGCTCTGCTGTTCATGCATTGGAAGAACAACAATACTAGTACTTTGTAGAAATAACAAATAAATAAGGAAGTGACATCACATGTGAAAAATTATTGTTTCTTTTTCTACTATATCTTTTTAATTCCTTTTCTGTGCAGATGTCTTCTGTATTCTGTGTTGTGCACAGGTATTTACATGATCACATTCTGTAGAACAGTTTATTGAAGCAGAGAAGATTCTTGCTGTTCACATGTCATTCTTTTCCCATTTCTTAACCTGGTCTCTGTAAGCCCTCTTTAGAATTAACCTCTAAAAAGTAATTTTGCTAAAAAACTAAAATTTCTAAAGTTTCTAAAAAAGAAAAGCTAGCAAAATTAATTCCTGGTGAAAATAGTCAAGTATTTGCATGAGGTAAACTGGCAACACTTCATCAAAATGGCATTATGCACCGTTTTGGTGATTGAACTAGAAATAATGGTTCCACAATATCAGCCTGCATATATTTGCTACAGAAATATTTGCATTTACTTCTCTAATTATTCAGTGACAGGTTTTAAACGGTTTGTCAAAAGGAGGAAACTGTGTATATAGTTTGTTCTCAATTTGACTGAGAAGCTTTGGAAGGATTTGTGAAGATAATGGTATCCATGATCTACACAGTAACAATGATTGTACTATGATTTTTATTTTTCAGTGACTTGATCTTCAGCTTTGCTGCATTTACAACAGGGATCTACAGCCTTTGAGACTGAGATGTACATGTCACCTTAATTTGATATGACCAAGCAGAGAAGTGCAACATGTCTCAGCGTAACAATGGCATCCTACTTCTAACTAAAAGATTTCCTTTTGCAGTTCAGCTGGGCTTTTTCAACTTTCCACAATGATCATGCTTAAGTAATCAAATGAAATATATAAACCAGAACTTTTTTCATCTATAAGGGACAGTTTCCCAGGTAAGGTAGTTTTCTTCAGGACCATTACATGTAAAAAACAACGAATCAGAACAAGAAAATTTGATTTGCTATTGCTTTGTTTAACAGATAAACAAGTCTGTAACAGCCTCTCCAAAAGAACTGCAAAACCTGTAGACACTTTTCTTTTTTTCTTTAGCAATTCAGTAGCAGAGGACCAGACAAATGCATTGGTAAATTATGCCTTATCTTGAAGTTGGAAAAAGAAAACATGATATTTTTAAGGGTTTTCAAAAAAGTGTGCATTTGTTTCTTCAGGCACTTGAACAGTCTTAGTGACACTTTCTTAAAAATAGATCATAGAACTGGAAACAAATAAAAACAAACATAATGTCACTCTTATTTGCTTTCTAGGTTTCACTATTTAAAATTAATGTGTTCTACCTCTGCTTCACAACAACAGATTTACTTTATAAATAAATACTCCAGTGCTTAAATAATATACAGTGACCCCATGACCAATGCCAACTAATAAGTGATTTAAACTCTTCAAAATTGACTATTTCTCTTCCAGTTCAAGCAGAGAATATGGTAAAGGTGGGATTTTTTGGTGATTTTACACTGCCTTCAAAGGAACTCTAAAAGATTAAATGGTTATGAAGTCTGTCAGAAAAATCACTGTCCAGGATTTTGGATTTTTTTTTTTAATAATTATACTTTAAGGTATATTTCTGCAAATTGGTAGTCTTTATTGTGCAACAATAGCAGGTATTATAGTTTTTTTACAATGCAGTGAAAAATTACACATTGCACCTCATGAAATCATATTTTAAGTATAGGAAGATCAGCAATAAGATTGTCAGTAATGATTTTTTCCTTACCAGTACCAAAACAGAGGCACTAAGAAAACCACACCTGTCGAGAATGGGATGCCACATAAGCAGAAGGAAATTTTTTTTCTATCAGCTTAGAGTCTTTTTGTTTTATTTAGATATTACAATGTTAAAAAAGAAAAAAAAAAAAAGAAATTCAAGAACTGAATATAGGAAAACAGATCACTGGCCTCCTAAAGCTGAAATACCCTTTGATTAGTAAGAGGTCCATTCAGACCCAAATTGTTGGTGATAAAAAATGAAGTTATTAGGGCCCAAATAGTGATATGAAACTTCAGAGAATTCAAACAATAAATAGGGTATTTTCTTGACTTCTCTTCTTGTATTTTCTTTTCTGTTGTGGGGAGTTATGAAAGGAAAAGAAATGCAGTAAAATACTATAACACTTATAGGAGAGACAAATAATAAAAGACTTCTTCATAACAGTGGGTGATGAAATTGTATAGATCACTAAACTCCTAATTTAGTCTTTATTTTCATAATAGAAGGCAATAATCCTGCCATTGGATGAAAACCAGAGGTGAAGTGTTTATTGATTTAGGCTCCTGAGCCAAAGGTCTTGAAATTTATAAGCCTCAGTCTTAATTAGCAGCAATCCTGAATTAGAAAAAATAACCTCCTTGTCATTATTTTTATAGTGAAATTTTAAATGAAAATCATGTTCCATTAATTATGAGAGAAAACATTGAAAAATTATGCATATTATTAATAACTTTAAAGTGAATTTTAAAAAACATTTATTTAAATGACCCTGACTTTCTTTTCTCTTATCTACACTGTTCTTCTTTCTCCAGACTGACCTCAGAGGCTTCTGACTATCTTCAACAAATTGTTGATAACTGTACACATTTGCATACCTAAGTTTTGCTGGAAAGACCTGGCTTTTGTCCCTTTAATTTGAAAGTTATGTACAGATATTCATAGGTCATAGCAAATAATAGAAAAGAATGAGAAATATCTAGTTATAAATCTGTCATTATACAGTGTCTCTGTATGCTAATTGGATCAGATATTCCATAGTGCTTTAACTTGGATAATTGCCTGACACACTGGCCACATAGGTAGAAATGTGTGATACAGACTTTTAGCTATTAATTATTAAAAATAAAAATGGATGCTCTCCAGAAAAGAACAACTAATTTAATAGAAATTAATTTTGAAAGCCTGCGAATGTCTTCTGGAAACAGTTTTCTTGACTTGAAAGTTCCTTCTACTTCATACAATAAATTGAGCCGTGGCAAGCACTGTTCCTGATATCAGTTCTCCTGTTATAGGTACGTAGGGATAATGCACTCAGTCCTTTGTGCTGTCAGAGCTGGAACAACTTGTTTTCCTTGTATGTTTTTAAGGACATATCAGATGATAGTATTGGAGGGGAAATGAGCAGGAAGGAGGCTGTAGCCCTACAATATGAACTAAAATTATGGCTGTATTAAGTGATAGTATAGGATAGAACTCAGTATTTGTTGTCCCACACTGTTTTTGCACAAACTAATCTTACTGAATGTACCCACCATCTATACCTATGATTTTAGCTTAAAAGCTTTTCTACTTTCCAAAAACCACATTTTCACACTACCCACTTGCAAATCTACTGGTTTGAATTATGAGTGTAACATCTGGGTTGCCAACAGTGAAGTATTTGTCTTCCCAAATGTGTGAAATACTAGGTCTAAATGCACAAAAATACTTAAATTTTTCAAAGTAAAATCCAAACCCTGGGAGATTAAGAACCTAAATTCAAGATCATGACCCTCAAAAACATATCTCTTTGCCTTCTATGGTAGAGTAATTGCATCAGTGAACAAGGGAAAAGCAATGAATGCCATCTATCTGGGCTTCAGTAAGATCATTCATATGGTCCCCCACAACATCCTTTTTTTTTTGCAGAGAGATGTGTTCGATATGTGGGTAGATTGATGGATAAGGAAATGGTTGGACAGTCTTGTCCAGAGAGCAGTGGCAGGCAAGAATTGTTATTAACATTCCTGTTTATGGTACTCATATACTCACCTCAAATAGCACTTCTCATTTATATTTGCTATTGGCCAAATACCAATATAGCTCCCTGTGCAGCATGCTGGCTTTCTGGATCTGGTATGTAGGCATCTGTGGATGTTCCCTGTGGGAACAGCTGTATGGATTCCACCACATGTCAGGATTCTTTTAAGTTATGGATTGCAACAATATACCTAGAACTCATTTGTAGATGTAGCCCTAAGTCACTTGTTCAAAGTCATGTCAAATTTGTAGCAAAGCAAGAAATCTGATCCATATTGCAATGTCCAAAATACTCTATTCATGAATAGTCCATCCTCTTGTCCTCCTACCTTCTTCCCCAAACAAGCAAAAAAGATGGAACGAAATTGTACAATGCTCTCAGGCATGTGGTGTGATTTTTAGGATGTCCTGTGCAGGGCCAGGAGTTGGATTGAATGATCCAATGATGGGGCCCTTCCAGCTCAGCATATTTTGTGATTCTATGATAAAATCCTAAGACTGTTTTTCTTACAACTTTAAAAAAGCGGGAGGTTATGATGGTAGATGGCATTTGCATTTCAGTCACAGAAGCTCAATGTATGCCATTTTCATCCCTAGTAACTTAAGTACTCCACACAAAAAATAAGCACATATTTGAAATATCTCAATGCCTATGGAAAATCTAGACTGCAAGAATGAGTACCCTGGCAACTCTGACAAAGCTGTAGCTTTCCTTTTGTTCTCAATATGGCCATGTACCTCAACCTTCCATCTGCAAATTGAAGCTGAATAAACTAAGCTTTAGAAATAGTCAGCTCTTTAATTTTAATAAAGTATTGATTGGCTATTAATTTAACTAATTTCAATGCCTTAAAATATGAATCTTCCCTTCATGTCACACTACTCAGAACTTTTCAGTGATTAGCACACTCACAAGTTAAAGGATTTGGACTTCTATAATTGCAATTTAAAAAGTCAGTTAAATTATGGAATTCAGAGGGTATAATTTTGGGGGTGAAATAGCATTTTTTTGGAACAGTGGGCATACTAGTGGTGCTGCACTGGTAGTGTTTTTTTTGCCAAAAATAATCTGGAGTGGTGTGAAATTTTGGCTGTTTTGTTAACCCATGATTTTAGCTTCAGGGACTATTGACAGGAAGCAGGAGGCTCAGACACTTTAGACTGTTGCTGGAAGGCCCCATCAAATGCATCTCCTTTTTTTTTTTTTTTTTTTTTTTTTTTTTTTTTTTTTTTTTCTTTTTGTCTTTTTGTCCTAGGTTACAATGTAAAATTGTGCCCAAGGTATGTATTCTATCCCCATGAGCCGTTGGAGCCAAGGTGGGGCAGTGTTTTCCTTATCTTCTGTTAACGAGCTTAACAATGCCTTGCCACATGACTCATAGATAAGTTCCTCCGGGAGTTATCTCTGGTTAATGGGCCATCAAGGACCCACTGCATGACTCATAGGATGAGATCATCCCATTGTGAGATGCTCCGCCCAGGGGGAGGAGCCAAGCATTCCCACCTGGATATAATCCAGGGTTTGAGACATCACAAGTAGCTTTTATCCACTGGACTCCCAGAGGAGACAAGAGCTACCAGACATTTCTACAGGAATCACTGCTTTGACAAGAACATCTCATCTGGATTCCTGGAAGAAGACTGGACCCTTCTCATCATCACCGGACCCTTCTCTCTCAGGATCATCTCTGCTCCAGCGGAACCACATCTGCCGCTCCAGGAGGACTTCCGGACTGCTTCAAACACCCTGACCAACAGGGTGTTAGGTTGCATTATTCCATTTATTTCACCTTTTTTTTTTTCTCTCTCTTCTTCTATTAAATTGTATCTCTGACTGGGAGTCCCACTGGTTTTGCTTTCAAACCAGCACACTTATAGAGAGGTTTGTTACAGAAAAGAAATAATGTCTTTTACAAGATCTTTGCTACTCAGAGCCTTTCATTTTATTTTCCCTAATATTGAAAGAAGTAGAGAAGGATGGATTTTATTTGGGCCTTGCTGAGGTAAAAAGGGAAATACTTTTTGATGAGGATGTGTGGATTGTTGAATTATCAAATAATAAAATTCCAGACAACTGAAATATCACAAGGGCAAATATTTATGTTTTGGTTTGCATCCATTTTTATTGGTTTTCTTTAAGTATTTTTATTCATGTCAGGAAAAGTTTTTAATAATGGTAATTTAAAGACTAATTGCAGCGTGGAGGCACTACAATAGAGATACTGGACAAGTCCAGTCCTGTACAATACTCATTTTAGCTTTTGGCAAAATGTCAGCGATATTAACATTAATGAAGAACTCCAAGATGTATTCCCATTAATTGTTCTCAGAACCAGGTGAGAATCACAGGAGTATTCACAGGAGTGAATGTTGCCTACATCTGTAACTTCCCAAAGAGTGAGTTAGTCCACTTTGGATTTGATCCATAGATCAATGATTCAGCCTTAATATCTTCAGTCTCCTCTTCTCCAGGTTAAACAGACCAAGTGACCTCAGCCACTCCTTGTATGGCTTCCACTCAAGGTCATTTACCATATTTGTAGTCCTCTGGACACTCTCTAATATATCTCATATTGTGATCTGAGACTGTATTGGCTCTGACACAGAGTAGAGTGGGACAGTCACCTCATTTGACCAGCTGGCAATTCTGTGTTTAGTCCAATATGGTGAAAAACACAGATGTTTCTCTCACGACTTTGAAAGAGTCTTGTTTGCAAAAGCCTATGTGCAATATTTGTTTGAATTCTTCCATCATGCAGATTTATGAATATCCATACACATATTAACATATTCATATGGAAATCTCAATTACTGCCTTAAATTCCTTTCAAGCTGTCCTGCTGTTGTTTGTTGTAGTTGCTTGTTTGTTTGTTTTTCCTTTTTATTGTCTTTTAATCCAAGAAAAAATATACTACAGTGGACACAGAGTTTCCCGATCTCTCATATTCCTTAAACAGTACTATGAGGGCAACTTGCTAATTTTTTCTTCGTAAATGAATGATTAAATGAGAGTGAAAATTAAAAACTAAGTAAAAAAGAAAAGCCCTGTGACAACTCTGGAGCACACAAAGTTGGCACATCTTTATTCAGGCTCGTTGTTAATCACTGCATCTGTGCCAATGTGCTGTAGCTTGCCAATCTGAGAAAAAACAGTGATAGTGCTGAGCAACATCAAGGGCACATTGTCTCATTCACTTCTTTTCCTCATGTTCCTTTAATAACTGAACTGTTCAAAGATCACAGGGCACTGCAAGACAAGCACACATTAGCAGAAAGGGACATAACCTATGCCCATATAATTCTAATTCAAACAATTTAATACCTATCCCTGGGAGTCCAGTTGTAATGCTCAGTCAGAGAATGAAGAACATCACAGTTGGCTCAGACTCATACGAAAACAGGCAGATTAATTGGTCCTGCTGTCTTGTCTATAGTAGCAATCGTGCTTCTCTGGCCCCACTTCCCATGCATGTGAAATACAGATAATTTGGAGGGACACTTTATAGAGAAAAACTGTAACTCCTGGTAAATACAGCTAGGGTGAACAGACAACTGTGTTTCCTCTGGTAAGGTATTAGGATTGGTATGTGTCAATTAAGAATATAGCTGCAATTGTCACCTCAGAACATTGGTTGAAAGAGAATAACCTTTATGTGTAATATTAGGGTATCAGTTGTATAGAAATAGCTAAATAGTTTACACTAGTGAAATATAACATTGCACTTTAAAGAGAACATGAAGGCATATATGAGAAATAAATGCCTGCCCCCAGAAAGTATCTTAATTTTTTTTTCTATGAACGGAAGAGTTCTTAAGAGAACTTTTATAAATAGTAAAATTGTAAAAGGAGTTTGGTTTGATAAGACCATATCTTAAGCCTAAACTAAAGTATTTACATTAGGCTTCACTATGGAAATGGCAATTTCTAAAATTGAACTTAACTTGATTGTCCTAAGGGTATCTTTTAAAGTTTCAAGTGTAAAGTGTAGAACAAATTTGTTAAATGAAGTGTACAATGTCACTGGGACTACATTCAAAAGTTTCAAGAAACTAAGATATGATAGCATGGACAATGTATGAAGTATTACTGACTGTTGTCTACGTGTTAAAATGACAGAAGAGAAAAGTACTTTAAATTATTATTATTATTTTTTAAAAATATTCCTTTTAGAAGAACGTAGGCACCTGTGGACTTTGATCTCCATAATGTGACAATCAGAAAAAAAAAATGTTAGGAGGCTCAGGTAAAGCGTACATTAGGGAAGAGTGAGTTTGTCTTTTTTAAAAAGAATAGTGATTGCTATTACGCATGTAGTTTATTCATTCTCTTTAATTCAGTGTAAAGGAGACATAGAGAATATGTAATTTTGGGGTACAATGGGGTATTCTGCACAGGCTTCAGTTGCTACTCCCAGGCTTTTCATAAATCCTGTCTCCTTTCTGCAGTTGGGGCAGTCTGAGGTCCCCCCACCTGCCTAGGGCATCTCTAGTGGCTTTGGCTGCATTTATGTGGGTGCATCCAGCCTTTAATGCTCAGGAGAAATTCAAGTAAAATGAGTCAGACATTCAATATAAGTTGAGAAATGCAGAGTAGGACAATCCGTTCCCCTCAAAACATTCTTTTGACTTATTGACACAATACACAACCCACCTAATTTTTAAATTGAGCAATCTGATGCAAATTAAGAGATATTTTTGAGGATTGATTAGTGTCATTGTACCTTCCTGTATTTCCAGAATTGTTATGGTGACACAAAGTAAAGCAAGGATGATTTAGAAGAAAAGGAGCATGGAACCTTAGTCACAAATCCTGTGCATGTTATTTGGTTCACCTGTTAGCTAAAAAAAGAAGTCTATGAACTTTTTTTTTGAAGATATGGACACTGATAATCAAACAGTTGATTGCAAATCATCCTATCTTGAAAGCTGTGTTCATTGTATCTTTAAAAGTAGGGGCATTAAAAATATCATTTACACCATATTTTAGAAACAAAATTCAAACCATTTATTCACATGACAAAAAAGAGGAGGATATTTATGGACTCATAGCCCTTTAAATATTACACTGTCTCACATCTCAGAAGTGTTAAACACACCATTGAATCATTTCACAACAGCAGTGCTCCAGTGAGCTTTCAGATAGATCTCCATATGTTAACACCACTCTATTTCCTTGATGGAAATTGGTGAAACCAACTAGCTGCTACTAAATAGCATTAAAATACAGCTATTTTTGTCAGAGAAACATTTGGGAGTTACTAATTGTTCATTTTAGAAAGAGTCAGGTTTTGAGCATATATACATGCCCAAGTGTTAGTGACAACCATTAATTATACTTGTCCTTTTTACTTGGTCAGAAAAGAGAAAATTAAACCCAATGCAGACCAAGGACTTTGTTCTCTAGTTGCATATGTCATATAGTCATTTTCAACTCTGAAAGGTTAAAGGGGTTTCTGAAAGTGTTTTAATCTATCTTTGCTTAATATTGCTTTAGTTTTTGTGAATACAAAAGAGAGACAGCCCTCAGCATCCTTGTATTTTTTCCTCTGCCTTCTGCTGCTAATTTTTTTTTTTTCTTTCTTCATGTGTAGGACTTAAAAGAAGCTTGTGAAACTTTTACTTTTTTCTTACCATGGTAAATCTGGTGGAATGAAAGCAACCCGATATGCAAACTAATGGAAAAATTTGAGGGATATTTTCTTCAGGTATGGACTGTCTGACCTCAGGAACTTGACAGATATCACTGCAACATTATTAACAGTCACACAGGCCTCCAGGTGGAATTAAGGAGGCAGAAATGGCCACGCATTTCAATCTGTGCAGTTAAACTACTTAGATTAGAATCTATTATTCATGGTGATTATCAACCACTGCAGCTCTTGTAAATGGCAGTAGGTCAGTGCTTTGATAATAATTAAGGTATTCATTATAGGATAAAAGCAGAGGTCAGCCTCACTTCTGTCTTTTGAAACAAAATTGAACATAAGGAATTACAAGAGTGAAGAAATTATTGCCAGGAAGAACCAACATAATTTTTTTTCATCTTCTTTATTCTGAAGCTGTATTTTCATAGCTTTTTATATTCATAGTAGCAGTAAAACTGAAAGGTCCCTAATGCCTTCTTTTAAGGAGTTCATCAGAAAGCCGTTAGTGAAGTTTTGTGTATTTTTATTACTACTGCACTCTGGAATGAGACACACAATACCTACTGGAGTCTGAAAAATGGGAGGAAATCATGCATGCAAAGCATATAAACTTTGCACTGTTTTCTGCCTTTTTTATTGCACTGCATGATAAAACCCCTTGTTGTTTGAAAGTATACACTACTTTATTCTTTAATAATGCAACTTAAATGTCATAGATATCTTACAGAGCTTATGTTTATAAAATTTATTAGTCAGTGATATGCTAAATGACTCTTAGGGGATTTGGATATTGCTGAATATTGGAAAAAACATAGGTAGGACTAGCAGGTTTCCTGCTATTTACCTACTGAACTAAATCAGCCTGAAGATATACCATATTTAGCAATTAAAAAGAAGAGGGGGAAATGTTTGCTTTTTACCGCATAAAGTGTCTGTTATAAGTCACAAGTTCTCTTAATATTGTAAAAAAAATCAAGTTTTAATGGAATTAATTTTAACCAGTGACAGTGTCCATTTTTCATAAGATCTAGTCATCAAAAGATACTCCTGCATATACATCAAAGAAGTATAAAGACCTGCCAGTCCAGTAAAAGTACATACTGTTAATATATATTAATGTTATGAAAGAATCAGAAAAGTAAGAATAACTTTTATCATGTACATATATTTTGTTCTTTTTTTCTCTGATATAAGAATTGTACTGGTTTGAGAGCCAAATGTTTTATTTTGGACAAAATTGTGAGTGTGAGGGTCACAGTTCAATTTATCCCATATGCAAAAAAATCATTTAGCTCTCCCCATGAAAGCATCAACATCCTTCCCAGATTTCTAGTGATATGGAACTGTGGAAAATAAGAGCTACTTGCTTTTCTTCACAAACTTACAGGAATGGACTGAAGACTCAGTAGAGAGGAATGGAGAATAGACAGTCTCCATAGGATTGCCTTGCACATAGCTCTGGGAAGATGAAAGTTGTTTTGGTCAAGTTCCTCTGCCAGAATCAAATTACTGACATTATGAAAAACTGTTCCTTTCATGAGATGTAAGATGTCCTCCTCCATCTGAGTTTTGTATCAATGTCCTCTAAAGATTGGAAGTAAGCCTTTTGTTACTATCTGGGCATGACACATATTCCATGTAAAGGCAAGAACTTACTGATCTTATAGCCACCCATTAAGAAAAAAATCAGGAAATATCTTCAAAATGAATCCAAATATATGTTTTTTTAATTTGCTTTCCAGAATTTCCATAATTATTTTGGATAAGATTCCTGCCTTAACTCCAGTGTAAAACTAAGAAAACTAAGCATATTTTGTAGGAGTTTAGCTACAATTTACAGGAAGGGAAAAGGAAAAGAGAGAAACTTTTAGATTACTTAATTTGAAAATGTAGACAGAAAATGTAGATAGAAAATATAGAGGAAGGGAAGATAAAAATAAGATCCTCAAAATGTTCGAATCAGCATTAAAATCTTTTTGTGCATGTCAGAGTCTCCAATACACTTGTAATATTTTTCAAGTTGGTGTTGTGGTTGTGTTTTCCAGTAATGATATGTGACTTCTAAATAATCCTTTTACAGATTCTGATTTGCCATTAACAGAAAATGTTGATTCACTGTCCATGAAGCATCAGATTCTGAAAATTACTAAAATAAATAGGTTGGCATGGTGAATAGAGAAGCATTAATGATATCCTTAAATTTAAATGTAGTTCCCAGGAATTTTTGTGTAGTTGTCACCTTTCATTTTAAATGGAGTTGTTACAATTATTTTTTAAAGAAATAATATTGGAGAAAGGCAAGCTCAAAAAGCAACTCAACACCAGCACTTCTAGTTAATATTGTCATGGGTAGGTTTCCTTATGCTTTCCCTCTTCAGATCTTAAAAGGATTCTCATTTAAGTCATTAATCAGACAACATTTGATTTCAATCTTCCCCTTGTTCATAGTAAGATGAAAAAATTGGTTATTTGGTGCTAAAATTATTTGATAAGACATCTAACACCTTATATGTAATAAACAGAAGGGATGGGAATGGTCTACTCTTTTTCTTTCCCAGAATTCCTATTGCATTACATTCTTTCCATTTCACTTCCCCAAGCCTTCTCTTTGCCAGTCTGTGGAGTCACAACTCTCTTAACTTCTCCATGTAGCTCAGATCCTCTTGTCCCTTAATCATCTTCATGGTCCCTCTGAACTTGTTCCAGTCTGTCTGTGTCTCTCTTGTGTGCATGACTCCATCACTGGATGCAGTGTCTCAGACATGTCTCACAAGCACGGAGTCAAGGAGAAGAATCACCTCGCTTGATGCTCTGCCTAGCACAGCTCAGAAGCTTGGGGATCTCTTTGGTTGTTATCTTTGGCCTATTTGATATCTTTCCCTGATGTCTTCAGTTTCACCCAGGCACCCTGCCATTCTGTTGTTTCTCTTCCCTGTACCCCCTTTTTCCTCTCTTGCCTTTCGACCTCAGCACTTCTGCTTTTGTATTTCTATGGAATTCCCAGTGCAAAGAAAAATGGGCAAAGTATATTCTTCTGTTAATTTTGGTTCAAGTATTTTATTTAGGAACCACACAGTGTTACTTGAGTCAGTTTTCTCTTCCCCTGCTCTGCCTGGTCTGGAACCTGGAAAGAGGCCCACATGAAGCTGTATATGACAGCCCAACTCAATGCCTAGAGAAGAGGAGTTCTATGCCAAGCTCAGTCTGCCTTATATCCAAGTTTAAGGACATTGGAGTCGTTACACTTTTACATTTACGCCAAAATGAATCAGCCAATTAGTCACATTTGTTTAGAGTGAAATTCAAATTAGTCTTCGCTGAAGTCACCAGAATAATGTTGTGCTGCAACTGCCAGCATGCAGTGTTCATGAGTCATGTTACAAATGTTATGAAATAAGCTAAAAATTATGCTTTTTAAAATAGTACATGTAGAGATTTATTTAGTTTTGTTATTTTTTGTTTTCTCTACTACTCCTAAATCTTCACTTTCATGTTTTCTTAAATTTATCTCTGAGGACTAAACCCAGACTATTTTTATTTTAAAATTATAGACTCCATTATATTCAAGTAGCTGCAGTGTCCAGTCTTTCAAGAGGACTCTGACTATCATGAGGTTTGGCAATTTTGCCACAAGACTTTATTCCTATAAGTACTCTGACAGGCTAAACACAAAGCATAAAACCAGTACTTATTAAATCTCTAGTAGCCCATATTTTTTTTCTATATTGTTTTACTGAACATGTGTTTTGCTGTCCTTAACTTTGGCCATGTTACTATAAGAGTAGAATGCTGGCATACAATTTCGTGTCAAACCCAAAACGGCCCTGGCATGAAATATAAGGAATGAAAATCAATTATTTTTGTTAACCATCCAGGCTAGCAGCGGTGAAGCACCAGAAATGTTCATAAATGCCAGTTGCTTCGTTTGATCCTCCTTCTGACAGGAACTCCATATGAAAATATGATTTTTTAGTGGATAAGACTAATTTTGTAAAAGAAGTGATTTACTGGTGTCATGACTGCATCAATGTTCCACAAAGTTATTCCCCACCTAAAGGTCATCTACTTGATGAAGTAGAGAAGTAGAAATAGATGCCCAAACATTTTTTAAATTGTATTTTTGCATTTCCTCCCACTATATTAGCTCCTTCACTGGTGAAGTAAAAACCATTAATTACTTTTACAATTTCTAATATAGCTTTTGTTGAAATCTTCATAGCTTTATTTTGTAACTAATAGGAATGACCCTAATAGTTTCAAGGTATTTAACCTCAGATGCCTGGAAAACATTATGAAGATGTAACGTATAAAATCATTATTCTGTTTGGTGTTTTTTAACTGATACAGACTCTGATCATGTTATCCTGATTCCTAGGATTTACACTGAGCACTGAAAAAGGGAAAAAGGTGGATAAAGCAACACTCCTACACAAATGAAATAGAAGGAGAGGGATCTTTTGTCACTTAGCAAATTGAAGTGTGGTCACTAGGTCAAAGTCAGCTCTTGAGAAAAATCAATACCATTTACTTCCCAGGGTTTTCTCTTTTTTATCAGGCCCTAGTCTCCAATGGCAGCCAAAATCCAAGTCTGTGCTGGCTCTTCACTATGAGGAATACCCAGATACAAAAGAAAATGTTGACATTTCTTCTGTTTAACCTGACAAATCATCATTCAAACTGTGTGGTCAAATAATGAAAATAAGAGAATGACAAGTGAAAACTCTAGACACGGCATGATCTCACCTATACAATTAAGAGAGAAAACAGTCTCCTTTTTTTTCACTCTAAGGCAAATTTTCTAAGAAATCATCCTCTAGAAGTTTTATTTGGACTTTGGTGTTTGTAAAGACTGATATTGTCTTGCCAATCAAGAACTACTGGGAAAAACCTAAATCAGCAAATTCAAGAAAACATAAAGTTCAAGATGAAATAAAAAAAAAAAACCACAAACAACCCATGTTTTCATTTGAAAGTGTTCTGAGGCATATATATACCCTTAGATTATCCTTGTAGTAAATTGTATCTTATTCATGCAAGATTTTCAAAATTATTCTAAAGATGCCAGGAGCTAGACAATGGGAATGGCTACTATGCTTGCAGAAAGTAAAGGAAATACCTTCTGAGTAGGTTGCTTGAACATTGAGGCTATGCACACATAATAAAGAGGACTCTAATACATATTTATTCCCTCAACCCACCCCACACTGAGGAGGAAACAGAAAGGAGAAGGGGAGAAGGTCAACAGAACCAACAATCCTGTCTATAACACATTAGTCATCAGCTCTGAAATGATACATGAGAACTAATAATTTGAAGAGGTTTGAAATACTTGGAGCATATAAGATGATGTGGCATGAGCCAGATTCTCTTTCCTGACCAATACTGCCTGATTTGCTATTTGGTCTGTGAGAATAATTGCAATAATATACTCACAACAGAGTGTGCTTTTGACTCTGTCAGGTTCCACATTCTCTCTTTCCCAAAGTTATACTACCGTAGCAACCATATTAGAATTCCATTATTATTAAATTTCCCTATAATTAGTTTAAGAATCTAAATTACCAGAAAAATATAATACATAACTAGTCTGAACTAAAGGACAGGTCACTCTACATGGCTTTTAATTTTCAAAGTCTCCAGTGTAACTGGAGGCTGCTGCGATGTCATGGAAAAGTCTGTATTGTCCACTGGATGTAGCTTGTGCATTTCCACAAAAACAGGGCATTTCTTCTATATCCTATGTGCTCTAGTGGGTAGGGAAAATGCTAATGATATAATATGTATAATATGTTTATAAAAAAAGATATCTCATGGGAAATCTAAGAAAGACAGTATGTTTTCAGAGCTTGCTAATTGATTATGTAGGATCTTCACAGACATTACAAAAATGTAAAACCAGAAAAGAAATCTATGGACTTGTGCTTGGAATTGCATTCACTTTTAGTTTTTTATTATTACCTTGGTGACATATTAAAAGAACTTGGTTCTATTTCTTTCTTTTATATTCACAACTATCTGCATTCACAGAGTGGAAAGCAGGCATATTTGGAGGTGTAGTGCTTGTGACCAAAAATCTGTTGTGTTCCAACAGATTCCAACTGATTTCAACAGTATTTTTAGCTGTGCAGATCACTTTTATTTGGGAAACTGAAGAAGCTGAACGAGGAAGGAGGTCTTGTAGATGCATTCCAGGCAGTGTCACTAATAATTTCTTCTTGGGCTCATCTACAGCAAGAAAAAAAAAAAAAGAAAAAGAAAAAATAATAAGAAGATAAAAAAGAAATTTCAAACTGGTGCCTAAATAATCCTAATATAAAATGCAACTAATGTGAACTGCAAAGAGGAATTCACAAACTTGTGATTATAATTAGGGGAAGTAAGTGAGAAAGGCATGACATTAATACCTAATTTTTTTTAGTTATTTGATTTACGGTACTACATACTGGGATAAAAGGCCAAAATGTACATGAGAAAAGTATCATGCAGTGAGACTGTATGAAAGAGAAGCAAGCATACTTCTTTAGAAAAAGCATAAAGAAAGTAATATATTTTTGTATAAAATGATGAAATTTAACAGTAGGAATCTGGTTAAATTGGTGCAGGTTTTCCACTTACACAGACAAGTTACAGGAGCAGCGTCTTCTCTGGATTTAAAGCAAATGTTGATAAAAGGCTAAATTCTTGAATTTGGAACCCCCCTACTGATATGCTAACAATATCATTATAGGTAAATGTTGAATAAAAATCAGCTACAGCAACAACTGAAAGGAAACTTAATCAAATAATGTTGTCCAAGAGTAAAACCATAAATCAGAAGGTCAAGAATAGATGCTTAGAGTTTAGTTGGCACATGAAAGAATAGATTTATCTTTTCCTGAGCATCTGCAACTGCTTGTATCTTTATACAATGGCTATTTTGTTCATATATGCAGTTCTTGTTCTCAGATAACTGTAAAGTTGTCTCCTCAGCTGCTAAGATGAAAATGCCACTTTCAAAATGTGGCAGATCTTACTTGTGTCTTTTTAAAAGCAGTTACATTTTGATATTCAAAAATGAAAAAGAAGAAAATTTTGCTAAAACCTGTTCATGACTTCATTAAATTTTCACCAATCCCTCAAGATGTTTCTGCTATGTCATTGTAGGTTAGAGAGCAAGACTTATTTTCTCATCAGTAGAAGTCGTTTGAGTAATTAATTAATTAATTAATTAATTTTAAGCATATCTGGTATAGACATATGTGAGAAATTATTCACTGTAGTTCTCTTCAATAGCTAGAGAAAATTATACAAATACAGTCAATGGAGTCTTCGCCACAAAGTTTTTTTTTTAAATATTAGAATAAATGCTACAATTAAGCATGAAACTATTTCTTTCCAACCTCTAGAAAGAGAGCTGAGGACTGCTTTTTCAGTTTTAGACCACAGTTGCCATTTAAAGTCTCATACTGTATTGTTATTAATAATCTTGCAACTATCTGAAGTAATTGAAAAACTAATTAAAATATTAATTTTTATGTTCTCATAATATCTGCTTTTATTGTGATATACCTTCTTGTTCAACTAATTAAGTTTTAACTTCCTTTGCTCAAGAGATTTCTTAAATAATCATATCTCAGTTTCATTCACAGCTTTCTGTAGTATGTTTTATGTGTGTCAGTTACCTCAGGATAATACAATAGGAAGAAGGAAGTAATGTTCTGTATTTCTGTTCTGCAGCAAGACTGTACTATTAGATGTGGTGGGAACTGAGACATCCAAATGAAGAACACCTGCTTTATGACAGTACCTGTGAAGAACTGTTTGTCGTACAAGGAGAAGCCTGAAGGAAGGAGCTATATGAAGGGAAGTGGAAGAGTAATAATTATAGAAATTATATTCCAGAAAGCAGAGGACTGAGTGACAAGAGCAAGGTCAAAGGTGGTAAATGATATGAGACTTGGAGACAGACCAGAAGAATTAGATCTGAATTGCACATGAATCAACAGGCAGGAGGTTATTTAAGTATCATAATTGTCCTATGACAAAAGATCCAATTTACACTCAGAAAAGTATGTATCTTAATTCATATGTAGTTTTAGGTTGCTTTTTTGTGAGGTTGTGTAAAGTGTTACTGTCAGACAGATGGTTTCATATTTCCATGAAAGACATTATTTCAGGAGTACTGTGAGGATAGCATGTTGTTCCTCATTAAAAGAGACATTTCACCATAGTGAGAAATATGCTTTTCTTAAAAGGCCTCTGTGGGAAGTTATAACAAGCATTAGCTAATGTTCAATAAAACCAGGGATTGTAAAAGGAAATGCATAAGACATGTACCTTGTAGGTCAGCAAATGTGGAGCTGCTATTGCTGTTGCTTGTAACAGGTCACAGACTGTGTGCTAAGCTAACAGAACAAGCATCAAGTCCTGTCAGGCTTTGTCAGGACTTTTTTTGGCCTGTCTAGAAATTTTTTTCAGCTTGTTACAGCATTATCTAATACCCAGAGAACTGTAATATATGCTGGTTTGGCTTTTCCTTTGCTTTGCACAGTGGTGCAGTGCAACATTTTTGTTGTATATATATATATAGTTCTAACTGATGGATACTAATATCGTGACCCTTCTGAGTAGAATGAACTGTCTTTGACCCCAGAGTAAAATGCAGCTGTGGGTGGGTTGAAGGGGGAGAGCAGGCACAGGGTGATGCCAAAGGCACTGAAGCACAGGCACAGATAGACACTAGAGGCCAATGACTGTAAACAATTCACCAGTGGTCAATTCCAGGTCATCAAAAGCAAAAACCCATTTATCAGGTATATGTACCTTTAGAGATAACAAAGAAAATAAAGTACAAATGTACAATATATTTACATTGTATATAAGACATCTCATAAAGTTGTATATAAAACTAATTTGCAGACAAACCAGAAGAGCAAGAGGTAGAGCAAGTCAATTGACAGAAGAAACTGACTCCGAGCAGTTTCTAGAGGGAAACAACCAACATCAGCCCTTTACCCCTCCAAGCAAAGATACAGCCAGCTAA
This sequence comes from Phylloscopus trochilus trochilus, assembly GCA_016584745.2. Lineage (NCBI taxonomy): Eukaryota > Metazoa > Chordata > Aves > Passeriformes > Phylloscopidae > Phylloscopus > Phylloscopus trochilus. The sequence continues at coordinate 20,014,144 of WQNJ02000016.1, read as the reverse complement.
ACCTGTAGTTTCTCCCCTGAATGAAGCCATTGGCCTGACGATAATGAGCGTAGCATCTGAGACGCCCATAGAGACTGGAAAGTGTGTATGCACCATCTTAACGGTATGCCATTTGAACCATCTTATCATCATTAGAGCTGGTCTAATAACCTTTTATTATTATTATTATTATTATTATTATTATTATTATTGTTAGACAGTTAATACTTTATTTAGACTAAGAGTATATGATTGGCTTTGTACATATGTGGTGCTCTTATTTTGGCTGTAACATATTTGAGTACAACAAATTGATGGGAATACAATCAGCTCTTTCTGTAAACTGGATACAACAAACTGGTAGCATATCCTTAATCATAATCCTTGCCAGTAGTTCAACTTTGTAAAACTGTAAATTCTATACAACAAAGCCCATAATTGTTCGTTTGATAAAAGAATCGAATCTTTTCTGGTTTTATGTAAATCCCAAATTTTGATTGATTCTATAATGGTGAATCATTTTCTTAATCATTATCTTAAATAATTGGATCTGTCCAGGAAAACCTAAATACAGACAGATATTTTCTATTTAATTTGGGTTTTTTAACCAATAAAACTTAGAATATTTCTATAGTAGTTAGAAAACTTTTACTCCAATGACACTCACCAAGGAAAACTTTCACGCTAGATGGACAAATTAGTTTAATTCAATTAGTTTGCACTTCCTTTGAATTAGAGAGCACTTCCTTTGCTCTCCTACTAAACTTTCCATTTGCAAAAGGTGTGTGATGGAATATGATATAGAGGTTTTTTAAATTAAGATATGCCAGATAAAAGGTAGTTTGAAAGTAATTATTCCTTATTTCTTGCAATACAGAATCTTGGGACTTGCCACGTTTCACTGTCTAATTAAATTATGCTACAAATTATACTAATTTGAACGCTGAATGAAAAATAAATAAAAAAATACATCAGTTCTAAAAGCAATTTAATTAATTGGGAAAAAATCTGTCAAGAACACTCAAATTCTAAAATATCATTTTTGACTCATTAATACATTTGTAATACACATCAGCAACAGAAGTACATTTTCAAAAAAGAGTGACAAAATCACTGTATATTTGCTCCATTCTTGAGTTTGGCCTCAAATATGGTGATATCAGATCCAGCTATTTTAAGAAATTGCTTTTCCATTTAACTTTCCTTATTATAACACAAAGTTTACTTTGAAAATACCAAGAGTTGTTCTTACATTCCTCCAAACATTATGTTTGTCAAACATAAATTTGAATAGTTTTGTTTGTAAAATTTATTTATCATTCTAATTATTGCGCTTTTTATCATTCTATTATCATGTTGCACAATTTATCTAATTATTACACTACTCTAATTATTACACTAACTACTAGTAAAATTTATTATTTTACTAGAAAGGGACCATTGACAAAATAACCTCAGAAATTATTATTTTATTTATTTTGTTTTGTTTGACAGGTCTGAGATTTATATTATTTTGATTTTAAAATTTAATTTTTTTCATCTGTTTCTGTAAGAAGAAATCTATTAAGCATTAAAGTTATGTTGCATGTGTGTTGTCTAGTTTTTGAACCCGCTCACTGATCATAAATTTTGACAGATTGGAAGAGTTAAAAGAGTTAAAATGTTAAGTTCTTAAAAATTTGATAAAGTTAGGTAACTCTGTTTAACTCCAATGAAGTTTGGAGAGTTCTGCTTTGAAAACTTACTCATTATTAGACACAAGAACTTACAAGGCAGCCAGAGATACTCAATTTTTTAAATGGTGGAAAAGCTTTGATCATATTTTCTGACTTATTTACCAGAGAGTACAACCAACCAGGAAAAAAAGCCAGCATTATCAGTTTCACTGTTTTCAGAAGGGCTTTTCCTTGCTTCAGCTGAGTCTCTCTTACCTTTATTGTCTCTCTACTATTTCCTGTTCTCCAGTCTTTCAGGGTACTGATTCAAGTTTTCATGGCAATTTTTGATGAGTTTTTTTGCCCCCCCACCATTAAAAATTTCATAATTTCAAGCCTTGTAAAGATCCCTCTTCAGTCATTGAAGAAAAAAGAAAAGGAATAATTATCAAGATCAATATTTTATTCTCCTTTTCTCTAAAGAAAAACAAAACAACATATTGCAGCAGCAAACTATATAGTTCTTTGGGCAGTTTAATATTTTATAATCCTGTGGGGATTTTCAGTCATCATTTTGCAAAGTTTTTTTTTTTATTCTGTTTTTAATTAAATGATTTTACCAGTGTAGGGCAAGCATAACTCATACCAACCCACAAGCCCATGTTCATTCAAATTGTTCATACACCTGCTTATATGGGATTATTTTTTTAACAGTAGTCTAGGAGAAACATTTTCATGATTAAATGCTATATTTTTGTTTATTTTTGAAAGAAAATATTTTTCTTCCCAGGTTAGGCAGTGGAACATCTGATGAGGCTAAATGTTGTTTACACCTTGAACAGTCAGGTCCTCTAAAGTGATGGGAAAGTCTCAGAACAATATATGTGACTTCCAGGGCTGTGAGTCTCTGGAGCTTAAGCATCTTCCTCCAAGTTGGGATGGAAATCTTTCAATTTAATTAGTTATCCTATGGCTATTTCTCTATAAACTCTCCTCTGCTAAATCCCTCCTGACATCTACAAACAAAACCTCACTGCCTTGGAATGAACCAAAACTGATTCCCTGTGACTGATCTCACCAATAAGCTTGTTGTTAACAAAGGCCTTTAGATCTGACAGCGGGTCTGTGCCATGGGGCCTGGGGGTAAGTGCCGTTCCCAGGTCAGGGTCCTCTGCAGTGTGCAGATGCTTCAGCTAGCACTGTCTGTTTAATTAATTTCAGTCTGCTTCACCTATTTAAGCTTTTCACTTGCCTGCTGTTTTCCCTATCAATAAATATAAGTAACAGATTATAAAAAGAGAAATTATGTATAGAGTAGGATGAATCATTTATGTTAACATGATTAATCTCTTTCCATCATTAAACTTGAAGTTTTGTATGCAGCATATCAAGCAAATTATTTGAGTATATTGTATTTCTTATATAGTTGAGGTGTTCATATGTTTGTAAATATATGTGACAGTATATCCCTCTTTATACACATGCATGTCAATATAAAATTTATTAGGATATACCCATCTATATACACATAGCTCTTATGACTAGATATTAAATTTTTTTCCTAAATTCATTTAAGCATGATACAAAATTCAGCTTATCAGAATTTATTAAAATCTGCTTGTATTAGAAATATTTTCTGTGTCAGGTAGACCTGGAACTCTGTTTTGTTAAAATGCTACATAAGCAAGTAAGCCTATTAGTTTTAGTGTTGTTGTACAGGTGGAGCTGTACTGACCTACTGTGCCAGCAAAGCATTTGAGTGCAAATACCAACCTTATACAAAGTGTGTCTTTCTAGAATACTTGAGCTACCATTTCCAAATCCATGCTAGTATTAGGACTTTAGCCTTCAGCATCAATAGTCCTGTCTATATAACAGTCCTATAAGTAAAGCTATGGTTTGATAAGTTGGGATGAACAGGAATATGGCAACCTGTCACCACTGAAAATGAAGGTCTTGAACCAATCAGCTCTCTGTGTTTGGATGAGCTTATCTGTCCTCTGGGAAAAGAGTCTGGTCTTAGATGGCTCAAAGAACTGATTTAACTCAGAAACTGGTTAGTTTCCTGCCTGGTTGGTTAAACAGCTTAGGGAGACTGGGAAGTACACTACAGATGGCACAAGGGAGGAGGGGAATCTGTAGGATCACAAGAAGAAGCAGAGGAGGAGAGGCCAAGGCAAGGAGGGACAAGAGAGCAGAACTGTCCTTTTTCATTGTAGTGGATGATGAGAACAACACAACTGAATATAGAAGGACAATTCAGGTATTTTAAATTATCATAGATCAGCAAGTGGATAAAGGAGATATAGAAGGGTATTGAAGAGTGACAGTGACCAGAAGACCTGGTGACCATAATTAAATGAAGCAATATTGGTTGATTTTGAATAAGTCCTTTTTATATTACCTTTTGTTTGACTTCAAAAATACAAACACACTAATAGTAGTTATAATAACCCATTAGCCTGTTTGAGAGGATACTGCTGCTTCCTTTGTTGTGGAACTTATGGTCACTAAATTCTCATCAACAGTCTTCTGAATATAATGAAATAGTGTAAAAAATGACAACAGGAAAAGCGATGGTGCTACTAAAACATCAAAGCATGGGAAGTTATAAAAGTATTTGTAATTACTTCCTTACAGTGTTGCAAGATGTGGGGAAACTATGCAGCTTTCTGTGAATATCTGCTTTCTGTGTTCATAGTGATGTTCTTTGAGCACGAAGTAGGACACAGCTCTTGAAAATGACACCCAAGGCTAAAGACAGGAAGAAATTCTGAGCAAGTGGATCTGTGACTAAGGGAGTCTGACAGCTCTTTTTTTTTTTTTTCATTCAAGGCATAAAACTTTCTGGACAGGGATATGTTTTCTAACTCAGAGTTTACTAGAATAATACATTTTTTTCTCAAAAAAACCTCAAAATATTTCTCTAGTAAGTGTGATAAATTTTGGTCTTACAAATGAATAAAAGCCATATAAGCAATCTCATGTTCTTCTTTTGCCTCTGGATAACAGAGCATTAACTTCTTTCAGTTTTTGCCTGCAATAAGAAGAAAATTAATCTTAAGGTCCAGAATAAAAAAAAAAACAACATAGTTTTTAAATATTGATAACATCTTTTGGTTAGAAATTATATCACACCAGAAGTGTGACACATCTTAGGAATCTCAGTAAAAAAAAAGTATAACTTTAAAATAAGTACTGAAATCTAGCTCTAAGTCAGTTTTCCTCAAATGATAGGTAGTTAAAATGATCAAATTTAATCTTCATTTAATAACTTTTATTTAATAGCATTTTGGCAGAAAAATAATATTTTAATTAACTTTCTTGGTAATACTAACCAATATTTCCAGCATGCATGGATCATCCTGTTCTCATCACTTTTCACTATTTCTAAGCCCAAAGCAAGCATCAAGCACTGCAGGAGTAGCTACTCATAGCAAGCAAGAAAGCTGCTCTCCAGGAATCATACTTTTTTCAGCTGTTGGCTATATGAGCACCATTTTACTCTAATTTGTCAGAGCAATAGAGGAATCCCAATTATCCAAGTGATTGAAAGAATGTGCAATAAACTACGTTGTTATTTGCATATTCTAAGTAAACCTACTGTCATATTTCTACGAAATGTTCTTACAAATTAATAAAACATCATAGTATGACAGCTACATTCATCTACTGTTGATGGGTAGCGATGAGATGACAAGCAGCAGTGAAATAGTTAAAAATGTTGGCATTTAAATTAATCTTCAAAGTTAACTCCTCCAATTAAGATGAGTGGAAGATGTCTAGAAATATTTTAGAGCTATTCTTTCAATCTTTACTGCTTGCCATAAAGACAAACGTTACAAGCATTTACATTATTAAGGCTTTCTTTTCACCTAAATGCAATTGAAATAAATAACCAAGCTCTGAATCTTGGAATACAGCATGAGGAGAAGTTTAAGAATACCTTTTTTTCCAGTAATAGCTTCCTGAGGTCCAGTAAAATATTTTGCCATGAAAACCTTCTGAGCTCTCCACACATTTGTGTGTGACTCTTGAAAGGTTTATATTTGAATAAACACCCACAACATTTCAACTGGGGAGAAACAAGCCCATAGTACAAGAGATAAAGAATGTTGTTCCCATTCCTCCATACGAGGCCTGTGCAGTGCAGTCGGTATGTGACTCTCACAAGATGTTCCAGAAATTCACACAGCTGGTGCGGAATTTGGCAGCTTCCTAGCTGCCTAGTACATATTTCTGGGAATGTCTGGCATTTCTTACTGCCTCCTGAATTGGTACAGGGTGCCAGATGAGGTCCTGACTTTCAAAGCCTGTTGTGCCCTGACACTGACGGGCAGGGGAGGCAGCTGCTCACCGAGAGCGCTGGGGAGGTTCCTCAGCCCGTGTCCAGATCGCACATTTGGAAACTCAACCTTTGCTTAGAGCACAGGTTAAGAAGCTGGCAGTGTGTTTTTGGTCTGGTTTTGTTTTTTCTGAGATGTGTGTTAGACTAGGAGGAAGCCAATAGCATGAAATATAATTTGAATTCTGAATTCTGTATTCATAAGCACTCTAAAGGCAAGCCCTTATTGAATGTGGAGACTGAGAATCAGCATGCACTTCTCAATTCTCACCAGAGACAGACTTAGCTCACTCTGGAGAGGAATCTAGATCCAAATTAACATTTACACTATCATATGATTTGAACATTAAAGAAATGTTATTAATAATGTGGCAGTACAAATAAATTGCAAGAGATTTAGCTTTCCTGCAGATCCAGAGGCCTGGATGAAGTACAGTGCAAGAGAGAAATTATGCAAATTTGTATAGTTATGCCTGGATGAAAGGGTGAGATGAAGGCTACATATTTTTACTGTGCCTAAAAAGAGAAGCAGCAGTAGTTGCACCTACAGCAAGGAATATTTTCTTTAATAAATGTCTATACATGCAAAGTAAGTAAAAAACTCCGAAAAAAAAAAATACTTGTAAAGTATCTGAAATACAGTCTAAAAATGAACACCTGGCATTAAGCCTACTCAGTAAAAGATTCACTTTGTGCCATAGGATTGTCTGCATTTTATCTCACTTTGACCACCCAAGTGGGATTTGCTGTATGCTGCACATCGAAATTGTTCAAACCATCAGTGGAGCAAGACAGCCACCTTAAACTGGGCATGGTCTCCTCAGAGAAGATAAAGCCTCTTTTGGAGGTATTATCCTTCTCCATATACAGAATTACCATCTTACATCAGAAGCTTAGCAGCTAGGTAGCTGGATCTGGCTGAGCTGACTCCCACCCTAACTCAGGTACACTTGCTCTCCCTCAGCCCTACATGGTTCAGGAGAAGCTGCGCTGTGAATTAATTCTTCAGCATTAGTGGGGTCTTGACTAAATACGATTTTCAAGCAGGCTTATTGACTAAAGAAAAGGGGGGAGGAGATTTAAATTTCTACTGGTATTCTACCAAAGTAATTCTGCTATCTCCTATTTCCACAACACCGAACTTGGAGGTATTTGTCTGATTCACATCAACTTTCTGAATGACTCAGGACTCAGCCCAAAATCACAAGATATTCCTTATGCAGAATCCTTTTCTAAAAATAATTTTGCACTTTTTTCTTACTCCTCTGTTGTCAGTGGTGAAGGATCTTTTTATCTTAATCCTTCTTTGTCTACACTTTATTTAAGAGGTAGTCTGTAAAGCTTTCAGCATTTCTCCATGCTGAAACTGAAACAAAATTTTCATGTTGGCTGTACTCATTGTTCTCTTTCTCTTAGTAAGAAAAAATACTGTCTCACAAAAGTAAACTATTGTATTCCCATCTAGCTCTTTCATCTAGTTCCCTCTGTTTCTCTTATTAAAGTAAGATTTTGTTTAAACTATATTTTTGTGTTCTTTGTATGACTCTTCAGAGTTACACAAGGCTTAGAGGAATTAAATATTTTATTGCATTTCTGTTTGTTTATTTCTAAGTTTTCTATCTGCTACTCCATTTAGCTAGCATCCTCAAGTTTAAAACAGAACATTATATTTACTTAAATTGCTATTAGAGGGTATTTTAGACATAATTTTCAAATATTTTGTCAGGTTCTGTCAATGACTTTGATATCTTCGCTGCAGAGACAGTATTTTTTCATCATAATTTTTTCTTTTAGATTTTCTTCCATTGTATTTGGAAAATTTTCTCTGCCAGCAATTATTAGTTTTAGCAGAAGACTTTGCTCTTTCCTGCAGTTTGACATTGTAACAACTTGTTTTCCCACTGTTCTATTTTCCCCTTTAATTTTTGTGTTAAAGATTAAAAAAAAAAAGTATTAATGCTTTATTCTTTCCCTTTAAGAATGTCATTACATTCTTACAATGAGTGAAGTGCTATGATATTTTGTTAACTTTCTTTTAATTATTTTAAAAATGTTAGGAGAAGGAGCTATGTCCAGTGGTTAAGCAGCAGCAATTATGGGTGAGAAATTGGCAATTCAATGCCTCTCTCTGGCATGGAGATTCTAAGTAGACACAGCAAGCTGCATCAGCACTTACATGAATGATGAACTAATAGAGTCATACTTGAAAGATAGATACAGAACCAAAAATAGACCAGTTTTATTCAAGTGGAGGCACCTATTGCATTTATATTTCCATATAACATCATAAAAAGTGTCTGTCCATGACTCAGTAATATAAAATGGCATGGAGTTATTTGCAAAAATTTCATTTGCTCTTTCTATGAAGTCTGCATGTTCCCTAAGAGACAGTTTTTTTTTCTTTTTTTTTTTTTTTTCTCCCAAGGAATATGTGAAAAAAAGAGATAGGCATATTTTTGACACTGCTAGTTGCTATGGGTGGAAGTGGACTTTTTTATCTTCTTCCCTTAATTCCTGGAGAATGAAAAAAAGATTTGCTTCTGTCATCAGTCTGAAGTGGTTGTGGCTATCTGAAGCTAATTTCATAATTGCTTCCATTGAGGACATATTCTGCTCTTAACCAGAAAAAAAATAAAAGCATTTAAGTGTATTATCTTATTTTCATTCTTCTTCTCCTTGTTCTTCTCACAGAGATTAAGAGTATAAGGTTCGTGGTGATAATCAGATAATCTCATCTGACTCCTATTATTTGCTAGTCAACCCCTGGATTCCTCCCAGCAGCATCTTGACCAGTTTATGCCATGCCTCATCGTAACACAAAGTTCCTGGACAAACTAGTTCTTAAACTCTCAGTTTTTTCAGCAATTTGCCCAATTTCACAACATTCTTTTAAAATGTGGATGCTATGTCTCTCCCTTGTGTCATATACTTACCACACTGACAAAGGAAGCTCTGCAGAAAGGATTAATTGCACCTTATTGAGATATCCTCTCTACAGACATCTACAACTGAGATAATCAGGATCCCTTCACGGACAATTGAGAGAAACAGGCACTTCCAAAGTATCTAGCTTTTAGCCTGCTTTAAATGCCTATGTTAGACAAGATGAATCATACTTCACCAATAAGCTGCAGAACTTTTTCAGACTTTGGATGCTTTCTTGCTTACTGCCCGGTTTATGCGCTGCAAGTGTGTTACCTTTTTTATCCACTACTGCTACTGAGAGAGGAAAAACATGTGATCTTTATCTATTACACTCCTTAATGTCACTTACACTTCCTCAGACACATAACAGACCTCCCATTTTCCAGCTTGGTGTCCTTGTTTGTTTAGTCGGTCCTCCAATGCGAGTGCTATGGATGTATGGAGGTATAAATGTAGATTTCTTTATTCCCAGGTCAGTATCTTGCTACCTGCTTTTTGGTCTTCATATAGGACCTATCTGACATTTTCCTAGAATAGTCTACTGCAGGTTCAAGATCATAAATAGGTTTTTGAAAGCAAAGAGAAAAATAGTTCATCTTAAACTACATTACGAAGATGAAAAACTCCCTGTTGAAGAAAGCCGTGTTTGCTGAATGCTTGCATACCTTCAAGAATAGGCTGGACAAGGCCATGAAAGTGAAATAAGTCATGTGGTTTACAATGATTCTGTCTTATGTTATCAAGGAATTATTGAGCCACCAATTACCAGAAAGAGGAAAATTAGTCAGAAAAATTACTGTGCCTGCTCTGATACTTTCTTCTAAGCCTCCATGCACAGGCATAGCCAAGTGCTGTTTGATGAAACTTGCAGTCCCTGCAGTCTTGAGAAAACCAACATAAAACTTCAGAATTCTATACACAATATACAAAATTAAACATACAGAATTTTATAATATGATTGTACTGTTGCAGTTTTAATGAATGACTTAAAGAATTTTTTAAAGATGTAGATAATGTACCATAAGAAGTTTGATAGCAAAAAGGGAATTTTAGCTATATTGTGTCTTATTGTGACTGAGGTTTTCAAAATGTTTAGGGTAAGGATTGCATTGCAATCTACAGCCATAGTTCCACAAATCCATTATAAAATAAATTCCATTCACTAAATTAATGTACAACAGAAATATTTAATAGAAAAATCAAGCAGGTATTAGAAAGCTCTGTAGAAACATTTGAAATAGAATTTAAATGGCTGCTGAAGCTGTTAACATCCGAATTGGAAAAGTATGTCTATGTCTATGCCAATGTCTATGTATAAAAAAGGACAACAATGAACTTTAATTATAATTGTATGTACATATATCCCCTACCCTAGATAAACTATTCTCTTTATATGAGAATAGTGTCTCATAATTTTAAGTAGTGAAGAGAACGATATATGGAAAAAAAGCATGGTGCAATGTTTGATACTGAGATCCTGTGCTGCATCTGCATGCATAATGGGATAGTAAAAATGTCCTTAGATAACAAGGGTGGGTGAATCAATCTATGGAAATGGAGCAGCACAATTGTATATAAGTGCAAATTCAGGACAAAAATAATCTAAGTACAAGCACAGATAGTAATGTAGCATTATTCTGCTGTCTGGATCTCTTACTGGTCATGATTATTTTGCTAAAATTGTGTAGTCAGGATGATGCCTTAGGTTCTGGGTTTTTCTGTCTTGTTCTGGTGGGTAGTTTTTGCTTTTGTATTAAGTGGTGCTGGGACTTGATCACAAGGTGATGGGGGCAGGGCAGTTTTTGTTCTAGCAGGGGGCTTGCTTCTTCAAGGACACTCTCTCCGAGCTCCAGGCCCTGAGGATAAACAATGTGGGAGAGAGGGGGCAAGCAGGAAGGATGGAACACCGTGATTTGGAGTTGTTGATTGGACAATGGACGGGGGGTATGCAAATGGACTGAAACTTGTAAAAGGGGGGGAATCTCGTGACTCTCCCTCCTTTTGCTTCCATCTCGGAGCCATCCGGGCAGAACCACTGCTGTGGCTGCTGGGGTGTGGCCTTGAAGGCCTTTAATAAATGTTCACCTTTTTCTTATAACTATGTCTGGCCTCTGTCTCAGCCATTAAGACAACAAGGAGACTTGACTGGATAATCCAACACTCTTGAATTCTGGAATTGCTGCCCAAAGACTGTTTGATATGCCATAATGAGCAAGTGTTGGCTTTCTGGTCCAAGTATTATGAAAGGAAACCATTGCTTCAACCTTTACTATAAGCTTTTCATACCTGCTGCTTTGCAGTAACTTTTACAGTTACTTATTTGTGGCAACTCTAAATATTCTAGATGTAATTAAACAGCTTAAGAATGTCTTTGTTCAGAGAGAAAATCTTATTATTATTGTAAGCTTTATTAAAAATACCCAAATAAATATACTGTTATGATTACAGGTATAGAAAGAGGTTAAAGGCATACATGGTATTGGGAAATCAGATAACTCTCTTTACTGACATTCAGTGAGAACTTCGTGCTTAACTGGCTCTTGTCACTGCACCAAGCTGATATTAAGGTCAGTCGTGAATATAAAATTTTCTGATGATACAGACAGTGAAACACTGCAAAAGACTGCAGGACAGCTGGAGCAGACTGCTGGCCTTTATTGCTGGAAGTTGCACAAACATCTGTCTCCATGACCTGAGATGATCCTGTATTGAGACATAAGGATAAATTAAACAAACTTCCATTGTCTCTTCCAACCCTATAAATCTGCAATTTTATTCATTGAAATATGTTTCTTATAACTCAAGCTTTTTAGGCTGAGGGTTGAGGAAGAAACTTAAAGACAACATATTGCAAAGCTTATAAACAATAATTATTTTACAGAACAAATTATAGAAGAATACTAACACTGAACTTTGTTAAAATAGTTCAGTATGTTAATGATCAGTAGGATTATTTTAGATTTTGATAAAATAATAAAGTGTTACTTAACTAATGGCTATATCACCTCATACCAGTGATATACCAAATATGGGGTGATACCTTTCCAGATATTAAATTCTCCCAAATGAATGAATATTTTATTAAATGAATCTGAATGAAACACCAGAAAGCATTTTAACTGAAATTGAAGACATTAACAGAAATATTTGTTGTTTTACTATATTGTAAAAGTAAAAATCTGTACATAGACTTTCTTTTGTTGAGAATAAGAACTCTGGTGAATGAAAATTACATTATTGTACTGAATTTAATGATGATTTCATTACAGGTTTCTACTGAGAATATTCCACCTGTTGAATATTTCCTGCTATATTATCTTTGGCAAAATCAAGGACGTTTATGTCGCATCTTTCTTCACTAGAGGAGATGGGTGGTTCTCAAAGCATTTTTACAGCTATCATTCATTTCTGAAATATGCAAAAGCAGCTGTATTTACACAAGTGCTAAATTGATAACCCAGACAATGGCAACAATACTAATTACTTTATAACACTCTATACTATCATTATCATGGCAGCTATAGTGGCATCACCACACTGGATGCCTTGTAGAGTCACAGATCTTAAGAGCAACAGATCTGGGAAAGTGAATTTGATCCCCTTCTGATCATCACATTAATGAAGAAATTTGATGAAAGTGGATGAACACAGCAGTGATGGAATCGGAATTGGCTAGAACATACAAAAATATAACACCACACACCATTTCTCCTCTCTGAAAGACTGTTACAGTGAAGTTCCAGTTCATGGACTAAATGTACTCAATTAACTTCTACAGGGATAGTCCACAGACTAAGGAAATTATATTTGTGTACATCAAAAGACAGGAAAGGTGATAGTATTGGAAAGTGTGGGACATGTCATGACATAAATTATATGTAATAAGGAATGGATACTCTCCTGGTTTCACCTGGGACAGAGTTAATTTTCTTCATAGTAGCTGGCAAAGTGCTGTGTTTTGGATTTGGTATGAGAATAATGTTGATAACAGATGGATATTTTGGCTATTGCTGAGTAGTGGTGACCCTGAGTCAACAGGGCTTCTCAGTGCCTCGCTTTCTGTCAGTGAGCAGGTACACAAGAGGGTGGGAGGGAGCATGGCCAGGACAGTTGATCCAAACTGGCCAAAGGGATATTCCACACCACAGGCTATCATGCCCAGTAGATAAGCTGAGTGTGAAGTTTGCTGTGAGGGACTGATCATTGCTGGGGGATGGGATAGGCATCAGTCAACAGATGGTGAGCAAATGTTTTGTTCATCACCTGTTTCTTGGGTTTTATTACTCTCTCCTTTCCTTTTCTATTACAATTAATATTAGTAGTAGTATTTTTATATTTTATTTTGTTTCAATTATTAAACTCTTCTTACCTTAACCCAAGATTTTTACTTTTTTTTTTTTTTTTTCCCTTATTTTCCCCAGCCCACCAGGGGCAGGGTCAGGGTCAGGGGCAGGAGCAGGGTCAGGGGAGTAAGTGGCTGAGTGATACCTAGTTGCAGGCTGGGGTTAAATCATGACACCTGAATGACTCACAATTGATGTCCTTTTCCCTTTCAAATTTAAAAAAGGATGGGTAAAGAGAAATTCAGCAAAGCAGATACATCAAAAAGACAAAAAAAAATTACAAAAGTAAACTACCAACGTAAAAAGTACATCTATGTCATTCATGGTATGAAAATCATTATAAAACACTTTATGACAGTGTTTCAATAATACCCACCTCAAAAACATTTTCAATAACGCTGGAGAATATAACGCTGAGGTTAAAAAGTTTTCTTTTTTGCAGCTCCTTAGATATGCCTTCAGTTGGAAAATATGAACACATGAATCTTGATAGAGTGTATATATTTAGGGGTAATAATGGAATTCACTATCAGTGAATTTCTGTCAAATATTGTTTAAAAATAAAAGACACATATCCATCACAAGCAGGCAAGAAAAACAGAAATGAGAAAGACAAAAGAAAGAAGAAAATAGGACAAAAGAAGGAAAAGAGATAAGATAAATAAAAACTTTTAAAATCACATATATTTGTGAAGTACTCAGCAGAATCTGTGACCACTAGTTTCTGAAAAAAATATGGTCACTTCAGAATATCTCTCTTTGAGGATTACATAGTTAGTTTAGAACAAAGTATTGTAATTTTTATGTGCAGAGGTATTCTGGCTCTCTTGCATTCCCTCAATTTGTATTCTGAAGTGAAAATAACCTAGCAGGAATTGATGACCAGAACACCTTCAGACTGCCTAGAGCCTTGCTAGCATCATCATCTAAGACAATAGTTTCTTATTCAAAACTGGAATTTTTATGAAGCACTTTTTCAAAATGATTATTCTGAATTTGAAAGAGTGACCTGACAAAGCTATGTTGCCAGTGAGATATTAGTCTCTTATAAAATCTACATTATTAAGATTATATTAGAAAAAGATATATAAAATAGTCAACAGAAAATATATATGTGTCTGTGTGTGTATTTACAAATGCATTTATAGACATTACATAAAAAGATTTAATATATCATCATTAAACATAAAATAACTTTAAAATATGTAACTAAGATAACTAAATACCACTGACTTACTTAATCCCCTAGTTGCCTCAGGCAATTTTACTCAAACTATGTGCCAAATTGAAAGCATATATCTGTTTTACAGCTTTAAAATATAATTGTTTAAAAAGGCACCAATAGGCTAAGAAAAAAAAACCTGACATAAACAAAGTTTTGAAAATTTGCAATTATGTTGCAATTTAAATAGCATTAAACACTTAGAAACTCTTGGAACTTTGCTTTCAATACCTTGAAAAAAATCAGCAACGGTAAAACTTTCTATTGTTTTTATTCTTTTAATACTGAATCTGCAATTATATTTCATATTAAATTTCATCAACCACATTAAAAAAATGATATTGAAGTATAGTGATGATAGGATATATGAGGTTGCTTTGTAGAGGTTTTTTATTTCAGCATTTACTGTTACTTTGAAAGAAATTACATTTGAAATTACAAAAAGTCTGTTCTTTGCAGAATTCTAGATTTAACTCTATTTCCTCTATTCTTAAAAGCCATCCCAGTAAAGACTATTTTAAATCTTTTACTTCCCAGAGTTTCTTGGTACATCACAGACTATTTTGCTTTTTTAGCCATTTATACTATTCAAAATACAATACTTCTGTGAGAAGTGCTCCTGTTGGTGAGTCCTTGCAGTTGTTTAGA
This sequence comes from Phylloscopus trochilus trochilus, assembly GCA_016584745.2. Lineage (NCBI taxonomy): Eukaryota > Metazoa > Chordata > Aves > Passeriformes > Phylloscopidae > Phylloscopus > Phylloscopus trochilus. The sequence goes on along the minus strand of WQNJ02000016.1, from coordinate 19,999,027 downwards.
CCCCTGAAGGACAGGCTGTCACATTTCCAAGAATTATATATGATTTTATAAAAGTGACTAACTTTTTGACTTCCTGTATTTTTTTCTTTTATGCAATATAAATAATATAAGTCATCTCATGCAAATCAACTATAACAACTGGAGAAGAGCAATTCAGAGGTAATGTGGCACTTTGTTAATTAATTGTCTGTAACAGGCCTAATCAGAAGGTCCTGATAAGATGTTTTTTTCCATCTATTCTGAATAATGTTAATACTCTAGCTAGAAACACTGGCTAATTCTTGTATTAGTATATCCAGCAACAGCAGAATTAGTGCCCTGAACTCTGTAAGTTTGTCAAGCTGCAGTCATCTCCAGAAGAATCAAAACCAGTATAAATCACTTCTGAAACTTTTGAGAAAGCCAAGGACGAGATGCTCTGATGACTCTTTTAAAGCTTGGAACTGAGAAATTCTTGGCTCAAAATGTTTGAAATGCTGACTTTTAGCCAAGTACTGCACAGTAAGTTTACTTTTTGGCATACTATAATCAACTCAGAAAAAGTACAAGGTGAACATAAAGAAAAGGCTGAGGTAAAACAAGGGCAGGAAAAATAAACATTAGGACTGAGAAAAAAATCTGTAGAGTTCAGGATGTAGTGGACATTTTATTCTTAGATGAAGAGACTTAATGTTAGAAAAGCCTTTCTTTTATCAGATTTACAGATTGTACTTTGTGTCAGACCTGAGTTTTATGCTTTGCAGCTGTGTGAATAGACACAGTCCCTAGGATTTGAATTAAAATGATGCTGATTTTCAGTGTTATATTTCAATAAGTTTCTATTGTTTGATACCACAATGTCAGTGGACATCAGAAATGCTAATGTGTTTAGTCTAAAAATGAACACATTTCTGATCCCTGTCAAGGCAGAAAAGCTCAAGCAACAAAGTCAGGAAGAGAACTGGTACAATAAGTTTGCTTAAAATAAGTGAATGGAAATTATCCTATATTATGGATGAAATGGACCTATTAGAAAAATTTGAAATGTAATGGTAATTGTACTATTCAACGAAATAGGGACAAAAATGTATAAAATTGCAAAATTGTGGATTGTATGACTTGAATATCTTAAAATATGATCCAAACATAATTTAATTAACAAAGACTCCCTTACGTGATATTACTACATCAATGGAATCCTAGCAAATAGTGTTGATGTTCAAAAAAAAAGAAATTACTTTTGAGTTATTATTATTATTATTATTATTATTATTATTATTATTATTATTTCTTTTGAGTAAAGCATTATAGGACTGCAAAAAGCCCTAGTATTATTTTATTGATTTTTAAAAGACATATATGATGTATCTTGTATTAAAAATTCACCACAATATGAATATAACTCTCAGTTGTAGTGCTATTGTATTTTCATATTTTTATTTTGGGAATGCACAGAAAGAATTTATGTACTTCAAGAATAGTTTTTCATTTCATGTAAATGGGAAAGCCATGTTCCAAACTCTAGTTCCATGGTTTATTTTTTGGAGATATTCCTAAGGAGTGGTCTATAAACTTGGTTTCAGAAATACATGTGGTCTTAGAGCTGTGAGTATCATCTGTTAAATTTTAAGTCTTCCATCATATCTTACAAGCAAGAAAGGGACTTTAAGGCATCTGGATAGTCACATCCAGAGGGCAGTTGAGCAATGACTCCATGTCCAGATGAACCCCAAAGGGGCCTGTATTGTGACCAGCACTGTTTAATATCCTCAACAGTGAAACAGACATTGTGATTGAGTACAGCCCCAGCAAGACTGCAGATAGCACCCAGCTGAGTAATGTGGTTGACATGCCTGAGGGATAGGATTCCATCCAGAAGGATCTAACAGCCTGGAGACTCATGGGAGTGTCATGAGGTTCAACAAGGCCAAGTGCAAGGTACTTCACCTGGGTCAGGAAAACCCCCCATTATCAGCACAGGCTGGGGATGAAGGTAAAGAGCACAGCTCTGCTGAGAAGGACTTGGGATGCTGGTGCAGGAGAAGCCGGACACGACTTGGCAATGAGCACTTGCACTACAGAAAGCCAACTCTGTCCTGGGCTGTATCCAAGAAGTGTAGCCAGCAGGAAGAGGGAGATGATTCTGCCTCTCTGGTCTGTTTCTGTGAGACCCCACCTGGAGTGCTGCATCCAGCTCTGGGGTCTTCAGAAGAGGAAAACCACAGCTCTGTTGGAACAGATCTGAAGGAAGGCCACAAAACCCATCAGAGACCTGGAACATGTCTCCTCTGAAGCAAGGCTGAAGGAATGGGAGATGTTCAGACCCATCAGAAGAGAAGGCTCAGGGTAGAGCTTATTAGTACTTAGAGAGGGCTTGTAAGAAAGATGGGGACAAAATTTTTAGCAGGGCCTATTGTGATACGACAAGGGGTAATGGTTTTACTCTGAGAGAGGGTATATTTAGATAAGATATAAAGATGAAAATTTTTATGATGAGGGTGGTGAAACATGGTTGCCTAGGATGTTGTAAAGTTCCATCCTTGGAAACATTCAAGGTCATGTTGAATGGGGCATTGAGCAAACTGGTCTAGTTGAATACATCTCTGCTCACTGCACAGGGACATTGGACTTGGTGGTCTTTAAAAACCCCTTCCAACCCAAGCTATTCTATGATTTTATGGTTCTATGATTCTATGACTAACACCCAAAATATAAAAAAGTATATATGGCAAGATATAGAGATGTGACCACGATTTCATTTTTCTTATTATTCAGTGAGTTCCCATTTTACACAATTCACATTGATAAAAGATAGCATAGCACTAACACTGTCAAAGTGGAAATATAATCTCTAAAACAGGCTTTAATTAAAACACTTAATTTGAATAAAAACCTGTCCTTAGGTTTTTAAAGACAGGATGATTACTGGCCTGACTCATTCAATCTTGTGCTTACATATAACCTCACATGTGTTCTCAGCTTTCACAGAGGGCCTGATGTGCACACAAATGCAGAGATGGCTAAAATTTGAGGAGGAGCCACTTCTGCTACATTGAGGAAGCTGCATTTCAGCAGACGTTTATAAAATAAATAGTACTATGTTCTTCATTCATTCTTGCAAAAGCATTGTCAAACACAAACAGAAAAGCAGGGGCTATTAAATTCATATTTAGTGTTATACCTGTCCCAGGCAATAAAAGACCAGAGAAGTAATTGAGCTTGTTTGATATATCACAGCTCACACATCTTGCCTCCAAGTCCAGAAGACTCAGGTTGTGTTCTGTTCTCTTTGAGTCACTTCTCCAGTAGTTGCCTCATGTTACTGTGTAACTTCACTGTGATGACTGTGATGCCACTGTGCCTCAAAGACTAGTGAAGGTGAACAAAATTGAGATCTGTTCCTAAGTCTTCAGGTGGATGCTGAAATGAGCCAAAGCTGTGCAAGGAAAGAAGAAAAAACATTAAATATGCAGAATGATCCAATATACAAGTTCAGCCTTGGATGACTGTCTCGTACCATGTTTGCATATCGCAGGATTTTTCGGTCTGTATGTCATGTTAAGACATGATAGGAAGATACATATAATAACTACAGATTACATCAGTGGAAAAGTTTTTAAATGGCCTAGATTTAAACTATTATTTATGCATCAGTCTATATCTTATCTAACTTAATAAGTGCTTGTTCTGGCTACTGAAATCAAATAGACTTTTGGGAAGACATTATTGTCTTTTTGGACAACTGATATCTAGACTTTAGCCTCCTTATCAGCAGGTACTGAAGAGATTTTCATTGTTATTTATCTCTTCCATTATGTACAAATTTCTTACTGAAATCAAAATAAAACTTAAAAACCTACTATGCAGGTCAGAAGGAGTGACAAAATTTAGCCCCATTTTGTAAATATAGGTAATTTTTTAGAGGCAGAACTTAAAGGCAGGAAAATTTACCATTTTAATGAGTCGTTTTACAATACAGGGCTCAGTAAAGCAATTAACAACATATGAAGCATAGAAAAAATGCACACAATTAGGAAGACAAACAGTAGAATAAAGACTATCTCCTCTGGAGAAAAGTAAGCTGCAATTTCCCTGCTACATGAGTTTGTTTCATTACTAAAGGGAGTGATGAAGATCTCCCTAATGAAGGAAAATTATCAGACTGTAAGGAAAATATATAATACTACATCTGCTCCGTTAAGGATGACAGCTATAATTCTTTTAAACATAAAGGTATAGCTTGAACTAAATAACTTACTTTCACTCTATCTACAAAACATAATCCTACCCCTTCTTAAAAGCCTGGGTGAAATATAGCAGACTAAGCGCATTTTAGTTTTGTCATGCTTTAGAAAGACCAAATCCAAATTAAGAGAAAGAAATCAAAATCACAGGATGAACATGGTATCTTAACACTACATTTGCTATAATTTATTCCGTGGCAAACTAGAGTTCAATCCAGCTTGTTCTATGAAGAGTTCTTACTTAGTTCAGTAAAATTTATATAAGATCCTTCTGGCATAACAGTCACAATATATTTAGGTGTGCACCTCTACTGATCAAACCCTCATACCAATTCTGCTGTTTTATAATTTAGTATAACAGTTTTTTACAGTAGTGTGCATCCCAGACCTGTGTTCAATGGGCTGTCTTTAAGATTTGCAGATTCAGTGATGGATTCTGCAAGTAGTAATCTCCCTTTTTAAGCATTTCCTGTGAGGAGCAACACCTCTGATAGTACAGTATCCTAATGGAGCACCAAGTATTGACTAATACACATTTCCAACCAATTAATTTAGAAGCAAAATATTACTCTTCTTCTCACTTTCTGGGCCACCTTATACCATGAACTGGGTTGTTGATGTTAGCAAGATTGTATATACAATATAACAATATAATATTTTTCTAATGATGAGCTGATCCCATATGAGTTCTTTAGTAAGAAAGTTCTACTTGAATTAGGTATGAATACTTCCTTAAGTTTCAGTACAGGTTAAATTCATAGCAACTCTAGAATTGTCTTCCATAAAAATGGAAGTTCTTCCATAAAAAAATCAAGTTCTTGAACTATGATTATGCAATAAAAATAGAAAGAGCCATGTTTTTATCACCTTTAAAATATTTTCTTCATTATTAAATGCTTATAGAAGATGATTGTTTTATTTTTCTTGTTATTTTTATTTTTTCCCTAAAGAATAGATCTATCCTGGAAGTTTACCTCAAATGTTGAATTCTATCCTCTTTAATTAGAGGACATGAACAATTGCCACTTTATTCTTTGCAGTTCTTTGAATTGCCTTTGAATCAAGATCAGAGACTACAATAAAAAACTTCCTACTGTACAGCTTTATATCTTTCTATGTGTGATACATATTATGTTGAAAAACTTAATATTACTCAGTATTAGTTGCACTAAAAAGAGACAAATGTAGGAGTTTGCTGTCACGTCTTTTCATGTACTTTGCTGTAAGAAAAATAAATTTTCAGGAACAAACATTATTTACAAAAATAATGTTTTGAAGACGGGAGAACATTATTATTTTATTATTTCTTCTCATTGTTCGAAACAAATGATATGTGTATAGCAAAAAAAAAAAAAAAAAAAAAAAAAAAAAAAAAAAAAAGAAGAGGGAAAACGTGTATCTGAAGAAAACTGTAGTCCTGTTACTGTACAGTGTAGGACCCTTTTTCTGTTCCAGATACTCATCTTACTTGTCAGCAGCTTAAGTATTTTGAGCTCTGGAAGCCGTTCATGCCTTGCATATTTCCTCCTTGTGGTTTTAATTGGCAGGGCTGGGGGCTGTGCGCTGATGCAGCTGCCGGCGGGGCGATGGCAGCGGCGGGCGCGCCTCCCTCCCTCCGTCCGTCCCTGCCGCGGGGCCGCCGTGACCCGCTGGGGGCGGCGGACACGGACACGGCCCGGGCAGCGCCGCCGGCTGCCGCCCCGCCACGGCGAGCCTGCCACGGCGAGCCTGCCACAGCACCCAGCGGGGACACACGCTCTGTCAGCGCCGTCTGACCGGTTTGATCTGCCGGCCGACCGCAGGTGGATGAAAGGGGATGGCCGGGACAGATAACCGCGCATCCGACAGGTTCGCTGTCACAGGGGAGGGCGGCTGGTGCTCCGCCTTGCCTTGGAGAGCGCTGGAAAGGCAGCCTTCGATGATTGTCATGACAAAGACGAGAAAGTAAAGCAGAGGATGAAAACATGGTCAGTTTAATGTCCATGCAAAAAAAAATCTGCCCTAAGTGTCACATCCTCCTGATTAAATTCTTGGTTCTGCCCTCAGTAATCTTGCATTTCTACAGCATCATATATTCTGTGACAAATAAAAGCACAGCTAAAAACAACTGGGAAAAAAAATTGTGCATAAAAAACCTTTAGTGGTGCCTAAGAAAGTCCTCATTTTTCAATAAACTAGTAATATCATGCTCAACAAACTTGGTATCTTTAAAAAAGGGACTGACTAGGTTAATTATTAAGGTTGTTTCTTCTTTGGTGCCCTCTGTGTGATCTGAGTATTATGCATACCAAAGGTTGAGTAAAGCCACTGAGGCAGAGCACCCATGGCAACATTTTCAGAGGTACCTAGCTGAAGTTTCTTGCAATGGTATTACAAAAGAATTATTATTTATTAAACCATTGTTATTGTTATTATTATGATTTCATTATTTTGGCATGTTATTGGTAATTTTGAATAACATCAAGAGTATATGATTGCATCCCAACAGCCACTGAGATAGACAAATTCCATATTCCACATCAAAAAGTGCGAGTATCACTTTTTAATGGACCATGGTGTTTTTTTTTCTTTTTTGAAATGGAAAGCTGGTACATGAAGCCAGCAGACCACAGAAATCTATCCTAATGTACGCTTAAGTACTAAAATAATATGTCTTACTGTAATTTCTTTATATGAGAATCAGTAGCTTTGGGTGAACAGATGACTGCTGCTACCTGTGGTAGGCAGTAATTTATTGGCAATTTGTGAGAAAGTTGTAAAATACTTCATTTCATGTATTTTTTTCTATTATAGCTAAAGTAGCTGTAAAAAAATTCTACTCTCTGGTTTTAAGAATTGAGAATGCATAACATGATAGTAACAATAGAAGGGAACAAAGTGCATCAAATAACAGAACCCCTCACAGAAAACAGAAAATGCCTCTCCTCTCCTTCCTCCATTCCTTAGAGATGCAATTACGTGTGGCATTGGGGGCCACATCTCAGCTGATATTCTACAATTGTTGGCATATTTTCCTGAGTCCCCTGACACACCTAAATATCTGCTGTTTTGACTCATTTTAGGAGGAGCGATTCTCAGGAAAGGTAAAAAGAGATGGATAACCAGCAATGAACCTGCTCACAAACACAGGCAGGTCCACCAGGGGTCATCTGGCTTGGCAGATGCACAGCTCAGTGTTGAGAGGAGCCCACCACTCTGGTGCAGTTTGCCCTAGAATGTTCAATATCACACTGGGTTGTTTCTTATTGGGAGTCTGGGTTCTTTTAGTCTCTCCAACGTGCCATGGACTCTAGATCTCCATGATGCAATGTCGTGCCTTTGGGCATAGTAGCCTCTCAGAATAAAAACAAACAAACAATCAAACAAACACACTGGAGCAAATAAGGTGCCTTTTGTTTTCTAAATCTCTGTTTTTATAGTAATTTTGCTTCTTAGGACCTGCCACAGACATAGCCTGAGCACATCTGGAACCTCCTGTTTCCATGTTATATGAAGCAGGAGCAACCTAACAGCTGATCTAGAATCTTTGTCTTGGGCATGATTCATCTTTTTCATATTAGATCCCTAGAACTTATGCTTTTAATCTGAAATTATCATATCTCTAAAAACTTAAGCTTTTATACAAACTCTTACTATCACCAGAGAGAGAGGGAGAGAGAGAGAGACTTCCAAAAAGAAGGTATAACTGTTTAAGAGATACTTAAGAGGAAGAAGACCTTCTAGAAATATGCATCCCTCTCTTCAGAAAACACCACATTTTTGCAAATTTTTCTCCACTGTTGAAAAGAGAAAAAAAAATAAAAGGAAAAAGCTCAGACTGAAATCACACTACAACCCACTAATCCTACAAGAAAAACAAATAATCTCTTGCTTCTTCTTAGCATTCGCAGCAAGGAACTCAAAATACTTTTAGGAATATAAAAGACTTTGTGATGAGTTAGGGCATTGTTATTTTAAGCGTTCCCTTAAAACTTTAAAATCCTGATATAGCATACGTATTTTGTAAGAACATGGTGTGACTCTTGGGGATGGTGTTGTGCCGAGCCAGGAATTGGACTTCATGATCCTTGTAGATTCCTTCCAACTCAGCACATTCTGTGATTCTTTTTCTGTGATTCTATGATTCTTTTTACAGAGATGATTGTACTGAGATAGAAGACTTTGAAGTTTTGCCCATTTTACTAAAAGTATCTTACAGTGTGTCATTATAATTTCTTAGTGGTCTTTTTGGTATTTAACAAAAAATGGGATATATTTAAGCTTTTTTGCTTGTTTTGGTTTGGTGTTTTTTCATTATTTAATATTGCATAATTCTTTTTTCTGTTATTTATCTAATGTAATAGATGCTACAAAGAAAAATTCAGTAAGATTCACTACAGAGAAAGCCTTGGGTTTTGGTGTTTGTTTTTTTTTTTATTCCATGCTTATTTTGGGAAATGGATACCTATCTATTAGAGTTATTTAGACAGTTAGGCTGTTAACATGTAAATTTTCTACAGGAATGTTCTCTTGGTGATGCATGTACAACAACAGAAAGTAAAAAAGCCTTATAAAATAAGATTAAGTAAAATTAATGAAAATCACTCCATTGTACTTACATACTGATCCCTTTAAGTTTTTCACTTCTTGTAAACATCTCTTGGACTACTCTTTTTACTTCTGGGACTCTTTTCAAGTCCCAATATAAGGTCCAAAGAAAACAAGTAAAGAAGTCTGTTTAGTTTCCATCATACTTGGCAAGTGAAAATTCTGGAGAACTGGAGGTCTAAACCAGAATAACAGCTGTATCTCTCAGTTTTCTCTTTTTCTTAAAATACAATTTATATTTCAAGGACATAAACAAAAAAACTCAAAAATTTAAATGCAGTAGGTTTGTTTGTTTGTTTTTTAATATTTTAAAGAAATGGCTTTATAAAATTGTTTAGTTTGGAAAAGTTTTTTAGACCATCAAGTTCAACTGTTAACCCAGCTCTGCCAAGTCCACCACTAAACCATGACCTGAAGTGCCACATCTACATGTCTTTAAAATACCTCCAGGGATAGTGACTCAACCCCATCCCTGAGTAGTCTGTTCCAGTGCTTGACAACCATTTCTGTGAAAAAGTTTTTCCTGATATCCAATCTAAACCTTCCTTGACACAGCTTGAGGTAATTTTCTCTTGTGGATGAGATATTAATCATTATTTCCACAAGATTTAAATAATTGTCAAAAAAAAAAAAAAATAAAATAGCACAATAAGATCATGGACCAGTAAAACTATGACACTAACTAGAGTATCTCAAAGTCTTTAAATAATTGGTAGCCCCGGTAGCCCTGCACAAACTACAATGTCTCATGGGACTGCTAAGGAATACAATGTTAATAACAGAATTGCATTTCGTTGTTTTTATAATGAGAATAATTCCAAATGAGAGATATGGATTGATTTTGCTGTGCTGGTCACTGTGAGGATTAATTTTCAAAATGTTTATATTTCTTTTTGACTAAATCAAAACATGATTTCTGGATAAGCTGAGAGGAAGAGTAATTTAACAATCTAAATATGTTTTGAATGAACTCAATAACTGTATTGTAATTGCTGTTATGTGTGTGTTACTAAATTGTTTAGACTGCAACTCATTTTGTGTGAAGCTGTATTCAAACACCATGAACACAAGAAGAATAAACAAAACAGCCCTCAAGTGTATATATGACATGCAAGTTCTTAGAGTAAGAGTGATTTTATCTTTTATTGTCATGCAGCAGAGTCCTAATTGCCTTATGTCAACTATGCCAACCACCCTGCCTCTCATCTGATTTTCTTCATGTTATTATGATGGAATGTGAACCAAGATTTCCTTGTTTTACTGCTTTTAAATACTAGTCTCAGACACTAATATCTGCTTCCGTTGTTTTAGCCTTTAATTTAGTCTACTGTACAGGAAGTCCTCTCCCTTTTAGTTGACTAAACCTAGCTTGAAATTTCTAAAAGGAAACAGCTGCCCTTTGGTAAAACACAAAAATCACTGGAGACATTCCCCTATCCTTCCTGGGACTGAGGACAAGGATGGGTTGCTAAACCAGAAACAGACATTTATTGCTAGCAGGTGGCTATGCCACAACCTTTTATCCATGCAAGATCCACATGTCATCTTTGTCTAGGACTTGGTTTCATTCATGAAAAACGAAATCTTGGCACAATTGACCCCACAAGTCAAAATTCTTAAAGTTTCTGGGGAAAAAAATATTAAAATCCAAGTGAAAGGTCATAGTCCAGATTTTGATTCTCAGTAGCCTTCTCCCTGGCTTGCCCAGACTGCACAGTATAATTTCCAGAAAAAATTTGTTCTTGTCTTCCTCATGAGCCAGGAAGCATAACAGAAAACTGCAGCAGTGTAAAAGTGAGCTGACAGCATCAGTATCTCTAATGTTGGTGGAGAGACCAGAGCATCCAGCAGGAACTACTGACCTCTCCCATGTTATTTTAAACTTTGCTGTTGGGGATGACAGCTGCAGTCAGATCAGGTATTCTTAGATATTTTGTTGCTTGTTTTCTTCACGATTATCACCACTTTCCAATGTAATCATCAGAATAATGAGAAGTTCTTGCATAGGGATTGAGATGAAGGTGAAAGTTCCCTTTGTGTCCCAGTAACATGACATAATGCAGAAAGTGTTTTTGAGAGAGCATGTTATGGGGAGGAAAAACCTTCAGCTGATGCCCCCTCACCTGTGGTTTGTAACTGCATTGGGTGGCACATAACCAAAATGGTCTTTGAGTTGAGCTGTGCATTCATTACGATTTCTTTTAAAGACAGAACTCATCATATTGCACCAAAATTTATGAATTTGGTTCATTAAAATTGTTCTAATTCTTCTGTATCCAGAATATCCTTCTGAGGACTTTATAAAATGCGGCTGTGTTTCTGTCAAACAAGATTTCCTGAAATAAAAGGTATCAGTTTTCTAGGAAATATGTTGGCCTCTTGCCTACTCATTCTCAGCTACAAAGCATGCCACTGTTAGTGTCCTGGCTGAGACCTTTTCTCTCCCAGCAAGTGTTTCTTGTCTGAGCTGAGTCAGTATTTTAGTGCCTAGGCACAATATCTGAGAGTGGTAGCAACGTGCTTCTTTTTAACAAAATTGCATATCTAGTCTGTTTTCATTTTTAACCACATTTTGTTAAATTATAATAATATCCTCATACACAGGATGACTTTCTTTTTATTTCTAACCTAATATCAGTGTCAGGTTTCATACAACCAGAATCCAAGGAAGCAAGTTCTCTCTACCTATATCTGTAATTCTCAGTCAGCTACTGATAATTGAGTGAGGATATTAAGAATAGTTCCTAATGCAATTTTAGGGTTATATGTTGACTGTTCATATCTGATTGTACTTTACTGTTGGTTTGGATGTTAATACTTGCTTTCCTGCTTGACTTATTGATATTGTGTCTGATGGGCTGTGGGCAGGGAGGGCACCAGCTCTCTTACCATTGAGCATCTTTCTCTAGCACTTCTGCCACTGGCCTGAAAATTGAAGAGATGCTGGAATGTAATGGAAAGGCAGGAGTTCCCTACACTTCCTGTTAGCATGTGGGCAATGAGGTACTGGTGAGACAAATTGCCTTGGACCCCCACAGTAAATCTCAGTCTCTGGATGAATAAATATCAGATTTTTTTCTATGACTGTCTTTTCCCCTTAACAGGCTGGCACAATTCTGTAAGAGACATTTAGTTCTAGTCTTTTACTCCCTTAACAAAAAATTGGAAACTTACCTTCTCAGCAGAGTTTGGTGAAAATGTATGAATTGTTTTTAACTTTTAACAGGTTTAAGGGGGTTTTTTTAGTTCATGTTGAAATTTGACCATCAGTGAAACTGCAACAGATAGGTATTTAGAGGAACACTGTAAAAAATCATTCTGGGGAACAGAAGTTATAAATGTCAAATGTAGCAGGAGATGTAGATATTTTAGAGAGTATCTCCAGGTCTTCCTAACTGTTTGGCTACCAAGGTTTTGTATGTATCTTTCACTGCAGAGCAACTTTTCTGAAGGTAGGTTTTGCTTTGTAGGTCCTTGTGCACAGTGCATTGAATAGCATCAAAACTTTGTGCTGGATTGCTACTAACTATATTTCTCCAAGGGTGGCATTTTTGCTACTGGACTTTTGGACCTTCCTGTGTTGAATATTAGTACAGATAAATATCTATTCACTATTCATAGCACATCTATCTTGTCTGGATGTTTTGGGCAGTTTAGAAATGTTGATAATTGGAAACAATTTCTCACCAAAGACAAAGCTGAGTATTAAATAATTAATCTTTCAAAAGAATAACAGAAATATATGAGGAACATTAATAATTCTCAAATTCAGACACCTTATTCTGTTACTTGAACTAACCAAATGATTACCTCTAATGCAGGGGAAAAAAACAAAACAGGGACAAAGCAGAGACTCAAGGCATAATTGTCTTCATTCCTTAATTCTTAGTTCACACCTGGTATGGATACAGCCACTATTCCAGGTGATAGAGGTGGTATTTGTTGTAATGCCTGTATAGACATCTGGGGCTCTCCAGGGCGTGACTCAGGTGATTTGAAAGTAGAACCACTCTCAACTGAGATTTCATAGAATCATGGAATGGTTTTGGTTGGAAGGAACCTTAAAGTTCCAACCCTCCTGCTATGGGGGATTGTTTCTGGGTGCTGAGAAAACTAACCAAGGAAGATATTGCCATAAATAACCAGTTTTATGCTGGGAGGTTTCACCACTCACTGTGGATATACAATCTTGTGTGCAAACTAGGCAAGGTTTTGACAAGTAAAACAGCAGGATGTTTTGACTTAATTTTTGGGTCTATTTACTTTTCCTCTTACTTTAAAAGAATGAAAGCGAAATCAGAGGATCATTCAATTTTATCTCTGAGATACACTTTTTTAAAATCAAATTAATTTGTCATTTGTGCCTTCATTGTAGCTGCAGACTGGAAAGGTGGTGTGGATAATCAGAAAAATGAAAATCAAAACTTTTTTTATGTAAGTTCTTTTTCTTTCTAGCTGGGAAACTTCTATAGTCACATTTTGTACTATGCAGAGCACATGCAAAAGATATTTACAAGGACTTTAGGGATAGCTATAAATTTTGTGTGTTTATGTAAAACAGAAAAAAGTTTTTATAAGAACCCAAGTCAACAAAAAAAAATGAAGTGAAATTGTGCTTAAGCATAACTATAAAAACAGTTAAAACCAGGGAAAATTTCTCATCTCACCTCCAAAGCAGAGTTCAAGTGTTCACTGAACACTATATGAAAATGATATCAAAATGTAATGTTGATATTATATCCTAAAGGAGTAATTTAATTAACTCTACTTACTCTCAACAGTTTGGAGACATTGAAGCAGATACCAAGATGTCCCAAGAGGTATCAGTTCAGCATGATAGTATGTAAACTATGTAGGCAGCCTTAAAGGAACTGAAGTTCACATTAAAGTTTTTTATGCTATTACTTAAAGCTATTATGGAAAGTATCCTTCCTCCACATGTAAATAACCTGCATTGCATCCAGTGGTTCTCAAGGCTGGGCAAGGAATACATCTCTCCTAGCACAATAGCCGAAACACAATTGTCTGTCTTCAGGGTGGGCAGAGAGTTGGGAGCAGCAGCTGGAGCATTAGAGGAACTGACAAGTTATGTTTTTATGACCTGCTTGAAACAATCTGTTTCGACATTTCAGGAATTACCACAGCTTCTGGGAAAAGCCAAACATGTAGTCTGATCCCAACAAGCCAGTGCTCTGAGCTGAAGTTTAATTAAGCCACCTACTGAGAAAGCTACCATAGGGGAAGCTCCTCTCTGAGCATCGGATTTGCAAACCAGTGGAGAGCATCCAGGGAAGACAGCAGTTTCAACACCCAATATATTTGCCCTAGTTCCTATGAATTACACGCCCTACTTCTTATGAATTATGCATACTGAAAGCTCAGGAAGGAATAATCTTCACAAATTTAGACATTACAATGCTGAACTAGTCATTTATCAATCCATAAATAAAGTATATATTTTACCCACCTTACTAGTTTAGTTTTGTAATTGGGTATTATTAGTTTACAGGTTGTCATTACCATCGTCTATTTACTTTTAAAGCTTCTTCTGGTTTAGTTTTAATCCATCACTATCAGTGAATTTTCAGAAAGCTTCATGACATGATGCAGTATGTCACTTGTGTCCTTAGATAGCATGATATAAGAATGAAAAACAGGCACCACGCCAGAGAACAAAGGTCATTAGATGGAATTAAAAAATTTGCATGTAATAGGTGTTCGATTATATTATATTATATTATATTATATTATATTATATATATTATTTATAATTATATTATATTATAAAATGAGCACTTAACTATAACTTATTTTCAAACAATTCAGTTATATTTTCACAGAATTCTTCCTTAAATTTTTGGTACAATGCATTATGAAGAAATTATGAATGATTTTTAAATAAACATTGTGATGATGTCAGTGGGACAGTTCCTGCAAGCTAAAATTACCGGGGCTGGGGCCAGATATAAAAAGTTTATATGAGGTTTCTTAAGTGTAAGTACAGCTTGGTACTCATCAAAGCTTGCTAAGATTAGTTTGTAGACCATAAAAGGAAGTAATACATGACTACACTCCTCTTTCTTCTTGCCTCTTTGTCTTCTCACTTGTTGCTGTTTTTAGAATCAGTCCCATGCTCTACCTGGTACATGAAAACTGATTTTTAATTTTGAAGGACAATCCATATTGTAGTTTTGAGACAATTCTTTAAAAATGTCTCCCCCAACATATTTCTGCTTTATTGCTTCCTCTACTTGGTGGTCCCATGCACCACTTTACAAGGTACAGTGTGTACCTCTTTATTAGAGATGGTGCCTTATCGTACCTTGCAAGGAATCCTTTTATTCAGGAAAGCATGATAACTTGCAGATATTTGGATTATTGCCAAATGCCAGCATTTTAGGTGTTTGTTTTTTGGGATTTTTTTTTGTTTGTTTTTTTTGGGTTTTTTGGTTGTTTGTTTTTTTGGGTTTTTTGTTTGTTTGTTTGTTTGTTTTGGTGGTGTTTTTTGTTTTTTTTTTTTTTGTAGTAATGAGCCATTTTCTAAAAGTGAGGGAAATATGGGATTTCTATGTTGATCTCAGGCTTAATCTTATCCTAACAAAAGTCCCCAGAATGTTAGAGGATGCTATTTTTCTATACAGGCTACATAAATACTTCGAATTCATCTTTCACTGGCATATGCAGCTCACCCTGGGGAAACCTTGTTTGCCAGGAGGATTGCAATATTTAAAAACTTAAATGTAATGTATAGAAGTTATGAAACATGTAATGTTTTCCATAGATGTATTCTCTTGCTTTCCAGTCAAAGGTAGTGATACACTCATCTATGAATATTTAGCAATTTAGTAATTTGTGCAGAATACATGAAGAGGGGTAATGATGGTCTTCAATTTACTGGAAAAACACTGGCAGGATTTTTTGAAGTATGAAGAAATTCAATGGCCAGGGAGCTGTTTTCTGTAAGAACTTCACTTGCTTGAAGATTGCGATGGTATTTCTCTGTTTTTCAGTTTAAAGATTAGATTCAACCACCCCTTGAATCACAGGAAAAAAAAAATATACTGGCTTCCTTGAAAACTAGAATGACAATTTACTTGTGTATCTGCTACTGAAATGTTCCAGTATTCTTTAATTCTTTGAAATCATAACTTCAAAGAAAATTTATTTAAATGATTTCATGCTAGCCAGAAATGCCGACATAAAAAAAAGAGAGAAAATTGCAGCAAGCATATCAGAATTAAAAACTTCCAAATTACTCTTAATTTGACAATATAGTATAGAAATACTTGTTCTTCATAGCAAAATTTAAAACACATTTACTAAAGAAAAGGCATGAAATAACTGCATAAATGATATCTACCTGCATGCAAATGTTAGGTTTTAAAATTCCATTCTTTTAATTGCCGTAATTTAGAGGTGTTATCAGAGTATTAGAGTGAGATATTAGCTTTATAATTGTAAGTAACAATCACTTTTATCATTAAAGGGTTTTTTACATTCAAAATTCCATTACTTCATTGAAAAAAAGGATATACAAGATGTTCACACTGTACACATATGTATATGTGATGAAATGGTTAAATAAATAACTAGAACTAATAAGATTAAGATCCTGAAGAATGTACTATACAGGCAAAAGATCCCCAGATTAGTTTGGTCAGACACACGCAGGTTCTTAAAAGAAGCTGTCCATAAGCTCAGAAGCTTGAGCAACTGACAGGCAGAACAAGAAAAACAACATAAGACACGAGATAGCTGGATCCTAAGTCACATTTAAATACTCAGTAAATGGATCTTTGTAGAGTTGAACCTTTAGCATCTGCAGGTTTAGTCAGACATGCCAGCTGCATGGGATATGAGCACAAGGCTGGCTGCAGGGATCAGAGCAGGGTGCAGGGAGCAGCTTTGACACACTTGATGTTCAAGTTTAGTATGTTCTTCCTGGTTTTCAGTGTGTTGTGGACTTTACCCACAAAAATGAAACCAATAGGTAAGGAATGACTACAGCAGCTCCTCCATAGTGTGCAAAGTTCAGGCTGGCAATGCCACAGAGTCCCAGGAGAAATAGTTTATCTGCATATAAATAATAGGAAGTGAATCAGTGACCCAATTTTACTTGTTTTGATTTAGTGTATGGGTCCTCTACAGGGTTGCTAGAACAAGATGAGTTTCAGTCACCTGACTGAGATCATCTGTTTGAGAACATTGATTGGATTAGTTACTTACTTCAAGGTTTCTTACACATGACCCCAGTACACTTTAAGAAATACTCTTTATCCAGTTATAGATTTTACAACAACAACACTTATCACAAGGAATATTCTCTTCAAAATTACCTATGTATGCTGAAGTTACTCTAAATGTAATTTATAATCATTAAAATTAAAATAGCTACTTACTTACACTTCAGTTGAATTAGAGGAGAAAGCATGCTTGGGCCTTTTGGTTTTGTTTTTGCCATGTACAAGATTAGGGCAGAATCTTAAGTAAGTTGGATTAGTGTCCTTGTGTAGTCTGCAAATAGGATATCTATAAATAACCTTAGGTCTTAGTTTAGTTTGTATTTTAATATGTTCCAGGATTGTGATAACAGGACCAGAGTGAGGGTGTGAGGTGGCCATGAGGTAAATTTTATATGATGCAAGAAAAATGACCCGGGGCTGTTACTCATGAAACTAACTTCATTTCAAGGCCATTCCATAGTTTTTCTTAGGAAGAAGATAATAGATTATATTAATTTTTATTCCAGTTGGAGCACACTCTGTCTGAATTTAGAAAATGGAGATAAAGATAAATTCACATACCAGAGAAGGGAAGGTATAATAACAACTGACAGGTATATCAGATTATCCATTTGTCATAACATCAAAAGAGCTCTGGCTGAAAGTACAGAACAGCGGGAAGGTTAAGGATCATGCACTTTTGGGACTGTCTTGACATGACAGCATGAATCTTTGTTTGCTTGTTCAATGAGTTATGACCTTCAAAGTGCTACAGGAATGAAGACATGCAAATGTCGAGAAAAAAATCTCTTCTCAGGAGACTGCCAGTGTTAAAAATGGTTATTGCTGATTGTCTGAGTTTCAGTGGAGAAAGGAGAAAGACAAGTGTCATCACCAGATGCGTTGACTTTCTTGATTTTATTGAAATAATTTTTTTTTAATCAGAATTTTATGTTTCTTGAAAAATATTTGCTTCATATAGGAAGAATTGCCTTGATATCCTGTTAATCTGATTTTGGATTCCAGACCTCTTTTGCCGCCTTAAAAAAAGAACTAGAGGAGGGAAATCACACAAAAATCTAACTATGCAAGTGTTCCCTGGGACCTGCAACACTTCACATGTAGTTTGTCTGAACTACTGCATCTGAGTTCCAAGATTTCAACTACTCCTGTATGTATTTTATCTTTTATAAAAATTTTTGGTTAGTACAATTTTAAATAAAAAGTTTGATACTTTTCAGCAGCATGCAAAAAAACCCCAAACAAACAAAACAAAACAAAAAGAAAAACAAAAACAACAAAAAAAAGAAATCATTATTTTTCAGTTATAGATGATAAATAAATATGTTTTAACCCAAAATTAAAATGCAATTTTGTCTCAGATTTGTCACTCATTCATTTTTTAGAGGTGGATGGCATTTATTGGCAGTCTCACAGAAAATAAAAACAACCAGAAGCAAGAAGATTCCTTAGAATAGAAGCCAAACATATTGTCTGCCCAAAATGGTAGGCTGAAGAAAGTGAAGTACTAAGTCTGAAATTCACACAGATAACTCTTTACTGCATTAGAACTGATTCAGAGAAGCTAAAATCTCAGCTTTTGACATTGGTTCTATTTTAGTCCCAGGCAAGTCACTAATTTTTGTGCATTTTTTTCCTGATTAAAAGGGCTGTTCAGATGCTGCAGATGGTCAGTGACACTTTGGATGCTCTGGGTGAAGTTTTGTGCTGCTGATGTGCACACAAGTGTGGGACCCTGCTGCTGGACAAACAACACACAAATTAATTTCTCAGTAGTAAAGGTGGCAAGAGTGCAGACTTCTGTATGTTGTACTTTTCTAAAAGTCTATATGAGTGGTAACAAAAGTAGACCTAAGAGTGACAGTTCAGCCTTCTCTCATGTGGGATTTTTCTGGGCGCTTTTTCCTATGAGTTAGTCTTTGCAACGAAAATTTCTAGAGGGATTTGCCAACATCAGAAAAATACTCTATTAATTTGAGAATGCAATGATGCAAGTACTGACTTTGTGTTTTTAAAATGTAAAGTATGAATGGGAAAACTAACTACAATCGAAGCTGGGAAGAACTGACATAGGATTTAGCAAAAAAATTTTACTTTATGATAAAAATGTTTTGAGTTTTTTTCCTTGTCTCTGCTGTCCTTTAATTTTAAAATTGCAATTGAAGCAGAGAAGCTGTTTCTCAAATTATAGCGTATGATTCCTAGAACTGGCATATTTCTGTTCATTTGTAGTGTTTAGATATCACCAGAAGATAATGGAACTGCTTTGGTGACGTTAGTCTTTTATGTATGCTTTTTCCCTGGCCTGCTAAAAAGTTCTGCTTCTCAACTTTCTTTCGGTACTTAAGTTCAGTGACAGTGGTTTGTTGTTGTTGTTGCAGTTACTCAAGGTTATTTCAAGTCTCATGAGGCAAGCAGTTTCACAAAGCTTCAAGGTCTGAATAAATAGGTCACTTAAATTCAGGGTCAGTATTTGTTCATTTGTACACTCCTGAGTCACTACATGGTGAGCTCATAGTAATTTAAAAAGGAAAAAATAATTTCTTTTACCTCTCTGGCTTAGTGAGTTAGCAAACAGGATTGAGTAAAAATAGGACAGTTAATCATATATAGGGCATGCAGCAAAGCTGTTTGTGACTGGGAATAGGTCACTTGTGATCCATCATGTCTCAGTCACTGTTGTGCCCATGTTAGAGCACCAATGGAGTTATTGCCACACAGATAAAGTCAAATAGGCACAGAGAACCCTCCAGAATCTACCATCCCCACCAAATCAGAAACTGCTTCCTTGGAGCAGCAGATCAAAAATGTGAAACTGGGGTGGGTGTGTGTATGTGTATCCAAAATCAAACACAATGCAGCAAATCAGAAATGCTATTTAGATGATACATCTGTAAAGATAAAAACAGACTTTTATGGATTGAACCAGTCTCCTTGTTACCTCCCTGCCCATAAGAAAGGTGAAGAGAGAGAAAGATGAAGTAATGGCATTTGTGGATTCTTTTCATTTGAAAGAAGACGAGCAGAGTCGTAAGTGTCTGCAAAATAGAAAAGATGCCCAGTATTTTAGATACAGTGGGCTGTCTTCTGGGCTAGTGCCTGATTCTGCCTCACTTGTGGTACACTGAGCAGCATTTTAAGGAAAATGTTGTATTCAGAATGGACGTTGTCATTTATTTTGAGATGAACATTGCACTGTGGACACAGCCTGTGCTACAGGCTCAGCTCAACTAATGAGACTCAAGGACATGAAGTATTTTTCTCCCTCCAGAAAATGGGGCAACTCTGTTATATGAGGGTCAGCTGCCTTTCAACTGTACAGCAGCTCATCTCACAGATTCTGTACATAGCTAAATGCAGGCAGGTGTTACCTGTTCCTCCCTCAGTGTACAGGAAGTGCACCTTATTATCAGGATGGATAACTTAACTGTCCAATTCACTCTCTTCCACCTTCATCTTCCACAGAGTATTCAGTGTTTTCTTCTATCACTCATATCCATGACTGTGTGGACCATACCACACGTTTCCCAAGATAGTGGTATCATTGTCTGCCTTTAGGAGCTGATCTTGCTAAGTTTATTTTACCACCTTATTCAGCAAACACAGGTCACTTGTGAAAATGAAAGCAAGATGTTGCTCAAATCCAATTGATAATGTTGACAAACATTAACAGAAAAAAATACATCATAATTTCAAAACATCTTCCCCAACTTCTGACAGGATTCAGTAGGATAAGGTTTTTGTGGTATTTTGTAAGCATGTGCACCCTCAGTCATATAGCTCCATAAGGTTCTAACAAATACGGTACACCAAGCTGATTGGAAAATATTACAACTTCACTATTTGTTCTCCATAGCTCATGCCTCCATCATTTAGAAGCCCAGAACAATAACCTTGAATCCCTAAAGGCAACATTAAGCAGTGCAGTAAGCTATACTGTAACAAACACTGGAGATGTTTCTGTTCCCACTGACTGTAAGACCTCAAATTTATTTTGGTCACAGATACATTCCTTCTGTTCTTCCCATGAGAGAATGTGTCTGATGCTTTGAGCTGTATATTTACTACATCATTTGTACGCCTCCAATCAAATGGACTTTTATTTTCACTTTCTGTCACAATAAAAATAACTTGAAAAATGGAGAAATAGTAAATTATAACTATCATGTGACTTTATTAATCTTCTTCATTGTCTCTTGATCTATTCTACAATATGAGATATTTTATCCTACAGCAAATTTTTAAGTAATTATTTTGGATACTAAACAAGGAATAAAAAATTAATTATATTTTTTTGTTTGTTTAGTTTTCATTTGGAGAACTGAATTATGAATAAATAGAGGAAGAATAGTTTCTGGAAACTGAAGGGGAAATCCATGTATACAATCCTAGACAATAATTGCCATTCTGTTTTTGGAAAAGGTTCAAAAGTTAGTTAAGAGACTCACACCTTTGAATATATTGGTATCGTTGGGTATATATTTGGTATCTATTAAAAAGATTGTTCTAATGACAGTTTTCTTTGTAATAGTCCCACTATGATGTTAGACACACTAGAAAATAAATTCATTATAATCTGAGTTTAAAATGGTTATTCATTTTTTTACAATCCTCTGTCTTTTTTCTAAAACAAAATACTGAGTCTCTACCTTGTAGTTTCAGAATATGACCACAAATACTGTTCAGATCCTTCCACAACTAAAGTCTCAGGTACATATTAAATAAAAGATGACTGTCAGCTTTGTCATAATCTTTTGGGATGGCTGCCTTTCAGACCTTCAAGAAGTCCATAAACTGAAGCTGAATGAATAGTTTGTCAGTGTAGAAAAAATCTGTATCAAGAAAGTGTAGTAGAATAATCATCTAAAAAATATTAGTTTTAATTCATGCGTGAAAGTGACCTGGTGGCTCCTAAAAGATGATCTATGATTAGACTAATTTTCTTTCAAGTAGATTAAAAATGAGACTTTATAAATACCTAGATAATAAATTCCTGTTAAAATTATTAGCCTGATTAATTGCTCAAATGGGATAGATTATTCCAACTAAGTCTTCAAATATGTTACAGGAGAAAAATAATATCACGCCTCATAAAAACAATATTCCTTTTTTTTTAACATTCGAGAATTCGAATATAAAAACATAGTAATTATATTTTTTGCTTTCAATTTATATATGTAGATAAAAGGCTACACCCTGTTTCATTTATATGGTCATGTGTGAAACTAACAAACAGTGAGATTGAGGACTTTCTTAATCAAGATCTGAGACTGGTACTTTTCCCTGTTATAGGAAAAATCACATCATTTTCTTCACTTTTTTATAATTTATGTTTCACTCTTCAAGGAACTCAACGCTTTGAAACTGAAGGACAGTTGTTGATATGAGATTGCTCTTCGAGGAAAGGATAGCTTTACACTTTTGGCTGCTCCATGTGCACACCCTCCAAGACCAATTACTAAAATGGCTTTAATTAGGAATGGTGTGACAAGTGCTCACTCCCTGGTTCTTCCTCATGACAAGGTCAAAACTGAAGGGTGAATTTTCTTTATGTTATTAATTATATACTGAGAACCTAATAAACACAAGCTGAACTGTATTTACATTACCATCTGGGAAAATATTATTATCACTGTATTGGTAAAAAGGTTATGATAGGCTGACTAAATTAGTGAAGGAAATTCCCTGGAAAACAACTTCCAAGAAAACTCATGTTATATCAGAGGCAGTCAATTGCCTAAATGTTTATATATGTACTTCCTTTTTATAATTTAAAAAATCCTTCTGCTGAAATGGCTGGAATTGCTGAAAAATGAGGAAAAGCTGAGAGAACAGGGTTTGTTCAGCCTTGTAAAGAGAAGGCTTAAGGAAGACCTTATCAGCATGTTCCGGTATTTAAAGAGTATTTACAAAGAAGATGGAGACTCCCCTTTTGCAAGGAGTCACATGGCAAAAGCCAGGTGTAAAGGAGTACAGTTATTACTGGGAAGATTTCATTTAGGCACAAAGAGGAAAAATTTTCACAATGAGAGCAATCAGTAATTGAATCAATCTCCCCAGAGAAGTGGTAGATTCCCCAACACACATAAGTCTTAAAATTCATCTGGAAAAAGTGCTGGACCATCTTCTTTTGATCACACTTTTGCCAAGAATGGTTGGACCAGATATATTTGAGGTCTCTTCCAACCTGTTGTTCTTTGATGCTATGATTGAAAATCAGTGTGGAAAGAAAAAATGTTTGTAGACCTTAGTTACAGTACAAATACTGAGATGCTGGTGACCTTTGGCTATTCTACCATCTTGGTAACTAGTCTACCTGCAAATTGGTCGTGTTAATGATGTTTTTGCTCTTGCAGTTTGTGTGCTTGTATTTTTATTTTTTTAATTAATTGATTGAAATCCAGTATTGTCAGATAATTATGAAAGCTTTCTATCACAGAAGAAGGTTGTTTTTTTTTTTCTCTGATACAGTCCTTTAATAAAGTTTCTGATTGCATTTCTTTCATTCAAATTAGGTAGTGCTTCTTTCCTAAGGCAGGATAATGGTTTCTTTCATCATGAGCAAGGTACTATTCCACATAATATCACTGTCTGTCTAGCTTATGAGTGCCATTCATTTGCAATTCTTAAACTGTACAGAAAATTTGTCTTAATCTGTTGTAAGTCTAACTTAAAAGAGTTAGAAGTCATGCAAAATCAAGGGTAAAAAGAGAACATTTTGTGGCTCCAATTCCATCATTAACAATTGTAAAATTGTTACAGGTAAATGGAGTAAGTCTTTACATTTAGTGGGTCTATTTTGAGTATAAACAAATTGTTCTCAGTGTTGGAAATGGTAACTGCTCTTCTGCTCCTGTTTTCCTCTCAATGTTTTTTAGTCAGATGAATTGTGATGAGTTTGATGCCGGAATCATAAGAGAAAGAAACAGAATATCAGACATGTAACTATCTAGAGCAGACATGGCAGTAATTTTTGTGAATTATTCAAGCCACTGCTGGTGTACCACAATGCCTGTTGCTACTGAACTGGAAACAAAACCAATTGTGTACAATATGTATATTAATACGTACAGTGTGAAGAGAAAGCAGATGGCAGGGATGCATAAAACTTTAATGTTCTCCAATCTGTTTACTTATTTTAATCAGCTATTATAATCATCACCCACTGTGTGCTTTGTTTACGTGGGGTAGTACTGGTGTGATCAAGCAGAAGAAAATCCCGAGAAACATGCCAGATCCAAAATCTGGTAATTAGAATCAGAAAGCTACTGTGTGCTACAAAGGATTAGGAGAGACCAGAAGACACCATGAAGAGTTAGCATTCACTCAAGACTGCATTCACTCACAACACAACTGAGGTGAAATCTGCCAGCACAGATTTAGCAGGTGACACATATGGAGAGATGCTATATTAGCACTGGCCTTTATGGCTCACATTTCTACACCCTTTGAAGTGCTAACACAAGCTTACTTTCTAGATGCAGCATTTTTTTATCTCAGTTATAATTTCCTTCATAAAGTACTTGGATGTTTCTAGCAAAAGCTGCAAGATGTAATCTTCAATATGATTTCTATGGTTAAAATGTGGCTTGGACGGAGAAAGTGGGGTTTTGGGGGGTTCTTTTTTGACATACTCACAATCCAAAGGGAAATTCATAATTCAGATGAAAACACCTATCTTCCAGTGCTGAAGGTGAAAGAACTATGCTAAAAATTAAGTCCTTCTGAGATTTAAAATATTAATTTTGTACAAACCTTTAAAAACCCAAAATGGACTTTAGAAGTGGGTTTGACAAATATCTTACTGTGGACATGATCACGATGAATAGGGTAGAGGGTGTCTTCAAATAGATTATAGAACAAAACAAGTGTATATGATATTGTAAATGGCATATTTATTTTGGATTTACATGCTCTGCTCTGATTCTCAGTTGTTTTTTACGATGCAGTAAGGATTTTGTTTGTCTCAGGCTTCCTGCAGAAGATGCTGTCCAAAATATCAAAATTATACTGGGTGTGGGAAAGACAATTACTGCTGTACAAATAATAATGTTTTAATGACAGATGCCATTTTGCATTCTGTTAAAAAAAAAAGGAGGGGGAATGATGGGGATGAATTGTTATTATTTCAAAATGCAGCACAGAAACTGGTTTTTATACTAAACATAATTTGCAAACTGAGTCTATGACACTTAATAGTAGGAATGTTTAGCAAAAATTCTCTCTGAGTGGAAGTGGTGTAAAGGAAAAAAAAATATCGGTGTTAATCAAGTTGTTCAGGGCCCCACAAATTCACTTCCTTGTCCAAAGTAAATAGAAGCTCCTTCTTTGTCTTCAGTAAGTGGAAAGAAATGTACCTGCTAGGGACTTTGATCCAGATTTTGTCATTCTTGAGTTAAGAAGATCCTAGTCTATAGTTAAAAGTGAAGTAGCTAATAAATTATGAAGGAAATAATTTTGCTAAAGAAACAATCACCTGAGAAATGACTGCTGATCTGCAATCCGCTGTGCTGTGGGCTGCAAAATGATCTGAGGGGAATGAGGATATGCATCCAGGGAAGGAGCAATGACAAAACTCATCTTCCAAAGTCATTCTGGGAGGGATATTCCAATTTCCCTCCTACACGGATTCTTTCAGGAACACTGTCTATGTCATTATTTCCTCCTCTGTAAAGTGGGTAAAATAACAATTACCTTTGAGAAGTAATTCCAGTTAGTAATAATGTTGACAATAATTCAAGGTGCCTGTCTAACACAGGTATTTATTTAAGAAATGAATATTAATCCTTGAACTTGAACAAAGGACTAAAAGTCTGTGGAGTAACAAACAAGGCAGTGACTGTGGCTGGATCCATGTTCTTGATGTGGAGTTGTGACCCAAGCTGAAGTACAGTTCTTCACAGCAGAAACTCCCAGCAGCAAAACCGGAGTGAATAGAAGACTTTGCATTAATTTCCTCTGTCAGCCTATATTCATTTCCTAGAATGTTTCCTCACCTAAGAGGCATCAAAGTGTTCCTTTTCCCTAAAATGGTATGGTTTAGAAATTGAATGATGATAATGGCTCACTAGGCTCTTTCTGTTACATTACAGTCCTGTGCTTCCTTTTATTTGACTTTTTTTTTTTTTTTTGATAAAGGATAGTATTTTGTTTTTTGTTTTATTTTTATACTGGATTCAATGGAGGGAAGAGATTAGCACCTCCAGTATATGAAGGTATCTTATCCTCAGATAACTAATGCTGAAGAGCCAGGTAGAAATGTCTGTTGGAAAGCAGAAAAGTTTTTCAAACATAATTTCAAGAAGTTGATTTATACTACCATTCCCATACAAGTCCTGTAAATTAGCTATTTCACTTTTCTGTAATTGCCAGGTATCTACATGGTCTTTTATGTTTAAATTGTACCTCATGGCATAAACACCTGCATTTATGGCAAACTATATTTTAAAGGCTTCTAGTTTATCATTATATTTAGAGTTCATTGAGGATTCAACAGTGTGTACCCAACTGGCAGGTCAGCTGAGGTAACTCTTGTGGCTCCTATCTTACAAATGTACTTGAAGAATGAACCAGAGGAGCTGAAAGCCAAACACAAACCTGAGCACTTAGCTCAGCTCATGCACGCCAAGAGATGCACACAAAGAGGTGAGCAGAAACTTCTCAGATAAACTTTAGCAAATATGATGGAGTAGCAGAAATACCAGGCCTGCCCAGGGTCAGCTGAATGATGACAGGTTTGATACAGTCCACCACGAATCATGCATAAGGCTATAACAAACCCCTCAGTCAAACAGAAAGAAGAAAATCTTAATATTTGGTTTATACCATTTGACCTTCCCTGACACTAAACAAACCAAACAAGCCTTGGGAAGTGGCTGAGGAACATCAGTGTGTTTACATGAAGATTCCTCGATAACAAGTTTTATTCTATCCTTGCTTGACTTCTTACTTAAGTATCAGGCTGCATGTCTTTGCTTCTGTCAAGTTTATATGTTTAGAATTTTTTGAAGGGTTTAATCACAAAGTATTTTAATCACATACACTTAAATAAAAACCTAATGCTTTCCTGCCATTTCAGTCAGGCACAGTTTAAAATCAACTCGCAGGAAGACAAAGTTATGTTTAGTTTGGGGAGTTTTACATCTACTTTATATAAACTAACAAAGCTGTTAAGAGCAAATGGAAATTACATGAGAGAAAGAGGTTATACCAGGCAAAGCAGAATCTTTGTTTTCCTTTCTATTTTAGTCAAAACAAATACATTTAACCATTTAAATGCAAGTCTATTGACATAGATGTAATTGTATTAATCTGGGTTGCATAAAGGGTTTAACTTAAGACAGAAAGAGATATTTTCTGTTTTCCTTGATTGTATTCTATTAGTTTGACCTGGATCTCTGCCTTTGTACTAACCATGTTACAAAAAAAGTCAGATATTTATTTTTTTTTTTTTTTAGTTCTATATCTTGACACA
This sequence comes from Phylloscopus trochilus trochilus, assembly GCA_016584745.2. Lineage (NCBI taxonomy): Eukaryota > Metazoa > Chordata > Aves > Passeriformes > Phylloscopidae > Phylloscopus > Phylloscopus trochilus. Next base: position 19,971,500 of record WQNJ02000016.1, on the reverse strand, counting down.
CAACTTTAGAAATAGAAATGTTATAACTATGAGTTGAAATATGTCCCACATAGAGTACAGCATTATATTTCAGGGAGGAAAAATCCAAGACTTAAAAATATGATATGGAAAGACTTATAAAGCATTCAAGAATTGTTTTATAATTACAATCAGTACCATGTGTCAGAGTCTGCTTGGAAAAAAAAGTCTTTCAAAATTGAAGCAAGTAGGTTTTTACACACGCATTTCATAAGAAATCTAATCAGCACTAATACTCATACAGATGAAGTTAATAATGCAAAATTTAAGGTAGAAAAAATAAGTGCATAAAACAACATGCTTTTACAGTATTGAGCAGGTATATGGTGGATTTATGTGGGCTGTAGCAGACACTCTCATTCATTCAAACCTGTGATGTCAGTTTTATGGTACAGATGGAAGAGAAATTACAAATAAACTTATCCCCCATACCCCAGCCTTCATTTTCTATTTTCCACTGAAGTTCAAATGTTACAAAGTATAGAACAAGCAAAGGAGAAGTGATCTCAGCTTTTGTGGAGAATGAAACTGGAGGAAAAGACAGGGACTGGAACTTCACCAGATAGATATTTCTTGGTATTTAATACCCTATTCATCTGTCAACTTTTGTTTTCTTTTTTTTCAGGAGACCCCAGTTTCATTCACAGTACAGAGTGGACGATGCTTGCTTAATGAGCAGCTGCTCAATACTGGTTTTGTTTCATTGTTCAGCATGTGTGGTCCCATTTGTTCCTTACTAGACACTAACAATTCAGATCCCTATTGAAGACTATTAATTTCCCCACAGACTTTCTTTTCTGATTTCACTATCATGTAGGAATACATCACATAAGCCTTCTCAGCACCCTGTGATACCCAGGATGATGTCATTCCCTTCAGAGATGGAGATTTGATATATAAAGGGATTCAAGTCCAAAATTTCTATTGCTTAAGATGACTGTGGATTCTTTATTTGTAGGCTAAAGCTTTCTATGTAGAGCTTAGCTCTATCTATTAAAACATATCTCACACCATGTTTTACTATAGCTGAGGACAACAAATGGTTAACCTGAGTTTCATTTAAGTGACTTGAAAATAATAAAACATCTTTTTGACTATGATAGTAAATCTATTTCTCTGGGACAGAATTCAGCTCCTATAAATATGAGACAGCTTTCTTTTCCTAACAATCCTTAACAATCTGCCCTTTGCCTAGCAGCTGTAGGATCTTAATGGTGAGCAGCTTCCATTGCCTCTATGGTGTGTGATGATTGAAATACTGAGCTGTGTCTGGGACAGTTAACACAATGTATATTCACAGTGGGGAAGGCAAATTCAGATTGCATCAGTGATCTTAGTGCTGATGTGTTGACATCTGTCTACTCAGTTTTATAACTCTTGTAATATTCATTTGCCATACCTTTCATATATGGCTAAAAAGACAGAAATCGTCAAGCAGAACCCTCCCAACTTCTTATCACAGTTCCTTCTATGTATTTCAGTAAATCAGCACTGCTACAGGATTAACAGATAGCAAAAGCTTTTATCCTTTTTCTAGTCTTCCTTTTAGTTCCCAGTTTAAACCTCCTTGCCTGGCTTTCAAAGTGAGACAGAGTAAGCAACAACCCATAGTGGAGCTTGGTACTGAGATTTATGTGAGAACCATCAAGATTAGTGCTTCTATCCTGTTTGTTTACTGTAATTCCTTGCTCAGCTACTGTGCTATGCTAAATGAGTCTTCATTTCTTTGCTGGGAGGTCTCTGCTGACCCTGGAAGGTTGGCCAGAAAGCTCTGCCCGTTCATGCTGTGCAGATGCTGCTGGCTATTGGTCCCTCCTGTTACCTGCCCATGGCATTTCCCAGCAGATATCACATTTCCAAAATCCTTTTCCCTAGATGCTGAATCCATCTTATATCTTTAATTAGTATCAGAATTCAGGAGATACCTCTCCTGTTTAGTCTAGGTGGTACCAAAATTTATGACCAGCTGGTAGTAGTGTCATGTAGTAGGTAGCAGATTTCTACTTCAGATTTCAGAACTTCAGTCAGGCATTCATCCTCTTACTGAAATGCACTCAATTGTGTGCCACCTGTTGGTATTCAAAATTTAAACTCTTTTTGCCTAAAATACTAATTTATTTCTTTCTCCAGTTTCTGGTACTACTAAGCTCCTTGTTTTCAGGCTTCATGCTCAATCTTACTTTCTGTTTCTCATTCTCCAAAGCCAAAGGAAGATTACGGGAAAAAAATAAACCTAGTCTGGAAGGTCTAGGGTCAGGCCATGGGGAAGGTCTGCCCTAAAATGAATTATTGTGATTAAATGACACATTTGAGACAAGATCATTCTGAAAACTGTGAGAAACTTGCCCATTACTCAGTGATTCTAAAGTCAGAGACATGATTTTCCTAAAACCTTAAAGTTTCTTCCTGGCACTTACAAACCACAGTTTTTCACATGATTTTAATTTGTCTTTTGCAAGTGATGTCAAGTCATATTCCCAAAATAAAACATATTTATTTCCTTTGTAATGGCCCTTATTCTTCCTCTTTACAGTAAAGACCATTTGTTAATTTGGGAGTTGTTGGATTACCCCTCCCACTACTCACTGGCCATATAAATGTTTTTCCTTCATTTCCTTAAGTATTTCAATCAAACTGTGTGGTGATGAGAATGATAATGGCAATTAAATTTCCCTTTGGTGTATGCCTTCAGCTCCAATTTAAATTTCAATATTTCAGGCACAACCTTCATGCTGAATAAATGTGAATATCATCCATGCAGCAGCTTAGTATGTACCCATTATTATTTTAAAGTGTAGATTTAAAGTATAGATTGTATGTGCTGTTCTAGGGATGGAACATTTTGCCTTAAGAAACAGAACTCAATCACAGATTTTTAGAGATTTGTAGGAGAAATAAGACTTGGCTAAGTCATTATTTCAGTTCAGTTCTGTTGCTCAATAATAATGTAAAATATTTCTGTTTTTTTTCTAAATTACACCATGGCATCATTTTTGGAAGATGCAGCTCAGCATGCATACTATTGAACCTATATATAATTAACAGAATACATTTTTTACTATCTGGCTCCAGAATATGCTACTACAAGTAAAAGAAATTATTAATTTTCTGGATTTGGGAGGGATGTTTGTACCATGGACCCTGCTATATTCTGGTTCAATTCCATGCTCAGAGTTTTTATAGGTTTGGTCAAGGGCTTTATTTCATAACAAAGTAAACACAAAAATGTATCATTTACTTCACTACAGTGTCTCTATATCCACCACAGTTTTAAAGCACAAATTTAGACCTGATTACAGGGATTACATATTGATCACTAGGATGGCAATATTGAATTCTGATATGTTAATATGCTGTTGTGGTTTGACCACAAAAGCCTCTTGCTTGCTTCTCAGCTGCAGCTGGACATAGGAGACAAAAATCTAATCAAAGGGTTCATCAGTTGAGATAAGGACTGTAAAAGAGATCACTACATACCATCAAGGGCAGAACAGGCTCACCTTAGAGATAGAAAGTAAATTTATTGCTAGCAAAATCAGAGCAGAATAATGAGAAGTAAAAAAGACCTTAAGTATATCAGAGAGCAGTACCATGGGTTGAACATGAATTGCACACTAATAACAGTCCAAAAGTTTACTACACAGTTTTGGATTAGTTATTTTTATGTCTGTTTCCATAAAAAGATTGGAACCACTTTGCTTTTGTGGAATCTAAGTCTGAATTAACCATTTTGTAGACTCCTCCACCAGTTCTTTGCCCAGTTGCCGCTGAACTGTTTTCATATGTCTTTCTTTCCCCAAGAGTACATCCTTTTCTACAAAAGAATGGTTGGTAGGTTGTTTTGGGGGTCGTTTTGCTTTATTTTGAACCTGTCAATGTCTGAAATCCACAAGCACATATTTGGAACCCTGACTCCTTACACACAATGCACCAAGAAGGATTTTATTTTGAGGGGGAATAAAGACAATAACACCTGGAGGCTGTGGGAGAAAGATGAAGCTAAATATCATATAAAGTTGTTACAGAAACCAACAGCAAAGAACATAAGAGGTCAAAGAAACAATGGCATTGCCCTAGAAGACTTCTTGGCACAAGAACTTTCTAAGACATATATCTGTGTGTTCAATAGCCCTTGACAGATTTTGTTTTCTAAACTATGTACTGGATAAAATTGTTCTTGTTCATGGAAGGATTTAAAATTTTGTCACAAAACAGTGTCTTCACAGGAAAGCTTAGAGTACTTAGTGTTCCTTTGAAGGGCTGTTTATGTATTTTACAATAATTTTCCATTGGATGAAGTAGAAGCTCAGGAGGATGTAGATGCTTTTCACTTAGGTGAAAACTCAGATAGACAATCACCCTCTCTTCAGCACTCTTCTTCTGGTCCCAGATCTAAATAATTTTCTTCACAGTAACTTGAGAGAAAGAACAGGAAATGCTTGCTCTAGGTATAACAGTGTTATATTATGGTGCTATTATGAGGTGCTTGGTTTGAATCTGTCAAACTATGGTCTTTGAATCTGTCTTTAATGGTGGGAATTAGTGTTTTGATGAGTATGCATATGTACATATATATACATACATATATATATGTAAAACATAGGTACACTCATCTCAGATATCTACCATTTTGAATAAGATCAAGCAATATTACTAAATATTACTGTAAATTATTTTTCTTACCATATTTGCCAGGTTAGATCCAGGACAGTTTCTCACCTTTTTCATAGTAGGTGTCATTTTCGTAGCCAGTCATTTAACAGTGTACAAGTTAGACCCAAACTGACAGTCCTGGCAGTTGTAAAAGTTCAAAACAAAGATAGAGCCAGTAGCAACAGTGATTTCAACTATTGCTTTAATTATTTTCTACATCATTACAAAAATTGTTCAAGGTGAAGCGGAGAGCACTCAGTTCAAGCAAAATAAATTCAGTATTTCTAGCATTATAATACACTGTTGGCATTCTAATATTTGCTGTCATACATGGAAATTAAGTGGGTTTAAAGTTATGACATAATTTTCTCTACTCCAAAAAAAAAAGTATATCTTCTGATATACTAGAGATGTTGTTGCAAGCCCTTGAGCCTTTTGTTGCTTTCAAACTCAGTTACAAAGAAAATAAACTTTCTAGGAAATGGAAGCATCGGTAAAGTGTTAATCTATTTTAAGCCTCAGGCTATTTGAAAAATCACAGATATACCATGTGTCTACAGAGCTAAGAATGAAACTAGAACAGTACTGAAAATCCCATTTTGTGCACTGCCAGCAAAAACAGTAGAAAACACTAAAGTGCATATTAGCTGTAAAGCATAATGTTGTGTTGTTTTCTTACTTTCAGCCAATATTTCCATAAATGAAACATGCTTATTTTGTCAGCAGGAAATTTTTCATCTTTTTATGACTAATAAATATAGGAAAAAGATGTGATAATTAGAATTGGCAAATGCAAATTTGACAGATACATATGCATAAAAATGTATGTGCATGCACGTGTGAGGAAATGCTCAGGTGACATATTACTGTGACAACTCTTGCAACATTAAAAGTTCCTATTAATCTCAGCATAGTGCTGGTGGTCAAACATAGGAACAGATTGCCAGAGAGGCTGTGAAGTTTTCTATGCAGATATCCAGATCCTGCCTGGACAAGACCATGACTGAACTGATCTAGTAGGTGTTCAGCAGGGAGTAGGAGTAGATTACCTCCAGGGCTGAACTACAGCCTAAATATTCTCTGATGCTACTGTTCATTAAAATTAACACTGAAATGAGGTTGCTAATATTTTTCAAGATAAGTTAGAAAATACATTTTCCTGAATCTTATTCTTACAGAAAAGATAGAAGGATGTTTCATGATTTCAGTTAAATATCAAACCATGGTACTGCTGGGTGAAAATGTAAGTAAAATCCCTTATATTTTCCTTATTTTTGCTTTCTATTTTCCCTACTGCATGATAATTTTCCTTTCTTGAGGGCCACATGGCAACAGTGTCTCTTGGAAATGGATCTCATTAATGACTGGGTGTAAGGAAAGATTAAATGAGAAAACAGCTCTAAGGTGATACTGGTAACTAAAAATGTAGAAATGAAGTATTGTGGAGAGTTTCTTTCCTCATGCCCCCTAAGAAAATGTTGATTTCAGCTGAAAACAATATTTTTAATTAGTACAAACCCAACTTCTTGGGTAATGCAAATCAAAACCCTCAAAGCATTCAAACTATTTTTCTCTTTTATTAGGTTACTTTGGTCAGTCCCATATTATTGTAACCCAGTGTTGTTGAAGTATTCTCTTATATTACATCAAGAAGGAGAATATACTGGAGCATACATTTTTTGCATAAAATTATAATATTACTGCTCTATTGCCCCACAGTTTTATAAATGTAATTTTCTCCTTTCTTTTCCAGATCTTTTTCTGTCAGGCGAGTGTTTTTCCTTTGGTTGATAATTAACAGTAAAATCTTTCATGTCTTTCTTCTTACCTAGCAATGAGATGCAACTCCACAGTTGGCTTCCAAGAGCAAACCAGAAGTCCTGTCATTTATTATCTTTCTCCTAGTTGAGACATTTTCACAATGACTTTAATACATTTCTGGTATTGATCTTAAAGAAATGCTTCCTTGATGTCTTGTCTTTTGGGACAGTATTAACCAAAGTTCTTCATTTTTGGAGGTGGAATGAATGAAGATGTGATCTAAAAATATCAAAAGACCCCACCTAATTTTGTAGCAGCCTTAATGTATCACTTCAACCCATTTAGTCACTGTGATCATTTTTCCTCAGGCTCATGGAAAATTATGACACGGTTAATAAAATTTTTAGTTGAGTAGTTCTGTGCCAGGTAGTATGTAGTGATAACCAAGTTCAACATGTTTTTAAACTTTCAAAATCAAACCAATACATTGTGTCACATCAGGAAATTACATCCAAAATGCACCTTTGGTTCTTGGCCAAAGGGTGATCTGTGGGGAATAAGTATTTTCAGATTATTTCAGTGGATTTGGACTACAGAACCCCCAATTTCTGAATAAAAAATAGCATATCTTGAAAGGAAAAAATTAGAGTGTCAGATAATTTTCTTGAAATATCATTATTTAGGGAAAAGAAGGAATAATTATCAGGGAGCAGACCTATGTATGAAGAATCAGACATAAAGCTAAACAAAGTAAGTCATCTGATTTTTTACCATGTCTAAAACCTGATTATTACTTCTTAACAAACCCTAAGTGTGGCAAACTGGAGATGGACAAGCTCAGCTCAGATTAATGCTTCACTAAAACTTGTCAAATTATACATTGTATCTTGTCATGACACAGGAAGAACAGTAAGTGCAGAACCAGAAAAAGGGAACAGCTTCACAGCTCTTTTATTTCCTTTTAGACTCTTTGAGGATTAAGCCCAGGTGCTAGCAGAAGATGTGTCTGGGTACTTAATGTCAGACTGGACATACATAGGCTCCACATCGCTCTTGCCCAGCCATCTAGGCTCTTCTGTGACAGTAATAAATCTCCCTGGGTTAAGGATTTGGAAGCATTTTCATTGATTGCAATGATTTTAAGGTGGCAAATTGAGCAAAGTTGAGGTAAAAACTAATAAAAATCAACAATGCAAGAAATTAGTACTTCATTGACCATTAACAGAGATGCAATTTTGCCTTAAATTGTTAACTGAAGGGTATAGCAGATATCAGTAATGGACTACTAAAAAAATGCCCACATTAGGATTTTTCAGAGATTAAAAACACCCAAAAATTCTCCAAATACATATTGTTTAATCTGTCTTCAGACTGCTCTTAGGCAAAACTAAAAAAACCCATTTATAAGAGTTACTGTGTTTCCATCACCAAGCCCAACAGTTAATTTATAACATGCTTTTTTTCACCAAAGAACAAATACATGAACATGAAATATTTCCTTTCATTCTCTAAAAGAAAATGCGTAAAAAAGGTAAAAAATCTACAAATCAATATTATACTTAGCTTATTCTCAGTCTCTGAAAAGACCTTTGTTACTGCCTGGAAATCAATTACATGTGAAACACAATGGGTATCTTTGATTCTTTTGTCATATTCTAAACAAATGTATTTTTTGTAAGTTGGAGGAACTTCAAAAGTTTGGGAGATTTAGGTCAGTTGAATACTTAAATAGAAATGTTTTTTCCTGATTTTAATCAAAATGTTTTGATCTGTAAAAGTAGGTTGAACTATCACAAAAACTGCTTATGGGGGAATTTTCAATGCTTCTATTTCTGTTTAGCTGGAAAAGTTACAATAACAGGCACAGAGAGCAAGTGCAGAATTTTGATAGGAGAGAGGAGATAGAAAACTGTCATGCCCATAAATACTTTAATTTCTTATTCTGTCTGTGTGTCTTTCCCATTAAAATTTCTTTCCTCTATATTCATAAGGTCTTCAACTAAAGCCACAAATTCTCTAGGAGAAAATAATTACCTTGTCACAGAATCTCATAGAGCTGTGTAGAGGACACACAATGGACAATGTCCAGGAAATGATGGTGCTAATTGTCATGACAGATACCAAAGCAAATACTAACTTTTATCACAATTGTGTAAGAGAATTTACTGTATGAATAGAAGAGATGGAAAGCCTTATTCTTACTTGGCTCTAGTATAACATTGTTCTTTTCTCCCATCTTGTGAAAAAGGCTAAATATCCAGAAGGTAAAAAGATTCCTAATGAAACGTGTCATTTTCTCTGCTGCAAAATTCCTAATCCTAGAAAACAATTTAAATGAGATTATTTATCAGAGAGGCCTCTGATTACAGGGGAAAAGTAGAGCAGCTGTCTGTTGAGGAAAAACTGTGCTTTTTGGAAATCATGTCTTCATGTGATCACATGGATCAGAAAGTGCTTGGTCTGGCTAAAATGCTTTAAGTGAGGATTGCAGTGATTTTCCAGAAATAATGGTAATAATATTATCTCCATTATATAGCACTGCTCACTTCAATCTATTTCAGACAGTTTTGCAGCTAAATGTACACAGCACTACTGAAATGCAATTACCAGTGAGGTGGAAATCTCAGCCATTCAAAATGAAACGCAACAGTGGAAACTCAGAATGTTTCAGCTGAAGGATTTTCAGAGTTCTGGAAAAAAAATCAAGAAAAAAACAGTATTAAAGCAGACTAAATCAGACCCTGGGTTTAGAGACTGTTCAGAAAGAGCTACTCTCAATAAGTGCATTCCCCTCAAGCTAACAGACTAAGAAGGACCTGTCCTGAGTCATGTGCTTAACTTTTGTAATCTGTGACTCCTGATATTTTGAACCCTAAACAATGCCGTGAAAAATCACTAATTATTTGGCAGAGTAGAGCATTTTGAGCAATTTTCTGCCAGTGAACCAGCTTTTTTATAGTTATGCAGTTCTCAAAGTAACAGCTGAAATGATCTGTAATCAGCTTGTATATTCAACTCCTGGCTGCTTTTCTCCTGTCACACACAAACATTATTTTTGTGAGTAGAATTAAAGTAAAAATTATTTAAAAATGAATGGTTTTTGTGGAACATCTGAGGAAACCATGCAACAAACCATGCAGCATGCACCTTGAATGTCTGTTTTGTCAGTAAGTTGGTTACCCTATTGGCAGATAGATAATTCCATTAATAAGACAATGAAGCAGTGGAGTTTGTCCTGTGAAAGTAATCTTAGATTTGGTAAAGTTGTTAATATAGTGTTTGATTCACAGAATCATAAAGCTAATTTGACTCTGTGAAGTAGTTTTAATTGTGTCAGACTCAGCCCAATTTAAGCTGGCTCCACACCTAAGGGATAGTTCTTCATATTTCCAGGAATGCTAGAGCTCAAACATAGGGACCTGTTAAATCTGAAGACAGGGTTAAAAAAAATAATATTTGACCTTGAAGTGCATTTGCCAGAAACCTTCTGAAAGGATAAGCCTCTCCAGTGAAAACTTGTTAGCATGGTGCTGCAGCAAGGGAGGGTGTCCTGATTGGAGCCTGGCAGGACCCTGTTGTAGTGATATATGCACTATTTTTTCAAATTGTGTTTTACTTCCCTAGATAACAAAGAACTGATTGCAATCTACTAAACAAGATTTATAGTATTTCTGTCTCAAATCTTCAAGTCCCTTATGCTTTCAGATAAATAGAAAGTGCATCTTACAGGGTTATTCTCCATTTCCTTCTCAAAGTTCATTTGTTCTATACTGAAAACAGTGAAATCTTCAGAAAAATAAAAAATAATTAGAAATTAATGAGCATTTCAGAATTGCAGCAGGTCATATTCTGTTAGCCTAAATTAGCACTTTTAACTGCTTGATTTTACCCTACTGATATTGATTAAAGTCACCATGTCCTCAAATATAAAAAATAAGGGAATTCTTTTAAAGAACTCATCTAGCTTTAATTAAAACCTACTGTATATTACACAGAAAATACTGTTCCAAAGTACTGCTTTCAGTTCATATTTGATATATTCAAATTAATTAATGGCTATAATTTTTAATGACAAACAAAGAAACAAAGATAGCTGAATTGGATAAATTATTGTATGACCAGGTACTAGAAAATGAGATAATTATTGTCTTGCAGGGCATATCCAGTCCTAATTTTGCAAATCATCTTAATTCACACACATGTTGACTTTTGCTTAGTAGACTGTGATATTAGATTTATTTTTTCTTTCCTTTTGTATAACTTGTTCTCCTTAAATAAAATTCTTCTAGGGAAGAATTTAAACATGAACTTTAAACCCCTTTACTTCAGAGCTTTAATTTTGAAAGGTGATTAAGTAAAACTATATTCCAGAATTAGGGCCCACTTCAGTCTAAGCTCTCACTGAGAATCAGTGAGGAACTTTATTTCTTCTACTGATAGTGTATAACAAAATGCAATGCAAAGACAGGCTAGATCTTTCTGGATAGCTTAACTAGTAAAGCTAAGTTAGTCTGGTTATTAAATTGTGGTCACAAGAACTGGTTTCAGATCTCTACCCAGCCCTGATTTTGCAAATCACACATGAGAAATTTTGTGGTTCACTCTCTTATTAGGTGACTAAAAACTGTGACCTCTCTGTATTCTCCCAATGAAAACCAAAATCAAAGCAAAGCTAAAATCCTGTCGGAAGTGTATTTTGAAAATTTGCAAAAATTTGAGGAAATTAATTAATTTTTGGAATATTCAATTGTATCCATTTCCTACCAGTGAATAAGCAATCAAAAAGGCCGTCAGGAGAATTAAAAGTATAAACTCCCTCCCCTGTCAAAAAAAACCCAAACAAAACAAAACCCCAAAAATAAACCAACAACAAAAAGCATATGAACAAAAAAAATCAACCCCAACCACAAAACAAAACAAAGTAAACAAATAAAATAAGCAAAAAAATAGGGACAAATTGAAGCAAATGACTTAGGTTGTCTGGCATTTCCCTTTAGAGACCAAGTGCCTACTATCTAGGTTTTGGGAAATTAAATTAAACATGTCAAGCAAACCATCTGGGTCATGGTCAAAGTCAATATAGAGAAAATCACTATATAAAGTCAATAACAGAGTCTCCTATATGATAACAAAGAATAGAGAAGAACTCAGATAAATATAAAACCAAAAGAAGAGATTAAAAAGTAAAGAGAGATACATAAAAATGTAAACAAATAGATTTATTAAAGAGAACCTCATGAATTACCTACTTTAGGGAGAGTCTGAAAATGCTGATGTTTGTAAGGTTAAAACTGAAAATGTAATGTGCATACAAAGAAGATTTTTCATTAAAAAGGTAGCAGTAATAAAAGAGTTACTTTTAAGCTAGGGAAAGTCAAAGAGTCCATATTATTTCGCAATTAAAAACAATTAACTTGGCATGCAAATAAGGAGCTTCTTTTTTTTTTTTTTTTTGATTACCTAAAAACAATTCAGATATTTAATCCTTGGAAGTAATTAAAAGACAAAAAAAAAAAGCCTCTATAAATGACATGCTGCTCTCAGGCTATATTTTAGATAAAGAAGTAATAACAAATAAATCTATGTGCCAGCAGCCAGACTGAAACAAAGGTAAATCTCCAGGAACTGTGCGTATCCCCTTTGAATTTTATAGGATGTGTAAAAAGTCCCTTTGGGGGACCTTAGATACTTCTCTGTTATACTCTGGTACAAAGACCTGATCTTATGATGATTTTACTTGGCCAATCACCTGTGAATAATAAATGAAAAATAGGAAGACATTAGAATCCCAATTAAATTCCACATTCTCTGTCTTAGACACTGTTCAAAGTAGATCCACAAAGGATGAAACACTTTGTAATACTCATAGTGTCATTTGCTCATAGTGTCAGATAAAAAATAAATAATTTTCTATACTTTCACTAAATTTAAGCACACTTGTACTAGAATAGGACAGAACTTCCATTCCAAGTCCTATCCCATACAAAACCCACGTTTCCGGCTCTCCTCCAGGTACTTGAATGCCTTATTTGCCTTTATTTATGGCTAAAAGCATAAAAGCTGCTTAAATCAATAGTGTTGAATCTCTCTTGCTTGAATTGCAGAGAAGCATGTCCATCATCTCTTTTGCTGTTGGCAGGGACCATAGAACATTTTGTAAAGAGGGTAGAACCCCATGAATCCATCATAGGGATCTGACATGGAAGAATACAGCAGAAAAACTTGTTATAAAGTGATGATGCCATGTTATTTTTATCTAACCTGAACAGTTGCTTAAAATAAATGCATAAAGCAATCTGTGATTTTAGGAAAGTGTCTGGCTACATAGTAAATAATGCCTGACAGAAAGCGCCAGTTAAATCTGCCTTCACTTCTGCCTAAAGAAATAATTTCACCAGAAAACACTTGGATTTGATAACTTATTCAAGAATTAAAATTTCATGAATCCAAGATTTCAGAAAAAATGAAATATCAAAACACTGATATATTAAATAAACAAACAACATCTGAAGTGCCAAGGATAACTGCTATTCCTTAGCATGTGTTGTTGCTTGTGAAGGAACCAATCATTTTTATGTGAAGATTTCATCAAGTTATACTTTTAATTTCAACTTTATCTAATAATCCACTCATGCAGAGCTTTATTAGGTCAAAGGTATCCATGTAAAATTAAAAGAGACTAGGAAGAGCAAAGTTCATATGAGAAACAAGGCAATTATTTGTTTAAAATGTTACATACTGGCATCAAAAGACAAAAATCAATGCATAACAGGAAACTACATTTGAAGAAAAGATACTTACATTTGAAAAAAGCAACACATCACCTAGACTGTGTTAGGAAGAAATTGTGCCATAGACAGAAATTACCTCAGAGATTTCCTTTTCACCTTTAGATTTGTCCCACTTTAAGAACAAAACATGAATTACATTGGTAGGCATCATGAAAATCTTTATTTCACTTTCTTTTTTTACATAGGTTAACACAGGATTTTGTAAACTAATTTTAATTTGAACTAGATTGTGTATTGAACAAGTAAACCAGTAAAATCATTAGAAGTCTGGATAGGTGATACAAATGGCTAGTTTTCCTGTTGAATGTAGACACTTTGCTCTTAACCTGAATTTATCTACACTTCTCTGGCCACTGGATATAAAATTTCAGCAGCATGCCACACTGGGCAAATGCTAAGGAAACTCAGGCTCACTTGAGACTCTTCAGTTTATATAGCCAAAGACATCATCTGCCATACTACAGTATGCCTTATGCTAGCTATACCACACTATTCCTTGTGCTAGCTATATTCCTGCATTTAGTACATATGTTTGTGGGAGTTGGCCAAGCTGAAGCAACTCTAAACCTAAGGCTGTGGAAAACCCCTTTCTAGTTACAGTGAGTAGTAAAGGTTCATGGGAGTTTGCATGTTAATGTTGATCCATATAAGGTTATGTTTTTATTATTGGTCAGTTATGTTGTACAAATAGGGTTTTGTTCCCAATTTGAGTTTCTGATTGGACCCTTACCCTCAGATCTACCCTATGTATTGTCACGTTTTCCTCAGTTCTGGTCTTGAGTTGGTTACCCCCACAGAGTTCTCTTGGGTACTGTGCCTGGTTTTGGGGCACAATCCCTATTTTCCTTTATCCGTTATTAAAGTGTTCTTTTTCCAGTCCCGACCGTCGTTCCCACTTCTAATTATTTTCTTGCCAACCTCTGCCCTGAAGTCAAGGGACCTAAAGGTTTCCCACAGCTACCCTAACTGTGACATATGTAGAACATTTCTTTGTGTGAAAACACATGAACTAAATGAGATTTCAGTGGCTCCTGTGTCTTTGTCACCTTTCATTTCACTTAGGAAGAAGTGTCCTGTTGGAAACATCATATTTGTTTAATCTGCATGAGGGCCTAAATGTACTTTTTTTACATCTTGTGTGTCTTAAGTTGCAATGCAAGATGTAATCAAAAGTATGCATTCTATTACCATCTGTTGAAACCAGGTGGGGCAGTGTTCTTTATCACTTCCATGACCCATCCCTCATAACTCTGGGGGTGATATCTTCTGCTAATGGGCCATTGAGTCTCACTGCATGACTGATAACATTACACCATCCCATAGTGAGATGCTCCACCCAGTGGGAGGAGCCCAGAATTCCTACCTGGATAAAAATCTGGGAGTCAGACCACCAGGGCAGCTTGTTTCCACTGGATTTCCTGAGGAAGACTGGATCCATCTACACCACCACTGAACTTCGGAGGAAAACTACACTTGTCTACAGGACCATTGCTTCAACAGAACCACATCTGTCACTCTAGGAGGACTGCACCCACCATTTTATTGGACTGTTACCAACACCCTGACCAACAGGGTGTCAGGCTGTGTTCTGACTCTCTCAGTGTTTTCTGTTTTATTTGTTTGGGGGTTTTGTGCTGCTACATTTTTATTTTAATTTTCCTAGTAAAGAACTGTTGTTCCTATTCCCATATCTTTGCCTGAAAGCCTCTTAATCTCATAATTATAATAATTTGGACGGAGGGGGTTTACATCTTCAAGGGAAGTTCCTGCCTTCCTTAGCAGACATCTGTCTTTCCAAACCAAGACATGGTAACAGTGAACAATGTCAGAAAATCAAATATTTTTCCTGCAAGCTATAGGTAGGAGACTTCAGTTTGAATGCCTATGTCACCACTGCTATTTGCAGAACTCAAATGCTGTTTGTGAGAATGAACAGCTCGAGCAATGTATAGGAAGACTCTATTAATGCCTCGACATGTTTGACATAAGATCTTTCAGCATACACCTTTACTTCAAAAGGTTTGATTTTTTTCTGAAAAGAATGTGCTTTAGACTATTGTGAGACTCATAACTTCAGGAAATTGAATTATTTCAAAGACCCCTCATTCTTTGGAGAGAGAAACATCATTTTTTGATTCCAAGTTGTCAGGTTTAAGTGAAAGTCATTACATGAAAAGCTGCTCTTAATAAAACAAAACATTTAAGAAATTAAATTCAGTTTCAAAACTTATTAATAAAATATTCCAGTGTAGACAGTGATAGCTATAATAGGGAAACCAGAAGAAATCACAGAAATACTTTTCCTTAAGTGTGGGGAGACAAAAGGAGATGCTGCTGAAGGCAGTCTCCCTCCTGATATCTTACAGCTGTGTTAATTATCCTAGTGTAGAAACAGCCTTGCCCTCACAGCCATGGGCATGATAAAAGAGTGAGTTAACTAACAGGAGTCAGTTCATGTCAGTTGGAGTCTGCTGGCTGTGCTGTGAAGACCTAGGGACAGGAGGTTGTGCAAGGGCCAGAAAAAGTAAGATACTGTATGTAGGACAGACAGGGTTAGGTGACCGTGCCAGGGTCAGGAAGGAGTGAGCCAGAACAGAAGGACAGACAGAGCCAGAGCTGTGTGGAGCTGCTCTGAGAAGATACAGAGGAAAGGTGTGGGAGACTTTTTGAATATCAAGATACTGATACTTGAAGCCTTCTGATGATTCTAGAGAAGCACTTCGAGTGCAAGTGCAGTGTCCATGTCGAGTACCACACATACATTGACTGCGACACTTAAGTGGGACAATTTTTTTCCTATGTTGGTTCTATATTCTCTTTCATCTGTTTGAATTTCTTATAGAATCTTGCATGAAATAAGAAGATATTTCAAGATCTTTCCCTTTTTAGGCACTTCCTTTTTCTTTCAGGTTGGCATTAGGTGGGGATTTTCATGAAATTTCTTCAAGATCTGTACTGCAGGTTTGTGGGAAATTCATGTTAAATGGCTACATTTGCACTTCAGAACTTCCTTTTTTCCTGAAAATAAAATTATGTTTAATAATTTAACAGTAATTTAATAGGCTTTTCACTGTGATTGTTTTCCATCCTGGAGATTTCTTTCTGGAAGATAAAGGTTTATGCTTGTAGTAAATATTTACTAGACTTTCTCTGTTCTAATCTACCATCATAACTTTGTAAAATATGCCTCTCCTCTTCTTTTGATGAAGAAAATTTTAATGAACTATTAGCTGCAGCATTTTGATTCCACTGTAAATAATGAAAATTGTTATGACTGAGATAGACTCTGACTTTGAAGACTTTAAACTGTGTGTATTTTGGCTCTTTTCTTTTGCTTTGTTTTACTAGATAATACTTATTGGCACTTATTTCAGCTTGGTTTCTATCCAGAATGATCTTTCACTGCATAGATTATCAAGAATGTTCTACAATACAAACTTAACATTTCTTTAGAAGTTCCAAGAGTTTCCTCTTCAGCCCAATTTAATATTATCTAACACAGTAATTTTTAGTATATTCTGAGATTTGTGATGTGTGCATAGGTCTCTCACTATTGGCTCGAACATGAAATTCTGCTATTATTCTAATCTTCTCTTCCTTTGATAACAGCAATAATCAAACATGACTGTATTTCTTATTTTACTTACAGAGTTCTACTCACACTTCACTTTCTATAAGGTTTAATTAATTTTTCTGCATTTAAAAAGGATTATGTGATATTTGTGTTCCAGTGATAGTCTTTGTTAGGTCTTTTCCTCTAGGAGTTTTTGCCTTTCAGTTTGTTCTGGTATGACTAGAGAGTCCATTCCTTCAGTGCATCATAGAAGTTAAATAATTATTTACAATTTTTTTTTCTTTTCTGGATGTATTTTTTATACACTTATTAAGATCATAAACTCTAATGGGTTATAATTTGATTATAGTGCCATCTCCAATTTCTGGAATACAAGTGTATAAAACTAATTTTTTATCATACAGTTTCATTCTGATACATTTATTATCATTCTTACCTTTCTTTCCCTAACTTTTACAAGTTGCTTTTTCCTATTTAAAATCTCTTTTTTTTTTAACTTGAAGATTTTTTCCTTTCTCACGTTTGCTTTAAGTCTCTTTGTAAACTGATTCACATTCTTTTTATGCTTCAAAATACTCAGTTATATCTAATAATATAATATATAATATTAATAATATAATTAATGATCTAATAATCTATATCTTCTTTTGTCTATTAAGTTATATTGTAAAATAAGAATGACTTTCAACTTCTCTCACTTTCATAGCTGAAATGTACACCTTGAAATAAAAAAGAATGTGTTAGGCACTGCAAATGAAACGAATAAATAATATGATCTCACCAACTCCAATTTCTATTTCCTTTTGCCAGTACTGTTTCTGAGAAGAGTGGAACAAATGAAAATTTGTTTTTCCCCTCCTTACAATATGTTTTTCCCCTCGTAACAATAATTGGGAAACCATCTATTTGTTTCAATATTATTTGTTCCAATCCAAGAGATTCGGGACCAAAACATACAGCTGTTCTGAGGAGACATTTCTAATTAATTAGAGGAGCTCTGTGCATGAGTGACTGATTTGCCACCTGGGAAGCTATAGGAGAAGTAAACATACCCATGTGGTCAAACCCAGGTATTTCAAAAATGATTATGCTTCAGATAACTTTTGCCAAAGTATGTGTCTCTTTCTGTCAGAATATTATCCAATTCACCCATTTTGACTGAGTAGCAGCTGAGGAACTGGAATGTTTAAGATTTCAGCATGCCCCAGGCACTCCACATTAGAAAACTTGAAAGTCTAGGCAACTTGCTAGGAGCACAGAACTTTAATATCCTTAAAGTTACCAAATCTAGGTCTCTTAATTCCTTTGTGCACACCTAGGTGCCTGACAAACCATGCCTTGATATCCATTTCTCAACATTTATGTTTTCCAATGCATGAAATGTCTTAGAATTAAAGCCTTCTTTAAACGTTTGAATTTCAAAAAGAATGAAAAGTGTTGAAAACTCTTTGAAACTCTGCCATTGGTATGTTACCAACACCTAGTCCTCTATAGCATCAAGTAGCGTTTAGAAAGAATTAGCTAAATCAAGATGCATTCATGGACAACATCAGATTTGCTCCACATCTTGGGAGTAACTTTTAACTGTACTTATTCAAGTAATTAATAGAATTTGATATTTTTTCATACAAGAACATTTAACAGCCTAGTTCAAAGAACTTTGAAATCACTGATTTTAAGAGGGTAATTAAGAACCCTTAGAGTGCTATAATTTTCAATTACCTAGAATTCAAATAACTATGGCAAGTATGTGATATCTTTGGTAAGTGCATACATATTAATGTCTTTTCCTTGTTTACTGATATTTCTTAGATCTTCCAGAGGTATTGTAAACCTAGTTGAAAAATATGAATGGTAACATAGAGAAAACATAAAATCACAAACTTAGTTTAAAAATAATTTTGAAAAGAAATATGTCGACTAATGTAAGAGAAAAACATAATTTCTAGGTTTCTTTTCCCTTTTTCTGTAAATTATTTGTTTGACTTTTTTTGTGGTGTTGTGTTTACTAGTTTTTTACATATATTTGTTCCTACCAGATTTTATCAGTTTTCAGATTTATGTTCACTTAGTCTAACTCACTATGCAAATGCGGATCCTAACACAAATGAATCTCCGAAATGTACGGAACCACAAAAGAGGAAAACCGAGGTCCCATATCTTTAATAAAGGTTTTGACTGCATAGGATACCCCAGTCTATTCTCTATATAACTTTTAAACTTTCTGAGGGCCTCACCAATAATTCAACCAGAGCTGAAATTTAAGTACCTACAATGACTGAGCCAGGTTTACAATAGAAAGAAGGTTTTTTTCATATAGAACATGCTGGAAGTTGTATCTGAGGCAATTGTGCTTCAGATGAACCCAACTGTAATAGTGATTTCCTTATTTGCATTGCGCTGGATAACAAGTAATTCATAGACGAGAGGCATTTGAAGAAACTAACCTCTCTCCTGCAGGAAAGAGCTTTCTGGCTGAGAAACCAGTAGCTGATCATATAAGACTTTTTTTTTTTTTGTACTTTTAAAGAATGATCAGATCAGCAAGAATAGAAGAGGAATTCTTCAACTACAATATCAATATTGCCCAGTTTTTAACAGTCAAAATTATCAATTATTTGTAAAGACAAAGAAAAAAGCTTGAAGTGATTTTTTTGTTTTTTGTACTGAACTTCAAGCATATAGTACAGCAATCTCAGTTCAGGAGGAGGGATGCTCAGAAAGGCTATCTGTGGTCTCCTAGTCTTTCTGAGCTGGTTAGTGGACCAGAATAGCTCTGGCTGAAAATTGATTAATTCATGTCTCAGTCCAATCTTTTCAGTTGAATATTAGTGAGCCTGAGCTCCATATTCAGGCTGTTCAGGCGAACACTAACATCCCCAGTTTTTTGGCTTTGTAAGTTCCCCCTCTGGCAAAACCTGAGGCTCTTAGATTGTTTTATGGTGCTCAAATATTTTCATTAAGAATTACAGGGGCTGTAGAAACCATGTGAAACCATATCCTCAATTTCATTGTAAATCAAATGACAGTAGGACACACCAGGTGTTGCAAAATGGTGAATGCCTGTTAGTCAGGGAAGACAATAATGCAAGGTT
This sequence comes from Phylloscopus trochilus trochilus, assembly GCA_016584745.2. Lineage (NCBI taxonomy): Eukaryota > Metazoa > Chordata > Aves > Passeriformes > Phylloscopidae > Phylloscopus > Phylloscopus trochilus. Next base: position 19,951,608 of record WQNJ02000016.1, on the reverse strand, counting down.
GCTTAAGGTGTTGCCCTGTCATGTTAGCATGACAAACCAGTTGTAGAATGTTTCTGCTTGAGCTGCACAAAGGTATGATGCTACATTTTTCACACAACAGTCAGTATGCAGTAGATTGTGGCCACTGCACTGTGCCCACACGCTTGAATAAAACTTAATCTTTCACATCCTTTCACTGTAAGTGCTCTTGTTCTGATAATTCATATGGAGATACTGGGCATAAAAAATACCTTTCAGAAGCTCCACATGATGGACAGTCTTTTGTATATTTGGCTTTCATAGTGTTTAGAAGAAATATTCAGTTGATTTTGTATGGACAGATGTAACAATTAATCATTATTTGATCCCTTTATAAAAGAGATGTTATTTAGCAGGTTTCTTTTAAAAATCTCAGCAAGATGTTAAACTTCCAACAGTTGGCATTGAAACATGACAATTCTGCAGTCTTGTCAGAGAGACCCTTTGACTTCACCAGAAATAAAATGATAGGTTAAATTTTCTGTATGTGATTTTCAGTCTTTTAATCAGAAAGTACGTCATACCTCTCTGCTTCTTTTGATATTCAACATTTATAAATTTATTTGTAACTTTGAGGTATGTTTTGAACTGATGCCATCACAACTATTTCTAGAAAAGGAAAACATTTCTGGTAAATGAAAACTATTTAAAACCAAATGCATACAGTAGATGATTGAACCAAGAAGTGTGTTTTCAGCTTCTAAGTTTCTCCACTTGTGAACATTATCCAGGAACGTGATAGACTTTGAGTTGAAGTCACTGTGTGATGAAGTTATAATTCCAGAATACCTACATAAAATTTATGTAAGTAATCAGCCAAAACCTAACTAGATCTTTGGCAAGGGACAGTAAACAAGAGTGATCATGTGAAATGAGTCATTTCCGGCGTCCTTGTCTTTACAAATCAAGGATGAGGCGGAAAAGAAAGCCACATCAACCATTATATAGGTTGCTATTAATTATAGTTTAAGATTGCCAGGGATTTCATATCATGTGTATTGTTGTGCTTCTCTGCCTAATATCAAGTCAAAGTGTAATTTCACACTGCTTGTTGGAATACTAGGGTTTTTTTCTCTTCCTTTTTCAGTGTTTGGAGAGAAATATCAAGAGGATCTAACTGTTATCTTGGTGCAACTGTCTGTCTCTCTAAAGTCATAGCCAGAACAGCATTACCTGAAACTTTAGTGAGAACCATTCTCAAGGGTTCCCTAGACTTCCATTTTCAAGGAAAACTTACCTAAATTGACACTTTAATTTAAGAGATATGATCTATAAATTAAAAACAAATGAAAGTTATGATTTTTGAAGAGGTAGCCTTGTTCCAACTCCTATAAAGTGTCTAAATCAAGTTTCTCAGAATATATTCTTGAAATTGTATGCTTTAATTAGTCATAAAAACTGCATTAATACACAACTTTGATAATCTTGTCATCATAAGTGATATTTTTTCCTAAATACGAATGCAGTGTGGTTAAAAAATTTCGAGTCACAAAATTGATATCGAACCACGTGTGGGAGATAAATCTTTGGTAGATACCATTTTCCACTGTATTCATGATAAAATATTCTAAGCTGGCCTAAGATGTAGAAAAGAGAAAAGCTTTGGCAAAATTACAGTTACTAAGCAGACATGTACACCGATGATTTCCCAGAAACTAGAAAAAGGTTATTCCAGTTTGTAGCCAGCTTCAGTTTGTGATTCCTTTGTTCCTTTGTGTTCCTGGTACTAATCACAGTAAGTCATTAAACATAGTGCTCTGAAAATGCCACACAAAGTACAATCAAAATGGTAGAGGATTTAGAGACATTCAAATTCAGTTCATTTCTGTGCAATGGAAGTCAGCTTTGTCCTGATTATGAGAGAGTCAAAAATATTCTTACAGAAAGAACAAGAACAAGGATCCAAATTCTTTATCGAGAAAGGTTTTTGTCCTTGAAATAAAAACTTTTGTCAGTATTGACCAGCTGATCAGAAGGAAAAGGAGAATTTTTTTGCATCACACTTCTTTCTACACTGTGAGAAGTCTGAGGCAACTGTATCAAACCAACTAAAATGATTTCCAAATCTCTCTTAAAAAGTAAAGTCCCTCTGGAAGTCCCTCACATCACATCTTTTAAGAAAACAACATCTAAAAACTAGAATGCACTAGAAGGAATAAAACATATATTTTGATTGGGTTCTTAATTTGCCTGTCTGGAAACCATATGGATGTGTGCTATATGATGCTTTGTGATTTTAGCATGTATCTAGGTATGTTAAACAAAGGAATTAATACTTTCCTATTTCAAAGTTACTTCTCTTGTAATTTGTTTTCTGATATTTCAGATAAGTAAAGAACTATTCAGAACTATTTCAAATAGTTAAAAATGTTCCTGATTTAGTTTCCAGGTGACACACAACAACATTTTGTATCACATTTGTAGAGTCTACAATTTCTTTGAGGCCATAATTTTCTGATATTTTTCATATTAATCACTTCACTTACAAAGAAACTGAATTTAGTCTGTATGGAATTTTCCATCAGTGTGAGATTTTTACAGATCACTTCCTCCACTGTGTGCAATAATGCCCTTAAGAGGTACTTGGAGCCAGGCTCATGCCCCAAAATGTGCTAAATAGGGATAGCTGAGAAGAAGGAAGGAATGAAGACAGAACTTTCTCCTTTTCTATTCCTAGCATCAGGGTACTGAAGTCATGGGTGTAGTGATACCGTGATAGTGTATATTTCGGAAATGGTCCATGTTTCTGACATAATTAAAAAAAAAAGAAATGCAATACATGTTTGGGTATTATTTTTCCAGGTTGTTACTATAGGTCATACCCTATAGTATGGTCATACCCTTCGTGGCAATATTTCATGGTAAGTCTTAAAATTTGAGGGGATAGGTGAAATAAATTATTGAGGTCAAATCATAGTTAGTGCAGTTTGCAGACTCATAAACTGGTCCAACAGTTATCGTTCAAAAATTATTTTCTGCACAGAATCACAGCCATTGCATCTACAGACAAAGAGACTAAGACTCTTTCAGAAAGAAATTTTCTTCCAAAGGGAAAACAAATGTAAATATTATGAAAAGGGGAAACTTTAAAGCTACTGGTTCTACTGTTTCCTACAGTGAACAAAAACTCCTATGCACTGGGCACAGACCAAACAAAAAGAAGGAATTACTGAGTCAAAATGGCTAGAGACAGTGTCTGTTGTGAAAAATTAGGCAAACTCAGTTCTTGTGTATGAATGATGCATTGAGGGGAAAAAAAGTAGGCATGTTCTTGCATTTTAAAGAATTAAAGAACAGACTACATAGAAATTGGAGACTACATAGTCCTTGGAGTTTGCAGAATTTGTTGGCATGTGTTCCAACTACCTTGCAGACTTTAGTCATGTAGAATTCTTGATAGTATGTCAAAAGATACTGCAGATTAGTAACAGTAATAGTAATAACAATAATTCTGACAGAAGTTTTTCCTGAGAGGCCAAGAACAATATGTGAAAATGTGTCATATATTTCCTTGACTCTGGCCAAATTTGATCACAGCAACTAAAGGAATAAAATCAGTAAAGATTTGAGGTTGTGGGTTGTTAGAGATGCCTAAGTCACAAATAGGATTCCTGGAATAGTTGCAATTGGATCCACTCACGTGTGGCTCTTCACCTTCCCGTTAGAAGCTCTCACCTTTATAAAAGAGACTTACGGAACATGTGGCAAGAGCAGAATTTTGTGTTTTGAAGCCTAGTATAATAATCTGAACTGGTCGTTGGTTTGATTTTCCTTATTATGCTATGCTAAATACCTGCTATGTGAGCAGAAGGCTTTCCCTTGCAAGAGAGGCAGAGCTGGCACTAGGTGGCAGGAACTTCTATGGCTCTTCCCAGGTTTACCTGCTCCATTACTCCAAAGCCGACTTGGTTGGCTACACATCTCAGTGTGATTAATAACAGTGGCTCTCCCCACACTTGTCCTCTGATTCAAAAGCAGAATTAAATCCCAGATTTGGGATCATCTGCTTTTATAAACTTATTAGCAGTTTTGCTGGCTAATAAGTTCATAAAAGCAAATGATCCCAAATCTGTATATCAGAATTCAAATGTTCAGACATGAAAACTATTTTGGGATTTTTCTTGTGGTAGAAGACAGATTATCCACAAAGGTTTTGATGAAGTTCAGCTGTTTAACCAACTTTTCCTCCCTCTGGGTTCAAGCAAATTATTCTTTCATCTTGATATGGTTCACCAATCCTTATACTGATTTCTTTCATACTAAGATCTAGAAAATTATTCTTAGTCAATAATTGCCAAATACACTGCAACCCGGAGGAGAGATAGTTTATTGGCTGCCTCTTTAAAGCTAAAAATGTTATACTTGATTTTTAAAATTAGGTAAGCTATTCAGTAACAGACGGCTTTTCCATCCTTCTCTCTAGTGACCTACTGATCTAACGAGCAATCAATCAATTGATCTGTCTTTAAACCTATGGGGTAATACCTTGTCCATCCATGGATCTATAAGTCTGTTTCTGTCTTGTTCCACCAAAATGAAGTAATTTCACCATAAATGTGTTTCACATTAACATTGTTCTTTTCTTGATTTTATTGAAAGTAGTTCTGCGCCGTTTCATCAGTTATGCAGTAATTTGTTATGATAGAGTCATAAGGGCAAAAAATCAGAAAAACATAAAGAATGTGGTACAACTGCAACACAAAGTGAAAAGACATTCCTGTTCTGTACTGTATTTCCAAACTGGCAGTTTATCAGAAACTTTCTCTAAAAAAAGAATCTCTCAGTTAGCAAGCCTGGAATAAACTCTTACTCAAAACCAAAAGGTCTGACCCAGCTGTTGGCATTATTCATATGAAATATTTCACTGGCATAATTAAAAAAATACTTTAATGTTTTGTTTCAAGTATTCTTGAATGCAAATACTGCAGGCCAAGCTCCTTCTTTCAAAATAAATGAGCAGTTGCAGAACAATAAAAACAGTTGAGGCATTTATGTTAAGACATGAAAAGCGGAATGCCAAGGCGGGTTTCTAAACCACATTCCAAGCATTTTAAATGCCTTTTGATTGTTACCACAAATCCACTGATTGTTGTGAAAAGGGTATGTGTCATCAAGCCACAGGCAAGGCCTTGAATACATCTGGCTCAATGTTTGTAGCATTGATGTTAAAACACAGCTCAGTCACAGTTATGCAGCAACTATTCCCAGTCCCTGATCACCATTCTTTTGTAGGAGCATGTCTGACTCTCTACTAATGGCATAAATTCATTCAAAAGATCAGGATGAATTCATACATTCTTCTCTACATAAAACACAGTTATGATTTTAAAGCTGCACCACACAGTAAAACTGCATTCTTTTGTCAGCCACTGTTTGCTGTGACATCTTAAGGCTCTAAATTCCCCTAGAAATTTCTATCATGGAGACATGTCTGTCCACATTGTAAGATGCTCCTTTGTGCTACTTGAAGCACCAGAATAAGAGCACAAGAAGTTTAAACTGAGACGCTTCCTGTATAAATTTCTGTCACTCTCTGAACCAATAATAGTGACAATAGCAGGATTTCTGGGGAAGATGTCAGAGGTAGGACTTCTTGAATCAATTTTTCCCCAAATATATTTTCTTCTGCACCTCAAAATTTCTTTTGTATTGGAAGGAAAAAAAACTAGGGGTTTGGTCAGGCAGAAGTCTAGCCAGAAGAAAATCCTCAGTAAATAGATTCTACACACACCTTAGCAACTTAGACTTAGCAATTATCTTGCGTTTGATATTCAATGTACAAAAGCAGAGGACTTGGTATTTCCTGCGTTCAACAGCCTCATTTCATTTGATCGAGAAAGCCTATCAGTGTATATGTTTAAAAACACATATTACTGGTCCATTGCATCGTGGGTTCAAGACTAGTATATCAAGGCTAGTACTAGTATCAAGACAAATTCTGTTCAGAATTTCCTGGATCAAAATATGCAAGAAATCAGAGAAATCACACTTAATTGCTGTAGATCTGATAAAGAAGAAAAGCCCTCATACTTGTTGAATTTAGTAAGATTCTCACGGGCCCACTTCTCAAAACTGTGTGGGTCCCCCTGGGTGGCATCCCTCCCTTCTGTTGTCAATTGCACTGCTCAGCTCTGTGTCATCTGCAAACTTTCTGAGGGAGTACTTGATCTCACTGTATGTCGTTGATAAAGATATTAAAGAACTCTAGTTCCAATAAAAATCTCTTTGTGACACCATTTTTCACTGGTCTCCCCCTGGATGGGCCACCATTGACAAAAACTCTGTGTCCCTCCAGCCAATTCATTACCCACTACATCCATGTCCACCCTTCAAATCCATGTCTCAGTGTGGAGAGAAGGAAGATGTGTGGGACTATCAAAGGCCTTACAGAAGTCCCAGGTAGATGACATCATGCAGGCTTCCCCTGACAACCATTTCAGTCACTTTATCACAGAAGGCCACCTGATTGTTCAGAAGAGCATTTGCCTGCAGAGATGGCATTTAATGCTTTAGAAATAAAATTCAATATCATAACATTCTTTGTTTTCCAATGTGGGTGCAAAAATGGGTAAACTGAACATCAACTCTAGGCATTCACCTCTAGATAGCAATATTTCTGTAATGAAGATATTGCTTTTATCCTGCAGAAAAGCTTTCTCAATATTACATCAAAGAGATGAAATTAGACCTCAGGCAGTTGATTGCCTGTCCTCTCTATAGACATCACTTGGCTTTAGGAAGTAATAGACTAAAATCTTTAATTTAAAGTAGTATTGGATGGACTTCAAATGATGTAGTGAGCCTTGATAGTTATCTGTTCCTCTTTGATGAGATGTCTGGAATAATTTCCTGCTTCTGCTCTGATCGAAGGTATTGAGACATTTTCCAGAGTAGTTTCATAACTTTTCACTTTTGATGTTGCTTATAACAAGGAAGAAGAGTCTTTGAAAATCAGGGGAACTCCCTCATAAAATGTTCCAGATATTTTCTGAGCTTCCTGGAAGTTCAAAATTTGGCTCAGTCAGCACTAGCAAGGTCTTGAGTCATATCTTAATTTTTTTTCTTACATGTCAGATCTTGCTTTTGCTTTATTCACAAGTAATGAAAGAGCAAGGACTAGAAAAAAAGAACTTCAGCTGTCCCATCATTGTCTTAGAAGTTCAGCTTTAGTCTTCTTTCAGTAGTCTCACCTGATAAGACAGAACAAGGGTGTGTTATCCACAGTAGGGAAAAGGAGGTTGAAGGGTAGGGGGAGAGAGATTATTTTTCTATCAGTTTAACCCTATGCCTGTGTTGTGTGGGGGAATTCTTTTCCTTTGAAATTATAAAAATACAGTTATAATAAAAAAATATACTTAGTCTACAGAATTTGCCAGTGTAGTAATCTGAATGGCCACGGAGCTTTCATTGTCTGTATAACACTTGATATCATTCTAAACTCTGTGCATTTCAGTGAGGTTGGAACCATAAAGTTATGACCATAAATCATGCTTGTGTTTTCAAAACAGTACTTTAAAATTGGTATTATTTCTATTATGATTTATTGAATTCTCCTACATTTAGGTTAATTGATGCTGTCTGATGCATCCATTAGGGTTAGGACAAGATCTAGAATCATAAGAACAATATTCATAATTGTTCTCAAATCATTTGCAGGAAGTTTGCAAACTGGAACTACTACTGAGTGCTTCAAGCATCCATACAAATAATAAACAAGCCAAGGAAAATGTAATGAGAACTGGAATCTGATTTCTCACCCAGGCAGTGTAAACCCTATCTATAAGAAAACAACAGAGTGAAGCAAATAAAGTATAAACTCTAGAGGAAACATAAAGATTCCAGGGGACATACAAACTTTTAAAAACTGCAGGTCAGGTGAATACAATAGCAAGACATATGGCTGGGACTACATAATACAAAGGAAAATATAAAACAGACCAAATAGTGTTTTACTGAATTAATATGTTAATGACTTAATTTGAATTTTAGAATTCCTATTTTTTCCCTTTGAAGAGTTCACACTCAATGAGTTTGTGTCACTGGAAAGGAGAGGTAGGTTAAAGAAAGAAACGAAAACTGGATCTTAGAATAGAATAGAATAGACTGGAAAAAATAGGACAGAGGGGTCAAACACAAAATGTCTGTATCCAGTAATGGAAGCCAAAAGGACAGTTTCTGCTGAAACTTCTGTGTCTGTTAAATATGCTTACTCATATGGTAACAGATTCAAAAATGTGGTTATTTCAGACATACAAAGGATGGAAGTGAACATCAATATTTGGCTACCAAACAGATAGAAAGTGCTTTAGGATGTCTGTTTCTTTCCTAACCTGCAATATTGGACTGCTATTTCAAAACATAGCCAAATATAATTATGGTGTTTCAAAAGATTGTAAACTAAGATTAAGAAACACTAAAATTATATTTTTCTGGACAATTTGAATTAATTTCTTTTATGCATATGCAGGTGTTGACAATCTTTAATGATATCTCAGTCATTGTTTTCTCAGTCATTCAGTGCTCGAGATGGCTGTGGAGGTGAAGATTGCGACGCCAAGGGATCTGCAACCTTGTTCATTGAAGAAGCTGCTTTGTTCATTGTTTACTAAATAAAGAAAAATATGAGTCAAGGATCTGTGACTGTATTGAATTAGATTAGGAGACTCCTGGGGAATCCAAGCTTCCAATAAATCCAATGCTATACAAGCCTGTAACAGACTATGGCTAATTTGATGCTTTCCATTTTTCAAGTGTCCACTATAATATCCTTGTCACATATTTTTAGAAATACTGAGCATTAGCACCTGCCTCCTGAGTTACATTGAGCTATGTTGGCATTTTAGAGTGCTTAACAAACGTATGTTGATGTTTTAGAGTACTTAACAGTGCTAATTTCTCCGAAAAAAACAAGCCCTAGACTGTTTAGTGTAGCACCCTAAATTAGTAAAATTATTCGACCCTTATTTAATCTTGTGCTGTGCAAACCAATGAATTTATGCACTAGAAATAAAATCATTCTCCTCCTTTTGTTGAAACATTTCCAAGATTAATTCCTCAAATTGTGAAATATTCATATATGATAGTGATAAACATGATTGAAAACTCACAAGAAAATTAATATTCTGCCTTTGGTGCAATGTTTGAATAATGTGCAAGAAGTAGGATATTTGGCCATCCAGTGAACAATAAAACAAATTGTGAAATAATTTCTCATTTAGAAGAAAAACAATCTATCCTTGCACTTATAGAGACAGAGTCCCCATGAGGAGAAAATTTATACAGTCACTTAATTGAAAACTGTTAAAAACACAGCTTTAATGTAGCAGAAAATGCATTAAGATTTCAATCTTAGCCTTCCACTTTCCTCAATATGTGAATGATTTCCTTTTAATAGTATTTTGCCTTTTTCAGCCTTTTTATACATAATTTTGCATTTTGGCCAAAGAAATTTTCCCAGAACCACTTTTATATGTAAATTTTGTGCTTGTTAAATGTTTTGGGTTTTTTTCTGTTCCCAGTGTCAAATTTTTTATTGACATAAATACATCAAGATGACTTGTCAAGATGTTTTCCTGCTTGCTCACTCTCAGATTATAGTAATCTGCTGTTTGAACATCCAAATATTTCACATTGCATAAGACCAAAAAGTCTTAGAGAATTAGGTCTTTTTGGTTTACACCAAAAAGAGGTGCTACTGGGGGTAGTAAAAAAGAAAGAATGAGATTTGTAAGAAAGAAAAGGGCTATTAATTATTTGGCCATTGAAGTCTCTACACAGACAAAAAATTTGTATGCACAGCTACTGTTTTGATGCAACAAGGACATGACAGGCACTTATGAGTCCATTGCTCCAGGCTGCTGGGTCAGCATCCATAGGGGTATATTCTCTTCAGTGCTTCTTTGCAACCTGAAGGTTTATTCAAAGCACATGGATTTAGTAATCCAAGAGTTAATATGATTCAAAATGTCTGATGTCTTGCAGTGCCTTCACAGTAAAGTACTTTGTGACCTTGTCTGGAGAGTTCCTTTTGAAAAGGTGAAGTAACAAAGCCATGGACAGCCACTGTGTAACACCTCCTCAGCAACACAACATGGATTCCATGTGTGCAAGCATAAAAGGTAAGTGAAAAATAAAGTCAGCACTTTGACATTATTAGTAAGCTGAAACAGCTGGAATGCAAAGGACATTTAAACCTTCCTGCAAAAGGTCAGGGCCAGACTGAGAACTGGGTTGTGAAATATGTGGCTAAGGCAGCTACATATGCCTTAGCAAGATCATTCACTCCTCCTAAGCTCTTTAAGAGATATTCACAAGCTTAGCAGAGGACAATATCAACTTCTAGGGTTCCTACTGGTGAGGCAAATTCAACAAGTGAACTGCTTCACTTATTTTTAACAGTGATGGATTTTCATGAAAAAACAGCTGTTTTTGAACCACAGGCCTGGCAGTTAAAGCCTCTCCTCTTATGTGTCAGCCTGGCTCCTAGCAGTGTAGGTTATCAGTGCAGCAGAATAGCAAGTAGCCATTTCTCAGGTGGCAGCAGGGTCAGGAGACAGCAATGTGTGCATTTGTAATTCTAGTCACCACTAAAGATCAGAGTGCTATGCATGTTGCATTAAATTTACCTCTGCAATTTACAGCCAGCTAATCAGATAACAATTTTAAAATTCAAACAGTGAAGGAAATGTTTTCAGCAGATAACACTTCTTTTTTTATAGTTATTCTCATGGCAAAACAATGCAAACTCTGGAATTCTTCCAGCTCATAGGAATGTGAATGACTTCTGAAGATATCTCCAGCAATTATGATGGCTATCATAAAAGCATTAGAGTCATTGTGATAAGTTATATGTTAAGAAAAGTGACTACACCAGCAATTAAAATCCACTCATGACAAAACAAACCAAAGATTGAACTGTATCATGCTCTGGAAATGAAGAAAGCTTTGACAAGTAGATTCCCATTTAAATTTTAACTTCTTTGCTTCTGTCTAATGGTGGTTGCATGATTTAAGACAGACCAGCACAGTGCAGTTAGCAGTTTATAGTCAACACAGACTCTTCAGGCAACTCACCCTACTGCAGCCAGACGATTGCACCACAAACCCCTCCCTAGTGTTATGTTTATTTTTCCAACAAAGAAAAAAAGCTGTATTCCAACCTAGACTGTGAATACTATCTGAACAGAATAGTACATAACATAATGTTTGCAGTGAGCTCTACAATCACACTGTAGATGCAACTACAGTATGGATAGAATAAAATATATTTTTACTTCAATTATTGTCAAAAGCTGCTGATTTTCAATTCAAAACTTTGTGTTTAGAGGGAATGCAAAACCATTAATTCAAGAAGCCAGATTTGAATTCTCCTTCAGTTTGCATCACATATAAAAGCTGATGCAAGGTATCTGTGTGAAAAGTCATAAGTAGTAATAATTAGTTACATAACTTATGAAGCAAGACATGCTGTTTTGTTTTCATAGCTTTCAAAAGAATATTGTTCAACATTGTCTCAGCACTACTGATGGTATTGATGTCAGCCTGAGGTATGCCTATACCATTAAAGTAACCCTCTGATAGCAAGAGGTTTGCTGAAGGGCACTTGAGGCCATTAGAGGAAGCAGGTTTGGCTTTTGCATTCCGGACAATTTTCCAGAACTGTTAAAAACCTAGTGAGGTTACGTTGACAATGCCACTCAAACATTTGATAGCTCTCACTATCCAAACTGCTCTGGCCTAGGATTTTTCAGGATATTGCAAAAGAGCAATCACACACACAGAAGTATTGTGACATTAGTCATCATCAGTTATGCAAGGCGTGAAGCTATGAGTGTGTTTAAAAAAAATTTATAACATAATTCTTCATACTGGGAATACTTCAGAAGGGAAAGTTTGAATGGCTTTTCTCTCCTAAGAATTCATATTATACTCTGTAAACCAGCTGTACATACCTTTTATTCTGTTTCCAGAGTGTCTTAGATCATGTTCTGCACTTCTATCCTGCTCACAGTACTTCTGACACACACTAGAAACAATTTTAAATTGTAAAGGATCTAGTCCTGGAAGGAATCCCTGTGTAAACTTTTAACACTATTCAGACTGCTTCCACTGAAATTATGCAGCTGCACAGGTATGCACCAGAAACAGATGCCTTAGCAGTTAAGACATAATTTTATATATATTTGCTAACAGTGAATGAATAAATATTTCTTGCAAATAATATAAGTATGTGTGCTAAGAGAAATTTTCTCACTCCCTGTTTATAGTTCTGAGGAAGTGTTTTGTTTAAATAAGATAACAAGTGATCATACTTTCATATTCTAAAAAAGGTTATCAGATCTTGAAGTAAAAATTAGTCCTGTGAAAGGCCTTGGTTAAAAAATTTCCTATGCATCTCTCAGGTGTACAGATGTGAGAGAACATCAAGACAAAATCTCCAATGTTAAATCACTCTCACAGAGGGACACCCCTTCCTCAGAGCTCCTCCAGGAAGCAGAGAGAAAAACATAAATATTACAATTTTTTTCCCAAAACTTTTTGATCAGGGCTTTAATTTTTGAAAATTTCAACCTCAGCTCTATAAATTTTACCTTGGAAAAAGCCTTCCCCCACCTTTTTGCTCTGCAGGTTGCTCCCATCCCTCACTGGTTTTCTTGCTTTCTTTATAGTCCTTACTTGTCAAGGGCCAACTTTAGAACATTTTTCCCCTGTCCAGGGTCTGTTGCAATGTCTCCAGCTCCCTCTTTCCTGGGGAACTAAGCTGGCAAAGCCCAGGGAGAGACAAGCTTGGATACCCAAGCAGGAACAAGTACTTACCAACAGAAGGTTGGGAAAGACAGGTAGAGAAATCATTTGGGAGTGCCTTAGGAAGATATCATTGCTCAATAATGAGCCTTATCCCAATTATCTTTATAATTATATGCTTGAGGTCACCTCAAGTTAATTGAGTATGTCAATAAAAACTTTTGCTACATTTTTAGTAGTGTTTGCATCTGTGACTGGGGAAATTGTGGAACATGGAAAAAGTTGAATTGGTAGTTGTTTACAATTGAAAGTTAAGTTTGATTTAGCTTTTTGCAAAATTCAGTCTGAATTTAGAACTGACTCAGGGAGACAGAGCATCAGTGTTTAAGTTTTAATGTTTTGGTATTCACTACAACATGTGTGTCATCATATATTTTCTTGTAAATATTGAAATTTGCTAGTTCTTGTACTGTGTAGTCAGATAAATTGTGCACTTGCATAAGCAAAATGAATTAAGTTGACCCAAGTAAATAATCAAGAGGTTCCAAGGTAGTATATTTTAAAGGTCATGTATCACCTGTTACTGATCATTATCAGTCCAGTTATTTTCTGAAATAATCTGGAGCCAATGCCATATACCAGTGTCAAGAATTTCTTAATCTGCTCCTAGAACACTGGTAGATACATTTTTTCAGTGATGAAAAAGTTCTGAAGTATTTTATTAATAACTTAATTAATAAACAGACTTAGTCTAATGACTCCCTCATTTCAGAATACAGACTAGAATTTACATGTATTATATAGTTTTTTTTATGCATTATCATTGTCAACACAGCACATTCAAATCTAAGAGACTTGTATATTAATTTATATCATGTTCCTTGCAGAGACTTTGAATTTTAGGTTATATCAGAAGCCCAGTATCAAATTTCACTAGTATGCAATTATATTTACATAATAAACAAACTATTAATATACATTAGAAAGTGACGATAATATGTTCTTATCTTTGTCAAGTTATTTGTGGTTAATGAGACCTAAATTAATGAACAAATACAGCTCTCACCAGCATAGTTCCAAGTAATCCCATTGAGAATAAATTTGCATGATGACAGGCACCAATGTGAAACTGTAGAAAATAAGGAAGAACATTCATTCAGCAGAAATCATTTGCATACAACTGTATTGGGAAAACACAGGGGATTTTTTTTTTCCTATGACATAATAGGTTTCACATAAGGACAAATATAAAATACTAGCAAAATGAAACACATTTTCTGGATAACTTACAATCTTCTCCATCTTGACATCAGCAAATTAATGATGTAAATAGTAGACTACATGTGGAAACTTAGCAGTGTGTAGTCTGCTATCAAATACTGAACCAATATATTTTATTCTGGTCAATTAATTCACAATTTTGTTACAAAGTCAATAAAATTATCAAACAGGATTCTTCATCACAATTTTTCTGAACACTTCTCTATTTGTTTCTCCAGTTGTTGATCAGCCAAATGGAAAGCAAGGATTTCTCTCACCTGTTGGAAAGCTCTCTATGAATCATCTATTAAAAAGTTATTCAGGTTATAACCCCATGTCATGATTTTATGTAAGGAAAGAGAAAGATTCAGAGGCACTCTGTAATTCTGTATACAGCTCATTGCGGAGAAAAAAAGATTTAGGAGAGTGAAGAAAAGTGAGATCATGTGGAATTCAGAGGTTTTGTGCCTCCTGTTCTCAAAGCATCACTACTACATATAGGGACATATATTGTCCCTCTGATATATCCTGTGCACTATAGTAATGCGAGCCAGTTTGGTCTCAGTAAATCCAGAATTTCTTTATGCTATGCTTCAGTGAGAGGAGTGGAATGCTGCAACTATATGATCATTACTGGACATTATTGTTGCAACAATTATATCTGCTAAAGAAGAGAACATGCTAAAAATTTATACAGTCATGATATTGCTGATGGACCCAAGTGTCTAAGCATTCTAGAACCCATGATTTCTTATGGTTATAGCTAGTAAATACCTAACTGCTGGCTTTTTTTCCTTGAGGGCAGAAGTTTACATATGTGTGTGTCTGTACAATTTAAAAAATTGCAATTAATTTTGACTGCCCATTCCCTGATATACAGCTATATTTCCTTACCCCAGGCTCAGAAGTATTCCTTAAAACCTCAGGAAGGGATGTTCAGATGCACACTTCTATGTGACTACGATGTTTGAGACTGCAGGCAAGATGTTTTTTTCCATTTTCTAAATGTAGTCTCTGAAGTGTAAACTGAGATGCCCAAAGGTTTGTGAGACATTCATGTGTTGTTAATAATTTTGATGAAGGACCTACAAGGGACTCATGATCTGCAGTGGCAGCTGTAGGGCAGGGAGGGTACCCTGGAGAATCTCAGAACTAGACAACCCTCTCTTGGTAATGATATCTAAACTCATACTCAGTCACTGGAGTTAAACTGATACAGTGGCATCCATAGAGCCATTCGAAGTACTCCTCAGTAAAAACAAATTTAGTGAACTGATGTTTAAAGTAACTAAAGTAGGTTTCAATAGCTGTATCAATTTCATAAATTTCTATTGCCTACAAAGAAAGTCTAGACTATAATGAGACTGTAAAGTCTATAAAGTAGGCATAAATATTTATGTGCCTTGATCTGTAAGTTAAACCCTGTATGACAGTCTCCACAAATATTTGAGTGCCTTGTGCCTCCTGTGTCTTATCTGGAACCCCCAGGTAAACTTGCTGGATCTCCAGGGACATCTTATATAGTCATTAGCTGTCTCTGTGGGTGAATGAATTGGACCCTGGATGTCTTAAAGTTAGGTGAGGTACATCTCTTCCTGACCATCTAAAATCTATCAGAATTATTTACTTGGGACTTATTCTCATACTTTGTATTAATGAGTAGTCAAATGCATTTTAATGCATTTTATACAATAAAATCAAGTGGTATGTTACCAATAGCAAAAAAACAGACTAAGACTTCCAGGATGTGAAAAAACCCACTTAAACTATAGTTCTAATTTTGAATGCATCCTTTAGTGGCTGGTTTTCCAAACAGAAGTAATTGGACATAACTGAGATATGAAAAAATGAATGATAGGTACTTAGCACCTAGCTTTATGTTCTAAATAAAGGCATTGTAAAGAGGCTGGTTGTTCCCCATGGATGGTTGTTCCCCATCATGTCCATCAAGATAGTTATTTTGATGTAAATTACAGAAAGAGAAAATGAATGTGGTTTCTATCTTAAAACAAAATCTTGTGGCTCTGGGATATGCTAGGGATATATTTGATTTATCTCAAATTCATAAATCATGTTTATGTTGATTATGTATATCCAATTCTAAAGAAAAACACTTGAAAGCATTGTACTGTTCAGATAGTTTCTTGTTAGTTAAAAAGTACTTCACAAGCAGAACTTTGCTCCAGTCCCCAGCTAGCTCCAACCATGACAAGAATGGTGATGAACTGCTGACATGACATGAAAAGTAAAACCAAACCCAGAATACAGGTCTCTGCACCAAATTCCACAAAATATGGCATAGAGATATAGGCTTAATTCTTTCTTTACTGAGATATAAGCCTAAATTTATGCACTTAGTTGCTTAAATCTCCACAAGTGCTTTGCAGAAAGGGAATTCCCCCAGAGAGATTCGAAGAAAGGTCTTCACTGGGTGTGTAAGGACACCTAAGCATGATAACCCCAATACAGGTTCCAGATTTACTTCCAGTAGTCCACATAAAATGCAGTATATAATGCTTTATTTATTAGTATTTGCAGTAAATTTTCCCTAATGATCGCTGCAAAGAGATGAAGAGCAGGTATGCAGTTCCTTCCTCTGTGACCCTTGCAGGTTTAGGTGAGAAAGGTCTAAGAGTTATTGTCCTAATGACCCAAGACAAAAAGATGGAATAAAGATTTTCTTGAATAACTTTACTCCTTTAAACAGACAGATGAAGCTTTTGAAGGTTTTGCTGTGAACACAGGCAATTAAGGACATCACAATCCACACTGAAACATAGAGTAAAGTGATGCTAGAAAAGTCAGAGACATTTCATAACTCAGTCTTCTGATGAAAGCACATGCAACATATGCATGTTTAGAGACTTATATTTCCAATGACATCTGTTCTGTTTAGCACTTCTGTCTCCATGCATGGACCACAGACGGATTGGCACAAAACTAAGCATGACCTGCCCATAGATGATTTATTTTTGATATATTATTATGATATGTAGAGAAGGTACATACATTTGTGGGAAACATCAACTGCCAGAAAAAAAAAGGTGATTTTACATGTCTCAGCTAGCTCTCTCCCTGTCAATCTGCAAAAAGGAGGAAGATTAGCATGATTTTGGTAGATGTGATGAAAGAAAAGGTGGTCAAACTCTTGGACTAGAACTTGTAAGAACAGGTTGCCTGGCTTTGGCACAAGCAGGCTTCCTGGTAGATTTTGACTGTGATGTCCATTAAGCTTTAGGACTGTATCAGCAGAATGTTGTAACAGGTCTTGCACAGCGAAGTTGCAAGGAACAACATCATAGGATTACTGAAATCTGAAGAGACATATGGAAAACAGTCTTGTCCCTTTTTCCCTGTTACACACATTAACAAGCTGGGATTTATACATTTTGTGTATAGCAGCCAACCCTTGTGCTACCCAGCATAAGGCTCAAATCATTAGTATGTTTTCAGTGATCATATGCTTTCGTGATAACGGATGAAGGAAATACTTCTGTAAAGAAAATGCATAATCCTTTAGCACTAGAGAAACTTTTCCTGTACTAGTAAATCCAACGGACCAGAACCTTGTTTTCTAGACTTTTAAATTCTTATGAAAAAACACAGTTCATAGTAATAATGTCTCACCTCACTTACCTTCAAAACTGTTGTGAATGGTCCCTGGTGTGTGCAAAATCTACTGCTGTTGTTATGAATTATTGTGAATTAGCATGGAATGCTAACAAGCAGGGTTCCTAGCAACTTAGTGCCCTGGTCGTTAAGCTACCTTCAAATTTGGTGGACTGTGAAAAAAAACGATTGGGATTAAAAAAAACACTACTTGCATCACATGAAAGGAAAATGTGACATAACCGTACTTTCAGAATTTCTTCCAAAAACATTTTGACACAAATTCCTTTCTCTTGAAATGTCAAATCTCACATTTCCAGTGGATGTCTTGGGCTTTGCCCATTAGAGAGAAGAGTCATCTTGAAAATGTCAGGTATCTCAAAGGAAGTGCCCTTGATCAGAATAATGGCTAATAACTAATTCATGGCAGGACCTGGTTTATGGACAGAGTTTTAAACAGTCATTTTATACATCTTATTGATTCCTCCACTTTGCTTACAAACAAATGACTGCAATTTGCTTTTTACCTGTAAAATTTTGCATGTTTTCCTTCATAAAAATATGTTTGGGAGATGAGGGGAAGAAACCAAACCTTGTTTTATTTATTTTCTCTTAAACCGGAAAAATCTCACAGAAGTTATTTTAATTTAATTCACCCCATTGTTTGCAAAATTTTTTGACAAGTAGAGTCTTTTGACTAATTACATTTATTAACCACAGTTTTTAATTAACAAAGGAGTTAAAGAGAATTTTTGAGTGCACTCCCTTCAGAAAGGTGATTTTTTTCTTCCTGTCTTCTTTATCTCTGTCTCTCCCTCTGGATGTGAATACATACCACATCATTGCTGGTTGTATGCCAAACACAGATGCTCGGGGCTGTGGCTGCCTGATTCTTTGTTCCAGCATGACTTTACTGGCTCTGTGCAGTTAGTGGGATGTACTAACTTTTAGGCATACCTATTTGCATTGAGTATTTGCATTACTCAGCATTTTCCAAGCCATTTCATTGGAAACAGCAAATATTAAACAGTGCTCTTGGAATTTGTCCAATAAATTTCCAGTGAGATACCTTGAGTGCTTTTAACAGTATTGCTGTAACATGTAGAACACAGGGTGTAGAGTATGTGACATTTTGAAATCCATTCTTGTGTTTTTGAGGATAATGTGTATTTATATATATGTGCATGTATGTATCATCAACAAACTAAAAGTAATATTCAGAGTTTTTTAACAGGATATGGTAGGCTATCAATTTCCAAGTTGTTTACCTTTTTTTTTCCACTCCTTTCCTATAAAAAATTCACATTTTCTTCTCAATAATTTCATGATATTCACATTTCAGACATTTCAGTCAACTCCAGTTTATAAATACCCATCAACAAAATTTTTATGAAGCCATGGACCTGGATACCAAAAACACATTTGGTACTTGATAGGAAAAAATCATGGCACAGACACAGCTTAGTAACTTCCTGGAAGACAGACTATGAGCATAGTGCAATGTGAAACCTGACACAGGTTGTGTTACCAGGTGCTTCCATGAACAAGATAAAGTGTTACTCCACCAGTAACTAAACCTCCAGGAAACTTCTCCACTTGCCATACAAGAGTAATCAGGCTGGGTGTTTTGCTCACAAATGTGTTAACAATCTTTTCAAAACTGCTATACATACTTAGTACCTTGACATGGAAGATAGTGTGTCAGTGCACCTCAAATATCTGAAAACTTTGTCTTAAAAGCCAAAGATGTATTTTAGAGATACATGGTAATTATAAATCTTTCTAAAACTTGTAGACTATCACTTTTCTTCCAGAAAAGAATAGCATTACTATTTATCTGATGGCATTCACCCTGTGTTCCAGCCAAAATCATTGTAGTTCAGGGGACTAAACAAATGCTACTTCAAAACATCTCACTATATAATAATGTCTGCCAAAGCACATATACTATGCAGAAATTCATTCCTGTTGCCCTGTTCTTCTCTGTTTTTTCTAGTTTTTCTAAAATCCTTTCAGCCTTATGTGTTTACTTTTGCAATGGAGTTTCTCACGGATTTTCACAGAAACAAGCTATTGTTTTTGGAACTGTTCTTTCATGTTTACATTCTTCTCATAAGGAGGAGACTGTTGATGGACTGTTGGGTTGACCAGTGGGGTTGGAGAGGAAGATTTTCTTCCTCCAATCCATGGTCACTGTTGGAATTCTATAAATGTCGAGGTCTGTAAATAAACTGCCCCTTTTTTGCCTTGGACATCTCCATGCATGATTGTCATTTCTTTTGTGTTGTATTGCGACACATTCCCTTTTCTTAGTAGCCATGATATACAGTTCCAAGGGTAAATCATGGCTCCTGAAATATATATTTTTACAGTAGTCTGGTTTCTGTCGCCATATTTTAGCATTTTGCATCAGTTTTGTAGAATCAAATATAATTTTTTTTAAGGAACAAAAGATAGCACTTTACTTCTGCTAACATGATTAGCATTATATTTTGGTTGCCTTGCTTGCCAGCAACACAAAGCAACAGACCTTGGAGTTCAACATTTTCTTTGCCTATTGTATTATAAATATTTTCCATCCATTTAACCATGGGACTGGAGGCTGGTGGTACTCTTGAATTTAGTCCAAATAGAGTCAGCAGTATTGCAATAATCCATGCTGTTTTACAAAATTTGAGCTCTTGTCAGAGTGCAGTTTCTCCATAAAAAATACCTTGTTCTGGTTCTCTCTCTAGCTATTCTGATGTGGATGAAATCATTCCCAATTCCTGTTTTTGCATGAGCAAATGCTTACACGTAGGCATAATCCGTGTTCTATTACCTCATCACAATGCCATCTGACCATCTCACATTCACTAATGAACTCTATCAACACAATAGTTCTGTTTCTAAAGATGAGACATTGACATACAATGAAAGATTAGTCCAAGGTCATGTTGGGAATGTGTCTGCATTGCACACTGAAGGACAGAATGGAAGCACTCAGGGTTGTCCTATCATTCTCAGCAGCATGTTCAGTATCTTTTGCTTCTGGCCTTATCTGTATTGTTTTACATACAGAAGTACTTTGGCTTCTTTAGGCTTTCCTGCAAATTTATGAAATGATTCAGAAATAGCTGCTGCAGAAAAGCTGTTCCTTAATAAACCTTTTTTGGACTCAATTCTGGAGCAAAAGAAGCTAATTTACTTCAAAAACTGCTAAAATTAGCTTTTAAATACAGCTTATTTTGCAAGTGCATTTTAATTGTATTTAATTCTTGAAAAGAATGCATAAAGGCAGGCAAGAAAATAAGTAAATTTCAACAAAGGCAGAAAACATCTGAAAATTAACAAAAGTCTGAAGTCTCACCTCCTTTTAAATTATATTTACAGCGCATGCTTTAAAGGTGTACAGCCCATTAATGCATGAAATAATTATGATGTAGGGACTGAACACTGGTAAATGCTAACAGCCCAAGGCTATACATAGCTCTGCTTATATCTAGAACTTCAAATTTCTAGGTGGAAATAATAATATGTTAATGGAACCTTCAGGACACACAGAATCAAAGTCTTGAGAAAAGCAAAAATCTAGTTTTACACTACAGGAAAATTTATGGAACAAATGGAACTCATTGGAGGTTGAGATGATCAGATGTTTTCTTTCTGCCTTTTGATGGTCTGGACAGGGATGTTCAGTCTTTTCAGAATTTCTGCCACTTTCTGGATATCTCACGTGTTTCCTCCAAATCTGATTAAAAACACATCCATTCAATCCCAGACATTTTTCAGAATGCAATACCTGGAGTTCTATTGCAGAAGAGACAACATTCCTCTGCAAATTTAATTCTGTGTTTTACCTGACACTTACAGATGCCATTTGACACATCAATTTGAACACAAATTGCAAAATAAACCACTAATTTCCGAAGTTAAAATTCACAATTTTCACAATTTTCAGAATTTAAAGTTTTGGTGTTTACTGTTATGCTCTAGAAAGATATTTCTGAACAGTTGAAGGGTTGTACTTCAAATGGAAGAAGTGAGCTGGAATAAGTTACCTTCCTTCCCCTGTTATTCACTTGTCTTTTTTTTTATTCCCATTATTTTCCCCTGTTTTTCATTTACTTCTTCCAATCAATAGTCTTCATAATTTTAAATTCTCATGAAAATTCAGATGAGAAAGAGAGTTGCTTCTGAAGAACTTCTGAAAATCTAGAGATTTGGTACCTTGTCTTGGGGCAAAAGGTTGGTACCTTGTGTTGAGAAAAAAGCTCATGTAAATTTTGGTCTTCACTCTCTTTGCCTGTCTTCTAAGTCATGTATGAAACATATATGCCTAGATGCTCATCAAGAGCAGTGCCATGGGGGAAAGGTGGAGAAAAGAAGTTGGAAGACTTGTGGCATGCTCAGTGCAGGCCATTGTGTGATACTTGGATAATCTGAAATATTTAGTATTTTTTGTAATGTTTTGAGAGAAAAGAACCCTGTTCTCTGCTGTTATTTTCATGAAGATGCCATGTGCATGCTTGTTTTCATATAATTGGTGTGCAGTGAAAATAACACAGCTGCTGTAAATAGCACAACTCCACTGACTTAGGATATACAATCTGTGGATCATTCCGTAATATCTACAGTCTACATCTACAACTCTACAGTTGTGAGTTTGAAATCAGTACAGATACTGAAGTTCTTTACAATTTTTGCATGAAAGGACTGATAACACCTTTCCCTCTGCACATTGAACCCTGATGCTTAATAAACTCATTAAGGTGACTAAAGGAAAAAAAACAAAACAACATCACCTTGTAATCAAGTTGTTTATCTTCTATCTGCCTCAGTGGAAAGAAATGTGTACATTAGCTGTGTATGAATTTATGCATATTATATAAATATACACACATTAAAGGCAGCATCTCCTTTCCTCATTAACACTTACATGTTTTGGCAGGCACTACAAAACAAACAGGTGGTCTGTTATGAACTGATAGTGTTGTCAAAATCTGAAGAGCTGAGGGAATTCTGACTGAATTTGCATTCAGCCAAACTTAGCATAATTGTTATTGGCACTTATTGCAATGAAACCTGTCAGGGGTGGAAAGAGAGATTTGTCACTGTGTCTGGCCAAATGCAGGAGGGAAGAGAACAGAAGTGTTTCTAACACAGTTGTATATTTCAAGTTCTTCCCAGTGGAAAACCACTGGTCTTATTCTTCTGTGTTTGTAAGGCATTCATAGGTTATGAACTGTAGCAGACAGAAAACCTAGCCAGTTATATTACAACAAGGTAAGGACATCTGGTGGAAAACTACAACTACCAGTCACCACATATTTTGTCTGGATGCGCCCTCTGGTTCTGTATCCTCCTAATAATAAATCCCAGATGCTTTAAAGAAAGATTTGTTCCCTGAATGTGTTTACTAGAATGGTTCTATGCATAGGGAGAAAATTCTTTCTTGATTCTGCTAGTTCAAGCTGTACTCCAAAACATCTAGATAAGTAGTATCTGTAACAGTCCCACTTCAACCACCATTTTTGTTTCTCCATATGAAGTCTTTTTTTTTTCTGAATAAGTATTGAAACTGCAGAGAGGAAATACTAGTCTTCATGGTAACTTACCTCAGACTTCATGTGTTAATTATACTGTGAGTGAAATAATTACTCCTTTCATAATACTTCTTAAAAGCACACACCTCGAGACATTGCACCATGGTGCAGAGTGTGCCAACTACCAGCATCACAGACAGCCGTATATTACAGACAGTGTGCACAGCATTGTTCATGCCAGTGAAAGTGAGCGGACAGAATGGAGTCAATGCTTGGAAAAGATTGATTTACATATTCACAGCATGAAAAATTATGTATCTCAACCAATATCCTGGGAAGAACAGAAAATCTGAGAAGATTTTAGACTGGATGTCATATACCCCCTTTCTTTAGTAGTGGTCAGACCTCAAGATTGAAACTGAGACTTATATTTAATTTTCCTAGAAATCACCATTACAACACTCTTGATAGCTGACCTGTGGGGAAATTTGGAGCATATTCCTTCATGTGTCATACTACCACAGATTCATCCACAAAGAGTACATTTTTTTACCCTTTCCATAAATTAACATGTTCTTATTCACAGAATATCAGGATCAT
This sequence comes from Phylloscopus trochilus trochilus, assembly GCA_016584745.2. NCBI lineage: Eukaryota > Metazoa > Chordata > Aves > Passeriformes > Phylloscopidae > Phylloscopus > Phylloscopus trochilus. The sequence continues at coordinate 19,927,852 of WQNJ02000016.1, read as the reverse complement.
GGTGGGAGCCTGGTTTTCCTTTCTATACACTGCAGAGATTTGTCAAGAAATTAGGAGCTGCATATTTTAACTTTGGACTGCATACTGACATTTTTCAACATATGTTTATGTCTAGCATATCCAGTGTTATTCTGCAAAACAACATGGTGAGTGCTAAATTGCCAAGAACTCCTCTTTTAACTACATATGTGTACATCCAACTCTCACATTGATATGAGTGAAGAACTCCACTCAAGCCAGCCCTTTAGGAAACCACTTAATCTTATCCACTTACTAGAATACTAATTTATATGTAAAGTGGAAAAAATACATTAAAAATTAAAAAAATAGAATATTTGCAGATACTGTACTATTAAATATTTAATTACACCAAATCTGTTATTCTTTGTTATCATCTTTGGTTTCATTCTTTTCTTAAAAAGGTTAGAAGAAAAAATCAAAATACAACATGGTTGGTGTCTGACTTTTAGCAGAAATAAGAAGTGTAGAGCTGGTAAAACCAGTAGTACAAAATGCTGGGAACAAATACTGTATTTTGTTTACAGAAAGCTCATGTTTGGAGATGCTTGAAAGTGGCAACCTTTCAAGGGAGAAAAACAAACTAGAAAACCTCTGAAGTTTACATAAAGTACTTCCAGGTTACATTTGTTGCTTTCTGGTTTGGCTAGCCTCTCTTGTAGGTAATGATACAAGTTTGGTGACTAATGTTTTTTTTTAGTTTCTAGCTAGCCAAGATCTTTCCCAGACTTTGGTCCTGTCCATCTGCTCGTATAAGACACATGAAAGATGGGGGAGAAGTAAAGAAGAAGAAGAAGAGGCCAAATTATGAGGGTTTTAGTTTGTAGGGGATTATAATTTACAATCTATCCTTTTAGGAGTTAAAGCACAAATGCTGTAGCTGCAGAAGTGCCTTTGACTTTTCACTGATAGTTGTGTGAGCAAAGAAGTGCCCCACCATAACAGCAGCTGATAGTCTAGTCCAGGAGTCCTTGCAGAGGTGCTCTGCTCTTTGTAACACAGTTCAGAAACACAGTGCTATCCCTGTTCCTCTGAAACCCACTGGAGACAGACAAGTTAGTGTTCACAAATACTCTGGCTGGTTTATGAAATACTCTATGCAACTGTAAACAGTAATTTTGTTCTAACTTGGGGAATGTGCACAAGGTAGCAATCTCTGGCACAGCCTTATGCAATGAAATCTGAGGAATCATGAAAAGGAAAAGTTCTTCATGCAAAAAATATGTATATGTAATTCCAAGGCATGTTCATCAACAAGGGCACTCTCGGGCCTCAGCTGAACTACAGAGTAGCACATCCTGTTTTATCAAAAGGGAAGCATGTATTCCTGGAGGTCAAAGGACCATTTGTTAACCAATTGCCAGTTACATAGAAACATTTGGGGGGAAGAAATTCTGATGAACTGGAAAGAAACTGGAAAATATGCATCAGTGTATTGAATCCCAGTGAACTAACTAGCTAGAAGATGGATTCTGGATGGCATGGTATTTCTCAAAGTTTGTCTAAAACTCAGTATGAGCCTCCAAACCCAGCTGTCTAATCATTGAGTACTGAGGTACTGGGGTTACCTACCTTAGATTTGTATTTGAGGTCAGGGGTGTGCACTTAAAATGAGCCTCTTTATCACCTGCACCATATTTTTGCTCACATTGTGAAAGACTCCTAATGAATATGATATGGATCCTTTTAGATGAAACTAAATTATACATAAAGCCTCAGGAGCATACCCATCACATTGCTGCCACTAATGGGCATCTAGCAGCCAGGGCCAGGCAACAGCCAAGCCAAAGTAAACCCCTGAAACATGTTTAACATAGTTCTGATGGCTTCAGCTACAGCTTTTCCCTGTACAGATCCACTGCATTGCATGAGTTGCAAATGTTGACACAGGCTGAGTGAATTTCTCTTGTCTGATCAAATGTGGCAATAAAGAGCTTGCCTTTCATACTTAAGGGGAAAAAAAAAAGTTAATATTAAGTGCAGATTTCCCTGCACCTCAAGGTAAGAGACACCTTTGTAGCTGGAGGATTAAGACACTCACTTCACCGTAGGTTAAGTTTAAGCAGCTGTGTTAGTGTCCTGAATTTTATGGTTCCCACTTTTAAGCGACCAATTGACCACAGACATGACAACAACAGCTACTTGAGTCAGCATTAGGAATGCCACAAAATGCTGTGCACCTAAAACCTTGTATTTTAGCTAGCAGTTAGTACTTAACAGCAACAGATGAACAAGGTGCACTTTAGCATGTTCAGATGGCACTCAAAGTTTTTTCTAAGAGGATGAGACAGATCTTGGGACTTAATTTAAAGTACTCAAAGAAATGAGCTGGCATGACTTGTGTTACCTTGTGTTTGCCAGAGGCTAAGAGCGTGCATGTAAATAGTGACTATAAGTCAGCTGATACTCTTGTTGCCTTGTTTACTTGCTTGTCTGTCTGCATGTTTGCAGAGGTATTCAAATTAGACAACTTGTGGTTGCAATGTTTTGCTGCCCAGTATCAGTGGTTGCTTTGTTGCAGGAGTCATTAGTAAAAAATGGCAGTTGAGAGAAGAGTCATAAAAGCTAAAGACTAACACAAGCCCTTGCACTTGCTACTGGATAAATACACAGCAACTAACTGCATTTTAAGTGTATGGTGCAGTAAGTCTGGTTAGAACTCAAAGCCATCATCCCATAAACAGAGTTGGAGCAGGTAAATTTGATGTACAGCAGTCCATGAAGTAATCAAACAACAGTCTTTTCTGTAGCGGGGGGGGGGCGTAATTTAAAACCAAGAGAACTTTTGAATTTTTCTCCACTTCAGTTAAGAAGTTGAAGTAGGAAGATCAGGTGAAAGACAAAATAGGTTTGTCTTGTTTGCTCATGTGCCTGCCTCCTGAGAACCAGGGCATGTACTCCATAGACAGGGTAGAAGTTTGCATTCAGTGAGGTCGAACCAGAATGGCAAGTTGGGGCAAAATTCCTTTTCTGGCCTGAAAACCTTCTTCAAGCTGGAATCCTCCAACTTGCTGACACCATTGTCCTGATGCTATCTCATATGGATGTGAAGAATCTGAGCACTGCTACCCTGAACCCTTCCCCTTTCCTAAGGCAGCCACATGACAAGTAAACACCCTGGAAACCAGGTGTATCCCTAGCAGCAGCTGCAAGTGGGACACTGATAAAAGTGAACAGCTAGGAAATTGCAGCTTCACTTGCTGCTGTTAGGAATTATTCTAGAACATGTACAGAGACCCCACAGAACATTGCTGTCCTGTTAGGTCACCTGTTGCTCTGACAAAGATGATTTAGCGATGATTCCAGACAGATAGAGGAAGGTTGATTTAGAGGTCAGACTGTGCTGTCAGCAACAGAGGCCAGAATTGAAATTTGAAGAGCTGAATGTATTGTTCAGGAATGCCATGCTTCTCTGCCTTTATTATTTTGTAGACTTAGTTGTTGAAATTTATCATAGAGACCAGAAGGTGAGCATCATATCAAATGATTGCAGAATCATCCTTTATAGTGTGATGGATTTTTGCTCATTTTTGTATGCTGAATTTAAGAATTGATACAAACCCTGACTTTTCTTCTTTGCTTTCTTTTGTTGTGTGCTGTTTTTGAAGTTAAATACTCAAACTCAACATCAATTATATAAAGTTACACACAGACACAAAGGAAAAAAAAAAAGAAAAGTACTAGGCAGTGGGGTCTGGAATGTCTTCAACCAAGCTATAAACTTACATTGTTAAGAAGAGCCAAACCACAGTCACTGCTGATTTAAAGGAACTCTTGTACTTAGTGATCATCTTCATGAAGCAAAATTCATGGAAAACAAACATTAAGGTTTATAAACAGAAAGTAAATAAATGGTGCCCAGTGTTGGTCAGCACCAATTCATTTATAGACTGCTCCTCTCAAACCATCTGCCCTTAGAACAAAAAAGCACGGAAGTACTTTGAAATTTCAACTTTTATTACAGAGTATGAAAATATCCCAGACAAGCTCAAATTTAACCCCCTTGTCTTTATGCCTGCATACACATGTGCTTTCTTGTTGACATGTATTTTTATAGACATGAGCTTCCTAGAGACATTGGACTGCTCTTTTACACCAGCTACTTTGAGACCTAGAATAAACCAAGCAGCACTTTGCAGACATCAGTAGTCTGATCCTTACACAGAAGGTCATAATGAACCTCCAGTCATCTAAAGAGCACTGGAATTTTGCTGGGTGCATAGGAATGTGCCTGACCTTAAGAGTCCACTCTTGCTTTTGTAGATTCTCTTTAGTTCTGGAAGAAATTGCCTAAAAAATTGTCTACAAAACAATGAAAACAGCAGTCACATTGGGTGACTATGATCTTGGTAGGGGCAGAGTTTTGGAAGGTGTCATTGAGTAGAGATAAATTTTTTTGCTGATTCTATATATTTTCCTATATAAAATAAAATGGGGAGTAATTTATTATCAGTCCAGTCAAAATTGTATAACATTTCATAGTTCTTATATTTTTAGTGAACAATATAAGGAAAAGAAGTGTAAAGTATTAAAGATACAACTGGGAAATGTATATTCCAACTTATTTGAGCCTCCTGCAGCAGGCCTTCAATTAGAAATGCTAACAGAATGTCCATTGACTTCAGAATAAAGTTAGCCAAGCTTCCATACCTAGTAGATTTGGTCAAACTATGAATTCTGGAAGAATTTTTTAAATACGCTTTTAACTTTACCCTTCTAATTTTAAGTTAATAATTTGTGAATAATTAAAATGTTTTTTTATTCCTTATATAATACCTGTATCCAGTTCAAACATTTAGAAGCAAGATCTGTTATGTCAATAATAATATGACATTAGGGTGGTAAAATGCTGTCCTAGAGAGGATTCAATTTTAGAAAAAAAATTACTTAGTTGGTGGTCCTCAGTGTTTAATGGTGCAGGTTATTCTGAATTTTCCATTTGCTGCTAAACTGCTGCTTGGTTCCCTGCAAATAATAGGCTGAGGAGCCCAATGGATCTCACCAGAGTTTTCTTCCTGACCATTATCCCGCATATCTACAGAAAACTGAGGCATGTAGAAGGATGGGATGTACCCATATCTTAGTCCTGAAAGATACTGTGGCTTCACAGGGGTTGTCACAGAGCCCCAGACACCTGGATGAGCTGCACAGTCAAGCTGGGTTTAGGAAAGGCCTGTCTGGCAAGTTATGGATCTTTGGGGAGTTGAAATTTCCTTTTTATTATGGCAGTTACTTCAGTCTGTAGCAGAAACCCAGGTGCTGATGTCTGCCCCAGATCCTGAGGCACAGAGTAACTCCACTGATGTGGGGCTTGTGCCCAGACAAAGAACATCTGCTAGATTCACCTGAAAAAAGTAGTCATTCTGAATTTGTGTTACTCTGTCCACTGCTGACTTATAACTTGATAAAATTAAATTAAAACAAAACAAAACAAAACAAAACAAAACAAAACAAAACAAAACAAACAAACAAACAAACAAACAAACAAACAAACAAAAAAAAACAACCAAAAACAAACCCACACAAATTCTACCCTAATCCAGTGGGGTCCAGTCTTTGTCTGGTAAGTAGAAAACCACAGGAATATTTGACTGCATATTTGTGATAGTTGCAGCCTATTAGGGAGATGTTGAAGGTTGCTGACTTGCTGGAACAGGTGAGATCCACCCTGCATATAAGAGATATAACAGAAGCCAGGGAGAGGAGGGAAGAGGAAGTCAGTATCTGGAACAGATACTGTGGGAAAAAGCCTGTTGAGGCATCTTTCAGTACAGTCACAGTGTTATGAATTATTCTTCCTCCTGGTAAAAACAAATTCCAAACATCATGACTTATCTAATTACAGTGAGTGTCACAGTAGAGATTCACCCTATTCTTCTAATATGAACATAGCCAGCTGGGAGTGGAGGAAGAAATATAAAGCTAAAAGAAAAAAAAGAAAAGAAAATACTGTGTTTGTAGTATTTCTACCACAGACTTATGCTAGAAAATACGGCAAGCTTCATAGAAATATTATTTGCAAGAGGTCCTTAGCATAATTTCCATGATTCTGAATTCTGAATAATTTGAATACTCTTCCAAATCAGGTCTACAAACCTAGTCAAATATGTTTGTAACTATAAATCTGGTCAAAGCGCTTCACCTGGCCCTTAAATATTGATTGCTACAAGTCAGTAATTGTGTGTTACATGAAAGAAAAAAAGTGGATAGTAGCCAAAATGGTGAGTGGTTATACTCCTGTCCAGTAATTAGAAACAGCCTAGTAAGATGTGGATTTTTCTGCAAAACCTGACACCAGCTGAGAACTGAAATTTGTTCCAGAAGTGGAGTTCTGAAAACATTCTCTTTCAAATCAGATTTTCCTTCTTCCTTAGAAACTTTGCCCCTTGTCCTGTAGTTATGTCACCACTAAAAATATCTGAGAAAAAATAGAGTAACATCTTTCCTCCTGTGATATTGTTCTGTAGCAACAATATGAAGTCTTAGTAAACAATCATTCTTAGTCTGATCATTGCCTGGAGATGGTCAGAAGTCATGGAAAGAGGAGTTCAAGTTACCGGACTGTGAAATAGCTTAGTGAAAGGAATGTGTGCATTTAAAGGCTGGCTCAATAAATACCTCCTAGGGTGGGAAAGAAAATCAAATGAAGATCCATTAATCTGTCCCAGGGCTGAAGATAGCATCATCCCAAATCCTAAATTACTTCTGGAAAGCCGTCAGCACAAGAATCCACTCTGTGTAGAAACTGCTAGATGGTTTGGGGACTTCCAAAAGGCATTTGGCCACCCAAAATACATCCATTATACATCTGGTGTAACAGAAGCATTGGATTACAGATAGTCCAAATCAAACAATACAGAAAATCTCTTAACTTTTTCCACTGGTTTTTAGGTGAGTTTTCCCATAAAATCCAGAGTTCTGTCTTAAGGCACACAGAGTTTTATTGCTGTACAAATGTACTATGCAGTACCTAGGTGTGGTCTATTCTTAAACCCATTATGGTTATTTTACTCTACTGTAAATAGCAACAGACACAAGTGTTTACAAATGAGACTTTGTTCCCATATCCCTGTCCGTGCCTTGCCAGCTTCCTGGAGGGAAACTCAGTGATGCAGAACTTTATTCACTGGAAACTTTATGTGTTTATTTGCAAACGAAACCTTTGCATGTGATCTGAAGCCTATGATTTGCCTACAGTATGTTGTCATCCCAACTGTGTTTGTTAACACCAGACTGAACAAATTGGAGGGAGTACAACTGTCAAAAGCTCAATTGCAGGTTGAAAACCTGGGTGTGGCTAAAGAATCCACTATTATTTATCAACAAAGTCACATATTATAGCATGGCATCCTTTGTGCCTATACAGCAAATGAAGATGGAAAGAAAAAGTAGTAACTTTTCTTATACACAGTGGCCTTACAGTCATTGTAGGGCTAATCTCTGCTTTATTTTCCTCTGTAATAAGAGAAGCTTTTGAAATAGCTTTTCTGATTTATTTGAATACATGTTAAAATTAAAATTACTTAAAATTTGTATGGTGGGCTCATTCCTTTTTAAGGATTTAAGATTTTCTTCTCTTTCATCTTGTGAAAAACTGGCAGCATCACATTGCCTGAAGTGTCTTGTGGATAAAAGCATTAGTTTGCTAAGCCACTTTACCTGCCTGCTTCTTTCATCTAATTCTTATAAATGTCACACTTCCCTCAAAGTCCATGTTTAATCCAGATCATGCATTTTACAAGTGCTGTTTTTCAGCAATCAAGTGCTCTTGCCATTCTATACTAACATGAACTCTCCTACCGAGCATTTCAGAAGATCCTTTCTTGCAAACAAACAGCAATAGAAACGGCCTATCAGAAACAGAGCTCACTTTTTCTTGGAAAAAGCCAGGTAAAGGACACTTGATCCCATTCTGGCATGAAGATCTTGTATCTCTTATCAACCTCTTGTAACTCTTATCAACCTCACTCCTCCTGCTGGCATGGGCAAATCACTGGTGATCAAGGGCCCATACCATTATCTTCACAGTACCTTAGTGTTCCTGACAACTTTATAACTGCGAGCCATTTGCTGCCCTGAAAACTTCTGTCAGTCAAGTTGTTGTAGTTCAGGGTCAGTAGAGTGGATCAAGGCACTGATGATGCTCCCACATAGGTTGCAGGTAGCACACTTAACTGCGATCAACACCTAACAAGGGTTCCAGATTTCTCAGCTGAAGGACCTCATCAACTTGCCAACAGAAGACATTGACTATAGCTGGATTTCAGACAGGATCTGTGAAGCACCATGCTTGGAAAGAGTTTAACGCAGAGATGGAAATATTGCTGTGTTAAGGGAACAGCCTAAAAATACCTTCCCAGTTACTTAACTATTGTAAGAAAATTTGTGCAGCCCGCCACTGCACTAACAAAACCATCTTGCTCCTGGGAGTCTCTGCAGAGAGCTGTATTGTGTCATAACGTTGAGGCAGCTACTTCAAAGCAGCTCAAGTATCTCTCATGAGCTTATTCCTTCTGAGACATACAGATTCCCAGGCTGCAGACACAGTGGATGGTCCATGTCACAGTGGAATTTCTGAAGTAAGCAGATAAAGCCATTTAGAACTCTACAGTAAGAAAACTCCTCAAAATGATCTTTGAAGTCTGCAATGTGTCAGAAGCTTCTGCTCAGTTGCACATATATACAACTGTGATTTTGGAAACACTGTCTCACCATACTTCGGCCAAAAGTGGCAAACGAAATATCTGATAAACGAAATATCAGGACCTCACATATTGTGTGGACTTTGAATTTTCTTGCCTCATCAATCTTTTGCTGAAGCATCATACTGCAATAGAGAAAACTGTATCTAACCATTAAAATGCATTGTACCAGAGAAAATAGGAAGGAAGGATGAACCTAAGAGAAGCATATCTCCCCAAACCTCCCAATCAATCACATCCCAAGTATCAAATCTAACCTAACTAATCCTAACAAGAGGAATGCATTCGGTAGATGAGTTCCACAAGAAATGTTTCTCTGTGAGGTTATTATTACTTAAATTTTTACTGCATTGCTTCAATGGAGAATAGAGATTCTTTCTTTGTTTATACAGTAAGGTAAAGGTTTTGACATTCTCTTTAGATACAGCTGAGTAGAAAAGGATCATTTTAGAAGCCTTCAGAAAAGAAATTAAAGATAAATACAAAGAGGAAAATAATCTGGAAAACCAGGAAAAACAGGAAACCTGTACCTTAGGAAAAGATTCTCCTCCTGCAGATAGCCAAACGGAAAGGGACTCTAAAGGTGTCACTCCACCAACCCACCAGGAATAACAAAGAATTACAGCCATTGTAATTGGACAGCCATTGTCAAATGGGCAGCCATTTTGAACTTGAAAGCCTATTTTCATCATTCTGCCCTTGGAACCTTTAGCTTATTATCCTTATCTAGACCTGGATCTATGCCTTCAGTATTCTCTTCAAATTATTGCTACTAATATGCTTTTATATTATTCCTGTTTCCTGCTCCTTGTTTCCTGATCACCCTTTCTCTTCTCCCACCTTCTTTATTAAGTTTTCTACTGACAGAAGGTTTTTTAGGCCTTGCAGCCTGGAAGAAGTTTCTGATGGCTTGAAAAGATGCCCCTGCAATTATGCTAGTCAATGAAACTATAGAGACACACATGTGGAGAAGTGCTAGATCCTCTTTTATCCTCTTAGCCAAAAAGTAATTTTGTATAGGTCAGTCAGATCCTTTAGCAAATTATTGCTATGCTACATTTCCAAATAAAAGTAAATTTCATACTGTATATTCTGACAGGTCCTTCTGTCAGGACCTACTTTTATCTAGAATTCTTATTTTAAAGCAATTATAATTTAAAGCCTCAAAACTACTATACATTTCTTATGAAGTTATTATTCTTAGCATTTTCAGAATGAAAAACATATCTGCTATAAGTTCCACTTCTGTACTTGCCTACATTTCAGATTCAGATCAAATCAAAGGCAAGTCTAAGAATGGATTGAAAAACATCTACATGTGTTTTTTGTTTGGATGAAATATGTAAGAAATTCTCATGAAGCCTATGTTTGCTTCTACTGCTAGAGCCACTGAGAAAAAAACGTAAGGGAGAAAAATGAGTGCATAGTTTCTATTTTTTCAGTTTATATATCTATTTACATTAAATACATAATAGAGATATAATTAAATACTGCTATAAGCATTTGACGGGGTTGGATAAAGCTGTGGTCTGAAGAAAAAAAACTCCTGCTTTAATAGACATCTAGTAAAGCAAGTAAGCCACTGGTATCTTGTCATCACTGGGCTACTGCAGCTGTCCAACAACAGCATGACAGTCTCCAAAGCACGCAGAGTTTGTATCCAGAGAACATCAGTTTTGTTGCTATTACTATTTTTTTCTTACCTGAAATAGAGTACTCATGAAGGGAAAGTAAATGGTGAGCAGTAGTAAAGAGATGCTGAGTTTAAGCTACTAAACCAGGAATGTCTCCATGTTCCTTTGGGTAGATTGTTGGTCAGACTCCTTTTCCACACAAAGAAAGGTATGGCCACATGATATATTGTGTGCTTATTCCTCTGCAACAGGGCTTCATGCAGTAGATGCTGGAAATTACAATCTACTCTAATAGTTCCTTCTTTTCAGTCATTAAATCTCTAATTAACTTACCTGATGAAAGTGGGCACAGCCTAATTGGGACCTCTCAGTTTCTTCACTGCTTTTAACTTTTTTTTCATGTCATTGAGTTTCCTTGCTGAATTACTTTTAGTAATACTCCCTGTGAATAATGATGATATGATCAGGCCATTGTGGGTGGAATACTTTTTTCAGAGAACACTGATGATACCAAACATCACATAGATTTGTCTTTTGATCTGCTGCAACACAAATGGTATCCAAAGGACCACACCTGCACAAGCAGAAAAGGGGAGCTATATCCTGAACTCTTACTGAATTGACTGAAGTTGATTACAGACTTGTGGTTTTAATATTGGTGACAAAAGGATTACAAAGACCTAATTTTTTTGGTGCATGTCAAACAACAAAATTTAAGTCTAATGAAGAATAACTAACCTTCTTTATAGTTTCAGTAGTTTATTTCCTTTTGAGTCTGGATTTGGCAGTTTTAGCCCACAAGGGTGAAAGACATCAACAGTGTAAAGGGAAACACAGCCTTCCATTTGATTAAATGTTTATTATCTCATGTTTATTCTTGATGTATCAAAGCTAATTCCACTTAGGAAGGTGCATTTTTAGCAAAATACCACCACAAGTCAACATCTGTATTACACAAAAAAAAAAAAAAAAAAAAAAAAAAAAAAAAAAAAAAAAAAAAGCAGGGAGGGAATATGTTACAGAAGACAATTTTTGTAGAGAGATTAGTTTTACTGAAGTTAATAAAAAACCCACCTGATGAAAAAGTAAATAAAAAGAAAATACTGTTGATGTATGAACTGTAATATTACTAACATATTAAAAAAATCTTTTAATTGAAAAATGCAATCATTAACTGGAACTTAATCTCTTTCTACCTTTCTCTAATGCATCATATATCAACATGGAAATCCCTCTCACTTGTTATTCTCACTTCTTCCTTAATAAGACCATCTTCCATTGTAAACCTGACATTTGGAGCAGTGGATAGAGGCAATTAAAGAGTAAAAATAATTACAGGAGGAATAAAGGTTACTGCACATGCTGCTAAACATAGAGAAACTACTGTAAAACATGCTTGCAACAATGCAGAGGCTAATGCATTTTGAAAATAGCCACCCAAATACTTCTCACTCTTAGACCCAGTTTAATTACCCTGAAAATAAGTACAGAATAGAAAAAAAATGGTACTCTGTTTTGAAAGGCATTAATGAAAACCTATCTTCTCCCTTCCAATTGAAGTTCCATTTCCTGCCAGATGAACCATGAAGTGGTAACAGCTTGGGGCAACATTTTTGATATGAGAGCTCTCCTAGAAACAAGGCTTTGAGAGAGAGTGAGAACCAGAGACACCCAAAAAAGAGGAGTATACAATGGAATTGATATAATAAAGAACATATTTTGTTAGAAGATTTTAAAAAAAGTCTAAAAGGCGTTAATATATTACACAAATAAAGCTGATTGATTGCATTTGCAGTGCAGTTAAGCAATTTGAAGAGTGCCAGATCAGTATTCTTGTTCTATAATGGCCATGATAACTCATCATATTTGCTTTCCTACTTGTAATCATATTTTATTTTCTTTACCAGAATTCTACAAGTAATTGCTGGTGGCATATAGACTAAGTCACAGATGTTAGAACAAAAGACAAAACAAGTACACTGAATGTACATTTCACATTTACACCCAACAAAGGTTGTCAGCTGTTTCTTCCTTGCAGCTGCTTAAAGGTCTTACTGTCCTCTCCCAATGGAACAACTATCCATTGCACAGATTAAGAAGTTTTACTAAAGTTGTGGAAAATTAATTTTATTTATTACCAATTAATAACAGAGGTGGATAGTGTGAAAACGAAGACAAAAGCTAAACTACCCTTCTCCCATCATCCCCCTTTTACTGAAGATCAACTTCAGTCCTTCATTCCCAACTCCTCTACCTCCTCCCCACTGAGTGGTGCAGGACAGGTAGAGAATAGTGGTTTATGGTCACAGAATCATAGGATCATGGAAAGTTTTGGGTTGAAAGGGACCTTAAAAGATCATCTAGGTCCAACATCTCTGCCATGGGTAGGGACAGCTGCCACTAGATTAAGTTTCTCACCTCTATCACAGTGGAGAATTTCTTCCTAACAACTAATATAAACCTACCCTCTTTCAGTTTAAAACCATTACACCTCATCCACGATCAATCCATAATAGTTTTTATGACTTGTCATGGTCTATCTATAATATTTCCTCTCTGCTGCTCCTTGCTCTTCTCACATGAGTCCTCTCCATGGACTGCAGTTCCTGCAGGGACTATCCTTCTGCTTAGATATGGGTTCCTCCACAGGCTGCAGGGAAATATCACCTACTGCACATGGAGCACCTCTTCTCTCTCTTACTTTTCTGACTTTGGTGTTCCCAGGGCTGTTTCTCACATTTTTTTTCCCTCGGTCCTCTCCACTGTGCAGAGGCTTGAATTTGTGTCCTGGATGGGCAGTCCCAGCCCCTCATCCTCGCATCACAGAGGCTACTCTTGCAGCTCCCCACTAACAAAACTGCCATGAATATACAGTAAGAAACAATATTCACCTTTAAGATAAACTCACTCAATATCTAGCCTGAGGATTTGGAGAATAAAGTCTGTAAACTCCTTGTAGTAGTTATTGTCTTTCTCAGCAGCACAGAAAGGAATGCAAACAAATATCAGGGAAAACTAGCCCCGTGTGGCATCAAGATGCTGTTTTATGTTTTATATACGTTATATATGTTTTATATAAATATATCTTTTATTTTGTCTCCTAAAAAGTCAACTGAATAGATACTCTGGGGGGAAAACAAAAACAAACAAACAAACAAAAACACAACCAAAAAAAACCCAACAAAACAATGCAACTTAGTTCTTTGTGGCTGCTACAATAATGACTGGTGCCACAAAGCGTAACATCATTAGTGACTATAGTCACACACTATAAGAAATAAGAATAATGGAGGAATGGAAATAAATAATGAAAAGCTATGTATCCTTCAGAACATTTGTCCATAAGGAGAGTCAGAACTTGTTTCTTTATCAACTCTTCTAGAACAGAGAAACACAAAATCATTAAGGTAGGAAAAGACCTCCAAGATCATTGAGTCTGACCTCTGACCCACCACCATATCAACTAAACCACATGTATATAGAAAAGAGCAGGTTTTGATATGATTCACATCTTTTATTAGACTACTTGAATTCTAGGAAGCTTCATTATCTCTCATAGACTGGATTCAAAGATGTGGTTGTCTAGACTGCATAAAAGACCACAAACTATGTAAGTGAACAGTAGATGAAACTGCTGCCTCATTCCTGCATGTGGCCTTCCTGTTCTCCAGGAAGAACTGGAGTTCTTCCTGCCCTTCCTGAAGTTCCTGCCCTGACCAAGATCCTTCTGGATGTTTGGGAAGATATTCAGAGCTAATTTTTACCACCCATGAAATCTCTACAGGGCTGAAATGGCAGATGGACAAGAAGCAAAACTATGTTCCATATTTTAGAGATCTCAGCCCAGTCAACAAATCAATTAGAAGCAATTTCAAATCTGGACTAAAAGGCAAAGACCAAGTTTTCTTCCCCTGAGATTAGATATACATCCAGTTATCTGAACGCAAAACTTAAAAAGCAGCATAAGTGCAAGCCAGGAAACCATCTGGAGTCTGGTTTGGATGCTCTAGTAATGGGTGCAGACTGAAGAGATATCTTCCACAAATCACATGGTTTACATGTCTGATGAACATCTGGCTTATGCTTGGTGACCGTGAAGAAGAACTCACATCAGAGGAGAAAGGTAACTCTGAGAATAATGTTTAAGATGCATGGTTGCTTCATTTTTATATTTTCACCACTTGGTCAGATTAGTGTGGCTCCAGTGAGGAAGTGGTTGTCATTCAGTTAAAAATAAGCTGGAGCCACTGCATGACATGGGAAGGATTCAGCCATCTGAAAATGCTGAAACAGTTTTATCTTCTTTCTTCCCAAGGCAGATGAAACAGATATTCCTGAGACAACAATGGCAGAGAGAAAACAAAGCTATTGTAATAATCTCAGCTACGCTTTGTACATTAGATACACAGCCTACCACTGCAATGCTGATTATGCTGATATAGAACAGAAGGAACATCTGTACAGGCACAGAACAACTCACCTCTGCTGTGTGCTTATGCCAGGGTCAAATTTAGTAGTATCCCAAACTAGTTGTACAAATCTGGTGTTTCTTCTGCTGGTAGAACATAATAGTCTCCATTACCTACGACACAGCTTTTGAAATACTGCTTCATCAACTTCAAGTGCATTTCTATTAATTGTGAAATCATTTATTCTAGTTTGGAAACCCATATATATACATGAGCAATACTAATTAAAAAGAAAATAAGAAAATAATTTCCATAGATAAATCATGCGAGGAAAATTAAAATGTATTGAAACAAACCAAAGTTTTTAACAATCAGCTATCTTTCTCATTTTTCTTTCAGTTGCACACTGGCTCAAAATTATTTTGCTTTAAGCTGCTCACAGCCATCATTTGTTCTTTTACAGAGACACTGCCACCTTGGGTTGAGGGGCTCTGCTGTGCCCTGTGGTGAGGGGGTTGGATCTGGCTGGAATCTCTGGCCTCCCCTCCCAGAGCCCACAGCCACTGCCCAGCACTGACACCCAGCATGATGTGGGGACACCAAGGAGACAGAAGGCAGCTCCTGCCTGCTGGTGGCTCCCCAGTGATTTCTGCAATCATGAGAACAGCTCACCTGTGAAGACTGGGCATTGCTACGTACAGGTATGAATTTCTTGACAGTCTGGCTCTACAGCAGAAACCCATAACACAACCAGGGCTCACAGTTATTACAGTGTCTCCACGAAAGCACAAGCTTCTATTTTACACTTTGTCTTTGGGTAAGATTTTAAACACATATGGCTGGGTGTTGCATTTTTTCCCACCCTTCTTTCAAAAGATGGTAGTATTGGTAAGCAGCTCACAATAGCTCCAAACATGTGAAAGCACCTTCTCTGATGACCATATATTAATGAGATGATTTAATATGACAGATCAGGGGCATTTTTATGTGACTGATAAAAGACTGGTTACACCTACTTTAGACTATTTCTACTAGGATTTTTAAAATGAGATTTTATACAAGCCCATATATGAAACATCATTTACTTGAAGGTTTTAATGGAAAGTGAGTGTAAGGGATCGATTAACCCTGGTAACAGTCTTCAAAGAATCTGCATCAACTCCCTCTTTCCATTGTTCTAATTAATTAATAGTGTACTTTCTTAGAAATCATATATATAACTATCAAGTCACAGTGTATTTCAGTAACATCTCAATATTTATAGATGTATAAAAAGAGAATAAAGGCTTGAAGAATATTGAAGAGATTAATATTTTCTTTCCTTCTTAATGCTCACAGAATATGCAATAATGTTTATTGCAAAAAAATCAAAACAATTCTTGCTGTTTAACACAAAGCATAATAGCCTTCAATAAATAAACTAGACACAACAATACAGCACTTAAAATATGGGTTTGAGTTGAAATGCCAGGACTGTTTTTAAAACTCAGGAAAAAAGTTCTCTGGGAACTGCTGGGCCCTCAATTTTCTGGCTTCCCTGACCTTTATAAACTTTGTCTTGTACCTCCATTTGGGAAAGCATTTAAGCACTTCATTTGCATTTAATTTTGGATCATTTTTAACCAGCAAAAGTTACCAAATCTAAAATAAATACAAGATAAGAGAGTACCTAAGTATTCTGTGGAAACCTGATCAGCATAATTCATACACAACAAGGGGGAAAGTACAGAGAACCTGGAATTTCCCTGCTTTAAATATTGATACCATCAATGTTGGAAACCACTGGATGACAATCTCTGCCACACGTATGTCAGTTCCCATCTTACAAGCAATGTAACTCAGTGATTGCAGCTGAGGACTGCCATGGGAATTCTCCTTCCTCCAACACCCAAGAATGTTTCCTTAAGGAAAAAAGGAAAAAAAGGTTTCATGATTTATTTTATACTCATAGCAAATATACAAAGAGGATATTTTAACTGCTTTCTAAAGGAGAGCTATATTACAGAAACAAGCCCATTGGATACATAAATTAGAAAGATAATTTTGTTGCCAGCCTCTTTCTCCTCTATCATTTCTGCCTCATTTATTCCAATTCCTTTATAAACAACAGAGTCTTGAGAAATCTTGAGAAATGCTCAGAGATGGATTTTTTTCACCTGGCCCCAAAAGGAAGACTATCCTCCATGTTTCTCCCTGGGTCATACCACCCTCCCCACTCCCTTGGAAGAAGTCTGTCTTTTGAACTCAGGTAAAGGTGAGACCAGATTGTCTATTAGGATGGAAGGATAAAATTCTTGGATATTTTTATCACAGTTCATGACTGGGTATTACAAAAACATCACTAGTGAAAAGTGGTGAGGGCGTTGGGGAAAGCATCCTCTGGAAAAAGCACAATTACAGAGTCCAAAATCAGTGGAGAAATATGATCACAACACTTACTATGGAAATATGTATCATAAAGTAAAAATAGAAAGACTTTGAGGGATGAGAATTTCTTTCTACTTATTCTAGACAATTGTAACGGCATTCTGGATTTCTGTCCTCTTCACACATGGGTGTGAAAGGAAATACAGATTTCTCTCAAACTCAGACTGTTTGGATAGACATATACTGTTTGGATAGACATATACTGTTTGGAAAGCTCAGTCTCCAAACCAAGTACACATGGTAGTGTTGCTCCTTACAGCCCTTTCTATGAGTAAACCTGCAGACTCCCTGCTGGCCATCTCCTTGGCCATGGCTCATGGCATCCTAACTGCTCTCCACATCCTTCCAGTCTGGCCTTAGGGTGGTTACTGTCAGCAAGCATTGTGTGCATTCTGGGGCAAGCTGTGAAACCTGTTTTGAAGAATTAGTGAAAGGAACATTGAAACACAATTGATTGCTGCAACTGAAAATTAGTGACAGCATAAGGACCTGAGTAAAGCTTCAATTTCAGACAGTTTCAAAAAACATGCACCTCCAAGGCCAAGAGTTCAGAAAGCAGCTGTACACAAATGCACAGCTCATAACTAGGGAAAGAATGAGGCTCTCCTCCTTCCTACCACTCTGCAAGCTGCTGCTGCTAACACAGAGCTCCCCTGACCACACTTCAAACTCTGAGTAGCAGGCAAGGAGACATGAACTGGCATGAGTAACCGTGTAAGAGTACAAGCTGGCTGAAAGGAAAGAATATGTGACTGAAAGCAGAGGCAGTACAGTGGAAGTGCAGTGGAGGATGAGGACAGAGTAAAAGGGTGGAGAATATGGAAGGTGAGTGCCTGCTGGCTTTTAGCACTGATGAAAACACAGGTATTATATGATTCTTACAGTATGTTTCACTGTATCCTAGGTATGTTAATTCCAGACCTGTGGCAGCTTTAGAACATAGGTAAATTTTGAAGCCAAAACATTTATCAATATTTGAAAATATTTCCTTTATAATTTGTTTTGCACATGAAATCTAAAACGTGAACAGAATCACTTTTTACATTTTTTCACAGTTTTCTACATTTTTCCTTCCATGACTGCTGACTTTTTTTTTGTAGTAGTAGTATTAGTAGTACCCAATGGCAAAGAGCCACTCAGCACGTAAATTTCATCTGGTGTTTGTTTTCTTGATAACTACTTCCTCCATAAACTATCAGACAATTTGACTTGAGACAACATTAGAGGCCAAGGCCACCTACCCTTCTGAACTACAGTGCCTTCCATTCTGCCTTACCTATGACCTGGTATTTGCAAAGAAACCAGAGAAATAAATTTTTGGGGCTGCCAAAAAAATGCATATTGAACATTCCCTGTTTTCCTTCTCCCTAACTTATATCTGCATTGCTTGTTTCTTCACATCTTCCTTCTATTTTCTCCCCTTCTTTACATTTACAGACATTCAACAAATAGAAACATTGACATAAAAAAAAATTTGCTTAGTTCCCAGCATTTTCTTTAACCTATCTTCAACCTACATTAATACATATGTAAACTTAATCTTTCCCTGTTGGGCCTTTGGAATCTTTTGATTTTGTTGTTTATAGGAGATGCTTTCTGTGTACAGCAAAGCTAATGAAAGCATGAAATATTCATATTGCATCCCTAATTGTATAATAAAGTGGAACATGTGCTGTTATAGTTGAAAACCTCCAGTCTAATTAGCAGTAGCCTAATAAATGCTTAAGTGAAACATAAAATGCTTAGTGCTACTCAACTAAATCTTTCCTCATTCAGTTGTATTAAAAGTGACAATAATAGGATAATTTAAAATAATACAAAAGATATATACAAATGTATATTCTTATTGTAAAATCTAAATACTAACTAAGGGGTTCCTTCAGGGTTTCATAATCAAAAATTGTTCCATTACTATTCTACTATATATTTCCGGTTTTTAATTTTTTTGTTTTGTTTTGTTTTGTTTATTTAAATGCTACTGTTTAATTTATCATCACCTAGTATAATTTTTTGTGTTATGGGAGCATAATATATAGTCCGAAAAATCTTTTTCGGCTTTTAATTTACAAGGTAGCCCTAGAAAAATAATCCCAAATTTATCCTTTAAATCTAATCAAACAATTTTTGAACAAAGAAATCTGAAACACCATAGTCTTCTCTTTCTCTTTTTCAAAAATCTCTGCTGAAAAATCACTATCTGGTTTCCAGAAAATGTTTCTTCTGTAATATATAGGAAGACAAGGACCAAAGTGAAAGTTTCCATGGAAGAGCCAGCAGTGTGAAACTAAAATAATGCTTATCCTTTTTCTCAAAGGTCACACATGGTTTCACGTGAAGAAAAACACTTTTTTACAATGCAAAGACACTTCTACATTTTAAGTATCAGAATTAGAAAGATAAAGGGAAATTTTTGAACAACCAAAACACCCTCAAACAAAACATATAGAATACATTTATTACCCCATTGACTAATTTAAAAACTACTGCAGTAATAATTGGATAAAAATATGCCCTATGCCCTTTGGCCAGGGTTTTCTACAAGTATCTATTACAGTGATTATTTTCTCTTTCTCAAAATTTGTTGATCACAACTCCGACACACAATTTCTATCTAAATTTATCTGATGCAACAGACAATAATATTATTTCTTCTCATTGCAATGCTTCAGTGTAAGTGCTTCATAAATATACAAGCTAATTGCCTCCTTTTCTTGTTATTAAAGCCAACAGTAATGCTGATATTATGACATGATAGAGGTAGTGTTTTATTTTCTGTCATTATTAGGGTTTTATGTGCGGTTGTAACAAGTTAAATATTAGCACCCTTTGGAAATGTTGGTGTTTCCCTTTCCTTATTTATGCAATCAGAGTAAGTTGATTGACATTTAATATTATCAATTCACTGACATTTCTTTCCAAATTTTTTCCCTTTTCATGTACTGTGGACAAGTGTATCTCTTTGAATTATTTATTCAAAATCAGATGTTTGATATTGAAACAGTGTACCACTTTATCTAAGTGAACAAAGAACAGATTGATGAGGAAGTACATTTATGTAATGAACATCTAATCTGTATCTTTGTGAAACGCTCCAGGATTATTTTATCTGAGACTCACAGTGTAGCATGACAATTTTTTTATTGCTTTCAATCGTGGGTTAAATTATGCATCACTTGTGGATTATACTGAAAAAAATATTGACTTTTCTCTCTCTAGAGTCTCCTCAAGGTGCTTTCCCTGCTTCCTCTTTGTCACACAGAACCTATACAGCTATTAGATTTGAAGCTTTATGTACCATAGGTAAGCATTGAATTCCACTACAGGATAAAATACTGAATTCAGCACTCACAAAATCCTCTGGAGGACAATTGCTTTATATTAACAGAGGTCATGTTTTACATGAAAAGTGCCTTTTCAGTTATTTTAGGATTAATATAAATTTTTAGGTATTTCTATTCTGTTTAGTATTTATTAATTTTTGTACATTTATACAATTTTGATGTCCAATAACAAGTAAAAAAATACTGTAAAAAGAATCTACCACACAATAATCAAGTTGGAGCCACTAGGAGAGTTCTACTGACAGACAAAACTAATATTCCAGTTATAATTCAAATTAATAGTGTCAGGTTTATCAGATTAATAGGTCATGAATGAATGACATGACAAAGGGCCCTTAGATGTTTAATTGTTTAAAGGATTTGTAGTCCATTTGAAACTAATGTTCACTGCAGAGGAGCAGGAAGAAGATTATGAAACAGACATTATGAAAAGGTATTTAAAATGTAGCCAGGAATTTACTGTATACTTCTCTACATGCAGACCAGTCTATGGGTCTCTTAGAAGACAGGAAAACCCCCCAGCTTTGTGCTGTCCACAAACTTGCTGAGGAGGCACTCTAAGCATTCATCCAAGTCATTGATGAATGAATAACTTAATAGTGTGCCCAGTACTGAACCTAGGGGCCACTACCAGTGACAGGCATCCAACCAGCCCCTGTGCCACTGATTGCAACCCTCTGGGATCTGCTGTTCAACCTGTTCTCAGTCCAAGTCACTGTCCACTTACCCAGTCCACACTTCCTTAGTCTGTGTGTGATGATGTGCTTTCTTCTCGACACTTCTCCTAATTGCCACAACCATTCAAAGACCACTTGGGGTGACCTTACTGCTGTGCCCACCAACCCTCTTAGCATTCATGGATGCATCAGGGCCCATGGGCTTGTGGATGTCAAGTTTGCTCAGGTATTCTCAAATCCAATCCTCCTTGAACAAGGGAAAACCTTCACTTCAACATTCCTTTACCCTGGTGTCCTGAATCAGAGATTTCTGAGCACTAGCTTTGTTACTGTGCAGTCGTTCAGAATGACCTCAACAGGTTGGAGAGATGGACTACTGCTTTTCTGGTTCTAAAGTTCATCTGTTTTTCTAAAATTCACTTGTTTTCAAGTGCCTCCCAGCTTTTTGTCATGAGTAGCAACTCTTACCCTTGAATTGAGGAACTGACAGCTACAATCAGATGGCACTCTGCATCTATACGTGCATGCAGGCACATATGCCCCAAACCTATTACCAGACCATATTGCTTTGGAAAAAGACCTATCTAGAAACTGATTCCTCCAGAAAGCTCTCTCCTTTTCGTTATTCACTGTAGGAAGATATACACTCTTATCAATCACTCTTTGCTTTATCCAAAAGAATTCAGTGAGATTGCAGCTCACACTGTTTCAGTTAACATGTAAGTGTTTGTTCCTTGGCTTCACAGTGGTAGCTTTTGCGATTAGTCTGGCAGTGCCTAAAGAAGCACTTAAGTAGAGAATAATCACAGCCAGATCTTCGGTCTAGCAATGTTCTACTTTTATGTACAAATTTTGCAGAAAAATGAAACACATATAATTTAAATGATAAATATAATTTGTTAATCCCAAATAAATCCATTTTTCTAAGAATGAACCACTAAAATACAGTGAGGCTGTGTATTTTCACATGACATTTCCCCAGCCACTGGGGAAAATTTTGTTCCAAATATAAATTTCTAAATAACTGATAAACACCTAATATAAACTTAGCATGCAGTTAATAAATTATTATTTTAAGAAAATGAGTACAGAATTTGACAACTGTATCATTTGTAGTCATAGACAGCAAGTGAATATAACAAATGTTACTGTGGTGTTCATAATCATCCATAGCACATACCGTATACACCTGTAACACATTTGAATCTTTCATTAATAATTAATGAATCTTAAATAAATTATGTATAAATTTACCTTTAGTGTAAGGTACAACCCTGAGGCTGATGATAACCATGAGGAATCAAGTGTGAATCCTACAACAGATTTTCCTCTGTTAATCCAAATTTTCTATTAGAGAAAAAGGTTATTTAATTGCAAGTTAGGTAAAACAATTGTAAGCCTTTATTATTACAGCAATGTCTCCTTCAGGACTGGAAGATAATAATGATACTCCCATTTGCAACCAGCTGCATCCCTGAGGTTGCTGTGGTAGAAAATGTGCTTTTTTATGCAAGTGAACATTTATATGCAACAATAGCAGTCTGGAAATGCCATACTGAGTTTAAATAACTCTGAATATCAAAGTTTAGGAATCACAGTTGCATATTGTTCTCATTTATCCAGTAAAAGCATAGTGAATCAGATTGTTATGATTGAAGATGCTTTGTTAAAAAATGTTAAATTCAAAGTTCTTTATCAAAATTCTTTGTTTCTTGTTAAAAAATATATTATGGGTACCTTAAAGAGTTTATTTCCTTCCTTCTGTGAGTGGTATCACCTGCCTTGATGAACTGACTGTCCTGCAGACTCAGTTTGTGATGCCTGATTTTTCGGGTCCACCTGCCACCCCACACCTCATCCATTTT
The DNA here is from genome assembly GCA_016584745.2 of Phylloscopus trochilus trochilus. Lineage (NCBI taxonomy): Eukaryota > Metazoa > Chordata > Aves > Passeriformes > Phylloscopidae > Phylloscopus > Phylloscopus trochilus. The sequence goes on along the minus strand of WQNJ02000016.1, from coordinate 19,904,779 downwards.
AAGAAATGAGTAGGTTTTACCTACCTACTTCATATTAAACCAGGATCCAGGATCTTGTCTCTTTTCCAAAAAAGGCCAACTTAGAACTAATTTTTCCAAACATTCTTGTGTACATAAATTAAAAATAAAGAAACTTACTCTGGTTCTTTTTACACTGTCCTATATTGGGGAAGAATAATGGTATTCATCCAGAATCACCCTCAAGGCTTTTACCATGGTGATGGAAGCCAGCTGTTCAGCTCCTGAAATCTCTGGAGGTAAGCATAATTATTTATTTAAAAGGTATCTAGATTGCAGAAGAGTCAGAAAGGCTGTTATAGCTGATCAAATAAAGCAAAAATGACTTGTTGAATAATTTATTTGACAAATATGGACAAAATCTGGCCAATACATTGTTCATCAAATAGTGCTTGCACAACTAAATTGAAAAAAACAACCCTTAACAGCCATATGCCAACATATATAAAAATCTGCTTCTGGGTTATATTGAAAAGAATTTAAAAGAATTTCCTTGAAGGGCCCAAGGGACAGGTTCACATAATTTAGGCATTTAAGTTTATCGGTGCTGTAATAAAATTCTCTCTCCAAACCTCTAGGTAGGGAAAGTCCATAAATATCCTATCTTTCATTACTATACCCCCTAAATTACTGGCTGCCTTCCACACATTTTCAGAAGTAATTTATTTTTATCAGATCTAACCAGTTTTGTGTATATTTCACATTTAGGATCCACAGGCAAGATTTTCCACTCTTATTCACGCGAGGATCCTGTTCTTAGGACATAATTATGAGTTCCTCTAGGGACAGAGTTCAAATATCTTGAGGCCCTCTGCTTTTATTCAAAGCTCAAGGGAAGGATATGTGACCTCACTTACGCAATAACTTATGGTTTGAGGATACAGAAGAGCAATTATTTTCTTTCTGGGGAGTTAAAGCACTTATATCCCAGTTTCAAGGAGAGGGTCTTTAACTACTCTTGACTTTGCCAGATTGAGAATGAAACAAATGACAGCAAAACAAAACAATCTTTAGAATCCCTCCTTAGTCTTAGTTTTTGTCACTATACATAGGCTGAAAAACTACTCCAAAGAAGTTCAGACAAGGCCAGATGATGTGATCTGAGAAAGAAGCAGAAAGCACTGTGTATGACTGTGATGGAGAAATGCAAGCAGTAGCCATTTATGCTTACATTTCTCTCTTCTTTCCTTCCACACTGTTATCCTCCCTCAAAAGTAAATCTATGACTGGTTAAGGTTGCTTCTTCTTCAGAGCAGGTAAAACCAGTCTAGCTTTTCACTGTGGTGAAATTACATAGTTTCAGTCAACAATTCATCTGGAAAGCTTAAAATTGCAGTTGAAAAACCTGTGTGTACAATGTGGGTTTACAGTGAACTGGATGTCTCAGGTATCTGATGGAGGGAACATTAAAAGCTATGAGGTTTTTTCATCCAAAAGTCAATAAAATGTTAATCCTGTTTTTACAGTTCATTTCTTCAGGTAGGGAAAGGTATTCTCTCCTGGCTTGGCCATGAGAGACACTTTGAAAATCACAAGGAAAGACAAACTTAAGTTTCCTTCATGTGACTTTTTCTGGGGAGCATTTTGTGCTACATAATCTTGCCTTGGATTACTTTGGGTGATACACACGGATGAAAGTGTCAGGCAGCACTGCACCTTCTTGTGTCCTCTGACTCCCCTATCTTTGGGAAGTAAAAGGGGGTTTTTTTGTAGCTGTGGTACATAACTATGTAGTTGAGACCAGGAAAACAAGATAAATTCATGAACTATCTGTCTTCTACATCAATCTTATTTTGAAAGAGTGATTGACCTTTTTTCAAGCAGTATACCACCAGTTAAAGTTCTTCCCTTTCTCCATGGGTTGAGATAAGGTACAGCAACTTCACATGGCTCTTTCAAGACCTATGTAATGTAAATTGTTGAATGCAAAAAGAATAGAGATTAATATCTCAGAATATTTAAAGGAATAAGTGATGTAATGGGTTACATTCAGCACAGGGCTCTTTTACCACAAGCAATGTCTGAAAGTGAGGAAGGAGCTACCTCATAGCAAACATCTGTACAGTCATCAGGAGGGAGAGGGGAGAGCTTGCCATTCTTATGGACACATCTGGTAGCAGATTTCTTTATGAAGGAATATATATCAGGCAGTGACAGATCACTTGCTGAGAGTAACCTCCTGAGCAATGTTTAGCTTCTCAACAGCTGTGTTTAGTTGAGGATTCCTGCTGAAGATAGCAACATTTGCAGTCACTAGAGGCTGAAAACCGGGATTAAGTGATTAATAACTTTCTTTTATTACTCAGCTAGATGATTCATATTAATTGCACTGAAGCCAATTTGCATACAGTCTAGGTTTATGTAATGACTTGATAGAGGTATATTAAGTATTTACCTTAAGGGAGGATTGCAGGAAGTGTAGATGTGTATTCTCTCCTTTCTTTTCCTCGTCATATCATATTCTGTCCAGCTTTCCACACACATGCTGTATTTTTCCTCTCTTATATACATTAGAAATACAATTTCCTCTCTTTCTAAACTTGTATGAATGCTTAGAAAATAAGCACTTTCAAAATAAGATTTCAGAAGCTCTAGTATCTGCTGCATTTCTAGTAACCACTCACTTCATATCTAATGGGACATAGATCAAGGGAAAGAGAAAGGCAGAGAAGGGAAATTTTTAATTTTCAGTAATTAATCTAGTGAATTTGTTCAAATAAAATATTTTTATTTCTTTCATTATGCTGCAAACTCCTAAAACCATTAATGAAATATTAAAGCATGGAAGAACAGCTATAAAAAGTGAAATTGTATATAAACACTTGAAAAGACCCTATAGCCAGGCAAAACATACAAACAAACAAACAAACAAAACAGGGAAGAAAGCCCCAACTAACAAAAAACCACAAAGACACTTTTAAAGAAATGCCAGAAGAAAAATCCTCCTACTCAGCCTTTAGCCAGAGTTTTCTGCTCCAGACTCAAGACTGAAAATAACCTTATTATTTTGAGCACTCATAAAAGCAGGTTTTGTCATTCTTGTTTTTGTCATTTTGGGGGACTTTGTTTGTTTGGTTGGTTGGTTTTGGTCCAGTGAAAAGAGTCACATGCTTAATTGCCATTAGTAGTTGAAGCTCTTGCTATTCAGAATCAGGTATTTTGTCTACAGAAGAGGTAATTGCATTTCAAATCCCCGATCACAGCTGTTAGACTACAAGCACTTCCTCACTTTACACTGTTGCATACTTTTTGGTGTGAGACTACCACTCTGATGTACCAAAACTGAGTCCTAGATACAGGTTCCCCTGTGGTTTTGCTCTGTCTGGTGTGTTTTTTACCCTAGGAAAAAAGAAGTCTGACTAACCTTTATCTGTGTCTGCACAGTAAAGTGCAGGTAGCTGAACAACAGTCAGTGGGACGAAGGCCATCACAGCATCAATGTATTGCTCATCCTGAATTAATATATACCCTGAGAAGAACCAGAAATACCTGCTTATGTTGCTGCAGTAAAACAGCTATATGGTTTTTGGATTGATACCACACTGCCCAGGTCCTGCTGGCTCAGAGGTTGCATGAAATGAGAATCTCTCTGCCTGTAAGATGTCCTGTGCAGATGTGCATTTTGACTGACTTTTTCCTCACCCTAACTTCAGTGCAATTTCCTCAATCAAAGGCTTAAGTGAGCTGAAGCTTTCAGAGTATCTTGTTGCCTTTTAGTTCTAATTCTTCTAAAGTTTGATTATAGTGCCAGCTCTTCTGCCAAACCAGAGACTTGTCTACTACTGTTTTATCACTTTTAATTCCAGCCTAAATATTATTAAAGAAATGTAGTACATTTTAGTCATGGCACTCCTTCTGTGGCATATGTAGCCTCCATATGTATCTTTAAAATGGTTTGTTAAAAATGTGTGTTCACACGACCATCACATTTTACCTATAAAGCATGGCTCGTCAACATGTCTACATCTTGCCATCTTTCCTCAGCCACCAATGCAAACTGTGGAAGTGATTTGGGACATGGGATAGGAAGCTGCCTCTTTCAGATTCCTTATACCTAAAAAGAGAACTTCAAATGGAGTTGTCTTTTTCCCGTAACTGAAGTTCTCCAATATTATTCATTTCCTTGGAGTTTAGGTTCTGTTTTCAGATTTCCAAAGTTCCCTTTTTCCTTAACCACTTCTATGTCTCTCAGTTTCAGCAGGCATGTACACGTGAGGCATTCAATAAAATGGAAGGACTCTTTAAGTGATGACATGTCATATTTTGGCTTCAGTCTGTTTCATTTCATGGTCTTGTAGCAGAGGGGAAATAAATAGAAAAAAACCTGCATCTATTACTGAATATCTTAACAAGTTGTGTGTGTTAACTTTTAATTATGTTAAATGCTGTCTGTAAGCTCATGAAATGTGATCTAGTTTATAATGGTGTAAGTACTTTTCTTTTAGATTAGTCTTGATTACCAAAATCTTTAATAAAAAACAAATCTTCAAGATATTTAAACTGTTATTGATTAGATTTTGCTATTTTTAGAGATTTTACTTGTGTTAATACATGTAGTCCTTTATTTCAAGTTATTTAATGTTTTTGGGACATGAAAATGTTTGGATCCTATAATTTCTTCTGTAAATAGGAGATGAATGTAAAGTCAATAATTTTATAATTTATTACATATACATAAATATACAAGATAAGCAGCTATATGCTAAACCAAGAATCCTGATTTTTTTTTTTTTTAGTAAGTATCATACATTTACTCAGGTATTAATTTTCCAGATTCTGCCAGAGCAGAAAGTTTAAAAAGTCATGTTGCAATCAAGCACTTCCATACCTTTATCTGTAGCTGTAGAGAAGAATGTGATGACATATTGGGTTCCAGACTGTGCTATTCCTTGTAAGGTTGTTCTGAGTCTGACACAAAACTTACCCATTAGGATGTGTGGTCTGATCTGCAACTCCTTTCTTTGAAAATCAAGGAATTGATATGAGAACTGCCTTATTTCCAGGTCTTCCCCTGATGTGGAACAGACTTGTTATTTGCTGTTGCAGCTTATATACCATCCATGTTTTCAATTCCTTCCTGACAATTTATGTATGACTCTGGAATTCATCTTCATTATGCATTTCTTACCACAGATACTGATTTTTACCACTTTAGTTTTAATGTTTGTACAGGGATATTTGCAATGCAATTTTTTTATTTTAGAAATTAAAGCATTGACAGATTTATTTTCTGAAAAACTGATGTTTTATTAGGTTGGCACTATTGTTATGACTAAAGACTATGAGCTTAAGCAACGGTTAGTAATTCATTAAGTAGATATAATTGGAAACAACATTACAGATGAGCAATTAAATTTCTACTAAAATATTTTCAAGCCTTACACTTTGTTCATAGCTTTTGTAAAATCCAAATTTCCCATGTGACAGTAGAAGTCTGATCTTCTGAAGCTAGCATGTTTGGTTTTTACCAGGAGACAATGTAAATGTAAACCTTTGCTTTTCGCAGGATTTGTACACTTTTCAATCAAATAACAGAACTTAAGAGCTAACTACTTAGACTAGAGTCAATAAAATAGTTAAAATAGTTACATCCATCACTTCCTCTGTTCTCAGCATTTCCAGATTATCAAACATTAAAAGGAAGGGTTATTTTAGATCAGAGATGCTTAGTTAAGAGCACGAACTCCTTTCATGAACACTACAAAATAGGCCAAGGTATTTTTTTTTTCAAATGGTTAACGAAGACCAGAAGATGCACAGGACAGATAAGGACAGTAGCTGTCCTCATGGGAGAAAGGATCAGTAGGAAGAGTTCTTAAAAACAGATGATTATTTAGGAAAAATAATTTCAAGCACATCATAGGATGGTGGGGGTTTTGTGTGTTTGTGTGTGTAAGAAAAGATGCGTGTTTTAGAGGAAAGACAAATCTAAAAGACAAAAAAGCAAAACTACTCTTTTTTTTTTTTTCAGACCAACTAACGTCATAACATCAGGAGGCTTTTCTGAATTATTCTCTGTGACTTGGGTTTTACAGAAATTATTGGTCAGTACAGTGAGCTTAAATGAGTGCATAAAGTGACATCTGCAAAGATCTTTTCAAATATTCCCTGCTGACAAAGTGAAACATTGGTACAGCAAAGGAATGCTGAAAAAGAGAAGGAATAAGCAAAGGAAAATGACTAAAGCAAAAGAGTCTTTTTGCATAATTTTAGCACACCAATGGACATTGTAATATTTCTGGAGGGAGGGAGGTTCTTTCACGACAATTTAACAGCATTTAGCTCCTTAGATGTACTTAGTGGCATACTTATACAACCAATTTCTTCACTGGTAAAGCTTTTCTCTGCTCTCTCTGACACCAGGCCAGTCTTGCATAGAATAACTGTCCTGGTTTCAGCTGGGATAGAACTCATTTTCTTCTTAGTAGCTGGTACAGTGCTGTGTTGTTTATTCAGTATGAGGACAATGTTGATAACACACTGATGTTCTAGCAGTTGCTGAGTAGCTCTGATAATAAGTCAAGGATCTTCAGTGTCCCATGCCCTGTGGGTGAGGAACTGCACAGGAAGCTGGGAGGGAGCATGGCTGGGACAGGAGACCTGACTTGGTCAAAGGGATGTTCCAAACCACAGAACACCCTGTCCAGTGTATAAACTGCTGGAGCATCACTGCTTTTTCTCATGACTCTATATTCCCATCTTTTTCTTTTCCATTGTAATTATTATTATTATTATTATTAATATTATTATATTTAATTTTTAAACTGTTATCTCAAGCCATTTACTTTTTCCCCTCAGTTCTTTTTTTCACCAGGGAGGACAGTGAGGAGGAAGTGAGTGGCTTCATGATGTTTAGCTGCTGACTGTGGTTAAACCATGACAACTTTTTGACAGTTTTTGACATAGTAAAACTTGTATTGTTATGGATGTTTATGGGTCGAAATCATTTAATTGCTTTTCACTTTAAAACACCTGTCAAAAAAAGCCAAAACCCAATTAAAATCAACGCATGTCATCGAGGTCAGTATAGAGCTGTTTAGAGTTTTCTCCGGTAATGTAGAATGATTTCTTGAAATAACCTTGCCAAGGAAGGAAAAAATTTCTATAAATAACTCTTAAGAGTGAAGTTACACAAGACAGCCAAGCCAATCATTGTGAAAATGTCCTGTTCCTCTTCTTTTTTTCACTTCCTTTTCTGTTTTGTTTGTTTGTTTGTTTTGGGGTTTGTTTGGGTTTAGTGTGTTTTTGTTTTTGTTTTCTTTTTTTTGCTTAACCAATTTGACTCAGCACAGCACTATATGCTTTTATTCCAGGGTGTGAGAAGAGGGATTTATTTTTTTTACTGTTTTCATGACAAATCCCTTCATTTTTAAGCTCCAGAGACCATATAAGAGAATAGTGGACTGCTGAAAGGAGGAGTGAAGACACCTGCTCTACATTTCCTATAGCTGCACCCTAGCTAGGTCTGTGGATGTCACTGATGTCTACTGGCACTGCTATGTGGACCTGATACCTGATATTTGCCTGATAAATCTTTGGGCCCACTTACCTGAGCAATCAATTATAAACATTTCTACTCCCCACCACATCACACATCCTCTAGAACATCTGAATATCAGCAATGTCATCCTTCTATATTCTCCTTTTTAGTGTGAAAAAATATCTGATCCTCTCTTTGTGCCATTTACTTTGATGAAAAAATGAAAAAATGTCCTTCATTATCATTGATCTCATCCTGTTAGTCACAGGCATCTTTCCAACCTCTCCTGAAGGATACACCACTTAAAAGTTAGTCATACTAAGGAATGAAGAAAGATGGTACTTTGGCAGGTGATTACTAATAAGTAAGAAAAGTGCAATCCTCAGATGAGAAAACAGTAAGGTGGAGCAGAGTGAAGAACTTAGGCATGTATTTTCAAAATTTTTCCATTAATTTTCTTTGCAATTCCAGTAAATATCACTTTGAAATTCATTTGTGCAAAACAATGTTCTTTTTTCTTTTTTCCCTGTAGTCTGATAGAACCACCTAGAAGCTGATTTGACTCTCCTGCAAAACCATGATTAACTTTAATTGGTGGTGGAAACTGATTATAGATTTTGGCTTAATGCTGACACATCCAACTGCTTTTAGAAGAGACAGACTTTATAGACCCCTGATCTTGAGTCTATGTCTACAGATGATGAGAAATAAGGATATAAGAGAATCTTATAAGAGGGTTAGAAGTTAAAACTGGCAAGAACTTATGGGCAGCCACAGACATTGAAGAAGATGGGAGAGAGGAAAGCAAATATACTCCAAGGGTGTGGTTTAATCACTGGATTAAGGAGCTATAAAACTGGGCTGCTGCTACAAATGATGTTCCTCCTCCCTTCCTGAGATCCTGCACTTGTACATCTACCAAGTCAGATCAGCTCTCTGACTCAGGTGAAAAACAAGGGATTAATTTATCTGTAGTCAGCTCTCTGCAACCTTGACTCACTGGGAAACCTCGCAAACCCAGTACTGATGCAAGTGATGATTGTGAAAATTACCCTAAGGGAATATGATGGAGTTTCAGAAGATCAGAAACTCTTGACATTATTGTCAAAATTAATGCAAACAGTGTGTTCCTCCTCTCAGGAAGTGACTGGTTTATTTCTCTGAGGTTTATAGTCTCATCTAACTAATTGTAGTGATTTTAATTTCTTCTCTCCATTTTGAAAAATCTACGTTGTGATTTGTTTTAATAGCTCATTCATAAACCATATTTATTATTTTGAAGAATTTTGTTATGCTTTCCCACCTGCTGCTCATAGTTTAGCAATTCTGAATAACTGGCAGAAGACACTGGATTAAAAATACGAGATATTTATTCAAACCCTCACCTTTCTTTATTAAGCCCTGGAATCTGTGGTGTACCAGAATTTGTCCCATTTGGCAAGTGTCACTCACAGTGGCAGGCCACAGAACAATTTTGCCAGCCTCGAGGAATCATGTACAGGAGAAAGGTGCCACAGATGTTCCTGTGCTACTGACCTCGACAGAGACAGCATAGCACCTTTGAAAACCATTGAAACTTCCCAATATATGGGAAGCCCATGAACTGAAACAACACAAAAATTCCTTAATAGCCAATTTAAATTAAAAAATAGTCAATAATTATATTAATTTAAAAATTTGACCAGGCTTCTGGCAGCTTTAATTAACTATGGATGCCAATAGGTCCAATGAGCTATTAGGGATGTCAATGACCAGCCCAGTTAAAGAATGCTTTATATGTTTGCCAATTTTCCTTTTTTTTTTAGTTTGACCACCCTCTTCACTCTCTCCTGCACAAAGAATTTATGGTGAAAAGGCTTTGATAGAAGCATTTAATATTGGCTAAATTGTCTTAATTTAGAAATTCCATTTCCCCACATAATTACTTATCTGGGGAAATGGAATAAATCAGTCCTAAAGCCACAGGGTAATGAAAGACAAAGTAGACTGAATAAATTTCCAGGGTAACAGGGAGTCATAGAAGATGGGGTCTCAAGACCACCATCACAGCAATTGAGCAAATTCATGAAGCAGAGGATGTCAAGCTACTATCTTGAAAACTCTTTAGTTCAAGATATCCTTAAGATAATTAACTTTACAAATTCAGGTATTGCTCTATGTAATATGCTACTAGACTTGTAAATTTGCTTGTTCCAAAAACTTTGTTTTTGTCTTACATGTCTTTATTCAATTAATTCTTCAATTTTCTTCGGTCTGAGGCTATGAAGAGGTTTTAAATATGGTTAAATATTTAGGGTTGACATAAGTGTTTCACTGTTGTTGTGTCTTGAAAAACCAAGAGAGTCAGACTCCAGAGCTGCACTCATGAGTCCATTCTGTTGATAATTCATTTGTCTGAAATTTTCTCATCCCTGAACATTTTGATCGAGTAATGTCTTAAATCTTGAAGCACTCAGATCAGTAGGGACACTCCAAGTTCTACTGTGCCTATACAGGTACAGTCACTTGTGGCATTTCCAACTTCCTTTATCTTGGCCATAGCATTTGAGTAGAAACTCAAACCAATCTTAAAAGCACTTAAAACACTTTCTTGACCACTATTCCCCCAGACTTTCTACTGCTTTTTGTTTTCCCTCCTAAGTGTTTTTTTCTCTTAGTCCCAAATTATTTGTGAACTGAAAAGATTACAGTCTTATTAAAAAGTACAGAATTTATTTTTAATATAAAAATGAGTTTACAGAGTAGATTTAGTTTGTCAATATAGGAACAAGCAGTTCTTTAACACAGTCTGGCTAGAGAGGTTTTTGTTTCACAGTTATGTTTTTGTGACACATTCAAAAAAGAACAAGAACCTCCAGTACAGCTTAAGAGTAGCTCCAGTACAGTTCTATTCATTAGCACAGAGTGATGCTAAAAAACTGGCATCTCAAGGCACTATTATCCTTCCAAGTACATAGCTGCAGAGCAACAGTATGCAAATAATAAAAGAAAAATAAGTTTGTTTTAATTAATACAACACGGGCTGCAAATACCATTAATGAACTGTATTTGATTTGCTAATTCAAACTTCCAGCATTTCTGGAATCTCTCTCTACTAGACCAGAGAGGAAAAGAAAAGCTTGTCTCTGCTTGCAGTGCAGCCATTTCAGGATAAGATTGGTGGACAATCTGAGTGTTTTGACCTCTTGATTCACCCTTTGCATCCTGACTCTGTGAAGGTCTGTGCTAAGGGTTTGCCTTGCCTCAACAAGTAACTATCCAAATGGAAGGTTTCTAGGTAAAACATACTGATAAGAGACAGCCCCTGAATAACCACACAATGTAACATCATGCAGTGATATTTGAGGCAATTCCAGATGACCCATCATGGTTTTTGGCACAGAGTAGGTCCAAAAGCAGTAAAGACTTAAAAATTGGAAGCTGTAGCTGAGCTAAATAGCAGGGACTTTAATTTCTTTCAGCCTAGAAGTCTTCATCCAACCATAAACCCTTCAAAACTAAAGAAAAACAAATGAGATTTGTCCAGATGCATAAGCTAAACCTATAAGAGGAATAAATCATCTGGAGTACACAGAAATAAATACAGCCTAGTTGCTACTGATTTGTGCATTACAGTTGATAGTGCTCTGAGTGAAGATGTTTTCCTGGGTGTGAACAGAATCTGAGTCTCTCTTCCACCCTCATATTCTGCCATATGTAACAAATGTAGAACTCACCATTTTCCTCTGTACAAAGAAATCTGCAAACTATCTTTCCTTTTCTCAGCTATTTTGTTAAAATTTGGAAGCATGGTGCTGTCTTCAAGAACCCTACTACTTTGTAAAATGTATTTAAGTCAGTTATCATTTAAAAGGATTTATTTTGTTTGAATTCTGAAGGCTTTTTTAGTAGTGAGGAGGAGAGAGACAGACATTTATTTAAAGGTATATTTGAATAAGCAGCATCTTCTTAGTGTTTAGGACATAGCTCCATTTTCTAAAAAAGTGTATCTCTGCTTTGAAAGTTTATGTCAAGCTTTAAGATAATGAGCATGACATCAGTAGATACAAGCAACAGATCAGTCAACAATTCACATCTACACATTAAGGCATATCTGAAATGCCTAATTATTAGGATAATAAGTTCAAATGTACCAGTATTGGCAAATAAGCATAAGTAGACATAATAGTCTACCTCTTGCTGAGCTGTTCAAAGACTACTGACCTGTAACACCAGAGAAAAAATGTTACAGACAGGCATTCACACCAGAAACAAAGAAAACCAGAAATTTATTGCCAGTCAGAAAACTAATCAGAACTGAATCAAACAAAACAAAACAAAACAAAACAAAACAAACAAAAAACCCAAACAAAAACAAAAACAAAATTTGTAAAACTTGAGTTAAATTCAGTTCTAATTTAATGTAGCAGACATTTTGATAATGCAACATAAATTAAATCCTTTGATAACTCTTAGAAGTTCTACGTTGAGGTACAAGATACATAAAGAATTAAAAATATCTGTGACATTCTGTCATCCTAATAAAGCAGAAAATTCAGCTCTTCTTCTCTTCTCTTCTCTTCTCTTCTCTTCTCTTCTCTTCTCTTCTCTTCTCTTCTCTTCTCTTCTCTTCTCTTCTCTTCTCTTCTCTTCTCTTCTCTTCTCTTCTCTTCTCTTCTCTTTCTTTTTTTTCTTTTCTTTTTCTTTTCTTTTCTTTTCTTTTCTTTTCTTTTCTTTTCTTTTCTTTTCTTTTCTTTTCTTTTCTTTTCTTTTCTTTTCTTTTCTTTTCTTTTCTTTTCTTTTCTTTTCTTTTCTTTTCTTTTCTTTTCTTTTCTTTTCTTTTCTTTTCTTTTGCCTATGCACCAAGAAAAAAGATTTAGAGAAAATATTCAGTCAGGAATGTGGATTTAGTAGATTTAGTATCCTCTGACAGTATCCTAAAAGGTGCCTGAGATTTTTTTAAGCAAACCAAGCACTACCATGAAATTTCCAATGTCTGTGTCTAATTTTCTAAGTATCTAGAAGCCCTAAGCATCTTAGATTTATGGACATGTTCCAAGGACTCTCCAGAGTCTTATGGAACCTCAGATTGGCATTGCTGAATTCTGGGACACAAGACTTAAATAGGTTTATTTGTCTTGCAGTTCTTTTAGAACTTTATCCCACTGAAAAGAATGGAAATTCACCAATTTTGTTGTCTGCTTACATTTATTAGTGCACACTGATGGGTTTTATTTATACTAGGATAGACTTTCTCTTGCTACAGTGGAAATTATCTTCAGATATTTATAATTTTTTAAAAAACTGCAGGTAAGGCAGGCATAATAATGGGAAAATAATATAATTTTCTCTTAGGTTATAAATAGATGATAGTATTATTCATGTGGAAAAATAGAATTTTTTTTGCATCTTCTGGCAAAAATGCTACCACAAAATAATTTATTTCACCTGAATCTGACAATTAAATCCTATTTGTATATTCTCTTTATTAAGTTAATATATCTTAATTACAAGAACAAATCCCGCCCCAATAAACCACTTGCTATAAACATATAGTAAATTTTAAAAATTAAGTGCTTAGTTTAAAAGATATGGAAATTAAATTACAAGTCTCCTATGGAAACATAGGCTCTCACTTTCTTAAAGTAACTGGTCAGGAGCCTTCCACAAAGATTAAAATATTGATTAAAAAGATAAAGTTCATAGATAACTTCGAAAGGTTAGAGAAAAAAAGGAGATTTCATGGACCTTCCTGGCAGAATGGTTTGGAGTGGTTTTGCAGATAGACCAGCCTCAACCACCTGGTGAAACTTACACTGACATGTGTAAGATACATAGAACTGGATACCATCTAGCAAAGGTCCTCACCATCAGTCACTTCAGCTTGTGCTAAAACCTTCTATCAGTTATTGCAGTTTTTACTTTCCTTTTAGCCACTCTTTGATGTGTTTATGGGTGATAAGGGAGTGAGGCAAAGGGGATAGATAGATAGATAGATAGATAGATAGATAGATAGATAGATAGATAGATAGACAGATTTATTGTTTCTTATACTACATAAAACCACAAAGAAAACAATGCTGCAAAGTATAAACTGTGCAAAGATCAATAGCTGAATCTCTTCAAGTATAGAAGGGCTCCCAAGGGAGAGAGGTAAAGGCAGTGGCAAGGATCTGCTTCATCTCTGTAGACCTAGGCATGTGAGTGATCACTAAATTTAGGGGTTTTTTGTTAATAAACTGTATATTTGTCTAAGGAGCTCGCTGAAGAAGATAGAATAAAAGTTAAATTATAGCAAGAGGACCATAGCAAAACAGAATCATGTTATATTGACTATAACCCAGGACCAGAGCCACTTGACATGAGCGAGGACTCTGAAAACAATTACAAAACAAATAGCTACCACCAGAATTATCAAGTCACTGATCTGTGATTCCTGAAAACCATTAGGGAATTCCATACCCACAAAAAGCAATTTAGCACTTTCATATGAAACCAGGTTATGTGACTGGTTACATCATGATACTTTTGCTTCATTCTACAGTAAAACTTGTCACAAACATTCTTACTTTCTCTCTATATGCATTGAATGGAACTAAGGAAGCATTTCAATTATTAATAATGATGAGTAATAAGCTACAGCTTCTTTTCCCAGGTCATTTACCTCTTTTATGTGGTGATGAAGAAGAAGTTTAATATTTTCACTTCACTACCAAGACAACAACAACAGAAGCACAGTAAGGAACTTGTCTGTATAATCAATCTAATGTTTTAATATGCTTGGGTTGGCACATTTGACTCCAGTGTATAACCTTGAAATAAAACCAAAGTTGTATTATACAGGCTTTCAATATCTCAGTCTGATAAGGGCTGAAGCTCTGAGATTTTTTATATCCCAGAAAGTCTAAAATGTATTCTAAAACTGCATATCATAAAGTAGTTTTAAAATCAACATATTTATTTAAGAAACGTTTTAATGGCTAGTAAAAGTAAGCAAATTCAGAAAAGCTGTTTAGGTAGCTAGACCTATTATAAGAATTTAGGGCCAGACTAAGGACCCTGATGAGATTCCTCTCAGAGTAATGAGAGAGTTGGGTGAGGTTACTGTGAGATTTTTCTCAGTTAATGATATTGGAGATCTGCAGAGATCCCAGTCAACTGAAAGCTAGCAGATGTTACTCATGCTTCAAAAAGGGCAAGAGATGATCCTAGTAATTATAGACCTGTCAGTCTTAGTTTGGTGCCTGGTAAAATTACAGAGAAGATTAAGGTAAAGTATTGAAAAACTCAGGAAAGACAATGCAGTCATGTGTTAAAGCTGTCATTCGTATATGGAGAGAAAATCATGCCTTGCTAACTGAGTATCCTATTATGACAAAGTTACCTTCCTCCTGGATGGAGGCAAGACAGTGGATGTGTTGTTGAATGTTGTTGGCTAGTAGCCAGATATTAGTGGGACTCTACATGACTCAATTTTAGGGGCCCTTTTATTCTATTCAGTACTTTTATCAATGACTTGAACAAAGGAGTTGAGCGCACACTAAGTTTGCCAACAGTACAAAATTTGGATAAGCTCTTGATTACCTTCAGGAGACATCTTGGTGGACTAGAGCCTTGGGGAGGCACAAACCATATGAAATTTAACAAGAACACATGCCAGACCATGCATGTGGAAAAAAATGTGATCCTGAATATATGCATAGAATGGGGGAATAAGGGTTGGAGTACAGAAAGGAACATAGGGGTTTTGGTTGATGTAAAATTCAATATGAGTGAATAATGTACCTTGGCAGACAAAAGGTCCAATTATATCCCAGAGTGCATGGAGTAGAGTGTAGCAGGGGAAAGGAGTGATTGTCCCACAATACATTGGTGCAGCCTCAACTCACCTCCTGATTGCAGTTTTGCAATCTATTGTTCACAATATAAGAAAGATATAGAAATATTGGAATGTGTCCAGAGGAGAGCAACAAAGATCATTAAAGGACTAGAGGACAAGACTCAGGAGGAGTGGCTGAGGATATTTTGTTTACCTTAGAAAAGAAGAGACTGAGATGTGACCTTGTTGCTGTCTACAACTTCACAATGAAGGTGAGTAGAGAAGTGCTGATCTTTTATCTCTGGTGTCTATTGAGGCGTGAGAGGGAATGGCTTAAAAAGCTGTATTATGGGGATACATCTATTCACGCTGGATATTAGGAATATGCAATTTCCTGAGAAGTTGGGTCAATCATTAACACAATCTCCCCAGGTAAGAGTCCATGGCCCAAAGTCTGTTGGTGTTCAAGATATGTGTGTACAATGTTATTTGATATATGTTTTTACCTCTAGGGTTTTTGTGTGGAATCAGGATTTGGACTTGATCTTCTTGTGACCCTTCCAAGTCAGGATAATCTCTAATTCTGTTATTCTAATGAGAATCCACACACTTCAGGAATTGGTCCTTAACAATTTTTGTCTGCTTTTTCTCTTTTCTGTGTTCTTGGATGCTGTTGATGAGGGAAAGAATATATAGATTTTCTGATTCCTCTAGGGGAGGAAATCTTACTGTAAATATGCCAGCCTCATAAAAGAAGGATCGAGACAGGGGCTGAAATACAAAATACCTATGTCTTGATCTGGGAAGGGAGTACATTTTCTTTCCAATAGGCAGAGAGAGAAGAAAGAGCAACCTCATTGCCTAGTGGAAACAGCATCAAAAATATGGAAATATGAAAGAGAGTAATCTAGTTTTTCAACTCTTTCTAACAGGCTTTTAACTGATTTTTTTAACTGATCAGTTTAATTTACAGGACTATTAGTTACTTGCAAGGATTAAACTCTTCCCACATGATGAACAAGCATTTAATGGGACAAAGAAAGTTAATTAATGCATTACTGGCTCCATCCTAGGAAATTATATTTCTTATGCTATATTATAGAGACAACATTTTTTTAGTCAGTGATGGCAGAAATCTTGAAAATTCTTGTTCAGTTGCAGGTAACAGACACTCAGCACAAGACTCATCTAGTCCAAGTCTTCACCAGTACAGTGCATTAAAAACTTCAGCGACATGTCCAGCACAAATTTAAGTGTTAGAGAGATGTAACATCCCCAACTTCTTTCTCAGGAATCAGCTTTGCACTCTGATAGGTGTCAGGGACTTGAAACGCACAATTTACAGCACAGAAGTTCTCATATGTACTCAATTCAATACTTTCCAGAAATTTGCTTGCAGTTTTTACTTAAGTTGAAGTCCATTTTCCGTTGCTTCTTTATGTTAAATAATCTGTATGTTGTCTCGTATTTTTCATCATTTAAATATGAATAGACTTTTTCCATGTTTCATTTTGATTATTATTTAAACATGCTAAAGATCTTATTGAGCTCTTTCAGTCTTTCCCCCATGTATCCTTTCCTGTATCTTTTTTATCAATTGTGTGACTTTTTTGGCATTTCCTTCAAATTTGTAGATGTTCCTTACCAGTGGAGAGACAGAACTAATGGTAATGGTTTGGGTGTATGTTCTAAAGTAGTTACATATCAAAGCACTGTTACCTTGTTGGTTTAGGTGCAATGATTTTTGTCAGGAAAGGATGGCACAGTGGTTTAAATGCTAGCCTGGGCATCAAAAGATTTGGACTTGCTTCTTGGAAAATGCAGAGATATCCTCTGTAACTTTAGGCAAATCCTTTAGGGCTAAATGCCAATGAGGTTCTTAAGGCAGACCTTTACTGTGCTTTGCCAGGTAAGGCAATAACCACTGAGCAGTCCATGTGGGATCTCTGCAGCAACTTACAGAGTTCCATGCTTGAGTCCTAGCTTGGGATAAATGTGCTATTTAGGCTAATTAACTTGTTCCAGTGGAATTAGCATAGCTGTCACACATAGCTGTGTTAAGTTGATTAATGGTTTGGTTGGTTCTTTTCCATAATGTCCAGGACCATGCTCATTGAGCATGTTAGCCATGTACTTTAATTTGGTTATTGCTGTCTCACTACATCCATGTGAATGTAATGTGTCAGTGTTCATGTGGTTTCAGAAATTAAGATGAGAATCTGATCTTCAATTAGATGTAAAGATGTACCTATTTCTGCTACCAGCCCTGCCATCTTTACAACACAGACACGTTGTGAAAAACACAAACATGACCCTTTTAAAAGATTGCTGGTATGAGGTTCAGGTACTTAATGAAACCTTGGTCCCTATTCTCTAGGCATGCAGTTTACCACATTCAATTTCCTGTTGAATGGGGGAATGGGGATGAATATGCTGGCATAAACTGTCATTCAAGAGGAAACCTGAAGAATGGTGTACATCTGAAATCATGCTCCTTTGTACAACTGGCATTCCCTTTAGGAAATACCACTTCACTCTGTGTAGAATCCACAGTCCTGAATTCTTCTTCTTGTGCATACCTACAAAAATTCTCTTAAAGAAATGTCCTTTCGTAATAACAGCCAAGTAGTTAGAACACCTAGGAAAAGAGAAATACCAGAAAGGGGCCTTAACAGCCTTCAACTTCAGACTTCTAAGTATGACTGAGATATGAGGCCAGTCACCTTATGCTTCCTATATAATTATTGCAAAAGGCAAGCTCTTCCAGGGGTTTATTGAGAGCAGGAATTTAACTTTGAAAGACAAGTAAATTATATACCTAAACTTAGGAGCATTGAATAACCTTGAATAGTGGATGGAATTCCTTGGTTTGAAGAGTTCCTAGCCAACAGTCTGTCAAATGTTTGATGTGAACCCAAGATCCTCTCTATCCCTTTAAATAAAAAATATTCATCAAGAGTACTGGTGGAAGAGTACTGGTGGAGTTCACAGAACTACGTGGCATGAGAATACTTTGAAGTCCAAGACCTAGGCTCTTAAATGAGAACAGAAACTAAGACAATGTGGCATAGAAGTATCTCAGTCTATAAGCATTGTAGCCAAATTAACATCATTGAAGGCAGAGTTCTAGTAGATGAAGAGGGAGGTCATCAAGATCTCAGAAACTTGAATAATGAGAGTTACACAGGTTTAGATAAACGCTGCATTTACAGTTTTGAGACATGATTCTTTTCCCAAAATTTCTTGATTAGAGAGGTTAAGCGGCTGTAAATGTTGCTGGCTGTTAAGTTTATTTCAAACTATATTTTATTTCAATACTTAGGTAATGAAGACATTTTTTCTGGAATCAAATACATTTTACATATTGTATTACCTATATTCAAACCCCAAACCATGCTTTGTTCTCTTTTTCCTCTGTTCTTTTTTTTTTGGGCTGGTAAGTTTGAACTCCCTCCTGTAGCTGTGGCGAAGATTAGGTTTTAGTACTGGTTAAAACACTCAGTTAGGAAGTACTGTCTATACAAAGATAATCAAAGTTCATTTTCCTTGACAGTAAAAATGTTCCTGCCATTGAATTAGTGGGGCTGAGAAGTGAGACAGGGTAAGAAACAGAGCTGTTGAATTGCATTAATTCATTATATCAGTTTCAAGTCAATCCGTATGTTTTTTAATACAGTAACTGCTAGGAAAGTCCTCTATTGATTCTAGTTACTAAACTTCCTCTATCCACAGATTGCCTGTCTATAAGATAAAAATAAGAGTATATTCAAATAATTTTCTTAAAAGCATTTTCCTTGCAGAGCTAAAATATGGTTGAATGTTCATGAGATTTTGAGATACCCCATATTATGGAATGAAGAATAATTAAGACCTTTCAAGAAATAGTAGGAAGCCTAAACCTCCATAGTTTTATGTGCTGTTCTCTTTCAAATCAGAGTTAATTAACTTTCCACTTTTAATTAACTTTTCAGACTTTTATTGGTTTTCAAAGTTATTCCTTCATGTTACTCTCTCATTTTATGCATACACACAGTCTACACATGTATACAGATGCAAACTCACTTATTTTCCTTTGTGCTAAGCATAATTTCCTGAACTGTTTTGTGTTTTTTTTTTTTTCATTCTAGCTTATGTTTCCATGGTATTCCATCCCATTTTAATATATATATATCTGAAACAGATCAACAGATACTAATCAGTGAATTTCATTATCATGACATTAATCCCCTTTTCCAGTTCATTAACAAAGTTGTTAACTACTGCACTGCTTAACATTGATTCCTTTCCATACTATTATTTGCTTCTTCTTATTCAATAGAATGCTATTTACCACCAATATTCAGTAATAGAACCTCAAAACAATTCTGTAATCCACATTTTACATGTGTTGTTTAGAATTCAATTTGGAATAAGAATATTTTACCTGTTTGGTTCTTTCTTCTGCAGTATTGAAACTTGCCAAACATCAAACCCTTCCTCATACTGCATTTACTCTTTCTTACTATATTTGCCCCCTGTATCTAGGGTCAATTGTACAAAAGATGACTGTGTCAGATCACAGAATCACAGAATGGTTGATGTTTGAAGAGACCTCTGGAGGTCCCCGTATTCAGCTCTCCTGCTCAATAAAGGTCACCTAGGGCAGATTTCAAGAACATGTAGAGACAGTTTCTTGGTGTCCTCAAGGATGGAGTCTCCACAACAACTCTGGGCAATCTCAGGCAGTGCACAGTCAGTGCACAGTAAAAAAGTGCTTCCCTATGTTCAGGTAAAATCTACCACGTTTCAATTTGTGCCCATTGCCGCTTGTGCTGCCACTGGACACCACTGAAAAGAACTTGGCTCCGTCTATATCTCGCCTCAGATATTTCGATACACTGACAAAATCCCTCCTGAGCCTTCTCTAATCTAGGCTGAACAGTCCCAGCTCTCTCAGCTTTTCCTCATATGAGAGATGCTCCAGTCTCTTTATCATCTGAATGACCCTTCACTGGACTGCAATACATCCATATCTTTTTGCACTGGTACCCCAGTACTGAACACAGTACTCCAGCTGCAGTCTCTGTAGTATAGAATGAAGGGGAAGGATAAGTCCCCTCCATTTGCTGGCAACACTCCTCTTAATGTAGTTGAGGATACTGATAATCTTCTTTGCCAGAAGGACACATGGCTAGCTTATGTCCAACTTGGTGAACACCAAGGCCTCCCAGGTCCTTCTCTGCTAAGCTCCTTCCCATGCTGTTGGCCTCATCTTGTACTGGTGTGTAGGACTATTTCTCCAGCCTGGTGAGGCCCCTCTGGATGGCAATACAATCTTCTGGCTATATTGTCTGCTCCTCACAGCAAACATTTTGAGAGCTTTCCTCATTCTGGCTAGAACAGAATCAATTTTTGCAGTAGCCAGAGGGCATGGCTAGGATATGGAGGTTATTTTCTCCAACCTCACATCATTGCCAGGGGCTGGGAAGGGGTCTCTTCTGGTTCAGGGTGCTGGAGGAAGTGACTGGGTGTTGTCAGGCTCTGCAGTGAGCCTTGCGTGTGAATCACTCCCCCCTCTTTTTTACACTTTTACACTTTTATTATTAGTATTGCTGCTGTTACGTGTTTTCTCATTTCATTGCCATTTCCAATAAATTGTTCTTATCTCAATCTGTGATCTTAACTTTTTGTGCTTCCAGTTCTCCTCTCCAACCTGCTGAACAGGGAGAAGAAGCAGTGGGGAGGGATAGGGTTAGGGGTTTGGAGCGTTTCCAGGGGAATACTAAATTGGAGAATAAAATTTCTAAATCATAAGGGTACACTCTACTCCCTGGTCTAATTATTAATAATGTTGTTGAACAATGTTGGGTGCAATGTTGTGGAACAGTACTGGGTACTCCGGAGTACAGCACTAGATGCAGGCCTCCAGGTAGACTGATCACCATCCTCTGAGCCCAGTCATTCAGCCATTTTCCAAATATACCTCACTGACTGCTCATCCATCTTCTTCGTCCTCTCTATGAGGATGGTATGGAAGACAGTTTCAAAAACCTTTCTGAAGCCTTAGAACTTTTTACTTCTGCCTCCTTATCTACCAAGCTAGTCACTACATCAAAGAAGTTTATCACATGGAAGAAGTATTTTTCCTTTGTGAAGCCAGTGGATAAAAGCAAAAGCAGTCTCTTCATCTAGTATTGGCTGGAGGATTGAAGCCAAAGCCAGGCAAATTTAAAATTAAAGCATGTGTGTAAACAGTGGTGGTGATCAGTTACTGCAACAGAGTACCAAGCATGCAAGATCCACATTCCAGTGTGCCAGTACCTGAGGGTAGTGGATGCCTGTCTACAAAATATGTGGTATCTGGAAGTAAAAGATGTGCCACTGAAGACAGATAATATACTTTGGTTGAAACAAGATGCTCTGGTCCCTTCTCCTGAAGATTTGAGAACAAGTGAAAATATCTGCTAGAAGTACTCAAATTACTGCATTAGCAGTTTTGACCAAATGATCTCAAAGAAATTTGAAAGAGCAATTTATAAATGTTCAGTAGCTAGAGTTTCTGAAGAATGTCAACTGCTCGCGAAGAGATGCAGGGAACTATTCTTTATTAAAAAGAGAGTTTACTTCTAAATGCAATCTCACATCCCTACTGTGTCATGCTATACCAACAGTGTCTCTCTTTTGATATAGATATCTAGACATCTGCTAATGCTCATTACTTTGATGACAACTTATTCCATATGTCCTGTCTCAAAGAAATTGCCCTGCCTGAAACTGGCATTTCTTCAACTTTCTATGTTTCAGATATCGTGTGCGCTCTTATTTTGAACCTAAGTACTGCACTCCTTGGTTCTAACCTGTGACCTGTTTGAAATTCAAAAAACCAGACATGCTCTAACTTGTCAGTTTTAATGCTTTGATAGCATTTTTCCCAGCATTTTTCCTCTTGCACCTGTTTCAGCTATAGGACACTGCAGATGGATGTAATCTCTCCAACAGTCCTTGCCTTCTGTCTACACTGCTTTTCTCTCATGCCCTCCTTCATTCCGGATGTATTCCCTGCCTTCTCAGCTCTCTTTACTTGTGGCCTCTGTGTATTAGGCCTCCCCCCATGATTTTTGGTTTACTCAGTTCTTTGAAAGGGGGGATGGGAGGCTGGCAAGGTGTGCGTTTCAGAGCAGAGCAGCTGTGAGTCTGCAAATCCTGATCTCATCTGCTGAGCACCAGATGGTACCTCAGGAGGACCTGCTGGACAGGACAGCAAGAGGACCTGATCCTCTTGCCACTTGCACTTGTTCTGCCGAGGTGTCTTGATAGCTATGAATGAACAGCTGGGGACAAGAGGGAAAATGATCCAGGAGGGGCAGCCCTCAGTTTGACTGGATACACTGGGGCAGTCTGAAAACAGCAGTGTGACTCCTGGTTACACCACTGCCCTTGTCCACAGCTTTCTCTGTTGGCTATATTTTCAAGCAGGGCAGGCCAGGAGCTGATGAACCCTTGATCTCCCTATTGCTCCCTTCAACAAGCCAAACTGAGTTTAGTTATAAGTCATCCATTTTATAGAGGGATCTGTGTTTGTTTATGCAGTGACAACAAAGATGTAAAGTGAGCCACTCTTCTAAAAAGACTTCCATGAAAGCCTCTCAACATTGTTGGATGCCCTGGAGACATTTCTGGTGCTAACATGACTCCAGCTCTCTGTAATGCTTTCCCTAACAATACTGCCAAGTGTTAATTAAAAAATAAATGAGAGGTAGTTCTTTGACCTGATTGGAGTTCTGCACTAGAATTGAGTTTGCCAAGTGATTTTGAATTTTAAAGGAAAAGAAAAAAAGTGTATAAATCCTCTTGTGTTTTAAAATCACATTGTAATTTTATATATTATATATCATGCCCCAGAAAGGTCATGAAAAGACAAAAAAGAAAGAAAAGGACAGGTATAATCCCCATGGCACTCAATGCTTTTCACTGGATATTAATTTGTGGGCATTAACCCCTTTTAATTGACCTTTAGACATATGATTAGACAGACAGTGAGCTCTGCTGACCAGCACATATATAATTAGTAAATAGCAAGGTGAGGTAGAACTGGTTTAATCTCATTTCATCCCTGAGACTTTATCACCATTTGGCCTACTTCCCTTTATCCAGAGATAACAGCTTTATTTGGCGGTGAATTAAAGAACCAAGTAGCTTTGCATTGTAATATAGGTCAAACAAAACCAGCACATTTGGTGCTGGGTTGTTTAGCAAGCAAAATGCCTGGAGATTGTTGGGGTGGGAACAAAACAGTTGCAAAGGGCTGTGGAAGATTTCAGTCTTTAAATAGTGCAAAAAAAAGTCAAAGATTTTAGTTGGAGCCATTCAGCAGGTCCAGTGGCAATTCATTGTGCCATTGAGCTGGAAATCAGAATTTAAATTCCAAACTAGCTGGCAAGGACTTGAAGCAACGTGAAGACTGGGAAGATTTGGCAGTGCCTGGGAGATTTCCCTCCATGATAATTTTAAATAAAGTCTTCCATTTGACTCCAGAGTAAAAATCTGCATGAGAAGGAAAGTCAGCCTTGTTTCAACTCCTTCAGTTTCCACAACAGTAGTAGCACTGGTAAGACTCATGTGAAGACAGAGAAAGATTATATCAGAGATCATGTCCCCCTACTCAGTTGACCTTTTCAATAAAAACAGACAGTTTTCTCACCTACAAAATAATCTAAGCATTAGGTTATTAGATCCTTACTGGTCATCCTGATTTGCTGCAGCATATTCAGTAAACAACCCAGAATTGATTGAACAACTTCTGTGAATTTAAAGGTTTTTAAAGTCATCTCTACCTTTGGGGTATAATGGTATTAACTGATTTGATGCCAGACTAAGTTATTTCAGAATATGTTTGATCACATGAAACTAAAAATATTCCAGTGAATCATAAAGTACTTAGGAGGTTTTATTAGAATTTTTTCCTGTATAATTTCTTTAAAAGTGGATGGGTTCAGATATTATTCATGAGCAGCAGATAAGATACAACTCCCTCTCATACAAGGTTTTTCAGCTTCTATTGCATCAGTGACTGTCTGTACTCAGTAATCTGTCCCAGACAAGTGTGTTGCAAGTTGTGTTCAGGTTTTCTAAATATGACACTGTTTACAAACTTATCTGCAGAAGTGTGCCAAAAAATTGGGAAAGAGGAACTGTAGGTAAAGTAGATTTGGAGGAATTTTCCTTTAATTTGATTGTTAGCATAAATGAAATTACATTTCTTTCTGGTATGGGGATAGAGAAAAGGAAATAATAGTATATTTTTGGTCTGTTAACGGGAATATCCCATTAGTGGGACTTATACCAAAGACCATTAAAAGAACTATCTCTTACCCAATGGGAAAGCACTCTGTACCTCTCCTCAGAAAACTTACTGGAAAAAAATCTTCAACTTGATAAGCAATGGGTTGGTGACTGACCCAGAGCTTTGTTAGGGAGATTGGACCTGGGACATATGACTCTTTGGAGATTAATTCTTTAGTGACTGTTATCCAGAAAACTACCTTGTGGCCTTAGTTGGAGGGGATGCAGTGGACTCTTCACAGTCTTGAACGTTGTCTGTAACTCAATGCTTCATGTGTGTATATGAACACTAAGCATAAACATGGGATTAAATTACAAGCACAAGCCATATTGGTAATTCTGCATTCTTGTGGGAAAACACTTTCCACAAATCCACATGTTCTAAAAAAGCGGTATCAGCTCCCTAAATTTTATTTGGACAGCTAAATACTCATAGCTCTGCTGCATCTGCACAAGCACAATTGATTATATGGATGAGGATTTAGTGGGGCAGGAGGTGGTCTCTAACTCCATTGAAGTAACTGTGTAATGGAGTAGACAATGTTCTTCAATTATGC
The DNA here is from genome assembly GCA_016584745.2 of Phylloscopus trochilus trochilus. Classification (NCBI taxonomy): domain Eukaryota; kingdom Metazoa; phylum Chordata; class Aves; order Passeriformes; family Phylloscopidae; genus Phylloscopus; species Phylloscopus trochilus. The sequence goes on along the minus strand of WQNJ02000016.1, from coordinate 19,879,605 downwards.
CATGTGTTCTATGGAGGCGGTTTGTGGTTGCATTGAAACTCCTTCAGACTAATTTAACAGAAAAAAAAGGAAGGAGGACCTAAAGTTGCTTTCATGCACCTATGCATATTTTTAATAAACAACTAAGTTACAAAAACTGACAGAACAAGAACAGAAACAAATTTAGTATGGAACTTTAATTTGCAATCACACTATTGAGGCTGCAAAATCAGAAAAAAATAGCTGTGAAACACAGTCTAGGCAGATAGGAGTAGTAATGCCATTTTGGAATTCAAGGAAACTTAGTTATTTTGATTTATTTTCCTATTTCAAGAAATGATGATATTTAATTTTGCCAAGTCTGATATCTTAGTGATCTCTGATATTGCAATGTAATCTTTGCTCCTAAAGATATTAATAATTTTTTTTAATATGCAAAGGTTTTTTAAATTATTCTGTCAGGAATCTAAAGATACAATAATGACAATAAAGAAGATATTCTTTCAGATTTTACTTCTACTATTGTTTCTGAGAATTGGGGAGCAAATGAGTATATATAAGGAGCTTAGTGCCTATTAGCTGCTAGGAAGATATTAATGATTTTGTCACTAGATTTCAGAATTATGTTCTTCAATCTGAATAAGCAGATAGATTTAGATAGACAGTTTTGATACCACACACATAATCCAAGGGATTTAGGGATCTTCTTACATTACCCTGTGCAAATGCAGTATAAATACCACTCATCAAACAGCACATGTTTAGAAAGATGACACATGCACATGGTAGTAATAGATCTTAATGTGGTTCTTTTTCCACAAAGTAGCACATTTCTGATTTATATGTAGATAAACTTTAGATTTTGAAATCCTTAGTGACCAAAGAAAATCAAAAAAAACTATGTCAGACTTCCTTCAAGTGGTAAGAAATATGTCCAATAATTGAATTCCTACGTACTTTCTCTTGGAGTCTATCGGATAATGAATAGAATTTCTAAAACAATGCAAAAAAAAGCAAAATTTGAAACATCGCTTTAGATAGAAATATCAACATAACAAGATTAATGACATAAAAATATCATCAGCATGAAAAGACTTGATCCTTCCAAACATATCTCCAATATTTAAGTTCAAATCATTCTGGACAACTTTTATCTCTCCCTTTTGCTAACATTCAGATAAATAAAATTCATTCCCATGAAGGAGTCCAAGAAAATAATACCAGGATTATTAAGATTTTAGTCATAGAACAAAATATATTTTGTGACATGAGGACTGCTTAAATTTAAGATGGGGTTTACATTCCAGACTAAGACACATAGAGCTAATCCATGCACATCATGGCTCACTTGAGATGCCTTACAGCTTTATTCTGCACCTCCAATTTCTACTCCTGTAAGTCTTTTAAGAAATAGATCATGAAACTAATTCTTGAAATCTTATAGGCTCTAAAATGCACAAGTTCTTAAGACTACTTGTATAGGAAAAGTTGAACATTTCTGTTTATCCTTTGTATATATTGAACTGGTGAGTGTACAAGTTTTGGTCTCCTGGTTTGCACAGCATGAGAGCAAGACACGGATGGAACACATCTACTGCTCTGAATCCAGGGTTTGGTGCTGTAAATCTGGGTGCAGATGTGGAGCTTCACACTCACAGCACACAATGGTCTCTTCAGGGACACAGCTCCCACTCGGTGAGACACTGTGGTGTCCATGGTCTGCCTCCGGCCTCAGCTCCTTGCTCTCAAAACTTAAGCTCCGAACTGTCTCCAAAATAGGGTTGGGTCTCATTAGTGCAATTTACCTCTACCTTTCTTTTTCACAGGAAGTTATGCATACAGATTTATTTCCTATGATTCACCCTCATTAATTTGACTCCGAACTGCGAGTGATGTTGTTGTTCATGCTATTCATGTCTATCCAGAAAAAAAAAAAAAAAAAAAAAAAGGAAAAAATACAGAATGAAAAAGGTTAAAGGATAATATGGTGCATAAAAAAGGCACTCATCTTTGCAGAATAGAAGGTAATTGTTGACCTGAGTAGCCAATATTACTCATTTTTTCCAGGTAAACCTTTACCATTTGCCATCCCTTTGATTATAAAGTTCACTGATTCCAACACCCTTCTTGGTTGGGCTTCACTCTGCAATATGTCACATCATTTGAAGATGTTCAGCATAGATAATTAGCAGGTGACCTTTAAAGTTATCTCTAAAACTGTTCTAATTTATTTTAATAGAAAAAATGCAATAGTGCATCCAAAAGGCCATCCATGCATCAAACCCAGTCATCTAAAGTAAATTCCAGTTCACCTTTAAGTATCAAAAGATTTAAGCCTATTTACAGCTTGGATTTACTAATATTTAGATAAAAAATATAGCTTAGCGAATCCTGTATGAAGTTAAAAATCACACAATACAATGTTTGTCTTCTAAATGTCATATTGAAGGAAGCTTCTCTGGCGGGTGAGAGCACAGTATGATGGTTAAACCCACTTTCTTAAAAATCCTTGAGAACCAAGATAGAAAAAGTGGCGCAGTAGGTTCATTTTCATGTTTAAAGCACACATTTTTGTAAATGAGTGTTTGCCTTCCCTTTTATCACAACTTTTGACATGAGTAAATGTCCTGAAGAATTATTTATTTGGATTGCACTGCACATGTTCTCTTCATTATTTAAGATCCACAACAGTATGAGGAAAATAAATTTGCTTTGAATATCTGTTTTTCAGTAAGTGTTTGATTTTATGTATTTTTCCTTTCAGCAAATTGTACTAATATCATGTATAAAAGTAATGTAATAACCAGTAGTTTCTGTTAAAAATAATTTTTTTAAAAAATTGCATTAACATTTTTTCCTCTTTTCATACATATTGAAATAGCCATCATACAAATAGAAATACTCAAAGACATGAACTTGTTTTTATAAACCCTGAACAGCTCAGCAAACAATTACATTTATTATGCCTACACCTTAATTATTAAAGACCCAAAGTGAAAGGCTTAGGCTGAAAGACAATTTTTCATGTTAGACAGTTTATGTACTTTAAAAGTAGGGAAGATACAGGATGTTGTAAAACAGCACAGTGTTTGCTAATAAAGTTGTTTTTATAAAGTTAAGTCCTGTGCCGGAGTGGAACAAAGAAAATTAAATTGTCCATGGCCCTTCTAATGCCACCTGGATTCCATATCTTCTGCTTTTTTTGCACTTACCTGGATGTCAGATAAGAGGGAGCAGTTCTGCATAGCTGTGGTGTTAAAAAGTAGAGAGCTACTCTAATCTGTTCTAACTGCGACTGAAGACCTTATACTTGAGTTATCTGGGAAAACAGCAAGATCCTACATTACTGGGAGGGCACCTTTGTTGGGTTTTGATTCCCTTAACCGTCTTCATTCTGAAAAACAGATTAAAAAGACGTTGAAATACTATCTGTGTACGATGTAAATTCTTGCTTCAAAAAACACTGGAAGTCCTAAGAGTCTGTGGAATGTATGAGCATATATTCATTTACAAGAACAGCCATAACTGTCTGAGATTTCTGGCAAAATGTAGATAATAACTGTTTCTAGATGATGATGATGATGATGATTCTCTGTGGTATACAATAGACAGAATATCACAATTATTTTTTATCAAATTATCATTCTGCCTTATTGATCTGTTTGATAGGAGATATCCAGGAAAACAAATTTCCTGGCCTTACTAACAACTAATAATGTACTTGTTGAATGTACAATATAGCTACATATATATTTTATATATATATGTATATAAAATATGGCAACACTAGCAAGGTTTCTGCTGGGCTGTCTTTAATAGGTATGCTTACTTTAAACACTGGGCTTTAGTAAATACTTAAGAAAAAGCAAGTATGTACCTACAACTTTGCTGTCTTAACTAGATGGTTTGATAATATAAGCTTCTGCAAACTAAGGAAAAATATTTCAACACAGTACTCTACACAACACTTTATTCAGGTAAAGTATATTCAAATACTTCATACTTAGACCAATCCTCCCACTATGCCAGTGATGCCACCTTTAATTTCTTTTCAGAGAACCGACATTTCTGGTTCACAAAGTGCCAAAGATATTCTCAGTCCTAAACAAGTTCTAAAATACATGAGACCAATATAAGCAGTAAGAGTAATACCTGTAAAAACAAATGAGAAGAATTTTAATGAAAACCTCTGCATACATTTCAGCATGTAAGAGCCTTCCTAGGAATTAAATTTACAAAACAAATTCTCTGTACTCAGTTTTCAAAAGAGTTAATTATCAACTAGGAGACCAATGTCTCGCCACATGCAAAATGCTAGGAAAGTTAGAAAACAACATTTATGTTTTAGATTAAATATCATAGCTCATTATAATGTGGCTATATTCTGTGGAAGTAACAATTTGCAATGCTCTTTTTCAGCTATATAAATATCAGCTGCATTTTGCAGTTTTGGTATTTTTCTATTTAACAAAAAAGAACAAATTTTATCAGAGTAATTCAGAAAAACATTTGAATTTTATTCCATGCTGTATATTTTCAACTTAAGACCTCAAGAATAGTAGTTCCAACTCAAACTTAGGAAGCTGTTTAGTATAAAGTATTGTGTCTATGAGTAAGTCTGATAATGGATACTGAATAAAAACTTTGAGTTTATTCCTTTTATACTAAAGACAGTAATGGTTTAGTAACTTCCTAAGCTGGTGATTGACTGCAGGCCAACATCTTTAGCTAACACCAGTGGATCTCCAACCATGCATTTGTTCAATTTTTTCTGAATCCACCTATATTTTTCACCTTATCATCTTACTTTTCACCTCATCTTGTGGCAACAAAATTCATAATTTAATTATTAATTGGATGGAAAGAATTATTTTAATTGTATTAAAATTTTCAGCATCATGATATTTTTGATGGACTTAATACTGACCAGGAAATGATGAATACATATTTTCTATTCATTCTTCCATTTTATAGTCTCAGTCATCTTTTTACTAAGTAGAAAAGCTCCAGTTTGTCTTCCATTCACAGGAAAGCTTCTCAACATCTCATTAAAAAAAAAAAAAAAAAAAAAAAAAAAAAAAAAAAAAAAGTTGTTTATTTTAAGTTAAGCAAATTGCTTTTCAAAATAATTTCAGCCTGACTTCCTATGAGTCTAAGCATTTAATTTGCTTCTTCTTCATTCATTATTTTTTAAATACTGACACAACTTTCAATTTCTTAACGGTGTTCTTCTTTTTGGTATCATCTGTTACAGTGCCAGTTAACTCCACCAATCTTTGTTTCTTTACATTTTGGTAAAAACTATGTTTTATTTTTTTTTCAGTCAACAATACTCATGAACACTGAACAACTCATGTGTTAATTGTAAGCAGCCTAAGTTTCCGCTGCTACTTAGAGTGGCTTTGTAATTAGCATTCTCATTTTAATCTCACTGCTTACTTGAAGGTAGACAATGCAGTGTGCATTTTTATGTGTCTCCTTTCATCCAACCAAGATGATGAATTTTACACTTTACACTCACAATGATAAAATGGTTCTTTAACACCTACATATAGAACTTCACTGCTTAAATTAAATCTAGGATTACCTCTATTCTTACATATTTTTTAAGTATTTTCTCCTAGTAATTGATTTTTGTTTTTCAAAAACATAGTCTGTGCACTATGCCTCTACATTACATTTATCTTGTTTACTTGGGTAAATGACCAATCTAAAGAACCAAGTTTACTACTGCTATTCCTTTACAGCTTCTCTAATTCCCCTTGACATTTTGAAGTCATAACTGCTTTATCAATCAAGTTGCTGGCTTTTTAAATCTCTGAACGCTTCCTATTTGGGCATGGAAGTTCAATTGATCTAAACCGGATGGTACAATTTGACAGTATAAACTTATTTACTTTAATTAAATAATCCTTTTATTAGAATATATTGTTCACTAGAATGATATAAAAAATGGGGATATATGTTCATGTCAACTGAGCTATAAGGGATATGGAACTTAACCTGTCAGAGCAATCCCAGCCTGGATCACAGCATGCATAATTTCCTTGGAGGTCATCTTTCTGATATATCTACAGACAAAGCTGCCTTCTGGCACTTAAGGAACCTGGAAAGAGTAGGTCTAAGGCCATGCTTCTCCACTCAATGAAATTCCCATTGGGAGGCGGTTCGAAGGCCAGGGCAAGCAGAAGTAGCTTTTCAACCATGATGTCTGGGAGAAGACAAATATATTGTCATGTCTCTAAAGCACCAACCACTGAGTATCCATGTGGTATAACAAGGGTTTGACTCTTTCCTCCTGTCTTTATTTATAAATTGCAAAATAATATAATTAGGCTATGAAAGGATCAAGTGTACACTTTTGACATTTCACACAGCTCTTTGGAAGACCTTTACATACAGAGGGCCCAAAGCTGTTCTCACTGCACATATGAAAAAGTAAACCTCATTCTGTCTTACAATCTATATTAAAATTTTACAAATGCACATGAGTGTTCTATGTTCAAATGTTGCCTTATGAGGGAAAGAAAGAGGAATTGTCTGGTCATCAGGAGAAACAGAAATTAAAGGTATAATTAATTTCTTCCTTTGAAAATTTTCAGATAGTTTCTAGCACTGTTATTCTAGCCAATAACTTGTTGCAGCAAAATATTTTAAGAAAATGAGGGCAAAGAAATTTTCTTGCTGAGTGTTCTTCCTATTATTATTATTATTATTATTATTATGTCTTTTACTGTCTTATGAGTTTCTGCATAGTCCTGGACAAGCTAAAGTATATGAGTCATAGTGCACACTTGATTCTCAAACTCATTTTTTAAATTGTTTGTATACTTTCTGGTCCTAATTGACTATGTTTTGTTCATACTTTAGAAAAACAGCAGCTACCCAGTGTTGCAAAGCCTAATTTTGAAGCAGAGGCATGTAGTCTGAGCACTGGAATGCTGGTGTGACTGTTTGCTGCTTCAGCCAGAATCCTATTAACTGACAGCTGACATGACTAGGAGTCTGCCCCACATAAAAGGGGTCTTCTCATATTTCTTAGAGAAGGTAATTTAGTGTGTATGTGCACATCTTTAATGATTCTGCTCTGAAAAAGAGAGAACTTACATTGGACCAGACAAGGTGCAGACTGCACAAATGTATTATTTATGAGTGGTGCTCAGAATGGCTTTTGGAAAACACACATGCAAACATGTTCCAGGCCCTTAGGAGCTTACATGTCTAATAGCAGACTTGACAAAGCCAGTGAGAGCTGAAAACAATAGATGAAGAATAGAAATAACAGACAAATATAGCTTTCAAGATCAAAGGTAAATTAGGTAGTTTATCATATGGGTCCTTTCAAAATATATCTTCATTCTGCTAAATAATCCATTCTAAGACAGTGGCATTTCTTACTGTTGCCAAAACCCTTGGAACTACTTTCACAAACATCTCAAGTTTTCAGTCTCTTACATGCACAAAGAGACTCCTCCCATACATGTCTTTCCCCACTCCTCACCCCTCTCTGGACTGCACATCCCATGAAGATAAATTGTCTGTAACTCTCAAGTTATGCTAAGGGGTGTATTCCATTAGTTGAAGAAAGAATGCCACTCTGAAGAACATTCATAGCTGATCTCAGTGAATTTGGATGTTCAAGGCCATGTCAGACGGGACTTTGAGCCACCCGGTCTAGGTGAAGGTATCGATGCCCATGGCAGGAGGGTTGGACTAGACAATCTTTAAAGTCACTTTCAACCCAAGCCATTCTATTACTAAAGATATGTCAAAATAGTACATTTCTTTTATTGCAGATTAATGACATTATGTCACTTAATTGCTGTGATGAAGGCTCAGGAAGAACAAACCTTCAAAGCTCTAATTTTCTTCTAGAATTAATAATACTTTTAATCATAACTTAAACTGAGCTTCACCATTTCAATGGTAAAATTGTATAGATTACTGGTAAACTTTTAAAATGTGTAGGCATGTTTTAGATGCACAAGAATACAGAATACTGTTTTCCTAATAAATAGTTAATATTTTGTGGAAAATTATAAAGCTATGTCTAATATTAACCCTAGTGATGTGTCTTCAAATATTAGTGACCACTCAGAAGGCTCACAATATCATCAAAGCCCCATTAAGAACATTGCAATAAAAATGCAGTGCTCCTGAACTCCATAAACCACCTGAAAACCAAGGACACTTCCCCAGTAGTTTATCCACTTAAGAACAGGTGTCAAGATATTTAAGAATCCAGCTACTGATTTCTATTAAAGATAATTAAATAACAGCCCTATCCAAAAACTGTTTATGTTACCTTCAGTTTTGGTGAAACACAAATTATCTATATATTTTTAAAATTTAGGCCTCAATAGGTCTTTTAGACATCTCTCGTATGAAATTGCATTAAGCACAGCTGACTCTGTTGTGTTTTCTGGGAAATACTATAATGGAGAAAATGGCTATTGGTTTTGTGCTGACAAATTATTGATCACACGTGTCTTATGCATCACTTGACACTATGGATTTTCACCAAAACCATTAAAGGAACAGCCTCAAGTCCTCTGTGTCCTGTATATATATAGTGACAACACTCTCACACTCAAATTTATGTGCATGCCACCAGTGACCACAAAGAGAAAACAAAATCTTAAAAAGACAATTTTGAAGCAGGTGATTTAAGCAAAGGAAATTAGAAAATAATTTTAAAATGCTTAAAAATATGCAAATGTATAATTAGTCATTCAAAAAGAGAGAATGAGTGTCCAGAATGTGCATAGCATTTTTAAACAGGTAGTTTAAGACTTAAGACAAATGAAAAAGAAACCAGTGGCACTAATGTATCTTTTTTTATTTCATTAGAAATGCTCTAATTTTCAAAATCTTTTTCTTGGATATGGGTAGGAATAGAAACAATTGGATATGGATAGAAATAGTTTGCAGCTGTATCGGCACTAAAGAATTGGGCAGGTAGGCCCTCTCTCCTAAGGCTCAGGTCAGAAAGAAAACCACAGAACTGATTCTTATTTATGCTCTTGTCCTCCTGCAAACCCTTGACTGCCAAACTTCATGGAAAGATGGTCACTGAGGTTCCCAAGGTAAGGGCACTGATATTCTGACTACAGTGTGTGCAGGTTTATGAGGGGATTTCCTTCACATTCTCCTCCATCTTCTCCTTCAAACAGCTCTTAAAATTTAGCTTGTAATTCATTCTATAGAACAATACCATGTGTCACACTGTCGTACTGTATAAATGATGAGCTTGAGCCTTCCTTTTATGAAGCCACATTTTCAATTGTTTATAACCTTGCCCAATTTTAACTGTTTATGCTGAATATTTCAGTGATGGGAAATTTTACCAAAACTATTCCAGTTATTTCTCACATCATTCAAGAAAGAAAGTGTTGCCAGTTTCTTCTAGGCAGTAAAGAGATATCTGAGGCTTAGGTCAGGAGGGGCAGCTGTGGAATTCAGGTAAAAGGAAGTCAGTGTAAGATAATTTTTTTTGTTGCTACCATGTTGACTGATTGCTAAAGACCTATAAATACCTCTTTATTTGCAGAGAAAGAGGCAACGACCTCACATGTGAGAGACAGTGAGGTCTCTTCTGACACTTATGGCATCTCTTCAAGACATACTAAAAAGTACTCAGCTTTGCATCTCTTGAAAGTCTCACTTCAAACAACATCAGTAGCTTCTTTCTACTAACTCTCAGAACAGTCTACCTGCATGAACATGAAGGACTAAAATGAATATGGAGAAGACTGACAGCAACCAATCTGTAGGAAACTGTTGGTGCTTCTCCTGAGATTTCATTTCCTCTCTCCCTTTGGTGCTTTGCCCTCCTGATCTAGAGAATCACAGTAAAAAGTGTAAGACTCAAATTAAGGAAGACCAGATACAATCAAAAGAAAAGAAATTATATTCAGCTACAGGTAGGGTGTTGGAGACTGATGGAGAAAGGATGATGCAGTTAAATCATTTGTGCAGAAAGCTGAGTGATGGGAACAGAACAAGAAAAATATGTGGAAGATTCAGAAGAAGATACCAGAAGGGAAATGGGGTCATGTGTAGAAAATGAAAGTCAGAGACAAAAGAAAAAAGAAAAGGTCAGGAGCAGAGGGGACTGGAAACCCCAGGGAATAAGGAAATTATAGCAATGTAGTTCTATATTTTAAAATATAGAAATTATAGTTCTATAGCTTCTGTAGGAGTTTGATATTTTCCTCCAGCAAGTCACCTAGCTAACAGAGTGGGGAGGGGGTACACAACAAAGACCTGGAAGTATGCTGGGAAATAATTGGTAGAACTGGAAGGCAAGAAAATTAAGATCACCAAGAATTTTACTTGGTTATATGAGCATATTTGTTATGTCTCAAGCTTCAAAAACTGTCTTATATTTTCTCCAAGATTTTTTGCCTAATTTAGTCTTCTGGGGTTTTGCGTATCTTTAACAGTAAGTTAATTTTATTTTTTGGGGAAGCAAATAGTATAACTTATTCTTTTTTTCTTTTGACTATGTCCACTCCCTCCTTTGAGCAGTTCTTTGTACTAACTCCTTATAACAAGGTTTCACATGGTTCAAATTGGCCAAGACTCTTTAATATGGGTATGTTTAAAGCTTTATGTAAACCTACATTGTTTATAAAATTTCTTAGAGACTTGGACACAATTATTGAAATTTGTTGAATATTGAGAGTTATTTTATGGTGAATTTTTACTCTCTCATGATGTTATTGAATTAGTAACAAGCTTCAAAAGAAATTACATGATATCACATAATCAAAATGACAAGCCTTGAGTAGAAATAGTTGTGTAGGAAGTTCTTCCTTAAATGTGAATGTTCTAGTCTAACCCCACCAAAACCACAGAGTACTGGATAATTTTTTGTTATGTTCTATAACACTCTTTTAAACTATAGACATTTGAGAATCAATTTTCATACACAACTCTTAAGCAAATACTCATAACCTCATCCTGCAAAAAGAAACTCTAAAAATTATTTAAAATCCATATGCTATGTAAGGAAAATTACCTGGAGGCATTCTTCTACCTTTTACTGAAAAGAGGCTATACAAAGGTGGTGTTAAGGTGCTCATATCCTTCACATACTGGAAGCTTTAAGAAAGTCCAAAGCTATTTATAATTCCTAACTTTGCAGCCCTATTTTAGTGCTGCTTCCTTTAACTTTGTTCTGATTCCCAGGACTTTCAGAAAGTGAATAGACTACCTGTGTGTAAGAGATTTTAGATAAAGCTGAAACTGCCTTCATTCTTTGCATTTTTTGGTCTGTTTCCTGCTAATGTGATTTGAATAAGCCAATTACATTGAAATTTAGTCCATGCTCATGCAAATAAGTTAATGAATGTGGATCTCTCTTTTCTGTGGATTTAAGCTGTGAATATACAACTGGTGCACATTTGTACATTGTACAAGGGTTCTGCACAGGATACTGGGGTCATATTTTGTGGTCTTTTCTGAGGTTCCACTTGCACTATATTGGAGGAAGATTTCAGGAAAATAGGACATTTAGAAAAAATAAAGAAAGCCTTTAAAAAGTACCTAAATGCTAAAAGTATGGGCTGGATTTTATTTTCGTGGTGCAGGCTGCAAACATGAAGTTTAAGCATGCATTTAATATATGAGATCTTCTATAAAAAATGCCTGGGATATTATCACTGACAGCTTGATGAAAATATTTCCAAATGCCCATTGTGTACAGTTAAACACTGATCAAAAGCACTACTGTAAGAATTATTTTATATAACTGTGAAATCTCTTTGTAACATCATGTGCACAATAAAGCTTGATTCACACTAACCAAGTACTCTAGACAAAAATAGTTTATTTTTCCAAGTCATGGAAATTCCTTATAATATTTTAGTGTTAGTGCTAGTTTTAAGCTATTCTGCTTAAAACAGAATAATTTTTCAGCAAGCACTTCTTCACACACTGGCACTGACAGCAGTTTTACTTTCTGTGTGTTGTTACATTTTCTTCACAGCTCCTTAGTGATTCCAGATGAAGTCAAACAATTGGGATGTTTTCAGTAAATTAGCTTCCAGGCAAAGAACAACAACCTCTGTTCTCACTGAAGGAGACATTCCTGAGACACCACTGTAGTGCTCTATGTGCAAATGCTGAATTCCACAATTAGTCTGTAAACAATAGACATGTGGGCTAAATGGAGAGACTTGCCAAATTTGCTGAGGTAAGGGTTGCTAGAAACAAACTCTGGTATGTGAACACCTACAACAACAATTATCCACTCCCTCCCCAGTTTAGTAGGTTGAATTCCCACATTATAATGCTCTTAGTTTTGGGAGAAAGACAGGTGTCAAATTCTCTTCTAGAGAGAAAAGAAAGAGACCAAACCATTTAGTGTCTGGGACACGGCATTAAAAATGGTACAATGTCACTTTATGTAAAGATACACAGCCAATTTATGCACAACACAAACCTGATCTTCCTTTTCTTTCAAAGACAAAGCATACACCTGCAACTACCTACACAGGTATGCAGGGTGTTGGAATGAGCAGTTTTGAGAGTAAAACCATGACCACATTGGAAGAAGATACAAATTTTATTTTAAACAAACAAACAAACAAACAAACAAGCAAAAATTTTGAGGAGAGTACAGATAATCGTTATACTAGAAAACTTTAGAAATAGCATATACATCAAGAAAATATATTTTTGAAGTACAGTTATTTAACATCCAGTTATTTTTACATATCTAAATCATTGTAATAATGCACCCAAAATACGATGACAGTAACATGCACTTTATAGTGTCAGGACAAAACCAGTTCTTCTCCCATACCCTGTAAGATTTAAAAATTAGAAGAAAAAAATCAATAACCCTTGAAACACTCAATTCTCAATTTTAATCACTTAGAAATGCAAACATCATTTTCCTTTATTTCTGAATGAAAACATATTCTAAGCCTCCAACCTTGATGAGAATTCTTTTCAGATTTCCTTAGTAGTTATAAAGTATCCTAGAAAATGTGTGATTACAAAACAAGTCTGTTTTACATAGGAGGCTTTCTGACACCATAGTGACAGAAATAACACAAACCTCAAAGTAAGTAGATTATTGTTTATTTTCTCCCTCAGTTTCCTATTTGTGTTCCTTGTGGGAAATTTATGTCATTAAAAGCAGAGCAAGGCATACGAGGCATAGAACACTAGTGGGAATTTTTACTGCATATCCTTTTCAAAAAGCATTACAATTACTTTTATGTGAATAATTTTTTGCCTAAATTGCTATTTTATATTTATTTTTTCTATCCAGTGTCTTTTTTTGCCCAGAAAGCTAATTTTAATTCTCCTCCACACATGTTTTGTGGTAGCAAAAAATCAAGTTTTCAAGAGCTCTAAACCCAGTGTCTGAGCTGTTACACACAAAGCCTGAAGCTCCTGGTGAGATCTCACAGCACTTACAAATGCACGTCAGGAGTCCATCCAGCAAAATATCTGTCTATCCAAATAACTGTGACAAGCAACACCAGCCTTTGAATCAGGACTCTGCTTTCTGTTAAGTATATTTTTATGTGGTAGGAAAATAATCTCAAGATCTTAGGGGGAAAAAAAAAGACGCTACTGTACTCAGACCTCACAAGGAGATCAAGACCAAAGAAGACGACATTTGATCTTGCACATACTTTTCTCAAACTTCCCATGGCCTTCTGCTGCAGGAAGTACTCATATTCAAATCAGCAGGACTTCACACATGCTTAAAGACAGGCATGTGCACAATGGCTTTCTGAGCTTGAGGCCATCCTTTGAATTTTTATTAAATAAGAGAAGCTTGTAATCTGATGTTAAACAGTGACCCAGACCTCAAGAACTACTCAGTTTTTACTCAGTGACTCTGACTGACAACCTTAGGGTTTAGCAAGCCTGATTTGTTCAAAAAAACTTCCTGTACAGTATGTCAAAGCTGGTATGTCCTCCAGTTTCACTAAGATGATGGCCCTGAAGGCAAGAGCAGTAAATCAGTTGCAGATTAGAGCCAGGTTTACTTGCTTGACATACAAAAGCTGTTCCTAATATAAATGGCTGGGAAAAATGCATACAGTATGACAGAACTAAATAAAGTTCTTCCTCAGCAGCAATAAGTGCAACATAAATTTATCAGTAATACAAGGTGGGCAGTACCTCCACTGTATTACAATTCAACTTTAAATACTTATAACCCACAAAATTATTAAACAGTCCTTTCCCTTCCCTTCCCTTCCCTTCCCTTCCCTTCCCTTCCCTTCCCTTCCCTTCCCTTCCCTTCCCTTCCCTTCCCTTCCCTTCCCTTCCCTTCCCTTCCCTTCCCTTCCCTCTTTTAAATGATAAGAAAACTTTTTCCAGTATCAACTTGTTACTCATGTTTATGACTAAAAATATGCTTAATTCAAGTCAATGTCAAGAATAATTAATTTTCTTTAGCACTTTAGAGACCAGAAAATATAATTCTATCAGGATATGAAATATACAATTATTTGTGTATATATTTGGTAAGATAGCTTGTGTTCCCACACACCTTTTTCTTCTCTTCTGCTATTAGTTTCAAAATCAGTTTAAAGTGCTTTCTGCATCTGAATAAATTGTACCAGAACCTCATTTGAATAATGCATAGCTCCCTACTGAAACTAAAAATATTTATTTAAATCATGGGGAAAGGAAAGAAAAAAAAAAAAAAAGGATTTTAAGTGGGCGGAGGCTGTCCTGAAAATTGCTGGAACTAATTTCTTACCCTGACATGTATTTGCAGCTCTTTGGCCAATATTTTTCATTGCCAGCACCATACAGACATCTCAGCCTTCTCATGCCCCTACTTCTTGGGATCTTCCCACAATGGGAACACCTGCTCTGATTAGGCAGGCTCTGTTTTGAATTTGTTCTCCAGTTCACTTCTACACAAACAAATAACAAAGGTACATAACAACACACCTCACTTGGATGTAGTAACTAAAACCTTAGGCAGGTCAGCCTGTGGAAAGGAGAAGAGGAAAAAAGAAGATACAAGTATTTCAACTGTTCAGGTTAAAGCTCTGGGTTCTGAGAGGAGTGTTTCCTCTTGCTCCTGTGGAGGAAACTGCAGCACTTGTTAGGATAGCTTAGAGAAATCCCACAGCTTGTAGTTTCAAATCATGAATTTAGAAATCTCAAATTCTTGTGCTAAAAAACCCCAACTGAACAGAAAAAGACCTCCCTATATATCATATATGACTAGGTCCAACCCCTTGGATGCCCCCTTTTCCTCCCCTTTCTTCCTGCTCCCCATGGAGATGAAGTGCCTGGGACCTCTCCCCTCTGTTGCTGACCTGGCAGGATTACATAGCAAATGGAGGAGGATATAAAGAGCACCACAAACACGTGTCCTCTCTGAAAATTTGAATAGACCTTATGAGGCTTGTTTCCCCTTGAGTGAATTGCAATCAGATCTCAGTTTCATAATCCAAATAACAGCTTATATAACAGCCATGCACTCGGAGGCAGTGGACTTAGGTCTTACAGTAAGGGGACATGTAATATGTTATCTTATCAAGAGATTACCACAGAAATTTTACCCCCCCCCCCCCTTCCCCCACCCTTTATTTGCAGTAAGGTCTCAAACTATCAAAACTCTTCCATTGTTACAACTTCAAGCAACACAATCACTTCACATTTCTTAACTAATGAACTGTACCCCTGCGCTTCCTTTTCTCTCCCCTTCTCAGACACTCAATGACATCAGGAGATTATGTTTAGTTTAAACAAGTCAGGGAGATACAAACATTCCTGAAAATATATTAATTCCTTCCTGCTCAACAGATTAGTAGCATTTGATTTGACATGAGTATAAGTTTAAACACTTCAAAGAATTTTTAAATAATACCTTCTATAAAAGGAACAAATAAAAAATGTTCTTGCACATTCTGCATGACTAAATGATGGATTGTTTTTTTCAGTATTCACAATCTGTTTTCATGCCTTGTTGCTAACAGTTGTGAACAAAAATCAACTCCAGTGTTGTAGCATTAATGGAGAACAGTCTGGCCTCCACCTAACCCTGAAGATAATTACGCTAAAACAATAGTGATGAGCATTCAGCTAACTAGCTGTAACAAGGAAAGACTGCTGCTGCCATTCATCAAAATGGCCATTTGGATAATGAGGAGATGGCTACTGACATATTTCAGCAGGGGAGGCCATCCTGCTGGGAGTTTCTTTCCAAATGCCAAATTTTATCCATTTAAAAAGTAAACATCGTGCTCTCTTTGGTTTGTTGGGTGAGATGGGGAGCAGAGATGTAAGTCATATAGTACTGTCCAAGTTGGAATAAAGAGCTGGAAGAGACACTGAAGGAGAAAAAAAAAAAAAACATAGCGTATGTATCATTGTAATCTTCAGTCTCCTGAAAGGACTAATCCTAATTATGAGCAACATGACTGCTGTCAGTCAGGAAGAGCAAATCCCTTGCTTTCTGTAAGAAGCTACTAATCTGATTATTGATTTACAATTCTGGTGATTAGTTAAAGAATGTGCATCTCAAGGAATCTGAATATCCTGACTGGACAGACAGTAAAACAGAGGTTTAAAAGAAGTGTTTTGCTTTAACTGAATACAATAACAGCTAAACCATAGTTTCCAAATGTATTTAGACTAGCAGCTATTGTGTGAACAGAACAAAATGAATGTTAACTAATATGGCTGGGTTTGTAAGTAGTGTCTAGTATGACAGCAACTTCATCACAGCAGAGGTCATAGATGATTTTCTAAAATAACAACAAGAAAGATATAATAGTGATGGACTTTTCAAGCTAAAATTTGTACAAATATGTTGTACTGTCTTGTGTTTCCTGTCTGAAGACAATTAAAACTGGTATTTGCTGTGATTGTGAGGAAATGTATTTTAATTTGTCTGTGAAAAATAAGTTTTTAAAAAATGGTTTTTATACAAAAAAAAAGGAAGCAAAAGAAACATATGTCCTATTTTTCCATGACTTGCCTGAACAGAGGTGCTTTCCAGTATAACAAGCAAGGACCCCATTCTAAATTTCTCTAGTGCCATCCATTGTCAGCTTCTGAAGATGGTGGAAATCTCAGACAGCACAGCTTCAGCCCCTCTGGGCTGTCGGGGTCCTCTCTTTTAGTGGCTCATCACACAAGGGTGAATATACTTGCTTCCTTAGAAAGCTCACTAAAAAATCCATAACTATATGGCAAAGATATTAAGAGAAAACATCTGGAGGAGTAGGAAATGCAGTGGGATGTTTCTTAAAGAAAATGTGAGCCCAGTGAACCTGATCTCCATGAGTTTTTTCTACTTCAGAAGGTAAGAAGCTCCTCCATTAAAGTTTTCCAGAGGAGGATTTTGGCAATTGTGTCTGGACGGATCTATCTTTCTCCACAGGCTGTGTGAGATTATGGAACTTGGCTTCAGTGGGCTAAAATTCATCTCTTATGATAGAACAAGAACATCTCTATAGAACAAACACACTCAAGAAATGCCTGTGTTAAGGAAGCATCTATCCTCTTCCATTTTCAAAGTGTCAATTTCAGAAAAGCATTTTGGGATGATAGAATTTATAGCTGAAAATTAGAAACTCTTCTGAGGGCAAAATTGTTTTTTGGATTGTGCTGGACTGTGGTGTCAAAAAGGGTTTCTGTTCCTCACCTAGAATTCAAATAAGCACAGGTTTTTCCAGTACCAATAAAACGAGTCATAGAATCATGGAATATCCTCAGTTGGAAGGGACCCAGAGGGATCATCAAAATTCAGCTCCTGACCCTGCAAGGGACCATCTCAAGAATCACATCTTTTAAGCCATTACACTGTCAAGAAATAGAGTATGACAAGTAAACATGCAAGACATATAAAGGAGCACTAATTTTAAAATCTAGAAAACATATCATACGTATAACCATGTTCAGTTGCATTAATTGGACTCTGTCACAGAACTTTCTCTGCTTATCCTGAAGTCATTGCAAGAGGCTGATCTCAATGTACTTGGTTTCTTTGATGTGTTTGAAGTCAGGAGAGAACACTACAGATTGCTGAGTACCATTAGACAGCAGATTAACAAGATATGTTATACCTTGGGTAAAAACTGTTTATTGAAACCAGTTACAAACACACAGATTTCTTTTGGCACAGCATGGGCTTTGCTACGTGCATTTCTAAGTAGATAAACTCTGCAAAAGACAATCTGTTAAAAGTGTTTACAATGTGTATTCCTTATACTGATACATGATTTCTTAGTGCTATGTGAAAAATGAAGAAATAAAAAAGGAAATATAATTTGTTTTTCTTTGTGCCATACATGATCATGACTAATATGATACTAGAACTGAAATCAAAGGAGCTTAGCAAAAGGTTCCATATCTAATTCTTTCCCACGTTCAGTCTTACCTTGATCTCTGAAATGCTTTCATTCTCTCCTTAGGGCGTGAATACTTGCTATTTACATGTCTGGATTTTTGTAGGAGGGGCAAATTAGGGCAAAAATTCTCAACAGCAAACTTCCACAGTGAAGATAGATAAGTTCATATTTCTAGCCATGCTGAACTCTAGGAAAATAAAATTCACTGCACGTGTGTGTAAGTAGTCACAGAAGTACGTTTTGTCTCAAAACCCATGAAGCATATTTTTTGTTTTAATAAAGTTCACTGTCTCTAATATTTGGAGCCAATAACAGTAACTTTTCTACTGCAATCATGGCCTTTTGGACTTCATAACATTCAAACACAAAACTAACAAACCCTTCATCTTTCTCTTTGCACTAATCACAAAAGAACAGGGTGGTGCCACATTGGCAGAACTGCTGGGTTGCACTGATCTCTGTAATTTTTGGCAAATAATGAATCAGCTTGGCCCCTCAGAAAATCTCATGTGAGGTTAGAGATATGCTATTAGTGTAGAGCTAAAAAATACTGCTGTGGTGTTTACAGAAAGCTCTTGCTCAGATTATTCTATTTGAAGTCAATTAGAAGACTCCTCTGATCCTACTGGCATGGGTTCTCACAGCAAACACTTGACAGTTGTTACCACTAACACTGAAGAATGCAGCTATCCTGGGAGAATGCAAAGGCTCCTTTTAGGAGCTATTCACTATCTCTGGTGATGCTCATTGCATATATGTCTCTTTTGCAAAGTCAGATCAAAATCATTGCCTCTAACCATTATGCAGACAAGCAAAGGTTGTCAAGTACCTGCCAGTTTTAACAGTACGGTTCACATATCTGCTGGGCATTGTGGTTCCACACAGTGTTATTCATTTCTAGTATACCTTCTGAAACATCAGCAGTGCCCAACACACCACTGCTTTGAAGAAAGCACCAACTCAAGAACAGAAAGAGAATATAGGTCACTATAATATTTTTTATTCATTTTAATTTTATTTTTTCTGTTTGCTGTCATTGCTCCCACAACCTCATTTAGGAATTGTTTTCTGTCCACTGTGGTAATATTGAAAAACACCTAACTGTAAAGCTTTCACTTATACTAGTTTTCCAAACTAAAACTGGGTTGTGTACACCTATCTGCATCTCTCTGTCTTGCCTATATAAACACAGTAAAATATAATATGCAAAGTCACCACATCTGGTATGTGCTTGACAGACAGAAGAGGACAATATTAAGATCTTCCATACCAGAGTACAGGGAAAATGTATGTGCAAGGCAAATCTGAAAATGTTCTGAGGTAGAGGTGTTATCCTTTGGTTTTCCTTGTCTGTGTATTTTGTTCAATGCCATTTCTCAGTAATGCTGCTCCCGTTCAAAGCATTTCTCTTCAAATGCTAAAGTCCACCTTGCCCAGTCAAGGGAATATCTCTAGCTACAAAGCTTCAACAGGAGATGCAACTTGATGTCACTTCCATTACTTTTGCAAGTATTGTGTAACATGAGATCGGGTTTGCATTCATTTTTGCATTTTATTTAATAATATTGTAAGTTACAGCACGTTCCTTGTATATTTACTATATTGCTTTGCCCTTCAAATCAGCAGCTCTGCTGAATAAGGCCCTTTCTTTCTACAGTTTTGTCTTCTGTTCCTGAATTCAAAACAGACTTCGCAGTGGGCAGCATTATCCATGTTGTGGAATTCTGCTCTCAAGGCATTTTGCAAAACATAAACAGCAAAATCAAAGGGATCAGAGGCAGAGAAGAAAAGGATTTTCAGGTTTTGTGAGCTAGATATTGGGCTCTTACAAGCTGCCAAGTTTGCATCATATGCATTCTGATTTTATGAAGTGAAAAACAGAGGTTGATTTTAATCTTAATTCAGTATTTCCCATTATAGGCCTAAGATTCCTATTCATGATATTTTCGTTCTCTGACTTTTTAAGAACATGCCCTTATGTTTCTTGTACACAAATCTCTCTTTCTTAAATTACTGTGCTCTGAGAGATCAAATAGTATACCATGATGTACAGTTCTTTTTACACACCACCAGATATCTCTGAGGAATTAAACTGAGACATCAGCCTGGCATTTGCACGTTAAAACAAAGTAATAAAGTTAGTAACAAATCCTGTTAGTTATAGAGCCAAAACTTTTTTGCTGACTTTTATGAGCCAAAAAAGCTGTATAATTCACTTTGTGTCTCAAGTACACATGCACCCACATGTGCAGGCACCCAGCATACGATTTGCTATTTCAGATAAAGCACTTGTAAAATAGAATTTTATCTGCTGTGATGTCAAAGTCTCAATGTCTAATGTGATTGCTGATTGACAAACAGCTTGCTTTGTTAGTTCATCCTTGAGTGACTTTTATTAATTTCAGAAATATTGTGCATCTGCTTTCCAAAATTATCCCTCTGCCTCGGTTTCCTTTATTGTGATTTCTTGGAATTTATACCAGCACTATAATTTGCATCCTGAAGTAAGAATGGACTTTTGATTCAAAAATTCAAGTGGAATTTTGAAACTGATTTCACAAGACACACAAATTCATGAAGCATTCCACATTTTTTCACTGTGCCCAGGAAGGGGGTAGGAAGTAGATAACCTTTAAGATTATTTCCAGTTCAGGCCATTCTATGATTTTCCTATATAGTAAATATTTTAAAATTTTGATTTAAATTTTAGAAGTCTTTCTGGAAGTAAGAAAGATCTTTCCACTTGTAAACTGTATGTTCTACTTTCTAAAGTGTCATGTTAAGACAGACATCTGTTCATCTGGCTCTGGAGAGTTGAATGAACAATGAGATACTTATAATGACTTATTTTGCTGGAAAATTAGTTCAACAGGAAAGCAAACTTTTTATCTTGCAGTGGACTATTTTAACTGTTGACTAAAAATTTAAAACACTGATGTTTTTAAGACTAATGAGGGGTTTGCTTTCCTACGTATTTACACATCTGATTGCTGTTAAACTTACCATGTAATTAACTTGAAATAGTAATGAATAAAAAGCAAATATTTAATTTATACTTCCATTCACCATCATAAATGAAGTAGAGCTGTTGGTAAAACACACCAAACATATCTTCATAAACATAAACATAAATATAAACAATAGTTTATAGCAACACAGTAAAACTTATCCTCCTACGCAGAGGATATAATTTTCTTGATAAATAAATGTAAAACTTTACAAGACAATCCTGTGAATTTGTCAGAAAATCTTTTCAGTGCTTCTCACCAGACTATGTAAAACAGATAAACCCTGTATTCCCCAAACCAGAACTGAAAATACTCCATTTACCTACTTTTACTCTCACTCCCATCTCTTCTTTGATTCTTTATGACAAATGAATATGTCCTTTGATTTCTAGTCTATAGGAAAGTGTTTCATCACCTATCACTTCTTTTGCAGATGTTTCTTATATTTGGGAACATAATTGTGGATTAAAAAAATAAAAATATGAGTAAAAATATTGGGTTTTTTAAAAAAAAGTAAAACAAATTTTGTCAGACCACTGTGTTCTTTAGTCTGCAAGCAGATTAAAATGAAATTTATAGGGAGCTTTACCCATAGAATTGACTTTGGATCTTTGTTACGGTGATTTAAATGCCTCTACTGCTAATTACTTCACTAATTGTTCTAGAATAAAGAAAAAAGAAGGTGAAAAAGGTGCTTATTTTACAATTCTTAACTATTTTTAATTCTTTGCTTGCTGGCAAGCTAGAAAGCATCTTTTGTAATGGCTAATTTCAAAGCTTTTATGAAGTCATAATGGCATAGCTAACAGAGTTTTGTTCCTGTTTGTCTTGTGTGCACTGATGCTCCCAGGTGTGCATAAAGCTTATGAATCCATCTATGAAGCTAGAAAAGGTGCATTAGACTCCTGTTCTGGTTTTGAAAGACTTGTTCTTTCACGGATTGGACTAGGACTTACATCAGACAAGGTGTACATGTCTATTTGGAGACAGTCTACAGTCCAGCACTATCTAGACTGAACACACTATCAAAAAATATGTTTGCCTTTTCACTGGAAATCACATTAATAACTCAAATATCCTGCTCTGATTTAATCCTTTTGGTGTTTTTGTGGGTTTTTTTTTGTTTGTTTGTTTTTTTTTGTTTTGTTTTGTTGTGTTTTGTTTTGTTTGTTTGGGTTTTTTTTGTTTGTTTGGGGTTTTTTTGTTTGTTTTTTTTTTTTTGTTTTTGTTTTTTTTTTTTGTTTGGTTTTTTTTTTTTTTGTTTTGTTTTTTTGTTTTTTTGGGTTTTTTTCCCTTTCTCTTTATTCATTTCAGTAAAAACACAAAACTTCATCACAGAAACCAAGGCAGCACTTCAACCAGGGAACACACAGGGTCCCTCACACCCCACTGAGATGTCTGACCAGTCCTTATTTGTGCTGATTTGTACCCAACAGAGCATAAAACCAACTTAATCAGTTGATTCCTCCGCTGAGACTGTTTTCCTGAATTGCAAGAAAAAAACGTCAAGGAAGAGAGAAGTAAGAAAAAATATTACACATAAAGAAAAAATTAGATATGCATAAGAAAGAATATAAAAGAGCCAAATTCAAAAATATCTTACGGAATGGCATAATTTCTAATTGTTTTACTATTTTGTATCTCCTTTAAATTGCTCTGGATTCTGTTGAGGAGCTAAAAATCCACCATAAATAAAAGAAAGCAACAAGAAAGTTAAATGCAGTTTGTTCCATATTTGATGTAAACCTTTCAAACTCCCATCATCATTCTTAGGACAGCATGTATTATTCAAATACACATAAAGAATGGCATGAGGTACATAATAATAATGGGGAAAATGGGTACAAAACAAGTAAGTCAATAATCTTCAAACTGTTCTTCTAAAGCAGAGAATATTTATTATATATTATTATATCTATTATGTGATAATTATTACATTTATTAAAATACAAATGTACTATTAAACTGTTGCAAAACTGTAATTGATTGCTAATTCTGTGTCAAGAGTTGAGCTGTTTCAGGATACAAATGCAGGCATTTCTTTGCCAGTCCTACCTGCAAAACCCCGACTTAGGGGTATCCATGGGACAAATTTCCCAGACTAAGCTGTGGGGAAGATGGTAGGGCTGCTGATGGCAAATTCTCTTCAGTTTAGCAGAACAGAGTATAGTAAGTAGGAAGTCAATTTCCTTGCCAAAGGAGTTTTAAATTTCCATCCTACATGAATCATATTAGATTGATGCTTTGCTTAACAAAGCTACTTCACTTCAGTGACATTTGAAAACTGAGATATTGTGTACACCCAAGGATAGTAATAACAGCTTAATATTATCTTTTATGTGTCCTCATACTCAATAGTTCAAAAAGCACTTTTCCAAAGATGTTACTTTCATATTGCTGGACTAAGAACCGTAGCTATGCCCAAGATATTTTTCTAGTCGGTATCAGGACCAAAAGTAACACCCCACCTCCAGTGCTGACCTCCTACACTGAGATTGGACAGACAGCCCTTTGAGAACCACCCCTCTGGGCCCTGTGATGTGCACAAGACCTTGGGTAACTAGTAATCAAAAGGTTTCAATGAGAGTAGTGAAGAATGAAAATTTTGCTTTGTACTAGACTTCTGAATTTCAACAATTTCTTTCAAACTCTGAAAATATTTCAGTTTAGTAATGTTCAATGTTTTATTTTTGTTATGAAAAAATTGAAGTATACAGTTGTTGCAATGTTTTGCTTTTTAATAGAAACTTAGACTTTCCTTAAAAGAAAAAAATGAAATCTCTTTTTTCAAGAAGGCTGAAATGGAAATAGTTTTAGAGCAGTGATTGCAGAGATGCATGAAAAAGACAATTCCTTATTAACCTTTAGTTTATAGTGCTGAAGTTTTGCTACTGCAAACATGGGCAGGAATCCTATTTTAGACAATAATCAAGATCTGCAAAGTCAGCTGAGGAATGTAGGTCTACAAATTGCATGGAAGATGTACAAGTTTGATGGATGTCATGCACCAAAATAGCTAAAACAGCTCCGGGCACTTCAAGAAATGTGTGTATATTTAAAAGCCAGATTTTGCCCCATTGAGCTTAACCAAAAAATGGGCAAGTCACCCTGAATACTGAATGAGACTGATAAGGCAAATAGAGCAATCAAGAATGACAGAAAAATAGGAAAGCTACTTCAGATCTTATTTTAAAATAGATTTACAAAGATTTGATTTTTTCAAATCTTAATCAGTGATCTGAAGAACTAAAAGAACATTTCTAATCACTCTTGAAAGTCAGGAAAGGAAAAAAAATTCTCATCCTCAACCTCCAACATATACATTAGTAATGACCTTTTAAGAACAAATAGTAAAGTCAAAACATATGAGAAGCTCTTGAGAAAAAAAGAATATATATATATATAATGAAAACGTCATAGAGTGTGTCACTTATATTTCCTTCTGGAAAAAACTGAGTTGGATCTTTTCTGACCTCATTTGTCTGTTTGGTTATTTTTAGCAGAGTTATGCCAAATTATCTGAAGGTCTTTTATACCGTCAGAGACCCTGAAGAGCTGTTAGTCAGAGATGCTGCAGATGTGGCTGGATATTAACTGCTACAAATGCAGCTCTCATCAAATTGCGTCACACCACCCTGGATTTTCAGTCCCCAGCAGTGCATAAAAAGAACCAAAAATTTGAAAAAAAGGCTAACCACAGTATAATAGACAAATTTTTAGCATGTCTGCACTCATAGCTTTAATTTTGTCCTCTGTCAATTTTAGAAAGTCATCATGTACAATGTGGCCAGCTGGTTTTTACTGTCTAAATAATGGCCAAAAGAGGTGAAATTTCATTCATTATTAGAATGGCAGAGTCACAACATCACTGGTTGTTTGAAAATCCATTAAGCTCCTATACAGAATCCTGCTCTGAAAAATACATCTCCCAGATGGGATGGTCTGCATGTTTATACTCTCCCAAGTATCTCTGCCAGGTGTATTACCGAATCAATACATTGAGAAACAGGAAAAGATTTTTAAATAGCTCCTATCTACGCAAAAGTCTAATATGTCTTAAAGTACCTCATCAAACAACTGCTAAACAAACAATCTCTGCAAAGTCTAATGTTTGCATAGCAGGTCACTGCATTTTAGTACAATTCTCACAGTTCTGACGTGCACATCTCTGACGTGCAGTCAGAGAAAGAAGTTCCCATAAGAGATTATCACAGGAAAGAGACTCATTCATGTATGCAATTGTTTGTTATCAATAGACGACATGTTCTCTAATTTATTTTGACTTGTTGGATTTGATTCATTGCTTTTGCATATGTTTGCTTTAAACTGGATAATCAAATCTGGCTGTGTATTAGCTGAACTTTCTGCCTCTATGAAAGTGTGCATTGACCATTCAGTGGCACTTCTCCAAAGGGAAGTACACACCTTTCTCACCAAAGTGATCCTTCCACCTTACTTTCCCTTTTTCAGAGCAACAGACTGAAAATTTCTTCAGAAGGCTCAGCCAGTAATGCAGACTTCTCTAGTCAGACTAGAGAAAAAGATATTTATTAGTATATTTGTCTCTTTGCCTAGAGAAACATAGTGTATGCAATCATGTTCAGGGCGTGTCTCCCCCTCGCTAGGCGGAAGATAAAGTGATCAGTTTGGAGGGTAAAGGTCTGAAGGCAAATTAGTTTCTTTCAACTATGAAGACAAATGACTTAGGGGAGGCTAAATGGATCAGAACTGCCAATAAATAGGCATGTTTGAGGGAAAGGCTCAGGTGCAAAACTAGCATTAAATACAGAAAAATCTTCATAAATATCCTAATTGAGGTGTCTGTCCTAGCTGTTAAAGTTGGTGGTCAGCAAGTCAAGAGTTTTGTAGGAAGCCACACTGCATTGTTGCCATTCCTCACTGCTGCCATTTCCAACACTGTGGATTGAAAAACTACACCCTGGAAGGATGCTCAACATGTTAGTTGCAACAGAGAGACAAACTTCTCCTTTTGGCACCCTGGTTCAGGGAAAGTGGTGCAGAAGACACTGTCTAAAAGTACTGTGACTGATGCAAAATATGGCCTCTTGAATATATTATTTATTTTCTAAAGATTTTTCAGGAAGCCTTGAGGAAGGATCCTGCCTGCATTCTTTCTGGAGCTCTGGCTGAAGGGTAGCAAGCCTGAGCATAGTCTCTATAATGGCAAGCTTAGTCATTAGGATGGAGTCAGCAGCAAAACCCTCTAAGCAGGTTCTGTAATCACATTTCAGGATCTGTATAGCAGTGGATAAACCTGCTGCATGTGGGGGAGAGACTTCCTACCTGGCTCTGCGGGTCACCTTTGTCTTGTCTTTACCTCGTCAGGGTGTGAAGTGCGCAGACAGCACAAATCACCAGCTGCAAGCCAGATGTCACTCAGGCAACCTTTGATGTGAAAGTGTCAAAAGACACAGTGCATGCCGATGAGGAATCAAACCTGCAGGGGCAGCAGGGTGAGTTAACTGGAGCCATGCAGAGAGACCATCATGGTGGCTGTGATACCAATTCACACTCATTTAAAAGACACTTTGTCCCACTTTCCCTTCTCTGTAAGACAAGAATACTAGTAAAGGTTTCTGTATGACTCACAGAACTATTGTTGGAAATGAATAATTTCTGATATCACAGTGCACTGAAGAATTAACATTATGGAAGAACTGGTCATAATTTTAAATGCATTTTTTGTATTACAATCTACATAAATCCACACAGCACCATTACCAAGCATGTACATCCACTTGCCAACAAACCAGTTCTACTGGGTACTACTGTACCCTGGATGATACAGCCTTCAGAAACCCCATGGAGATAGCAATTGCATCAATTCTATCAGAAGATGCTGCTGTGTTCCAAAGCATTACCAACTCCATCTGCCAAAGCTGGAAAAACATATGAAATATAGAATTCCATTATTTTGTGTCACTAACTTTTCACCGAAAATAAGACTATTTCAATTTCTATTCCTGCAATAAATGTATATGCAACAAATAAATGTTATTTTTATTATCCTTTATAATTCTTGATTATTTATTGCAACTAACTTTAAGATTTTTTTCTGTTGTTTAATTATTTCTTTTAACATTTTTGTTTAATCCAGAAAGGTATTGGATCTTTTTTGCTATCAGACAGTGATTGTTATGCAAGTAAGTGCGTGGACTGGTGATAATACCTTATACTTATAAAGCACTTTTCATTGATAGTTATTCTGATTTTTCCCAGAATTATACCAAATTTTAGTATTTGTTGTTTTTATCTGTTGTGTCCATTTGACATATGAACTGAAATATTTTTGAGGACTAAATGTAGGAGGAGAAGTAAATACTGTGTATCTTAAATATCCAGCAGAAGTGCAAGCAGATGAAAAGAAAAAACCCAAACCAATCAAGCCACACTACAGATATTGTTCACCATTTCATTGACTCAAATTTGAAATCCAAGATATTCAAGAGTTCCTTTGCATGAAAGAAAATGACTTGTGTTTTCCCTTTGATAAATTTTTGAGGGAACATCCCTGTGTATATGAATATCAGTGGCACTACTTTGCATTTGAATAACCTTGGACTTCTCAGTCCTGGTCCAAGGGACAGCTGTCCTGTGTGTGCTCCTCTGCCAGGAGCAGCTCCCGTGGCTGCCCACACCACCACTTACACAACAGGAACACCCATTTTTCAGTTTCATGATTTTCATTAGACAACATGGTCTTGTCAGGTGGCAGTGTGTTTTGGCTCCTGCATACACAGCTGTTTTTACTACTCAGGGTATTTGAATGCTTACTCCACCCATTTGTTTAATGAGACTGTAATCAGCTTCAATTCCAATAGGTCATTAACACCTCACCCACAGCAATATGAAGCCAAAATTGGACAGGTTTGTTATGCCTGTTAGAGCATGCAGTGGAGATACTTTCTGCAGGTTCTAAAATGTCTTTATTATAATTCATGTTGGTAATAACTATGAGCCATCCTCTTTGCTACAGCAGCAACAAAAACTAATAAGTCTTCTTGTCTTTTTCCTGTGTGATTATACTTTGAAGTGTACGTATTTTTCCTAACTTTTGAATTTTATTTCATAAAATATGCAAATAAAAGCACTATTTTGAATGAGTCTCAATATTTTGCTCCTTACAAGAGAAAAATGCAACAGATTAATAAATATATAGGAACTACATAGTTCCTATAGTGTGGTGTGCTAAGCCCCACTTAGTAACCAGCAGAATAAAAGGTATCATAAGTACCTATTCTTGTAATCATTTGACAGTACCTTCATTTCCGTGACAAATTACTGGGCTGGATGTAACTTGTGTATCCTTCCTCGTGTTCTTAAAGGACAGGAAATAGTTGTTACTTAATATCTGAATTCCACCTGCTAAACACACCTTACTATAGCATGTAGTACCAGGGAGCTGGTATTTCCAGAGTGGAGAGTGGGTATGTGAATGACACACCTTCATTCATTTCTGTTGTTTTTTTTTTTTTCCTTTCTGGGAATAAAGATGAGGCTATAAGTATGGTATCTCCTTATGCCTGAGACAAAAAAGGGGAAACGTGACAGAGGGAAAAGGGCAATGTGGAGAAGATATACATCCCAAAAAGGGATCTGTGCAGTAAACTCAGAAATCACTGTTTCTTTAAGTTGCAAAAGTTCTAGTATATTTGCATTAAGTTCAGAATATCTAAGTATTATGCTGTGAACTGTTGCTGTTACACGTTATACAGAGTCTATAACCAAGGGTGAGTATTAGCAAGTGCTTGGAGTTTAACAATGGGCAGAGAAACAGCACTGCACACTCCAAGCCCAGCCCCATGCCCAGGACACCTCTCTGGCCTGTATGTTACATCTCTGTATTTTACTGGCAGATTATAAAATACCTGTATATATCTATACTCAGAAAGTGACTAAGATCTATAAATGAGGGATAAGAATGGGTTCTCTTTCAGTGGATTTTCATCCTGATTTTATATCTATTCACTTGCGTGATCTGGAATCAGAACTAGCTGAGAGAGTTAGAACCCACAAAAAACAAACAAACAAACAAACAAACAAACATAGATTGACATAGATGGCTTAAAAAGATGGTCAACACAAGGCATTAATGTGTAAAATTCGTTGGGTTTTTTGTTGGTGTGTAGGGTATAGAACAGGAATATAGATATTCAATTACAGTTTGGCCATTGTCAGTATAACAAAATCTAGTATTAATTTTGTTCCTTATTTCAGATACTTTAGTGAAAAGGCCAAGGACAAAAAGTATGTGAAGGTGGAGATTCACCTCTCACTCCTAAATATCTCCTCTCTGTCATAGCTCAGCTGGTGTGCAGGGAACATACAGAACTCTCTGACTTCTCTGGCTAGGTCTGTAACTCACCTCAGTGCTCAGTCTCCATTGCTTTCACACTAATTCTTTTCCCAAGTTCTAAATTTATTTCATAACAGGGACAAAGAATTATTCCTGGAAGTATAAAGAGAAAAGTAGGTCAAGACACAGACTTACTTTGATGATCTCCCCTTAGCACTTTTGTGTGGTTGTAATTGAACTGTCCTTTCTAAAAGTGTGCTCTGTGTTTTTATTTTTTAACTTTTTCTGGTGAAAAGTCAGCTTGGAAATGAAATGCACTATGTCATTCAATTTTTCTTCAGATATGCAACTGTAATTAATTATTTTATTGCACTTCAGGTTCTTTAGGGCCCATAACAAATGGTGTATCCTTGGAAATATAATGAGGAGGTAAATCAGGTAGAGTTCACTTAACTTTTGCTACATACATCGTGAAGACCTATATAGGCTTCAAGGTAATCATATAGCTAATTTTCACCACTGAAACATAAAATTGCCTGCTCAGCAGTAATGAGCAGACTTTTCTATGCTCCTCACATACAAAAGCAAGCAAATAAGTTGTAAAAAACTATGGATTTGGAAGAAATGTGAGGATATGGGTCTTGGAACTCCTTCAGAATATTTTCATCCGCAGATTCTAGCAAAATGGCTTATAATTTTGACTGAGCTTTATGGACACTGTTACAGTAAAACAATTTAATTAATATAATAAAAGTCATCAGTGGAGAGTCCACATCACCTGTAGCATTCTTTGCTTCCTTCTTGTAGACCTAAGGCTGTTTAATGGAATGTTCTTAATTAGAAAAAAAACCCCAAACTATTTACCAATTTAATTTATTAATCCCATAATTAAATAAAAAGAGAACATTGTGTTCCTATGTTAATCATGTGAGGTTGGATACAATTTGTTGTTTCATGACTCTAGCTCTTCCTTCAAGTTCCCAGACGGCACTTCAGAGAGAAAATCCAAGCCTTGAGTTTAGTACTTCAGCTGCCACAAAAACTAAGTGTAGGTTATGTGACTCAAAAATATGTACTTTTTAAATGATGCAGATACTTGTTGCACTGTTTGAAATGTCCTATTGGCAAGACTAGACTAGTTTAACCATACAGAGTGGCAATGGTCCAAAAATACTAATCAGCAAAGGCAGAAAATTTGCTTAATTTGGGTGCAGATGGCTTGGGTTTACATGATGTTGCCAAGCTATTTTTATCATTGTAGTCTAGGTCTTGGCCAAAAGTTAGGAACAAAATCTAAGCACATATAAACTTCAAAGATCTTTTAGATTTGAGCTAAACCCAAACTTTGTTGACATTTCCATGTCTGAGTTCTGAAGCTATCAATTTTATGGTTTTTTTAAAACAGTTGCATAAGTTTGTGTCTGTATATAGCACTAGAGAAAGTAAGCAAAGTCCAGAGTGAAGCAACAGAATTTTTGGAGCTCTAAGGATAATAACAAATTTTTTTTCCTGTTGTTCCAGGAGAAGAAGAAAAAAAAAAAAAAAGTAACCATATACTATTACTAAACAAAGGGGCGTGGTCCTAATTTCAGTGGAAGAATGATGGTTTATTTGTAGTGAAGGTCTGTCTCTTAGTTTAAAACTTCACTTAGAAATTACATTGGTGGTTAGTCAGGAAGTGCCTTGGTTTATTACAATGTGATGTTCAGGGTAATTTGTCTATTCACAACTGATTGGTTCTGTTCAGTTTTGGTTTCTCTTCAATTGTATCTGTATGAGAAGTTTTAACACTGAAGTATCAGGTTCGCCTGTTTCCTGTGATATTGAGTTCATCTTGGACTGAAAAAGTACAGGATAGGCTCCAGGGCTAAATAGAAACTTAAATTTTCATGGTTGTCTAAGACAGAAGACCCTGTGAAAAAAGTGCTCAATGGGTCAGGACCAGTGCTTTGTTTTGAGGGAGGGAGGTATCTAAGCAACAGGACATTGACTTTGACAGCTCAGCAGGGCTGGGCAGTAGCTATGCCCTGAGAGAACTCCATACATTTTAGAAATTTTTTTTAGCAGATAAGGCTGTTTTGTGAGAAATGGAAGAAATGCATTAGAAAAAATAATTTTTTTTTTAGATGTCCTACTAAACTCCTGGTGACCACAAAATAATGGCAGTTGGACTAGCTGGTCAATGTAGGTCCCTTCCAACTGAAATATTCTATTCTGTTATTTTAAGTAACTAAAATCTGACAGTGATCCATAATGTACACCATCTTGCTCTAACTTGCTCTACACATAATGTACACTATCTTGCTCTAACTGTTAACACATGAACATATACATCTTCCATATATGTACAATTTTGTGAATGGGTAAAGTGCAACTGTTAAGAGGTTTCTGGACATATAATAGGAAACAGCTTAAAAAAGCATGAAATTGAAAGTTGCAAAATTTTACTTCAGATGCATAAGTTAGAAGGTCTCACAAGATGCTTATGAATATATAGTGTGCATAAATAACAGGTTAAGGTCCAGACCTTGTTCAGATGGGTTTTTATCTCCTTAACAGTGTCTTATTACATGAGTAGGTGCTGGAGTCACTAGGGCTATTGGAACCTTTTATGGTTTTATACCATATGATAATGAAACTACCAGCATGCATCACAGCACCACTTTCATCTTGTGTTCATTGTCTATATATATATTGTTGTCCAGTACAAAGATATCAAAGTTTTGCCCTTTTGGCATACCCTTTTTTAAAATGATGAGACACTTCCAGAGGAAAAAGACAACTCACTTTGAATTAAGATAATAGAATATGACTCCCATTATAGGAATAACCTCTTTCATCCTTCTTGTGATCTTGTGATCACAGGGTACAGTGATGATGACAGGGGAGGGAATGCACAGAGATTGCACTCATGTGGGAGAAACACAGCACTCTGTGTCGAAAGACCTTCTCTAAATAGTGCTCCAGTATCTTTACAGAGAGCACAGCTCATTCAGAATGCAAATCTATATAACTATAATATCTGTCGGTACTGGTCTGAGAATGGAGCAGAAGTGTTTTTTTTTTTTCCTCTACACTGAGGAGTAATTTATAGCAACAATATTCATTCTGTCTAAGCAGTCTCTGGCACCAGAGTATGCATATCAGCAACTGTAATACAGTCATTCACTATTGGCACTTCAGGCCAATAAAGTTTATTTCACTTGGAGTGCTGACATGGCTGTCTGCAAACAAGGCTCTGAGAACAGAGACAGCTGGAATGCCATTAAAGAATATTGACTCTCTCTCTTCTTTTTTATCTGTTTCCCTTTGGTGGAACTTTAGTGCATTTAAGAATGCTAGTGGCCTCCCAAAACATGAAAGCAAAACAGGTAAAATCTATTTTTATATGCTCCTTCATGTATATCGCAAGTAACGTAAATAAGTGAGAAAGATAAAACCATAAAACAATTTGGGGAAGAATATAAATGTGCCCAGATGTGCCCAGATGGTTACATCAGAGATTTTGTGAGGGATTTTTGTGAGTTTAAAACTGGCTGTGTAGGGAGGGGCTGATTATTAATAATTTAGCACTTTTGGCAGGATCAATACGACTAATTTGTTATGTCTGTAGAGCTAATTCCCATTCCTTTGTGAAATGAAGCCTTTTAAAATTGAAATAGCAATTTAAAAGGAAAAGCATTTACAGGGATTAAGGGGAACTGATTGATTTTGGTTTAGTCTTAAAAAGAATTAATGACCTAAAAATTAGGGCGTTCTTTTACACTTGTAGTATGTGCAACTTGAAGAACTTGCTACTTTGCTGTTTCACTGCTAGAAGGAGTTTCTGAAAATCAAACCTCACAAATGGTGCACATTTCAGTTATTTAACAAACACTCTTGTAGTAGCAACACCCCTTTGGTTTGGTTCTGCGACAGCTCATAGGAGTTCCAAGCACTCACAGAGTTTAATACAGGGTATGGGAATGTAGGAAACTGAGATCTAGCAAAAAGGCAGGGGGTTTGAAAGAAACTGGTCTTCATTTCCCTTTCTTTCCTGAACTATTCAAGTAAATAAACCAAGTTTATGCCACAGCAATAGTGTGTGTCCTCCACGGAGGTTTCTGTGCTGGCTCAGACTCAATAGGGAGAGCCTTGAAGAATAAATGTCACAGATAAAGTTTCATAAGGGCAGAAAGCTGCCACACCCTCTCACTTGGGGACAGGCGAAGGACCAAATCTATGGCTTGGAAATACCAGACCCTGCTACCAGTGGTATTCCTGTCCATCTGCTCCATCTACTCAATCTGCTCCATCTACTGCCTGAAGCACTCACCTCTGCTCAGCTGAGTCTTTGGTGAGAATCTTCCCCAGCTGACAACCTGTGCATCAGCAGTCCTCTCTCTGGTGACAGCCATCACAGCCACAGGGCAGGACTGGTGTCATGCTCCTTCTCATTGATCTCCATTTTTAGGACCTTTGAATTAGCATTTGATACCTCCAGATCACTCCCTGTGGGACAGATGCCTGTCTCCCTGCTATGTTGTGGATGCATCATCTGCTACACAGTCATGGGCAAACACCTCTCTGCAGCATGGATTAAAAGGAAAGACAGGAGTAAGATATTTTATGAAGAATGAGAACAAAATACAAAATACAAAAATACAAAAATAAAAAAAATAAATTAAAATAAATTAAAAAAGATATGGAGCTATTGGATCACATTCAAAAGGAAATGTCCAAGAGAAGTTAATGGTGAAATTAACCTCCTGTAATATTTACAGCTATTAAGTACAGAACAGAATATTGTATTTGGCTCTAGGAAACAGAAAAGAATTATTACCCAAATGAGTGTCCTAGAGTGGGCCCTATTTCACACAAAAGAAAACAAAGCTGAAGAATTCTTGAAAAACCTTTAAAGAATTCCATTTAAGTAGCTATACTATACAATACAGGAGAATTAACACTTAACACAGCTTTGAAGAAATGCCAGTAAGGACTTGCACTACTTGGAGCAAAGAACTGTATTATACTGCCATAATTAAAACACATGTGTACAATTTAAGTCACCAGGCACTGGTAAAAGACTGTGAAGCAGAAAATATTTCAGTGTTCTATGTTAACACCTGAACATTGGAAGGAAGGCTTCACTAGGAGCAGTCTCTGTTAAAATGTTCAGCAAATTTTGTTTTGTTTTGTTTTGTTTTGGGAAGTAGGTTTCTGGGGGCAGGAGGGGTGGTTGTTTTTGTGTTAATAATAGGCAGATTTGTAGAGAAGACTGGAAATTTGGGCCCTTTTCTGGTGTTTTACACACTTCATTTGCTTGCAAGTATATCACTAGCACAAACATGTACATATATACATGTCCTCAAAAGCAGTAAAGCCTATTATAGCTCAATATCTGCTGGCTTTGGACTATGAAGTGTGCAGGATAACGCTCTGTAGAGTGGGACAGTTATGTTCTTTTTCATATAAAACTAGTAATTAAGTAAGTTACTACAAAAAAAAAGGAATAGCTCCTGCAAAATAAAGACATTTTCATAGTATACAAAGTAATTTCATTTCCAATGGCTGTGATAGTGGGTATAATAGATTTCCTAAATAAGGAAAACAAATGAAAATAACTCTTTATAACAGTGCAAAATAATCTGGTTTACGCAAGGATAATCATGATCCTTGGATTATTAAAAGGAATAAACAATGCATACATATGCACTTAATTTACTCCTTTGAGTAAACGTGCTTGATGTACAAGCATTCTGCTTTTCACATACACCTTGCAATTGTAAAAAATTGTATAAACAATCACACTGTGCAAGACGATAGGGAGTCTAGGCCCTATATGCACAGTGGAGAACGATGATTTTGAACTTAGGATAAGGGTAAATGATGAAAGTAAGGGAAAAGATGTTGATGGAGAATCCTGTGCAATGTAACCTGCTAATGAATAAACAGCAATTATCAGAAATGCTAATTATTATAGAATTTTCTTTTCTTCAACATTACTTTAAAGGTTTTCTTATATAGCCCCTGTGTATTCTGTGTCATTCGTGGCTCATATTACATTGTTTGTTTAAAATCTTAAATGATTAAATAAAGAGATTTACAGGAAAAAACATGGCAGCCTTCTAGACAGGGTGAAAATTCAGAGCTAATTTTGCTCAAGTTACTTACATTCCAGGATCACTCTTACATTTCAGACAGTTAATTCTGAAGTTGCAACACACTTTCACAATTTTCTTCTGTACTCCATTGCAAAAGTAAAATATAATAACTTCAACCATCAAAGCATTTGCCCAGAACTTTTCTTACATCTGAAGCACCGAGTGGCAAATTAAGACTATGATTCTCAAGCCAAATAAAAAGACAAATTCCATTCTGGGTTCTTCTCAACTGTACTCCATTAGCATTTTTTTTCCTAATTAAAGGGCCTGAGTTGACCTAGTACTTCAAGAACACCTCTACAAAGATTTTAAATTTTTAGAAAATTTACAGCAAATAAATTTATCAGCACAAACACATTGACTACGAACAGAAGCTAACCCCATCCCAAAATCCTTGTGCTCCAAACAGAGAAAACTAAAAGGCTGAAATAAGCCTAATGGTAAAATTATTTCTAGCTACTTCTAAAATAAAATACAACTTTCAGAGTGGTGAAAATGTCATTAAAAAAATCTTCTTCAAGACCTTCCAAAGGCTGTTGTTTGTCAATAGCAAAAAAAGCCCAGTTGCATGATGTCCCAAATTCCTGGTGAATTCAGGGTTTTGTTTGTTTTTCTATTGAATGTAACAGAAAAACCTCTGGATTGTATCAGTTCTAGAAAACTTTGTTTTGACTGATCTAGTCTACACATATAATTAGAAAAATCAGTGTGAGCCCATGGGGGGTTTTGTGCAGTATACTGAAAATGGATATAACCAAGTTACAAAAGCTGCTGAAAAAGTTGTATGTGCATATACTCATGAAGGAAGTAAATAATTATTTACCTGTTGTAAATAATTATTTTTTTCCTTGAAAATACATTACTATTTTAGTTTGCTCAGGAATTTTCACAAGGTTCCTTGAAAGGAAAATTACTCAATAAAGAGAAACTACAAAGGCTTGAAGATGAACCATGAAGTGCACATTTTAAAAGTGCAAGTTCAGTATGACTTCATTGTACTGTAGCTCTCTTCTGGTAGCTCATTCATATCCTTTAGATCACCAGTAACTCCCAAGTCTGTCTATAACTCGAGGACAACCAAAGTGCTTCTCTCATGCCTACATCCCATAATATAACAGAAGTGAGGGCAGGCAGCTGTGAGAGGCTGGAAAGGGGCAACTTTGCAAACCCTGGAAACAGAGCACCAGGGCCTTGCAGAGCTGCTGTAATCTCTTACCTATTTCTGGAACTATTTCTGGAGGTCCCATTCCTCTCGGTTGTTGATACATCGCTTGTGACTGAGACATATGAAGAATTTCCTGTGCAGCTCACAGGAAAAGTCAAGTTGCACACTCCTCTCAAAAGAATCTCCATGTAACCCCAAATTCTTTTTAAGTTATGTTTTATTTTACCTCTTAGGAAAGGCCAAGAGTAGACTGTTAGCCAATTTTTCTTTGTACTCTGTGGTGTGAGTGATTATGTTGAGGCACAATGTATTTATCCTGGTAGAAAAAAGAAATTACTAATTACCAGAAAGACTTAATTGCACTTCTTTTAAATCAATATGAAACATTTAAATTGTTTTTATTATCTCTACCTCACAGAATCCTTTCTCTTCAGTCTATTTTGTTAGCTTTTTCAATTAGTGTAAGAGATCAGATCAATAGATAAGTTTCCATAAATAGAATCAGCAAAGCAGAGCCTTCTAAATTACACTGCTGAGTGAAGAACAGCCCTTTTCAACTCATTAGACCAATTATAGAAAATTTTATTTGATTCATGGGCTTTATAAATTTTTTCTTAGATGACGGAATTTTCCTCTATCAAATTTAGCTTAATAGAAGCTTATTTAGAGATAAGTAAAGAAACAATCTTCAGCTTTCCACCAGAGACTGATAAGCTAATTTGTCTCACTCAGCTTTGAGAGTGCTGAGAATATCTTCACACTTTCTAAGGCTCTGGATTGTGCCATAAAAGCAAAGTCCTCTGCTGGGTGAAACTCCAGCACTGCGCCCTAAGGGACCACAGAAAACACACTATAAAAGGGGAAGAGAGAGTAGTTCCTCTACTCCTCAACCCTTCATGGCTTTAGATCCATTCTTTCCTGATAAGGAAGGAAGCTGATTGCTGTATCCAGGGACACTGGCCAATCTTTGTCCAGTCATTCCTTGTCCTGTAACTCTGGGTAAGGAAAGAGAAGATGCTAGTCCTACACACTGCAGTTAATTTTGCTTTTTGTCCATTGTAGTTTTATTGCCTTAGTAACTTGCAAATCATTTTGTGTCCTACAGCTGTCCCACACAGTATGGTATGTAATGCATCCACAAGGAAGGAACATTTTTCACCATAAAATGATTGTTCTCGATAGAAATCTCCATTTGTAAAAATACCCTACTCAGAGAGGATACATAATTTGTGAAAGAAGGAGGCCTTTTTCAGTAATAGAACCTTGGAAAATGGCTCTAATTCTCTTGAAGGCAGATCATTTAATCTAGCTAACTGCTGCTACAGAGCTGTAGAAAGCAAGTATTTCTGGGTAACTTGACCAGAGGGAAAACAATTAGGCTACATTACTGAACTGTAGTAATATGTTTTCTTGGCAGTAGACCTTCCTCTGTGGTTACTGCCACATATAATGTACCCTCTTTAAGGACTAGAGGCTGGAAAAACAAACAATTCACAAGTGTACTGCACTAAGTCCCACACACTGAATACATGTTCCAAAACTGTATTTCAGTTGTGAATTCATAAGCTTGCCTTACCTCATTTCACATGTACTCAGACCTGCTGGTTCAGATACTCTATTTTGTATTAAGAGAGAATTAGGTTAAATTTTCAGAGCTCAGCTAAATCATTACTGAATTCACCTTAATTTATTGGCAAAATGATGGGAAAAGAAGCAATGAGGAAGCGTGACAAAAAGACTAGTGAAAAAAAACAGGTATTATGCTTATACAAGACACACACACTTGTATCTTATAAATACTTCTTGCATGCCTAAATACACATGAAATGCTGTTAGAATTTTATTAAGACTGAAACATATTGCTTAGAGTTTAGAATAAACCCTTTTTAGAAAAAATTTTTAGAAAAAAATTTTAAGATTACCTACTCAACTCTAATTCTACTTTTTTGTATATTTACATTAAGACATTAATTGTAATTAAATAACTGTGTGCTTTTATTTTTAAGGGCATTTTATTGCTTAATGCACATGATAGAAGATGTTTACTCATTTGAGAAAATGTCTAGAGCTGTGGTTTGGGTTAACCAAATGTAGTTATCAGTGCAAAAGACCAATGGCTCAGGTTTTATCTACGGAAGAATCCTTATCCTACAATGTAGGCAGAATAATAATTTTAAAGTGAATGCTTCTTATGCTGTTCTATACTAGAGATTAGTACTTGATCATATTGCAAATATTCCTAAATTTGCTTCTAAAGTACCACTCTTAACCAAGGCCATTTTAACCTCCAATTTTCAAGTGCAAGACAGGGTAGAGGAAAAGGGTTCAAAGGTCAGAACAGCCACAGTAGTTTCAGGTGCCAGCTTGCAACACTTATTCCATTTTCCCGAGAAGCTGACCTTATACAGCTCTTCATGTTTTTCAAGTTCAGGTTCCAGTAAGTTTAGCTGCAGTTCTGAGTGTAGAGAATTTCTCATAGATCCTTATAAGTCATGCTGATCATGTAAAACATGAGGACATGCAATTAGTGATGACCCTAGGAAAGCTTTGGTTTCATGACTGACTTAGCGTCATACAGATGGGAAAAATGAGAGAAGAAATGAAATTCCTCAGAACCATATTCAAAGATCTGAATCAGGAAATCCTCACTTTTCTGTTTGATGTCCCATTTTAGTTACAAGCAAACTCTTAATAATAAGACCTGGTTCACTCTTTGAATATGCCTCTTATGCACTAAATGCATGAGGACTCCTGGGGAATTCCTGGGGAAACGATCACATCACTGTGCGTTGTATAACGCTTATGTATAAGCAGGCTAAATTAATATTACCCTAGCAATTTTATCTTGAAATTTTGTAACTTCTGAATACTTTAAGTTTGGGTTTGCATTCTTTCTTTTATGTAGATATGTACATGTATATGTTTTGTATGAATATAAGTGATTTTGTGACTTCCTTTCAGCTGCAACCTGAAAACAGAGACACTCCTTTGGGAATCACAATGCCTCCCCATGTGCATGGATTGTGGTTTGGAGCTAAAGGAGTAACTAAAACATTGCAGTTGCAGATTTTTAGGCTCGTGCACAAGAAATAAGTGTAAATGTCACCCACATAAGTACTTCTACTAGCAG
Organism: Phylloscopus trochilus trochilus; assembly: GCA_016584745.2. NCBI lineage: Eukaryota > Metazoa > Chordata > Aves > Passeriformes > Phylloscopidae > Phylloscopus > Phylloscopus trochilus. Next base: position 19,839,513 of record WQNJ02000016.1, on the reverse strand, counting down.
ATAGAAGAAGAAATTTGCTAGTAGAAGAAATTTGGAATTAACATCAAGGGTCCATCCTGGACTCTATTGGGAACTTCTGTTCACTCCAGACATGAGTCATCTTCTTGGCCCCCTCCAAGCATCCTGTTGCCATTTCACCATCCTGATTTCTTGTTCCTTCCTGTTTTCGTCTTTACCTTTAGACCCAACACAGCTCATTTGCAGCTTCCTTGAGCCTTTTGGAACTGATAAACCAAAAAAAACAATAAAATCTCTTCTGTTCCTACAAACTCCTTTTCACAGACTGGTTTTACAGTCAGTTCCCACAATACTTGTTCTCTTACATTCTACCTAAGTTTTCTAAGCAATCCTTCCAGCCTGCTGTATCATGTGGCAGTTTTAGTCTTTGTCTCAGAAACCTGTCTAATCATTCTTTCCTCATCGTTCTTTTTCAACAAACCAGATGCCATTTTTTCCACTGTTTCCTTGATTCATGCTATTTTTCTTGTCAGACCAACCTAGACTTTTTCTCTTCACAAGCTTCTGGATGCAATCACCCACTCACCAGACTCCAGTCTCATTCTTCACTGCAAACTTCATGTAGTTTTGTTTCCCTCAGGCATCCAGTCTCATGCTTGAATAGTCCAATTTTCTGTTTTCCAAGTGTTGATCCCTTTTCTCCTCCTCCCCAATCCTATTGTTGCTTGTACTTATTCATTAATGCAATCTTATTCCTCCCTCATTCTTCTGCCTTGAGTTTTCCTTTATACTCCTTGGAGAAGAGCCTGAGAGAGAGCCAGGGGCAGATAAATCAGACTACACAGAATGGGCAGGTTCTCTGCCTGTGGCTGTGGTGGTAGGCTCAGTATTCTTGCTAAGACACTCACATAGGTATGATCATATACAGGTATTCTGGAGAATAAGTCAAAGCAGGTCTACAGAACACAGATGCAGGAGGCAGTAGTATTGTCCATACACAGATGTGCTTACATGGTGAAGAGCCTGGTACAAGGTGAACAGTCTTGTAAAAAAAAAAAAAAAAAAAGTTAATAAAAGGGAGAAAAAGACAATAAATGTATGAATCATTGGCTCTTCCTGTGCTGTATGACAGATTAAGTATGTAGAAATCCAGATGAGAATGCAAGTACAATGTAACATGGACTTGACCTCTATAAAAAAATGGGGGTAAAAAAGCTTGCAGTCTCAGAAATGCTTAGTGATGTGCCAATACATAGCAAGAGCATACAAGAGTTAGCACCTGTCTGTCAGAGTGCAAGTGACTCAAGGCTCTACCCTGTCCATGGTCATTCTCTGAAAAGAAATTGTGCTGGAGTTCCTGAACAGATCTGCCAGCACCAAGGTTCCTGAGATTACAACAGTGACATGAAGACCAAACTGGCAAATGTTAAACAAACAAGTCCAAGCTCAGATAAAAGCAATTATTTGTGGCTTTTCTGAGTTTTCACATTTGACCTGTTAAGTCCAGACAGATTTAAAACCTAGACAAATCTGTGCAGCCTTTCCTGAGGGTAGCAAAAGGAACATCCCTAATAGAAAGAGCTTTTCTCTTTCCTTTTCCTTCAAATACCTTTTACTTTATTTCAAAGGATACTTTTATCTTATTTAATATGAACAAAGAAATATATTTTCTCAAGCTTCATTTTCAGAAATATCCAAATCATTCTGACTTAAATTAAAATATATGTAAAAATAATATATTTTAATTTGGCCTAAGAAAGGCAATCAGCTTTTGAAATGTCAGCTCAATTATTTAAAACACAACAAAATTATAGGTTGCAGAGTGCAACAACTTATAATGGGAATCTTAATAAAAGACAGTGTTACCACTTCCACCTCTAACACTGAAACTAATTTAGTGTGTTCTTTTCCTAGAGGGTGTTTTACCTATTTTGCAATTGTTTCTACCTTTGTTTCGTTTTCCAGCTTTTATCACCACTGAAGAAAAAAAAAAATAAACAAAAAATAGAAACAACTGTTTACATTCAGATTACAGTTTCAAACAGACCCATAATTACTGAAAGCTGGGCTGTAAAAATATTAAATGAAAACAGTTGCCTATTTCCATGGCTATAGAAGGGATTGCCCTTTACAGAACGGATTGTTCTTGCGACTCTCTTTTAGGGAATCAAACCACACAGAAATTCAACAGTAGCAAAAATCTGCAACATCAACAAATTCACACATATCTTTTTTCTCCATATAGGAAATTTTGGGGGATAGTGGGGGTAGAAAATGTTTCAATTTAATTTTTCTCTTCTAAAATATTTAAAAATAATTCTAAATGCTTCTGAAATCTCTTACAATAATCTGCTTTCAAAAGTCTTGTCTACAAAGGGCTGGCACAGCTCTAGCCTCGTCATAGCTTACCAAAGATTACCCCCATAGTGACTCACCCCAGCACAGTTTATGTTTCAGCACAACCACAGTTGTAAATCTCCTGCAAAATTTTTCAAAATGCTGTCTTGCCTGCATGATGTTTCCATTATCATGCTCCTGTTCAAACCTTGGCCTGGGTTATGGGACCTGGTCAAACTCTAACAGCTGGATGTAAAACAGCTCAGCATAGAGTGGAAAATCAAACAGCAGGAAAGATCTGAAGAACTCTGGGAAGATACAGGTGGCAGAGCTCTCACAAGCTGATAACCTTGGAAGGTTCCTTACTCTCTGTCTAAAACCTCTTTTATCAGTTTTGCTCAGGGATTAAATACATTGTTTTGGAAAAATTAAGTCAAAATGAGATGGAAAATAAACCGATGACATTTGGAAGATTAGGACACATTTAAATGCTAGACATTTTGTCTGCCTAATTTAAATATCTTCTTTCCCTCTCAAAATATATGTATGTGTATACACATGAACATATATACATGTGTATGCGTGTATGCATGTGCTGTTTTGTTTATGTAAACCCTCATTTGCACACTGATAGCATAGTCAATTATTTCCAGTGAAAAGTGTTTGAATTTTTTTTTCACTCAGTTGTACCTATTTGCATGTGATATCAAACTTCACAATATTTAATTTAGTTCTCCTCAAAATACTCCTTAATAAAGGGTGGGGATGCTCCTGTGGCTGGAGAACTAAAGAACAGAGGGGCACAGTCTAAGTGATTGCGAGAATGTCTCCAATACAATAGGAACTGAAATAGGATAAACAAGTGCTTCAAACAGGTCCTGGGTTTTGATATTAAAATAAAGGCACAATGAAATGTCTCTTTTAACTTAAATATGAGTAGAGGTAACTTAAAAATGAATATTTCAGAAGTTAAAAATACTATCATTCAAAGTGATTCCTAAGGCTTCAATTTTGAAAGATTTAAATCATAATAAATAAATAGACATGTCTGCAAAACGCTCTGAAAAGTATACAAATCTTTTAAAGAATCCTTTTGTTCTTTTGAAGACAGAATTTGGACAGATTTTTTTCTCAGTTGTATCCCCAGATTCTCAAGCTCCTTCCAAATTCTGCTCCTCTTCTCTTAAGTGAAAGTTCATTATTTCAAGACTGGACCTAATTGACATTTTGCAAATCCATACCAATGACATTGTTCAAACTGTATTTTTTTTTTGATACTAAAAGCATCTGATAAAAAAATTAAACCTTTTTATTGCTGAAAAGGGCAAACAGCCATAGCAAAAAGAAGGAATAAAAAGGAAAGGAGGATGATAGGGAGTTTAAAAATAAATTCCACCTGTATGCCTGAAATATATATTCTTTCCTGTAATGTCCAAAGGTTTCAGTCACCTTACATAAGAGGTTATAGATGTTGTCCATTGTTACCTTTCTAAAAACTCCAGAAGCTTATAGGTCTGCTAAGTTCTTGAGAGCTGTGTTTTGTACTATTAGCAGGTACTATTAACGGGGACCTATGGGCTTCCTTCTGTTCTGTCATAAGGGACTCTGGTCAAATCTGCTACACCTGAGAATATTTTCAAAACTCTTTTTGTGATGTCTAAAAGCTCTTCACCCAGACTTCAAGCCTTTTGCTTTGCTTTTTCACCAGAGGGCAAGTGAAGTACAGAGAGTTGACGAGAAGCACACCATTCTTGGAGACTGGGACCTAAATGCCCCCAGAGAGGGATCAGCCTGAAAATCAAATAATCTATTGCTAACAGATGGTCTTTCATGTAATAGATGAAACAAATGGATACAGGAAGATGGCAAAGTTAAAAAAGAGATTCCCTCTGTTAAATTATTTCTAAGGCATTTAGAACTTTTCTCTTTACATTGCTCTCAAACATATTTAAACACTCATGGAAATACATTTCAAGAAATAGGAAAAAATGACACTCTAAATTTGGGTTGTTTTTCTTTGACTTTTTTTTTTTTTTTCAGTCAGAATCCAATTTACCTGCACTGTTAATCTGCTACAAAAGTACATCATTATTTCTATGCATATTTTTGGCAGTCTTCTCCCAGCATAAGATCTCTACTCAGTGTTTATTGAATGCTTTCTATTTACTCTATTCTGAATGAGGTAGTTCAGAAGTCCTATTCTTTCATCCTACATGATCAGACTGGTTAGTCTCAGCCAGCTTTTCAATAAAAGCCCTAAGTGAGGTTTTCCATCCTATGTGAAGTTATGCAGATATCTCTGCTGTCACCTGTCTTGTTCAGTGTGTACAGGAGGTTGGCTGGGTAATTAGAATGAAAATCTGTACGGCACTGACACAGATCAATGTTCCTTTCTCAGCAAAACAGCAAACCCAGATGGCACAATGTCTTTGCCTTCACAGTGTCTGGGTGCGATTGAGACTTGGCACTCGGTTCAGATAAAAGAGAGATAATTGTTGGGGACAGGAGGGGGAGGAGGTAGGCAGCAAAAAGGAATGGCAGGAATTGGGTTTGCTTCTATAATCATAACTATAGCTCATCTTTATCAAATAAGTTCATAGTATAGAGCTCTGCCGTGTAAATTATTGTAATTAGTTCTTCCAGTACTTGTGTGTTGAGCACTTCTTCCATCTATGGCCAAAAATATTCTTTATAAGACATAGTTTTTTGCAAGATGGAAGAAAATCCCAACCAAACCACAGGAAAACACAAGTTATTTTCATAAGTGCTCCAGCATGCAGCATGCTGATTCAAATCTGTGAATATCTGGGATGTGTCAACTCGAGAGACAACCCTTTAGTGCAGATGTTAGTTAGGGCAGCAGTTCACTTTAAATGTCTCACAAGAGCAGCATCCACACAGCAGACAAACAAGCGCTTGGTTTGGAAACCATGGGAGATGCTACACCCATGTCCCATCACATCTCAGGGGCTGATGTGACAGATGGACAGCACACTAGTTGTCAGAAAATGTGTGCTTCTTCTCTAATATTGTTCAGTATGAATTTCCCAGTGGAAGATTTTATACAGTGTAAGCAATGGAGACATAAGAAATATCCTTATCTAATATGGTTTTAGAGATGCACAATATATTAAAAAAAATAGTGACTTCATTGCTTGGGCTATTCTGAAGTGGCTAAACCCAGAGAACTTCAGTTTTCAAGTCAAGGCTTTGGAACCACTAGTCTTTCTTTCCAGCAGCACTTATTCATACTCATCACTATTGTAATGCCATCACACAGCTTGTATCCTGCTATCTTGGGACTGTCGTGAGCAGACAGACTCCTGTCTGCTCAAATTGTAATATTTATAAGTACCTTGAGTGAACCATTAGCCTGTGATACATCCCATATTGTCCTCATGCCCATGAATCAGTGAACAGTTTTCATATGTATTTCAAAGTAAAAGGTCCTCAGGGAAAGGAGTCTGAAGCAAGGACTTTCTGAAAAATTCAGTTGAATTTACAAAAGTACCTTCTTCCACACAAATTATGAACCAACTTCAAATTTCACCAATTCATGTTGTGTCATCACTCATCACACAAAATTTATGATGCTGATATTTACAGAGAAGGATAAGTGCAAAAATACGATAAATGTGTTAATCCTCATCATTCAGCACTTGAAATAGTTAAAAAGAATCTGTGTGCACTAACCTAAGATGGAGGGGTAAAATTAAAACATACCAGTAAAAAATACATTCTTTTATACCTACATGCTACCACACTTTTTTTCTACATCACTTTTCAAGTTAATTATTTCTCTCCTAGACCATAATTAAACCAAAAAGAATAAGCATCTACATCAGCAATATTTTTTCTGCTTTCTATGACTTTTAGCTAAATGTATGTTCATTATGTAGAAGCAGTAGAGCACGTTAATTTCTCTTGAACAAAATGACAATCAGCAAAGAAGAAGAAAACATGGATAATGATGTGCATGTATCTGCTTATTAATGCTCTGCATGGAAGCATGCAGAAGCAGCATTTCTGGTGGCCCTTTGTAAAAGTTACTGCTGGTGCACACAAATCAGAGGTACAGAGCACTTCCAATTTCAATAATTGACTACAAGGTCTACTTCTGCAGTCCCTCCTGGGAGTTCATGAGGACATGCATCTGGCACAATGTTAATCATATTTGTTCTGACACACAGCAGTACACTATTTCCCCTGGCAGATTACTTTCTATTACTCAATATAAAAATGGCTGACATGTTCAAAATGCTAATGAGAGATATATCCATTTTTTAAGAGCTTGGGTGGCTTCCAAATATTTTTAAATATACTCAACAGAATGTGAAATACATTCAGTATATTGTTATAAAGGCAATATGTTAACTTTCTTTGTTGTTGTATGCCTTGTAATCTACACTGGCAGAGATTAAATATGACTGGATGAACAAGTGCCCCTGAAATATTGGTTTATTCTTTTGCTTAATTGCTTGTTTTTCTTCAACTATTTCTTATGGTCTAATTGAACAAAATATAATATCTTTACAGTTGGTACATCAGCTTGCATCACAAAGAAGTCTGGCTCATTGCATTATGAGCCAGAAAATGAAATTATGATTGGATTACAGAAATGAATCTAAACCAATTGGAGTGTGGAAATACTTTTTCTTTCTTATTACACTGTGATGAAAATGTTCTAAATTTATGCCTCTACCTCTCTTTTATACATTTTCCTGCCAGAATATCATCCAGTTCAGGGGTAATCTGGTTTTATTGCAATCTTTACCATAGCTGAGACACCAATGGCCTCAGCTGAGTATAATGAGACACAGTCATGAAGAGACTTTCCTTCCAGGATGTAGGTTCAGGATTAGAGCTATAACATACTATTCCTTAAACAAAACTATCTAAAGACACATGAAAAAAAATTGCAGCTGGAATTCTTTTCTCCACACATTTGAATATGACTGAAGTTAAATAAATGAAGAAAATGAAGCAAAGTGGGAAACAAGGACAGAAGGAAGGAAGGAAGGAAGGAAGGAAGGAAGGAAGGAAGGAAGGAAGGAAGGAAGGAAGGAAGGAAGGAAGGAAGGAAGGAGCAATGAAGACTGTAAAATGATCAAAATATTATGGTTTATATTATTTTGCAGAGGATTTGCAAGACATTGATTTCGCAACGTGGCCAAAACTTTGATGGAAAATTGCTTCTTGTGACATAAATTCTAGTGAGAAGTGGAACAAATTCAATCCTAAGAGCTACAATATTGTCTTAGAATTCTACGTCTGATGTCATGAACAAAGTATAACAACTTAGTAAAAACAGCTTTTTGTTAGATAGAGATAATTTCATGATTTGCAAGATGGTGAATGTGTTGAAAAAGTGTGCATCTTCCAGAATAAGAATTAATTATTACATACAACTCCAGGAAATGGTTTTAGGGTGTTTGTTTGTTTGTTTGTTTGTTATTAATAATCTCAAGAATAATGTTGAAAGCATCACAAACAGTAGAATAAATGCATACATGGCAGAAGAAACATTGCTTTTAGCATAACAGGTGAAAAATATCTGCTAAAAAACCACTACATACTTAGCCAAGGTAATAATTTTGAGTTACAGCAAAAAGTAATAATTGTGTTCACAAAAGTATGCAGTAAACTAAAGAACTGGCTCCTGAAATTATCCTGTTCTTGGTAAAACATAAATAGTTAAATAAGTTTGCTATTGTAATCATAGTGGAATAACAGTTTTTGGAGTGATGTAAATGAAGACTATAACATCTAATTTCTTAGATGGTATGCATTAATTCTGAAAAAGGACCAGATATAGGCAAAAAAAAAAAAAATCTGTTTTATTTCTAGAGGCTCAGCTATACATCTAAAGACCCTGACATAAAAACATTGCTACATTTAGGAACAGAGTTGTGGTGTTTATATCCTAAGCCTTTTTTAGTGGTCTCTCAGGGGCTTCTCAGGGACATCAGTAACATCCTCAGAGGATAGAAATTAATGTCAGCACTTCAGCCACCACAGTTTATAACCCAGCATGTAAGCTCAAACTTCCCTTCAGGACCAGCTTCAGTCCTAGCTTCTGGCTGCACTCTGGCCCTGCTGTGGTGTGGACGTGTTTTATTGATTCTGCTATGGGAACAGGAAGTTAGTGGTGGTAAAAGCTTCACTTCTGTTCATAGGAGTTAGCAAAACTCCCATCAGCGCACCAATCTTTCAAAACTGTTAATCAGTGTAGACTAAAATAACAGTTTTCTGAAGCAATCATGTCCTAGCTTGGTCACAGGTGCTTCAGCAGTTTTATGAAGACTTAATTTAAGAAACAAAGCCCTGTGAATATGTTTTTCCAGAGCTAAGGAGGAGAGGAAGGGTATCTGCTTTAGGTCTCGGTAGCACACGAGCAGTGACTTGTCATGAAGGAAACTGCAGCTGTCACCCTGAGACCAATCTCTTTGCTCCTGTGATATTGGGACACAGAAATCACATTACTGCATGAAGACAAACACTATGAATGGCCTATAAATAGATTTTGACAAGTAAAAAGATTATAAGATCTATAAATAGATTTTGATAAGCTTGGTAACACAAAACATATAAGATGACTAGAATATGTAAAGCTAAGAACAGGATGATGGGAACACATACCAAATGTACAGACTTCTAGAAATTTCTGCTACGCCCGTAGTACATATTGGTCAGGGATGCTCCAAACACTTTGCTAGAAACTTCAGTTTAGGTCTGTTGTCTAAAAAACTTGAAGCTGAATCCAGACATTAATGGGCTACTTCATCCCCAGAAATAGAACAATGCATGTCCATATTTGAAAAAGACTGATAAAAATACACTGATTTACACTAGACAAACACAAAGCCTGCTATAAAGAATTTTTGATGTGCTCACATGAAGAGTAAATAACAGTAGAAGTAACCTAAATTCCAGTTCACTGAGAAGTCCTGTGAGAGACATTTTGCTTTTCTTTCCAACAATATCTAGATTTCAGGCATATATTAATATCCAGCCACTGAAGAAATTTTAAAATACCATGCAGAACACCAATTTCTGTGAAAAGCTGAAGTAGTCTCAAGCTAAATCAAACAAAATGCTCCAGTGAATGTTCTATTTTATTTCATAAAATATATTCCTGATTCTGATAAGTATCTTTATGCTATTCTAATGTGGGATAAATGATACTAATAAAAATTAGATATTACCTTATATAGCAATAAAAACCTAATTTGATTTAGTAATATTCTATTTATTGATTTTATTTATTGAGTTTCACTAATACAGAGCTGGTGTTTACTGTACAATTAATTTTTTTAATTAGATTTTTGGGGTTTTTTCATCCAGATACACAAACCACTATAAAACATTGATGACAAATATCACTTTGGCATTGAATTGTACAGTTGTGGCCATTGAAGCTTGTCATGGTTTGATGCCGGCCATCAGCTCAGGACCACACAGTGATTCACTCACTTCCTTGCTGGTGGGATGGGAAAGAGAGTCAGAGGGGTGAGAATAAGAAAGCTCATGGGTTGTGATAAAGAAATTTTGATAGGTAAAGCAAAAGCCATGTGTGCAAGAAAAGCAAAACAAGGCATTAATTAATTCGCCATGGTCAGGCAGATGTTCAGCCCCATCACATCCTTCTTCCCCTAACTTTATATACTGAGCATGGTGCCATACGGTCTGGAACATCCCTTGGGTCAATTTGGGTCAGCTGCCCGCTCCCAACTCCTTGTGCACCTCCAGTCCACTTGATGGTGGGTGTGTGAGAAACAGAAGAGGCCTTGGCACTCTGCAAGTGCTGCTCATCAACAATGAAAACATCCCTATGTTACCAACCCTGTTTCCAGCACAAATCCGAAGCAGAGTCTCACACTGACTACTGTGAAGAACGTTTGCTCTGCTCCACTCAAAAGCAGCACAAGGCTGTAGCACACTTGGTAGAACTATGCCAGGAGAAGAGCAAATATAGACTGTTGGAAAAGTAACAGTTAGCTTTTGACCCTCTCGCTAAGTTCAACTAATTTGCTGATAACTTGTTCTTAAACTCTGTACCTGCTGAATATAAACCATTGCCTTATTACAGCTGTGAGATAGACAAATTGCTGCAGAAAACAAACAAAGTCTGATAAGAGAACTCAGTTGAACCCGTGGCCAGCTGAATTCCTGTGATGGGACCTCTTCCAGTTCTTAGCAGTTTTGGCACATGGATAAAGAACTGAAGCATGAGAAATGGTTATTCTACAAGCTGGATTGACATTTTTGCAGTAGATACATTATTTAGTGAAAGTCATCTTCTCTGCATTGAATAAATTATTTAAAATAACTTACTTTATGTACAAATGCACCTAATGAAATACTATTCATTAGGTAATGTATTTGAAGAGTTGTTACAAACATTAATTGAACAATTTTCTAAGGATCATTTTTGGAGATATTTAAACAATTTTGGCTCTGGTCATGCAAAAACTGCTCTTTAATGATAGCACCTATAATAGTGTGGATTCCAACTGAAATTAATAAGGCTGAGATTATATCTATACTACTGTAGTAAAATAATATTGCATCTCTTCTCTTGCACCAATGTAATTACAAATGAAAGGTCAGTTTTAGTATTACCGAACACAGTTAGGTTTCATGACAAAAAAATCACACATAAACTGCTTTAGTCTGATTGCTACTTCACTCACCTTGGCCAGGTATGATTTGGACAAGAAAGAATTGCAATATTTCCTACATGCTCTATGTAATGTATGTATTAATGACAATGAATTCCATGCGTAGATCACATGTTTTTACCATATTTTTAGGATAGGATATAGGATATAGGATATAGGACTTTAAGCTGTCAGTAGAAATACATGCTGCTGAAGTCAAACAGTGATATCAAAGCAGTGTCTTTAGCCCTTTGAGTGTGATGCAGGCATCCCAAGCTTGTGGGGTTCCTTGCTGTGTCAGTCATCGAGGCCTCCAAGGAGAAGGAAACCCAGGAAGAATGCTTACAGCCATGTGGATGAGTATGTGACACAATGGGAAATGAAGCAGTGGAACAAAACACAAGTAATCAGTGCTTCTTGAATGGGCTCTACTCTTGCTTTTGTGCCTGGGGGTACCTCCTGGACAACACTAAATAAATAAATAGACTGCAAAGTTAAGCAAAAGATTAAACTATAAGGCTGGTGAGAAGAAAGTGTTTATTCACCTTTTTTTTTCTTTTGTTGTCCTCATCTTCAAAGACTTGGTATTTTGTGGGGGATATATTTGACCATTGGACAGAAATGTGGCACACAGTTAATATGACAGAAACTGGAGTGCAGGACACTTAAAGCTGGTAGACGTTCAATTCAGTATGTCAACAGAAAGATCAAAAAATGGAGAATTAATTCAGTGACTTCAACATACTCTACAAAGTAGGCCGATATTAATATCTCAGTTTTACAAATTGAGAAAATAAAACAAAATATGAGTAATTTTGACCATCTTAAGCTACTATCTGCCATTGCAACATCAGATAAAGATTCAATTTCAAGATTCCTGACCCATGATTTTATCAATAATTTTAAAGGAAAATATTGGAATACAAAGTATTGTGAAAATCATGCTTTGGAGAGCAAAGCTCAAATCCCATCTTTGCTCCACCCTTTGCTTGAGACAAATGAAAATTTCACTCTGCAAAGTGAGCAGCCATTTAAAAAAAATCACAGGATATTCCAATTTGCCAAATTTCTTCAATTCAAATTTCTCCAGTCTGCACAGATAGTTGAAGTCTTCAGGAAAATCTTCTGTTCACTGCAATTTTTGTGTCCATAGGAACATAGTTTAAAGAAAGTTCATGGCAGAAGGTTTTTGACACAGTTAGTTATAGTAGATTTCAGGCAGAAACTTCTGGTTCAGTATCCAGTTCAGATCAAACAGACTTTATATTTGAATCTGAATCTCTCATCTGCCAGGTGTATACAAACTTAAATAACTCTGCTTTTTGAAAGGGTAGTGTCCTTGCAGGGTATAGAAATTATTAAAAGATCAGAGAAGAGTGACTTTAACATGCTTATTTTAAACAGGAAAGGTAGTTGAGCTTTCCTGTTAAAATTAGAAAAAATCAAATTCCACAGAGTCAAAAAATTATTTTAGAATAAAGGAAAAGTATCTTCATTCCACCAGTCATATAGGGAAAAATATCAAAAATTCACTAGAGGTTTGTTTCTAGTGGAAATACTATGAATACTTCTACTGACATAAAGGACAATTTTTGGCAGTACTGACTGCCTACCCAATGCCTATAGATTTTCTAGATTTATCTACATTTGAAAGTAAAAATAGTGACACCTGTTCTCCTGAACTGTGGTAAGAGCCACAGAAGGAAACAAATTCCATGAGTATTCTTCACAGAGATTAATTGCTTCATTGTTTTAAAATTATTTACTATGTTCTCATCTATTAGGGTAAAGACATTAAAATCACCACCAGGTTTAGGTGAAGGCGAATTCTTGAGAAGGAAGAAAACAAGTCTATCTCAAACTTCTCAACTGACCTGCAGAAGCCTTTGCTGCTATTCCACAATGTCTCTGTTAGCGTGACTCACTGGGAGCCATGACTGATCACTCAATTAACATTTCTTGTTCTTGCAGCTGTACTAGACAGTCCCAGATGTTCCATGAATAAAATAATTGTAGTGTCCCTAGAGTGTCAATTTTTATTTGTCACTTCTCTTCCTGAATCTGCTAGAGCTCATCCCAACTCTTCTAAAACTGGTCTGTCCACCTTTTTGCCTGTGGTTTCTCTCCTGTAGGATACCCCAAAATAGAGGATACAACCATTCAAAGAATTGTTCATTTCGGGGTCGTGCCAATGAACGAACAGATTTGCAGTCAAAAGACTCTTTGGAATTTACATTTTAATGGTGGTCAAACCCTAAAAATTGTTAAGTACTTGATTCCATCAGCTCATCCTTTTCAGGATTTAGACCCCTTTACCTGAAGAATGCAGGGTAGCCCAAATGTCCTCAAGGGTTCTGAGTCTGAGCTGTAGGTTTTTCTTTCTGTTCTCTGTTTTATTCAATATTCTCCCTTTTGTAACAGAAAAACTTGAAATAAATTCAATGCAATCCAGCTACAATATCCTGTAGAATTCTGATACTAAGTCTTAAACTGTGTTGTTTCAAATAAAACATACTCATCAGAACAGATTCATGTCCTGCCATTAATTAGCATAATTATGTTTAAATTTATAAGAAATTTTTTGTCAGATTTCTATGTCTGACTTGCTGTGAATTCCACAGAGAACTGTTATATCATATTATTTAGACATTCCTGATATGATGCCATAGATTTTATTTGGCATATTATTTTCTTTTTTCAAAAAATTTAAAAGAAAAATTTAAAACAAGGTAAGACAGTAATAGCTAGGAAATCACTTTACTGAATAATAAAAAGGTCTAAGTGGGAAAGAATATAGAAATTCAGAATATATGAAATGTAAGTAGTTAGGATGAGCATGAGAAGGAAGAAAAATTGAAAAATATCTGACCATATTTAAAATAGAAAGCTATTCTTTTAACAGAATTTTAAAAGAAAATTTAATGTGACCATTTATATAAGGAGGAGTCTTCACTAGTGATATGAAAATCTCCTGACTGGAAAAAAATTAAATGCCTATATGATAAGCCTGTAAGATAAGCTTTAATGTTGCTGTATTTGAGGAGGGGTGGAAGGTGTTAGGAAAAGCTTTCCACTTACAGGACTGTTTATTCTCAACTTTGGTTCACTAATTTACATGTCACAGTTGAAGGTTTTTATCTCAACCTGTGTGAAAAGTGCAGGCAGGCATTTCACTTAATCTTTAGCTTGTTTCTGTGCAATGATTAACCTAGGTAAAACTTTAAATAGCTATTGATCATTCCATTACCTAAGCACCTAATAGACCAGAGGTTAAGTTTATGGAAAAGTAAAAAAGTTTTGCCTGGTTTTATCCTCTAGATACTGTTCTCTGAATACTTCGTCTCAGATCTACAAATGTGTATGAACTTGGGTGTGAATTGTGTCCCTGAAGTCAAGGATATTATTTGCTTACTTAACATCAAATATATATTTAACAGTCGTGATGGATGAAGGCCATATCTAATATAGCACAATCCAGCTTAAATGAAGTTGGTGTTAAACTTTATATTAATTTATAATTCCTACAGTTAAGAATTTATTATTCCTACAGAGGAATTTAACTTTTGCGTGACAATAGAGCATTTTATTTTCAGTATTTCTTGTTAAATTGTCTCATTTTAGCTTCTCTGTTTTGATCAGATATGTATTTTAGTGAGGCAGATGATGTCTGAAGAAAAAAGGAAATATAAACCAAACAATTATGTTAGAAAAACTAAAAGGCTTTTTCTGCATCATGAAACTATGAGGTTCACAGTTACAGTGTGAGTGTTCACAGACGCAGTGTGAGGATATTCCTATTGCTGTAATAGTATTTATTATTCCTAAGTATGCTACTGGAAACTCCCAGTTTCCTTTATATTTAGTGAATAAGACCAAGTTTTATAAGCAGACATCTAAGAATATCTGAAAATATTAATTTATTTTCACTTGGTAGAAATCAAGACAGAGTGACTTGCTCTTTATCACCTTTATCACAGATGTAAAACTAAACAGGATGAGTTCAATCCGGAACTTCCCATCATCTTTCTACAGTGATCACTTATTTAATTGGTAACAGTGGAAGAGATAAAGCTGTCCTGAGTGTTCCTGACTGGAGAAGACTGTACCTTCTTGCTGGTATATTTGAGCCAATATAACACAGCTCTTATACAAGCTCAAATAACAAATGGGTCACTCCACTGCTGAAGAAGAGACCTAGATCATACTAAGATTTAATATATGATATGTTTTTCCCTGAGTAGAGTTGCTAACATGATAACCTTTTTCAGGGAAAATTGAGAAATTACGATCTAGTTAAATAGGATTTGCTTTTCCACTCCTTTTTATAATCAATGTATTCAAAACACTTTATAAGCTAATATTCTTAATGTTTCTGTACTGTAATCATGTTTTACATAGGAATAGATATAGCTGTAGCTATTAAGGTCCTCTGTCTCTCTGAAATTCCTGTCCTGTAAAACCTGCTTCTTTGAGTAAAGATAAAACAGCAGGCTACTGGGTTTTCATCCTAATTTTAGTAATGACCTTTTTACACTACAGATAAAACTGCAGCATACAAGTGGTGGTTTAGATGGGCAAGTTTCAATTTAATGCCTCCTCTTACAAAGTGAGCTTGGGAACATCTTAAAATCCAAGCCTTTTATACTAATATCAAAATATATTGACACAACCCCCCTATATTTTATTTAGTATAAGAATGGGGGAATTGACTTAAAGAGATCCAATTCAAGTTCTATCCAAGAATTTTATTAAAGTTTAATAATACAAAAAAAAAAAAAGTGTGTCGTTGCATGTATCGTTACTTCTGCCTTCCATCACTCTATGTCTCTGCATTCTTGTCAAGCCAGGACATCACTGGAAGTACAGAGTTTGTAAGACTGATTTCTGTCTGTGATACATTCCTAAAGGGATTACCAATCATTGATTTAAAAGAAATAAAAAAGTTTTCTATATAGAATTCCTTTAAATTCAGGAATGAATTCATATCAGCATTCAGATTATTCACTGTATTGGGAAGATGTCAGGAGAGTGTATTGGAGGGAGAGAAGAATCCCCCACAATAGTATTCTAAAATATGAAATGTGTGTATTCCAACCTGCAGAATATCTGCCATTATTTTTAATCTATATGGATCTTAAATTATAGTTAATTTGTTACTGAAGTCATTGTTATTAGTGGGCATTCTTTCCATATTATAAATTGGATTAATCCATTCCTCATTGCTTAATTGACTTGCAGGTTTTGAAAAATGCTGCAAATAGAATGTAACTGCACTTGCCTAAGTGCAATGTGAGCCATGCCAGTATGTGAATATAGCAATGTTACTGTTAAAATTGCCAGTACTTTTAGATAAGAAGACTTATGTGTTAAAATATTGAAAATACATTTCCTTTTTGATTTTCTCTTGATATGAAGAAAAATACTATTCTTACTAAGGATAAATTATGAAAAACAAACAAATATAACTGTTACCTATTGTTGCTGAGTTTAGGGATTAGGGTTGTCTCTGAGTATATTTTTTTTAAAATTAATGCCACGTACAAATTGTATTATGATTATCCGAAGTATCTTAAATATGAGAAAAAATATAACTGTTCAAATAGCTCCTCTATACTAAAAACTCAGGCTTGCTTTCTCCTGCCTGGTGGCTGCATATGCCAGTTATGTCTTGTCTCTCAGGCAGTAAACCCCTTGGAGCAGAAACTCTTGTCCTCTCCTTTAAGGGCTACACAATGCAAAACCTACTTGACTTAGCCTCCACGTGCTCCTGCAGTACATATTGTTTGGAGTAATGTTCAGCTGTAAGAAATAGGTGATTAAGGTAATTTTTATTTTATACATGGCTTTGGGAAAGACATGAAAGTATATAATTTGTGACAACTCAATGCAGTATTTAGGTGGCATTTATCGCTCATTTTAAGAAAGACATTGATAATAAAGTGTTAGGAATTTTTGAAAGGATGATATGTATGCCAGACAGTCTGCCTACTGATCACATGAAGGTTATAATGGTGGTACCACCTCAGCAGCCTCAGCTCCATTATCTGCTCTCGTAAGCACCAGCTGAGCTCTAGATCTATAAAGTGATCTGAGCTTGGTCTTTCTTGCACTACACTCTTCTTAGCTTCTAAAAGTCTTCTCCTTTCCTGATATAGGAAAGCAATTTAGATTATCTCCCTCTTTATGGACTTTCATTCTAACAAGAGAGTTTTGCTTCTTCCATTGTGATTTTGTGGAATGGTCTTTTTACTCAGTTCTCATCAATGTAGGAAACCTTTATCGATGAATGAGGTTTCATGCTTCAATAAGAAAACTCATTTACAATAAATTTTCAAAAGATGTGCCACTATTTGTGCATAGAGAGAGAGACTTTTTAAAGAGAGTAGCAATATTTTCAACCCAGTGGATTCAGTCAAGAATTAACTTCATGTACATGAGTGATGCTACTAACTAACTGAACAACTTGTAGGTGTCTATGGTCAGATTTCTCTAGAATATTAATTTGCCATAGCTCATCCTAAAGGGAGTTATAAAAATTACCATGAACACTCAAGAATTATGAAACAGAAATTACTTTGGAATTAAAACAAACAGCAAGATTTTAATTTGTGTGTCTGGTCACACCCACAGAACTAGCAATCATTCCTCAAAGCCATTAGCAGAATACCCAAACCAAGGAAAAAAATGGTGCCACTTTTGACATTGGTTGTCTTATCTTTGGCAAGTCAGCACACGACTGCTCATTTAACTCAGAACAAGAATTACATCTAAGATAGATGTAATTCTTGGCTTAGGGAAATCAGCAAAAGTATATGGCTCAAATATTTATTGTTGAATATACATGGAAAGGTAATGATGCAAGAAGCCACGCATAATCTTGATTATTTATCTGCTAGATGCAAAGAAGCTATAGTCTATGATTCTATATTGAACACTTTTCTTTTCTTAAAGTAACATCAAACTTCTTCCTGATCATGCTGAGTCTCTGAAAGGCAAAGAAAAAGGAGAGATGGTAAGCCTTCATTTACATAGGGCAGCATTGACCTGCAAGCTGTGGACCACAGAGTCAGAGTGATTTGAGTTGGAAAGGAACTTAAAGACCACTTTGGTCCAACCCTCCAGTCCTGGGTAGGGACACCTTTCACTAGACCAGGTTGATCAAACCCCATCTAGCCTGGCCTTGAACACCAGCAGAGATGCAGAGCACACAGCTTCTCTGGGCAATTGGTTCCAACGCCTCACCATACTCACAGAGAAGAATTTAATCTTGTTATCTAATCTAAACATCTCCTCTTTCAGCTTGAAGCTATTACCTCATGCCCTATCGTTACATGCCCTTGTAAAAAGGTCTTTTTTAGCTTTCTTGATGACTCTTTAGATACTGGAAGACTATTATTTCTATCATCAGTCTGTATGGATGCTCATGGCAACTGAACAGGAAACTGAATAGGAAAGCTGGATGTGTTCTCCCTCTGTCTCATTCCTTCCTACAACACCTACCAAACACCTGGCCAGAGTAATGAATTGGATGGAGTATACTCCTGTCAGGTTTGTTGCTGGCAGCAGATTGAGGGAACTGCCAATATACTTGAGGTCATGGCCGCCATCCAGAGGGGCCTTCTTCAGGAATGGGCTCACAGCAGCCTAATGGATTCAAGGACAAATGCAAATCCTTATAGTTTTTTTTGCTAGGGAGAGGCCCTTGAAACAGTACAGACAAGGATGGGGGACAGTTTTGTAGAGCAGCCTCTGGAGATCCTGGCAGACATTAAGGTGAGCATGAGACAAGACAGTCTGCTCTGGCAATGAAGGCAGCCAGCAGCATCCCAGACTTTTGTGACACAGCCTGTCAATTAGGGAAGTGATTATCTCCATGTGCACAGCACTTGCTGGGCTGTCTTAAGCACTGAGTTCCTGCCCAGTTTGGGCCTTCCAATAAGGAAGACACAAATATACTGGACTGAGTTTGGCACATATTACTGGCAGGGCAACATTTGTCTTGTCAGGAGGGAAGCTGAGCTTCTTTCTCCTGGAGCAGAGATGACTTCAGGAGGACAAGGCAGCAGCCCTCAGCACCTACAGTGAGGGCATCAAGGAGGTGCAGGACAAAGGGGCAGGAAAAGAGAAAACAGGTACTGTCTGAAATAACAAACATATGGCCAGATAAAAGAAAAAAACCTGTTCCCTGATGAGGGCATGTCTAAGGAGGATATACAGCTTCCATGGTTACTGATTTCCAAGGCCAAATTGACTCAGCCCTGAGTAATCTGTCTGGCCTTGCAGCTCATTCTGCTCTGAGCAGGAGGCTGAACAAGACATCTCCTGAGGTCCCTTTGACCTGACCCAACCTACAAACAGCCTCAACCAACAGGGCTTGCATGACTGAGAATGATTTTCACCAAGGAAAGGATTTGTGCTCTTTGGAAGAAATTGGGGTGTGACGTTTTGTTGTTGTTTGTGGGTTTGTTGTTTTGTGGTTGTTTTGTTGTTGTTGTTGTTTTGTTTTGTTTTGTTTTGTTTTTCCCACAAATCAAACATTTGTGCCTCTTTTTTATGGAAATTAGAAGTTTCCTGAGATAAAGGGGAACACCGTGTCCCAGGGTTTTGGCCCCAGCATGGGGATGACAAGTATCCATGCAAGGCTCTGAACTCAACAGCTGGAAAGTGCTCCCAAGTCCAAAAATTCATACACTCATACAGGAAATAGAAAGGTATGGGAAAAAATTGCAAATTTGGGTGATGATTTTCATGCAGTGGGGCACAGTAGTGCTATTTGAACAATTTTCATGATTAGAAGAGGGACCTGCAAGCTGCACATACTGGATTTAGGGAGTCTTACTGCTATATCAAGTTGGATACCTATCCACATCATAAACATTTTTTTTTATTTCTGAGCCATAACTGAACTTCCAGTGTATTCTCTGAATGTATATTACTTTATTCTTGTAATATCACAGAATTTTGATCAATTTCTCATCAGTCATATGATTTTGGCTTTGAAAAAGAAGCCTATCTTTTTCCTTGTGGGTCAGAAAGTGGCAACAGGCAGGTGACTGCTTTGTCAACAAAATTACAATATAAACATGTTTCTTATTATAACACTTAGTTTAGATGCTTTTTATAGGGAAAGCTAATCCACTAATCTATGATAGGCTATTTGTGCAGTATGGGCACACAAGCTTAAAATAAATTGATTCATTAGTCTGATTACATGGGAAATTTAGTATGTATCACTTCTGCACAGGGAATCACTTAGCTCACAGAACTGGCAGGACATATTTTCAATAAACAAAGATGTCAAGTTGTTTATTAATGATGATATTGTATCTACCTGAAAAGTACAAAACAAATTTCTCGAAAGCTGGAAGTGAAGACTCCTTGGGTTTTTGTTTTTTTTTTTTTTGGTTGGTTGGTTTTTTGCAAGTGCAGCAGCACTGAATCACAAAGAGAAACTGACTTGCATATACAGAGAAGGTAATCAGACGGGTGTATCCTCAAATGCCATCAGCATTGGGTTGTGCATCATAAATGGGATGATTAAATGATGGCTGTAAGCAAGTGAAGCAATATGTAATAGGTAGCAGAATTCAGAAGTGGCATGCCACATGATGCTGTTACTAACAGTCATTTACAAGCTTTATTAGTCTTTTTTTCCAAAAACTACTTTTGAGCTTAAACAAAATATTGAGTCTTATGCAGAAATTTCTGGGCAAATTATCATCTGTATTACACAAGTGGTCATATTATTTAGTTAGAATGGTCCCTTCTGGCCTGAAAATCTGCAGCTTGACAAATGCATTGTAATTAGCCTAATGACTTGCTTGAGGTATATATGGTAGTACAAAGCCAGGCTACGTGTAAGCATGCAGATAGATGACCATAATGGTGGGTTACCTTCACAGATTGCTGAGTCTGGAAGTCACTCTGTTGTGGCATAATAGCAAATGGCAATTTTCAAGCTGTGAGGCAAGTGTTTCTAATCCGTTCATGTTCTTATCATTTGAACCTGAAGGTGTGGTGGTCATCCACAACTTCTAATGAAATTGGGAGATGCAGATGCTTAGCAGATATGAAAATCATGCTCATAAAAGTTGGTAGGCATCGATTTCCAGAGATAAAGTTGAATGACAGTCTCATAATTAAATTAAGAATCCTATCCAGTGTAGGTCTGGTTTATGGTACATGTAAAATTTAATGGAACATTAAGCAATGCACCTATTTTATTTAGTTCTGCCAGTATCTTATACAAGGAATGTGTGATTTTGGAGGCATTTCTGGCCAAGCAAACAGAGCATAGACAGCATGAAGGCTTTAGCTGCTGGATTATTCTAATGGCCTCATGCAGTGGGTTAAAAAGACAAACAAACATCACTGCAGTTTGTTCACAGGTAAATTGATCAGATAAACATTTCCGTATTCTCAGATAGAAATACTCTGCATGGTCTTAATTACTGAAGTAAACTGTAGTGATGGCTAATCATATGAGTGTAGTCTAGGTCAATTTAATGTTGCTTCCCCAGGCCTTTTAGAAATCTTCTGATATCTTGTGAAATATTTAAACTGCTTAACTAAACAAAACACATATTTGACTGTGTTAAAATTGGAGCATCCTTTCTTAAAGGAGTTTTTTTCAGAGGATGTTAGAATAATTTCTGTCATTTTATTTTAATACTTGAAATAGGCTTTTTGAAACATGGTTTTACATTTTTTACAGTTTGAACAGTGTTAAAAATGTTGTTTGTTTCAGAACTTATCTGAAATAAATATGGTTCAAGGAGCAATGAACATATATATACCTATGCAAGTTTACAGTGTTTTCACTGTACTGAAACTTATATAATCCTAATGGGTTTTACTGCTTAGCTGTAATATCTATTATTTATTGCAGTTAGTAATGCATTTTCTTATTCATATCACCCTATTCTTCAACTTGATCTTTGGATTGAAGTTTTCCCAGTTGTAGAACAGAGTTGTACTTTGATGCTTTTCAGACAGTTGATGTGGGCATGCGGGCAGAGGGTGAGAAGGAAAAGGTTCTGACTGAGCAGAACATTTAAGTAGTTGCTTGAAGTTAATTCCCATTTTAAGTGGCTTATCTAGAAGCTCTTAGCTTAAGTATATGATTCAAGATAAGCTTCTACATATGTGATGAAGTGAATCAGTGTTTTGAAAACTTGGAGCTGAATTTATCGATACTAAAGAGACATAAAATTTATTTTTGCGAGATACACTTATTAAACGAGCTTAACTGAATTGTAAGTAAATTATATACTATATTGCCATGTCAAATATGAAAAGATAGAGCCATAAATAAGTCACAGAGCACTATAATGTTCCTGAAAGAGACTGAATTTTATAATGTGCTTCTTGACCTCTCCATTTTACATAGCAGTTCAATTTCCCATTTAAAAGTAGTTAATTTTAAGTAGGAAAAGTACCTGGTAGGTACCCAGGTAGGGGGGACAAGTATCATCCTTAAAGGAAAGAATTTTAAGCATAATATTACAATCTGATCTGTAACTATGAAGTTCCTTTGACATTAACATTTTGAGAACTGAAGAATAGTTCTGAAAGACCATGATTGAGTAACAATGATTAAAGTCTTACTTGTTTTTTAATTAGTAGCCATAATGCAAAACAAGGGGTAATTCTATCCTTTAGACTCAATTCTCATACTATAACACATTCATGAGTTGTTGCTTTGATGAAGTCAGAGGATTTATTCCTCATTTACACAATGAAAGAATTAAGTTCTATGGTGTAGGTTTTTACTTTTGAATGCTTACACATATCACCACTTCATTCTTGTTCCTCTTCAGCACATAATTCTTGTAAGCATAACAGAAATGTTCTTCCCTCAGAACTCTATCAGAAAGACTGTCATAGCAGGAGACCGAGGAGTTATGCAAGCATAGAGAATATGAATGAGCAGATAAATATTTTATATTTTCAAGTAAGATTAAATGGGTACCCCATTGTTTCACAGGTTGCTAATATCGTGCTACAGTCTCAGTCAGAAAGGAATAAGCACTTATTGATTTTTCCTTCAGGACTGTAATTACTGCTAGTCTGCTTTTTGTATCCTACAGGATGTTGTGGTAATGATTTCATTGTACACAGCCCCTTCATTTCTAATGACTTCTTCATTTGAGAGTTGAATGTTTTCCACTACGTTCTTTCTTTTTTTACATAGTTGTAGAATAACATGCAACATAAATAGAATATATATTTCAGCCCATTATTTTTCTATTTCCACAGCCTTGATGAGTGGAAACAATCACATAATATTTTCTTACAAAAAAAAAAAAATCAGCACTCACCTCTGGAAATCTGATACAATCTTATATTTTAGACTGGATGACTGAAAGTGATTTTACATGGGGTGCTAATCTTCTGCTACATAGTAGTATGTGTAAATACTCCAGTATGCTCCAGACTGTGAACTTGTGTCTCCCTTAACAGATGCCCACTGAATTCTGTCACATTTAGTATCTCAAGGACATACTGTCAGCTTTTCTCAGGGAAAATAATATCCTGCTCTGTGACCTGTCTTCTTCATATCTGTAGAACTGCTATTGAATAAAGTACTAGGTGAACATAGCAGTGAGAATATTCTATGTCCAAGATCAGAATTTATTTCTGCATAAATAATTTTTAAAATAACATAAGGCCTCATTTTTATATTTTTTTACCCTAGTTGTTAGTGCATCTGCATTCCAAACCAAAATAGTATGTGTTAGTATAACCATAGCAAAATTCTGACTGGTAAGAGTTTTCACTGCATCAGGGCAAATCACTGCAGTTTCCCCCATAACATTTCTAAAACTAGAAAAGAATAATTACCATTCCATAATTCAAGTAATTCTTCATATTATGGGCAATACCATGAGGAGATTTATCTGAACTCAGCCTGAAGACAGAAGTTAAGAGGGTGAAAAGAGTAATTAATATTCACCTTGACTATCAAAATCTAAGACTACATTTTGTCCTTTTTACATCAAGATTTGACTTTTCACTCTTGTTTCAATTTACATACACCAAGCAAAATGGATTGAGTCAGATGAAAAATTCTCAAGTTTTTGATCACATTATGTGAGGCATATTTTTTACAGGATTTTTATAGCATAAATAGTTACTCCAAATGCTACTTCAGAGCACTTTGGTGAGCCTTCTGGTTCACTTAATGTTAGGAGAAGTCCATCTTCCCACAGTGTCATAGGTGACCTGCTGGCTAACTTAGGCATCTAAGCCAAAGTCATAAAGTTATACAAATATAAATATTCCCCCACACCACTTCAGCCTCTTGCATGATTCATAAATTATACTTTGAACATATGGAGAAAGAATAGACATCTGATGTAGTGTTACCTACTGTCATAAAATCTGCACTGTTTTTTTCGTCACACTCCTGTTCTCTTCTTTCTAGTTTGTCTAGTCTATTCTACTCCATTCTACTCTAATCATGTTTATTTTATATAACATACATAGTAATATAAGTAATTCAAATATTATATACTTTTACATATAAATACTTAGATCCATATATTACATAATTACTTATATTCTTATGTATTGCAATATATTCCGCATCACACACACCTGCCCCTAATATATATTTTGGGTTTGATGTTCCAGCCTTTGAGGAGGCACCTGCAGAATTAGATTTCAATCTTCTAATTTCACCCCTCTTTCTACTGAGAAGTTATGTTACAGGAGAATGGAGAGGTAGAAAAACACTGTGACTTCAAAATGAAAAGCATCTTTTTTGGCTTAATATCATGTCATATAACACAGAAAACTTTATTAACAGAAAATATATACTATATATTCCCTTAAAGGAGGTTAAATCTTTGGTGAATAAGGAAGAGAAGCAGAAACAGGGGAAAAGAAATTATATGTCTGAAATGCACAACTCCTTTTAAGCTGCATGTACTAAAACCAGAGGAGAACGTAGAAGGCAGCATCCAACTGAGAAATGAATTAGGGAATGACAAAGTGAAATTACTATATTGCAATAAACAAAGAACAGAGGCAGGAAGTGAATGAAGCATCAATGAAAATAGTGCTAAGGTAAATGGATGCCCCATTACTGAGGATGCTTACAGATGTAATCTCTCAAGATTACATTCTCCAGAGAAATCTTTCCTCCAGTAATAACAGCCAAACAGCTCTTAGCAGAACAGTTTGGATAAGAACCCTCTTCTTTGTCAAGGCCTTAGAGCTTTTCCAGTTGTCCTTGTGTGGTAAAGTAGTTCTGGAAAACACATATGATAGACAGACACAAGTCCAGGACACAAGGTATTAAGGACATCTGTGTGTTTTGAGGCTGACATACACAAAGGGAAGATATATAAAAGTGTAAGGAAGACATTTTTGTCAAATGTTCAAGCAGTAGAAGTGTTCTTTATGCCAGTGTAAGAGCAGTGGGCCAGGCAAAGAAAATGGGAAAAGTTATCCTAAATTATTGGTTGGCTAGAGAGACAGCTTTTAAATATGTAAGGGAGAGAAAGCAACTAGGAAAGGTACTTAGTACAAAACACAGAGTCTTTGTCTGATATTTCTGAAGAATGTGTTAGCCTGAAGGGTGATTGTAAGCCACCTGTTTTACTAGAGATGTCTTATATGTACTTCTTAAGCAAACATATTCCCCTGAAAAGTGAGTCCTGGCAACACAATAGGTGAGACACCAAGATATTAATTCTTGGCATGTTTGGACATCAGACTGTAACTGTTGAGAAAATGGATCTGGAGTATTCTGTAGACCGCCAAGTTGGCCCTCAAAGAAGGTCTCTTACAAATATGCTTGAAAGCATCAATACAACAACAAAAACCTCATCATTATAAATGAAGACTATGTTGCATTAACATATCTTTTGAAATACTTCTCTTTTGTTTCTTACATACAGCACAGACTGGAAAGCATGTCCTAATATTCAATTAGTTCAGTGCTTTTATAGGCGGGAATTGAAGGGTTGCAAAAGGAAAGAAAATATTTTTAAAGAAAATAAACCTCAAATTCTGAGCAATACAATCTCCAACACAGATGTCATTTCTCTAGATTCAATTTTTCCTCAGGAAAATTACTATCGAATTTTTTTGTTGTTTAATTAAGAAATGTAATAAAAAGGCAAATGACCTAGTATGCTTTATTAATTTAAAAGTTGTTTTTAAATATTTCTATTTCCAAAGTTCTATGGTGCAAGAAGAGAAAAAGCATCATGTCTGGGTTTTAGAAATGACATCCAGTGTTTCCAGACTTTAATTTATATTTTATAGGTCAATCTCAAAGCTAAGGTATACTGACAACATTCTACTTCAAGGAAATGTGGATTTTTTGCAAATTATGTGATTTTCTTCAGCTCCAGACTCTCAAACTGACCTAACAAAAATAATGATCTCTGTAAAGCAGAAGGTTGTTGATACTGGCTTCTTGAAAATTTCATACGTCCTCAGGCTTTGCCTTGAGGTTAAGCCCTCAAGTGAGATACAATCACTAACAATCACTAACAATCACTTCCTTTTCCTATAACCTTCCTGCTCAAAGCTGTGTTTCAGTGTGGTGTTTGTCAATTTATGCATCTGATTGGCAAGGAACAGATCTATATTTTTAATGAGATTCAAAATTTACTCTGCTCTCAGACGTGAACTTCAAACTCTTGATATGAACTTCAATCTTACAAATACAAATGAATGGTCTTCATGCATGAGTGGTCCTGTGGAACTGGACAGGGACCACTTGGATGAATGATGCTAATCACATGCATAAGTGTTTTTAGAACTGACCTAATGTAAGCTATTGTTTCTAAGATCAAGTACCTCTTGGCAAACTTTTCACATACAAAACCAGAAATTTTAACATTCCCATATACTTTCAAGATATTAACAAGGCAGCAGAACTTAACTCTTCATTACAATGCCTAGTGCTTCTGGGACTGCTTGGAAAATATTCACCTGACATATGACAGACATAACAGGGGATACCCGCAATGCTCTGAGCAGACTTGAACTCACATCGTGTGTGTTCATGCAAACTAACATCTATGTAACTGCTGACAGTGCAATGCTACACCTGTTAATGAACCCTGCTGAGAGGCAGAGCTCAAGACTGGTGCTGTTTGAATGTAGCTTTTGAACCAAGGCCAGCCTGATTGGAGACCAAGTGCAAGTACCCATTTTTAGACATGGTCCTAAAGGTACTGTGGGGCATCTCCAGGCATTTTGCCAACTTTCTATACCAGTGACAAGTGCACCAGACCAACAGGACTTCTCTTATCCTTGCAGACCTGCTCTGCCTCTTCCCCACCCATCCCTAGTTCACTGGTACTCTCGGCAGGAATGCGCAGGCAAAGATTGAAAAGATATACTTACAAAGGGAATTCCCCTTCACCAGGAAACTTCCTTCCTTAGGTACCTCTCCATGATGGGTAATCTACAATGAAGGTCAAGCAGACATTTGACACATAGTTCAGAGACTTCCTGAACTCAAGGATTTTGTGGAGAAAGGAGAACTAACAGGTTCAACTATTTTTCTGCTTAATTGGAAAGGAAATTGTTGGCTTACACCAGCAAGTCGGTATATTTGAAATATTGCTCCCATTCAATCAAAACTAACCAAAACTCAGCTGTCACTAACCACCTAAATAGTGAAATTTAACATCTGAGCTCCTCACAGAAGTTCCCTTTTACAACAGGATATAAATAAGCTCCTCCATAGTGGAATGACTAATCTTAAAATATGCAACTATGATATATGTAGATTCTCCATTGAGAAGCCTCTACTCTGAAATGTCGATATTATTAAATAGACTAATATTGAGTTAGGTAGCTAGCTGTTAAAAACTGAATTGTGGCAGATGCACTGGTGTTGGCCCCAGCATAAACAGTGTGAAAAGGAGGCAAAGGATTCCAGCCTTGAGCCTTCTGGAACAGACCTTCTCAGCTGAGCTGTCTGCATGGTGTCAGCCCCACGACAACACAACAAAAGTCAGGATGAGATCAGAGTAAAGTTGCAGAGCCTGACATTGGAAACCTGCAGAGTAGGAAGTAGGAAACCTGCAAAGGAATGTAGGAGCCTGTTTTTTTTCCTTGGGGTGCTGTTGACTCAGAACAGTCTTGCATCAAAGTAGTGAAGATGTGAAGAAAGTTTGGGCTTGAATCATGATTAGTCCTTCCCCATGTAGCTTTTTTTGGAGCAGCTAAAGCTGTCTGTATTCCCGTAAATTGTTTCAGATATGTTCTCTTCCTAAACATGAAACATTTAGCAACTGCTGCCACTATTGATGACTTCCTTGAAATAGTGCTAAGCAACAAAACTAGCTATATGTTTTCCTGTTCTAAAACAGTATTTTTGCCACATAGGAAAAGACCAGGGATTAATATTGTTTTCTTTACTATAAGAGAATCTGAAAAAAATTATTTCATAATAAAATTTAATTTTTTCTTATGAACACGTTTTTTGTTTGTTTTAATGATGACTTCTATCTGCAAGTTATCAGTCTCTGCACTTTCCTTTTTTAATTAATTTCATGGTTTATTTAACTTAACAAATATTTATCTTCTATTAAGCACTACAGGTTGAGTCCTTGACAAAAAGAGGCATTTCAACAACAATCTTGACCCCCTTGTGAAACGAGGTTTCTCTCAGTATGACGCAAATCTTGGCCTCTTCATCAGCACTTGTAAAACAGTTGACTCATACACCTGACTCTTCCCATACCCGTTCCTCATAAGATCACAAGTTTCATTCTCCCAAATAAAGGTCAAGGTAAAACAAAACAAAACACAAGTCCTAACACTCCAATAAAAAGACAGGCTGATAAAAGCAGTGTGCAGCCTGAAGCTTCTCTGGTTTCCCTGCACTGCTGATGTACTCCATTTTCATTCAGTTTACTTCATGGAATTAGAGAATATTCTGATTTCGGGAGGACTGTACCTATAAGCATCAGCAAGTACAACTTTTAAGTGAATGGCCCATACAGGAACCAAACCCACAATCTTGGCAACCCTGTTCTAACCAGCTGAGCTAATCTTGAAGATATTTTTCAGACTGGTTGCTTTGTGGAAGTATTGCTAACATGAATTCTGCCAAAGAGAACCTAAGTTTTTGGTGAAAATATTTCTGCCATCAGTTCTTGACCTTCTGACAAGTATATAACATGCTCTGGAGTGCATTCAGATTGCCTACATGGGGCCAAGCCTGTGGCCATTTAGTAGCCTTTCTCATAAAGAGAAAGAAAATGTCAAAAAGCAATATCACTTTACAAAGGCACCTGGAAAATCCACCTACATTCAAGGTAATTCCTTATTTTTTTTCCCATTTGTTTTCACTGTTCAGACTAACAGAATTCCCTCATGTAACCTCAGGTTGATTTCAGTATTTTCTTTTCAGGGTGGAGCACTACCATGATTATTTTCAGTAAACTGCTGTAGAGTGAGATTGTGAAAGAGAGGGTGAGAGTACTCAGCTGTGTAATTCTGGCACAATGAGCAGTTTCAAGGGATCAGAATCTTTGCTATGATTTAGGGTGAGTCACTTTGGAAACTATCCCAATTTACATAGAAATCTTCCTTTCCTCCTCTACCTTTATTCATTTTCTAAGCACTGGATACAGCCTGTTGAAGTTCAGGCTCTCTCTTACCTGTAGTCACATGGAAGGCAGGTCAAGAAGCAGGGTCCTGCCTGTAACTTTTTCTTGAAAACAAGAATTAATATTCCCCATTATTTGAGGATATTTGAGATGGTATAAGTTAATGAGCTGACTTCTTAAATGTCTGGGACTTTGAAGACTAATCCAGTATAGTCACAAAATATTCTTACTGCACACAATGGATACTGTGCTGTGCATTATGCCTTAACAGAGAACTACAAAAACTTAACAAGGAAAATCGTTGTGCAGATATTTTTTCACTTTCTTTTTTCTCTCAGTAAAACATCACAAGCTCCCACTACTTACTGATTGAGGCAGCTACATATTGTTCATTAAGTTACTCTGGATCATGGGATATTGTCACATATGTGAACTGGTTGCCTGCAGTAGAACACAAGCAGGAGATGTTAAATCCTAGTGAGAAGTTAGCATCTCAAGAAAAACAAACAAATAGACCACCAGCGCCAACAACAAAACCAACCAACCAAGCAAACAAAAAGCCCCAGAGTAAAACAAAGAAAGGGTTTATGGATTAACCATTAAGAAAGTTCAGATTATTAACTGGCTGGTATAGTGGCCATCATTTTTGAGAAGCCAAACCACTGCCCTACAAAGAAAACTACTGGGCACATATGCATACTATTGAGAATATTAGAAAAAATCAAATGGCTGTTTGATCTAGCAGCTCTTAAAGTGAAAGGGAAAAAAATAATGTTGGAACAGATTAAGCTGTGTCAATATACAAGAACTTCAATGCTACTATTTGTGGTGCAGCAAGGTACCTAAACTGCTGTATAACCATTACTAGGCATTAATATCACGTCTTGGACATCCTCAGCACTGTGAATTACAAAAATCTTTATTTCAAGTATGCTATTAAACAATATTTCATGTTCTGAATATTCACTTGCCAATTACATTCGCTTTCTATCTTGACTCTTTTTGCAAACTAAGTAGCACTTCATCTTATAGGAAGTCTTGTCAAAAGGGGTTTTTACTTATAAGCCACTGTAATTAAGATAAATAAATGTTGGCTTTCCCTAACAGAGAAAATGTTCCACTCTAAACCATCCCTTTCCTATTTTCTCTTAGAATCACATGCTAATCAAGAGTGCCTATAGTTCAGCACTTCAACTGATTGCAGTCTCAGTATTTAAAACCAGATCTTCCACCTGCCAGCTTGTTTAGCTGAATGATTAGTTCACATTAATGCACTTCTTGTACTTAACTATTTTGTGGGGAGCTTGCTGTTGATCAACACAAACTTCATATTATAATCTATCACTGTCATGTTCTGAAGCAATTTAAATAAATGAATGTAACCGTGGGTAGGATTGCATTGTGCACCCAGCCTGGTCATAGAACAATTAAAATCACTTTGAAAGAAAAACAATAATGATTTGATTAACTTTTGGTAGCAGATGTCCACCTGTGTTTCAGCTTGAAGTAGAGAAAAGATAGTTGGAAAAGACTAAACCCATGATCCCCCACATCCTAAATCTACATTTCAAGTTAAATATATATAAACAAGTGTTTTCTAGCTCCTC
This sequence comes from Phylloscopus trochilus trochilus, assembly GCA_016584745.2. Classification (NCBI taxonomy): domain Eukaryota; kingdom Metazoa; phylum Chordata; class Aves; order Passeriformes; family Phylloscopidae; genus Phylloscopus; species Phylloscopus trochilus. The sequence continues at coordinate 19,808,364 of WQNJ02000016.1, read as the reverse complement.
ATGTACATCATTTTCAAAATCATTAAATGGCCTGGGGTTTACATTACTTTATTGTAAGTATTACATTCAAATTTTTTTCAAAAGCATTTCTATTTGTACAAGCTCTAGTAATTTTAAAGGATTGTTTTTATGCTATTGACAGTGCATTTTCTTCACTTGCACTGACAAGTAAAAAATGTTTTGCAAAAATATTTAAATTCCACTTTGTAGTGGAATTTTTTCCACTTTTTTCCACATGAAAATGTGTAAAATCACTTTCTCTTTCACAAAATCCCACAATACAGACCTTGTCTGAGTTCTGAAGTCTGCAGCAACTCCTAACATTAGTGACTCTAATCTCCAGGATCCCTTACTTTCTTCCTCATAGAGATATGAAATCTTTGTCTTACAGAAAGTAATCTTTGCTCCTTTCCACATGATTCTCTTGGCTGCAGTGCTCTGCAGATGTATTTCTACGAAGAAGGATGAACTTTATTCAGGCAATCTGAGTGGAAAGTAACTATGATGAAAAAAACATGAAAATTTAAAGGAAAAAAAGAAAAACAAAAAATTAACAATTCTGACTGTGTACTTTACAGGTCTGCCAGTCTTTGGCAACTTCAGCTGTTGCTGAGGAGAAGGTGCCGTGGTGTCTGTTAGACCTGGCCACTGCCAACAGTCTATCTAATTAGCCATTGCAGTGTTTGTATACCTCCTGCTCTCACTCTGTTTCACAGTCCAGATTTCTTAGAGAGATATTTCCCATTATTCAGCACAATTAGGAGTAGCCATGGTCCTTTGCAGCAATTCAATAAGAGGTTATTGTGGAAGGTCAGGCCACACTCGAGCAAAAGTAGGGTATTAGGCCTCTAACTACAACCTGCCCAAGTCAGCATGGAAAAACAAAAAAATCCTTTATTCCAAGTAGAAGACTTTGGAGTTTGGTTTTGTGGTGTTTTGTGTTTGTTTTTTGGGGGTTTTTTTGTTTTTTTTTTGGGGGGGGGGTTGGTTTTTTTTTGGTTGTTTTTTTTGTTTGTTTGTTTGTTTGTGGGTTTGTGTTTTTGTTTTTGGGTTTTGTTTGTTTGTTTGTTTTTGGGTTTGTTTTTTTTTTTTTTTTAATATAGTTGCAAATTTTGCTAGGGAAAAAAGTCTGAATTTATAAACTGTCCTAGTAACACTCAGAAAGAGGAAGAGCAAAAAAAAAAAGTGGGGTATTTATAGGGATTTTTCAAAAAGGGAGTATAGACTGGAAAGGGAGTAGTCACAGTCTTCCTCATCTCAAGAAGGCTTGATGCTACCAAAAGAGAGAGAAAAAAAATGTTTCACACTTCCAGAAAAAAAACCAAAACAAAAGCCAAAAGAAAGAAAACAAACAAACCCCAAACAACCAAAAATGCACCACTCGTTTAAAAATAATTGGAATATAATGTGATATTTCAGCAATTTTCTCTTGTGTGACACATTTCATAAACGTTAATTTTTTTTCTTTGACATTTCACAAGCAGAATTGGATTTTCTTCTTCCTTACCTGTCACATATGCACACACATATATTCATACAGACACGTACACAGATCTGTAGTGAAATGTAATAAACTACCACTGGTTTCAACATAAATTAGATGAGGAGGTATAAAGCAAAAATAGTATCTGCTGAGGTAGACTTTACCTGTGGTCATTAACAGGGCATTTAAAAAATAAGTACTTGATTAGCATCTCTGCAATAACTACAAAGTATCCAGAAAAAATTAGCAGTGCTGCAATGCTTTACTAAAACAGTCACATGCCTGGTTTCTAATATTTTCAAAGACCTGCATAATAAAGCCTTGTTTCCCAGCTCATACTCCATTCCCCACTGCTGTACTCTGAGTGGTCAGAGTACTTCATGGCCTCTCACGTTGCTGGCTGAAATCACACACGTTTGCACATCTAAAAGCCTTTGATGGGCAGATCAGTTCACAGGCCGGTTAGTTCATTTCATCAGTGCAATCAGTGTTACATAATATGCATAATAGAATAAATGTTAGACAAAGGTTGCCCAAATATACAGAGCTTTAATGCACTGAAACGTTAACATGACAGAAAGCATCAAAAGAATGCATCCACTGTAGAGAAGGGTGAGTGATATTCTACACTGAGGTGATCAATACGTAAAGAGCATTAAGTGTAGAGCTGCAAGAAATCTAAATTACTAAATGGCCAAGGTGCTTGCAGAGATTCCCAGAAGCTGTCTTTCAGTTCCCCACTGACTGGATCATATGCTGTAAGTATCTGTTCTGCTGTTCACAGTGAAGGGCCCGTGATTTTCAGGTGAATTATAATGTTTACAACCTCCTGCTAAGGGTTTGCACATTCTGTACCCAGTTTCATTTATTCTGACCTGGGAAATGCTGTGAACTGAGAGGAGAACAATTAAAGCATTAATTGCCAAATCAGTTTAAGTTATCGCTTAAAGCTGTTCCAGAGGTCAGGTCTACCCGTGTGCCCTGGCAGTGGTGGAGGCTTAGCAGCACACCAGGATGTATCAGCTGCAGAATAGCCAACAATGAAGGAAAATGATCATCCCACATTACCTGGCACTTTTTAGGCTACATCTGGATCCTTGCATCCAGTTTTAGGCCCCCAGGACAACAAGGGTGCTGGTAAAGTGGAGTGAGTTCAGCACAGGGTGACCGTGCTGGGTGGGCTGGTGAGGGGAGGTTGAAGGACCTGCACTTGTCCAGCCTGTGCAGGGTTGGCTTCAGTGGGACTGACCAACACCCATGGACACTAAGGAGATGAAGCCACAATCTGGACAGTGTAGGATGAGAGAAGGACATAGATCAAACCTAGAGGGGTTCCAGACTGATATAAGGAGATGTTTTCAACTGCAAGGATAACTAAGCATTGAAACAGACTGTGCAGAAAGGCCAGGAAATCTTCACCTTTGGCAGAGGTGGTAAGGTCCTAAGCAGACTCATCTACTTTCAATTTTTCCCCTCTGAAGCAAGAGCACTCTAAGTTCCCTTCCAAACTGAATTACTCTGTCATTTGGCAGTCCAAATCAGACAGTGGGTTAAGTAAGAATGACAGTGCATACAGCAAATGATAGATGGATGGACAGTCATTTTTTAAAAAAACATTATTGCTATGAAGAATGATTCTTTAGTCCTTAGCTTATTGTCTTTTTTATTCATTCTGAATGAATAACCACAGCAAATACTTCAGTGCTAGTGTTAAGAACTAAAGGTCTGTTATTCTCTTCTTCAAGACAGAGGTCTGGGGACTTGAGGTGAGGGGATTCTTTGTAGTAGGAGGTTAATTTTATTGAGAAATATTAATTTGCCAGGATAACTTGCATTTAAAACTATTAAAGAAATCCAGTGGAGCCATAATATAATACTAAATGAATTTGTTTGGTTTTGTTTTAAATAGATTAACAAAGGCAAGATTAAAACAAGGACGTTGAGTAAAGATGGAAAACAAGTGGTTACCTGTTATTTTACCTTCCAAGTGAAATCTCTGGTGAGACTCTATGCGGTCCAAGTTTTAAATTAACTTCTAGTGTTACACTCTGTGTTACACTCTGTCCTTCTTCTGCATGACTGAAAGATGCAATTTTTTTTCTGTGGTTTATTTTTCCCTGGTGTATTTCTCACTAGCTCATTCCTCCTTAGTTTTAGTAGGCTTCCTGGTTCGTAATTCTCATGTCATCTGCATTTACAGAAAACCACTATTTGAAGCATTATATCCTCTGGTCTTCAAGTTGCTAAATTTCTGCTCTCAACCCCCCAAAGGTAGACAGGAGGATTTGTTTATTTTGTTTCCAAAATAATATTTAGTAACTATGAATATGATGTGTAGGATGACGTGAGGACTGCAGTGACACTGAATGTATGTTAACATAGAAAAGTCTGAAAAGTCCAGCTTGTCTAGAAGAGGTGGTGAAATTCATCAGTTTAGCACATAGGTTGGATCCATGCAAATGTGGGGTAAACTTAAAAGGCTTGTACTGAACTTTCAGAACAGGTTATTTAGCGTGTTAATTTTTTGATTCTAGTTAGATGAAGCTATAATGGTTATTTGGTACCAAATACAAAAACTCTTCTAATTACAATCTGAATCCTCTGGCCAGATCATGAAGCAACAAACACTACTAAAACAGCAACAAGGGTGTATGAACACATCAAAATAAAGGTGCAATAACATTGCCACCTTAGGTGCAATGGCCAAATAACACAAAACAGACCTGGCAGCAGCATTGCATAAATACCTGCATGGGATAGAAATTTAAGCATATAACCATGAAACTCCAGTATATGGTTTCATAATATGCTAACATTCTGCACCTTCAGCCCTATCAGAAACCTGTGGCAACACCTCCCAGCTGCTATTGTTATCTTTACAGCTATGTTCAAGAAAGCATAGTCAGAGTTTGGCTTGGATAAAATAGCCATACCCTGTTTCAGTTTCAGTAGAGAAACAGAGCAGAGCTTGCTCAGGGGAAACTGTTCTCACCTGCTGAGACTGGAATAGAGAAACACTGGCAAATACAACTGGAGGAGGGAAGCACTTGCACAATACTAAAAGCAGGTGAGGTAGGAACCTCTCTGGACTATTTTGGCTTTGAAATTTTGTAGTTGTATAAATATGCAGTATATGGTATAACCGTTCTGACTAAGCCATCTGGCAGACAAACCAACAGTTTTTGTGAATACTGAATTCAAAGAAAAGAGAGGTCGCATATTTGCTAGAATTTTTTTCTTACACCTGATGAAACAACAGAAGTTACAAAGTATTTAAGTATGAAGGAAGCCACACCCATGAATCATTTTAAAGAGTGAAAAGAGTGTTTTGGGGATATTACTGAAAAAGGAATATCAACTTGTATTTTAGTATATCAGGGATGCACAGAATATTCACTTGCAACAGCTAGTGTTGCTTCTCTGACTTGAGACCTGTGCAGAAGGGTGAGAATTTTTAAGTCTGGCACGTTTTGTTAGGTTTTTTCTCCTTATTCCCTGCAGTGAGTTTTATTGCCAGGTGAGCTCTTCTGTCAGGATCTCTCAGCTCTGTTTAGCAGGTTTCTACATGTTTCAAAACTTGAAAGACTCACTCAACGTATCATCAGTGTTCCCATCATCGATCACGTTGACACTGGCTCACTCCCAAATCAAACGTGAATGTCTTTTTTCCTTCTCACTTCTTTCTAAAGTTTCCGTAAAAGACATTAGTCAATAAAGTAAAAAAAAAAAAACAACCTCCAAAAAAAAACAAAACCAGCCCACAAAAAACCCCAAACCCAAAAAACATAAACCTGCAAAAACCCCATAAACTTAAAACAAGACAGCAAAAGCCAAACCAAAACCAATCCACAAAAAAAACAACTTCACTTTATAATAGTGTTTAAAGACTTTATTACCATCTTAACTCTTTAAAGTGCACAAAGGTGTATATATCTAAAAGAAGCAAGCAGGAGATGCATCAGAAGCAGAACAATGTGGGGTTTTAGGATAACAGTTTAAACCAAATAAAGGCATGTAGTTCAGATCACTGGTAGTGATTAAATGAATTGGGGTTACCAACGTCTTCTTACTGGCCTCAATTCAGGAAAGCACTACACATGACTAATTAGGAATACAAGCATGGAAATAGGATTTAAACTTTAGAACAACCATATGGGGGGTTAGAGCATCTTACTAAATAAGGGCTTGGAGCCTTAGCTCGTAACTTTATTCATGTAGTGTTTTACTCTCACTTTGCTAGAAATGTCATCCTTTCAATCTCGTGATTTCTTTTTTCTCTTGTGTTCTTGTATTTCACATGGCAGAGTTTCCATTTCCTCCTACATGCTGGAAGAGAATTTGAGGGGAGAAGACAGTCAAGATGCATTTGGTTAATTTCTATGCTTATATTTGACACATACAGCAGTAAGCTACGTCTTTGTTTATACAATTCAGTTATTTCTCACAGAGTTTGGTACAGTGTTGTGAGAGCGCACATTTTTTGTGAGTGCCTCAGTACCAGATTTGAGGGCTAGAAATGAGAGGAACAATATTGTACAACCACAGACTTCTGAGAAAAAAATACACTGTATTAAAATGGCATTGTATAGCTGCTTATTGTTTCTAAACAATTTCCAGATGAAATCTGACAACAGGGAGATAGTTTTCCTAACTGCCAACTCTGCAAACACAATGTGGGAAAGTCAAGGGAGAGTTGTATAACTAATTAAAACCAAATTAATTTAACCAAAACCATTAGACACTCATTATCCACGCAGCAGCACCATCTTTTCAGTTTACCTTTATCCTCTCCCCCTCACCCCGCTGTACTGGTTACATCCACCTCTAATTTCTGATCTGAAAATAGATAGTTTTTGTAAAGGAAATGCATCTCTCTGTGTAGCAGTACATTACCTGTCTTGATCTAGATCAGGCACAACTGTAATGCAAATAAAAACATCAGTGGAAAAAGGCAAATATAAACAAAGTACATAGATAACTTGCTATTTTTGGACATTATTCAAGACAACTAATTTTCAATCTTCTCAGTTACTCATTCAGTAGAGAAATATTTCCTAGAATTTGTGATCAATCATAGTTTCTTTCCATACAAAAAGAACCTTTTAAGGTGACATAAATTTACAACTTGAACAGGTGGATAAAGATATTTATTCAGCCAAGCAGTCAACTTCTGAAATTGGACACCTTCGAAACTGGGTGAGGTTTTTTACAGAGCATTGAGAAACTTCATATTGCTTCAGAACTTTGAAGATTAGTTTTACTGCAATGAAAGCCAGAGGGTTTACAAGTGAACATTAAAAACAGACAACATTTATTATAAAGAATAAATTTTGCAGACGCGGTACATAATTTCTACTTTGGGATTATTATTTAATGACATGACAGAAAGAAAGACTTTGCTTTTATTTGTATGCTGTTCTCTCTTAGAATGGATGCTCAAGGCAAAATCCTCACTTGCAATGCAAGGTGTGCCAAGTAGGGAAAAGAACACAGACAGCTTCTTCCTTTTCCTCATGCACCTGTACAGGCTTGGGGCAGGATGGTGTCACATGTACGGATGGACTTGAGGAGCAAAGGGGTGGCCCACAGTACCTAAGCGAATTTAAAGATTTGGGCCCACTGTACTGGTTTGCAGGAAAGGAACCCTCTCTCTCCCCCTCCCTCCTTCCCTCTCTGTATGTCTTTGGGCATCTGCCCAAGGCTGTGCCTATGCCACACGATAGAGAGACATGATGGAAACCTCAGGCTGAGAGACCTCAGCTGAAAACACACCAGGACATACCCAGGTTTCTGGCCCTGGAGACACTGCAGGTGCAATAGTTTATGCTGTATCCAGAGCACTAAGGGTTGCCAGAAAAACATTTCAAAAGAAATGGCTAACACTATCACAAAGAAATGCCCAGGCTAACCCTAGAACAGGATACAAGGGACTGGAGAACATGGAGCAAGGGTGCCTGGCTTTGTAGTGTACATACTTGCAAATTGGAAAGTGTGTACATCTGAGAACTGAGAAGGTCAGATTCTAGTTGTGGCATTGCCACTTCCAGACACAAGATTGTCTTCATGAGGACAGGTCATAAGTCTTTGCATGATATTCCCAGAAATCTTCAGGAAACTTTGGAAAGGATGGAGAGATATTTGTCAGTGCAAACTTGCATGTGGCACTTGGGGATAGGTTTTAGTGGTGAATGGCAATGCTGGTTTAATGGTAGGGCTTGATGAGCTTAGAGGTCTTTTCCAACCTTAATGATTCTCTTGTTCTATAAAGAACACTTTGTCCATTGTTTTAAATACTTATGTCATGAAAATTAAACTTTAAATCTGGATTCATTGCAGTTAAAAAAAATCATTATGATCAAAAAACGATTGTGTTTGTTCTGTGAAGAACAAACACAATTATTTGACAGAAAGAGCAACCTGAACTTCTGCTGTATTTACTTAATCTTTTTTCTGCAACACTTTTCTGTACCATTTGATAGAACAAACATTAACCCTGCTGTGATCACAATTAACCAAATGTCTGAGATATAACATTCCTGCTCTCTGTCAGAAAGCCTTCAATTCAGAACACTCTCATATCAAGGTCTGAAAAAATGTACAAAAATAAAAGTTACTAAGTGAAAGCTGAGACTTATCTGTAAAGATCTACATAACAAAGCACTCAAAGTCATCAGGGATATTCTGATGAGGTATGGAATTGGTAAAGAGGCATGAATAGCAGAACATCCTCACCTCAATGCCTGAAAGGAATGAGGGAACATGAGGCCTGCATTTGACAAAAAAATTTGTAGCTGAAAAGTCAGTGAAAATTCTCACTGAGCTCTCGGAGCAAGACTCCTATAAGACCAGTCACACCTCTCATTTGAAAAAGGATTCTGAAAAGAAGAAATAATTTTCTAGATTTGTTACTCACATTCAGCTTAATTTTCATGTTTGTGGAAAATACAGGAAAGACACAAAAAGGATGACAGGGTCTTCCAGCTGTTATGAAAGAAGTTGCTAATTATCAGTGAAATATGACCCCAATTGTCATATTCAAAAGAAACTGAATATCATCACATATCACAAACAAAGAATTTTTATCTGTTCATAATTTCTTCATAACAAAAGGTGATAAGTCTGCTCTTGTAAACAAATTTATTATAAAAAAGGAAGAGGAGAAGGAACATGAGAGAACTCACAGTTCTTTCTTCTCATTGGTAAGAGGGGAAATCATTCATTTCACAGAAAGAAATCACTTCATGTTAATATGATTATACAAGTGTAGAACTGGTATGAGCAAAACCACAATCTGGTCCTGTAAATCAAACTGAGTCTGTTTATTAAACCTATTTGCTTGGAACATTTCTCTTTCAGAGTTCATAACTCTCTTAGCACTCAAGACACTCCAGAAAAATTGGTTTCTCTGTAAGAAGTATACTGAAAATTTGTCTAAAAGTGAGGTTTGAGGAATAGCAAATGTCCATATGAGAAGTTTGAACTTATGAAGTCTTTGCCCATATTTTATTTGACAATTTTTATGCTAGTGAGTAGTAGCAAAATGCCAAAGATAGTAAACTGATGTGGTGTTATTCCCCAGGCAGCTCAGGTGGGAGATGAGCCCTTACCAAAATTATTGTCATTGGCACCAATTATGGATCTCTAAATGAAATCACAGAAAAAGACCAGGGCCATGTTACTCTTTGTACAAAAAAAACCCACTGCTCCCTTTTTTAGTTTTCATTTTTGTTGTGGAAGCATTGTAAACAGCAAAATGGACCAAGAAAAGACATGGAATGGAAGGTTATTGTTCTCAACAAGCAATCTCAGCATAAGAGTGAGAATAACTTATCAGTGATATTTCTCTGGGTTTTGATATGTCACCATTCATGCACAATGTTTTATATTTCCCATATGCTTTACTGTATCCGCATTGTTACAATACTGAAATGCTCTTTTTTTTTTAGAGAGAGAGAAAAAAAAAAGGATATATTTGTAAAAAAATTGGGAAAAAATCTCTTGTGCAGTTGCAGTGAGACCAACAGATGGAAATGCCATGAGGGCCTCGGACTTACTTCAGGGATCTCCTCTCTAAACACACAGCCTTGTGGAAATAGGAAAAGTGGAACAAAGCAGAAAAATCCCTGCACTCATAGAACTGAACTTCCTGAATTTCACCAACTTAGCTTTAGGATCTGCAAAGCAAACATCACTCAAGATTTGACTCATGGAATGACATCCATATATGACCCATGGAAACATTTTTGATGCAGTTTGTGATGGGTAAGAAATGCCACATTTTATGAGTTTCTACCCCTTTTACCCCACAGTTGTTATTTACTCTATCATTGCCCTGCTGTATCTCATGAATTATACAATAGATAGAAAAATAATTGGAAAATTAAGAGTTTGTCTGTGCACATCATGTTGGATGACATGAAGAAACATTTTCCAACATAACTGAATCATCGTAATTCTATTAAGCTCTTTATGTTCCAGAAGTTTGAACATGATAGGTCTGTAAAAGCTCCATAACCATTTTTACACCTGTAAATTATGGTTGTTTCTTGGATATTTTTACCTGTTTTAAATATCACAAATTTTTAAAGTTGTTATCTCCCTCTACTACTAGTTCTTCTAGAAAACCATAACCATAAGTAATTTTACTTGCATTTTTGGGCATAAAAATTTAACATGATAAATAAATTTGAGATCTTTGCGGCAATATATTTATAAGCCCATATTTATACTTTTTATTATGTGATGAAACTCTTAATTTAATCCAAATCGCCTTAAATGCCCCAAGCCAAACTTTAAAATGTTTGTGAAAACATTTCCTAACTATAGGTAAGGATCTTGTTCTCTGTGCTCTTTTTGCTGTCAATTCAGAAAGCTGAGAGCAGTTCTTCTCCTTTTAATATTTTAACGTGTCTACTTTTCAGTTATCATAGAAGAAAAAGAATACCCAAAAATAAATCAGGTTGCATACAATTAAGCCATTGGGAGGAACTCTCATTAAACCTGAAGGGGCAGTCATGGTTTTTCCTCAATACTTTAAAAATAATTATTGCCCAAACACCAACATAGGGAACATCTAACTTATAAAATCTCTCATTTTTCATCTTAATAAAAGCTATTACAGAGGATGTCTTTCCTCAGAATACCTAACACCAGTTTTTGACTGATCGTTTTTAATACATGAGGGTCCTTTCCATATCTGGGACAAGAAATCTCAGAGATAAATATGATCTTCATCAAACTATATTATACATACATACATATATATATATATGTTTACATTATGGAAGAACTATATAATATATACATAGGCCTTTATGCATTTAACTTTTTCTGTACACATGAATTGGCCTGAGTCTTTAAAATCAGAGTTGAGCTAAATACAATTGGACACCTTCTGTCAGGAAGTATGATGGCTAAGCAAGTATCCTAGAACAGGACAGAGGACAGAAGCTATATGGAACAGAGGGAATACTTACTTGAAAATCATAACATGGAAATTTATTTGAAGCACACTTAAGACAAATACATCTTCTGAGAAGCTACAATGATCTGACTTCACTATTTAAGCAAAATTTTGCAGGGTAGTAAGAGACAGAAAAAGAAATGCTTGGTAAATGTTGTCTCTTCACCCTGGGCTGATTTGTCAACAGCTCCCTGACACCTCTGATCTGATGGTGGGGCCATTACACAGACACTTCCTTCGCTCCTGCAAAGTGAACAGACCAGGCTTGCAAACCCCTTGTTCAGCATTACAGCCATGGCAGCTGCCTTGACCAGCTCTTCCTAACATGAGCTACTGATGTGCAGGGAGCTGAGCATGGCTGGAGGGAGTCTTCTAGGACAGCCTCCTGGTTTCTAACTGCCTGTGCTTCTCAGGCTTCCTGCAGTGGTTATTGTAACCAAGCCACACACATAATGTGAGCCCTTCCACCATAATAGCCACTTTTCAAAATTGTTTATACCTCTGGTTTATACAACATTCATACAGCATCAGTGAGTATCATCATTTAGTCAGGCATCATGGGGGGAAAAAATATGTTTCTTTCTTTGTTTTGTTCTTGCTCATTTAATCCTGGTTATAAAGGACTATAATACAGCTCCAAAACTGATACTGAAGGTTGGCCAGCAAGCTCCCTGAGAAACGGAGGACTCAAGGTGGTTGTCATCACAATTCCAGTGAGATTCCAAAGATCTGTTTGGGCTCTTACATTTATTTGAATCAATTTCAGACATTTAATTAGAGCAGAAAGAATCTGATAGCCTGTGCATACTGAAAAAAACAAACCTGAAAATTCAGAGCTTTCTGTTTACAGCAATTTTTATTTACTCCGATTTCCACTTTGGAAATTTCATTTATATAAACATCATAATTTGTCAGAGATTATACCTGAATGAAATAAACCATACAGTGAGGACATTCCGTTGGCATATCTGTGCTACCATTATTCAGATAGGATAGTGATGTTGCTTGGTGCAGTGATTTTTAATGTGCCAAATTTACTTAGCTATGCTGGCATAAATTTAGTATGTAGACTAGGCTTTGCTTTCATTTCTTTCTTCTTTTGTTTTGCTTTATTTACCTCATATTTCCTCTTAATTTACCTAAACCAAACTAAAATAACCTTTATGTGCACTGGAAAAAAAAGTATTTCTACTAGTTTAATTAACTTGTTTTAAAAAAAAAAGTTAAACAAGGTTATATCTTTGTAAAGCACAAAGCAAAACATCCAAAAATTATTACAATAGGGATAACTTTGTAAAATGTGCCATGGACACAATATAGAAAAACCAGCAAGCTTTGAAGAAATGTGGAGAACTCAATTTTATGGGAGGCTGTTTGTTCTCATTGTATGTTAAGCACATGAAAGAAATCTGAAAATTGAAGGAGTGCAGTGTGTCAGGTCGGGAGAGGTGCTGACATTAGACATTGGTGCTGCAGGCCATACAGAGAGTGAGCTGTCACAGAAAGGATCAGGGGAACAGAGCATGCCAGGGGAAGGGCTGAGGCTTGAGGAACTCATATTCCTCTACTTGCATATTTATCAGCGGTAGCTTTTGAACTTGGTTTTGCTGAGTTTGCAAAGATATACCCTGTCAGGCCTTAACACTGCACCATTATCTGTTCTAAAGACTCATCTCCCCTCCCACTGTTTTCTTCTACAATGCTGGACTAGCTGTTGTAATTACTGTAACAACTGTCTGTGTCACATATGGTTTCTGTACGTTTGCATAGCATTCAGCCAAAATAAGGCTTTGATACTTCTTGGGGTCATTAATATATCACAAGCAAAAAACATAATCAAATATTTATGTGGCTATCCCTTTCCATGTTAAATCTTATTTTATTTTGGTTTATTTTATTTTTAATGAGATCTTTGAGCCTCAATTTATAGCTTTAATAACATCTCCAACGTCTTTCTGGAGGGTAGCAGCTTTGTGACCTCTTGTGAAAGGCAACCAGGGAGAAAGCAATGTTTCACCCAGAGAACTCTGACTATGATGACATATCCAGGGGGGTGTGTGGTTAACAGGTCAACTGTAAGTATTGATGGAATTAGATAAAAATTCCTTTTATGTATCCTAAGATTTTTTTTTCCATAGTATGCATAATTACACCATGGTAAAACAAACTCTGCAGTATTGTAAGGCAGTCAAATAATAAGCAATTTGTTCTTGGTTTTTGTTCTTCAAGAATGGTTGTTCAGACCTCTGTCACAGACTGCACCTTTCACATCTGTCCAGGCTTCTCAAGAGTGTCAGAGATTTAGGAAATTTCTATAAACATTAGGGATTATATTTCTATCATAAAATTGCCTATCTGTGTAAATAAAAAAAAAAAAAACAAAAAAAACCAAAAAAAAACATTTAAACCAAATGTGAGCACATTTGCCTTGAAAAATAAAGTACTTCTTTAGTTCTTTCTTTACTCTCCAAGTCAGCTGAGATATTTCCATGAGTTAATGACTTACTTTTGCTATTACAACAACTGAATTGCTTGCCCTTCAACCACCTTGAAGTACACAAACAGCTATTAGCTTGCATTAGTCACTAGCAACACACCAGTTTGGGCTTTTTGTGCTGCACTGAAGTAGATAGATTGGGACATTATTATGTGTTTTGAATTCTACTCTTTTATGTAATTCTGTGGAAACTGGAGGTTACTTGTCATACCATGTATATTTGGTAACACTTCATGAATTCATGAAAAAAGCAAACTCACTTCATGAATTAATGAAAAAAGAAAAAAACTCAGTTGTATTGTGTCTTCCAACACATGAAATCTCTGCTCTATGCCCACAATATTAGGCATACATGCAGCATGCAAAACACCTGTACTATTATTTATGACCTTCATAAATGCTGATACAACAGCATATATTCAGAGTCAAGTACAAAACCACCGCATTTCTGCTGGACTTCTTTGACAGAAGAATTATAAACATAATGACTATGTACACACTTGATAAGGACACCATTATGCCATTTATACTAATATATGATTATATCAGCATAAACACTGCTTTCAGTATATACAGAGCACAAGACACACCTACAAAAATCTTGCAAAAAGACTTTTGTCAATGCACAGCTGCCAGCACTTTAGGGTTTGCAGAGTCTATGTGCTTTGCTGTTTCCTGTCCTTCCCTGTCCTTCCCTGTCCTTCCTTGTTCCATGTCATTGATTCAAGAGGTACTGAGGCACAGAATGTGTCATAGGTCAGTACCTGAGTGTTAAACACTACTTTAAAGTACACATGAGTCCCAGACTGGTTCTCAGACCTCAAAGCGAGTGCAGAGAAGGGGCTTTCACTACTCACAGTTTCCTTCATTCTTTCTCTGAAGTTTTGAAGTACTTTTTTTGATAGTTATAACTCATTTTGCCTCTGGATGTAGTTGTTGAACTCCTTTGTCTTCCGTTAAGCAATCCCTCTAATCTCTTTTCTCGTCACTAGCAGCCTCTTCAGAATGGAAAATCTATGGAAACTTGTTCTCCTTTGCCTTTTCCTAATGACTACGCTCAGCAATGATGGGTTTGTGGAGAACATGTAAAGCCATTTATTTATTGGTTTATATAGATACATTCAAGGATAGTAAGAAACTGCCTAAATCCTTTTTAATAGAGCATACAACCTGTTAAGGTTGCTTCAAATCTTAAGTTAGCTTAAGTTAACCAAAACTTGCCTTTGAAGTATCTAGTTCAGAGAATAGCACAGGGCTACTGTGAAAGCCTTCAGACAAAAATAGGGAAAACTGACTTGTTGGAACTCCCATAGAATAGATGTAATAAGCATTGCTAAACTGATTGGATGCAATAGTATTTATAGATAATATATTTTGTCAGCTCAGTGAATAAACTCAGACAGGCAGGAGACAGAGGTGTTTAATTACACTTAAGTTTCTATGCTATTCTTCAGTCTACTATGTAAAATATACTTTCTAAGGGAAAGAAAAATAGTCAGCTCTTCCTATAAAGGTATGAGGAAAGTATGAGGATCATCTATAAACTTTTTCAATTAGTTGCCAAGGACAAATAAGATGTTTGCTGCAATAGGGGGGAAGCGTAAATAAATATAAGTAAACCCTCAGTAAGAAAGATTTGTTACCAAATCCTGATTATGAAAGTTGGAAAAATGCAATAACCGAACAAGTAAGTATTTTTACTTCTGTCTGAGCCTAGCAGGTCACACTAAATAGAGTAGCTTTTTTTAAAAAAAAAATTTAAAGTACATGGAAAGAAATGTTTCAGTGTGAGGAAACATTTTTACTAATGTCATTCCAGCCAAAATCCTGAAGAAATTAGAGAAAATTTTGGACTCTAGTTTCCTTTTTATGATTACTAAAGGTTTTCTGAGCCAAAAGTGTGTATGTTTTTAAAGAAGTGTCTGTTTGTATAAGGAAAGACATTCTATGTTCATAAAAGATATGCTCCATGGTAAATTAGAAACAACGTGGCAACAATCCTTCTGTTATAACTTTTCTATGAAGGTACTCCTTAAAATCTAGATGCTTCAGGGGTCTCAAGGGTTCACTGTAAGATAATATTTTCAATGTAATATATTTATGCTTAAATATTGTATTCGATATTTCTTCATTAATATTTACCATGAACTGATTTTTATTAATGTGTTGTTGATTTAAGTTAGTAAAAAAAAAAAAGACTCATTCTTTCTCCCACAAAACTATGAAAACTCAATTATTCTAAGATATTGTTATTTTCACTTAAGATTAACTTCACTTGTGTATTTTTCTTATCAAAATGGAAGAATTTTGTTTGTTGCTCTAATTCTTCAAAGTATTTTAGTGTTGCAAGGTAGTTGTAAAATGTGCCCTGATCATTCTCATCTATTTCAATGTTTATTTTTGCTCCTACTTTCTTGACACAGGTTCCTGAAACATTTGACTAGGAGAACATCTGTGTTGACAGTATTAGGAAGAGGAAGCTATACCCCTTCTCATATCTGAACCACAAAGTCTGAAAGTTTCTAGTGAAAAAAATAAAATTAGCAGCTGAGAAGCTCCAGACAATATTATTTGTAGTCTGCTTGCTTCAGTTCATGTTTCAGTATCTTACAGTTGTGAGAAAGGATAGACTGGCAGTCACTAGAACAGGTCCACAGAGATGGTGACATTGCACTCTCCAAAGAGAGTCAACTCAGCCAAATCCAGTCCAAAAGAATCATCTATTGTAATAAAGAAATCATGTTTTCCTAATGTATTCAGAATTACTCATTCTCATTACTCATTTGTGTCTATGGGTTTTCTGGATACAGCAATTTGAAACAATGAGTTTTGGTCCATCAAAACTAAAAGTTCTAAAAAGGGTAGAATTAGAAAATATTTGGGGTTTGTTTTCTTTTTTCAGTTTCAGTGATTTTAAATGGATAAATGAGTAATTTATTTTTCCCTATTGCTTTTGTTTTAAGAACATTTTGAGCATATTTGAAAGCAAATGATTGTTTCAAATTACTTAAATCAAGTATATGGAATTACCCTTTTTTCCTGGAAAAATTGTCTCAAAATCCCATGTTGGTTTTGATCAATCATCACATGTCCATTTGGGTGACAGGAAAAAAAAAAAAGGTAGAAGAAAAAGATTATTAAGTTATACATTACTCAGGAATACTACCAGAGTCTGTGAACTTACAAGAAACCTAGAAATTTGCTCTGGGTATTCATTTGCTAAGTCAAGATGTTGATCATTAAGACTGAGAACTGACTGAGTCAAAATAAACTCTTCTTCTTCCCTTGATCAGTTCCCAACAGAAGTGTCTTGCATTATTTATTCTTAAAATATAGAAAAAATGCAAGGTAATACAAGACTTTTGTTGATGTAGTTACAGACCATATGTATCTGGGACTATGAAGTTACAGTAATGTCATCTTTGATAAATATGAATTGAAATAGGATGAGGATGTGGATGTCTTTCTTCTTAGTCATCTACAGTTTTATAAATATCTCTGGGGTTTTGGAAGAAACAACTCACTACACCCTCTCTCTGGATGCAGAGGAGAAATCTTCACCATGTGGAAAACATCCCATTAGCATCAGAAAGGAGGTTCTCACAGAAAATTCCAACCAGTTCCATATGTTTCCCCATAAGAAGGAGTGATGTTTACAAAACCATTTTTCATGTGTTTCTAGAATCATTGTGTAAGTAATATTTCACTGCAGCTAGGACATATGCAGAGTAAAGTTCATAAGCAAACCAACAAGTGTTATACTTCATTAGATCAACAAGTACAGATGAAGTGTTTTCACAAGGCATCCTTCAAACTCAGAAAAAATACCTCCAGGAGGACTTGTATAACCACAGTTTTGCTTTATTTTGCTTCTATTATGCTAAATAGTCTTATATAAAATGTTATTTCTATTTATAAGCTTTTCTGTGTTTTATCTTTGAGGGAGACAACTTGTGTTAGTTCTTCATAATGAAAATCTACTCTTAATTATTAATTCCAAGAGCAAACAATAATAATTTACATCATGTATTCCTTCTACAGAATTAAGTACAGTTTAAAGAAAATAATCTTAGTCATTTTGTTTATGAAATTTTCTTTATGATGACAATGCTTTATTCTTCTGCTGGAAACCAGCAAAAAACCCAACCAAACAAACAAAAACCACATTTTAGTGCCTTAGTAAATAAATAGAATATTTGTTTATTTCATTTTCTTATTCCAGGGTCTTTTTGGTAACTGCCTACAAAAAAAATTGTCTTTTAAGAAAGAAAAAGAATATACAGAAATCCATATTTCATTACTTATAACTTTCACTCAATATTTTTGTCCTTTATTTTTACCTGGATACCATTTTCTCTTTTCCTAAACATTAGAAAACTTTGTACATACATTACACAATATTATATATGTTACAGGACTTAGTACAATGTCAGTTTGAAGTATGACTTGAGTCAAAATTGTGTACAAATGTTTTCACAGGGAATTTTTTTCAGTTTCATTCCATTTTCTTAAAGCTGATATATAACAATATGTTGGTAGCTGCAGATACAATTAGAACTATACTGAGGTTCTTGCTTATGTGATTATATTAGCAGCAATGACCAAAATAACTGACTTTATACTGGTAATTGGTACCCTGGCCCTTACTGGACTTCATAATGGGAATAATTTTTTTTTTAACTATTTATTTGATATTTAACTCTGGTTAAGAGCAGCCCTCCTCTTCTACCCTGGATATTTACATAGGTTTATGGAGTGGGGCTAGGGTGCTCAGTGCCTGCCAACATTGAATCCAAATATTCTGCAGCAGTCACAGCTCTGGGGTTCAAAGAGCCAGGCTCATTTCTAATATGCAATGTACATGACTAGTGAAAAGAAAGTTAGGGATAAAACAGAGGTAGCATTTTTGGGAGTGTGGACAGAGTCAAGGCTGCAGGCTGTTGGTATTCTCTTCAGGCAAGCAACAGTCAGCTGAACTCCAGACATAACCAGCCATGCACTCTAACCTGGATTATGGGATTCAGATCTCAAAATACACAGAAACTTTTGTAATTCTCTTGGAGAAGTCCTTCAAGCAGGGTCCAAACTAAATCCAGTTCCCAAATGTCACAGTGGGGAATGAAGCTAAGACAACATTCTATGTGTCCTACA
This sequence comes from Phylloscopus trochilus trochilus, assembly GCA_016584745.2. Taxonomy (NCBI): domain Eukaryota; kingdom Metazoa; phylum Chordata; class Aves; order Passeriformes; family Phylloscopidae; genus Phylloscopus; species Phylloscopus trochilus. Next base: position 19,789,770 of record WQNJ02000016.1, on the reverse strand, counting down.
GGATGATCTCTTGTGAGTGGACACTTCCTTTCAGTGTAAGGGAGCTCGTCTCTAGAAATTGTCCACAAGGAAAATATCTTCCATCTCTCATAATTACTATCACATCACTGATATAATTGCAACTATGCTGTTTGCAGCAGCCAAAGGTTTTGCTACTTATACCTGATTTAAAAGAGTGCATATACTTATGCAGCTCTCTTAGGGCCTTATGAAGTGCATTCTTTTGCATTTTGCATTCATGTGGGCAAAGAAAATTTATTAAATGCTTCTATTTTAATTGGGCTGTTTCACTGAGGGATACAAAGGGATGGGTTTGTTCCTACAGGAGAAAACTGAGCAGTAACACTCACAGTGATTTCAAAGCCAGGTGGATGCAGTGACTGTGATGCTGCTGAACAGCTGTGTTTAGCACCAGTCCAGAGCCCCTCTGACACACATTCAAATGACTGAATGACTAAACGTGGGTCAGTCAATTGGGATAACAGGAATAATGGAATCATTGAAGAATTTCTCTTCCCTGCTTTGTAAATGTGTCTTGGTTTCACTTCTGTTTGCCACAAGAGGCAAGTGGCTTTCTTTGTTATCAATCATGTGTCTATTTCCATGCTAGCAGGGTACTTGTACAACTTCCTCAATAATGTTTAGAGAATTTAAGTTGCTGATAAACAAATTCCCTAATGCCTTTTGTAATAGTTCTCTATGTGATGGACGTAAACAATTAAGAGTAGTTCTCTGACATCAGAATATCTCCATGATTTTGGAAAGTTGCAGCAATTTCTTCAGAGTTCCAAACTTCCCCATGCAGGGTGTGTTTTTGAATTCAGAAATTTTTTTTATTGCCCAGGACTGAAGCACCTTAATCCTCTGTAATACTTAAAAAGTACTGTTGTTTTGCTTTTTGTTGGTTCTTCTGTTTGACATTGTTTTTTGTTTGTTTTTCCCCATGGATCTTCTGTTCTCTTTCTAGATACTTTAATAGTTATTGCATCCTTTACAGCTTACAGTTCCGTGATCTGAGGTTTGTTAAATGCGATCAAGGTGATTATCATATTAGACAGTGATTTTCATTGGTTGATCTAGGCAGGGAAGAGCAAAGAAAGAATTTAACAGACTTGTCTATTTAGGATTATTCATTGAAGCATAAATACAGTCTTCTCACATGATACAGCAAAATTTCAGAGCTATGCAGGATCCCTTCCTTCTCTCTCCCACTTGACAGATGCCATAAACTGTTACACAAATCTATCAAGCACCAGATATATGGTGTTAATATTTCTTTGACTATTTATCTTTAGATAGAACTTGAACTTGTTTTTATATTTTTGTTTTGTTTTTTTTGATGACAAAAAAGTGGAAACCACTAGAGATTTAAATCAGTATTTCCACTATAATTAGAAAACTCATTAGATTTACCTGCTGGCTGTGGAGTTAATTTTCTACTGTGAAACCTCACTAGTTTTGGAAAATATCTCTAACATTAAAAAAAAAAAAAAGGTGCAGCTTGTGAGATTGCAAGACTCAAATAAACTTGTTTAAATAGAAGTAGGTAAGATGATTTTCGTCATGGAGACACTTGTATTTTTGCCATCGTCACAATTAGTATCTTGCCATTTTGTACAATAAAATTGGATAAAGAACAGGATGAGCTAGCTCTGTTCAAGTTCCAAAAGCATACAGAAACAGAAATTGTGGATCATTACTATCATTTTATATACACAGCTGTCATGTAAAGTCACCACACTTCAAAGTAGTAAATTACCAAAGCGTAATATGTCAGAACTTGAAAACTGTAATACATTGCTCTTGATACTCTAGACCCCTAAGGCAATAGTTTCACAACCTGCAGTTTCTAGCACAGCACAGATATTTACTCTGCAATAAAGTGGTAATAGCAAAAGCTTACAAAGTCTTTTGCTCTTTGGCTTCCTGGAGTTTGGCAGGCTGTTCATCCACCTGACACAATTAATCCCAACAACTAGACAACGTAACAACAGCAACACATGAACTTTTTCTGAGAACCACTTTATCATATGTTGCATAAAAATATTTGAGGGCTGGGGAATGGTTGGACTGAAAGTTCAGTTCATGATTGTTTACAATACAGCAAACTTTAGTCTAAACGGAGACCTTGGATAGCTTTGCCATCTGTTGTTTGAAAAAACATAAAGAAAGAAAGAAGAGAAAAATGAGTTCATTTTGCTTCAAACAGCTATGGGGTGGTCAAGCTAGAATACTTGGCATGAGGGATGTTTAGAATTGAAAAGAAGCTTACATCTGGTCTCTGCTCACAGCTTATTTAACTCATCTGTAGCTGCCTTTGTTATCCCAAGTTTTGAAATTTGTTCCTGCCATTCTTCTCTGGGTTTGCTGCAGCTAGTCCTGGCTACCAAGAGTAGGGGTGTGAAGCTGCCCTGGACTGCCCATGGCTGTGGCAGCTACAGCTTCCCCTGCAGACACAGGCTGCCAGAGCTCTCCCAGCTCCCAGGAAAAGCAGCGGCAGGGAGCAGGACACCTGCATAATAAGTAGGAACCAAATTCTTAAGTCAAACTCTCTTTTTTAAGTCACAAGGCTACATTGGTATTTTTAGGCTGTGCATGGTGTTTGGATTTTCAACAGAAGCAATTTTGGGCACCAATGAACTAGAAGAAGGTGCGCTGCAGTTGCCACTGTTATCAGAAGTGCTTAGCTTGGCTGTGACAACCCAGCTGCCAGCTGATACCACAGCTGAGTGTGAGTGCCTACACACACACAGTTTGGCCTTAGGAGGGTTGATAAGACATCATTTGCTTTTCTACTGGTAGAAATCCCAGGAGTGGAAGATATAAGTAGAATCAAGGTAGATATTTTAGGCTGTTGAAAAAGCCTCCTGTGGACTCCTGCCTGAAACCAGCAGTTTGAAAATCTCCATGCAAAAGGTCTTTTACAACTGAATATTTTCATACATTTTCAGATATATGTGTGTTGGTGAGTCATATCCTACACTTCAGGAAAGCCAATGCCGCTTGTATTCCACTTTACTTCATTATTATTATACTATCAGGAGAATATGGTGAGCATTCAATATCATATAAATTTGCTTGAATACATAATACACAAACCTTGCAAAGTTAGCTATCTTTAAATTTACCAGGCTTTCAGCTAACTTAGAAGTGTAAAAAAATTGAACATTCAGTGAGGTAAAATGTGTTTGAGACATTTTTTGAAGACTTTTAATATAAATCAATAGATTATTCTAAACAGAGTTTTTCCTCAGGTGATAGATATAATAAAGACAAGTCTTCATTTATCAAATAATTCAAGCATACTATAATGAAATTTACAACTAAAAGTTTAAACTTTCCATCGTGTTTTACAGACCTAAGAAAACAGGAAACCTACAAAAAATAGCAAATGCTTTGAACTTTCACTAAATATTGATTTTTTGCCATATAGAAGATTCCAGAGATGAAAACTAAGTTTAATAATTTCCTACTGTGAACCTTTTCCCTCCCTCCTCCCCTTCTTTTTTATTCACTTGCTGGCCTGCTTGGCCATGACCTAGGCTGAAAATGAAATCAAATTATAGATGTAGATACAGGTCAACATTTCTAGCTCATTCTTTTTAAGAAAGGATTCTTATGTTTAGTTCAGATAAGGTTTGGCAAAGTTTCCGGTATCTCAGCTGAAACAAACTGTCAAATTTGTCAAGGTTAGACCAAAACTAACAATCCTGGGCAACAAACATTGAAGAGGTTGAGGGAGCCTCAAATCTCTACAGTGACGTGTTTGTACTGCTACTCCTGGGAGGTCAGACCCTACTGTAGTTCCTTCCCCCCCAAATCTCTGTCAGGGAATATCCATACCTGCTGTGTGGATAATAAAACTATGTGATTGTATGAGAACCCCACAAATGTGGTACAATTTAAGCCTAGCTAAAAAACCCCCTTTGATGTAATTCCCTTGTAACAGTTGAACATTGAATTGAATGGAGCTACAGCCACTTTTGTCATGTCTTAGTTTGAAATATTCTGATCTTGAGGATGGACCATTCCACAGTATCACACATTCATGGGACCATTTAAATAGGAAAAGACTTTTAAGATCATTGGGTCCAACCACAAACTTATTAGTGTCAAGGAAGAACTAAACAGAAACTCTGAAGAGGTTGCCAGTGCAAACAACAAAGTACAATGGGATCGTCGTGGATGTCCAGGCTCTGGAGTAATTCTATGAGCCAAGAAAATAGAGGCACTGCCTCCTTTGCCTTTTGCCCCTCTAAAGCAAAAAAAAATTTTAGTCTCAGACAGGGCCTTCAAGTAAAATTCAAATCTCATATATGACAAGGAATCTGAAGGCAACAGGTTAAACATTTTTTATATACAAACTTAACCCATAAATTAAACCAGGCTTGTCTTATTATGTTATTAGTAAAATATATTATTCTGCAATTACTGATTAGCAACATTCTTACCCAATATTTGGTGTTGCTAGAACCTAGAATAAAAATAGGTCTGAAATCCTGTTGGGCCAAGGATTTTCTTATTGCACTTTTTTGCCGGATAAGATCTCTGACTACATAAGGTGTTCCATAAACTTTTAAAGACAATCTTGTTTATTTAAAACATTTTATTCTTTCCTTAGATAATTTCTAGAAAATCTCACCCTTTTCTACCCCTTTTTGACAGTTTAAGTAGGACTTGAGGGATATCTTAGCCTCAAATGGAAAATATTTGCTGAAAAATGTGTTGAATAATTAGGAGATACACAGTATTTCACTTATCAGCTGGGGTAAAATGTCATTAATCTTTTACAGTCATTTCAGATATCTGGTGTAATGAGTAAACTGAAATATTGTCTTTACTTCAAAAAAAAATTGTTAAATGTGGCTTGATTTTAAAACTTGCTGGTCTTTTGAAGTTGTTATGTATGCATCTACCAAAAACAGAAAAAATTAAATACCTGGAACTTTCTTCCTATTTGCATGTGTTGAAATGTGTTGTCTAGGAAGATAAATTCCCCAAATCATTGTGTAACCTATGTAGCATCTATTGCACATAATCACTACCTGCTACAATGCTTTGGCTGGAGGAGCACATTTCTTACCCTTGGGATGAGGGGTCAGCCATTTACACACAGATTGTGAGTAGATTTGCCAACTCTGAACCTCACCCAAGGCCTCTAACAGATGCTTTACATCTCCTTGTCAGACTGAGGATTGTGTTGCTGGGTGCCTTATATTTTTCTTTCCAACTGGAACAGTCACAGGATAAGAGAAGACATGCCTTAGAATATTATTGTCTATCTATTACTGTTAGCAAGTGATTGTTCTTAAAACACTTTTTAAAAAAAAAATCTTTTTCAATTTTCATCTGATTATAGAATTCATACATGTGAGAAGATGTTCCTATTACTTTTACAGAGATTTTATTTTCTTGCCTGGTATTTGTTTGATCTTGAAATTTATTTTTACATCCACACAAAAACCTTTTTTTTTCTACATCACCACCTAATTTTTAAATTTTTGTTCTGTAACAATGTGCACAGGCAGTTCAAGCAGCTCTTTTTTTAATGCTTACTTAGAGAAATCAAACATAGTGCTTTTCAGATGACATTTTGTTTCAGAGTCTTCCTAGTTTTTTGGGGAATTTGAAGTCAATGTATTTCTGGCAACAGCTGTATCATTGGATGAATTTATGAAATAATTCAGGTGGTGGTCCCAGTGAGAGAAAATCATCCTACCCTATGATATGAAATCTGTGCTTCTGCTGTACTACTATGTTTTGCAGAATCATGAAAATAATTTATGAAGGTCATCTAGTCCATCTTCTTGATTTGATTGGCTTTTACCTATGGCAGTCCTGGAAGATGTTTGTCTAACCTTTTTGTAAAAGCATCCATTGACACCAGTAGTAAATGGTTCTTTATTTCTCCAGTGCAAGTGTATGTCCATTTTTATGCATGACCACACACAAAGGTGTGTTGGGTGAAACTTTGGGCCTCTGTATCCCTCATATGTGATAGCTAATTTTTGGAAAATATTTTTTATGAAAGCAGCAACACTTAAAAACCAAATTTCTGACAGATGGTCATTTTATCTCTGTGACAAAAGCAATGGTTAATAGCTGTATGTTAGTGAAAGAATTAACAAAACAAAATGAATAAAGAAAATAATTCTCTAAAAGGAATTAAGAATAGAAAACAAGACTGGCATACAAAATTCTATTTTTTTTCATTAGTTTATTAACTAATTAGTGATGTCTGTGTTGACCAGATAGAATGGGACAGATTCTAATTTGGATTAAGCTGTGTTGGTCAATACACTTAAAATTACTCATATGACTGTGTCAGCATTTAGATCTACATATAAAGAGAAAAATTAGTTTGATATATTATGTTTCAGAGATACTCTTTTGAAATATTTTTACTGACATTCAGCATATCCATTTATAAAGATGAGCAGTATACATATTAATAGTGAGTACTGCGTTCTTTAGATAATCTCTTTAGAAACAATTTCATGTCATGAATGACTGATAGAGAAATATCAGGCAAACTAAGCAGAGGAAGAGCACCAACAAAAGCAATTATTCCTGTCAAAGCAAGTGGGATTGTTTCCAGTTATTCATAGTTTAGATTCAATCGGTGCATGTCTAATTTAAAGTCAGATCTTTCGATCCTATGCTGTGCTTCTGGACTCTGATTCTCTTTATCAATGGTGGTCATGACAGTGTAGAGAAATGGAAGATCATGCCTTACTTAAAACAGACATTTAGTTCTGATTTCTGTTTGCTTACTACTCTGCAAAATTGACCACTCACAGAAGTCTCTCGAGGGAAATGCAATACAATTACAGACTGCATGCTTGTCTCACATTAAGCCAAGAGACTTAAATAAAAAATATTTAATGGAAGACAAGTACAATGGGCCTAATACATTATAGAAAATTCATCTACAACCGTACCTAGAAAACCCCTACTTTTTATTTCTGTGTATCAAAAATCCAGTAGATGAAAACCCACAGCAAATTCCTGTTAATTTGGAAATGTATTTAACCAGAATATAATTGTGGGTAATGCAAAGCTGGGTGGCTATGGCTGGCCTGAAATTTGTTGTCAGCAGGAAGAAGATTAATTTCATTTACTGTCTGTCATGTCTCACTGGCTTCCTGTCTTTTTAGCTTGTTACCCCCAGTGGGCTGCTGCTGTCACTCTCAATTCACTTTCTACTCAGTTATTTGTTATCTGATGGATCTGTCTACACATTTTCCCAATATGACATTTTTCCCCTCCTGAACTGGAACTGTTATCACAAAGTTTACACTATGAGAGAAAATTTACACTGAACTTAAAATATTAAGAAAGAATGAAAGAAAGAAAAAAAGAAAGAACTACATTTGTATGATTCTACAACAATGCTCCTGTCCAACTACTCTGGCTGCCTGAGGAAAACTGCTTTTCCTTGTATTTTTTTCCATGTAAATGAAAGAAGCAGTGATAAAGTATGAAAGCATGTATTTATAGGCTCCAGACCTTACGTCTCAGTCCCTGCATCTGTGAGGAGGCCCAAGAATAACAGGAGAACTCCACAGTGTTCAGAATAATATGGTACATAGACGAGGAATTGTTAAGAGTATGTTTGGAGTATTTTAGTCCATTTGCAAAGTGTTCTGGAATCAGAGCATATGGAGTGTTCTGCCAGCAGTGCTGAGTTTCAACAGGATTACCTTGTGAGGGGACATCCATATTTCAAAATGTTTATCATATGTGTATGTACATGGGCCCGTGGACATGCTGCTTCAATTACATTATCTCTGCCTGACCTGATACAACAGATCTCTCTTTAATGCAGCTCTGTAGATGCTTAGGGACAAAATGGAAGGACCAGGGTCAGACTGCCTTGCTTCTTCCCCAGGGGAGCACAGGAAAATCTATTCTTTCATTTTATACCCTCTGGCAGGACATAGGGTATGTTTAAGTACTTTTCTAAATTGTCTTTAACAGTTGGGCTAAATGAATGCTATGCCATGCCAAGTGAGTGACAAAAGGCTATCCTCAGTGGCTATTCTTACAATGTGCAAGGGTCTTAACCCTATAGTTTCTCCTAAGGCTAAGAAAAATTCACGACTGAGATAACTTTTAATGTGCCTAGAAATCATGAAGGATTTGTTATAAAAGTAACTTCCCAAAAGTATGCAGGAACAAAAATTGTGTTATCAGAGGTGTCCCTGCCTTGCTATACCCTGCTTTGGTGTAGGATAGAGGCTGTTCACCAAAGCCAGTTTTGGTGAAAGACTGACTCCAATACTATAGGCTCCTTTTATTACCAGGAGAGACAGACTTCCTAAACAGGCAAACCTGAGAAATCTTGAAATTGCCTCCAGGAGGTATCTTCCTCTTACTGTTGACCACAGCATCAGTCTGTTAATTCAATATGGTTTTATGTGCCTCCAATGCTGATCAGCAGTGTGACATTGATTTCAGGTATGTATATTTATTTCAGATATATTTCAGATATATTTTATTCAGAAAATGAGAAACAGTTGAATGATCATATTGAGGTCTAAACCTGGGCAGCAAACAAACAGTAGAATAAGAGGAATAGATAGGGATAAAATCATGTTTTCCCATGACCTTCCAATTTTCAAATAATTTGAGTCTCAGGGAAATACAAAATGACCAACAGTTTACATGTCTTTAAAATCAGCCCTGAAAAACACTGTGGTGTGAACCCACTCTCTGATCTGCCAGCCTTCCAGCTAACAGTAAAAAATTCTCATTTGGGGGTGTGCCCACAGATACATTCTGGCAGGACTAAAAGAAAAAACTTGGATTATCATAGCATCATATCATAGAATGGTTGAAAGGGACCTTAGACATCTAGTTCCAAACCTGCTTCTTTGGCCAGGGACACCTTCCACTAGACCTTGTCGCTCAAAATCCCATCAAGGCTGTCCAGTGTCTCACTGGATGGCATCCCTTCCCTCCTTTGCACAGGTAGACAACATAAATAGCTCTTTTTTTTTTTTTTTTTTCCCACCAACATTGTAACCACATCAAAGAAGGCCAACCAAATTTGTCAGGCGCAATTTGCTCTTGATAAAGCCATGTTGGCTATCACAAACCACCTCCTTCTTTTCCATGTGCCTTAGCATAATTTCCAGAGGGATCTACTTTGTCTTGCCAGGTACAGATATGAAACACACTGGCCTGTAGTTCCTCAGGTCTTCCTTTTCTTTTTTTTTTTCTTTTTAAAAATGGGGTTTATGTTTCCTCTTTTCCAGTAAGAAACATCTTTACTGGATTGCCACAACTTCTCAAATATGATGGATAGTGGCTTAACCACTAAATCTGGTAATTCCCTTAGGGCCCACAAATGCATCTTATCATGTCCCATGCATTATGACGGATGCAAACTCAGGGAATCACTTGCTTTGCAGGAAGAAATAAAAAAGGTATTATCCAAGTGAAGAGTTCAGATCATACTTTGGCTGTTACATGGGTAGCTCAGTCTCCAAACTTAGTCATTACCTGCAGTAAGCAGAGTGCTATGTCAAGAACATTTCTAAAGGGAAAGTTATTTAGTACTGCTAAAATGCCAAGGAAAGTTCTCTCCCCACTCCTGGAGTGAGGGGAATGGCAGTGAGGGAAGTCCTTGCACTAATTCTGGAATGTGAGCTTGCAACACATGACCATTTACAGACAGCTGTGGCAAAAACACCCTAGCACTACTCTCATAAATTTTTGCTGTTGCCCAAGTCAGCTGAAAATTTTCTGCCTAAAAGCTGAGTTTTACTGTTCTTTAAAAACAAACAAATGAACCTCTGGTACCTCTTCAAATAAAAGACAGATGTTTTCTGTTACAGCAAAGTGGTAGCTTTACTACCATGAAAGAATGCTAGCTTATTTTTGAAAAACATTAATACATTTATCAAAGAGAAATAGATGCTACAACTAATTTGCTTTGTAGGTGAGGTATGGTCCATGCAGTGCCTTTTTCAACATGCATCAAGTACATAAGCACATTCTCAAAGTATCTTGGAAGGTGATGGTAGCTAATAACACCAAACAAATGGAAAAGGAGATCATTTTTCAGGCAAAAAGAATAAAGAAGAAGTTATAAAAACTAAAGTATTAGCTTTTAAACTAAAGCGGGGAAACATAAAGTAGAGAAAGAGCATAGTTAGAAATTTATTTGACAAATCTAGAAACTGTAATAAATGATGAAATTGGGGTGTGCCCTTTTCTTTCCATTGCTTATTACAAAAGAGTCGGTGTCGATAATGTTACAGAATGTGTTCTGTGACCAGAACCAACAGTTATGAGCTTTAATGTACTATTCAGTTTCACTTTTGTAATCTCTGTTACGACTTTAGGTGCCACTCATGCTGTTAACCCACACACAAATCAACCACAATATTTTTTCAAATTATGGTTGACAGACTGTCTTTGTTTTGCAGAGTTTGAGCAACCAAGTAAACTCATATCTTTCCAGTATTTTTCTGCAACTGTCTATTAATTTGTTTGCCACTTTCAGTTGCCATCAATGACATCACTGTTCGTTCAGCAGAGTAGACCAGGGATAGGGTGGTAGCTATTTCCTGAAGCCGTATTTTTGTCACACTTGATGCATGCATGTACAGGAATTTCTGATTCTGTACAGATGAAGGTTTCATGTTCAACAATCAACTAATTCTAGTTTAGGTCACTCCATAACCTTTTTTTTTTTATTCCTTTTCTTTTCTTTTTTCTTTTTTCTTTTTTCTTTTTTCTTTTTTCTTTTTTCTTTTTTCTTTTTTCTTTTTTTCTTTTTTCTTTTTTCTTTTTTCTTTTTTATTTTTTATTTTTTTCTTTTTTTCTTTTTTCTTTTTTTTCCTGCTGTATTTTACAATGGGCAAGAAGAAACGAAATAAAGTATTGTTGTAGAAATTTTTTGTTGAATCTGTACTGTTTGAAATACAAGAAAAATGTATCCTGTGGTAACAGATGTATTTTTAATATAACTGTTAGGAGATAGAAAGGAAGAATCTACAATATCTACAATGACATCTAAAGACAAAAGTGAATTTAATTTATTATACACACATTTCCCATATTGAAATCAGGCTCTTTCATGGTAACCAAGTTCTGAGAAGGACCTGTGAGAGGACTGATCTCAGCTGAATAGCTAGTGTGATTTTCATACAAGGAGTCATACAAGAATGATATATTTATATATATATGTTTATAAATCATTTTGGGCAGGCTTCATTACCTTCCAACTGGAGAACCAAATTACAAACAATAAAATATTACACTAGACTAAAACATTATACTATATGGGTGGCAAACACCACCTTTATTACAAAATGACATTTTAGAATACTTTAAAGCATTTGCATTTTTATTGTGCATTTTACTGGGGCTGCTTGTTGTAGCCTTTCATTTATAAGACCAATTTCCTCAGAAATCCTCAGACCTTTTTCTAGAAGTGTCATCACATAATACAAAACCTATTCTTTTTTTTTTTTTTTAATTTCTCAAACTGCAAAAATTTGTGGTTTATAAATCTGATAGTGCTGGGAAATTTCAAGGCTAGAGGTGAATATAAAATCCCACTGGAAACCTGGAAATGTCTTCTTTCCCAGAACGGGAATCTGCATTGGCAGAGTAGAGAAACATGATTTTTTGTCTTGCACCTTCTTGCACCTTGGTATATCACTAACATGTGGTTTGAGGCTGCAACAATTTAAGGAAGTAAGGGGAAGACATTTTTGCCAACATAATTACAAATATATATGTACAGTTAAGAATTTGTGAATTTATTTACAATTTATTTATAGAAGAGTAATAAAGGAAGAGTATGGATGTAGTAAGTAATCCATAGGATAACAAGAAAGTTATATCTAGCACAATACCAAGATTTAGCTTATTTAAATTGTTAACATAAAATTCTATGAAGGTGATACTACTATCCTCTCTTTTCCCAAATCAGAGATTGTTGCAGTACAACACAAATGAACAACAGTCTCACGCTGAGATGTCCAAGGCAAAAAAGAAGCAAGTTTATTTACAGACCTCGACATTTATAAAATTCCAACGGTGGCTATAGATTGGAAGATGAAAATTGTCCTCTCCAACCACACTGGTCAAACCAACAATCCATCAGTTCTCTCCTCCTCCAGAAATTGATGCAAAACAATCATTATTTACATGAAAAGTGAGTGAGAAACTCCATCTCAAAAAGTAAATATGAGAAGGCTTTGGAAGAACTTTAGAAGAACAGGAAGATAAGAGACATCTAAATTTAGTGTTAAAAAACCCCATTCTAAGTTTTTTGGGCTTGGTTGGTTGGTTGGATTTTCTTCTTACTAAGTAGTATAGGCAAAAATTTGCTAATAAAAAGTAAATTGAAAAGTCCAGTGTAGGAGAACTCAGAGATAACAAAATACTATTTGCTGAATCTCTTCTTTTTTGATTTTCATGTCATGAGTGCAATGGCAATGACATTACTCTGGAAACTAGGAAAACATTTGTCATTGTGATGTTGTTTGGCCCTGGGCAAGTCAGTCAACATCTCTACTTCTTTATGCTCAACAGTGGAACAGAGATAATAAAGCTGTATATACACTGTAAATCCCTGAGAGCTGGATTACAGCATCCTGCAGAAATACTTTTAGAAGGGATTAAAAAGCTCTGCAATGTGGCCCCGACACTTCTCAAGGATTGCAAGAAGTGCTGTGCCTCAGAGTTGGCTGTAACACCTCTGCTAAACATCTGCAGTGCCTGGTAGTAAGGTTTACCAATTGTCTGTGATATCAAGAAAAAACGTCAAGACTTTTCAACTCAGCTATAAAAAGGGTAGCTACAAATCTGAATTAAGGTCATACAGTTTACCCTGGGTCCCCTTTCCTTCACTTTCTGCACCTGTCCTCACACAATAACCCTGGCATCAAGTGGATGTGCTGTAACCTCAGGATTTATCCAGCGCTCGTCCCCGAGAATTTCTTTACCTTACCTCACTCTTCCTCATCTCACCTGTCCTTTTTCTTCGTGGCTTTTAAGATTGGTAGAAAGAGCAGTGCAGAGCCATCATGCCAAGAATAAGGCTCATCTTCTATGTGACTTAGAATATGCTGATTTCCTTTATGAATTTTGCATGAAGAACTTAATGTAAATGGAAAATACAATTACCTTCTCTCATAAAAGTGCTGTGAGTATTAAATAGTTAATGACCATTAGGCTTTGTTAAGTATCATTTTGCAATTTTGATTTCTCAATTCTAAAGTATTATTCTAGTAGGTATTGCATCTAATTATCTGTCACTCCTGTCTGGAGCAAAGATCATATATTTTAGCTGGACTACTATTGCAGAACCTCCTTTATCTCACAGTAAGGCTGTTACCTAACTTGGGATAAAACAATTCAACACTAAATGGTCTTTTCAGATCCCTTAACAGACTTTAAGATTTGAAGCCAAGCTTTATTTTTATATGGAATTCCTTTAAAAATAAATCATCTGGACTTCTAACAAAATTCTGGAATTTATGTGGCCAATAACAGACTGTAATTACTACCATCATGACATCAGTACCCTTTTTTTTTTCCTAGGAACTTAAGCTTTATTTTTAGAGACTGACAACTATTTAATAAAGCAGGTGTGTTCATTAAAGATGCTTAAGAGCAGGAGCAGGAAAGAAAATACTTGCATTATGTTAATGCGCACAATAACCTTTGCAACTTTTATCTTTAATTGGGTTAAGACTTCCCTCCCAAATTAGACCTTGTTCGGGTATTTTTAACCACTAAATGTTTTGTTATTAAAAGCAAAGCTTGAAACTACTTACATAATATAAATTAAGACCAAATTCAGTCTTAGGAATATGTTGAAAAGAGCAAGTGTCCATTTCAGAGAACTACAAAAATAGAGAATTTATTTACAAAGCTATAAATTTCAAATTAAAAGTCTGGATTCTTTGCATCTTAGCGTATTATAAGGATTATATTACTAAATTGCATACTGAAAAACATATTTAACAAGTTCCTGAAGAAAAAAGTAGACAAAACCAGGATGAATATGAGAATAAACTGTATTTTAATAATCATCTTGTAATTTAATTATAAAATAATCTAAGAGAACTGGAATAAGCTGTATAAAAGCTTTTTATTAATGAATAATTAGTTAAAAAAATTATTGCTTAGTCTATATTAAGAATACTTTTTCTCTCTTAATTTAAGAAATAGGTGGGGTTTTTTTCAAAAGGGGATTTCTGAATTTAAAATCATGCTTTGTGGTGTATGAATCACATGTACTGTCATTAATTTCAGATTTTTTTCATGGACATTTTGAAAATTCTATTTGTAAATATAATGATAATTCAAAATACTATTTTGGTAGAAAAATGATCAAGGGTGAACACCCAGGAGAGTCAAGAATGAAGTCACTGAATGACAGAAACCAAGAAGGGCCTGAATTATTCCCCAGTAAGAATCCTCATTGTCCTGTGGAGAAGACCAGTGCCAAATCTGAACCTGGTTTCTAAAACCATCTCTCACTTTTATACTGAGCAAAATAAATTTTAAAAAATTGGATGAGTACTATCCCTAAGCACTGAAGGCAAGGATATGTGGTTTCCTTGCTGGGGCACAGCAGTGCTCTAACCCCACCTTAGTGGCCTCAGGACTCCATGAGAGAGTGCTGAGCTGTGAGGTTTGGATGGAAGGGCCCCTCTGGACCTAACTGAGGAATCTTGGCCCTTTGTTGCTCCAGAGTGGTACAGACATGCTCTCAAACATTTCATCTGTAGATTGGTTGGGGCCCTCTCCTTAAACACATCACTGCACCTGGATCTTGGATTGTAGTCTGATCTGCAATTAATAAAAGGCACAATTGAAAGATAGGAATGCTGCGTCTCATTTCCATTTGTTCTCCAGATTTTTAGAAATCCCAGACAGATGTTTTCATTTAATATAAGAAAGACACGCAAAAACTAAAAATCAGAGTGTTTTCAAGAAGAATGTAGAACACTGTGTTGATTGAATGTTTTGAGCTTCCTTTCATACACTGTTCAGTTGTCATTTCACTGGTAATTTAAAACAGTTATTACATTAAACTCTTCAAAACAAGTCAACAACAATACCAATAGTATTAATGACTAATATGTGGTATTTAAATGGTGCTTGTCTCTTCAAAGCATTTTACAAATATTGATTCATGATCTGCTAAAGAATAAGAAAATTTTGGGTGGACATATTAATGTATAAAGTTTGAATTAATTAAGATTTATAGTTTCAGTCTTGGTCTTGGGAGAATTCTGAGTATTTTGTTGGAATCTGTTGGAATTTGCCTAGGACAACCTTAACCCACTTTAATTAACCCATCTTCCTGGAAGGTATAAGTTTAATGTGGCAGGTAGCATCTTTTTTTAATTTTTTTATGTGTTTGTTTTTATCTCTTAGATGCAGATCTGCTTTGCAGATTTTGGACACACAACTGAAAGCAAAACCACACAAATCTTGGGCAATTTAAAAATTATTCTTCACACA
This sequence comes from Phylloscopus trochilus trochilus, assembly GCA_016584745.2. Classification (NCBI taxonomy): domain Eukaryota; kingdom Metazoa; phylum Chordata; class Aves; order Passeriformes; family Phylloscopidae; genus Phylloscopus; species Phylloscopus trochilus. The sequence continues at coordinate 19,774,269 of WQNJ02000016.1, read as the reverse complement.
GCTGATCAGCAACAGTAATGGTGATGGGGCCTCACCCTGTGCAACTCTCCAGGGACCACAACAGCTCCAAACTGGGAATAGGAGTAAGGGCTGAGGGCAGGTGGGAAGAAGCACGTGTGCAAAGAGTTCACAAGGAAAATTTCCAGGTTACAAATACTGCTGCAGAAGGGCCAGGAAAATCACAGAGCCATAAAAATGAACTGTGCTCCTCAATTATCACCTGGAAACACAGCAGAATAAAATATTACCAGAAAGCTTTTACCACCTGCTGTAGCCATTTTGTGCTATTCTTGAGACAGAGAATGGCTGTAGAGAGGTTCCAGGGAAAGTTCTTTGGTGTGAATAACAGCCAAGGACACTATTCTGTAAGGAGCTCCCAGAAATTCCCAGAAGAATAAATCAGCTAGGCCAAGTTTTAGGTTTTGGGGTGGGTTTTTTCTGTGTCTGATCTTTATCCATCTTAACCCTTATAAAATGTCTAAAGCTCCTGCTCTGAGGCAGGCTGAATACTCCTACAGCTGACTTAAATTTCCTTTCTTATATTATTCCTATTCTTATATTTTTGGAAGATAGATTGACTAGATAGAAAAGTACTCTCATCTCTTTGCTATCCACTCACAGATCCTCTCTTTTCTTTGACATTCCCTTCTGTCATTGAACATGTGTCCCTTTAAGTGTAGACAGTGGTCTGAGGAAATACCATTTTACTGCAATCTCTACCTGTATGTACTAAGATAGATATTCTTATTTCCACCTCTTTGCATGATCTGCGTGTAAAGAAACATTTTTTTTTATTATTTTATTTATTTCATGTCCCCTAGTGTTATAGACCAAATGAACTCAATTGATTGGTAACTTCACAACAGCCACCATTAATGGCCCAAGAGGTGCTTTTTCTTTTTAAACTAGAGCTGCATTGCATCTCAAATGTTTTGTAATTATTTTTCAAAAATCTAGATAAATTATTGTTATAAATAGTTGTTATCCTGGCCTTATTATTCTGAAAAAAATCCAGTATTTTAATTCAGAATTTTCACTTAAGTAATGTACCTCTGGCTTTCTATATAGTGGATTGGTATTGCAGTGCATCATCCAAAATAGTTTGCTATTCCCAGTGATGAAAACAAAACAGTCACATGGCAATTGAAAGGATAGACTTCAAAAATAAGATACCAGGTAGGAGGCAATAGTAGTTTCATCAATATATGTAGGCGGGGTACAGGTTTCCTTAGGAATAAACATAAACCATCTTTTCTTTGGCGTTCCCTTTTGTCATAGAGAGTGTCCTTATAAAGATACACAGCGATAAGAGAGAATTTATTTTCTGCCTGACCATTTCAGGATTCATTGCTGCAGGTTTGTTCAAAAAAATATGGAACACGTTAGCTCAAAAGAATACAAATATAAAAAATAATAAAAAAAGATTTTCTGAGCATTAGTCTACATTTTCTAACAGTACATTAAACAGATATTTTTCTAAATTTCACAAGAACTTGTTTTAATTACAGAATATAATACAGTCAATTTGTAAGTAAATACTGTGTTTCAGTATCATACCACATCTTTTTTCCTTCAGATGGAGTATTGCCTGCTTCTGCACACTTAATGCTTCTGCAGAATCTGGTATACTTTAGTTTTTCCAGCTTCTGTCCTCAGATCACAAAATCATGAGATTTTTTGACTTTTGCTTCAGAAAGTTAAAAAACCCAGGCATACTGTTTTTCTGAAATCTTTTCATCACAATTGAACACCAAACAAGGAACAGACAGCCATTAGAGTAGCACTTTTTTCCTGACTCTTTGAATGAACTACTTGGAAATTTCACAATGGCCTTCAGTTTCCAAATAACAGCATGGGCATTTTTTCTTTGTGGTTGTTCCATGGCTTAGTAACCATTGCGAAACATTTATACCTACACTTATCCTGAAACAATCTGTTGCTCCACTCCAAACATGCAATACTTACTCTGTTTCTTATACTAATCTTTGTTTTAATCTCCTGCTATTAACTGTTCAATCTAATCAAATTGGTTGAAATTTTTTTTTTGCATCAGTTGAGTTATGGTCTTCCCAGTCTTTCACATATCTGAGACAACAGGTAACTATAAGCAACATTCAAACATCTCTTAATTAACAAAATTTTTATATACCTGCCAGCTATTGTTAGTTCCAGCAAAGGCAATTATTTTTTTGTGGCACAGGAAAAAAAAAAAGACAAAACAGTAAAAAGATTAGTTATACTGCAGTGTAGTTCAAAAAGACAAACGAATTTCAAAGTTTTGTGCTTAATGTTTAATTGAAGTTTAGCTGACAACGTGGGGGTCATATCTGAGTACATTGAGTCTTCATCATGCATATGCATTTGGGAGATTCCAGGCAAATAAATATGTAAAGTTTTTGTGCTCTTTCTTCATTGCTACTTCCTGGCAATAGTCCCATTGCTGTGGCAAGATCCTACACCCAATCCTCTTGTCAACGGACACACAACACTTTATACATAAGATTGTTTCTTTTCCATCACATATTTGATGGTACAAAAATGTCAGAAGTCCATCTGTGGAATGAAAAAAAAGAAGATAGTGGAGAAAAGGGAAAGAACTTGTCTGAAGATTTGACTAAAATTTAAATAAAACACCTACAGAGAGTAAGGTTTTACTGTTGTTACTAGCTCTGAAGTGCTTCTTACTCTCAGTACTCTGTAGAGAGGGCTGATTACAGTATCAGTTCTAATTTAAACATTTCATTCAGGTGGCTAAAATTAAGATGGATCAGGGCTTTGGCACGGATATTTTCTGTTGCTTATGTTATAATGCAAGCTTTGGAAAAACTGTTGGAATTCTCTCTTCTGACAAGCTCCACCTTCAAAAGAACTTGGGCCTCAGCTTCTAACAGCTCCAAAACAGTATTTTTCAAGTTTTTCAAAGATTTTCCAAGTGTGTATTTTCAACACACCCACCAGTTCATACACTGAACTTTTCTCAGAAAAAAATAATCCCTCCAGTTTATGAACAAAATCTGAGTCTCTCTGAAGGTATGGTCTTCAGTCTAAGCACTAACTATATGATCTTTTGTCTCTAAGTTGATTTTTTGTAATACAGCAAATGCTTATAAGACAAGTGGATACAAGACAGAAGTCTATGTATGTAAAAAAAGTTTCACTCAGGTAAAAAAATTCTGAATTCTTATTAGAGTTTTTCCTTCTGCACTAGTCTTTAAAATAAAAAATAATTCAACTTGGAATGTTTTTCTTGGAGAGAAGCCAACCCGCCAAACACCCAAAGGGTTCCCCCCACTTCTTTCCCTCAGTGGGCTGTCTACAGATATTGTTATAATTCAGCGTAACCTTTCAGATGGTTAAAATGCCGGGGCTGCCTTAAGGAAGATCCCAGTGCTCCTGGCCTCAGACACCTTGGCAGTGCTGGTGGCCGAGCCCGGCGCTGCCGGGCGTGCGGGGAGGGCGCGCAGCGGGGGAGCTGCCATCGCTCACCAGCGTCCCTGCTCGGGTACCTGCCTGGGCACAAACAATAGCTGGGAGCCCTGCTCGCTGCTTCCTTCCTATGTACACACACACTAAAAAAATAGAAACTCTGGCTTCAGTGCCAGCCCAGACGTGTATTTCTAAAGGTCAGTATAATTCATCAGAAATAGTTGAAAATATGCCAGCTGAAAGGATGCCTTTCCGCTGGGTCTTTTTGCTCTTGTGAACAAATGTTTTCTAATTTTGAATACTTACATAAAGGGCAAGTTGTCTCTACAGAACTGCACGGTGCCTGTATTACTGATACTGAGCTCCCACCTCATATACAGACTTTGCTGCTGCACTGAAGCAACAGCTCAAATATCAAGCTCATGAGGGACTGGGGAGATATGTCTCTTTTCTCACCAATATAAACTTGGAAAAAACTTGGCTGGTGAGGTGTTACGTACAGAAGGACACAGGCTGGAGCACCTCATTTTGACTCAAGGTTCACAACAAAGCACTAAAACTCTGGCTCTGTATGAGAGGAAGGTAATACACTAAAGGCATGGGGGGAAAATGAGTACAAACTAGTTCTAAGTTAGAAATCTCATCTGCTTGGCAGGCTGGCTCTGGTTAACTAAGAAAAAGGAAGAAGCCAGAGGGACTTCGAATCTGTTTCTGGGAAAAGCATAGCAGTGATGATAACAACAGTGATATGAGCAGGAACTACGTATTTATTTGCACATTCTTGTATATATTGGATAACAGTGCATTACAAACACATTAATTCATAAAAACAATGGAATTCCTTAATTTTTAATCATTTACTTAATGGAATGTTTCTGACAAACCAATATTATCTGCATGATTTTCCTGTAGATCTATTTGTTGCAGTGTTTTTTTCAGAAAAGTAGAGCAGCAACTGAAAGAAAAAGTAAGAAAAAAAGTGTCTTTAATAAAAAATGGCTATTATTTGTTATTATTGGATTGTTAATTTTTTTGCAATTACCAGAGTTTTAAAAGAAGTAGATATACAAAAGAGACATCAGAACAAGCAGCAGAACACAGGAAATAACTTTGGTAATGAGAATACTACTAAATCTTATGGTTAGGTATGAAAGGGGTCAAAAGAAAAAGTCACACTACCATTTCTCTAATGAATAATAGGCAAATATGCCAGAATATCAACTACAGAAAACAGGTGCCATTAGATTTAACTACACAGGTCTTCATATTACAAACTAAAATGGGTTATACATTACTTATGATTTCTGTATTTTCATTTGCAAACAGTGTAGTTAAAAAAAATTCCTCCTGAGCAATAGAAATACCTGAAGATAGCACACAGAAACAATCATAGATTCAAATCCTGAAAACAACTTTTTGTATCTACTAAAGTAACCACTTTAGGAAAGGTGGTGCAGAGTGGATCTACCAGTCCTCAGGTGAGGACTACACAGCCTAATGATGCAACCAAACATCAGTTCTCTTCCCAGCTCTTTCCAGCTCCTCACCTCTGTGCCTGTGCCTCCAGGCCCTGCTCCCCAGTACATGCCTTGCAGACACTGCTTTTCCTGAGTTCCAGCACTATTGCACCCAGCCCTTCTGGGACCAGCAGCATGAGAGCAAACACATCACAGGGACCCTGCCTGCATTAAGAGCACTCAAAGGAATTTTGACAAACATATAGCTTTCAGAAGAATAATTTTTAGTTTATGACTATAACTTGTCAAGGTATTTAGATAACTGAATATTCATAAAAGCCATTTCATGAGCAGAAATAGAGGATGGTCATTCCCTGTCTGGGATGCCAAAATCCTTTAGTGATGAGTTGGCTGTAGGACTCCTAACATGGCAATTCAAAACCTAGACTGAAAATTATTAGGAGCAGGTTTTAGTTTCATTGCCTTCTATGATTCTTTAGCATAACTATTCATATGTCTATTTATACTCGTGAACATGTCCTGGAATAACTTTGCCACTATACAACATCCCCATTGTAAATACTTTCCAGCAGGAACAAGAGAAGCCAGTTTCCCAGCCAAGAAACCAGACTTCAGCAGGAAGTGATCTCAGTAGGCATATCCTTCATTGCTGGAGTTATTTGCTTGAGCCAAAAGTCGATTGAGGACACATCTAAGCACACAAACTAGTGTAAAGAAAATATGCTACAAATTAAAGGGAAATCAGTCAACAGAGGACATATAAAGTACATTAGGCTCTCTTTCTCTTGTCAACAATACACACTTCTGCAATTAAAATAGCAATATTTTCTAATTAACATATTGAAATGATAAAGCATCATTTGCCTCTAAAAGTCTTCCGGATATTCTACTGTGATCTAAACACATATGTGGATTAAGGGGTGTGTTAAAAAAAAAGTCTGTCTTCAGATGAAGGGTGGAAATCCTATACAATAGTGTGAAGCACAGTATACACACACACTGAATTCCTGCCAGGATACAAAGGTCTTTCCTTTGCCTATTCCTTATGCTCAAGACCATATGCAAAAGGTAAGTTACAAAGACATTAACCAGTGATGACTGGAAACCTCAGAACATATAAATATCTTACTTGTGACTGCTCCTTTTGCTTTTTTTGCCAAGATTTGATGACAGTTTATGAATCAGGCCTTCATTATCTGACATTTTTTAACATATTTTTTTAAATACCATGATTACAATTATTTTTCCATGGGGTACCTACCTCTAAGGAAAATTCTGCTTGCACTTTCCAGTCAAGAATTTAGTAGTTATGATGGAAAGATACTTCAAATACTGTAATTGATACTTTGTGGTTTCTATCACTCAGTATGGAGTCCTGTATTTCCTGTACATGATTCACCATGTAATACATTATTATCTATTTCTTCATGATTTTTTTTTGTGCTGTGTTTAAGACCTAAATATACTGGAGAGGTTCACGAAAACTCTTGACAGCACCTCTGTGAGATTTACTGGCATTATTATTTCCACATAAGTGGAACAAGAGTACTATTGTTAAGAGTCCAATATATACCTAAGCAAAATGTTTATCTTCATCTAGCTCTTACCTAGTCCTTCACCTTAATCTCCTTGTCATTTCGATGATTCCTTTAGGTTTTCACAACTGTTGATTCTACACATTGGTGCGTCCTCCCTTTCTAGGCAGCACTACAGGAAACAAAGGACAAGTTCATATCTATTTTTCAGTATGACAGTAGTTCCTGACAGCTGAAAGGGGCAGCTCTAAGAAAAATTCTGCTCATGCCCTCCAGTCCTGGATTTTAACATGCCCAGTTCACATGAAAACTTCAGATAGCTTCTGAATACCAATAGTTTCAATTGTGAATGTGGCTCTAATGAGACACTTGAAATTAAAGAAGGTTCACAATTTGGCCAAATATCCACAGGGATCATATCAAGTGTATTTCTGACATTAGAATTACCTCACTGTAATTTTGGATAGAAAACATAACTCAGTGCAATACTTTCTGACATTGACAATTATTAGCCTATAATACTTCACTCTTAGAGACTCTCATGAAACATGTATGTCCTTTTTTGAATATATTTCATGCTTAATAGATTAGACATAATTGTGTTAACACATTTAATCATTACAACTCTTAAATGAACAATGATTCATTCTAAATAATAACTTATTTATACTTAACTTTCAAAAATTACTAAGGAATAGGACAGGAAAAGAACAAAAATGTATTGTACTAGTTTACAACATAAATTTATTTTTTTATATATTTAAGGGGCAGCAAATGATTTATAAAAAATCAGCAAAAAAGACTGGCAGAGTGTATCACAATACTGAATTGTGACATCAGCACTTGTTTCCTGCTGAGAAATAGACACTCATTTACTATTAAGATTTATGCAAATTAATTTCTTTTGACTTCTATTAATTTAATAGGTCCTTATTGATCATGAAACAATATGTCAAATTATTTGTTCCCCCCAGAACTTCAGATCCAAAACGTTTTAAGGCTTACTCAAATCTTACAGGAATCTACTGAGTGCAGAAACCAAAAGGATATTTTAAACTCTCATGCAATATTTCCAATAGCTTTTTCTACACACAAGCTACATTGGACAGCCGTGCACAGCAGTAGTGAGAAATCTGTTAATTTATTGTATGAATCCAATAACAATATTTCCTCTTGGCATTTCGATCTAGTGACTAGAAATAAGTAGCAAAAACTGGGAAGGGAGTAGGGGAAGTGGAGAAAATACTTTCCAGAAAGCAAGAAATAATTCTTTGAGATTTGTACATATTCTGGAATCTTCTGGAAGATTTAAATAAAATAAGAAAAGAGATAAACAAATTATTTAAATAAAATAAGAAAGAGGTAAACAAAAGGAAAAAAAAGCTAAATGCTCATGCAATCCTTCTCGTTATTAAAATGGCTCTTCATGAAAATTTAGTTATGTAATTTTTTTGCCCCTTCAAGAGCTTAGGGCTTGACTACACTGCAAATTAAGACATTTTTACAATATCAGGAGTCATAGCTGTACTAGTTTAAGCTGGTTAGTACAGATAGCAATATGAATGAAGTTGATACATTCATTTCAGAAAAGTTTAGAACTGCCAAGAGCCATAAGAAAAACATCCATATATTTTTCTACTGCTGAAGCTTGTGTCTTTTATCATTGCTAAGTAAATTAAAACCAGCACAGATATCATACTCTTCTGTTCACTGCACAGATGAACAAAGGTAGGAGTACACAACCTGTCCCTGAATATGACAATTCATTTCAGCTATAGTGCTTTCATCTATCTCCCCTCCTTCCCGAAGGCTCACCAGACACCAACCAGCAGCAACAGCAGATTTAATGCTTTGGCTCTGGCTAGCTGCTTTTAATGTCATTTTTCCTGGGAAACTATGGTCTCCATTCCAGCACACAACCAAATTGCAAGTGTAACTCTCACATGACATTTAGCAGTTCCAGTGGTCCCAAAGGATCCAACAGACCAACAGGCTGAAGAAAGATGGTGCCCAAAACCAAGCTGCTATTCCCAGAATAATTAATCTTTCACAGCGCCACTTGCTTTTCAGTGATTAAAGTTCTGTTGAGAAAGAAAGTGGTCAGGAAAAAACTCAAAATACTGTTTAAGTAGCAACATGCCACCTCTGGCTACCCTTTTTTCCAGAAGCTGTACAAATGCAAACATGTTGCCTTCACATAAATACACGCACATGCATGGGCAGTAGATCAAAGTCCTGTGTTTCCTTCCATATGTGGCACATCCAATCATAAGGAAAAGAAAAGCATCCCCATGGTCTTCAGAAGCCTCCACTGGAGTCAAGCAGGCCTACTCTGGCAAGGGAGTTGGCCTACCGTGCTCTAAGTCTGCCCAGAGATTGTTGGTTTAAAGAATTTGAAGGCTCTTCATAGAGCATGACCTTTTGGAAGGAAATCAAGGCTTCATTCTCTATTTAGCTATTACTATATGTAATGATGTATTTTTACTTCATGACATATGTATTCATTATTTTCATTAAGTAAAATCATATCCATTCAGAAATCTGTTTGCACAATTTTGAATTTTTCTCAGCTTAAGATGTAACAAAAGCCTGTCTTCACTAAGCTTCTACATACTAAAATCTGCCCTTTCTACAGATAGTAACTTGCAAATAATTGAGGAATTATTTAGTACATGAATTAAACATATACACAGGCAGAAAAGGATATCAGAGAGGAATAGAACAAAAATCAAACAGCACAAAAATTAATTCTCAGAAATTAAGTTTCTGAGAATCTAAATAAATTTAGGTAGCTAAAAAAAAATTAAGGAGAAAAAAAAGGAACAGAACTCCCCCAAATTTACGTCCCATGGAAATGTATATGAGATCCCTTAAAGTTTAAGTATACATATGGGATAAATTTATTGAAAAGGTTTTGAAACCAAAATAAACAAAGAGCTAGGGTATGGATGAAACCCTTGTAGAGGAATGTCTGACTTTTAACTCCTCCCCAGAGAATTTTGGGAAGTGGATACTAACACTCAGATCTTAGAATGAGGTCATATATTTCTATCCAAGTAACTGGTCTTTCTGCAGATTTAACTGGAATATCAGAGCACTGTCTAAGCAAAAGTTTACATTTGCTCTAAATTAGACGTGGCACCACTAAGAATCATGACATGTTTGTAACCAGCAATAAATTTACAGCAGTCATAGAGTCTCTCTTTCCCTGGTTGCACTTGTAAATATTTCCTTTGGTGTTAGACTGTGAAAGAAGACATACTCAGTATTCAAGATGATGATGAAGTCATACCATACATGAAAAATACAATAGGAGAAAAAGTGAATCAATCAACATGCTTGTAAAAATAAATAAATAAATAAATTCACAAAGATATGCAAAGCAGTTTGTATCTAAAAAAAAGTGGATATTTACATTATTCCTTCAGACAAAGATTGAAATTTAAACCTATGAGAGCAAGATTGTCACCAAGATTTATGGCTTTCCCAGATAAATATCTAATTTTTAGCAAAATCAGGTCACTCATTGTTTGGATGGAAACCAGTTGTTACTCATTATTATGTTGGTTATGACTCAAAGAGGAAAAACGTTTCCCAGACAAAATTGAATGATATGGGTGGAGCTCTTTTTTAGTTTTTGGTTTCTTTGAACTCAAACTTACTCAAAGTTAAGTTTGTACTTGAACATTGATACTCAAAGTTAAACTTGGGGGGTGTGAATCCACATGAAATGAAAATGTTAATGTGGACATGTTTTGAACCAATTTATTAAGATTACACAGCTTTTTCTATAAAGCCTCAAAAGAGAAAACTATTTCAAAAATGTCCAAAACTCAGAATAGAGATGAGACATCTCTAATAAAATTTCTGGAATGCTCAAAAGCAATTCCACAGGTCATGGAATAGTATAATCCAATTAGAGGTATTAATTTGCTGCACTCTAAAACACAGCTTTTCACAATCCACTTACTGCGTACAGAAGAAATACTTTACTGAGCTGTGAGTGAAGCTAAGCAAAATCCTAGCTGTAGGAAGATATTTTGGAAGCTGAAGCCATTGTCCAGTTGAAACTGATAGCTATGTCCAAGCAATCCTACACCATGCTCTCTTCAGAAATACAGCTCTTGTAATTCCTTCACGCATCTCAGTGCATGCTAGTAAATCACTTGCACTGTTTTATAACAATAATCTAATTTTAAACCCACCTGAAGTGTATGAAAGATGATGTTTTAGTTGAGTTTTTCATTGAACTTTGTTCAGCACAGGACACATTCGCAAAGTGTGAGAACTGGCGTCCCTGTGGGGGACAATAAAGAAGAGGGTTCAAATTTCCCCACCTGGCCCTTGGAGCTCTCATGGGCCTTCTAAGGACCAGGTGAGTATGAAGAGTTTCTAAGTGCAGTTGTGAAAATCATGTCACCAGCACAAGTTTGCTTGCTCCACATGGCTGGCTCTGTTCAGTCATACAAGTTGCTAATGACACTTTAATGTACTTGATTTCATGCATTAGGCCTAGGCCTTTTTTTTTCTTTCTTTTTTTTTTTTTTTAATCCAATAGGAAAAAGTCTTCAATTGCAAGAGTCTAATATTTTTTCCTAATCACTTCAAGCAATAAGTTCTGAGGACTTTTTGACTAAGTCTACATAAAGCTAAACTTTCTGTTCCTTAACAGATGTCTTGAATTACTGAATGCAGAATGTAAATGACTTGAATTGTTCTATGAAACATATTTAAACACTACCAGTGGTATAAAAGTAACAGGACACATTCTGTGCCTGGAGCAAGCATCTCAAGAAGTTTCAGAGTTCGACTTCTCTGCCTTTCCCTGATGATGTTAAGTATAACTCTTTGTCAGAGAAGTGAAAATATACATCAAACCACTACTGATTTGTGAAGATAGGTTGGAACCTGATTTGTGAAGGGTTGGAAAAACCCTTCAGACTTTTAGGTTTTAATATGAATAGGTGGATGAGAGTAAAGTAGATGCCAATAAATATGAATTTTCATATAGATAAAAAGTAATCTCCAACTCAGAAAAATTCCTAAAAAGCAGTGGATTTGGGAGATTTTTGAGATTGAGCAGAACAATTATGTGAGAAACAGTGGATTATTTTGATTAGATAAATTGGCTTCTAAAATTGATCTTCATGTGAAAAGAGTATGATTCGAAGACACCATTGATCTACAGTATTTTTCTGGTTTTTTTCTCCCTTTATTTCATATGGGAAATTTTCTTTTGCTATTCCTTATGATTTCTGCATTTCTGACCATTTTCTCCTCTCTTCTGGCTACTCATTTCATATGTCTTTTTTCAGCCATTATCAGTCTTTTATTCACAGCAGATATATCTGGGTGTCTTCTGCTTCAGCATTTGGATCCAGTAAACTTCTCACTGCACATTTCTTTTCTCTCCATGTGAGATCAGTGACAGCTGCTGATGGTAGTAAAAAAAAAAAATAGAAAAATAAAACCCAAGAATGTTCTAGGCTACTAGGCCCGGAGCATCATTTTTGATTGTCTTTCCTTAGTAGGTGTCTATTCAAGGAAGACAAGGTTCTCCCAGGCAGTAATGACAGGTCCTTGTTTAGGGTCTTGCATTCTCAGATGCAGCTAAGTGTAATGATCTATGTTGAGATTCAGGTGTTCTGAGTGAACAGCAACAAATATTTTCAAATTTTACTGCATTTAAGTCACAGGTGTTTACAAGATTACATTAGTCTACAGAAGCTAATTTCACCAGTGCTATCCAATGGAGAGATAAATTACTCTAAAGAGAGTTGAATGTCTTGATGCCTTAGGCTCTGGGTTTTTCTGTCTTGTTCTGGTGGGTAGTTTTTGCTTTTGTATTAATTAGTGCTGGGACTTGATCACAGGACGATGGTAGCAGGGCAGTTTTGGTTCTAGCAGGGGACTCACTTCTTCAAGGACACTCTGAGCTCCAGGCCCCAAGGATAAACAATGTGGGAGAGAGGGGGCAAGCAGGAAGGATGGAACACCGTGATTTGGAGTTGTTGATTGGACTATGGACGGGGGGTATGCAAATGGACTGAAACTTGTAAAAGGGGGGAAATCTCGTGACTCTCCCTCCTTTTGCTTCCATCTCGGAGCCATCCAGGCAGAGCCACTGCTGTGGCTGCTGGGGTGTGGCCTTGAAGGCCTTTAGTAAATGTTTGAAGGCCTTATTTTTATAACTCCGTGTACTGGTTTGAAAGCAAAACCAGTGAGACTCCCAGTCAGAGATACAATTTAATAGAAGAGGAGAGAAAAAAAAAGGTGAAATAAATGGAATGATACAACCTAACACCCTGTTGGTCAGGGTGTTTGAAGCAGTCCGGAAATCCTCCTGGAGCGGCAGAGGTGGTTCCACTGGAGCAGAGATGACCCTGAGAGAGAAGGGTCCGGTGATGATGAGAAGGGTCCAGTCTTCCTCCAGGAATCCAGATGAGATGTTCTTGTCAAAGCAGTGATTCCTGTAGAAACATCTGGTAGCTCGTCTCCTCTGAGAGTTCAGTGGATAGAAGCTGCTAGTGAGGTCTCAAACCCTGGATTATATCCAGGTGGGAATGCTTGGCTCCTCCCCCTGTGCAGAGCATCTCACAATGGGATGATTTCATCCTATCAGTCATGCAATGGGTCCTTGATGGCCCATTAACCAGAGATAACTCCCGGAGGAAGTTATCTATGAGTCATGTGGCAAGGCATTGTTGGGCTCGTTAACAGAAGATAAGGAAAACACTGCCCCACCTCGGCTCCAACGGCTCATGGGGATAGAATACATACCTTGGGCACAATTTTACATTGTAACCTAGGACACTCTGTCTGGCCTCTGTCTCAGCCTTTAAGGCAACGGTCTGAGCAGAGCAGCATTTCCACAACATTGTTTATTCCAGACACTGATCTAACAGTGAGCTTCAGCTGTAATCAAAAGGCAAGACATTTTTTCTCCTTCTCATCTATACCTCACATAACTCTGTGATGGATCTATCAACTCAGTTTTGTGGCACTCAACTGAATAAAAAAAAGTTGGTGGTTTTTTTGTGGTGTTTTTTGTTGGTGGTTTTTTTTTTTTTTTTTTTGGTTTTTGGTTTTTGGTGTTTTTTTTTTTTTTGAACACCAGTTTCCAGATGCATCAGGGATCTGATCTGATCATACTCCCAATTGTTCAGCCTGGCAAATGGATTGTGCCACTACAGACAGGAAGGTTCAGCCACAGGCAAGATGACAAATGACTGTGGTATCACATCCTGATGGCTGCTGATAGTTAAGACATTGAGGAAGGCATTTCTAAGTTATGAAAATAATGGCAAAAATATTTTCCACTAAAGTATTCATTAAATATTCCGAATTTCACCAACATAAAATTCTAGCAAGTATAGTATCTGACACAGAATATGTATTGTACCTGTCTAACGGAACAGGAAGGTGCAAGATATTTCATTAAAAAATTGATAGGTGGAAAAAATAGGTTATTTGTCTAAATGAAAATAGTGCAGTCTTAATATATTGATTTGTAAAGTAATTAATATGATTCATTTTGTCTTGCCTTAGAATACTAGCAAAATTTAGAAGCTGAAATAAAAGTTGGGTTTATGTTTTCTTTTACTTTATTAGACTGAGTTATGTCACCCTCTACTCCTCCTACTCTACCTTTATTGATGTTCACTTCTCAAGCTAGAAATTCCAGACACAAATCCAGATTCAATAGAGAAGAGACCTGTCATTTTCATTCAATTTTTACAACAAAGGAATTAAAAAATATTTAAAATTAAAAAAAAATATGGGAAAGGAAAGCAATTTGTTATTCAGGCAGCTTGGTCCTGGTGTCCTTTGTTATTTTTCACATTTACTTAGCACAAAAACCTGACAGAATATTAACATAACATTTGGCCAAGACCTTAGATCCCAAACTACAAACACACAGCATTGTTACTAGAAGTAGAACATGCAATCAACAAGCATTCGAGATTTGCAAACTGAGCATGGTCATAACCATTTGAAAACTGTATCTAAAAGAGGTCATGAACATCACTAGATCCTCCATCCAAGCATTAAACAAAATAGGAAATTAAAATACAACATTCTTGGTACTTTCCAGGTGTAAGAACAAGTGCAAGAAAAACAATTTCAAACAGACCATGTAAACGTCTTCTATCAAATATTTTAGATCAAAAAGAAAGAGAAAAGAGGGAAAACAGAATCACCTGAATAAAAGGCGCTTTTTTCCCCTTCCTTTTTACTCAGGTGAATAAGGCTAAAACTTTCAGGGTATTTTTTTATTTGAAGGAATAATTTATAGTCTATTTCCTTGTTTTGTAACCAAAGAAGGAAAGAATAACACAGAAGCTCTTCTTATAAATATTTTGTATTTGTTTTATTTATTTGTAAAGTTTCATTCTCTTCTGAAAAAGCAGATGCATTTCATTTAAACTAATATCCAGCTTAAGAAAGGTATTTCAGCTGAAATCATGTTGAAACCAAGAAACTGTAGCTTGCTTGTCAAAAGCAATAATAAAAAAAAAAGGAATCTTTATTATTTGTCTACAGGACACAGTGACTGCACAAAATCCAAGAGTCTACTAACATTGCTCAGCATTGAAATTCCCAAGAGTTACAAAAAAAAATCTTGCACAGGTTTTGTTCTCAAAATACAGCAAATACTAAAGGTCATCTTCTCAGGTAACACCATGATTATAAATGACAAATGACATGAATAAAGCAGAAAGTTCCTTCTCACTTGGAAAAATTCCCTGTCATATTTACATTTAGTGTTAGCAAACTTTTTTTCTGAGTTGCAATCCTAATGCTTCTCCTTTTAAAAGCAGAGAGCATGAAAGCTTTGCTATTTATGTGCTACAAGAGAGCAAGAATCATAGAAACATAAGGTCTTTTAGGTTGGAAGAAACCTTTAAGAGTGTCAAGTCCAACCATTAACCCAGCACTGCCGAGTCTACTGCTAAACCCCTAAATGCCACATCTGATGGCTTTCAAGTACCTCCAGGATTTTTCGGATAAGTTTTTGACTCCTCACAGGTCTTATCCATTTATAGTTGCACTCAATTCTAATGTCTTGAACAAATGTTTGACTGCAACACATTTCTTAACCTAGACTTTGAGAATTTTACTACAATTCCTTTATTATAACTTACCCTACTGATTTCAGTAAAGTTTCAGACGGCTTCTATGTTCATAACCATATTCTTTTCTACAGTACTTTAACCATTATCAGCCAACTACCACAAATTAAAGGATCCAACATCAGATCAGGCATTCTAAATTAGTCAGTGCCAAAACCAGGCTGTAGTACAGAACCTTACTCAGCTTTACCATTTGTCAAATTATTTTGTGGTTCTTAGTAAGGTCAGCTACTCCATGTGGAAAAAGATATATTCTGACAGAAATTCTTGCCAAATGTAAATATACTTCAAAGGTAGCAGGCAGAAAGATGGCTGTATTAAGTTATACATAAAATTAAAATATAATCATATTTTTAAGTTTTTCAAACATTTTCAATTTTTAATAAGTGAAAAATCTTAAATCTTCTAGCTACGATCTTAAGTATCAGTGTGCAGAAGGAGCTGGGGATTGGATAAGTGAAAAACTGAAATTCATCATTAACTTTGTGTAACTCAGGGACAATGGCTGAATTCAATCACCATTTTTCCTTATTATTCCTCTCAAAGTGATGAACTTCCCATAGAACCATAGACCAGTGAATGTGTGTAATTCTCCCACTCCCAAAATACCACAGAAGTTAGGTCTTAGCACTTAATGAAGTCTTTCTTCCTTTAATTTCAAAACTCACAGTGCTTTTCTTGGGGTTCATATCTGAAAATTTTCACTCCTGCAAGCAATAACAGTACAAAACAGCTAATGAATAAAAAACAAACAAAAACCCAAACCCAAACAAAAAAAAAAACAAACCTAAAAGGAGAGCAACTGCCTAAAATTAGTAATCTACACATATTTTTTCTAACAGATAATCAAACAAATAAATTATGCATGTGTTAAAAATTACCCCAGGCAACTATAAATTATGTACTTGTCCTGGAAACAGTAACATATTCTTTAACTTTACATTACTATGGATCAGCCTCTTCTAACCCTATAGAGTAGTCATATGCTGCAACATGATACATTACACAGTTCAGTTTGTGATAGAATAATTGGTCTGAATAACTATCCATACATCAAAACACAAGAGAAAAAGAGAATCCACATTCATTTAATGGATGCATCAATAGGTGCTGCATATCATAACTTACCCCTTCACTTGTCAATATACCTGCCACTTATTTGAAAGAATTAGGCAGAGAAGAAGTAAAAATTGTATTCAGGAATGCTGCTGGAGCACTGTAAGATCAGCAGCAAGGAACACCTACACCTGGAGTAGGTGGACCCAGGGTTTCGTGCAACCCTCCCACAACCCCTTTGGTCAGCGTGGGTGAAATTCTGGGTTTTACAATCTCCCTTACATGCAATGGCTTCTTTATAAACCACAAATAGTCAGTTTTTCCTTGTCTGAAAAACGGGAGTTCTGGCATCTGCTGGGCAATGCTGTCTGAAAGAGCCTTTTCTGCAGGTCAGATCACCAATGCCATTCACAAGTTTTGTAAAGTTTGGGTATTTCTTAAGCCCTGTATGGACCAACCCTTTATTTCATTTCAGCCCAACCACCTTGCAGGATGGATTTGTCTGTGCTAGAGTCAAAACCAAACTGTGGTTTTCAACTTTATGCTCAAACTAACAGGAAAATGAATTTACATTAAAAATTACTTAGGAGTTTTTTAAAAAATATCAGTTTGGGAGGAGAGTTAAGAAATATGATGAAGGCATTCTATAGCTAAATGGATGTTAATACAGATGTTTATTAGATTTCTGAAACCAGTGCCAGGTAGGCTGATGAAAAATGAGTGTGAGTGGTAGTGGTGATCAGCTTTGGCTCTGTTGTGTGATAAAGATTCATATGGGCAAACGAGCAAAGTACTGGAAGCCTCTAAATAGTAGATCTGAAAAGGAAGTCAGAGAGACTGGGTGAAAGGTAAATGAGTTGCACAGTTTAAGTTACACTGAGGACAATCTTGCACTGGAACATAGGCAGTACAGCTGTAGAACCCTACAAGGACAATATTTACTTTAGCCACTGTAGGTGATATGATGTTGGGCAGTGTTTGACCACTACTGTCTGCTCTCTCTGAAGGTGTCACCTAGGCAACTTCATCACAGGAACCTCATAACAAAGTGCCATAAAAATAATGTCAGGTTAGTTTATGTAATACACATAACAGTGGATGCCTTTTGAGCAGTCAGATAGAAAACTCTGCTGACTGTCATAGCTTTCTGTGTTCAAACATCCCCTGCACACATAAAAGTTTTCACAAATTGTTACGGTACTGACTCTGGAAGGATTTTAACAATAGAAAATTGTGGAATTTTCAAACAAGCAAACAAATGAACAAGTCTTGAGCCTTTTTCATACAGTTGAGACACCAAATAAAAAAAAGCCAACAATCTGATACTTTCTGGAAGTCAAAAATCAGATATATGTCATGTTTTGTGGAGGTTCTGCATCTAGGTACATGTTATTACCTACCTAACAAGAAGAACATCAACGCACAGAACTGAGCTCAAGGCATGTTGGAATTTTTGGCACTTTGCCAATGACCACAAAATTAAAATACAGAAGGAAAAAAAAATTCATATTAATAATCTTTTACTAGAATTCTACATTCTGTATGGGAAAAAGATCCTGAAACCAGTGAATCCACAATGATATGGGCTCTCAGAAATCAAGAAGGAAGGTATGAAGCAAAAAATGTACAAATGGAAAATAATGACTTAGCTGTGTAAATCCTTTTAATGAATCAGATGGACAATCAATGGTATACTACAGAAAGTCTCTCTAGTCATACAAAGAAGACAAATATGATCACTTTGCTCTACAGAAGCCTTCACAGCCTGGCTAACATACAACCCTCAAGCTGCAGAACAGGATTCCCTTTTGTGTTGATTTTGATGAACACCTTCACCTATATATCACATTTCACAGGTTGAGAATTTATGTTAAAAATATTTATATTAAGAAGAAAGTTAGTATTGGTAGAAGCTTAGTCCCAGTCATTTTCTGAAACTTAAGACCCTAAAATACTATCCACTGTTTTAAATATTGACTACAAAATCTTTCAGGTTTTCTTTCAATGGATTTTTTGTTTGGTTTTTGCCATTTCTGCTATGACTGAATTATGACTATTTTAGCAGCTTCTCACCTGTGAAACTTCAAGATGCTTGAAGCGAGGTACCCCAAGTACTAATTTTTTTGGCCTTGAAAAACTCCAGCTTATGTCCTTCCACAGTATGACATCAGTTTATGTTGCCCTTGGGCCTGTTCTGTCAAGTCTGGGGGTATGTAGAACTAGCAAAAATAAGATGATTTAAGCAATGATAATATAAATCTTGCTGTGTTACAGTAAATGAATATTTTTTATGCTTATTGCTCTATCTTTTCTCAATGTAATCTTTACCCTTAAAAATCAAAAATAGCTTATCCATAACCACAAAAGACAAGCTGCACTTTCCCACTGAAAGAGAGTTTTCAGGACAGCCTGCAAAGAACATACCATATATTCCAAGAATGCATTCCCTTGCTTCTGCTATTTTAAGTGCACCTTAGGAAGCTGTAATAATTACTGTGCTCATCAGCTGTAGTAATTGTAGGGAAGAATGTTCATATCAAACAGAGTTTGCATTGCTATGGCAACACAGCCAGTAATAACAGTGTGGACCATTTTAGAACGGGGATCCCCAGTCAGAGATCTGAAGCACTTGCAGGTGCAAAAGATTTTTCCATGTGCTAGAAGTCCTCTTCTAGCAGCAAAAAAGACAACAATTTGGGGGAGAAAGAAACAAACACAAACCAAAATCAATGAAACACTGAATCATGCAGCCTGTAAGGGCTTATTCTAACACTGCATTGCTGTTCTGTTAGAGCATCGCTGCTGAAATCAGAATAATTGACAAATAAAATAGCCTGTAACTGATAGAAATGCCTCTTTCCACTTTCTGGCAGTGTACTGCAGCCTAAAAAAAAGGTGTAAATTATAATGGGGTGCGGGTGCTAGATTTAATCACATTCACACCCTCTTTAAGAATCCTTCATGCTACAAGAGCTACAAGAGAAACTTAGACTTAACTACTCGTAGAAGCTATTCCAAAATAAATCACAGTGCTGCACTTAAAGTGCAGTGGCTACTCTGAAGTAGATCCCTATGCGGGAACTCTTATTCTGCAGAATATTTCCTTTGTTCTTCTTTCAAATTTACCTTAATCCACTTGAGATAACCAGAAAAAAAGTCTCTTTGCAAGCTATTCCAGTCAATTTCCCAGTGCAGCTTTTTACTGTAAGTGCAATCAAACCTAGTGACAGAAAGTACTGGTTTTAATGGTCTATTCTAATGCTTGGACTTCCAGGAATAATGAAAATTTGTTTTATGAGAAATAGCATAGAAATAGCAAAAATCAGTTTTCAGAAACAGCATCCATTTTTGCTCATTTGAGAATGAAGTCCACAGCATGACTACATTTTGAAAGAGTTATCCCTTGATGCAAATTTTCTATCACGGATATTTTTACGGAGCATCAAAAGTGTGATTATATATCGGAATCCTTTCCTTTGACAGCAGCCCATTAACAAGGTTTCAGCCTTGCCTGCACTTTGCCTTTTATTTCCCCTCTTATCCTACAAGTAGTGTTTCCTCAGTCATAATGATCTGGCAATTTGTACAGGCACACACTGTTATAGAACCGTGTGATTAAATATCCACCTTTTCCGGTTAGTCTCTTTTTTACTTTAGTGGATTATTTTAATGGTCTGGTTTTGATCACAACCCAAAACCAGGCTGAATTTGTAAAACAAGATAATGGGTAACCTTGCCCATGTGTTAAGACCATGGGAACTAACTACACAGGATTCTCCTCAGTTTTCCCCAAGGAAAACTTTACTGTTTGTGAGGAAACAATTACAAAGTATAAGCAGAAAAATGTATCCAACAGATTGAGACTAGAAAGCTTTGCCTTTTATGTTTGCATCTAAATGCCATTCTGTCACCCCAACCTAAACAAGGAAAGTGATCACAGTGCCCTTAGGAAATGGGCACAAACCCAAAGTACTGCAGACAGCCCACTTTCTCTTTTTTTTTTAGTTTCAAGTTTTAGTTCATCCAAATTTCATGAACATGAAGTTAGGGCCAAAAGCACTCAGGGCATTTTGAATATGAGCTGCATTGCTGAGTGTTCACACCAGCAGAGCTCTGGGAAAGTTCCACCCCCAGCAGAGCTTCTGAACAGTATTTCAGAGCTGTAGGCTTCACTCAGAAACCTGTAAAAGCACAATGATTTCTTCCCATATTGCAGCTTACATACAAGTGGGATTTTTACTCACTGCTTTTCTGTAGACATCTCTTACTATACCTGCCATGGAGCTCAGGAAAATAGCCATGTTTCCATGTTGCCTGCATTCTGATAATATTATGGATAAGGACAAGAGGAATAACCCCACATTGACTTCACAATATGTGAATTCGGGACATTTGGTTCCAGTTCTTGGTAAATTACCACAGAATGAGAACTGGATGTTAAATGCATGATTTTGCTGAATATTTGCCTTCTTGGAATATTGTGTAAGATTCTCAGCTTTGCATCTCTATATTCTGATGATTCAAAGAAATGTGACTTTCTTTCCAGTAAAGATTTCCTAGTACAAAGGAGTTCCAAGTGGGAATTGGCTGTAGCTATCCCAGATGAACATATTTATATACCTGAGCATTTCAGCATATTGAGTATTCTGGGGAAGGTGTATAGCTAAACCTGTTGTAAATCTTTGGTCCTTGAGAGATTAATGTAGTAAAAAGTCCAAACATTCATTAAAATGCTTTAAACTGCAATGCAGCTGGTCCAGAAATAACCTTAAGGAATGAAAAATGTACAAACAGACCTCTTTTAGTCAACAGCCAGGAGAAGACAGAGATCACACTATCAGGTCCACCTCACTCAAGAGAATTGAAAGTTCTTCAAAAGCCTTCAGGATTTTAATTAAAGAGAATCTTATTCCAGTATGCTAGATTACTCTAGCCATGGAAAGATAGTTGCTATTCTGGTATTGATTGAGTTCCTAGAATAAAATTTTAAGTTTGGCTTTTGCTTCACATTATTCTTTAAGCTGAAGATAAGTAGGAGATATAGATGCTTGGATTGAGTCTCAGTCTAAGCAGCAAAAAGAACTTTTAGAGACAAGAGGGATCATAGAGGCTATAATGTGTCCCTGTAAGTTCTTGTCAGAAAAGAAACAGATCTACTTATATTTATATTTACATTCTCAAATTAGGAATAACATAAACTGAACCATAAGCACATTGTAGGCCTTGAAAAATCAAATTGAGCACTGAGCATTTTTTATTTTTTAAATTATTGATTATTTAGCTTTGCTTATTGCACATAAAATAATTTATAGCTGTTCTCTCATTACTATAAAATAACATACTTTTTTTTAATAAGATCTAAACATATTCTTCAAGCAACCAAGAGTGTATTTTGTCTTTCTCTCTTCCTTTTTTTTCTTTTTTAAATCTCAAAAGATATTTTCAAGATTTTATTGAATTAGAAACTACTAACTTACTTACTGACAGATCAATACGATTCAATGTAGAAAAAGCTTTGCCTGCCATCAAGGCCTGTTCTATCCAGGCTGAATGGTTTAACATTTTTCTTCTAAAATCCTTATAGCATGGATAGTCACCCATATGTGTCACTGTGGCACACAAAGAAGGAGACGCGGACTCGTTCAGAAGGCTGTTGGACTCCCAAGGAGGGAGCCCGGGCGTTTATTGTCCAAACTTATTTTACATCTTTTTACAAAACACCCACCTTAGAGGTGGGACCCCTGGAACCATTGGTCACTTGTAGAGACCATCAAGCAAAGTTCCTCCCATGGGAAAGCGTGTGGAAAACATCTTAAGTTTACAAATAGCATGACCTTGCTTAGCAATTCTGTCCTGGGAGCAGAATTCCCAAAAACCAAAGCATGGCAGGCACAAACCGTGGCAACACATATGTCCCTGCATACATTTTTATATTATTACTAATGTGGTGCTGTGGACTGTAGATGCTGGTAGATACTGATCTAATTTTTCTACAAGTATGACTTTAGGAAGGAAATTTGTCTGCTTACATGTTTCTGAGAAAAATTTTGCCTACATGTTCAAAACTTGAGCAAGTGAAAGTCATTCGACCAGTGAATTCAAAATACAAATTGTAATACTTTTTATTTGTTTTTCTCCATGCAGCTTTAAATAAGTAATATTAGTTTTAATTTTTAGAGAAAAAAACTGCTCAATAGTGTTCAGTGTTCATGTTTTCCTTCTCCTTCTGCTCATGCTTTGCCTGAGCAAATTTAAACACCCATACATAGGTTTCAAAGCTATGTTGCTCTCTAATAATTCATTACATTTGTCTGCTTAACTGAGTCTTTTTTTTTTTTCTCAAAATATGCAGTAATGAAGAATGTACAACCACAAAAATGTCATTCAAGTAGACAGATAAGCATAGAAAGACAAAAAGACATGAGTACACAACATCAGATATTTAATTAAGAAAAATAAAGATGAAGTCAAAATTATTTTAAGACAAATTTCAGAGAGCAGAAATAAATGCAGTAGGTATTACTGAAGACATCAGTAGGTGTAAGCATGTTACATAAATGTTAGTCTATAGCATCTGTGCAGGTATTCAACTGTGACTAGCAATTTCCAGGAAATGTCTCCTCAACCTCTATGAGCTGGTGGCTGACTCTCTCCTAATGTAACACTAATGAGTGGCCTCATTAGCCACATGGGATATTAGGCCAGGCCAGAAGTGCCCTCTTTGTCCCAGAATTTGTCACCTCTCACATTCTCCAGGCTCTTAGTTCCTTGGTGGTTTGGGACAGTTGCACCTGTGAGCAAAGGCTGTGACCCTGAATGACTGTGCAGCTGCAAACCACGAGCACACGTTGCTTCAAAGGGGACTGGACATCCATGAGTCCTTCCCCTGGAGTCAACAGAAGGCCAACATCTGAAATGACAATCACTGACGTCATTACACCCTCTAGGGTGTGACCAGCACACCTCTGGCAGGGCTGAAAAATAAATTCTGGAATAAAAAGAAGCATGGCAGAGTATGATTTGATGATGAAATCCTGTGTGGAAGACAATTGTCAGAACTCAACTGATTCAGAGGTGGAATGTTACCCCTTATTATTAATCAGTGTATTTTTAACGTGAATACATAGGTGTGTGTATGTGTACATATACACATCCATATTCATTATGTACCTGAAGCCATATTTTGCATTCACCGAGAATGATTTATAATTAAAACATTTGCATATTTAAAGTTCTTTCGTGCAGAAATATTTTCCATCATTGTGCAGTAAATCACAAAATGGGAAAAGGATGCAGAGTTGCCTTATCTTTGAATGATATAAACATTATTTGATGCTTTGTAGAATCCATTTATGGCAGTTTTTAAAGCTTACTGTATTTAAAATGTGCAATTATAAAAAATTTAATCTAACCACGTTCCTACTTTAGGCACTACATGTTAGTATCTTTGACGCTTTATTTTAATGTTAGCGCCTAGTTAGGAGATCCATTAAAAATCCTGATATTTATTGAATGGAAAAAACCCCAGTGTAAATACCTTTTTTAATTATTGTAGTATTTACAGACATAATATAGATAAAAAAGTCAAACATAAAAATTAATAAGACTATAAAATGAACCAAGCCTATTTTATAGACATAAAACCAGAAGGTTATTTACAAAATTGGCAAACATAACTGATGAGAACAGCATCTGCGTTAAAGGCTGATTTAATTTTTCTTTTGCAAGATTTAAGATTTTACCCCTTAATCAAATTGGTCTGGGCACAGCACTGTAGAGTGCTTTGTGACATGTGTGTGACATGCTTTGTTTGTAATCCCAGATCTAACTGCGTGGCCTTGGACAACAGATTCCTAAACTTGCTTTTTTTTTCACTGTCAGTAGTGTGCAGAGGAACTAAAGTCTTTGTCTGTTTAGAGGTTTCTTGACTAGTTAAATGGAAATGGTCATCCTTATCTGTTATGTAAAGATGCTACAAGGATTTGGCAGCAATTATGTGCAAACTGCTGCTTGTGAATATTA
Source organism: Phylloscopus trochilus trochilus (assembly GCA_016584745.2). NCBI lineage: Eukaryota > Metazoa > Chordata > Aves > Passeriformes > Phylloscopidae > Phylloscopus > Phylloscopus trochilus. Next base: position 19,749,618 of record WQNJ02000016.1, on the reverse strand, counting down.
AAAGCAAGCAGTTACATGTTATTTATTTGGTTTTAGAGTTATACAAATTATTTTATTTATAAAAAAGGGAACTAGAAAATATTCTGTGGTGTTTTTAAAAATGAGGCCTTCTCATCTTCCAGAATCATGTTATGATAGGAGTTGGTCAAAGCAGATGATTTGAAAACTGCAAGGCAGTATATGCACTAATAAATATACTATTTATACTAATTAATATACTATATTAATTAGTATTAGTATTTATACTAATATATATATATATTTATTTATACTAATAAATATACTAATTTATACTAATTATGCAATGTAAGTTGGGTTCTTTAATGACATCTCCATTTATAACATTTTTTAAAGCAGAGAGCAGAAGAGACTTTAAACTGAAGGAAATATCAATGGCTAGTAATTATAAACAAAAATAATAAATGCTTTTTCTCAGTTATGGAGCAAGATGTGAAACGAACATTAATTTGATGGTTTTGGAAGAACAGTTTCTGATAAGTCACACATCCATTGTGCTGTCATTCTAAAGGGAACAGATCCAAGTTTTGAGAATAATTTGCTTCATCTTATAGCTGGAACATTTACAAATATTACTGTGCCATTTTCTCACTGGAGCTCTCCAGTTAGAGGCTGCCAACTTCACAGCTAATGCACATGAAGAGTAAATCACCTGCATCAGTCCAAATGATCCTCCCACACTATTTTAAGTTTAGATACCTGATATGACACTGCATGGGATAAAAACCATCATAGTCTTGGTTATCCGTGGTGATTTTAATGGCAGAGAAGTGGAAGAGCTTGACTGTGACTGGTTAAACTACTGCAAAGGGTTGGTAACTGATTGCATCCCAAAGTCTTACGTCTACAAGAAACTGAAGCAGACTGCAAAAAGAGAAAATAATTATTTCTGAAAAAAAAATCTAGTTAGTTGCAAATCTCCACTAAGAGTGATGATTCTAAGGAAGAGCAAGAAAATATCTCAATCAGACTGTGGCTTTGATAATCTTGTGGGTTTCACAGACCTTTGAATTTTCTGACTGACAACAGTGAGATCCTTCAAATAAAGAGATGGTTCTGGACAAAGTTGCTTTTGACATGGGAAGCAGAAGAAGAAGGAGAGAGGAAAAAAAGTCTGGCAAAAGAACCAGCAGAGGAAACTTGTTCTTGCTGCTCTTCCTCCTGCAGCTGTGGCCAGGGAATCATGGCTGGTTTGCTGCTGCTGATCTTGCACACCACTGGGTTTGGTCTTAGAATCATTATTTTACATATTGCAAAATAATGTCAACTATCCATCAAACCTGCTGTCCCCAAATTTTGAAAACCTGGGAAGAAATAAAAATGTTCAGCTAAAATGAGTCACTTAGAAGTAATAAACATTTGGGGATGATGAAAAATTTATAAATTACTCTTGAGCTTAGATAAATTGTCAGTGTTCTGAAATTGTTACACATTGAAAATTTGTAAACTATCTCTCTATTCAGCAGATAGATTGAGTTTGTAGAAATTAAGCAGGCAGTTGAACATATTACTATAGATATTCCTGTATATTTATCTTGTTCTGCAAAGTGATATATGAGTAATTATTTGTTATTAATGATAGACACAGATATGAAAAATAATAATTCTGTGTTTACATGTTAGACATTAATGTTTTGGTCTTGGGAAATTTTTTATTTTCACAGTGAATATTCCATCAGCCCATTTGAAATATCTTCAGGAAGTGGACTTCAAAAAAAAAAAGAAGTAACATAGCTCAGGATTGAGTGGCTGACTGCAAGGCTCTGTGTGTCAGAAGGTGCTGCTGAGCTGCAGGTATCCCAGGGAGGCCCTCTCTGATGGACACTCTTCTACCATCGCCAGGAGCTCTGGGGGACAGGTGGGGCCAGGGGGAGGCTGATGGAGGTGGTTACAGGCTGGATGTGCTCACAGGGCCCAAAGGCACCCCATGGTTTTCTTACTCTATTCTTTAGTACATTTTATGTTTTATAGAGGCAGCCCTTGCAGACCTGCTGTCTCTGTGGTAAGGGTCTCTGTAAGTTTACTCAGGACTTCCAGTCTGCTGTAGTCTATTGAAACATGATTGTATGAACTAGAATCAAGACCAATACCAATCTAATAACTGAATTAATATTAATTTATGTTGTATTTCATACATCAATAAAGGATAAGTAGAGCTGTACCTTTCCCTTGTATAGTGATCTCTATGAAAAGATTTTGAAAAGTGGGACTAATGCTTTAGCCAAACATTGGGTATAAAAATGTTCTCAAGTTGAATTGAGGATCACATGGAAAAAATAGTCAATTAGGAATGTGTATCTTATGCTAGTGCATTATGAGGATAACAACAGTTCTGGTTCTTGTAATCATTTACTTGTAATAAATACAGTCACAGAGTAACAAATCTACTGCTAGTCTTAGAAAATATTTCTTCAACAATTGAAAAATAAATTGTTTTTTTTTCTGAAAAATAAATTTTCAGAACTTTCATAACTTCCGCTCCTGTCCCACTCTTTACCATAATCCAGGAATATTAAATGGGTCTTAGCAGAGACCTTTCAACTTCTAGTGGAGTCAGAAGTACCTTGTGCTTCAATTTCTGTTGCTGAAAATCTCAGATGTGTGCTTCTGAAAATTTACTAACTAGAGAGATATGTTTAAAAGAAAAGCAATAATGCCCCCAAATTAGCTTCCCTGAAATCTAAATAGTCTGTAAACTATTCAGAGTCACAGACTGGTCTTCGAGATTGAAAAAGAAATAGCACTCTGCCAAAATTTCAATTTCCTTACATCACCATACACTGTGGTAACTCCTATCAGGATCACAGTCTTAGATATAATGAGTGTGCTGGAGCTGGTGGGTCATCTTAAGAACTTAACATGGCTTAACCCCAGTGGCATGTAAGTAGTGTGCAGCAACTTGCAAATCTCCTCTCTCCACTTCTGGGCAGAAGAATTGAAGAGAAAAAAAAAGTCATGGTGTGAGATAAAAAATAGCATAATAACTGAAATAAAGTAAAATATAAAGCTAATGAAAACATTAATTATACTAATAGCAATAATAGTAATAATAGTAGTAATAGTATTATTAGTAGTAATAATCATAGTAACATAAATAACTGAGAAAGAAAAATAATGCACCAGAGAAACAATTCCTCATCACCCGCTGATGGATGAGCAGGTTGTTCCCAAACAGCAACTGGCAGCTTCCATGGGCCAACTCCCTCCAGTTTGTATACTGAGCATGATGCTCTGGAATATCCCTTTGGCCAGCTTAGACCATGGTCTCTCTTGGCTTCTTGTGCACCTGCTCACTGGCAGGGAATGAGACACTGAACAGCCCTTGATTTGAGTGAATGCTACTTAGGAATAACTCAAGCATCAATGTGTTATGAACTTTATTCTCATACTGAATCCAAAATACAGGACTGTATACTCTAGGAAGAAAACTCCAAGCCAGAAGTAGGACAGGAAAGAATTAAGATTTTATGTCATTAAAAAATACAAAGTTTTTAAAGATGGGAAGACCTATTAAAGCTACATCTAGAGTTTGTAGGATTCTTGCCAATATTTCTTCCATATAGGCAATGGCACCCTGACAATGTCCATCCTACAATCCCTGTGTGGAGGGGCAGACACATCCACTGTTGACTTGTACTTTCACAGAGCTCACCTATTCTCTGTTGCTTCCTGCAGCTCAGTCAGTGTCCACCAGCTGTGCTTCTAACATTGACAGCTCAAGTCAATGCTTGCAGTTAGGCTGGATGGAAGGAAATGTCTCTGCACACAGGAAGGGACTTTGCAAGAATTTTATAAAGCAACAAGATCAAATCAGCAGGGAAAAACAGCTGCTGCTGAAGGCAGCAGGTTCGCACCACAAAAATTGTGAAGTTTTATACTTGAAAGTGATTCTGGTCTGGTCCTTCCTACTGAATGTCCATTAGATGCTGCAGCTCAGTATGTTCATTCCTGGAGCACCTCTCTGAGGTTATTTTCATTCTTCATTAGGCTGTCACAGAACAGTGGGCAGAGGTAGAGGTGGTTCACCTCAAAAACACATTTAAAATTTGAAGAAAAACACTAACACAGATGCACCCGTATGATTATCAATTCTTCTTCCCTAAAATACAACCAGATTTGTTCAAAAAGTGTAAATCTATACTTCCCAATGCCTCTTTAATTTTATTCCCTAATTGTTTTCATCTTCTGGTTTTTGGGTTTTTTTCAGAGCTGTTTGACCATATGGGTATTTGGGCCTATTTATACACAACTTCCCTCTGTATATTATGTTTTGTATCCCCTTTCTTTTCTCAATAGCTTCCTTTGCCTGTGCAGTTATCATCCAACTGTATGATGCTTTGGTGGAACAACTGCTGTGTCCAAGCTTCCAGTATTAAATTGGCATTTCTGAGGGTGGAGGCTAGAGTTTGTAAAAAAGGAGGTGATGTTTAACAGAGGGTGGCACCTATTTAAAATATGTTTTCAGGTTTTTTACTAAGGAGACACAAAGAGAATTAAACTTGTGTTTTGTTAAGTCTCATAACAGAGAATAAATAAAAAACGCATTTAATAAATACTTGAACAATAATTTATTTCATTTTACTTTAATTGCTGTACAGTCAATGCTTAAATTTTACAATCCTTAGTCACAAAGGACTTTAAGGTCATGCTGCAGGCAAGACTCGTTCCAAAACAAAAGTGGCAAAATACATGCAGCATTTTCTACTCATACCCTATGCATTATTTGAATTTCTTCCTGGAAACCTTAGTCAAGTCTCAGTCATTCTGTACCTGGACATTTCACTGGGTGGTGAAGTGAGCCAGATGCTGAGTTAGCAGCATCCTGCTCCTGTATGTCTGGACTGCTGAACACCCTAACCCAGAGGCTACAGCAGTTGATATTCCCTACTCATCTCCAGAAACCTTGAACTAGTTTTTGCAATGTTATAAGTTTTATTTTGGAGATAGAGCTTTTACCTTCTAGGGGTTCTGTTCATAAGGGCTACAGGTCTGTTCCGCTAAGGACATCACTCAGGACTTTTATCTGTACAGTTTTGGTGGGACACATTCACTGACAAATCTAAAATTACAAAGGATTTATAAAGGGAAATAGATTTATTTGTAGATTTTTAAAAATTATTTTTTATTTTCTAGATTTTCTCCAAAGCATATTTTGTTAAAATAACTGTCCTGCCACTATTGGCCTGAGTTTTTCTGTATGTGTGCATTTCTGCTCCTTGACTGAATTCTTGTGAATTTTCAAACAGAAAAACACTAATTTCTAAAATTCCTAACTAAGCTTTCAGCTGATGAACTTTCCATATTTTTTATTGAAAATAAAAGTGTCTTTCTGCTTATAAAAAGTCTGAAGACACTGTCATTAGCAAAGCACTTAAACGATGTACTCTATCAAGCAGCTTTTTGCTTTTCCCATAAAATTCAGCATATTTAGGGCTGTAGAGATGACAGGATGGGTTTGTGTGGGTTTGTCTGTCTATACAGTAATATAGATTGAAAATATATCTCTCTTTTTTTCTTCTATGATAGAACTTAAAAATTTCCTGTATCTTAAAAATATTGCCAGTTGAATTCATCAGAATAATGTTCTTCCTGGAACTGAAAAAACAGAAAAGGTCCTCCTCACTGGGTAGCTGAGAACATTGAGGGTGTCTGGAAACACTTGATGGAAAATGAGAGAAGTAAACATCTGTGATGGAAAATATTTACTCTTCTTGTATGGTCAGCACTTTTATTTTGTACTCCATGATGGTCTTACACTATCATCACATGCACTTTTAAGCCTTTCCTCACCAAGATCACAGCAGGGAAATTGCAACACATTCAGACTATTGCAGCATTTGCCTTGAAAATCACTTCGCCTCTAGCAGGGACCAGATTACAGGAGACCATTAAGTATTAAAAGTCCTGGCTTCATCCAGTGTTTAGCTTTTCTGAGTATGCACCTTCGTGGCAGCAACATTACGTTTGTCAGGATGCTCACTGAAGGTTTTCTGCCAGTTCTTCAACAAAACACTCTGTTCATAGCAACACATTACCAGCAAGGATAATGTGAGCTGAATAAAGATATGGGCATTTCAGTCTCCAAAACTTGGCTTAATTATGCCCCAGGAACCTGCAAAGTCTTTAAAGACACACTGACTTGACTGAGTCTCCTCTGACTTATGTCAATCCATACCACTGTCACAGACATCAGCTATGTTTTCAGAATCCTTATTTTGCTGTTTCCTTCTATTGGTAGATGTTTATAGGGCACAACTGGCAAAGAAAAAAAGAAAAGGAACTCGAGAACTCTGGACTGGAGTTTGGAATCCAGTGTGCTGCTCCAGACCCTCTCCTGACAAGTTCCAAGCCTAATGCACACATGATATTGTAAGGGTTTGTTCAGGTTCCCAAGGACAGAAAGAGATATATGGGAATGGCTAATTTTTGGAGGAAGGTGAAAGAGACTTATGAAGACAGAGCAGCTTTCTACCTGTAGCTTCATAGCAGATAATAACACTTTTTGACAAGAAAACCAAGCACTTGCATATACAATTATTTAGATGTGTTTAATGGCAGCAGTAATGGGGAAGGTTCCAACTGCCTATAAGTACAGCTTAGATATTAGACAGTCGTGTTCCTGTGCTTCCCAGACAAGCACTGTGCAGCTGTGTGTGCCCTATCATTATTAGCCTAAACTAAAAGACCAGTTTTCTATCCTGTCAGAGAGGGGTTCCAAGTGTCAAAGACTATAAAACAATACTCAAATTCTTAGTTCTTGACAGCTTTACTTCTAATTTGTCTACATATAGGAAGTTTTTCCAGTTAAGACACCAGTTACAGTGAGGTTTGGCTTTTTACAAGAGAAAAAGCATTAACAAGGCGTGAATAATCATTAACAATGGTGAATCACCCAGTGACTGATTTCAATGCCCATGGACATATGACATTAGTAAAGATCATAATCTTTAAACAGAATGGCCTGGTTTAGTATCTAATCTGGTAAGGGCATCTACCCACACTGAACTCATAGGAAGAATATGGCTACAGTGAAGTACAACTCAATTTGCATTCAATAGGAATGGACCCCACCAGCACAAGATAAAAGCAAGTTGTGTGCCTCACCCTCCTAAGCCCCTTTGAATATCCCAGCCACTGTTTTATTCTGCCAGATGGGCTGATGACAAGTAGCAATCAGAAACTCTCTAGTTTAGTGCTATTAAAATCATTACTGGAGGAATTTGGAAAAAAGACATCAGCATTCTTTCATTGCATTAAAATATTCTGTCTTTTATGAGCTGAGTCATAACAAGCTGAGACATATTTACTACTTAGACAATTTTTAAACATTATAGAGTTCTTGCTCAGAACATTACTACTATGAGCAAGACAATTGACATTTTCAACTTTAATATGAATAAACTCCAACATTAGTACTGCAACAATGCAAATGACTGCAGTACCTCTTCCATTAACACTGCTCAACCAGGAAATTACTTTAAATTATGGTAGCTGGGACGTATGTATCTTGTATTTATAACTTCCCAGCAAATGCAGCTCAGAGTGGAAAGGCACATTTTATTATTATGAGTGAAACTTCCTTAGTCTTAGGGTTTATTTGTTTGTTTAAAATAAATGAGACACTACATCTCACCTACTGAATTTCACCACAAGAGCTGTTAGGAGACCATCTGAATTCTGTTTTCCCATCCTGTATCAGGATCCCTCTCGATTATTGTTGCTCAAACCCATAGCAGTCTCCTCTCTGATGATGAGGGCTAAAAATAGTTCCCTCCCAAGCCCAGCTCAGTAACTGTAATACCCAAACACACAGAGAAGGCAGATGTGTTAGTTGGTAGGTGAATGTTCTCTTTCACCAATTCCAGCCAAGAAATAAGGCCTCAGTGCTGGGCTCAGATAAGGACTTAAATCTGAAAAATTGGAGCTTGATATGGATTGTAAGCTACTTTTGAACAGTGGGAACAAAGTCTACTACAAACAAACAGGCAACTCTAGCACAAGTAATTCACTTTGGTGCAGAGACAAGCAAACTCTTCAAAATAAGTAGACTAAAGGGTATGTCAGCTCACTGAATAATCAAAGTAACAATATCAGCAATACAGAGATATTTAAAATCTGTAGGCATCTTTTTTATATTTGATTTTTTTTTTTACTTCTTTATTCAGTGTTGCTTGCTGTAGTGAGAGAAAAGAGACAGCAGTGTCTTAAGCTGTGAGTGATCCTATTTCAAACTGGAACTGGGTTACCCGGTAAAGAGGGTTGCAAGATGTATTGGAGCCAACTGCATATGTGTTTTCTTCTCTCTGCTTCTTCTATAAATCAATAAAAGCTCTTTAAAGCTTTGAAGTGAAAAAGTTCTTCCCAATAATGCAAAGTAAATTATATTATTCCTACATTTTACAAAAGCTGCAAATGCTTTGCAATTAAGCTCTGTGCCAGGATTCTACTTCACTGGATCATTACTTGTATAACACAACTAGATATGGGCAGAACACCCCAAATGAAAGCAGTCGAGCATCCTCCCACATGCAGACATGCAGTGTTCTTCGGACAAAATATGCAGAGCTTAATGCAACTGCAACGACTCTACTTTGAACATCTTCTTCAGATTTTGCCCATATCAATGTTTTTTTGTCTAAAACTCAGCTTCAGCATCTAGCAAATCCAAACATCAACACTGCATTTGTGTTTGGTCATACTTGAAACCAGGTGTATGTAAATGGTGTTTATGTCACCTACATGACATCTACTGTCATTCAAAATGGTCCTGTGCAGAAGGATGGGACACTGAGTCCAACAGATCCAACATGCAGAATGATTACACTTGGCAGTATAAAGAATAACTCAATTTAATTCAACTCATTATTTTAGAAACCTTTTAATATGGACAGCAAAGGAAGGCAGACTACACAGAATCAAAGCTCTATATGGAAGTTCAACAGAGACAAGGAGGACACTGGACTTCCTAAATATATCTATGTGAATAAGTTAAATTTTACTTGTGACTTTCACCTTCTGTGGCAGTAAACTGCTAAAATATTCCCCAGCAGAGATTTGGTGCATTCCAGCTACTATGACTCCCTCAAATTCTCTAATTTTATTTAGCTGCTGTAACTAGCCAGTGACAATTTCTAATAAACCATTCATCTGCCTTCTTCTGGAAAGGAAGCATGTTTACTAGCACTTTGTCCTGGTAGCTAGAAGATTCCCAGACATGTTTAGTTTACTTCCATAGCCACAGAGCTTGTAATCATTAGCTCATTTTATGTGAATCTTTTCTATATTTTGAATGAGGATACAAAGATAGTTGGGAGTATAATAGGATTCAGAATTCCAGAATAGTTTGTGGCCTCAAAAAGAGCAGACAACCCTGAGGCTGATAAAGCTGTTGTGGGAGAAAAGTTTCTGGGTAGCAAAGGGTTGGTGGTACAAGAACTGGTTTTGAATCCATAACCCCAAGGTAAATTTCATCATCACACCTCAGGCAAAGAAACTTTCTTCCAGGGCTGCTTGCTGTTTGTCTTTTGTCTGTTTTTTTCCTGGTTTCCTCTTTCCCTGGGAGCATAGCCAGGAACTGGTCATGCTCCTAAAAAGATAGGCTAGCCCTGCTAGCCCTGGTCCAGACCTGACAACCTGGACCTTTGTTCTCTGTCCTGCTCCAGTGGTCTTGCTTAGGCTTTGCTACAAACTATGCTTTGTATTCATAGCAACCCAAAGATGCATGCCATCTCTTTCCTCACTTCCCTTCATCCCTCCACGTTACTGCTATCATTACAGAAATCACATGCATATGCACACAGAAGAACAAATCACTTCTTCCTAATTAGAATTGCTTGAATAAAAATTGAGAAAAAAGTCAGTAAAATGAAGTGAGTTGTAGTAGTTTGCAGCTTACATGTGGGTTTGATACTTAATCAAATTGTCATTGATTGTGTGTAGGATTTCTGCTAATACTTCAAAAAGTGGGAAACTGGGACTGATCTTTAACCTGAAGTGGTACAGAAATATCCTCCAGATGCTTGTTCTTAAGATGGAAGGATTATCTTTTGGCCCTTCATAGTTAGCTGCTTTTACACTGAAGGAGGGAGAGAGAATTGAAAAAGCCAAACATTGCTGTAACTACCGTAGAAGGAAATGGCATCCCTGGAATATTGTCAAAGGAGGGCAGACAACAGGATCTTCAGAAGGATGCTGACAAAAGTGTCCCAACTTACACAAAGGATGACCTCCTGAGGATGAAAGCAACTATCCCATGCAGATTCAGCAGTGCCCACCTGAAGTATGGTTATGCATGTTGGCATTGAGTGGCTCAGATCTAAACTGCCAGATGATCCAGGAATGGTTGGACATGGTGTTAATAAGCACAGAGCCATGAGCCAAGGACTCTGACTGTGGACAGCCACTCTGTCCTGTGCCACTGGAGATCTGTTCCCACCTGCTCTTCATCACTCTGAGCCTAAACTCATTATCTGTTCTGACAAGGCTGTGCCTATGGGTGTTGGCTGTTCTGTTTCGGTCAAAATGAGACAATGAGGCAGTTTATCTTAAATCATAAAAACACTACTGCTTAATCTTTTATAACCCAGTTGATTTTAAGTGCACCGAGTCATGGTAGGTTTATTTTGAAATGTCTGACAGAAAATTGAGCTGACTGACAGACCTGCACACCATCCTGCTCCCCTGTTATTACACTGGTGGCCTTTGCCAGGGAGACAGACAAAGCTTGCCAGATGCTGTAACACCAGAAGTCCCTCCAAGGAGAAGCATCAGATGTGTGTGTGCCCACAGCCTGCAGGATACATATTGGTAAAATGTCTTCTAGGAGTGACACTAACCTTCAGACTAGATTAAGCTGTGTTACTAAGGAAAAAGAAAAGAACACAAAATTCTCAGAAATTCCAGTTTCTACCTTCATTTTGCTTTGGAAAAAATCCGCCTAGTGACATTACTGCTCAGAATACAGCTACTGTAAAACACCTTCAACTGTTTCTGAGAAAATTTCCTCTACATCTAATACTTCTAATATACAGACCGTAAGGCTTTTTTGTATCACAGTTAAGTTTATCTGAGCTATCTGGAACACAGAAAAAATGCAAATAAGTTTCTAACATTGTTTTTTTATAAAGTTATTCAGAGGATAGAAAAAAAAATAAAAACTGTCTTGTAGACAAAGAGAGGGTGGGAAGCAGTTTATCCTCCTGCTTCCATATTATGCAACCAGTTCCTATTCTTAAGTGCACAAATAAAATATGAGTAAATTGAAATAAATCAAATAAATTACATTTCACAGTTTCAAGCTCTACATTATGTCTTGGCTGTAATAATATACATTATCATTAATGGCTTTCACTTTAGAGTGTTGAAAGTCATATTTGTTATTGTCATCTTCATTCCTTGACCTTTACTATCAGCATTGCTCACATGAAACTATTACTCTGCTGTCACACTTCAAGAAACCATGTAATAAGGTCAACTATGCATCACTCTAAGTCATCTAAGGCTATTTTACCATGTTTGCTTTGTGAAAAATGTGTAAGATCACTGCAATTATATACAATGATAGTTAGACATCATGCTATATACAACTCAGATTTCAATTATATTAAAAAATACTACTGCCAGAGGACTAGTGCAACATTTTATCACCATGAAACCAATATCCATTTAACTGAGATTCAACAATGGACAACTTCAATTTCTGAACTGAATACTTATATTCTGAGAAAATGTATAAGTGAAAAAATATTGCTACCTACCCTCCAATTAAAAGTGTTTATCTGCTTTTTGGTTTTGATATTCATTAGGATTTGCTGGGTTTGGGGGAGTAATAAAGGTTAGGTTTCATATAAGAGTTCAGAATTGAGAAAATAGATTTATTGCTGAACATTTAAATTCCTGCAGAGATTTGTGGTATACTGCAGTATATCAAAGAAATCTGCATTAAGAGTATGCTTTTCCTTGTATTAAGGAAAATAGCAGGACAAAAATTCTCTGTTCAGCAATCACTGCCATAAAATGATATAAATGCAATTACATTACCAAGGGACCTCATTTTGACAACCCAATAGGGCAACCACATTTTCTGCTTATAATATATAAAAGATCCCAAGCACTTGAGTCTCCTCAGCTTTTTGAGCTCTGATTGTTATTTCTTATTCTGAGGATGGAGGATGCTTTTATTCTATGGATGAAAAGGAAAAAGGAAGACACATTTGCAGTGGCAGTGGATGACTGGAAAGGCCTTCCTAGGGACCATCAGGCAACTGGCTGGACAGTTACATAACCAGAAGGGGTCGAATGCCATATAGATATTTGATATCTCTGTTTTGCAAATCAGAATGCACAGTGGCTTCAGCTCTTGCTACTAGTCCTAAATAAAGGGGCCAGGCCATTGGATCACTCATTATCATCAACAACACAAGCAAAAGTCAAAATCCACTTGGTTGAAAGAACAGCTTATGGAAAAAAGGACTTAAAACATATTTCATGGGTTTTTTTTCTCCTTTTATGATCTTGAAGTTCTGAGAAGGTCAAATATTGATTCACTAGTCAATTGCCTAGTCAAGGATTGCCTAGTTATTTATGTTTTATAGCAGCTGGAGCAATAAGCTACTAGAAATGGTATTCTGAGATTACCTATGCATTTACACATCACAGAAAAAGCACAAAATTCCCTTCTTGTTCAGCTATAATAAAAAGAGAAATTCAAGCAGCTTATGCAGTTCTTACACCCACATTACCAGAAAAAAAAAAATTCAAAGGAGAGGATTTTCAGGAAAGAGAAATAAAACTAGGTGCCAATTTACTAAGAAAGATTTTAAAAATTTAGTCTTGCCCAGGAACAGTGTAATAGAGACAGAGTGGCAGACCGAATATACTGGTGTTATATATTTTATTTAGCATTTATAGAATAAAATTAGCAAGAGTTAGTAGAACTAATATCGAGAAAGGAAACAGGAAGATCAACACATGCTATGTGGGCATTTTAGGAACGGAATCACTGGCACTTTTATGCCACTCACAGTAACAGATCAGTGTACTGAGGAACATTCCCAGAAAGCATGACATGTTCTGCCATGGAGAGCAGTCAGTTCAATGGCAAGGAAAAGCAACTGCTTTTCTACTTCTGATTTTTATGCCTGTTAACTTTCTTTCCAGTCCTGCTGTGGAAAAGAACTCTTGGTAATAAAAGGCATTCAATATAAAACATAAATTCCTATAAAATTACTTATAGGTTTTGTGGAGAGGAAAGGCAATTATTTTCTTCCCTGGAAATAATTAATCAAGCTTTCTTTGGTGAAAAGTTTTGAAAGAACATAAAGCTCACATTTTTACAGAAAATATAAGTTTTCTCTGAAGAAATGAAAGCTTTCTCTGAAGAAACAGAAACAGAGGTAGTTTCCTATCCTAAAATAAGACATCATTATGAAAGAAAAAAAAATAATGACAATAGTATAAACATTAATAAATGTGTAATAACTCCTGTTTCTGTTTCTTGCATTACTTGGGCATAGCAACTGATTTTCTGCTAATTGAGCAGAAAGTGTTTTTACAAGTGTACTAAAATTTCTATCTCCTTACCATTGACCTAATGCTTTCATTTTTTAACCCAGTTCACTGAAAGTTTGCTGCAGAGAGCTTAAAACTTTGATTTTTCCAACAAGCATCTCTCTCATCCATATGTATGCTGCCCACTACCTAGTAAATTAAGAAACCAGCAGGTAATAGAACACATCCTTCATGAGGATCCTGAGCAATTCTTGTCCACCTCCCATTCCTAAGTCACATAGCATGATACATTCATGACACAGAGCTGGTATGAGTTTGCTAGGCAGCTGCAAATACCTGTGCTAGGTCTCTTCCTTGCATGCCCAGTCTGTACAAAGAGAACTGTGGGACTCCTGATGAAATTTTCATGGGAACTCCATGAAAAACAATGTAGTCCGGCAACTGCATAGTAACATTATTTAGCAGTATTAACATTATTTATTCATGTCTCGATTTCCCAGCTAAAAGCCAGGATCCAATCTGCCAATTGTTATGTTCACAACATGGTAAAATAATATCTGTACTGAGGAGTCTACAAACAAGGCATACCAAAAATAGAAAGAAAAGAAGAGGCACACGCAGGAGTAACTTGCTTTTGTCTAAAGAGCAAAGCCAAGAAGACTGTGAAATAAGTCAGTACTGTGGTTAATAGGTAGTCATCTAAACTCACTGCCATGAGTGAAAAAAACTTTTGTTTTTAATATGCCATAATTCATTTAACAAAAATACTTAGAAATGAGACTTATTTGCAAATATGTGCTTAGTCATGGCATTATACTTATCAAAAGACCACGATCCCACATGTCAAAATTTATATTGTTTAGTTCTAAACAAAAACATACATCTTCATATATTCAGACTCTTGATTAGAGTAAGTTTTTATCAGAGGGCATACTGTTCTATCTACATAAATCGGCTGCCACATAATCTGAATGGGTATTTTGCATAGTTAATACTGTATGAGTTTGATGTGCATAGATTAATCCGACTTCATATTACTTCACACTAAGACATCTAACCTACCTCATTCTTTGTTTCCCTGGGGAATACAACCAAATTCTGCACACAGCAGCTCAGTTCATGTCTATTGGACACACTGATTCAGTATCCAAGGGATAGTATGTCATGTATTTCAGCTAGCACAACTCAACTGAAGTAATTATAACATACAATTTTGAGCTGACAACACTAGTCTCAGTCCAGCAGAAGATATGTGCTGTCTTCCAGATAATTTAAATACCAACAGGCTGGATTTTCTCATCCAACAGCATGTCTGTGTCCTGAGGGAAATTTCTCTTACAGTCCAGTTCCATGATCTGTTTAAGACAGCAAGATACAGTGCCGTGACTGAAAAGGGCCATCTCACCCCTTTCTTACCACCAGCCTGCTCAGTTTCATGACACCATGTTTCCCCTTGGGCTGTGGGAAGCATTTGTGCAACTGCACTCAAAACTAGTCAGGAACTGGTGTCAGTTCAAAAAAAACCCAACACAATGAAAATTAGTTGGATTCCATGGACTGAAACAAAAAATTGCATGATGCCTTTTCCTGGTCTTAAAAATTGAGAGCCAGACACAGTTAAGGAATAAGGGGTTTTTACCATGGTATTTTAACAAGGATCATTATTGGTGCACCACTTCACCAAGGTGGAATGTGCTGCAGTGCACACACACAATAAATCACATACACAATTTATATATCCTTCAAATTATCTCTAACAAAGATGCCCCAATCAGAGTCCTGGATGAATGGCGCGATATTCCCCCATCTGAGGATTCCCTCCTGTATGGGCCCAATCCCCAATTTATAGGGCATATTTTAAGGATGAGGGGCTTGGCTTCTCAAGATAGTGTGGGGTTTTCTGGCCTCATACTATGACACCTTTAGGGTGTTTGGTCCCCTGGCCTAACAATATTAGGACAATGCCAAGTTACCAGACTTAAGGAATTACAAGTATACATGCTAAGAGTACTGAGGATACATAAAGGTATGTAAAAATCAGCTTGGCATCAAGATGAGGAATAGGTGGAACTGTCCCTTTTGTTGGATGATCATCTATAGTTGAAACATATTTACAGTCTTGGCCTATCTAGAAATTAGCCTCAAAATGTGTTTGTTTTTTTATATGATATTTTATATTTTGCCTATAGATCTAGTATCCCAGGTTATGTGTTCCTCAAAGTACTCTTCCTATCCCATCTCATAAACCCATTCATAAGTCTTTTCACAAATTATTGGCCAAAATAAATCTATGGCACATGCCTTATGATAAGGTGCTTGTCTACCAGACCCATGGGAAACCCAGCTGTAGGGCTTCTCGACAATATGACTGAACTTTTTCAGAATGTCTTATATGAAAACCCTCAAGTTACATGGTGGTCAAAAGCCTTCTCTTTTTTTACATCCAAGATTTTGTATTCATTCTATGTACCCAATCTGCAGTTGATTGACACATCCTACTCAAGGGATATTTCATTTTTTCTCAGCTTATCAAGAGAGGATGTAGCTGATAAGTGCTAAAAATGTTTTCTTTGTGTAATAAAAGTTCCTGTAGAGTACCTTGGAAGTAACTCTATCCTGCAGCACTACTAGGTATGTCCTGTCCTGACACCGCCCTTTCTCCTGCCTGCCTGCTATGAGCTCTTCATCCATTCAGAGCTCCCAGCTCTGATTTCCAGGGATGCACAATCTTCTTTACAGCCTCTCCTGTCTCCTGGCTATTGGCTATGATTCTTCATAAACTTGAATTGACTTGACTTTATACATGCCAGAGCATTTTCTTTTTAACAGGAGACTCCAGAAGAAGTCATATCTCTTTAAGCATTGAAGAGGATGAAGTCCCATGCTTTTTATGATGACTGAACTAAAGCTCAGAATAGTAATTTACAATTCATTGTAAAAACATGTTGTTCTTTCATGGTGAGTTGACGTTGGCTGTCTGTCAGGTGCCACCAAGCCACTCTCTCAGTCCCCTCCTCAGCAGGACAGGGAGAGAAAATAAGATGAAAAACTCATGGGCTGAGATAGAGGCAGTTTAATATAGAAAAGCAAAGACCATGTAGAAGAGAAAAGCAAAGCAGTTTATTCTCTGCTTCCCATCAGCAGGTGATGTTCAGCCCCTTCCTGGGTAGTAGTGCCTCAGTACATACAGTGGTGGCTTCAGATGACAAACACCTGAATAAAAGACACACCTCCATCCACTCATCCTCCTCCCTTTTGGATTTTACTGCTGAGTAAGATGCCATATGGGATGGAATATCCCTTGTGTCAGCTTGGGTCAGCTGGCTCTGTCCCTATGTCCCTTCCCAATCTTTTGCCCATCCCCAGCCTACTGGCCCTTGGAGTAGGGTTGCTCAGCAGTAGCCAAAACACTGAAGCATTATCAACACTATTCTAGCTACAACCATAAAGCACGGCACTGTGAGGGCTGCTATGGGAAGAGATAAGTAGCTCCATCACAGCACACCTTTGTAGGTGTGCACATTTGAAAGCAAATTCTGATTTTGTCAAATGTGAGGTTGCTCAATCTGGTGAAATTGCTTAATCCTACAGGCAAATTGCAAATACATATTATAACTATGGAAAAGGAAAGTTGCTGGGCTTTGTTTCCAGATTTGATAGGTAATTGTTCTCCAATTGGCTTGTCATGCCAGTACTTCTAAAACCTTCACATAAAGTCTCCATAAATAGTGAGGCAATTCAATGCTCTACTTTCCACTAACTTCCACCACTGATCAAAAGATAACAGGATCTCAAAAACTAATATGAGTGGGAACAAATATAGCCAAAACATTAACTAAGAAGTTTGAATGCTTATGTGGAAACATTTTTTTCCTCTTTTTTTTTTTTTTTTTTTTTTTTTTTCCAATGGTCAGTATCACAAGAAGTGTTGATATAATTATTGAGCAGACATGTCTTTGTAAAGCGCCACAAACTTAAAATTGCTTCAATAGTAAGACTTCAAGATCAAAGTTAAAAATGCTTCATTTAGTTGTGATGACAATTCTGTTAATTGAGCAATTTCAAAGGTATGTAACTTTTGCTATTTCAATTGCTTCTTTGTAATTAGGGACTTTTCAAAGGGCTTGGTCTCTCTGCAGATCCTTTCAACTGACCACTGTGTCAGCACCATAACAAGATGAGTGGGAAGCCAGTCTCCTGAGAGAAGAGTCATGCCGTATTGGTTAATCCAGTCTTCTGCTACTATAAACCACTCAGTTCTACACAATAGAAAGCCCTGAATTTTCTCAGCTGTTGTTTTTCATAGCAAATCAGCTGCAAACAGATCAGCTTTTTGAGAAAAATATATATATTTATGAATTTTCTGATACTTATGATACTTATTATACATATAAATTATGAATAATCTGGAAATACATTTGTTTTGTAACAGAAGTCCAGTGTCAAAGCATTGATAACTTTAAATGGTCTTACAGATTGCAATTACAATAAACAGCACTATATTGTCACTTCCATTTGTGATATTAAAAAAAAAACCAAAAAAACAAGAGTACCTTTGTATTAAACTAATTATCTATGTAGCTTGAATTTTTGATTATATCTGCTATGAAAATGCCTCATATTCCTATATTCTTCAATTGAGACAAAATTCCCATTATCTTCCAGAAGAATCCAAGATTGGGGTACTCAGAGGAGACAATGGATGAACAGTGCTTTCAATGTGTCATCTGAATACCTTGTATTTACCACTTGAGTCTCCAGTGACTTACTATCATTTACAATACCAACATTTTTTCAGAATTTTATTGCATTTCCAGGGAAGAAAATAAACTTTGGAGGGGAAACATACAATAGTTCTTCTCATTTTAGAAAACAAACAAACAAACAAACAAAACAACTTAGAAAAGAAATAATCTGAGTTATGCAACTCCATCTAGAAAGAAGTTATTTTATCACTGCTTGAAATAAATGGCCACTCAAAAGGGCATAGTCTGGAATGTTTTCTTGCAATTCTAGTTTGAGCTAGTAGGATAATGTTTGGCAGACTCAGCTGTCTTCATAACAAAATGCCTCTGCACAAACATTGCTCATTACAAATTAAAAACAGTAGTGCAAAAAGATACAAATATAAAGAGAAAAGACAAAGAAAAATATGTCTTTGAACAAAGCTGACAGGAGAAAGATTATTTTTAAAGTTTCTATGAAATTTAATTTTAAATGGGATAAAACTTATAACAAATTAATATTCAAAAATAAAATTACATAAGTTAATCTAGTAGTAGAAGAAAATGCATCACAGTTATAGACAGGAATAATAAAAATAAATGCTATACTGCAATCTCAAAAAAATTAAAAATGTATATTATATTATGATCTCACATAAATAAGAAAAAATGTCTGAACAACAGTTTTCTGTGGAAATACATTTCTATTTGGTTTCCAAAATAATTGCTAAATCCATCTTTACTAAGTACTTTTTTTTAATTAAAAAAATCACAAGACAAACTGTTCAGTGTTTCATTGCTTGCTTGTATGTTTATATGGTTCATAAAAATGTATATTTGAGGTTCCTGTGGTGTTTTTTTCCTGCTGAAGACAAGATATTTTTCAAAAAATATTGCTACTTAGAGTTTAAAAATTCCAAAAGACTCAATTTTGATGTTTTATCTGATTTTGTGAAATTTGGCTCAGTATTTATTGCTCATAAGGATTTAGAAAAATTATAGGAGTGAGAAATTTTCTTATAAGTGCATCACATTTTAGCACAAATTATGAGTTATTTTAGTAATTTCCCCCTATCTCTTAATGTCTCCCTTTAAAAGCATACAATGATGAGTTAAGAAGCAAAATAAAAACTTCTCTTTTACCCCACATCTCTCATATCCCACCTGAGACCTCATTTCCTTTGGTGCTGTCTGTGGGATCCAAACTAGAGGACACATTTCAGAGCTCTGCTGCAAACACAGAGAATACTCCAGCAGTTTCCATCACCTTTCCCTGCTGCCTACAAGACCTCAGACAGAGCCCATTGAAGCCCATTGTAAGCTTCCTACTAATTTTGAAGGCCAGCAGACCAATATTTCAGTTTCCTTCCATCATGTAGCTCCCAAGCTGTTCTCTTCCCATGCTGGTCAGAAATACCATCAGTTCACTAACCACTGTCCATCTGAATCCTCTTTGCCCCTCACTGCCTCTTCCTGGCTGCTCTCAAGAATGAATCTACTTTCCTTGTGTTGCCCAAATTCACAAAGAGTTTCAGAGTGAGAGCTTTGGTCTGTGCAAGTTTCTGCACTATGGATTCATTCTCCTGCTTCAAGTCTGGCAGAACAGCCAGAGTCTCCAGCCCAGCTGCCACGTACTTACAACAGAAACCATCAATTTAATAACTGAAAACTTGCTGACAGTGCTCCACTTTGCCCACCCTGACTTAGGATCTGCCTCACTCACACAAGCACCACAAAGAGGAGCAAAACCAAAGCAGGAAGACGGGCAGCTGAGCTTCTACAGCCAAAAAACCACCTTATCTCAGGAAGTTCTACTGCAAGGCCATAGGCAATTCTAGAGAAACGAGCAGCGCACCTGCTAACAAGGACTGCCTTGACATGTAATGCAAGGGAAAGCTTCCAACCCATTTTCATGCCAGATACGATCAAAATCACTGAACGAGGGGGAAGTTCACTGTCTTGTGCAGCAGATGAAAGATTTGATCAGGAAATAACAGAGGAATTCATTTCTGTGACATATGCAGGCATCAGCTATAAGACTTTGAATATGACCAGAAAATATGCCTTACTTTCAGGAGTTTTACCAGCCATAAGTTTTTTTTCAAATTGGAAATATTCTCTTGGGAAGGTACCTTAACTTACTGATTAAATCAGTAATATGGTCTCTAAGAAAACTGGCCAGGAACATCTTCTCTGGCATGCATGAGCCATAAAGAGTCCCCCAGGCACTGAAGAACTCCCACTGCAGGAGCATGGTGACAAAGGTTTCCACGTGTGCTTCCTTTTCTCTCTTGAGCTCTCTCACAAGGCAGAGAGGGAGCTTGCTGGAGTTCCCCACTTTCCCTGCTATCAGCAGCACCACCGAGCACTCACATTGCACAGACTCTTGTGTAAGTTTTGGCTCTGTGACCTCTCAAATATTTCTCACCCTTAGCAATAGTCCAAACCTGGATGTAGCATAATGACACCTTTCCCCACACATGCATTCTGTGATATGCCTCTGACTTGCTCTATATAACCCAGACCACTTGCACTAAGATATATAACCCCCATCTGGGCTTTACTCTTATGTGTTCTCAGCTTTCAGATATGTCTCTTACAGTAAACCACTTGCTTATCTAAAAATTCTACTTTAGAAGCTCACAGGAAAGACACTGTGAGCTTAGCCCTGCCTTGTAAAGCATGAATTAACCTCTCTTCAGAGGAAATTATTTTTAGAATTTATTCCAGACATGTTTAGTCTACTTCAAATATGTTTGCACTCCCTCTGTCTTCAAAAAACATGATGTAAATATTTATTACAGATTCCTGATTGTAGGACGTTTTTCTGATTGCAAGTGTGACACATTAAATCATATCTTTACGTCTTCTCATATTTAGGGAAGGGAATTAGTATAATTTCTTGACATATTTATCTCTTTCAGACGGAACTAGTTAGAAGTGCACTTATAAATTGTAGACATTTTCCATTAACTTAACTTATTACAATAATCATGTATGATATTACTCATATAAATCAGAAAAGAAACCAATGTTGACAGTTTCCATTTCTAAGAATATTATTTCTTTATTAATTAGTTTCATATAGTCATTGACTCTTTAATGAAGGTCCATGAATATTTTCAGAATGATTGGTAATGTATAAATCATATTAATAGCAAATAATCAACAAAAGATATCTTCCTGGATTGGCCTACAGATGTGGAGTAGTACAGGGCCTGATCACAACCCAGCCATCTCACTCTTCAAGCCCTGTTGCTGTTAGAGAATCTTTACATTGTTTTGCAAACATGACATACTGAAATAGGGTACATCTACCCTCTGCAATGTGTACACATGCATATGTAAAGAGATTGGCTATAGACATGCAGTGCTATAAAAAACGGAATCTATTGATCTTGCATTTTTGTAGGGAATCATAACCAAACTGATCAGAAATTTTCCTATGCAACAATTTTCTCTCCCCAGGAGATGCTAGTTCAGTGACAAACAAATCAAAACATTTCACAGACTTCTCACCCAGTTTCTGCTCATCCACCTTCGTAACTAGTAGTTTGGAAGGTTCTCAGAAGGCAAAATTCAGCTGGCAAACCAGAGCAACTTGAAAAGCTGCAAGCCCTCAAAAATCTGGGTTCTGATCCTAAGGTTTTTGTACGAGGTCCTCAGAAATGTATCTTTTATAAAGTGAGGAGACCAGTCTTCACAGGTTCCTTAGGATTCCATAACTTTGGGAGATAGATGCTTTTCTGCCAAGGCAAGGATGTTGGGAACCTCACAGATGTTCTGCAAAAAACAACATTATTTTGTTTTAAGGACTGATAAATTTATTGCTCTTACCTTGCTCTTATTGCTGTTTCCTTTCATCTTTCAAATGGCATACAGAGTTGCATTGACTGCAATGAATATTCTGGGTGATCCTCAGCAGATCACTTCAGTTTCTAGAGCTCTACTTTCCCCCCTCCATCCTTTGTCTGTCTTTTGTATCAAAAGAAATACTGTCCCTGCTCCATGTGCATGCCATGACTGGCACAGGGGTTTCTGGGGCTCTCTTAGTAAAAGGTGTGAAATGGAGTTTTCTTCATTTCTTTTCAGAAATTTGCCGTAATATCCTCAAGTGAGAAAACTTCAATACCTCCCAGCTGACTTTCCAGTAGCCAAACCTTTGAGTTAGAACACCAGTAGCCTCTGGAATAACACCAGCACTGTAATATCTGAAATCAGTGCACATTTGAAAAATAAATAGGTTGCTTTAGATTTCTTGAAAGGGGTCAGAAAGATAACTCTAGTGGCAGAAGTCCTCTGTATGAAATCTTTATGGCAGCTAAAGCCCAGTCAGCCCTAGCAGACACTACCCCACAAATATTTCCCAGGGCTGACCTTGATGGAGCCAGGGTAATTATCTCCACATTGGCTCCCTTCTTGTGCCCTGCTGCACTGCCAACAAGGGGAGCAGTTACTGCAAGATGCTGTGGTGGTTTCTGCAGCACAGACACTTGTCTGCTAGAAACAAGCAGTACACTATTGGCACAGAGGGAAATGCCAAATTGCCCCAAATTGCCGTACACAGCCACACCCTGAGTAAGCTCGGGTTCGCAGTCAGAGCCTCTTAGATACAGCAGTGCTTGCTGCATGAAATACCTTCTGTATCTAGTTCCTCCATGCTCAATAATGGCTTATTATGCATCAAATATTTCTCTTGCTTCATAAGAATTAAACATTAAGAAATCATGCTTCTGCTACTGCTACAAAAAAAAAAAAATATTGTAACGTAAAAGTAGTATTTTTCACAAGCATACGTAATTGCTGGTTAGAGGCAGCTTCTGATTAGTATTCCATTCCTGCTTTAGCTTTTCACCCAAGTTTTTTGGGAGTGTCATTAACCTACTATATAATTTGCTTCTTTGTTCATTCAGCTCAATCATTCAGTTTACTGTCTTGTGGAATTTAGTCATTTTAGTATAACATTTTCCTGAGAAATGTAATTAAAAAAAAGACAACTGACAAGGCACATGAAAATTTAGGAATGCACCATGAGAAAATAAAAAAGAAGCCTTATCCCTATTGTCAACTAATCAATTCTACAGAGTAATCTATGATTCTTACTACACTTCTAAACGGGGTGGGAAGAGATGAGATAAATGAAACAATGAAACAGTGAACAACGGCAAAAATAGATGCTTCCAAAGACGTGAATATTGATGGAGAACAATGTAACTGAGTTGATTCATTTATAATGAGTTTAGTTCTGCCTTTCTGATTCCACCGGAAATTAATACTTAAATTTTGGAAGTGCCATTAAATAATGCTTTCTTATCTTTTATTTTTGCACCTGTATGTAAAGGAGAAGGCTCTGGAGGAAAAGACTATGCACTCACACTTCTCTCTTCCACAGAGAATTTGTAATGTGAGTATGACATAATATTCAGCCCCATGTATTCACAATCATGGAAACACAACATGGTTGAGGTTGGAAGAGTCCACTGGAGGTCGTGTTCAGTGCCCCTGCTCAACGAGGGTACCCTAGAGCTGCCTCAGGACCTCATTCAGACAGCTTTTGTACTTCCTATGGACAGAGACTCCACAACCTCTGTGGGTAGCTCGTTCAAGTGCTCAGCCACTCTCAGAGTAAAAAAGCATTTCCTGATGATCAGACAGAACCTCCTGTGTTTCAGTTTGCCCCCTTGTTCTGTTGCCAGATTCCAGTGAAAGCAGCCTGGCTCCATCTTCTTTACCCTTACCCTTTACGTAGGAATCTCCCCTGAGCCTTCTCCAGGTTTAACAATTCCAGCCTTTCCTCATAGAAGAAATGTTCCAATAAAATAATCATCTCCATGATCCTTTGCTGGACTATTTTTATTATGTTCCATATGTATTTAAAATGATTATTCATTAACAAATGTGTCTCATTGATTGCAAACCTTATATTTTTCAAAATCTGATTAATGATTCACAATTTATCCAAGCACTGTTCTAAACATCCTCCTCAGAGCTATGTACTGCTCAGATGAGGTACAGCTAAGACCCTGATGACTGGTGCAGACTGGTGCAGACTGGTGCAGTGGGAGAAACACAGACCCTCAAGAGAGGGAAACAAGGCACTGATGATCTCCATCTCTTTAGTACAGACTCACTGTCCTGTTCAGAAAGCCAGCAAGGGTGGGATGTGAGATAGGGTCAATTCACCACTCCAGAAGGCGTCCCAAGCATAATTCTGTGCTTTAATAGCAGGTTTAGGACTAGACTTGATCATTCATCACATCTATCCTGTTTTTATCAGTTATATTCTTTGGACTGGATTTAAAGCAAATGGGACATTGAAGGGGAAATTTCTTTCCTGCAGTTACGTGCTGCTCATCTCCCTTTCATATGCTGTCAGACTAATTGATGTTGTGCCATCAAGCTGTGCAAGACAGCCAATGTCTGTACAGCCAGAACTTGAGACCACATCACACTTTAGGAAACCTGTGGGACTACTCCTCCCATGGGACTAGTTCAAGTACAGTGCAAAGTTAGCCTTTGAGCTCAAGCTACAGGCAAAGTACAATCAATTATATCCATCCAAAGTATATTAGTCCTGAGAGCCCTGACCCTTCATCTCCCTTATGAAGCTTATTTGAAGTCAATGTTCCTCATTCAATATATATTCACTGAGGGACGTGGAAATTCTTTGGCCATCATCGCCCACAGCAACATCTGATATGACCTGAACTTCGTTTCACACAGCTGTTCTGATCTCCGCCTTCCCTCAGTCTCCTTACATCAGGACTGAATTTGCCCTTTTTTTCCCCCTTTCTTAAGCATCAGAACCTGCATGAGTAGATTCTTCAATAACATTGTGACATTGTTAGACTTGGAAAAATACAAAATCTGTCCTGATCATACAGCAGAGGGAATAAACCAGTCAGATTTGGCATAATGATTTCAAGTAACTGTTTACAAACCCACTGACAGCAAATATCTTTCCATTAAAATCATAAGGCTCTGGATTAGGCATTGGATATTTAAGATTACTCATGGCACTTTAGTGTGGCTTTTGTATTTTTTAAATAGATTGAGAAGCTTTTAAGAATCTGTTAATCTTTACCTTTGTTGATTCCTAACTAAATAATCTAATACACCAAGAGACAGCTTGATTCCTATTCATGCCAGATTACTCTGAACACTGGTGTCCTCTGGGTTGGACCAGGTGTTTCATGTTAAGTGTGTCCTTATCAGTGTGCACTGTCAAACTTACTTCCAATTTTCCTTTTAATTACAGTGCAAGTCCACAGAGTGAAATTCTACAAAATAGTAACAAATTTACCCACAAGGTCACATACCCTTCAAGTTACAGCCTTCCCATAATAAAGTTGCACCTAATAATGGGCATTAATGTTTTAGGTGCCTGTAATTTCAGACTGCTGTATGGTGCTGCCTGCCAGTCCTCCTGCTGCAGACACTGAGTCTAACAGCACAAAGTCTAATAGAACCAGCAGTCAAAGGCACCTGTAAGGTATGTGTGAAACAGGTAGGAGAGAAACATTGTGTTTAGGTTTTTGTTTTCTTGTTTGAGGGTTTTTTAATACCAAACATATGGATTTTCTTTCTTGGTTTTAAAGGATTTAACTTATTTGCATTTGGAAAAAAATTTTGGTTGGGGTTGTTGCCTTTATTTTTTTTTACCTTACCTTTTACCAAATTTTTTTTGAAAATTTTAATACCTCTGTTTTCAGTGCATTGTCATAGTTCACTCTGCATGATTCAACTCAGTTATGCAAAGAATGAGTTTAATTCCAAGTAAAGGGTACTGAGATTCCTCAGCATATACGCTCAGTTCTTAGAAATACGGAGAAAAAATACAATTTCAATTTATAATATATTTTAAAAATTATCCCTAAAATTTTCATCAATTTCAAAAAGTATTTCATTTGTGCAATGTTTGATTTGCTCTAAATGATCACAGAGAATGTTGAAAATATAGATATAACTATTTCTAAAATTGGGTATTATACTAAAACAAATTTATATAAAAAATTCCTTTAAGAAATATAAGCCTATTTGATTATATAATAATTTTTAAAATCTCAATACTGTAAGAAGAGTTTCTGGTGATCTGTATTGATGAAAAACCATATGGTTTTATGCCATCTTAAACAAAACATCAATTGTATCCTTTACTGCAAACCCAAAGAGGACAAAACATGCAATCCATGTGGTTATTTGGCTCAACATTGGCTCAGCGGCTCCATTCTCTTATTGGAGATGAGAAAACCACCTCTCTGAAATCACAATATGCTGAGAATACTAGACCACACCAACATGGAATGAATAAATTAGACATAAGTGAGTGCATGATAACCAAAAAGAGGTAGAATCTTTTAGAACATTAAGAGATATCCTTCAAAATCCATGCCTGAGAGAATGCTGCAGAAAGAGAAGAAAACTGTGGACATTAGAAAATTACCACAAAATAAGGAAGAAGTATAAATACCAAAGTGTCACAGGGGCTAAAAATCTAAATAATACCAATGTTCAACAGAGATGTACCAATGTCTGGCTTGCTGGTCCTTTGGCTTGTCTGACAGCATCCTGTCCTCCTTGCCTCATTTGCTCATGAATAAGGAGGTGGTAATTAGTTTAATACTTGGTACATGTCACTCACTACTGTTATGTCACAAGCTGCCCAGAGAGATTGTGGAACCTCCATCCTGGCTGGTACTCAGAAGCTGTCTGGACATAGACCTTGGCAATTGACTTGAAGTGACCCTACTTCAGGTAGGGGGCTTGGACCAGTGACCTGTCAGCCTCAACCATTTTGGGACATAATGTTAGCCCAAAATTTTGCTTGGTAAAACCAAAACTCTATAACACCACAAGAAACAGAAATTAAGCTTTCTCATATGCTACAAAACACGCAGTTCCAGTGTTCAAACTTCAGATGATTTTACTAATTATTTGCTCTGTCAATGTCAGAATATATAAACAATCTCATAATATTTCCTGTCACCTTCTTTAAGTTAATATAATGCTCAAGAAGATGCAGCTGTGACAGTTCAAGGAAATCAAACCTTCTTTCCACATAAAGGTACATTGGAAACAGCCTTGTGAGCTCCTTAAGCAAGATGGATCATATATTCTCAGAACTTGTTTGACTCAGATTCTAAAAAGAAGAGCTTCTCTTGGGAACATGGAAGAAATCATGGTATAAATGCTACTTCTGCCGAGGACAAGATTTGAGGCTAAAAATATGACAGTCAGGAAATATTCTTTTTTTCTGAGGAGACATATCTGAAACATGTCTTACTCGTCAAGTGTAGTTATGATAAGATTCTGGTCACACAGGAGCTCTCTTTCTGCAAAAAACCTACCAATTCATATGAGAGTTGAAAAATTCTGCAGCAAAATTACCTTGAATATTTCTCTTACAGAAGTAAAAGTCTTTGAGGTCTTTTAATGACACAATGAACCATATCTGTCTTGCAGGTCACAGTTTAAATTTCTCAGTCTGAATGTAAACAAACACCAAAATGAATCCAGAATTTTCTTACCTTGTACTTACTCAGATCTGAGCAATGTGTTGCAGAACAGTGGTCTCCTTCTGTTCAAAGATGTGTTCTTCTGCCATTAACATTAATACAATCTGTAATTAATTTCAGTTGTGCAGCACATTTCTTGGTGATGCTGTTTGCTGTGGTGGACATTTAATGATCTCTCTGCATATTTCACTCCTTCCATCTTCATCTGATTATTCTGTCTGACTTGGTAAAAATCTCAGTACAGACTGTATTTCTAGGAACCATAGTTAACTTTGAAGATTTCCCTGAGGTTTCCCTCTCTGTTTTTAAGAATTAAACCTTCAGCTGTATTGTATTTATTTTTGCTTATTATGAACAATCAACCCTAAAAGTTGTAGGAATCCTTTCAGAACATTCCACAGGCTTCTGTGCAATAAGAACAGATGTGTCAATAATGACTATCTCTCACATTAAACCCACTGACTTTGCCCACATCTATTACCCCCCTTGTCTATAATTAATAAAAAATTGACAAATAAAACCCATGGATATAATTACTGTTTTTTACTTAAGGTCTGGTTCTTCAAGCACTGAAATTAAGAGCAAAATTCCCACAATTACAGTCAGTGGAGGATTTACACTAGCAGAAAGGGCTTTGGTTCATTTCCATAGTGAATTCTACTTAGACAGAAGATTTATAATTCCTGCAATCATCTTTTTTCAAAGACAAGGTGCTCCTACTGTTAAGGAAGAGTGAATATCACCACAGGCTGAAAAGAATCCCACAACCCAAAAAAATATCCTAGCAATCATTCTACAAAGCAACAATTATGCAAAGTTCAGAGACTTAATATCGTACAGTGTCTAATTCATTGCTGGAGTACAGAAAATTATATTTATACTCAGGTTGTGTTTCAAATACAGAAGGATCTGTTTATAATCACATCATAGACAGTCTCACATTCAAGTCTGTTCATTAGTTCCAGCCATGCATATGGGTAGCCAGCTTGGAAAAAATAATTGTCATCTACAGATTATTTCAGACGTGTGTTTAAGTGAAGACTGTTTATATCAAATATACAGGATCTGAACACAAACTACAACCTGTGCTTAAGGCACTAGGCCCACTGGCAGTTTCACCATGAACATGTACAAGCCGATTATTGTGTGAATTTGGAGACAGTGGAATGAGGAATGTTGTTTTGCTGCATCTGGATGGAGCTTCTCTGGACAGAAGCTCTCATAGATCATCATCTATTATAAATGTCAACAAATTCTCCTCTTATTTATCTAAGGTTCAAATTTTCTTTTTTTGTATTTTTGGGGGGTTTTGTTTGTTGTTTCCTGTTGGTTTGGGGTTTTTTTTGTTTGTTTGTTTGTTTGTTTGTTTGTTTGTTTTGGGGTTTTTTTTGTTTGTTTCTTGGTGTGGTGGTGTTAGTTTTGGGTTGTTTGTTGTTTGTTTCTGTGTTTATTGTTCTCTGCAACTTGCTAAATAAGGCTACCTAATCTAACTTAGCTGTCTTGTACACAGAAAGTAAATATACAGAAGCCTTTCTCTGGCGCTGAAAGCAGCTGGCAGGTCCTGGC
Organism: Phylloscopus trochilus trochilus; assembly: GCA_016584745.2. Classification (NCBI taxonomy): domain Eukaryota; kingdom Metazoa; phylum Chordata; class Aves; order Passeriformes; family Phylloscopidae; genus Phylloscopus; species Phylloscopus trochilus. Next base: position 19,720,286 of record WQNJ02000016.1, on the reverse strand, counting down.
CAAGAGGCCAAAGAAGCTGTCCCAGCCCCCATGAGAAGATGGCTGCATCAAAACTGCCTGCTGCCAATAGTCTGACTGCCCATGAACATTTCTGTCCTGTGCCCAGGAATTGCTTAGGGAAATACTATTCAGCTCAAGCCAAAAACCATGCTGGGGACTGTACTAGCAATTTAATGATGTAGAAAATTTGAGTTCTAGAGCCTGGGAAAATTCCCTGAGACTGTTTCATTTACTAGTGTGGCTGTAGCCTCAGACCTAGGGGCTTCCTCTAGCCTTTTGCCTCTGAGGAACAGCCAGGTAAGCTTCTTGATAGTGTGCACTTTGAGAAAACATTGAGCCATATGGCACTCTAATTAAATTTAAACATCTGCAGCATCTATTGTTAAGAAACTAAGTAATGAAATTTCTTTCTGTCTTTATTGAACTGCCAAAACATAGTTGTTTATGGAGTTAGTTTAAAGTGACTGGCACTTTTCTCAAAGCTTCTGGATCTCTTCTCAGGGGCACCTACTACCCTCCATTTTGTCTACAGGGAAAAGGAGGTTGGCATTCCTGCTCAGCATGTCACCCAAACTGCATGTTACTGTCTGAAAGAGCAACAACACAGCTGCAAGGCACTTTGCCAAGGGTCACCAAATATTGATCAGAGTCAGCAGTATTACATAAACTGATTTGGAAGACTTGTAGTCCAGCATATCACTCCACAGCACTTACTAAAATGTGCTAGCCTCCAGTACTGGAAATTCTGCAGTACAGCAGAGATCCTTCCCAGGACAGCTTTGGCACTAGTCTGTTCAGCCTTCTGAGAGTTGCTCACAGTACACATTCTTCCTGCAACCTGTTACTACAAGGAAGAGTTCAGTTTTCAATTACTTACAATGGTGTAGACATGAGTCACACACTGAGCCAAAATTAATGTCACCCATAGTCCTTGCTCAGTGTTACCTTCCCTGCAAAATGCTTCATGCTGTCAAATGACAAACCCATGTTAAATGCATTGTGCCTGATAATGCAAGCTTTCAAACAGTTTTCTAACTAATTTTGACTGTAAATGACTACAGAAAATAAACTTTGAAATAATCATATTTTTTTCAGCCCAGACTAGTGCCTAATTATATTCCAAGGAAGTAGTAAACTCTTCTATCACTGATGAATGGTTGGCAACATCGTTTATTTTAATGGATATATATTACTTTGAACTAAGTCTTTGCCATCTGTTCTGCTCCATAATTAGGAATGTAAAAAGAACATATTTCACAATTACATCACTAAAATGTATAATGTATGTGTCTTTAATGCATATGCATGCTCTCTGTACAATGTAATATGCATCTGTGATGGTTTTAGTGTGTTTCAGAAATAAATCAGGATGGACAGAAGCTACTTAGTCATCATCTAGTAATTTTCTTGACTGTCAACTTTGTTCACTAAATTCAGGACATCATAGTAGAAAGATTCTACTGTATAAGCACTTTAAGCAAGATAAAAGTATACATGTAAAAATGGAAATACATCCAATAAAATCATTTTAATTTCAATGTGTTTAAAAAATAAACTTAACAAGATGTAACTATGTTACATCTGTAACCATACGTTTCTGTAACTGTATGTTTCCTGCTGTTTAATGGACAGCTCTAAGATTTTACTGTTTTCTCTTGGGATTTACATGAGTAGAGAAACTGAAATAATGACTTATGTAACATTAGTATACCTTAACACCAGCAAGAAATCCTGGGGCAAACATGTTTGATTCACTTATATACCTTATTTAAGCAGCATTTTCATACTGCTCTGCCCAGAAGAAAAGAAGAAAAGGAGAGAGAGAGGGGGAGAGAGAGAGAGAGAGAGAGAGAGAGAGAGAGAGAGAGAGAGAGAGAAAGAAAGAAAGAAAGAAAGAAAGAAAGAAAGAAAGAAAGAAAGAAAAAGATTATCAATTTTTAAATTTTAATTGTCTTTATGTATTATGACTTATTTCTCTTTTTGCTTACATGGCTATTGGTGGAGTTACTCTTCATCATTATCAGAAGATAATTAGACATGGATTCTGCATTGAGCAAAAGTGTCATCAACTGAACAGTATCAGGGAAGTTCTTATGCTCAGCTGGAATTTGGAAACTAATAGTTAATTTGTTACAAGTTTTCAGTAGCAATACATTTTAAAAAAAGATAGCATTAGACTGAAGTCCTACAGAGATATATGAGGGTTTCTGAAAAATCTATGGAAATCATTTTTAACCATATGCCAACTTCCTAGTGTCATCATGTCCTGAGCCTTATGAAGCCAAGCTAAAAGCCCTCCTTAGTCTCACAAACCCTAAGTGAGGGTAATGCCATCATACGTAAAGTATCTTCACAGTCCTACTATACTCACGCTTCCACAAGTACTTCCGTAGAAGGATATCATGATTTTAATATCAAGTGGAATATTTCGGGTATCAGGTTTCTACCTAACACAGACAGGACAGCATATGGGAAATACAACAAAGTGCATGCAGCACACGTGAACCATGGTACTGTGGTCAATCTATGCATCTTTCACACTAAGGATAAACAGTGGAATTGAGTCACGCTTTCTACTTCTGCATACTGTGTGTTAACTGTATATTGGAAAGTACCTTATTTAGATTGTACCGGAGATTTGGGATAATTCTGAGAGGGATTCTGTATTATTGTCTCAGCTTGCATGCCATTAGTGGAAAGGTTTGTACCACAAAAGAGACTCATTATGACAATAAGCCAGTCTCTTGGAATCACAAGGCTTGAGATTGTATCACAGACTGAAGATGACAGTTTACCTTCTCTTTCCTAGTGCCTCTGGATCAACCAAGGTCCCTGTGTGGGTAGCCAATAGCACTGTGATTATGTATGGTAAAGTATTGCTCTAAGGTGGTCAAATCGACTGAAATACGTAGAGGTAAATATCTGAAAAGAAAGCCCCTTAATTTCGCTACAGAATGAGGAAAAAGAGGGAAACCCAAAAAAAAAAAAAAAAACAAACCAACCCACAGTCCATGTTTCCTGTTAAGCAAACAATTTGAAAGTGAGAAACAACTGATGCTGCTCTGAGCAGCATACTGGGTATGAAGTAATTTCTGACTTCAGCAACCATTATCAGTGTATCCAAGAGTACTATCAACAAGCTCAGGAACATAGTTTGTCTATTTAAAATGGATTTAGGATGCAGAAGAATTTTCACAAGTGGCAGATTACTATCCCAGAGGTCTCAAGTAAATATCTGGTAGGTCATGGTTTAATCTTTTTTAAATAGTGCACCTGCAATGTACACTACCTCTCCAAATGTTGTGCTCTGACATTTTACAAATAGACCAGTTGACTCAGTACTACTCCTTTATGTTTTCCTCATCACAGATATAAAAGCAAGAATCCCTTACAACCTGTTACATGGCAAGGTTGAAAGAGCGATGCTGGAAAACCAACAGAACAAAGGGTGAGGTCATCCCATTCTGTGCGTGAGGCAGCATAACAGAGAATAACTGTCTGGAGGTCAAGGGATCTGGGTTCCCTGTTTAGTCTCTGTCACTGGATTCAAGATGTTCATGTCAAGGAATCCACTCGCTCCTTGTCTTTTTTGTCTCTATTTCTTGTTTTCAGATTAGGGAGTGAATTTCATCTCATTTGGGAAAGGTGACAGCTGAAAACTGGAGGGGCCCTTTCTTCACACTATGTATTGACTCATTCTGATATTAAAAATGAAGACCCATAAGGTGGCCCCATGGGGTATCAAGACAACTACATTTTTAAGGTCACTTGGTGTGTGATTTTCTGCACACCATAGTCTCCTAGGATTAATTTCCTCTTTTTTTTACTGTTAAAACCAAAATATTAAATTCCTTCATTTAGTGTGATTAAGACCTGGGATGATTTTGACGATTATCTGCCAACAGCTTTAAAATAATAGCTATGGGTTTCCCATAAGTTCAAAGCTGCTGTTTGCACCTTTCAGAAGGTCTCAGTGACAAACAAACAGACTTTCTGGCAGAGGAAACAGCTCATCTTGCTGACATCTATGTATCAAGAATGGGGCAAGGGGGACTGTCAGCTTGTAACTGATGCTCATCTGTCCCTGAAATCATCACCCTCAAATTACATTTTTCTAGAATTTTGGAGGTTTCTGGCCTGTTGAGGAATTATAGATGACCATTGGAAGAGTAATCCAACTCTTCTCAGACTTGGATAACAGCCACTTCTGGTCCAGTTACTTTTCTTGATGTCATCAAAGATGTAGATCAGGGGCTGTACTATTTGCATCTTAAGCTAGTAGAATGTATCTCAATAGCATCTTCAGCTATTTAATGGTGTTCTAGCTACAGGATTTTTACACCAGGTAGGCCCTACACACTGTGTTATACTGCCACAGACTCTACTGCAAGTGTTTTATACTGACATAGCAATAATATTAACTGAGTCTTACAATGCTTAATGAGTGCTGTTCACAAATGGGTTTAATAGATACTACAGCTTATCTCTTTAGACTGAGACTGAAAAAATTATCTGCTTCAATTTTCAACCATATTACATTTTTCAAGACTGTTCTGCTTCTTTCTGTGACATTTCCTACAGAACAGTTTCAAAGGACATAATTTTTAAGCAGAAAAAAAAATGCAGTTATTTATCAATTCATAGAAATATTGCTGCTAAGAGATTATTGTAAATCACATGCATCTCATGCACATCCCAGCGGGGGACTCTTGAAAGGTTCCAGGGCTGTTGCTGAAATACAGCATTCTAATTAAGAAAATGCTCAAGCTCTGAATATTCCAGAGGTGATTTTCTTTGTTTTAAGCCATCTTCTTACACTACAAGAAAAATGGGGATTAAATGGGAAACATTTAACTTCAGGGTTAAGAAGAAAATCTTACTCCACTTGTTCAGAATTCTGCTCAAAATTCTCAGCTCCAGATCACTCACTGAGCTTGCTCATAATTCTGAGCTCCAGATAATTTTTTTCTGTTGTTAGTCAATGTTTAATCTTGGAGACTGATTATAGAAAACAGTAGTGAAAACTCTAATGTGAAGTGGCTGTCAATACAGCCCTTTAAAACCCCCTTCCCATTTATCTTTTAATATTTGTCTAACAAGAGTCTTAATTTTTCAACAACAAAAATCATGTTAAAATTCTGCTGGAGAACACAGGCAAAAATTATCAAGCTCCAGTTTGCTCTCCAAACTGACTATCCTATCAGCTTCTGGGAGATTACTGTCTTTGGAAAAGACTTACAACAATAAATAAATAAAAGTCACTGAATAAATCCAGAAAACAACAAACAAACAAACAACTCCCCAAAAACAAACAAAAAAACCCACCAACCAAACAAAAAAAACCCACCAAAACCAAAAAAGTCAAGCTTCTTATCTTAAGTGTCTACAACCATAGGTTTGACAAAACTGTGGGATAGCATCTTGGAGCTGGCAAACTTTTCTACTGATTTTTTTGAACAGGACAATCTTTGGAAGAGAGGTGAGGCACATCTGAGGAAAAAAAAATCTATATTACAAAAACCATTACAACAGGATTAAACAAGTTGCGGTTGATCCAAGAAAGGTACAAACACATGGAGAACAAGGTGTGCACAACTGAGATACTGTTTTGAGCAGAGGAACAACCATTGTAGACATGGTTATCCCATTTAAAGAGAAATCTTCTCTATGCTCAGGAAGAGTGAAGTAACACTTCACTAGACTTTAATCATCACATATGGATTACAACAGCATGTAGCATGGGGAAAAGCCATCAAAACTGACTTTGCTATACAGTTGAGTTAACTGAGATGTTGCTAGTCCAGTCTCTGGCAAAAGGACTCCAGTAATCCATTTCAGTGTGGTTACCACAGGGCGTCTGCTGTCGAGTACGTGCATTAATGCTGTGCTACAGACACACGTATCTGCTAACGATTTCAAATATACAGGACTTTTGTCAAGACCTCTGCTCACTATTTTGACTTATCTGAAGGTATGTGTATGTTTTACAAAAAGTCATTTATTAACAACAGGGTGATTTAAGGACAGGCTAGTCTGAAAGTGCCCTTGCACCTGCAGATTGTAGTCTGACTCTTAATCTTAATTGATAATATTTTGATAGGTGAAGAGCATACATCAGTGTGTGTGCATGTAGACATGTGATCTTTAGAACACGAATACAGATCTTCCTTCATAGTTAGAAGTTAAATTGTCTTGTACTAGTCCAAATTCTGTCATAATTTTAAAATACAGATTAGATTCCAAGCAGACTAAATCCATTATTTGTGCAAAACAATGCCACAGCAATGATGTAACCTGAATGTTAAAAAAATCAATTAAAACCCAAGACATAAACAGGAATATTATCTGAGTTAGAGGGTATAATAGTGGGGGGTTTCTAGTTTTATGTGCACTCATCTGTGTAATAAATATTATTTCTGAAGTTGAACAACTGCCAAAAACAGGTAAGAAATTTTCCTACTCTAGATAAGACTTCAATATCAATTTTCTATTTTCTCCATCAAACTGTAAAACATTTTCTCACTCAAAGAATTCCAAAGATATTATGATCATTTTTCAATATTTTAGGTGCTTTTTTGATCACAAATGAAAGTATCTTAAGCTATATACTGATACTTGGTAACAGCTTTGACTAGAAGCAGAGAATACAGGAGTGCTCCATGTGCTACAGCCTTCAAAATCTATTATCGAAAGACAATATTTGGATCACCAAGTGCAGTTCTTTTGTTATATAATGTTATATAAACTTCTTAAAGTGACCAAGCTCATCTTAACAGCAGTTCCTTTGTTTTGCCACCCAGAAGACTGTCTCAGAGCATCATTTCTTTTTTGAAAAAGTCTTTCAAATTCAAAGTCTAAACTAATTTATGACTTTTACCTTGGGCCATGACCATCCTTATCCCTTTTCCACCCACCAGTAATTAGCTCTTTGATAAAAGAAACATTCCAGTCTCCCTTAGATCTTCTTTGGCTAGCCTACATTTGACATGATCTTGGAGTTGTTCTTACAGTAGGTCTTTATTTCTTCACTTACCCAATAGGCTTTGTTTGAGACTTGCTGAAGGAATGACTCTAGCATGAAGTCATTCCATGATAGACACTGAGAGCAGCAGAAATGCTATATAAATATTTTCAATCAGAGCTCACTTCTCCAGGAAAACAAACTCAATCAATTGCAATCATATGAGGAAAAAAATCCAAAACCAACAACAACCCACAACAACCAAAAAATACCCAAAACAAAATAACACAAATAAGTTCTCATTTTCTGGTACCCCTAAAAGTAATCAAGCAATTTCCATGAGGCAACTCAATTTCTTGGGAAGAATGAGCAAAAAGGAGAGGGCAGTATTTCCACTAGATTTCATGTTCTTCCACTTTCTTTTCAGAAAAAAACCCCATTCTTTAAAATTTCCTTTTTCAGGATGACATTACAGTGACTTCTGAGGTTTAGAGAACTTTTAACATTTATCTGTCCTATAAAAAAAGTATGAACATCTCTACAAGCAAAAGTACTGCTAACGTAAAAGAACATTTTCTTTCAAAAGTGTTGATGAAGGATACATAATCTCCCTTTCCAGCCCCATTCCCTTTGCCTTATTCTAGCTGTATAAATGTTGAGGTGTTGGTCTAAGGTAATTGGGTAACCAGACTGCTCCTACAGTCAGAGCAGAGATACACATCTTAGCAGGGCAGCTCAGTAGGTGTATAAAATATGTGCCCTAGGCTTTCTGTAGACTTAATGCAAAAAAGACAGACACATTCAAAGATCTACCACAGATGAGGTGAATCTCATTTTCTTTCTTCCACCACCTTCTACGAGGTATAGGAAACTGGACTGGATCACGATCTGAACAACAGTGTACATTAGCAATTGTTCCAAAATAGCAACCAGAGAAGCATGAATGTAAACTCCAGCACAATTCAGATCATCATTTGGCCTCTGGTGTTGAGTAACTCCCATACTTTCAAAATGAAACAGTTTGCAAACCACCGAAACTGCAAGCCAAAACTTGCTAGGTTGGCTTGTCATCAGAAGAGTTGTTGTGGGAAAGTGCTTAGGGAATATAAATCTGCCAGTCTATCCTTTTATTTGTAGTAAATCACATCTCTGTCGGTGGCCCTAATATTAATTCTGGTACAGTAATGCAAATGAAGAGGATATTCCTGGATGAAGGACTGAATTAAACTAAAGGCCTTCAATTCTTCTCCAGTTATATAGTGACATATGCCTGCCTGTTTCCATTATAAATCTAAAATTCTTGTAAAAGCGCTTGTCTTCATAGAGAAATCCTTTTATGGCAGTGTAGTAAACAGTAGAGAGATGCTGCACACACAGCATAGTTTGCATATTTAGTTCATTATAATTGCCCCAAGGTCTTTTGGACAATTCTTCTCCTATATCTCGGCACTATTCAGACTGTGCTCTGTTGCTTCAACATTTGAGTTTTGCAATACTCCGCATCTATTTGCTGTATACCCTAGAGTCAGCTTAAAATGTGGAAAGCTTTCATCAAAGTTGGCTTTGATTTCTGTTTTAAGTTCTATTTTAGATAAAGCACTACTTCCTTTTTTAAAAATTATATATATATTTGTGCCTTGAGGGATTTTTGTAAGCATTGATGCTAATGAATAATCTGTGTAATTATAAAATATGCCTTAAATTCTTGGCAAATTACTAAATTCCCCGCTCTTCCTTCTCCATTAAAATATGAACTGTTTAGAAATGAAACATTAGAGTATTTACCAACACAATTAAACAGTGTATAGTGATCTCAATTAGAATATTTTACAAACAGAAAATAGCTTTGACTCTTCTTTTATTGGCCAGTGAGAATTCATTAACATAACTGGCATTCACTAATGGCAAAATTTACAACACAGCAATAATCTACCAAATCTACCATAATACTATGCCAAAAATAGGAAAAAAGCTATCTATTCAATTTATAAGATAAAGATATTCAAAACACAATTCACTAGACAAATTTTCCAAATTGCCAACTATTTCTTCCAGGTCACCTGGCAGGCCATCCCAATGTAAAGTCTGAGAAAATTTCACTCCTTACAATTCACCAAATGCAAAGTGGCAGCAGTTTACACAATAAATCAACCTGCTTTAAACATGTAGCACACAGACATGGCACAGCAGAGATATAAATGAGGAGTTTCTATTATAAAACTATCTCTTTAAGACTCTATTTGAGCACTTTCACTCCTTCAGATGACAATTATTTAAAAATATGATTTTCTTTTCTAAAATCCTCTTAAATTTTGTGGAGTTGAAGGACCTATCTTGATGCAAGACCTTAATGGAAACAGGAGGGTTCTGATTCTGATTTGTGCTTTTAAAGATCATTTGAGTGACTAAAAAGGGGAGCAGAGACAAACACAAACATAATTTTTAAGAATCGACTATAGAACTATACAATATCAGATAAATCAGATTAAATGAAGACTAAAGGAAAGAAACAAAACTTTTTTTTAAAACTGAAGCTAGACAGACCTAGAAAAATAATAAGCTGTAGTTTCTACTGATAGTGACCCAGAAGGTTTCTTTTCTATATTGTACTCTGAGAAGAAAATATCCTTAAAATGAGAAAAAGAGGAGATGATAAGGACAGAAACTTCCTATACCCAGTAGTTTGCTGAGAATGTGCTGAGGTGGAAATTCTTCAAGCATTAATACATACAGAAAGGGACCTCTTGTTTACAGTAAAAAGAAAAAAAAAAAATAAAGAATTCAACAAAATCCCCATTCTGAAAAATACCAAAAGGAGAAGTGTGAGGTAGGAAGGGGACTGTTCACAAACCCTGTGAAACCAAAAGTACAGTTCACAAGGTTCACAAAACCTCAAAACAACACAAGGTTTGCCCAGCCCTTACCATTAGTCATCTATAAGAAATGTTCCTGCCTGACCTCTGATGAATCTGCTCCCTTGCATAGCTGTTCCTTTTGCCTTTGGATTTGATGCTCTGTGTTAGGGTGCTACACACACTGACTTTAAGGAATCTTTGTTCTGAGAATGAAACTACATTAGCAAAAAGAACAGATGACTTTACTGAGTAGACATGGAAAAGTTTATGACTGTGGAGACAGGTGACATTCTCTGTGTGTTACATTGGAATACAGCAAAATTCTGCAATAAATTAATTTTCAACAGCACCACTGAAGCATGGACCTTTGCTCTCCAAAAAGGTGAGAAATATTTCAATAGCAGGAAACATTCTGACAGCTTTCCCAAGGAGATTGACAATTCACCTTATTTTCTCTCTCTTCCCTGCTATTTTGGCACTTGAGGAAATCTAGAAATGCTGTAAGAGGTCCAAGCACAACAAATTTGTATGGGCTCATGACCCAGTTTCACATGCAGAAGTTGGTTTTCCTTTTCACCCATAATTTTCATGAATTTACCTTTGTCTGCAGCTACTATTCCACACTAAAGACAATAGAATTGCATCACCCTGCAGGGAGTACTGGGATAGAAGGAACCAGATTAGAGCTTCCTGGAGCTCCAAATTTGCATTGGAAATATGAGGTGTGATTTGTGACACCCGTAACATAAAGCACTATTTCCTTCCAGCATGAGCCACCACTTCTGGTAGCCTGTCTGTGAGGGAAATGAAGGTGTGCTTACATGTACTGTCAGCATTTTCCTTTGAAATACTTCCAGGAGATCAAACCCGCACACTCTTAAACACAGCAGATACAATCCTGGATGCACACATGCCAACAACACATGGAATGGAGTGAAAGGGACAATTTATTTCCCATTAAAAAAGGAAGAATATAAGAACTTTCTCTCAACATCGTTTGCTTCCAAACAGACAGATTTTTGCAGTCAAGATACGACACTTACAATTTGCCCTCCAAAGCCCTGCTCCTAAATGTATTAGAAAGCAACTTGACACCAGAATTCAATAGTATGAACATAGAAACTCTCTAAAGCAGCCTTGTATCCTTGCTGCGTAATAATAGGAGAGGGTGGAGTTACATACTGTTTGAACAACAAAGCAAACTGTAAGCTATGATAAATAAATGCCTGAAAGAAAACACCCTGGCCCCACCTTTGTCTGATTCAAATGAAAAAATACCAGTTTCACCCAAACCACAAAGGCACACATGCACACACACATACACACAAACACTGCAATTCTAAGTTCCATTATTTGATGACTGAACCATTTTGAACAGGTGAATTAATGCATCATTGAAAACACTGCCTTGTTAATGAGAACTTAAAATATTCACAAAATGCATTTTAATGTTTTTATTTTCTAAAAAAATTTAAAATTTCAAAAATAAATTTCAGATTTTGCCATCTGTATTTGTTAAAATCCTGTGTAAACATTTTGTATTGCTTTTACTATAGTTTGCTACAGTGCTGGCCTCTTCCCTTTGATACAGTGTCTTTCTCAGCTCATGCCTTGCCTTACTAATAGATTATTTGCTCCTTTGTTGTTTCTCTATCAATGAAGAGCATCTACCCTTTCTCTTAATTGTATTCCCTGTTTTCATTGTCTTTCCTTTCCCTCTTGCATGCTTATGTGGAAAGGCCAAATACTTTTCCTCACACTTTTACATATTTCTTCAACTTCTCCCTCTCCTTGATTGCACATGGCCAGAAAAGTGAGAAGTATCTCCCTACTGAATTACAAGCTGCAAAGTCATAGAGTTGCTGCTATCTTCCCGAAGTCATATAGAAATAAACTATAAGAACATCCATAACAGGTAAAACCAAAGATCTCTTTAGCCTAATATTCAATTCCCAACAGGGACGATTAGCAGGTGCCTAAGGGAGAGCACACAAACAGGGCAAACATAGAATATGTTTGCAAATTCTGTACATTCTCACAGCCTCCAGTAATCTGTGATTCAGAGATATGATCATGTCTTCTATCTCCAAAGAGGCTGAAGAGGCCTAGGGAGACGAAGAATGAAACGTGACTCAGAGAACATGCTGTTAAGTGAAGCACAACTAACTTGAAAGAAGGAAAGAAAACATATCAATAAATTAATTAAAATATTAAAAGTTGCTCCAAATAAGTCTTCTTCAGGTATAGGATGCAGTCTAAGCTCAGAAGATATAGCAGTCTGAACTCTGTAATGTAGCTGTGCAGAGCTACAGGCTGCCACTTCCAGATACACACCTAAAAGGAGTCCCTAACCCTCTTTGTCCAAGACACGTAAGTTGCCTTAAAGGATTTAAATAGCAGGTCTTGCTAACACACTTGCTTGAAGTACATTAGGGAATACTCACAGATCTACAGTCTAGTTGCACTCAGAAGAGAAGCAGAGAGTTCTTCAGCTGGTGTAGGTAGGCATGGCTGGTGCTATCAAACCACAGCATTAGAGAGCCGGGAAAGAGGACAGCAATACCCCATGGCAGCCAAAGGTTCCAGTTTTCCATCATCACACTGCCATTGGAGATTGCTACACTTACAGTTTTGTAAAATGGCATGCCACATAGCAAGGCTTTCCCATGAGAGCGCTCCTTTACCAATTCTTCTGCTCTAAATTGGGTAAAGTCTTTCCTAACTTTCTTCAAGCCACATCAGCCTTCACATTGTTAAATAAATTACTTGAAACAACTTACCTGATTTTGTCAGAAGAAAGTAAAAAGAGCACATGGAAATTTCCAGCTGAAGTCCAGGATAAGATAAAGTATAACAGAAGGTAACAGTATGCACCTAGAAAGTCATAGTAGGTTATCTTACTTCAGTTGCAATAGCTATTTGTAGAGCATACACGCAATCATGTCACAGAAAAACCAGTACTCAGATTTTTACTTAAGGCATTGTCAGTTTGTACAAGTTCTGATCATTGATGCAGGCACTGGAGGGAAAAAAAAAAAAAAAAAAAAAGAATAACACTTAGAGAAAGATATTTCCCTCCCTACATAGTAGAGAACTTGGGCTTCTGCACAATTACAAAATCTAAAAACTGAATATTGCAGTGTTTTGGAATTCGACATTTGGACAAACAGATTTCCTCTTACTAATTTATGGGATTTGAACAGGGCGTCTATATTGTTCTCCCACAGAAGAAGAGAACGAATGTGGTTCCACAATGAAGGATAGGATACACTACCTTTCTGATTCCACAGGAAATTCATCCATATTCCTTCAACTTCCTCCACATTTGACAACCCAGAAAGAATACTTTGTGGGGCAATAAGTGCTTGAAGCCTTGAGACAATCTCATGTGGGGCACCTTTTAGACAAGCATGAGTGCCAACATAAAGGTGAAAGTAAAAATATATAGCCAACAATGGAGGGCTGGACCATGGTACCTTTGGCTTACATAATCTATTGCTGAATAAACACTCAAAAACATGGCTCTACTGCAGCCTAAGTGAAACTAATTGCTGGCTCTTGCAGTGTTGTCTTTGTCTTGCTGCTCCTGATCATCTTTGATGGCTGCCTTAGACAAGGTATGTCTAAGTGCACTGAGTCTAGGTATTTCTGTAGTAGTCTCATTCTATAATGACAAAGGGATAAATCAGCCATGGTTCTACTGCATGCTAACATCAATGCAAGAAAGCATGGGAAATGGTGTGGGTAGAAGCAGGCAGGAAAGGAAAAAGAGCTCCTCCTTCCACGATAACACACAATCACAGTCCAGTCAGGCGTACTAAGGCCCATTAGAAAAAAATAAGTATTCTTACAGGAAAACTGATGGTCAGTGCTCAAGGAGAGATTTACAGTTGTAGCAAAGGTATTACTTGTGAAGATAGATGAAACACTAAGAGAAAGATGGATGAAAAGAATCCCATTACCCTAGCAGTTCAAATACTTTAAATGAACATATGTTTTACACAACTGTATAGTGATGCTATCAAATCCCAACTTCTCTGAGTGCCTCAGCATCTACATTCAAGAGTCTCCTCTCTTGATTTCTCAGAGCACAAGAACTTCAAAGCAAATCCACACACAACCTAGACGTTTTAGGATGCCCTTGAAGAGCAACTCCAGCCAACATCCAGAAGTTTGTGCGCTATTGTGCCTTCACACCATATCAAGGCTCTTTGGTCTTTATCTATTCCTTATTTCTTAAATAACTCTATCTAAAACACAGGCAACCCTCTTTTTTATAATATAGTACCATTGGGTCAAGTCACACTTCCAGAGATCTGCAGCAGGACTATCCTGGAAGGTTTTAATGTACTCCTTCTCTCTTGTCCTTCTCCTTTCATACAGAAGAAAAACAACTAAGATTGCAAATTTGCCAGAGCCAACTATTCTTGCAAGGCAAAAAAACTTTGGTGGATGGCATCAATACCTTGCATACAAAACATTTTAGGAGAGCCTTTTATGTTCTTGACAATGCATAATCACATCTTTGGGAAGAATAGACGTCATCACGAAAACAAGGAGGAAGCAATATCAAACAGTTCCACATTCAGATATCTTAAGAAAGAGAGGTTAGAGGAGAGGTACCTTATTTGCTGATGAAGTTGTGGATGCAGCTCTTCACCACTGGTATAAGAGAGCAGGCACACCAGGAACCTTTGGAATTAAAGGCAATTTAATAAGTTTACATTTGCAATTTATGAAGTAGTATGAATAGTCTGTAGTAGACTTGGCCCATCACAATATAATCCTCATCTTGTTGACAGTATGAAGACATACTGAAGGCATTCACTGAGGCAGTGAATTTTGAATACCAAAATTTTGCCATCTTGCTTCTGTATGAAGGAAGCAGTAGGCAATACTTTGCCTTTTCCTGAACATTTAGGGTACAGTTTAATGCACAAGTGTATCAGACATTTCTGTTCTTTCATACATTACGAAAGCTGGTTTGCTCCTGGACTTGGTATGACATTCATTGTTACTAACATGATTACAGCATTAAGATTCATTACAGTGACAACTAGTCTAAGAGGAAAGCTTTTACATTCAATTCAATGCATTCTATGATTCCTTATTACGGTCTCAATCATGCCAATTTCATGTTATACACAGTGCATTATGACACTGTTATCTGCAGTGCAACTCTAAACCAGACCAAGCAATGAATTGCATTTGCTCTTTAATCCTTACACTGATTGTTATTTCCTGTCAAAGGGCAAAGTTCAGCAATAAGGATAGTCATGGATCTACACACACAAAAAAAATCCCAACAACCTTAAAACAAAACCCCCAAACAAACAAAAAACAAACAACCAAAAGCAAAAGCGAGCAATAAAATATAATTTGTCACATGACATGAAAACTGAAACTAATTAGAAGATATCTGACTGTACTCATTTAAATCTGTTTTTCAGATTTATGACCCTCAAGACTGATAAATCTTTATCCTATTAGCTCTTGGACCTGAGGTGGAAAAAGGAGTAAAAAGCGAGCCACTTTGTTCCAGTAAACTTAAGTATGAAATAGGAATTATAAAAAAACAATGGGACAGCAAAACCATAACTGCATATATGTGTCTGCAATTGTCTTATTTAAATCTGATAGCAATGGAAATCCTTTTTAATTCAGTGGAGAAAAAATATTGAGAATTCAGAACTAAAGCTGAAATACTTGTGAGGTGGGAACCAACATAAGTGTCAATAATAACAGGTCAATAAATGTCGACGGACATAACAGCTTCTCTTAGGAATTAGAGGTGGTCAGGCAGAAATGGTACCACTGCTTTTTACTTGCACACAATTTAAATAAACCATAACTAGATTTTTTTTTTTTTTGTAATGCAAGACTTATTTTTCTTAGGGATGTTCTTAGCTAAAAGGATTCAGCCTTAAGATGCTTTATGTGAATAATCAGACCAAAAAGTGCACCAATCACCTTTGTCCCAAGAGTGGTAGAGGCCCTGTTAGGGGCAAGGCACAAAACTGAAGGAAGTAATAAATATAATTTTTTATATATATATAAATATATATACAATAAATTAATACATATTAGATAATAAAATATATAATAAAAATAGATAAATATATAACATATAAATATATAAATAATATATAATTATACATATATAATTAATAACAATTCTATTGTATAATTAATAATATTATTACTATGTTATATTATATTATGTTATATTATATTATATTATATTATATTATATTATATTATATTATATTAATATATTATAAATCATTAATAATTATATAAATAGTAATATAATTACATCTATTTATACATTATATAAATTTTAATTTGGTGCCTCAAATCTGTAAAAATTCTCAGACACATAGTTTTCAAACACCTAAATACAGCTTCAACACTCATATCATGAATTTAAATTTTCTATTTCACTGGAAAGTTAATCTTCTAAGAAATAGTATGAGAAGTAATTGTGTAGCAAGCAACACAGCATTGATGCATTCTCTTTTTTTTACTACAGGACAGATTTGTAATTATGAATGTTTAGATATAGACTTCAGAGACACTACCTTCAACCCATGTATTTCACACATTTTCAAATTGTAGGAAATTATTATTAGGTTTCTCACATTTTTCTTTTTTTTCAAGTATCAGTAATACAGATAAACCCAATTTCCCTGCAGACAGATGGCAAAGAACAGTAATTAAATATGGAATCAAAGAAATGTAAAACATTATGTTACAAAAACCAGGTAACAGGGGAAATTAAAACTATAGGCAGAAAAATTCTGCATTCAATAAGAATATGGACAAGAATTGATTTTTAATAAAATTTGGGAGTAAAAGAAATCCTACTTCCTGTGAATGTTGTTACAGAGTAGTATGAATATAAATTACATCAGAAAAGGAAGATGACAAAATTGTTAATGATGTGTTCAGTATGTTTCAGTTTTGTATCTGGAACACAGCTAAGTAACACAGCTTTTGTACCATAAAATAACGATGATATATATTTCCTTTTCCAATATTAGCTAAGGATGATGTTGAAGAAAGTTAAGTAAAATTTATCACAAAAATATAAACAGGCCTGAGTTACTTTCTCCCAAAAATCATGAGTCATCTGTATCCTTGAGAATTTCAATACATTTTGAAGACTCCAGATTGACTTTTGTTTTGCCTTTTGGATGTTTTTTTTGCCAATACTTCAAAGCAGAATTGTTACAATGCAAGGGAAACTAATGGTGCAGCTGCAACAGGACATCAGTTGAATGGGGAATTGCTAATATGTATTATTTAATCTTACCAAATCCCACTTCTGTCCCTAGTATCATAGAATAATTTAGGTTGGAAAAAACCCTTAACATCATTGAGTCCAGTTGTAAACTGCCAAGCACTGCCAAGCCCACCATTAAACAGTGTCCATAGGTTCCAAACCTACATACCTTTTAAAAACCTCCAACAATGGTGACTCAACCACTTCTCCGGGCAGATTCCTTCAGTTCATATTTATATGGTCTAAATTTATGCGAGGGCAGTATAGAAATGTGTGCATTCCTGTTGGTTGTCTCTCTGGAAGCATGATTGATATCTCACTGAAGCGTTACAGCAAGATGACTGCATTTATCCTGAAAAACTGACTCAAAATTATGTAGTTCATTGCTAGCTCACCTAACTAAACATATCAGGGCTTCTGAGTGAAGCAAGAATAATGAAAGACACAGAGCTTATCCACATGAGGAAGTAACCCAAACTCTACCTAGTAACAGAAGCCACAGTTCTTAACAGAAAGCGCTACCTATCTTTGTCTCTGACCCTAATTAGAACTGTCTGCACAGGCTTTCTCACACATATTTTAAATACAAATTCTGGACTACTAAATGTTGTCTGACTTACTATCACAACCAAAGTCTTCTGAACCAGAATACTGCTAGCTGCTCCTGTTATTCGTGGAAGACAGAGAGAGTGATGCTTGTCATCAGTTTCCTTCTTGAGTGTCATCCAGAAAAAAAAGCCTAGTCACCATTCCCTCGCCTAAGAAGTGGTGGATATACCTTTGGCTTTTCTACTCCCATTCTTGCAGCCAAGCCATTCAATCTTTTACAGTTTCCATCTCCATCAACCTAGTAATTATCCCCAGCTTCTACTTCAGTACCAACTAAAGGACATTCTTAGTGGCATGTTCAACACTGCTACTAGCCCCTTCAATACCCTTTTTTCCTGTATCTCTTAAATGTGAATAACTTTCTTCTTTTTCACCTCATATGACATATGCATTTTACACCTTAGTATAAGTGCCATTTAATACAACAAATACAGAAATAAACCGTACCAGGATTTAGGGTCCAGTATTCCTCCATCACACAAGATTACCCTTATCAGGACGGACACAGTCAGAATACCTCAGCTGTGATTTAACTTGAAATTTAAATACTCAAGGCTCAAAAATAATCAGCATTACCTACCCTCAAGAATCACTTTACTGTTGAATATACCCAAGATAATTATGTCCATGGAATCTTGTGTTCAAAACTACACACTCGTTTCAGAGGGTGCTACACTCAGTGCCATTAGCCTGGTAGAAGACCTTGCTCAGAAGCTACAACTGTGCCTCTTAGTGCCAAGAGTCTAGAAAATAGATCTTTCTTTCTTTTATAAGGCCTTAACCCCTGGGGTATTTTAGTACTTTCATCAAGAAACAGTTTCATTCACAAGAGGATGTTTGTTGTTGCTCACTGCCAAACTCCATTAGATGCCTTTTAAGACATACGCTTCTTCTTAATGAATGTCCACAGCAGTACTGAGAGTTGGTCAAAAGTGACTGCCAAAAAATTCAAGCAATACATGCTCTTATTCAACCAGGGTGGACTTATTGTCTTCTATGTTTCAGCTTTTGCTGCCAAATCGTGTTATCTTTTCTTGTTTTTCTGAGGACACATTTTAGATTGGCCTAAGAGACTTACCAGCTTGAAATATGAGTGAAATCATCCTTTCAGAAAGTGTAATGGCATGGTAGCATATTTGTTGCTAGATTTTCACATTTAGAAAACAATTTAAAAATTATAAGATACTGATTAACAAAGACTATGATATTCTTTATGAAGTCCAAGGAAAGATGACAGAAAATGAAATATTATCATAAAGTTAGTATACTACTACAGATAAGACACACATAGTAAGGTGTCCTTTGATCATACAGTCATGGTTTATGGCACATACTTTAGTTATCTACGAATAAAACACTGAACAAGGACAGTCACTATATTTTAGATTATAATATAAATATTGGAGTGCATTCAGCTGAGCCTTGATCAAAGATCATTTCAGGATACTCTACTTCCCCTTCTGTGTTATTATTATTTTAATAGTACATTAATAAATCAGGTACCAACTTTTTGTATATGCTAAATGGAACTGTTCTTCTCATAGGCTTAATCTAACTTCAAAAAATAGAAAAGGTAGCCTATTCTGGCAAGAGTAATTACACTTACAGAAAAATTTACTCAATACATAACCTTCTCCTCCACGTGAAATTCTGTTTTCAATTACGCACACTAGCACAGTATCAAGGATCCTCAGCTTGCTAACGATGCTGTTCTGTGTCTAGTACTAACAGTAGCAGTGACTGGTGGCAGTTCTGCAGAGGACTACACGTGGGATGCACATGCAGAAGTGGAGTTTTGCTGGTTAATAATTACATCCTTTTAGATTAGCAAAGACCAGGAACACCAGTAGGTTGTCAATCAGAGAGCTGGGGCACACCCATACAAGGTAATGTGGTGGTTCCCTCCTGTATATGGTTCAAAGGACAGATTTCTCATACTACAGTAAATCCATAGTATTTTTTCTCATTACAGAGTGGTTGAGAAGCTGAAGTGGAGAAAGTAGAAGTGGAAGCACACAGGTAGTGATGCTAAGATAGTAGGAAAGGTCTGAATGCTTTATACTGCTAAATTTTGGCTCATTAAGCCTTAATTAGGAATTTCTGTAGTCATGAAACTGGTTGACAAACTGTTGTGCCAAAGGGCATCCACGTATTGCATTTGAAATGTGAACTTATTCCATTATGTTCATATTACAACCACCATATTATTATAACAGTTCTTCATTTAACTCACCCACCAACTGTCCTTTGAGTCTCCTTTAAATTACTCCTCTTGCTTTTAAAATTAGAAATGTATCTATATATTGAGAAGAAATTAGTAGCATAGAACCACATAAACATACTATTTTGGTTTACAATGTTGGTATTATGTTTGAGTTTAAATTTAGTGTCAAGATTCAAGAAAGATCAAATAGAGAGCTGACAGCTCTGTATATTGTCTCTTTTTGCAAGTCTTCAGCAATTTTATTATTTATCATTATAGTTATTGAAAACAAACTTTATTTATTCTCAAATATAGAAAGACATTCATATTGACACTGTTACAATGAGTTTATTATTAACAAATTGCTGAATTTTTTTACTGGGAGTACAGCCTTTTGGATCAGGTCACAGATACAATGGAATGATCTAAATCTTCTAACTATGGTGGTCACAACTCAGATAAGGCTTTTGTATCTTCACACTTCAAAGGAAAGGCAGAACACAATCCAGTTTCATCTGTACTCTAATATTTCTATAAAACTCACAGTCATAAAAACAATGGGGTTTTTTTGCTTCATCCCATACAGCAATGATGCAACAATGATACAACAAATGTGCCTCTAAAGTTTTACACAAAATCTTGAGATCATCTGTTCCAGTGTTTCTTATTTTAAAGGAAGGATTATGTATTCACCTACTTTTACAACCTGGTAATTTTACAAAATAACAAATAGAAGTAAACCTTGGGGACTTTTGCTATTTTTCCCTACTTGATTTCATTTGGTGCATGTGGGCAAACACAAAATTCATTGAACAGTTTGTGATGTCTTACTATTTCCATCAATACATAGATTATAGGTTGAAAACCACTATCCCATTAAACAATCATTGAACCCAGATCAATTTTTCACATCATTGCAGCAATTAAAATATAACACTACCAGCACAAACAGAAGTACAGGAGCAAACACAGGACTTTATTAAGAATTGCCTTGGTACACAAACTACCACTCTGGCTTACTCTATATAAAGACTCCAGATCAGGCAGAGGTAGACCATATTCCTTACTCCTTACTCACATCCTTTGTTTATTAATTTGCTGATGACAGTATCAACTCATTCTACAAGACATAAAGTTGTTTTCCATGTTGAAATTTGATACTTAATAGCCCTTCTACTATTTTTATCCTCCAATTATAACTTTGAATATACTTGTTATCACTAAAAATACAATACTCTTTTTAATCTTACATTCTTGGCCTTTGTGACTTGGCAGTGAGTTCCATGGTCTAATTACAAGTTTTATATATAGAGGTAATTACAGGTTGGGTTTGGTATTTTTTCAGTTTTGAAAGTTACCTTTTAATTCTCCTTGATGTTTCTCAGCTCATGTTAAATGAGAGAGAACACAGTCATCTGATCTATGGTACCTAGACGATTATTTTACTGTATCCCCTTTCTTGATCTTCCCTCTAAAGTGAAAAAAAGGCCTAATCTTTCAAAAGAGTTTTTTTTCATATCCTCAGTCATTGTCATTACCTTTCCTTGATCCCTCTTTAGTTCTTCAATGTATTTTTTGAAATAGGGAAAACAGCTGCTGAAATTGTGCTATCTCTCTACTGAATACAAAGTGCCACCTGCAAAACAGTGAAAGATGAGGTTCTGAGAACTCAGTTCTGTACAGAGTCATGCTTTTTGAGTCATAAATATTAATGCTCCAGAGACTTTCCAGTCTGACTTCACTTGACACAATGTCATGGTATCTAAAACAAGTTGAGCATCAAACCTGTAAGTTCTTTTTACACATGAGCATAACTTGCATTATTTTAAATCCAGTGTCAATACCAGGTCTTCAATTACCAGAGAACTAAAATTCACAGTGAGGCTCTGTAACTCACCTGTACTTTACTTCTGAGGTTTGTTGTTTTCTCTCAGTTCTCAGCCTGGGAAACTCCTCCTGTGTGAGACTTAAAGAGCTAGCAAATACCAGGTGGGGAAAAAATAAATAAATTGTAGATACTCCTAGGCTGTTATAGTAAGAAGTCAAATAAACAAAGTAGATTGAGCTAGTAGAGCTTCAAGTTTTAAGATAGCAGTCCCAAACTTTGTAATCTCTTTGAACACCCTTTCAGTTTTCAGTCTTCTTTTAACAGTACCTCAATACTGATCTCACTAATGTTTATGGCAGGAGTTAACTTTGACTGAATACACTCAGGATATTGATTCATAAAGGGAAAAGAATGTGCCATATGTGGAAATGTATGGTGTGTTACTGAAGAAGTTGTCAATATCATTCTGTTGAACATGAGCCAGCAGTGCCCTGGCAGCCAGGAGGGCCAGCCGTGTCCTGGGGTGCATCAGGCACAGCATCATTGACTGGGTGAGGTGGGGGATTTTCCTGCTCTGCTCTGCACTGGGGCAGCCTCACATCAAGTCCTGGGGGCAGTTTTGGATGCCATAACATTAAAAAGACATTAAGCTATTAGAGATTGTCCAAAGGAGGGCCATGAGGATGATGAAGGGTTTGAAGAGGAAGCATGAGAAGTAGCTGAGGTCACTTGGTCTGTTCAGCCTGGAGGAGACTGAAGGGAGCCCTCAGTGCAGTCTACAACATCCTCATGAGGGGGAGCGAAGGGGCAGCCACTGATCTCATCATGCTTATGACCCATGACAGGACTTGAAAAAACAAGGTGAAGCTGAGTTAGGGGAGGTTTAGGTTGGAAATTAGGAAAAAGCTTTTCACCCAGAGGGTGGTTGAGCACTGAACAGGTTCCCCAGGGAAGTAGTCAAAGCACCAGCCTGACAGAGTTCAAGAAGCATTTGAACAACACTCTCAGGCACATGGTGTGAATATTTGGGTGTTCTGCACAGGGCCAGATGATGATCCTGATGGGTCCCTTCCAACTCAGCATATTCTACAATTCTACGATTCTCTCATATTCTACAATTCCATGATTCTCTAATCATTCATAATTCCAACAACATGTTCGTACATGCAAAGAAATAAAGAGAGGTTGTGGCTTCACAAGCCACATTGGTTAAAAGAAAAGCACTGGAGTTGCTGAAAGAAGAGGAATAAGAATTTATAAGACGTGTCACAGTCTTTCATATCTCTTATACATCCCAATTTGCAAACAAATGGGCAAATATAGCAGAAGCCTTCCTTAGCAGCACAGGGTATATATGACTGAGCTCAACAACAAAAAATCAAGCACACGAGAGGTGGAAGTGGGGACACAATGAGTAGGAACACAGGAGCATTTTGTGGCCATGCAGGGATGGAGTTAGAGGGGCAATGCTTACATGAAGTTAAAATTGCAGAAGGATGTCATGGGTAAGGACGCTTTTGCAGCAAAACAGGAGACTGAGTAAAATCTAGGCCAGCTGCTGAATACAACAGGTGACCTTGTGACACAGCACATGGGTATTCATTTTGTCTGTTTCTACTGACATGGTCTGCTCTCAGGGATCCCAGGGTTCCATGTCAAGTAGCAAGGATCAAGTCAGGGTCTAATTAAAAATGTCATACACGTCCTTGGGATTGGACAGGATACATCTGAGAGTACTAAGAGTGACATCAAAAGTCATTGGAAGGGCACTCTCAGTCCCTTGTGAAAGGTCACAGTGATCAGAGGATGTTTCTAACAACTATAAAAACCTTAGGTCTGTCTTAAGAAATTGCAAAAGGAGGACCTGTTTGGTGAAAAGATGATCAAACTTCTCTCAGCTGCTGGGGAAATTATGGAGCAAGTACTCATGGAAATCATTACCATGACAACAAAAATGTTATTAAAAACAGCCATCTTGAATTTCCCAAGGACAAATCATGTTTAGTCACTCTGATTGCCTTCTACAACTACATTACAGGCTTCTCTGGGTGAAATTAGAGTAGGTGTTGCTCCCCTTGTCTGTAGCCAGAACTTTGACAGTTTTTCAGCATCTGCAGGCAAATTGGGAAGATATAGGTGTACTACAAGGTGCATTAAAAACTGACCCAGTCATGGGCCTCAAAAGGTAGCTAATAACTGTTTTAAGTCCAATTAGCAGGTGATTCCAAGGGATATTTCCTGGGATCAATAAAATGGCTGATAATGCTTAACTTTTCCATCTGTGACCTTTGGAAATACAAGGTGACACCAAATCAAGGGGGGGCTGTTGGTATACGGGAGGGTATAACTGCTATTCAGACCTCAACCAGCTGAATAAATGTATAACACATACATCTGTACTGGACTTCCAAAAATGAGAATGCCAAGATCCCACATCTGGGACAGGATATAGTTAGGGAGAAGTGCAGGCTGGAACTAATGGCTCTACAGGAGAAGACCCAGTGGACCACAAACCAACAAAGTCAGCAGTGTGCTCCTTCGGTAACGAACACTGACCACATCTTGGGGTGCCACAGCCAGCAGGTCAAGGGACATGATTATTGCCCTCTCT
Source organism: Phylloscopus trochilus trochilus (assembly GCA_016584745.2). Lineage (NCBI taxonomy): Eukaryota > Metazoa > Chordata > Aves > Passeriformes > Phylloscopidae > Phylloscopus > Phylloscopus trochilus. Next base: position 19,695,934 of record WQNJ02000016.1, on the reverse strand, counting down.
TCAGCACAGATGAAGCCACATCTAGAGTACTAGTGTTCAGTTTGTTCTCTTGCCAAATAAAAGAGAGACTGAAGAGAATCAAGCAAAGAGTCATTAAGGGAGCTAGGAGCTCTGACATATAAGGAGGTTGAGTGACCTAGAAATACCAATATTCTTGTAAGTTTAATAGACATTTACTGCCTGAGCATCATTAGCAGCATTCCTTATAGTCACATTATGAGAACAGATGCATTTTGGTAGTCCCATACAGAAGACCTACAATGGCTATAAGTATATATTAGAGCCCATTAATGTCACTGGTGCAGTACCTGATGATGTGCCGCAGCAAACTTTGAGCTGAGTTCCATACTGACATTAAAAGGTAGCCTGAAGGTAGTACTGTTCTGCAAGCAGAAACTTCCATGGATCTTCTGTATTTCTGCGCCTGACAAACTCACTCCTGCTCAGGGACTGTTGCAAAGAAAAATGAATTCTAAATCAAACTGGCATCCTACCCATGAATGATTTTCCATTTATAGTTGCAATGCCACTGTTAAAGTGGCCAAAACTAGTTTATAAAATATTTCTGCAGCTATAATTGTTTAGGACCACTGAACTGCATGTTCCAAGACAGATCAAAAGGAGCACCACAAACCCATGAAAGGCTTATGTGTAAAGACAGGGTAAATTCCATGTCTGGGATCCATCTGTAACTCTGTCAAACCTAAAGTGCTTGTAGTTGTACACAAATTAAATGTCTGTCTGCCAAAATTAAGTGAATGAAGAACAAATAACCCCTTATCACTTTTTTTTTTTTTTACAGTAGCACCCTGTTTTCTTTAATGTTAAATGTAAAATAACCTCCCTCTCACACTGGTGTGAAAATACAAATCAGATTGGGAGGTACACCAATGTCAGGATTGATCTCTGAAATTTTAGATTACCATTTTACTACAAATACAGATGTGGAAAGGTATGCCATGTTTTTTGGGTTTTTTTTTTTTTTGATGGCTGACACAGCTGAAGATGTAGCTTAAATGCAACAGGATTTTGAGGGAATTGGTTCAAGGCAAGTGTATTGCTGATTTACTATAGATTGGCCACACAGAGAGATGAATTTAAGCAATTCCAAATACAGCTGGCATGACAAGGCCTGATGTTTTTATGTTTGCAGACCAGTGAAACATCCATGATTTTTCACGCCTGGTCATGTAAAAAAAAGCAGGAATTAGTAACAACTTGCAGTGTTAATTCCTTAAATAATTAGCACTTACACATATTACACATATTAACTTTTATTAATGTGATTTGAGACAGCCAAAAGGCAGGGTCTAAAACAAATTTAAAAAAAAATTGAAAAAACAAACCAGCTTTTCTTTTGCTTTATCTTGTAAATCCAAATCATTAGCCTTAAGGAAAAAAAAAATCCATAAACATGAAACCTCCTCAGCTACTCAATAAACTCAATGGTTTATTTTGGGGCCTCTGCAAATTTACGGAAAGTAGTAACTTTTATAGCCCAGCTGATCTGTCTTCAAAAAATACATTCTGGGACATGAAGGGTTGAAACTGCGCCTGCAAACCTGACCTTTACATCAGCTGGTCTAATCTAATAAAAGATATTACCTCTACCTAGAAGCCCTAGCTTTGTTTATGGGCACGACCGCCCGAGATCGCAGCACTACTATTATCAGACAATGCCAACTGCTAGGCTCTCCCCGAGAACCCAGGGTGGGAGGGGCTGCCAAAAACCCCCTCACGCCAGGGATCCCCGCCGAGCTCCGCTCCCTCCAGCAGCGCGGCTTTTCCCCGCCACGCACCTGCCGCGGCGGGGACGGGGCGGCGGTGCCGGCCCAGCTGTCTGCGAAAGGCGGCTGCTCCCCGCCTGAGCGCCAGCCCCGGGAGCGCATCTGGGCTGGGCTCCGAGTAGCTGCTGGAGCAGTTATTAAGGTACTGTTGCCCACCCAGCATTGCAGCCATTGATTTCCAAAGCAGTCGCCCACAGCTTTGCCCACACCCGGCAAGATCCCCTGGATGCCCTCGGGCTTCTCCCTCCGACTGGAGTTCCTAACTGTCTCGGTGTCCCGTCAGAAAAGGCCGGAGCGGCGGGCCTGGCAGCGGCAGAGCCCGGGCCGCGGTGACCGGCGCGGCCGCAGCCTGAGGGCACGGGGACCCCCGCGCGCCCGGTGAGGCGGGACGCGCCCCCATTCCTGTTGATGCAGCGCCCCCTGCGGGGCGGGCGGGGCGGGCGGCAGCGCTGGAAGTGGAGCAGCTCTGTGCCCTCTCCCGGCGCGGCACCGCGGCGGGGCGGGAACCGCTCAGCTCCTCCGAGCTGCGCCAGGACTCCGGCGCCCGCCGTCGCGCCGCACCGGCCCCGCGGGGCTTCCGCACAGGGGAGGTGACTGACAGAGGCAGGCGCGGAGGGCAGGCGCCGGCGTCCCCCGCGCTGGCACGGGGCCGAACTGCGCCGAGACGAGAGGGCAACGCTGGGGAAGGAGAGGAATTGCCGCTTAGAGTGAAGGGAGCGCGCCGCGTGCTCACTGGGGAGCACCGGCTGGCAAAACGAGCGGGCTCCGACCACCGTGCCGGGACTGCCTGCGCCCCAGGCAGGCTCCGCGGCCCCGCGGCTGACCATGCCCTAGCGCTGCTGGCACCCCGCCCCCGCGCAGCCCCGGACGCGGCGGCTCAGAGCGACCTACCCGCAGCCCGGGGCGGGGCAGGCCCGGCGCGCCGCGGCATTCCCGCCCTGCCGCCGCCTGGCCGCGCGCCGCCGCATGCAAATGAGGGTTCTCCTCATTGGGCCGCACCGGGAGCCCTTTGAAAAGGGCGCCCGGCGATTGGCCGCGCGGCAGTGTTAACGCACACGGGAGAATCTCCCCCCGCCCTTTTTTTTTGCCGCTAATGTGTGATGCGTTCCTCTCAGACGGTGTGTAACTTTGCGCGCCGGTTACTACAGAAGAAGTAGTTCCCAGCCCCCCGCCCTCCCTGTGCCCGCCCGTGCGGTGGGGCGGGACAGGGCGCTGCAGTCGCGGCCGCCGCCCCGCGGGGGCTCCGGCGCAGAGGGGAGGGGGCGGCTGGGGCGGCGGGGAGAGGTGTTCCCCCCTCCCCCGCGGAGGGATATTCTCGGCGCGCTCGCCGCACTCTGCCCGCACCAAAATATTGAGAGTTAAGAGGCGGCTCGGCGGCGCCGCCGGCTCAGAAGCGCGCGGGCAGCTCGGCGGCGGTGCGGTCTGTCCTCCGCCCGCCACGGCTCCACTGCGGCGCCCAGCCCGCTCCTGCCGCCGCGGCCCCCGCAGGGGCGGGCTCCACGCGCGGACCCGGAGCCCCCGGATTCGTCTGCCTCCGCGGAGGGCTATAGTTTTGCCTGCGCCTGCCTGCGCCCCGAGCGGCTTTCGCCGGGTGGAAGAAGGAACGCGGGAGCGGCGCGTTCGCTGACTGCGTTTCTCCAGAGGACTTTGTGCGACCGACGCCTGGACTGCTGCCGGCGGGCACAGGGATTCCGTGGGTTCCCGCTCCCGGCCACAGAAGGAGCCACGCAGAAGCTTTCGGCGGCCCGCCGCCCTCCGCCGGCTCCGGAGAGAGGAGAGCCGCGCCGAGCCGAGAGGACGCCGGCGGAGCTGCCGCGGGGAACTAACTCGACGTTTGCCCCCCCTCGGAAGATGTTGCTCTCCAAGTTCGGCTCGCTGGCGCACATCTGCAGCCCTAGTATGGACCACTTGCCGGTGAAGATCCTCCAGCCAGGTACGGGGGCTGGGGTGTCCCCTGCCAGCGCCGCGCCGGAGGGCGCAGACCCACCCTGCTTTACCGGGGTGTCGTGGTCGGTGTCTCGCAGCTCCTGGAGCTGCGTTTATTTTCTTCCTTTTTTTTTTTTTTTTTAATTGAAGAAGATAATTTTTTTTAAATAAAGCCTTGGTCGGAATCAGGGCAGTGCACACACCACGGGGCCGCCGGACAGAGCGTTTGTGGGCTTTTTTTTTTCTTTTTACATTTTTTTATTTTTTATTATTATGATTACTATTATTATCATTCGGGCGCATCGCGGCTGCGGACATTAACGCGGGTTTTTCCCTCTTGTTTCCGCAGTGAAAGTGGAGAAGGAGCCGTTTGATAAAGTCTACCAGGTGGGCTCCGTGCTGGGCAGCGGGGGCTTCGGCACCGTGTACGCGGGGAGCAGGATCGCCGACGGGCTGCCGGTGAGGCGCGGGGCGCCCGGGCGGGGGCGGCGGGCGGGAGCGTGGCGCGGGAAGCGGCGGGCGCGGCCGGCCCGGCCCTCGGCGGCGGGGCGCAGGCTGAGCCCGCCCCGCCGCTCACGGCGCCTCCGTTCTCCTTGCTCCGCAGGTCGCCGTGAAGCATGTGGTGAAGGAGCGGGTGACCGAGTGGGGCACGATTGTAAGTACCCGGGGGAGGCTCCGGGGGTGCCGCGGGTCTCCGCCGCGGCGGGGCCATTGTGTGGGCGGCGGGGCCCGCCCCGCTGGCGCGGCCTCTGCGTCGGGAGGGAATTTGGCGGGGGTTCGCCGCCGCAGCGCCGCGCCCGCCCCTCGGACTGCGGCAGCGGTGGAGGGGGCCCGCCGGCCGCGCCCTCCTCTCCGCCCTGCACGCCCTCCCCTCCTCCCTCCTCTCCCCGCCTCCCTCCCCTCAGCGAGGGGGTGCCCCGGGCCGCGCCACCCCCCCGCTGACCCGCGCCCCTTTTTCTGCCCAGAGCGGCATCATGGTGCCCCTGGAGATCGTCCTTCTCAAGAAGGTGGGCTCCGGCTTCAGAGGGGTCATCAAGCTGCTGGACTGGTACGAGCGGCCCGACGGGTACCTGATCATCATGGAGCGGCCCGAGCTGGTGAAGGACCTGTTCGACTTCATCACGGAGAAAGGAGCCCTGGACGAGGAGACGGCCCGCGGGTTCTTCCGGCAGGTGCTGGAGGCGGTGCGCCACTGCTACGGCTGCGGCGTGGTGCACCGGGACATCAAGGACGAGAACCTGCTGGTTGACCTCCGCACAGGCGAGCTGAAGCTCATTGATTTTGGCTCGGGAGCCCTCCTCAAGGATACAGTCTATACCGATTTTGACGGTACGTGCCCCTCACCCTTACTGTGCCCCTCCCGGGGTGATGCCGTCCCTAGAGCTGTTGTTTAGCCCCTTTCCAGTGAGCAGTCACAGCAAGCAGAGCCCCTGACACGGGGGTTCATATCAGGTCTATCGGTAATGGAAACCTGTGGACCCGAAGCCGCCTTAGGGGTGTTCAGTTGCGCAGGAAAGGAGCGATTCCAGGGAGTGACGCAGCAGTTTATGTTTCCCTGTCTTGGAAAAAGCGGGGTTTTTTTCCTAGAGGGCGATCTGTTTACATGAAGGTTTTGCCAGTGTCGGATGTTTCCATGTGTGGATATGCAGTTTTTATATGCGGTGGTTTTTTTTAACTCGGAGTGGTACCTCCCCCGCTCCCATTCTGCCAGTGTCCTGGAAATCCCGCATTGCAGATTTTAAAGCGATGGGGACAAATGCACTCCCTCGAAATGAGTTGCTACAGCGGCTGGGGTCGATGCTTTAGAGGTGGGAAAGCTGAACATAAGCCAGCATGTGACCAGAAGGGAGCCTTTCCCCCAGTCCTTGGAGTATGACTGATGTAACACCGGGGTCTCGCTCCCCCCTCCCCCAGCTGCCGCACTCACATCTGTTTGTTGTGAAACCCGAAGCCCCGCCACACGTGACCCTCAGCATCACGAATTCCCCGTTTTGTTTGGTATCCAAGGAGCCCTCGGGCACTGGAGGGAGGAAGAGGGGGGCGGGTTGGGAAAAGCTGCCGCATAGAAGCCCCAGGGGGAGGCCTTAAAAACATAGAAATCGTAAGCGGCCCTATTTTGTTTATTGCCCTGTGGAATTGGATAAAGCAGATTAGCCCCGTGTAATGCGGGCAGACCTGAGTTTCACCTTCTTGTCGCCCTCTCCTCCTCCCTGCCAGCCCCCTTTGTCCTTTTGTGTCTATTTTTGGTGTGATGCTGCAGACGCCACGTGGTCAGTGAAAGGGAGCTTGCCTCAGTAAACAGTCAGCTGATGGGGCTGTGTTATTCCTTGCAACAAAATAGAACAACCGGATGGGCCAAGTCTGTTGATGGTGTAACCCTGCAGATGACCTGAAATTACACTGCTAATGGCTTTGGCTTGTGAAAAATTTAAAGCTGTTTAGTTTTCTGGGTTTGTTGTTTTGTTTTGTTTTTTTTTTTTTTTTTCTTTTGTGTTTGGTTTTTTTTTAATTCCTAAATGTCAAGTTTTGTAATTTAATTTAGCTCTCTGTCAGAAGGAGCTGAGCAATGGGGAAACACTTTAAACCTTTACTCTAATTGTGGTTTTTTTTCTCCTTTCAGGAACGAGAGTATACAGCCCTCCAGAGTGGATCAGATACCACAGATACCATGGGCGGTCAGCAACAGTATGGTCTCTAGGAGTTCTGCTGTATGACATGGTTTGTGGAGACATCCCTTTCGAGCAAGATGAAGAAATCTTGAGGGGACGATTATACTTCAGGAGAAGAATTTCACCTGGTAAGTTCTATAGAAGTCAAATTAATTTTCTGGTTTTGGGGTTTTTTTTTAATAGTCTTGTACGCTTGAGTTTGCATGGGTGGATTTTTGTTACTGAGGATTGTCTCTGTTTTTACTTTTTTAGTCTAATATGGCTCTTTTTTTTGTTACAGAATGTCAACAGCTGATCAAATGGTGCCTTTCACTGAGGCCTTCAGACAGACCAACACTTGAGCAGATTTTTGACCATCAATGGATGCACAAATCTGAAGTAGTGAAGTCTGAGGACTGTGACATAAGGCTACGGACCCTTGATACTGATGTATCTAGCACAAGTTCAAGTAATGAGAGTCTGTGAATTACTAAGGACCTCGCACTGGGAGGGGGAGCTTCAAGCAGAAAGACCACAGTGCTGCTGCCAATACATAGGAGGGGCTAGAAAAATGCATTCATTATTCTGTAGTTGAATCTTTGTCTGAGGGACTTGATTTTGTTTTCCCCCTTTGCTGGTTTCTGCTTTGGAATGAGAGATTTCCTTTGGAAACGCTGATGTTTGGGAGTTGCAGGCCAGTACTTAGTCAAAGACTGACCTTATTAAGAAAGCAGTGACCTCTTGAATACATGGTAAACTTTTTTGCTCTCATAGAGCCTGGACTAGATTTTATTTGCTTTTGAGTGCCTTTTTGAAAGCTGCTTCAGTGGGACTTTCTTTTTTGAGCTGTCTATGTCCAAAGAAGATCCAGTTCATTATAGGAATTTGCTCCCTTTAGACTCAGTGCTGGAGGAAGCAGCTCCTATGATGCATTGGAGAACCTGTTCGGTGATTGAATGAAGTAGTCCCATCCACTGGTGATGGAATACTTGAACACAGACATTTCACTCCTGCCCCCCTGCCCTTTACAAATACAACCCACCTCTGCTGCTCAAAATATTTCCTATAGCCTGCACAGAAATATGAACAGGTATATCGGCTTCTTTATCAGAAACATTTATTCATGTTTCCTTTTATCATCTCTACCATTGGGCATGAGAAGCCCCTTTCTCAACTCCCCCGGCCTTTTGTCACCCTGCGAGTCTTAAAGTATGTATGGGCATGTTGAATGCACAATCAATGCAATATTCAAGGACTTCTAATTTTTTTTTTCCATACCTGTATAATGTGTTTATGTAAACTTGGTTTTTCCCGTGTACTATACAGTTATTTATTGTTTGGAATTTAGAAGACCTCCTACAGTTTTCAACTGTGGCTATTTATTTGGTTAATTTATTTGGTTAGAGTTATTCAACACTGTGCTTTCCCCTCCTTCTCCCCATGGGAATTCTGGTGGTTTGCCCATGGCACTTTTTTTCTGCATTCCTGTCAACTTTTGGTTACAAAAAAATAAAAAAAAAATTCTGACCTTACCAGTTTTTTTGTTGGAAGATGGGAAATTGTTGTACAAAGTCTAATTTAAGGGAAATAGAATGACTTCTTAAAGTTAGTCAGTATGCCTTTTGTCTGGTATTATTGTACCAGAAGTGTAAAGTAATGCTGTTTGAAAGGGTTTTAAGTTATTGACATTGTACAGTCTCCGTGCATTGGCTCTGGAAAAGGTAGAGTGGCAGAGTCATAAACCTTAATTTATTTTAATAGCTGTGTTTCTGTGATCTGGTTGCATTTATGCAGCTTGGATTTGGATTTTTTTCTTCTGTTTAACGGTGTGAAATGTATGGAGATCATATTTTTTATACAGGTATTTCAATTAAACTTTTTGTATATAACAGTTCTGTGTTTGTGTACTTATTTTTATCTTCACTGTTACTTGTGATGAGCTGGGGAACACACTCTCTTACCATCTCAAGCCTTGTTAAAGGCCTGCAGCGGCTGAGCCACAGTTAGGGGATGGTCTATGCCATTAAGCATTGACCATTTTGAAAGAATTAAGCAATCCCTCACCTGAGCTCTATCTACTCCTCAATCACGGTGTTTGATGTTGGACTGGGGAAGGAGTACAATACAACAGCACTAATGGCCTACATAAAAGGGAATTGGCCCTGTAATTGTGGGACTTTTACCTCTGTAAACACTGAATATCAGTGTACTTGTCCTTAAGTATAACAAGGAAGGAATTCTGTAGCTGCTGGTGGTTCCTGTAGTTTTCACAGTTGATATGTTTACTTTCCATTACATTCAGTTTCCTTCTTCCCACTTACACCTTCCTTCTGGGGGTGGATGAGGACTTCTGTGCCCTTACGGGAAAGGGATGGCATTCTTGGAGATCAGGGCGACTGTTTTCCTTCAACTCCCTTGGATTATCAATCAGCCTGGTGTGTCTGTCACTTTATCAAGTATCATAGGAGGGAACATGTGCCGTTCTCACCTACAGCAAAGGACAAGAGAAATGTCCTCAGCATTCATCTTCACTCCTTGGGAGTCAAGTCCTGCGGATTAACGATTTCATCCTCGTTCCTCTGTAGCCAGAGACTGACCTGACTTGGTCTTGTTGCGGGGGTGGTAGTGATTACAAGGTTTAACTACTGCACAGGGATCTACAAGGTATATTTAAGGATGTGTTCAGTCATTAAAGGTGCTTTGTAGTTGTCACAGGAAAAGGGCTAGGCTTAGAATGTTGGTTTAATGTTATTTCCCTTTCTGGGGATCTTTCTGCCAGCTCCTCTGCTATTATTTTGGTTCCCTGTGGGTAATATCTTGCTGGCATCACATCAAGCTCCTGACGCTAACTAGTTTAGACTCAAAATGCCAATAAATAGCAGGAGGTAAATGTGAAGAAAAAAGACCATTTTTGGTCTGTGCATTTTTCTGATGGCATGAAGGGAAGGTGTGTAGCCTTTTCTTGGCCATAAATAGGAAGCTCAAATTACTCTAGTCAGGGTAAAAAAGCGCTAACCACAGCTCTGTCCATCAATTTGTTTTCTATGTTTTCTGATTTTGTTCCTTTTTTTTTTTTTTATTCCAGACTTGTTTCCCCAGTTTTTAATGAAAATCTGTATATATGCTAAACCTAGTCCCTGAAAAACTCAGTTCCCTATTGTTGTTTTGCTTTGGAATGAAGAATTCCTTTTGCTTGGGAAGGGAGGATTCAGGTATGCTACAGGAGAGATGATCCCAGCACCCAGTGCACTTCTTTAGGAAAACATGTTTCTAACCACAAGAGGTCCCTGGAGAAATTCCAGTAGCTGACAGTAATTAACATCTTCCACTCCAGTGACTTCACATGTTCACAGCTGTTCAGAGGGATGGCAGCAGGACTGTATGGGTGAGCTTCAAAGCACTACCAGAAAAACGATCCTAAAAACACATTTGTGAAGCTGTTGTTGATTGCTGAGCTAGGGACTTTCAACATTTCCACAGGAGCTGATGTTACTTTCCTTAGCTTCACTGAGAATCAGTGTTGAAACACTCAGTTTTGAAACATAAAAACTAGGTTTTCACCTTTTGCTACCGAGGCAAAATGCATTAAAAGGATAAAGGTCAAAAGGACACGGGCACGAGTGCTGACTCCCCTCTGGGATTAGCTCAGCATAGAAGGTGCACTTTCAGTGCTGCACAGGCAGCTTTGGTTGTGAAACTCCCCTGTGCACTAATAGAAGCCATGTGGCAGAAACATCATATACTGAAAGTAACGATTTGTAAAAATAGCTTTTCATTACAGTTGAAAGTTGGAAAATGATGAGTTAATATGGTTCCATTAGCTGAGTGTTTCTGCCAAAATGAGCAAGTCAGTGACAGCTCTTGGTTTCTCCTGTGCTTCTATCTGGTATTAATATCATTAAATGTTATTTCCCTGGGATCCTCCTCTTCATGCTCTCTCCCCACTAGGTTGGTTTTCAACAGCATGAATCTTGAAAAATAAAATTCAGCAGGCTATTTAAAACACTATTGTTTAAATCAGGGCCTGTTTTAACCTTAAAAAATTGATTTAGCAATACTCATACCTATGCACATATGCATGCTAATGGCTTCATAATAGATATTTTAAATATATTCTAATACTGAAATATCTAACAATGTAGTGTTTTGTGTAATTTAGATCCCTAGTAAAGCTAATTTGCCTGAGTGCATATGCATGCACACTATTTCTTTATTTTCTCCTTTTGTTAACTGAGCTTATATTTACTGAAGCAGCAGAACAAGAGCCCTTTGAAAATAACTATTGAAGGATGTTCGGAAGATTGACTAGGGCGTGTTCCCACCAAACTTATGGTTCTCTCTCAGTGGTTTAGTGACCTCTGTTGGTGAAGTTAAAGTACATGTTCCAAAAATAATGATGCATAAATTGGGGAGATTTTAAAGCACTGCTGGATTATATGTTTAGATATGAGTGAGAGTGGCTGATACTTAATTATCCCATAATGCTTGAAGGGATAATTCACTAAAGATGAAAAAATTCAAATTGCTACAAATGTGAAAGTAACTTCTCAATAAAAAGAGAGAGGGGGAGTATGGATTCAAAAGGTTGTAAAACCTGCATCTGATGTCACAGTGCTAACCTGCCTAGTGTGCCTCCAGTCACCTACACAACTCTTGGCATGAGCATTTATGACTATATTAGTCCTCATTCTTCCACTTCATTTCAGTAACCATGATAAGCACATGTCTTCTGGCATGCAGATGGGCAGTAATTCTCAGTGGTTTAACAGAATGTTGTGACAACAATGACAACAGAATGTTGTGGCCCTATCGGCCTATTATTAGTGGAATTTTTTTGTACTAACAGCAGTGATGCTACAATTTGTAGCAGAAGTCAAGATGGCAACATTTTAGTTTCATTGCAATACAGTTTTTGATACCATCCCAAAATTTTCTCTGCTTGTAAATTTGCAATTACTTAGTTTCATGGTTATCTGTGATTTAAAAATTTAATATGTTTTTGCCTACAGCATTCCTTCAGGTAGCTGATTTACCAGAGACATATTAAGCTTTGGTTATATTGCAGAACTGCTGAACAAAGTGATAAGGAAGCCACAAATCCATGCAACTAAAAATGAATTTAAATCTGTATAAGACAGTATTCCTAATTATTTTCAGGGAAAGTTTGTCTCATAACTGGTGAATTCATTTTATCACTAAAAAAAAGTGTGCATATAGACATACTAGCTCTTTTTTTTGATGAAGAGAAGTGACTAGAGAACTCCAGAGCTGTGGTGTAACTCAAGGCAAAATGAGGAGCAGAAACATACATCCACTAAATTCTTGCAGACATTTTCTTAGCTTGCAATTCCGCCCCTTCTCTTCCAATAAATTTAAAAGGCATTCAATCTTTGTGTCCTTTACTGCTCATAATTATTATTTGTAATACAGCCCGGCACACTTAAGTTTTAAGAAACATTAAGTGGTTTGCAATACTCTGATAAAATTGGCATATTTATATCTCAGATGCTAGGATTTCCTTTTCCTTAAAATGTGATGAAGGAAATTACTTGCCCACGGAAACATTCTGCTTACATAATAATATAAATTCAATATAGGTCTCAGATTAGCTGTGTTTAAGCTCTAATTAATATGGTCTTAGTAAGAACGTTATCTATTATAGCTAATACTCTGCTAATTGACTACACAAACCATTATGTAAAAAGCTGCTTATACTAGTCCACTAAGAGAATTAGTGAGATGCATTCCTTGACTTGCACTGTTTCTCAGGTAAGTCTGTATTAAACATCAAAATTAGAATTAAGTCATAGTCAGAAAAGTAACTTGTCGATCAATATGATTCTTTGTTTACTATTAACTCAGCAGTCACTTTCAGTCTCCAATTAGGAGTACAGAAAGATTACAGAAAATTATACTGAAAACTGAAGTATTTTGGTATTTTGCCCTATTATGTACAGAATCCTGAAGCAAATATTTTATTATTTTATTAACAATTGTGTAATAGCTAGGTAGTTTATGGGGTTTTTTGGTCTGTTAGTGCTACTGAAAAATATGCTTTTTTGTAGAAATAAAAAAATGTTTTGCTTGAGAAAATTTGGTAATTAAGAATGGCCTGGTTTCAGGGTTGAAGTTTCTCTCTCCCCCCTTTTCTGCTTCCTTTCTTTTAGGACAGGAAAATATAAACATCAAATATCAGTCTATTTGAATTAAAGTATATAAATATGTTAACGAACATATGTAATAAAAGCTTGGAGTGGTGATTGCCCATTGTCCTGGGTTGTGGAGCTGGGGTTTGTGTATTCTATTTTCATTTGTTTGAAGGCAGTTGGGGAGAGGCCTGACGCCTCATCGCCTCATCGTAATGGCCATTAGCACCTTCCCAGCCTGTACCTTCCCCCCCAGCAGTGCATTTGCATTTCCATCATCCTATTGTAAGATGACATCACATCCCCCTGGCAGTGGTGGGGCAGGCAGTTTTGCTGTCTGGAAAAATGGAGACTCACAGACACGAGAGCTGCTAGCTTTTCACCTGATTTCCTGGGAGGAAGACCAGACTTCATCTCACCAACACCAGACTCCATCTCACCACCCCTGGACCCGTGTTTCTACAAGATCATCTCTGCTCCAACGGAATCACGTCTGCCACTTCAGAAGGACTCACTTTTGGACTGCTTTCAACACCCTGAATCACAGGGTGTCAGGTTGTGGCTCTGACTCTGTCAGGGTTTTCCAAAATTGTTGTTTATTTGTTTATTTGCTTGTTTGGTTGGGTGGTTTTGTTTCCTATTACATCTGTATTGTTAATGTTCCTAGTAAAGAACTGTTATTCCTATCCCCAACATCTTTGCCTGAGAGCCCTTGATTGCAAAATTATAATTTGGTGGGGTGTGAGGGGTTTGCATTCTCCATTCTAGGGGAACCCCAGTTTCCCTGGCAGAAACCTGTCTTTCCAAACCAAGACACCCATAATTTATTTATTTTCCAGAAGTTTTCAAGCCTAATAGAGTCATGAAAGGGAACACTCTCTTTCAAGATCATCCTAAGGAAAGATGTCCATTACCTGTGGGAAAATACTCCTGTGTTCAGACTCCATGCAAAGATTTTGAGGCAGAAAGAGAGGAGGGGAAGAGGAGGGGAGTTTGTTTGTTTTTAATGTCTAAGTAATATCAAAAGCCTTAAAATGTAAAGATTTACATCAGCGTAGAAAAATGTAAGAGATCACTGCTTTGCAGAGAGAAATTTGTCTATTGTCTGGGCAGATATAAATGGATAAAAAACTTAATCCACAGGAAGGCAGATTAAGTTGTGGTAAGGAAGAGTTTTATATCTATAAGGCTAGCTGAACACCAGAGTAAACAAACTGTGTGTAAATCAATATTTTTTAGAACCAAGCACTTTCCATAAGTCTTCTAGAAGTTACAGCTGTTTTAAAATTACTTTGAATTTCATCAGCCTAATGATCCTGAATTACAAAGGCAGCTTTCAGTCACAACATTCATTTGCTTCTTGAACCAATATAAAATTTATTGACAGTGCTGGTTTTGCTACTGGCAAAACCAAAACTTTTTAATGCAGATTTGTCCTAACCAACAGACGTAGTGACAGATTTTGTCATGATGGTGAGGCTATGGGGCTACTGACCTTTTCTCATAGCCAGCATCAGCTAAATCGTTCCTCCTACTATCCCCTCCTTTTGCTGGTGCACTGATATTAAGATCAATAAATTAATCTCTCTGATAGCAACCCAACATAAGCAAGGGAATATGCACAAGCGCTTGGGTCTGGGATGTGATGGAAGAGAGATGGTACTACTGAAGAAAGGATATGTGTAATAAGAAAATTTTCTCCAGTCACTACCATCAAACATACCCTCTAGTTTTTATTTGATAACTTCTGTGACAAGAAATTTGTAAGAAATATGACAAATCTTGCTATTTTTAACCTGACATTTAAATTATTTTAAGTGGCTTTTCTTCAAATCAGATGCTGAGCATTTGTTTGCAAGGTATACAGTACCTCAAGTACTGATGAAGTGAAGGAAATAAGGTCATCAGAATCCTACACAGGTCAAAACTTAATTCATGACTATATTTATATATCTCAACAGTATGCCTTACTTTTTAACCAGCTTCACAGGTACATTTGCAAATGAGAAAATTCGTTAAACATTTCAGAATTGTTAATCAATGACAACACTTTACAGTTACTCATGGAGAAAAGATAAGTTGCAGTGAGAAAAAGTACTGCAAATGAGTTGAGATAACATAATTGCATTTATTGTTTTATCTCAAGCTCTATGATTGTCCTATTTCTCTGTCATTTTGAGTCTCTTCAGCAGGCATGAGCTCTATTGCCCTCTCTAGGATATTTTTACCAATACTCACTATTTAATATGTAGGATTCGAATATACTTGAAGGAAAACTTCAGCAACTCATCTTGAAAACCTTGGTCAGTCCCTATGTAAACCATGAATTTTGAGTGCATTTTAAAGATACACTGCTCCCAGTTTAGTGCTTGTTCAGGTGATGCTCTCAAGCAATTCTAATAGCTTTCCTTGACAACTCCTAGCCAAAATACTCTTGGTGGTATAGGACCCAACTCTGCAGTTCTTGTCCAAAAATTCCAATAATTTCAAGAGAGATTTTGTCTGTCTGATAACTACAGAGCTCTCCCTTAACTTGTGACAAAAGAATGTCTGCCCTTGAGAGAAAATAAATAAGAAAGGCTGACATTGTAAATAAAACATCTGCTGCAATGCTGAAACTCAGTAGAAAAAGGAGAAGGAAGCCTTTCTGTCTTTCAAAAGTTGTAGCTGCACATCTCTGTAAGACAACAAATGTTATTTGGAAAGCAAGGGCAAGATAACTTGAAAGAAAAGTAGAGCATAAAAATTATCTCAAAACCTGAGTCCTCGGTGGCGTTTTTGTTAATGCCACAAAGAGCAGTTACTCACCCCTGAGATTAGCTCAATTGGTTATAGCATGCTAAAAACACCAGGTCTTTTTCCCCATGTAACTGCCTGTTGGTGTGAAAAAGGGTTCATAACAATGTTGATCATAATTTGTACCTCTCTTTTCCTCTGCTGAACAGACTTTCTATGTCACCAACTAACAGCACGATCCAACTCCTTTTATGGCCTGTGACAAACTCCTACTGATTCAGGTGATGAGGGGAACATGTGTGAGTCACAGTTTCAGAACAAACAGTACACACTTTCATATTCTTTACAAAGTTACATTCTTATTATTTAATATTATTTTAAAACTAATGTCATCATGGCAAAAACTGCCAATGGCTCTTTTCACCCAGATAGTTTTCACAGTCCTTTAGAGACTTCATTCACTGATTATGAATATATATATGATAGCAACTTTCATCTACATCTTACTGCCATCTTATAGTATAACTTTCTTAATTTCAGAACAAAGTAGTATAGTCAATAACACTGAATATTTAGCCAAGTTATTAACAGATCTGAAATTATTTGGTCTATCAATTTTTCTGTTTTCTTGGAAAATGTTGGATTTCTTTCATGGAAATTTTGAATGGCACAAGTTCATATATATAACTATATATATATAATATTTCAAACTCCTGTAGTAGGTCTCCTCAATGAACAGATTAGTTCAGTTGAAACTCACTGACAACTGAGCACCACAAATGGTAATCATCAAGGCAATATTAAAAAGTCATAAAGAATCCCTGGACAAACACAGGATTATCAGAAGTGCACATGAAGTTCTCCCAGGTCTTGCAGGTGGCCAGTACAAAGCTTGCATGGCACTGGTGACAAACTGGAATGGAAGATACTTCAAATAGCATAGTGATAAGGCATCAAATGTCTTGGTGCTGGTTTCCTGCAGGGAAGGATCACCTTGCATGGAGGGCATACATTTGTTCTCATGTACTTCTGCACTCTGCACTCTCCTAAAATTCAAGATCATCAATTGCCAATTGGCTTAGACCTGGAAAAAATACAAACATTAGTGTTGAAATGAACGTATCTTGACATATCTACATTAACTTTTACAATATTGTTAACTGACTTAAGTTAATGCAATCAACTCAGAGAAGCAAAAACTCTAGAATCACAGACTTCAACTAAGGCATTGTCTAATCAAACTTACTGTAAGTAAATTTTCCCAGGTAAATTTCTGAACTAACATCTCTTTGAGAACTATGGACAATAAAAAGTGGTTCATTTTCTCATTTTTCACTAGTTTTATATAAAACTTGTTTGAGAACATTTGTTGAAGTAAATCAGTTTCCCCAATTTTGCTGGAATGGTTTTGGTAGGAATAACTGAAATTCTGGTGTGGGTGGGTAGATCAGTACTTACAACAGCCTGATGTCTGGTTCTCATGTATATTCCCATGTAGATTTGCCTTAGAAAGTGATTTGCTTATTTAAAGAGCAATATGGGGTATGAAATGGTTATGTAAACATATGCTTTACAACTACAGTAGTGGCCATTTCAAATAGTTAAATGTCATTTAGGAAATCACAAAGTGAAAAAAAGTTACAATGGCATCTTTTTATGAATACAGCTGCTCACTGATTACCTAGAACTACAGAACAGCTACTTGCAACAGATTTACCCTGCTCATGCATTTCAGTCTAACCATCTCAAAAACTGGCTGGGGTATGTTGTAGAAATTTTGATCACAAGCTGGCCTGCATATGCCACTGTAATTTATACAGTTGATTACCTTCCACTTTCTCAAGGATATTAACTGGCATGAACCTTCATTTTTTCCATTTCCAGCAATTAATTCCCTGTAGAGAGTGACTGAAAATACTAAACAAAAGCATTTAATCAGAAATTATTAGAGTTGTCTTGTCAGCCATCTGTTAATCACCATGCATTTTTGTACAAGGAGTGAAAATTTTATTAAACCTAAACTTAATTAAAACATATTGTTTCCGTAGCAGATTGGAAAGTACTATCATCTGTTTAGACTTGCATCCTAAGATTCATTAAGGGTTGGTTTCCTACACATAAAGGCATTTAGAAATTCATTCTACTGGGCACTGAATGAAGGTACAAAGGGTGAGGGTTGTAGCACAGGCAAGAATTCTTTTGTTGAAGGTCTTCCAAACCCCCAACATAATGCAGACTGACAACATCATGAAGGAATATTAATGGAAATTGAGTGGGATTAAAACTAGAAAGTGAAGAATAATGAAAAAAATTGCTTTGCAGATTTTGGGATTCATAGTGATAGTCTGTCTTGTGAATGACATGGGCACTAGAATTTTGTACAATCGTTCCTGCTTGAATCTTTATTATAAAGATTAAAACAAAACAAAACAAAACAAAACAAAAAAACCCCACCAAAAAAACAAAAACAAAAAAAAGGTGATTTTTTGTAAATTTGCCATTTCTGGGGAAGTGACTACAGAAGTTTGTTGAAAGCTAATGAGACCCAAATGCTCCGGTGTAAGACTTCTCTAAAGATCCAGAAGGAAAAATATAGCAAAATGACAATGACCAATTACTGTTTATTACAGTGAGGTGCAAAGACTTGCAAAGCATTGCTTGTTTTCAATGGCCTTTTAACACATCAGCATCTTGCTACATCATCATTATGTAGGAACATGTAAGAGGTGCATATCCTATTACTGTTTTCTGGGAGGAATTTCATATCAGCCGCCAGTTCTTGCCAGAGTGCAGTAGACGCTGCTCTATCCATCAAGATGACTGAACTGCAGTCAGTCATTGGGCCAAAACTGGTATTAAGAGTTGGCTTGTAAGACCAGTCTCATCACTATGTCCACTGCTTGTTGTGTTTTGTAGATTCTACTGTTATCAGGCTTGACAAGTTTTGCTCTGTTCCTGCCTGCTCCTTGCCCCAGGGTTCATCTTCAGTTACCTGGGTTTCTTATCTCTTCATTATTCTTTACCATTTTTACACCACACCCTTTAGTTTCATGTGACTCTTTACTTTTTTGGTTTCTCTGAGTCTTGCCTCCCTCCCCGACATTAGGGATTTGCCAGCAGCTTTCATGTCCCAGGTGTATTGCTGCTGTGAAGACTTTAGAGGGATTGCCCTAGGAACATATGGTCAGATGCAGCAGTAACAAGTGCAGTACCTCACTGAGAGCCAGATGCAGACATGGGTAAAAAGCCATAAATGTTTTATATTATTCCTATTTATCATTAGCAGCCATTGATTAAGTAAGTAATATGACTGAACTCAGGCAATAAACGCAGCTTTGCTCTGAAGCATTTGCAGTCCAGAAAGGCAAACTGCAGGCAAAGTGTAAGGGGAAAGGGATGAATATATATATTTTTAAAACAATACCGTGTATTTCTACTGGCCCTCTGCCTGGCCATTATTAACTCACAGAACTTTGTAGGCATCCAAGCTGGATCTCCCTGCTGTTACTGGAAAATTTTTCTTGGCTCAGATATGAAAATAATTTCCTTTCAAACTCAACACTATGTTGTTACAACATCCATTTTGATAATCTAATGGTCAAATGTGATGATTGTCTCTTGGAGCACCTCACAGGGACACTATTGTTGTGTGATAGTGACCTTACATCTGGGAACAGCCTTGCTTAGGGCTTCCCAAATCTATCTCTTACAAGGCCATATGACAGATATCTGTAAGGCTCCATGCCAGTCACACTTGTTTAAAAACTCCTTGACACAGTCATGCCACTTGTGACTCCTTGTACTGCTGTGACATATGACCCTGGCACTGCAAATATTCTTCTGTATTATGCAAGGGTGTCACTACAGAAGGAGGATTATGTGAGGTCACAGCTAGAGTCTGATCCTGCCTCAGTCCCAGATGTACAAGCAGAAAACAGTTGAGTGGATTAATATGTAAGTGGCTTTTAGAGGCAACTGCCCTCTTATCTGACATTGCTAGGTGAACAGATGCTAGATGTTGCTAGATATTGCTAGGTGTTGCTGGATGGCCCTAATCTGTTCAATAACCATCTGCATTAACTTATAACATAGGATAACCTTGGACAAGAGCAGCCAATGGAACCAGCCCACCTTTGTCACACACACTTATTTTTACTTCCTTAGGCATGTGCATATTACTCTATTTTTAGCCCTTGACAGCAATAAGACTTAGTCATAGTTGATAGTTGATCTCATCTCCCCTTCATCAACCAAAAAAAAAAAAATCTAGTCAGAGGAATCATATCACTTCTAACAGGAAACTGCACAAGACACAGTTGGTCTGCTAAAACAGAAGACATAGCGAAGCAGAAAACATTGATAAAAGTAGGTGTGTAAGGTAGGCCTTTTTTTCAAGCTGCACAAGTGGACTTCCCTGGCAGAATGGAGCTGCTGGAGATCTCTCACTGCTTAAATTAATGTTTCCAGCTTCATTACTTTAGTACTTCAGTATCACAAGTAACAAAACCTCATCTACCACATACATATGTACTTATGAAGCTGACACGTTCCTGTTGGAATGAAAGGTTTAAAAGTAATTCAAAAACCTTGGAAAAACTGATACTGCTCATGCATATGAATTCTGTGGGGTTTTTGCCTATGTCTGCCCTTCTTAAAATGAAAATCAAACCATACCACATTGTCAGGTTTCCCCTACATCTCCTTACCCATTGCTATTTTCACTCTTACCAGTATGTGTTCACTTTGACAGCAGCTATCTTGCTAAGCTGGAGAGAAAGAAAGAGATCTCAGGTCTTGCTTATCTTGATTTTAAAAATTAATATTATCATCAAGTGAAGTGTTAACATAATGGAAGCAAACTTGACTTTCAGAAAAATCAGTAAGCTGGAGGCAAGTAGTTAGAACTCTTTGGACTGAAATCAGACAAGTTCAGGGAATGTTGGAATAACTATTTGTTGTATACAAATATATGATATATATATATGAGCACATCAGAGCAAGAGTCTTCCCAGATGTGCTTTGGATCATCTCTAAAGGGCTTGGGAAGGTCTGAAATGAAATGGCAGTTAGAAAACTGACAAGTAGGCATATGCAGAAACAAAAGAAAAGGTAGATATCTGCCTTTAAATGCCTTCATGAAGTTAACTGTGTTAACTTCATGAGCTGTTTGGGCTGGGGGAGACCTAAAGTTTGATTGCAACCTTTCTGCTCTGTGACAGTGCAAAAGAAAGATCATATCTGCCTCTCTTCCCCAAAGAAAGGAACAAGTGATCAACAGCAGAAAAGCTCAGAAGGTGAGTGGGAATCAAATGATCTCATGCTGTTGACAATAGTGGACACAGGGTGAGGAACACTGATGTGGAGACAATGCAGAAGGATGATGTTTTGGAAAAGTCCATTCATCATGGGTTTAAGGATCAGTACTGCAAAGATTTTGAGCACTAATAGCACATAATATCACTATCTAAAGTTCTGTCTAGACTTGGGAGACCAAGGACAGATTGTCCTAGATTAGACAGGTTTCAGGGGATTAGATAAAGTCCTTCGATTTTTTTTTCTTTTACTTGTGATATTAACGAACTAGGGCTCTTAGGATATCATTAAATCACTTAGCTCCTGCTCAGGTGCAAATGTGAAGACATATGGAAATAAAGTACTTTGTCCTTAACAGCATCAACAAGCTGTAATTTTCCTCAAAAGGATTCACTACTTGCTAAATGGTCAAGGCCAAAGATCTCTTTATCCTGAGTGCTCAGTGGTAAATGATTTTGTTAACACAGATTTCATTTACATCATGTGATCTCGAGCCTTTCCAGACAGTTAACATAAGCAAGGCTCCAACAGGTAAGAGGGAGGAGGTTCCAGTAACTGGGTCTTCTCTCCAGCACCTTGGGGAGCCATACAATTTTAAGGCAACTAAAGTACAATCTGTACTAATGAAAAACATCTAGTCAGTCTGGAAGAAATCAACACTTCAAGAGAACTTCAGTAGGTGTTAAATGCTCCCATCCTCTTCGCAGGAGATTTTCATTGGTGAAAACACCTCATGGGGAGTAGAGGAAGAAAACAATGCAGTGCTGAGGGGTGTAAACGACTTCATTGTCTTTGGTGGATCCTCATCCTCCCTGCCTGGGGTTTGGTGCTTACAGCTGGTGATCCTGTCAGTTGTTAGTAGCTGACACAGTGAGGCTTTGTGGTTGTTTACATAGCTCAGCTATTATTAAGATGGTAACAGAGAGAAGACTCAGACAATTTTAGTGTACCAGAGACCCTAGACTTTGCAGCCTCTGCTCCGTGAGAACACCCAAGGGGTCAATGGAAATGATCAGTCCTCCCTTTTCCTCCTCTCTTCCTTCCCCACGTGCATCTTTGCCTGAAGAGAGAAGGGCCACTAAATCACTGGCCATTGAGATCAGCCAGGGAGAAGGGAGTCAACTTTGGATGCCTGCAGTGGCAAGGGGGTCCATCAGATCTCGCTTCCAGTAAAAGAAAGGTATGCAAAGATTACCAGTTTCCTTAGAAAAGTATGCAGAGAATCCAAGAGACATCTGGAGAGGCAAGGACCTTTGTTGTCCTTGTTTTCATGAAGGAAGATACATATTACACACAAACACATTTCATTCCTAACATAGATTTGGCTTTGAAGGTGTGTCCCAGATTTCCTTTTTCCATGCCATCCTCACCTTGTCTTGTCTCATCCCTTTTACTCCTGAACTCCTCTTCCTGTTTGGGAAAACATGGGCCAACTCTACCCAAATACCCTTTCTGTCTCAGTGTCTGTTTCATTTACTGCCTGCGCCTTACAAACAAAACCACATAAAATTTCTTTTAGTTTTCCAAGCTATTTTGAGTACTATTTGAGCTGTACATCTGACAGGGTACAGTTGACAAGCAGTTATTTTGCTTGCCAAAATGCATAATACTAG
The DNA here is from genome assembly GCA_016584745.2 of Phylloscopus trochilus trochilus. Classification (NCBI taxonomy): domain Eukaryota; kingdom Metazoa; phylum Chordata; class Aves; order Passeriformes; family Phylloscopidae; genus Phylloscopus; species Phylloscopus trochilus. The sequence goes on along the minus strand of WQNJ02000016.1, from coordinate 19,673,765 downwards.
CAATGGAGGGGGTGATTTCAACAATCAAGTTATATTTTAGAAAGCAATCTCCTTTGTCTTCTTCTTAATACTGTTACACTTTTTACTGCTGCTGCCTTTACTTTCTAAAAGTTATTGTAGAAATCTGAAAAGGAAAGATATCATCTCTTTCTGACTCTCAGTCAATAGAAACTTTCCCTGCATTATTGGGGAGAAAAAAGAAGTTTGGGGATATATTCTTCCAGCCCTTTCATCTACATTCAGGTCTCTGAATGTCAAGGTCACACATTTATTTTAGAATTTTAGCTGTTAGCCAAATAGCAGCAGTGGAATTTGATCATTAGATACTCAAACCCAAGAAAAATGACCACACGGTTATATGCTATTAAGTGTTACAAAGAAAGAAGAACATAAATCCCTGAATCTCTTCAGTGCTTAGAGAAATTTCATCCAAAAAATTCAATTAGTTCCTCTCACATGTCACATGGAACACATCAGCTGCACTGCTTCACCTACAATTGGGCTGAGAGACCGCAGAGCATTCAGGAGGGAAGGGGGCCGGGGTTTGGAGTGGCAGCAGCATCCCACACGTGCTCTGCTCAGGGAAGTGACTCCCAGCTCCTCACAGCAGCTGTGTCTCGACGGTGACAGTGCACAAGCACCCAGCACTGAATGAGACTTCAAGAGCTGCATCTAAACGTGTTTTTGATCTACAAGAAAATTAAAAATATATGAATCCAAGAATCTTAGTTGTGTGAGGGGTTTTTTTTGTTTTGTTTTGGGTTTTTTTTTTTTAAGAGAACTGTCACAACAAAAAAAGTAATTAATAATGTATTTTGCTGTTAGTGTCTTTATAAAGAATTGATTTTTCTGGTGTGAATTTGAGTTTTTTTCCCAAGATAAGATGCTCTTTGAATAATCCACAATTCTACCCTAGAGCAAACTGAGATTTATACCAGAAACAACAAATAATATTTTTAAAGGTAAATTGAATCACATGCCATTATTATTGTGTAAGGCTCTTTATTTAAAACACACCCTGCTCATTTCAGCAATATGAGATATAATTAATTCTAAACATTTTATTTATGTAACAGTACTACAGAGAAACAAAAGGAGAATCCAAAGAAGACTTTTTAAAGAAAAAATGCATTGCCCCACGCCCCGCCCAGAAATGAAGCAGCATCATACACTCCCAGCATCAAGACTTGGCAAACCTAATACTAGATCATCTTTTTTCCAGTAAGACAAGTGTTTCAGAGGAACACAGTTGACCTTTCTAACAACCTAAACAACAATGCCTTTTTCATATGTTAAAAAGGCATATGCATGATATAAATTTCCTCATCATTACATTACACTTGGCTCCATAATTTTGTGATGTAAACACATTGACTAACAGTACCAGCCCAGACAGTCTGACCTTTAGTAAAGGTTTTACTTGAACCCAGCTTAATTACCCTTCATTTCAGTGAGAGAAGTTATACAGCTATAAACCACAAATGAAACATGCATTTATACTATCAACTGTTCTTTCATAAGACATGTTAAAAGAGCCTTAGAAAGCTTATTTTTTTTTTTAATGTGAGAAATATCAGTTCTTAATTTAATTCTCCTTGAAAGTTGTTGTCAATGTCCTTGCACTGGCAAGATGTCCATAAAACCTACAAGTGGCCCACAAGTGGAAAAGAAAACTCATGCAGGAGGCAAATTTCTTCTTTGAGAATAAAGAGCAATATATATATAGTGGCATTTAGCAGGCAGGAGTAAAGACATTGTTTCGTTTGCTCTGCCACCTCTTTACACTAAGGCAAAAATTTATTACTTTTATTAGAACATATTTTTACGATACACCAATGGTTATCATAAAAGTAACTAAAAGGGTTTAAAACACAAAAGCCAAATGCTCTTAAAGGTGATTTTCAAGAGATTGTTAAAAGTAAGTTTGTCTTTGGTTCTTATTTAAAATGTACTAAAATTACATAGGAGGATTCTTTTACTTCCATGTCTTGGGTTATGGAACAAAAAAAAATGTGTATTCTATTTCACCTGTTGAAAGCAACTGGGGAGATGTTTTTCTTTCTCTCTTGTAACTCTGGGGGGAGGGAGGCAGGTGCCTTCTGATAATGGGCCAGCTGTTAAAACCAGGTAGAGCAGTGTTTTCTTATCTCTTTTACCACCCGTCCTCCCTCTGGGGGATATCTTCTGCTAATGGGCCACTAAGGCTCACTAAGGGCATGACATATTCCATTGTGAGATGTTCCACCCAGTGGGAGGAGTCAACCATTCCTACCTGGATAAAAACTGAGACGTAGGAACAAAAAGTATCTGGTTCTACCGGATTCCCGGAGGAAGACTGGACCCTTTCTCACCATCACTGGACCCTTTTTCTCTCAGGATCATCTCTGCTCCAACAGAACCATATCTGCCATTCCAGGAGGACTTCTGGACTGCTTCCAACACCTTGATCAAGAGGGTGTCAGGTTGCAGCTCTGACTCTGTCAGGGTTTCTAGGATTGTTTGTTTGTTTGTTTCTACTACATTTGTATTGTTAATATTCCTAGTAAAGAACTGTTATTCCTATTCTCAAATCTTCGCTTGAAAGCCCTTCATTACAAAATTATAATAATTTGGATGGTGTGAGGGGTTTACATTCTCCATTCCAAGGGAAGCTCCAGCTTTCCCTGGCAAATACCTGTCTTTCAAAACCTTCAAAACCAAGACATTCTATTTTAACAGGTCCAGAATAAACAAAATAATATAACAAAAGTAAAAATAAAGTAATTTTTTAAAAACAGCACAAAAAATACAACATGGTATACTACATATGATATATCTATGTGTTTTCATCATAAGAGAAAGCAAAAAAAATGGATTTATTTACTCTTTTATCCCACATTTGGCACTCACTATATTCTTATTAGTGCATCTTCAGGCCTGAAAGAAGCACCACATAGTGAGGTAGCTTTATGATGCAAAGAATTCATTCCTCCCTGGTATTTCTGCATGAGGGGAGAAGGCAACTTTTCTGTAGCTCTGAATAACCTCCCTGGGTGTCATGGTTTAACCCTAGCCATCAACCAAGCCCACATAGAGCTTCCCCCTGATGAGATGGGGGAGCGAGTCAAAAAATAAAAATAAGAAAACTCATGGATCGAGATAAAGACAATTCAATAGGGATAGCAAAAGCCATGCACACAAATAAAGCAAAATAAGGAATTTGTTCACCACTTCCCATGGGCAGGCAGATGTTCAGCCATCCCCAAGAAAACAGAGCTCCGTCACATGTGGGAGTAACTTGGGAAGACAAAAGCAACCACCTGAAATACTCCCCTCTTTCTCCTTCCCCCAGCTTTATATACTGAGCATGATACCATATGGTTTGGAATATGCCTTGGGTCATTTGGCATCAGCTGTCCCAGCTGTGTCCCTTCCCAACTTCTTGTGCCTTCCCAGCCTCCTTGCTGGTGCAGTAATGTTGGAAGCAGAACAATCTTTGACTCCATGTAACCCCTACTAAGCACTGCAAGTTAAAACATCTCTATGCAATCAATACAGTTTCCAGCACGAATCCAAAACATAGCTCCATAACTAGCTTCTGTTAAGAAAATGAACTCTATCCCAGCCAGAATCAGCCCATGGAGTAACCAGGGACTGTGCAGGAAAAGAAAATCATAATTAAAAATGTAGGAGATGCATGAATTAACATTACCCTTACAGATCAATCATCTAGGAAGTATTTGTGTTTGTAGTACTCTAAGATAAAATATTCTGCAATTGTCACCAATCTTATGTTTCTTCAAAAGTGCAAAAGAGAATCTGCTTAACTCTCAGTCAAATGTAGAAAGAAATTGTTTACCCAGATTTTATATGGTTTTGCTCCTGTATCCAAAATAGCATACACAAACTTGTTTGTACTAGAATTTCATACCTAGACTTAAAAACTGTAATAATATTTCAGTCAGACATAGAGATTAAAGTATTTCAAAATATATCTGCAAATGATAGTGTAACCAAAGCCTTTGTCAAAAAGAGAACCTGAGATTTCTGACCTGATAAAACTAGTAGAAAGAGCAGAAAAATTATCAGAGTAGCAATTTTGCATTTGGGCATTAGAGAATTGCAGAATTATGCTACTTTATTTCCATTTGTATAGACACCTTGGATTAAAAAAAAAAATCAAAATTTCTAAAAATATTTGGTTCGGATATTTAATTTATACTTGCAATAAAAGTTTCCTAATGAGAGGTTTGACATTATCTCTAAAAGCAGAACTTAGTCTATTAATCACATTTAGCTTCTGTCCAAGCCACTGATGTTCCCTTAAATTAACATTGTCCATGGTTTAATATTACTTCTTATCTGCCTTTTCATTATATATAGAAACAAAAAATTTAATTTCATCTAATTCTCAAAAATGTGATCAATAATTCTAAATGTAGTCTGCTACTTGGTCAAGAAGCACCACTCTGTTTCCAAATTAAATCTTCTGAAAATGGTAACTGGTTCTTGACATAGACCATGCAACCACCATAAATTTGGCTCCTTGACCCAATGTAATAGCAAGATGAAATCAGAATGAGTGTTGTTTCTGATGCATTTGCTTCTGTCTACTTATACCATATTGTATAGTCTCCTCATTATCAGCTTTATACCTAATTTTCATATTACTTTTTATCAGTATTTTTAGGTGGCTTGTTTGTTATTCTGATGAAAGTTAGGGTTTCATCCAGAGTTGGAGAAGAATGCTACCCTTCCCTTTATCCTACAGTTGTCCCTCTGTACAAGTGTTGGGTGTTAGACCTATCACTGCACAACAATGTCTAAGGTGCTACTTCATGATTTTCTTAGGAATGACAAGTTCTTGAATGCTCCCGGCTCTCCAGTCACTAAGTGGCCTTTGACCATTTTCATCACTCCAGTGTAACAGAAAAGTAACCATACAAAAACAGGAAAAGCCCATAACCCAGAAGATGGAACATGGTAAATCCACTGCAGCCTGAACTGGAGCTCATTTTTTTTCAGGTGAAAATAATGCTGTGTTGAACAAAGGTGGATAGCCATACCAGAACCCAGATTGTTTAAGGGATAATATTCTTACAGCTGTGTGAAAGTTAATATGATCTTTCTAGTTAAGCTGATCAGGAGTTAAATCTCATTGTCTCTATGAACACAGACTTCCACCTCTTCCTACTTCACATACAAACAGGAGGATTTTAGTGGTATCCTCCACTTTCGTCAGATGGAAGCAAGTCAGAAAGTCTATTTCACATCTTCATCAAGGTCAGGGCCAGCTCAGTTTTCTAAACCCTGAAGTTTGGGTTTTTACTGATGAAAAAAAATTCCCACATGTGCTTTGTCTAGTTAATTGTTAGAAATTATTTTAAATAAATTAATAAGCAAGAAGGAAACAGATAACAAATGGTGTTTTGTAATGATTGTGTTTTTACTTGCTTGTGCTGTGACTTCTCAAGGATTAAGTCTGTTGATTCCTGTCTTATGGTGATACTTATGTTTGTATTACATGGCCCCATTTGCTAATTAACTTCTTTCTGTTCCTCTTTGGTCCAGATCTCAGGCTTTTATGAGCCACAAAGCTTCTCGGCCATTTATATTAATTTCTAGCATTTTATCTAATACAATAGCATCAGGAGAGTCAGTAAACAGTTGTTGTTAGCAACCTAATTATCACTTGGTCAAAGTCTAAGACCCCAGTCTCACACACATCCTTCTCTCCTGCCAATTGTAAAAACGAACCACTGTTCAAAAGCTGCTGCTGAGCTTTAGGTGTAAATATCAAAGTCTCAAGTTTGGAATTAGTTCTTGATTTCTGTGCTTTTAGAATTTCAGCAAACACAAATCTCTTTCTTGAGAGTATAACACTTTGAGCTAGACCCCTGTGCAGATTTCTCTGGGAAGGTCAGGTGCTCTGCTCAGTATTCAAGCAGAGAAGGCAGATACAGGACATGCAAGTCAGATTTCTTCACTTTAGATATAAGTTAACTTTTCTCAAAGTCTTTCATGACTGCTATCCAAATGAAGCTTACAGGTTTAGTATCATCTTTTTATCTCCCAGTACTCACACACAGCACCAAAGAGCTCTTGCAGACACTCTCTAATATGAACCATATGATAAGGCGGAAAAAGTGTGTAATTTTGGTAAATGGCACAGAAGTTGCTAGATAGGTTCCATCAGCCAGATACACGTTCTGTCACCATACTGCAGCTGTTCAGCTAGCTGATGGATAAATTATCTCAGTTTCATTAGCCTTAAAGGAATGAACAATTCACTAGATCCTTTTAAGAATAACAAGCTGTTTAGCTGCATAATAAAAATGAATGTACTTTCCTTTCTGCATCCACAGAGGTGCTGTAGAAGTTTTGAGTCATACATTAGAACTGGCAAGCTACAGCTGAGAGACATTATGTGTCCTTGGTAGTATACAAGTTATGCAGAATTCAGGAAGAAAAAAGTCTTTTATCATGATGTATTATTTCAACAAATCTCCACGCACAATATGGGTGTATGTATGTCCTGAAAACCTGTGATATAACTGTATAACCTTTAAGTGCCAAGCCATCCTAATAGGAAGTACAAAGCCATCAATGGCATATAAATTGTGTGATCAATGGGTAGTACGGTGTGAAAAATCCTTTATGACATTGAACTCACAAAAATCAGATCCAGCTACTGATATTCTAAATCCTAACAGCCTGGCTGCAAGCTTCCAGCAGAAGGGGATTAGTCACCATCCTCATTTCTATGGTCAATGGCAGGTAGCAAATGCTTTCTTTGTTAGATATGAAGGGAAGTCAGCATTAACTTCATGATGGTAACATACTTATTTTGAATTCTTGACCCACTGATTTATATTACTAATCTGATGCATAGTCTTTTTCCTATAGCTCAGGAAATTCCCTCTTTTCTCAGAGCAAGAACTGCTAGGGAATGGTAGCTGCATCACCAGCGCTTGCTTGATATGTTCATAATCATCTTCCTTTGGGAGAGGAGAAAATTGTGCCTAGCCAGTATTTATTTTTTTGTTCCTAATGAGCAGTCAGAAACCGTGCGAGCAGATCAACTCAGACATCTAGAAGTGACCTGAGGAAGGAAAGGTGATCCATATAGCTCCAATATCTACTGTTTGGTTTGCTGCTGGTGTTTGGACTCATGCCTCTTGTGTTTTCCCTATGTCGATCTGGCAAGCAGAACCACCTACCTCAAACTGCTCTCATGCCACAATGGAAAAATTTACTTCTCAGTGATCTGTCCTTAAAACTCAGAGGCATGTGTTCCATGATACACTTGGAGATCACAGTCTTCGCTGCTTATTGCTTAAAACAGCATAAATAGTACATAATGAGACTTATTTCTATGTCAGAAATAAGTACTTTGAAGAACTTGTGTCAGTGTCTTAGACATCATGAAAGTTGCATAATTTACAAATCACTCATGGTCTCAAAGAGCAAAAATATTTGTAAATTTTTTTTCCTTTATTTCCCTCTAATAAGCACAGAAGGAAGTATGTTTCCTTTTTGGGGGAGCAGAGTAATATTTTTTCTGTATGTTCTGTATTTCCTATATTTATTACTGTTTCTATCTGTTCATTTCTTCCTAAACTACTACAAAATACTTTTTCTCCCTGTATTAAGGATCGTGACAAGAATCTTTAATTAATACCAAGCTTCACTTGAAGCCAAAACCAGGGACACGTGATGTGAAACTCTGCATTCTTTGCAGTTTTGAGTGTCCAGTAGAAATTTAAATTCATGGCAGCAGGCTGTAATGCTGAAGCAAAAGAAACAGTTTATTTGGGCTGTGGTCCTACCTAATTTTTGAAAAACTCTGTATGTTCTTTACAGGAAAATGCATATTCTCTTTTAGAAAGAATGCAGAACAGAGTTTTCAAGGCCAAGATCCTTGGTGCCACTACAGAATGACAATATTTCAAGCCAATTCCCAGTTTTACAGCTCAGGAGGAAATGAAGTAGCTTTGACACTACAGGAAACCCATGCAAACACATACTCAAAGTAGAAATAAGAATGAACAGAAAACATTTTCAATGGTGATAAAGAGATGCAAATTAAATTTACCTCCACATTTCATCCAGCAATACGTGGTAGTATATAAACATACTCAGTACAATTTCTTCATGAAATAATACTATGCAAAAGTATTCAAAACATAATGCAAGAAATAAAGCATCCAAGTTGTATACTTTTTTGAGAGATGTGGCAAAAAATAAGTGAACAATTTTCTGAGTGGCATCCTCAAGAGGTATAGAAGTCATATATTAAGTGCTTAAATCAGTACTTAGTCGTTCTTGAGACTGTCTCAGCTGGGGTATACCCACTGAATAATGTAAAAACACTACAGGGGTCTAGGTATATTAGACTTCCAAATGAGACCAACTAGTGAAATGGTACCTGTTCTGACACTGAAAGCCACAGCAATGCAGGAGTGTTGCACACCCCACAGCTGCAATGAAGTTGGTGGGCTATTCTCTGGCATGTTGCATGGTTTTACCTTCCCCTCATTGTACCATAATTTTAAGGTGTCCTTTTTAAGTTGTAGACATGCACTCATGTCTAATACAGCCTGTTTTATAAGCCAAAGTATTTGAATCGATTTATTTCAAATTGTTGTAATAAGAATGTTCTTCCCTAGCTAATGTGAATTCATGTCGTGGTTTAACCCCACTCAGTGACTAAGCACCATGCAGCTGCTCACTCATCCCCACCCCCTTCCCATCTTGCTGGGATGGAGAGGGGACAATTGGTAAAAAAGGGTAAAAGGCATGGGTGGAGATAATTTGTTAATTTAAATAGTTTAATAATTGAAATAACTATTATAATAATTATAATAATAAATAAAAAATAATAGTAAACAAAATGGAGACAGCAAAACCAGAGAGGAATAAAACCCAAGAGAAACAAGTGATGCCCAATATGAGCAACTGCTCACTACCTGACCAATACCCAGCCTGGCCTTGAGCAACTCTTGGTCTCTCCTGGCCAACTCCCCCCAGTTCAAATACTGAGTATGACACTGTATGGTGTGGAATATACAGTTTGACCAGTTTAGGTCAGCTGTCCCAGCTGTGCTCCCTCCCAGTTTCTTGTGCAGCTCCTCACTGGCAGAGCATAGGACACTGAAAAGTCCTTGACTTAGGGTCAGCACCACTCAGCAACAGCCAAAACATCAATATCAGTGTGTTATCTTATTCTCATACCAAATCCAAAACACAGGAGTGTACTAGCCACTAGGAACAAAATTAACTCTGTCTCTGCCAAAAGAAGAACTATTCATAAGGCATGTTTCTGTCTTGTGAATTTATCCCACAGTAAAGTGAACTTTGTTGTTTTGCTGGTGTCAAAATATACACATAGCTTTTGAGAAGACAATGAAATGTGTTTTGCTGGCAGAGTCATTCACAGCATCATCAGTTCTGTGAGTGTTTGCTGTATCCTGCAAATACTGAGTCAGGGAAATGTCACTTCAGCTGTGTTTACATCCTTTTATGCTCATTTAAAAAAAATTAAAGGTATTAAGCTTTCTATAATGGAGGATTTAAAAAAAAAAAAAAAAGACAAGCTAAAATGTTTGCTGAAACATATTTATTATTTCTAATCATTTCCACACCTTATTTTTTGATGCTTGATTATACAGATCAATCCATCACAAAAGACATTAACATGGGAGTTGTGTAAATAACCAAAAATTAGAATAGAAATTTGGAATATTGATATTCACAAAAGAATTCTGATTAATTAGTTCTGGACTATTTTTCAAGTAATTGAAAAAAATAGGGTTTCTCAATTCTCCTATGAATATTTGGAAAAAAAGAAAAAAAATCAATCCCAACTTTTTTTTTTTTTTCCCCACTGAATCACTGAATCAATTAGATTGGAAAAGACCTGTGAGATCATTTAGTGCCACCTATGATCTAACACCACCATGACAACAAACCCTGCACTGAGTGGCAGGTCCAGTCTTTGCTTAAACACCACCAGGGACAATGACTTTAAAACCCCTCTGGGCAGCTCATTCCAGTATCTAATCAACCTTTTTGTGAAGAATTTCTTCCTGATTTCCAACCTAAACCTCCCCTGGTGTAGCTTGAGGCTCTGTCTTGTCCTGTCACTTGGTACCTGGGAGATGAGGCTGAGCCTCACCCAGCTATGCTCTCCTTTCAGGCAGTTTTAGAGAGTGATAAAGTCTCCCCCGGGGCTCCTCCTTTCCAGGATGAAGATCCTCAGCTCCCTCAGCCACTCCTCACAGGACACAGGGCATGCCTTTGTTTCACTTCAGTCACAGATCAAAAGATTGCTTTCCAGTTGGCATCTCTCTTGAACACAACTGCTGCTGAGATTTACTCAGGTGTGGCAGATGAAAATCAGCTGTATTAGGATCAGTCAAATGAAACAGTCAAATGAAACTGCACTGCTGCCCAGAGAGTAGATAGAAGGGTACACTCTGTCTATTTAGGTAGAACCCTACCAAAAATATGTGTCAAATAATAACAACAAAAACTTCAAAATAATGTGTACATTAAATATTTAAACATTCGCTACAAAAGGAAGCAGGGATATTCAATGTGTGTTGGAAAAAGATCTTGAATTCTATTGAACCCATTAATTTGCCAAACTAATTGATGTCCTATGGGTGGTGCTCACTATCACTGAGAATACAACTCTCAAGTTACAAATGAAATGCAATTGTAAGAGGTTTCCTTTTCCTTCACTTAGAAAAACTTTCCAGTCTGTGCAATATTTCCTTTTGCAATATCGAATATCATACAAAAGTATGCTTTAAGCATAATATGGTGGATCTTCTTTGATTTATTTATGTAAAAGAAAAACCCAAACCAATAGCTATAAGGTCACATACAAAGACCTCTCCAGACAAAATGTGGGACCTTTATCGTGTAAATGCAGGTTTGTTTGAATTGGACAGGTATCTCTCTGAAGTTTTCCCCTCCCCTCTTCCCCTCGAGGCCGGCAGCTAGCTCAGATTTGGGGAGTTTTGGGTGAGGGGGTCTTCAAGACAGGGGAAATAAATCCAAAAGAGGCTCCTTACCTCAGGCATATTCAAAGGTTTATTCCAAGAAGGGTTCCCAGGGGTCAAAGAGGGCGAACATGAGGGAGCAGGGGTTTTTATTCCTCTCGGGGTGGGGGGTGGGGTTACCTGGCCAAAGGCCATAGGTCGGAGTCAGGGGGCAGGTAGGGTTTCACGGGGGAGACCAATGCCAGAGGGATACAACATCTCTCGACATATCTCTAAACTCCAAGTGCACTAAGGCAGAGTTGCACTTCCTGCTGTGACCTCTCTGTATCTCTCCTTGCCTGACATGACACTACACACACTGCAGGCCTGTTTAAAACCTGTAATATTGCAAATTCTGTCCTAGCTTTAAAGTGATCCTTTTTTACATAAGGTTTGAAATTATGTGAATATGAAAAATAGCAAATACTGTTGTATTAACATTTAGACCTGTGAGGCACATTCAGAATATGACCTTGCCTAACTTATCCAAGTTGTCTATTCTGTGGTATATACAGTCAATGTAGTTTCTGTTCCTAAGGAACAGCTGTACACATGCCTGTGCAGGTATGTGTGAGAGAATGTGCCCTCTGATTCTTGAAAGGAGAGGAATCCATTTCCTTAAAACAGATGAAAACAAAAAAAACCCACACTAATCTGTTAATAATACAAAGTCCAAAAGATGCAAGGGTAAGTGGCAGCTGTCTGTCTGTCACCCTATACCTTCTGGGATGGCCATTTTAGACACCTATAACAAACTTTTTAACAGTTATTTAAGCAAGAATTTATTGCTTCAGTCTCAGCAGTGTATTTTGCACAAGCATTTCACATATCTATTCAACAGATTGCTAAGTATTCTGTCAGTGGAAGCAATGCTCTCTTTGCTCTTTTTTGCTTGTCTCTCTGGAACTCCCTGCCAAGGAAGTTTAGCATCCAGAGCTAAAGGAGATGGTGGCATTACCACTTTCTCCTTGGGATACCATTGAGAAGGAAGGGTGAACTAGCAGCTTGCAAAATTCTTCCTTGGCTACTGACTATCCCAAACTCCTTTGCTCCATCCTGTTTCCACGTGGTCTTATCATTTTCAAGGTTATGACAACTTCTTTGAATTAGCTCCTTCTTCTGCACTCACATTTCAGTTTTCCCCTCCTTTTCCCCCCACCTTCCTTTTCTGAGCAGGCTTTCTGCCACTCCATGTCCAGAGCATGGGATCCTGCCAACACAACTGAGACAGCAAGTCTGGAAATAGCCTATAGAGCCTTGCTTTGCTAGACTGGAAACTTTTAAAAAATAGTCTGGAAAGACTTATACAATGGGTTGGCAGCTGATTAACAGAAAAACACACCCAGGAGCCAAAATGAATTTTGAGTACTGTGGAAGGATGCCAGCTTGACAGCTCTGCAACCCAAAGCTATCCACAGGACAGGTACAGGACAGAAACCAACTCCACCAGCTTCTGCCACCCTCTCTGAGGAAATTTGATGACTGTGATGAGCAGCAGTGTCCCTGGATGTGATTTTTCATTGCAGCAAGACCTGAGGGTTAAGGAATAAAGGAAACATTCTCATAAGCATTATGTATGTCTCTAGGCCTTTTCCTTCTCTGAAGTCCATGGCAGGAAGTTTGGATCTCGGTCAGACTCGTACTACCACTCTGATGTTTTTAATTGCTCAGCAGAACATTTTTTCATCCAAAGAAAATTAAAGTCATGTGACAAAAGTTTTCAAATCCATCTAACTCCAGATAAGTTGTCTGTTAAATAATACCCTACTGAGATCAAAAGAATGGACAAGTGATCCCTGGATAGCAAATATATCTATGGCAAAAAAAAAAAAGTGCATCATGTCATGAAGATATTTTCCACTTAGGTATTTTAATACACACAAAGAGAGTTAAGTCCAATGTTATTCTTTGTATGTCACAAACCTGGGCACTATTTTGTTGTTCCTCGTGAACTCCTTTATTTTCAGAATTAAAAACAGAATATTACAAGCATTTTAATACCAGCAATATGTTATCAGCCATTATTGTATTTTGAATCCTCTGTATCCTCTAGTGCATGTTTTGTTTACTAATTTACAGTGATTGTAAGTATGTATTCTTTTGGAATAGCAGGAGGAATAATTGCTCTGATTTATATTATTCCATCTCTACAGTTTTCTCTTAGTATTTTCAAGCAAAAATCCATCTGAAGCACTGAATCAACAATATCTTTCTTGTTTCTGTGTTAGTTTTGAAAATACTGATTTTTACTGAACTGAATGTTCACAGATTTAAAAATATGTTAACAGAGAACTAAGTTAAACCACACTGAAGTTTTGTTGCCTACATGTACCACATTCTTGGAGCTTTTGAAGGACCTGAAGTCTCAACCAGGTGTTTAAAGAATTGCTTGAAGTTTTCAATCAGACTTTTTCAGCAAAAAACTGGTTTCAATAAAAGCTGTTCTTGTAAAACACCGACTAGTTTCAGCTAACTTTATTTTTAATAAAGCTAAAATAATTTAATTTAATAAAGTTTTAATAATTTTCAACTGACCTCTGAAAAGTAAAACATTCTTTTATTCAGGCAAAAATATCAAAACATTGACCCAAAGTAAACCAGGATAAGCTACTACATTAGATAAAATATATGTTGCTCCTTATTCCCTGGTCTGATTTGGGATTGTCTTCCAAATGATAACTAGGTCATTCTCATACAAAGTCTTTGTATTTCATTTCTACTTTCTACTTTGGGAAACATATCAACACTTCCCATGAAAGCTGCCTAAAACTGGTCAGAATAGAATAGACTCTTATTTCTGTGGGAAATATTCTGTATTTTCTTACCACAAAACCAGGTAGTCTATCAGATAAAAGTCAAAACCCCATTGACACAGATAGTCTAACAAATAGTATTTTCCTATGAAAATATAACTTTTCCTTATATAAAAAAATATGTATGTCTGTTGTTCCTTCTCATTTTTTTCTTACTTCCCTTTAGATTTGAATGTTCCAAGCTGTATGTTATTTTGAAAAAAAATTACTGTGGATAATATCTGACACTCCCACTGGCCTTGGGAGGGTCGGTACAACAACTTGTGCTCCAATTATTGGAGGCAAAGTTGTACTTTCTACATTTATAACAAAGTAAAACCACCTTTAAGATCACTTTTCTTTTCTTATTGTCCTCTCCCCTCTGTGATTTTATGAACACAGGATAGGTTAGGTTGGATAGGACCACAGGAGGTCTCTAGGCTAAGCTTGAGGTCAAACACAGATGTTTAAGGTTCTTATCCAGTTGTGTCTTCAACATCTGCAAGGCTGAATTTCTTCAAGTGTTGGACCATCCTCCTGGGAAAAAAATTACCTCTGGTTTGTACAGCTCTTGCTTCAATCTATGGTCATGGACTTCTGTCTTCCTCCATCCCCCAGTATGCCTCACACCATGTTCCTGGTGACCTGTTTTTAGGAGTTAGGGTCTGCTCTTTGGTCTGGCCAAAGCCATCTCTTTTCCTCTATGGACAAGCCCAGCTTCTTCAGCCTCTCTTCACAGGACAAATGCTCCAGCACCCCAACATCTTCACAGCCTCATGATGAATGGTTCAATTTCTCAGTACCTGTTTTTCATAGAGGGCCCAAAGATGGACACGATACTCTAGAGAATGCTGAATAGAAGGATAATCCCTTTTCTCAGTGTATTGGCTATACTTCTGTTAAGATAGCCTGGGAGGCCTTTTCCTGCTGAGTCACTACTTTTTCATAATCATCTCACTTCTCACCAGGACCCCCAGGACTGCTTTTTGCAGCTCTGCTCCCCAGTCATCAATCCCCAGCCTGTGTCATTGAAAGAGGTTTGCCCTCCCAGAGACTGGGGCTTGCATTTATCCTTGTTGAATTTCTTTTATTACCTACTGATTCTTTCCATAAATTCATATTTTTCCTCTTCTTCTTTCTTTAAGAGATTTATTAAAAAATTCCACTTGTTGTTAGCTTGTCTGTGATTCCCAAATAATCAGTACCTGTTGACACAGTACAGAAGAGACATTTGGAGTTCCAGGCTGGAGCAAGCTGAGTGATATCAACTGAATACATAAGGCTTCTGTGAGGTAGGAATGTGAAAATGCACTTCAGCCAAGGGTAAATATTCTTTTTTTTGGACCAGAGGTATAATACGATCAGGAACTATCATAGCCTTTAACAGACACTTAGTATGGTTGAATTTGACCTGCCAAGAGTTGACCCAGTATATGTCTGTGACTTAAAAACATCCATTATGGATGTCCTCAGCTTTGCCTTTCTTGCTTTTTTATTCAATGCCTTTTTTATTTTATGGACTCATTATGTCCTTGTAGGACTTAATGGTAACATTGGCTGCAGCTGAAAGCCATGTCTTTGACCAGCATTGTAAATCTGAGAGGAACCAGGCTTCTTTGGAGTGCCATGTCAGTAAATCACTGGATCTAACCCAGGCAGTGCCTGCAACAGGTACTAGCAGTACTTTCTCCCTGCAGAAGGTTTTCCCATAACCAAAATTGTGCTCTCTCTGATTCTGTCCAGCAGGCACGGCACTAATTGCCATAATTTTTCAAAACATATTGACACACATCTTGAGTCAATCTCCAGCTTCCCCATAATCCAATTGAACTGTTCTGTGCCAAGGAAGCTGCTGAAATACCTTAAATGTGGTTATGGTCCTGATTACTACAGTCTGAAGTATTAGTATATTCACTCAAGACGTGAATATCTGAATTAAGGGTTACTGAAAGAGCTTTTCCAGGTATGACCTTCGATACTGAATTTTCCTAAGCTCACCTTTCCTTTCCTTTCCGAGTCTCTGCACAGCCAAGATCCTGAGAGTCACAGTATGAGAAAGAGCATTCACCCAGGGGCTGTCCAGCTCTTGTGTCTGGGATGTTCAAATGAGACAAAAGATGTAAAGGTTGTAATATCCATGTTTATGACCATTTCTTTCACTTTCTGTCCGATGTTGATAAATGTCAGGTAGCTTGACTTTCCTTCTTTTAGCTGGAGCTAAAACTCTCTTGCACTCCTCTCTCCACTGCAATGGATTGATGATGGATGAGATTGCTCTGGAGGCTGGTGTCTGGGTGGTCCCTAGAAAAGGAGAGTTAGACCTACTCATACTGAAAGGAATGGGGAATGCAGGTCTCACTCTTGTGGTCTTTTTACTGCTAGGCTATTAAAATGGAGCAAAGAAAAAGGAACACTAAGTTCTCCCAAGAAAAAAAAAATCTAACATTTCAACACAGAAAAATATCTAGATAATATATTGCTGCTTCAAATTTTAAGACGTTTCTCTTACGGTAGAGGGCACAGCAAAATTCACTTTAGGAGTATGGATCATTCCATAAGAAATATGAATGTAAGATCTATATTCAGATATCTGTGCTTTTCAGGGTTGGGTAACACAGAGAAGTAGTATTTTAAAATGTAATTTGGAAAATATGTATTTTCCTGTCTTTAAACTTCTGTTGTGCTTTTTCTCGTTCTAAGGACAGCAAAGCATTTTTTTTTGTAAATTTCTGGAAATAATAGAACAAGTCTTTGCTTTTACTAAGACTTAATTAGATAATTTAACACAACATTAAACTTACTACGAAGCTTTATAAAAATTTTCATCTTCAAGCAGCTTTCCTGTTCAAATATATGAAAGTGCATCTAAACCAATAAAACCTGATTCAGGAAATGATGGGCTCATTTGCATCCTGGCCAGAACATCAATCGATAGCTTTCATTCTGTTTAAAGGCCAGGGGCCAAATTAGAGTTTAAAAAGTCCTTGTAAAACCTTTGGGTAATTTTGAGATTGAATCTAATGAAAGATTAATGAATACAGGCATCCATTTCTAGCCCATCTATTTACATATGACTTCTACCTTAAGTCCTGCTGAGTGGCAATCAAAGTGAATCAGTCTGTTTCTGCAGATAGTGCTGACTAGCTAAGAATAACTCCTGGTACCATAGCAGTCTCTTCTTTTTTATGCCTTTATCAAAAGTCTAGAAAGTCAGATATAAGAAGGAACAGCGGGTGCACTCTGTGTTTATCACTCTTAAAAAATTTACCAGAATTTCCTCCCTAAGTACTGGAATCACAACGAATACTAGGTGCCACCACATAAAGGCTCCTACAAGCTACAGGCATGGAGAAAAATTTCACACAATACTCTTTGAATCATAAATTTGTATTTCCAAACAAACTGCTGAGTATATTTGGTTACGTGATTCTTTTTGCAGTTGTAATCACTAGAGTGACTAAAGTGACTTTTTTTTATTCTATGTAATAAATACTTCTAATTAATTTCACTTTTAAATACAATTTAATCTGCCGAGAAAACACATATTGTCACTACTGTTACTTTATTTACTTTTATGAGAGGCTTGATTTGCTTTCTTTTTAAGGGAGACTAAATATTCCTGGTCTGAAATTTTCTTATAATAGCAGCTGAAGTTTTTGTTTGGTCTTTTTTTTATATGAAATTAATTATTTTGATTAAAGATTTTATGTCCCACACCAAAAGAATAAATTGTCTTTCTTCATCAAAGTTGCAAGATGCTTCTCTTACTACTTAACTAAACTTAAGATTCATGAGAACCCATCCCCCTAAACTTTCTCTGAATTATTTTTTTTACTGTGGAAATGTTACTTTGAGATTCAGAAATTACGAGAACCCTTTATTTTCTAGCCTATTTTCTAAAATAATGATATAATATTTTAACATGATGAAAATATTTTTTAAAGTAACCTTTTTTACAGATGCTTTTTTTTCTTGTACCGTCAGAATTTAAACTTTATATATAAAACCAACAAATGTTCAAAACACCCTATTTTTTTCTCCTTTTCTCCAGGTAATTAGATAATGCATACTTACTTTGTCCTGACTTTCACTGAATATCTTAGTGTATCTGAACTATTTTCAGTCATTCTCTCTCTTTCAAGCCAGCTTCCAGCCACTCTTACCATCTGTGAATCACCACTCCAGGGACTGGGAGCTCCTGCTAGTTTTGCATTGACTAGTCCTTTTATTGTTACTAGGTGCTAATCAGAGAAGTCACTGATACTGAAGAAGTGATTTTACAGAGCTCTATTCATTCTACTGGAAATTAATTATTTTAATAGACTTAGGGATTAAATGTAAAAAGAACAAAAATTTCTCCCAGGTATGTCTTTGAATGTGATTAAAGATCTTGAAACAATCAATAGAAAGCTTTACTCATGCTGTATGCACAGAAATGAAAAGGAATATTCCATTGTATCTGAGTAGAAAAGGAAGAGGAATGAACGTGATTTAGACTTTTTTTATAATTGAAGAATGGGCAATAAAAAACTTGTTTTTCCTTTGCTGTGAATGTTAATGACTTAATTTTTAATGTCCGTTCTAGCAAATTTAAGGCATTTTATACCAGGCTCAAGAAAAAGTACACTTTGAGACATTAAATCAGATGAAGCAAAGCTACAACAGCAATGTACCAATCCTAAAAAACACCAAAGATTAGTAAAAAAAGAAGAACCACATTCAAGTTAATATCCAACTGGAATTTCAGAGTTAAGAGTATGAGGGAAGTAGCCACCAGAAAAGTACTCTGCATTAAGAATTACCACTGGCTCAAAGAGCTCTCCTCAGAGTTTCCCTCTCAAGGCTGCAGAGAAGAGTCAGGTCCCTAGGCAAGGGAAAGACCTCACCATCCCAAGAGGAATCTGGGAGTGGCAGGGTATGATTGCACACAAGATCCCAAATGTGGTGACTAAAGAGGTGAGGCAGCCATCAGGCTGATTTTTAATGAGATAATCAGGAGACCAGAATTGGAAGATGTCACTGGGAGCTGCAGCAATGAGATGCATCATTCTGTGACTATCCACAAGGGGCCAAAAACCTATGGATTGATTCTGGCACTGTGAAATTCTGTGCAGTACTGACTTGTGCAGCAAACAGACAGCCAAGTCCCCTTGGTTTACAAAAAAAAGCACCTCAGGATTTTTCCTTTGTGAAGAAACTGAATTAAACATATATCAAAGAATACAAATAAAACTCAACATCCTTTGATAAAAATGTAGAAACTCTCAGAAACTCTCAGTACAATCTTCCTTCTGATAGCTCATTGCAGCTAGTCTTATTTTCTGAGGTTAGATGTGGTTTCTCAGCGTGATCATATAAAATTCCTAGAGCACTTTGCCATGACATGTGGATATTTATATCAGTAAGTTACATACTTGAATTGTCTGAGGGGGCCACAAGGTCTAAAAAAGCATATTGTGCAAGGAAATTTTCAAATCTGTGTGATTGTGATATCTGAATTATGTTTGATAAAGCACTAACCTGTTTTACTCCAAAGCCCAAAGAGACAGCTGGTAATGTGTGAAACAAAAGACACAAAAATCCTCACCTCAAAAATACACAAGTCTTTCATGTGCATAAATGAAGGGTTCCCAAAACATTGTTCACAAGAAAAGTTCTGCTTTCTGTGATCACAACTGTTTTCTCTATGTAAGCAATTAAAAGCAATCTTATGCTCAATATCTCAAGCTCTTACTTGAGACCTTGTCATCTAGCAGAGATGACACAACACCAACAAAAAAGGCAGGCATTAGACAAGATGATGTGCTGGAACCTTTTCGGCTTTCTCCAACTACATTAGATTATCTAAAAGAAGATATAATCCCACAACCATCTTCTTGCAGTTCCCGTTGCCTTTTGAAACTCTGACACGCTCTGCTAGGATTATGTCCCTCATATATGGAACCTGTCCACTTTATCCAGGAAATGAAGACTGGTGAGTAAATAGACTTCTACTGACAGAGAATTTTTGCAATTAATTTTGAGTTAGAGCATAAATATTTTAAATCCTCTTAGAAAATTGACTTGAAAAGTGAGCAACAAACTCAGTCAAAAGCTTTTCATGTCCTTTTACTCTTTTCTTTCAGATATTACCATTTACCTCCAGATATTACATCATTTAGCTCCAGACAAGACATTTTTTACCTAAGTGATTCCAATAACTGAAATAAATAAGGTTTGTGAAGATAATATTCCGTGAACCATGTAAATGAACTTACCTAAACTCAGAGCTCCACAATGTAGATAAAAATATCTGACCTTGTTCTCCCACAGACTTTTTTAATCTCTGGAGAAAAAAAAAATTCTTCTTGCATGTTATTCATCTCATGTCAAAGTAGGCAACCAAAATATATCAAATTAATTGGACTCTAAATTGTCATTTTTATCAATGATATAAAGGGATGTTAGAGAGACTATCTCAGATGTAGAATGCTACAAAGTAGATATTTAAAGTTAGGTGAAATGAATCTCATCTCATCAGAAAATGAATTTTATAAAAATGGCTGTTTTAGAGCAAGTCTTTAGAAGAGGTTGTGACACCCAGTATTTTACTATCTGATTTAATTCGATGAACCAATTATAACTTTACAGACTTCTGCAGTTCCTCCTTCAATTGTCAGTTCTAAAAAGCTTTTGTATTATAATTTATTTGCTAATCCAATAAAAATTATTGCGCTTTGATCCCTGTCCTCTTCACCTCTCCTCCTCTGTAACTTAAATGCTTCTACTCTTCATTTCTTTTTGTCCTGTTGATTATATTAGCTTTTATCTTACAGAATTCTGAAGTTGCTACATCAACATGTGTAAAAAGTCATAAAAATTTAAGGTGTCAAGGAGGGAAAAAACCCCAAAGGATTTCTTAACAAATTTTAAAACACTGCTACCTTTACAATCTTTAGTTTAGAAACAGATGATATTTTTTAGAAAGTTATTAAATTGTATGCCCTATTTCCTGTTTCAGTCCAAATCAGAGGGATGAGGCACAGCCAAGTTAATGTTACTCAGTACCCCCTTACGTCATTGCTGGGATGGGGGAAGAAGGACTTTCCCTTCTGGTGGGAGAAATCGTGCATTTCTGGTGGGGAGGAGTTGGTCAGTATTTGTCTCCATTTTCCATGTAAATCATTTATTTGTCTTATATTAATACTGTTGCAGTTACAATCAGTTTTCTTATCTAATTTCTGTTTCCAGTAGATTGTTCTTATTTCAAACCCGTGATTTGCAGCTTTTATGCCTCCAATTCTCAACTCCATCTTCAGAGCAGGAAGGGGGAGGGCAAGTGGGAGAAGAGCTGTTGAGAGTATCTGGTTTGGGAGTCTCAGTGGGCACACTGAATTGGGAAGTACTAATCCTAAACCATGGCAGCAGTACACTCAGCAATGTGAATGTTATTTCATTTTAACCAGCTAAAAGATACATTCTTACAAATAAGTTAGTTAAAACAAATTGTGGCTCTAACTTAAGGTGATCCTACTCCTTTCTAGCTCTGCCTCTGTATTGACAGAATAAGCAGCTATTGGAGCTGTAATATCTTTGCAAAAGAGTTAGCAATACCTTCTTTCACCAATTGAACAGCTATGTTTGATCCAGAGCAGTTCTTATCTCTATAGCTCTGGCCATTTTACATGGAAATAAATGTGTGGCTGGAGTGGACAGTGATGGACAGGGTCTTTTAAAGTCAGTTTTCATACTGAAGACAAAATGTGGTTTGATGGTGTTATGCTACTGCCTAGGGTCTCCCTATAGTGAGTAAATGGAAATGTCCTTGGATGAGAAATAATTTCAGCTATTATAGGCACTCACAATAGCATGAGATGAGAAGGGCATCATCCAAAGATAGCTGTCTTTATTACTTAGGAGGAAGTCTAGACAACCCTGCTGCAACCCTGTTGCAGTTTTGAATTTGACAGAGACAATCATATTATAAATGTTTAGGGGTTAACTTGGGTATGCAGATTTAAATACCCTTGTGGACATACAAGAAAGTGAATGTGCAATAAGAGTTCTTCTGGTTGAAAAGGGAATTTAGCAGTGCCTGGTGAGTCATACACATACTGCCAGAAACTAGCATAGCAATTATTTATATATTTATGGTTTTTTCTTAGACAAATTAAGATAGGTAATTATGCTAAGAATTGTGCTAAGAATAGGCAGTAGATGACCACTGAAGCCTTTTGGAAGACAGCTGGTATTTTTAACTCTTTAATTGAACAATGAATTAACCTCATGGTATGTACATCAAGACAGGGGCGAGACTTTTCTGATTTTTCAGAGGAAAATACAACACCTGCATAGGGAGGTAGTGTGTGAGAGAACTGTACACACAGCTTTTCAGGCTTCCGGCCTGGGTACCAAGGGAGGAGAAGCCTGTGCCCTGCTCCCAACAACACATACAAAGATCAATACTCTGAACTTCACTGAAAGAATCTGCCGTGGTCAGGGGCTTCTACCTATTGACCTAGAACATCTCTACATGTCAGTGTCCCTTGTGATGCTTTCAGCTCTTCATTTACTGCTCCTCCAAATGTGTTACTGTAAATTTCCAAGTATTTTATGTGTGTTTATCATATTAACTAAAAACAGCTACCCTAGACTACCTAGAGGAGGCCAGTAACTGCTTTACTTAGGCACACAGCATTCACAGGAAAGGGTAAAGACTGTACATTTCTAAGGGTTCTGAATTTGCTGCCCCAGCACAAACTTCTGGAATCTGCAAAGTTCTGTTCCAGACAGCCAGAACTGCAGCTGGGAATATCTTTGTAACACCAGCTCCACTGCTTTACCTTTCTCAAAACCATGTCCCCATTGATTTGATGAAATGGTAATTCCCAGTATGGCTTATGATAACTGAATTCCAGTTTCCCTCCCAAATATTTCATCTTTTGTGGGAGAGATTCTCAGGGAGACTTTTACTACTGTACCTTCAGGGATAGAAAATTGGACTGGTTTAATTTGTATTCACACTACTGCATTACTTCTTTGAAGATATCCTTAGTTATTTTAGACACTGCACTCTCTCACCAAGCGAGCATGTAAGACTAGATCTTCCACCTAATGGAAACAGGAATGTATTTTTTATTTTACTGCCTCAAAAATGTCAAACCTCATGCTTCCACAACCAACATGTATCCATGAGCAGTGACTGACAAAAAAATAGAGTCTAGGAACATTTGAGATATTTCTGTGTTTGTCACGGAGTTCATGGGACCAAAGCCAATTGTCTGCATGGATATACATCACAGTGACTCCAGGTGACTTCAGTAAGGGTTCAGACTAGAAACCTCACCTCTGATGGGAGCTCAGAACCTGCAGAACCAACCCAGAAGATCTTCCAATATCAGCAAAATCAGAGTCCAAGGTATTCATAAAAACCTCACACATTTGAGTGAAAAGGTTTTATGCCGCAGTGTCCCTCTCGGAGCTTGTTCGTCCACCCAGGCCAGCCCGACACTGCAGACACGCGGGGGACACTGCCCCGGGCCCAGGGGAACCACAGCAGTGGATACGGGGCCTTTCCCCTCGCCACGGAAGAGAGCAGCAACAATGGCAAAGGAGGGAGCCAGACTCAGCTGGAGGGCAAAATCCAAGAACTTTCTTCAGCCCCAGGAGGGACCTCCCAGCATCAGGGAAGCTGCTCCAGCTGAGCAGCATGCAAGGGGCTTACAGTAACTTATATCAGGGGAGGTACAAGGGAGGGGACAAATTATCAACCAATAAGGGACAAAATGGGAGCGGACTAGGGTTAGATAGATTTACAGAAAAAACAATGAGGGCATCAGGGGTGGAACTTCCTCTGCTACTGTCCTATCACTCGACGCCCTCTCCCAAACCTTCCTGAAGCTGGGAGGAGCAGCTGAGTGACAGGCATTGCCAGGAAGGGGGGTTTTGGGGGAGCGTGGGAGTTCTATGGATTGACATGGAAGGAACAGGGATTGACAAGGGAGAGAGGTGGGGACTAACCTGGAACATAACATTCATCAACAAAGGGGAGTAAGGGTCAAACCATTATAAACAT
Source organism: Phylloscopus trochilus trochilus (assembly GCA_016584745.2). Taxonomy (NCBI): domain Eukaryota; kingdom Metazoa; phylum Chordata; class Aves; order Passeriformes; family Phylloscopidae; genus Phylloscopus; species Phylloscopus trochilus. The sequence goes on along the minus strand of WQNJ02000016.1, from coordinate 19,649,892 downwards.
TTTAAAAACACAACACAACAGTTTTAGAAAAATGAAATCCATGTCTAAAGCCAGACAAAAAACCACAATGGCATTTCCCCTCCATTTTTGAGACAACACATGTTTACTGCTTAGTTTGAGGCACCCATGGATATTTCCATGGTGAGTGGCACACTTGGCTCCAGCAGCCTCTATGTGAGACAGCTCACTCTGAACTATTGTAGTTTTTAGCAGAGACTAAAAGTAAGTAATTTCCTATTTTGGACTCTGAGAAGCTGATTGAGCAAAGTGTCAGGCAGAGACCAGAGGTAACTAAGCCAGGCCTTGATTGCACAAATAAAATCAGAGCTTTTTTTGCCACTACAGGATATATTTAACACCATAACTTTTTTTTTAAGATGCAATTTTGCAAGTCCATTAGTGTCCCACAAACAAAATTCTCCATATTTTTCTTTTCATTATAATTATTTGTTCCTTATCTGTAAAAGTCACTAGAGTTGAAAGGAAAAAACACACCATGAAATAGTTTTATTTTCCAGAGCCAATGATTGTCCTATTACCTTTACCCTGTAGTAGTTTTACATTTAGTTAACTAAATTTCAATGAACACAGATACTTAATTACCTCTTGAAGAAAATAGTGACCTCAGGCTTGCCTTGGTCAATAGCTTGTCTTAAAGAGAATTTAAAGATCTCACAAAAAATAGAACTCTGATTATTATTTACATGTGCACAACTAATAGAAATACATATTCATTAAAGTGATAAGTTCTCTCTCATATAAAGTATACTTGTAACAGAATCACTTTTTACTAATTCAAGTATTTACCCATATTAGTTTTCTCAAATACTTGATGCTTCACACTTCCAACTTGAGTGATTAAGGTTTGATCTCACTAGAAAAAAATTCCAAGAACACTCATGAATGCTCAGAGTTGCAATATTCTGATTTACAACAAAGGAAATCAGTTTCATCTCCTTTCTGATCAGTCATAATGTTTTCTCTTATTCACCTCCAAAAAGTATTCTAAGTCCTAGATAATTTACCATGAATTTCCAAAATTTGATTTTAATACTCTAGGTATTTGCATCTTATTATAGCAACTGTTAAAGTTGACAGATGGATGAATACAAAAGGTCTTGTACCTGTATGCAGGAGTGGCTATACAGCCTTCTGTGAGTGACTATGGGTCTTGACTGTATATGAACAGTAACTGTTTTTTCTCATTTTTTTTTCTCCTTATAGTTTGGATGGGTTCAGAGCAGCAATAAAAAAAATGTTAGTTACACATTGAGCAACTAACTGCTATTGGCAATCTATTAGCCCATTACTGTAAACTCAAAACCCTTATATTAGAACTTGAAATATATTAAAGTAATCAATGTCATTAAAAATACTGAAATTGTCTATATAATATTTTCAGAAGATTGCTACTATTTCAACTTTTCATTGAGAAACATGAGTGACTGCCCGAGAGAGACTTCAAAGATTAAAAGAAATTTTCAAAATGTAAACCCCATGATAATAACTTCTAAGTGGCAGTGCTGACTGCTGCGAGCTATGAGTCTGCATATGGATACTTGAAATTACATCCTACATCAAAGAAGCTTACATGATGCATAATGGTGTTTAATGTTAAAAGGCGATCTCCTTTAGAGCCTTAGAGCTGCTGGAAAGGCACAAAAGCTCGAAGAAATTCACACATTTCAGGGCGAATAAAATGTAGAGTGATTTCTTAATGCAGAACTTAAATAGCAGAGTCACATTAGCTGTTTTCTGCAGCAGGGAAACTTTTTCAATTTCTTTCTTGTAATACTGGCTTTTCAGAACTTGCTGAAAGGGAAAGACAGTATTTATACATTCTTCTTGTGAAACTGAGAAGTCCAGCCATCAGGAGTTACAATTTCTTATTTTACTTTTGAAATATACTCTGACATTTCAAAATCAGAGCCTACCTGAAGAAACTTAGGTCGAAGATTTATTCCACAGGCAACAGCTGAATTTTATTCATGGACTTGATCTGACTGTTTTTATTTAGACAGCTTGTCCCATTTGTCTCATCTGAAGCAGGACGGATTGTTTTAAATAAAAGTAATGGAGAATAAATGGAGTTAAAAGCTTCTGAGTAAAGCTCTGCCCTCAGAGAATTATTAGGTTAGTTCTCCTGAGGAACAAGGCTAAAGAAAAAAGGAAATTTGGCAGTTCCTCACAGAAACACTATTAAGATCACAATCACAAGCTCTTCTTATGCAAGAGATCAGCTTGACTAAATCTTCTGCTCTTCATTAACCTCAAACACAAAAAGGAAGCATAAAGAAATTGAAACTAGGTCAGTATATCAGGCACAAGGATAAAAGAACAGTGTAAGTATGTATGGACAAAATTAGTAAAGCCAAGCTGTGAAGTGTGGTGCAATCAGAAAAGACCACAAGGAGGAAAAGGAAAACATCTGTAAATACATTACAACATGTGGAAAATCTAGTGGAGGGCTGATTCAGTAGTAAGTGGGAGGAAACTGTAGTCACAGATGTCACCAGAAGGGCAGGGACGGTTTTGTGTTGTTCCATTTGGTTGTGGCTCTAGCTGCAGTGAATTGCTGATGTGCAGCCCTGGATTAATGACACCGAGGGCTCAGGACGCTGTACTCAGAGCAGCGTGGCAGGAGCAGCAGAAAGCAATCCCCCTGCCTGTCAGTCCCTTCCTCTGTTCCAGGAGTCCTTCCATCTCAGTATTTAATTCTTTTGAAGAGGTTGCAAAGAGCCCTATAAATCATCTTAGAAAAACAAGTTGTTTTCTGTTCTCTTTGGGAGCTCAGAGAAAGGTATTAGAACTCAAAATACTAGAAAGGGTAAATATAGTGTCTAGTTTAATAAATAGAAAGGCAATGAGGGAGTAGAGGAAAAGAGACAGAGAGAAGATAGAACAAGAGAAAGACAGAAACAGAGAATTACAGACCAACCAGCTCAACCTAAGTTCCTGGAAAAACACTGGGACAAATAATAAAACTGTCTGCAAGCACCTTGAAGATAACAAGTGAGATGAACAATAGCCAACAGGGATTTGTCAAGTACAAATTGTGTCAAATCAATCTAATTTTCTTCTCTGAGAAACTAAAAGATTTTGTAGAGAGAAGGAAAGCAGAAGATGTAATATATCTTGACTCTAATATAGCTTTTCTCATGTGGCATGGTCATTAACAAGTTAGGGAAATCAAGTCTGGAGGCAAATTCTATAGACTGGTGCCAAAAAAAAAAAATAATAGAAAACCACAACTTTAGTTGACATTAATCTACAGTCTATCAGGAAAATGCGCTTATTGAACTGGGATCTTTGGAAGGGTCTCCATCATCCAGAAGTGTTTGCTATCTCCAATTTCTTATGCACTAATATGAACTATTAACTGCCAAATAATACACATGGAACAGGTGATGAAGTGCTGATTCCTTGAGGAAAGACCCAGCTAAGTGGACCAGAAGCTGAACACAAATTAGTAATCATGTTCTATAGTGAAAAACTCAGATTTTATGCTGGGATTTAAAACCAGCAGTAGAGGCTGCAAAGCATTTCCACCATGATTAGCCCTGACTAGAAGTAGTTGGATGAATATAGCTGGTCTGAGGTACTTGAGATGGAATTGTAGCAAGTTCAGAGGTGAGCAGTAGGGTTCACTACAAGGTATAGCCTGCCAGGGAACACTGAAGGAAACAGGGCTGCTCAAAAAGGCTCAGGGGGATGTGATAATAATCTTCAAATATCAAAAGGTATTGAAAAGAACAAATATTTTTTTTTTTCTTCTTGCCCAGTGTTGAGAAAATTTTAGGTAATGGGTTTGCAGCAGTCCAAATCTAATACAGGCCCTGGGAAGAAACTCAGTCTTCAGGGAGAGTTAACTGCTCTGGTAGATTGTGAGGGAGGGTGCACAATCACCATTATTTGTAAGAATGTCAGCAGTGACGTCGTTTAGCAGTTTACTAGGTCCCACCTTGGACTAGATGACCTCTGAATGTCCTTTCCACATCTTTTTCTTCCTGAGGAGAGTATATCTGAAGTGGGGCTGAGAGCCAAAACAAATCAGGGGGAAGCTGAACAAGAGATGAAGAGGTGTTTCTCTATGTTACAAGTTTCAATAAAAGAACAGAATGGAAAAATCAGACTATGGGCTGGGATAAATATGGGCAGTGTGCACTGACAGTAACAGGGAATTACAGACCAAAAGTTTCTGAAATTTTTTTTATTTTTATGTATATTTATATATATATAAAAACCATGTATCTCTATAGATACATAAAAAAATTCTTAAGACCATACATCTTAGTTCCATATTGATAAATTAGAAATAAAAATATTCCTTATGTAATGCATTTATTTATATTTATATATGCATAATGCATTTTATATATTATTCTTTGATAATTTAGTTTTTACAACAAGGGTGGTACCAGTGAAAAACATGAAAAGACAGCTAGAAAAATCTTTTTTCTCAGATACGTGATTATTAGACCTTCTGAATTTAGTAATAATTGATGTAAAATTTAGGAAAAATATTCTATATAATAAGGTTCGTGCATTTTTTTAACACCATTTTTAATTTTGAATATTGTCTTTTTGGTCTTAAAGAAATAATGATGTTGTCAAAAGTTAAGTTTTAAGTCTTTATATCAATTTTTTAAAAAGTGACTGAAGTGTCTGGATATATGTTTTCATACTGTCCAGTCTTTAGATACTTTAGTAGAATCTATTTCTGAACAGCATTAATTCCTTAAATTTTTAATGATCAGAGCCAAGGTGCTGCTATTTCCATAATGTCTATACCTTAGACACTAAGACATTAAGTTCAGATGTAAAACTCTGTTAAAAAGGCTGTCCAATGCCATCGTTTGATAAATTTTATTGCTGGTTTAAGAAACATCTCAGTCTTCAAGGTTATTGTACTTTCCATTTGTAACAATTCAATACTGGGACAGAGCTAAAATAATTTCCTCTTGCTGACAGTCCTATCACCAGTACCTTTTAACAACTAGTTTATTTAAGATAACAGAAATTTCAGTGAACTTTTGCTGACAATGAGTATATCTTGTGATCTACTGTATCCTTTCCTACACAGAAAACCGAACTGTAACTGGCAAATATCATATTATATTCTGCAATTTTCATTTTTCCTCACTTGTCTTTTTTTAATGTAAGCTTTTAAGAGCAATCCCAGTGTAGACGTGCTAAAACTGCACATCTCGGGTGGTGTTGCATTTAAACTTCCTAATCTCTCCACTGAAAGTAAATTTATAGGTGACACTCCTTTAGGTTTTCTCCTTTCCCAGAAGCTAACCTTCAAATTTCGTGTTCAGCTACAACCTGTATATTGAAATGCTGGGAAGATGTATATTGCTTTTACACCAGTGACTACCAGGCTGTGCAGATTCAGTACACTGAGTGTGTGGTTTGTTGGCTGGGTGGGAAAAGCTGACTTCTGTACTTTGCTTCATCTGTTGAAGATACAACTTCTTTGCAAGGTCACTCAGGTGCTGTGTGTTGGAAAGCAGAACAGATATGAAACGGAGCATTTTAACATGTTATACAATATTGACCAGAGTTCTAATGTTTTGTAGTAGACTACATGGAAACTTGAAAGGTGTAATTTTCCTGCTTGACAGTAATGCTGACTCGCTGGGTTGGTCTAAACAAGTCATTTAAGCTTCTTTGACACTCAGTTTTGCTATCTGTAAGAAAAAGGTCGTGGTGTCTTGTAACAGAAATTGAGAGGAACAGTAATGAAAGCACACTATCAGCAGAAATGGTGTTATTATTAATTATCTAGCTGACATTATACAGAAATATTGAGTATGTACCATTTTTTAGCACCACTGCAACACTACTTTTTGGTTTCTCTTTTTTCAAGAGAAAAAATCGTTATGGTCTATGAAAGCAAACATTTAAAGATACTGGTATCAAGCCAGGAGCACCTGACTGAGCTCTAAAATATTAAAGATGACAGAGCTACAAACTAATGTTGAAAGACTTCAAACACATAAACTATAGAATAAATTGCTGACTGTTCTTGTGATGCTTCCTGCTGTTACATTTTTTTTCTCCCCTTAGAAAAGAAAATCATTTGCTCCTAGCTTTATTTCTCTCCAGGGAAAGCAATGAGGGTTGTTGTGAAAAATACATTAAATACAGCATAAGGCATTCCAATAGAAGATTGCAAACACTATGGCCACACTATGACTCTGATTTAGTATATCAGTCTAGAAACTCAGGCTTCATCCTGAATTCTGATAGACTGAGTTTTTGCTGATCAAATATTCACCATTTTTAAGTTAAAATGACATATTACATCTTTTGCCTAAAGTAATTGCAAGGCTGGCACATGCCAGCCTTTTTTTAGTCCATTCCTATACTAGGAAATGGTGTGGTAATACATAAATCTGGTAATCAGATGGATCTAATAGATATCTAGCTGTGTCACACCAGAGAAAAGTGGTCAGGTCAGGTCAGCAAAAGTTGCAGAGACATATTAAAATTAAATAAAAAAGGGGTCAGTTTCTTGTCACATGTATTTTGCCACTGTTTATAATTCACTGAAGACAAAGGTCACTTCCAAGTTTTATGCTATTTAGTTACTTATTTAGGATCTAATTTTATCTTTGTTGAGATCAAGTGAATCCATAATTTTGCCTCAGCAGTGTTCTTTTATTTCTGTTTAGTCACGTTCATTTCTAATATGCTGAAAAATACAACCAGAACAGAAGTCACTGTAGTCTGGAAAGCCCTTGCTCAGTCACCATACTAAGGGGCATCCCAATTTGACCTGAAAGGTCTCCAAATGCTTTGTACATGCCTGGGATGACTGTGTAGTAAGCAACTGTGTTTCTATTTCTTGCCTGCATCTGATCAGGGTCCAGAAATAAAGCAGTGTGACATGCAGGTTCCCAGCTGAGGGCTCCTAAGTTCAAAGCAGCCCTGGCACACTGACCACAGGTAGTTGTGGCTGCACAGCCAGGCACACCAGGAACCCATCAACAGGATTGTCTGTTGTCTGGTGCAAAACTCACAAAATACTGAAGCATCAGCTACAAGGGTTATTCCCCTTCCACACAGCAAAGGGATGCCTCAGAAGTGCAATGTCAAGTGGTAATAATGACTTTTAAGCCTTACAGCATCCTCAGTCTCTCAGGTAATTTGTGTTTTGCCATCACAGGATAGGTTCCCCAAAGCCCCAGTTTGATGTCTGACTAATCCACCTGTGGCATGGTAAGGTACGTCTTCAAGTTTTGGTGTCTTTACAGGGATAATGTACAATTCTGGATGACGCTGATAAGAACAAGAACTGGGTTAAGGAGCCCAAACATCAAGGCAAGTGGAAAGAGATAGAAAATGAGCTCTTAAGTGTACACACTGATCTTCCTTATTCTCATACATTCCAGTTATCTAGCCTGGAAGAGAGGGTGAGATATGCAGGATTGTATCTGATTGCTTGCAAGTTTGTCACCATATATCCTAAGAACTGAGCCCTAGGGTAAAAAGTAATACTGGGTTCTGCATATAAAATTAAAAAGAAAGCAAGAGAAAAAGTTGAAGTTTTCTTTGTGAATATAGATGAAAATATAAGAGGCCAAGGGAGCACAGTATTTACTATTGAGCGTTTAGGACACAACAAAAATTAAACTGGGAATTATTTAATAGCTGTGAGACATGCAATAAAATATTTGTCAAACAAAACTGAATGTCATTTTTATGAAGGTATAAGTTGTTCCATGATATATCATACTTCCCTAGCTTATTACTTTGCTTCTGTGAACACATCTTCACAAAAAGTAGATTTTTTCTCCTTTTTTCAATCAATTTTTATTATGATTCATCATGAAATACCTAGAGATGGAAACTCTGAAGATTAAAAGCTGGTTTACTTTAAATAATGTATAAAACTATTGAATAATATTTCTGGTTTATGAATTTACGTATTTGTGAGATAAGAAATTTTTTCAGGTTTATTATCCAGCAATAAAAGTCAAATAATTCAAAAGGGGAATATTATCTTTCTTTTATGACCTAGCAAACAACTTCACTGTTCATGCCTGTACCTGCAGTATAATGTAGTATTTGCTGTCATTGCTGACTCCTGGTAACAATGCAGCCATTGTTGGGGTAGGTCATCCCACTTTTCTGTTTGTGTCACTTCTTCAGAGGTTGTTTAAAAAATCTTTCCTATTCACAGTTGTGCAGCCACAGGATGGGCTGCATCTGCCTGGCTGAAAGTGTCCTGGAAAAGAGGGGGTGGGAGGTATATATATATGTGTATATATATATATATATAAATTTTTTTCTGCTGTAAAATATTTAATACCCTTTTCTTTTGTCATGTGTTGGAAGTGCAGGTAGTAGCAAGGGGGTGGGAATGAGAAGCTGAGCTGATGTGTGGATGAGTGCCCGCTGCTGGGGCAGACCTGCATGCCTCTCTTTCTGCAACTGGAGATGAAGCTCCATGAGTATTGCTTTTAATGGCATAGCTGAGTTTGTGCTGATGGATGAAATGACATCTGAAAAAAACTTTCCAAGCACTCCTCCTTTGGTGGGGTTATTTTAAAATTCCTTTGTTTTAAAAAGATTTAGTTTATAATGCAACTATCTCAAACAGAGCCTACCAACACAGACAGGAAAGGTAGGGTCAGATTTGGGCTGTACTATTAAGAGAAAAAGTTGATTTGAGTTACATTCAGAAATGTAAACTAGAATTAATTCCTCCCCAAACCAGTCTGGCTTTGTACTTCAAACCTTAAATTCTGGAATCAAGACTTCTTGTGGAAAACAGGTAAGACTGGTTCTTGAACTTTAATCTCACAGGTATTTCATAGGTGATCACTGATATATTCTAGCACCTGTGCATACCAAGAATCATTCCTGCTTCCACAGTAGGATAAATTTGACACTAATTATGTATATATTTCCCTTTGTGTGTATAAATATGTATATATTTCCCTTCAGAAGGTTAAAGAAAACAGCCCAAGTTATGAAGTGATTTGATGCTGAGCTTTACTAAGACATCCTGACTCTTTCAGCTTGTTCTTTCATAGGCATGTAAGAAACACAAATGCATGCAAACATTCTGGGACAGGAAAATGGAGACCATGGAAAGAGTAGACAGGAGAATGAAGTGAATAAATCCAAATAAGGCTTTTCTCTATATCTCCCAAGATATATTCAGATCATTTTGGCTGTGCTAAGACATTAGTCTTAAGGAGTCTCCAGGTGAGCTCCGACTGTTTTGGAGATAGCTATTGCCAGTTGGTATCCTACTGCTCTTCTTGGGGAGGCTCTTGCTGCACGTAGTGCAGCTGGAAGAAGGGACCATATGCCCAGGCCTCAGCACCATCCTTTGCAGCCCATACCACTTTGAACTGACTCAGATTTAGGCTTGTGCTTGCACACCAGGCTGAGCTGTGAAGCAGCTGCAGGGGGCTGGTGTGTGCAGGCTGCTGACAGGTACAGCCAGCTCAGTGAGACTGGCAGAGAGGCAGGTGGATGGCTGGGTGTCAGTAAGTACCCAAAGAGCCCTGGAAATAGATGATTCCATCTGGAGATACCTTAATATAACTTAATTTTAGGCCTATTAAACCCGATTAACGATATCTTTTACTTACTTCGTTAAAGCAGAAGATAAACTCTACATATAATTTTTCTGTTGGCTTAATTTCCCACCTCATTCCTTTACTTGCTTTCATCACTACTTTGATTCTACTTCTACTACCTTTCTTCTTGCTAACTGTTTCTTCCTTTTTGTAAATTATTTTTGCACCTATCCAAGAGATTTAACAGATAATACCATCTTCACACAAGATGGGTTTTAAAGTGCAAGTGTTGTGAATGTAAAGGGGACAAATACCATACCAGCCTACATGGCAAGGAAAAAAACCTTCAGAAAATATCTGTTCTTGCCATGCAAAGATTCATGGCTACTTTAAGACAACCGGTTCAGTCAGCATATTTCAGCAGACTTGGGCTATTTCAGTTCACTGTTTGCATATTTTATATCAAGTGACCTGCCAAATGTCATGAAGAGGTGAACAGGGAATAGAGAAATCAGTCAAGGTGATGGATGAGATGCAGACTTGATTGTTTATTCAAATCATTCCCACAGCGATTGAGTCTTACTGATTGCAGACAGCATTTTGTCACAATCATTAGGAGAGGGCAAAGGTGACAGGAATTTAATGGCCAAATTAGAGCTATTGAACGGAGCCCAGTATGACAATATGTTAAAACTCTGAAACAGAAGACTTTTATCAATGACCAGCAACATTAAGAACTCCTTTCTCTAAACTGTCAGTTTCTCTGTTTTGTTTGTTTGTTTCTTTGTTTTCTCTTAAAGTACATATCATCTCCAAATGTATTCCAGAGAGTTTCTCCAGTAGCTCCTAATTTCCCTCCAGGACTTTTCTCTTAAAAGAAACATGGATTCTCACTGTTCCCTCCCATGTCGCTTTAAATATTAGAACAAATACTTCAAATATACCATTGCATCCTCCCCTCTTTCCTTTTTATGTTGATCATGATGTTGGTGTGAGGGCAGCAGCAAGAAGGCAGAAGGGCAGGGTGATCCTGCAAGGTGAAGTGCTGCAGTCCGGGTCCGCACTGCCCTTGCCTTCAAAGGGGTTGGGGTTTATACAAAGACTCCAACATGTTTATACAAAATCACACATTTCCACCTGTAAGAGCACTGCCATTGTGTTTGATTTGAAGAGAAAGGAGAGTGTGAAGGGCACAGGGACTGGGAAAAGAACATCTTTTTCCCAAGTACCCTAGGTTTTATCCTTTCTTTTTACTCCAGGAGCACTGTTGTTTAGGTCAGTATTGTATTAAGCATGTTGATGATAACTAGCTCATACTTGCATTCCTAAACCAAAAAAGGGTGTACCACATCATACAAAACAATACAAATCTTTCTTGCCTGGTATTCAAATGTTTAAAAAAAACCCAAAAAACTTTCCACCTTCTTTGAAAGAAAATATCAGTGTGGCCCACAGACTTTTTCAACAGCATCAGACTGTAAGCAGTTCAAAGGTATTGAAATATCATCATCTATTAGACATCATGTTAATGAGAATAAAAAAAAAATTGTCACACTATAAAATAATGGAATAAGAGCAACCTAATTAATTTCTTGGAAATTAGTGAGATTTAGTCAAGAAATGAAAGACTATAACATGATAAAAACCTCAAAACATATTAATGAGCTTCTTACTTTAAGATCTCGTGGTGAAAAAATCAAAGAAAAAGTTTATGCAGAATAAAAATAAAGCAAGAAGAGAAGGCGAACAATTTTTAACAATTTGTAGATATGATCAGTCCCATTGAGAAACAGATCTATGAGTACATCAGACTAGATGCTAGACTGAAATATGATTTAAAAATTTCTCTTGTCATAAATAATTTAAAGAAAATTCCCTTTCCACCATCTTTTAAAGTGGATTGAGTTAACATTTATTTTTAATTAAACAAGGACAGCTAGTTACTCTCCTTGAGTTCACTTTGATGACAGGTGTTTATTGTGAGGCAGGTTGAATTTGGACTCTTGCCACTACTCAGTTGGAGTTTCTGCTATGATCCATGAATTCAAAATTTGAAAATGAATGTTTAAAAGGATGTACTTGTGTATCTTAGCTGACCAGAGAATCACTGGGAGTTGCTGGCTTTGTGCAACTGGAAAACAGTTGACATCAGAGTCCGTAAACTGGAGCATTTGCAGCGCAGTTCAGAAGAACTGCAGACATTATCAGGACTTGTCCAGCTTGAGGACTACTGCATAAAAATCTCAAAAAAGACAAATTCACAAAGAAATACCTATTAGGAATGTCCTTTATGTCAATAAGAGTAGAAATCCTTTTATATGAGAGCAGCAAAAATATTTTCGGTTTTTCATCTTAAAACATGGCTAAGCTGACATGATTTCTTTGTATACACTTACAAGGTTTACTGCAAGTGGGTCAAAATCAATAAACTAATTGGTTTTTATAACAATTGGAAACAATTAATTCAATTGTATATTTAGACTTAAAATTAAAAAAAAAAATTAAAGTTTGCTAATTTTCAGAGAAGTGAGATTCTATACAAATTTCCAAAGGCCTCCTGAAGACAAAAAACATTTCTTTAATAATATGGTTTACAAAATGCATTGCAAAATGTATTTGCTTAAGTTAATGAGGCACAGAATCTGGTAACCCACTCTTTAATCTCCCTGTTTTCAAGAAAATTCACCTTTGATGATGAATGCTGTGATGTTAAAATTGACTGGATTAGACCTTGAGGACCAACTTGAAAACATTAAATTCTGTACCTTCTCCAAAATTGTTAGTATGACAAGCTTTCTGTGGCATGAAACTCATCTTCTAGAATTTTCCAAAGCTACTAAGCTTCAGGAGTAGGGAGACGCATCTTCAGCTTCAGCTTGCTCCTCTCTCTTCTCTATATCTCTATTGAACTGGCTCACAAACAAAAACAAAAACAAAAACAAAAACAAAAACAAAAACAAAAAACCACAAACAAACAAACAAAAACACAAAAAACAAACAAACAAAAAACAAACAAAAAACCAAAAATAAAATTTAAAAAAAAAAAACCAAACCCCACTGTAATTCAAACTATTCTTTATAAAAAACGTAAAATATTAATCACATTCCTTATTTACTTATCTTCTGTGTAGTCTTGAAGGCCTCCAGCTCCTTGCTTGGCTGGTCTTTAAATAGCATATGGGCATGACTTTGATAAATTGCCCTTTATGTGGACAGCAGTGGGATTTATCCAAGCATTAGTTAAGACTTTATCTCTGTAATATATTAATTTACCTCCACTTTCTGCTTAAATATAGAATTAACATTTTACAGAAAAATGTATAGGTTATTTTCAAGTTTGTCTCAAAAATTTTATTTGAATTGCAATGACAAAAGGCATTGCAGGGATTGAAAAGGCGCCTGCAGAGTTCTTAGTGATTACTCTCTTTGCAGGGTGTGGAAATAAAGAAGTAATATGAATACTGAGGATGAGAAGAGGCTTCCAGGCTGTATGACATGTTTTATGAGCTTTTCATTCTCGCAGAATATCTTAGAATCATGATAAAGAGAGCTCAGACAATATTGATTTGCGTTGTGTTCAGTAGTGATGACTGGCAGTCAAGTTAATGCAGGGTCAGGTTTGGCAAGCTAAATCTTGATGAGGTCTGAAGTAAAACATTAGCTCTTCATTCCTTGTCTTTTGTGTGGCTAATCAAAGGTAGAGAAATATAACTCTGTTGTGAAGCTTTATTTTGTAAGCCACAGAGGAGTATTTAAACACGACAGCAAGTAACAATAATTGTCTAAATAATGCACCAACTTGTAAATGGTTCAGATTCTTATATTCTGTATTTGTGCAGATCAAGGAGAGCTCCTTGATATATCCAAAAATACAATAAAAATATCTTACTCGGGTTTTCCCAAATGATTTACTACAGCTGAAAATTTTACTAATCTCTTCCTTTCCTAAGTGTTATTCATTCATTTCAGTCTAGTGGCTACACCATTTGCATCCTTTCACTCAGCTCTGAAAAGTGTATGTTCAAAAATCAGTTCTGAATCCCTTCTAAACTGGCAACAATTCATACATAGAATTCAACTGTCACACATTTGATTAACACTGAATTGTTTATTTCAATCATCCCCATTAGTGGTACATGATTGGAGTTTGTTTGTTCATGATCTTCAAATATTTACAGGTCTTGAGCCTCTTGGAAAAAAAAAAAGGCAACTATTCTAGATATATATTTTTGCATTGGTGTTAAAATTAATTTTCATTTCTGGATGCATAAGCACAAATCTGAAGAATCTCTTAGTTTTCCTACTATTTAAAACTTTTAACACTTGATACTAAACAAAACTATTTATATCAGAGATTTTATTTGTAAATCACTATATTTCTCAAACAGTTCTGCTCAGTATGTGCTAACACTGAATTGCATATGAGAAAAAGTTGTATGTAAAAAATACAAATTGTATATGGAAAAAGAATTTACGCTGCAGTGTTCTAAGAGCAATGGAGCTAGTGAAGGGTCTGGAATAAAGTCTTATGAGGAGTAGCTGAGGGAGCTGGGGGTGTTGAATCTGGAGAAAAGGAAGTTCAAGGGAGACCATATCACTCTCTACAACTACCTGAAAGGAAGCTGTCGGAGATGGAAGTTGGTCTGTCCCGCTAAGTAAGTGATAGGATGATGGAAAATAGCCTCAAGTTACACCAGGAGAGATTTAGATTGGATTCTAGAAAACGTTTCTTCAAGTATTAGAACAGCCTTCCCAAGAAAGTGGTGGAATCATCATTCCTGGAGGTATTTAAAAGACGTGCAAAAATGGTTGCTTAGGTATGTAGTCCAGTGATGGACTGTACTGTGTTAGGTTAATGTCTGGACTTGATTGTAAAGATACTTCTCATCCTAAATGACTTGATGATTCCATAATAATCTGGTCAGAGGATACAGAGAAGTTAGAACTAGACTTTTCTTGGAGGTGCAGCAATGGGACAAGAGGTGAAGAACATCAGTTAGAGCACTGGAATTTTCAGTTGTGTATTAAGATCAATTTTTAAAAATCATTGTGATAGTCAAATACAGGGATAGACCATGCAGAGACATTATGGCATCTCCATGTTTGCAATTGTTCAAGACTCAACCAGATAAGTTGATCTGGTTAGGTGTGCTCTGAGCAGGGCGTTAGACCAGTTGTTTTCATGAGCTCTGGTCCAGTTTGAACTATTCTGTGATCTTATGTTCAAACACTTGCAGGACCCATTTCCTTTACGCAAGTGCCTATTTGAACAAAACTTATAAAAAGGTAGTTATCTCTAAATGTTTTTCCCCTATCAAGCTGTGTTGAAATTAGCTAAGAGGCTGAGCGCAGACTTTCAGAGAGTGATTGCGTAAATCATGTTCCACAAAAACTAAGCAAAAATGTAGTTAATCAAATGTTGGCATGTAGTTCTTTAGAATAGCCCTATCCAGGTTTTATTTAGCTTTCTTCCTTCTGAAAAAGTAAAAGATTCAGAGAACAAAGCATCATTGTTGAGAACATTAATTTTGGACTCTCCTAGCTGGGCCCCAATCAAAGCTTTCTTTGTTAGGTAGTAAAACCTTCTCATTCTCTTACAAAGCCAAAGCACTGTAGAAACAAAGGCTGCACATAAGGGGATAAAGAGACCAAAACCCAGCTGACTTCCTTAGTGAAGCTTCAGAGCAAACTAAAGATCAGATTCACAGGTGGTGTCAACCATCCCAAATCACCTAACCATCAGGTGAGCATCTGGTCCCATACACAAGGTTAAACAATAAAAACAGTTTATAGAAGAAAAGAATTACTATGACAGGTTGGAAATACAATGGTCCAACATTTTTGTAAAACTTCTTTGTTGCATATATATATACATTATCATAGCCTTAACCCTGGAAGTCCTTGTACATTTGAGCCTAGTCTTTCGGCTGTGGTAGTTCACATAATCCTTTCATATAGGTATTCAAGGGCTTGATGCTTCAGTCTCTGCCTCACCATGCTTCAAAGTCATCACATATCATCAACATGGGGGATAGCACAGATCTGACTTGTGCTGCAGAGACCACTTGAGGAATTCAGGCTGTGCAGCAAAATGTCTGTCATCAGAGCAGTGAGACACACTCCATCACCAGGACAGAGCAGCTCCAGGACACACGACAGATGGTTTGGTGGTGTTTTGTAGATCCATTTCATTACTCTGGCAGCCCAGATCTGCTGAATGGCTGGGTGTTGGTCACCTTAGCTTTATACTCAGAAGGATGTTACTGTCAGTGCCAGGCTTCTAGTAAGACAACAAGTATTCAAGAGGAGACAAATGCCAATTTTTTTTTCCTTTGTTCTTTCCAGTTTGATTACATACACAGTTTAACAGTAATTTTACATTATTAACAATACTAAAATCCTTATCTGATAAGATAAAGCACAATTCCATTCACATAACTGAGAGACTTAGTGCAGGGTACACCCTTTTTTGGATTAGGACTGCAAATATGAGCGAATTATCATCCTACAAGAGATATATCAACATGTTTAATGCAATACTGACCTAAACAACAGTGTATCTGGAGTAAAAAGAAAGGACAAAACCTAGGGTACTTGGAAAAAAGATGTGTTCTTTTCACATTCCATGTGCCCTTCACACTCTCCTCTCTCTTCAAATCAAACACAATGGCAGTGTTCCTAAAGATGGAAAAGAAATGTGTGTTTTTACCAAATCCAACCTTCATTCATCATGCTGTAAGGAGAATTCAGTATTCTTTCACGTCACATTTCAGCATAAGAAATCTGTATGTACTTTATGTTTTAAAAGCTGATGAGGATACTTGATGATAAAATGATCAACAAACATAGACATAATAATCATAAAACTGAAATGGGACATTCACGTCAAAGAGCCGTTTCTGTGTATTTTGAGTCACACTCTTTAATTGTCAAACTTCTACATAAAGCACTTAAAGGCCGATTTGGGTAACCCCAAGTTGGACTCAGGTTTTTACTAAATGTCTATTTACAAAACAGCACACTTGCTACTGCTGTAGTAGGAGAGTTCATGCTATATCAGGAGAGTTTTATTGTGCACTTTATCACTGCTATATGTATGAAGAAATTTCAGGCTTTAATTTTAGATTTTCTCAAAAACTGAGAATTCTTTAACTTCAAAATGAAAACCCTGAGGGAAAAAAATCAATCAATATATTTATTAACATGTATGTTTCAGTAGTTGTTGTGGTTTCATCAATGCCAACACCAGCCTTACATATACTGCCCTTTATCCTATAGCTCTGTGTGGCTGGTTGCATGGAAGACCCCTTAATTAAAGGATATCAACAAGATTTCTGATAGAAAATGGGAAATAGAGTTGCCTTCAAATGCATGAAGACTAGGGTTTTTTATTTAAAAGAAGGGCAAAAAATAGAGATATTTTTTCTCTGATTATCCAAGGCAGTGTTTTAGGAGAGCTGACATTCACTGCCAAGTAGGTGTTGTAAGTTGAACCAGAGGACAGAAGGGAACAGGAACATTTACTGAGTGTGATTGTTTCCAGAAGGCAATTTAGAGAAGAGCCTGTCTGAGCCCAAACTAGCTCCTGGCTCAGAAGTGTATGTGGAGCAGGAGAAATCAACCTGCAAGTTCCAACTCAGCTGTAAATTGCTGATTTGGGGAGTCTTTTAAAAAATTCAGCTTTACTTGCCTGCTAATTATTGCAGTTAGCATTGCATTCAAGTATGCACATATACGTGTCTATTAATATCTTGATGAGAGGAAGAGAGTAACTTTATTTTCAGTGTTTGAAAGGGTGAATTTTTTACTGCATGGTTATCAGTTGTGATCACTATGGCATAAAAAAATGTACAAGGAAAGGAGCCATGCAGTTCAGAGGCACTCACAGTTGCTCTCACTCTAATGCAGAAGGGCAGAACTTATTGAATGCATTTGGGAAGCCAGTCCCACTGCTAAAATGGCAGCTGCTCCACTCAGGGGTCTCTAGGGCTTAAAGCCTGCAGTGATCATCTAAGAAGCTGACATACGATTACAGAGAATAAGCATGGGGTAGAGCTATGCCAAGTCAGTTATCATTCTAGAGTGGTTGTTTCTGATTCACTCTAATCTCAGTGAAGAATCACTAATAGACTTCATGGCACAAAGAACTCCATTTATGCATTAGATTTTGTGTGGTTGTCAAAATATCAATTAGCGTTGGAAAATGTCACATGAGAATTGCTTGATATTCATAGCGGAGGGAAGTGAAGAAAGCAATGAGGAGCTTTGAACCCCCTGGATTATATGAGAGAGGATACTGGGATGTTAGCTTTTCCACTGAGACATTATGATTTCTGAAGTACTAGTAATTGTCGATAAACAGAAGACAAAAAGGCTTATATTTTTCTCCTGTAAAAAAAGCCCAATCACAATTCATGTGAAAGGAGAAGATGATATTTCAGTTAAATCTATAGGTGAATCTGCAGAAGAAGGAAAATACAAACTAACATTCATGTACAAAAGTCCCTAGAATGAAGACTGGTAATCAGTGCATCCACAATTCATATGCTGGACATACAGAAGGAAAGAGTTCAGTGAGGATCATTTCATATCTATCACACTTCAGGTTTTCTAAACATCTGCAAGTTTTATTTCAGACTTCAGAGATAAGTATTGCTTATTCTTGCTGTAATGTGGATTGAATGAAAGGTGATTTCAGGGTAAAAAATAATTTCAAGGCAAACCACTAACATGAAGGCATCATTTCTGTGCAGTGCAAATTCTTGTAAGCACAGATCTGCCTTGCTCCTGTGAAACCTGTCACTTTGGCTCTCAGAGAACAGATTGGCATGAAGGGACAACTTGCAGGTTGACATATTAGAAGTCCTACATGGAGAGTCAAATCAGATCGCCTAAAATAAATATCTATAACTGGTCATCTGACTATTTCCTTGTACTCCCCAGACTCTATTTCCATTGACTAGAGTGAGAGCTTGCATGCTTTGCAGATGGAGAAACAAATGGTATCCAAGATGTGCATCACACGGATGCTCTGAGGAGCTGGCAGAACAAGCAAAGTTCAAGAAGAAACTCTCGTTCAGCAGTCAGCATTTGCTAAAAATCTTTCAGGCACTGGCAAAATGCTTTGTGATGAATATCAGTAAAGTCCAAGGGCCCTAAGTCACTGTAAAAGTGCAAACAAGCACATGCCTATGTAAATTAAATACTGCACAAGAAGCCTGGAGCTAGTGGTGACCGAGTCTTTTAAAGAAACCGAAGCAGTTTACTGACTTCAGCATTGCTGGGTCTGAGCCAGCCAGCCTTTCCTTCTAGAAGGGTGCACCAGTGTGACGGCTGTGCCACTGTAACACTACTCTGCTGCTCTGAACCTTGGTTTTGTATTTCTGCCTGGCACCACCACGCTCAGTACAGGCACGTCCGTTGGGGACCTTTAACTCCTCTGTGATCTATAAACGTGCTCTATGTTTCTGCCAGAAAGTGGCAACAAAAAGTCTAAAGTCGGAAAGTTCTGAGCAGCCAATGAAACCACAGCCAAGTTAGGAGATGATTTTCCTGTGTGTGGAGGAGTACATCTAAGGTACTGAAAAATGCAGGGCAGGAGAATCCAGTATTCACCTAATCGTCCTATTGTGGTCCAAATCTGCAGAGTTCGAAATTACATCAGAAAAGGTGACTTTTATTCAGGTACTGAACTGTCCACCTGAATGAGAAAACTGCTTCTTAAGAGAACATACTCAATCTTCTGCTACTGAGATTTTACTGCATTGTTAAAGACATTTAAATATCCATTTAAACAAAGATCAAACTTTATCTTCCCTTCTTGAAACCATCTGACTACTGAATAAAAGAGGAACATTTCCTCCCTTTTCCCCTGGGAGTGATATCTAGGCCAAGTCTCTCTTGGCACTGCAGAGGTTCCTCAGCACCAACTCAATTCCCCTCAGTCTCCACTGTGCAACCTTTTTGGCTGCACGAGTCACTGCACACATACATGCATCCAGGCTGCAAATGACTCTCCTCACAAGTCTTGGGAGAGGGCCCTACACAGCAACCTCTCTGTTTCTGACCCTGTGCAATATGTCACAAAGCCTGTAGGTATTCCAGATCTACTGATCAGACAGAGAAAGTTTCCTATTGCAAGAGAAGCAGGACCTCCCCAATAGACACAGAAGACTAGAGATTTTGCAGAAAATTCTGTATTTAAAGAGCATATACAATGAATTCTAAAGCTTCCCAGAAAGTGCAAGCACTGCAGCATAAATATAGAATGGCTACCTGATATACAACACGTTCCTTCTACTCCTGTGACAGATGATGGAGCGTGGGTAAAGTAGACAAACCCCAACCAAAATGGTTTCTGTAAACAAGCTGTTCTTGTCACTTAGACAGATTTTCTGCTATACTATTAGATAATCTTGAACAGGGAAAGACTGAACATCTCATATTCTAAGAGGTTGCTTAGGATATAGGTATCTCCATACCTCTCTCTTGCCCTTGTGGTTCTAGCTTGAAGTGTCTGGTTTGCATTGCACAGACATTACTATAGAATAAATTGTATTCATTTCCAGGTACAAGTCTGTCTAGTTTGAATTCTCAGGCTAACAGCAGTCACTGTGTCACCATTTGTTCCTCCCAACAGCTTTTGAATATACTGTCAAACTTCAGCTTATCTTGGTTATGAGAAGTAGTGGCCAACTAACATTCCTATAAATTTTGAAATATGTTGCAGTTGGTGAGATTTAGGAAAAGCCTTCATCATATGCAAGTTTCTAAGAGAAAAAGTGTCTTTAAACACAGCAAACTCAGAGTATGAAGTCAAGCAGAAGGTAAATCCAAAGAAGATGCAACTTTGTTTGTTCTAATGGTAATGCCATTACTTATTCTTCAGGACAAAATGCCAGGCTGATCAGGTACTGACATGGCACTGTTAAGGACAGACATGGCAGGAGTCTGCAAATATTATCTAGCAAGACCCTCCTGATGGGAAGAGTTAGATGTTTGATGTATTTGAATGTAGCAGTTCATATCAGTTCCACCACAGTACGTAACAAGTTTTTGAATACAGAAAGCAGAGTCAAATGCTGCATTCCAGTTCCAGCCAATCTCCTATTTACTTAAAAAATTGAAAGAGAGAAGACTTAGTTCTTGTGTGGTCTAATGTTATTTAAGTAGGATGTTGTGCCACTTTCTCACATGATAATTTGAACACAAAAGTAAAAATAATGGTCAGCTTATCTTCAGAAGCCAAAGAAAGAAAAAAAAAAAACAAACAAAAAAACCCACCAAAAAAGCACCCAGAGAAAAACAAGGAAGTGATTGAAAACACCAGTTCAGGGCGGAATTTTTTTGCCAAACAAAATGGTGGTATATTTTTATTTTAAGCACAATGAAAACACCTCACATTTATGCTTGATCCTTCTGATATTAACTCCAGCAGCTGCCAGACTAGGACATAAATGCAATATAGGGGGAAATTTTCAGTTATTATGCATTATTTTACCTGGTGCACATGAAGGTGCTGACCCAGAGTAGGATCATTACTTTCATTGGGATTTCAGCAACATGTTTTCTTTTTAGCTTAGAATCCCAAAGCAGAGCTACAGAGGGACAGCAGATCCCAGTGCTGCCTGCTAATTAGGAGCCCTACAAATGTAGGTCACAAAAACAAAAGCAATGCTTTTCCGGGAGAAGACAAATGTGTGATTTGTGAATGAAAAGCCAGGAAGTTTTAAAAGTGAAACAGAAGTAAATTCAATCAGGGTCTTCTTACAAATAAAAACAGTGAAAACTCTTGGCCTTTCGCACTTGAAGAATAGAAAAGATTTTATTAACCCTTTGATCTTCCAGATAAATTGAAACTGCAGCCAATTAACATTAAAATATATTTTCCAGTCCTTATCAAAGTGAGGAATTTGTTTTAGAAATATCAAATCATCACAGAGCCAACCATTATAGAGAGGCAATAGAAAAAAAGAGGTATAATAGCCTCCTGTTCCCCTTGTTGACATTAAACTACACTTTGCTAAGTACTGCTGTAGTCTGACTCCCTCATTCAGTATGAGACACACTTCAAACCTGCCACTGATTATTTAAGTTCTTCCAATTGCTTTAATTGTGGAATATGTTTTCAGGTTGGTTAAGTGCTTTCACGTGTGAAAATCCCTCATTGGGGGAAAGGTGAGTGTTTGTTTTTAAGCAAAATAATAGTCTCCACTATGTGACTTCTGAAGATGGAATTATTCTCCCTTTTAGAGAGATTGATAGGGCTCCTGATTATACAGCCTCAAAGATAATAAAAAGGATTATAGAAGAGAGTTTACAGCAGTATGGTTCCAATCCACACATGCAGAATTACAGCCTGTTATTCAAAATCTGACATTCTGTCTTTCCCCTTGATGAAGTCAATGTAAGGGTCTTTTCCCTTACGTAATTTATATGTAGACTGATTTACCAAGCCATGTCTTCCTTCCCAGCAAATAACATTTCTAACCTTGATGAATGTCATGACTAAGTAGCAAGGTGTAGTAGGATGTTAGTTTGTTCTGCAGTTACAATGCACTTGAATGGGAATTTAGGGTATCTATGTCAGAGACATCCCCTGCACTAGCTCTTCCTTTTTGCTGAGCAGAATTTTTTTCCAAATACCCATTCAGTACAATTTTTCCACCTTTCCAAGCTCAATGAATCCTTGCTTTTTGTCACCTTAATATAGTGGCAGAGAATCCTAAAAAACTATTACTCTCACCTCTCTTTTCCACAAGCTTTGCTTTAAGAGGTTGTTTTTCTGAATTCTTTTCCCTCATCTGTTTAATTGCAAAATTTAATTTTAAATAATAGCTATGAAAAGGCATTGATAGGTCTGTCACACAGACTACAGTAATCTACTCCTCAGAGTAATTACCTCAATAATTTAAAAATTTCACAGTCAGAATATCGTCTATTTTATCAGTATACAAAAAGAAAAACTTGGCAACTAGATCTTTAAATATATAAACCTACCATCTCTTAATCTTTTTATTTTCCACTAAAATAGTGTTTTAACAGCCAAATTATTTCACAGTCCTATCTAGAGTCCAGTATTTATGGGTTGCAACACAAGATAACTGGATTGTTCTGTGCTACACCACAGCTTCTGATCTTGGGAAAACTTCCAAATCCCACAAATTAGTACTTAAATTCTGCCTAAGTCCAAAATTGTGACTTTCAAAACCCTTTGCTCAACTGCAGCCAACCCTGGGGGTATAAGCTCTGACTGAGCAATTGATTATCTCCCAAGACCTAAGTCATAACCATGGAATTGGGCTCTGTACAAAACTCAAAAGAAGAAACATGGGGTATTTTAACTGATCAAAAAAAATTTCAGTGTTTCATTAGATTAGAGCCCTCATGCTATGTAAAAGCACCTCATTCCCTAAAAATGCTCAAGTACAGTATTTCCATAGAAATTAGTATCTTGTCCATTATCCCTATTAAGTGGCCTGAGAAATTCCAATGGATTGTAAGGGGGCACACGTTTACTTCTCAGTAATTATGCATCTGTAGCATATTCCCTGTTCCACCCACAGAATTTGCTTTTATAAAGACCCTGCTTTCTGCTAATAAGATATACACAATATTTTTCTTCATGTTTTAAGAGTCAAACATATAACATTTCTTTAAGTTTTATTCCAATCTATAATATACAGATAAATGTTTGAAACACTGTTAAATCACAAAGTCTGTCAGCCCTACTGACAGACACAAAAGAGGTGGCAAATTTCTTCCAAAGAAAGCAGCAAACAATTATCATGGGTAGGTCAGGAGCGCTACCAACACAAGGAACTGGGGATATAAATAAAAGTTCACTATATAAAACAGAAAGATGGAATTAGGCCAAGACTTTAATATTTCAGAGGTATTTACTGTACTACAAATATATATATATACCTTAATCCCAAAACCAAACTTGTTTTGCAAAGACATGGGATATATGAAACAGTTAGTGCTCTATAATGAAATTAAACTTCACTAGTTTCAGAAATTTCCTTTTTAGTAGTGAATAATGCTATTGGCCTGTAGATAAATTAATGTGGTAAACAGCAAGGCATATTTTTGTCTTTGATTTGAAAATGGGAGTAAAATTATTTTCAAAGATTAACAAAAAGCAGGGAACTATGTATCCTTAAGTTATATGAATGCTGTTCAAATAGAGACCTAATGTAATAAGATGAATGCAGAATATGCTTTCATTTCTGGAGGAAAATCTCATGAAAAAAAAGGAACAAAAAAATCTCTTCATAATATGGTGCAACACAACAGAGCACTAAAGAGGAAGAATAATTCTGGCTTGGAGTTTTGGGGCATTTTAATTGTGTAATGAGTCTTGAAACAAAGCAAGAGGTTTCAAATAACAACTAGTAGCAGAAATAATTTTGAAGGATTAAAGTACAGCAGTAGCATCTTTCAAGTTTTTCTCTGGAATTTTTCATCATTCATTCTAGCAAAAGTATTTCTCCTTAGAAGTTTGACCTTATTTTTCCTTCACCTTCTCTCCCCCACATTCTCATTTTTTTCTCAGACCAGACCAAGGAAAATGTTATCCATTTTCCCTCCCAGATGCTCACCCATCTCTTTCCTATCCTTTGCTTTGATCTGTTACTAACCTCTTCAATCATTGCTTAACCACACAGCTGCTATTTCTTTTGAACTTTAAGTTGAAAGTAAACTGATGTACAGATTGGACCTTGGTGAATCTCTTGCTTTGTTGGAGATTAATTTAGGATCTTCTGGTAGACTGAGTTTTTGCTTTTTCCTCTTAGGTTTCAATCAGGATATGATCTCTTATGAGAGAGACCTTAAAATGTAAGCTTGTCACTGGTCTAGACCTAGGTAAAGGATGAAAAGACTTTTTTTCTTTATTACTGTATTTCAGAATGTTTCAAAACTTCATTTCTATGTGAATAACTACTGTAACTTCTGTATTATAATTCCACAAGCTAGTACTCTCTACATGAGGTAAAGATGCCTATCAATATCTCTTAAATATTCTCATTGCCCTTAAACCATGAGCACCTTTCCCAAAGTTTCCTCATTCTACTGTTCAAAATCCCTCAAGAGGATGAGAAAAGAGTATAGTTTTCAGAAATGAAATATTTGTTTTCACCCTCAACAGGAGACAAATTTGAATTACATCTCTCATTGAATTGTCAGAATTGTGGAGAAAAAAGCTGCCACAAAAAGATAATGTCTTTTCCATTTTTTCTTATTCTTCTCCCTCACTGACTAATGCAGCATTTGGTTGTTTATAGGCAGACAAGAGTTCGTTTCTTAATATCTCATTTGTTTCTTGTCTCATTCAGTTGTCCCGTGGTTCCCAATTCAGGAAGTACCTCTTTCAAGGAATTTTTAAGCACAAATTAGACATGGTCTAATTGAAGTCCATTAGAAATATTCACTAATAATTCCTCCAGACACTCTGGTGTTCTAAGGTGGAGCGCTATACTAAGCCTGGACATTTCTTCTTACATCAAAGGATGTATTATTTTCTGCTTCTAATTTGATGTCCATATTTAAATATGTCATCTAGATAGAGACCATGACATTTCTTTAAAATGGAAAATTAAGCTGAATTATACAAGTATTGCAAGGTTGCTTAAACAAACAGGTATAAAAACATAAAGTGAATAAGAAAATAATAAGTGAATAATAAAAAACCCTTACAACTCAAAATAAACTATTAAACCATACAGTTTCTTGCGATTTCAGTATCAAAATAATTTTCTCATCCTGACATGCAAAATGACTGCAACTTCACCTTGTACTTTGCACAGATATTTTATTGAAAATTACAAGTGAAATTGTACTTTTGTACAAATTTCAATTGTACAGTTGAAAACATTACAACATGCTATCCTAGTAACCCAAACTTCCAATTACTTCTTAAACTTGTAAAGGGATGATTCCATTAAACTGTGTAAGAATGAATTTCCTTGTATCAGCTGAAGATTGTATTGCCAAAATTTCTTTAATGTAATGCCCATATTGACACCTTCTCAAGAAGAGATTAGGAAGCTTAAAGGATCATGTTTTAGGAGTTCCTACCATTGACCTAACCTTGTTCACATTATTGATTATAATTTCTTTTTAAATATTTTTTCACACAACTAAATGAGAGAGTCCATTTTCATGAGTTTTTTAAAGTAATCCTTTTAAATTCTTCAACAGAAGGCCAAAGGAAAGCTCTTTAATACATCTACTTCATTTGTTTTATCACTTTTTTTGTTTATCAAATGTTAAGGGAGAATTTTTATTAAAGTTTTTCCACATTCTAGCCACATGAAGAACAGTTCTTTTACTAGTAAACATTTACAGATATCTCATCTCAGAAGGACATTCTTACTGAATGTTGATCAGTGGGCTACCTTCACAGGATGGTGACTTATTATGTCAATTGTTTAGTTAATTCTACTCTTAACAAATAAATAAATGTCCCCAAATTCATGAACTCTTAAGCATGACTACATGTCTGCAAGTCTAAAAAATTATAATTTCTCCAGATAAAAAAATTCTCACTAGCAGCAGTTTTCCTATACAAAGAGTCCTGCAGGTCTTATACTGGTAAATAATTAAGAAATAAAGACTGTGTTAATTTAGTTTTGTTCTATGAATATGTGCCTTGATAACATGGCAGAATTATACTGTCATTTCATAGGTCAAATATATATTAGATATTAACCTTCTGTACAAAATAAAACCAAACACAAACACATGGATGACTATGCTTGTCAAAGTCTGAAAAATTACTAGATTCTCCTGGGAAAAGTGTGTCAGCTCCTACAGGGTTATATGTCACCATATATAGTAGACTTTTAGGTGAGAAACAAAAGGAGGATTCCTCTGTTGACAGGTAGTAGCCATTAAATCTCCAAACAGAGAAGTACAGGTGCTAAAATATTTTATGAGGAGGCAACCAAATATCTCAGGTCAGAAAATTAATCAATCTCGAAGTCTTCCAGTTCTTCTGGACTTCTTAGCAAAGTACTTCTTAGCAAAGTAGCTTAGAAATTTTCTCTGTCACCTCATGTCCTTTCTCTGTAGCTGTTTCCTCTTACAAAGATTTCAAATAAAATGAAAGCATAGAGAGAATTTACATCCAGACATTCAGTCCAAAAATTTCCTCTGCTCTTACCCCAGAGACCCTGAACTAGGCAGCTGTAGAAATCCTACTTGTATGTTTGGACTGTCCTCTACTTAGAATCTCTGGTTTAGTTATAAAGTTTTCATGTTCCTATGAAGCTTTTCCCACTCCACCACTAAGTCTGCTTTTCTCAAAATGGTCTGCCTTGGCTTCAGTCTTTTATCCTGGTATTTGATAATTGACTCCTTAATTACTTCTATTAGAGTAGCTAGTGGATTTTTAACTTCTGAATTGCGTTAGTATTGTATCTCATTAAGTCAAGGTGCAAGGTCAGTAAATGCTCTCCTTGACTGGATATCAAATAGGAATGGAGTACATACATTTAATATAAAATATGAGAGGTATCTTATATGTCCACATAACTCTGTGATCTTGGTGTAAGAAATGTGCTGCTAAACCCTGATAAGGGGGATGAGGACATGAGCTACTGGGAGTCTCTCTGCAGAGTGAAGGCAACTCACATCTGGTAAAGGTGTTATGACCCTGATTCCAAAACGACTCAAATACTAAAAAATTACTGATTCGTAGAATCTGTGTGCTTTGGGATGGACTTTACACTGGACTGGACCAATGTTATGCTGATATTAAGACAAAGGAGTCTTTACTGGCATGGCACTAATATAAGGGTACAAAAAATAAGAAGCATAATAGAAGGGACTATGCAAATCCTAAAACTGTCACAGACACAGGAGAAGTGAGAGCATATTGCAAACCAGAGTCCTCATAGGCAGAAACAGAAAAAAATCCCAACAAGTACTGAAACAAGCCAACCTAACCACCAAAACTGTACCTTAATATTAGCAAAGAATATAGACAATTCAGCTGTTCAAAATAAGTAATGCAGTAAATCTGTGTAGACTGTATCACAATTTGGATCCCATGCTATTTTTCCTATGGAAGAAGAAAGGTACAGCACTACAGGCCATGAGATAACTGTCACAGGAATAGATCAGGAATACACTGACAGCTAATAGATAGGAAATGACAAGTTGCACTCCCTAATTTCGCTGCAGTACACAGGGCTTCAGATAGATTACTCCCCTTCATCCTTTCAGATGCGATCACATTGTGCTGGAATAATCCCACAGAAATACAAGTCAATACCATTTCTGATAAATTTGCTAGATTAGGTAATCAGAAAATACCTTATAATTTGTGATCATTTATAATTAACATAACTCCTAATTAAAATACAGGAAACCAGAACAGAGCTGCAATGTTTTCAAGCATCTCAAGAGTGAAAGCAACTATTATTGAAATGCTTATTAAAATAATTTAATTTTTTAGATGTTTCCTAAAAAAGGAGCAATAATTTTGACAAAAAAAAGTAAAAAAGGGGAAAAAAGTTGTGCATCCAGCAGAAGCAATTGAAAAATCAGGATTCGTTTCATGCTTTAGTATCTAATGTAAATCCGAGAAATTAAACAGCCACTTCTGAATACCTTGATCTCTCTCTTAACAGCCAGTGATTAGTGTACTTAAGTAGCCTAAATATGTGTTAAGGTTCCATGTGAAACCCAAGATGCCATGGTTAACATGACAGTATTTCACATATTGGTACATTCCGTCCTGTAAAATGGTTCTTATCTCCTGCTACAGTAAGTACTTTAAACTGCCATTGAGATCAGTGAACCAAAGGCAGTCAATATACTTTGAGGTGTCCAGCACCTTAGGAATATAAAAGCTTGTAATATATATCTTTTACTATCAGCTTTTCTGTTTGAGGCTCACATGATTTCAGTGCAGTAACAAGTCTCTCCCATCTCTTTCCCCAGATTTGTTTCCAGAGAATAAAAACAAATCTTTAAGATAACTACAGACATTTTATTTACTTGTAAAGAAACATCTTAGATGGGACCATGTTTTAAATTTGGCATTAGTTCCAGACTTGACTCAGTACAAGAACCTTGCTTACAGGGATGACACTGAATGATTCACTCAGTGCTGTTTTGTTGATCCAGCTGTAGGGCTGAATTAGACAACAGGCTTCTAGAAAAACAGAAAAATATAATTTTACAGCAGACAGTGAGTGACATGCCTTGGATCCACCAGGATGACTCACATACTTGCAGTGAAAAGTAACTCTTGTCTTAGTCAGTTCACAAATTAGCAATGATTAATCAAGCATAAAAAAGGCTGGAATGACTATAGTAAAATACATCCCAAATAAAACACAAATCCTTCCAAAAATACTTGCAAGTTTTTTAATATATTCATATTTGTTATGGTTCATTCAACCTGCACTCTGCCATTGCTGTTCTTGCTTGTCAGAGAATGTTTCTACAATAAAGAATAACAAAAATTTAATTTCAAAGTAATATTTATAAGGTTTCAAGCATGTTTGACTTCAAACTTCCATGTCAGATTTAGGTCTAGAAATTACTCAGAAAACTGCTTATTCTATTAAACAACCTTTTTCAATTTTATTTTATGCTGCACTTATTTTTGTATCTTCCCCCTGATCTTAATATATTGAATAGATTAGAAATGTGTAAAAATGTTCATCATAACATCTTGTTCTTCTTGAGAGCATCTATCAAAACAAACTAAGGTTAATCAATAGCAAATAGCAGCATATGTGAGCTCTCCATACTTGTGGGTGAAAGACACTACCCTGATGACTTCTGTGACCAGAACACAGTTCAGAGGTCAGGTCAGGATCAATCCACAGAGATAATAAGATTGGGAGAGGGGAGGTGAAAGTGGAGGAGGTGGAAATCATTGCACTTTTTCAAGAGAGAAACATGAGGAAACTGTAATCTATTCATAGCTACAGGCAGATGGTTTCATGCCCAAGAAGAAAAAAAAATCAGCTCTGTTTGTCAGGGAAGATATATTCTGTGAAATATTCACTCAGCTCAAGTAATAAGTGGGGTCAGGGTAGAAAAAATAATACACAGATTTTTTCCTTACAAAGAGGCAAGAATGTGAATGGCTAGTGCAGGTTTTATTTGAACAGCTACCCCAAGCCCAGGATCAGCTGCTTAGCTCTCTGATGAGGTTTTGTTTGCACTCCTCATGTCCCCAGTACCATGTCCACAGTTCTCAGACTGCTGACACTCAGGTCCTGTCTAAGCCTTGAAGGTACTTAAAATCAATTTGTTCCTCTGTTGAAATGCACAAAGATATCACTTACTCAGAGATGCACTAGCTGAGGGTATAAAGCTTCTACACCCCAGTGCAAGCTGATAAAAGGCATGAGGCAGCTAAACCTACCCTAACTTCTTAGAGAAGCCTGATCCATTAGACATGCTCAGGTCATGCACTGGCTTCCACACAAGAACCTAACAAAATAGATTAACATTTACAATGTGGGAAGCCCACACTTCTGACTCTTTTTGGCCTGTGGTAGTTTTGAATCTGCAGTTCCCATTTTTAAGAAGGTATTATTACTACAAGGCTGTGGAATAGCTGAAGACTAATCCCTACCCCTGGAGATACCAAAGGTGTGATGCTGAGCAGAAAGGAAAGTGAGACTTGGGGCATTGGAGCAAGACTGATCCAAATGGGGATTTAGTCCAGGAAAGGTAGAGTATCTTCATTTTTAATAGCATAAATTTTGATTCAAAGAGTGGGTTATATTACAGAACTCTAGGACTCTGAAGATGGGAAACCCACAATTTCTGAAAACTTTCCTCATTCACATTCTCTGAGAACTTGTAAATATTGTGGCCACTGTTGATACTTACACGGTTTTTGACACTTTGCCTACTGACTGAGTGTGCTGTTATCTATCATAGCCTGTTACCTATCACAACCAAGTGCCATTATCATAATTCATTATCTAGTTATTGATTAAATCAACTACTCTTACAAGCACAGGAAACAAACAAACAAACCAACAAACCAACAACAACAAACCACCAAAAAACCCCCACAGTTTTGCCCCTAAGAAGCTCAGAAGAAATAAAAGGTGTGAAGAGAAATGGTGGAGCCTGGCTCAGCGGCTTGCTGAGGACTCAGCAGAAATGCTGACATGAGAACCCCAAGACTGTGCCTTGCAGTCTGGTATTTCAGTGTCTAGCATACAATTTCTTCATTTTTATTTCCTTTGTTGTGGACATTGAAGAAAGATGTGCATTTGAAAACTTTACAAATCATAATTTTTATGTTTTCCTTTATCTGTTGTCCCAAAACACCTGTTTAAAATTTCAAAAATGAGAACAGTGAACTGTTTTGTTTTGGGCTTTTTTTGGGGTTTTTTTTTTTGCATTAACTTTGCTAAAAATAGTTGTGTGGTATATTATCTATTGCATCACAAGCTGGACAAAGTACTTGAAACACTGAATAAGTGTGTAGGGCTGTATAAAGATTTTATGCTACTTTGCATTATATTCTCATATAGACTTAAATTCTGGACTGCAGAGTATCTTGACGTTGATTAGAATTAGTGCAGTGACATCTGGTAGGATTTGAACTATATAACTTGAATTTTGGATATTGAAATTGCATTTGTGACCACATCCCAAAGGCCTGAAGAGGAAAATGCTGGACTGGGGACGTAATTGATTTCCAGCATATTTTATAAGAAAAATCTATTCATGGCTAATGTACGTTTATCCTTTTATGTCTTTTAAGGTACATCAAAATACCATCTATTCTCATTTAAAACACACCAGACTCTAGAGAACCAGACATTTGGAGCTTATACAAGCCAGCTACTGTTTGACCTAGTTTCATTACAAGCCTGAAACTGCCCATTACACACTTAATGATGAGTAAGATGAAAAATTGAATTCAATCTACCTCGCAGGACTTGAAAAACCGTCCAGACAAATCTCATCCAAGAAAAGCAGCTGAAATTAATATGCCAGATTGTGAACTCCAGTGTCTGAGAGAGGAGCTGACATGCTCATTTTTTCTGCCCCTTCCACATCTGCCACCTCTCTTTATGTCCCAGCTGTGGGGCAGGTGAGGCTGTACCTGAGTTCACCTCCACTAAATTCATCAGCTCCTTCCTGCCAGAGTACGAAGCCTTTCAGTCACCTGTCAAAGAGCAGCAGCAGCAGTGGGGCTGTCATGCCCAGGTTAACAAGCTCTGCTTTCTCAGCAATGACTATTGACTTGGGTTTAATATTTCACTCACCATGATTGCTGTTTTCGAGGATAACTCAGACTCATTACTTACTACAGCCTGTGATATACATAATTATACACTCAGGTATGAAATAGTACATTTAACTACATAAGATCAAAGTCTCTTTCTTTCACCAACATAAAGGAATAAAAGCCCAACCCTTCAGATTCTTCTTAGCTATTACTATATGATGGAAATATACCTAATATCTTGTTTAAAACACTGAACAAATCAAGGTCTATCACTGATGAAAAGAGATAGCCAATCCTAGATTTGCACTAGTATTACTGAGAGCAAAATTTGTTCTGGAGTGTCAAAGAGGTATCACAATGAATTAAACAGTGCAACCAATTTAAAAGAAAAATGCTCATTAGTGTGAATAGAAAACTATCACAGCAGAAAAATGCCAGCACTTACTGCAATACATCAGCTATTCCCATTAACATACTAACTAACCATTCCTGGGTAATATGATTCATGGCTATATGGAATACTGAAAAATGATATCTTCCATTCACATGACTTAATTAGAGCTCTTCCATATCTTTATCAGCCTATCTCTGCTGATATTTTATTGAATATTTTTAGCACAGGCAGTGAAAAAGGTGAAGCGGTTTTGTATACAATAATATATGCAGACATGACTTGCACTGATCCTATATATAAACAAAATTAAAATGAGCAAAACCAAACCAAACCTTTGGTTTCAGAGATATTCTCCAAAAGAAATAATCTTTAACACTGCTGGTTTTGAGCAGAGTGATTCCAGACCAGCTCTGAAAATCCCAGTCAAAGCACATAGTTTTGCAATAGACTCATCTGGATCGTTTCTTAGCCAAAACAATTTCAACAAAAAGGCTGGTTCCAGACATACCGTATTAAATAACCCTGAATTGGCAACGAGTGATGCATACATTCCATCTGAGAGTCTGCTGCAGCTCCGGTCAGTTGAGGTAATGCAAGTTCAGTTTCACAGCTAGAAACTGTAACAGCGTTTTCTGCAAATTGTCAAAACAGTCCTTTTGTACCTTCAGTGTTGAAGTACATTACAAAAAATCTGACTAGATAATGTACTGTGTCAGACTCTTTAAACTTTTAAAAACAAAACAGCAGAAAAGTGGTATGAGTGGTTACAGTGAAAGCAGAAATAAATGTGAGTGTGTAATTTTATTGGCAGACAGGAGTATATGGTCATCATTAAAAAGATCCTGTTTTTTTTTTCTCAATTATGTCATAGTTCACTGTAATTTTAGTTGCTCTGTGGGAGCTACCCACAGACAAGAATTAAAGAAATCTGCAAACTATAAAAGATGGGACAAGTCCTCATCTTCTCAGCCTAAATTATTTTTTTCTTTCTCATGGCCTTTTCCCTCACAACTGTGGCATATGTCTGCTTACCTACAGTTTGAAAACCAGTTCTGTAGGCTGGGTAGAGGTGGATGGAGAGGTGCAAAGAGGTTGCAGAGCTGTGACCAAAGCATGAGCAGTAGCCCTGCTCCTTGCAGCCCCCTGCACAGGCAGAAGGAGGGCAGGGGCTGAAAGGCAGGGATCTGGCCCAGCATCTTCGTCCTCTCCCATCAGGATCCTTCTTTACATATTATTCCTAGAAAATACTCCACAACTCTATCTTTCCCACCTTCATATTTTAGTTTTTTAAAATCTTAACCTATTCTGGGCTCTGCTACATTCAGTGTAGCCATGAAATTTGGCTTAATGTTAATAGTATATCAAACTTGTGAAAAAAAGCAAGAAACTTGGCATTACCTACTCTGATGACCAGTTAATATCTGCAAAAGCTTGTGTTAATATCTCCTTTTTTTGGCATGATTCAGGGCCAATCTAGTTTTTATTTAATGGTCTTCTGTATAGTGGTTTTCCTGGATATTTGAAGAAGTAGAAGGCTTGAATATAAATACAATGCCATAGTACATAAGCAAGTATGCAACATTTGCTTTGGCAGCCAAGAAAACAAATCCCATCCTGGGGTGCATCGAGTACAGCACAAACAGTGGTGAAAACTGGTAGTCATCCCTCTGTGTTCAGTGTTGGTGCAGCTCACTTTGTATCCTCTGTGCAGTTCTGGGCATCACAGGGGAGACATGACACTTTTCCTCCAGTTCATTCACAAAGATCTTTAATTGAACAAGTGAGTTTCTTTAGTCTTTTATTTAAAAAATATTATCTATATATAGAGAGAATATTTCAGACAACATAATAATATGAAGAATCCTTGCATCACTGATAACAGAAGTTCCCCCGCTTCTAATGATTCTTGAAGTTGTGTCCAGAGAGGTGCATACAACCAAAAGGACAGATTGCCTACTTGTCAAAATTTTTCCACAGGGTTTGAAGTGTGCACAAAGAATAAAGAAAGAGAATGAGGAAGACACGTGGAGAGATTGATACAGATTGTTTTTATTTCAAGTGAATCTCAAGGGCAGTACATGCAGCACACTGATTTGGCTTCATAAAGTTTGAGTGAGTTCAGCCTAACATAGCTTGCATGGTGTAGGTAGAATGTCTATTGATGTGAAAACCTGTCCCTCTGCTTCTAAAAGCAGAACAGGCCTCAGTTCACACCTTGCCTACTGTGACCCCTTCTTCCAAGGTTAATAGGTCATTGCTTCAGCACTGATTTAATTTTGATGAACTATCAAAATCAACTCTCCTTGTTACAAGGCCTCATTAAAAAAAAAAAAAAAAAGTGGCTAGGTCTAAATCTGACAAAGCTTTGAGCATTTTTGAAAAGACAGAGCAGAAAAACACAGGGCTGTATGTGATCACATGTGATGAGTGCTGGTTCTTCAGTGGCTTATGCATTGTTTAAGGTTAAAATCTGAAAAACAAATGTTTACAGCCATTGATACAACTAATCAAACTTAAGCTCCCAGAAGTGTTAATGCTTTCAGTTTGAAGGGATATATTTTATTGCTCTTTGCAGATCTAGGCTAGTTTGTACGCTTATCACCTTGTAAATCTTTCAAATGCAAAATGTAACATGGGTCAGTTCATGCACCTCATTTAGAGTCTGTTTATATTGATACAAAGAATAGTTTCAGTATGTCATGAGTGTCATTCTAAAGCTCTTCCAAAACAATACCTGCATGATGGTAGATACTAGAAACGTTTTGGATGTTTTGGTGCGTACAGAGCCTTTCAGCTCACCACAAAAATGGGAGAGGCAAAACCATACAAATTTAAGTGAAATTCACACAAATGGAGAAGGGTCCATAGTGGTCTAAACACAGATAGATCATAAGACCTCCATCCTTCCCTGACTGCTGTATTTTCTTTATTAAATTGTAAACTCTTGGGGACTGTCCCTCAACAAATGAATACCTTGACTATTAGAGATCAACCTTGTTAGGGACTCTAGATGTTAATGCAATACAAATTATGTAAAGAAGTATGATTTGCTTTGTAGTTTTAATCTAGGAATATCACATTAAAAAGTTAATCACTGAACAAATCTTCAAGCATTTGTAGAAGCAAAGGAGAGTCTAAGACTTTATGGGTAATCACTCTTTTTGCTGACAGGTAGAGGTGCACTTTCCTCCTTTGTTTTCCCTGTGGTAGTACAAATCCTTTACTCTGGGAAGCAGCCCAGCCACTGTGGAAAGCCACCTTATGGCTGGTGTTCACCACAGAGATTTGCCACTAGGAGCTATAGACTCACTCCCTTCGAGATGAATAGTACCTAGGATGGTGATCCAACTAGTTGGATCCCACAGGGATGGGAAACAATTGTTTCTGAATGAAAATAATAATGTATAGGTTTTTCCTGGTTCAGCATGTCAGACACATTCTGAACATGCCTGATGGTTCACCTAGGAAAGTTAGGAGACATTTAGGTACTTTCCTAGACATCTCTGAACTCCTTAGCCAGAAGGTAGGTGCCCAAATGCACAAACTGGGACATGCCCAGGTAGACAGAGGGTGGACTTGGAGCTCCAAAGTGAACTGATTTCAGGAGCCACCCAGAAGCCACCCAGACTGCTCTCTGAGACTTCAGCTCTGCAGTGCTGTCCTATTGCCACCCTTGACACAAAATCAGT
The DNA here is from genome assembly GCA_016584745.2 of Phylloscopus trochilus trochilus. Classification (NCBI taxonomy): domain Eukaryota; kingdom Metazoa; phylum Chordata; class Aves; order Passeriformes; family Phylloscopidae; genus Phylloscopus; species Phylloscopus trochilus. Next base: position 19,614,042 of record WQNJ02000016.1, on the reverse strand, counting down.
AACCTAAACCTTGGTGTGGACTCTGTTTCTTTTCTATTCTTGGTGCGAATATATTGTAGTAAAACTAGATCTCTGGATCAATTGAGCTGGAAGAACTTAAAAGATCCACATGCTAGGACAAGCTAATACCAGGGCTGTCTGAGTAATGGAAACACAGGGTAAATGCTTGTGGAGTGCTTTGCCACTTGCAGTCCATATAAGCTGTAAACAGCACGTGTCTAGCATACAGAGTTTCCTGAATAGAGAAATATATTCCCACTGTCCTTGAAAATTGTTGCATGTAAAATGGCTTTCTTCAACTATCCTTGTGCTGAACTAGACGTCAAAGATTCTGGCACTCCATCAAACCAGATAATCTATTTCCAAAGTAACAGCCCATTTAGCATTAAAATTGGCACTTAAGGACTGATATAAAATGTAAATTAAATGTAGGATACGAGTAAATGAGGCTACTCTTATAATGCAATTTCTGTATTGGCACCAAGGTTGATAATTTTACCCAAATCATAAGTACTCTTTCTCTTTTTAAAAGTACGGTTTCAATTTCATTTGTGGCATTGCTTTCAAAGCAGAGAAACATCACCTTCACTACCAATTCACATGAGAGTAATATGACTATCAATCACAGTGGCTTGGAAAGAGCTGGTAAGATTTCAAAGCTAGGGATAAAGATAAAAGAATTAAATTAAGTAATGCTAGAATGAAGCAATCAAGATTAAATGTGTTCTCAGCTGTTGAGTTAACCGGTTCTGAGTTTTTATCGAACAAAAGGTTAAAGAAATGAACCTGTAACAGCAATTATTTCAGTTTAATGTTTTTTTAAGCTCAAGCTCACAGCAGCTGAATTTCTTCTGTCACTTAAAGAAAAACACCAGACATTATCATGTCTCATTAATGGCTCTCAAGAAGTTAATTTAACACTTGTGATGATCATGTCCAAACAGGTTTTGTGATTTAATTAGAACCCTAAGAGTTTTGAAAATCCCATACAGTAGGAAAATTGATGCGCTGATGATTTAAAAAAGGCTCAAAAATCCTGAAATGAATTATTTATTTAAATGAATTCAATTAGACATAACTGAATTAAACTGAAAATAATGAAAATATTTCTTAAAATGTTGAGAAAGCCCAAGAAATCTTATTTGGTAAATGCTGTCCTGGGAGAAAAAAATGTCAGTGGATGATGAGTGAATATCCTTGATGAAACTAGTTTAAATTCAAACCATGGTTGTCATATCTAAAAAGAATTTCCAATAGAAATTTGAGAGCTCACGGCTCAATTCTCTTCAAAAATATGTAACCTATTTTCCTGGGTAGTTGTTAGTTGTTTGAATTCCTCCACCTACCAGCTTCCACCCAGAAACAAATTTCTTGTTGTTGTGGTTTTGCCTTGCACTGTGACACCGGAGATGGAGGGCCAGAGAGGGGTACCTGTGATGAACGCACCTTGGGGACGTCCTGGAGAACAGACTGTCACCTCCATGTCTTAGGGCTGCAGCAGGACATCACAGCTTCCAGTGGCTCTGCTCTGAGTCGTCTGCCCCAGCAATCAACACACAGCCCAGGGCTGCCTGACAGCTGTGGTGTCTCTCCTGCTTCTCAGAGCATTTGTGTGGGCAGCTGGTTCACAGGCAGTGGAGCAGGGCTGCCAGTGGTCTGCCAAAAGAGGGAAGACCAGTGTGTAAACTAAGACTGATAGTACAAACCTGGCATTGAAATCACATGAGGTGCACAAGACCCAAGCACACAGTTCCCCCTGGGGTTTATTTTAATGGTCTTTCTCAAGAAAAATAAGATAAATAACTGAAACATGTGAAATTTGAATGGGGGAGCTGAACTGCAGTAAGCTTCAATGTTGATATTCTGCCTAGAATTATGTGCCTTAACCTGGTTTCAGGCTTTTGTATAAGGAGCAGTCAGCTTCAAAAATCAAGCAGGGTGCAAAACTGATGTTTATTTCTTTGCCACCCCTCACTCCGCCTTTCCATCCTCATCCCACCACCAGTGGGGACATTGTCTCATAGGAGTAAGATCTTTATGTGTTTACCTGTAGCAGCTTATGCACTGCTGCTCACCCAGCTCAGGCATTGAGGCTCACCCAGCATTTAGAGATGCCTGATCTTTCAAACACAGTCCCACATGCTGTCCCATCTCAGCCTCTCCAGCTGCAACATCATGAAACAGACTGAAGAACAAACCAAATTAAAGACATAGCTCTTTTAGAGAGTAAAAAGGAAAAGGTTTGACAGCCATGGAGAGAGAAGAAGAGCGGATGGCTTGGTGCATTTTCACAGTTTAAACCATTCACAATGCTAACTGCATTGACAGGCACCTGATGTGTTTCTTCCCCCACCTCATATCTGCCTCAGACTAGGGCTCGTGGTCATCTGGATCAGGGGTTGATATGGCTGAAAAATAACTCTGTAAATGAATGAATATGAAAGATTTATGTTTAACCCAGGTCACTTATCTAATCAAGTTCTCTTCAAAGCCCTGCAAGTGGTTGTACTGACAACATGAGGGAGTGATGGAAGAGTGCGAATGAGTAACCTGAGGTATGAAGTAATACAGGTTGCTTGTGCTGCATTGGAGCTGAAACAAATATGGGTCAAATGACAGACTAAGTAGCTTAAAAAAAAAAAAAAAAAAGCCAACAAAAAAACCAACCCACAAAAACTTTCACAAAGGAACATCTCACACTGGAAAAATATTAGGGAATTTGAAGAAATTGGAAGGTTTGTCTTGTTCACAGATAGAATTCAAAAATAAAGTGTCAAGATCATCAGCCTTCCTCTTTCACTTTTAAACTTGTCAGCACCACGTTCTAAAATACTTAAATCACATAATTTTCCTCTGAGCACCAAAAAAAAAGGTTTCCATTTGTTGCCTAAGTGTACTGAGTATGCTTGAGGAATGAGACCTCTGAGGATAGGGACTGTCTATCTGCTAATTTGCTTCTTCAGTTTTCAGCATATGATGAGAGAATAAGGGAAGGAATGAGCCAAGAATCCCAAATGCTGTTTCCCCATGCAACCCGTTCTGCTGTAAGAGTGATGCTGAGCTAGACTTCAGGATTCAAAAAATCTTGCCATTTTCTTTCCACACTTGATTTTATTGCTTTCTGGGCCTATTTTCAACACAAATCAGTAACGGAGACAGTTTCTTTAGTAGCTGCAAAAAAGGGTTTCAGAGTCAACCATTATAACAAGTAGCTCTCACAGGAAAATGCTTCGTGACAAAAAATGGGGACGAAAAGTGAATCCACATAAGTGCTGTTGCATTAAAGAAAGGAGTAGGTTTGAAGCAAAATTTTATGACTGATCAGCTGAAAGTTTAATTTAGAGAAATCAAACATTTATGTAATAAAGAAAAGTCTTGATGCTTCAAAAAACAGTATCATGAGCATGTAAAACTCCTTAAATCAACATTAGAGGAGAATGTAAGTGCAGGAATACAAACCAAACCTAAGAACCAAAAATTACATCCCAGAAACCAAAGAATGAATGAACATGCAAAATGTTACCCAACAGGTCAAAGCAAACAATATCTGAACATGGAGATTCTGAAAAGTCATTCACTACATCCACATCTTGGAGGGAATGTGTGTAGTGTAAGAGTGTAAGGCTCTAGTCAGTGGTGGCAGTGGTGATGGTCGTGGTTTTATCTCAATCTTTCAGCCCCAGCACCAGCTCAGTCTTCTCACACCACTCACCCTTTTCCCATGACATATCACCAAACTGGTCATGCAACCACAGCTTCTTGGGGCCTGTGCTGTGAATGAGATCCTTGAAATATCCCCTTTAAAAAATAGTCTATTTTTTACCTCAGTACATTTATTGGTCAGTCTGACCTTGCAGGATAAGTCAGTCCAGTGGAACTTAGGGACATGATTTATTAGTGGATTTGGCACAGCCAGGTTAATGAGCAGACTCAATGACCTTAGAGGTCTTTTACAACATAAATGATTCTATGATTCCGTGATTTTTTGTGATAATATTCTCTTTCAATATCTCACTGACTCAGCCCCTAATTTTGGAAAGGATCCCATTGAATATGCTTGAGTCTTACTGATTATAGGCATATGGCTAAGTACTTCCCTGATCAGGCATGTGCATATGTAGTTTCTCATACTGATGCCTTAGATCATAACTTATTTGCAAAATACATTATTAATTCTCTGACATGTTTTTTTAGAACATGAATAAACAGATAAATAAATAAAGTCAAATAGTTTTTCTATTTTTGGGTAAAGAGAAATTTTTTGGCTAATCTTCCTTTGCTATGTTCTGAATACAGTTTAAGTGTATCTTTTATGTTCATTTGGGGATTTTAAAAACAAACAGCTTAGAAGAAATTTAAAAGTATCTTTCAGATTTTTAAAGGTTATTGATTGTTTTTTGCTAAATAAAGGTAAAATATTGTCTCTGGCAAAATTTTTGTAGGAAGCACTTGGCTGTTTTAGTATAATTGAAGGCCCTAGAGTGATAAAGTCCAAATAAATTCAGTAGACTTGACATATCCCTCTTTTTTACATTATTCAAATAATAAATACCTCATTTACATTCTGTCAGAGACCTTAACAGAAGGCTGTCAATTGTGACAAATTTCACAAAACAATACTTGATGTGTGTTTATGTCTTTTTGTGCTTGTAGCTGTCATGGAGTGACTAATTCACAACAAAGGCTTTATTTGATAAATTTAGGATCTTAATTGTGTTGAATATCCATGTAGAGAATTCAGTTTTGAGAAAACAATCAATTATTCAACTTTTCCAGTAATTGCTTTTTTTGAATCATTTAATGCTATAATCATTCATGGACATTGAAAACCTGGCTGTGTTGTGACATGGTTACATCATTCAGGTGGGATCATTTTTGCTCTGATGTTTGTCTGGGCATGGGAAAGTGCCTGGTGACATCTCTCTGATGTGCACAGGTGAAATATGTTCCAGTGTTCCATGGGCATGAAACTTTGAAAATTGCTTATCATAAACATGTATCTCAACTTAAAAAGTCTATTGAAACTTGTGTAGGAAATAAATTAAAAAAAAAAAAAAACTATAAAAATCCACCAAAAAGTCTCAGTAAAACTCATGTTGCTTAAACTGTTTAACATTACTTGTCTTTCAGCCATGCTGCTTGGACTTATCCAAATTCAGACACTTGAACAAGATGTATCCACAACTGGAACATCTGGTCTGACTGGTCAATACAGGCAGCTTTGCCCCTTGGGTGAGACTTGGGTCACCCAAGACCAGAGCTGCAGTCCTGGGTCACCTCTCTCTCTGAACTGAATGTGTTGAGAGCCCACAGCATCTAAGTCTCACAGTGAGAAGGTTAAAACAGGTGCATGGAGTGCAGTGTCTTCGCTTTAAGCAACACCTGAACAGCTGTGAAGTCTTAGTTGTCTATTATTTTATTCCTTGGCTAACTAGTGCAGTTTTGTGATAGTTATCAAAATTGAAGAAAATGTTAGCATTTGGAGGAGGATCCAGCCTCAGAGCTGATCTGGTTGTCTAGAATAAGTGTTCTTGAAAAGGAATCTAGATCAAAATCAGCAGTAACCAGGTGATCACTTTGGTAACCAGGCCAAAGGTGACTTTGGCTTATATTCCTTTGTCATGTGATCAGGAAATCTGGCATGTATTTATAATACACTGAAAATGTGTACACACATTCTGAAGTTCACAAAAAGAGAAAGGTAAAAATTATGGAATTGAGGAAAAAAAAAAGAAAAATTAAGCAAACAGAGCAAGTTTTTGAATGGCTAAAGAAGCTTGGTGTCTCAAGTGCCTCCTCTGCTTCAATATCCACTGGAAAAGCCACATCACAGAACACAAGAAGCATAAGAACTTAGAACAGCAGATTGAGAGACTATAATCCATATCTGCTTTTGCATATGATTTTGCTTAATTAGATATCCTCTTCACTCACAGTCAGAGATAGGACATTAGCTGAGACTGTCTTTTCTTCTGACATTTGTTTCTTTAAAAAAATTGCTTTTAAAATAATCAAATGGAGTTTAAGTTGAAAAAACATTACAAGATTGCACCAAGGTCGACCTCCTTTTCACTAAAAGGATTTTCTTCATTTATATAATGCAACTTTGGATATATTATGTTGATCAATGTAGTTGTTTATTGGCTAAATGATCTTCTTCATTGAACTGTAAAGTTCATAAGGAAAGATAATTAATTCATGTATGTATTGTTTATGCTGTCGTTACTAAAGAAAGTATTCCAATTATAATTTAAATAATGGTATTTGACTTTAAAATGGACCAAATATGCAAATATTATTCTACTGCTGTTCTGAGCTAAGCCATTATACTTCAAAATAAAAAAGGGTGGGCCAGTTGTGCTTCAATTTATAGCTGTGTGATGACAGAGCTGATTTTCTTGTGCAAGGAAAATTACTTTGTGTTTACCTCAGTGCAACAGATAATCAGATGTGAGCCATTGGAATGAATATCTCTGGGAAAATTTGACATGTTATCTTTGAAAATATGATATTCACATACTGTTAGGAAAGAATGATTTAAATCACAAACTTGGGGCATTATTTTCCTTGGGCTGTTACGCTTTCAAGACATAAACCTAGCTTTGAGAGAATTGCCAGCTATCTCAATTCTCATTAATGAGAGGAACTTCAATCTAGAAATCCGTGCAAAACATTACAGATAAGCCAGTAAGTAGAGAGAATGTGCTTTCATGCAACAGCCATTAAAAGAAAACTCTGCTGCTGATGAGAAAACTTCAACCACCCCAAATCAAAGCAGCCCCCACCCCAGAGGAAAAGTCCTGAGGTCAGCAATTCAATACTTTGTTTTTCTTGATCTGTATGGACGCATATTAATAATGTCTGGGGGTGGGGGCATGTTAACTATGAAGGAATTTGGGATGTTTTCATTATTGCTGGGCAAGTCGCTCTTGAAAAGTAAGCATCTCTTTTATGCATAGATCAAGTGAACTTGGCAGCAGCAGTGTCATTGATGCTAACAGTGTGTGACAGGAAACAAACCCATGTGACTGCTGTGTTTTGTAAGTCGAGCTCTTGTGTAAGATTCCGGTACATTCTTTTCCAGCTATTCTCTCAGAAATTTGAACTTTTAATTAAAAGGCAACATTGAAGCATGTCCAGCACTGACAGTCTTAATGCTGTTTCTTCTCCACATTAACATGCAAACCAGCTTTAGTCAGCATGCAAGGAGATACTGTATAATTAGCTTCATCATCCATGATGAACAAATATGTGTTTTGGGGAGGGAGAGGATGTACCAGTGTTTTCTAATCGAATGATCAGGATTTTCAACTCCTAGTAGATATGTCATTTTCTCATAGAAACCCTAATGACCATTTTGGTTTATCAGTTGGAACAAAATACATGTATCAAATTCAGGCTGTTTGTAAGGATATGTGTGCTATTAGAAAAGCAAATCAATTCATTTAAAAAGATTATTTGGAATGTAACACATTTTTTAAAGTAAATATCTACTAAAATTGTAGCCAATATCAAAATACAAATACATAGCCAGATACTGATCTACTGAGAAAGATGAGCTATAGTATATTTCATATAATATGCATCATCATTTAAAACCCTAGAATCCATGTCAGTAATAAAGACAGAGCTTTGTAATGTATGTGTATTAAAGGTCCTCAATAATACGTAATACGGATTTTTAGTAGTACAAACATAGGGACTGATATTACATGACACAATAAGTTTAATATATAGACTGCTGACTTCAGTGTTGGGTTTGAATTCTGAAATTAATTTTGAGTGATAAATTAAAAGCACATTAGCTGACGTGAAACAGAGAGTGAAAAACAAAAATTTATATTTTATTATGAAGCTTAATATTTCTTTTCTCTGTGCTTTGGAGGTGTATTTTATATGCTACAAAAATAATGAAGCACTTGAAAAAAAAAAAAGGCAAAAAAATCCTTATCATTTCAATTTCTGAATGAAACATCCTGTAATGGCAACAGAAGACCATAGGATTAGATCTTGATTTCCAGGTTCACAATATCCATATTTTTCTTTTCCATGGAACTAGCAATAAAGTAGCATGAAAAGAGAATCTGTTCCTTCTCAGATTATTGAGTAATGTTATAGAATCAAATTTTTATAGTGCATTCCATAAAAAGCAACATGAGAAAACAAATCCAATGTTTTTGTAGCTCTATCCTCAAGAAATAAACCATCATTTAAATATCATGTTTTAACCTCCAAAGACAGCTACCAATCTTTCTAGACACACAGAAATTAATGTATCAAGAAAGCAGTAACTCAAAGATACCAGCATAGCCCTTGAAGATTTCTGGATTATCTACATCTCCTTCAGAAGATGGCCTTCTGACAATGTTTGCAGATAGGTTAATAGAAACAATCTAAAAGAGAGTATTTGACAGGAAGATCATGGGCAGGTACAAAATTATCTACTTTATATACCTCTATCACTAAATCATCAACCAAACATCAACTTTTTGTTAGATGTTCCCTCATGAACACAAAATCCATACTCATTAGATATTTCTTCACCATCCAGATTTGCTCTAATGATGGTTTCCTGTAAAAAGGAAACCTGTTCTTTACCTAGTTCAGTTCAGCCTCGTTCAGAGCAAGATGATGAATTTATTCCTTACTATTCTTTTTGGGTTTTACCTTTTAACATTATTTCTTCCTCCAGCTGTCTCAAAGGTTTCTGAAAATTCAGCCCTAGACTGCAGATGAGGACAAAGACTTCACAGAAGTAAAATTCTATTACATAAATGGCTTATCTAAAACTCTTTCAGGTAAGTAGCAGTCTTTGTCTATTCTGGCTGACTTGTAATGAAGCCTTACTAAAAACATAAAATGGAAGATTACTTCAAATGGACTTGCATATCTTCATTATTTTGAAGAAGAAAGAGGTGGAAAGGGAATTTTTGAGCATCCTTTCTGTTATCACAGAAGAACTTCAGTAGATTCTGAGAATATTCATAAAATATGCAATCTGCACTATAATGCAGTCAATTCATCAGTGTACAGATATCTGACAATGTATTTTACAGAAAGGCTTTTTAATAACTCCAATTCAGTTGGCTTGATTTTACAGAAAATGAACGTTTGATATTTCTACGAATCTGACTCACCACAGACCAACATCAGTGAGGAAGCAATATCATGACAGGCCATGAACTTAAGCTACATTAAAGGTAGTCCTGATTTTCTTCCTTTCATAACATTTTTCAGTCTTTTGCTTACTGCTGAGTGATGAGAAATAGAGGCTTTCCCTAGCTGATCTAGCCGTTCATTGAAAAATTATGTATGTTTAGAAAAAAATTCCATTTTTTTCCCAAAACAAGGGAGACCCAGCTATGATAGAGTGCTGAGATTAAAGTTTCAACATGTACTAAAATATTCCAAGTTCTTTATAACTTCCTATCAGAACTCATATCATGGTTACTGCCTTCTCCAAAACTGAAAATAACCTTAACTGGTATTAGGAACACAGCCAGTTACATACACTTGATCTTCAGGTAAAGTAAACCACTAAAATTTGCATCACATGGGTATTTCAACTGAGAAATCTTTGACTGTCTTCTAACTGAATCTTATTGTGAAAGACTCTCATGAAGAAGTTTGTAAGAATAATTCTATTATCTCCGAAAAGCTGAGCAACTTGGTAAGTACTGTGAAATGCTCTTTCAGATGCCCAATACATGCTCTGCCCCCTGGGATCTTGACCAGCAGGGTGGAGCAGCTGGTGTTCATTACTGATGGGATAGACGCAGAGAATTTAGGGATCCACCAAGTTGATTTCAAACCTGTGCTCTCTCTACACCTAATGAGAAATGGTATATTTCTGATAATCACACATTTAAGTTGTCAGTAACTCAATATTAGCCTGATAAATGTTTAACAGAAATGCATATTTGCAGCATCTCTTGAGAGCCATTCCAAAATCAATTAAAATATTAAAAAGCAGAAGTTTTTTACCATTTCAGTTTTAAAGGACCTACAGAATGTATCTACAGAAGCCTCTTATTGATATGTGTAAGCAGTGACTGTCCAATTGCCCAAAGGATATTTTATGTTAGACCTCACAAAGATTCAGTTATTTCAGAAAAGAGAATGTTCTAGAAAACACATTTTTCTGCTCATAAAATCAATATTAGTTTGTTTCAACAAAATTTTAAATTATTCTCATAAGTAACCACTACAAACAGTGGTTTTGCCAGTGGAGTTATTCAAACTGATTTGACAAATGCAGGAAAACAGGAGTTCTCCCATTCCAAGGTCCAAGGGCTTTGCTTACACTGAGACTCCTGAGATGCTTGTGCATGGCACAGGATCAGGCACATGGTGCCTGAGTTATTCTCCAGTTGTTAACTTAGTGAAAGGATTGAAATCCTATAGATGTGTCCCTGTTGTAATTCTGAAGATATTCAGATATTTCTGGTTTACTTTTGGAGTTACCACTTTCGTTTACCTATGTAACACATATGTTATAACGCCAGTTAAAACTGAAGATCAGAGTCTGTAAAAATTTGTCTTCACAGCATCAATAAGATGTGAGAAAGAACTGGTTTCCCCACATTGTGGAGGAGAAACAGTGGCATGTGCACATCTACACTGCAAGCCCCAGAGCACCAGGCAGACACAAGTGAGGACCTCTGTCAGAAGCCACCTCCCAGGAGCCCTATTCCCCACCTACCATAGCCACGCTTAGTGATGGGAAAGCCACGGGTCAATCAGCTCTGTCAAGGAGTTAATTCAGATTTAAATTAACCACTTTCATAGCAAGTTAGTTTTACTCTGATGACTTTCTTGCTCCAGTTCACTATACAGTTGCACAAACTCTTATGTAACTGGAAGGGAGAGAGTGCTTGTGGGCAGGAAGGGAAGGAGCTGTGATCTGTGAGCTGCCAGAGTACAATGTGCACCAGAGGAGCTTTATGTCAGTTCATGGTGTTGGTAGAAGTATGGCAGAGGCTCATCCTTAAAAGTTACTGTGTCTGACTTCCCCTGAAATTAGTGCTCTGAACCTGTATGACTTTTCAAAGGTCATGTAAAATGTTTCTAATAGTGCACAAAATTAACATAATTATGCAGTCTAGAATATGTGAAAGAAGCCTTTTCAATCCTGAGGGCCAAGGAAGCTTCACATACACCTTTGGTGATCCACATCTTTGCTCAATAATAACAGCAAAAAAACCCCAAAACAAACCGTGGCTGCAGGTTTCATAGAATTAAGGACTAACGCATTTGAGAATTTTTCTGTTAACAAAATATAGTATCTTCACTGAAAATTCCAGGTATTAAGCAGAGGACAAAGGAAATTTTTTTGCTATTGCTGAATTATTCACTGAATTACACCCCCAGGACAGGCCCACATTTTGAATCTTTGCAGGCACAACTAAATCTATTAGAAGCAAAGATATCTCAGGTCTTTAACCAACATAAACATGCAAAAAGCCCTCCAAACCCTAACCCTAATAGGTTTCATTTAACAAGAAAACAGGGATTTTTTTCTGTGCTACTTAGAGTAGTACTGGCAAGGAACCGCCCCAAGCTGCCCAAAGTTATTCCTTCCTAATGCCTATTCACACTGGGATTCTACTGAAGAAGAGTGTAGAAGTCAGTTTAGCTTCTTTAGCTGAATCCTTTTTCTGTGTAACTTCAGCTGTCCTGCTTTCTTTGTAGTACAGCACATACTGCTGATGCAGAAGGTCCTGCGAGGTGGAAGTAGGATGGCAGAACATTTTACAAAGAAATGCAGACCAGCTATCTTCCTTAAGTGCTGCATGTCAAGCTAGTCTTTCAGTTCACTTGCTTCATGGTAAGATTTTCCTTTTTTTCTGAGAAAAGAAAGAGAAGGAACATGAAGAACCTCTTGAACTAAGGACTTATGTATCACATGCAGATGAGAAACCAGTTTATCCACTCAGAGACAGCATGTCTATGCTGTGTCAGAAGAAGTGAGCCCATTATGACTGAACGAGATCTGAGGTAGCCTCAAAATACTGATAGAAACTGCCCTGATGCCCATAAATTAATCACGTCAGATCCAGTCAACTTAATTAGCAAACAATGTTCTTGTTCTGTGATCATCTATGTTTTATATCATTCCCTATTTCCATTTGCTGCTGGAAAAATATTAGCAAGCTTAACATTGAGGATGAACTCTGTTTCTCATAGAGCTTTTTTTAGCTTAAAATACATGTGACAAATCTTTTTTAAGGACTTGTCAGTCACATTCCTTATCCATCCAGCACCCTTAATATCAAATGCAGTATATACACTGAGCCAGGGCTGTGCTTAGCCTGGTATGAAGACACAAATGAAGAGCAAATAGGGATTTTTTTTTCATATCACGTTACTCTACATGAAAGACATTCATGATAGAAGGTCTGGTTTTGAGTATTAAAAAATACAGAGACACATCTTGTCTCCACAATAATCAACAGTAGTTTCAGGAAGAAAAAGGTTAGACTCAAAGACTCTGATAATCATCTCTGTTGACGATATTTTTTGTATGAATGAAACTACTGTTTGCAATAAAAGCTTCCCTGAAGTATATGCCCTGCCACATGCCCAAAATCCCTCACCTGTACTGATTTTGTACCACTTAAAAGCTGTGAACACTTTTAATGTCTATTGCTTCTGGACAAAAGTACTAGGTTATGAGGAATAAATTTTGTTTGCTACTACTCAAAATGATTCAAGGACATTTTATGTTCCTCTGTAGGAAATTATACATGTCACATCATTTATATTTTGGGGGAAAGCTGCATTTTTTCAGATTCTTTGTGTTTTATTATAACTCATTTAAAGGAGGTGGAAATCAATTATTTATTTTTTGTGAAAAATAAATTCCAAACAACTTAAATGTTATTGCTTTATTCATACCTCTGGAATGATTAAATAGGGCACAAACATTCACAAGACAAAAAAAAAAAATGAAATCCCAGAAGAGCAGGCCTTTTAATTTACTTTTTATTTCCTGTACTCTCTAATTAGAGGTATATGCCACATTATCAACTGTAGCCTTTAAAATAAAAAGCATTTACTGAGGCCAGCCCTAGAGCTTGTTAGGGTTTTTAGTTATGGCTTCTAAAAAACCTCTAAGAGCAGTTTACCTTGTATGATAATATTTCCACAGAAGCCCACTGCATTCTTTGTTATCAGCACATGCCAGCCACTTACCCTCTGCCATCCTTGGCACTGCTGCCTGCACCCAGTGCTGGACAGTCTGCAGCTGATCTGTCCCCACAGAAAGAAAAAGGGACTTAGAAGTGGGGTTTAGAGGGACTGTGCCTGCAGTGCTGCATAGGAAACACTGCAGTGAAGGCAGAACTGAGGAGTTGTGTGGTGGCAGAGTCTGGCAGCAACCAGTGACCCGAGATCCAGCCCTTCTACCCACATCGGGGGCAGGGGGGCAAAGATTAATGGGGATTAATGGGCTGTTTCAGGGTATTTTTAGCTTGATTCCATACTCATTTTGACATTAGTCTCTGACCCCTTTGCATGAACATTGCTTCAGCTGAAGTCAGGCAGGGTTTGAGGTACATGCTGACCCTGTTGCTTTTGATGACTGAGTGCACCTTCAGCGCACATTTATAGAAACCCCTGTGGAGGGGGCTGGACAGGCCACAAGGGCCACTCGTCAAGAGAGCAGCATCTGAACTGTGTCATTCATAAGAAACCTCTTTTGAACCTGCTTTAAAAGTCCCAGAGCCTTCCTTCCATCTTCCTGCCCAACGATCAATTCCTGTATCTCTTGTCTCTTTTCATTAAAGCTCCTTTCCCTGGATTTCTGCACTTTGAAATGCAAGGCACCATTTCTTGCCCTGTAATGGACACCACAGAGAACACACAGGTCCACTTTGCAGCAAATGAACTGGAAAACTGTTTTCACGTTCCATTTTCTGTGTTCTGTGCAATAAACAGTGCTAGATCTTCAACCATTTATTGTGGCTTTTGGTAACTTTTCCTCAATTACTTTCCATTGTTTCGGTGCTGTTACACCCCATCCCATGTGCTATAATCTAGCTGAGACTTTACAAATGTTCATTGGTATAAAAAGATTATTTTATATGACTTGATGATCACCTAATCCAGAACAAGTTTCACCTTTTTTGCAAAATTAGGGCAACATTGCCTTAAGATCTCATTGAATCCCCTGTATCTCCAGATTCTTCCTCTATGAACTGATACCTCTTCCCTTGCTCATTCAGATATTTCTTTTTCATCCCAATGTGTGGCATTTTGCCTCTTTCCATAGAAAGAGGCTAGGGCCTCCCTGGATTTACAGCTAGTCAGCAGTTCAGGTTTCTAGATTTTCAAAAATATGGGAAAATGTTCTGAATATTGCAAGGCAAAGGTAATTTGTACATGAATCCAGTGTTTCTACATTGTGTTATTCCTACTGTGATTATCCAAAACCATTGGACCCATCTAGCACTCCCCAAATGCCAAACATCAAGTCTGTCACAGATGGGACTCCCAGTGTTGCATCTACCTGGCCAGATCTGCAAGGATAAGGAACTATAATATGTCTTTTCCACCTGAGTATTGAAAACCAGCTTCAGAAATGAATCCTATGTACATACAAACTATTGGTATTTAAACCTGACTCAGCACCTTTTCTTTGCAAATAAGCATGCCCCTCACTATGACTGGCATATCTATAGGGTACTGAAAATACTGTATGGAATTTAACCAAATAACAAATTCCATCTAATTCATTATATTAAAAAGTAGAAATACAGAGGTTTGGATTCAGGAAAAGAATAAAAAAGTCAACCAATATCAATCAGTTTCAACTGACTAATCTCAGATTGTGTTTTCTACTACCCATGGAGCTACAAGTAAATTCGATTTTTAGATGGGATTTGAGTGGCTTTGTGAAGTGCCTGGGATGAGATTGTCCTCCATTCACTGGGAAAGTGGAGGAACACACAGAGTCAGGCTATTAAAGTGAAAACAATTCAACGAAATACTTAATGGATGAACAGTAACAACAATTCCTGTGATTTTCAGGTACCTATATATTAACACGTCTGTACCCATGAAAATGTGCTGCTAGACATCTGTGGATTGCAGAAACATCCTAGCTCTGCCTTGTGATGTTTCCTTTCTATACTCAAAATGCTTGGCTCCACACAAGAACTGTGCTATACAAGATACAGCCACAAATGGTGAGAATGTTCTCACTCACTACCAGCTATTTATAATTTCAGAGTGCAAGCTTATCTAGCTTGTGTAGTAAACCATGGAAACATACGTGGAGAGCTTTGTGTGCCGTGACTCTTTTCCCATCAGCCTTGGAGGACATGTGATCAATTAGCTGAGAAGAGATGATTAACTGTTAGAAGGCCAAAGCTAAGTGAAGGAAACCCCATGATGTTTATAACAAAAAGGAAAGCAGACTTAAGAAGAGGGGCAAAATTAAAGGTACAGTTTTGTATTCCTGCATAAACATTTAAATATGCTCTGTATACAAATCCAAGGAAGTAGATGAGATGGTAATCCAGCAGCACAAATACATGTGGATTATGTACATTGCTGCTCAGCAGAATAACTTCTCCATGCCTTTTTTTTTTTGATAGATTTCTCAGCCCTGCATTACTCTGTCATCACAAGAGTTTTTCTGTCAGCACACGAGCTTTTCTCCACATGTCAATGACAAACGTGTTGGCCCCATTTCCACTGCAGAAGAACCACACTTCAATGCACAGGTGAGAAATAGATCTATTGCCATGCTGCTTTATTGTGTGGCAATTCATTTTATGGATTTGCTGATGTGATATGCCTACTAGAGAATGCAAAGGACACAACCTGAAAAGGGTAATGTTTTCTGGAGTTATTTCAGCTGTAGTAAATCAGTGCATTGCCTTTGATTTAACAGAACTGTACCAGTTAATACAAAAGAGGGTTTGATTAACAGGACTCTTGGAAAGGAAGGAAAGCACGTGGTCACTCTGTGGTTACTATCTGTGATTCAATACCAGCTAAATATCTGCATAAGTAAAAACAATTTCAAGAAAAATACTCTCTCTTTTTCTTTCTTTTCTTTTATAAATTTATGTCTACGGATTAGATCCACAAGTTTTCATCTCTTTCGGAGCTGAAGTGAAAATGAGTAAAAAAGACAGAAACAAGAAAAAAAAAGAGATCCAAATAAAAATGAAAAGCAGAGAGCCTTAGCTGGCCCTGTTGGAAATTGTGTTTGAACAGCTCTCCTGCAAACCCCAAGTAAGAGAGATTGTTTTAACAAGGTGATTTTTTAAAATGGTGTTACTATTTGTAACCATTCAGTGTGTCTCTTTTAAGAAAAACACAAAACTAGACAACAACAAAAACAAAAAAGTAAGCAAGTAAACAAACAAAAAAACCTAACCTGCAGTAAGGGAAGGATTAAAATGTGGATTTAAGATAAAATAAAAAACCAGCAGAAGAGAGACTGTCCTTTGGAAAAAGAGGACTTGGGAGAAAGCATGGGGAAATGTAAGGAAAAGCTGAGCACAAAAGCTACAGCAGTACAAAGGTAAAGTAAGAAGCTTGGTGAGCATCTGGGAGAGAACAGAACCAGGAAATGTGCCAGTGAGTGGAAAAGATTAGTTTATTTTCTCTGATGCTGAGAAAAGGACAAAATCAAAAAAGTGACTCAAATCATGTAAGACAGCAGATCCAGGAATTTTCAAGTCCTAGACATTCAGCTGGATACTATTTAATCAAATATATTTGAATAAACCAATGTTCCTTTGAGTCTTACCATTTCAGACTCTAATTTAATGTAAGTTATTTTTGCTCAGAAAGTGACTCATTTATGGAACCAACTCTCAAGATTCATGGGTCCAAATTTGAGCAAGAACTGTCATGTGTAGAAGAGGTGAGGAACCACACCTCCCTCTGCCCAGGCTGTTCTTGGCTCATTCACTTCTCTGAGCACTGAATTCATTCACAAATTGGGAACATCTCCTGCTGTTACTTTCTAGCACATTTAGTAAAGTGCTGAATCCCAAATTAGTAGTGTGGTGTTGCTAGGTTTTGATAAATGTTCCTATAAATGTACTGCAGTATTCCCTGCTTTTTACTGAAAGTCTGTTCCTGTCAAAGACAGAAGTAAGCTTAAAATTAAATATTTTTAAGAAAATATTTTAAGGTGTAATTTTCTTCATACTCAGCTACACAGGACCCTGCTCTATTTACTTTAATTATAGCATTAGCCTTTACACACAGTTAATATGTAGGTTTTAGTAAACCTAACCGTATTTTGCTGTGTGGCTGATGCATTAACATGTCTATAAGTGAGCACTTGTCCATAAGGAATTTGTCAGACTGTCACCAAAGGCTAAGACAGGCAGAACAGGCAATGGGTAAAAACACCTGGGGATCACAGCAATCACTCTGAAGGGAATTAAAGCAATAGATTAATTGACCATAAGAGGAATTTTCCTTGTTCATGAATCTGGATTTCCCTTGGCTGCCAGAATTGTAGATGAAAGTAGAAAATATCCTTGACCTTCTGTGTCAAATAAAATGGTTCTCCCTTTCTTTTTTTCTGATTTGCAGAAAGGTGGGTTTTTTATTTATTTTATTTTTGAGTGATTTACAGGGTCTGAGAATTACAAAGAAAGTGTTTTGATAAAACAGTACCTGGGTTCTCATTTATTCTGCTATGTCCTGACCCATAAAGATACGTAAGAGAATTTTTCAAAAGTTGTCAGCTTGTATCCTTGTAGTCTATCACACTTCCTGACTTCAAAGTCTGTGGTGCACCAGTCAGCCTGTGAATGCAGTACAAATGCCTGAAATAAGACTGCATGGATCTTTGGGAAAACAGTGCTGTCTGGAGAGAGCTGATAGGTGCTCAAATCTTTGCTCTGCCTGTAACTCTCTGTGCAGTCCTTGGCACGACAACTTGTCTGGCTGCCATTTTTCTATCTGAAAAATATCCCATCACAGGAAATTCAGGGAGTTTCATTAATTAACCCTGTTGCAGCTTATAAAGCTATCTTCTTGGTGGCCCGGGTTCAGTGAGGACACGACCGTCACGATCTAGGGCGTGAGGTTCGGACAGAATGACTTACTAAGGCACCAACATGGTGTATTCGTCAAAATGCGTTTATTATCTAAAACACAGGGTTTAAGTACCTTTCTGGGTTTCGCTACGTCATAGGGGGTCTTACTGGTTTCTTAAGGGTAGTGGAAAAGTACTACTATGTGGGGGAAGGGAGAGGGGTCTGTGACCTTGGATAAAGGTTATCTTGGGGAGGAATGTGCCTAGCCCTG
Source organism: Phylloscopus trochilus trochilus (assembly GCA_016584745.2). Taxonomy (NCBI): domain Eukaryota; kingdom Metazoa; phylum Chordata; class Aves; order Passeriformes; family Phylloscopidae; genus Phylloscopus; species Phylloscopus trochilus. The sequence goes on along the minus strand of WQNJ02000016.1, from coordinate 19,595,757 downwards.
TTCCCGTTACAACCCGATTCGTCTTCCGCGGCGCAGTCTGTCCCTTCCAATCCACATTCTCCCCACATCTCCCCCTCCCTCTATCACAAAAAAACGAGGTAGTTACACATATATATATATATAGATACTAAATGAGGTAGAAGGTTAGTATTTAGCAAAAAGGAAGAAGGAGTTTGGGAAACCTGAGTAAGTTTTCTGCCAGGCAAGCTTAGAAAAGCTTGTGACTGGCAATTTCACAGCATTTCATGTTGGTGCATGAACAGAATGTTAGTTTGCTCCACGCGGGCTCTGATAAATGAGACTATTTTGTTCAGCAGGCATGGTCCGAAGATGGCAGTTAAAAGTAACATTGCCAATGGACCTACTAAGGAAGAAATTAAAGTGGTTAACCATGGAGATTGGTTAAACCAGGATTCGAACCAGCCCTGCTGAGCTTCTCTATCTTTTTGTCTCTGAGCCAGTCTGCTTCGAAGTTCTGCCATGGAGTCTCGGACGACTCCAGTGTGGTCTGCGTAAAAACAGCACTCTTCTTTCAGGGCCGCGCACAGACCTCCTTGTTGCATGAACAGGAGATCTAGTCCGCGCCTGTTCTGCAGAACCACTTCTGAGAGTGAAGAGACTGACTTCTCCAGGTAGGAAATGGATTTCTCGATCCTCTGCAAGTCCTCATCTATGGTCATCTGCAGCTGAGACAGTCCTCGGTGCTGTGTTGCTAGGGCCGAGACACTTGTTGCCGTTCCAGCTGCTCCTAAACCGAGCAGCATCGCGATGGTAATTCCTGTTATTATTTCTCTTTTGTGAAGACGGCTGGGTTCTTCGAAAAGGCTGTACACTTCTTCATCAGAATGGTACAGGACCCTAGGAACAATCAAAACTTGGACACAGAAGTCATTAGAATCATTGAACTTGGGAAGGAACACACAGGGACTCACTCCAGACCTCTGACAAACCCACATTGCAGATGAAGCTGGGACAACCCACTTGTTGTTTTTTCTGTCGGGCTTTACAATTTTGGCACAAACATCTCCTTTTCGCTTGGCTAGGGTTGGATCGCCAAAGCACCTGCCCCGACCTGAAACTTGACTCAGGGTGATACCTCTGCGAGGTGTGTCCCATCTGCATTGGTGTGGTGCATCGGCTGTGGAGTAAGTGAATGAGGTATTTACAGCAACTCCTTCATAAAAGGGGGGTTGAACCTCGTAGCAAAGCCAACAGGAATTAGTTAGGTTAGGATTAGATTCATTCAGGGATAAAAAGGTAGCATCTAACATACGAAGGATTGGGTCTGGGTCTGATTTAGCTGAACGGCCTATCTGGAAAGGTTTCTCAACACTGTTTTGGTCTTCGGTGACAGTCGTGGGTAGGATTTTGGGGTAAGTTATGTTTTTCTCTGTCTGTGTGCTTTTAATCACCTTGTTGGGTCCAACCGCTCGGGGTGCCGATGGTTGGAGCCTGGTAATTTGCACATTCACCCACTCTTTCGACTTTTGAATGACCACTGTCCATGTCCTTCCCACCGTCCAGCTAAAATCATCAGGCTGCAAGACCGTCATGTTGTAATGTATACAAATTCGGAATTTGGGGATTTTGTAACTGTTTCGGTAGGAACTTCCGTGTGAAAAAAGAGGTGGTTTACAACCTGCCGGTGCCCATGAGAACTGTAGGAACTTGTCGGGGGCTGGTGGGTCCCACCCAGGCCCTGACGGCCTGGCATCTGTAACAATGGTTTCACAGCCCCAATGCCCACAGTATCCCCACCCAGGTACATTACAATAGCTTTTCCCTGGGTTTGAAGCTGGGCACCAATAGGATAGATACATCTGTGATGAGTGTGGAGACCTAGGAATTACCTTTGGTTGTCCTGGAAATAAATCTGTAAAACGGAGCACGAAAGATGCAGCGTTTGGTGTGGTGACGTCTCTGAGCACCTTACCACTGGTTAGGTGTCTCATGACCCACCTGAAAGGCTGATGTGGGTAGTAACTTGGGCTGGCTTGTCCTCTAGCAACAAGCCCCAATAACAAAATCACGCAGACATGTCGCTGATGTCTGGGTCTCACTCGCGCGGGTTTCTCTGCCGCTGTCTGACGTTTTGGTGATGGGTCTCGTTCCTCTTGGAGGGGCACATGGGCGTCACGTGGCCGCCCTATCAGCATGTTCTGTAAACAGAAACTCACAATTCTCATTAGTCTCATCCTGCTCATTGTGAAGATCAGGTTTAATTGATTTGAGAGGACACCACCTGATTTTCCCATCTTTTTTGACAGCCGCGTACCCTCGCCCCGTGAGCATCAATCTCCAGCCCCGTTCCCACTCACCCAGCTCATTTTTAATTACAACCTGCGGGCCTACCTCTATTGCTTTGGAGGCCCAGTGTTTTTGAATGGGACTGTTTGTTTCATTTCCTCTAGGAAATTGATTCAATGCCATCAGAGCAGTTACCAATATACGTGTCTGCTCTCCTGAGGGGATGGAGTTGGTCAAGCCTTCTGCTTTTGCCAACACCTCTATTTTGGATTTCAGGGTTTGGTTTGCCCGCTCAACTATAGCTTGTCCGGTGCTATTATATGGAATGCCCTGAATTAGAGTGATTTGCCATTTGGAAGCAAATTCCTGCACTGGTTTGGAAATGAAATTGGAACCATTATCTGTTTTGATCTGCTTGGGGATACCAAGCCATGCCATGGCTGTCAGCCAGTGCTGAATTGTGGCTTTAGAGTTAGCTTTGCGATGCTGTGTGGCCACGATTATTCCACTGAATGTGTCCACTGTCACAGCAAGCCACGCTTGAGGCTTCAGCAGTTGACACAAGGTGAAATCTGACTGCCAAATTTCTGAGGGTTTGAGACCTCTCGGGTTGACCCCACTGGTCCACAGGGGTGACTTCTGGCAGTGAGGGCAGGTGGCCACTACATGTTTGGCATCCGTTGTGGTGATCCCGCATCTCTTTGCCAGTGCTTTGGGACCAATGTGAAGGGATTCGTGCAATTGACGGGCATCTTGCAGCGTCCAGACGCCTTTTGCTGCAGTGTCTGCCTTGTCATTGCCGATCTGGAAGTAACCTTTGACTGGGTTGTGGCTGTTGATGTGAATGACAGATACTGTGCCCTTTCGTGAGGAGAGTGCTTCTTCTAACATCAGGGCTGCTGTTGATGTTGACACACCTGGTCCTGTCATAGCCAGACAGAGCTTTGCCACGAATATAGAGTCTGTTACAATGTTCAGGTGTTCGTCTTGGAAAAGTCCACACGCCAGAACCACTGCTGTCGCTTCCAGTTGCTGCACTGACAGTGTGGGATCGCATGCTTTGATGCAATGCCATTGCTCTTCTGTCTGCCACACTGCTGCTGCGGTGGAAGTCGTGGAAGAAGCGTCTGTGAAAACTGTTGGTCCTGGCTGTGGTCTGTCCATGACCTTCGGTGGCATGTCTATGTCGACTATGGTCAGCAGCTGAGTCCAAGGTGGTCTGGTGGAGTAGAGGATTTCTCCTCCGAATCCGATGAGAGCAAGGGCTAAATGTTCTGAGATTGTAGTTGACTCTGTGGCTGTTTGCTTGCGAAAAGGAAGATGAATTCTCGCTGGCTCGGTCCCTAGATGTTTCAAGGCAAGCTTCCTGCCTTTCATGATGAGATTTGAGATGCATTCTATTGCTGGGGAAAAAGCACGAGCTGGTCTTCCAAGGACTACCCACTGAATCGGTCGAGCCTTTTCAGAAGGTCCTTGGGCCAGTGCTCCCACTCCCCCCTTTGGTGTAAAGTGTACGTACAAGTCCAGAGGCGTCGCTGGGTTCCATCTGGCAAGTGTGCCGGTGGACATCTGCTGTTCGATGAAGTCGAGGGATTTTGCTGCTTGCGGTGTCAGCTTCTTGGGTTCCCAGGGGTGTTTTCCTTTCAGGAGGTCATACAGAGGATCCATGACCTCAGGAGGAATCAGGATGATGTTGCGAAGCCATTGCATCGATCCCACCAGGCGTTGCACATCGTGGAGCGTCTTGATGTCTCGGTGGACCTTCACCTTGGGAGGTGTCACATAGGAATTCGTGATCCCCACTCCCAGGAAGGTGACACAGGGTCCCTTTTTGATCTTTGCGCTCGCAATCTCAAAACCATTGGCCTGGAGGGTCTCTGTGATCGTGGACACCAGATGATCCACTTGGCTCGCTGATGGTGCAGAGACTAGGATGTCGTCCATGTATTGTATGATGGTCGCGGTAGGGTAGGAATGTCGGACCGGTGTCAACGCTTTATCTACGGTGATCTGGCATACTGCAGGGCTGTCCACCAAACCTTGGGGTAGCACCTCCCATTGAAAGCGTAGGCTAGGTCGCTTGCCATTTGGAAAAACCACGGAGAAGGCAAATCGTTCCTTGTCCTCAGGATGCAAAGGTATTGAAAAGAAACAGTCTTTAATGTCCAATACTGCACATGGTTGTCCTTCAGGGATGGCTGAATTCATAGGTAACAGTGTCTGAACTGGACCTATGGGTCTGATTGTCTTGTTCACTTCCCTCAGGTCGTGGACTAGGCGGTAGCCTTCTCCAGACCTTTTGGGAATCACAAACACAGGGGTGTTCCATGGACTTGTGGAGGGTTCTATGTGACCCTTTTGCAGTTCTCGTTCAACCAGTTCCAGCAAGGCTGTGATTCGAGGCTCTGAGAGGGGCCACTGCTCAACCCAAACAGGGTCTGATGATTTCCAAGTCAACTTGATTGGCAACGAAGGGTGCACAGCAGTGGCCCTCATTATAAATTTGTGATCCTGACTCCGAGCATGGCTAGGACATCTCTCCCTATCAGGGGTGGAGAGTTCTGCAAAATGTAGGGGTAAATTGCCACGGTTTGTTCTGGTCCCTTTTTTGTGTAAATGGTTATGGCTACCAACCGGGTGCTTTTCCAAGCTCTGGATTGTCCTCCCACTCCATTTACTGGGGGGACTTCTTTGATTTGCCAATGTTTGGGCCAATGAGTTAGGGGCACAATGGTGCAGTCCGACCCCGTGTCCGCTTGGAACCTGAGTCCAAAAACATGAGGATCTCGACTGCCATAGAGCTGGCACACTCCCCACACGATCAGGGGATCTTTCCCCACCTCCATGACTAGGGCCACCCAGGGATTCCGCTCTGTGTCGCCCCCTGCTGACCCTGTGTCACTGGCGCAGTTTGTGACGGTGGGGGGTGCATAGCTACCAGTGGTGGTGCTGCACTGCTCTGCCCTGGGATGGTTAGTGGAGATGTGACACCGACTGGTTCCTGTGTATATATGGGGTACGAAGGTCCCCCAGCCCACTGGGTGTTGGGAAAGATGGGCCATCTCGGAATGGGAGGAGGCTGAATATGGCCCATACGCCCCCTCCCTCTCCCGTTTCCCCGGAGTTTGGATCTGCATTCCTTGGCTATGTGACCCTTTTTCCCACAGCTCCAGCAGGTGGGTCTCTGGCGCTGCTGGGTCGGGGGTGCTGCTGCAGGTTGCTGTGTCACAGGTTGCTGTGCTGGCTGAGGACAGTTAGCTGCCAAGTGACCTGTTTGGCCACACTTCATGCATGGTAATGTATTGGTTATAGTATGAATTGTAGCATGCACAGGAATCAACTGCTCCTCTCTTACCACATGTTTGATCATGTCTGCTAAAGAAGCTCCTGCTGGCAGAGAACGTAGGATGTCCTTAGTAACCGTGTTGCACTGTTGCTTTAAACAGTCCAGTGCCACAGGTCCCCTTGCTTCCACAGGCAGTGTGGAGGAGTCAATAGCAGCTTGCAGCCGATCCACAAAATGAGTGAAGCTCTCACTCTCTCCCTGTTTAACTGTGGACCATGGTGATGACTTGTCTACCACTCGAGAAGCAACTCTTATGGCTTCTCTAGCTGCTCTCGTTGTTGCTTTGACTTCCTCTGCTGTGAGGAGTGTTGCTTGAGCCTGGGGAGTTACTACGTTATCATGTTTGCCCAGCAGCCTGGACAGGGTAGAGCCATGGAGGGGTTGTCCCTGTCCTGAGCTTTGGGCTAAAGCTGCTGTGCACTGGTCTGACCATTCCTGCTGAAAAACAATCAATCCTGCTCCATCAAAGAGCATTCGGGTTATCTGAGAAATATCGAAAGGCAATAAATCATTATTGCTAAAAATTCCGTCTATTAAAGTGGAGACAACAGCTGACCCTAACCCCTTTTCTTGAATTGCCTTCACCACTGTTTGGATTTCTTTTGTACTCAGAGGCGTGTAAGTTCGTCTTACATTCTGTCTAGTGCCAGTAACACGTACTGGGAAGGCATGGATAGCTGCTGCCGGCTCCCACTCTGCACAAGCTATCTTTATCTTTCCCCAGTCAGTAAGCTTATATTGTGTTGCTTCCCCTGTATTGTAAAAAGCTTTGCTCGGTTTTGGTAAAAAATCCGTAAATTCTACTATTTCCGACTCGGATTCTGTGCTAGTCTCGGAACTCTCGGTAAGACTAGCGTCTGAGTTGTAATCCCACTCACAGTCGGAAGTCGACTGCTGGCACACTTCCGGCTTGCTGCGCCTTTTTGTCGGGCTTCGTCCCCGTCCCGCCTCCCAGGGGCGGGTTTCGCCCGCCTCCCGGGCTCTGCCCCGTCCCGCCTCTCGGGGGTGGGCTTTCCCCGCCTCTCGGGGGCGGCACCGGCACGCCTCCTGGGGGCCGTCCCATCCCCGCCCCTCGCGCGCGTGGTGCCCGCCTCCGGAGGGGGTCTTTTCTTTGTAAAATGACCTTGGAGACGATTTCCAGCCGCGCGTGCGCGTTTCCTCGCTCTCCCGCGCTTGCGCAATATAAACCGGAACGTCCGAGCCTCCCTCCCGCGCATGCGTCCCCGCGCGGAGCCGCACTTCCGCGTTTTCGGCGCCATGTGGCCGGTGACCCCGCCCCTGACTCGGGTCGCGGTCGCCATCTTGCCAATATGGCGGCGGCGGCGCGGCTAGTCCCGGTATCGGCAACTCTGGCTCGGGCGCCGCGCCGGCGCGTGAACGCGGGACGAGCGGTCCCGGTGTGGCCACAGGGACGCCGCGCGGCGCCGCCGCGAACGGCTCCAGGATCGCCGATTGCGGCGGTTCACGGGCTCTTTGCTCTATTTCTCTAACTTCTCGCGAGAGTTCTCGCCAGACGGACCACGGATTGTCGTTATCCCGCATCTCCGATTCGGGGTTCGGAGGGGCGGTGGGGGGTCCGTTCCCGGGTTCCAGAGGGCAGCCGTCCCGCGCGAGCAGCGGCGGCCGCGTCCCCGGACTCGCCAACCTGCCGATATCGGGTGGGTCCAAACCGCGCGGAGGGGTGTGGGGGGGAAGCATGGACGAATGAATCGCGGCACTTTCGGGGGGCTCTGGAGGGATCCCCGGGTCCGGGGGGTCCCGTGGGACAGCTGGAAAGTCCCCCCCAGGGTTCGGGGTGTCTGGGCATGGATTTTGGGGAGGGTGCAATGCGTCTTCCTCCCGTTCGCTCCCGCCGCGGGGCTGAGCATTCCCCGGGGGTCCCGTGGGTCCCGCAAATCCACCCTCTTTTCCGTTTTGCCGCGAGACGGTAAATAAACATGTTTTCACCGCGCTCCATGCCTCTTGTTCCTCCCTCGCCTTTTTGAAAGCCGTTTCTACCTTTCCCCACGCTTTGAGGGCTTTCCCACTGCCGGAAGATATAGTATCATTCGCGAGGGCAATTGTATAATTCTGCCATCTCTCTGGGTCCAATATATCAACGGGCCGCTGAATTGTGCCCAAATCTGTAAGTCTTGCAATAGCAAGATTTAAACTCTTTCGCTCTAAGCGTATTCCCCACCTCTCCTCCATAATTTTTACAACCTGAATAATCGACTCCATCGGCGATTACTGGTTCTGAGGGCGTCCCCTGCTTCCTCCACGGTATTCCAGAATCCCTGGTACCGCCGTCTCTCACCGTCCAGGCGTCTCCCGTGTCCCAGGCTCCAGTCCCGGGCTTTCGGCACCAAATATGTTGCAGCTTATAAAGCTATCTTCTTGGTGGCCCGGGTTCAGTGAGGACACGACCGTCACGATCTAGGGCGTGAGGTTCGGACAGAATGACTTACTAAGGCACCAACATGGTGTATTCGTCAAAATGCGTTTATTATCTAAAACACAGGGTTTAAGTACCTTTCTGGGTTTCGCTACGTCATAGGGGGTCTTACTGGTTTCTTAAGGGTAGTGGAAAAGTACTACTATGTGGGGGAAGGGAGAGGGGTCTGTGACCTTGGATAAAGGTTATCTTGGGGAGGAATGTGCCTAGCCCTGTTCCCGTTACAACCCGATTCGTCTTCCGCGGCGCAGTCTGTCCCTTCCAATCCACATTCTCCCCACATAACCCCTAACTGGAAACGCACTTCAACAAATATTCAGTTAGGCCTTTTTCTAAAGAACAGTTTAAACATGTGCTTAAATGACATCCCGGATTAGACTTTACTGCTTAAAAAATGCTTCATATCTAAAGACAAAAGATGGTACAAAAGAGTTATCTGTATAAGGTTTATTTATACATTGTTCAGTAGAAGAATCAAGTGATCATTTGACAGGGCATTTAGCTTGCTTTCCTTATTATTGATAGTACTTGCTGTCCCTTTCCATGTGCATTATTTCTGGATTAATTATTTTAGTGGACAGACAGAGCTTGAATAAAACACAAGCACAACTGGGCTAAGCTAAGAGAGAACTGTCTGACCTTTGAAATAATTTGACATGACAAAAATGTTCCATTTCCAAATCACTAGGAAACCAAAACATTTCAAAGCATTTCAGCAAGGGAAGCATGTCTATGATAAGGGTATTTGTCTGGGGTGCAAGAGATAAACATTTGAGCCTGTGTTTTCTCACTCTCCTGCTGAATAGAGGGGCAGCCATAAGCACAATTCTGGAGTGTCTTCCCTGTCTGATCAGCAAATCTGCCCTCCTTTCTCTCCTCTCCACTTTCTACCTGAAATTGTATTTTCTGTGATATGATTTGATTTGGGGAAATCTGTGTATTCTGACCAGATCTGGTTTCTTTAACAGATCTGTTCTCTCAGATAACCAGGTCTCCACCGGTCCCACTCATTCTTCTGTGGTGGAGTTACCACTCCCACCTCAACCTATCCTATATTTAAACTACTTCTGTGACTATAATACCAAACATTTCTCTCAGGAGGAGAGATAATCAAAAAATCAAACCTTAAAGCTTTTCTACTTGTTTCTGGGTCTCCATTTATGTCTCATAATGGAGTGCAGAGGGAGGGAAGAAAAGAAAAGGTATTGGTGTTTATGGTGGCAGGTATTCTATTTCAGAGGGATCAGTATCATCAGCAAAGTCAGGTGAGATCTGCCACTGCCAAATAATGAAATCTTGGTGGGCAAGTATTCCACCAAGCTGGATTGGTCTGGCACACAGACTTCCAAATATTTATTAAATATTTACACATAATTTTTTTCCTTCCAGTTGCAATAAATGGACAAATAAAATACTGGAAGTGTTTTGAAGCATAGAAATGAAGACTACACACACACAGAAACAGCTCCAACTAGTTCAAAACACAACAGCCCATCTGCTCAGCAATAGATGTTACTGTGAAAGCATCACCCTTTTTCTCTGCCCTCTACACCAAAACCTACTGCATAGAGAATCATTTTAGTCTTCTCACCCATGAACCTGATACAAGTTCAATGCATTGTCACCACCATGAGGAATTCCTGAGCCCCAGGGGATACAAGAAGTCCCTACCATAGTGGGAGTTTTTGGAGATCTCATCTATGAGCACCCCAGGGAGCACATGTGTGGGTGGTAGAAAGCAGCTTCATTTCAGTACAGGCACAGCAGGGCTGGGAATATCAGCTCTGACAGGCACTGGTAAACTGTCCTGGTAGTCTCTGTACCTGACCAACCACAGTGAAATGGGCTAGTGGATAATCACCTCCATCTTCTGGGCCACCAAATCATGAGGTACTGCTCTGTGCTAGAGGAAATCTTAAGTATGTGGTTTGTTGGGTGTGGAAGTTTGGCCATGAGAGGAACATCCACAGCAAGAAGTAAAATCAATTTATGCAGGCCTGTCTAACTTCAGTGAGATCTTCCCACACTGAAAAGTCATTTATGTGACCTACAAATAGCAAAGCCATTTTAGGTACAAATTTGAAAAAACCCATATGCATAAATATGTATATGAGTGTGTGTGAGTGTGTTATTTGAGAGAAGAAAGGAACAGGACATCATCGTTCTGATTTTCACTTTTTAGTTACTTAAATCTCTTTATATACATACTGTTACACAAACCCTCTTATCAATGAGATTATTCTGGTGCATTTTTCCTTTTTGAATTATTAGTAAGTATATAATACCTGATTCATGGAATCAAATTATTCATTTCTTCAAAAAAAAGTAAAAACCCAAAGACTAGGAAAGGAAAATATTAAACAAATATCATATAATTCTTGGATCCTAGTGCATCGCAGTGCTATATATATTTTTTTTTCTCTACTGAATTCCTTGTAGGAGCATAAAGACAAAAACATAACTCCACAAAAGATTTGAAGATCTTACGGTGAAGTAATCAAAAGGCTTCCTGCTTACTAAAATATTTTATTTGTTGCTAGAGACAATTTAGAATATATAAAGTTAAGTCATAACACTATTGAAGAAAATTATATTAACAACAAATATTCCTGTTTAGTTCAGTGAGGAATAAGATTTCATCAACAGCTCTTTCATCATTTTCTTTAGGTATTTTGGGGGCTTATTCTCTCTGATTTCCACAGAAAATGTTCCCAAGCTTACTAAAATTAGTGCAACTCTCTTCCATGATTTCTTGTCATCCTGGTGCTTCTGGGATCAGGCCCAGAAAGAGTAAGGAACAGCTCTCTGGAGAAAAGATAAAGTGTATGGAATTGGGGCAAAGGAGAAGTCTCAGGAAAAACACAGGGAAAAACCATTGCACAACTCAGGCTTAACCTTCCCTGGAGCAGCCAGGTCAGCAGGGCAGGGGAAGCCGTTCCCAACCCAAGAGAGCCCTCTTCCCATCAGTGAGAGCCAACATGAGAAACTGGAGAAAGCTTAAATCCCCAGGCTCCCTGAGCCCTCCTCACACAGCTTCCCACAAAAAGGCATGAGGTGCTCACTTGCATGCACCATTGGAGGGCACTTAGTCATGTATATCAACAGAGGCAACACCCAAAGTCTTCTAGAATATTTCTGTTCCCCAAACAGATACTTAAGGAACAAGTACAAATGAGTTAGCAGAGGAGAGGTAATATATCATTGGGTATTATTCAGAGATTTCTTGGAATCTGTAATATACAAATGTCAGATTTACTTCATCAATCCCAGTAAAAGGTTTTTTTGGGAAAAAGGAAAAAAAAAGGCCTTATATAGGGAATACAACAGAATATAAAAGACCATTCCAAAAATATTTTTTGTGATGTCATTAATGGTTTTCCCTTTAAGGAAAATAACATCACTATGTTTCATTTCTATGTATTACTGCTAAGTTGCTTTTGTTTTCTCAGCAGAAACAGTTTAACAGTGTTCAGTTCAGCACCTATTTGAACTACATCAATTAAACTCATTTAAATTTCATTTAAATGGGTGCCTTTTTAGTTGAATAGACAGTGCACTCGTTGTTAGCTGATGGAAACATATCTCACCAATATTTAATTATAGCTCTGGAAAGGTTTTTTCTTTTGCAAATCAGAACTGTTTTGACATTGTGTGCTCTCTTGAGCGCTGTTAGTTTGTAACATAGCTAAGGATTTCAGATAACTGGTCATAATTAGAAGACATGAGTACATGATTCACATGCTGTCAATTAAATTTGCTAATAATTCTCAAAGCATTTTTATGTAACTAGCAGCTACCTGGGAACTCAGTACATGATAGTTTGCAACTGTAAATGTGATGCAGATGACACGTGATTCAGAAGACCATCTGGTGAGGGGAAAATCTGATTTTCCCCAACACAGAATACGGAGCACTTGGAAAAAAATGCCCCAGCCTGGAAAGGAGACTCTCCATCTCTCTTTGTTTTCCTTTTTCTAAACACAAAGTTTTCCCCTGAAAGCAAATACTAAGAAAGGTTTTACTAGCACAATAAACAACACATGAAAACTAAGATGAGCAAGAAATTCAAGAATTGTGTAATGATGCATCATCACAGGCCTGTCTACAGAATTGCAAATTGGAGAAATAAGCAAACTTAAGAAGACCAGAAACTATTCGTTAACTGATAATTTTTAATACTGAAACAGTTATTTTCAGTAATATTCAGTGGTTTAATTGCACAAAACCCAATTTTAGATAATTAGCACAGATCAACCTTTCCTTCATTATATCCCAGTTTTGACTGTAGTGGGAATTCAGGGTGTGTAAGACAAACTCAACTGAAGAAACATAAAGTGATTAAAAATCAGATAAATTCAATCTATTTTGTTTAAGGCAGATATTATAGTGCACTTTCATACATAACTGAGCAGGTCATGGAGAACATACATGAACAGATGATTACTGAAAAGCTATTAAGTGGGAAAACATTAAAGAAAAAGATCACCAATGCCAGTTCATAATACTTATCTGAAAGTCTACTGTATCTTATTAAGTAGTAAATAACAATGACTGTAAGATAGCCCACCATCTCACCTTGTACAGAGAAGGTAGAACAAAAAACTTGCCTACTAAATCTGGATGGTCTTACTCTCTTCCACAAATAAACAAAGTTGAGCCTTAGAAAAGATCAGTTAAGAGTGGTAATTAGACCGGTAATTAAGTGAAAAAAGTGTCAGAATACAAATATGAGAGAAAATAAGATAGAGTTACTAGGTGAAGGAGCACATTTCTTTCTTTATTCTGCTTTTCATGCAAGCAAGATGCTATCCAACACTCAGCCACTTATGATTGTAGTATGGTATTTATTCAGAGAATCCTAAATCTCTGCCCTGTATCTGAATTTCCTGTTAATGCCTTTGGTGGACATCAATATTGCAGTGTTTCCATCTAGATGTACAGTTTGAAAATGGCTGAGCCAGACAAATGCTGCTCTTTGTGAATACATTAGAATCTATGTCTGGGAAAGCAGTCACTGCCATGCTTTGCTCCATAAAAGCAAGGCCTGCATTTTGTTACCTTTGGAGGAGGCCTACTCAGCATATATGTTACACCATCTCAGGAAACAATAAAAAGTTAATTTGCCCATTGGATTCTCATTTAATTGAATGATTAAGTATTTTTTTTTCTTATTGCCTGGTTTTCAATTTGCCTTCTCTTTTTCTAGCTTTAGGCAGTGCTTATCCCTGTTATTGTTTCTCCTAATGGCTTATTTCCTTCTGGTAGGTATTTCATCAATCCCTCAGTACAGGTGTGTTAGTATATCTATGGAGATATATGGAAAGCTTTACTGGATTTCTAAAAGATTCTGCCTGGATTTTTAGAGATAGTGTCCTTTACACAGTGAGGTATCTACTGACAGGAATGAATGAGATGTTAGAAACAAGGCACTAACAGGTACCGTGATTTCAACAGAAATTAAGTGCTCAACAACTTTTGAAAATCTCTGAAATCATAGATCTCTGATAGACAGCTGGTGCTAAATGCTCTTTACCTGACCAAGTCCCTGAGAAAGTGCTTCACTCCAATGAAGGCAGCAGAGATTATTCACTGTAGCTCTTCAAGCCAATTGCTGGGAGGTGGCAACCCCAGCCCTAGTCAGCATTCATATTTGGAGGACAGGAGAGCTCTCACACTGTTGCACTTCTGCTGCCTTGCTCTCCTCTGCACCTGAAAACCTCCTGGCCACCCCATCCCTGCAGTTCTGATCATTGCCTGAATCTTATTCGGCAAAGTAATATCAATGGGCAGAAGAATACCAAGAAGCAAATAACTATACAGGCTAACAATAAATATTTCAGTGCATACTAAACCCCACAACAAATTCAAAAGATGATACAAATTGCTATGTTTTGCTACAACATAGGATCTGAGAAGCAAGAGCAGGGAAACAGAAAACAGCTACCTGTGCATACTCAGCTGAAGTAAATCACCACTGCTTTCTTGAAGCAAACTGAGTTACAGCAACTTATAACAGGAATTTGACCCTTACCTTGAATAAAATTATTGAGACATTTGTATTTTCTGTTTCTTCCTGATTAGAGAAATGAAGAGCAAAGCAACTGTGCAAAAGACCTGAAAACTGCATCCACCTGTAAGTAATTGACCTTATGATAAAATCCACCATGGCCCTTTGCTGTAGGGAGGGAAAGTGTTCAGCATCTGCAGCCAGTTGGTCAGCTGGACATGCTCAGGGAAATCCTTTCTGACCAGCAGACTACTGATTCTGAAAAAGGCTATATTTGATCATTAATCTTGAGCAACTCAACACAAGTCAGTGAAGACAAAATATTAACCACTCTAAAGCGCTTTTAAAGATTCTCAGACTGAAATAAAGAAAAATATGATGTACACTTATCTATAATATAGATTTTTCTTCCTTATGTTTGCATACGCTGCTCTTGTTTCAGAAAATTACATCTATGGTAGCACACAAAAACCTTCCATCTGCAATCTCATGTGTAGGCTGCACAAAAAGAAAGTGATGAGGTAGGAATTTGTCTGCCAGAGAAAGTGGATTTATTATTGTTTTTAGTTACTTCTATGATGTCAATTGAATTAATTAATCCAGGTCAAACAGTGTTCTCCTTCCATGAATATCTCTTGAGTTATCACCTAGCAGTAGGTGATAGTTGGCAGAAGTCAGTAACAGAAAGTTTGCTGAGTTCTGAGCAGAAATTAAAGGGTTTGTCCTAAATAGTCACTGTAACTTTTGTCCTTGAATAGTAATTATAACTTGTCAGAAACACCAGTTGTTTCTAGATGAAGTTCAGCATTATTTATAGATCTAGACTTCTCAGGTACATAGATTTCCCCTAATCTGCAATTCTAAAAATACATTTAAACTTATTTTTACATGGCTTCTGTAAACAGAGGGCAGAGTTGGTCAGGCAGTTTTTGACAAAATTTATTTTCCTTGAAAGGTGTTTTTTCATTCAGGCTGAATCACTAATGGATCTGAACAGCTTTTGAAGATCCATTCAGTGAAATTTTTAAATAATAAAATTTTGACCTATGTTTTGGTACAACTACATTTTGAGAATATATGTTTCAAATATTTTGTTTTAACCTGAAAATTCAAAACCCCAAAGCAGAACCTGCATCTTCTGTCAGCATAGAACTGGTGAGAATACACTGCAGAACTCTGCAGATTCCTCACCCGCCTGCAGCTTTCTCAGCAGTTTTATCACAGAGTTAAATTAGCTGCATTTTAATTGCTTTCTAGGTTAATACATCCAAGAGCAAACTGCTGTATTCTGTTTAAGGTCTGCAAAGAACTGTGCTAAGCAGAGTAGAAATGGAACAAA
Source organism: Phylloscopus trochilus trochilus (assembly GCA_016584745.2). Lineage (NCBI taxonomy): Eukaryota > Metazoa > Chordata > Aves > Passeriformes > Phylloscopidae > Phylloscopus > Phylloscopus trochilus. The sequence continues at coordinate 19,580,384 of WQNJ02000016.1, read as the reverse complement.
AAAATGAACAAAAATTTCTCTATAAATAATGCAATAATTTCACCTGGCTTTCTATTGGTTCTCATGGATTAGAAGTAACTTTGGAATGATAGTCATAATTTTCTATTGTTGCTAATTGGTTTTCTGTTTTGTTTTCTTTCCTTTGTTTTCCCAATGGGAGGTCATATTAACCACCCTTTCTATAGAGCTCAGACTGGTTGTGACAATCCAGCTCAGAAAACCACAATTACTGTGTCATTAATAAATCTTACAGTAACACATGCTGCAAAGAAATATGGAAAGTTATACAATTCAAGCATATCATAAATACAATATATTTCACGTATAATAAATTAACATAATTGCCAAAAAACAAACTCAGTCAAACTGAAGTATGCTATTTATGTTTCTGACTATGCATTTTGGGCTTTTATATTAAGATAGTAGTAAAAACAGAGGGGAAAATATGCTTGATGAAGTTTCATGCTCTGTACAGTTTTGTGTTCCTCTGATTTGTAAAATAAGACCACAAGTCAGGCAGACTGGTAAGTGCTGCTAGTGGGAATTTTCTGAAACAATTTCACTGGTAATGATTTTCTAGATCATAGTGGCTTGAGTGAAAATGGATTATTTTATTTGCTGTGCCTACTCCCTTGCTCATGTTTTATGCTATTTGAATGCTTCCAAAGTGGCCACTGCCTGGGCTTTTAGTTCAAATAAAACATCATACTCAAATATTCAGCAAGCAAGAGAACCGACCTGCTCTTTAATGCCCATAACAAGCTCCCACATACTAAAGCCAAGACTCAAAGAATGAGGTGAAAAAATTAATAAACTACTACTGCATTATAATAGTAAATAAGAAAGCTTAATTTTTATTATGTACTTTTTTCCAATTGTTACCTAATGCATGGGTTGATAATTTAAACATTTAGAGGTCCTATTACACAATAATAATATAGAAAGGAAAGGAATATTAGAAGAAAAAGAGAGAAAGGATAAGATTTAGTCTATATTAACTTACACATCTAAAATGTAAACATCTAAGCCTGAACTGTTTTCCCTAAATTCTTTATAGTCACTGAGGAAAAAAAGGCAGAGACAGATTTATCTCAGTTTCAGGTACTGATGAAAAGACAGGTCACATGCATCATCCTGTTCACTTTTTGTTATAAGGAAAAGCTCGACTGACCATCTCAGACTGAAATGACTAACTTTCAGGCATTTATAGTTAACTTAGATTACTCTTACCCTAGCTAGCCAACAGGTGGGTTTTTTTGATGAAACAAACTCTGTTTAAGTGGAACAATTTGAAGTTTGTTGAAGCAGTAGTTTTACAAGTAGTTTACAAGGCACAGTTCCTTCCTGAGCCTTTCCTTCTTTTGAGACTTCTCTTTATTCTAGATAGTTTAATTTTACAGTCAACTTAGTAAATGTTTTGGGATGAATTGGTATGTCTGTCACTACTAAATCAAGGCTGTGCTCCATCAGGTAGGATACCCACTCACAGAGCTGAATAATTAGCTGACTCAGCACACTCACACTACACCACCTGAGGCAACTTTATTTCCCTAAATGTAGCTGTACAGTGAGGCTTTCAAGGAATCTGTGACTGGTTTCCAAAGCTGCCAGAGGAGCAGAGTGACTTCAGTTCATTAACCAACTGTTCATGCTGAAGTTGCTGTGCCACCCTTGCATTACTATTTGACTAAAGCCCTTCTGTAACCTCTCCTGAAGTCCCAAAGCTATAGACTATTATGAAAAAAATCACACTGGGGCAAAGCAAATATTTAAAGCTCAAAAAAGCTGTCACACGTGTATTTTTCACATGTATATCTGCCATAGTCAAATTCCCACCAGACAGTTGACTGGGACAATAGCTTCACCTGTGTAATTCTTGTCAGTCTGCAAAAGCTTTCAGAGAAATTTCTCTGTATTCTATCACCTCCTGTGTTAGAGTTCAGCAAGTATATCTCACTATAAAACAGTCCAGAATGTTCTTCTTTCTGAAAAGGTGTTTTGAAATCTAAAACCTTGTCTGTATTTTCAAAATATATCGGCTTTTTAGACACCTTGTCCTTATGACTCCATAGATTCTACTTCACTAGTACTACTGCAATTCTTACTGCAAATCTCATAATTCGTCTTTGTTCTTTGTGAGGAACAGGAAAATTAAGCGTTCCATTGGGGTTAAGAAAACTTCACAGGGCAAAATTATGGTCGGCTAAGGAAACCTGTATTTGTTTCCTGAAATTTTCATTCATGCTTACTGAAAACAAAATTGTTCTGTAAGTGCAATTTGGTCTTTGCTGATTTGCATGAGAGTGAACCTAACCCCAGCAATGCACAGCAAAACAGCTCAGGGTAGCAGGCTGACATGTTATGTGTCTCCAGGCAAAGTAAGTCTTGTGACAGATCTGAAAGTTCAGTGTGTAATCCAAAACATTACTGTAAGTATAGTAAATAAGACGTTAAAGAAAATTCCATACTTATCACTTACTTAAACTCTTAATACAGCTTAGCAATTAATACATTCACTCCATTCTATTGCTCAGTGGTTACAGCTACACCACACTTCACTGAAAACAAAATGGGCAGAGATAGCAATCAAGCTGACTCAATGGGAGCAACTTGGTTTCTATTGTTTGTGGCTTTTTTACCCTCAAGAGATTACAGACTCTTAAGAAGAGAGTTTCACGATATTCTTTAGGACAAATCCCCATGGATTTGATCTTTCACTTAACCAATGGGTCACAGATTAGCACAGTAAGCATTTTTCTGGTTTCTAGGATTTTTATTTTTATTGATGGCTGAGGCTATCTTCTCTTGCTTCACCTGTATGGATCAATTTATTCTTAGAAGCCACACTGGATATGCTCCTTTTTCTGTGCTCAGCTGACAGCTGCAGAAATCTGGGTGAGGCTGGAGGGATTCCAGCATGCTCTGCCCCCCACACCCCTCACACCAGACAAGACTGCACAAGGTCCTGAATCACAGGGTGAACCTGAGCACGTTCCTTTTAAAGCTTGAAAGGTCCACATTTCCTAAGTGTGAGGCTATTTGTTTAATAATACATTTGGTTTATCTCTGTTTTCACACATCGCCAAATAGCTGCCTGACGAGTTTCTAAGGGAAATGAAGCCCAGGCTGGTTACAAAGGTTGTGAACCACAAGGAATTATTAACAAGAGCCTATGGTTGCCTGACTTTCGGCCTGCAGTGTGTTCCTGTGAGACAAAAAGTGCTCCGTGGGAGTACAGCCAGTGACCTTCTACCTGGGCTACGAGGAGGCATGATGGATGCTCAGGTGCCATGTGTTATTTGTGACACGTGGCAGCTCTGACTGCCCTTCACCTGCAAGCAAGAAGACAAGACCTAGAAAAACAAGGAGCCTCACAGGTTTTTGGCCTGATGCCAGTTGTAGAGCTGAGTTTGAAGGAATAACTCTTTTTCTTTCCCCAGCTCATCTCCTAATTTTCTTTTACCCTCTAATTCTGGAAAAAGTGCAGAGGAGCAGGCACTCCTCCTCTTTCCTTCACATTTCCAAGCTTTTTTGAGGTTCATTTCTCTGGACATGGATCCTATTTTTCCAACACCTGCCATGAGATCTCACTTTATGCCTACTTTTCCCTTCCCCAGTCTCGCAGGTCTCTTTAGGAGTGCAATGTTTCTCTGTGCTAAGATGAATTTCCCCTATTCATCATAGCCCCATTAGCAACCTGCAGCTGCAGAGACAAGTGTCTGATGCCTCTCTCTTTCCTGGGGGACAAAGGGAAGAGCTACTCAAGCCCCAAGCACAGCCCCAGGAATGTGCACAGGAGGCTCAGAGCCCTGGAATAACGTGAGGAACATTTTCTCTTTCCTTAGAGGCTAATAATAACTTTGCTTGTGTGAAGGAGGGCAGAAAACAGAAGCAGCCTGGAAAAGCTCCAAATTGCTGCTGCCACTGGGCAAGTGGAAGGGGATGCAGAGGAAAAAGGGAGCCCTTTAACCTAGGCTCTGGCACTGCCAAAATCAGATCTCCTTATCTCACTCAACAGAACTACTAAATGTAGTACAAAAAGTTGTCTCTTTTTTTCTTAGATGTTGAGGAGGAAATTCAACTGAATTAAATCCATCCCACTTTGTTGATTATTGTTCATCACCTTGTGTGTTCCATCCACCCACCAGATTCCATAATCCTTTTCCATTTTTTTAAGAGACGTTTTTAAAGTTGCTTTTGGACCTCAGCAAATGTTTTATTTTTGCACAAGTGCATGTGACTGAAGCCAGCATCTGCAGTGCAGGTATTTACAGATGTTGCTGTAGTGGCCTAGAGTACCCTGGTCCTGGAAAACCCTCTGAGAAATCTCTCACGTTTTTAGAGAAGAAATAAACTTTTTCTTGTATACATAAATCAAATTCAAATATAAACCACTGAGATCTTTGTTGGCCTTGAACTAATACATCCAGGGCTCATACACTCCAGTACTATATAAATAAGAACAAGAGTTGAATGTCCTATTTTGACTGCAGTGGCCTTCAAACATGCAAGCAGTACTTGTGAAGAATGTGCCTGACATTTAAGTCTGTTAAGGTTCCTGGATGAATCTTTCCTTTATTTCCTTGTCCCAAATTCTGCTAGTCAACTTTTAGATGCAGTTTTCTCTTTTTTCCCCCATTCTCTTCCGAAGATGCAGAATAGAGTTTTTGACATGTTTTGGAGCTTTGAGGTGCAATGTATCATAGTTCAAATCTATAGAAAGCAAAGCAACATTAAAAGAATTTTCATACTGAAACTTAGTACAATTAAAAAGCAGAAATAACTAAGGAGAAAATAATGCAAAAATGTGTTTTACTTAGGATAGGAATATAACTTCTGGGGGAGGGGAAAGTTTCTAGCTAAAAGAAAAAGGATAACAGCTCCTGGTTGATGGGCAATCCTTACAGCCTTTGCTGAGACAAACCATATATCTGTTTAATAGGAGGGAGGCACCATACAAAAGCAGTAGGTTAGTTCACAGTTATGCATGCTTGATTTACTACAGGTCACAGGTCACTCTGTGTGCAGGAACATGTCCTTGAAAGGGCAAATAAATTCACTAAGTTTTCTGATTTTACTCTGGCATAGCAAACTATTAGCTGGAGTAAGAGATTTTTAGTGCACTTGTTCTTCCTTAGGGAGAAATGTGAATTCCACTTTAACTGCTTCAGGGTGATCAATAGAGGAGGTAGAAATGAAGGCTTTCAATATCTCTCTGGTTTTGATATATTGCTAAGTTAAAAAAAAATGTAAATTGTAGCAGAGTTTTGTTTTTCCTTACATAAAATATGAATCATTTGAGGATGATACTTAGAATTTACAATTCACTAGAAGTCAGAAACATCTGCTGACTTATAATATAAAAAAATTATCAATATATTTAGAACTGTGAACGAATAAAAGCAGGCTTTAGAGTACAATTTTGAACTATAATGAAAGAATCAATGAAAAATTTTGACAGTCTTCCCTGCTGCGAGAGCAAGGCAAGGGCAGTATTCAAATAACAGTTAAAACCCTTTCCAGACCACTAGCTTTTCAGGTGATGAACTCTATTCATATACCTAGGAACATAAAACTAGGTTGGAAATTCCACTAAGTAGCAAGCACTGAAAAGTACTCACCCTGAAACCTCAAATCTGAATGACCTTTGAGAAAATATAGGCCACCCATACGATTCAGGAAATTACAGTGATTAAACCGTTATGTTTATTAACTTTCATTTGATTTTTGTTCATCTTGGGTGTGCTGCTTTTGGTCAGGGTAACTTGGGGACATACCATATTTGGGTCCAGCAGTGGAAACACTTATCTATATTGCACATTAAATAAAAGCAACACAGGAGAATTATGCTTATCTTGTTGCAAGTCTAGAATACTGTCCATCTGAGAGAGACTGAAAGCTAATGCACAGGAAAAGGTAGAGTGGACTAAATCATATATACCTCCTAGCTGGTATATCCTGCAATTTCTACAGGGGAACTACAGGGGAAAGCACATGCTGTGACTCCTGGGGCTCCTGCACATGGCCAGGAGTTGCACTAATTGATCCTGGTGGGTCCCTTGCAACTCTGACATTCCAGATATGCTTTCAACTCAGCATATTCTCTGAGTCTATGATTTCATTGCCTGTGTTAAGAACATAAGCAACAAATTCACATATTTATCTTTAAAGAGCTATCAGGTCATGCTCAATGTCACTTGGCAGGAAGTATTGCGTGGAAGCACATCGGTTTTTTCTTACTGGAAGATGACTATTGTTGTGAGGTCTTTTATTTCATATATGTGATCTGGGCTTAACTGACGCTTCAGTGAAGATTTTCTTCAGCAATTGCTGTGTTTCCTCTCTGTGAATTGAAGGTTTCTCACTTCTGTTAGCCCTAACTCTTGAGAATGGAAAAGAAGATTTTTCCTCAAACATACAAAAAAAACCCCTACAACAGGACTCAACTTCAGGCCATGTCAGAGCATGCATAAGCACAATGGTCTTGTTTATTATCTGCTGGGTCCTCTCCATAGATTTTCCTGAAGACACACAGTAATACACCGTAATATGTGTTTAGACCATTTCAAATGATCTGCATATTCGGTGAGGCTGGAAAAAAATAATCATTGGCTTGTTAACAATCACCTTTCATTTTGACCCACAAAACTGCAAACACAGATCCTGTGCCCACAGTACTGTGTGGCTGGGCTCCCAGCACTCCACCACCGTGCATTTTAAACATGTGATTGATCTCAATCACCTTTTGTGTGTAAGCTCAGAACAGTAGCAAATATATAGAACATATTTACATTATATTTCATTCCAGTTCTTTTTTCTTCCCAGAACATCTGTTCATTGCTGGCCAAAGCCCCAAAACGCTGAAGAAAAGCAGACTTAATTTTTGAAGATTTTCTAGATGCTTATTGCTATTAGGGAGTAATCCTCATTGCTGAAAAAGCCAAGCATCAAACTGTACAAGTGAAATGGATATAAAAAGAAATAACATTAAGTATTATATTTTCTAATATGCATAAGCACTCAAAATAGGCTAAGGACAATTATCTAGGGCTTTAATATTCTGTGGTCATGTTTCTGTCTCAGTTCAAAACTGTACTGAATTCAATACAGATTTCCTGTATGACAGTGTAATTGAAAGAATAATCTGACCTGTTTTGTCTGATTTTTGGGACAATGTTTATAGCCTTGAAGTCCTCAGAACACAAATATGCTCAGATTTAGAAAAAAGAACACCACCTTAATCCATTAATTAATCAAGATTTTTTAACACATCCTTGTGTCATTTTTTTAAAATTATTCTTTTTCTTGGCATTGTCAGATGTTTTCAAGTTGTCTGTGAAGTTATGAAAGTCACTCTGTATGGTTTCACCCTTCTCCAAGCTACTGGATCCTCTGCTGTGGAAGAAAAAAAAAATGACATATAAAAGCTGTTTGAAGGATTTTCAAAATAGAGGCATAGTGTATCTGAATCATATCTTCTAGGATGTGGAATTGGAGCCAGGTTGTGGCTATGTATATTTAAATTTCAAGTGAGAAAAGACAAAATATATTTCTCTTCATATCAGTTTCTTCATTAACAATAATAAAGGGTAGTTAACAAAAAGAGGAAGAGGCAAAACTGCGAAGAAAATACCTGAGGTTTTCTATAGAATTCTTACCATTCCTTATAAAAGATTATAACTTGAATCAAAACATCATCTGGTTTAGAGTTCAGTAGAAGAGAATAAAAGGATTGTTTTAGTCTTGTCTTTTGTTTTCATCATCCAGAGTCATTCCATAGAATGGAACACAGAACAATGAAAGATGGGTATAACCACACCTTTTTTTTTTTTTTTTTTTTTTTTTTTTTTCCCTCCTGTGGATGTAGGAAGGGGAGGTTGCTTCTCCTTTTCTTAGAAGAGAAAGTGGCATTATGGAAAATAAGGAAGCAAAACCCTTCTGTACCCGTAGCAGACTCCTGATTCAAGAAGCAGGAAGCTGCAACTCTGCCTGCCCTTAGCACTCTTTGTTTCTCTTGATCACCTGATTTACCCACAGGAATGAGTAAGCTTTTGTTAGATACTACCAGTGATTCACATGATTAAACTTTTTTTTTTTTTTCACTTCCACAACACAAAACATATTCCTCCAACTAATTAATCTTGTTTACCTACTTGGCAAACGAATCTGGGTGAAGGTGCAAATGTGAAATGGCTCTCTGACTTTTAACATTCAGTGTCTATTTCATAGCAACTAAAGAGCTCCCCTGAGACAAATAGATAATGGGCTTGTTTAAAGTATCGTCCCTACGTTTTTACTCTCTATAACCCTGATTTCAAAAATAGTTATCCACTTCTTTAGGAATCTGTCATTTTGGTGGCTAAGATGTAATATATGAAATGATGAATACCAGCAGTATACAAACATTTAGGTAGGATTTAGAATTCGAATGAAGAGGCTAAAGTAGAGTTATACATGCATTAAGTATGTGTCTAAACTGGCCTTGTAAATAATTGCGACTCGTTCACTACTCTCTATGAAAAATCAAGACTGATAAACCAAACTGAGTTGTCCACATGCCATCTCTCATGTCTAGATTCCTAAATGGAGCTTTCCTTTGTGATTTGAATTTTTTGCTTAGGGTGGGATTCAGCTACCAGAGCAAGAATGTATGGTGTTTTAGTTCACTGATGGGACAAACCTGGGAGGAGTGGCCAATTGCCCAGAGTGCTGTGCAGCCCTTCAGAAGGGCCTTGGCATTTTGGGGAGACGGGCAGAGAAGAGCCTTCTGAAATTCAAGAAAGGCAAATGCAGGCCACTGCACCTGGAGAGGAATAACCCCACACCCCAGTACAGTCTGGGGGTGACCTGCTGGAAAGCAGGCATGTGGAGAAGGCCCTGGGGGGCCTGGTGGACACCAAGCTGTCCATGAGCCAGCAGTGTGTCCTGGGGGCCAGGAAGGCCAGTGGTGCCCTGAGCTGCATTAGGAAGAGCACTGCCAACAGGCTGAGGGAGGTGACCCTGCCCCTCTACTCAGCTTTAGTAAAGGCTGTACTTGCAGTGCTGTGTCCAGTTCTGAGCTCCTCAGCACAAGAGGGACATGGAGCTCCTGGGGAGGGTGCAGGGGAGGGCAGCAAAGATGATTAAGGGAGTGGAGCATCTCTCTTATGAGGAAAGACTGAGGAAGCTGGGCCTGTTTAGCCTTGAAAAGAGATTGAGAGGTGACCTCATCAATGTCAGTCAGCACAAGCAGGGAGGTGTCAGAGGATGGACCAGGCTCTGCTTGGTGCTGCCAGGCAGTAGAACAAGAGGCAACAGGCAGAAACTGATGCACAGGAAGTTCTACCTGAGCAGGAGGAAGAACTTATCTACGTGTGGGTGACCAAGCAATGGAACAGATTGCCTGGGGAGGTTGTAGAGTCTCTTTCACTGGAAATATTCAAGAGCTGTCCAAATGCAATTCTGTGCCTTGTGCCCGGGGATGATCCTGCTTGGGCAGAGAGGTTGGACCAGATGACCCACAGTGGTCTTTTCCAACCTGATCCATTCTGTGAATCTGTGACTCTGTAATTCTGTGTTGCTACTCTTGCATTAGGCTTGTCTTTTTTGGAAGATTGTTTGTCATTATTCCTCTGTCACATCCAGCCCTCACTGACTATCTAAATGCTGAAATCTCAGACAATATGCATACGACAATATTTTGAGGCAACTGAATTGAGCCTTGCACAGACGGGAGTTAGTAACACTTGTGCAAAATTTGGAATTTATCAGGACAAAAATTAGCGTATGCATGCTGGTATAAAAGGATCCCAGTTCAAAAAGCAATTTTAGTAGTTTTGTTCCATACTATAGCAATGGCTTATATAGCCGAAATAGGGACTATCCCCAGGCTACAGGGTTAGACAAAACTGCTTGGGGTGATAGTGCTGCCAGCCTTGTGTAACCAACCCATCTGTGGCCCGATCGAATTTTCCACTGAGGTTTTGGATTTGTTCAGCCCCTGTCTACCTCACACAGACATGTTTTTGCTAACTTGGGACAGCTGAAACTGACACAAAAATCACAGTAATTTGTTTTGATTTGTGTTTAAAATTTTCATAGCTCTGTTTATCATTTTATCACTGTTTTTCAGACTTATTATATGCTACTATGCAAAATCCCTGGTTTGTTTTGTTTTGCTTTGCTTTGTTTTGTTCTTTCCCCAGACACTTATCTGCTGTTTTCTTAGAATATAGTGCTTAGTCTCCCACAGGCATTTAGTCTTTATGATACTATGAGCAAAACATAATGGTATAGAATCCAGTATATAATAATTCAACTGAAGATAGCTGTCATACACTGCAGATATGGCTAGCTAGAGCAGTGTCCATCTGCTGGCCCTCGTTCCTTTTCTGATGGTCACCAGAGGTCAGTTCAACAATGCCCCCATTGATCCCTTTCTATCCATTAAACTTTCACTACTAAAAGAACAAAACTCTAAACATACACACAAAAGAGAGGAGGAAGAATGTGCTCATTGTGGTTCAACCGGAATTCACAAATACAGAAAAGATCCTCTCTACTGGCTGTTTCCTCCTGCAACTTGACTTCCGAAATAGGACTATCTTTTTGTACAAGACACAAAAACAAAAATGCAAAAAAATCCCACCAGAAAGCATGTGACTTCCAGAATTGCCTGTAGCTTTCCTGGCACTGGGTTGAGAAATATTTCTTCATCTCATGTTGCATAATCATCCTTGACGCATTGTTTGTTCCAGCTCAGTGCTGTTTTCATCAGATAAGAACCACAAATCTAATGGAATATGAGGAGTGTCCCCCAATGGTGTATGGGGGATTTTTGTGGCTTGGGTTGTTTTTTTTTTTTAAGTTTCATAATTATGAAAGGTATTTAAAAATATGTGCTGGAGCAGATAATTTTTGAAACCATAATTCTTGTTAGCTAATGTTCACAGTGCACATTTCCTGTCTTTTTCCAGTAAGCACACTGATTACAGCACACTAAGATCTCATATGAATGAATGAATGAATGAATGAATGAATGAATGGAAGAACTAGTAAAAGAAAGAAGGAATGTATATTTGATATAACAGGCTCCTAACATAGATTTGATTTACTTTAATAAAATTACACCAGGTAATAATTTATCCTGTAATGTTTCAATGACACAGTCTAAGGGATTTACTCCAAATCCCATGAAGTTATGTAAGTTTTTTTTGGTGTCAGTGGGTCTGGATCAACTTTCAGAAGGATTAAATAGCTGCTTATTGCTTCTTTTTTATTCACAAAATAAATAATTTTATGCAGATACACCACTTCACTGGATGATTATTCCTTGAACCTTGTATCTGTCATTGTTCTCTTATCTGTCCTCTGTGAAAGTATCTCTGTCCAACACTGAGCATTTATTCGTACTTCAGACTACAGTCATATTGCTCCAAATTTAATATAGAAATCTTCCTCTTACACAGACTCAAGGAGCCTTGTGATATCCTTCATGCTCTTTCATTTAATATTCTAATGATTGATCTTCATCTTCTTTGCCACTGTATCAAAAGCTCTACTTAATATTCCAGAGCATACAATTTGCTCCTTCCATGGAACTACTTATGCTGGACACTACTGTATATCTAGAACAGCAGCTGATCACAGTGCCTCAAGAGAACGTGAAAAACCAAGTTGCACCTGACTCATAGCCTGATCAGTGGTTTTCCTCTTTTTATGGTGTGGAGGGAAGTAAATTGGCTCAATTTACAAATTACCACAGATTGCTTCCTCAAGTTCAAACATAAGGATGTATTTTGTGAGTCTTATGGGATGTGTATATTGGCCCTGCTACTTGATATTTTTACTAAGAATCCTGAATGAGAGAAAAAAAATAAAGTTTCAAAGGACTGAAAGCATTTTTGAAGACAGGACCAGAATTCAAAATAATTTTAGTTATTTGAAGAAATGACGTGGAGAAAAAATGTCATCCCTGTAATAATAAGACGAAAGTCATACCACTGGAAAATAATCTAGATAAGACAGGAAGTGGTAAATAAGTGTAACTTTAGGAAAGGTGTTAAAAGGAGTTACTTTAAGTCTGTATACTTTAAAATACAGTCTGACATACTTTAAAGTCTGTATGTCCAGACTACAAATTTCCCATGTGTTTTTACAACCAAATGCATCAGTTTTAAATTTCAACATGGGAGCTTAATTTAAGACTTCAAGAAGAGGTTCCTAACAATGAAATAGTGACATACTGAAATCGATTGTTTGGGATGATCATGAAATATCCAGTTTTGAAGGTCTTTCAGGATAAAATAAGTAAGGTGTCAGGAGTCCCATAGACAAAACTGATCCTTTCTTGGGCAGGGAGACTGACTGTGTGATTTTCTGAGGTGTTTTCTACCTCAGATAAAACTTAGGTAAGTGCAAGTCTTCTTTTCAAAAAATATATTGGAGACAATAAAGGTAGACAAGTAAGCAAGAATTTTGGTCTACATCACAGGTGCTACCATCTGGGAATTGAAGACCAAACAATACTTGAAAAATACCATGAAATTATGAAAATGTTTTACTTCATAATGATTCTTCATGTATCAGAATCATGAAGACCCAAGTCCAAATAGGTCAGTGCCTCTTTTAATGTTCCTTGAAATACTTTATTTTTTATTCAAGATGGTATGGCCATCTTGAAAAAAAAAATCAAAACCCACCTTTTCCTCTTTATTATAACTGTTTTGTTTATGTAACAGAATATCTGAAAGAGAAAGCTGCTGGTTCATGGGCAATTCCAGTGGCTGTACTGAGATTAGGAGAATACTTCTGCAAAAGATACTTAGGTTTTACTAGAGAGTGACTTTTCTGAACTTCTCTTTCTCTTGCGTAATCACTTCGGCAAGTCCTCTGCCAAGGATTCAAGTAAACTGAAGAGAGCGATGATTGCATGGGGAATCAGATCACAACTGTTTTAATCACAAGAAATTCTGGCTGAGTCATCCTGGGTTTCTTTTATTGCTTTCCAGGGTAGAGGTACCAAAACCAATAGTTTGGTCATGCAGCTCAGCTATCCATCAGGGACTACTGCATTGTTTTCAGACACTTCACCAAGGAGCTGATCTCAAGCCCTAGGTTCTCAAAAGCTGTGTGCTTGCTGCCCAGCAATCACAGAAGTCCCTGGGCCTCAAAGTTTGCCTTGATGGTCGTGCAGTGTCCTGGGGAGACGCTGATGATAACTCCAAGTGAATTTGCTTCGGTAGCAGCAGTTTTATGGACTATAAATGTAACCCAGTCAGAAGTCTCTACAAATCTGAACTGTTTCCAGTGTCTGAGATGGATTGTTTAGTGTTGGCTTAGGCGACTGTGCACAATACAACATTATTTTTACCACTAGCAAGGAGTCACACATGTTACCCTTTTCTAAGAGGGGGAGAGCACATGTGTGTTCTCTGAACTGGGTATTATCTAGAACAATGCACAAGGAAACAATAATAACACTTCTGACATTATTATTTTCTAAGCAGGCATGCAAAATTACAGCTAATTACAGACTGATTTTGATTTACACACACTGGACACCTGAGCAATATGTTCTTAGGGCAAAAATTCATTTCCAAATCCTATTAAAATCACATTACAAGGTAATTTTTTCATTAAAAAGTGAATTAAATTAATGTAAGTAAATAAATGTAGTGTATACCAGGGAAAAAGAGGAACAAGTGTCTTGGCTGGATTTTAAGCTGGGCTTCAACTGTTTAGTCATTTTGATTAATTTAGATGCTAAGAAATTGATTGCAGTGGCTATCAACCAGATTTCTCCAACTTGCAATCTCTCTTCTGGTCTTGGAGAGTACACACTGACAGTAAGGCTATGTCAGTGTTGTCCCTGCACCCATGGGGTGCAGTTAATAGTGTCAAACATGTAAATTAGAATGGTCGTATACTGTGAGGTTCAGTTTCTATAGGCCTTTATGTTCACTTTTACTGTACAAGTACAGAACTGCACAGCACAGAGAGACACAGAGCAGAGGTTACAAAGAAAAATGAATAACCAGAGGTTAACTGTTCTTATTTCCAAGCTTTGTCCTCACTGAACGCAAAGACTAGATTGCTTGCACTGCAAGCAGGTGTCTGTCATGCTGTCCACTTCTTTGAGAAGGAGGTCTGTATGAAGTCTGAGGCAACAATTCTCCTGGTCAACAGATCCCCTTTCCCTCTGGGAAGAGTCATGTGCAGCCCTCAAGCAGAGTCAGAAAATCAAGACAGCTCTCTGATATGAGAACATACTGAAGGGGAGGCCTGAGAAGTGGGCCGATTTTATTTGCTCAACTGACAACATGATAGTAGTTGCTGTTAAAAGGAACCATTGGACGATATAAAAAGGTTCTCTACTTTCCCTGCCAAATCCTCCTATCAGGCTTCCATGAGTTCATATCAGGTCACTATGAGATTCTTTTCATCTCATAACACTGAACTCATTAATTTCCATGACTGATCTGAAACAGTAGCACGTATGGAAAAACCCCTAAATTTAGCTGTATGACTAATCTGCTTTTGTTTTCCCTTTCCTGGATCCTCTTTCTCATACAAAGTGGAATTTCAGCTTTGCTACAAAGCATCATTTTGCTTATTATATTTCCAGAACATTGGGCTTATATCTGGTGTTCTTTGTTCATATTGACACTAATTGATAGTAGCAGGGCTGTGACACTGCAGTAAGTTTTCCCACACTACGGGCAAAAGCACTGCAGGTTAGGCTGCCAGCCAAGGCAGTTAATGCTTCTCTGCATTCTTTTCAGCCCTGCACAGAAGAGCTAGTTTACAGACACCTGGCACTTAAAGGTCCAGGACATTATTGCCTCTGTTGTTGCTCTTAAAATACTTACCTAGAAATGGTGTCACAGCACAATCGTATTTCAGAAGCTGAAACATATGAAGGAAAAAGGATCTGAAAGTCTTCAGCTACACAGTTTGTGATTAAAACTTTAAGCTAATTAAAACTATTTTAGACCATTTAAAAAAATAACAGCAAATGTACTGCTTGACCTAGGACTGATAAACATAATAATGAGATGAACAGAGAATATTTTTCTGTGTGCAGATATTAACTCCATGCAGTATCATCTGAATGTACAACAAGCTTATTTTTCCGTCTTTTACTCTCCCCACCTGTGTTGCAGTTCCATGACAAAGGGGAGTGAGAATAAATGGCTATCTGGACCACACAGCTGATAATGAACTTGATGTGCCCCATTTCACATAACTGAGTTTTTGATCAGTCACTGCCCTAGTATCTGTGTATACGGATTTGTGTGAGTGTCCCCAGAGTAACTCTAGTAGAAAAAGAGTCTCAAAGTATAATCATTAAGTCATGTGATGCCTTTATATTTTTGTTTTCCCGTCCCTTAGATCAAAATGTGAGGATATAAAATTTGACCTGCTTCTTTTCTGTCTGACCTAAAACAGCTTTTATATGCACAAAACCAGACTATTTTCTCATAGACAATCGAATTTTGGATACATTCCCAAACACAAATAAAGGCATTCCCTTGAGTATAATATAAATATTGACATAACAGAATCAATCAAAGGAAAAGGGAATCCATATTCAAAGGTCAGTCTTCTAATAATCTTAAACCACACCACTCCCAGAAAGAATGAAGTGTTTATTAAATAGAGCAGAGAATTGAAAAGTCAGTTCCAGGTTCTATACCTGATCAGTGGGGAAAGTAATCTTCCTCTTTCTTGGCTTTAAACCTAAGGTTATCCTGTTTCAGCACCAACATGCGAGAATCAGGCCAAGCAGAAAAGCATACAATAAAAGACATGGAAATAATCAGAGATAAAACTGAGGGCAAAAACCCCAAAAATTATTTTTAAAATCATTCACCTTCTCAACCTAGAAGACTTTTGCTTTATGCAAACACCTGTGTGTTTGATGCTAAACACTTTGGGAGCCAGGGGTTCTTCTCTGCATACATACAAACTGTGCCAGCCAGAGCAGCTTGGTCCCTAATGCTGGGATACAGCTAGCAGTCATCACATTGTTAAAATTTCCAGGGACAGGTGGAGGAGTGTAGTGTCAATGAAGTGAGTGGGCTTCAAACATACTCATATTAAGGCCCTCAGAAAACACATCCTTAAGCAGCATCTCTTTGAAAGAGTGGGTGTTGAGACAGCCCCTCCAACACATGCACATGCTCATACATATGCACGTGGGGACAGACTCTCTGTTTCTCTTTCCTAAAAGTCTGCCAAGTGGTTGGAAATCTGTCAGCAGATGTAAGGCAAATTCTTTCCTCAGGCAGGCAGGGAGCTAGTTGTGCAGTTCTGCATTCTACCCAGGGTTGTTCACTGTAAGACATGTGAACCCAGAGGGAAGGACAGGCACCCCAGGCACCCTTTCTCCATGACAGATGCTTAGATCTGGCCAGCCTTCATCCTCACAAAATCCTGCACTCCCACTTGAGAGCTGGAGACTATCCTCCCTCTGCTTTTGTCCATGACTGAGATTGTCCTGAGAGAAAGGAAATATAGGAAGACCTAGAACACTAATTTGAGCTCATAATATCACACAGAACAAACTCATGCATGACACTGCTAGTCATCCTCACTGCTTGCCTATTAGCATAGCCTGGCTCAACTTTTGGGCAGGTTAGACCACGTTTGGCCACATCCTCAGTCTCATGCTATATGTAGTCATTGCTCTGACAGGTTGCACCACAACTTCCCCATTTATTCAGGCAATTTCAGTGAGGAATAAGTGAACTTCAAAAGAAAAGATTCCATAAAGGGCTTTAGGAATACCACTGTTGGACAAAAAGTGATGCAGAGCCAAGTGGTCTGTTACCACAGGTCTGTTACCATTAGGACTGTTACATAGACATGATCAGCCTGTACAAGTTGGTCTTAGAGACAGATAGTCCTGTGCCCTGTTTGCCTTGTGATCTAGACCTGTTCCATGTCTCTCAGTTGTGACTAAGTGCAAACACTCTGAAACTGTCCCTTGAAAAAAGCACTGTGTCCATCTATAAAGGTATACATTTTCTTAAGAGCAAATTCCTGCCCAGTTCTTTGAAACTGTCCTCATGCCCATTCTCTAGAAAGGGTATGATAGGAAGAGACAGTTATGACTTCCTGCATCTCTAAGTGAGGAGCTCAGTTTCAAGGGAGGGATCAGCTTTCTCTATTTGATAGCTGTAAGCAAATTCCAGCTTTCAGTGAACGTCACTCTGAGATGCCTTCCTTGACTTCTGCATTCAGTCCAGAACTTTGGTGCCCTTAGCTGGGTCTGGGTCACCTTCTTGACCTGACTCCTAAAATACTAGCTGCCTTAGCATCCAAGGTCAGTGCCATTAGGTCTTTAATTGGGTCTAAACATGCAGAGAACTCTATGAAGCAGTCACTAGGAACAGCAGAAGAAACATTAGGACAGTAATGGAGCTTTACACTGGTTTTAATTTCACCTGTCTTCATGCTGCTCTGTACATTGATGACATCCAGCAGCCCCTTAGAAGTGAGTGTGCAGATGGCAGCCTGGCACAAGATAATGGGGGAGTTCCCCTCACCTGCAAGCCAAGACTCCAGGCCATCATGTGTGTTGGTGGCAAGAGGCAGCATGTATTGATGAACTGTACTTCTTCTAACTGGAGTTTGCCCTTCAGTAGAAAAATACACAACATCACAATGAATGCATTTTCCAGCTCCTCTTAGCCATCAGACTGATTCCCTTTTTTTTGTCTCGTATAGTGAGAATGGTCATCTGAAAACATACCCTTTATTGTACTGGGGGCTTTTGTTTAGTTCTGTTTTTACCTGTCTTTTCCCTATCTCCTTTACTGACACTACCTTTTTTGCAAAAATATGCTTCCTCCTGATAGTTTGTTACTGATCTATTCACACCATTCCAATATTTAGCGTGGTTAGGTAAATACATCACAGAATTCCCCAGAGGCATGTGTCTGTTAGGTATATGTGATCCCAGCTCCTCTTGGTATCTCAGTGCTGGATTAGAGCAGTACCATGTGGGGCAGTTGTCTTTCCACTGTTGCCAGGTCTGCTCATTCATGAAAGACATACCCTGGAGATACAGGAGTGAGGGGAAGCTCTACATGCTGCTCAAGGACAGAGTTGAGACTGCAAACTGGTGAATTTTTCCAGTGTATTCAGAGTCATCATCTACCTGATCCATGTGAAAATCTGAGGGACAGCCTTTTTATTTTAAGAAAAGGAGGGATACAGTCAAATTTGGAATCTGGTCTTTTTTTTTAATGTGTGTTAATAAGCAGGTAGACAGCAGCTCTCTTGTCTTCATGGTCATTTGCACTTTCTGGAAAACTTCTGTAATACTTGAATCTCCTGCAAAATTTATAACCTTCAGCAAAAGACTCAAAAAGAATGGACTAAATTCACCAACACCTTAGTGCTGTTTGAACTACAGTGGTCTTTCCTGGATAGAGGGAGTCATTGTCTTTATCACTTCTCAGGAAAGCTGGTTGGAAACCCTTACACGTATGTGTACATGTTATAACTAATTAAAAAATATCACATTGGGTTCTCTTATGAAAGATAAAACCATCCTTCGTATTTTTTAGACTTACTGGGGTTTTTGGTATGTTTAATAGTTTTTTAAGCTTTGTTCCAAATTATCTGCTGATGACAGGGCTTGGGGACATCACATTTTACTGAGCTACCATAAAGAAAGCATGACCAAAAAGAGAGAAATTACCAAAAGATCTTTGCTACTGCACAATTTTTTTTTTATTATTTGACAGAAAACATTTTCATGACAAGAAGAAACTGAGTACTGTGACAAGAAAGTGGGATAAACTCTGAAAATTCAGGAATAGAATGAGTTTTACATATTTGTATTTGCCTTAAAGGTTATTTTAATTTGCAGGACGATTACTCTATTCTCAATCCAACGCAGAAAAACAGTTATTAGTGGCTAATAACCAGGGCACAAAGCTTTTTAACTTAAAGATTTTTAAGTACTTGGTATAATGTTTTTCAGACTTTTAAATTTACATCTAAGTAATAGATTTTAAAGTCAGTCAACATTATTTAGAAGTATTGTTAGCATTTTTAAAACAATTTTGCTTTAAAAATGTTCCTTTTCTTTTAAATCTGGAGTGCATAGTTTCAATGTTTTTTCTGAGATACACTTTTATTTTCTATTTGGAAATGTTCATTTGAAGATTGAAGCATCAAACAAGAAGATTAGCAAAGAAGAAATATAAAACTTTTAATTGACCTGACACCAGGCTCATAGTGCTATTATCAGTTATGCTTTAAGGATAGGTTCTGCAGGGTAAGGGACTTAGCTTCAACTGGGACCCCTTTCCCAGGCAGTCTTGCTGCCAAAGGGCTGCAGAAGAGAAAATAAAGAGATGGGGATTTTTTAATCGTGATTATTTTGACCTAGGAATAATTTTTATCCATTTCTGAAATCAAGATAAAAAAGAAATTATACATTTAACAAGTTGTTTGCTATCAAAAATGGCAAGCATATTTGATTACAGTTTCTTCCATTAATACTCAGATTCAAAGCAACAGAAAAGAAAAAAAATAAAAAAGATAAATTATGAATCAGGAGAGGAGGTTTTATTGGCACCAACAGATCCACAAAATAAGTTTCCCCTTTGCAGCTGTAAACTTCAAGAACGAGATAAGTAAATGCATCAATGTACCATTTATCTTGTGTCTGAAATGAAAATTAGGTTTAATAGGAAAAACAAACCTACCGTCTTCTGCTTAGGAAGTAAAAAACAATCCATTATACCATAATGTTATTTGTTTGAGGATTAAGAAGCAGTATAATTCTTTAACAAGATCATGCTGTGCACTGTTGATGTGGAGAACATTGCTAATTCCATTTTGTCTGGTCTCCCACACAACATAACTTGTGACGAAGTATTCTGTTGTTTCTTTTTTTCTGGATAAGTCAGAAGTTGGTATAAGTGATTTTAACCCCTTCAAGTAATAAGACACAAAAAATACTGATGAACTCATGCCACCCTCTTATGCTTATAGCCTGGTGTCGATATGGTATGTATATACCATCAGCCACAGGAAATTTGTGTGATCTCGTTAATTAGATTTCCATTCCATCAGGGATTGAGGTCAAAGAAAGAAAGAAAGAAATTCATCTTTACCATCAAAATGTAACAGGAAAAAGGAGTCAGCTGACCCAGACATAGTCATTAAATGTAACACCTCTGGAAAATAGTACATACAGTTTCTAGCACAAATGTCTTTGCCCTCCTGTAGTGTCAACAAGAACCATTATCTACCGTAAGCTGTGTGCTATTTCTTAAATATGTCTAATGGTAATGCTGGAGGGGAATTCATATAAGCTGTGCTGGCAGGAGGACACTAAAATGTGTGTAGAAGTTCTAATGGCATGCATAATGGGATCAGCTGTATGTCAACATGATGTTTTATAATGCTTCTTAAGGTCTGCCCATGCTCCTGTCAGGTTTTTGTACAGCTGGACTTCTCAGACAGATCTCTATTGCTACATTTATTTCCTTGATGCTTGAGGGGGATTTAGGTCTAAATTCCAAAATTAAAGGTAAATATCATATGCACATTGCATACCTAATATGCAAAACTGATAAGCACATAGGACATCAGTCCTAAAATGGCATGAAGTCAGGTATGAAGTTGAGATCCAGAACTCCCAGAAAAATATTTTGAAGTGGAAGAGTTTCTTATACCCTTGGAAAAGTCAAGCAAATGTCACAGAAGTTTAATCTATACTCATGAAGACAAACTTGTAGAAACGCCTATTAAAGGGCTGATGTCCATTCCAGAGTCAGGTGGCAAATACTTTTCTTTGGTTCTTTTGACATCGGATTACACATTCGGCAAGTCTTAAAGATAGGTCCTGCTCCAGTACAGCTGCTGACTAAGACTGCAGGGAGATAGGGTTTCTGTTTACAGAATCAACGTGGAGCTGATGGGACGACCCAGTGACATATTGGAGTTCATCTGGGGGAGTAGGGCTTGAAGTGACATTGCATGTGCTACACTGCCAGGCTGCAGATCTCATAAATAGAAGTGCTGTGAAGCAGATGGTTCACTTCCACCACAGACACCGTTTTGATAGGCACAACTGAGAAGTAGATCCTGATGATATGCACATATATGCATATATACACACTCTGTGCATATGTGAGTGTTAGCTAGCAAGTGCACCTTGAGTACAGTCTATGGTACAGCACTTATGCCTTCTTGGCTTCCTGAGTTATGTTGTTTTGTTTTGTGGGGTTTGTTGTTTTGTTTTGTTTTGTTGGGGGGGGGGGGGGGCGGTGTTGGTTGTGGGTTTTTTTGGGATTTTTTGGGGAGGAGGGTTGTTTTGTTTTGTTTTGTTTTGTTTTGTTTTGTTTTGTTTTTAAGACAGAACATGCCTTTATGAGCAGTTTTATATTTCATCAATACACATCTTGCAAAATTTCCATTCTTCCACTGCTCCCTCACCTACATGTTAGCCACTTGTGAAAATCACTTTTCTCATCACCTCAGCTCAGAGGAGAAGACCATGAGTTTTGGAACAAGCCTCAAAGAAAATTCAGAGATTTTTGGGTGAAAGTTCATGGCCACAAAACTGTTGGGAGTAAAGGTGGAGGTGTGGTTGGTAGGGGATAACTAGGAGGTCCTAGGAATTGTGGGCTTCCCCTGTCCTCCATCACAAAATCAAGATGGGGATGGCTTTATACTTTGCTCTTGAGGTGCCATACTCCTTTTCCTCATCCTACTCCTCACCTCAGCTACTGGTTCACCCTTGTCAGCCCCTTCTCATAGCACCTTAGGGGGGCAGATGCCAGCAGTTGTCTGGGAAGGCGAGATAGGGAAGGAGCACTAGGGAAATGTTTGAGAGTTGTTGGCTTGTGACAGATCATGAGCAAAACAGTTGTCTGTCTGGCTCAGACAACAAATGACACAAAACATGAATGTAAAGTATGTTGATAAAAAGTTGAACTATAGGAATTTCCTTAGCTGGTTTTGCCTTTCAATTCAGTGCAGGGATAGTAGAAAAACTGCTTCATACTCAAAATCTGGGTAAAGAAGCAAATTCTCTGGGTGTTGTCTCAGCCATATATGTCTATTCCTTGGACCAAAAATGGAGAAAAGGTAATTAATTAATAATAAACTTCAAAATTGAAATGGATCTCCTTGAAAAAAGTTGGAAGCTAGGAACTAAAATTGATACTAAAAAGCCACAATTTAGGAACCATTTCACAAAATGAAATTTTGAAAATGCTTCAAGATGGGTCATATAACCTAAGTGTGAATCAAAACAATTTTTTCTTAATGCTTTTGTGGGGTTTTATACCTTTTAAGTCTGAAGTAATGATCATGGAACAAATAAAAAAGGACTAAAAGAGATAATATATTTCTTGGTATTTTTGGTTTATTTGAAGATCGAATTTCATAATATTTACATATTTTAACAAAAACCTGTTAACTCTCTTTAAAAAGGTTTTTCTTATGAAATTCAAATTTCTAAACTTAGGAAGAAAAAGCCATGTCTAGCCCCTATACCTAGAAGGAGATGATCAAATTCCGGCCTGGAAGCTGTATGCTGTATTTTGTGTGACATTGCACCACTTTACCAGAACCCAGTCAGTATGTCAAGTCAGTCCTTTTGATCATATCAAATGGTCCTAACAGCCTGTATTTTCATTTCCTGAGATGCTCTCTCTCTGCTAAGATATTTACTTGCACTGTCCCTCCTGAAGTATCAGGCTGTCAAATAAGGAGCATCCTGAGATTTGTGCAGAACAGGTTGCCCGTGCTCACCCTGAATAACTCCTGTTTGTGAAAACCAAGATAAAATACACAAGAGGAAGGCAGCTCACCTGTGAATGTGAGAAAAAAAAGGAGAGAAAACAGTAGTAACACAAAGTCTTCTGATAAGTGATGAGTTGACATGAGAGTTTAGCTCCTTCTCATGGTGAAACCCATTCCCACATGGCAGTGCCCAGGTTTCTTGTAAGGAGACACCCCACCTTTGCAGCTCAAGCCCATCCGATCACATGCAGGGCAGCAGAGTATGCTGCTTTCAGGAAAGGGAATGAAATCTTGCAGTTTCCATGAGGCTTAGTTGGGAAAGTTTGGTCCACTTCCTTGCAGTTCTTGTCATCCCATTCACTTTTATTATTTTCACTTGGTTTAAGATTTGTTCTTTTCTTCTTTTTAACATTTCATTTCTTCAGTTTCTTCTCCTCTCTTCCCTTATTTTAGGATTTTAATTAGGAGAATTTTTGGCAAGATTCATTTGTTTTCCTTGCCCTCATTTCATCGCAGTCTGTAAGGTTGTAGTCATTCCATTTCCAAATGTTCTGATTTTTTCAATTGCAATTTATTTGATCACTTCTCCTTTCCAGAGAGTTTTTTAGACTTTGTTCTCTGATTTCAAGATTTCATTCCTTCTCCTGAAAAGAAGAGCCCTCTGCCACAACCCCCTTTGGGAGGTGAGTAAGGACACAGGGGCACAGCAGAGTTGCTTGAGAAGCACAAGTTCCTTTGAAGCAGTGGTGGGAGCAAACAGGGAGGGCAAACAGGTGCAGATATACATCTGCTCCAGGAAAGTATGTGGAGGCTGCCAGGATAACAGCCACATTCCACAGACACCACAATGCATTTCAGAAATGTCCTGTGAGCGTACTCAGACACTCGTGCAAATGTACAGGCAAGAGTCACACAAGTGCACTTTGTCGAGGTAACTCAACAAAGTTATAGGAGGCCAACATATAACTTTGACTCTTGATCTTTAATTACAATCTTTCTCCATCTGTACTGTGTTTATTCTGTAGGAGGATACCTTATGTTCCTTTTCAGTTCAGAAGAACTAAAACTATACCTTGGGGTACTTATTTCAAATTCCATTCATAAACCACTCTAGACAACTAGAGTGCATAGCTATCAGTAAAATCCCTTGCTGCACACAGGGGCTGCAGGTATAAAATTCAGAGTACCTGAGTTCAGTGCCTGAATTTGCTAACAAGTTGAAATAATTGTATATCATTGTAATATTGTATATATCACTTTTGTGCTTGCTTTTTTTCTTTCTCACCTTTGTCTTTCAAGTAGGTGTTAATTTTGGTCTGCAAAATCAATACATACATTGAGTTAATGCTTTTAGCAAGAAGGTATTTTTTAAGCAGAAAACATCAAAGCTGGAGGGCACTTCTAGGCTGGGAACTGGATAAAGCCTGTGACTGCACTTCATATAACTTATGGCCTCATGATTTTAAGATGCATAGTATTTTATGGTGCATAAAGGTTGTTGGGAAGTCAATTTAGTCCTGTACCAGGAAAATTTCTCTACCTCTGCATTACACTGTTCAGATAAAATCCTGACTGTAGTTTCCCAACAGCAGCTCAGAAAATGTATCTAACCTTGTCATTTATCCAGGTCATTTATACTACTTGCTTATCTTGATCTAAACCATTTAAAATCAACTTCTCAACTTACATATCCTCAAAAGTGAGGATATCCCTTTGAACTCTATTGCAGTCATACCCTGAAGAGGATAAACAGGTAGCTATACAGAGCTTCTTAAGCTCTGGTCATTTACTGTGGTAGGTAACAACATGACTGTAATATACAGAAATCAACAGCGAAAATTATGTGGGGAAACAGTTGGGCTTGGAACTTGGAAATGTATCAGATTTGAGACTGCAGTTTCCTTTTTATAATAAACCTTTCTCTAAGTTTCAATTTTTTTAAATTAAAGAATGTTACTTGCTTCATCTTAAACTCTCATGTAAGTATTTTTTTCATAATTTCATATGGATCACTCAGGGACAAGCATCAAGCATTGAAATACACAGATAAACAACAATCCATGAATTTGTTTTCTTTTTTTCATCTATCTTACTTTCAACCAGCTCAGCAAATCCTTTACATTTTTATAAGCCTCATTCTAACACAGAAGGAAATAAAGCACTAATATAAGAAATTGTGAAAAGGGAATCTGAAATGACACAAGCTTGACCTGGATTTCATAACAGGAATTAAATTCTCCAATTATTTGAAAGCATATGTTATTCAATTATCTAAATCCATGTAAGGAACAGAATTTCTGCTCTAAGTTTCTTTTAACTGCAAAATTGAAATAAAATTCTTATCCCTTAAAATTTAACACCCTGATATACAACCAGATGCATCAGGCACATGCAGGGATAAACAAGGCAAGACAACATCACAAAAACCTTCTGTGTTGTAGGCATGGACTTCAGTCCAGTATGTAGTGAAGTTGGTGTATATGATAGAGGCTAGGGCAGCACTCCACAGCCCCAAGGAGACTGCAATTAGCCTGTGGATAACTGCACCCATCTTAGGGCTCCTATGGAGCCAGAAAAGTGCTTATGAGCAGTTTCAAGTGACTCCAAGGCTCCTATGGCACATTCACCTGGGCCTCCACTTCAGATCCTTCAAAATAAATCAGAGTGGCACCAGGCATAACCATCCAGAAAGAGGGGCTGGGAGCAACATGCCAAGAGGGGATTGACCATTAAAAATCCTTTGGAAGTAGTCTCCTGATCAACATTTAGCAGGGCACTTGCAGAATCTGGATCCTTATGTCCCTGAAAAAAATATCTTAACACCAATTTTATGGAACAAAATTATGACCATAAATGTGATTCTTGGCCTAATTTGCCAAGAGTGGTAGGAATTTATTATTTCTCTGACAGACACTTGTCTTCATATTGCTAAAGGTTTCTTTTTCTTAAAATTGGCGGATGAAAGCATAGTTCCTACAAAGCAAATTGAAAATATGGCTCACTGTTCCCCATGTCAGTGTTTACCCAGTTCTCTGCACACAGGATTGCCTATTCCTGCTGTCTCTTCCTCTAGCAAGCTCGCTGTTCCCACCACAAATACAGAGCAATGGTATAGATCATCTGTGCTTGAACAAGCACTGGCTAAGGCTAGAAATACCTGCCTCACTGAACAACATTAGCAGTAATATTTACTGGTGCCTCATATCTCCTGCTCTCTTATTACAACTTTGTCCAAGCTGGAAACAACTGAAGAAAATATAACCTAGTGTGTGAAAGCCCCATAGTTTAGCAGGGTCATAAAGGTTTTGCAAAAACTGGCCAGGACTTCACATACAGCTTTTGTCATTTTAATGAAAGGGAGAGCCTAGCTGAACATTTTGCATACAAGCTTTGGCTTTAATATCTTCTTAGCTATACACACGTGCATTCAAAATATTTTTGCAATTAGAAGATGAAAAAGCCACCTAAACTTAAGGAGATAAAAGAGAGAACAGATGTTATTGATTTTGTTTAGTTATTCAGTTATCTGAATATGAATTCATCACATGTTATATATATGACTGCTTTCCTATCACAGAGCACCAATCCAAGAAATTTAATTCATCTTTTGGGAACAAGAAGCTGGGAAATTTTGTCTCTTGCACTTTTGAAATAGTAAAATTAAAGATAATTAAAATTATCTGGGATGAATTGGCAAGCAAAAAATAACAGATATTTTGCATCTAAACCATGGGGTTTCTTCCCAGAGGCAGCCCCATGGTTTGCATACCAAGCTGGAATTTCCATTTCTACTGAACTCACTGGAAACTGTGCAGACATTGTTCCACAAACTGAGATTTTTGATCAAAATATGCTGCAGTGACCTATTTTCTCCATGCAAATGCCTCACCACCTCAATGTGATTCCTGTCACAGGGACTGACATATTTCGCTATTATGGTCTCTGTTTACAGAACATCTCTAACGTACTGGATTGATGCTGCTTCATCCATGAGTGCCTCTGGTAGTGGAAACTGAGCCCAAATGAGAATCCTAGACATTTAGTTCAGCCACCTAGTGTCACTATGTTTTCAGCTGCTTGCATGCAGCTTAGATGAAAACAATATTTAAATACTTATTAATATTTTTTTTCGTTACAAAGGCCCATATATTTTTATCAAATTGAAGATCTTGAAAAACATGAAAACACAACGATAAAATATGACTGGAGTGAAATAGTGAAATACTTGTTCATAAAAAAATTGCTTTGGCTTTTTTAATTGCTTGAAGAGTTTGGGACTGCATCTTGGCTTTTTACCACACAAACCATCTGCCTGGCACTGGCCTAGTGCTGACTTCAAGGGACAAATCCTGACTGACTCACCACTGATGAATCATTGTCTCACTTGGGGTTTTCCTCTGAATTGTTCCACTCCAAATCATCATGAAAAGGACATTCTACTCATTCCATAGCATAAATAAGAGTCAAGCAAAAAATAATAATAATAATAATAATAATAATAAAAATTAAGCAATATATAGTTACAGTGGCATAGTAAATCTGCTTAGTTCTTGGGTTTCAATATCAGTTTTGCTGAATACAGTGCTTTCTACAGAAGTTTTGGGGTTTTTTTGTTTGTTTGGGGTTTTTTTATGGTTTCTTTTTCTCTTTTTCTTTTTCTTTTTCTTTTTCTTTTTCTTTTTCTTTTTCTTTTTCTTTTTCTTTTTCTTTTTCTTTTTCTTTTTCTTTTTCTCTTTCTTTTTCTTTTTCTCTTTCTTTTCCTTTTCCTTTTCCTTTTCCTTTTCCTTTTCCTTTTCCTTTTCCTTTTCCTTTTCCTTTTCCTTTTCCTTTTCCTTTTTTTTTGAGGAACAAAGGCCTTAAATCATTCACTTAGCATGACAGTTTTACATATCACTTTAATCACTTCAGAAGTTGTCTATTTATATAAGCTACTAATTGTTCTCCCCTCAAGCAGTAGCACTGCTCTCTGAGGTGTGCAGGTAATCGATCCTGCTAAAGACATGAATATTTCCACTAAATGCCAATCTAGAAAAAGTAATTAGATCAACAGTGGTAAAAGTGGGGGTCTGTTGCCAGGCAGAGGAAAGGCAAGAAATGAGGGCACTGATATTAAGAACAATTAGAAATGAGCAATGTAGGCAGTGGGAACTGCTGCAGAGAGAGGCAAGATGAATGTTATGGCCAATGCATCAGGAAAGGAAAGAGAAGTGATCTGCAGATAAAAGGAATGGCAGAAAAGTAAACAGCAATTTGGGTGGAACAGAAAGAGTCCAAAAATCTCTCAAAGATCTTATATATTACTCAAGAGGGAGAATGAAGTACTTTCTACTACATTTATTATTATTATGGACTGCAAATTATTTTGGGAGGGTCTGCAGCCTCTGATGTTTATATAAAATATTGTACAAAATAGTCCCTGATGCTCTGTAATGTAATACAATATAGTTTGAGAGCATGTTGCATGTATTAATGAAACAACATACCTTTGCTGGAGATCCTCCTGTAAGGGCAATTTTCCAGTTCTGGCTCAATAAAATGTTGAGGCAACCCTAGAAGATCCTCTTCAGCCCACGTTTTTCTGCACTTTGCTCTGTTGCAGAATAAAATAGTCACTGAAAATTTGAATTGTTTTTTCCTTTGCATGTGACTATTAAACAATAAGGTTATATCATATATTATTGAAGTTCAAAAAAGTTTTAGTTCTGTTCTGTAACTTTTGGCAGCTGGCAGTATGTGTTAGTCCTTCTGTTTATGCTGAATACTCTGTGCCTCAGAGGGTTCAAGGGTGCTGTATAGGACTGTGAGCACTATAAGGTATTACCTCACAGAAATATCAAATGTTGAGATTGGTATTGATGTGATCGC
This sequence comes from Phylloscopus trochilus trochilus, assembly GCA_016584745.2. Lineage (NCBI taxonomy): Eukaryota > Metazoa > Chordata > Aves > Passeriformes > Phylloscopidae > Phylloscopus > Phylloscopus trochilus. The sequence continues at coordinate 19,551,761 of WQNJ02000016.1, read as the reverse complement.
TGCATATTACATAACAGTATAATATCTAGTAGTTGGCTTTTGGTTTTGTTGTTAATTCTTTTTCTTAAGGGAAGTGGCAAATTTGTTCCTGTTTGCTTAGCTGATTTAGAATAGGAGGTCAGTTCATGCTGAACTTCCAAAAAACACAAATCTAAGGAGGTTTCAAACAAGCAAAGGCCCAGGGTTAACAAACACAACTGGTTCCAGGCAAGCCTGTGGGCTGGCAGGAGTCAATGTGTTACCTAATGGACAAATACTCCCAAGCAGGGATGCCCAGTGGATTAAAACTGCTTGCAAAAATGTTACATTATAAAACTAAATAAGAAAATGGTTAGTAAATTGCAATTTGCTATGATAAATGTGGTATTCGCTCATAAAATAACCAATTATATTATAGATTTTGTGCAACCAAGGGTATCAGAGAAGTTTATTGTCTTATAATTCCATCATAAAAGTTTACATTTTGGTCTCTTTTTACAATGCCAAATACAAAGAAGCTCTTATTCTGATCTAGCATGAATTTAAAAATATAAAGTGTTGCCTCTTCTTTACAATCTTATTTTTTAGTTAATAGTAAGGAGCAGCAGTAAATGCATAGGCAATAAACAATCAATTTACCAATTTATTCCTATATTCCAATGGACAAACCTGATTTTGATTTTGTGTAAAAAGCACATGGGCTTTTGAAGCTCTTTTAAAGCTGCCTTCACCTTATCAAGGATGTGCAAGAAGCCTTTAATCAAAATAACAGAAAATGAAACAATATTTAATGTCAGCTCTTCTGCTGATGAAAATTGTTTTATAATAGTGAAAAATTATATTTAGTGTGATTCATTATATGTCAGGTACTGGCAATATATGTGGCAAAATCTTTATTTCTAGATTGTCCAGAAGAGACACTAGGTGGATTACCTATGAATGGCAATAGTCAATTTAAAATATTCAAAGATATTATAACTTTTTCAGTATGGACACCCACTGCAGGTTTTGCTACAAAGTCTGGAGCCTAATGAGAGTCTCTGGCTGCCCTCTGTGAAATTAAGATTAAGTCACCTCCTTAACCTATCTGTCAACTTCCCTCTTACCTCTCTCTATACGCAGGTGCTCCAACAAAAGAAATATTCACTGGGAAAGATCCTTGTGTCCAGCTAGAAAGGGCAATGACATGTGACTGTAAAGCAGCAGAAAAACTTTCTCAGATATAACTCACTTCTGGCTACCTGTAAGAAAATTATGATATTTGGGAAAAACTCTTTCCAATCACCAATCAGATTTAGAAACAGTAGCAAGTAGCACAGAGGATATTCAGGGACTCCTCTGATTACTACTGTGTTCAGGCTCAGTTCCAAGTCTGTTAGAGTTGGTATGTGTAACTTACAGCAATTCAATTAACTCTTGACTGATAAAAATTAATGAAAACAAATAGAAACTAAAGGGGGTGTTAATTTTTAAACCTTTTTCAGAATAATTCTCTTTTTTTCTTTTACTTCTATCTGAAACTTTATAATATTGCAATTTTTAGGGAGTTTTTCTATTTTCCAATACTCAGATCCAATGACTGTAGACAGGCAACCTTCAAATCAGGTAAGATTTGGTCTTTTTAATGTGGGCTTTGAATTTATGCTACAGAAACTGGTTTTCAGTTAGCATTGATTCAAATTTATTAGCAGGGTAATCAAATGAAAAAGTTACAGGAGGTTTGCCCAACTTGCTTTCAAAGAACAGAAACATGGCTTCCTAAATTATATTGAATTCATCCCAAGATTTTGACCAGTTGCTGATCCAGTGATGAACAAATTGCAGCCAGGCCAGAGCCCCCCCAGGTGTGAACTGGAACCTCTGGGAAACACAGTTTCATTCTCTATTTAGACAAAATCTTCTGTAGCTGAAAGAGACACCTTCAGCTGTTCAGGGCAGAGTAGATGCAATCATTTTAACTCTACTTAGCCTGGATAAGATATTTGATCTTATTTCCAGTCAGCAAACACAAGATTACATTCTCAGCTGGTGTCAACCAAATTCAGTGGAGCTGCGTCAGTTTATACCAGGTGGGGAATTAGCCTGGGCTTTTGTTTTCTCTTAAATCAAAGTTAGACCAAAGACAAACCCAAAACCTCATCACATGGACTTGGAGTATGTTGATATTCTGTGCAGGTGTTGTCTGTGGTGACCTCTGTATTGTCTAAATACAAGGCAAAGCAAAATGCTTGTATTTATTATCTGTACTTTTCAGCACTGTAGCTGTACAGACACAGGGTTAGCCAGCCTGTTTGTCTATAGGCACAACAATGTGTATCTTACAATAAAGCTCACACAGGGAAATAAAAGGGGATTGAACATGATGTGGTCATCTTATGAAGTAGATGAACTTTAAAAGACTAAGGAAAAAAATAATGCTTATCTTCATTAGAGATCAAAAATATTATCCATTTCCAGAAAGTAATAAATAAATGTTATTCTATAAAGATAATAATTTGTTAATAGAATATAGTATAAATGTTTTATTAAAACCTTAAAGAAAAAAAAATTCTTGAAGAGGGAGGACATTTCATTGTCACCAACATATTTCTCAGTAAAAGCCAGAATCAAATACACAAAGTCCCTCTGGAAAGCACTACCACCATATATAAAAGCTCAGTGCTCTGCAGACTTGCTATCTGGTTGATACCAGCAAAAGATTACTGTCAATCCATCCCATCATCGTTAGGTAGGCCAGCTGAGCATCACTGGCAAAAGCAGCAACCAGGAGCATAGTGGCATATTTTGGAGAAAATTAATTTAGCAACTGAAAGTAGAAATCAAAAATTATTGAAAATTTGTGTCAGTACATTTTGGAAGATAATCATATTTTAAGGACATCGATCTTAATCCATTTTCACCTTTCAGAATTCATGCTAGTTTCCATTCTTCATTTGATTTCTTTGAGTCTTTTACACAGACACATGCAGGCTTGTGTTTGATGCATACATTCAAGTGTATTAGGATCTGTGAGAAACATTGAAAACTGTTGAGTAGAGAATATAACAGCATATACTTGGTCATGAAAACCTGAACTGGCATTTGCCAGTATAATTAGGGAGCTGTGAAAACAAAAGAACTTCAGAACAAGAATGAGAACATGTGATCTTAAAAGTCCTGCACTAGGGTTAATTGAATTCCAGTAGGAAGAAACTCATGTGTCACTTTTAGTCACTTTAGTCTTTTTTAATGGTAAAAATACCCAGCCCCTGAATAAATCACAACTCAGTAGTTTTAAATGAACCACAGACAGAAGACAAAACTTTGTCTTGTGAAATTCCTCACAATATCTGAATGTTGTTCCACTAGTACGCTATTAGGTCTCTGTTGAAAGGTTTAAGGGACTTATCCATGGGTCTTCTTTTTTTCCTACAGGATTCAAGGTGTCTCATGATTCAAGGTCCCTCTTCTTATCAGATGAACACCAGCATTACACTCTCCTTGCAGGAATAGTCCTCTAGGGCAGCACAGGTTCTGCATTATGTAGTGCTTTGAAATCCTCATGCTAAATTTCTCTCTTGCCCACAATTCCTCTTTGGATACGTTAGAAAAGTTACCATAAGAAAAACAAAACAAAACAAAGCAAAAACAAACAAACAAACCAAAACCAAACCAAAACAAAACAAACCCAAACCACCAACAAAAAAAAACTTTATTTCTCTTAAATTCTTAATATGACCCAAAGGCTGCAGAGCAAGGTTGGACACCACTACCTCTGCTGCCAGGTCTCAAGAAAACCTGTGATCTTTGCCACAGCAGAAAACTTCGCTGAGCTCTTTCTTATAACAGTTGGGGATTTAAATAATCATACAGTATTTTGGGTTGGAAGGTATCTTTAAAGATCCTCCAACTGTCCTTGGGCAGGAATAACTGTCCTGAAGGCTGCTCCACCTACCCTGGGGGCACAGAAACTGTGGCTGAAGTGCTCACAAGGATGTAGTTCAAAAGGCAGTGGGACACTTACAATCCAATCACTATGTCCAACAGGTGACTATCACTAGCCAGAGCTGGTAGTATGACACTACAGTTTTATATTGTAGTGGGAATTTGAGGAAGGAAATTCCTGCAGATCTCTCTGCTGCCCAGAGGTACAGTTTAAGGGTCTCAGGCAGCCCCCAAATCCACAGCTTTTCTTGCACACTAGCTGTATATGTAGCATGTGTTTCATCTGTCACTGGATTTCTGCAGTTATACCAAATTAAGAATGGCTGACACACCTTCTGGATTTAACATGACCCAATTTTTTCTCCCCAGCAAGGCAACTGAACCCGCTCACACACTTCAGCTGACACTAAACAATATCGCCACAGCATTTGCAGTATTTCCTAGGAATTCCCCTTAGATCAGAAATAGCACAGCAATGCTGGTTGCTTATCAAAGGAAAAGTGGTGAGGTTGGAAAGTCGACCTCTATAATAGAGAACAGCAGATTGTGGTCTGCAAGCAGAGTGTCATGTGTCACCAGCACTCAGCACATAGGTGTGCAGCCCCTAAAGCACAACCCCAAAGAGCAGGAGCTGAAAAGAGAGTCCGAGGACAGCTATGGCAGCTGTTTGCACCCCCCTGGTGCCAGCACTGCTGGCTGTCACAGATGGAACCAAGTGGTCACATGCACTGGGACTGTGGAAAGAATGTGTGATGCCTGGAACAGAGAAGTGTCACTTCGTGTGACTTCCCCACAGACAGTGTTTGACAGTAGTTAACAGAGCTGTCTCCCCAGCTGACCCTTGAGCACACAAAGGTGTTCTCAATAAAAGCTGTATCCAGCCTTCTCACAGTATATCTTTTGGATGTCTAAGGCAGTTTATTTGAGCCTAAACAGCAGATCTTCAGGCCATATTGGACCCCCAAGCTACCACTAAGTGGTTCATTAATTCAGTGTAGGAAAATATTCAGCCTTGAAATGCATCACAGTAATATTAGAAAGATCTTGACCCAAGGGCTTCAGTCTGGGCAGACTACAACGGTCATAATAAAATCAAGGAAAATAAGACCAGAAAGGACCTCAAGAGGTCACCCAGACCATGTCCCTACCCAAGGGCAGGACAAGCTCTATCTGAGTATTCTATTCTTTCTAGTCTGTCCCCTGTGATGGACATCCCATGCCTTTTCTGAGTAGCCTCCTATACCTGTTCCTAATATACCAAACATTGCTTCAGCTTAAGAGTATTACTTCTTGACCTACATGTGTCGGACTTGACAGTATTTATTTTTGAATTTACCCCTTGATTTTCTACAACAGGCTTTTTATGTATTTGAAGATGACTAGCTCCCACCATTTTTTCCGTAGAGTAAGCATCACCAGGTGCTTCAACTTTTCTTTCCATGCCAGAGTCTTTTAGTCAGCGACCTGGTCATTGTAGTCCCTTTCCTTTAGACTCTCTTCCATTATTCTCCACTGTTTGTGGTGTCAGATGGAGCTGGGTGTAGGCATATCCTTGAGTGTTCTCTTAGGAAACATTTCATGAATATAGTTTTCTCTATAAGCAGAGGATAAACACATAAGCAGAAGACAAATGGTGAGCACTCGTCACAATTTTCTGTGGGGTGTATATAACATTCATAGTGCTCTGCCACCGAGGCATCTATAGTTTTGTCAACTAAAACAATTTAAGTGACCTATGTAGGAGTGATAGCTGCCACAAGGGACATAACTGAGATTAGCCACCTGAGCACTTAGATTCCCAGGAATGAGTCACAGTAAATAGCCCACACTATCACATCTGTCATCCTCCTAGACCACCAGATTTAAAAGTCAACTGGCCATGACCATCCAGCCTCTGTTAAGTGCTTGTCAAGTCTTCACTACATCTGTTCAGGGGTGCTGAACAGTTAAACATCCATGCAGACTTCTGGTAAAGAGATATTTAATTTTTTCTAAAAAGAATTTTCTTCAGACATGTTCATAACAATACTGAGGTTACCTTGTGAGGTTACCTTTCCTACTGGAAATGATCCTTTTCCCACAGGAAAAGGAACAGCTAAGTAACAAGAGTAACAATCTCTTCATTAGAGATTTTTGATCTCTAATGAAGATAATTCTTTGTTCTGAAAACACTTCACACAATGTTGAATTAGAAATAGTATTATGTGCTTTATAAGCTTGACTCAGCCAAGCAATAAAATTCGAATATGGACTATTCACAATAAATCCCCAATTCAAAAGAATGGCAAAAAAGATTTTACAAAATAGAAAAAAAATAGAAGGTACTTGTTTTTACCTCTCTTACCAATGTACATGTGCAGGACATATCACTTCCATACTGCTCTGAGAAGGCACACAGCTTGGACTGAGCCCCAGACTCTTGGGGCTGGAGTAAGCCTCAGGAAAACACCCACTTCTGTGTCAGAGCCACACTCGGGCGTGTGAGGATCACGTTGGCCTTACTGAATAAAAGATAAACCTTCCTTTATCATGGAATGAGGATGCAATGTCTAGCTACAAATTAATTTACTTCATTAGAGGTATTAATTAGATCAATGGATCATACCTGTGTTATGTGTCAAGGTCAAATGCTTAGATCTCCCTGGAGCCATGGATATCATTTATATAACAGCAATACCACAATGTAGACTTACAAAACACTTTTTGTTATTTTAACAATGTAGCCCTAATCACATGCATAACATTAGGGTCTGAGAATAATACTTCTTGTCCTTAAACAAAATTCTTCTGATTCCTTTCTTATCTCAGCTTGTCTCCTCTCTGCTAAAGGCATACCCAAACATTTTGTGCTACATTTTTATTTATGTTATAATTAAAACCTCTTAATAATTTCTTATGGGCAGTGTTCTTGTTCAGTTCAATATGTGCTCGGATGATTGCTCTCAGAATTAATTCAGCTGTAGATTGTTACACAATTATCTAAATATTCATGATTATAATTTCACTTCTGATACTTGTTCAATTTCATTTCAATTGTTAGTATATCTTCATTGTACAACCAGTTCCTGAAAAATCACTTACATCAACATCATTTTAACAATGTTCTTGTTTTCCAGAAAAATAAACATATAAATGTTAAAGCCTTCCTACCATTTTTTTTAAAAGAAGGAGCTTCTTGTCTGGTTTAGGTTTGGTGTTTTTTTTCCCCCAAACAATTAAGCATCAGTGAAATCATCTGATTTCAGTGAAAGATACAACTAATCTATATTTAAAATATATTTTTAACTTTTTTTATGCCTCGTAATAATGTCATAATCAACACTACTATCAGAGAAGTGGACTCATGAAAAAAAAATTAATTCTTACTGGAGAAATAGAAAGCAGACGTAGGTGACACCTGGGCAGTTATAAGGAGGGCTGGAGAGACAACAGCCTCTAGCAAGTGTTGTTCAGAGGGGAACACATGAGCCCAGGCAAGCTGTTTGTCTGCTCCTCAGTCCACATTGCCTTTGCACCTAAAACAAGTTGTGAAAAGTGATCTGCTACCTAAAGATTCTCTCCAAGACATCTGCCAGCTTTGTACATGATAAACACAGTTCTGTGATTGCTTTAAATATTGAGAGTCTTGAATCCTCATTGTCTTCCCAATAATTTCTACTTTCTCACTTTTTTCTTGCTGAAGGCTCAGCAACCAAACATTTCATTGATGTTTTCAGGGACTTTAGTGTGCCTCCAAGAGCAGCAATAGCTAATTGAGAGTCCATCACTGTGAATGAATAGTGAAGGTTATTTTTTCTCAGTGTATAACTTTCCATTTATTGACATTGATTTCGTCTGTCATTTCATTGCCCATTGTCATGAGACTGGTCTATCACTCCTCACATTCACCTTGTGCCTTTACTATCCTGATTAATTCTGTATCATTACACATAAAACTACCTTTCAGCTCACCACTTTTCCATAACATTTTGTATCCAAATCCCTAGAGTGCTGATGGTTCCTTGCTGTGAAAAATTACAGTTTTCCCTATCCATTGATAGGAAGGTCTTTTCACCTAGTAATTTGGAAGAGTGTTTACCTCTCCACCCTACAAAAATTCAATTTCATTAACATTTTTAAAATCTTTTTGAAAATTCAAGTTAGTAAGTTTGAATCAACATTATCCAAATAATCCTTGACTTCTTCAGAGAATTGCCATAGTTTTGCAAAGTATGGCTTTTTTCTACAAAAGTTGTTCTGATGCTAGTTCAATATATTTTATTTACTCTTTTTTCTAATTATTTATAATTGCAATTTCTACTAATTTTTCTGATAATGACATCTAACCTACTGACCTGCTAGAGCAAGGAAGAGCCCTTTTTGATGGCTGATTGCCCATCTGTCACTTTCTATTATTTTGGTGTCAAATTGCAAGGTATCAGTCCCATGAACCCTTTCCAATTCACCACAATACAGTGCTCAGATTTTTACCTGTAGAGAAAATCTGCAGGATAAGCAGTTCCTTAATCCTTCCTATTATGACCATAAAGCAAGAAAGAAAACAAAATAGTGTATAGTGTTTAGGCTTGTGCTAGTCTTTCTTTACCACAATCATATTCACTAATAAACCCTTTCTTTACCAGACTCCATTGCTTCTAAATTGTTTTAAATGCTTCCTCTCCCTTCCTATTTTTTCTTTTCTTCCCCCTGCCCCCCCCCCCCCCCCTTTTTGGGAAAAGCTTTATTCCATTTCTGAGGGAAGGCCTTTTCTGTTCTTCATATAATGCCCTGTCCTCTGCTGTTCAATCACAAGTTTAGGGAAGAAAAATTGAAAAACATTGTCCTTTTAGGAGTGTTTTTGATGAGAAGTGCATATTTTCTAAGGTGGTGTAAAACCATTAGTATTTTAGCCTTTTAGCTAGAGTATTCCTTTTGAGTACTTTTCTCAGTTTAACACAATGTAATTCTTGTGTTAACAAGACATTACACAAGTATGATGACAACATACACACAACAAACATATTACACAAGTATGATGAGAATTTTTGGTATGTTTGTTGATTACTGCTGTTTTATTTTTTTCACTCTTACAAGGATATGGAATTTGAATATTGTGTGTCCACTGTTGCATGGTGGCTCTTGGGTAACTCTAATGTTTCATCACATATTTTACATTAAATTCTGAGATATAAATCTAGAAATAATCCTCTTTTTTTTTTTTTTTTTTACTTAGAGTTGCAATGTGCAGATAATTACAATGATTTTTATTGTGAATGAAGTTTATCAAATATTCATTTGACTTTTCTTCAAATAATCTAAACTTCTTAATTGTGCTCTGTTTTGGATGTCAGTATTCTTTCTCGTGTCTTGGTTTCTCTGTTCTTTTTTTCTCTGTCTGTTAAATGGGAAAAATAGCACATATTTGTGCTGGATTGAAATAGGAAGACAAATATTCTATAATTTATGCATTATTACCGAGAGATGCAATGATAACAAGATTCACAGAAGCACTCAAGCTAAAAAGATAGAGAGAAAATACCCTTCAAAAACATCTGGTTTCTGCATATATGTGCTGTAGCAAATATAGTGCTGTGATCAGCATTAATGTTTATAGTTTTTACCTTTAACACATAAGTTGTGATAGGTTTTATAAATATATTTTGCAAATACTTATCATTACAGAGGAAAAAATGTAGTAAGATGTGGAAGAAAGGCAAAAATATCCAAGATATAATAGAGATTTTATGTTTTTTTTCATATTGTAAAAGTGAGATATGCGCTTATTTACACTTCTATACAGAAATTTTTAATTGATTGAATTTTGGTGGAATTTGTAGCCATTTTGACAAAATTTCATCTTGAGAAGAAATTTGCAGACGATGGAAGCTGAAGGCAACATCAGGAGAGGAGTCCCAGGTGAAGCAATTTGCTTGGGACACAGTGCAAACAGAAGACAGAAAAATTAATGAAGAGAAAACTGGATATGGAGTCACTGGTGCAGCAACAGGGATAAGAACGATGGAGCAGAAGAAAAGAATGGTCACACAGGAAAGGGATGAACTCTGTGGAGACCTCAAGGCAAGGCACTGATTAGATGCACCAGTGAAGCATAAGCCACTGAAAGAAATGAAAGGGAGTTGAGTCAAACGGATGAGCCAGACAATGATCTTTTCAGTGAGGTGAACTGGGGTAAGCAGAGAGATCTCAGCGTGGCCTCGCTAGCGAGCAAGACCAAAGAACCCCCAGTGGCAGGGCAGTGTTTCATTGGAAAAGGCAGGGAGATGCATTTATAGGGTATGGATGTGCAGCTCAGTGTTTGCAGGACCGCCCAAACTCAGATGACCAACATAACTCTAAAGTAAGCAGTGTTATACTGCAGGTGTTTTGAGAAAATGCAAAACATCACTGTGCCATGTAAACTCCATTATTCTGTGTCCTGGTGTGCAGTGAGCAACCATGCAGCCCAATATTTTGACATATTTTATTTAGGAGAGTGACTTAAAATCCTATACCCTTCTTATATAAAGGACTGTAACTTAACAGTCAAAAAGATATGTTGTAAAAGACCTCTATATATCAAAAAGAATATCCAAAGGTAGTTTTCAGGCAGCTCCTAATTTCAATGTCCTATTTCACAGCACTGGAAATACTTTCATAATGTATGGATTAAGTTCCTATATCTACATATTCTTTTAACAATATACCATAAAGCTACTGGTAAATTACAAATTTTCTCAGTCATCATGATTAAAGGCCTATATTTTATAGGCAGTAGGAAGCAAATCAACATATAAGAGTAACATGCTTTTGAATCATTCTTGGTATTTTTTAGTAGTCTGAAAATAGGAGATTTATTTTTGCAATAAAAATAAGGTACTCTGTAAGGGTTCTTGGTTCTTTAATAACTCACAGAAATTGACATTAGATTTATTTATATGAAGTTTCAAATAAATTCTTTTTATATGTTTTCTCTATCTTACCTTCTGAAGAAGCATAACAGAGGCATCTCACCTCATTTTACACAGCTACAGTGTCATCAAGTTCACCTAATCTACTTGTATAACTTCCTATCATTTTCAGTAAGACATAAGGGCATTTCCAGAACGCATCTCATCCCAGTGAAGAGATGCAAAATGAGTCAGATGAATCACAGCACCAGTCAGATGAGTGTCTATTCCTGTGAACAGTTGCCAAAGGAAGCCTTGGTCAGCAATTCAGGTGAAGAATTCTAATGTGTAAATAAATTAAGGGAGATGAAACCTGGAAGTCTGGTGACACCAGCAGCCAGGAAAAAAAAGGGAATATCATCAGTAATAAGAGACTTTAGAAAGCAGGATGGATGGGTTTTCACATGACAAGAGTTACAGGAAGGAACAAATCTGGGAAAGAAAGTTCATATTTAAGTTCCTGAGATGAGAAGTTCAACCCACAGGTAACAAAAGCAGAAAATGGCCAATGAAGTTTCATGTCAGGCAGCAGAAAGGAAGGGAAGGGAAAGAAACGAGGAGCCTAGCAAGATGCTCAAAGAAAAATGTGAAATGAAAAAAAATGGGATAAAATGGACAAGTATTTCTTTGCTGAAAACAGGGAGACTGGGCATACCTTCTATGTTACTCCTTTCAAAGGAAATTATTTATGCTCTTCTTCTGTTTGTTGAAAGAAAGCAAAGAGGCTGGAGCTCTTCTGCCCCATCAGGACTGCTCAGTAAAATATCTGAACTCCCAGGCATGGGCCAGAGTAACAGCTCTGATGTTGTGCAACTTCCCTTTCAGTAACACTGCTACCCCTAACCTGTAACCTATAGTCACTTTAATAACAACCTCAGCTATCTGATTTGCCCTAAAACTCCTTATAGTCAAAGGGAGTATTTTTTCCTTTTGTCTTTCTCTGTGGTCAGCTACATTATTTCTATAATAATAGTCTTTATCAAGATCCTGATTTTGATCCAAATTTTCTGTCACGGTTGTGCACTTCTTTCCTTATGTGGGCTTATCCTTAATATTAATTAAATGCAGAGGAGTGGTTTTTTCACATTAATTTCTTTTCTGAGATTTGTTCCTTTCTTTTTTTCTCCAGTAATTGCAGTAGGATTAACTACATTGTTAGAGTTAGAGTTCTGAATACAAATAAGAGGGTTTTTCCCTTTCTTTTCCCTGACTACATTTCTATTACTGCAATCACAAGTATTGTTAACAACATTAAAGCCCACAGCAGATGTGAACCAGGCTATAGTGAGAGAATATTTTGATTCCACAAAAAGGTTCAGTGCTGAAACATAATGTTCTTGTTTCCCAGCTATTACAGGGCAAACTAGCATGCACTTTTGAAAGTTAATATCTAATTTTCTAGATGTCTGCTGCCAATCTGTTTTCATTCTACTTCAATATAGTAGGCAATGAGAAGGGATTTTGCAAAGATTACTACTGGGCTCATTATTATTGCACAAGTAATTCTGGAAAACAAAATACCAAACTCAGCTGACGATGACAGTTATACAACAAACCCCACTGCCCAGAACTCGGAGCTTGGAATGAGCCCCTGGAGGGGACCTCAGTCTCACACCTTTCAGTGTAAATAAGCCCAACTTATCTTTTATGCCATGGCTTTAGTTGTATTGCAAAATGGGGCTTATGTAGGAATTGAAGGGTTATGCAGTCTTTAACCTCTCTTTTTACCCTGTGTTTGGAAGACAAACTAGGCCTGGAACAACCACTGAAAGCTGCTGCCATCTCATGGCTACAGAACCCCTTCAAAATATGTTGCCTGAAAGCAAGTATGAAACCTGCCAGGCATAAACTAGATCTCTGTCAGGTGGGAGGCTATGGGCCCTGGTGCCTCCAGCCTGGGCACTGCTGCCCACAGACTGCAGACGCTCACAGGTGTCTCTCTCATCTCTCCTGACTTGCTCCCTCAGCTGTCCCACAGGCAGGGAATAGAGCAAAGCAGAATGACTTCTGTAACACTGCAGAAATTGCCAACATATTTGTACTTTTGGGATGATTTGCCTCTACCTGAGGAGACAAATGAAGCTGCTGGTTCCAGGACAGAGGGAAAGGAGATTCCTTCTTACCAGGAAGACTTCCTGCAAAAAGTGGAGGTTAGCTTTGCCCTTTTGCTAGAAGTGATTTTCTAAATATGACTTGGAACCATGTTTGAGTTTCAAGCTGACAAAGTCTTTGAAGTTTTATAACATATGCAGTGTTTTGTTTCAGTTATATTCCAGCTCTTATCCAGCCTCAATTGTTTGATTACAATACCCACCTGGAATGTACCCACCTGAAAGTTTATGCCTTTCAAGGATGAGGTTAGGGGAATCATGACTAACCAGCAGTTAATAAAGACTAGAGAAAATTAAAGGAAAAAGTCAAACAAAAAGCTCTAGAAACCCATGCAAAATCTATAAAATTGCATTAAAGAGTTGCATGAAAATTGACCCAAGATTAAAACTGAAAAAACATTCTGTAATATGTTCTCTACCACGAGTGGGTACAAGCTTTGTATGTTCAGTAACCCTGAATTGCCATTTCCTTTTCTAATTAAGGAAAAGAGCTTTCTAGGGATATCCTCAGAACATTACAAGATGCTCTGAGGAGATGCCAAATCATAGTGGAAATATGTTTGTTCCCAGTGTGAGCACAAGCACTTGAAAAACCAGTATTTAGAGGAACAGAGATATCAGATGCTAGCACAAATGCTTTCTATATTCCTTCAAATTATTAGCCAGCCCTAGATGTTTTATTCTAGGTCAATTCTTTCAAACACTCAAACCTAACAAATTTAACAAAGTCTGAGCCATCTATGAAGAAATATTTACACGACCACAAACAACCCAGTTACCATATTTTGAGGAGATACCTTCCCAAATTTCAAGTGGAGCTGAGCCAGCAGAATGTGTGCACACTCATCAGTCTACTGAAAAGCAGAGCAGTGCTGATGGATCTCTTCCCTGTTTTGACAGTGTGCTTTAAGCAGAGCCTTAGTTATCTTACTTATGACATAGGTCATAAGATAATCTTTTCCTTTATGTAGGATAAGAGATCTTGTTTAGGCAGAAGTGGTTGTCAAGGAAAAAAATATATTTGGTAGGTGGCAATGGCAGAGTTAGAAACCAAAATATTTGATTTTCAGCTCAGTAAAAATTAACTGAAGCATTATGCAGTAAAGACCATCTTTCTAATTCTATATTTACCTACTTCCAAATAATTTCCCCCCTTATCCAAATGCCTTTCCTTTCAGAGAAAAAAAGTTTGTATATGAACTAAAAATTATGAGATAAAAATATTTCTGGCGAGAGAGTATGTTGTGCTTGTCACACAAACAAGCACTGCACGGTGACACCCAAAGATGAGATGTGACATTCAGGTGCTCGGGTTCACTGAAAAAGCCATTCATGAAAGGGAGACCTGCCACAGCCTCTCACTGCTACCCGTGCAAAAGAGAAAAAGTTCATGTGAATTATGTACTTTACTTCTGTCTATAATAAATATAAGTGAGAGCAGAATAAAGCAAAAGGTGTGTCCCTCCCCAGAAGAAGATGCTTCTGAGGCCTGTGAGCTCTTTATCTCCCTCACATGAGCTCTCATTTTAATGTCCAAGGTATACATTAAATTAAGGATTCCTGTCTATGCAATTACAGCATTTTAAAGAGTTTGTTCAGCAGTTGTCGAAAATATGTATCAGCCATTCTGGGCAATTAAATTTCATAGCTCAAAACGACAGAAGGAGCTTTCTCCATTAGCACAAGCAGTAGGGAATCAGATATTATCTGAACTTGGAAATTATTCTTGCTAAAGGAAAACTGGAAAGGCCATTGTGTCTTGCCAAATAACATTCTTATTTTTTAAATAAATATTAATTGATTTTCTATACTAGAAGGGTGAAGAGTTGCCAAAACTGTTGGCTGCTCCACATGGCTGTGTTCATATCAGAAAATATATTTATGTTTTCAGGAATAAGAGCTTCTATCACCTGTTTCTACCTTTCCCAGTACAATCGAGCTCTAGTACCTGTTGATGGGCCCTGTAGTCTACTGTAAGACTGATTATTTTACCAGTGTAATGACAGAAAATCTAGTAGGGCTATCATGTTTCCTGAGTTTTCATTGTCATAACAAAACCAGCTAGATCCTCCATAAACCACAAGTTTTCTAAACATTATAGATTGTTTAAAATTACTTGGTTGATCAACATAACAAAGTCACCATATGTTTTTTCATATTCATTTGCTCTCCAGATGGGATGATTAAAAATATATTGTAATTACATGATGCACAAAAATCAACATTATTTACATTAATTGCATGAAACCATGACTAATACAGCAGAAGTGTCAGAGATGCTTTCTGGCATCAGCTACTCACTTGTGATCCAGGAAGACACATGCCATATCTATCCAGCCTTGTGCGACAGTTCCACGTGCCACATCGTCTTTTGGAATACCTTAGGCACACACAAAAAGATACTGCATGCACAGTTTGAGTCACAGGCAAGGTGAGATCTTGGACATAAAGCTACTCTAAAAATGAGGTATAGGATCTCAGTACCTGCTCAAGCCCAGAGGGGGAAAAAGAAGAAAAAAGAGCTATAGAAGGCCTCTGCTAACTGGTTTCCCATGAGTCAGAACTGGCAAAGCAGTAGAGACTGCACAAGTAAAGTAACAGGAGCCCCAAACCCAGAGTGATAGTGAGAGTCCTGAGCTTCATGAACTGCTCTATGGAAAAGCCTCTGCAGAGATGTGGGTCTTAACACATTGATCTCTATAACTCTAAAATTTTTCTAAAACTTTGCTCTCCATGGACTGAAACCGTATCCTACAGTTTTTAAGGAGGGACAGAGCTAGCTAATGTTGCTATACTTGTGCTCTCACATGGCTCCTGCAGGACACTAGGATATGCCAGTCTGAGCTTGGATCACCCTCCTGACCTTAAATCTCAGAGCAATTCCAACTCCTACATCAGGTACCTATGACACATCATCTGAATATAGCTCTTTGTTCCCACTCTCAGCACACCTTCAGATTTACATGCTCTCTGTTCATATCTGCAGCACACTCTGTCACTGCCTGCTCCTGACAGAGAATACAGGAGGAAACATCTTCTATTGTACTATTTACATCTTAATCTTACAATTTATACTTTTTTCCATCTGTTGTACTCTGGGCATAAAGATCAAGTCCAGAATGCTTAATTTTTTACAAGAGAATGCCTTTTGTGTTTTCACTATAATTTCAGGCTAATAGCTATTCTGCAAAATTTACTGATTTCGTCTCCCTGTGCTACCTTAGGATTTGCATACATAAGTCTTATCTCTTTTAATGGTGCTGGGAAGGATGTGCATAAATCTTCACATAGAGAGATGAAATAATGTGACTCATAAGGGTTATTTATTTCACACTGGAAAACATGTTATAGCTATTGCAATAATCTCCACAGCTCTGATTTTGTATATGAAAGAAACAGGAACTCCATATGTTGATGTGTAACTTCATTTAATGATTACTATAAAATCCAAAAAACCCTTTGCTATCAAAAACCAAAGTGATTTCAAGCACTTCTTATACATTATAATATATATTTTGACCACTAATTAGTAATCCATTTTTTCTGCATATATATAATGTTATTTTCTTCATATTATCTTTCATACAATGTAGATACTGTACATGCCATTTTAAGTTAATAAAATTAGACTCCTGCAATTATTCTTCACAGAATCCAGTGATAATATTAATAATTCCTTCAAATTGTTCTTCCAGGCAATGTAATTTCTTCCAGTAAAATGTACAACATGTTCTCATTGAACATTTCATTAACTACTTCCCTTAGTGCTCTTTGGCGTATGTTTATTATGGCATCTGTGTATTTGTGAAATATTTAGAGCATTGCTTTAAATTCTTTATATTTGGTGTTGATATGTGGATTTTTTACGTTTTATTGAGTTGCAAAGTCCTAAGTATGCATTGAACCATAGGTACATAGTACTCATTTGCACTTCTGTTATAATCTGCCCGTTTCTTTTTGATGTGAGCAGATGAAAAATGTGGGTCAAGGGTAACTCTTAGCCAAGCGGTAGTGAACAGTGAAAGCTGAACCTATCTGATCTGGTAGATGTCTGTAATCACATGAGCTGAAATTGCTGTGGATCAGATGTCACTCCATTTGAATATTTGGAGAATCAGCAAAGTGAACTTGCTGCTAGCTGATAAAGATTTGTTAACTACAGTGGTTAATTTTTAACTGAGGGAGGAGGTCTAAAGGTATAGCAAGTTATTAAAAACATGAGGTTTTTTAAAGTAAAATGCTTTTCTGGTTTTCAGTATCTGATGACAGTAAATCAATACCTTAGGGTATGTTCATATATTCATGGATTCAACAAATACACATTCTTGAACTTTAGTCTGCAGGCTATCTAACTTCACTAGGGAGCATGGTTAGTAGGGCTTAGAAAAACAGTGCAGACTGAAAACATTTTCTTTTCTGAAAAACAGAGGGGTGTTACCCCTTGCCCTTAATGAAGATAGTTGTTCAAATATTTAAGTTTCTGAATGGACTCTGAGAGCTTAAACAGTAAATGCCTCAATCCCAAGTGTGCCCCCATCCATGTTACACCATCCCAATAAAGGACTTTTGCAGGCACTCAGAAGCAGAAGAAATTTTCAAGTTAGACTTTAGCAGAGATGTCAGCTCCAAAGTAGGAAAAGGAGCAGAGGACCTTTGAGAAGCAAAGCATGAGAGACAAAGAAGTAGCCAGAAAAAGCACAGAGAATCTCTGGGAGGGGGAGGGAAACATCTGAACTCATGGCTAATAGAGACAAAGGCATCTCTCTGAGCTCCACCCTTAGCCTTGCCTGGTGCTGGAGGCCATTTGGCCACACTGCAGTGTCCACTAGGCACTGCAGCCCTGTTAGGGTGTCCCACTTGCCATTCTTCCTCAGCTCTGTGACAGCTCATCAGCAAGGCAGGACATCTGCCCAAGCAGGCCTCCCTGCAGTTTTGTAATTGGGGCTCATATCAGGGAAATGGATCCTCAAGTCTGGGATCCTGCAAGCTCTGGGGGATGCCGTGAGACATCCATGCTCTCGCCCCAACACAGGGCACAGGGTGCCAGGCACCACTAGACATTTGGCTCAGTTCCAAAGTCCCAGCAATACTAGAAGGTTTTCCATGATAGTCAGGACTTAGGGAATTTCCCAAAATTGTCAGAGGACAAGAGCGCCGGTCCCAGCAAGCAGCACAGTTTTGAGCAAGTCCAAGTGTGGTACGTGTGAAGGGAAACTGTGGAAAGTGGGAAGGAAGGACCTCAGGTCAAGGTAGAGAAGAGCCAGCAGTTGTCCTGTGGATTGTCATCTAGGACATAAGTAGAGTGAAGGCATTTCCGTAGTAAGGCAGGATTTGATAAGATTGGATTTATTCTTATGATCTGATTTGCATAGGTGCTGGAATCCTGCTACTCTTTTTGGCATCAATATTTAGATCAGGAAAAATGTATTATTTGGCTTGACAAGCTGTGGATTGAAAACACAGAATTTGTAACAACCATGTTCCAGAACACTCCTTTGATGCAAATGCTTATTTTGATACACCTACACAAAAAAGAGTCATCTCCATAGAAACCTCATGAACCTTATGTCTTAAATAACTACTTTAAAGGACTTATCTTGAGAGTTATTGAGGACACTCAGCTCTCAACATCTCCTAAAATAGCAATAATTCTGGAAACTGCAGTGCTATTTTCCACTGCGTATTAACAAACGTGTAGACATTCAACTCAGATTAATGTAGAGTTCAATATTTTAATAAACTGAAAAAATAAATCTCATTACCTGTTCAAATCCTCTTTAACTTATTTTGTATATTTTTTTCATCTGAACACATTCAAATACTGCATATACAAACTTAAATGATTTTCTACTGAATTAATCATTACATATTGGTCTCCAATTGTCAACACTTTCTCTGCGGTCAGGGGAGAAAATAAGGTACCCACAGACAAATATTTTGCTTAGTTCAGATTCCTTCTTCTCACAGACTCCGGAGGAAACCTTAGTGGTTAACACAGAGGACATGCCTGACTTCTGGATGGTGAAATTTAGGTGAGAAGAACTCTGTTTCTTCTGCTGATCAACTGCTAGAGCCCTAGCACCTGTGATCCTAGCTAAAACCAGCCTGTTGCGTCCTGCTCACTTTGCTCAGTTTGTACAAAAATCCAGTAAACAAAAGCTCCTTGTAAATTATGTGTAAAATAATATTCAAATACCAGCAGTAAATACATGTTGCAAGTAGCTGGGATTCTTCACAAATCTGTATTAGGAGATATTTTCTTGCTTCTGAGAAAATTAAGCAGCCTATTCAAATCCTTTGTGCATCTGTTTACCAGTTATGAACACATAGTCTTTGAAAACAGAATTATGTTCTTCCTGACAGTGAAGTAATGTAATACATGATGTAATATAAGGTCCTACACTAGGAGGTATCAAAAAGCAAAGTTCTGAGTGCCTTGGCTCCTGTTGTCTTCAGCAGAGAACAACTGAATATTGCTGGGTGATCTGTTCAGCATCCTCATGCAGGATGTACTGACATGAGAAGTGATGGGAGATTGTAGGATGAGGTTTCCTTTTTTAGAGATTGCAAAGAACTGTGATGACTAAGCTTTTATTTCTCCAGAAGCCACTTCATGCTTTGGCCAGTAGCTTTATGACATCTTCTATTACTCATACTATGATCCTAAATACTATTAACTCAAAAGGTCTTGACTAAATGTCATGCCTTTCACAGTAAGCTAAAAAACAAAACCATCCTTCTGATTGCTATTTGTAACTGTTAACAGGTATCCTCAGCTAATACTGATATCAGGTGATTATCCTCAAGCTTCTCAACTTCTCTGAGAGTTTCATCTTTCAAAGTGAAGATTTTCCTTAGTCTGAGAGCAGAGTGAATCATGCTAAACTCAAATCTTACACTGCAAAGTGCCTGAACAGAAGGAAGGCTGAGCAGAGAGGGTAGCATTAGCAACACTGGACAAGAGGTACAGAGGAAAATCTGGGTTGCATTTACTGCAATGGCTTCTCCCTGGTTCCTGGAGGCCTAGAGAGGTTCTAGAGCACTGTGCCTTAAATGACCTCTACAGTGATCTCTTAATGGAGCCTTGAGTGATCAGATTAGATCATAATTCTTTAGATTATAATGCTTTGAGACTGGATTCAGTATGTCTGTGAGGTGATGGTCTGTGCCATGTAGATTTACTGGCAAAGGTCAGCTTTTTTTTTTTGAGTTTTAGATCTGTGCTCTGTATCCACAGCAATGCGTAAACATACCTGAAGGTTTGAAAAACGTTCATGGCCCAAATGGTATCAGATGATCACTGAATACATTTTTTTGGGAAAAACCTCTAGAGGCCATCTATGCCCAGTCTTGCTCAAAGCAAATTCAAAGCTTTAAAGAGGTTTCTCAGAGTTATGTCCACTTATGTTCTTTTTAAGAGAAAGCCCAAGGATGAGACAGCCTCTTCAGACAAGATGTTCCAGTGCATGATGATTCTTATTGTGAAGTTTCCATTTCAAAGTAAATAAAAGAATAAAAATGAAGAAGAATAAACTTCTTCACTGGCCACCTTCATGAAACAAAAGCAAAGCAAACCTTCTGTTTCAAACCAGTTTTGTTTTCTGTTCCTGAAAACCCACACAGCATAAAACTGAAGCAGCTAAAAGGAATGTAATACTTTTTATCAAGGGAAAATTAACAAGATTTGTAAATAGGTACAGAATTGAAGACTGTCTCAGATTTATTTAGCAGCAAGGATTTCCCTCAAACTCCATCCTAGAACCATTACTCAGGAATATTCCCCTAGTGACAGTGTCACTAGCCAACAAGTATCAAGTCATCAGTACCTCCCTGAAAGACAAATGGAGGAGCAGTTGTGCCATGAAACCATGAGCTCAGAAAAGAGAGCAATAAAATAGATGTCTGCTTGGGATTAGAGGGCACTGGAGAAGTAAGTGTTGGTGATATGCAGGGGCTTATCTCTGTAATATCCAAAGAATTTTGGAACATATGATCATTTAATGCAGAGTTTATTTTAAATGATGTAATAAAATGTTCATTAAGTTAGGAAGAGATTTTTTTAAATTAACTTGTGATTTGATTGCCTGGGACTTTTTCAAGAATCTCACTGACAGGTCTTTTCAAGAAAGTATTGAGCACCAGGAATTTGGAATTGCCCATCCCTTTCTATTTGTTGAGAGATATACACCAAAAACACTATTCACTTATTTACAAAGAGAATTTACTTTGTATGCATAAGAATACCCATCAATTTGACAAAAAAAAAAACAAAACCTCTTACTGAGCAGTAATGCCCTCTATTAGGAGCTTCAGGCATCTTCGCCCACAAACAGCCACTCTTTTAACCCAGAGGACAGCAGCCTTCCACAATCCCCCACAAATCCAGTCAATAGGTAATGTAATGTGTAATGAGACTGAGGTGTAAAGGGCAAAGGCTGGCTCTGCTTCAGAAGTTTGATGATGCATTTTCTGCAGTCTACTCTCCTATTGCAGAAGTGCATTTACACATTAAATTTTGCCTTTCAATTCCACTAAGGTTATGCTAAAATGAATATAAGTTTTAAATTTCCAAGGCCAAAAAGGGAGTGTTTTCCTTCATTTCCTTTCCCTAGTCACATAAATGTTTATATAACATTCTACCTGCTGGCTATCTCTTCTTTTGCTGGAAGATAAACTGAGGAGTGTAGGCACCATGTCTTTCTCATATTTTTGTTTTCAGCCTAACACAGCAGGAACCAGGGGCCTCTGGTTGCTGCACAAAATGGTACTGATAAACATTTGTTTGGATACCAAGAGATGTGACAGCAGTAAACACATTTTAAATATTTTGCCCTGTGGTTAGAATATATGTTTGTTCATCTCAGCAGAACATGTTAGCTGAGGTTCAGTGACTCACTAAACTGTGGTCATGTGGGCTTTTTGTGAGCTTAGAGTGAGGACAGAGGTTGCTTGTGTCTGCCTGCAGTGCATGCATGGTTGTACCCTGAGTCTTTTGTGGATCTCGGTCTAAATTCTAGAGCTGCACAGATAATGGATCTTTGTCAGCATGGTTGCTGAGTCAAAAACTCTGTCTGTGTGTATGTTGTGGAGGGGGGAAGCCAGCAATGTGGAAGCAATGTTGTTTTGTTCTGCTTTAGTGCAAAATGCTTCATTTGAAGGGAACCCTCAAGGTCAAATGGCTTTCTTTGAGAATTTTGAGGAGCTCTCCTACATTTGCAGGGCTAAAAGCTCTGACCAAATAGTACCAGCAAAAGTGTCCATAAGTGTATATTGCAAACAAGACCAGCTACTGTCATTGCAAGAAGAATTTGGATGGCTGAGCTTCACACCGGTCTAAAGAAGGAGTGAAGTGCAGCTGTTACCACAGGGGAAGCTCTTCTGCTCCACCAGCTGCATCTCACCAGCATTGCATGTTGCTGCAGTGTCAATGCAACAAAGTAGAAGAGCCACTGCACAGCCCATCTTTTCCTCCTCATACATTGCTTTTACTCTGCCTCGTATATCTCTAAATGCATCTACTTCTAAGTAAGCATAACTCCAGAATGCCAAATTTCTCAAAGCCACTCAAAGGGAATTTGTTCTGCCTTATGCTATCAGGACAGATTTAATGTTAAAACTACCAATCAGGGCCCATTCCTTCTTCATCAGCTGGTTTTCTGATAAGGCTGTCACAGGAGATGGGATCAAAATCCAGAGGTTGTTCCCAGCCTCATGGAAAGGAGGTCTGGCAAATTAAGCTTAATGTATATACTGGATTCCTCGTACGCCATTCAGACACATCTGCCATGCCTTAGAGAGTGTCCACTACCTTTGCTGGGAGCTTCATTTCAGCTTACTCATGATATAAAGTTGTTCTGAACTCATACAACAACTCTCAGTCTTAAAAACTGTTGTGTGAGTGAAAACTGTATGCAGCTTGTTGAAATCAGTTTGTGGTTCAGGACAACTACTTGAAACCCTTCTTGTCATCACTGACCTCTTTCCCTTTTTTATTTCTGACATCTACATATAAAACAGTAAAAAACTGTTTCTGATATTTCCAAACTACTGTTCTTAACAGATTGCATCACACTTCCTACAGACATTGTCAATTGTTTGGCCAGCCTGAGGCAATCTCTGCCCAAGGCACCCAGGGTGCTGGAAAGCCAATGAACTCAGCACCCAGCATGATTTGGCCTCTCTACAACAAGGTGACCTGGTGAACGAGCAACCTGGCTGCTGGTAGCCCTTTGGAAACAGGTGGCAGCGTGATCATGTCATTTCCTTTCCACGAGCAGCCCAGCAGGTGCCCTCTGTGCCAGACCAAGAACTTTGGTCTCTGGCCAGCAAAGGTCTATGAGTCCCGGCTATAAAGATCAAATGCAGGTACCACAGCAAAATTAAAAAAAAAAAAAAAAAAAAGCCAAACAAGCACCTCTGCCCTTCTCTCTCCCCCTAATGAACTGAATGCATGCCTCAAAGTAAATGGGCAGCTCTGTGTTAAAGGTCAAATTCCAGATGTTGCAACTCGGTTTTGTTGCAATTCTGCAAGAGCAGCAAACAAGACACTCAGTAGGGAGAGAGGAAGCAACTAAGAAACTGCCATATAAAATGCTTGTTCCTTCAAAACTGAATGGAACAGAAAGTGTTATTACACAAAACATATCAGAAATTGCAACAAACCGGGAAGATTTCTTTACAGCACTACATATAACTTGAATATTTTTGAATAATATCATTAAACCTCTTATGATAGCATTTAAACAGGACAGGAATTCTACCTCTCCCTGATCAAATAGACACAATTCCATGATGTAGTTTTTTGAGTTAATAAGATTCCCCAAAAGTTTATACACTCAGCTTTCATGAGCTTATCTTCAATAGTTTTCCCAAAATTACTAGGAAGTTTTCTTCTCAGATTATTTTTTTTCAGCTATTTCAAATCCAAGAAAATAGAGAAAAATGCAAAAATGTCTGCTTATTTTTAAAAATTGTTTAAACCTCCTTATTGAGAGGCCATACTTCTGAGCAGAGTCCCAAGTATAGTATGATCATATTTGCAAGAACATACTTTCTCCTTTCCAATAAACTGACAAAACTATTCTAATCTGTACTGTGTAATTATAAAATCTCCCTTCAACAGAGCTGTGAAAGCTAAGAGCAGAATTCTCTGGAGATTTTGATTACAATGACCACTCTCTGTTCCCTCAAATGCCCCATGTTTCTGTTTGTCAGCAAATGAATGGGGCAAAGACCTTATGAAATTATGGCAATTGCTTAATGAAATACAGAGCACCATTCACACTTGCCAAGGGATTGCATGAGTGAGCTACATTCTGGCATGCAGTTGTATCCTAATGTCTACTTTCTGAAGAAGACATTTTTAATAATTTTTTTATTGTTAAGATTACTTAGGTAAAGTGTTTGTGCTGAGCCTAAGTAAAGATGTGTAAGAAGTGAGAGGGTTATATTTGCATTGCACTGTGCTGCAACATGAGAGGATACTCCAGGCAGTGCCAGTCAAGTTAGGTCTCCAATTGGAAGCCATGTAGCTGTAGCAGAACAAAAGCTCTGCTGGCCATAAAACTATGCTGATGCAGTTTTTCTGAGATTCACTCATGTCAAGTCTCTACATGGTGCTAACCAGACATAGCTAGGCAATGTCAGAATCAACATCAAAACTGAAGTATGACACTTGTATCAGCAGACAAAGTAACACCAGTGCAGGGTACGTCTATACCTTGCCCTATCAAATGTAAGAAAACCTTATTATGTATTCAGGAAAGATCATTATTTCCTAGGTCAAACCATGTAAAATTTGAAACTGGCCTTTGGGAGAAATAGGACTGAACCTTTTGAAGATATATATAAAATAATAGTGTAGAATTTAATCTTTTTCAGAATGCTGAGTGTCTTTTAACATCAGTGAGAGTCCAGATTGCAGATATAAATCAGAAAATAATGTGGAAATGAAAGACTTCACAAAAGGTGCCCAAGAAAGCTGAATAACTTCCTTTAATGAGCTAGATTATACGCTGCAGCTAGAACAAGTGCGGTCCAAGCCACATGACTAGTCGTCTCAGTAGATGAATGGTTGAATGAATGAATGAATGAATGAGTGAGTGAGTGAATGAGTAAATCATTACAAGGCCTATTACAAGCAGAGTTAGTGTTATAACGAAGCCTGGAAACAGGCTAAGATTTCTTAGGTACCTGATTACGTTAAAAATGAAAAAGCAGCAGTACAGAGAGTCTTTTACTGAAAGCTTTTCTCAAGAGTGCTTACTTTTATATAAGATTACTTAGCAAAGACAGATCATTGTGTGTTTTTATCAGCAGTGAAATAGCGTCTGTAAATAAATGGGAGGAAAAAAAACCCAAAATCTTGACCCTTAAAATAAATTTGAAATTATTTCATCAAAATTAAAATTTCTACAGCTAAGACATTTGAGTATGTCAGCTTTGTAATTAAAAGTCTCTGTTAAAGTGAAGCAGGTAATTCAGACTTTATTTCTTGTTTTGCCATACCAGACTTGTGTAACTTAACCTTTCTGGATGGGTTTCTCTAACTTAGTTCTGTCTGTGCCCTTGCCATGGTTCATACATTGCTCAAGTCTCTAATAACAATTATGGTCTTTGAGACATTACCTGACTCTTGAAATTAACTGAAAATGGTCAATACATTCATTAGTGTTGCAATCTCATAAACAGAATTTCTTAAGCTAAATATGCACCACCCAGAACAAGTATTGAGACTGAAACAGACTAAAGATACAGCCAAAAACCCTCCTCATCTTTACAAAGTCATGAGGGAAAGAGCCATAATCCTCAGTCTCTGCTTTTGACACTCAGAAGGTAGAGGGCTTTGTGTTCCAGCCGTGGAGAAAATCCACATTTCCCAAGATAAACTCACTGACTTCAGGAACAGTCCATATTACAGTGCTTATTAAGGTATCTACTTTGACTTTTAGAAGAAACCACAAGACACAAGAAGAAGGCATTTTTAATGTTGTTTGTTTGTGTGTTTGTTTGTTTTCCCAATAGTTCTAAAATTTCCAGAAGGCAGAGAAAGTGCTATGTTGAGGGAACTCAATGGTTTGAAGAGTTTCCAAATTTTGGATCAATCTCTGAACAATAGCTGAAACATTTCATTTATGTGGAGGCACTTCTACAAAGGTTTATGCTTATACAACATTCTTCAGAATCACATAGATTGTGGGAGCTTAATACTTATAAAAGTAATATTATTTTTATGTTACCAGATGTCTCAAACAAAAGACTTAGAAATTTGCAATAAATTCACCAGTTACATTGCCTGAATGAAATAAAAGCTAATAACATTCCCTATAAATATCATAATTTGAAATAACCTCAGAGAAAACATTACTCCTGGAGATCAGTTAGTTGCTTTAAATAGCAGAAATTATGACAAGTAGCAACAATTCTCTATCCTAGTTGTGGAAATGTTCAGTTCACTATGCAACTATGGCTGCTTGAATAAAGTGCTGCACCAATTAGTATCTGCATGCTTCTGGAACACAATCAAGTTAATTTTGAATAGAGACTTCTTAAAATCCTCAATTTTAAAATATAGCATTTTTCTGTGAGTGTTATCATTGCTAGTTTTCATCTGCTTTGCATTCATAAAATGAAGAAAAAAAATACAAAAAGAATCACTTTTCATCACTTTTCATCATCACTTTTTTTCTTTTTTTTTTTCTGAAAACAAGGAAATCTTACAGTTCTAGAAAAGGTCAAGGGCCTCTTAAGTCTTCAACACCTAAGACATCAAGTGACACTCCCCTAATCATAAGATTAAATCAAGTCACAGGATGTGTGCCCTACGGGTATTGGTTAAACTGTTCTGGAGCTAAGTGGATTAGACTGGCATCCTGCATTTTACTTGAAAGTCTACTATGCCAGAAAGGTCAACAGTATTTCAAGGAAGTTGTTAATTGAAATCAACCAAATGAGACAACTCTCCTCCTGGAGGAAAACTTTGTCCAGCCCAGCTTTGCCTTCAGGATAATACACATCAGAACTGGCATTTAGGCATTTTGATCAGAATTTAGCTGTTGATCAGTTTGCACAGCAAAAGCAATGATTCATGCAGTTTAGCAATTCTCCTCTATTCTTCAGAAAACTGCAGCATTTTTTTCTGTATTTCTGCATTACTCTTATTAAGGAAAAAAAAATTCAGGATGACCTGTGATTGCAAGATTTTACTTATTGTAGGTTTGTAAATTTGCAAATATGGCTGCTTTTGTCATGAGTATCCAGCACATCCTCTGGGATGTTCATATCTTGGAAAATGGAGAAATAACTTAGTTTGACTGCAGTTGTGGTTACTCCAGGTTTTTGGGAAGGGGTAACACCTTCTATTAGGAGTGAGTATAATGGTGGGTGTAATGGAGGAAAATATATACAAGTTCCTGTACAGTTTTTTTATCTATAATGAAAAAAAATGGGTTTTGTCAATGTCCAGATCTTAACTGTGATTTCCTGTTCTCTAAGACTCTAAGACTTCACCTTGTAAATGTTATTGCCTCAGAGGGAAATTGTAATTTAAAACCATGGTAATAACACATGTTTTTGTTGTTGTTTTTTGTTGGGTTTTGGTGGGTTTTTTGTTTGTTTGTTTGTTTTGGGGGTTTTTTGAGTGGTTTTTAAAACATATTTTCTCTGTAATAGCAACGTCTGAGGAGTTTGTACCGAACTAACCATAAGTGGCATTTCAACATCATGATTGATTTGGTGTGTGTTAGGCAACTAATTTGGGATGAGTTTAATAGGACGCTGAAACTGCAAACCTATTGCTATTAAAGGGAGTCCAGGTGTACAGTTTAAATGCAGCCCTCAGCTTTGTAGGTCTTGCATTTAATCCCAACTAAGATGTCAAATGAAACAGCAATGAAATCTTAATTTCAACTTGCCAGAATGCAGTCTAAAATGCCATTCTTATACACTTTTGCTGCAAAATAACAGCTTGATTCACAGCTGGCTAGACATCTGACAAATTAAGGGCACCATAACAGTAAACACTGGGCTTGGAACAAAGTTATTTCCACTTACCTTGGAGCACCTTGGGACTGGGACTAATATATCTAGACTTGTGGGTCTCCAGTGGTATCTGCTAAAGGCTGAAAAAAGTTCTAGTTAAAATCAGTTGTATGTACTTGTTTACCATGAGCAGATAATTTTTTTTTTTTTTGCCTAGAATTCTGTTAAAAGACTTTGCAGACTAATGGACTCAAAAGGCATCTAAATATACAAGTCAAAATGAGAAGAATACCCTGTGATGGGCTAGCTATCATTATCCATAATGGTAGTTTTGAAGTCTAGGTGAGGACAGCAGTATGAAATGTTAACTGGACAGTGTGAATATCTATGCCAGAATTAATAAGAAAAACAAATTCAGGAACAACTTTATTTTCTTCACCCCTTTTAAACAAGCCTTTCAAAGCAGCAGTTGTCAGTGTAAGCCAGGCAAATATGTGCACAATGCAGTGAACATGGGGTTTCCATATGGAGTTCTCCAACTCCTCTCCTAAACTCAGATAAATGTACACATAAATATAACCAACACATGAAAGTGAGCATAATCTCAGTTACCTTAAAATTAAATTTTCATTCTACATGCCAAAAGCTACAAATGGACATCTTATAAAAATGTACTAACTTAAGCTGGTGGATTTTAGCTGTCACCTACCTAAAGTTATTGAATAAACTGCTGCATGAACAAATCCCATCAGTTAAAACTTCCTGATTAATAAAGTCTAGAAAATATTTTTTTTCCTCTCAATGACAAAAAAGATTTTTATCACCAGCAAGTATCCACCACTTTATTCAAAGTAATGCTGTCCTGTTTCTGCACCATTTTACTTTTTCATGACCATGAAGTGGTGGAAATGTTTGGCAAAATAACTATGGCTAATGAGTTACACTACATTCTTCATTAAAAACCTCTGTTCTTAGTAAATTAGACACTAGAGTGAACATAACCCTGTGAATGCAATACAAACACAGTTATTGTAGTATATTGTCAATTAATTTCTACCCTTCTGCCAAATGTGGTGTCCAGCAACAGCATCAGAGTTGCTATGCCACACTGCTGAACAGATCCAGTGTATCATATTTTTTCTATTTTCTATTTTATTTTTTTCCAAGCCTTATATGCCTCAAGATTCAATGGAAGCTTAGAATTGATCTCATTTCTTCATCAAGAATGTTGCACTTAGCTAGATAGCAACAGAAATAGGTGACAGTGAATTTCTATTAAAACAAAATATTTCTTTTCCAACTTTTATTTTAAGTAGAGGAATCTAAGCCCTTAGTATTTCCATGGAATCTGAATGCACCTCACAGAGTTCATCCTCATTGCATGAGCTGAAAGTGAATGCTGGGAGAGAAAAGTTGCAGCACAATATTAGGAACTGCTGCCAGACTTCCAAAAATGACCTATCCCCTAAATGAGAGTACTTAGCTCTTAGTCACAAGATCATCCCAGTTCATGAGTTACCTAAGTGGAGTAGCAGTGCACAAAAGGGTCATTATAAGCAATAAGTTACTTAAGTAAGTTTTTAATATTACTTAAGTAAGTTATTCTCCACCTGAATATGAGGAAGGACTTCCTTACTGTTTGAGTGACTGCGTACTGGAACAGATTGCCCATAGAGGTTGTGAAATCTATCTCACTGGAGATATTCAAGAACAGTCTGGACACAATCCTGTGCTGTGTGCTTTGGGATGACCCCGCTTGAGTAGGGAGGCTGGACAAGATGACCCACTAAGGTGGTTCCTTCCAGCCTTACCCATTCTGTGACTCTGATTCTGTGATTCTGTGGAGTGCACTGTCAGACTTGTCTGTCAGCCTTACACAGAGGCAGGCTGCCATTCACTGTAACTACTTGCCAAATGATTTTAGGCTTTTATAAATTTAGTCCCATATAAGCAATAAGAGCCAATGTTAACTGCTTATACTATCATTTATTTGTGTCATGGCTCTCTTCTCCCCCATGCCTCAGCAAGAGCAGGCAGCCCATCTCACAGGCAATCTGCCTGCTTGCCACCTGACAAGCAGTGTTACTGCACTTAATGCTTTTGTGGGGCTCAAAGATCTGTCTACCTTCATATTACCATGGCCTTTGCTCATGATGATTTATTTTCTACAAGTATTTGACAGGAAGGAGAAGGCGTCAGTACACCTGTACTTTAGTTCCACTTCCCTAAATACTCCAACTTAAATTATGTTTGTTTATATGTTCTGTACCTCCAGTGTGTCTTCCTTCAGGAGGACAACTCAATGACAAGGATGCTGCAACTTTTAATTTTAAATACTAACAATCTTCCTATATCCAAGGTCTGACTAATGTGGGGGAGCTATTAAATAATTATACTAAATGTTAGACTTGAGTGCCCTTTCTACCATATATGTGGGTGAGGATTCTTCACTGTTGACGTTTGATGGGACAGCAGATTTTGCCTCTGAAAAGAAAGGAAAAATAGCCACTCTTGTTAGAGAAATAGTTTCAATGGCTTTGAAATTTTATTTTCAGGAAGCACCCAGAATAGTTTGGACAAGATGAGTCAGAAAGACAGAAGTAATTTAAGACATCTCTATTGCCAATTCAGCTGGGTACATCCAAACAGCAAAGCTGTTCCTAGATTACTGTATTAATGTTTCTGCAGTTTCTGTGTGTCTGGACACATGATCAGTGACTTCTCTCTGATAAACACTTCAGCACTCTCCCCTAGAAAGCTGTGTAAGGCTGCAGTGGTCTGTGCAACACATGAAATGACAGACCAGTGGATTAACAGTGGTGCACAGAACCCAGGCAGAGCAACTCACATATAGATGGAACAGGGCTTAAAGTCAGCATGTAATACATGCACAGTCTAACAGCAGAGCTCCTAAGGACCCCTCTTTCCATAATTGTGACAGCATTGTGACTCTATTTTAAGCTATGACATTTATTTAAATAGTTATGGGCATTAGTATAATGCATTTGTAAACACATGTACACATGTATTTAAGCAGTACGAGGAAATTCTGTGCAAATTGACTGGTCATTGTGAAACTGGGCCCTGCCCTGAGGGGTGCACAGGACAGACCCACACCCAGGACAATGTCCTTGCAACAGCTGAGAGAAGGGAGCAGTTACCCTCCTTCAGTGGAAAAGGGTAACCAGATTTCAGGTCTTATCTCGGGGTGCTTGCCACTCAACAGGACACCTTGTGAGTGTGTCAGCATGAAACAGACCCACTGTGTGCTGGCATTCTCTCAAATATTGTACCTATCTTCACATGATGCCCTCTGAGCTACCACACACAAACTCTCCTGGTCTGAACTGCTTCCAGGCATTCTGCCACTTGCTTCTGCAAGCCTGACCCCAGTGATCCTTGCTCCAAATCACATGTTGGTCACTGCAATCATCTGAGTTTAAAAAAAAAAAAAAAAAGCCAGAGTACAAACTGGAATGAATTCAAGCCTCATGTGACTATGTCCTGTTCATTGTATGCTTCATTGACTTTAGGACAGACACACTGTACTTGCCACAGATATTTTGTAAATACCATCAGCAGCGTAATTTAAGTCTGTTCAGATGAGGGTGGAAGAATTTTTTCTTATATGGATGGTACTTTTAATTGTCTGACTTTTGGAAGCTAAAAAGCTTAACACATACTTTCCTGAGAACACAGTGAGTCCCTTTAAAAACAATACATGAAAGAAATGAAAGCTACATAGTGACAAAAAGCCAGAACTGTATGTTTTATTACTGTAAACATAATTTTAATGTGAAATTACCCATAAATTATTAGATAGAAGTAAATATTCCCACTTTCTTATAGAAAGGATACTTTAAGTCATTGAGGAGAAATACACCAAGTCTTGGTTTGTGTTCTCCATGATGGCTTTTTTCCTCATAATTTTTTATTCTAAAAATCCATCTGAATAAATATAGGCCTTTCATTCCCTTACCTACATTGGGAAACACAAAGAGTTAGGAAGCAAAAAGAGTTTTATTGTATGACAAACAAACAAAGAACAGTAAAACATAGTCACTCCTGGCAATGTAAACAGTATCAGCAAAGTACTGGTACATTGATCCAAAGTCCTTTCTGGTTTACACTGCTGTTAATGTAGTTATTCCGGGTTTACACTAGTGTACCAAGGAGCAGAATTTGTTCCATTCAAAGATCAGTTTTGTCTTTGGGTCAAATGCTGTCCTTTCTGAATATTAGGCACTATTTTCCACAGACTGGCATTTGAATGTTTAATAATTTCTGTGTCGCATGAGAGAGAAATGAGTAAATAAGTTAACTCACTGCTCAGTCAGGACAGCTCATCAGTCACTCTAATTAGGCACACTGACTCCACCAGCACTAAGAATATACAGAAGAAGATGGGGCTCCTCCAGCCATCATTAGCCATCAGAAAATCAAGCACCTGCTCTGATAAGTAACTGCAATACAGCCAAAAGTGAGGGACAGGGATCTTGAGCAGGGAAGGTTGTTACATCTCTCCTAAAATCTTAGAAAGGAGTGAGTTTCCCTTTAGATTCTTGTTTTTGTTTTAGATTTTCTTCACTGAGAATAATCTGAGTTTGTGACAAGGTCTCCTTTTCAAATGTCTATGTTTAGGAGACTCAAGTCCCATGTGCAAACACTACTGCCTGAGTGCTTAAGGATATAAAGTCCTTAAAGACTAGACTTCAAATTCTGTGCCAATGGAAGCAAATGGACTGGATCACTAAAACTAACTAAAAAGGGGAAAATGGGAATGGAAAATTACCAGGACACAAACAATACCTTGGGATATAAATGACTTGCTTGTAAATACATAATTTCTTTACTCACATATACAAAGTAATCTGACTGCCAGATCTGTGGTCAGGAAGGTATTCTTCCCCACCTCCCCAAACATTTTGTATGAGATCTAAATATTTTTGTTGTCTTTCTTGGGCACACTGAGTCAGGCATCATTTGCTCCATGAAGAGGGCATGTCCCCACCACTAGTATCAGGTGACTCTAGCAAGAGCGCAGACTCCTGGGCATTTCTTCTACCACATCTCTTAATGTTTATGATTAGAGCTTAGACTGAAGGTGATGAAACAAATAGAAAATAGTAAAAAAAAAAGGCTACTTTTTACAAATATGTTTTACAAGCTATCCTTAAACCAGCACTTTGCTTCCATAAAGAGCAGAAGTAAAGGCATGAGGAAGTTACTTTGGTTCATAAATTTAATTGAGCCATAGTTATGCCAGTTTTTCTGACTAATTGGGAATGATGAGATGTTGGCAAGCCCTGTAAACACTGCACTCCCACACATGTAACTCTTCACGGACCAAAGGCACCCAATAACACATACAGATATTTGGACATTACACTTTTTATTTATGCATATGAAAAAAGACAACTGCAGGTTTGTTTAGGCTGACTACAAGAATTATCCACAAGAAGAGCGTAATGAGGAAAAAAAAAAGATAGAGGGAGAGAAATATAGTGAGAAATTACTTTCTTCATTTGCCATTTCAGAAATATATAAAAAAGGCAGAAACACACTTTTCAAAATTTCTCTCCTGGTTAGCTTGCATCTGGCTCACAGGTTATTGTTAACCATTTTATTTATTGATAAAAATATCAATTAACAGCCTTTTCTTCTCTGACCTTCTATCACCATAGATACTTCAAATCTCTTAAACAGGCAAAAAATTAACATTATGTTTCCATCACACATTTTCAAGTTTTGAGTTGGGTTAAGACTAATCCACGTGTCTTCATAACTGACAGAAAATTCCAGCTTAACTTGTTATTTATCAGATTTTCCTGGATGTAGGTAAAAACAACTGTCCTGTTTTCAGAATAGGAAAGATAGAAACAAAGTAGCACCACAACCATCAGACTCTTTACTGGAGGGTGTCCCTTGTCAAGATTTTAGTTTTCCCTCCATGATAAGTCTAAACCTGCTATGGTTTGTAGCTGGGACTGTTGAGGGCTGATTTGGAACCCTGTGGGCAGGCCCAGTTCTCAGTTAATGCAAGGCACCTTACATCCATGAAAATGAATGAAGCTAACTCTCTGAGCACAATTAAACATTTGACCCCTAAAGAGAACAGCTGAAGAGCCAAACTAAATTACTTGTAAATGAGCTGAAACAGATGTTCACATACACTTCTGTAAAGAGCTGTCAAGGGCTGCACAGAGCCTCCCTTAAAGTGGCATATGGCCTGGCAGGACAGGACAGGACAGGACAGGACAGGATAGGAAGTGCTGAATTACAGCATCTCCTTTGAAGAGGTGTTTTGGGCTCACTGACTGACTCTTAAGTGGGAAGACATTTACTCACCACATAACTTCACATAATGTGCCTGATAGATACTTCCCAGTGTCTCCCTTAAAATTCTAGTGTTCAACATCAATAGGAAGGTATCTAAAACTTTTTTGTGTTCTTTGATAGTTTTAAGTACTTTATTTTCCTTCCTTTGTATTACTTTTCTCTGAATAGTTATTATGTGATTAAATTCTGTTTTGCAAGACTTTAGCAAGGACTTCTGGATAAATTATAGAGTGTAGGTACAATGAAATTCACTCTTCCATAGATTAAGGTTAGGGATTTGGGATTTGAGATGCACTGTTAATTCATGGCTGAATTCCTCATTAATCAAATATTAACTCAAATTATTTCACTATGTAGAAACTAGATTTTTTTCTCAAAATAATGATGTAAAACTGTACCCATCCAGGGTAAATAAGTGAAATGAAATTAAAATCAACACACTTGGAAACCTCACAACGTGTGAATACAGCACAAGTGGGACACAAATATTTTACTATTACAGTTCTTGCACTGCCTCATCATTCTCCTTTGCAACTCTCACCCTTCATTTGCTGTGTTAAGGCTGTGAATTGTCTAGCGTGGGATCTGGGTCTTTGTTCTGTTCTTTGCAGGGAGATCATATCAATAAATTGTAGTGTAGAATTTCACACTGTTCCCACTGCTGTCAGTGGGCATTTTACATTGAACTCTTTGTGACAAGAGTATGAGTCATATATACATTTCTGAAAACTCCCAAGCCTCCATACATGAGGAGCAGTAAGTCCAGTTTAGACTGTTCCTGTTCCCTGTCCTGTTCACTTTAATTGCTTTCAGCAGAGGAAGAAACTTTCACAACCTAGTTTGCAGTTGACATTACATTTCTCATTTTTAGGTAACAGTGCTTTTGCAAACTATTCCTGTTA
The DNA here is from genome assembly GCA_016584745.2 of Phylloscopus trochilus trochilus. Lineage (NCBI taxonomy): Eukaryota > Metazoa > Chordata > Aves > Passeriformes > Phylloscopidae > Phylloscopus > Phylloscopus trochilus. Next base: position 19,516,601 of record WQNJ02000016.1, on the reverse strand, counting down.
CTCAAGTTCGTTAAGCTGATTCTACACTATTATTCATTCTTGTGCTCTTCTGAGAACACTGTGAGGTCTGGTGATTTCAGCAAGTCTTAGAAGTAAAAGGTCAAAGTTCCAGTACAGGAGAGGAGTTGATTCAATGAAAAACCATGACTAAACCATCTTATTCTCCTCTGAGGAGCCAGCTCCACTGAGTCTGGGGAGGAATGTTATGAAGAATGACTTTGGATAAAACTACATGATTCAAGCACGGTGGTTGAGATTTCCAAAGCTAATGAGGGAAATCCCCTCAATGAATTTGAAAACCTCAAGCACTTTTAAAAGATCTATTTACATTTTATATCTAGGAAGCATAGAGTACTCTGTGGATTGTTCATTGCATGCAGAATTCATTATAAGTGCAGGAATTTGGTGTTCACTATAAAATACTTGTTTCATATACTGCCTTGTCCTTTCATAGTGCCCTTGAAAAAATGTCATTGTCAATGTGTTTTAATCATTATTAGAAACCAGCATGTGAAAGCACAGTTAAACAGAACTTGAATCTTTAAAGGTGACCTTCAAGTGCTTTTGCATATGTTGTGTTGGAGTGGGTGCATCAGGGACATCTTCACTTTCAGCTCATTTCAAGGTTCCCCAGTTGTTCTGCAATTATTTACCAGGACGAGTAGGAATGCTGATTCTGCCCTGGAAGCTGCGCTTTGTACATCTGCTTATTCATAAAATATTCAGCTTGCTTTACAGGCAGACAAAATATAAAAGTATTGGCTGGAGCTGGAAATCCCTGCAAAACCACACTCTTCCCTTCATATTCAAATTCAAGGCAGGCAAAGCCTGTGAATAATGGAGACTGTCCGAGGACATAACTTTGCTTACAATGGAGGGAGTATGAATCAGCAAAGGACAGGCACCCACTTACATTTGAGACTGCTTTGCACAAGCCCATAAATCGTCCAAATGAGGAAAGCTAGAAGTGGAAGTCAGGAATGCCACATGTGCCATGACACATGGAGTAATACTTAAAGATCATCTTACAGAATGATTCCAAGTATCAGCACAGCTATCCAGAGTAGGAAGCTGAGTCAATTAGGGCCACTGAACCCATGCTTACAAACACTGCAAATTACTCACCATCACACCGCGGTGATTATGGAGTTTCTGAAGTAGGTTATTAGCAAGGTTTTCTGACTTAATCCTTCATTTACTAAGTAATGTGTTTGCCTATTTTGAGCTCAGCCTCACAGTCTTGGGGCAGCAATTAATGCTGCCTCTTCCTAAAACACTCAGTGGAGGTCAAAGCCCTGGGGGAGGCTTCCAAAAATTCCCTCTGCCTGGACACTGCTGCCACCCACAGTTTAAGAGACAACTGATTATAAACCCATATTTTTTTCAGCAGCTTTCAGAGCTCTTCCAAGTCTTGATCTTTTTTCTGAGCACAGTAATTGCGTCTCTCAGAAGAATTCCTTGGCAGTCAGGTTTTCACACAGGCAATGTGCACACAAGAGTAACCTTCCTAACCCTGACATTGACTGTGGAGTGTGAGTCCATCTTAGCACCTCAATGCAAATTGTATTTACTGAGCCAACTGATACTGAGCCTATGAAAATGCCTTGCTTAAGTTGCCATTATGTCAATGAGAGAAATAATAGATTAAAAGAAATAAGTGTAGTCATATTTAACATAGATTCATGTCTATTTATCTGTGCTCCCAGTGCAATTTCAAAGCAAAGCACAGAGGTTCTGCTACTTGAATTCCAGTAAAATTCCTTGAATTTTTGCCACTAGAGCCTTTCAAGACTTCCTCTGTTTTCCTTAAAAGCTTTATAACAGTGTATCATCTGCTCTCTGGGATATTTCACTCCCACAAGGAAACAGTGAACTTTTAAAAACCATTTGCATCCATCAAAAAATGAGTGTCTTGCAGAAGTTGCTGTCCATGGGTGGCTGTTTGACACAACTGCAGGGACCCTCAGCTGCAGGCCAGAGTACATGAGGAGGAGGGGAGGAATATTTCCTCCTGGAAGCCTGAATATGAGAAGAAGTCACAGGGGGCAGATTATGCAGCCTCTCAAGGGAAGCTGTAAACCCATGCAGGCCAGTGCCTTCATGCTGTAATTTTGCACAGAAAGTTGAATCCTATTTATATTTATTTCCCATTTTATTGGAGCCAAGTTTAACCTGAAAATGATCTATTGCAGAACAGATCTGCTGGTACAAATAGACCATCTTACTGTTTGTTATTTGTCACTGCATTTGGGCTTCTGTTTTACTTCTCTCAAGTGCTGGAGAAAATTATCTGAAGATGATATGAATCTGTGAAACATCTCAATAACAGTCACTTTTGCAATATTTCTCCTGTGTTGCTTCAACCTTAATATTGGTGCTATTATTATCGTTTTTGAAAGGTTTTTAATACAAATCCTTTGAGAGATATTTTAGAATTAAGAAATACAGAAATGCACAAACCAATACAAAATTTCTTAAAAATGAAGAATTGTAGATGTTGAGCATTGTAGTTCATTACCTAACCAGTAAGGGTTTTCAGATTTCTTGCCTTCTATATATTGAATCTTCAATCCTATAAAATCTTTGTGTAATGCATAATTATTTTACCTGTCCCTCCGCTTTCTAGGCTGAAAACATACATCATGATGTGCTCTGTGAAAATCAACTAAATTTAGAATTGAAACAGATTCTTGCTCTAGAGAACATAAATCCACTATCTGCATGCTAAGAGTCTGACCTTATGAGAATTTTTTTAAACTGGGTTATTTTTATTTTTATAAACAACCAACAATTGTGAGGTACTGAGTCTACTGTTGCGTGACACTTAGCATAATTTAAAATTATTTTGCATTAATCATTGACTGTTCTGCCAGAGATAGGCAAAAACTTACTACCCTTCGTTATTTACTCTGTATCATATTTTGCACAGAAAAAATGGCAATTGGGCTGGAAGTAAAACAATTATCCACTTTCCTCCTGGAAATGATCAGTAAGACTATTTTCCTTATATAGTGAAGAAAGTCTGCAAGAGTGCTATGTGGAAAAGAGATTGTGACCTATTCCACTGCATGATTTTAAACTGAATGTAAACCACTGATTTCAATAATAAATCATTCAAGAAGGAAAAAATCTCACAGGGCCTAGACAAAACTGCTGTGTTTAAAGAAAAATTATTCAACATTATGGGTTAGTCAAATAAGTAATGTGTGTAAGCAGCACAAGGAGTTCCAGACATGCTTTTCTTCAAAGTCTGCAGACCCCACACTGGCAGCTCACTGGATGTGTAATGCTGCACAGCAGTGGTTCCAGCTCAGAGAACCTCAGAGGATTAGAGTTGCATCCAGCTGCTGCAAAGGCACTCTTCACAGAATGGAAATGTAAAGAGAGCTGAAGAGCAGTGTGGAATTCATTCAATATTGGTGGGGAAGAAATCCCAAGAACACTAATTCTTCATTTTTGCTCATATTCCTAACTTAGGCCACTCATGGTTTTTTTTTCATAGAAGATGAAGACCCAGGATTTAATTATACAATTTAGATTTATGTTAGTTTAATGTGACATTTGAGATTTTTCCTCACATTTTCTTGCAAAACTACACATGCGTGTTCATTAAGACTATTACTTGATGCTGTAACATCATGTCTGCACTAAATAAAAATGCTTATTTATCTGATTGCCCATCAGAGTTATGTATCAGCATCAAGATCTTCATTTGTAGGAAATCAATTTGCACATGAAATTTCTTGTTTCATATCAAAGAACATAAATCTTTCATGCTTCTGGAAGCTCTCCATTAGCTGGTAGAAGCAATTCTGCCTGTATTCTTCGTGTGGTGCATTGACCTTGACTAGATGCCAGGTGTCCACCAAAACCACTGTGTCACTCCCTTTCTCAGCTGGACAGAGGAGAGAAAATATAATGAAAGGCTCATGAGTCGAAATGAGGACAGGGAGAGATCCCACACCAGTTACTGTCATGGGCAAAACAAACCTGACTTGGGGAAATCAGCTTAATTTATTAACAATCAAATCAGAGCAATATAATGAGAATGAAAAATAAACCTTAAAACTTCCTCGTCTGTGTTTCCATTCTTCCTGAGCTTAAATTCATTCCAAATTTCTCCACCTCTTCCTCTCCAGGAGAAGAACTCAGCTTTGGCCAGCAGCAGGTTTGTCTTGTTTCTGGCTGACATTGGTCCCATTGGACAAATGGGAAGCTTGTGGAATCTTCTCACAGAAGCTGCTTCTGTAGCCCCCCTGCTACCAAAACATGGCAAACACAAGACATATTGGCTCAATATTTCCCAGTGAAATGCCACTTGAACATATATATTTACAACAAGATAGGTCATTTTCAAATTAAACAATGAAAGAACATTTTGGTGAACAGAGAGTGAAGAGCTGCTCTTTAAGCCAGGGTTAGGCCATGTGAGTGTAGCCTTGTGTTTTGGGGGAATTTGTTAGGTAGTGTAAAAAATCCCAATCCTTGTTATGAAATTGCTGTGTCTTTCAACACTTCAATACACAGCTAGCCATAAGAAGATTTTCCAACACCTCTCCCCACCCTTTTGGAAAATGTTACAGCAAAAACAAAAATGTCATTAGCAGTGGATGAACAGTGCTTGAACTAAAGAGAATGCCCAATGGAAAACCTATTTTTTCTCTGGGGAGGTACACACACACACACAATAGGAAAATCCCCAAACCAAAGAACAGAGAAGCTGTCTTTTTTATCAGAGGTGTTCTTTTTACTGAGAGCACAGTACAACAAAGAAAGAACATAGAAGAGAAAAAGATTCAGGAAAAAAACTTCCTGTGGGGAGGGCAACTTGACCCACTCTTACAGAACAACAAAGGACAAGTGTTTGGACCCAAAATCATCTTGCCATACCTATGCCAAGGAAACAGCAGTGGAAGCAACCTTCAGAGGCTTTTATACTGTTTGATAGTATCTCTCCAGCAGAGTAAAGAGTTTAAAGAAAAGTTCTAAGCACAGGAATTTGCTCCTCTGCATCTTGCTGTACTACCACTATGGTCCCTGGGATGGCACCTCTACCAAACAGCAAGGCTCTCCTGGCAGGGGGGTGGCCTTTCCAGCGGGTGGTTTGGATGGAGATGTTTATTTTAAGAATGTTATATGTTGCTATGTATTCTGTTTACTCTGGCTGCAGAGTCTAAGAACACCAGAATTTATCATTTTATTGGTATACATGTAGTCTTTCCTTCTGAGGGTCCTGAGTGCCTCCCCAAGCTGCCTTCTATATTGTAATGAAGAAGCAGGCTTGTTTAACATGCCATGTTCCCTGTGAGGGTGGCCTTGTAAAGCTTTCAGTAGAAGATAGGGGAATAGATGGATGCTCCTGTAAAGAAAAGGCAACATATGATCAATGAACAGCCTGTCTATATCTTAACAAGAGTTTGGATACTGTGTTTTAATAACCCAGCTTGGCCTCTTTCATTCCATGTAATTGTTTTATTTGTCTAGACTTTCAAGATTCATAGCATTCCTGAACAATTTTATATAATTTATTATTAAGAAATAAATGGCTTCCAGGAGAGTTACCAAAATGGTCATGTCTATCTAAACATGCAAGAAACTTAACTCAGGCATCCTAACATACCAGGGCCCCTGTGATCAGCTTCAGGAATAATACTTTACTGGAAATGTGCTCCACCATTATCCAACATCACAGTAAACTCTGCTAGTGGTCCAGTGTTGAGCTTCCAAAGCTTGTGGACAAATTTTCCACCTCCCACTATCCCACTGTCACTTAGGACTCTGCTGTCTCCTGCTTTCCACCACCACAACTGCCCCTTCAACCACTGTTCAAAGTCATAGAATCTGATGGGAATTTTCCTGGTGGCTCACTGGGAGTGTTCTTCTTACCTTTTTGTGTGTACTTGGAAAAGTTGCCTTTCATACAGGAAGATTTTGCAGCCTCTATTGTTTGCTTCAGATCCGGAAATACATGGAAATTTCTTCAGATGAGCCAAATAAGTTAATAAAGTTCATGCGGTAAATGAACAGCTTCACAAATGACTTCAAGTCTCAGATTTTTGTTGCAGCACCCTTTCTCTTCCTTGCCAGGCAATTCCTCCTCCATAAGTTTCATTATTTCAGCAGGCCAGGACATAACTAAAAATTGCTGGCATGGTTCACCACCAGGACGAATACTTTTTTACTGGGCAGCTCTTTGAGATCCAAGCTAGTGGCATGTCCATTGACACAGGTACCACAAGAGGCTGGGGACACTTGGACTCACAGATGTGACAAACATAAGAGAACAGAATGTGTCAGAATGACACACTGGGAAGGAGATTGTCTATTTCTCACAATTTCACCCATGTTTTATGTTCTAAATTCCTCATTTGTGCCACATAGAAAAACTGAAAACTTTACCAACTGTGCCTGTGGTGTGACCTGCTTTTCTTGTGATACATTACTTCACATCCCATAGTGCATTGCATCAAAAGGTGACAAAAGACCTACATGGTCTTTTACCAGCAAAAGTGCAGATTGTGGGGACGTGCAGTGCTGGTACAGACTTTTTGACCTGTGGTGCTCTTGCAGCTCAATTTTGTTATCGCAGGTGATGAATCAGCAGAAGTATGCAAGCCAAATTCTGTAACACAGAGGAAGCTTGAGTTAAATTCAGTTTTCATAATACAAATTAGGTAGAAAATAATGACAGAGATAATCTTTTAAATATTAGTCTGAATCACACCCCAAAGCTGACAACAGTTAATTTGAAGAGGACAAACATTTTGTACCTTTGGGAATATGCACAGTGGAGATAATGCAATGCCCTTTATTTAAGACTGCTTTCTTACAGCCTGTTATTCTTTTATTTAGATGACTAAATCACAAATTCATGCTCAAAACTCCAATTTAGATTTGGCTTGGCTGTCTCTGTACTCACTGTATCTGTCATGTTTAGCTACTCCTAGTGTTTTGCTGTCAATATAAGTGAATCATCCTCTGAATCACTTCAGATTTTCTCTCAGAGATCTTTTAATAATACTGTTATTCTGAATGTCAGCTCTCAGTGAAACAAAAAGTCTGAAGTCAGTGGTAAGACTCACCAATAGCTGGAACAGGGTCCAAATATCACATGGTAAATCAGATTTCCAACAGTCCTCTTTTTATGCTTTCTCCTCCCTCTGTGACTTCATCTTTTTGCTTGTCGTCCCTGGTATGTCAGATTCATCATACTTTGGGATGGCAAATTTCTCTAGTTAGTGAATCTGCAAAACACTATAAATGCCCACTTTAACACAGATATTGCAATAAGTTGCAGGAGCAAATGTAGCTTCCTATCCCAGCTGAACCAGGCACCTTCAGGTTCTATGAAAATATATCCCAGAAAGATTAAAATAAAGAAGTTTACTAGCTGAATAGAAACTTGTCAAGAAGCATCTTTGTCTGAACTTGCACTCATGTTTTAAGATCATCTCTGATTCCTAACTGTGTCTTCATTCATCAGCATTGATTTCTTACTAGATTTTTCTGAAAGACTGGACCTCTGTCCAATGCTGTTCATAAAAGAGACATTTAGCATGGAAGAACAAGATTAAATACTTGACAGAATTAATTTCTATCAAAGTATGTGTTCTTCCTACAGTCATCTATGTCAAATAAATTTATTTCAATTATATTCTTAAATCTGAACAGAAAAATATATCAATAATGTGAAGTGATTAATTAGTAATATTAGTATTAGAATTAGTACTTAGTATAGCAAGAGTTAGTGGCTTTTTCCATTTTCAAGGTGGAACAGTATTGCTTTTAGAACACCAGAATTTCCTTTAGGATTAAAAAAATGCTTATTTTCAGCTAGCTCTACATAAAAAAAAAATATTGGTGGAACAAACATCCCAGGGAAGCACCTTTGTTTCATGCAAAACATAGAAGAAATCTTGCCTAAGGCAACAATCTATGACATAAATGCAGAACTGTTCAGAAATACAAGGCTGCAGCCAAAGAAAGTTAATGTTTCCAGGATGGTGATGCCCATATGGATTATATCCAAAGGCCTACTAGGACCAAGGACTGCTGTGAGTGGTAACCTGCAGCTGTCGGGGTTGCTGCTCCTTGTACGGTGCTTGACAGCCCACAGGGCGGCTGGGGGGAGTCAGGCTGGCACACAGTTTGACCCACATCAGTCCTTCCTACTGAGATGGATTCTGTGTCTTTTTCACTGTCTATGAGATATCTTTTCAAATGACCAACTACTCAGACCTCAGTAAGGAACAAAGAGAAAGAGCTCACCAGCTGGTAATGCTCTATCCCATCCCTCTCTTCTAAATTTCAGTTTCTGCAAGCTTTACACAGCACATGACAAGAGGTTTCACTGTGCCTTCCATCACTTTGAATTAACAGTGATAATAATAATGCTTAACCTTTGTGGAGTTCTTTCTGTCTCTGCAATGCTTAACTAACATTAGCTAATCACATTAAAATGGCTGGGCTTATCATTCCTACTCTTTACAGTGCCATGAATAATCTGATAATTATTTCTTTAGTCGATATAAACAGCTTGTCCACTCTTCTGTCATTTTCTATTTTGCTTAAGCTATAAATATCTGATATTAACTAAAGAAATGATGAAGTTTTTCAGGATCAATCTAAACTAAAGCGGATAATTATGTTAATATGATAAATCTGAGAATGAATATAAGCATTTTACTGTATTTTTTAAATACCTAGATCCCTAATTATGAGCATTTGCTAAGGATTATATTGTTCAAGAGTGAAAATGTGCTAACTAGTTTGTCTGGAGTCTGTTCATATCAATTATTTAAAAGCACTCTGTATTTATTGTTTCAAACATTAAGTACTGACATACTATGCCAGTAGCACCATCCTGTAGTAGTCTATGTATAAGAGTAGATAGAGACTGTGGTTTAAGCAGCTTACAGTTAGTATTCAAACTCTGTTTTATTGTTGAGAAGCACCAGACTGTGTCTTTCCCACACCCTTCTCAATAAATTTATAACTTCTTGCCTCAAATAATCAGCAGAAGGTTCAGGAAATAAGAATTGCAAACTTACCACTTTTTATCCAAGGTTAACTATTCATGTAGAATGATCTCTCAGTAGCAAAGAAATTCATTTCCACGTTCAGGAGTGAAATTAATTTCTTTGACAGATAACTGTTTTTATGTGCTCTCCTTATTCAGTGGAATAGCACTATTTCATTATCTCATGAGATCTACCATGTTTTAGGCCATGATTGCTTGCCAGTCGTATTGAGAATCTCAGCTGAATATAATGCAAACTGCTTGCATTGATGGTGCATTTTCTTTGGTGTCCCGACCCTTGATTTCTATTTTAAGACCCTTGATGCTTTGAGTCTGCACCCATGGACCTCTGTACTTTATAGTCCTTGCTTTATCAGTCCCCAGCTTTATCCAAGATACAACACAAACTATATTGCAACCTTATTGGCATCTGACACAGAATCAGTTATCTCTGCCCCAGTCTCTAAGAGATGAGCACATCCCATCATTATTCCTTTATTAAAACAGTTCTGTGTGCGTGGTGCTTTATAAGGAAAAGATGAGTCACTGTTCCAAGAGATCTCACCCTACAAATTAGATGTAGCACGTGGAATGACGACAGTAAAATGACTGAGGAAGGAATAAATTTTAATATATTATTTTATTGATTTTGGGAAAAATTCCCTTTTTATTTGTATCTTTTTTTTTTGTCAAACATATATTATTCAAAGACAAAATATAAGATGCTATGATCAAAATGGGACTAGACCCATTACTCTTGCAAGCTCTTCTGTAAGTACAGAAGGGACTGAACTTGTTCAGAAGAAGATCCTATAGCACTTTGTCAACAAAATTTTTCTTACCTACCGAAAGAGATACTAAAATGAATAATGACTCATCTCATTAGGCACTGAACTTCAGCCCTAGTAGGAGAAGAGTAACAGTCACAACGATAGAGGTCTGAAACAAATATTTTTACACAATTACAGGTACTCCAAAAAAATAAGTCAATATTTCTCTTGCCTTAGTCTGTGAAAGAGCATCCTCCCTCTGCACTAGGGCACAGGGATCTGACAGAAAACATATTCCAGCCCTACAGGTGCTCCTTGTGGATGTTCCCCTCAGCCAGCCCAGTACACCAGCAGCATCTTCTGATACAAACCTTACCAGTGGAAGTCAGGACAAGGAAAGATAATTTTTACTTTGAAAGGCAAATCCAGCCATTATTTACTGGGGGAAATGGCAGTTTGGAGTGTCCAGCCTGTACACTGTTAATATCTTGTACACCTATGATAATGGACAACAGAAAGCACTTATTTTCCTAGGTATTCCTTGTCATGGTAAAGTAAGATGTAGTTTAATCCTTCCAGCCAAATTAGCACAAAGCAGAGTATTTCAGTCCTTGTCACCTGAGCTGTCACTCTGCACACCACGGGAACACTGTTGAAAACAAGTGAGAAGGTACCCAAGCCCAAAACAGTGAGGGTCTGGAGGCAGCCACTCCCTGGGAACACCTGGGGGCCGGGAGCACCAGGACCGTACGTGACTGCACAGGTAGGTAGAGAGAGTGTTGTTTAATTGTGAGCAAAGGAAGAAAGGGTGGCGTTAAAAGGGTGCTGCCACCAGCACTGTTGGACAGTTTCTGCCTTGTTTTGCTCTAGCAGACATCTACCTGCACGTCCTGCACCTCTCCTCAGAGCCGTAAAGCAGCCGCTAACAGAGGCGGCAGGCTCTGAGGGATGGACCCTCAGCGGGCTGGCAGCGCTGCCCCGCAGCACGGCACGGCACGGCACGGCCTGCTCCATGTCCTCAGGCCTGTCCGCAAGGAGCTCAGCCTGGCTCATGGCACGGCTGCACTCTAACGGAGAGGAGCGTGTTCGCCTGTCTGGAAGGGTTTCTGCAAACGAGGCAGCCCCACACGAAGCGCGGTGTTTCCTCGGGACCACCCCGCCTGGTTTTGCGTGGCGGTGGCAGAAAGCCGGGTGTGACGGCGGCAGACAAAGGGATGACTGTGGCAGTGTCGGGAAAGCCGGCTGCTCCCAGCCTGGAGCAGCCACCGCTAATTGGCCCTGGGATTATTTTGTGTTCTTACATTGCCACCCTCTGACAGCCCGGTGGATAAAACCCTGCCCTTCAGCAGACAGCTGAGGTTTGAGCCTGAACACAGCGCAGTGGAAATGCATTGTCACTGCCAGGCTTTGACTTGAATCTTTTAGGTTCTTTAGTAAGTCTTCCTGGATATTTGTCATCTATTGCTGTGTGAGAAAGATTTGTTTAAAAGCTGATTTGGGGATGTGTAGCAGAGAGATAATTCAGCTCAGTGCAAAAACCTATATCAGACTCCGTGAATGTCCCAGAGGAGTCAGAGTTGAGAAATGGTGTTATCCTGCCTGATAAATGCAGGCTATATAGATGCCATGCTTTGACTCCAGCCAGAAATGATGTATCAAACAGCCATTTGCTCACTATCCCTGTGCAGGATGTGGGAGAAAATCCAAAGAGTAAAGTGTGAGATAAAGACAGTTTAGTAGATAAAGAAAAACAAGGACTTCATTCACCCCTTCCCATGGGCAGGCAGGCGTTCAGCCATCCCCAAGAAAGCAGGGCTCTATCACGTGTAACAGTCACTTGGGAAGATAAACCTCATCACTCTGAATGTCCTCCTCTCTTCTTGCTCAGCTTTATACACTGAAGGTGATGCCATATGGTCTGGAACATCCCCTGAGTCAGTTGGGGTCAGCTGTCCTGGCTGTGCTCCCTCTCAAATTCTTGTGGAGCCCCAGGCTATTCTGGGGCCCCACACTGGTGGGGCAATATAAGAAGCAGAAAAGGTCTTGACTCTGTGTAAGCTCTGTTCAGCAACAGCAAAAATATCCCTATGTTATCACTCCCCTTTTCAGCACAAATCCAAAATCCCCATACTAGCTGCTATGAAGAAAATTAACTCTATCCCAGCCAAAACCAGAATACAGCAGAATAAGTATTTATTGAGGAGTCACAAAAGTGGGAATAACAAAATCTTAAGACAAAACTGCCCAAGTGCATTGTACACAGACACTTTGAACACTAATCCACCTACAAGAATAGCAGCCACTGCTGCTGTTGAAATTGTTTACCCTGTGTTGGGGCTTACATTTTGTCATTCTGACCTACCTTCCCACCAAGAACTTGTCTGTGAAAACATAACATTTGTACCTGTGTGAATGTCAAATTATCTAGTACCTAAAGGGCACAAAATGCAGGGCACAAAGTAAACACTTATATCTGCTCACACGAAATGTGAAAGGTAATTTTACATAATGATTACTTTCAGCTAGAATTGCTTACATCTGAGAGAGCAGTGCATGAAGGATAACTGAAAAGCAAAAAGCCATGCATATGTTTTTGGAATAGGAGGATTATATATGCTGTGTCTGGCATTTTACTTGATACCTTCTTAAATCATTGTATTAGTAGAAAAGAGGCATGGATAAACTGAAGAGAGCACAGCAGAGGTTTACCAAGACACTTAGAGGCACAGAGCATGGTGCACAATGAGAAGCTGAAGGAACTGGTTGGACAGTGCCCCACACAATCTGGTCTAGTTTTGATGTCAGCCCTTCTGCCTTTCAAAGTTAAACTAGATAGCTTGCAAAGGTCCTTGCCAACTTACATTCTTCTGTGACTGGGGTGTATTTTCATGGGCATGTGGACCATGTTGTTCCACCTTGTGCATCTTGGGTTTACTTCATAGCTTAGTCCCACCCTATCTCAGACAAGAGTGGTGCTGTGAGGTACCAAAAAAGATTCCATAAGACAGAGGGCTCTTTGCTACTTTTTCTGTCAGGTTGTTTCACCAAAATGCAAAGTTTTACATGTATGTTCTTCTGTCTAGAAAATAGAAATTATGCAGCTTTTTTAGTGGTTACAGAAAAAGACTACAGAAAAAAACTATTTTTAAAGTGACATTCTTAACAATCTATCACAATATGAAGCTAAGACACAAAATATGTTACATATTACAACTTTCACTTGGATGTCACTTTAACTTTGAGTAAATAAGATGATGAATTTTGGCATAATATCCATAGTGGGTACAACTCAGAATTAAATATTCTCCCAAATAACTGTTGAGGTTTGGGGATTTGAGGTTTTTTAAGAAATTTGTTTGGTTTGGTTGGACTTTTTGCTTTAATAATTCCTCTTCTGTGGCTTTGTTATATCTTTGGAAAGAACACCTGAAGTGTCAAAAGAGCATTCCTGGACAGAGTTTATATGAAACTTGAAAATAAGTGGAAACCCTTCAAAAAAGTGTAGAATATGATTGTGAGACTCAAATTCTACCAAGTGGTACAGTTCGGTATTAAAGGATAAATAAACACAACTACTAAAAATAGCTTGATTTTCATTGTTTATAAGAACAGGTGTTTCTGTTTATTCAAGGGAATAATGACTAGATTTTTTACGCAATGTTTATTGCCAGAGTATTTAACTACAGTTGAGAAAATCCTCGGTCACAGCTCCATTTATTTACTCATCTAACTTTATACTTATTTCTGAAATTTTTTGTGTACTGTAATACTTTTTAAGCACATTGTCAGAAAAAAACACATGCTGAGACACTGAAATTAGAATCAATTCTATAGTTAATATGAAAAAATTGACTGAAATGGGAAATAAATTTTACATCTTGAAGCACCTATCAAGGGAATAAAATAACCCTTCTAATTAAGAAATATCAATGAATGAGAAAAATTTCAAATAAATAATAGAACAATTAGGGATAATCATATACAAAATTTTAATGAATAATTTTAAAGAAAAACTAAAATGAATTTATTTGAAAATAATGAAGAATTAGAAACTACTAGTAAGACAGTTCTTAGTGACTATCTTAAGCATTAGAATATGAAATATTTATTCACATACCATATCCAAAATGCTTAGCTTCAGTATCAGCCTTCTTTGTAGCTAAACTCAGCATCTGATATCCTGTCATCTGTAGCTGAAAGATTACATGGTTCTTTGCTTCTCAGCTTGAAATAAACAGAGATGTATGAGGAAGGGCATATTAGCCAGCAGAAAAGACTGTGCAAAGGATATCTCTGTTGTGGTAAACATGGCTGAAGGAAAACCTAGTGAGGCTAGAGAGCATGATGCTGAATAGATAGTCATTAATTAAGATCCTTCTCTCTCTTAAATTGTCTACATCTGACAAGACAGAAGAAGAGAGGAGACAAGAAGTGATTTAGCTTTTTCTCTAAGAGAAGCCAACGGTGAAGAAGCAAATCTTGAGAAAACATGGGGAGGTGGAAGGAAATTTTCACTTTGCTTTTGTTTTTGACTATCCAAACCTATTTTATCTTGGACCAAATTAAATTAATTTTCCCCAGGTTGATTTTATTTTGTCCATGATGATAGCTGCCAACTGGTCTTCCTGTCCTTGCCTTGATCTCCATGCTTTTCATCCTATTCTCTCCTCTTGTCCTGTTGCAGATGGAAATAATAGAGGGGATGAGTGGGTGTCTGACCACCACTCAAGGTCAATCCCTTGCAATCACAGAGGACAGCAATGTAGTACAAGAATAGTAAGCAATAAAAGACACTGATCTAATCAGGACTAGGGTGCTAGTGACACATTCGTTCAAATAATTTCTTCTGATATTAATCTTCAGTAATAAAGGAATTACTTCTAAGTATAATAAATATAATAAATACGTCATTTAAGTATAATAAAACACAGCATTCTGGAGACACAAGAGAAAAGAAAAAGGTTTCCAGATCAATAGTAAAATGATACTCATAACCAGAACAGGAAAAGAAAAAGGTGCATGTCCAATGTGATTATTGGAATTATTGTTTTCTGACATTCTATGTCTTTTACTGCATAGTTTTAGTAGTGTATTGACTAGAGAAGCGAGAGCTATATTTGCCTTGTTCCATCATGGAAATATTTATTTTTTTTTTCCTTTGTGAAACTAAGTTGCTTAATTTTGTTGTCTTTCCTAAGAAAAACTCTGGTCCAGAAAGCATTCATCATACCAAAAATCAGTCCAAATTTCTCTTGCTTTGGAAAGCTATGAGCACGAGAAAGCAGAAGGTAATAGTGGAAACTGTTTTGCAACTGTAACTACAGTGGCCTAAATGAATGCCTGCTCTTATGTGCAAAGATGTCCCAGGTGAATACTTCTGCTTTAGAAAGTATCATTGTGCTCAAATCCCAGGCAGCTGAACAAAATGTCCTCGGTGTTTTCACGGCAGACAGCACATAGTCCCTGTTATTCTGAAATAGGAGAGAGTAGGTGTACACCAGGGTGTTCACATGGTTTCCTGTTTGGGGAGGTATTTGTCTGATGTTCATTTTAACATTCTACTTTGGGTAATTTTTCTTCTAAATTCTCCAAAGCACATAATTAAGGAAGAGGGTTAACTGGTTAATTTAATTAAGTTAAAAACCCTTTCTAAAGCGTGTGCCAGCTACCAAGAAAACATTTGGAAAAGCTTCAGTTTTATCCTTACTTTCCGGAGTGGGCATTCTTCCAGCCACTGAATCAAGAGGCAGAAAAACCTTCTCAGAAAACCTTATCGAGTCAGCACACATTCTTCTATTCCCACATCAATGTCTCCCAGATGCCTTGAAGCACCAGTTTCAACAGCTTCCAACATAGCCCCCAAAGCTGTCAATCTTTTGATGATGTTAGGAGGTAGAGCACTGTTATAGAATCTACAGTATTCGAGCCATAGCTAGAGGATCCCACCACATTTTTGTGCCCTACACAAGTACAAGAAGGTCTTGCTCTACAAGAGCTACAATCCAAGAACGATAAGAGCAAAATGATTTCCCTCGAAAGGCTTAACTGAAATAAAGTTTAAAAAACTGGAAGGACAGACATGTATACTTTTTTTTCTGTGATGCAAATCACCTTAGGAAAGCACATGCAACTCTTTCCCGTCTAATGAGGGGAAGGGGTTTCCAGCCTTCAGCTGTGATATGGGGACGTGTTCTGTAGGTGTGCTGATCTCCATCCACAAGTGCACTCTTGGTAAGTTTGTAGATGACACTGAATTGGGCATTGATCTGCTAGAGGGCTGGAGGGTCTGCACTTCAGAGGGGTTTGAATAGGGTGGATTGGTGAGCCAAGGCCAGTGGTCTGAGGTTCAACAAGAACAAGTCCCAGGTTCTGCACTTCAATCACAATAACCCCATGCAGAGCTGCAGGTGGGGGGAAGAGTGGGTGGAAATCTCACTGGAAAAGGACTTGGAGGTGCTGGTTGACAGTAGCTCAACCAGCGTGTTCCCAGGTGTCCAGAGAAGGGCAACAAAGCCGGTGAAGGGTCTGGAGTACAAGTCTGATGAGAAGTGGCTGAGGAAACTGGGATTGATTGGTCTGGGGAAAAGGAGGCTCAGATGAGACTTTATCACTTTCTACAAGTACCTGAGAAGAGGCTGTAGCCAGGTGGTCCCTTCTCCCAAGAAACCAGTGATATGGTGAGGGAAAATGGCCTCAAGCTGCATCAGGGGAGTTTAATGTTGGCTATAAGGAA
Organism: Phylloscopus trochilus trochilus; assembly: GCA_016584745.2. Lineage (NCBI taxonomy): Eukaryota > Metazoa > Chordata > Aves > Passeriformes > Phylloscopidae > Phylloscopus > Phylloscopus trochilus. Next base: position 19,500,079 of record WQNJ02000016.1, on the reverse strand, counting down.
GAATTTCTTCACTGAAAATGTGGTCAAGCATTGGAACAGGCTGCCCAGGGAGGTGGTGGAGTCACCATCCCTGGTCATGTTCAAAAAACAACTGGATGTGGCACTTAGTGCTCTGGTCTAGTTGTCAGGTGGTGATTGGTCAAAGCTTGGGCTCGATGATCTTGGAGTGCTTTTCTAACCTAGATGATTCTGTGATTCTGTGTGATTCTGTGTGATTCTGTGTGATTCTGTGAGATTCTGTGATTCCATGATGCTGTCTCTGTTTTTTCTCACAATTAACAATTGCTGTACACAATCCCAACTGAGCTCGTGCAAACTGGTGCAAGTTTTGAATGGCACATCTGACTGAGAACATGCAGCAGCACAGGCTGTGGACTTCAGGAGCAGGAATGGCAGCACTGACCTTACGTAACCTGAGCAGACCTTCACTACTTGTGTTCTCTGCTGGAATGAGTCAGTGTGGCATTGGCATGAGCAATCCTCAGATTAACCAATGGCACACATGGAAGTAGAGGGAGGATTCAGAAGTAAACAAATATTTAGGCAATGGAGCCTTTTAAAGTTCAAGATGCTTTGCTTATACTGTGTCTCAATGGGAAAGGAGGACTCAGCTGAGACTTAAAGGAGACTAGATGGATAAAAGTTGAAAAAGCTAAAGGAAAAATGTCAAATCCAAGCAAATAGGACAAAGCAACAAACTGTCAGACAGAAACAGAAGACCAGCAATTATCAGCATCAAAAATAACAAATAGGTAGTCAAAAACCAGAAACAAGAAAAAAAATAGCATTCACACTCAGGCAGACTGAGTTCAACTTCCACTGTTTTTCTGTAATTCTGTTGTCCCTATTAATCAGATTGTAGCTAAACCAGTGTTCTGAGAAATCCAGTGAGGAGTGTCAGGTCTCTATGCTCTCCAGATGGTTCTATCACAAGGTTTGTTCCAGGGTGGGAAGAATGCAAACTCATATGAAAATATGGCAATTCCACCCTATGTGAAAGTATCAGGAATCTATCTGGATGCACAAGTCTCTTTCCTCCAGCATACTTTTCCATGAGAGAGAGTAAACCAGCTCCACATCCTTTAACAGTATACCCATCAGGTTTTTCTGATATTTTGAGGATCAAAGATAGAATGTGAGAGAAAAAATATGTATTTCCCTTACAATATCATAATGTAATTCCTCTGATATGTTCAAGTTTCATAAAGATGTATATCTAACTTCTGTTTGGGCTTCAAATGGACATTTTTCTCCTTGGAAACCTATAACTTAAAGACTTGTGTTTCAACACCAGCTGGAACAATAGCAAGCTCAAATACAACACACAGTTCAGTTTGGAAATTAAATGATTGATACCAGTCACAGTGTGGATGGAGAACCATGAATATTCACCCATTCATGTTAAGATTGCCTACAATACAAAAATTGCAAGGCAAAGATGCCAATGTTTTTCCTACTGGTTGGTTTATGCTGCAAAAGTTCTAGAAAAGGGGGTTTTTTCCCAAAACATTGTCTGAAAACCAACTTACTTTTTTTGCCTACATTCTTGTACTCCTTAATGCAATCTTCATTAGTGAAGAGAAATATATTATACTTCTCCCAGTGTGAGAGGAGCAGAAAAATTAAGGGAAGAAGCAACTGCCTCCCCTAAAAGGCTGTAGAATCATTATTATGCAGAACAAGTTCCAATGCTGCTCAGATGACATGTCAGAGCTAACACAGCAGACTTTATTGGCATGAACAAGGGGAGGATGCACATGGTGCTTGCTCAGTCCATAAAGTGGTTGCATAGCAATTCCTTTGGTTATTGGGGTGATGATATTAACTAGGAACATCAAAAGGCACTTTTAATTGGCAAAACACTTTTCAGTCCAAAACATGGCTAAATGGCTAACAGTTTGTGCTATTTCTACCTTCTAGGTATTCTTTTTTTTTTTTCTTTTTTTTTTTTTTTTTTTCTTTTTGGCATCTCAAAACTTGTCTGGAAAATCAGGGAGAAAAACAACATTTAAAATGAGAGAGGTTCATGTTTGCAGCACCACACTCTCCTGAATAAAAATAAAAGAAAGGGATTGAGTCATTCTCAATGGAAAAAATGGTGCTAACTTTGTGCCATGGTGGTCTATTCAATTTTTAAGGTTTCTACAAGCATTCCAGCATGGCTCTTGCAAACATTGTTAGAAACTTTGTTAGAAACTTGAATAACTGTCTTACACCTATAATTCAACAACTGACATTTCCCTACCTTTAATAATGATTTAAAGCAACACAGTTTATTGGGGACAAAAGGAAAACATGATAACATAGTGGCTCCAGGAAAGAATTAGATGACAGCTTGCGAGATTACCATTTTCTAACCCAATTTCCCAGCCCTCTCCCCACAGCCAAGGCAGCTAACTGCTATCTTCCCCTCATTCAGTGTCTAGGTTGATAGGATTCCCTGTGGATCATTTTATAGAGCTCCTATAAAATGGGTGATTTCAGCTAAGTGACACAAATTCAGTGATACACCTGATCACAGCTGCTCTGCTCCAGCCTGCTGGTGTTCTCGTTCAGACCCTGAACTGCTGCACACATCTCCCACACACTCTCCAAAATTTCAGATGTATTTCAGAATAGAATTAAAATTCCTTAGTAAGCCCTCTGCCTTCAACAGAAACATTTTCCTGGTCAAATATAATTTTCTTTCCTCATAAGCCATCTCCAGCACACCCAGGGCCTCCCATACCCTGGGCATGTTTGCCTGTATACTTTTAAAATGAATGTCAACCTTATATTCACTTCAACAGTAACATTTCATAGCTTATTTTTAAACAGAAAATTTATAAACTATTATGTAACTGACATGCAACAGAGGCCTGGCCCATCCAGTAATTCCCTCTTTTTCAAAAGCAGATGCAGGCAGAACATTCATCAGCTTGGCAGGAACCTCTGCACCTCTCCAGGCATTCTGGACTGCTTTTCTCCTACTTCAATGTCGGGTATTAAGAGTAAGCTCATCCTCTTTATGGCTTCAGACCACCGGGTTTACAGCAATTTATGGCAGCTTTAGTGCCTCCAAGATAAATTATAGGAAGTAACATAAACAAGTGATTCCATGCATTCCTATGTGCTCTGTGACAGGGGTGAAGGCTGTCCAGAGGCAGAAAAAGTACATGGATGAGAGTCTTTCTCCCACACAGGAGTCAATCAGACTTTGTCACCTGTGAGGTCATTGCTAACATGAGAAAAAATTCAACAATTCCAGAAACAATTAGTACTTCTTAACCTCCTTTGCATGGTGAGGACAAAAAATAAGGACTAAAGTAGTAAACAGTCCCACCTCCCACCCCACCCCCAGCCTGCAGCAGAGTGAACAGAGGGATTACAAGGGAGAAAAGGAAAGTCCAGGTCTCCCTGGGGCACTGACTTAACGGTTGTCATTGTGATTGTGGTTTCCAACACAGAATCAAAATAGTTTCTAGTAGCAACTACTTGTAAACATTTGAGAACCTGATGGTAATGAACTCATTCCCCAACTAACAAACAATAGGGTCATCAAGCACTACAATTTCAGTCCTGTAAATATAACACCAGTGAATATTGGTGAGCTGCTTCAATCCAAACACCTCACTCTGGGCTAATACCTTCTTTAGCAAACAAACACATGCAGATGGGATTTGTTGTCAGAATAGGATCAGGATGGTAAATGAGTGAGATCATTCCCAATAATGCTGCTGTTGTAGGAGCAGGTCCTTGGTAGTTGCTAGGAACAGCATGTTGTTTATTATCAGATAAACACATAACATTAGTCTTCCTCTGTTTCAAGAAAAGAGGACACACAGCATTTAGTGAAAGAGTTATGTAGATTACTTTTCAAACCTGTAAGGGAAATGTCTCTCCTTTTCCATTGAATTTGCATAATAAGCACAATTCTTTTGCCAAAGAGTGATAAATACAAATCTGTTGTGACACAGGACTTCTACTTCATTCCCCTCATTATAATCTTCTCAGGAAATCGAGCCTTGTTACACATGGAAGCAGTGAAGCACAGCAAGGCAAAGTGACCTTCCAAGGAAACACATCTGTCAGGACCAGTGGCAAAAGCAGACTCCCACTTGTCCAGAGTCCTGAGGCACACTCCCTCTATGTATGGAAATTCTTTGGAAATAACAGTTCTATGGCAATAATTCTATGGAAATAACAGTTAAAAATAGAAAGAAGAAGCAAGAATACCCATGCCCATGGGTTTTTTTTTCATAGCTGATGAAGTACAACAAAAAAAATTTCCTTTTTCCAAGACAAATATGAAAGTAGAAAAACATCCTGTAGATAAGACCAGAATGAGGTTTTCAACTAGCTCAAGAAGATTCATGTTCTGTGAGCCCAGGAAAGCATATAAGTTTCCATCCAGTTCACTTTACCAGTTTTTCCTTATTTCTTAAATATGTTTCATAATAAGATTTTTTTTTTCAAACAGAAGGGTTAAGCTGAAACCAGAAGATGTTTGTGTCCTCGATAAAAATGTGCTGTATTAATATAGGGAACAAAAGTCCCCGTCCCAAGAACGTATGGTTGATCATAATTCTGTGCTCAGACCTATATCCTTTTTGACCAGTTACCTAGACAGATACTTTATGGTATATCTAGCTGTTGGTAGCTACCTGCTTTGAAAATCCCAATTATTCCTGAATTCACCTGACCTGATTTAGTGGATGAATGAATGAAAACCAGGTGATAAAAGGGAACAAAAGTTTTCATTGTGTGCCTCTCTCCCTACCTGCTGTTGGGGGAGCCAAAGTGACTCTGCTTCTAATTTTACGTTCCATCCTATACCCAGGTGTACATGAGATGTAACTGTGCCCAAATATCCAAATTGCATGGATTGCATTCTGACTCCAGCAGATTGTCACACCAGAAACTTCAGCAGAAACAAGATTGCATCAAGATTTTAAGGAAGGGTGTAAAATGTATTTAGATTCACTGAGGAGTCCTAGCTGAGTTTTCCCATGAGCAGGATCCTTGCAGATACTCAATTTCTTTCTCACAATTTACCTGGAGACTCAGCTAGGATAAGAAGATGCATTGGTTAGTATCATCATGCACATCAAAGGGTCTAAGCTGAGATTGCCTGTTTGTGTGACTGCCCAGGCTTTCTAGTGCAAAGGACTGTATAAAATCTAGTTTTTCCAAAAGGGACAGTGATGAACCCTGCCCAGGCCTCTTGGAAACTCATATAACATACTTCAAATGGCTGCAGCACATTCTCCCATCCTATTCCATATCTGGCTGGATCTGCTACACACGGTCTTCGTTCTTCCTCACATCCAAATATGTCCAAGAGTGGCCTCAGAGTGGATGCAGCTATCATCTCTCTTTAAAGAATGATGAAAAATGAAGGTTTCTGAACAATCCTGTTCTTTCCAAAATTGTACAAGGGCGCACTGTAAAGCTGGATGTGCTTAATATTGTGAATGCCAGTGGAGCTTAAAGATTTTTCTGCTACCTTCAAGGGGAGTAACTGATGAACTCGGTCTGAGGGAGGGAGGCAAAGCCAGAGAAATGCAGAGACAAGACCTCGTTTAAGAAATGACTGACAAAGAGATTGAAGGGAAGCTGGGAACTTCTGTCAAAAGATTCTTCTGTGAAATAGGACCTTACCTGCTTGTAAATAATAATACCAACAGATTTACTGATCATATATAAGTTCTCTCCAGGATAGGTGCAGGGTCAGTTCCAGGATAAGTATCTTGAGAAATTAGTATCCTGACACTTTGACAGCCACGAGCTCTGGCTGAGGAAGGAAAAGACAAGGCAGAACAGACAGACAGCTGTCAGGACATCAACAAATGTGGGGCTTACTGCCTCTGAGCAAGACAGACACCCTTCATTCCCATCACCAGCCCATAGCTAACAAAAACCTGCACCTTCCAAGACCGATGTGAGTCAATGGGGATTTTGAGGTTTGGCTGCCAGCACAACTTGTAGCCAGCACCCAGGTTGTTTTGCTGTCCTCTGGAAATGCATCACTTTCCGAAATTCCATCCTCTGACCAAACCTAGTCTCAGCCTTGGTGCTGTGTACTCTGTCTCCGTACGTGTCTTTTTTTAGCAACATTTCACTTAAGCTGTTTGATTTTCTAAAGTGAAATCATATCTGTCTTGTTACAGGTCTGAGAAGGGACCTAGATGAAAACCCAGTCTAGATCTGCAGAAAGAAGTCATTCTGCACTGTACGGTGAACACAGGGCATGGAAAAACAAAGTGATCTTAGAAAGGTTTGGGTTGGAAGGGACCTTACAGATCATCAAGTTCTAATCCTCCTGCCATGGACAGGGGTATCTTACACTAGACCAGGCAAAAATATCAAAGAATTATATTATTATATATTTTGAAGAACATTTTGAAGTGGTTGGCTGTCAAGGTGATAAATTTGAATGTAAAAAATATTCATTCTCTGGTGTCAAGTTTATTCAAACATTGGCTGAAAAAATTTACTACTACCTAAAATTAATTTAGTTCAAAATAAACAGTGCAGGGGTTTTGGAGTCACCAAAATAAAAAATAAACATCAAATAATAACACTTGCAAAATGAGGATCTCTGCTGCAGAAAGACTGAAAAAGTTAATTCCTTTTATATGGGAAGCTAAACACAAGTACATTAAATCATAAATTCACTAATAAAAGGCAATTTGGGCAGAATTATTGAGGAGGAATGAGGAGAGAGGGCAGTACATGCCCAAAGCTGCTGAGAGCAGCAGTTCCTTTCCATTTTATTCTGATGCACACTATCCCATGCAGCAGAGCTCATCTGCTACACAGATGACACGTCCTGCATGGATTCCTATATTCCAGTGGCTGAAGACAGTAGATGTACCCAGCCAGCAGGGTTCAGAGGTGGCTTTCTCCATCTGTCCCAGCCACAGCTAGAACATATAGCTCTTAGATTTTCTTTTCTGATGCAATAGAAAGAGGATGCAATGACAGAAGATAAAACTGGATGTTAGATTTACTTTAAATAAGACATGCATAAGGTCAATGACACCATAATTCATTAAATACAAATTCTGCAGTGATCTGTAAAGGTTATTACCACAAGATATGCCCTATAGATTACATGTAACTCCTTAGTCATCCACTTCTGGAATCCAATCATTTACACATAGAGTGCTGGGAAAATTCAGACCTAGGTGATAGGTGTGTGGGGTCAGAAGAATTAAATGCTGGGAGTTTGCTGGTAAATGTCAAGTGTGTTAGCAATATAGTACTAATGCATCTTATACCTTTGTCTGAATTTTTCTATCATCTCATTTTCTGTTGCATTTTGCAGTGACAAATTTCTTTTGTTTGTAAGATTTCAATGCCCTCGTATGTGCATGTTTTCATCTGTGTGTGTCTACATTTTATTGTTAGTTTGAGGTCAGTTTGTAGCAAAGCTTCGTAATTTGTGGGAGTGGCCACACAGTTCTGAGCCCCATGATAGGTTCAAACTCTGCAGAAAATTACTACCTTGGAAGATGAGGTACATTTATGCAACAGCAGCAGCATTGTCTCATCACTTATTATTTTAACTTACCATAAAACGGTCACATGCTTGTTCTCTAGCTGATCCTTGGGGTAAAGATTCTGCACTGTGGATAACAAATATATATACATACTTACATATGTATGTATGTGTGTGTATATATACATACATTTTTATTATTATTTTCATATTCAGAATAAACTTAGGCCACAGTGGTTTTCTAGTAGGCCTGTTACTGAATTATCCCCTGATTCACTGCATTTGAAATAATACAAACAAAACAGTTTTGTCAGAAGTCCTGACAAGAGCATCAGTTTTAAATTATGGAAACATTTGGAGTGCAAACCATTTACAATGGACACAGTGAAGCATGCAAAAATATTGAATTATGTGACAGGATGGGGAGAAAAGAATATGATCACCAATTTTTTTTTCCAGGTATTTTGCCAGACTGATCTTCTTGCAATAGAGTCAAGGGTTAATATGTCTGTATCTCTAATCTTGTTTCAAAAGTGGGAAATTCCATGGGTTTTTTGCCTAAGGACACACTTAGAAGTGTCCTCCCAACTGTTCAGCTAACAGCCTGGAGCTGGAGTCAGTTTTGTCACAAATGTAAGTTTGCAATACCAAAACATTGAAAGAGGAAATACTAATAACGCTTGATGACTATGGGTAGCACACCAATCTTTCCACATACAGAGTTTCCTAGCATTTACTTAAATGTCCCATTTTTTCTGTCAGAAATATACCATGAGCTTTACTCATGATACATTCAAATTTCTCTCAGTTTCTCTGCAAAAGAAATGCAATTCTATGAGAAGCTGAGAAAGTTATAATTCTGATGAAAAGATTTCCCTCCCTTACCTTTCTTTTAACTTTTTTACATTTGACAGCCAAGTTGTGAAAGATCAATGATAGAGCTTTGGGCTCAATTATGCCATCGGATAAGCAGGATATCTCTAAGACTCTCTAGCTAATTTATACACAAGAGATGCTTAAATTGGTTCTCTTGTGTAACTTAACATGCACTGAAAGTTCTGCCATTGGGAAGAACGTCAATCAAATCAAGAAGATCCATGGAGAAAGCAAGAACAGATGGTAGGTGATGAGTGCTGATTTCAGAAAACAGAGAAAATAATATAGAGTTTTTCCCTACTAAGCAAACTACTTTTTTTCTGTTTGTCACTGTTTGATACGTAAGCAGTTTTTCCTGTTAGATGTAAAGGTAAAACTGATGGGTTAAACACAGTTTCTTAATCAACCACTCAGCTGTACCAACATTACAGGTGATTAAAATGACTATGACTATTGTACATGTGGGTAAGTGTGTAATACTGAAATCTGCAAGAACAGAGGTAGCTTTCTCATGTCATTCTCAGGGCATTGCTGCCAGTAATCCTTAAAATTGGGAGTTTGAGCAAAGCAAGATATAGAATAAATTAATTTGAAGTGAGAAGTACATTCAACAGTTTCTACTTGTCTAAAACTTCATATGAGTTTTGACTTTAGGGTTATAGATTTGTGAATTTTCTTCAGACACTGCAAAATTATGAAAAATCTCAAAATTTTGTATAGATCATGATGTATGTGTGTGTGGCTATTACATGATAATACCCTGCTATGAATGAGAGAGATCAGAAAGAAGTGCTCTTTTTTGTCCAACAAGCCTTTTTTTCATTCTCTTATTCTTTCTTCTCCAAAAAAAAAGGAAAAATCCTAGGGTGAATAATAAAGCTGGAAGCTACATGATCTGACCTCTATTCTTAATTGCTATGCAGTATTTTTTTCTTGATTATTTGTACATGTTGTTCATCATAGCCCAAATTTTCTCTAAGCCACTATCTGTCATACTGGTTTTCACTCTAAATCCCTCCTTGAAAGTGGCACACCTTGTGAGGATGGTGTGGCAGAATTGTAAAGACAGCCCAAGAACCCCAGAGTGAATCTTCAGCTGTCAGGCCCTACAAGGTAACAGGTCAATAATACACTGTGCTGCCAGACAGATTGCTTAAATCTCAGGAAAGACTCATATGAATGTTTCAACAAATACTTACCCATAACCTTTAGGAAAGAAAATGCTGATACTAGTAGCCATAATGTCATGGATATTTTAAACTTCACACAGCCAGTAGAAAAATAATCTCTACCATTTCTGAAAACAAGAGATAATAAAAGCACCATCTCAGTGGAACGAAAAGTTTGTCTTTGAAAAATAATAGGCTGTGAACAATCACCTAAGGAGTGATTGTATTTGTACTTCCACCAAATATTTAGCAAAATGTCTGAGAAGCACTACAAACTGGCTTAAACAAATTCAGGCAAATTTTGACGGTCAGAAATCAATAATGCTCTTCCAATATTTGAAAAGAATAAGGGGCATTTATTAGCTGTGGATTGATTCTATATGGAATTTTTAAGTGATTAATTGGAGATTCAACAAAGAATTTAAGGTTATATATATAAGCAAGAATATTTATTTCTGTGTCTGCCTGACCCAAAAATCCTTGTATTTTCTGGAAACATTTTAAATCTAGAAAAATCTAAATCTAGAAAATGTAACTAAGTTCTTATTGTAACCTTGGATTTTTCTGAGTTAATTGACTTAGTACCTGGACATTTGACTTAAAAAATGTTTGCTGTACGTGGCACTGACAAGGTCTGTGCTTGAGAGACTAAAATCATTGTCTGACTGAGAAATCTTAGAACACAGTCAATGTGAAGTCATAGATGAGTAGAACATTTTCTAGCAAAGTCCCCAGATATTACTTTTTGGTCCTGTGCACTTTTACCAGCGATGTAAACAGGGATCAATTGCCTTTTCTGGCCTATCTAGAAGATGCAATATTTGAAAGGGTAATATATAACTGGGGAGACAAAAGAATAATCTGAATCGTATGCGTAAAAAGTCAAGAACAAGTAAAATGGATTTTAACTGGACCTGCAACCAGTTCATTATGGGAAGTGGTGGTCTCACCATATCTTCAGGTGGTCACTTTAAACATTTTTATGGATTTCATTTGGTTTCTTCAGAAAATCCTTAAAGACCATGAATTCAAATATTTCTGCAGCATGATCATCACAATTTGGCTTGGAAATACCTAATTATGGGAAACTTGGAGATGGGAGTCCATCTTTTTGGGCAGAAGGCAAAACCTGCACTGCCTTTCAGGTTCTCATCATTCCTCAAGCTCTGTAGTATGAAAATACCTGTAACACATCTATTCTAAAACATCCTGGAGAAATTGTGTTTCCTCAGATAGCTAAAGGTACTGTGATTTTGCCACTTGATGGATGAGCAGCAACTGGCCTTGCAGACCACAGAGGAAAAGCTGAGGAAGGAAGAACCAAAAAGGATGTGATTCAAGTAGAGTAAGTGCACTCTCAGGTGTTTTGGAGCCTCATGGCCCTCTCCAGAGCAAACTAATCACCATGTTTCAGGCTAGGAGCTGATTTCCAAGGTTTAGGATGGCAAGGCTGTGACAAAAAGGGTGCCTGGGAGCAGCAGAAACACTGTGAGTGATGTGAGGGGCCAGCAGACACCTCTGACACGGGTGGGACACAGCCTCCACCAGCTCTGGGAGTTTGTCCCACGGCTGCACACCCAGGCCTGAGGGACAGGACTGCCCTTCTCAGGGAAACAAACCCCAGCTGAGTGCACAGAGCCCATCAGACAAACAACTGCCAGGTTCTATCTGGCCTGCAATTATCTACAACCATTCCACAGCCTGCACAGCCATTCTGGATTTCAGACTTTCTTCTGGTCTTTCCTGCTTTCCTCCCCAAAGACAATAGCTGGTGGATTGTGTAAAGCACATCCAGACAAAAATGAGGCAAAAATAGCATTGAACCCAACCTGTTCTCAGAAACCCTGGTACTTGGTTGAAAAAAAAAAAAAAAAAAAGAAAAAAGTAAAAGCAACCAGAAAAAAATATTTTCCTCCTGAAGCGTCTTTCAGTTAATTTGTCTGCATGTTGTAATAGCAGATAAAAAATCAGGTTGAAGTGTAGCTTTGAAGCTGGCAGCATCTCTCAAGTTTAATTTTTTTCCCTAGCAGTATCAGAGACTTTGATTTGGAATGTACTCAACAAAGGTATAATCTTTCAGATTAAAGAAAAACAAAAACACGATTCTTGTCATGTGAAGCCGTAATATTGTCCAGGTTTTTGCTTTTGTATCATCCAGGGTTGGTCTCCCGGGATACCAATTATAAAGCTCTAAATCCTACAGCCAATCACTGTGCCTTTTAAGGGGGTGTTGGTTTCACGTGCTGAAGTGTGTGCACCAGTTTATAGCAGCTAAGAAAAGCTCCTTTCTGCTTGCCATAAACTGAGCTTACTCAAGTCACTACAGTAAGGTGGTTGTTTAAAGTGGGTTTCTCCAAATGTGGCATCTTGCTCAACATCTGGTTCTAGTTAACTTCTCTTCTGAGGTTTATGTGTAAATTATTGTGTTGAATCCGTATTAAATTTCAGAACAGGGTTGACTATAAATCTAGAAATCCACCTTATTTGTACAAAGAAAAATGCTATAAAACAAATTTTATTGGCCAGTTCACACTTGGAGAATTAGGTGCTATCACATGGCATTTTTTGTCCTAAATCTGATGCTTGTGATTTTTGCTAGAAATGCTCATTTAAATATCCTTTGTAACCATGCCTAAGGGTGAATTGAGGTCAGCTTTCTCTGAGATCTGTTATGCACCATATTACACAAAGTTTTCATGTACTGTGACTGCATGTAACTTCTTTTCTGATAGAATCAGAAACAACTGCTTTTATGGAATAAGTTTAAAGCATAGTGATTTATTTCAATTTTTACCATAGTATATTTTTACTGAAAAATCACATTATGTATCATAGTTTAACAAATTATTTAGCCTAGTAAAAAAGCTAAACATAGTGCATATATTCATGCTTTCTTCAGCTGATGTAAGGCAATTAAACAAACAAAATACAGCCTTTTAATGTACAATCTCATCCCACTTCTGTACTGGCTGCTTTGCAGTTTTTAGTGATCTCAGCATTATGCCACTTCATCTCATGCAGACAGTTCATCACTCTTGTTCAAGTGGACTGAACTTCGCCTAATGAAGCATCAGATACTCAGCTGCAATTAAACTAGCCTCTCCAGAAGATATATTACAATATATTTTCCTAAAAGAGTTCAAAAACATATTCTACAAATTTCATATCCATACAATTGACTAACATAACCCACAATCTAGATCTTATTTATTTAAACTTGCAATGTTCTTTTAATTTCCTAATCTGTCCCATTTTGGGGCGTTTGATCATGCTTGCTTCACACCACCATCAGCAGTGAAGCAACATACTTAGTGCAGCAGCAGGAGCAGAACAGGAAAAATAAATTTGCATTTTGTTGCATCTTATTCCTATGCCTAAGCCCAGTAGCTACAGTGCAGAATTGCTTCCTGCTTCTATGGTTCCTCCTTCCTTCTGAGTACTTCAAAATATCTCTGAATTTTGTCTCAGCTGGCCACTAATTTTTCCAGTAGCTGTTTTTTTGCCCTGTTTTTCTGTATTACACTTCTGACCTGAAAAATTATTTCTTGCCTCACCAATTGCTTATTAATTCTTAATTTCCCTTGTCAGTGAAAAGGTACCTGAAGGGTACAAGGAGGAATGATACAGGCACTTGTCACTGGTGCCTGGTGACAGGAGCAGAGGCAATGGGGACAGACTGAAACAGACAAGGTGCCATTTGAACACAGGAGCACCTGTGTACTGTGCAGGTGACCAAGCACTGGCATGGATTGCTCAGGGAGGTTGAAGTATCTCACCTTGCAAATAGTCAAAAAACAGCTAGGCAGAGTTCTGGGAAGTGGGCTGTAGGTGGTCAGGCTTCTTCCCCAAAGGGAGTCAATGAGGATTTTCATCACTGGGAATTAAAACCACTACCAGTCAGTGGATTCCTTAAGGGATGTGGAAGAGATTATTAAAACTATGAAGAGGTGAGCATAAGGGGATTGTGGGGTAAGTGGGATAGTTTCACTCCTCTTGCTGTGGCCCTTGTCATTGCTAAGAGTTTTCTGAGGGAGATCCCACCACAGCCAGCAGTGCACCAACAAACCACAGGTGTTGGGAAAAAACCTGATCAGATTGGCACAATGTCCACATCTCAGAAATATCTAATTAAAATGAAGGTCAAGCTTTATATTACAGGATTGTCAGTTCCTGAAGACTAAGTCAGGAGGCTTTTCCTGCTCTAAACCCATAATTTTATGTCAATGAAGTGAAGTTTCTATAATGTTATTGAAATAAATATGGGTTTTTCCCTATCTGCAAATTTCAGTTTTCCTTAGACAACTTGGCTTACCCCAGCTTCATCAGAGAGACTGGATTTCCTCTGTCATTTCCATTGGTGGATGTTGAACTTCCTAATATAAGAGAAATTGTTTGATTCTTAGCAAGTAGTATTTTAAAAACACAAAACCAACATGATTATATCATTTTACAGTCCAGTCTCTCTAGGATTTCAAGCTGCTTAAATTTCCTGTAAATTTTATGATTTATATCATGCCTAAAATGCTAATAAAACTGATAATGTGGTAGTATCTGACTATAACAAATAATTAAAAATATCTTTTATAAGCAAAATTGTGTAAATATGGCAATGCATACTAAAACAAAAAATATCAATATTACCTGTTTTCTTTAGAACAACTACCCACCAGTATATAATGGCTGTCTAGTGGAAGGAAAATTGAACTTATGATTCAACTGAAAAACTAGTTCATCTGCAAAATTTTCAGTCTAAAAAATGGGGGTATTACATTGCCATCTTCTAGACCTCTGGGGTATGTCACTCATTACATATTACAGAAGCACATCTGCTTCCATATCTGGAAATAGGGTCTTTAAAAAGACCCTAAAATTTCTTAAACACTCAAAAACTTTTACATGGTAGATGAACATTGCCAGACTGCTTCGTGCTGATGACTTTGCTGGAAGTATCAGCATGAAAAAAGGCTTCACAAGGTAGATTTTCAATAATCCTTAGTATCAGACAGGTCTTTCAGATGTAAGCAGAAATTTATTTGTTAATTAATTATATTATTAAGAATGTAGTGTTGGTACTCTCTCCTACAGTTTGGTTTTTTTTGTTTTAAAAACAAGGTCTTGAAAGAACTGTCTTCATAAAATATGTTGCTGATCTGCTGGGTAGATATAGCTACAGTACTATAAGAAATTTCAGTGCCTGGGTTTGTTTGGTTTTATTTTACTTCCAGATCATTACTATGAGAAAGCAGCAACTTGAGCCCAATAGAATTGCTCTGGTGATTTTTATAGAGCTCTTACCATTATTGAAATTGGACTCGCTATTTCCCCCAAGCATATGCCTGAAGAGCTGAAAGATCAGTGCATCAGAGTGGAATTTTAAAAGGGGTAGAACAATATTTAAAATGGTGCATAAGATAGGGGATTTTTTTTTTTTGCCTTCTCCTATAATAATGTAAGGTCAGAAAAGAGGCAAGTATATTTTTTGTCTTTACCAGAGGTGAAACCAGGTATAGGTGTGACTTGGGGTACAGTGAAAAAATCCTGACAAAACATTAAAGTTTTTGGAATCTGTACTTACTTCTGGAATAACACTGTAGAATCAAATCTGATTCTCCAACTTTTATGGAAGAGTGACACCAGCGTATGAGCTCCAGAATGTCTGCAAGAGCAGGAAGTGTCAGATCATCTTGTTCTTCAGACTATAAACAAAAATCACTATGTCTGAGAGTAGTTTAAAAATAGAAAAAGGTTCTACATAATTGTATGTTTTTACAACTGACAAAATATTGTTCATTTTAATTAACCTCTCTCCTACACTGTCTCCTGAAAATATTCTATCTGAGACCTTAGTCATCTGCCTAAAAAGAAACAAAATATTAAACCTACAATTTCACATTATGGAGGTAACCCTCTACAAAAACATATTGAACCAGTGCATAACACTGCAAAATATTTTGCTGGCAAGAAGTACCTACTTGTCCACAGTATTTTCATGTGGAATAACCTGAAACTTGAGGTAAAAAAATGTTCTCAGATAAATACCCTATGATGGAACAGAATATAAATCTGATCTGTAAAATGATCAAGATCATAACTTTGCATATCACCAGGTTAAAACACAAGTCATAATTAAGGTACGCTACCCACAACAGTATTATCCAGAATGCAACATAAGAGGAGCAGGACACTGTTTACCTTTTTTTCAGGAGTTCATGAGAAGGTGCAATAACCAGACAGCACAGCATAAATTAAATATTTGGCTTATAGATCTTATTTGCATACTGGGTTGTTGGTTTTTTTTTTAGTTCATTGTGCAAAGGAAAAGAAAATCAGAAAAAAGTAAATAGTGAGGGGAAAGAAATCTTTCCATTTTCTGTTGCTTCTGTACTGCACATCACAGCTGCAGAAAACTGTTAGAATATTCTATCCCTCTGCACGAAAGCATGATTTTTGTCAATTACACATTAAGTATTCTGTTTAATTTAGTCTGTGTATGTCAATCAGAAAGGCTTTCACCATTTCCTTTGGAAAATTCTCCACAGACTTGTAGATTTTGCTGTCACAAAGGTTATCCAGACGGTTAACTTTTTTCCTTCCTAAACTCCATGCAGTTACTCATGTTTCTGCTCTCCTTCAGTCTCCTTAACTGATTGCTGCCCATTTCTGAGAAAGCCTTTAGAAATTTGCAGAGAGCTAAACATCTGCTCCTTCCTCCTGCTGATGAGTATTTTCAGCTAGCAGTGACGCTTCTGAAAGCAGCCTTTTCAAAAATAAATTTGCAATAGGTTGGTGATTAAATTGCATGCTGTTGTATCAGCACACCTGTGGCCCTCAGCTAGTCTTGCATCGTGCTGGATGCTGTATGGGTGTGATGGTGTACATGAAACCAGAGACAAGGATTTTTCACAATCAGTGGAACTTCTCAGCTCGTACTTTCCTAACATGGCTTGGCACATCTAGATCTTTATTCCCTGGGTCATTACCCCCTTTATGAAGTGAAGGAGATGACAGTAGACAAGTTATACCTTCAATTTGGATCAGTGCTGAGGGAAACTTCATCACTCCTGAGAGAATCAGAAAAGGAAGGACAAGTATGGGAATCCAGGGCTCTTGAGAACTCCAGTAAACTTTGGGAATGAAGTTGTCACCTCATGTGGTTTGGTTGGGTTTAATGTTTTGGTTTGTGTTGGGTTTTTTTGTTAATAGGAATTGGTATCTTTGCTCATAAAGCTTGATTCTCAACGAAATATGATGGACAATATCTCCTCCCATGCTTAATTCCCCCACCTATCCACAGAGTGGCTCCCAGCTCAGAGCATGCAAACTGCTATTAGTTATTGAAAAGGTGTGACTAATGCCATAGACAAGGAGTGGGAGGATGGAAGGGTATGATCCCAGGTTCCAAAGCCTGCATTTCAGGCTTGTGCCAGCCTCACAAGGAACAGGAAAGGAACAGCTCCATCGAATCCTTCTGGGGCAATGGGGAGCACAGATTTATAAAAATCATCTCCATGGGTGGCCTCTTCCCCCTTCACTAAATGTCAATTAATGCAAAACCAGCAGAACTGTCAAAATGAACCTGTGGGAGCTGGTGCACCCAAGAGCACCACAGGCACCCTGCTTATGGGTCACACCAGCCCTTGGGAGGCTGACTGAACTTCTCTTTCTGTTGGGTCTTCTCCCTTCTCTTGCCTCTTTCAGTCCTGTCCTGCTTTCCCATGTAAGGAATGGGTGGCTATTTACCTTTCCTTGTCTTGGTCTTGCCTCAAGCACACAGGGGTTTGCTTCCCCTCATGCAAATGGAGAATTTTATTTATTATTCCTTTTCTTGCAGTTGTTCAGCCCCTGATTAACACAACTTCTCCCAGAACTTGCTCTAACCAGCAATGCTGAGAGATTTCAAGCCAACATAAAGCCTTTGAAGGTCTGAGATCACAGTCAGATGAGAAAGGGTGAGCTCTGCTCTCCAAGCCTTAGCTGGACCCCTTGAAACCCTCACAACTACGGATCATCTAGTTACAAATGCACAGGAAAATTGCCTAACCCTTATGTGACTAGTTAACTTTTTTTTTCATTGTAAACAATTATTCCTCATGGGATCCATTATGATTTAATTAGCAAATAGGTTTTAGGAATTTTTTTCCCTGTTAATCCATGTCTCACTCTGTCAGTTAAAAAAAAAATCACTTCTATCACACAATATAGAGCTGTTAAAAATTGCTATGCAAACCTTTGTGGGAGAAAAAATCTTGAGGAGGGAGGTAATATTATAACAGTAAATCATAAATTTATATTGAAAAACAGCAGAGAAATCAAAGAAATGGCCTGTGTTCTTTTTGTGACACATTTTTGTGCATAATTGTCAAGGCATAGTCTTGAACTCTGGTATCAGCATTAGTATCTTTTGGTGGTTTGGGTTCATTTTTTTTTTTTCTCTCAGTTTCTTTTTCTTGTTCTGATTATCTGAAACAGAACCAGGAAAAACTTTTCATAATTTCCTCATGCATAGTCTAATAGAAGGGTTTACCTCAGTGCAAATTGCTTCCTTGCACCATTTTAATCTGACACACTGTTCAAAATATTTTTTAAAGCTAGCTGAGGGAATGGAATAGGTACATTTCTTTGTAGCAATGAGTCAGTGGAAAGAGACACAGTGACTGCAGGGGAAACAATTTACATATTTCATTGCCTTTTGAGCAGGTTTCAGCCATCTTGTGGAGATTACAGAATTGATAGCCCACCTCCACATTAACCAGGTACAGAACTCTTTTTAGAAGCATGCTGAAAATTTTTCAGCATGAGGCTCTTTTCTCTTAGCTTTACAGTCACTTCTTATTTGTCATGATTGAACAGAACACCTATGAACTTATAACATCTGAAAATGACAGTAATAATCTTCTGCAAATGATATACTTTGGATATCTGTACACTTCCTGCTTTAAAAGGAAATGTTCACAAAGACAACAAATCATAGGAATTTTCTGGTTTAAATGAAATTCTCCATCTTCAGGATTCCAAGGGAAGTTCTGAGGTGAATCCATGGCTTCCCCAGAGCACTACAACGATGACTGAGAACATGCTGTAAAGCTTGATATATATTTTAAACTGCCTGCCTTCACTCCATGGAAGATTACATTTCTACTCCCGGTCCAAGAAATATGAAAAAATTTGATTATCTGTGCATATGAAAAACCCCACTGGGAGTCAATGCAAACATAAATTTCCTCATGTGTTTTCTAGCACGTGAAGCTCTGCTCAGATCCATGTGCAGCCAAAAAATTTTGAGAAAGAAGTAGTAATTTTAAATCTAAACCAGAAATTAATCCATATGTTTCATATTTCCAATCCACCAAGTGGCAACTGTCCCTATTCACAAGGAGAGGAGCATTCCATGACACTGTGTTCCATGACTCTGTGTCACGGACAAGATCTTGTTCCCCACTGTTTTTTTCACTGAAAACTGTAAAAGATGCTGGGAGAAAAAAATGATAAATGTGCTATTATGAAATCCTTACTTTATTGAACAGCTAAAAAATATTTCTGTAACTAAAACTAGGTAAATTCATATCTACCACAGCATAAAAGTATGCTTTGCCAATTATTTCTTCTCAGACAAAAAAAATCCTAGTTTGACCTCAGTTCAAAGTTCCCATGCTTTCATTGCTTACAGCAGGCCTTTGAAATTCAGTGCGAAGAAAGCTCTGAAGATGAATACCTCCAGTGTCTCTCATGAAATTCCATTTGTCTGTGTCCCAGGTACATGTGTGGCATCGTTCCCATCTGTCAGCGAAGCCATGGCAGCATGCCAAAATAACAACTGAGCAGGAATTCTCGGATACACAACAAAATAGCCAGAAACACCTGCTACATCAGGAGCTCTCTGCAGGAAACCTCCCCTAGTAAAGATCAGGGAAGGAAATCTAAGCCCTCTTCCCTTCCTTGCAGTCTCCTTCAGATGTGCTGCACGGCCTCAGGGTCTCATTCTCAGCTCTGAAGGAACCATGTGAACAAAGAGTTTTCCCACCATCTCCATATAAGCAGAGACCCGAAGCAGGATTTTTCAAATATTTCACAAAGTCAGTAAAAAGCCCAAATATATGTTCTCTCGCTAAAATATTCTTCTGGACAGCTGCAGTAGTTACTCGGTTCGGGTTGACTGTGGATGCTCAGACCTTGATAACACTGATAACATTTGACAATGACAACATTTGACAATGACATTGCCACATTTACTACACAACAGAATTATTGTCAACCCATGTGAGACTTTGGAGATGTATCTAGTACCATCAAAATAAAGCTATGACACTTTTTAAAAAGTCAAAAATTTGTCAGCTAAAAAACGACAAAATTAAGATCATCTGACACTTTACTTCAGTCCTCTTGTACCTATAGCTGAGACAATCCTTCATGACATGGCATGGTGAATCCAGGAGTCTTCAGGAGTCTCTGTCATTTTGTTGTGAGACGATGCAAAGGATGTCTGAGATTGTGATGACCATGGCTGGTTATCAAATGTTTCCTTGGCACATCTCTTCCAGAAGGCTGGAAGAATTCTCCACGAGGAAATGGTCACTTTTGTGGCTTCTGTAGATACTGCTGTACAGGGGAGCTCAGTGTCTGGAGATCTACAAGCAGGCATGTGGGAAGCTTGTCTGGCCAGGGCTCCACAAGGACCTCTTGCTGAAAAAAGCTCAGTAACAGTTGTTGTTGGTGAGCACTTTGGGATAGAACAACATATTCCCATAGTAAATGGCTGCAGAAAGAAGAAAATCCTAAAGAGGGTTGGGGGTTATGTTGAATTATGCAGTTCATTTAAACAATTTTCTTCCTGCAGATACATTTGGAGTTGATTAACATATACATGGATATTTGGCACCCTGGCTGGTGTGAATTTCCCTTCAAGCAAAGTAACAGTTCTTTTACTTCTTTTCATTCACTGAGTTCCACCAGATAAAAGAGAACAAAGTGTACCTGGAGCCTGAAAAGGGCCCCTATGTCCCAAAACAGTATAAAAGCCTGCTTCATTAGCACACATCATTAAACATTTCATACAGAAACGCACCATCTGTTCTTGAAAATTCTGGGACCTCAGCACAGAAGGTATTTGACTGCCCTCAGCAAAGAGGGAGAGCCTTTTTGACTGAACCTGCTAGACTTGCAACTGGGGTTCTTTTGCCAAAATTAGGGTTTCTCTTTGTTGTATTAACCAATTCTCCCTGATCTTGCTGTATATCAAGAGCAGTCTCCAGTTCCTTCCCAACTGTTGCTGGGTTCCTGAGGATGGAAAGTCATTGTTTGGACAGTAGTATTTGAAATTTATCAATTATGTGTATCCATTTTCCCTCCTGTAATCTCACAGCATCAGGCAGCTGTACCCTTACACCCACCATACAGAGGCTTGCACCAAAGCCAAAACTGGGCTTAATTTTGGCACAGATTTCCCATTCACAGCTCCTGATTGCTGCCCCAAGAGCAAGAAGGGCAGGGCTGGTGTCAAAAATGGGGTCTTCAGTGCCCCAGGTCTGTCCTGTGTCACTGTGGCCAGGTCAGCAGCTGGAGTATGCTGTAACCTTCAGGATGCCACAGCTCATAAACTGTGAGCTCAGAGCACCCTGAGAGCTCCTCAGAACAAGCACCAAGGAGCTCCAGCTGAGGGATGTGGCTACTGTGATAATTTTGTGCTGAATGAGTAAATGTCCCTTTTCTGGTTTTTCAGGAAACTAATCGCACAAAAAAAAATCATTACACAGAAGAAAAAACAGTCATGAAGATTTTATATTTCCTTAATGGCCTTAATTAGAAACTAATTAGAAACTTTCCTTAATTAGAAACTAATTATAATGAGGGATAAACCATTGTTTATAAAGATGTCAATGGAATTATTTTGAATACTTGTATCATATTTAAATATGTGTAAGTTTATATCAGATCTACAGTATATAGTACACACTACAGAATTCTGGGGCTATTCCTGTATTTCCATAAAAAATAGTGTCATATTTTTAGAAAATTCCCCCCAAAAAAGAAAACTCCTACTAAAGTACACACCATTATTTTTAATGGTGTACATTACTGGAATAACACTGATTTAGAAAATAGAATCAGTATTTGAAACTTGTAAATCTTTTATGCAAATGAAACAAGATAGTCCCTGAAAAAAATTTTCT
Source organism: Phylloscopus trochilus trochilus (assembly GCA_016584745.2). NCBI lineage: Eukaryota > Metazoa > Chordata > Aves > Passeriformes > Phylloscopidae > Phylloscopus > Phylloscopus trochilus. Next base: position 19,478,384 of record WQNJ02000016.1, on the reverse strand, counting down.
AAATTTATGAAAATTATTTTTCTGTCCTTTGCACAATCATGCTAGAATTATTCATTTTCACAAAAAACTACATTTTTTATCAAAGCCATGATTCTATTTGAAAATGAAGAAATATCATGTCTAATGCCATGAAAATTATCATCTCTGAAAATGACCATCTTATCACAATTGAAAAAATTATCACCTAAGAGTTGCATATCTGGCAATGTCATCTAACCCACAGTGTGTTCTTGTTTTTCAAATGTGATAATTTTAATTTTTTTCATGGTTATCAACCTAATTGTCCCTGTGTTTTGCTCTCTTCTTTAATGCAAGACCAAAAAAAATAGATAAAGCTTCTCAGCAGCTCCTTTGTTCTACCCTTCATTTGCCCAATTACTTGTTACAAACTTTGGAGCTTATCTGAAATGCAGAGACTGTTTTTTCCTACATCATTACTGTGAAAATGGTTTATATCCCTCAGAAATGTTTCATTTTTATTGCTTTTTAAAAATCATTATTGTAGACTGAATTATTTCCATTTGTAATTCTGGAAATACTTACTGACCACAAAATTACTGACATCCCTTTCTTCTTCTGAGTTCTTTTGCCTGCCTAACATCTGATTGCAATGATTCCAGCACTGCTAGGCATGTTCCAGATTTTTATTCGTAACAGTTCTTAATAAAATCGTGGGGCCATGTTTCACAATGTAATATTCATTTTCCTTATGTGTCTTTACTTTAGTACTAAAGTGTATTAACACATTTGAAAAAAAAAAAAGTTCATAAACTTTCCTGTAAAAATAAGTCTCTTCAAGACATTTGGTATGTAGCTATAGTGCATAGTCATTCCTCATCATTCCTAGTAAAGAGAGAATTAGCATTCCTTCAATCACTTATCTTTATAAGAATTAAAATTCTTTCCAGGATATTTAGTTCTTAAGGCATTTTATCACAGCACGTTTATGTTATAAACATGCTCTTTCTTGTTAGGAATGACATTAATTTTCCAGTTAGTTATCAAAGCAAATTAATTCTAAATTTATACCAGTCTGACATAGATTTACAGAATTAGAGCATAAATCTTCCTTCCTATCTTCAAAAGCATAGGATAATACGTGCCTTTGCCCAGTCACAGTATGAAACCAGATGTGCTTGGTTTTTTAAGAAAAAAATTATATTCTCCTTATCTAAATCATATGTGTCTGTGATATGATGAATATGTTCCTTTGATTGCTTCATCACCTTCCTAACAAAACTATTTTCTAACAGAGAAGACAAGGCACTGACAATACTGAACAGTCGCTCCCCAAATTTGTACTGCATGCATGAAGTAACCTTGGATTAGAGTCTAAAGCAGCACTGCTGCTTCCTCAGAAGTACAGAACTAAGGAAGTTAGTCTGCCATGAGGATAAAGAGGATTCTGCAGGGAAAGTCTGGTGCTACTATTTATTATTTTAGTATCAAGCTGTGTGTTTCTTGATTTCCCATTTCTCTTATGAGTTTGATTTGGAATTTGCTGATGATTGATTCTGATTTTTCTCTTGCTCAAAGGAAGGAAAGATCTTTCACTCCAGGGCAAAACAGAATTCAAGCAAAACACTTCTCCAGCCCTTCTGAGTCTCAGTTGCTCTTTTTGCTGCAGTACATCTCTGGCACTATGCTCACAGTCATGCCTCTGCTCTATTACTAATTTTAGCCTTTGGATACTTCAGCTATGAGCCATAGCCTCTTTTTAACCACAAATTGCTTTCTGGGTTCTTATGGGCCTGTTTGTGTTCATGTTTTTCTCTTCTGACTCTCTTTCTCCCAAAGGGGAGTGAACCTCAACTATCCTTTCATGCAATGGCCTTTCTTAGTTGGTAATTGTTTTCTTATTTTCCCACCTCCATTTCAGCCTATTTTCTCTCATCTGTAATGTAAGTAACTTTTGTCCTTAAGAACATTTTCTCTAAAAATACCCCCCAGAGGATAGAATTGACTAGAGTTTTGACTGAAAATTTTCCCTACTAAAATTGAATTGGTAAACTCAGCAAAAAATTAGAGAGACAGAGAGAGAAGAGAGAGAGGAGGCACAAAGCAAAATATGAGACATGTTATTTAACATTTTCAGGGGAAAATTTCTTATGCTAATCCTAGAAATGTCTTTTATGCATGCTACAAAGTCAAAGAAGAGCGAAGAGTTATTTTCACCTAGTGTAGTGGTCATCTCCAATATTGATATTAAATGAACAATGTTGATGATCATACTGAAGCCTAACCCATAAACCATTTTTCAGATGAGATTCTATTTTCTTTTGCTTTTTTTTCATGAAAATATCTGGTGCACCTCTGATTAGTGCTATAATAATACCTATTACTGTGATTCAAATTGTAAGTATGAATATATGAAAGCAAGGTTTATAAATAAATTATTCTAAAGCCCTAACTCCAGCAATTTTAGATATAATGTTTTGAAAAATGGAAGAAAGTCAAGTATTTGACAAGAAGTTAATCAACTGGAATCTCTATTGAAAGATTTCTATTATATAGAAGTACAGCCAGACAAGCACCCATACATACATGTGTGAGTAGGTGTCTATTCACCATCTGAATATCTAGAATATTTAAATTCCAAACAAAACATAGATGCCTCTTGATCTGTCACCTCAGTAAGCTCAGAGCTTAATGAATGAGTGAAGCATGAGATGCAATGCAAAAAGTAATTACACAGAAGAGGGAAACAAGTATCATTTCCCTTCCTGATGTAACCAAAGATAAACTGGCAAATGTCACAAAACTTTACTGCTGTGTTAGGATAATTTGCTGCTCTTGAAGCATCATTATACTAGTGAGTCAAGAGGCATTCTAACATGAAAATACAAAATTTAATATTAAAAGCTAAACTTTGCAAAGACTTAGCTTCCAACCAATTGTGGCAGTGTCAGCTTTATGGTTGGACTCGATGGTCTTAAAGGTGTTTTCCAATCTAAATGATTCAGCAATTCTGCCAGAGGTAAATAAATAAAATGGCATATCTGACATATTTAGAGAAGACTTGAGTGGTGAGCTGGCCAGCAATTTTTCATTAAGGTTGTTTTCATTACAACAGAAAATATCTGTTCCATTAAATTGAGTTTTTCTAGTGGCTATCTTCATTTTTCTCTTCTGTTGCTGATGACAGCTACAGCTAACCATACCATAGCCCCCTGCATTTCAGCCTTTGGGGAAAGCTGCAAAGCTAAGAGAACTCCCTGAATGGACAGACATCAGCAGAGAGGAGCAGAAGGAAAAAAAAATACATTTAGCTGCTGGTAACCCCAGCTTAAGACTAATATTTTCACTTATGGAAAGGAAGAGGAAAGTGAGCAGTACTTTCTGGGCAGGCAGACAACTAACAAGCCAAAACTCTCTGCAAACACTTTTTTAATTTTTAAAGAAATCTCCTTCTGTTGAAGTAAATAAAAAAAAATTGTTAGTGATGTTGGAAACTGGAGGAGGGAGGGATACTGTTCATCATACTTTTTACCCCAGTTCTGGAGGTAAATATTTTCCAAACTTTTTTATTAACCCAAATGGACTTCTATTTTCCAAATATCTAGCTATGATCAGTCAGATTTCTGACTGATCATATGTTTATGTGCCAAACATACCTCATATATTTACATGGGGTTTCACTAGAGAAAGATTTGCATGGTTCACTAAAACCAGTCCCTCCCTGATCCCACCAGGCCTCCCAGAAATCATGTCCCACCCAGCCAGGGTGCTGTTCTCCATCCTCCCTGCTCAGCCACCCTGCTCATTCCTACCTCCAGAAGGAGCTGATCCTTCTCTTCTCATTCTTCCCATCCTCATGTGGCCCAGTCCCCACATTCCTTAATCCTGCTGATCTTTCATAGGCATTTACTTGTGTTTCCCAGATACCACTACTCTTTACTGATAGAGAAAGAGTTCTTACTCACTTTTTCCCTTTTCAGTTCTAAGGGAATATCAGTGGTTAGATGAAAGCCAGAAATGAATATGTGGTTTATATGGCTTTTGCAACTGACTTTTCTTTATATACCAGTACCATTTCACTGTTTCATATAGTGAATTTTTTATTCTACCGAAAATTGCAATGCATTTTTTAATATTTATTTTATTTTATTTTATTTTATTTTATTTTATTTTATTTTATTTTATTTTATTTTATCAATATGCATATGAACTTAACTTTTTGTCTGGCCATTAGCTGTCACAATTTTTCTTTTGAGAAATAGACTTTATTTTTAAATTCTTATTTTTGTCAATTTAAAAGAATTAACAACGAGGGGAACACTGAGAAGAACTTATACAACTGTTTGGACTCAAAAAAAATAAGGGGGGTTGTTATAGTTTTCCACAAATAACATTTTGTGTAGTAGCCACTGGAGCATGAGCTGAAAAGACGCCTTCCCTCAAAGTAGCTGCTATGCTTTCCTCTCAGTGAAGGGAGCAAAGATCACCAGCTGCCAGAATCAAGCTACTACACAAGAGCAAGTAGATGTTTCAGCACAAAGGTGTTATTTATTTAGTTTATCACCAGGCATGTAGAAGAAAAGACCATCAGGAGTAGTTTGCATGGATTCACAAGGAGGAGCCATGCTTGATCAATCTGAGAGCCTTCCATGATGGCTTGGCAGGATGGGGCAGTGAGGAGAGAGCAGTGGATGTTGTCTACCTTGACTTCAGCAAGGCTTTTGACACTGTGTCACACAACATCCTTGCAGACAAGCTTAGGAAGTATGGCTTAGAAGAACAGACAGGGAAGTAGATCAAGAACTGCCTGAATGACAGAGTTCAGAGGATTGAGATCAGTGGAATAGAATCCAGCTGGAGGCTTGCAGTCCATGCCATTCCCCACGGATCAATACTGGGTCCAGTTTTATTCAACTTGTTTAGCAGTGACCTGGATGAAGGGATGGACTGTACCCTCAGCAGGCTGGATGATGATATGAGACTGGGGAGAGCAGCTGATCCACCTGAATGCTCTGCTGCCATTCAGTGAGACCTTGATAGGCTGGAGGATTGGGCAGAGACAAAATGAGGTTCAACAAAGGCAAGTGGAAGGTCCTGCACCTGGGGAGGAATAACCCCAAGTACCAGCTGGGGGCTGACCTGCTGGAGAGCAGCTCTGCTGAGAAGGACCTGGAAATCTCAGTGGGTGACAATCTCTTCACGAGCCAGCAGTGTGCCCTTGCAGCAGGAGGGACAAGGGTATCCTGGAGCGCGTTGGGAATAGTGTGGCCAGCAGGCCAAGGGAGGTGATCCTGCCCCTCTACTCAGCCCTGGTGAGGCCACACCTGGAGTGCTATGTCATATTCTGGGCTCCTGAGTACAAGACAAGCAGCTACTGGAGAGGTCCAGCGAAGGCCACAAAGATCATGGGGGAGTCTGGAGTATCTCTCTTGTGAGAACAGCTTGCAGGAGCAGGGTTTGCTTAGTCTGCAGACAGCTGAGAGGGAATCTCCTTAATGCATATAATATCTCAAAGGCAGGTACCAAGACAATGGTGCCAGACTCTTTTTGGTGCTGCCCTGTGACAGGACAAGGAGCAATGGTCATAAACTAAAACACAGCAAGTTTTGCCTCAACACAAAGAACTTTACATTGAGGGTGGCAGAGCACTGGAAAAGGCTGACCAGGGATGTCATGAAGTCTCCCTCTCTGGAGACATTCCAAGTCCACCTTGTGACATGCTCCAGCTGACCCTGCGTTGGCAGAGGGGGTTGGACTGGATGATCTCCAGAGGTCCTTTCCAACCCTAACAATTCTGTGATTCTGTATAGTTATTAACACAAGCTTACTGTGATAACAGAGAAAGAGTTATTAGAATTTCAGAGTGAAAGAGTATTTCTAAAATTGGTGGACAAGATATCAGTCAAAGAGCTTGACATTAAATGATTTTCCCCAAAGCTGAAACAAACACAAGGTCAGTTATGTTGATTCAATGGATGGGTGACAGCATATTAGTTTACCACCACTCCACTCTCTTTGGCTGTGAGCCCTGGTCTTCCACTTATAGACACAGTGTTTCCACCTGTCCCACTCATTGTAGTATTACTTCTTCGGTGATGCTATCAATATTTTCACTATGTAAACCTGCCATCCAAATAACACTCACTATGTTGGGACAAGCCATTCCAGTCTACTGGTGGAGAACATCAGTAGCTGTCACATTTTATAAGCTTCCAATTCATTATAAAGTAGGTGATTGTTAGTTTATTTTATATGTATAAAATCACTAATTCAGATAAAGAAGTTAATGTGCATTATTGTGTGTTTACCACCATGGGCCCCAACACATACAGATAGCTAAATCAATGTGCAAAAATAAACATTATGTCTTGAATTTTTATGGAAATACAAAATTTTTTTTCCGTGTGTTTTATGTCATAATATCATCTTCAGAGAATCTGTGTTTCTTACAGATTTCAGTCATTCAGCTGAAGCTTAGAAAGTCTCATCAAAGGCTGCAAATGAATGAGTACACTTCTAAATAAGGCAAAACCAAACAAATATTGGCTTTTGCAGAGGGTGTAAATATATTCAGAAAATAATTATGCTTGACACTGTCAGAGTTTGACCTCCTGGAACCCCCAAAGCAATCATGTACATCACAGGACAAGGGAATTCTGACATAATCTCATGAATATAGCAGTTTAATAAATTATAACTTATACAGTGAACCACAGCACATGGGAATTAGCTGCCCTTGGTTATATATTTAGAGCAACTCAGGTTAAAAAATACAGCTCAGCTATGAAAAGACTCTTTACATCTTACTCCTGTGAATAAAAAAAAAAAAGTCTGATTTTCGCAGTACTAAAGGAGGAGCACACTACCAGGTAGTTTGCCTATCCTGAGCACAGTGCCTCCTAATCCATCTCACCTGATACTAGTTATCATATTAACTGCCACAGTCACATTCCAAGAAAAAGACAACTTCAAGCATGGATCTATATCTAAAATATCTTGTCCATTAGCCTAGCAAGTAAAAAAGAGATACCAAAGGAACTTTTGTAAAGTCTTTGCTTTATGTCCTGTATTTGCAATGGTAAGGCAGTCTATAATTAGAGCACACAGGGACCAGTGACTAATGCACATGAATACTGTGAATTAGCTGAAGTGTTGTCATTGTTTTTGCTCATAGATGCGAATAGCAGGCATTCTGATGCTGTTCCTCAAAGTGCAAATATTGGCACACCCTGCTCAAATACAACCACAGAAAGAAAATACAAAAGAAAGAAAAGAAACTCCAAGTGCAGATGTCATATCTTCTCTTAAAGTATTTACAATTAATATGTTCACACCCAGCAAGACCATAATTGCAACATACACAAAAATTCCATGCCTCCTCTGCAGCAACACATTTATGTGTATGACCACTAACAAAAAGGCACCAGTTCTTAACTTGGCCTTACAGTGACTTTACTCCCCTCTCCCTTGACTTTCATGTTTTCCCTGTCTACAGGATCTTTTTGGTATCTTGGAGCAATGGCTGAGCATGGTAGGAAACATTGGGTAGTTCTTATTATTACTCACAAAGACCTGAAAGAATGCTTTAACAGTGTCTTCACTCTTGCTTTCCTCTTCAAACCAAATAGCTCCTGAAGTACTAAACACTCAGTCACTGGACTGTCAGCTCCTTCCTGGTAAACAAAAAGCTGGAGTAAATATTGTGCATTTGCAAAGAATATGGATGTTTTAACTGATTAAGTGGGAGGATAGGACAGCTGGCTCGCAAATATTGTCCAAAATATGTGACCACAAGACAAAAGAAACATACATTGTCCTAGCAAAGTCAAGATAGCTCCTGTAGATTGCTAAGTATGTCTGTATCTGAGCACATTCTTATTCTTTTTTTACACAGATATATAAAATCTATCAGTTCACATATGTTTTAGAGTTTGATGAAATCCAGCTGAGTGCCAGGAGCCAGTTACAGGATCAATGCACCTTTGAAGTGGTGCCTAGGTTTGTGTTGACCTTTGATAAGAGGATAAATTTCACCCTGTGTCATTAGTGCTGCCCACTAACATAAAAGGATGTTTGCCTTGCCTTAACATCTTTGATATTTACCCACTGCTTTGCTTGAGATATCAGGTATAAAGATGACCCTATCTTTCCTGACTATGCTGAAAAGGAGAGATATTTGTATTTAAAATAAGGTTCAAACCTAGGCTGGAAAGATAGTGCCAGCTCTTGCTGAACTTTTCCCTAGCATAGTGCAAGAAGCCAGCAGAGGTGAGCTGATGCAACTGTACTGTAATAAAAGAGTTCAAAAACAGTCATGATTTGTCAACCCAGAGGCCAAAACATAGCCCAGGAGAGAAGGTTATGATACCACAGAGATCACACTTTACCCAGTGACCGTGATACCCCACCAAGACAAGAGGAAAAGCTCAAAGCCAGCAGTTTTTCAACAATTTGAGGGCATGTGGCACAGTGGGTGAAGGCTAGCCCTGTCCATGGATGCAAACCTCACTGGTTTGCACAGGTCCTGCCCTGGTCAACCCACTGAAGCAGGTGGTTGAATTTGGCTGTGATCACTTTGGGCCAGCACTGCTTCCCCTGACACATCAAGTCCCTGACGTGGAAAGGAGCAGGGCTGAGCTTAGGGGGTGGGCTACAAAACAAAACGTACTTTAGATACAAACTCTTCTGCTCTCCAAAGGACAGCTGGAAGTACTATCAGGCAGCTCCACTTCTCTCCAAAACAGGTAGGTCCCATCCCTTAATCTCAGCCCTGCCACTTCTCCCCTCTATACCTGCTCATGAGCCAAAGGATTTCCAAAGGCTGCCCAGCTGGCTGAGATGCTGCAGGGGAGTGACCAAGGCCAGCTCTGCTTGTCAATAAAACAGGCCTTGACCCATCCTTTCAGCCTGGTATGCAGGGGCTTGTGCATGTGACTAAGACACACACACAGAGTGAAAAATTAAGCTGATTTGGGGAAATTGATTCAAATTGTGCTTGTGTTTGTGATCCTTAAGAAGGTGGGTAGCAGGTGAAGAGGCTAAGGTTCAAATTCCCAGTGTCACACACACAAACACAGACCATGACCTTCTTAAATGTGGAGCTTTTTTTGACAGAAAATTAAATACAGGAACATGATGGTGCAACTATACATATTTCATAATGGGGTTCCTTAAAAATAGTTGATGTTAAAACAAGATTTCTGCTACAAAGGATCATATTGATAGTTAGTTCTCTATTAATTTATCAGTCCTCAATTTCCAAAAGTAGGGGCTATGTAGGGGCTATGTCCCCAGGAGTTCCTCTGGCAAAGGGGTCCCTCAGAATCTGGAAGACTGCCCAATTACAATTTAAAGAAATTTACAGCAAGGATGACTGACTACAGACAGAAGTCTCTAACAGCATCAGGAAAATTGAAAGAAAGGCTGTAAAAGGGTGATTGTGTGTGTCAGAGCACTTTGTTTTCTCATATGAGTGAAGTGAGGACAATTTTTCATGTTAAGTTTTACAGTGAGTGGAATCAAGGTCCTGTTTGCTTTTCTTTCTTTCTTTCTTTCTTTCTTTCTTTCTTTCTTTCTTTCTTTCTTTCTTTCTTTCTTTCTTTCTTTCTAATAACCTCTAATAACACTGAATACCAGCCATTAACCCAGTACTGTCAAGTCCACCACTAAACACTGTCCCAAAGTACCACATCTAGAGGTCTTTTAAATACCCCCAGGGATGTGATTCCAACACTTCCCTGTTCCAACACTTGATCACTCTTTCAGTGAAGAAATTCTTCCTGATAGCTGATCTAAACCTCCATAGGTGCAACCTGAGGCCACTTTCTCTCATCCTGTCACATATTATATGTGAGAAAAAATCAGCCTTCACTTGGCTACAGCCTCCTTTCAGGTAGTTCTGGAGATAAGGGTAGTTGTTGCAATAAGGTCACCCCTCAGATTCCTTTCATCCAGGCTGAGCACCCCCAGCTCCCTCAGCTGCTCCTCATAAGATTTATGGTCCAGACTCTTCACCAGCTCCATTGCCCTTCTCTGGACATGCTCCAGCACCTCAGTGTGATTCTTGTAGAGAGGGGACCAGAACTGAACACAGCATTTGAGATGTGGCCTCTTCAGTGCTGAGTACGAAGGGACAATCACTGCCCTGCTCCTGCTGGCCACACTATTTTTCACCAGGGAAACAGTGCACCTCTCCAAGTCATGATCAGTTAGTTTCTCCAGCAGAATGTTTTGGGAGGCAGCTTCAAAGACTTTATTAAAGTGCAGGTTAGACCCTCTTCCTGTCATAGAAGTACCTCCTTCCATACCTAAAAAGGGCTTACAAGAAGATTGGGGAGGGACTTGTAAGGTCTGGGTGGGTCATGTAGTGATAGGACAAAGAGAAATGGCCTTAAAATGAAGGAGGGTAGGTTTAGATTTGATATCAGGAAGAAATTCTTTACTATAAGAGTGGTGAGACACTGGACCAGGTTGCTGGGAGGGCGTGGACTCCCCATCCCTGGAGAATGTTCAGTGCCAAGCTGGATAGAGCTCTGAGCACCTGGTCTAGTGGAAAGTGTTCTTGCTCATGGAAGGGGAGTTAGAAGTAGATGATTTTAAGGCCCCTTCCAACCCAAACCATTCTGTGATTTTATAACATCAGAGATCAGGATCAGAAGACCAGATCAAGAGCAAAAAATATTTTCAGGACCTAACGACTTTTCCTAGCTCTCTTTCTAGTTTCTGGGAGTTGCCCATAGAAAGAGGTTGTGCCATTGTGCCTGGATCAAGGATTGTTTGCTCATGTAATCCCATTCCATGGCCATCATAAGTATTACAATCCAGTATTTAGCTGGTAAAAGAGAGCGGCCAAACACAGAACATCAGAAACATCTCAGATTGATTATAATCAAGCCCATCTGTTATTTTTTATTGCAGATATCTCCTGCTTGACTCACCTTCAGGTGTGGATGAATCTTACTGTTTAAACCTTGCAGCTTCCAATCTGACTTTCTGCCTCAGCAGTGTGGCTGTGAGTCAAGGCACTGCCCAGACTTGCACTGCGAGATTTTGGCTACCAGGCTGAGAGAAAATTAGGCAGTCCAGGTCATGGTATACAGCCAGGAACCTTTACCACCCTAAACTGTGTGGCCTCACCCATGAAGGGAATGGTCTTTGTTTGGCCTGTGATAGCTTATAAAAGACTTCTAGGTATTATCCTAGGCAGTGTAAGTATGCCCAAACTCTAACATGGGGCTTATTTCCTTCTAATATTAACAGTTAAATTGTATGGATAATTGCAGGCTAGATCAAATCTGTTCTTCAGCTGGCAACACTGGTTTACTGGTAATTCATAGCCCAATCCTCCCACTGGTTACAGAAAAAGTTCATTTTCACCCAGATAGATCCCATAGAACCTCACAAAAGCACGTGAAAAACTGCTCAGTTAAAGAATTTATTTGATTTAGGACAGTTCCCATGCTTTCTCAAACAGTAAGGGAGAAATTATGTAGAGCAGTTAATAAGCTGACCGAGTAGATAAATGAATAAATAGATATGTTCACACACTTCTCAAGTTATAATAATGTAACAAAGCACAGTAGTCATTAGAAATATATGGGCTATCTACAGGTCAAAGAAAAACAGATCCTCTCTTCAGGTTTAGTAATAGCATTATTTGTACTTATCAACATCTAAAACATTGATCATAGAAATACGACACTAACATTATTTCTGGAAAGGGACACTACATTTTATGTAAAGAATTCTGTAGTATTATCTCTTTCCTCTTATATTTTCAATTATTTGCTCCATAATTCTACTCTCCACCAAGTTCAAGAACCTGACAGGATTCTATATGTGATTAAAGCAATGATAGCTTGAATTGCTCTGCATATCTTCACTCCTGTCAGATCACAAGAATTTCAGATCAGTGTCACTTCCCAAGCAATATCATCATGATGATCTCACTGCCTTGTAGGAGAATCAAAAGTGATTGCAGCCAGGTCCAGCCCTTGGTGGAACGGTGTCCTTTGCCTCCTCTGGCTTACCTGCCCACCTTTTGCCCTGTATTACGCAGGCTTCTTCATTTCTTTTAGGGCAATCAGCCCCCTGAGTCATATATGACAGAAATAGGCCATGGGTTATTCTTATGTTATAAAATGGGTTATTCTTATACAAGTGAGTTAAAATACTTCTGGCACACTTTGGATACATACTAACTAAGGCACCAAACATACTGTTTGTATGATATTGGCAAAATACGTAATTAGTATTGTGCATGTCCATGTTTGATTGACTGATACTAATTTCCATTACAAAAACAACATTAAGAAAATTATTTTGTGGAGGAATTGGATGAAGTGTGTCATAATATTTAATAATCTTACTTGTTTCAATGCCTGAATTAATGACATGTCACCTTACTGAAAGATGGATTTATGAGTGATTCAGCTTCAGCTCAGTTCCTCTGTTTATCATCTTTCACCACAATGGGAAATATATCATTCAAACAATTCTAAAATAAGAAAAATAAATAAAATTGATGATGCCACTTGCCCAATATAATTGTCCTGAATGTTTAATATTTTGATATCTGCATTATTAAACCAAATTGCTTCATTTTCATTCAGTGACTGCCAGTGGAGTTGCAAATCTTGCAAATGTGAATGAACAGCATGCACATGAAACCTCCATTTCTTTGTAATGTACAGGCACCTCCTTGGGCAGATAACTGTACAGTGGAAATTGGCTGATTCAGTACCACGAAATCACAGCTCTACTGCTTCTTCACCTGTCTTGGGTCTGGTATTATGGTTTTCATACCATAACATGTCTGAACTAATAATCTGTCCAGAACTTTACCTGGCTCATGAAGGATGGGCAGACTTGATATCCTTTCCCAGGACTGGGAGTCTGTAAGGAAACAATGTGCAGAGAACCAAAGACCTCCAGACTTAGTTACTACAGGTGAGCTTTGGTTTATTAATTTATTAACAGGAGTTGAACTGGTGATCCTTGTGGGTCCCTTCCAACTCAGGATTCTATGATCCCATGGTTATGCTTTGTATCAGATTTCAAGGATTTGGTGTTAAAGTGAGAGAGGCTGCTGGAAGCAAAAGAAGGTGACAGTGCCAGTACCATGCTGCTCAGGGTGCATTAACCCAGGTGTAGAGCAAGACTAGTGCAGAGCCTGGCCTGGAAACTGATGCTGCACTTAGTTCTGGAATTGGAAGCACTGGGAAGCATGGACATGTGGAATGCCACAGGCATGGCTCTGTATAGTTATAGCTTTACAGTGAGCAGTGAGTAGGAACACAAAATCAACAAACAGTTCAGTTTAGAAGGAAGATTTGGAAACGTTTTGTTCCAAACACCTTCTCAAAGCAGGGCCTATTTTGAATACAGTTCACGTTGCTGAAAGGCAGATATTGCATTGCACCAGTCAACACTAGTGGTGTCCAGAATTTTCCAGTTTCTAGATGTCCAAGATTCTTTATATTGAATAAACCAGGAAAGGCACAGACATGTTCACTCTGCCCTTCAGTCTTATCATTGAATGACTGTTTCATACTAAAATATAATCAACCCAGTTCTAACTTCCCTTATTCCTACAGAAGTCAGTAACAGCTTCAATAAGTCAGTAGTACTTCCATAATGTGAAATGGGTATAAGTAAAATCAAAGCCAGATATTATTTACAGAAGCAATTTTATGGGAAGAAGACTTCTGCTCCATGGTTTTTTCCTCAGTCTTCTTCCCTAAGGCAGAATCCAAAGTTTTCACTCTATAGTTCTCCAAACCAAGAGTGGTGGAAAGGAGTCCACAGCAGTGTGTATTGATTCTCCCTGAATGAAGAATCTTTCCAGTAACTTAATTCCTCTTGCTTCATTTTACTCCATCTCTCACCTTGTAAGGCCTGAAGAACACTTCATGAGCATGCTGGCTTTCAATGTATTCAGGGAGAAGGTGTGCTGTTTCTTTTAGGATGCAGCTTCTTTCCATACTATAGAGGTTTCAAAACTCATAGGAGAGTTCTGTCATATAGAACAAACTACCTTTGTATAAGCACCTATACAAAGGCATAACTGAAGTCTAGGTTTGTGCAAAGTAGATCCTAGGGAAAGATTAAATCTCTAGTTTAAAGAAACTTAGCTTGGTAGAGTTAATTAGAAAACAAATAAAGCATTAACTAAGTGACAGTTATACGTACTGCATACTTGTGTGTAAGCACAGCACACTTAGATAACCCTTAGCAAAACAGCTGGAAGCTGGAAGTGGTGTTACCACAGCAGTATAAGGTACCACATAATGGAGCCTACTCCTTGCAGCAGCACAGCAAACCTGGCTGCTCCTGCCCTCCTTACAAAACAGAATGCAGACAAAACAACCACTTACATTCTTAAGTTTTTAAATGGAGATGGATTTATGAGGAGTGTAGATTCATTGCAAAGTGAAAGGCATCATGACAATGCAATCCAGCCCTCATAAAATGAAAGCTATACATACAAGTAGTCCAACCCCCCCTCACAGTCAATTAAGGAGAGCGCTTCAGAAAAAAAGTGGCAAAATACCAATAACTCCAATAATGCCAACAATATAATTTCAGTTTGAAGAACTACTAGTTACTCTATTGCAGGCAAAATTGATGAGGAAATCTGTAGAGTCCAAGTCTGTATGCATTTATTATGTTTTCAAAATAGTTTTGAGATCCTTCAGAGTCTGTTTTTTTCTCTCTTTTTGTTGCTTCACAAGTTACAGCAGCCAGAAAAAATTCTGGCTTTCTTCTGGACAAGGGGTTTTCCAGATATTTGTTGAGGTTAAGAATCAGTTTTTCATGAATTTGGCCTAGAGAAAACTGTTCAAGAGAACAGAATTTAAATAAGCTAGAATCCCCAAAACAGAGATAATAAGAAGCTAAGAAAGTGTTGTGGTTTAAATACAAAGTTTAAAAATTCCAGTGAGAAATGTCAGGCACTTCACAGTCTTTCTGTCTCCATTCGCCAGCTGTAAAATAGAGATAATATTTCTCCTCTAATTCTCCAGGAGGTTACAGCATAAATTCATTAACATTTTCAAGGCATTCAGATGTCGTGTGAATATCTGAGAGCAAAAGAGGAAACTGCTGTTGGTGAATGAAGGTCTTATAACTTGTTATATAGATTACTCTTGATCCCTTCTATATTTCCCATGGAAATTCGAACTTAATTCTGGAAAAGAATGCAAGGATAGAAAATGAGTTCTTTGAGAGCTAAAGCTGGGATCATTAATATCTCTAAGGGTGAAAAGGACTAATAACCTCTTAATATTTGCAATTTCAGCTCCTATCCCTGTTCACATTCATATTACTTCTGCCTTTTCTGTTGTTCTTCTATTCCCATTATTTATTATGAGTGGAAAGAGAACCCTTGTATGTAATATAATATCAGGTTATTTTAATGAGACTGTCTGAAATTTACTCTTGTTATTAATAAGGAAAGATAAGCAATGAAATCTTGGCCTCATTGAGACCAATGGGATTTTTTCTGTTGGTCTCAGTAGAACCAGAACTTCATGCAGGAATCAATACTGACACCTTAGACCCCTTGACATCTTTGATATATCTTTGAGTGAAAGTGCATTGGCTTTATTGCAGATCCTAATGCAAAAACATGATTTCAATATCACTCTTTCAAGAGTTTATTTTCTACTCAAGGGAAATAATCCGTACCCAGAACAACAGTTCATTCAGCAGGAGAGTGGTCTCATACACACTTGTATTCTGATTCCCTCAGTACTTGAGTCATAGGTGAAGATAAATTTGAGGTGGCCTTTTGGTCTCTTTCCTTCCATGGCTGAATGACTGTTCATAGGCAAATAGTAGGACATATTAAGAACAAGGAGTATTGTCTGTCTGGAAGAAAACATCTCAATGTAGCTATGAAAGGTCTGCCTAGTCTCATTAAATAATTTTTTAAAAAGTTCAGAGATTTCTGTATTTTGTCTGAAGTGCTGGTCTATAAAAGTATTTAACAGTCTGTAAGATATAAACAGAATTTACCATAAAGAATAAGTATTTACATCAGATATTTACAAGGTCAACAACCAAAGGAAAAGAGATATAACATCAGGATAGTGAAACTGAAAAACAGTCAGTAAAAGGTATTAACAGGTTTCCTTTCATATTCTCCTTTCCTTTTTGCTTCTGTATCCTGTAATATACTTCAAGCAGTGACTTATAAACAAGTCATTGTTTACTGCAATAGTATTCTTTCAAATACAAGGAGATAAATGTGTGGTCCACATCACAAAGGGCAAGCAGATTATTGTTCTGCTTTTGACAGAGGTTCATTTCCCAGCAACTAGTTGTTACAAAATTATTCAAAGACATCTTTTAAACTTGTCAGAACTAAAATGTCTCCAATCTTTGGGCACCTGTTGGATCAATTTGGAGATAAGTAAAACTCTTAGAGTTGTGACTGACACAAATCAAAAATGGAAAGTATTCATTTTGTGAATCTGTATTATGCACAAAATAAGAATATCAGGAGTTTTCATAATTGCAAAAATACCAATTACATTCACAGGAAAGAGATAGCACTATAGTACATTTGATACTCAGTTTGATCTTTCCAGCACTGTAGATACCTAAGACCCAAGGTATTTACTGTCATTCCTTAGAAATGCTCCAGTGGAAGGACACACTTGTTACCTCACTGAACTCTTCTCTGCGTTTTGCAGGTTTTCTTCCTGATTTCAATGTGAAACTCTTTTTTAATACAAATACCTAACAACCAACACCCATTTTATTACAGCTAACTTTATAAGCATATGAAGAGTATGATCAGCTTTGTACAAATAAATATGTCAGTTCTATCTTTATTTGTTGACCAGAGATCCAGTGAAAATATTTTTAATGGGTAGGATACTCTTTTGATTTCTTATTACTCAAGTTAATTCAGGAGAATAGAATTTTCCACCTTTTTTTTTTTTTTCAAACATTAATGCATCTTTAAGTTCTTAGTAGTTTTGAGGACCTGATTTGCCAGCATTGATGATTATGTAATGAACTAAATCCTGTCAACTGCAACACAAGAAAAAAATTTAAAGGGTAGAAGAAGATTTTTCATTTACTAATTAGAAAGGGATTGGTGTAAGATTTGTCCCTGCTGGTGAAAGCCTGAGATCCCAACTCTATTTTGACCAATTTCAGTGACTAAGTTTTGTGAGGCTTACTCACAAGTACCAGATGACCCCAGAAAAGCCTAAAATCAGTTATGACATTCAAATCAGAACACATAGTTCCCATGGATCTGTGCCCAGAAGCTGCTCCTGTGGATGCCCAGGAGTGTTTTGGTCTGGGACCAGTTGCCCAAGTTCTGTAATAACACAGTAATGCCTTGTCATACTGTAAAACACAGTCACTGCATTTTTTTTACCAAAAATCTTGTTGCTACCTCACTCACCATTTTGTAGTTTTGCCATAAAGAAATTTAGTGTTTATTAACTACTGTTCTCTGCTAACTGCTGCCATTATCACACTCTTCTGTCCTTCACTTTTGATTTATTTAATTTGCCTTCATAAGAAGAGAACTGATGTTGACTAGGATGAAAATGTAACGACTCATAAAGAGGCACAGACAACATATGCACTAGAAGATGTATGTCAAACATTCAGTATTTTGTGAATCGATGAGCAATTGTGGCCTACTCCAAGAAAGACTGGAGGAACCACTTGGGCACCACAAGATGCAGTCCCAACTTGCAAAGTGAGGTACCAATCAAAACCTCCGAACAGTATGTAGATCACATCCTGAGCTCTGTTTTAAAGTCAAATGAGCATTTTAATTAGCATCTCAGCTCCTGAGAAGTCAGCTTCTCTCCCAGCTGATTGATCAACCTGAGGATCTTGCTTCTGCCTCCCTGTTCTCCCCACAGCACTCCCTGCCCCATCAATTTAGCTGGTGTAGCTTTCATGACTCACTAATGATGACACCTCTTAGGAGCACCCTCCCCAGATAGCAGAGTGGGCTTGTAGTGCCAGCAAGTACACTTGAGAGACCAAAACTGTTCCATGTCCCTCTTGCTAAAGCGTGGTTACCTGTTCTCTGAGAGAGACTAGAAGGGCAAATACCTTCTCTACATTTCCTGAGAACTCCTCTGGCATCATTTTATAGGTAGGAGTCACTAGGAAAAATATATTGCCAGGAGTTAAAGCAGGAATCAACTTCTGTCTGTCCCTTTCTCCCTCCTGCACCTACACATGGTTGATTTTTCTTTGGCGGACACACAAGCCAACAAGGAGTTCTGGTAGGCTCCTTTGTATTTAGGTGAGCCAGAGAATAGAGGGTGTAAGAGAGGTTGGTACAGCCTTAATTCACATAAGCCATCTGTAGAAACTCTTCACATCTCCAGCATTTGCTGGGCAGGAGGGGAGAGCAGAGAGAGGTATAGAAAGGCATTGACAGCAGCCTTATCATTTTTGTTTTTATTGGAGCACAGTTTGGCTGATCCCAAACGGTAGGAACACCAGAAGAAAGGGATTAGCAAGTTTATAGTCTGTCAACACAAAATAAAACCGTACCTGGCAATGAAGAGTGAATTTCCACTTCCATACTTAAATTCCATGTCATTTCAGCTTGCCATGGTAGACATTGCCTGGGAAACAATAGAACACCTTAGCATCCTTTACAGCAGATAGCTTAAAGCCAGTGGAGGATTCGTTTGTTTCAACTTTTATTTGCAAAGAACTATGAAGAGACAAGTGAGATACTTGTCAGGGAGGCAGCACTTGGAGTGATGGTGCAGTGGGGGTAGTCTCTCGTGATTTTTAAAAAGACATTTAGACAGCTAAGAGCGGCATGGGTTCAGTGCTAGTGAACAGACATGTTAAATTGCACTGCAAGAAAAAAATTACACATCTGTGAGGCAAGGTCAAAGCAGACTGACAGCACACAGATGCCCAATGCTGGTCCCAGCTAAGCCAGGATTCATCCCTAGAGAATTCAGCAATTGTATCTTGTGACATCGGGGCACTATACTTGACCTATTTAACATTACAAAACAGATGTAAATTGTATCTTTAGGAAATTCTCCCATTTGCTATTGACAAACATCAAAACATGACTTCTGGGTCACATGTAAAAACCTCTAAACAGAACCTTAAACCTGTTAAGAGCAACATGAGTAAGCTGCTATTGCACTGTTTGAAACAAGTAAAGAAAAGCCACTTCTTGTTACTATTTTATAAGAGTTTAAATAAGCAACCATTTGAAACACAAGATTTTACACTGAAAAAGCAAGAGAGCCATGTTTCATTAAGAGCATCGGTTTTTGTAGTCAGAAACAGCACCAAATAGATCAAAGAAATGGCTCTTTATTGATTAGTCCTCAGTATTTAATCAGTGACTGGCCTCTTCCAGGTAGACTGACCGTAAATTAACAGAGACACTCATCTGTTCTTGGAAATGCCACGTTGTTGGACATTAGAAGGTTCTCTAACTAAGTCCAGTGTTTTTAGTGAATTCACATGACCGCAGTCTAAATTATCAGCAAACAGAGGATTACAGATGTGTTAGTTAACGACTAATGAACAAGCAAACAAAAACTATTTGCCTTATATTATTATACTCTTAACCTTGATGGTCCCCTCAGTCTTTTTTTACAGTTATTTTCTGTAGCTGATGAAACCAAAGCATACCTTCAATTGAATTTATTAGGCTCTGTATTGCTGTTTCTATTTTGTTTCAACTATTTTTGCTGCATGGGAAGACCAAGAAGGGATTGTAAATGCTCAAACAGAAAAAAATAAAAGCCAGTCTGAGTCACTCTTAACAAAGTGTTCTCCATTTCCACAAATTTTGAAGATAGATCCAGCCTCTATTTCTAAAGGTAATTTAGCTGATCCACAGGAAATGCTCCTCCAGGTTTCATCACCTGTGTTACTATTCTGATAGGAGTAAGAAACTTTGACTATGCTGGCTGTCAGTAGACTACAGATAAACACTTTCCACAAAGAGCAGAAAAGCTCTCTCTCCAGGTGACAGCACACCCAGGACTCGTGTTCCAGGAATCAGGTTTTCATTGGTACATGGCAGCAGCACAAAGCAGGTGGGCAGTATGATCAAGGCTGGATTGACACAGCACCCTGACCTGTGTACACTGCAGGCCTGTGGATGCCTGGCTCTCCCTTTGCTGTTGCTAAGCTTATGCTCATCATCCTGCATGAGATGTCTGGACTTGATGAGGTTCATGCTTACATTTACACCATGAGTCAAGCTGAAATAGGTGCTCTTATAATGGCAAGGGAGATCATGGGTGGCACAATCTCTTGTTTTCTCATAGATGCAGAAAATGCAATTTTCTATGAGTTGAAGGACTGGGCCCCTACTCCACAAGCCCATTTTACCTGCTCTTAGCCATCCTGCATGCTCTCAGCTGATGCAACCACACAAACTAACTGAAATTATATCATGTGTTTGCTATCAGCTGCCTTCTGCGTGTACTTCAACTGCATATATTTGCAACTGAGGTATTATTTCCCAAACTTTACAGAGCAGTTTTCTTACATAAACTTTTTCCTACTTTTTAAAAGGAAGTGCCTCAGACTAGAAGGAAGTTTTGTAAAGGCTCCATCCAGTAAGCTCTTAGAATTTCACATTCCAGTGAATAAGGCAGGGTCTGTGTGACTTTGTCTTTGAGGGTCAGAAATAGGAGTGAGGGCAAGTTACACATAAATGAGGCAAAAAGACAATCTTTATTTGAAAATTTATTTGGTACTTTTGAGACAAGAGTATTTTTTAATGTCCCTAGGGGGTTTCAATCTTCAGGACATACTACTGCTACTGTTACAGCAGTCTGCTCACCAGCTAGTCCCTGGAGGATGTGACAGCTGCTTAAACAAGAAATACCACCCAAACTATCCAACTCCTCCTGGATTTGCACACAGCTTAATCAAGACTGTGTGAGCTAATTTTTCTGCCATGATAAGGAAATCTACACAAGCTCCCAACCCAGGAACTCATATCACTCCTACCCTTGCCACAGTTACACTAGGGAAGGGTACTTGAACATTTCATAGCCTGACAAAGGTCTGCCAAGGAGGATGGGGTATTATTCACTGCTTTGCAGTTCAAGACCTAAGGCAGAGACCATGTGGAGTGACCTGCATGACAGAAAATCTGACACTGAGCAGGGATTCACCCTTTCATCTCAGGCTTGCTTTGTGTTTTGGAGGGGAATTTTTTCTTGCATAGTTGAATAGTAATGTGGAATATCATACTTCAGACATAAAAAAATACCCCAGGAAAAGGTAATTAAAACACATCCCATAATGAGATCATTATGTTCTGATTGACAAAATCCTGTCTCAGGGAAAGAGTACTACCTGGCTGTTACTTAGAGAAGAAAATCAAAGTGACAGTCATACTGACCCTGCCACAATTAGTGGTTTTCAGGAAATACTAAATGTAATATAACCATTTCTAGGGCAGTGTTCTGGCTCAGGGCATAGGAAGATGAGAACCAGAAAATCTGAAATTTAAAATCCAGCCATTCAAGTGACATAAAACAGCCAATTGAATTTGCATCAGTCAAGGTGACAGTACAATTATTAATATAGGCAGCACTTCATTTGGAAATCAAAGGAACTGTGGGTGTATGATTAGCAAAATACATGTAAATCTGTTTGAATAGAGGAGAGAGCTGTGGTATTTTTGTCTTATAAATCAGGATTTTAGTTGCTGTGGTAATGCTCCTTCTATAACTTGTCTACATAAATGAAACTCAATCCCTGTTGTCTCAAGCCACAGAGGATTATAGAAAAATGAACAACAAAACCAAACTGAAAAAACCTAGGCAACTTAAGACTTACAGTGAAAATTGTAAATAAAAATTACACAAGAAGTTACACGAACAGATGAGCTTTTTGCTGTTTTCATTTCGCTAAGGAAAACAAACTTTGGAAGGACTTTATAACTGCAAAACCCAGCATTGATGTTAAAACAACCCTGTGCAGCTGTGTCTGTCTCTTGCACCTGCCTGTGGCACCTTGGGTAGATGTCTTTCAGAAAAAACATAGAGATGCTGACTAACAGCAGGTGGAGAAGACAGCTGAGGATGGTGATGAACAAAGGCTGAGGTAGAATATTATAGGATAATTGGGCAGATTTGAGGTCAGATAAGAGACCAATCTAACAGTAAGCAATGAACATATAGTAATTTTATTTCTTCTAACACTTCAAGGCAGTTGAAATCCATCTATGCTTAGTATTCTGGAAAGAGCAAAACAGACTTCCATAGTTTACTAAATAGAACTACATCATGGCCAATGTTTTACTGGCTTTATCACCACATGCAAAGTGTTTTAGAAACAGATTGAGCCAGTGTATAATAAAGCAACAAGTCTGGACTGAGCATAAATGCCACCCTACAGTAAACAACCCTGGTATAATCATTAAATATTATTAAGCCCTGGGAAGAGTTTTTGGAAGACACAACATTGCACTTCTTCCAAGTGGCTGAAGCTGTTGGCTGTGGCACGACATTAGTTCAGGGTCCTCAGGGAAATCCATTTGCTTCCCAATGCTTACATCTTTATAGCTAAAGAGGGGCCAAAAAAAGCAGCAGCAAGTGGACAAATGTCAGGATTGTGTGATCTGTCATCTTTTTTTTTCTCCTCTTTAGGAAATAACTAGAGAATTTAATAAAATGTATGGAAGACATGAGATAATGTCTTATTTCTCTTGGTAGAGGGCATGGATTTAACTGTCTCTTGCTACAATAAGATTTCACAAGCCATGTCTAACCACAGAACTATGGTGATATTTAACTGAATCTTTAAAAGAAAAGGAAAATCCCTCTACTGCACCCCTTTGTAAAATGCAAAATTTCCCGTCCTCATAGTGCTTGCATAGAATGTCTGTGGCACACTGATCTGATTTTGCTACTAATCATTATCTCTCCACCTAATTACCTACCTCTCCAACTAATTGCATCTAGGAGGCCAGTAACTGCAAGGTAGAGAAGTTTGTGTCTATTTATCTCATATTTGCACCTGACAAGTAGTTCAAACATGGGCTCCTCCCATGGCTGACCTGACATGGCATAGCATGCTTTGCCATAGGAATTGCTCTGAGAAGGTGGCTCCCTTCAGGCTGGGGTATCAGTGTTGTCCATGCTTTTTCCTCCTTTGGATGCAACATTATCTAGGTGTCCCTTGGTGCAGGGCTCACCTGGTGGCTCTGTCTGTGGCTCATGCAGATTTCCCAAGAGGAGCTGTACACACAGGCAGTATTTGAGCAGTTGTCAGATGTTTCCAGGTGGACTGCAGACTGCTGATTTTTGGTCTGCAACCTAGAGGCAACTTTAGCTGCCACGCAGAGAATAGAGAAGTGGAGGCAGAAAAGCACAGGCAATCCTTCTCTCCTCCCCCATAATTTAAATTGGATTCATAGTATGGAGAGGCCCCTGGAGCTGTGTATAACCCAAATTCTGACTGAATGGAAGAAATTAGTATGCTGCAACATGTCACTGAGAGCAGGAGAGATAATGGCAATGGAGCCAAAAAGGACAAGAGGAACTATCTAGCAGAATTGGTTCCATCTTTGGTTATAAGACCTGTACTATACCCCCAGATCCATAAGAGACTAGACTGGTTGCTTGTTGAGGAGGGAGGTGGGTGGCATTTCAGAGCTTGCTGTATGAAGACTTTTTTTTTTTTTTTTTGTCTATTTTTGAGGCAGTTGAAGGAAGTATGAGGTAAAGGCAAAAGATTGTGGGGGAAAATATTTGTAAAAAATATTTTGTATAAGCTTACATGATTTTTTTTAAAAAATTATGTGGCAAGCAAGCAGAGGCTTATATAAGTGCCAAAGCTGCATTATCAAAATGTTAATAGGTAAACATATTAATAAAAATGTTCTGAAATGAAGAATCATCTGAGTTTCTTTTAACACAGAAGAGATGTTAATAATGATCTCTGCCTCAGCCCACTGCCAACACGCTTCAGGGCTCAAAGCTGCACAATACTCTGAGCTCCACAACTCATACCATTTGTCCTTGCTTCCAGACTGCCAGAGTGCAGGTCAGTTCATGGCCAACAGTACTGCAGGCAGCTGACACATCCAAAAGAATCAGAAATGACACCTGATCTTCATCCATCATTGACAAAGGATTATCAGCCAACACAAATATGTGCTGTGACTTCTGTTATCAAGTGGTTTGTAAACAACCATGTATTACAGACAGGATTCCAATAGAGCTCAGTGTTACCCTATTCAGAAAGAAGAGCATAACATAAGTGTGCTGACATGAACTGATAGAAATTCAGTGCTCATACGAAGAGTAGGATTATCTGGCCATCTACAAAGGATCTGGGATCTGACAGAAGGATTTGGGATCAGTTTCCTACAGAGAAGGGATTTTTGAGGAAATAACGAAGACTAAATTGATGCATGTCATTGTGTGGAAGAGTGGTTTAAAACTGGGATTTACTGGGAACACTTTCTGTGTGAAACAAGTTCAGAAACCCTATGTTTCAGTCTCTCAAACTGGCTGTCATGTAGAGAATTTTTATATGGCACAATTGTTCCACAGATCAGTTGGAATTCGTGTCATTCTGACTTTAAAGGTAATCTCTGGGTTATTCCATCCAAAATAGGGCTATTTTAATTTCTACAAACAGAGAAAAAGGGAAGGGCTGTTCTTTGAACAAGAAGGCAGGTCTCTCTGTGTGTGCCTCTTCTCTGATATCAGAACCCAGAAAATAATATTCCCCAGACTGATAACCCTAACTTCTTCCCCACACCATACTGTCCTCAGTCCCCTCTGTCCCAAGCCTTAAATTTACCAGTCCTTCCTGTCCTGCATGAAAACTCTTTCAAATGCCTTCTGTTGAGGCTCCCCTTCCACATTGTCCTTTTCCAAGGCCTCTGCTCTTTCAAATCACCTTTCTCCCATGCAAAAGCCACTCATCTTCCTCTCCATCTCTCCTTGCTTAGATTTACTTCACCTCTGACAATTATTTTCCAATAACTTTCACCAACCCTGTTCCTCCAGAGGTAGTTCTTACAATCTGCAAACAGAATTTTAAAAAAAATCTCCTAAAACAGAGAAATAAGGCCATGCTAATCCTTTTTGAAACCAAATCTTTCCTTCCCATCTGTCACCTTTCTTCTCCAAACCGTTTATCAAACATTTCCTCAGACCTTTAGTTCCCCTTCTGTTCCCAATTCCCATTTCTTCTCCTGCAGCTCCTGTGCTCCATATCCTTACTATTCCCACCTCCTGAGTGGTGCTAATCATTTATAATCCATGTATTACCCCCCTGTTGACTGCCCAGGGACAGTATGGCCATCTTATCCACCCTTGCCTCCAACAGAGCCCTCCCCTTCCTTATGGTGCCCTCAGAGAGCACACACTTGGAGCCAGCTGCATTGGTTCCATCAGACATAAAGGAAACTTCCAGCAGCTTCTCACAGAAGCCAGCTCTGTAGCCACGCAGCTACCAAAAACTTGCCTCTTTTTTTTTTTTTTTTTTTTTGCCAAGACAGAAGTAATTATTCAAGTATGAGCATCAAGTTTCATTTCCCTCCTCAGCCAGTAGGAATTCAAACTCATTTCTCCTCCTGCTTTGTGCTCTCCTTTTCATCTTGTTAGTCTTCTTTTTCCTGTGACTATTCCAACTTCAACTCAAGAAGATGCACCAAATAAACAGAATCCGTATCCAAAGGGGTCAGATGCTCAATCAAGAAATGAAAGACTTGACACTTGACACTGAAATTTCTCAGTCTAGCCAAGAAAGGCCTTGAGACAAAAATTCACATTTTTTCCAAGTATTATAAAGCTATTGTATCATATTATTAAGGAATTTAAAAACCCTGTTTCCTTTAAAAAATATTCATAACTGTGTTTTTCAAGCAGCACACTGTTCTGAGTGTTTACTATGAATGTTCTGAGAATATATTCCAACTTAAAGAGAGACTTAGGGGAAAATTCCTATTTCTGAAACCTGATCAAGTGTTGAATCAGCTGCTGAACTTCTCATACTAAGGCAATTTGGGATGGGCTGCAGAGAACTGAATTCTCATAATAGTAATGTTAAACATCAAAGAGGGGGGCTCCTGGTGAGTTTAGGTATCTATATTGGGTTAGCTGAGCAGGGGATTTCAGGATCATAATTATGTTTAGCTACACCCAAGTTTAGCCAGAACTTCCTCAACCCTGAGTCCTTTTACAGATAGGACCTTGTTTTGATTTTTTCCCCTTTCTTTTCCTTTTAGCTCCAAGATCTCTTCCAGATCATTCTCAGAAACACATGAGATTGAAGTGGTTTTCTGCTTTTTTCCTCCATACTTGGACACAAGACAATGGTTAAATGACTTCAGAAAGCTTTATGGGAGGGATTTTGAGATGTTGTCATAGCAAATTACCAATTCCTGATCAACATTGGTGCTGGCTCCTCACAAAAGCAAGAAACTCAAGAGACAAGAAAAGCCTCTCCAACTGAAGGAGGAAAGGAGACTCCCCTGTCAGAACACTTTTTCACAGTGGAGAGAGGATCACCAGTAGCTGGCCTGGCTCTGGTAGCACATGAGGACAGTGCAACGCCCTCTCCGTGTGCCCAGGGTGCTGGGATTCCCTCATGTCCTCAGGCTGGGACCTGTAGCCTCTCTCTACAGAATGATTCCAGCTGGGATGTGGTTTTGACAGCTGGACTGACAACTGTCCTTTGGGAAGTGACTCCAATGAAGTATGTCAAAGTTGTCATGCAAAGGGTGACAACTCTCAGATAACTATTTCCATTGATTTCTGCAGTAATGTTTTTATCAGTTTACACTATATTATGATTGTGAAACATCATCTAATTGCATACTTCCTATTGGGAAAATTGTTATTTTTTCTCATTTTTATTTCATGTGCTAGCATGTCTTTCCTGTACTCTTTTCTTACACCTCCAAGCCTTGTTGTAGTAATTTAGTAATTTAATAACTAGCACTGAAAACAATGGAACAGTTTATTCCAGCTGTCACATCCACATTAGGAGACTTACCTCTGGGGCAGATTTGGCTGTCCCATTTAAAGTTTTAAATTGTCAGTTGCAAAGCAGAGCTTTTAGAGCAGCCCTCATACCATCTAGCAAACTTCTGAAATAAACCTGCAAGTCTTTTAAAAATCTGGTTTGCGTAAATGGCACTTTTCAATGAGGTAATTGTTTCTTTGAGATGAAAGATGAGTGAAGAAACATTACACTGGGCTGTATCACTGGAGTCCCTATTTCTCTAATCTGCTTAAAGCCTAAATAAAACTATTAAATTGAACCTCTCCGAGATGGAAACTAAAAAATCTCAGCAACAATTACCACTCATTTCTGTATTACTTTCAAAAACAAGTAAAAAAGGAAATATCTTTCAGAACCATGATGTGCTGCAAAGAATTTTTCCATTTGTTACCTCTTCACACAGGAAGCTTCTTCTGGTGCTTTTCTAGTAAAAATTAAATTAAATGTTCTATAAATCCCTGCAAATGGTTTGCTTTCATTACAATACAAGAAAGACATCTATAGTACTACTCATGAGAATAGGCCTTCTGTGCAGTGACCACTTCAGACAACACTCAAATCACTCACCTTTTGCTTCTGATTCAGGCAATGATGACACTCAGAGATGCCCTGAGCTCCTTACTGCCTGATTCCATGCATGTGGTAGTCTGACTAAAGAGCTTGGTGCAAAGATGTTCCAGAGCTCATCATCAGCTTCTACACAAGTTGCAGTCCTACCCAGAAACACCTGTCCTCCCATCTGCCACTCATTCAGCAGAGCTCTGGGGTCAGAGGAACTGGGTAATCCACAGCAACCATTTGGCAGGTGAGTAAATTTGGTCATTTCAAGTTAGCCTGTGCTTTGCCACACAAAAGATTCAAAGACTACCAAGAGAACTGGAGAATTAAAACTGGTTTATCAAGCATCCCCCTATTTTACTACATGGTAGCCAAAGTTCTGCCCTGATGTGTTGGTTATTTGCACTGACCAATGCGCTGTGAAACAAGTGTGCCAATAGCTCTGCTGGTAATTAAATTTTTCTTTGTATCCACCCTGGAGTCTCCTATTTTTGAGTTAGTGCAGCCAGACCCTGGGCCAGCAGCATGCTGAAATGGGAGGTAGGAACAGGAAAGTTGTAGACAGAGTATCATCATGAACTGAGTGTGTTGTTATGTGCAAAGCATGACCACACATGCAAAATGCTGATTCCACCCAAACCTATAAAGCCTGACTTTAAGCTGATTTAGCTGCATCTTTTCAGCTCCTTGTTGAGTCATCACAAGGCTTTCTTGTCCAGGATTAGACCTAATCCTTCAGTGACATCACCCTTTACACCCACTAATGTATAAAGTGAGGGCTGGACCCTGGCAACAATAGCTCCCACAGATTTGTAAGTCATAGCATACATGGGACAGCTTTTTCCTCCCTGTGTTATAAATTATCAGGTTTCTTTTTTTCTTTTTCTAATTTCTGCACAACATCTTGATGTAATTTGTTCTACTTTGGCAATTTTTACAAAGTGGTATGTAGCACAACCTAACATTTATAAAAATTACAACAATTTGTATTTTCCAAAAAATATTTGCATTAAAGCTATAATATCTTAGTTTAAAAAAACTGGGTTTTCACATCTTACAATGGGGTTCATCTACCTTAATTCTAACATCTAAAAGTCAATCACGTTTGAGTGATTGTATGTGTAGAGGCCATACTTCATGTTATCTTTATTCTTCTTCCTCCCTTCATGCTTCCATTGCTCATTTTCTCATTTTACACTGTTCTTTTTCTGTGATTGCTTCCACTTCTCCATAAATCCTCTTTAAAATTCTCTCATTCCTCTGTTCTGGCTCTAGCAGTCTTTCTTTCTTTCTTTCTTTCTTTCTTTCTTTCTTTCTTTCTTTCTTTCTTTCTTTCTTTTTTTCTTTCTTTTCTTTCTTTTCTTTCTCTTTGGTCACCTTCCTCCTCCATTTCTCTCTCCTCTGATGTACCAGCTCCCTTATTATCCCTCTTTGTCACGTTCATACTTCTTCCTGTCTTTCCTTTCTGCATCTCTGCAAGATACTCCTTCTCCTTTTCTTTTTCCTCAATTCCCACCTGCTCTTTTGTGTATCAGTTTTCCACTTTGATGTATTCTCGCTTTCACTGCTCTCATTCCCTCATTTCAACCTGCCTCCTCTAAGCCCCTACGTCTCTTACCATTTCTAGCTGTTCTTGCTCTACTATTTAAATTTGCTTGGGATTTTTGATGGCTTCTGTTATAAATTTAAAGAGCCAATCTTAAATAAAGAGCAATTTATTGCCAAGGAGAATTGCGAACAAGAAATTTACAAAGCCAAATAAAGCAAGCGACAGAGTCAGCGAAGCAAGGAAAGCGGTGCACACCAGGTGAGCCTCCAAACGTGCCCTCTACAGCGACACCTTCCCCCTGAGGTCTCACGAGTGCCCAAGTCCAAGTCTGTTAGTTTTATACCCTTCCTGGGTTTGGATTCTGTGTGCATGTCTGGACTTGTTTCCCTCGTCTTGGAATCGAGGAGGACGTTGAAACTTCCAGGGCTGGACTCCTTGTTCAGTACAGAATTTCTTTAGGTTCTTTTGTCTCTTGATAATGCAGTTGATAGAATCAGGAGGACTATGGTCCTGCTTGAAAAGGTTTCCTGGGTGTGTAGGAAGTTCCTGGAGCACCCTTAATGTTCCAGATAGGATGTGTTCTCCGGGCCATCAGTCCTTATCAGATGCCGATCGCCTTTTGCGACCCGATTCCCAGAGGAAGACTGGACCCTTCTCACCATCACTGGACCCTTGTTCTACAGAATCATCTCCACTTCAACAGAACCACATCTGCCACTCCAGGAGGACTTACTTTTGGACTGCTTCCAACACCCTGACCAACAGGGTGTCAGGTTGCAGCTCTGACTCTGTCAGGGTTTTCCAGGATTGTTGTTTGTTTGTTTGCTTGTTTGGTTGGGTGGTTTTGTTTTCTACTACATTTTTACTGTTAATATTCCTAGTAAAGAACTGTTATTCCTATTCCCAAATCTTTGCCTGAAAGCCCTTAATTGCAAAATTATAATTTGGCGGGGGTGAGGGGTTTACATTCTCCATTCTAAGGGAAACTCCAGCTTTCCCTGGCAGATACCTGTCTTTCCAAACCAAGATAGATTTCTCTGTCTTTCTCTTATAATTGGTATTATAATTTGCTGATTCCATCTCCGGAGATGAAGGAAATCTCTTGTGAAAGCTGCCAGCCCTGCACCCATTCGGGCTCCTAGTGTTTTTAGGACTATAACTTTATTCTTAATTTACTTATAACATTGCTATTGCAAAAACAGTTCACCCTTCACAAATATCACATCATTATAAAAACATGAATTGACCTGTCACCATAGCTTCTTTTCTTCTTCTTTCCTTCCCATTCTATAAGTGATTCTCCAGTGTTACAGGTTTTACTTATTCTGTGTGAGCCCAAAGAATAAAAATACCTGTCCTCCAAATTTCAGCTACCCTAAACTCCTGAAAGGACATCTTGAATGGTGCCACAGCTCTTTGGCTTCACTAGGCCATCACTACAATAGAAGTTTGAGTTTAGGTGGAAGGATATTCTTTCTTTGTTTCAGATCAGGAAGGATGTTGTTGTGTGATCTCCCACCTCTGCACTCAGGTTTTCTTTGGAAGGAGTGCTTACTGTGCTCCAGATTGTGCTTCAGCCTGGACAACACACCAGGGCTGCATCCACTCAGCAGAACACATGGACACAGCAGGACTTCCAGTTTCTCCAGGCTGGGATAGGAGGGTACACCTGTAGACCTCAGGTAAGTTGTGTTTTGATTTTCTCTGCGATGTACAGTAAATTCTCTTTCCCACCATACTGTCTATGTACTAGGAAGTATACAGGACACAGAAGACATCACAGTTCTTGCTTGAAAGTATTCAAGTGTTTAAAAAGTCAGTTCTCTGAAGAATAAGAAAGGGAGAAGCAAGAGGTACTATAGCATATGTGTGTCTGGAATTGAGCAGTTTTTCTTTTTGAATGGGCCAAACAAGTTAGGAAGCAGTTCTGTCAATCCTGGAAAGACTGGAAGGCTGCAAAACCCAAAAGTCTAGAGCCACATTGGCTCTGGATTTTACTGCTGTGAAAAACAATGCAGTAATAGAGGGGTTTCAGCTCCTAGGGCCACTTTACACTCTCTTCCTATGTTTGGAAGCCCTAGCTGCTTTATCCACTTTACAGCGTCATGTTCTATCAGTAGGGAAGATACTCTTGGTTTTATTTGCTGCAACCTTATGTGAGAAAGTACTGAGTCTCACTTCCATCAACCATTGGAGCTGATGATTTTCCTTGGTTTCAGAGTTCTCAGGCAGCAAAGAGAACTGAGCTTCTCTTTCAAGGCCCATTCTTGATAACTGCTAGGTTATTGCAATCTGCAGGAAGAAACTGATTCTTAAAACAAAACAAAACAAAACAAAACACACCGAAACAACAACAACAAAACAAAACAAAAAATTGTCATCACAGTATAGTTTAAAGATAATTTTCTTAAGCCAGTTATGCATATCACCCAAAAGCAATAAGACCTGGATAGACATAGATCCTTAAATATATTTAGATTCCTAAATCCCATTTATTTTGGTATAAATTTCACTTGAACTGGAAAGAACCCAGTCTGCCCAATTTTTAACAATCCCAGAGAGTAAAGAGTAAATAGATGTAGACAAGTAGTTCCATGATAGCAATGGGAAAAGGAAGGGATTAAAGGATAAGGCTAAGGTCTGAGATATGAAAATTTCCAGTCACTGGAACAGGATCAATTCAACTTATTCAGGGAAAAACCAATGAAGGAAGAATTGTTGTGCAAAGAAAGAATCAAAGAGGAGTCTCAAGCTAGAAAAGACTTTTGTATGTGACATGGCAAAACTTACTATTTTCATACTGCATAAAAAGTCAAGGTAGCCTTAGAAGGGGACAAACAGATGAAAATGCCAAACTACAGATCCTGCACTAGCAGTCAGTCAGAACTTCCTCTCATGATAGTCTCCTGTCTTTCACCCTGTCAGTTCTTGGCACAGAGATTGCACACACAGTCTATAATGCTCAGGGCTGATGAGCTTCCAGACTGGAGACAGCAGCCTGAGGAGTGATCTGTAGATTGTCTAAATGACACTGGAGACTTCTTAACTGAAAGGCCTCAGCACCCCTTCAGCACAGTATCACCACTTTGAACTAAAACAACTCTCAAAATTGATCAGACAACTGACAGCTCTGAACATGCAGACAGGTCTAAAGAGGCAGAGCAGCTCCCAACAGCAACCAGCAAACCCAGAAAAAAGGCAGCCAGGAGAGCTTGGAACCAGAGTCTTGTTGCTACATTACTCCCAACTATCTTGGGTGGATGTATGTGCTGTACCTTTCAATCACAGTTTAGATACTCCTCTGGGCAGGTGGAATCACTTCTTTGGACAAAAGAAAGAGCACATTCCTTTTGTTTGATTTTGCCTGGATTTTGCCTGAATTTCTCATGTAAATACATATAACTTTGCTCAGTAAAGTCCTTTTTACAGTCCTTCAAAATGAGCCCTCATTTATGCCTAGGCCTCCCAAGTATGGTGAAAATATAACTGATTAAGTAATAGCAACACTGAAGCAAATTCTTTTAGAATTACATTACTTTAGAGTCTATTGCTATTCCTCAGCATTTCTCTCCTAAAGAGTTATTTGGACTTTCACTCAATTAACGCAGCATCTCCAAAGTGAGTAAGCCTCCAGATGGTCTCTTCTTTTGAGGTAGCTAAGATATTTTTACTGGGAGGGGGATGCATTTTCTTTCAGACTGCATCTGTGAGACATTTAGGAAGTTATATTGGTGCTCACAAAATAACGATGCCTGTCCTGAAAAATCATCTTGCTCTTTTATGACAGACTGTTTTAATTGGCTGCCTACCTGGTGTAGCTGTCTTCTTGGCCCACACTTTTGCCTGAGCTGGGCTGAGATGTCAAAAATGGAAGAAGAAAATGAATTATTTAAACCTCCATGTAAAAAAGCACACAATTCTTTTGTCATTACACTGATTTTACGTTATTTTTTAAAGTTTACCATTTATACTAAATGCATTTTTTGAAATCACTTTTAATTGACAGCACTGTGAGATGTCAAGCAGACATTAGGAGGTTTCTCAAACATAAAGATGGCTCTTTGTTCTGATATTTGGATTTAGCACTAAACCTTTTTGAACCTTGATGTATTTGACTTTATGGCAAAGCTGATTCTGCATCACAAAATTCAGATCTGAATCAGAACTCTCAGTATCTACTGAAACTGCAAATTCAGTAACTATTGAAAAACATTGCTCATGCTTTTTTACAGGGCCTTCTGAACCAAGCTGTCAACCATTTTTTTTTTGTAATTGAAAATAGCCTCCAATATAGTTCCATCTTTTATTTTATTATATTATTATTAATATTGTTATTAATAATAATAATAGTTATTATTAATCATAATTTTTTTTCGGGAGTGGGGGATTAATTGAGATTGACAAAATTCCTAAAAAATCCTAAGATTCTCTACAAAGCCCTTGGCATATTTTAAAATACCACATAATATATTTTCCCACAAAATTCTTAAATTTCCACTGATCTTTATGAATGTCAGATAATTCTTGAAAATGTGTGTCTGAAACTCAAGTAATTATTTCTGGTCTTCTGCCAAAACCTTGAAATTACTTTTTGTTACGTTAACTCAAATGAAAAAATTAATGTTTGAATAATTTAAAATAAATTTCAGTTTGTGTATTTTAAAATGTGAACTGCTTCAGTTGAGATTGACAGCAAGGAACTGAGAAGTGGAGATGCTTTTAAAATGTTTCCAGTTATATAACATTCTTTTGGTTAAATAATATTCTTTTTTACATATCTTAGTTTATCAGTTCTTCCAACTTCTGTTTCAGAGCAACATCACTTTAATATCCTCTTGGTACTAATGGAAAGAATTACAAAAGATGTCTTAAATACTGAAATTCATAATTTAGAATATTTTTCAATCTCCAGTATAGTCCCCATGTTTTGCTCTGAAACCTGCACTAAATTTACACCATCTAAACTTACATCCTTCTACATCCTTATTTCTGTGGGGTTGGTGTGGGTTTGTTTTGAGGTTTTTTGTTTGTTTGTTTGGGGTTTTTTGTTTGTTTGGTTTTTGTTTTGTTTGTTTGTTTGTGGTTTTTGTTGTTGTTTTGTTGGTGTTTGTTTTTTTTTTTTTTTTTCTGCTTTATTCATCTCTTTGGTTTTACCGGTACTCAGGCTTCTTACCCTTGTTCACAGAGGCTTTAAGAGCACAGAACTGACTATTCTGGTTATTGTGGCTGCCTTCTGGTATATCAAGGACATGTAGACATGTATTAGGACAGACTATTTGGTTTGAAAGTAGAAGTTTCATCAATGTGAAGAGTAGCATGCTGACTTCTTCCATCTTTCTAATTGTAATGATCACATGATTGCTAATTTGAGAATCACAGGGACTATGTTGAAAATATACCCCCCTGCTGAAAATATACCTGGCTTTTTTGGCTAATTGCAACACAGAAACACAGGAATAGGTTGAGTTGTCCTAAAGAGTCTATTTAATCTCATTTTTTAGTTGCATAGCATTTTCTCCCACACTGCAATTTTCTTAGATAATAATATCACCCTCACTTTGAAAGGGAGAAAAATATTTATAAATGTGTCAGAGCCCTAAAAGACAATTCTTTATTGAAAGCTAAAATTTGCTCAAGTAAGAACTTCAGTCATCAGATTTTCTGTGCCCTCTGCTGCAGCATACTATTATTAGACTTTACCAATGAGTATGAAAAACGTGACATAGTAACAAAACAGTTACATAAACTGTACAGATGCTTCCAATGAAAGAGCCAATCACAAGCCCTGCTGAAGCATGCTGAGGGTAGGGTCCCTATTACTGATATAAATCTCTTCTTGCCATGTGGCTTGTGACTGTAACCTTTGCTGTAGTTTTCTGAGTGGGTAGTTGGTAAATGATGGCCCATACATGAAGTCCTCTCAGAGCCTGTGAGACAGGGGAGATCTACTACACTCTGAGTCTCAGGGGACTCTCAATACCTACCATGTTGCTAAGATGGATATAGGTGCAATTTAATATCTGCTCCCAAAGGAGAGGGAGATGTCAGAAACCTCTATCCCAACATTAAGTTTTCTCACACCAAACAAATCATGGGAATGCAGTACTGGGTTCATTGAAAAGCGTTTCCTAATACTGCAGGCAGCAAGTTACAGAAAGGCTTTTCACTGGAGAAGAAGTTCAAACCATCACTGTAAAACTAAATCTTCAGCTCCCTTATCTTATGCTATAATTATGGAATAATACAAAAATTGTTACTGTGCTTCCTCTTCTATCCGTGTGCAGAAAGAAAAGCATTCACCTCCAGGGCAATTTTGTTTGTATTTCTAGAAAAGCAGAATAAGGATCTAGATTTAAACATGCTCCCATCCTGAGCATGCACTGTCAGTTAGTGATGAGCAGCAGCGCATAATAATATATTAGTGATTTTGGAATCCTCTTCACAGCAGTTAAATGCCTAACCATGAGTTAAAGCATCTATTCAGGAGGCCAAGCACTTTTCTGTGAGCTCCTTTAGTTCCTTTTGCTTAACTGCCCTAATGAATTTCTTGGTGCTCTTTAGGGAGACAGAGAGGTGGGATGCTTACAAGGATCATTGGGAACCCAGCATTCCTGCAAGCCAGACCGGTTACCAGAGCAGACCTGTTTCCTCACTAATGCAGAATTGCTATTCACTTGCTTCAAATAAACATACTCTCCTGCCTTTTCACACACTTTGCATTATTCCACCCAATTTTATACTACTCCTCCTGGAGGCATGTGATCTGCTCTTCCAGCTATGGAACTGAAAGGTAGAGCAGTGTGACTCCAGACATGGAAGATAAAACAATGGGCTGTTAGTTTCAGACTTTTTTGTTGTTTATCAGTAACTCTGCAGTGACAGTGCATCTGTCTTTGATTTGACACTGCTTTCTGTAATCTAGCCTGATTCCCACAGTTCTGTAGGCCAGCAATTTGTCATAAGCAAACCCTTTGTATTTGTCTTCTCACAGAAATTTGCAACATTCCATACTAGTTCTCCCCTACAGATGATCTTTGGATGTGATATCAAGCATCATCACTGTGTACTGGAGAGAGGACATGGCCCATTACAACAAAACATCAATAACTATCACCCCATGGACTGGAGTGAGACTGAATTCTGTGGTTTTGAGCTTGCAGACAGGAATTGGTGGGATTACCTTCATGTCTGTCTTTCTCTTTCACCCAAACAGTAAGGGATGCTGGTATGTTTGTAAGGAAGGTGATGTATTGAAAATTAAATAGCTGTGTCTTCTTGCAATAGTTTTTGAGGAACCACATCATTCATATGGGTGCAGGCTACACAAAACTCTGAGGAATGCATAGGAACAGTGCTCTGAGGTCAGCATGAGAGGGCAAATGTGACAGAGGGTGGGTGATCCATTCTGACTGGGAGAAACCCTATTTGGTGCAGGTCTCTGCAGGGGGGATCAGAGGATACACCAGCTGATATGCTCCAAGGCACCCAGAGCACACACCAGAGCTCACTTTCCTTAGACATTGTGCTAGAGTTTGCCTAGTGGGCCGCTGGAAGCAGTGCAACAGCACAGACCAGAGGAAGAGCTCTTGGTCAGCAAGCTAAGAACCCTGGGATTACTGTGTGGAGAGAATCTACACAGCACACAAGTCCCATCTTGTGAGTGGGAAATGAGGCGGCTTCTGCAAAATCTTCCTGTGCTGACTTCACCAGCAAGACTGTGATAAGTGGAGTGTGATCTCTTGGTAGAGAGTATACTATTTCTTCTACCCTTTTCAGGTCTCATAAAAATAAAAATGAGGTTTTGGTTCATTTTTTCATTGCTCAACCATTACAACTTAAAAACAAAAACAAAAAACAAAAACAAACACCCCCCCACACCCCACACCCCCCCAAAAAAAACCACCTTAAAATAACTTTCACCATTATCACAAGGAAATACTTAATAAAAGCAAGGACGATTTTCTTGCTACTTGTGTAAGTACCAAGCAAAACACATGTACATTACCTTGTCTTCCAAAAATAATAAAAAAAAGAAAGAATAAAAACGTGTCCATTGTTTTAGAATAAAAACACTGTATCATTCAGTACATCTTTCTAAAGGTCTGGTTTTCCTGGAAATTCCTGGTAATTCTAAGGCTCTGAAAATTACATGTAACAAAAGAATTTATAAAAACATGAGAAGACCTATCTTTTTTTCCAAAGAAACCATCAATTCCAGTTATATTTCTTACTTTGAAAAATGAAAAATAAACCAAACCACAGTCATTTAAGGTCATTAGACTGAAAAATTACGTTTTCTTGGAAGAACTCCCAAGTGTAGTAACAGAAGATATGAGGCTCTCTCCTTGGCTGTTTCCAACAGATACTCAAAGGAGCTATGCAGTAACAGAGGAGAAGAAACTTCTCACAGCTTGCTTGTTCAAGGGGTTGTTCTGTACTGATTCCATACCCAGTGTGATCTGGATGCATCTCAGGGCTGCTTAACCCACGCTGAGTGGCCAGTGCACCTCACCATGTTCCTTACAGAAGCTGCCCCAGAACATACAGGCAGACCTCCCTCTGTCCACAAAAGGATGCAGCCAAATGGCAAAGTGTAGCCACAAAAAATCCCCAGTAGCTGCTCATGGCAGCCTCTGGCATCCTCTGCATTGCCAGCAGAGCACAGAGTGCTCCAAATGCTGCTGAAGTTGCTGCCTGCAGATTTTACAGCAATGATTGTTGCTATAAAAAGAAAACTCCAGAAATAACTTCATAGAAATAAAACTCTCTCTTTCTCTGTCATTTACTTTACAAATCTTCTGGAATGTGGTACCGTCCAAGTATTAGTCGTGCATCACTATCACGCTGAGAGCTTGAGTAAACATGAAAAAATCACAGATAAGCTCATTCTGACTTGTGAAAGCCAAAAGTGAGCTGAGATGTAACAAGGGCTAAGTGTGGCATGTCCTGTGATAAGGAGGAGCTTAATCAGAGAAGGGCTCTTGTTTTCAATTTGCTAATTTCCTTTTTCAACAACATTGTCAATAACAAGGGCATAGAGGGCATTTTTAATTGGAAAATTCTTAAGTCTTCACTGATTCAGGCACTTGCAGGGTGTGGGTGGAAATTTTACAGTCAGAACTAGCCAACGCTGTCCCAGTGTTTCAATGGTTTCTGTCCCTTTGTATCCTGCATTGTGAGGTAAGGCAACTTGTCATGTCAACCTATATTGCCACCAGGGAATATAGAATAAAGTACTAAAAAGGAAATTAATTTGGAAGAGAGCTGGCTGAATCTCTAAGTATGGGGAATCACTAATGCCAGTGTATAAATCAGCTTCATTCTTAGTGGTCAAGTTCTGGTCTGATTTACACCTATGTGGATCTAGATAAACTCTGTGAAAGTGAAAGGAGGTCCTGTGGAACTGCATCACAATAAGGCAGAAACAGAATATACCCCTTTGCTTAAATCCATTATGGTTTCAAGACTGCAAAGAACTTGGGAAGACCCTTGTTTTAGGATTATGAACTAATGGAAAAAGTAATCCAGAAAGACAAAGGTTTCTTAGGACTCACACAGTGAGTGACCAGAAACACAAATAGGGTACTACTAAATCATAACTCTCAGTTGCACTCTTGGGAGAACAAAACAAAACAAACTCTAACTGAGCAAAAGAAAATCAGAATCATCAAGTTTCCATTCTGTATAATAGGTTTTCTTTGAATTTGTTTCCACTTGGAAACAAGTTGTGCTTTATAACAGGTTAAAAAAAAACCCCGTAAAACTCATTTGTGTGAGAGCCAGTGTTTCCCCAGATTCTGCATGGCAACAAGCATGATGAACTGAGAGCTACCCACTGGAAGTGACACTGTGACACTTTGCATCACCAAATTCATAAAGTATCACTTTTTTTCTATGTACAACACAGTACCAGCTTTCACTGCTTGTTTCATCATACTTTTAGCAGGACAGAAGACTAAAGAACAGAATGCCAAGCCTGGTATAATGTTTTTAGGATAGTAGGATGGGGGAAATGAAGGTCATTGCTACTGGAAAAGAACAACCTACTTCACAGAGACAAGATAGAACAGGGAGCACTGGGAACCAACAGCTTTGTCTCTGGCTCCCATGCTGTGCACACTGATGCTGCTATGAATAGTCAGTGACTGGAAGTCCCCACTGATACCAGGATGTGAAGAGAGAGATGTCACCATTTTTCCAGGGGCATAAAATGAGGAAGCTAAATCCAGACTAGTGAAGAGATTCTCTTCAGCAGGAGGAGGAAAGCAACTGCAAGGTTTCAGAGGGGTCATCTGTCTTTGTGAATTCAAGCTGTGAGAGCACAGCAGACTGGCCTGCTCAGTCACAAAATAGCCCCAAAATCCCTGGCTGTTAGAGCTGATAGATCTCAGCTTTCCTGCAGAAACCAACCAGATGCTGTAGTCTCTCATATCAGTCTCTCTGTCAGGCAGAACAGGGTATGTAATCCACGAGCCAGGAAAAATTTTGCAGTGTCTTCCTCTGCCCCACTTGTCTTGGTTTCCAAGGACTGAAATAGCTTCTTGTGAGCAGAAATGAGTACAGTCCTGAGACACAGGACACAACCACAAGAATTTGGTGTTCACAGCTTGGTTTCAATGCCAGTTTTGTTTCTGCTCCCAAAATTTAGGCATAATCATCTTTTGAGAAGTCACGTCCACTCAGCTTAGCACTCTGCCCCTCAGCAGCAGAGTAAGTCCCATCCTTGATGTCACAGAGAGAGAACAGTTCCAGGATCATTCTGTCCTTGGAAACGAGGCCAGGTACTTGTTGGCCCTGGATGGGCCAGTCAAACACACACCAGAGGCTGGGCCGTGAAGAGAGACACCAACCCTCACTGTGCTCTTTTTCCTGATGTACTCAGGCCCCTTCAGGAGGCCAAAAGAGCAGGAGAGGCTGCAGGACTGAGCAGTAACAGCACTGACCTGTGGTCACCCTGTGTTACCTGCCAA
This sequence comes from Phylloscopus trochilus trochilus, assembly GCA_016584745.2. NCBI lineage: Eukaryota > Metazoa > Chordata > Aves > Passeriformes > Phylloscopidae > Phylloscopus > Phylloscopus trochilus. The sequence continues at coordinate 19,438,334 of WQNJ02000016.1, read as the reverse complement.
GGGCAGCTGCTCCTCCATCCAATCACTGCAGTGCAGACCAGACTGCCCCACAGAACGACTGTGCCCAGAGGAGCTTTGGCTACCAATGTTATTGACTTTCCATAAAACAGTCCCAGTCAAAATATTTAAGATGTACATAAGAGATAGACAACAAAATAATCCTGTTCCAGAGGATCCAGTGAGGGAGTAACCTTTCAGAGAAGATGGAGCAAATTTCCTAAAGACATCTTCCATAACATCCTGTCCAAAAAACAATGCTGTCACAACAGAAGCCTCTGCCCAGTCCCATGGTAGAATGGCCAAGGGACCCTGTAAAATCTGCTTCTGGAGAAAGAACATGCTCGCATTTGATGCAGTGTACAGACCTTTATAGATTGCTAAACAGTTTTGAAAATAATTGTTTAAATTCAACTAAGAAAAAGGCACATAGCTTATATTTCTTGAGCCTTCTTACCAATTCTCTTGCTTTATTCATTCAGGGCTCAGCAGGGATGCTAACCAATTTCCTTCTTATTGCCAGCAGCTTCAGGATTTCAGCATCACTAGCAAACACCAAGACTTTCACAGTATCTGTGATATTTGAAACAGAGCTTTGGTTATGAACATTTGTTTATAGACTGCTTTCACTCCAAACTCCCAAAACACTGACCACCACAGAAATCCCTGCTCTGGTACTAACAGGAATCCCTTCACTGGTCCCTGGATTATTAAAACCTCTGGCAAGGGCAGCAGCAGCTCTTAATACAGCAGCTCTGTACTACAGTCTAAGACAAGAAAGGAATAATAAAGTATCTAACTAAATTACATGCAAAAGTCAGCTAGACAAAATATAGTTACCCACATGGAATTTGGACAGAGCATTTGTGTTAACAACCTATCCTAGCCTAAGTGCCAAAGCACTTCTGGAAGTTAAGAGTGGCCAAGAACTTGGTTTTAGAGCTCATCCAAAAGCCCGTAATGTTTGCATTAACTAATGGGTTATAAAATAATTACTATTTTAGTGACAAGTTGCAGCTCCTCATATTATGATTTTTTTTTGGTGGTGGTAATGGTGCCTGACTTAGAATTGGAAAAACAGCAGTGAATGACAGGCCATTCTGAGTGGGCTTAGTCCATTTAAAGTCTTGCAAACACACTTTCTTTTCTACTTCTCTTGCTGATAAGCATTTCTACAAGAGTCATTTATTCTGACAAAAAAAATCAAGACATACAGATCAGGTAATTTTTCAGAGAGAAGCTCTTAGATTTAAGGGAAATGCAGATTTTGCACTCATCTGCAAAAGTTCACTGCAATTCAAGGAGAACCTGTGTGACCTACTAATAGCAGATTGTAGCAAGTCACTAATTTCTTTCTTTCTTTCTTTCTTTCTTTCTTTCTTTCTTTCTTTCTTTCTTTCTTTCTTTCTTTCTTTCTTTCGTGTTGTTATTTAGGCAAGTACAGGTGAAAAAATATGTGAGCAGCAGTATTTATTAGAGTCTATTGAGCACCAGGGGAGACTAATTATAAAGCTTCAATACAAGACTGACACCATCTGGCTACTACAAGACTTTGCAGGATTTCTAGTGTTGGTGTGAAATACTCCTTTTATACCCAGAAAATTACAGTATTTTGAGATCTAGTTCCAAGTGACAATCCTCAGCAAAAAGTCAGATCCACCTGTGTGTACCCTGTGGAAGCTGGAAAAGCAGAGGGCTTCTCAGCAGCAGACACCCTCCTGCTGCTCCTCCATCACTGCACTCAGAGCAGGTGCAGATATTTCATCACCACAGCTCTGCAATGTTGCCAACTAAAGCTCTCCTCTAGTGTAAGCAGTTTTTAGTAAAGATTGATTTAGCTTTTTTTTTTTTTTTTTTTTTTACCTCTGCAGGGGTGAACCTTTAGCTTTTGTAGTATCTTCCAGGAGCACACAAGTAAATGAGGCGAGAAGCCAGAGTGTTCTTTGAGAAACTGCAAAGTTTCTCCCAGTAAATCACCTGAGGCTTAAGCCAATGAACTTGGACAACATACCAAAGTCAATGAAATTGTTCATGCTCTTAAACTGAAATGACTGGATAAGCACCTTTGAACAACAGCTTGAAAAACAAATTTAACTAAATGCGACCTATTGTTTACCCAGCTCCTGGACTGAGCTTGGATTCACAACCTATGAACTTCATTCTCTCCATCAGGAAAGAAAAATAAGATAATGATCAAAATTACACTGCAGTTGAATAAGAGATGACAAGAAGTAATTTCTCACTTCTCTATCTGCTTTTCCCCAGATACTTGCAGCTGACTTACTTGCATTGATTTGGAGCAGAATTGCTTTTTCTTTGCACTTTCCCAGAAAGGAGTAACACTGACTGCTTTCTTGAGCTCAATGAGTCAGAATGAGTCAGACCACAAGGCGAGAGAGGGTCTCTGGCACAGAACTTCTCTCTGCAGAGGGTTTGAGGAAGAAGGGAGTTTCAAACCACACATGGACCTCCCTTCATGGAGCTTTTGCCAGGATGCCACAGCTGTAGCACATTTCCCCAGTCAGATCAGAGCAAGGGGAAATCGAATTAAGTCCTTGCTGACTGATAAGGTGAACACTTGTGCTTTTGAGGAAGGAGTAGAGTTATGCAATAAACAATAAAGAGTATGATCCAAAGAAAACATCATTGCAATTATACAGAGAAACACTTCAAAGATATTACAAGCAGATGGAGAAGTATGATGTTTCCTTAATAAGAACTCCATCTGGGATTTAAAGTTTCCAGCCTTTTCTAGTTTCCATAGAAAACGACTTGTGTATCTTAACATAATATAGATTATTACCGTGTGTCTGCCAAATTTACTCAAGGAGTGTTCAAACTCTACCCGGAAAAGGAATTTTCATTCTTCACATTGCGTGTTAAGTTCAAATTTGTGTGTTCAAATCAAAAAGAGATTAATTTTTTTTTCCTTCCTTGCAATCCTGAAAGCTGCATACAAGAGTAAATAAGTAAGAAAGAATTGTGAAATCTCAAATATACTTCCCTTCCTAATAAATGGTCTAGTTTCCCAAATACGTCTTGGAAAACAGCCATCATCAGAACTACAAGCCAAAGCTATGTGAATATCTGTTTGTATTGTTTGGTTGCCAAAAAATGATCAAATCATGAAATAAAAACTTCTTTGACCTAAAATGAACTTTTCTTAATTCCTTGGAAAAAACAGACAAATCAGTGAGAATTATTTAAGGACAAAGAAACAAAAAAAAATCCCAAGAAACCAATAGCAACAACAAAAAGCTTTTTTAAACTTTATGTTTTCTTCATATACTGAACCTACTACAAATGTTTGCATTTGTTAGTACAGGATCTTTTTTTTTTCTGAAAATGAGGTAACTACTTTTAATCAGGTTACCAGATTAAACACAAATGCTTCTCTCAGTGTTTGCTGTTCTGTGTCCTGTCCTTAAGAGTCTTCAGTGCTTCTGACCCTGCCCCATTATTAACACTTCAGCAGCTCTGAGATGGAGTCAAATGCTGCTGTAGGGAGTTGTCATTCTGCTCTTTGTAAGAGAGCACTGGGCTGGTCTGAGCTCTGCTAGGGAAGCACCTCTTTTCTGTTTGGCCATTCCTTGCTGCATTTTTGTGCGCTTTTCTACCTTGTATCAAAATGGGTAGTGATAATTTATTAAAAATTCACACAAGCATTTCCATGAGTTCACATGCTGTTCTTATCACAGATGGACCCAAATTGCAAAATCTGGATCCTGAATTAAATATTCTTTTGCTTTGGTACATCAGAGACAAGGTCTTGCCTTCATTAAGAAAGAAAAAAAAAGGAAAAAAAAATATATATAAAAGGTTGTGTTCTCATTTTGAATTAGTTAACTAAAGGTTAGATCCTAGAAAAGGTAAAGAGACTCAGATTTTATTTGGCTTCTCCACAGTCATCAGCTCAATGTGTAACTTATTTGAAGCCTATAAACTGCCCTGTCTTCAATGGAATATTCTTGTGCATCAATGTCTCTGAGTTATGGGTACCTATTGTCTTTAGTGAGGAAAATACCCAAGTACCTGAGCATGGTTCCAACCTCATAAACACCAGAAACATTAAAGCATTGGATGCTAAGCTATTTACCATTTGGTTGTGCTGCCAGCACACTGCCCATTGTCAGAGGCAATAGTGAGGCAGGATCCCAAGATGAGAGATCTCACTCAGATCTCCAGTACCACAGGAGAGCAGAGCACTCTGCAGAAGATGTAGTAATTTTGATGCTTTGCATGGAATGACAGGAAAGCATCATGCTTTGCTTGTGTTGGTTTGTGACCAGGACCACTGGCATTTTCCACACTGTTATTTTTGGCTGGTCTGTATGTTAACAACATAAAGAAGAGAAAATGAGGACCAGTCAAAATATCATAAAATAGATGATTATGATGAAAACACTTAAATTTTGACATGCACTTAAGAATTCTTCTGCACCCAGCAATGCTTGAAATAAGACGAACACTTTTTGCAATAATACCAGATCCCACAGTATCACCCAGGATCAGTAATGAGATGGGCGGCTCTCTCTGAAGGTTACTGCAATTGCATCTTTCCATGGAAGGTTTAATGTTCAGCAGTCTGTTAGGAAGAAATGTGTTTTAAAACAGAGTTGGAAATAGAAAATATGATTATGACACAATTATGCAGAAAGAGAACGGCACAGAAGACTTCATAGAGAACAGTCTGGGAGAAGTCAAAACAAACTAACAAAAAAAAAAATTGAAGCCTTTTTCTCTGTGTTACACCCAGCTTCTTAACAGAAACCTCAGTGGGACTGCTACAGCTGCTTCTCTGTATTGATTTATCTTCAGTCACGTTAAAAGATCCTTCTGTCACATTCTGAACCATGCAAAGGTAAAATACATAATGCTGCATACTGCTAAAATTCAGTGGTTCACATATTGTAGCCAAGGCCAAAATCTTTGGATTGCAGTGTCAGCTTTATGATAGCATTTTGTAGCACCAAAGTTATCTATTTCCACTTCATAAGCATTTTTTATTTGTTATGCTTTTTTTGTGTGGCTTTTGAAGTCCAGAAAACCTTAAAGCACAGCATGCTGTATCACCAGACAATTTTTCCTTTAGAATTTTCTTTAGATATTTCCTGGAAGATTGTCATAGTGAAATCTGTACTGTTCCATGGTTTATGCTTTTTTCCCTGTGCCAAACAGATACATACTAATATACTACAATATACACTGTTAGTATCATCAAACAGAAACACACAAACTATTAAATTTCTACTAAGTACAATATATGAGATCATTTAAATTATGTTTAAGTGACTTCAATCCTTCAAATTTTTTTAAAACCCAAAGAGCTGGCAGAAGTCCAGAAGCAATCAGAGGGAAGCCAAGACCTACAGGAGATCAATATAAAATTTGAAATTTAGAGTCTCTGAATCCAAACTGCTGACAAAGAGAGCAAGTTAAAAAAAAAAAAAAAAACCAAGCAAAAAAAAGCAAACCTGTTAATCAGCTTTTCTAGTAAACATATTTTTTATCATGCAATGAAGCTTTTTGATATATGTCATCTTTGCTCTTTTCCAGTTCCTATCTCTCAGTGGAAATATAATCTTTTATATACCAACAAATCAATATTCCAAAAAAAAAAAAAAAAAAAAAGCAAAGGAATGCATTATACCAACCACTTTTTAGAAACACAGTTAACTAAACATTGAACTTTTGACATCAGGTACTGTGAGGATAGGCTTTATGTCAGAACACCTTTTCCTTGTTTTTGTTTTTAAGCAATGACTAAATACAGAAGCAGCATTGCATTTATGCTACCATAATTAATTTGGTGATAGCTTCTCCACTATAAATTTCTGTTTTCAGGGGTTTATAACTCATCTGTGGCAGACTGTTCCAGGCAAAAAAAAAACCAAAAAAAAAACCACACCCACAACTTTTTGAAGTGCAAAGATCAAAGATCATTACATGTTTAAAAGAAAACTTCACCCTTTTTCTTTAGCACAGCAAGCCAAAAGTTCAAAACAGCAGTGAAAGCATAAATGGATCTGGTCTGCTTTATTTTGACTTCATACTGGAAGAAGTGATAGAATTTATATATTTAATAGTAGACATCAATATTAGAAGAACATTAAACTGATTTTGAGACATCATGGAGGCTGGCATTCACTATCACAATTTAAATTATTTCAATACATTGCAAGACAAGAGTGTCTCCTAAAAGTTTCAGAGATAACTATTTTAATTTAAATTTGGGGTAACCATTGATTTCATAAGAGCAATGATTTTGCATGCAGCAGATTGTACACAGCAAAAATTCAGTTTCATTCAGGAAAATGTTTGGGTTACAGAGATAAATAATAAAAACACTAAATCAAGCAGAAAATTTAAAAAAAAATAAAGTTACCTGAAGTATATTACCTGAATCTCGTCACAAAAATCAAAACAATCCTTCTAAAGGACTTCAATGTATTGGTATTTCCATGGAAGTCTGTACTTTTGCAAGGTAAAACTGAAATGCAAGGATAGCTTGAAAACAAAATCAGACAGGCATGAATACCAGAGATACAAACTATCAAAGATCTCTGGCCCTAAAAAAGCACCATCAACCCATCACAGTATGTTATTTAATCACTAATATTTTTATAAGCTTTTTCTTATTTTCTTTTTAGATATGTGTAGTAGTTTTGATGTTACAGGATATATATAAAATAATAGGTTATAAATCATTAAACCTGATGATATTTTTTTCACTTAGCATTTATGTTTTATTTGTATGATGGAATTTTTTTGCTGTCTAATTATAGGAAAATCTTTTCCTGTAGTTTATTTGTCTTCATTCACCATGTCTTGATTTGGAAAGACAGGTATCCGCCAGGGAAAGCTGGAATTTCCCTTGGAATGGAGAACGTAAACCCCTCACCCTCTCCCAATTATTATAATTTTGCAATTAAGGGCTTTCAGGCAAAGATTTGGAAATAGGAATAACAGTTCTTTACTAGGAATATTAACAATACAAATGTAGTAGAAAAAAACAACCAACCAAACAAACAACAATCCTAGAAACCCTGACAGAGTCAGAGCTACAACCTGACACCCTGTTGGTCAGGGTGTTGGAAGCAGTCCAAAAGTGAGTCCTCCTGGAGTGGCAGATTTGGTTCTGTTGAAGCAGTGATGATCCTGAGAGAACAAGGGTCCAGTGATGGTGAGAAGGGTCCAGTCTTCCTCTGGGAATCTGGTGGAACCAGATATCTTGTTTTCCTACGTCTCAGTTTTTATCCAGGTAGGAATGGTTGGCTCCCCCCACTGGGTGGAGCATCTCACAATGGGATGATGGTATGCCTCATGCCCTTAGTGAGCCTTAATGGCCCATCAGCAGAAGATATCCCTCGGAGGGAGGACGGGTGGTGAAAGAGATAAGAAACACTGCCCTACCTGGTTTTAACAGCTGGCCCATTATCAGAAGGCACCTGCCCCCCTCCCCGCAGAGTTACAAGAGATAAAGAAAAAAACATCTCCCCAACTGCTTTCAACAGGTGAAATAGAATTACATATTTTTGGTTCCATAACCCAAGACACACCACTTCTCAACATATGCCATATTTAGGATGCGATATAACTAAAATTTTGTGTGAAACCATGCCAGTTCTTCCATTTTAGGGGCAACTAAGAAATGCTTCCCTTTTAATGGAGTGTTTAAATCTCCTTTGGTTAAATATCATAATTAAAATAAGCCCAAGGAGACCACTTCTGTGGAGATGATGCTGCTTATAGGTTAGAGCATGGGCAGGTTATAGAAGACAGTCCCAGAGATGGAATTCCTTCAGGGTGGGGATCATCACTGGGCTTTGCAGAAGAAACGGGAATCTTGCACATCAATCTTCTGTGAGTCCAAACTGATTCCATGTCTCTTCTTCTAGAGTGTATCACTTTAGACATTGTCTATTTAGATATTATCTATTATATATTCACTTTAAACATTATATATTTGGCTATTGTCATTTCTAACTTATGATCAGAAAAGAAGAAATAAAACAATTTTAGTATTTAAAAAATTTATGTTAGGTCTAGCAAATCCTTGGGTGGAAAAACTATATTTTATTTTGGCTGTTTCCTTCTCTCTCTCTGGCTGATAAATTTATAAAATATATGAAAATTCTGCATCTCACCTGTACTTTATAAGCACAAAAAATCCACCCTCCAGATGCACACAAGCCAAACCCAACCACATCACTTCCCTGCCAAGGACATATGCACTTTTTGGGAATCAGAAGCAGAGCCTGGAACAAATCTAAACCATTCACTTGAATGATAATAATACTATTAATAAATACATACAGAGTTTGCAACTTCTCTTGTTCAATTGAAAAGGTCAGATGACCTACTCTGACACATCAAAGGTCATTAGATTTTAACAACTTACCCTTCTCAAATGTTTAAATATCTAAATTTAGAGCTCTGAAAGAAATGCTTTAAAGGTTCTGAGTTGAGCTAAGCTATTTATCACATGAAGTTTTCTACTCTCTCCTTATCCCAAAGATTCCTGGCCCTGTAACCAGGCAAAGAGGAAATTGTTACAGTCTGCATCCTGTTGCTCCACCTTTAAACAAGAAAGAGGAGGTGGGAATACACAGCTGGATGAACTATCACCTCCAAAACCAGAAACTAGATCCAAATCTGAGCTCATCTTTTCAGCACTTGGGTCAAAATACTCTGAAGCTCATCAGCAATTCTGTTTACAACAGGGGAAATCAAAGTCTTACAAATGTCCAAGGCCCTTCATATGATACAATACTCAAATTATTTCTATTGCTAATCTTGCTGTTATTCTCTGCATTTCCTGTGTATACAATAGTGATTTCAAATACAAGTTTAAATGTAAATAGCAGACTCTCTTATCCCTGGAGTCAGGCTACTCTCCCAGAATGCCTAAGAAGTCAGTAGGAAAATTTGCACCAAGAATAGTTTTTGGTCTTTTCATTGTTTTTGATACCTCAAACACATGAACTTTTTTTCGTGTGAGACGTGTGAACGACCTTCAAAAGAAAGTGGTCATAAAAGGCCACTGCAGAAAGTCCTTCCCTGGTATTGTGCCTTCCCATGACTGGATTAGTGCTGTCTCTGCTGCCTGTCTTCCTTCAGCTGCCTGACTTTTGACAGGTGGTGTTTTGGGAGTTAGGATCTGAAAGGTGTCAAACGGGAAGTAACATACCTCGGTAGATCTGTTTTTCTAATTTCATATGGAAACTTTTCTTCAACAGGTACCCATTAAAGAGTCCTGTTTTAACTGACACTGGGATCAGGCATCCTGAAACCAGTGACCTGTCAAGCCCCTTCAGCACAACTGTTTGTGTAAAGCCATGAGGTACAGCACTCATCTCAGCTTGGGTAATCACTGTCTAATACTGAATTTCCATGCATGAATCAGAGACCCAGACACCCTGGGTGTCAATGCTATCCTCTCTTTGCCTCATCTCAGACAGATTCTTAAAGAAAGCTCTCTATGAAAAGCCACCAGGAAGACTTATTCCTGTGAGAAGGCTGGGTGCTGTAACCTGCTGATGTCATGGCAACAGGCTAGTGAAGTTTTAAGTTATTTTTGCTTTATTTCAGGACATATGTTCATGCAAATGAGGATCTGCTCCCACTGATTAACGCTGTCTGATTTTTGTTGAGTCACCTCACAATGAAACTACTTATTTTTACTGGTTTAGCAGAAAAATAAAAAATGGAGCAAAGTTCCCATACAAGCCATCTAGATTAGCCCTGTGATTGAGGGTGGTGCACAGAGATTACAGTAATTTAACTAAAATGTTTTGAACCTACTTAGTTAAAATCCATGACGTTTCCATATCCTTAGAGAATTTTTTTGACTGGATGTATATTTGTTTTAGGCACTGGGACAGATTGGTAAAATTTTACAAAAGAGAGTGAGTCCCAGATTATCCAAATTAATTTACAAATTGAAAAACTCTATTTCCACACTGGGACTGAAACTGACAAATGTCTTTTTCTCTTATATTAACTGAAATGATTACAAGAAAATTACTGAAAGTAAAGTCATGCATCCCTGATTACTGTAGAGAAAACAAACAGCTTCTATATTTTCAGTGCCAAAGAGCAGAAGTATGGTGAGGCCTTTTCTAAAAGATTTCTCATAAATTACCACACAACATTCTCACAAATCCAGAAATTATTTCTCTTATCGACCCAGGATTATTTTGGCATATAGGTCTGGGATTAACTCATGCACTTCGAAAGTAAAAACCGGAAGAGGAGGGAAATGTCTGGAAAAGTAAATCTAGTTGACTCCTGCTAAGTTTCTGGAATGTCAACTATTGTTACAGTTGTACTTTGTAATGTGTGTCTTATAGATGCCACTGTAGTACCCTCTAAATGGAAGATGTGGTCCCTGACCCAACAAGTTTACATCTGCTTTTCTGTTTTAGAGCACAGGGAACACATAAGAAGAGGCCAAAATACAGAGCCTAAAAACCTACAGTAACCTGTCACACCTTAGTTTGATCGTAACAAAGAACATCAAAGGTTAGGCTTGAATTTTTCCTGAGAAAGGAAATTGGTGAAGTATTTAACTCATCTGTTAGACTGGGTGAATTAACAAGCTCAAATAAAGCACTTGCTCTACTGTATCCTGTTTCAGAAGGATACATGAGCATTGCAAGAGCTTGCAATCTAAAAGACCACTTCTTTGTTTGGCCCAGACACTGCAGCATGCATTATTACCAACTTAATGGACATTGTAATGGTAAGAAAGAAGACATCCAAGAAATACAAACCTGGAAGGTCCATCCTTTATGATTGCTTGTGTCCTTCCCTTTAGACTAGTGCTGCATGGACTCCTGTGGCAGTGACAGGAGATATTGCAGGTTGTGTTGAATTTTTTATTATTGTCAGTAGAGGAAAAAATGGGAGAGATGAGTTTCATAATACGAAACTGGGATTGTTTCAACCTATCACTGTGATGGTGGGTTTGTTTAACCCAAAAGGTAAAACTCAACTAGGACACCCATAGGCAATAACAGATTCAAGTCGGGGCTTGATATTTAGATCCCCATTTTTCCCCAGGTGTGAAGGCATGGAACTCTCATTACTTGAGACTGGAAGAAATGTCTTACATACCAGCTAAGTGTCTCACCAATCAGGCCATAGGATTAGTCACAGAGGCATGGGAACATGCACATCTGCATGTGTGAACATAGGCACACTTGCAAGTGTTTAGGGATGTCGCATCTGTACACCATCAGGAGTCGGTGCCTCACTTTGATACCACTTCAGAAACCCACAGAGCCTGTCTCATGAGGGTGGAGGACAAGCTGGGACCACAGGGCATGTGATATATGGGTATTTGTTCATCATTCTCCCATGACAGCAGCATCCACATAGACTGCCTGCTTTTATTTATTTATTTTGTTGGCATTGCTCATGGAGGTCTTAAATTATCCTAAATGAAACATTTGAATAAAAATGCCTGAGAGCTGTCAGCATGCAATTCAACTCTGCATTCTTTTCTAAGCTTTGCATCCAGCCTTCATTGTACAGATGCTTGTAGTCTGGTGTGTTATAACTTGTTTTTATTTTCAAATTGTGTATTTCTTCAACATTTCAGAGCTACACAACCTCCATCAGGACATAATGACAGCTGAACACAGGGTTTAAATAGCTGCCTGATATTTAGAAATACATCTTTCTAAGTGTCCAAGATTAACTCTCTGATTCATTCAAAGTTGAAAGAAGGAAGGTAATGACTCTTCTCTCATACACTGTGGTTATGAAGAAGATCTATTTTTAAAAGTCTCTGACTAACCAAATTGTAAAGCAAGGGAGAATAGCTAGTGTGTTGATGAATGACCACTACATAGGAAGGTCAGTATCAACATACAGGGAGCCATGGAGGGTATCCTTTACCACTGCTCTCCATAAGCTAAGGCTGCATTGTCTAGAAAGCCTTCAAAGAGCATTGGCAAAAAACAAAACAAAACAAAACAAAACAAAACAAAACAAAACAAAACAAAAAACACCAAAAACTAACGTTAAGAACCCCAAAACAAACCAAAGAAAAACAAACAAACAAACAAACAAACCACTAAAAAACAACCTGCCAAAAAAAATCCCACCAAATCTCTCTTGTCCATCCTTTGGCCCACAACCCAGAGGCAAGTGGAGCTGTGCAGACTTGCAGCAGCAAGGTCTGAGGCCAGCAGAGCATCCAGGATATGCTGGCAGTCTATCAGGACACTCAGCACACTGCTGTTGTGTAGCTGATCCTCACATGCAAGAGAGCTCCAGCACTGCTGGCTGTGCAGTCCTGAAACCAGGCCACAGGCAGAGTTAGTTCAGGCTCAGAGCTCCTTCACAGCAATACACTGCTTCTATGGCCAAGTCAACATCTGCATATAGTGGAGCTCTAGAAAAAAACATCACTCAGAGCTAGTTCAGGGCTCTCCTGACAGTCCACCAGTGCAAAACTTTGTTTTCCCTCAATAATGGCAGGTTAAAGCTCAAGAGTCAGAAATTAAATACTGACTTTGTTATGGCTGACTTACTGCTTCAGTTACTCACTGCTCACCACTGAATCTACTGGAGTCCCCCTCACTGGAGATATTCAAGAACTATCTGGACACAATCCTGTGCCATGTGCTCTGGGATAACCCTGCTTGAGTGGGGAAGTTGAACCAGATGTCCCACTGTGGTGCCTTCCAACCTTATCCATACTGTTATTCTGTAATCAATGATAACTTGATTTAGTTCCACAATATTTTTACAGATGCATTTTTCAAAGAGGGAGCATAAAAGTAGATACTGAGATCAAATTTCTTAGTAAGCTTTGAAAACTGAGGTAACATTACTGAAGTAAATTTTTTTGTGTTAAGCTATTTGCAAATAGTGAAATGTAACTACTTTTTATAATTGACTGGTTAAGAAATGTAGTAAAAAGAAACAGGCATAGCCGGCCATCTGAGACAATAAATACCAATCAAGTCTATTCTATAACTCAGCAATTCAAAATAGTTGTTTTGACATATTTTAACTGTGGTATTGTAACTAATTTCAAGTGTAATGGTAAGGAAAAATACTGCTTATGTAACTTTCACAATGCTTCCTTCATTACACTTCAGCTTTGCAATTTATTTTTTTTATTTATTTAGAATGGTTTGAGTAACTGGCAGGATGATCCATTATCAGGTTGCTCCTTCAGGCTTCTGTGGTCATCAAAAGGAAGGTTTTGGTGCCCATCGAGAAGGAGAAGATTTGCTTAAATTTTGTTTAACCAATCAGTGGCAGTTTAGAGGTAGGAGGTTCTAGCCATCATACACATCCCTGCCCTAAATCCCTAGATTTAATAATCCTCTTCTCATTTGGTACTGTATCTCTCACCCAAATGAAATATCTTTCTAATGTCCTCTGAAAGCATCTACAATGCCAAGAAAAATATGTCATGTTGCTATGGTCATAAATTATAAATGACAGCTGACTATAACTCAAGATACTGTCAAAATCCTTTATTAAAATCTCCTAATTTAGCAATGTTATCCACATAAAGAGAAACACCAGCACATCCTGCACTATCCCCTGAACTAAGGGAAGACCATTCATTTATAATATTTGCCAGGATGTTTTTGGATTGTTTTTCTACCAGAGAAGGACACTTGCCATTTGATTCACTAACTGATTTCACTGACTCCATTTTCTTAATAGATCCCATGAAATACATGAGTGGCACCATGAGTATGGTTTGGCAGGGACATAACTAATCTTAAACATCACTTGCCTTGATTTATGAAACCTCTTTAAGTCTTTCCAAGATGAGATTCTGTTTTGAAGGACTTCTATATATACTGAAATGTGGACAGATCCAAGGAAAATCCTTCTATCTGGAGATGAGAATTCATTTCATGTTCATGCAGCCCTATGGCATATCCAGCTCAGGTTGAAAACTGCTTGTGTAGTGCCCACCTGCCCCTGCTGCCTCCAGCACTGCCTTGGCACAGGGACAAAGCTTCTTGCATGATGTCAGAGTGGTTGTGGGGTGCAGAGACAAACAGAAGCTGGAGCAGCAGCCTTGGAAGCAAGATCCTGATGGCCAGGAAACCACTGGAAGGCTTCAGAGCTGGGACAGCAGCATCATGGACAGTTCCTTCCCTTTTTACATGACCCAACACAGAGGGGAGAGAGCAGAAGAACTACCAGCCTGAGAGATATGCAGCTCCAAATAAAATGCTATATACACTAAAAAAGTAAGATAAAAAAAAATTTAGGTGTTTCCTCAGACATTTTTCACCTAAAGAAACAGTTCCTGCTGTGCTGTTCCTTGTGTTGGCACAGCCCATTCTCTCTGCAAACACCTGGACTGTCACAGCTCCATCTTGGCTCTAGCTTCCTATTTGTCCAGTGCCATCTCCACCAGTAGCAGTAGCTCAGTCTTCCCGCATTCTCAGCATCTGTCTTCATTTCTAAACCATTGATCTCATCCCATTCTTATGTCTAAACACTCTCCCATTCTTTTCACGTGGGAAGGACCCCCATTAGCAATAATTTAGCACCAATCTCCAATCTCACCGATCTCTGACTGAGAGAAACAATTTAGGAGTCATGGTGACTATTGATTAACATCAACCCACTCTACACTTTGCCATGTCTGCCTCACAAAACATAAACCCCCTGCCACGTTCTGTTGAATTTATCTCATTATAGGTCATTGGATCAAGCACACAGACCAATGTGGAAGCAGGAAGCAGAAACAAGGTTTTCTTCTTGCCAAGCATGTACCTATAAATAGTAGCCTGCAGATTTAAACACTTTTCTGCTTTTTGTTCTCCCATCAGTTTCACATTCTGCCTGTAGAGTAAATGACTATTGTCATGCTCTTGTCTGCAGGCTGCCAAGGAGTGCAATGTCCTGGGAAGGACAATCTGAATCTCATCAGGATGAGAAGAATATTAAACCAGATCTCCCCCTTTCTGATTTATATCTATAGTCTTGCAGTACTATCTGTTTTCTTTAGCTGTGATTTGGAAAATACTGGGGTTTTTTCTGCACTGAACTCAATACCATGTGATAGGCAGGTCTAATTTGCTGCAAAATTTGCTTAGATTTAAGACAGATGCCAGAAAGCTCCATCAGCTGTCACAGCCAGCCTCGAGGCACAAGCCACAGCATTTTGGGGACCCCTGCAAGTGCAGGAAGGGTGGTTGTGTAGAGCACAGCACTGTCACCTGGAGGCACCCAGGGACACTGAGCAACCCAGCTGAGTTCTGCAGTCCCTGGGGTTTGTATGGGCCAACTGGCATTGCTCAGAATCAGCTGAGACTGATGCCTGTGTGAACAGGGCTGAGCAGGTGCACACCAGTCTGTGGGGCTGCTGGTGGTGTCAGACAGGTGTATCCTCTCCTGGATGCTTCTTTCCCCTGCAGCAGGGAAGGCAAAGGAGCACAGCTCACAGGGCTAAGCCACAGCAATTTGTGTGCTGGAACAAACTCAGAAACAAGCTCAGATGTCCAAGTTCAGTGCAGTGGTCTTTGTATGTCTTTCTGGTTCTCTCCTTGGAGGCATTCTCTGCTTAGCATGGTTGGTATGAGAAAAAAACATTGGATATTGTGAAGCTTGCAGACACTTGGATAACGGAGCTATGCAGCTTCCCCAGATGCATTGTTAGAAACCATATAGCACACTGATGATTTCTTAGGAAATAGAGGGGGTTTTTTTTATTTTGCCTACATAGGTACATAATTATACAGGGGTTAACACCCCTATCTTGCAACAGGTAAAATCTTCCCTCTCTATTATCTATCCCAAGGTGAATTTTTTTAAAGACACTTCAGTAAATTGCTTCATCCACCTCAAAATTCTGTCAAGGTAAAAATTACATTTTGTTTGTCTCTTTTACAAAATTAGAAGAGTAGTTTTACCATGACAGTAACTCAGGAACACTTAAAGAAGAAGAGACAGATTGCCACCTACTAAACACACCATGCAAAATAAAAATACATACCCTATACTTTATAGCTAGAAACACATCTTGTTTTTTTTTAGTTAAAGGTTTAACTCCATACAAGCAATAACATCAGTTACTATAGACTAAATGGCCTAAATTAAAATGGTAATATAAGACTATGAAGTGTTCTCAAATAAGGTAAAAACCAGTGTGAAATACTCTTTCATCTGTGTATATGGTTGAATGAATCGATAATGAGATTTGTTAGGGTCTGGCTGCACCCAGGTGACTGCTTTGCTCTACCAAGGCTGAATGACTGCTTTTGTATACAAATGGGGCCCATCCTAAGAAATCAGCTGCTGCACAAAAATCATCATACCTGACAGTGTCCTGATAAAACCCAAGACAATAAAAGGATGAGAGATAAAGGCATAAGACTCTTCTCATGTCAAAGGATTGGAGTTAGCAATGGTCAAATGATGCAGTAGAAGCAAAGTGTCATAATGGGCACCATGAAGCATATTTCATGTGTGGTTCTGCACAATGTCCAGCACGGATATTATGGCCTTCAATGGTGAAATGGTGGTGAGAAGTACCACCATGTTTAATAAATTCAATTTCTTAAACCATATTTAGCTCAAGTTGGGAATTGCCACAATCATCACAAAGCAATGAGGTGACCTCCAGAAGCCATGTTCATGTGCACATCTGGGGAACAAGACACCCTGAGGTGCTCCTCTCCTTTGGACCTCCCAATGGGATCCAAGCCTATGTCTGTGTCTGAGACCTGTGTCTGGGCAGCTCTGTGCCATATTAAAGTTTTACAGCACAGCATTTAAAAAATCTTTTAGGGGGAGCTGATCACCTGGCAGGACTATGAAAAAAGGATACTATGACTGCTTGGTGAGTGTTAGCATCTACCACAGAAATTTGACTATCTTAAGGTCAGAATAAATATGCAGTAACACAACAAGCAGTGCAGAAAAAAACTAACTAAAAGCTCTTCTGCACCAAAGGTTATCAGGATGCCACTATTCTGGAGGAAGCACTACTCAAGAGTTTAAAAGCTGGTTAAAAGACAGAAATCAAAATAGTGCTTAAGTGTCACTTATAGGATGGATAAAATACTGGAGTATCCCCAGGTACAGATGCTGGAACTAGTTTTATTTAACATCTTCATGAATGACCTGGAAAAGCAAGTATGCAGTGAAACCCCCAATTATCCAGACCTTACTACTACAAGTAGTCAGATGTCACACCAATGCACAGAAGGGCTTAACCGACCCGAGAGGAAGTGTAAAGTTCCTCTTAAAAGAAAAAATTCCCTTCAAAACAAACTTCATCTGCACTAGTGTTCTTTACTGACACAGCTGTGCAGGAAAAGACTTCTCATGTGGGCAAGGATTTACTCCTTCATGGGAGAGGCCAATATCCATTAGATTGTAGCAGTAGATGTTCCTTTTCCAGGGAAAAATCTCAACCTTCATTTTGCTATCAATCACAAATTGCCATATTTCAGAAAGAAGCTTAAGGCTCAAGGACATCTTGTGGGTCTTTCATCCTTGCTCGATGAAATGTTACATGAAAACGGATTCCAGAGAGGACTCCAGTAACATCTCCAGCTTCCAAATTGGATTCAGTAACTGAAGACAGCTTATTATGTGTGAGAATACTGTGATGTTCCATTCATCATTATATATACAGCAACATTTTTTACTTTCCAAATTTGAAGAGCTGTGAGGCTTTTTTTTCCTGAACCGTTCAAGGAAGCAAAAATCTAACTCCTTTATATTTTCAAGGAATAATGAGATTGGCTGCCCTCCATCTTAGTCAAAGCCTGTTACTCCTGACCAAAGTCTTCACCACTACTAACTCAGTTTGATACTGATAGCTATTAGTGCAAGCATAGTGATGGACACTTGCAGAGCTGAAGTTTTGAAGTCTGGTGTTTTTTTTTTGGTATGGATGTCACTGAATTTTTAGGAGTAGGATTTAGCTTTGTATTAAGACAATGAGGTATTGCTGTTGAAACTGTTTAAACTATTCAAGGAATACTTGTAGGTTCTTGTGCTACTTTAGAGAACTTAGGTACTCCAAGTCATTTGGAGGTAGCATGGGGCTTGCATATGACACTGAATTTGCAAAATGTTTGACGTTTCTGGGAACAGCAGGTGGTATGTCTCACAAGCATTTAAAATTACACAGGACCTACATTTAGATAACTGAATCCAGATGCACATGAGTATACTCTCGAATGAAATAAACTTGAATTTTGGCAGCTTAAATTTAAACAGCTAACTTTTTGAGCAACTGGTGTCAGATGAACTTTGTTTCTATTATATTTGTTCATGTAATGAATATAGGTTTGCTCCACATTTTCTTATCACCTCACACTCACTACACTGTGACTTTAACTATCAGTGATCTCCTGTTCCCAAGTGTCCAGGCAGAGTCTGAGATCACAGCCCTTAGATTCACAGGCTGTAAATGTACACACCCTGTACGTATCTCCCACATGAATAGAAGTTGCATGACCATGTCTCCAGATAGCTTTAGTCAGATCAGCCACTACACTTATATAAATTCATAGCAATGTTATCTTGGCTCTGGGCTGGGCACATGCTTACCCCAGCTGCTGGCCTTCCTCCCACTCAGCAACCGCTCTGTGAGTGGGCAAGATCAGGCTGACCAGTGGCAGCTGGCATTGTACTTACAGAGCAGAAGGGAGACTGCTGTTAAGGTTTAAAATACATGTTTTACAGCATGCCAGTGCAAGGCAGGAGCCAGCTTTATGACATTTGGCTGGTATGAAATGTCTATCCTCAGTGCTTTAGGGAACGAGAAAATAAACAGCGCCAAATATGCAAATTGAAATCATTCTATTGCATACACACATTTCACTAGTATGATAGTGCGCCTGGCAATCATGTCCTCAGCTAACCCTATATCTAGGTGATTTCTCTCTCCCTAGGCCAGCCCTTTGTGATTATCAGTTATAAAATTTGTGTTATGCATTCTACATCAAAAATTATTAAGTTGGGCATTGCTTAAACATGCCTGCAACTCACTGCAAGTAATTTGGAGAAACATGGTAAGCAAGAGAAGCCCTATCTTTCCCACAGTGGTATGACTTGGCTACAATATCACTTGTAAATTGACATTTATATTTAAATAATGAACTTTTGGGTTAACTTGATCTTTCTCAACTCTTGCACTACAAAACATATATACAGGAGTATTATGTGCAATGATTATTTTTTATACTCTTTAACTTTCAACCTGCTAAAAAAACCTGCTGTAAACAAGTTCTTGGATTCCTACATTTTTCACTACTACATGACTTCTGCAATACTATTAAATGAAGTCTTTCATAATTTTATCTGAACTAAAGGTAATATTTATTGGAGCATACTTCTATGGAATTTTTCAGCAAAAACCTCTTTTGCAAAGACTCTGAAATCCACTTCACACAGAGATGCTTCAGCAGCTTGGTTCTTAACTGTCGGATGTAAGAGGGATGTTGTGTGACATCTGAGGTCATGAGGCAGCTTACAGGCAGCATTCAAAAGCATGTATGAACAAATCCAAACTAACTGTATGAACACAAGCACCCCCCATTTACTTGTAAAGCCTGACTGTGAAAGAGTCCATTGTATCTGTGTGTGTATGTGTGTGTGTGTGTGTGCAGATACAATCACTGGCGACTGGCCCTTCATGGCAGACCAAAGTCAAGCAGCAAGTGAAAATGAGGACATGAAAAACAACCTGCTCTGCAGTCACCTTAGTTCTTCCTTATATTCCTTTTAATTTTTTTTTAAATGAAAGAGATCAATTATGCCAAACAAGCAAGAAACCAAGCATGACAATTATTCACAGCCCAACACAAATATGTAACCAAGCAGCAGAGAAAACACCCCAATAAAAAGGCACAAAGATAAATAAGTGAAAAAAGGGAAATGGTGCATGATGCTTAGAGTGGATATGAGTAGGATGGGGTAAGATGTGCATAGCATAGGCTATAAAGCACCTGCTCAAAGCCAGGGGTTGGATCTTTTCTACCAGATTCAAGCCAGATTCAAGAGGCCAGGATGTGGTCCACATGACTGTGGAGTTTTCATTCCCCTTCTATCTGGGGTTATTCACCTCAATCCCTATCAGAACTTAAAATGTGGAGTCACCCTAGGTGACCACAGAAAGCCACAAAAGCCCTATTTCTCATTGTGACTGAACCACAATGTTTGCTTCCTGCCTTCTGGAATTTCCTTATATAAATTGGAGCTCAGGGGATTCCCTCTCTTATTGCTTTTATAAGAGCTGTTCCTAAGCTCTCCTCACTTTCCCTTTCCTGGACACACTGCTGCCTATTACGACACTGAACTTTTGACCTGCAATCCCCTGCTTATTTTTTTTTCTTTTCTTCTTTTGTTAAGAAAAGGGATTTCCAGCTGATTTTCTTATATCATCTGGTTTCTGAGAAGTTCCTAAATAATCTTGCAGATTTCTCCAGTACCTTTGGTTCCCTGAATATAACTCAGATTAGAACTGCACAAATCAGAGGGACTGGAAGCCCCTGCTTATTGTTCCCTTGCCCCAGCTGAGAGGCCCCTACCTGTCAGCCAGCTCCCGACTGGGAAGCTCCAACCCAGTACCCCTGCACTCTGTGAGCTCCCATAGTTGTGCCAGACCTTTTGAAAGCTTCAGGGTCAGACACCTCATCCATCGCATAGGTCAAACTCAGCCAGAGCTCAGATGAAGAAGACTTCAGGTTGATTTTTACAAACAAATCTCCAGTGTGTTCTCAGGGCTCTTAGAGCCTGGCCCTTGGCTATGCTGCTCAGCTGAGGTTTTGAGAGTACTGAGGCAGTTAAATACATTAAAGCCATCAGCATGCTTCTCCATCTCACAAATGCTTGAAAAACATGACAAAGATTACAAGTTTTAAAGCAGGATAGAAGGTTTATTCAAATTAACTTAAATCAGTGAAACATCCCTAACTGAGTCCACTGATTTTTAAACTGGACTATTCCCAAAAGTTTTCAAGGCATTTTTAGAGCTTTGGGGAGCTATAGGGAACAATATACCAAGAAAGTACATTAAAGTAAGCTGTGAGGAATTGGGAAAGGGACAAGATTCCTAGCACTTTTGGACCATATTCCAGGGACTTGGCATTATACTCAGCCACAATAAAATATCCCACAAGAGGGGAATATGGTAGCATTTACCCTGAAAAGAAATGGAAAAGGTATTAGTATTGTTACTACTATATCTCTGAGCTCACAGCCCTTCTCTTGGCCCCAAGGGAAGCAAAGGATTTCATCCACATGGGTTTACTCTTTGAAGCTGTCACATCTCTCTAATAAACTTATGGGACATGAAAACAACAGTGGACACAAACCAGGTGTCTCAGCTCTATCTGCAATCCAAGCTTACTTTTTCTGAATAAATATCATAACTGCATGAGGGAATGTTATATTCCAAATATATCCAGATAATGCATACATATTTTAAGCTTTCTCCTTTCCATAAAAACCAAAATAGCAGTTTCTTTACCATTTAAAGAAGTATCACTGGATGGGCTCTTTGTGAAGCCAAGTGCGCATATACTCATCTTGGCATTATGGAAATCATGGGGATGTGTATGGGTTAAAATTTTGCCTGACCAGATTTCATGTTCTCAGCAGGTTTCCCTGTGCTCACCACTGGATCACTTGCAGGTCTCTAGACTCAAATGCCCAGGGGACAGGAGGAGGTTTTGGGCACCCCCTTGCCCTCCTACTGTGCCATCAGGAGCTGGTGCGAGGGCAGCAGCTCCTCAGCAGAACCCTGCCCTCCGCTCTCCAACTGGGTGAAAGGGAAAGCTGCAAGCACAACCTGCTGCTGCCTCTGCCGACTTACCACAGACACAGGCCAGGCCTGGCAACGAAACATTAAACAAACGCGCTCTAGCAACAAAAAGCCGGTGCTCGTGGGCCCCTCAATCCCGCTGCTGTGGCACGGAGCCGCAGTTCCCTCTAGCGGCGGCACGGCCCCTGGGGAGGGACCGCGCCAGCAGCTCAAAAACATCCAAGGTCGGTCCCCCCCGACAGGAGTGTGTGACACAGTGACACGGACAGACACAGCCACCTATGCGCTGTGCAGAGATAGATAGGCAGATGCAAGAAATCTTCTTTTAGGAATTTAAATGGTTTTGGCCTGAAGGATGATTATTTTAGGATCCATCACACACGGTGTTTAATACATTTATACACATGCATATACTTACATCTACATACAGACTCGTTAGTGCCGTTCCCTCTCTGTTGGTTTTTAAATCAGCACCCTGCTAGATAGCTTTTCATTTTTATTTAGGCACTTGCTGTTCACAGACAGACATGAGCCAGAAAGAATTCAGAACAGATAAACGTTGCACTCCCAGATTTCTTTCACTTTGCAAAGGGAAACCAAAAAGCTCCCCAATAACAGGATGTAGGTTTCTCCAATGGAAAACACCCAGGGAACTCCCCCAGCCTTTCAGTAAGCCCAGCAGTTTTCCAGCCAAAAGCTAAAAATGACCTGATGAGCAAATGACACCTTCAGTAAGGGAAATGGCAGCAGGGGTGCCTTGACGTGGCCCACACAGCATATTTTAAGCACAGATTTGTGCATGATGTGAAAGCCATGCCAGGGAAACTCATCAGCCTAGATTTCTACCACCCCCTGGATACCACAGGTCCCAGATACACAGCCACTGAAATACTCAAGGATGACACATCACACCTTTCTGGCACAGCTCAGTAAGTGCTTTTCAGGTAAAAGCACATAGAAAAAATAACACATAAACACTGGCTTTTCCTCTAGTTGAAGAAAAGAAACAGAAAGACATTTAACTGGGAAACCAAAGTAAAAAATTAGATTTGTGCCCGTGTAGTGACTTTGTGTCAAAATAAGCAGTTTAGAATGAGGACAGAACCCATCAATTAGAAAAATGCAGCACTGCTTTCTGTTTGCTTACAACACAAACAGGTTTTGTGCCTTGCTGTCTTGGAAGGCTGCTGCATTTTACATTATTTGTGAGTTATATACTTTTAATAGCACCTAATGAGACATCCTCTGCAGAATCCTCCTCTGTTCGTAAACGTGATCCATTGCTTGCATGTGTAGTATCACATACCAAAAATAGCTCACAGCTCCTACCCATATTCTGAATATATCACACAAAAGAAACACCATAGAAGCAGCACACAGAAATAGCAATCGTGGGCAAAGTAAGAAGGATTATTGTAAGTCAGACTCTTGTAAGTGCATTGGCATTGTCTTTCCTTACATGGTGTCATCCTATTTTTAGAAAGATTCATATCTTATTTAGTACTTGCAGATTGAATGGGAGACAGGTGAGAAAATATGCTTTTCCAAAATGGCTGTAAGCTTCCAAAGAAAAAAAAATCTCTTGCAATTGAAATTAACCTTCACACTTTTAATAAGACTAATGTTGAGGGGTTCAATATAAAACCTCAAAAAGAAGAGAGTAAGATATTTTTATGAGCTCTGAAAGAAACAGGACCAGTTTGTACCACAAAATGTGGTGAGGATGCATGGTGAAGGTCAGGAGAGTAGTCATATGGCAAAAAATGTTTTAGTGGTCAACACTTCTCACCAATTTTTGCTAGGGCTCCCACTCCCTGCGGGCTGGCCTCCGTCTTGTCTTTTTCACATCCCTTCTTCTGAAGTTTGTTCCTATTTTCCCCCTGGGCCAGTTCTGCTCTCCCCTGTAGAAGACTGGCAGTAAGGGGTTAAGTAGCCCTGCCTTGGCTGGTTGAGGAAGCCTTGCTCCACTCACACTCACCTCCCATCACTCCTCTCCACCCACAAGTCTTGATCCCAGGCTTACAGATTTCTAATTTCTTCTCCAAATTCCTCAGCCATCTGCAACACCCTGGCCTGTGGCACCTCAGTCCCTTCCCCTCATGTCCTTGCCTAGCCCATCTCAAAGCTCTACCTGCTGCCTTGGTTCTGCTGTCTCTGTTCTCCCTCTGTCCAACCTTATGTTGCACTTTCATGGTCCTGCACTTTCTTGCAGTTTCTTTGCTTTCCAACTATCAGAATTTCGTCAGCCTCCATACTATCCATTATTTCCTTTCTTACTTTACAGTCCCAGTTTCCTTATCCAGCAAGTCCCAGGTAATGCAGTAAATTAATCCAGCCATCATAGCAAACTTTATCCAAGTTTTCAAGTCCAGAGGAAAGCCAGGGGGAAAATGTCAAAGAAAAAGGTCCTAGAGATCCAGTGGAGACCTCGTTTAGGCTCTTTAGTTTTATTAGGAGAGAGTTTTATATGTCTCAGGGGAGCCTGCCAAAGAAACCCCTAGGAAGAGGAATCACTTCTCTCTGCTGTCCTGGAGTAGAGTTGTGGAAGAATGAGTCATTTTGCAGATCAAAAGGTCTGGGAATTGTTCATGTTTACAAGAGATGTGGATTCCAGATCTAAGCTGAAAACACACTGATTAGACAGGAGATCAAAGCAAGAACATCAAATACATCTGACCCAGATGTAACATGGCCACAAGGGCCTTTATGTCTTTGTCATGCTATGCCAAGCCATATTTCCATTTAAAAACAAACAACACCTTATCTGAGTAGAATGGGACATCACAGACAAATGCAAGTTTCACCATTTTGCTTAATATATGTAGTTTCATTTCTTTATCCAGGTGCTTGAATGCATAACATCTGTTGCTTTCATCCCTAATTCCCAAATGATCCACTGCCAAACCACTAAGGATGGAAGTTTTACTGGTGCCATGTGCTCCTAGTTCAAGTATATGTCATTTCACTACTGTTGCTGAGCTGCTTTGTCCCCTCAGGGAAACCTGACCAGAACTGCAAAGAGACACCAAACAAACACACCCTGCATGGCTGTGCTGGCCATGTTCACTGTGGAGTTACACCTGAATGTTACTGGAGGACTGAAGGGAACTACCTCTGGGGAATCAAAGCACAAACTCATTCCACCATCTAGTACAACAGGGTCCAGTGCCACAGTTATGAAGCAAGAGGGGTAGCTGTGGCTTTTAAGCAGATATGAAAAGCAGATTTTATGACATTAATGCTTATGTAACTATGCATGCTTCAGAGTGACAACATAAATGTCAGTCAAAGGATGTCAAAAAGAAAGATCAAGAAGCGCAAATATGTAACATAATGATTTCTAAATTGCTAATCGTGATTTTTGAATGATCAATTAGCAGCTACTGTGCAGCAAACAATTATATACATAATGTAAGTAGCATAAAGTCTTCTCAGAGGTAATTTCTCCAGCATCTGAAGGCCTCATCCTGTAAACTGATCCAGCTTTACTGAAGCTTTGCTGGTTAACCATCTGCCCAACTGCAATGAAAAGGGGTTTCACATTTTTCTTTTACTTACTCCATTCCATTAGGTTAATTAAAATAACAAAGTATAAATGGTCTAAGTTATAAGGAGGCATAGTGATTTCAAATATTAGGGCAAGAATCAGCTGCAGTTTCAGGAACACCCTAGTAGAGACACCTAATGTATATAAGGCAAAGACTGCAAAGACTGCAATGTGCAACATTAGAACCTGGCATTTACGAAAACTAGTGTTTGAATCTTGAATCATCTTGCTAAGGACAGCAGTAATAATGACAGCTACTTATTTAATACCTGAAAATGTTCTTTATAGTGTTTTAAAGGATGTGAGGAGAGTAAAGTTTCAAAACACCTCAGTATCAGTCAGCAAGAGAAGAGAACACACAGAACGAATCCATCATCTGCTGACCATTGGCACTGAGGCACTAATTACCCAGTCAGTACACAGATGAGACCAACATGCACTGACAGGGCACTCTCAAGGTAAAGCACCATTTAACAACAGTATTAAGTACCTAAGCAGGAGATCACATGAAAGTAAAGTTTTTGTCATGGTCATTACCTCCTCAGCTGGAGTGAGAACGAAATTTATTTTGAGCTCTTTGTGATAACCCATGACCATTTTTCATTATTAGATTCCAAACCAAACACAATTAATATAAAGCCTGGAAGGAATCCTAAAACCTAACAAAATTCTACAGTGCAGATAATCTGATGCCAGATTGCAGTAGGTATCATCTAGCAGGCTGAAGTTAAACAAAAGATAATGAACAGAAATGCTTGGATTGAAGTGAAGAAGAGAGGGATATGCCATTTCCTGCTAAAAATGTTTTGTGCGACTCATTTGCTGAGAGTCATCTGCAGGACTTGCTGCACTCACTGCTCCGTGTTTCATACAACATGGATCTCCCTTTTCTTAGAGAGGAAGTGCAAGCAGGTGGCTACAGTAAACAGTTACTTTTGTGGGTTACATTTGATGAATTGATGTCTTCTGCAAAAATTTAATTGTGTTTTGGATGCTTTTCTTTCTATTCTTTATTTTTAATGAACACCCAGCAAGTACCGGATGACAAGAACACAGCATTTTTCCAGAATAGTTTAATTACTCTGAATTCTAAGAGAATTAAGAATCTTCTTTTCTCTGGTAATTTCAGCAACTTCTTGTCTTGCTGAGCAGACACACCTACCATAGCTTTGCCCAAGTCCAGGAGAGGGGCATATCCTAAGAAGGAAGTAATTTCCTGCTCTGATTCAGTATAAGCAATGAATCTCTAACACATCACAGGTGGTTTTTTTTTGCTTAAACTATTCCTAAAGCTACCCTGTATGACAGCTCTGTAATAGTAATGTATTATATAATAGAAATGTTTATTTCTGACTGAAGATGCTTGTGTGGGTAGGGGCCATTTATGGAGTTTGGCTGACTCATCAGGGCCTCGTGAGGAACTCTTTGAGTTGTCATGAGTAAGGAGTGGGCAGACTTTCCACAGTGAGGAGCATATGGAGAACAGTGATGTACTCTCCCACCACCTTTAGCCCAACCAGAGGTCAGAGTGGCTCCTACCAGAGTTTTTAACAGCACATAGGTTACTTCCAAATTAGCAGGGCGAGATCTGCTAAGAGTTATGTTTCTAATAAAGGAACAAAATTCTCCTGCTGCTATGCTATATTAATCCAGTTTTGGTAGTTTCTGTGCAAAGGGTATCCCTGTCTGCCTTGATGGGTAAATCAACCTTATCCTGAGCTAAGTGCAACTCAAACAAAAGAAATGCCTAGAGCTTCTGAACCCAAAGGTTTTGGTTTTGAATAAAGTCCACAAACACCCAGGTGAAGATTTCTCAAACCCAGCTGCTGTGCACAGATAAAGCTGATTTGAGGTCCCCATGCTGCTGCTCTGGAGGGAGCCCAGTGTGCAGATGGGTCAGTGCCAAACACAAGTACTGATCTGGAATCAACACATCTACACTGAGGGATCCCTGGGCATCTCTTGATCCTTTTAAACAGCCCTGGCAGTATGGCTGAGAGCTATGGCAGTGGACAGCTTATCACACAGTGCACCCAAGATATTGTAAACTAGATAGGACAACAACACTTGAAGCCTTTTTGGAGAGGCTTGATAGAGGAATAGGTAATTCCTAAGTAGCCCTAAAAGCCATCCCTGCTGGACACTACAAATTTTGTATACACAAACCTGAGCAAAGAAAATTCATGCTTTTTTTTCAAAGACTTGGAAGATATTAAGCAGGTGTTACCAAAAATGCCAAATAATTTAATTGCAACATACAGGTCTGATCCCAAATGATACTTAAGGCATTTAATATCTTATCATAAAATATCCTATTGTAATTACATTTTTTGTTGGTTTTGGAAAAACTAGAAAATTGGTCCAGAAAGCAATTATTACCATTGATAATTGAATAGAAAAATAATTCATTAATAATAATGGAAAATTAATAATACAGTCTACTGAATTGGTAGACATACTCAAAAAGTATAGCAATAGAATCTTATATTGAAAATATACTCCGTGCATGAGAAGCTTCACCCTGGAGAAATGGCACGTTATTTATTAATAACATAGCACAACACTAAAACTACTATACAACTGATGGGATTTGGGACTAATTATCATAGCTATGAACCATAAAACTTCTGCAAGCATAAATTTTTATCAATGTGATAAAATAGGTGCTATAAAATACATCTGTCAGTTGCCTGAGGGGTGTTCAGAGTGACAAAAAAACTTTTTCCAATTAAAAAAGGACACATTTTTCTGATATTTTCCTTGGTGAAACTGCAATGCAGATCTGCCTTGAAAAATGTATGCTGAGTCTGAAGTCTTAGTACTTTTTCATTCAAGCCTCATTTATATGCTTAGTCTGTGATAACCTGCATTCAAAGTGGTGCAGTACTTCACAGCCAGACTTGATTTCCATCATGGCATACCCATTACAGTGACATTTCTGCTAATTCAAGCCAAATTAAGCCTCCCTGCAGGACAAAAAACTATTAATTTCTAAACCAGGAGGGTCTGACTTTGTTTGCTGAGTGATACCGTTTTCTCAGCTTCACTGGGGATATAATAGTCTGACTTTGCATTAAGTCTCCTGACACATCCAAAACAAGAATCATCATCAAGGTAGCAGCATTTTCTTCACTGCGGGGTACTAGCTTTTGTGTTCAGAAATATTATCTATGTTTTACTTGGGCAACTGTTTCATAAATATTTCCACTTGCAGTTTTACTCAGCAGATAACCAAGCTTTGGTAAAGGTATATAAACACATTGCCAACTCCACTCAGTACTGCTTAACTCTTGAAGGGAAATCTGCAGTCATAATAAACAACTCATGATAGCTATGTGAAGCACCTACTGTGGACTGGCACCATACCAAGAGATTTTCAGCCACTCCAGCCCAGTGTTCTGGGATGAGACTTTTTGAGAGGCATTTGGCACCAGCAGGCCCAGAGATGCATCTATGAGTGCCACCCAAATTACTGCTCCACTCACACTCAGTCTGTATTTGCAAGAACTTCCCATGTGAGGGACTGGCTTATAAAGGTATTTTGCTTCTCCTTTCATGTAAGCAAGCAAACCCATCTGCTATTCAATTTATCCCTCTGTTTAGCCTCTACTCTTGTGTATCTTTGGAGTTTGAGATTTCTTTGTGAGAGAGCCAGAAAAAATAACATTTTATCTGTTATGCTATTGTCTAATTCTCTAAATCAAATATTCAGAAAAATGCATTTATTTTTCTTCTCTTTTGAACTTTTGTTCCTTTCTGGAAGCTCATTCACTCCACTACTGTGGGTCCCCAATGACTAGGGTATTCTCCTTGCAAGAGAACTCTTTTAAAACATTGGCAGAAAGATTTCCATTTTCAACCATTCATTTTCAGTGCTCTAAGTCTCCCACTGACTCACAGCAATGGTAACACCTGAGTTAGAGTGATATCCTCAAGTGGCAGGGTTGGCTGGCTAGTTCCATCCCTTCAGGGGTGTTGAATCACAGTGAATCACTCCAGTTTTTACTGACAAGGGAAATCATCCCATCTCTCTCTTTAGACACCAACAGAAGTGAGGTAAAACAATACCAAGTGTAGGAAAAAAGCAAGCAGCAAGCAAAGGCCTTTGGACAGCTGTGGTCTGAGGAAGGAGACTGGCTGCAGATAAAAGCAAGAAAGGAGTGGGGAGGAATGCAGCAGGTGAGGAAGGGAGGGGCAGAGAAAGCCAAAGAGTTAGCCAGAAAAAAATGATCCTCAGAATTGCTTAATCAGTATCACCTCCCATCTCCAAAATCTGTTCAGTGCTGGAAAGCATTCTTGAACTTTTTGCCTGCATGCACAAATTTACTAATTAGCTAAATGTTTGTCTCTAACTTTGAAGCTGGAGAAGGCCATCTAAATATAACTTAAGCTGTGCTTGGAGCTGGAAAATAATAATAATTTCATTTGTCTGGTTTCATTGATTTCCACTACAATATCAATTCTGAAAATCAGTTTCTACTTTCAACACTAGTCACTGTATCTAAGAGCTTTTATGTGGCAAAATATGTTGTGACTCCCACTAGTAGTAGAAACAAGTATTCTAGAAAATCATTCCTAACTTGTCACCATGAGATACATCACTAGCTGTGAAAGAATGAGAGGTTAAAGAAGTTTGATGAAGTTTAGCATTTCTTAGCAGGTCCTCATAAGAAAAGTTGGCTCTGTGAAGAAGAAAAAATATTTTGTCCTGGTGTTACTGCCATCCCCTAAAACATTTTGGTTTTTTTTCTTAAAACTGGTACTTTTTAGGCAAAATAAAGGGGAAAATTTCATTTGGAAAAAAATAACAGATTGAGACAACAGGCATTCGTCATCTTGCATTTTACAAATTTTTTCTGTCCAACTATTCTGTTCTTGATGTGGGCATACAGAAGCACTGATTCCCTGAACAAGAGTCTGTGTAAATTCCAATTATGACCATACAACCAAACCTTGTATAATCAAAAGCAACTTTTTCTCCCTGCTTTATCTGTGCATAGCAGCTGGGTTATTTTCCTTGAATTCTGGCCAAAATTGCAGCTGCCTGTCATTACAAAGTTTACATTAATTCTTGGATTTGTTTGAACTGATATGTGCTATGCTCCACAGTCCAAAGCCTGGAGCTATTTCATCATTTTGGACACTTCACACTGGAGTATTTGAGTGGTTCTCCCACTTCTGTGGTGATACGAATCTCACAGAAGCACTAGAAAGCACAAAATCACTATGATCCACGTGTTCACTGGAGATCTTTGATTTGCACCAGACACCACTAAGTTCATTGGAAGCCCAGGCAGCCACAGGCCTGTCAGGTTCTCCAGGGCAAGTCAGGTAACAAATACAGATTGAATACAAATACAGATGCCTTGAATAACAATGAATATGTGTAGCCACTTCGCCCACCAGAGACATTCCACCCTCTGTATTAAAAGATGTGCTCTCCTACCCTCACACTGGGATAACACTGTCCAGGCCAATTTATCAAGTACAGGCCTACCCGAAGGATAAAGCTCAATGAAGCAAACGATCCAAAAATCACACAATTTACAGGAAGGGTAGGTCTAGAACTCAGAAATCTCATCCCTGTCTGCACTCCACCATGAATATGCTTATGGACATGTTATCTGAACATCCTATGCTTGAAAAAAGGTACTTCAAAGGTGGACCTGGAAAAACTCAGAGCAATCCCTGCTGAAATATTGCAGGACGCAACTGACTGACACCTTGGTGTGCTGCCATTACACACATCTCAATTCATCAGTCATCTGTTCTTGCTGACAGGTGTAAGTCAAAAAGCTTTGGAGACGTGTTCCACAGCTCCTCCTGTAGAAGAACTAAAGTAAAACATCAGTGTGCTACTGGAATGACTTTTGTGGCAAGGGCCTGCTCATTCCATTTCACTTGGCGTCACATCTACTAAATATTCCAGACTATCCTAGTTTTCAGAATGTTCTATATTTTGTTCTACATGTCACCATATCTATTTTTCCCTATAGTCTTATCAGGTTTTTAAAAAAAGGGATTGTAAAAGCTCACTTAGTTTGGATGCTTTGGTAAAAATCTTCTGCTTGCTGCTTATTCACAGAGGACAGCAGGATTAAAAGAAGTGATTTTGACACTATGACAAAACTCACTAGCGACTGTTTCCCACAACTTCTTATTTTAACGAATTCCCATCATCTCTTTCTTCAACCTGCTACTCTAAGGGTTTTAAGGCATTTCTGCAACCTTAAATACAGTTATCATGCTTAATTTGCAGAATTATAACTTTTTTCCTCCTTCTTTATATTTGTAAATACAAGGACTCAAAAAGTCTTGCCTGTCCATTCTTTTACTGGCAAACTCCGAAGCTCATGATCCTGTAATAAAATCCCTGCCTATTCCAAAGAACAGAGAAACTTTTTGTCACGGCATGAGTATTTCCTGGAACCATTTTTAAGTTCAGAAATAAACAAGTTTCCCATGAAAGTTTATTCAACTGCTATTGAAAGAACATTAACTTATATAGCTGCTTCTTTCCAGTACTGTGCTTCTAACTCACATAAACACTGTGTTCTTACTTCACATTGAGGAAAGTCCAAATATTATTACAACACAGAATGCAAGCCAATGCGGAGCATGTACCTCCACTGGTGATGCTTTCCCTGGTAAATATCAGACTATTTTCAGAGTAATAGCAGATATTTCTTCAGAAGTACTACATATTCTTGTTTATAGAATTCTATGAAAGCTGGCAGGTTTTTAAATTGCTGTTAATGGACGTGTAAGTTTACAGGATTTGAAACACATGCTCTGATACAGCTAAATTCAACAACCATGGATGTTTCCCTGGAAGTGTGAGATGTAGAACAGGGGTCAGCATCTTTTCAAGTGCAGTGTGCCAGACTACATTTTTTCCCCCAACTAGAGGCTAACTGCACTTGAAGGAGCTCATTGGCAGATAGAAATACTGCATCTCAAGGGATGACCTCTTGCTCACTTCCAGCACTTTATGTTGTTGACCCTTGCCTTAGATGGAAACATTTCAGCCATATGCAGACCTTTCTCTCTGCAGTACCTTGAACCCTCCAGGCTGGTGCTGAACCTTTTCCCACTAAAATATAGATGCATCTGAGATTATTCATAACCTTGAAATGAAACAAGAAACAGAAGACTAATCCTACCTTTCCTCAGGTAACAAGAATGGTAATAATAATATACATATTCCAGCACCTAATTCCCTCTTTGATAATCTGTTACTTTTTCCAACCATGAAATCCTAAAAAATGAAAGGAGAAGTACACTAGAATGTGACCTTCACAAAACCATATATTTTTGCTGACCCACTATATTTCCACAAAGTTTTGGGAAAAAAATAGGTAGAATTTAATTCATGGTAGTGTCAAGTCAGGGGTCTTGTACAAAATACTGCTATACTGCCCCTAATGAGTCACCAACTTTCATCAACTCACATAGCTCATGTGGTCCCAGGTTGCAAATCG
The DNA here is from genome assembly GCA_016584745.2 of Phylloscopus trochilus trochilus. Classification (NCBI taxonomy): domain Eukaryota; kingdom Metazoa; phylum Chordata; class Aves; order Passeriformes; family Phylloscopidae; genus Phylloscopus; species Phylloscopus trochilus. The sequence continues at coordinate 19,405,534 of WQNJ02000016.1, read as the reverse complement.
GTCATAAAAATGGTTCCATCAGTCTCAGTGCTCTGACAATCCTGGGAGCTCCAGATGCACCAGCAGTAATTCTGAAAAGGTCCCAGGTGTTTTTTACCACCTCATTGTTATGCTTGTGATTAGCAGAAAACATACAGCTGTAGACAGCAGGAGTAACTGGTGATATAGTTGAGTGGCAAGAAGACGGAAGAACAGTGAGGGAGCAACAGCTGTGCTTTAATAATCTCTTTTTCTACACATGAATAATGACATAAATATATTTGGCTTTTAGAGAATTATGAGCCTTTAAAAATAAAAGTAATACTTATAGTAAGGTTTTCATCTCTCTGTCAAGTTAAATGTGCATTTGTACTTTGTACCTTGACTATCATATCACAGGAGAGATATATAAGGTACCTAAGAAAGACTGCTTTTCTTCTTGACGTATTATTTTTCAAAGAAAAGATAAAACTCTGTTCCTGTTATTTGCTGAATAGACTAGAAATCCATGATCTAATTTTGTAGTTAACTTGTAGTAACGTTGTGTACAAATCTGTAATCCACAAGCCTACAATCTTTTAAGCTTTGTATGTGATTCTAGTAAATTCATTCTTTTAAAGGCAGCAGAACTACGAATTTGAATGAAAATGGAGTATAAATATAAGAATTCATAGAAAAATGGGATCTAGACAAGATGGAGAAATGGACTGATAACGCTTTATGAAACTCAAAAAGGACAAGCCCAAACTGCTGCCCTTTGGAAGGAAGATCCTCTTGCAGTGACACCATCTGGGGACTAAGAGCTGGAGAGCAACTCTGTGTAAAAAAGCCCTGGGCAGTGAAATGAATGTGAGCTAGCAGTGCCCTGGCAGCAGAGGCGGCCAGCAGCCTTCTGGGATGCATTAGAAGGAGCAGAGCCACAAGATCAAGGATTCACAGTAGTGCACGGCAAGAGGGCAAGACAAAGCAGGCGAAAGCTGGAACACAGTGAGTTCAACCTGAACACACAGATGAATATTTTGCCTGTGAGAGCAGCTGCCAAAAGAGGACGTGCACTCTCCATCCTTATGGGTTTTCAAGAGTGGGTAAGGCAATTACTAAGGTCTCACAGCAACCCTGCCTCACCACTTGTTTGGATAAGAAACAACCCGGAGTACTCTCAAGCCTGAATTTCCCTGTTTTTAAGATTGCATTATACTGACAAGATCTTGGTTTGAGCTTTTGGAAAAACAGCAGTGTAGGTTTATTCAACAATGTGGCCTGTTCAACACTTTTACTTAAGTACAATGAGGCCCATGTAATTAAGCGCTGGCATTTTCAGCCCCTCCCCTCAGTACAGTAACTCTGAGGCAGTGACCTCCTGTGGCATCCAGTGTAACAAATCCTTGGAAGTTTAAGAGTACCCTCTGCTGGCTTAACACTGAAGTTACGAAAATCTGCAGCACAATATACTGCAACGGCACGGCAGAGAGAAACTCCTTTTCCTGAGTAGCACAGCTGTGCATCTCTGCATGGGGCAAACAGCTGTGCTGTAGCATTTATCACCTACAAAGAGAATGCCTGAAATAACATTGCAGCACAGGCCACTGAGTTCTCTTTCCCCAACAACTGGAATTCCAGAGCTGTCCCATCAGAATATGTTGTCAAATAGCCTGTCAAGTGTCATCTGTGTGAAGAGCTTTAGCCTAAAACAAAACTTATTCTGGGGACATTCTGTTTATTTTGAATATGAACAGTGTGCAATGAATTGATAACAGAATTATGTCCTAAAAGACACAACAGCTTGTGTCTTAATGACTCATCTTTTCTCCCTTGCAAGCTCATGGGAAGAGTTTATACAGCTTCTACAGCTCACACTGCACTAACATTTCTTGTTGCAGTTGACATCAGGTAAGAAGAATTTATTTTAATTATTGCGTATCTTATGATGCATAATGAAAAAAATATTCAGAAGTTATGAAGTACTTCAATTGGCAGGTATTTATCTATGGCACACAGGTTTACATATACCTAGCTATGAAAATGTTCCTTTATAAATACAAGCATTTCGATGTATAGATGAATAAACAAAAAAGTGGAGACAATTCTTTATTTCCTAACCTAAATACTAAGAAGCTGCTGCTTCAGTCCTGACTCTTGGCCAAATTGAAGAGCTCCAAGAGATTGCCACTGAAGATGGATACCACACCATTCCTTTTTGGTGGCTGCTCCATGCACCTGGTGACTTTGTATTCCCTCTTTTCCACTCCTAGTTATGCGTGATCTTCCTATTTGCCCAGGCTGAGCTGCTACAGCTAACCCTGGTGCGACTTGATAAATAAATGAAAAAAACTTCCATAAGATACAAAATCACTGAGGGGATACACTCACACAGAAAAAAAAAATAAATCTGAATTTCCCAAGAGAAAGTTGATTTATCTTAGTACTGAAACTGTTTCACTGCTGCCAAGAGTTACAGTTAGCCATTTTATTTAGGTGACTACATTTCATACAAAAATGTCAGCTGTCATTATGCCTTTCTAAATGGCAGTTTCTGATCTTCTTTGCTTTAGTGCTTGAAAATGTGACACTGCTTATTCCAGAAACCAGAAAATTTGAAGGCCAACTACAAGGCTGTATATTTTTTATGCTAAAGGTCAAAGATGAGTCTCAGTTCCCTGAACATGTTCCTCTTCCACCTTTTGCAAAGCAAAGATCTTACACAGGACTATCTTTTGTGTCTATGCATTACCTCAAACAAGTGAGGCATAATCACAGCTGCACATGGGAGAATTTTTGTTTATTGTGCTAATAATTAAAAAGAATTACTATCAAAAGATAATATATTCTGATAAATGTAATAATGTGGAATGATGAAAAATACATTACCTCAGCAATTTTTAAATTAGATGCTACATTCCAAATAGCACAGAGAGAATAATTCCACATGGAGGGGGAAGAATAAGATGACCCACAAGGTCTTGCATGTTAGAATACTGACACATCTATTCATATATCCCTTTTTTGGGCAGGCATTTTTATCTATGGAAAAAACAACAACAACAACAACAACAACAAAAGCCTAAAACCAAACCAAAAAAAACCCCCAACAAATAAAATGAAAAAAAAAAAACAAACAAAAGACCCAAGTAGGACACTTTATTTCTTAAAGTGTGTATTCCTTCTTCCTCCATCTCATTAAAAACAAAAGAAACAAAAAAAGCACCAAACCCCAGACTTTTTTTTTTTTTAACTAAGAAATACTGAAGAAAATCAATGTTTGTTTGGTTTTTAATTATAGAGAATTTCTTACAAGTACACAGAATGGGCAAAAATAACAGGATCTGGCCCAAATTCCTAGAAGCCCCTGAAAAAATCAGTGTGAACCAGAACTGATCTTATTTTATTATTATTTTATTTAAGGAGCTTTTTCTTTATGCCTTAAGGAAGATAAATTTGCATAGTCCAAGTATGAGATGTATCAAAACTCCCTCAGAGATACAGAAAGATTTATGAAGTTACTGTATACATAATCTACCAAAATGATACATTATGTGGACATCACAATTTGCAAAACATGAAGCATCACAACCAAAGTATCCATAATTTCTCAAATAGGCTTAAAAATACTGACATAGCAGCCCCAATACGTATTTAAAGATCCAACTGTTTTCTTTTTTTCTTCCCTCTTGGGCTTACTGTGCACTGTGAATACAGAATTCAGCAATAGAAACACCTTCTTGCTGCACAACTTTCCAGCTACTGGTCATGCAGTTTCTGCACTAGTGGATGCAGTGCTTAGATGTGAATCCTACACATCAAATGCTGTGATGCAAACTGGGGGATTAGGGCATATCTCTAACAGAATCAGATCAAAAAGCTGACCCTTAGTCCCAAAGAGCCTACAGTCACCGCACTGACTGAGACTGAATAAGAAGAGTTGGATTTAACAAAAAAGCACCATTAAGTAAAGTCAATATTTTCACCTCAGCAGCATATCAAGAAGCGTGACATAACACTATTTTGCCTTCAAAGCATTAGCAGGATCATAACCCTTTACATCAGAAGAGTAGACCTGGGTAGTTCTGGCATCAGCATGAGACAAGAGCTAAGGCAAGGGTCCAAGGCATTTGGCTGATTTTCAGTGATCACTTTCTCCAATCCTGATGTGTGGGAAATCAAACAAAGGCAGCAGGAAGCTGACAGGCACGAACAAGCTCCTGACTAAAGTCATAAAAAGGAACACACAAGGTGGAAACAGTGGCAACTGACCCAGAAGGAATACAGAGCCACTGTCTTAGCATGAAGGAATGGAATCAAGAAAGCCAAAGCCCACTTGGAGAACAGGCAAGGGATTTGAAGAGTATTAAGGGCTGCTATAGGCATGTCTGCAGCAAATAAAATCATGAAAATAGACAAGGTGTGAAAGGGATGAGAATTGCTGAAAGGGATGAGAAAAATTCTGTTTTGATACAAAGAACGAGGAAAAAAAAAGCACAAGCAGTTGCTTTGAACAACCTCAGAAGATTCCTTTCAGAACAGATAAAATTCTGCCTTAGGCAACAATTCATGGCAGTCTGACAAACAGAGGGAAGGGAGGAGTATCAGGAGGTCAGCTAGGACCATTATGGACAACTATCCTTTATATTATTGCTACATATGATCCAGGGCATGGATTTTTAAAAGCTTTTATTTTGTTGCTGGGGGTTTTGTTGTTTATTTTTATCTCAACACTTTTTTTTTCAGTTAGTCACCAGTTAAGGCAAACTTGAATTATTTGTGTGCCCAACTTGGTGCAGTATTAAGAATGGTCTGAAAGTAACCTGAAGGGCAGGGTGCACCCAATTCATCAGGGAGAACTGTCTCAATATATCCACACAGCACCACATACACTGAGGGCTTTATGCTATTAGTCCGATTTGGTGATTTTCACAATTCTTGGTGTTTTTTCAACTTGCAAATGTCATTGTTTGACTCTTCAACTGACAACTGCCTGACTGAGTAGTACCTCTCTCATACATGTTAGAATGATGTATGATCAGTCCTCATCATCCATAAAAAGTTCTGTTTGTACAGTATATCCCATATATTTTACAGTCACTGGTGTCCTGATCGTGTCTATAACTTATGGATGTTAGTACCTTTCCCGAGAATAGACTGATTTGAACCCTTTCAGGTGATCACTGACTTCCTGAATTACCTAAGTCATCAAGGTATTCTGCAAAAGATTAATTCATTTACCCTATTTTGGAACGGATGGTATTACACTTTGAAGAGAACTCAGTGTCTATTACAGACATGGTGGGAATTTACATCCAAGAAAATATTCAATACTATGTACCAATGTTCAGCTGAAAACATTTCAGCACATACCTTGATTTCTAAGTTTAGACACTGCAGCACTGTGGTATAGATACTGCTTACTTGAGACTGCTTACCTGGTCTTGTTTAGAGCCTTAATTGAAACACGAATGTCTCTAAGTTTGCTTGCTCCTGGAAAGTGTTTCTGGACCTTCCATGGAGTCCAGCTATCATACACAAGAGAATCTTGTCCTTTCAAGTGCCTAGATACACTATTCAGTACTATTTCCCATGGCAAAAAACCACTTAGTTTTAGGTCAAGAAACCCCAAAGTAGCAGCAAAACAATCTAGGAAAAGGGATGCCACTTCCAGTTCAATACCATAGTATAAAGTTTACAAAATAAATCACAGGTGTGGGTCTAGAAGTTCACCTTGGTATTAATGACAGAAGTACCTAACCAACACTTCACTGAGGCACAAATCATGTTTGTTGGGTATCTCAGATCACCTCTGAAGTATTTACCAACATATTTGTATAGATGGACATGAGACCTGTAATTCCAGGCAACCCTAAGTACAGTCTTGTACCACATAACCAGATGTTCTTACAATGCAATGAAAAATTTAATGGAAACATCTTTCTTTTAGCACCATAATGTTAATATATACAGTAGAAAGCATTAATAGTCTGGACTGGCTTGGTTAACAAAATGCACTTGATCTTCATTGCCAGTTTCTGCTAATCAGTTCAAATCCTGCTACTCCACCCCCTCCATTCTGATTATAAAGGGCAAAACCCAAGACAACTCGAGTCCAACCTCCTCTATATTCAAGGCAGAGAGAGAAAATAGATTAAGTTCATTCAAAACAATTTTTAGTTTCAACTTCTAAAATGGAGCAGTAATTACAGTCTGAAGTAGTAAAAGGAGAATACAGAATAAAACCTATTTAAAAACTCAACATCAAGAGGGCGTAAGACAGTAGCATAGTAGTAAATATTTATCACATACATACTTTGGCTGATATTCCTTCAGTAAAAGCTCTAAATATTTGAATTCACCTTTCTGGACCCCACAATCATTTAATACAGAGCAACATGTGCCTATAATTGGTGGCAGCAGAATGGGAGAATTGAGGAAAATAGAATATTAGTGACTCCTAATACCAGGTACTACATCTGTATGTTTTGTAAGGAACACTCTGATGGTTTTATTCTGGTAATGGAAAGCTGAAATAATTTTTCTCCAGAACTGAAAAATAGTCTGGTTGTATCAGACTACTCATTACTTTTGCAGGTCAGGCAAGGAAGAGTTTCTCCCCTTTATCACCACAGAAAACAAATTCTTGAACTTTCTGGTTTTCATCAGTTCATTTCAGAGTTGAGATTAACCAAGACAATTCAGTTAAGGCTTTCTGTTCAAAGTTTTGGGAGATGCAAAGCAAATGCTTCCACAATGTAGTTAAGAACCTCAACAGGTATCCCCCAGTCCCAAGTAAGTTGAACGGAACTTCAAGCAGGAAGTTCTTCTTCATAGGGAAGCATTATTTCACGCTAGGAACGTTAACAGAAGAGTTTGTACTGGACAGACAATGCCCTTGAGTATGAATTGATGGCAGTTTCTAAACAGAACCAACATTTCCTGTTATGATTAGCAACCATTTATACCACAGCCTGCACCACCTGGGAAATGTGAGTGGGTAACAGAGAAGGTACACTCCTGCAGGATCCTTAGGGGCTAATACTGGCTACACCTGTATGAAAAAAACCCTTAAGGTCCTTGAACTGTATTCCATGGGCTTCCCAAACTGCCTACTTTTTCCTCCCTTTAATTTAGTACTCATTAAACACAATGTCTATCCTCCAAGTTGCAAGATTTTGTGGCAAATAGGCCCACCTTCGACAATTACAGCCAAGAAAGCACTGAAGACTTCACACTCTGACTGGCAAGTTAAGAAACACCTAGATGTAACAGCTAAAGAAAACTGACTTAAAGAAAACTGTTACAGATACCTTAATACCACAAGGTATTTAAACTACCATGCACAAGATCAGCTTAGACAGCTTTTAACATAAGAATCCAAGAGAATCAGATTTTGTACAATATTCACCTATGTATCTATCACACATACAAATCCTTCATGCACTCTTCACAAACTGAACTGTGACTTAGTTTGAACAAAAGTCCTTAGAAGTCTATAGATCTTTAGATCTTTATTATTTTTCTATTTCCTATTCATAGCCTTTTTATGTCCCCTTACCTCAGGGTGCTGTTTATAACTTCTTCATAGTCAAGCCTAAACTGTGGTGGTCTTATCTGTATTTTACAACCCTTTGTTATACTCCCTGAATCCACCACAATGTATCCTAACTTCACTCTCTTCCACCACAGACTTATTTACAGCTGTGACAGTCCTACAGGATAAATCCATTTTAGCTCTTACACTTGCCTTTAAGCTTAGAGACAACACATAGGAAGTTGTGTCTATGCTATGCTTATAAGCTTTCCCTCTGAAATGGCACAAGAGACAAGATAAAAAACTGATCGTGGTATGCTTGCTCTGCAGTAGAGAGGAAGCTATTACACAGAGCAGTAGGCTGTAGTGAAAGTCCTGTATTCATCAGTTCTAGAGAGTACTCACAGAATAACTATGAGCCATTGTAGGCATGGGTTAGCCAACCTACTTTTCACGACTTTCTAAACTAGTTTACATAGCTGATGCAAGTATGTGTCAAAGGCTGTTTCTCTGCTTTTGAAAAGTTCAGTTGACATAATTCTTCCTTTAGAGGAAAGTGTTTGTGAGAGAAGGGATGTTGTTGGGTCGGGATTTTTATTTCATGTATATTCCAGTACAACTGAGTACTAGAATTCAGTGCTGAACTGAAGTACAGTTTACAAGGTTCTGGGGTTTTTGTTTTTTTAGGAGTTGTTTGGGTCGCTTTTGTGGTTTTGGGTTTTTTTCACTGACTTATAAGAAAAATAGGCATGACAAAACATCAAGGTATTAACACCTTAAAAATTTTAAGGCACATTCCAACAAAATAAACTTTTATTGAATGCAATATTAGGCATTCTATTTTGTTTAAGGGAACAGTACTTCCCTCCCCCCCTCCGAGCGATTCCCTTTGACAATTTCCAAAAGCTGTATTTCAGTTACAGAAATATTTCTCATGATTAGAAACAACAAACTTCAGTCTAAATTTTCCTTGAATTATGAAGTGCAACTAAATTCTTCCAGAAGATAATAGTTTTCAGTAGGCACTAGAACGAGAAGCCTGCAAGTTGTTTACAGTTGCTGGGTACAGTGTTATGTTCATTCAAATTTTATAGTAACCCACCTAGAGTGTTGTTTTTGAAGAATTATATAAAAAAGTGGAATTTAATAATAAAGAAATGCAGCTTAAAGAGCAGGTTGTCACCATTAAAAAAAAAGTCTTAATGGCAACCTGTGTATTTCATACCACTTCCACAGTATGTCAGCTAGCAGAGGCTTAGTCCAATAATTTAAAACTTTACATAGGAATGTCTTTTGGTTCTGAACGCAGATCATAAGTCAACATGTTCAGTATGTGAAGGCTCAGTTTTTTCATGCTCTACTTCCTCTCCTGTGAAGTTAAATACAACAATTAGAAAACAAATCTACTATCAATTATACATATATAACTATATATAACTATGATTTTTGAAATTAAGATTTTTTACAGAGAAACCCAAATTAATATATTTATCAAGACCAGAGAAGCAATTAAGCCATACTTGCATATACCTACTTGCACTATTCTCCTAACCTAAGCTTGTATTTATATTTTTTTTTGTTATATATAAACAAAAATTTTCAAAGAAATTGGTATTGTGCTATTAGTGAAAGAAAAAAAACCCAAAAAACAACACACAGCACAGGCACTTCTGTTCTAGGCTATTGTTTTCAGCTATTCACAGTGAATTTCCTCCTTTCTACACAACCTGTCAGTAGTAGTTCCAGTATTTGAAAAAATAGGGCAAGTCTTACTCAGAATTGTTTTTATAGTACAAACTGCTGGGTTCAGATGTTAAAACAACCTTTAAAAAACCAGCGCAATTCTATTATAGTGGGAAAAACATCACCTAAACAACAACAAAAAAAAAACACCTAAGCCAATTTGTCAACCTTTTATTTTACCTTTCGTCTCAAGATGTCAGACCACATTAGCAAAGGTAGTAACTGATACCCTGCATATCTGTATCAGGGAAGTAACTGACTCTGAAGGACTAATAACAGTGAGCACTAAGAGTAAAAGGAATGAACTGAGCAGCCTTAAGCAGCAAGACAACATCCATCTTTACAACTTATTAGTACTGGATGAAAAAATCAGTCTTGGGGTGGAAATGGGAGGACAAAAACATACCCACCCAAACAAGCTAAGAAGTAGAAAGAAAACAGAGGTATGAAATTAGGTGTCTCTTTAGGTGTCTCTCATCTATTCTCCTACAGCTGTTACTGCAAAATAATCCTATCTTTCTCTTTGGAATTTTGAAAGAGGCCTAGATGAAGTAATGGAACATTTAATGAATGTTGTTCAGCATATATGGGTCAACATCCTAGAAAGAATAACAGTTGAATTTTTTGACTGAAGGTATAATTTTGGTGAAGCTAAACAGCTCTCTATGACTGACAGATGGATGTCTTCCCCCTTTTCACCTTAACACCAGCTCTGGCACCTACATGATCACAAAATAAACTAATTCAACTTTGTTATCAGCAAAAAGAATTCGTAATTATTTTTTAATTTGTAATTTTCTGAGATTTCAATGAGTTAAAGACTGCACGTAATCAGATAAACCCTTAAGTCACTACAATTAATGATAAGGAAAGAAGTGGGGAGGACAAACTCATTTTTATGACAGCAGAAATTTGCTAGCTCATTTTATATAACAAAGCCAAACCCTTAAGTGACTTAAAAACAACCCTGACTTAAGCAAAAACGTAGCAACATAAAAACAGAACATTTAAAGCCATAAACTATCTTCAGGAAAAAAAAAACACACATCTGAGTGAGGCCTACACTAAAAACTACTGATACAGACCACAGCTGTATGAAGATGAGAAATAATACAGAGGGGTTTACAAGTAACTAGACCCTTAAATAAAAACTCTAAGTTGTTGGTCCAGCATATTTTTTAAAAATTTGTCCCTGAACAGCTACTTGCCTGGTTTTACAGTTTGAACACAGGTTCCATCCTTATCTTCAAACCCTTCTGAACATACACACTTGTAACTACCTGACGTGTTAACACAGTCTTGATTCTCTTTTGTGCAGACCTTTTCAGGAAGGTTACATTCATCTATATCTAGAGATAGCACAGGGAGAGAAAGAGTTCACTGCTGTTATTTTGTTATAAACCTTATTTGTGCTCAGTCATATAAACAAAATTCTATTCAAATATGAAAAACACTGAGGAGCAGAATGCTGCTGCAAAGGATTAAATTCTGTTAAATAATCTTAATTCTTCATGATTTGGACTTTCAAAGTTATTCAGATAACACCCAGTACTGTTGCTTTTTAATGTTTTGCAGGTCCCTGTACGGAAAAATGCATTAAGCAGTTATGTTTGTCACAATTAGGCAATTCATCTTAACCTACTGAACATTTCCCTCCCAGTCACTCACTTTCTATTTATGCCATCAAAGTATAGCTAAAGGGAACAGAGCTTGTAAATACTACATCATCACAGTTAGTAGCTACTTCAGATTATGCATATGTTCTGCTCTTTCACACAGAGGAAGTATAACTTCACATTAAAATTCACTAAGAATGACTATAATTTCAACTTGGACATTGATGGATTATCAGAATACCTGCCCTTCTGTTACAAAACGAATAGAAACAGATCTGATGGAGTGGTAAGTAACTGACAAAAGACTCGTGTAGCTGTTTCCTGAACCTACTATAAAATACCTTGTAACCTTGTACCAGTGCTTCACTCTAAGCCTTGTCAAGCAAATTAGCTCAGTAATATAAAGGAAGTTATTGAGAACATCTTTGCAGCTAATACCAGAACTACTGGGTTGACGGGCATGAAGGCTGATGCACATTAATGTGAACGGACTTAAGAGCTCCTCAGCATGGCTAACCAGGAGTGAGCTAACCAGCATTCTATCAGGTACTGCTAAATCCACCAACCTGCACACTTCTGATCTTCCTTCACGTATCCAGATGCGCAGGTCTTACATTTTTCAGAACCTTCTCCTGTGCAACCTACACAGCTGGCATCACATGCTAAAGATAAAATATTTTATGCATAAAAAGTTGTATATCTGGGGTTTAAAATACCACCCTTCAAGTCAGACAGCTTACCCACACAAGGAATCATAGAATGGCTTGGGCTGGAAGTTGACCTTAAAGATCATCTAGTTCCAACCCCCTGCCATAGGCTGGATGCCTTTCACTAGACCAGGTAGCTCAGAGTTCCATCCAACCGGTCTTTGAACGTATCCAGGGACAAACCATTCATAACTTCTCAGGTCCATTGCCTCAACACCCTCATTGTAAATACCTTCTTCCTAACATCTAATCTAAGCCTACTCTATTTCAGTTTGAAGCCATTTCCCCTTGTCTTGCCCACTACACGCCCTTGTAAAAAGTCCTTCTCCACCTTTGTTGTAGGCCTCTTTAGGTACTGAAAGGCTCTGGAGCCTTCTGTTGTGCAGAATGGACAATCCCACCTCTCTCAGCCTGTCCTCATAGGGGAGGTGACCCTCTTGATCAAGATCTTCACAGCTGTCCTCTGGACCCACTCAGGCAGGCCCATGCCTTCCTTATGTTAGAGGCCCCAGAGCTGGATGCAGTACTCGAGGTGGGGGATCTCCCAAAAGCCAAGTAGAAATAACCAGAAATCTCTTGTTTTGCTCATACAATAGGTCCAAAGCCTCATCCTCGCCATGCCAAGTGAGGATGAGACCACACTGTACCAAATACCTATCATGCATTTTCTAAGCATTAGTTTAGGATTCTAGACAGTAAAATAAAACAGCAGATTGAAAAGAAACCTTTGCATGAGAAAGATCCATCTGTGTTCAAACAATACTGGTGATCTTTGCAAGGAGAAGAAGCACATTCATCTAAATCTGAAAGATAAAAAGTGACAAGTTACCTAAAATAGTAGTCTTGATTATACAGACAGATTTATACTTGAATGCTATAAAGTGACTGCACTGAGAATAGTTGTTGCAATGAGCTTGGGATCAGGTATGCATTATGGTAGACACAGAACTAGCATGGTAGCTGTTTTGTTCAGCTTAAATCTGTACTGGAAAATAAAAACTCATCTTCATATGCTTTGTGGTGACTGTAAGAGATGTATCAGAAATTCAAGAGCTCAAATTAAATAAAATTCCAGGATACCTGCAGTCCTTGTCATTTTCAAGTCATGCATTTATGCAAATATCATAACAAACAAGCAGACAGACTATTGTTCTGGAATACTATTTTCTCCTGTACCCCTACATTACCAAGTTACAGAACTTTTTATATGACTAAAAAACTTATACTAATGCACATAGATGCACCTCTTAGTATTCTACACAAAGCAAATTGGAACAAACCAGGTTAAGATTAAGACCAGTCAAGCTGAAAACGAATTCTACTGCAGAGTTAAAGGCTTATGATTTTGAGGAAAGGGTGCAACAGTATTTCATTAAAAAATTCAAACAAAACCAGGCTTTTTCAGTCCCTCTCTTCCTGTCATTGCTGTCACTCATCCTGTTGCTGCACCCATCATTCCTACTGATTACTCGATTGATTTGTAGTTCATTTGTAGTGGCAACAATTATTTGGAAAAAAAACAGCTGCAAAGAAGACAGTACCACAGCATCTTAAAAACGCGCTGGGAGTGCTCAGTAGTTGCCTAAGCAGGTACTTCAAGAGCTGTAATTTGAGCCCCATTCAAACTGGCACTTTGGAAAGGAAGCAATGTTCACGTAATTTCTTAGACGCTGTTTCCAGGCATTACGTTAGAGGCCTTCAAAAGGTGAAATTCTTAAACACTTAAACAGAATGTGTTACTCTCCCCTAGTGCTTTCCTGCATTGGGAGTATTTTTAGTGTTCGCATTTTTCCTGAAGCATTTCACACTTATCTCCTCATAAACCAAGTTAAATGCTAAGATAGAAACAGGTAAGAGATTAATGAAGCACTGAGCTTGATGTCTCCTGGTATTTCTGTCCAACAACAGGAAAAGTTAGCATGCATGGCTTTTAGTGAAGTGTTTGAACTATACTAGGGTTGAGCATTTAAAACCAAGTTATGTGAAGGTAAATCTGCAATTAGTACAAAATACCTACTTAAGTTTATACGAATCTTCTACTAATTGACAAAATAGCTTAAGTCGAGAGCAGGAAATTGTTCAGCATTCAAAAAAAACCAAGAAAACTCATGTCTAAAAAGAAACACCCCACTTGCTGCTCTATGTATTCCGCTAAACTAAAAAGACATACAGTGAACAGTATGATAAAGATAACTATCATCACCAGGCAATCAGTGGTGAGAAAATACTGCCTTCCTGCAACATGAAACAAGTTAGGAAGAGAGACTAATGAAACTGCAGAAATCTAAACTGACAGATCATTTCCATAAAATACAATAAAACTTGGAAGTGAGGTCATCTAATCTTACTAGCCATTGTTACTACAAAACCTGTCTGAAGTCTGCCAAGCATTACTCACCCACACAAGCTCCACCTTCATTTTTAATCCAGCCTTCTTTACAGTCCTGGCAGTCCTTGTTACTTGAACCAGTACAAGTCTTACAGGCAGCATGGCAGGCTGAGAGGAGAAAACTACAACCTGAGTTTTGTTGAGAGATCCCAAAGCAAGCTCAGACACACAAATTCTCAGAGAAAACTGAGGATTTATTTAGGATTCACTGAAGCCATCATTTTTAGTAGCTTGAAACCCCCATTCACAAGATGGCACCTCCATAAGGTCAAGATTTAATTTATAAACAGGCAGCTATCTGACCAAAACAATTGCAAAATCCCAAAACACCCCTGGAAACCAAACCTAGCAATTACAGTTATTTGCACCACTGAGAACACTGCCATAAAATTCTAGTGATTAGAAATAGTAGGTCCAATTTCTAAAATATTTGGAAAGAGGAGATCAGGAAGGCAAACTTAGCTCAGCCCCTCAAGGCTGGGACATGAGTTTAACCATCAAACTCTGCACTTCTCTGCCTAATGAATCCTCACACTACTTACATTTGCAACTAGCTATGAGAGCAATATGTGAAGTGATTTAACTCTAAAGAACTTCAGAAGGAAAAACACTAGAAATCCAGCTGTATATCCACATTGTATCCACATATATATATAACACACATATATAACACACCCTATGTAACATATATATGTTATATATTACACTCTAAAAAAATCAAATGGAAGACATACTACACAACCAGATTTATAAAAAAAAAAAAAAACAACCCCAAAACACAACAACATAGACGATTTAAAAGCAGTCTTATTACACACCAGGGTCAGGATGCAGCTGTTACAGAATCTCATCAAGGGTCTAAGAACAATTGAAAATCTAACCAACGCAGAATTTTATTCCTATAACCTGACTTTGTTTCAAAATTAAACTTAGGCCTATCTAACTGGAATCTAAGTAGTCTGCAGTATAGATCACCTGCTTCCATGCCCATTTATTCCATTTAATTTTATCTGAGACAAAAGGAAAACCTAGCTTTTAAAGCAGTTCAGTATGAGGTAATTTCAACTCAAGATTTTAACAGTACTTTGGAAGAAGAGAAGCAAAGATTTTTATGAATTCTGCTTCTTAAAGCAGAAAAATAAAATTAAAAATCAAGAGCAGTGTGGAAAGATGACTTATAACCTTAGAATTCTACCAAACTGACTGACTTGTCTTTTATGCTTAAAGCTGAGCGACCAAACTATGTTTTGTTTCTACATTTGCTAGTTTCAACTGTTTCTAGTTTTGCTTGCAAAAACTGAAGAAGTAACACAAAGACATAAGCATGTGTTGAGACTCCGTTACCTGTACAAACAGAATGTGTCTCATTTCTCAAGGAACTGAAGTAACCACTAGAACAGTCCAAACAAAATTGTCCTGTGTACTCCTTCTTACAGCTACACGAGCCATCTCCACCTCGGGTACCATCACCATCACAGTGGCCATTTCCATGGCAAGGTCTTTCTGATCCACCATGACAAGCTAAAAATGGATCAAAAATATTTTTAAATCAGATGTTTAAGGAAATAACTTTCTAGTCTCAGACGCAAGCACCCAAAGTCCCTCTCTCTTCACAGAAAAGAAAATAAAAACTAATTTTAAAGTGTCACACTAAAGCAGGATGTAATTTCTCAAGAGTATTTTTTACCCTTGAGAGTAACCAAAAGTTTTGCAATAAAGCAATGCTCAATAATATATTCAAGTATATCAGAAACTCAAAACAATCTCCAGGAAAGTTCAGTTATCAATTTGATTTTAGGTAAAGACCATGGCTCAAAATTTTATTTATTTTCCTAGCTTCCTGGATAAAATTTGTATCTTTATTTTTTTCTGGATCTCTGAGAAGGTTCATATCACATCTGTAAAAGTCTACTGGCTGCCATTTAGATTAATATATGGAATGGGGGCTTAATTTTTACCAATACATTAAGTGGCCAAAATTAATCTCTTAAAAAGGTGCAAAGTTCTAGAGATACATAAATTCTACCAGCTTCAGAGGCCAAAATACCTCTCATCACTTTTGCAAAGACCTTACTTTCACACCCCCCCACCTACTTTTACCCAATTTTTCTCATTGCCTCTTTAACAGATCCTCAGTTCCAAGTTTCTTCATTTAAACCCCAGCAGCATTTGGGTTGTTTTACTCTTGAAACTGGTCAAGGATTCTTGTCTACACAGATTCTGCAAGGCCATCTAAACAACAGACTTCATGTTACAGAGAGCCTTTAAGGATGGGTCAGGTGTGGACATGAGCATCAGATTGGTTGTTTCTGCACAGCTGGACAGCTTTGTACATTACTACGTGCCCAGAAGACATTTATTCAGGCAGGATATTCACAAGAATATTCACTCAATTATGAGGCAGCAAGCAAGTACACATTACTTGCAGCCTGTGTCTCATGCAAAATATCATAATGTATTTGTCCATGACAGTAAAGACTGAAACAAACAGGTAAAAAAATGTATCTGCTACTGAATTTTTCAGAAGAAAAATTACCAAGGCAATCAGGTCCATAAGTTCCAGCAGGGCAGCAAACTTCTATTGTATCAATGCAAAACCACTTAAACAAATCTGGATACTTCTTCTTTCTGTATATGAAAGACATTAATTTACAAACAAAAAGAATAAAGATTCTTTAAAAGTCATCTCACACAATTGACCTAGCAGAACACAGGAGAGAAACCTATTGCACATGACAGATTAGAAACCTACTTCTTCCAAAGATTTCAGGAATCAATTTCTAGAAGTCCTCCAACTTGAAAACATACCTTTTAAAATACAATACTATTAACAAGCTCTGCTCAAATTTTATAGATTATATTTAAGAAAAAATGTGAAATAAGAGCAACAAATAAAATCAATTCATCTTCATACATGCACACACCCCTTTTTTAAAACATCCTACTTTTAGGGAAGGTTTATACATAGTTTAGACAGTCTTATTTATGTCTTTCTCTTACAGCTAATTGCTGTATCTTTTTCTCAAGTATAAAGAAGATAGCCCAAAAGAGATGTTAACATTAGTTCAAGTTATCAGCAACTTGATGATGGGGTAAAATTTCTCCTTTTTTTAGCATTGATTGAGTATTATTTTAGAAGACATTTTTAAAATTAAGAAGTTACTGATGTGCTACTTGAGCACCAGCATACAGTCCCAATTAATTGAGTCCAGCTCCCTGCTCCTCACAGGACTTCCTACACTATACTATGTGAGCCAAGAGTATCCTCCAGATGATTCTGAACTCTGACAGGCTTGGTGCAGTGGGGAACCTGTTCCAGTGATTGACCACCCTTTATGTAACAACTTGTAAAAAATACCTAAGGTATCCATGGGCAAAGAAACTGTCTTTGGAAACTACCACAGAAACTGACAACTGGATACTGCAGGTTAAAGAAAGGAAAGCAAACAATCAATTGCATGCACTCAAAGGTCTATTAAATACAGAAACTTTCCAAAACCCAATGTATTTTATGAATTGTTTTGATTATTTTAGATAGTCTACTTTGTCAAACTTTCTAGTTTAAGACCAGTTCTGCAGATTTTAGCCAAATTAAAGACTTTGGATTGCATAGTTTACCTTTCTGGAAGGCATGTCCTATGAGGAGCACCTAGGGACTCTGTGCTTGTCTAGAAGGAGGTGGAGGGGGTGGCCTCATTGCCCTCTGCAGCTTCCTGAGGAGGGAAAGGGGAAAAGGAGGTGCAGATCTCTGTTGTATTTAATGACAGGACACAAGGGAAGGGTTCACAGCTGCACCAGGAGAGGTTCAGGCTGGACATTAGGAAACATTTCTTTACCAAGAGGGCGATCAAACACTGGGACAGGTTTCCTAGAGAGCTGGTAGAGGCCACAAGCCTGTCAGTGTTTTAGATGTGTTTGGACAATGACCTTGACAATATGCTTTAACTTTTGATCAGCCCTGAAAGGGTCAGGCAGTGGGACCAAGAGATCATTTCAAGTTCCTTTCAACTGAAATACTCTGCTTTGCTCTGCTATTCCCTTCACAATGTGTTAACATATATACAATCCTATATAGTTAGGTAAAAGGATAAAGCAGTCATTTAGAAGAAAGTGGAGTATCAAAAAGCCTTATCCAGTTATGAAACATTATAATGACAGTTCATTCTATTGAATTCTAGCTAATTAGGAGTGCTGACAATCTAAATTAGTGAAAAATACTTAGAAGAAATGTGATTTGGAACTAAAAAACCCAAACATTAAGAAATCTAAATGTTCCACTGCCATGCACTAATTATATTTAAGACTGGTATACAAAAAGCTCAGCTATAACACAATCCCAACAACAAATCCCAATCTAACTTAAAATGCAGGTAGAAAAGTCAGCTGCTACTCCACCATCCTCAACAGATTCAATTTCTACACTGATTAGCACCAAATATTCTTTTGATTGCCAGGAGAACAAAATACATGTAGTTTCAGGGGAAAAAAAAACCAAACAGCAAGCAAATAAAAAACGCACAAGAACCAAAGAGATCTTTGCAGTTTTGTGACAAAGGAAAAAAATAAGGGACTAAACTACAAAATTTTCCAGTGTTAGTTTGCCTTGACACCCCACTGGTAACTAAGTAGACAGTGTATAAGAAACAAGTGTAGATGCTTTGGTGCAACACTTCTGGAATTGAAAATCAAAAAGAATACAGTACAGCAGCACATGATACTAAAAATTAGCCTGAAACCAGCTGTACACAATGGCAACTCTTGAAAGACAATGAAGAATTACTCATACTGCTATTGTTCAGACACAAGATTTAACATTATTAGTTTATCCTCTTAGATAATTTATTCGCACAAAGATCTCCACCAAGAAAATGATACTTACAATTTGAACCACCACTTCTCTATAAGTTCTTCATGTTCTTCAACCATGTTGTTACATTCAAAGTTACTACTGTCACACAGATTCTCTATGATCTCTACAAGACGAATTTCACTACAAGCAGAGAAGAAAAACTGTAAATCTAATTTAAACGTTCAATACAACTCAGGACCTGACAGAGCAGCCAGACTTCAGTGAGAATATTTCATTAGTATATGGGGTGCCCTGAATTAGTCTCAAAACATACCAAATATCAGAGTAAGGAATTAATAAACATTATTTCAGTCAAAAAAAACCCACCCAAACTCAGAATAATGACCACAAGAACCTTGTGACTTGCTTGGATTTACTATGTTTGCGCATTGTAGGTTTGATAGATTTTTAGCTTCCCAGAAAATTGGAGTGCAGTTACTTTTCTCTTATGTTCAACAATAAACTCAATGTGTTTTTATTTGATACAAGCCCGTGAATCTCACAGTAACATCTCAGGGCTCCAACTAAGATAAAAAATGAATCTGAAATGTAGGAGAAAGGTATCAGGTTACTTTTCTCCATGGTTAACCACATATGCATACAGTAATCTGCTTTCTGTTTGGTACTGAAACAGTGACAATTCTTGGGAGGAGATACTGCTTTAATTCTAAATCAAGTATTTTTGTATTCTGTACCTTTTCTGACTAGCAATAAAGTATTGACCATTGTTTAGATTCATTATTTTAAGACTTTAACGAGTAAATAGGAAAAAACAACCCTACCATGATTAATAAGAGAATTAACTTTTGTTGTTTTCAGAAACAAAACGAAAAAAAACAATAATAAGGCATTTGAATCTTCTGATTACATTCTTTAGATTACAATGTAATGTGACATTATAATCATTAAGAATTTAAGGTTTGGACAAGGGAAACCTTAGCTACCAAGTTCAATATTTAAGTTCCAAACAAATATTGGTATTGTGAAGTTACACACAGTGAACATAAAATGCAGCTGAATGAAAAGTACTGAGACAGCTCACCTGGACTCATACTTTGACAGAGTCTTCTCTTCCCAAGCAGTGTTTCCACCACCAAAGTTTTTTTTAGCTGTATCTGCTAAACCCTACAAATAAAAAGTACAAGAAATTGCACAGGGTTTGTTTCCAACAAAAATTAAGGGCAATAACAAATGTTTATACAAAAATTGTGAAAAGTGCCATGCATAAACTACAGTAGAGCTTCCCAAGCTGCTGATCAAATTCCTGAGCGAAAGCAACAGCTCATGACAACATGAAAAGTGAGAAAGTGTATGCTACAGCATAATGTGATTAAATTTTCCTAATGCATAAACGAGGCCACCTTACAATCTTGATTTACAAAAAAAGCCAACCCATGCGTGTATGAAACTTTACACCCCTCTCCCTCACGTTCCCAGGAAATTTATAATTGATTCTCATTTGAACAGAACCTCTACTTCATTCAGTTCTGATAATAGCCCGGTCTGCACCACATTGTAAGTTAAGCACACAACCATACAATAGGGCCATCAGCAGAGCTGTCCCCAGTCGCAGCCAATGTCACCAAACGACACCTCGCAGGAAGCCCCGCAGTTCAAGTGGCCTGGCGAGCCTGCAGCAGCCGATACGCGTGTGGAGAGGACAAAGCACCGGTCACGGCGCAGCAGTCCCCCGCTGCCGGCGCACAATTCACCGTGCCACACGTATGGCTGCTGCAATGGCCACGGACAGCGAATGTTTGGGGACGAAGCCTTCCACCAGCACTCCCCATGGAGCCGCACACGCTCCAACGGAGCCAGCCTTTTTGCACTAAAAGCACCAAAGCCAAATCACCTTTGGCGGCAGAGATAGAGGAGCTCTGCCACCCACCCGCCTCAGCACTGCGACCGCTGCCGGAGCGGGACCCGCCGCTGCCCCATCACAAGCCCGGGCGCCGCCTCGAGCGCGGCTCCGGCGGAGGCGCTCCCGCAGCGCGGTCTCTGGGCACAGAGCCGGCCGGACCCGCCGGCGCTGTTCGGCCAGGGGCCGGCTCTGCCCCTCGACGCCGCAGATGCGGAGCCGCCTACGCCGCTGCTCGGCCCCGCCGAGAGCCCCCGCGAACCACTGCCCCACCGCGGGGCCGTCCACCCGCACCCCGCGGCCCACCTGGTTGAACCTGTCCACGATGCCCCGGCAGGTGGAGCACGCCAGGCGCCGCCGCTCACCGGCGCCGCGGACAGGCGGCGGCAGCAACAGGGCGGCACAGAGCAGCACGGCCAAGGCCACGCGAGACGGTCGTGGCGCGGGGCCCGGGAGAGGAGAGAGGCCGGGCCCCATGGCGAGGGCTCGGGACCCCTGGACGCGGAGCGGGGCCGCCCCAGGCGAGCCGCCTCAGCAGCGGCGGCCCAACTCGCGCCGCCCCGCCTCGCCCCGCCCCGGTCCGGCCCCGCCGCCGCCGGCCCGCGAGCTCCATTCAGATTTCCGCGTCAGCCTCACGCACGCACCGGCCGCGGGCGCTCGTTGGTGGAGGCGGCAGAGCGAAGGGACGTGGTCCAATCAGCGTCCGCCACGCTCCGGACCAATGGGAGCCCCCCGCGTGCCCAGAGATCTGGGAGAGAGGCGGGGCAGAGCTGTTGGAGCGAGCGACGCCCATCGGCTTCGCGCGCCGCCGCCATCATGAGAAAGGGCAGGCATCGGCTCCGTAGGGGCTTCAGCACCGCCCGCCATTTGTGTTTGGCAGTCGCCCCGGAGACCTTCTGCTGCCGGGGGCGTGCCCTGCCCTCACCTAATATGGCCGGCGGGGGAGGTGGTCACGTGCTCGCGGGGCTGGCGCTGCCGCTCCCGCGCTGCCCTCTGCGGGGCGGCCACGTGGGCGCGCGCGCGGTGAGTGCGGGACGGGCCGCGGGCGCTGCCCTGGCCGGCGGGGCGGGCAGCAGCCAGGGAGAGAGGGAGGGAGGGAGGGATGGGGCAGCGGCCGAGCGGGAGAGCCGTCAGCTGCCCGTGCCTTTGCTGCAGCCGGGCCAGAGGGCGTTCCCGCCAGCCCCGCCGGGCGCTACCAGGCGGCCGCCCCAGCTCTCCGCCTCCCGGGCGCGGGAACCGTGGCGTGGCGGGAGGGAGCGCGGCCGGGCAGGGCAGGGCAGGGCAGGGCAGCCGCCTCCTGAGGGGTGTGCGCGGGGCGCGGTGCCTGCCCCTGCCGCGGGGCCGGGCGGCCTCGGGGCGGCGCCGGCGGCTGCAGGAGCAGGGGGTGGTGTTTGGTCTCGGACTGGAGCCCCCTCACGGGAGCGACCTGACACGGGCGGCACTGCAAACCCGCCCCTGCGGGGCTGGCTGGGCGGGTGCGTGTCCGTGCCCGTGCCCGTGCCCGTGTCCGTGTCCGTTCCCGTGCCCGTGCCCGTGTCCGTGTCCGTGTCCGTGCCCGTGCCCGTGCCCGTGTCCGTGTCCGTGTCAGTGCCCGGGTGTTTCCTGCTGGGGCCGGGGCGCCCGGGCACGATGGGGGCGCGGTGAGGGTGTTCGGCTTGGAGTTGGGTAGATTTCAGTCGAAAGCATTCTGCATGTTTCTTCCCCGGCCCCAAGAGTGCCATTTCTTTTTCTAACGCTACGTCGTGCCTTTGTGTCTGGTAGTGTCCCACGCTGTATTTCTTGCCTCAACCTTCTATTTTTTTCTCCTAGTTTTTTTGTTTGTTTATTTGTTTGGGGGTTTTGGGATTTTTTTTACCAATCTCGAAACTCACGAGGAAGTGTATATAAGAATCGCAACTGCAGTTTTTTCCTGATACAAGAAGAAAAAGCAATCCCAGCAACTACAAGGTTTAAATCTGATCTCATTGAGGTGTTAATTCTAGAGCAAACTTAAAAAGAGCTATTAAAGCATAGGAAAAAAAGCCATGGAAATTTAAGATAAAACAAAATAGGTTTTACAAAGTCAGATCAAGATAAAAAGGGAAGACCTTAGGCTGGTGTGCGCTTGATGGCTCTGCTTCGATGCCTCCATGTGAGGGAGTGAAACGACTCTGTAGACAGATTTAACCTGCAATTTGGCTGCCAAACTCTATCATAGCTCTTCTGAAGTGTGTCTGAAAAACGTAAGTGAGCTAAATATGGTAGATTTTTCATGGGAAGAGTAAAAAAATCTATGTGAACTAACGATACTTACACTGAAAAAATATAAAACAGCAACAAACCATTTTTGATGGGAGTACCTCTTTTTATTTTTTTCATGAAAACCCAGGTTTTTGGGGTTTTTTTTCACCCAGTTTAATTCCAGGAAAAGATGAAACTTTTGTGTTTAAAAAGTCTGATATTCTATGATTCAGTCTTGATGTCTATTCCTGGGGGGGGGAGTCAGTGTGGCTATGTTGTAGAGGCCTGAGGAAGATCCTTCTGAAGTTGCCAGAATTAATCAATGGACAAACCTATGTGTATTTAGTTATGGTTGTTTCTCTAAGCTTCCTTATTAAATTATTTTCAAGTGAAAATCTGTTTCTGTGGTTTTGTCATTTAAAGAACAAAAAACTATAATTGCAAGTATTTGCCTTCAAATAGAAAATATATTTTAACAATCAAATTCAGTGTCTACCTGTCTTGATAAATTTCACTTGAATTTTGATGCTTGTCAGCATCAATTTTCAGCAGAGCAAGTTATCTTGAGTCTTGACAAGACCACTGAATTTATTAGGCTTTATCTCAGAAACCTGGGTGTTGTCTTCATGCTTTGGTTTTTTATCTTACTGCACGTTTCCCTTCAGGGAATTTCAATATTTATAATGTATATAATTATCTTCAAGATGTACAAGTATGATGGCACGCTTACTTTTTTCAGGCATACGAAAGGATTGGAGTCAAGATTAAAAAAAAAAGAAGCTTGTGATGAACTGTGTGTGGGATATGAAGCTTCACTTTCTGATTTAGGAAGTTGGGGACTGATTACTCATGTGGTTATCAGTAAAGATACCAGGAGCAGGCTGTGCTATAGATCGTCAGAGGAAAATGAATTGCAGTATTTATAGGTGAGGGTAACAGCTCGTTGTTATGCAGATGGTGTAGTGTAGAAGGAAAAAATAAACTTCTTTGCCCTTGGGTCCTTTTATAAGGATTTATTGGGTCCTAAAATACCTGCAATGTTAAGAAGCTGTGAATTTGCAGTCAGTAATACTTACCTTGGATAGGAATATGCTGTTTCACCTGGTGCATGAGCTGCTCAAGTGCCCTGTTGCTGTGTGCAGCAATGGACCCTTCAGTGTCCGTTTCTCTCAGTTGAGTTTGGTCAGAAAAATGAGATCCTTCTGCATTTATTGGAAGAATTTGGCAAGATTGTCTTCTATGGACAAGAATTTGTGCAACATAAGTTGCCCTGTGCAGGGATTTAATTCCTGTCAGACACTTTTTGAGGTATCCTGGTGTCCCATACCTCTTTCTCCTGTGGGAAAAAGATGTTGTTGTAGCATATACCATCATTATCCATTTTGGTAAAGAAGTAATACTAGGCACAAGTTAAAAAGGCTATTCCCACTTCCTGGGATGAGGGGTTTGCTTAGGCTCCTGACAATGCTCTGTCTTTGAGCCCAGGCTTAGAGTTTCAGTTACGGTCTGCAGCAGAAGCAATCATCAGAAAATGAGATGCAGTCAGTGAGATATTTAAAATAATATGCAGATACATGCAATTTACAGGAAGTACACGAATTTCAGGATTTTTTTGGTGCTAGTTGTGACTACAAGGAACATGAGCTCACTCATTTTTACTAACGAGCAGCACAAACATCAGTTCAGGAAAAGGTAGCTCTAGGAGGCAGTTGCTAAGTGATATCAGGAAATCTGCCAGCTATCTTACATCTGTTTGATGGACATATTTAGACCAAATACATCTAAAAATGACTTAGGGAGAAAACATCTCTAGCCAAAACCCCAGTTGTACCTTAAAAATGCTGGGTTTGAAATTTTGTCTCTGTGAGAACAAAGAAAGAATAACAATAACCAAAATCTCTTGTATTTTATTAAATTATAAACTTATAAAAATTTGGGAACCTTAAATTAAAAGAATATGAAATAGATTTGCTCTGGCATCACCTGGACACATGATTTTATCTAACGATAAAATACAACTCAAATACTACCATAAGAATGGCTCAGTGGTGTTGTGAAGTGAAGCACTGGGGAGAGGTGGCCTTCATTTCTGGGTAGAAGTGTGAAGTATGGGATACAGAGTGTCTCTTGCCATGGTGGCATGTGTGGGTGCCAGAGGGGATTTGTCCTCTGGCCAAGTCCAGACCTAGCTGCTGGCAGACTTGGGAGATCAAAGTACTCTGTTCTGAATAATCTCTCATCCTTGTGGATTCTCTCCCACTGATTTTGGAGCCCTGAACAATCAAGAGAATATGTTTTAAAATCATGTGTAAATCCAGTGTGCAGTTAAAGTGAGGGTAGATTACAAAGTTGTCTGTCCCACAAATCACAGACATAACTCAGGTGACACTCAGCAGTGGGGCAGGAATGTAAAGGGATAAACTTTTCTTAGTCAGCTCCATGTTGTCTTGAATTTTTTTAGGTGAAAATTAAAGCAATTATATTTACAGACAGTGGCATAAATTCTGAAATGCTTCTGAATATATTTTTGACTACCTTGATTCACTGAATGTAGTAAAAAAATTGGATTTTTTGACTTACTAGTCTTTGTTTAAACTTTTTGACTACTGTAGTACATTTTCCGTGCATCATCAATCTTTTTTTCTGGTTATACACATAATGCCATATTGTGTAATTTCTTTTTATTTTCTTTTTAATAATAATAGAATATATCTGAGTTTCAAGATGGCTCAGAAGAGGAGCTCAAGTGGGCGGTCATTCCCATTGCTGCTGCTGCTTATTGCAGTCGCCTTTGTTCATTTAACTGTCTGTCCTTTTACAAAAGTGGAGGAAAGCTTTAACCTACAAGCTATCCATGATGTGGTGTACCACCAGCTGGACTTGGATAAGGTAAATTGAAAATAATGTCTTCATTTTTGGATGGTGTTAAAGATGGCATTTCCCTGCAGTATCTGTAGAATAAATGTGGTGTATATATGATTTATTTTTCCTTGTTTCTGATTTGCCTATTTAAATAGATTCTCCTTTTTGCAGTATGACCATCATGAATTTCCTGGAGTTGTCCCAAGAACGTTCCTTGGACCAATTTTTATTGCTGCTCTTTCCAGCCCAGCCATCTATGTACTTTCCATGCTAAGAATGTCCAAGTTTTATTCCCAGCTGATAGGTAGGAGAATTTTTATCCTCAGAGATGTCACCTTTTAGGACATCAGTTAAAATATTGTTGCTACGTTTGGATCAATGCTTAAATTGTGATATTCTTTTCCACAATGAAGGAAAACCCAAACTATGGTACGTGGGGCCAGCATGGCCATTCCTCTCCCTCTTTGGGGAGGAACACGCAGCACACAGAAAGTCTGTGCTAACAAATGTCAGGCAGAGTAGAAAAAGCAGGTGTCTCAAGTCTCTTCAGAGAGTACACTCCTATGTATGCTTCAGAAAGGATTGTTAACTTTGTCATGGAAGCATTGACCTTTGTGCAGAACTACCAGACACGTTAAAAATAGATTAGAATAGAGAAACTAAATGGAGTTTTGTTTAGCTTTTTGTTTCTTTGAAGGTAGTTATATTGTGCTATCTTAAGTGTTAATCTTCAGAACATCTTCCCATTACATTATATAACATGGCCATTCATCTGTGATCCATCTGATCTTACTCTTTGATTCCTGTTTTTATTCTCCTGATAGTCCGAGGAAGTCTGGGGCTTAGTGTGATTTACACGTTATGGAGGCTGCAGAAAGAAGTTAGAAAGCAGTTTGGAGCAACTACAGCATCAATCTTCTGTCTCATCACTGTTACTCAGTTTCATTTGATGTTTTACTGTACAAGAACCCTCCCTAATGTGTTTGCACTTCCATTTGGTAGGTATTTCATGGGAAAAAGTTAAATTTAAAACTTCTTTCCAAATGTATCAGTAGTTAAAGCACAGGAAAAGTATGGTCAGACCAAATTCATATATCTACTTGATTAAATTGTGTGATAGCAAGAGTTGGAAAGCTTGAGATTTCTTTCTCTTTTTTTACATATCTGCTTACAATGACTGTTGAATCAAGTTTTATTGAATGTGAGTATGTGTGGGTTTTGTCAGATGGCTTTGGTTAGCTAGAGGTTTGAGTACACATGTCTAATGCATAGAGCTATGAAAAGAGATGAGGTTCACCTGCAGTTCAAAAAAACCCTGTGAACTTGGTCTGCACAGGAAGGGACTTTCTCATGGGATTGTAGCAGAAATTCCTACTGCAACATCTCCACTCTCCTAGTCTGAAGCTGTCTACAAATGCAGCAGTTTCTATACTTACAGTAAAAAAAAAAAAACAAAGTCAAACCCTTCTTTACATATACAGTTTTCCCCCAGAGCTGATGAAGAGGAAAATTAATCACATGTGACAGATACTAACTGAGTCACTAAATGCTTCAGTGCAAGTTGTTCAGCTAATAAAATTGTGATATTTACGTAAGAACCTGTATAGATGAGAAACAAAAGCAGATGAATTGTCAGATAAACTGTGTACTAATGTCTCAGATAATTTCTGCATATTAAAAAATACAAGTTGTTTCATGATTTTGTACCTTAGTATTTCACATTTTTCTTAGGATCCTGAGCACTTTACTATGTTGGGATTTAAACTGAAAGTAGAGCCAACTTCATCTGTAGAGAGATGGTGTGGCCCACCTAATCACACAAATGAATTTAGAGATCTTTCACCCTCAGAAGTCGTCTGTAGTCTCATTTTTATGTTTAAAAGGGGTTTGTGTTATTATGAATGTAGAATATACTTAACAAGAGAATAAGCTGACTGCCCAGCTGATATTGAGCAATAATAATTATGAAATGTAGTTTGAGAAGCTTTTAGTATTCCCTTAGGGTTTGTTTTTCTTCCCCTCCCTCCCTCCCTGGCTATTAAATATACTGCTAAAAGAGTTCCCCTGTGTACCTTCTGTGGTTATACTATTCCTAATTACTTAAGCATCAACAGTATAAAGCTGTGCATTATTCCAAATTACATTTCTCTAACAAAGGAAGAATTTCTGGACTAGAAATGGTACAAAGACCAAGAGGGGCTTGGTGGGAAGTAAGAGGAACAAGAATATAGCATAGAGTGTTACCCTTTAGAAAATAAGTAATTCAGTATGTCGGATAATGTATTTTGGGGTTTTTTGGTTTGTTTTTTGCAGTGCTCCTGGCATTGACATTTTGGATACAGCAAAAGCAGAGGCCATTCATTTGGTTCTCAGCTTTGGCGATTATAGTCTTCAGATCAGAGCTCTGCATATTCTTAGGCCTCATGCTCCTTGTGACGTTATTAACTAAAAGAATCTCCATTTTCAAGGTGCTTTCCCATGCTGTTCCTGCTGGAATATTTTGGTTGGGTAAGTGTTTGCTTGGAAGAAAGCAAATGACATTAAGTTCAAGAGATGTCCAGAGTTTTGACTGCTTTATTTGTTGAATGGCCCTTAAGGGGTTTTTGGTGGGGGTGGAGGGAGGGTAAGTGGGGTGTTGTGAGTTGTTTTTGTTTCAGTTTGATTCTATTTGCTAATAATACGACAAGATATTTTATATCTTTGAAAATTTCTGTGTGAGGAAATAGATGTGCACAGAGCAGAGAAAGCTACTGTGGCCCGTGTCTTTAGATGCTTACAGTATAATGTCCTGATCTTAAAGAGCCTTAGATGTGCAAGTTGACTTCAGTACAATTAGTACCTGGCTGTAGCTACTTGAGCATATTATCATTTGTAGTATCTATTGCCATGGTGATAAGGTGAGTCCCAGGATAAAATACAACTGTCTGACAGACAGACATACCAAGCAGGAGCGTTGTGGGGAGAGTTGCAGTTCAGCTCTATTCCATTATTAAATTATCAGCTTAAGTGATCTCCATGCTGGAGAGGTTGAAAAATTCCCTTGTCTCTACCCATCCATGGAAGACCCATGTGTATATGCACATAAATACTCTGAGCTGCTCTGCCAGCCTACCTAAATAAAAATGCTGTTGTCAGATAGGTGATGATGACTCCCGTGCTGTTCGTTGCATAGAGTGCACAATAGAAACATTAAACAACTATGCCAGGTGCATTTGGAGGCACCTCATGATGTAAAAGTTTGGAATCCAATGGGAATTAACTGCTGGCACTCCCATTTCCTATCTGAGCAAAATCCTTAAATACCAGAGCAGTTTTCACAGAGCTGAGTGGAGGAGATAGGGCTGACAGTTTTGCTGCTTTCTTTTTGCCTTTCGTCCCTTATTCTCCTTCTCCCTCCACCTAATAAATAGTAGCAAACTTAGTGATTTTTTTTTTTAACTGAACAAAAAACAATTGTAACTTTACAATAGAAAGTTATTTAGTAGTATTTGAAGTTAACATGAGCACTATTTGAAGTTAACATGAGCTTCTTATCATTCATTACATTTAATGTTCTTAATACTCTTCTAAAACAAATCTCAATTAAACTATTTTTTTTCAAACCTGGGGTTGGAGTGGAGTGAATCCCAATTGGATTCACGTCTAACATGCTTCTTTTAAGGCTTCTGTTGAGAAGAGCCACTCTTCCCTGCATTTCCCCTGCAAGAGAGACATATTCAGCCTTCTCTGTGGTTTTGGGTGAGGCTTACAATGCATGTTTCAGTTTATGTTGGTCTCAATATGTGCTCTTCAGATGTGTTAGTTTGCTTTTCCCTGGTTTTTAGTTCATGCAGATTTGTCTCTCTTTAATTCTTTTAGGGCTAACAGTTGCTGTGGATTCTCTATTTTGGAGACAACTTGTGTGGCCTGAGGGGAAAGTGCTCTGGTATAACACAGTTTTAAACAAAAGTTCCAACTGGGGTGTATCCTTTGAAACATCCAGAGAAAAAGAATACTACCAGCCAAAGCAAGGATTTGATGTGACTTATTTGTGAGACTCAGGGTGTTAGATTCTACTTTTCATTATTTAAAACTTATGAGACAATGTCTGTGTCTTAAGTGTTTCTGCAAATTGTAAGTGTCCTCTGCTAACTTTTTTTCTTGCCTCTTTGTGTTCTACCAATATAAAGCCAGGTTTCTTCCCCTGGGTTTGTCATGTTGCCCATCATTAGTGCCATTTGATGTGCCTCTGTTGGGTAATGTGAATGTAATTAAGCAATTAATTTCAGCTTTTATTTCTCCAATGATAAGGCAGGAAATGAAAGGCTGGAAGAATGTGTATACAAAAAGCGTACTGTTTATTTGCAAAGCTTGTGGGTACAAATGTAAAGAATAGTTCCTTTACTTTTTTAGCAGTGAAAGCATCCTTAACTCTTTTTACCTTGAAGACCTCTCCTTTCTTGTGGTATTTCTATTCAGCCCTGCCTCGTGCTTTGGGATGCAGCATAATATTTGTACCTTTAGGGGTAACAGAAAAGAGAACTCGGATTTTACTTTTGCCAGCACTGGGTTTTATTTTCTTGTATTCGTTTCTCCCACACAAAGAGCTGCGTTTCATCATCTATACTTTCCCTGTGTTCAACATAGTGGCTGCTAAAATGTGCTCACGAATGTAAGTTCAAAATCCTGTTTATTTGTTGGGGTGTTTTTTCCCTCTGAAAATGCAAAAGGAAAACTATTAGTACTATTTTTATGCACTTTTTTTTAAGTCTGGATCATATTGAAATATTCATATGCTATAGAAAGGAGTTGGAGGTCTTTGTACCCACTTGACTGCAGAGAGAAGTGGAAACAGAGCAAAGTCAAATGCTTTGATGGGACTATTTGGGAAGTCTGGAGGAGAATTGAGAATAGAGCCCTAATTTTAGCAGTTTATTTTATCTACCAGAAAAAAAGAGACATATCCAGTGGACTCCTGAGCTGTTAACACAGGTTACCTCAGGGGATAGTTTAATACACAGGCAAGGCTTGTGAAACATGGAGTTAAATAGTTACGTTTGGGTATATTGAGTAAACAAATTGAAGTTCAGTTTAACTTCTTTAAAAGAGAATATATTCATAGCTGATGTTTTTAAACACAGAAATACTTAGCTTTATTAATGAGAATATTCTAATTTAAATGTCACTAGAAGTTAATCTTCTAGAAACCGGTAATAAATGTATGCCATACAGGATTAATAAAATTTGCATGAATCTGTATTATCTTGAAGTGGAGTTTCCATAACAGTTGTGTCACAGTAATCAGTGACCAGTATGAAAGAAAGTAACAGTTTATTCTTCATTGTTTTTCTCTTCCTCAACAGTCTGAATAACTACCGGAGGTCCTGGCTGAACAAACTGGGATCTTTCTTTATTATAATCCATCTTCTACTTAATGCTGTTTATTCAGGAACATCTTTATATGTTTCACATTTCAATTATCCTGGGGGAGTGGCAATTCAGAAGTTGCATGAGTTGGTACCTTCAACAGCAGGTACGTAAAGCTGGCTTGAGGTATATTCACCTAATTTCAATTTCAGTATTATCTTTTCGTGTATTGAATACTACTTCTTCAAACTAGATACATGCATCTTCTTTTTTTACTATTTTGTTAATTTATTATTAACCAGAGTGTACTTGGAAGAATTTTGAAACTGCATTCTCTTTTCTTTATTTATGTAGATGTCTCTGTTCATATTGATGTGGCTGCAGCACAAACGGGAGTTTCTCGGTTTCTAGAAATCAATTCTGATTGGAGGTATGTTCTGAGTGAGGTATTTTGATCTGAGGACAGTAGCCTCTTTTTCCTTTTTTGCACAGAGACAAGCATTACAAACACAATTTCTGGTACAGTGTGTTTATTAAACCAGCTTAAGAACAATATGAATCTTCAGAGAGTTTTTGGTGTCTGCAGTGCTGCCATTTTAGAAATAAAGCACTGCAGTGTTTGGTCGTTGTTTTGGTTGATTTTGATTTGCCTGTATAGCATAGACTATTTCAAAGGACAAGAGGAAATGGCCTCAAGTTGTACCAGGTAAGGCTTATGTGCTGGGAAAAATTCCTTAATGGCAAGGATTGTCAAGCATTGCAGCATGCTGCCCAGGGACGTAGTGGAAGTGGTGGAATCCCTTAAAAGGGATTCCACTTTTAATCCCTGGAAGTGTTAAAAGTGTGGATATGGCACTTGGGGCCATGGCTTAAGGGTGGACGTGGTGGTGGTGCTAAGGTGACAATTGGGCTTGATGCTCTTAGACATCTGTTCCAACTTTAATGATTCTGTGATTCTAAACACATCACAAACAGCACAAAAATTGTTAGCTTACCAGAATTTATACCAACATGTTTAATGTGACACTAGGTCTGTTTCACTAGAGCTTGTGAAACAGAGCTGCTCTTGGCAGAACAGTGTATAGAATGATTTGTTTGAATGATGTGTGGCAATGTGAGGCTCATGTACATTTTAATATTGAAAGTCTGTTTTTATGTGGAACATCCCTCACATAGATGGCATTGAAGCTGCTGGTTTGAACACCTTCATTAGCTCTGAGGGAAGGCTGTTGAGGGTTTTGTTACTATGACCAGCAGTGATATATGGACACTTTGTAAGAGCTAGAATATTTGAATGAATAGTAGGAGATATTGTAGGGTGGCATCATTTGCTTTTCAGGATGAAAACCAGAAAATAGGCACCTTTCTGATTTTTAGGCCTACCTCTTCAGCTGAAGCATAAGTTTTTAATTTAAATGAAAATTATCTTAAAATTTTTCTTAAATTATCTTAAAATGATTCATTAGAAGGTGACACAAAGCCTCCCTTCATACTGCACAAAACAGAAGCAACACAAGCAGATTTTGATTTAAGAAGTGTACTGAGCATACAGTTCTTTTTCCCCAGTTACAATATTCAGGATCAGATGAACAAACATAATTTAATTCTTGGTATGTTTAGAGATAAAAGTACTTTGGATGGAAGTCAGAAGAAGGGGAAAGAATGCCAAGGGAATTACAAAAATCATTGATCTTGTTCTGCCTTTTTATTTCCAAGCACTCTCATGATGGTACAAAATGTTTGAAGCCTTCACAATTACCTATCTATGGTTTATTTCAAATTGAGTTTCTGTATCTAGATTCTGTTGAATATAGAGAAAGTCTTAAACGATGAATCGGGAGGAGGCATGAAGCTGCTAGAATACAAGGGATAGAATGTACATGATAGCTAAAATGTTTCAGTTTTTGGGGTTTTTAATTATACTTTAAATACACACACTACTCTGAATACAACTCTACTCTCTCAGTATTTCTTCATTCCAGTGAGCTTTTTGAGTTGGTGAGTGTTGGATTGCTTTGGGTTTGTAAGGCCTAGTGGGATTGGAAGGTAAATGAATAATATCTCTGTCACCAAGTTATGTTTCATAGTGTTGCAGCTACAGAGCAATTTCTCTCTCCCTTTTATCTGTACTCAGCAAAACAAAGGCTCAAGGAAGGGCT
This sequence comes from Phylloscopus trochilus trochilus, assembly GCA_016584745.2. NCBI lineage: Eukaryota > Metazoa > Chordata > Aves > Passeriformes > Phylloscopidae > Phylloscopus > Phylloscopus trochilus. Next base: position 19,372,290 of record WQNJ02000016.1, on the reverse strand, counting down.
GATTCAGCATAAAGTTTCACTTTAAAACAATCAGGCAAAATCCACGACTGAGCATCATAGACAGGACTAGCACTTGGTCTGACAGCACAGTAGTGCAAAGTTTAGTGGCACCAACTGTCCATTCTCTTGTCTATGAAAGTGCCAGCCTTTCAGATGGGTGAGCACTAAGGTAACATCTTCACAGACAATGTGTGTCAGGTGGAAACAGATCAGGGATAGGGTGGCTGTGAAGGCTGATGATTCATCAGATAACTGCAATCTGTAAATAAAAGTGTCTTAAAGTTATCAGCTTTCAGTAGCATGCTCAGATTAGATCTATTTGCCTCAAGAAAAATGCAAGCAATCTATTATTTTTCTTCAAAGGGTGATTGAAAGGAGCTTGGTGCAGGTTCTTACATGGAACAGGTGTTACAATCTTGTCTTCAATTAGTGCAGTCTCTTTGAACCCTGAATAAAAATGCTGTGTAAGCTTAAAGTATTTAAAAATAATAAAATTCAGAAATGCTTGCAGCCAGATGAAAGGCCTTTTACTTGCTGATGAAGAAAATGTGAAATTAGTAGTTGGTAAGGTTGTTACAAAGTAATGCTGTTCCTTCTGCCAGTTTGGATGTATCTACCAACCTAAGGGGTATGGTGATATTTTTGGAAATAGCAGGTGAAATGAGCGTGCAATTGTGTTAGAAGAAGAAAACACCTGTTCATTGTGCAAAGTCTAATTCTGCATTATATGGTGTATTTAGTGACACTTAGGAATTCTGTCAGCCTGGGGTCTTTTCTGAGTTGCCAAAATTTTTGTTAACAATCCACACAAAACCTCTAATTTTCTGTAAAGTACTTCCTTCAAATATCTTAAATGTTAATGCCCTGTCAGGCAGGATTACAAAAATGTCAGTAGAGACTTTTTTCAGGGAATTCAGACAGATGAGAGGCCAGGTCTGCAAAGATGCTGGCTGGATTTAATCCTAGGTGCGTTTAAGGGTATGTAGGGCTGGGACTGCACCCTTCTTACTTGTGTCCACATCTGCAAGGAAAGTCATGGCCTGAGTAAGATGCCTGTGAAACGTGTGGAAGGACTCAGGTGCCTAAGAATAGGAGCTCCAAGTGCTGGTAGAAAACTGTTCACAGAACAGGGTAACAGAAAAGGTGAAGAATGGGGCACTGCTCTTCACTCAGCTTACAGAGGCTAACAGTGGTTTATGGAGTGTTTTGGAGTGAATTGACCTTTCTTCTCCTTCAAAGTTGCTGGATTAAGAACTTGATCAGGCTGCCATGTCCAGTATGAATGTCATAATCCTTTAGCCATAAATGGCACCTGGCTCTCCTCAGTGAACGAACAAGTAACTATTGCAAAGTAGAACCATGTCCTCATGAGACAGTGAGGTCTGACTCAATTCCTAGAAGATGAAATGGGTTCATAGAGCTCTTAAGAGGTAATGAACTTCAGTTTTGGGCCTAGATCAGATGAAAAGTGGCTAAAACTAGACCTTTCACATGTCTGCCAAATGGCTAAGTCATTTGTTTTTTCATCCTGTCAATTCCCTCAATAGCTAGACTGAACATTGAATCATACATTAAATCCTTTTAAGAAACAGCTGTAAATGTACATAATAAATAGTCCTAGAACTCAGTAGTTACTTTTTAATTTTATATATAATTTATGTGTATTCTGGTTCTTAAACAGTTTATAAAAGCTGACCCAAAGTGACCTGCCCAAACATGTAGTAGATCAGGGAACTGAATTTAGAAATAACAAGTGCCAAATTAGTACTGTAATTGCCAGGCTCTTTCTTTCCTCCAGTGTTCAAGTTCTTCTTCCTGCTATTCTCTGAGGCTCCTACTCTAATGTATGACTACCAGAAGAAAAGGTTTTCTGCTTAAGGACCATATAAAGTATTTTTTAGAATTACTAAAAAAACCCACAAACAAACAACAGCAAAAAAGCCCAAACTAAAACAAACCCCCCACATTTCTCGAAATGCAGTTCTTGTAGAATAAAACTTAAAAATTGGTCCAGGTTCCTACAATCTTAGGCTTTGGAGTCCTTCCTCCACCAAATTCAAATAAGGAACTAGTAAGAAATTTTCTAGGAGTTGTGATTTATATCCCAATAGCAGCAGAAAGAACTTGCTGAACTTGCACAGAATGACTGAGTTCCTACATTCTTCAAAAATACTGTTTCCTCCTCTAGTATTATTTAATCATGAGATATAACTGAGAATGTTAGTTCCTTTTGTGTTTCATTTTGGATACTACATGCCTCTGCAGTAACAGCCATCTTTAATAGATAAAGCAAGGAATAAAAATGAACCTTCTTTATTCTTTACAGGTATGACAAAAGAGAAGATGTTAAACCAGGAGACCAGTTGATGTTTTCTTACACACATATACTTATGGAAACAAATCCTCTTCAAATATCACATTACAAGACAACTCACAGGCCACTGGCAAATATACCTGGCATCAGTAAAATTGGGTTGAACCTCACTGCACTACCTCCTTTTACTTTAAACTTGAAACCAAAATTAGTACTGTTGGAAAAACTTCCTCTATCATCTTGACTGTGAATTTTAAGTCAGTCTTTTGATGTGATTTTGCTGATGACTGAACTATATAAGACAGCAACAAATTGTCATTCCAGCACTGCAACTCAGCTTCTGTGGAAAGGCACGGAAAATCTCTGTACTGATTGGTATTTAGCTCCGTCCTGTTTCCTACATAAATAGTCCAGTGCATTCCTAGTCAGTATATACTTAGTATACTGAGTTGTATTGTTAGATATGTTTGGGAGAGGTTGCCTACAAGTTCAGTGGTATTAAGTAAAATCTGTCTACTTGGTTTGGTAGTCTGTTTCATCATGTAGCACAGTTATGTCTTAATTGTCCTATTAGGATACAAAATCAACAGGTTTGTGCTAGGGCAATAATTTGATATGTAATCTGTGTGTGCAAAGATGTATTACTTAATGTATCTGCAGGATTGTAACCCCCTCAGCTGTCAGATTGCCTGTGTGAAACCTAATGATGTTATCAACATAGGAAAGCCATATTCATCATAGCTTCATCATAATACTTAATTGTATTAAGTCATGTAGGCCCTGTAGGCTACCAAACTAATGAAACATTCACTTCAAAAGCAGTTGGACTTCTTGACAAGCGCTGTTTCATAACAGATTTGAATACTAAGGATGATTATCTTCATTCCGACAGTTCATGAAAAAGAAGTAACTTGGATTTCCTGGGAAAAAGAATTTTTACAATAATGTTTCCCCTCTTCTGCTGTAATGATATCTTAATTTGCAGTGCGAAAATTTACCTATGAAAATGTCCACTTTAGGATAGGTGCTGTTTTCCTTTTTTTTTTTTTTAATTAAGTAATCCCTTTGGAAAGGAGTACTCTAATGTGCCATGTGCTGCATTCTATAAACTTGAGTAAGGTTGCATGCTCTGTAGTTTCTTTATTAGATGTTTTTGTTAAGGATGTCTGCATAGCTTGCTGAATGGAACAAGGAAAAAGGGTGAGAATTCTGGTTAGGACCAGTTGTAAAATGTCAGAAGCTCCATTAATGTAAAATGTCAGAATCACTGAAATTATCACAGGCAGAAAACTATTCCTTGCTGACTGAAAACTTGAGTAAAATATAATTATGGAATAAAAAATAAAGTGGTTTGGGTTTTTGTTTTGTTTTTCTTTTCATTCTAAACTTGCTTGATTCAGAAACTACCTTTACCTGTGTGTTTCAGTTTTTGGGACCATGTTTTTTTTTTATCCTCTAGATTATGTATCAGTGGAACTGATCTGGTGGGGTGGAGCCTACTCCCTCGTGGGTGGCTGTTGTTGCCCAGGCTTCCTTGGCCTGAGCAGATCTGGCAAAGGCAACCTGCAGAACTTGTTGGTCCGGTCTCTGGCTGCTCTTCAAATTTAAATCATTCAAGTATTATCTATTTGACTTGTCTTTGGAAGAAAATGCAGCTTCCTCCAGAGCCAGTTTGAACATCAAACAATTCACAAGAGACAGAAGGAAATACATGTGCAAATAGCTGCAAATCTGGAACCACACAAAGGAAGACTTTCGTTTAAGGATGTAAGTAGGCTTTCATGTTAAGGCTAATCATTGACTTCATGTAACTCCCCCACATTGGAATCCACAACTCAAGAACCCAAACTGAAATTTATCCTGCCCAGGTGTATACAGATTGGTTGTGGTTGCTCCAGCTTTCCCAATCCCCAGTTGTCAGAATCCCTCTGCAGGAACTTGCTTCTGTCACCTACAGAGAAAACCTAGGTCTACTGTGCTTGCAGAATAGCTACTGTCTCAAGCTACTGTCTGAAGTGGCACTGAGTATGTACACATGAGGCATTTGAAGAGTTTCATCCTGCTGAATCTCATACTACATTATGTAGAGTCCTTCCACAGGCTTTTCTGGTTTGTAGATGCTACCTGTGGGACTTAAATCAATGATGGTGCTCAGCTGTGGAACTCTACTGTTCACAGCCTCATCACCCACGGAAATAGAAGCCATCAGCTCAAACTGGCCTTTTACTCTGTTTGGTGTAGAGAAAGATAAAGTACATACAAGGAGACAGGAAAAAGGTACAGGATTGCAGTTTTGAGGAGTATTTGAAGTTTATTTGGTACCTGTTACATCTTGTTCTCCATGTGTGGTTATTCAAAGTGCTTAGTTTGAAAATAAGGAACTTTGGTTTTTAGCTAAAAGGGCTAGATTGTTACCTAGGCAGTGCATGGAGCACCACACAACTTACATGACCTCTGTAACAGCGTGTGTCAGGGCAGTTTAAGTTAGGTAATTGGTAAAAGTTCTTCAAGCAAAGGGTGGTTGGGCACTGAAACAGGCTCCTCAGGGAGGTGGTCACAGCACCAGCCTGACAGAGTTCAAGTGTTTGGACAATACTCTCAGGCAGGTGGTGTGACTCGAGAAGTCCCATGCAGGACCAGGAGATGAACTTTGATGATCCTTGTGTGTCCTTTCCAACTCATGTATTCTTTTCCAGCTATGATTCTGTAGGTAACCGCCTCAGACACAGGCTGTGAATATTATGGTGGCCCACACTTGAAATAAGCAGGAACAGCTGGTGAACTGGGATGGAGATTACTGCAGTTGTTCCCTAAAGGCTGCTTGAACAAAACAATCCTTGGAACAGAAACTAAAGCTATTGCTCCTTTCTCTTAAATGTTATCTCCAAGTTTGTGTTGCCTTTCTTTAGTTCCACAAGAATAATAGAGCTTATTTTCTCCTTTAATATAAATTAATATTCAGTGTACTTGCATGGAAGAAAAAAGTGGGAGTTTAAGTTCCCTTAAATACAAGAAGGCATAAAGGAAGTCTCTTGCTCCTTCTACAAACTTGAAGGGGGGTATTACAAGTTCTTCTGCATTTGGGGGATGTAGGAGGAAGCATCAAGTTACAGAATGAATGGGGCAGGTAGGAGGACAGAGACTGAACACTTGGAATTTTTGAAGGGACTTTAAAGGGACTAATAAATTTCTCATGCCTATTTAAGTTCTTAAAAGAAAAATACCTTTTGACTTGACTGATTATAATCCTACCATAAAGTTCAGCTTTTCTTAACAAAAGGAGAAATAAGGTAAGCATATTGAATTAACTGAACATTGAATTAACCTGAATAAAGCAAAACTACAGTTCATCTATAATGCTGCTATAGAATGAGAATGCTCCCCAAGGGTCAAATGTTGTGTAGCATCATACATTGCTCTTTTAAGTTTGACTTAATTTCTTGGAAGCAAGACTTGTTCCTGTAAAAAAGTCGAACAGATTTTGGACAAAAATACATCACCATGCCTTTTCACATGGAGAAGGTGAATAATCAGTCTTATAGCCTGAGATGTAGGACATTCTTGTTATAAAACTAAATAAAGTAATTGCGTGAAAAAAAGTTGTGGAACTTGCCAACTTGTGGAAGCTGAAAGTAAAAGCTGCTTTAAAAGAAAGGTAAACTGATTACTCTTGCAACAAGAACCAAAAGAACTAAAGATCAAGGAACAACTTCCAGTTCAAAAAGTCTCTAACATCAAGAGCTGGAAATCAGACTATACTGACCTTATTACACCTGCCCTGAGTACGTGCTGTGTGTCTTCTCTCTCAAGCTAAATTGGGGTGACGAGACATGAGAATGGTTGTATTGAATCTGACATCAAATGCATTTATCTGCTACCACTGAGGAAAAACCAGAACATGTCTCAGGTTCTTCCCGTGTTTGTTTGTCAGAACACAAGCTCAATGCAATCTATTTGAGCATTCTGAAACATGGAGCACACTCCTTTTTCTCTCTCCCTGGCCATTTCACACGTCCCCTTAGTGAGACAGATTACACATTCAGAACAAGCTTGAGGTGCTGCTGCTCCTGCAGTTACAGTTGTTCCAGGACCATTCTTATTTTCCTGAATACTTCTAGTTCTTCCCATAATGTTAAGGAGCTTGAAAACTTGAGTTCTTAGCATTGGTTTGCTGTATCAGTTTCAATTCAAGAGAGTTTCCTGTGCATCTGGCAGCATTTTTTCATAACTTACACAGAAATTCCAGAAATTACAGCCTAGTGTTGCTTCCCATTACTATATGTACTCACTCTTACATACTCTCTTCTACCACCACTCTGAAAGAGATTTCCTTCTTAGTATTCAAAGGCTCTTTCATGTACAAGTGAACTTCACTTTCTGTTTGCAAGAAAAGAAGAAAACTTTCCATCAAGCTGTTTATCACTGATGTAAGCAAGAGTGTTTAGCCACAACTATCTCAGTGAGCTGGTTACATAATTAGTCTTAACTATGCCAAGACAAATGTTAAGAGGCTGTTAAACAGTGATACATGAAATGTATCACTATCTGCTTAACATGTGACCAAAGATTAAAAGGGTATTTGCAAAAATTCCTTAAGCTAAATAACCTTTACAAAGATTTTCTTAATTTCCTATTTATATATGTATGATTTTGGTCCATTTTATATGCAGCTATTTATTTTAGATCAGCTATTTAGATAAACATGAGCAACTCTAACTACTTTTTGGTTGCTCATTTCAGACCTTTATGATAGAAAGGGCAGTGAGTGTTTCCTCTAAAATTTTACATCTTACTGTCATGGGCACTCTTTTTCACCAATTCTGCTTTATTTCAGCTACAACTGCCCTCGGTTCTGTACCAGGTCTTCATCTGTTGGTTTGTGCCAAGTACAAGGTAAAAATGCTGCCTGAAATGGAGTCCACCTTTTCCTTTAAAACTGCCAACTGAAGTTGGAAGAAGAGGCATCGATTCAGAGATTAAATAAAAGAGTCAGGGACAGCTTAAGCAAAGATCCAGTCCTTAGAACTCAAGTTGATAACCTGAGTCGGAGATATTGCCATGGTTACTATTTCTGGTTGGCATACTCATTTTATGAAATCACTTTTGGGTCAGCTTTGCAATGAAACCAAGAAGGTAAAGAATCACTCTTTCTTGTTGCTAAGAATAAAGCAAAAGATGAATATGTTTGTGAAAGAGTAAAATGCTTAGTTTATAAAATCAAAATAATCTGAAACTAGAAAGTGTTATTTTTTAATTATGTATTATATATTTGTGTATTTAGTTTTCCTGTGCTTGGAGGTACTGAGCTGGAAGTTTAATACTGTCAGCTCTGAATAATGGCAGGAAAAAAAAAGTCTCCTCTCTTTGAGGGAGAGATCTCAACAACTGTAAACACCTACTCTGAGCTGTCATCAATTCAATCAATTACATCCATATGCTGGCCTTTACACTGCTCTAGTTGAGATTTCAGTTCCTTATAAATTCAGAAGCTACTTTTGAGGAGCAAAGGGAAGCTATGAGTATTCATAGTAAATACTCACTGAGTAAATTCTGCAAACACGTTTTTTTCACTTGGACTTGGTGGGCAGGAAAGAAGCCATATATAAAAAGAGGCAAATGTGGTGGAAGCATTATCTCAGGTTTCTGATGCATAATACACATCTCAACATGTATCATGTACATCTTCCATTATTATACCTTTCACAAGACCTAAGTATTTTGAAAAGACTGTTGCTGATTTCTACTTCTTCCCCTTACTACCTTTATTACTACAAACTATTTCTTGATGCAATGTATAGTTGTTACACCTGCCTACTTTTAAAAGAAGCAAAAGTTTTAAGATTTTTATGACCAAGTATCATCTACACTTCACTTTCTATGCTAACACTGAAAAAAATGTCTGCCTACTAAATTTATTTCTGAAGTTGCTAGTGTACTGGAAGCATCTGTTCAAGTATCACTGTTGCAGGGTCACCATATTATACAGTAGGGCAGTGTCTGTTGCCACAGTGATTGGTGCAGCACAAACTCAGGTTGGTGAGAACTCCCACTGTTTGCAGCTTTATTAGTCTGAGGGAAAGCACTGTAAAAATAGGTGGTGTCTTATGTATTAAAAATGTGAGAAGGGTTGTAAAAACATAACATTTTAGCAATCACTGGGAATTTACATTAAAAATAATAAGGCAAACCCAACACAAAACATAGTCACTCAATAACTTACCTCAAGCTTCAATGAAGCCTTTCAACCCTTCTTTTGGAGTCATTCTTTTCTCACAGGCAGCAGTGCCTGATCTGAAGGAGATGCTCGTGTAACTCCTAAAGAAGGATCAAGGCTGACAACTGAAAAGAGTAACTTTATGTTCTCAGTTTCCCTTATTTTTAAGAATAATTTTTTTTCCAGTTTTAAGGTCTTTTGGGCTTGCATTTTATCTTTTAAAGAATTCTAACATAAGCCTTTAATTCTTAACAAAGCTGACACTGAAACAGTGTGGTCTTACAAACTAAGCTCTTAAAAAATCCAAACAAAACCAAAAAAGGGAAATCACAGGTATAAAATTAACTTCAACTCGAATTTTACATTTAAAAATAGTGACTAGTTCTTGTTTTCTCAGGAAGTTTTGACAAAAAGTATGACTATACAACTAATTAGTCATAAAATTCTGTATGACTAAGAAAAAGATTTGAGGCTACAAAATGCCATCGCTACAACTTTCCACACAGGGAATTTGATAGGAGCTACAGCAAAGACTCCCTTCAGAGGAGCCAAGATGCTTGCAGAGAACTGTGATTTTCAGGTGAGCTTATTCACTGCCAGCATTCCTCCTCATTTGATGTGAGGATCAATGCTTTAAGTCATAGGCTGTATTTACATTCAAGCCTTGAGTGAGAAAAGTATTTTTTTCGTCCTCTCTCCACTGGTTTGGAAAGATTAAAAATCCCCTTTGCAAGGGTCAAGGTTATATTCACAGTTAAAATGTAGAAGAAAAAAATTGAGATAATAATTAACCAGTAACCATTTAAACCTTTCCCAATAAGCTGCCTCAAACTCACCTACTTCCAGCTATATATAAACTAGAACAAATTGTTTTATTACTTCAGAAAAAAAATGTGTGCTGTTCTCAGTTAACCCTAGAAGAACAAAGAGATGCTGACTGTTGATAGAAGTAAACATTATCTTTTAAAATACTGCAGGGAAAAAAGCACTATTAGTCTTTCCCAAGTACACTATGTAGTAATTTACTCAAACAGTACAGGTATAAACATAACATGATGGAATAACACTTGAAATACCTGAAACAGTAAAATGTTTAGAGAAACTACACATGGAAACCAGAGCCACTTGGGAAGTAATTCAACAAATTTTCCTGAGGTTAAAACAGGTTTTGGAAGATGAAGCAGAATCCAGGCTCAAGTCCAAAGAGAGCTTAATGGAAAACCTGTCTTTTCACATAGCTTGTTCTGTGGTATATTTATGATTACAATTGTTTGAATTAATTTTTATTCAATGGTTATCTTAAATCCATCTAAAAAAAAAAAGGCAGTGTTGACTACCACTGGAAAATTGCAAATAAAATGTTTAATTTCAGAAACTGAGTTCACCATTTATAAATACACTAAAACATAGTAAATGCAAAATTAGATTAGGCATAGGTAGAGTATTTTAACAAAGCTATAACTTTTCTAAAAGGTCATAGGCAAATGATGACTTGTTTCCCAAAAATGTATTCAATGAAAACTGAAATGAAAAGATGAATCTTTCTAGAGTTAAACTAAGGAGAATGTTCCTTTCAAATTAAAATGCTGGCTATTTTTTTTCCATCTTATTTGAAGTTTTAAAGGCTTTATATCCCATTTGCCTGATGGACACCAACAGTTAAGAATCAACCCTACTACATAAAGTTCTAAGCAGTGCACCATATCCATAAGGCTATTACTGAAAACCAGAAGATCAGTTATTTCTGTACTAGGAGCTTTAAGAGAGGCTGTTCTACACAACTGAAATTACATTAGGAGTAAGGGCTCAATTTTTACAATAGGGACCTTATACTTTTGATGCACTAAAGATTAGAAAAGGCTTCAGAATGACATTAGAATCTTTGTGGTAAGTTTCTTGCCTTTTTTGTACGTACATGGCATTAAATAACAAGCATTAATTCACAAACTTTGAGAGAAATTCCAAAGACCTTTTATAAATACCCAGAATATTTCTGTAATTCACTTAAAATGTAAAGTGTAAAACCTGAACAGGAGAACCCAAAATGGGAAGTTTTACTACCGATTGCTGTATAACTGACATTCCATCTCATGTTAAATTTAAGATTTATTTTCAGATATTAAGTCAACAGTCTCCTGTAAACACATCTTCCTCAATAACTCTTCTGAATCCTTTAAGTACTTTAGGACTTGCAGTTAAAAACACCATATGATAAAAAGACAGCTTGAACCTCATCTTTCATGTACAGCTTTCTTTTGACAACTACAAAACCTGTTTTCTTGCAATTAAAGCAATGTTCAACTAAAATACAGTACCTGGTTTATGGTTTTTACATAATAATTGAATAAAAAACTACAGAATAGAACTGTTTACATCTTTTTTTTCTTTTTTTCTTTTTTTTTTGCCATTCTATTAAAACAAATGACTGAGCTTTTAAAAGTTCATTTACAATTATGGATTAAAACCTACATAATTTTGTATAATTTGACGAGACAGGCTATCTCTAGTGTGAACTTTTAAAAAACATATATACAATATCTGGCCTGAAGTACTATGAATAAGGCACATGTAGACATATTGAAAGCTGAAAAAAATGAACCTAAAATTTGGAATTATAGTCACTGATTAGATGTCATACATGGCCCCTACTGGAGCAATTTAAAAATCCAAGTTATAGATAGTTAATATCCAGTGAGCAACAATAGATTTAGTCTAGCAGTTTGTTCATTAGCTTCAATACTGGAAGTATATTAAAGGAAGATTCACTTTCAAAAAGATAAGCTTTTCAAAGTGTTCAATCATTAACCTTGACTGACTAAAGTTGTTGCTTTCATTGGATGTATTGAACAATCTCTCTGAAGGAACAATGCTTGGTGGACAACCCAAGAACCTGACAGCTAATTTTGACAGTACTGGCCAAGATGACTTCTTAAAGTTCCAGTAAGTTAGAGGATCACAGTTATGCTCAAGCACTTCTTCCTCCAAGTAAGAAAGCACCATTTCCTCTGGTAACTTTGCTCTCTCTTTCAGGTCTTTCGTTTTCTTCATGTCACCCATGAGTGACCAAAGATTATCTTCCCCATATGAATTTGTAGATGGTGAACCTATATCACATCCATTGGAAACAGGTTTATCATCATCTGAGGTAGAACTCATTATTTCCAGCTCCCTGATTAAGTCTTGTTTATATTGTTCAGCCTCCTCTTCTGTAAATAACGATGTTTTATACCGGGGATCCAGAAGTGTAGCAAAAATGTACCTTGGATCATGAAGTGTGGAGGACAATCTACTCACCATAGCTTCTTTCAAAGATTTCAGCATAGTATCTATGCCCATCGTTTCCTCAAATAGCATTTCTATTTTCCTGTTAAGTATATGAATCATTGGAATCACTTGGCTTAGAGTCGACATGTGTGTACTCATCTCCCTACTTGCAGCTTCGAAAGGTTTGAGAGCGTGACACACTGACTGCATGACTTCCCACTGATCGCAACTTATTAGCTCCCGAAAGCTGCACTCTATTGACATTTCATCAATTGCTCTTTTCTGTTCAATAAGACGTTCAAGCATATGAAATGACGTATTCCACTTGGATGGAACATCTTGTATTAGCTGATGCTGAGGCAACTCATACTCTTTTTGCAACTCAGCTAACTTCTCTTTTGCTTTTGCTGACCGATGGACGCGTTCACAGATCTTTCTTGCAATACTGAGCAAATTCTGAACCATTCTCTGGCTTTTAATAGCCTCATTTACAATTACATTAACAGTGTGACTAAAACATTGTACACTTGAATGATCACCTTCATTTAAAGTTTTCTCTATACTCTGATTATCAGTAACAGTAATCCCAATCTGAAGTCCAATGGAAGTAATCCACGTTTCCCACCAGTATTCTAGCTGCTTTTGAATACTGATTCCATTGTAGTCGCAATCAATCTGTGATACATTTAATAGTGCTGAACAATGGTAATCCTCACACTGTGGTCGAAATGAAGACTCAAATGTTACCCAGTGAGCAGTCAGGGTTAGATATTCTCGTGTTTGGTTGCTCATCCATATTCCAGATGTAAAATGGATCACTCCACTTTCAGCTTCTTTAAGATGTGAAATAATTATTTGTTTTACATTATCATACATATCTGGAATTGCTGTCCTAGAAAAGTAAGATGGAGAAGGTAAAGAATACTGAGGTTGCAAATATTCAAGCAGCCTGTTAAAGCCAATGTTGTCTACAAAAGAATATGGCTGAAGGTCAAGTGCAATCATTTCGGCTACAAGACTTGTGATTTTTTTGGCAACTGGGTGAGAGTCACAAAACTTGTCATTGGTTTCATCAAAATTTGAAGATCCTAGTAATTCTGTGCGGAGTGGCATGTGATTATCCGTAGATGAGGATAATACAGTCTCTGGGACATCAGTTTTCAATACATTGTTATGAAACCGCTGCAAATGTCTTAGAAGGCAACTCGTGCCTAGGTTTGTTGGCTTTTTCCCTCTACTTATTATACGTCCACAGTGTGTACATATTACTTTCGTTGAATCTGCAGAACAAATTGAAAAGTGATTCCACAGTTTTGAGGTCTTCTTACTATTAACAGGAAATATAATTTGATTATCATGTGTAACCATTGTAGGCAAGTCAGTCAGCTTTGAGGATGAACATTCTGCAGAAGCCAATGTGGCGTAAGGAGAATTTGCCAAACTCACATCGAGAAAGCTCTTTTCGTTTCCTATTACATCAGGATGGCGTCTATATAGATGTCTCATTAAGCAGCTTGTGCCCACATCTCCTTTCTTACCACGACTTATCATACAACTGCAGTATCTACATACTGCTTTTAGACTGTCTGCAGGTGAGAGTGAAAAGTGGTGCCAGACTTCTGACTTAAGCCTTTTCATAATCCTTTTATTTTGCTGAAACACAGCAGTAGGTTCAAATATTAATGGACCTAATCCCTCACACTGTTTTTCAGGAGATGAAACAAAGGAGACTTCACCTATATCATCAGAAGATGACAGCATTGAATCTTCCACTAGAGTATCTCCAGAAGTGAGATTAGTATGGATCTCCTCAGAGATTCTGTCTGGAGAAGAGGAAACAGAAGTTGGTTCTTTCATTAGTTTTCCTGGAGAGGATGACATAGAATTCAAATCGCTATCTGATGGTAGTAAAGATGGCAAGAGAGTAGGAGGTGCAGTGTAGAGAGGTGGTATGCTGGTACCACCCCCGTTCTCTTGCAGGACAATGGAACGATGGGCTCTCCACATGTGTCTTATTAAACAACTCGTTCCTAGGTCTTTTCCATTTTTTCCTCTACTGAATTCATTCATGCAGTGGATGCAAACTGCTTTAGAATTATCTAGAGGTGACAAATAAAAGTGTTTCCAGACAGCAGATCTCCTTCTAGAACCTGATGCACTCTTTGGAATTACAACTGTTTTTTCTGCTACATTCTCAACAGTGTCATCATATTGGTTGTTGGCTTGCTGTGGAGATGAACCAACCATGACTTCTTCTTTGCTGCACTTTTCAGAAACTGAGAGGTCTGATATTTCTTCAGAAGAAACAATAGAAACAGATTCGTCAATTATTCGATCTGGAGATGGTATTTTAGAAGCCATTTTCTTGACCAGTTTTATGGGGGATAACATAGAACTCAGATCTCCAACATCTGCAGACTGAGGTGGCAGCAGTAATGTAGATGAAGAAAAGGAAGATATACCTGGCATAGTTCCATTTTCTTGAATTAGTACAGTGGGATGTGCTCTCCTCACATGTCTCATGAGACAACTTGTACTCAGGTCCTTTTCATTTTTACCCCTGCTAAATTCTTTCATACAGTACATACATATTGCTTTAGTGCTATCTCTAGGAGATATAAAAAAATGGTTCCAAGCAGGTGACTTTTTTCTGGAGCTTATGTTTCTGCTAGAAAGGAGGCTTTGTGTCACAGCTTCCATTGCTACATCATACAGCGTATTACTATACTGAGAAAAAAGAGATCCATAATCATCTTCATTTTCTGCAGACAAATATTTGCCAGGGTTGTTGGTAATGAAGTTCTTTTCTTTATCTTCCTGCTCATCACTGCTGTCTGCATGTTTGAAATCATCTTGTTCTGTCTTTATATCCGTTCTTTCTAGAGTACAGTTAATGCTGTCGTCTTCTTGCTCTACTTTCAAGTTATTGATTTTACCCAATACAAAAGTATCATCCATTCTGGGGGTATCTGCTTTACTCATGTCCATGGATGATAAATTCTTGCCAAGACTTCATTTATTAATAAATATAGATAATTTAAAAGATTATTTAAAATTTGATTAAAATTATGTATCTTGTATACTGAATGTAAAACAAAATGTGTGCATGTGTTAAAATAATCTCTAGTTTATGAATTCTGTATCTGCATTGTGCATAAGCAAATATAATTAGTCATGAGAATGCATTTAAAAATTATAGACTTAATTAATGGAGTCTCATTTTTTTTTTTCCCAGGATCAGGACATTTCAGGTCATAGATGAATGTTCTCAAAGACAGCTACTGCTAAATGCTTCATGTTGTAGATATAATCCTAAAAAATGAATGTTCTATTTTCTTGTTGAAGAAAGCCATTCTGTGCATCTTGATTGAGCAACTGAGATTCTTTTACACCATCTACAAAAAAAAAATCAGAAGACAAAGTTGACTAACATACATTAAAGAACTACAGTAAAGGTGAAATGAAAGCAAGCCATTTTTTCTCCTTTGAGATAAAAACAATTCAATGTACTTTGAAAAGTAAAAGGAAAAAGCCCAACATTTACTCAATACATTTACTGTGGGCAAATATGTGTTTTCACATGCAGCTCCAGTTCAACTTGGACAAAAATCTAGAGTCCAAGCATCACTTTTGTATTTATGTGCACATACTTATGCCTCATCCTACATCATCATTCAACCACTGCATGCATATACATATACCAAAGCAAACACACACACATCTATCATACATACCACAGATTTCATACATATCTACACATATCACCACAGTATGTGGTGCACACACCATATACTTTTTATAGGTGTCTATACCAATATATATGAACACAAGCGGGCATTTAATTATGTTAGCACAGAAATATGTACTTTAAACCAAATGTTATATCACAGTCCTGTACATGCCAGCCCACCATTACTGACAGCAGTCTTTAAAAACAAACCAAGTAACTTCTGTAAGGGTGTTCAGCACTGTCGGACTACTCACTCTTCCTCTGACCATAGTCACACGTTTGTATTCAGGCCATAACAGTTCCAGACAACAACATGCTATAGAAACAAGCTACTTTTAAAGTTTCATGATTAAAAATTGAAATGTTTAATTTAGGACAACTGAGCTATATAAATGCCATACAGACACAGAGGTCTTCCAAAAGTGTAGCAACATCACTCAGAAGCAAAGATACACACAGTTGCATATCCTGGTGCCTTGTGCAGCATGGCTAACTCAAGTCCCTCATGTGCCCAAAGGTTACACTAGAAAGCCTTGTCTTTACAACAAGACAGCTGATTTCAGTTGTGAGTAAAGATTCTTCACCACCAGTTCCAGTACAAAGAATAGGTTTTTGAAGTTGCATATGAAGTTGCATACAAAAGGGCAACAGCAGCCTCAAAAACTAGAGCTAGTCCCTCACAAACATGAAGAAGCTGTCTGCATTTATCAGTGACTTTTTTTTTTTACACTGCAATTATATTAGAATTTTAAATTCTGCCAAACCCTTTCTCATTTATTTTTCTGTGTCATTAATGCAGTTATTGATGCCTTCATTCAAGATAACAAACACTTTTGGTCACATTGGTGATGTTACACTATGCATTGCAATTTTTGCAAACTAAATTTTATGGAACTCTTTCTCCACAGCTGAAGCCAAAACACAAATTTAAACTGACTATTTTAAAAACTTACACAATTTTTATGTGTTACTAAAACACAGGAAGAATTGGGGTGATTCTTGGGGACTCCTGTGCAGGGCCAGGAGTTGGACTTGATGATCCTCATGGGTCCCTTCCAAATCAGCATATTCTATGATTTCAGCAATGGTAAAATTAGCCATAGCCACAAAACACATTAAAAAGTCTGTTATGTTCACACTGACATTTCCCCCTGTATCGGGATCAATGTCATACTAACTTTGTAACCTATTTTAACTAATTTTATTCTGAGGTTTGTTTAAAAGAGAAATTAGAAACACTCACTTTCTGCGGATTTCTGATTTATGGAAAGCCTATCATCGTGGTAACTTCCTTTCTTTTCCAGTGCAAGGGAAGAGGCAGGGAAAAGGAGAGGCAATAATCTTACTGCAGGTATTTTAAGAAAAGGGAGATGGAGTAGTCTGAACTTGCTAAGAGGTAGGGAGCAATTCTGCTTTTCTTTCTGTGTCAGTTTTAGTATTTTTGCCTTTTTTTCTTGTTCTTGGGGAAAAAAATAATATATTTCCAGATGCCAAAATATATGAGGGTTGAGCGTGAAGAACAATGAAGGGAAATACTTGAAGAAAAAGAAAAACCTTAGATTTCTACAAAAAAATTACATTACACAGGACTTTCCATTGGCTTGTGAAATCACATCTAAGAACAATTCTGGCAACCAGACTAAATTTACATGACTCAGTATAAAATTGAATGAAACAGAAATAGTTATTACACACATACTGATGATATGAACACATATGAATCTGGGACAAGAGAAAGAATGTAACACAGTCAACTTTTTTAATAGCAATCAATTCAAGAGGATTTTTGTTTCACCTCTACTTTGATCTAAGCTGTGAATTTGGAGCTTGTACTGCAAACAGGAAAAACAAGAAAATATAACAAGCTGTTGTGACTTAGGATCACAGAATAGAAAGGCTCACAAGCAAGTGGCTTGATGCAGAGCTTACAGAACATAAATTATGCACCTAAGTGCCAAGTTACAGTAAAGACATTACAGATTCCTAGCTAGATTCACACCAAATAAATGTGTATATCCACTGGCCTCAGGTTCTGATGAAGCTGTGTGCAATTTCTTTGGCTCAAAACATGTAATCACATCTTTATCTTGCGATTCCTATAATTTCTCAACTATGCAAAACCAATTCTAGGCTTTAAACAGAAAAATCTGCAGAGATACTTCAAGTGCCTCTGTCCTGATAAGCAGTTACTGCTTAACACAGTGAAGCTTAAGGTAGCTGTGATGGGAAGATTTGAAAACCCAATAAATAAGACCAGCTGCAAACTTTATAACCACACTTAACTAGATTGACATTCATTAACAACACATTGCCGGTGGCTAAGTTCTTAATCATTATCAGCCATTATCACTACATATTCAAACACTTAGGCCCTAATCACCTTATCCTAAATTAGCTTTGAGTACACAATACCACTGAGCTGATGCCATGCAGTTAAATACTGATGGCTGTGGTCCTTGACAGTCTTAGTTACTGAAGCTGAGGTGAAGAGGTGAGGGAGCTGTTTGGACTTTGAAGGAGGAAAGATGCTGCTAGACTTCTTTCTTCTGTATTTCTCCTTGCTGTCTCTGTGGGTTTTTAATATTCATACTCTCCTCCAAAAAAGTGGGAAGCAATCTCATCTGCTCCTGACCCTATTATCTTCATTTCTTTAGGACCAAAAATTGTTCTTGGTCCACCAGAAATCTTTCCTGATTTTTCTGCATCCTTGGTTTTTGATTGCAGGTTTTACTGCTTGAATTGTTGATTCACGTGGCTTTTGTCCTCCTTTTGTGCAATTAAACCTAGGTCTCCCTTTCCAGCTACATGTTATTTCCATATTTATGCTTAGCTGTGAAAATGCCTGCATGCTGTTAACAGAGTTATTATGCTATTAGCAGTGTTAAAAACAACTTACAGACTGTGGTCAGTGACACTATTTTAGTTTACTTATGACTGAGTGCAAGACAAGAAAAAATTATTTTTATCTTGTCCACTTCATGGCTATTAGACGTCTCTGGCTACATAGTAAGTGTTTTTCTCAGCCTTGTTGTTGCCTTCTAGAAATGAGCAGAAATAGCTGAGATTAGAGCATACAATCACTTCTGGGGAAATCCCCGAAGTTGGATGCCCCTTAGAAGATTTGTAATATATTTTTTTTCCATTTTCTTTAAACATCTAAGAGTGATTTTTGTTGCTTTGAGAACCTGGCCAAATGGCAGAGCTCAAAGGGTTGCAATCAGCAGGGCAGTCTGGTTAGAGGAAACCTAACTAGAACAAACACGAAACACAGGAGGGTCCATCTGAATACAAGGAAGAACTTTTCTTTTGACAATGACAGAGCACTGGAAGAGGCTGCCCAGAGAGGTTGTAGAGTCCCCTTTGGAGATTTTCAAACCCAGACTCGACAAGGATCTTGTCTGACCTGCTCCAGCTGAACCTGTGTTAGCAGGGGAGTTGGACTAGATGATCTCCAGAGGTCCCTTCCAACCCCCATCATTCTCTGAGTCTGTGTTATCATGTTACATCACACTGTAAAATTAAGTCAAACCCTTCCCTTCAAACACCCTTGCACGTTCAACTGAAACTTTCTTTAGAATACAGTCATGGAATACTCAGGCTTAGAAACATAAATGTTTTTCATATCCTCCTCCCATGCCAACTCTATGTAAGAGTTAATCTGTTTTAATAAGAAAGGAGGATGTTTTAAAATTTTATTGTCACCTAGAACAAAGTATGAATTTGATTATGACCACGTTTACATAGCTTATTTACCCTTGGACTCAAGCTATTCAAAATTAAGGACTACTGCAAAACAAAGAGGATATTCAAGAAGGAAAATGTTTTCAAAGGTACAGAAAGCTATTGGCAGTTAGCTCAAAGTGATATATGCTTTTGAAATCTCCATAATGAGATACAGAGTCACCTTGCAACAAAACAATCTTCAAAGAAAATAAATAGACCTAAGGAACAACTGTGTACTCAAATGCACTACTCTGGACTATTAGTGCCTGAAAGTAGTTTGCTGTTGTGAGAAGCCTACAGAAACATTTTATAGGATTTTCCATTCAAAATGGGATTACTGAAAGTATACAGCAGTTGACAAGAAATGTCCAGAGAATGTCACTGGTTTTGAGTGCCACAGAAAACTGCCATGACCAGAAGAAAACACTGCTGAAGGAAGGAGGTAAAAAATGAAACACTGGTGTCTCAGAGTTGCAGATACATACATTAACACACAGAGAAGTATGAAAAGTATGCAAGAACACTGAACCATAAGCTGATTATTTTTTGTAAAGCACAGCGTGGCCTGTAAGCTTTAAGCAATTTTAGATTGAATAGTCAGATGATAATCATGAATTATATCACAGAATCTTGGTGGAAATAATGGTCTAGAAAACGTCGTTTAAAACAAAAAAATATTTACATTATTATTGAAGAGCATGTAGTGTAAATATAAAGACACACCTGCAAAATGCAAGAGCAGTTTTTTCAAGAAAGATGTGAAATGTGGAGACAGTGAAAGTAAAAGCATTTACTAGTTTGAACAAAAATCAAAAGTAGTGACAGATTTTGAGCATAAGATGTACATAAAAGCTCATTAACAGCACAAATGGATGTCAGTTTTACAATAGCGTTAATCTTGTTTATTTTTGGAAATGTACAGGCAACATTAGGAATACCTAAGAACAAGCAACATAAAACACATACTTTAAGAAATTATTTGTTTCAACTGCAATGCCAGGTACTATGCTAATTAAGGAATATTTGCTAAAGCAAAACAATCAAACAAAACGGAAACACACACACACAAAACCCCCCCTCAAAATCCAGAGAATACACATCCAAAATCCTAAACAAGTAAGCAGAATGTATTCATATAAATTTATAGTCCAGATGAACCTTCTGCTTTTCAAAGAAGGAAAACTAAGAAGAGTGCATTTTTCTATAGAAATTTCCTATGACAAAGTATCAGTACTAGCTCACCTGTAAGAAACTAGAGAGGTGTGTAAGATATTGATCAATCAAAATGTAGAATTAGAAATGCAAAATTGGCATGATAGTCGCACTAAAACAAGGTGGTTCCTAGTCTCAAGTCTCACAGAAGTTCACAGGAATTGGCACAGATGTACAAGCATGAACTAAAGGTATGCAATACTTTAATCTTGAATAAAGTATAGAAAGTCAGTCTTAATAGAAGAAATAAGTCATCCTGGACTTCATGGGAAGTATGATTTGTAGAGAACTGCTCAAAGAGAAAAGAGGTGGCACCTTTACTGTTCCATTACTTTTAAGTTACCTGAAAGGCAGATCTTATGAAAACCAGTAAGTGTTGTGGTTTTACAAGGGTTTTTCTCTCCAACTTGTAAAACAGCCTCTCACATCCACAACCCCAAATGCTCCATCTGGACACAAAGGAATGAAGTGTGGAAACAGCACCACCAATACTGAACTTTATTCCTTGTTGACATGAATAGTCTTCTGTGAACTCCCCTGTGCGTTTGTACTACTTGTCAGGACATGACACAGAGACCTCTGATTTGCTGAAGTATAAAGATCACTCATGTCCCTTCATGTTACTGGAAAACTCAGGGCTTGGTGTAAGCTGGGGCCTATATCAGTCACTGCAGGCAGAGAAAAAAGCAAGTTGTAGAAAGCTGAGTGTAACAGTCAGTGTTACACTCTTCACTTCCAATTACAAATGCAGGCATTTAGCTGAAGCAGAGATTAAAAAGATAAAAATGGCCCCTAAGTGTAAATAATCCCTTTTCTTGCCTCTTGTCCCACAAAACATCGAATAATTTTACTTTAAACACAGATATCTTAAGCAGTAAAACATCTGCTAGGGCCAAGTTACACTTCTCTGGTTTAGTGGACTCTTCTCTATGTTTTCTATTTGTCCTGCCACCTCTACATTAATAATAATTCACAAAGGTAACAGCTCAGAAGTAAAAATTTTAGTCATTTGACTATTGTTAAATGAACAGCATTGACTTAAAATGTAACATGTACACAGAAAACACCCAACACTGTACAAACTCAAACTCCTCAAATTTAGCTTCTTACTCTTGAAAGATGTTTTTATTTGTAGAGCTGTTTTCTTCTCTTATTGCTGTAAACATGGAAAGTCAATGGGATGCTGGTTACTAATCATTTTCAAATAGTTCCTGAAACCTCAGAAAAGATTCAAAACTAAAAGCTCCATCTTTGTACCAATACTTCCATCTCAAACCCTAAATCATCTGCAACAGTATGCATGCCAGCTCCCTCTGCCCGAAACTACACTGGCTTGTACTCCAACATGTAAAAAGTTGAAAATAATTCATGACAGTGGTACAACTGAAGAGAAACAATATGATTTCCAAATTAGCATCATTAAAAAACCACTTTGAAACAAAGTGGAAATTAAGATAGATATATATATATATAAAAGTAATACTTATTTTAAAAAAAGAGGATCCAGTTCTTATACTCATATATCCTCAATCATAAAACTTCTTAAAAGAATTGATAATGCTTTTAAAATACGATACATTACTATTATACAATATTATGCATTTCATATTAATTAAAGTGCAATAGAAATAAGGGTGTTCAAGTTAGCATGTGTATTATTTACACTGGGCTGACATTTAGTTCTGGTATCCCTGTTTAGTGGTGTAGCAGGATGCTCTGCCTGGAATGGGGTAAACCAACTTGAACAATGTCCAGTGCCCTGTTTGCAAACCTAGTGGTAAATGAAGAAGGGAGCATCATGCTGCTTTTGGTGTTGAACAATGCTGAAACCAGCCTGACTCATCAGTCCCAATGCTAAACGTCCTGATAGTAAGGTGAAGGTGTGGTAGATCTGTTCCTGGATAAATGAACAAACAAGTGTTACTACTGATAACTTGTCCAAAGCTGCTGAGCTGACACAGCTGGAGACATCTGACCATCATCAGTCACTTTATACTGTAAAAGCCCAGTCCCAGATTTTAATGCAGGATCTTCCAACATAAGCCTTCTTGGAGTGCATATATGGAGATTCCTCCCTTGAATGGGGAACATCCCTCAAGGTTACTCCTCTTACTCCTTGAGGCTGAGCTAAAGAGATCCACCCAAG
Source organism: Phylloscopus trochilus trochilus (assembly GCA_016584745.2). Lineage (NCBI taxonomy): Eukaryota > Metazoa > Chordata > Aves > Passeriformes > Phylloscopidae > Phylloscopus > Phylloscopus trochilus. The sequence continues at coordinate 19,349,687 of WQNJ02000016.1, read as the reverse complement.
GTCATTGTTATGAGTGAGTAACATCAATCTACTTAATTGTTTTGCCAGCTTTGATACAACTGCTTCAATATAACTGCTTCATAGTGCACTGTATCATAATAGTTGTTACAGTTCCTGTACTGTGTAGTAAATAATTCTGTAAATGATTTGTATCTAATCATTATCATAATACATCATATATATTTATAGAAATATATATGATTTCCCATCTTAATCCTGCAGGACAAAGTTGTATAAAGGTTCAGTTACAACTCTGTAATCCTTTAGACAAAAACCATTGAAAAGTCTGAAGCAAGACTGGATCCAGCCACACCAAGGCTCCCCTCTGAGAAGGAGTTTAGAAAGCATGAAGGTTCTTTCTGCCTTCTGTAACTTAATAGGAGGGCTTCTGTAACAAACTTTGAGGCTCCCATTCAGCCCACCAGGTTTGGTAAACAACCTCAGTACCCAAACGTTTCATCAGACTTAATGATGCAGGCTCACTGCACAGCATGTGTAAGAATAAAGCAGGGGTCTGACAAAGGGTACTGAGTCAAAGCTCAACCTTAGTTCTGGAGGAATCAATCTTCATAATTTATCTGCCAATGTATTAAGCATATATCTATTTGAAGCATCATCCTCCACCACCTAGACTTAAGTAACACTCTTAAATATGCTAAAGCCCATAGCACAGAAATCCCCATTCCACATGGTTTTGAACAGCATTTATCTTAAAAGTAAAATAGAAATGTCAAGCTACAACAACAAAACAATCACCCTGGTCAAAACAACGTCACTCCCAACTTTTAGTGAAAAAACAAAGCAGCATGTTGCATTAGCACCACACATAACATTATGTATCATTGGAATTAGTAGCACTATTCACACCTACAACCACCTGATAAGCCTTTAATTGTTGCTATTTTTTTTCCTTAGTGCACTAAAAATACCATCAGATCTCAAATGGGGCTATATCCCTTCACATGTCCTTTACTAACTTCCTATTGCAGCACAATGTAATGAAGGACAAAAAAAAAAGCAGGTTCTACACATGCTAATAATTTGTCCCAGCTTCTACTAAGAAATTACTCATAAAAAGATCTTATCACACTAAGTAAATCATGTCTAGGATTCAAACTGTCTCAAGTGTTGAAGTGTTACTTCTTATTATCAGGCATGCAATACTTGCAGAATATGTTTCTGAGCTATTGTTCACACCTACTAAATGTCAGATCTTTAATTTCTTAAAATGCCAATGTTTTAAGCAATAGCTTCATTAAAACTTTAAGCAAGACTTTCCCAAGTCTTGCACATCAGTTCAGTGTTGCTACAGCAAATTATACATTTATTTTGATATTTTTATCCTTTATAATTTTTGACAAATATCATATATAATGATATAATGGGGAAAATCTTAATGTTACAAGAAATAAGGCCGTTTTCTTAAGAAAAGCATCAGACTTTTAATTTTTACACAGCTGAAGCATGCATTGTTTGGTTTAGACCATTTTTGGAGCAGGACATCAAATCTGCTTTTAGTATTACATGCTGTACAATTTGGGGCTGATAGGAAACAAATGAAGGTTGCAGTAACACAACCCAAGGGTAAAATGGGGAAAATAAAAATAAGCACACTGTAGGAAAGATGCATCAGTATTATCACAGAATAAGAAAAGCACACAACCAAAACCACAGTAACAATAGGTAAGTCAGAAAAGAATGAAAGGCAAAAGACTAAATATTTACTCCATATTGCTAGAGAACAGCAGCCTGCTTTCAGAAAAGCATCAGAAAATTCAAAGCAAAGCTCCTCTAACAACTCTTCTCTCCCAGTGATCAATTCTCTGAATAGCCCATTAGACTCTTCTCTCTCCTCCCATGCAGCCACAGCTGACAAAGTAAAAGGGATAGGATTGGGACAAGTGATTTTTCTACCGACTACTCTACCTTCCTAGCTTGCAACATAATAAAAACCATACACTTTTGTGGGTTTTATTTTTGTTTAATGTCTATCTTTAAATCCAGTAGGAGTGAAACTTCAAGCACTTTAAGGATGACTTCAAACAATAAGAAATAAGACACCTGTAAAAAAGAAAGCTGAATAGGCAGGACGATGCAAAACAAACAAACAAAAAAAAACCAGTTAGGAGAGACAGACCATGTTTTGTGTAGTAAGTCTTCTTGGAACACTTGTTGAAAACATCCATGTAAGTAGAAAGTGGAAAAAGACCTCACAGAATGTAAACTGAGTCCTTTAAAGAATATATTACATTAACCTGTTACAACTATAATTTTTCTGATATACAAATTGAACTACATCTGTTGAACTGCCAAGACTACCACGTTGTAGTGTTTATTTTCTACTAACCAGATGAAGTTCGCTGTCTGTTTTAAAAACCCTTCATAGATGCCCATCAACCCAATTCTCTGCTCATATTGATGGCAGTTAGTTATATGTCCTAAGTTCCAACAGTGCTATTGAGAGTTTTTCCACGATTTATATACACATAATCTTTGTGTATGTGTAACATGACATAATACTATGCTTCTATTAAAACATTTGTATCCTGGAGTTTTTGAACTCAAAGGAAGGTTAGAAAGGAAATGCAATTTATAGTACCCAAAACCACAAAAACATATTTTCAAGACTTTGAACATTAGCTTAAATACCTCATAGGGATTTTTTTTAAACTTAAGCTTAATCTTCCTTTTGTCACAAAACTTTATTTCAAGTTAGAAGACACCTAGTATGGAGAAGAGCATTTTCTTTGGAGAATCATTTGCAACTGAGGGTACCTTCTTTCTTCCTCATGTAATAAACTGATTTTTCTTGAAGTAAGGAAAAGATCATCTCTTTACTAAATCTAGTAAATAAAACAGAAAAAAATATTCACAATACTATCCAAGGTAATTAGAGTTCAGAAACACTCAAGTTTCACCACCATGCCAATCAGTACAAGAACTGTAATAAAAACAAAGAAGTAACTTTAACACCAAACTTCCATATCATATGCAGGCATAATGCACATGCCCACAACAGGGGTGAACTTCTTATACCTCTTTCAAGTATTTTTTTGTCCTTCTTTATTTTCTAAGTAAACTGTACATTCATCAGAAGCATCTGACATGTTCACATGAAATCCCAGTTTAAAAAACAATTGCATCTCTCTCTCTCTCAAAACAAATCTTCCTATCCATGGAACAGGGGAGAGGGAGGGAGAAATGAGTGTGCATATCTCCATATTCACTTGTTCCTAGCCTCCATGACAACCTCTTCTTAACCTCTTTTAGGAATATATTCTCTTTGTCTTCTTCAAGGCAAGGTGAGATTTTTTGCAAAGACTTAATTGACTCAGACAACCAAGCTAAGTGAAAACAAAACTGTTTCCACCAACACCACACTGAGCACTTGCAGGAAGTACAAAGACACTCTTCCACCCCAGGCAAACAAACAGCTCCTTCTAATAGCTTCTTCTCCCAAAAGAAATGATTTATAGAAGAACTCCTGACATACGCAGATCTTAATTTGACCAAATAAGGTTTTGCTCAAGGAACAAAAAAATACAAGAAATTTTAAATTAAGAAAAAAGCTTTTTGTAGTACTTATTCTAACCAGTGCAGTTCATGAGCTTTAACTAATGTAATGCAACTTGGTTTTTAAGTAAGTTTTACATAGTACAACTACATGGGTGACGTATTCAGAGCAGGATCCAACCCACTGTTAGTACAAGAACAGGTAAATAAATGGGAAACCCTTACCATTCACTTGATTTCTATTATTATTAGTAATTATTTTAATAAACTTAATATTTTGTGAGGTATAAGAAAGGGAAATAAAAGCATTTAGAGTAAAGGATGAGGAATCTTCCTGCTCTGTAGGAGCATCATTGTATTTCCTGTCATAAACGGATTATGGTCTCCCTACAGTTCAGTCAGCCACTGAAGACAACTCCCAATCACTAAGAAAGGAAACAAACGGAACCTCATTTCCTCCCTTTTCCCAGTACCAAAGCAAGGATGCTGCTTACAGCATAACCTGCACACTGAGTCCCTGAAAACTGACCCATTCTTCCCACTGTTCCAGCAGCTATTAATGCAAGTCACAGCAAGTGACAACCTCCCATGAAATGTTTTACACTTTTGTCTTTCAGTTGTTTTTTTTTTCCCTCCCGTCTGTACATATGCTCCCAAATCATGCATATCATGTTTTCACCTTTAATGAAGAACAAAGAGGGGGAAACAGAGTAAAAAACCAGAATAAATGATATGATATGATATGATATGATATGATATGATATGATATGATATGATATGATATGATAGCCACAAGTTATGCCACATATTAGCACTGGGATTTTCAGTTTCAAAACTTAATTTAAGAGAAGTTGTCATGAGCTAGAAGCCGGTAGTTGGGTGTGAGATATAAACAGGGTGCAGTTTTCACTCGGCTTTATCTCCCACCTTCTCGGGGCACATTTAGTACTACTAGATCCTTTTAATCAGGAACTAGATTTTCTTCAATGATCTAAACTGCACATAAAAATTACTGTATAGCATATGCACTGAAAGACAAATTCTTACTGTGGATGCTAAAGGATATAGACCGGTACCATTGCTGACCTACCAAAATTTAAAATTTTAACAGAAAAGGTAACATCTGGACAGCAGAATCTTTGTTCTCAGGAGACTCCAGCTCTATATAAGTATCCATTTTTAGGGTACCCACTGTCAAGAGAGTGCTGCTTTGATCACAAATTAAGAAAGGATCTATCAGAACACTGAGCTTGCAGTCAACAATTATTTCATATGGGACTATAAATCAAGAAATAGTTCTTGAAAGTACAAAGACCAGATACTCATTTTCATTAGACAGGTAATACTAAAGTGCATTATTTTCATTGAAGGCATTTAACCTTGAGAATCACAATGGAAAGGCACTTTAATTATAATATACTACAGCTTGACATCATATATAATGAAACTGTGCAAACCATTCAGTGACCTTGAGATGAGTATATTAGAACACAGCATTAACTACATAGAGAGTGAACTTCTGGATATTCTGGAAAAAAACACTGTCCCTTTTGTAAGATTTCTTTACAGTGGTCTAAAACTGACCTGAGAGGCTGGTACAAACAACAACTCTCTCCTGTTCTTCAGCTCTCTTCTGGGTTTGGAAAGCACTAGCAGCTCCTTTTTGCTTAGGCTGGTAAAGAGCAATCCACAGGCAGGTTTAGTATGGAATGAAATTTCCCACATCTTCTGTATGTGTCACCTAGGAAAGGTTTCCTTCAAGGAATGACTCTGAATCATACTTTTAATTCTCTCTTCCTACAGAGACCGCAGTCTTACGGGGAAAGGCTGTGAAAGTTGGGGTTGTTCAGAAGAGAAGGCTCCAGCGAGACTTTAGACTAGCCTTTCAGGAAGAGGAGTTTGTAAGGATGGGGACAAACAGGGCCTGTAATGATAGGAAAGGGGGTATGGTTTAAAATGAAAAGAGGGTAGAAGTCAAGCTAGATATAAGGAATAGATTTTTTACAATGAGGACGGTTAAATGCTGAAACAGGTTTTCCAGAGATGCGGTAGATGCCCCTCTCTGGCAACACTCAAGACCAGGTTGGATGAGGCTCTGAGTGATGTGATCTAGTTGAAAATGTCCCTTTTCATGGCAAGGGGTTTTACCAGGTGGCCTCTAGAGGTCCCTTCTTCTGATTCTATGACCCCCCAAGACCTCCTAGCTGAACATTTTCTCAGTCTTAAACATTTTGTACACCTGTTGCTAACATGCGTGTTAACCAATAACACAGGTGGCTTAAAAATTGAACTATTTTATTCAGGGCACAGAGGGGATGGGATAAGAAATAAATACAAAGCTCTGAAACACTGTACAAGAACAACATTTATTGTTAGTCCACCCATAAATGCTTATCTTCATATGAACAATTTTTTCTCTGTGGCATCTTACTCAGGAATCTCAAGCTTCCAAAAAGTCTGTATTCAAATGCTCAAATGGACTATAAAAAGTTTTAGTATTTTCAGACAAAAACCCTAGAAGAAAGTATTAAAACTAACTCCCTCAGTGAAGACATGAAATCTGATTAAGACACCTGTAATTTGAGTACAGGATGAATGCAGCATCTAAGTTACCTCCCCTTTTTAAACAGTATAATTCAGGGTAAGGATGTATATATGCCAGCTGATACCACAGAGTAAGAGATGCCCCATAAATCATAAAATAGTTACTATTTCTGTAACACTCTAAAGATATACAGGCTTCCAAATTTAATTTTTAAAGCTCAGGCATTCATACAAACATCTTGCTAAATTATTAAGCTCCATACAAGTCAGTGCACAGGCATACAATGATTCATTACCTTTTTCCATTGTCCTCCTTCAAATTAATAAAAAATAATGATACAAGATCCAAAACAAACAAGCTGCTCACCAGTTTATAGAGAAAAACAAACAAACTTACACATCTGTTCCACTGCAGGCAGGCGGCTCCATTTGAGGTTAAATACTTGCTACTCAATGAGATGATTGTATCTATGGAAAAGAAGAAAGTAATTACTTTTAGTATTTTTTAAACATGTTAACTGTCACAGTAGCAACTCATGGGATATTTCAACTTTCTCTTTAGGCGACAGCTCCAGGAGCTGCAATTACATGACTCTCACTTTATTTTAAATCTCTAGCCCTCACAATTATCAAGAAAAATCAGACATTTTCACTTCTAGAGCTCCAAAGCAAAATAAAAATAATAATAAAAAACCCTCAGATGATTGCTAAAATAAAATTTAAAAGACAAATGTTTGTATTTATTTTAGCTCTGCTTTATTTTTTATTCTTATGCTGAGTAAAACAGAGACTACATGACATGCAAGATTTCAAAGGAGCTTGCTGACACCCTTCCATGCACTACAGGATTCACCTTGTCACACCTTCTCTTCGCAAGCTAACCATACTGCTGATACACTGCACCAATCATGTGCATTAACCAACATGCAATAGCATAGGATCAACACAAGATTATCCTTTCCAGTGTATGAGAAAGGAGTGATTGCAAGTGGAGCATATTAGATCACATATTTTGACTTAGCAACTAAACAGACCAAAACAGTCTACAGCAGGACACATTTTTTGAGTTTTGCAACTTCAGTCCCACTGATCTCATCAATATACAGACAAGAGTGCCATACTGCAGAGGCCCCAGTACACTGAAAAAACCCCAACCCAACAAAACAAGAAAACCTTTTGCCAGCTTAGAAAATCCATCATTTGCAAGGCATTCTCTCTTACATTGCAATGATTACTCTTCTTAATCAGATTGAGATGTTTAACACTATATACACACACACATGCATACATACACCCACACTTTGGGTTTTTTTCCTTTGGAAGGAGATCACCTTTCAGAGGGCAGACAGTCCTGATGAATGGCTTAGTGTGCATCATGAAATGAACTACATATCACTTCTCTTACTGACAATTTTTTATTTTAAAACACTCCTATAGTGAGTGCCTCTTAAGCAATTGAAACACCTCCAGAACTGTGCTGCTGGCTAATTTGACTATTGAGATACTTTAGCTATCCCTATTACAGCAACATTTAAATAATGTATGCAGAGAAGAAGGTGTTAGCCAAGGAGACACAGACCCACCAGAGGCAGGGTGCTCAGTGGAGCAGTTAGGGAACTCTCCTCAGATGTGGATTAAGCTCCTCAGGCAAAGCAGGGAAGTGAACCTGGCTCTCCCACATTCCTTGCAAGTGCCAAAGCCATCAGACTATAGGCAAAATAAAGTACAAATATGCATCTTTACTCTCTCTGATGTCTTTAAAAAACACCGGAAGCCCTCAACCCTTCCATTGCCATTTTCCCGTCTCTGATTTATTAAAAATGACTATAGTTTCAAGCCAGCCCAAACATTTTGTTCAATTCAAATTAATGTTTGGGTTTTCTTGATTGTTTATTTTTGTGAGAAGAATAACAACAAAAAAAGTATTTTTTTGCTGGATCTCAGATTATTTTATTTAGAGGCAGACACTGATTCAGGAAATAGCACACAGAATGACAGCAACAGGTAATCAGAATAATTATTGAAAAGTCACTTAACCTATTTGGGGTAATGCAGGCACAAATTCTTTGATCATTGTCACATGAGAGAAATATATTACTAAATATCTTTTACTGCATATCTTGCAAATACTTGCAAAACAAGTATTGTTAAAATGTTCAGCTATTAAAAAGCCCATTTTCAGCCTAGATTTTCAAGCTAATGAATACTGAACTCCCGAACTGGCTATTATATTAAACATACAGAAAATCTGAACAGTCATTACAAAAATTACTCTAACACATCATAGGACAAACATCTCTGTGTGAAACTAGTGAATGAAAACTAGAAGATATAGTATTAAAAAATAAAAGAAAAGAAAAAAACCATCAACCTTTCACACAGCTGTAACAAAAAATTAACCTTCTAAACCTTCAGAAAGGGATTGACCAATCGTACACGTCCTTAAACAACAAACGAAGAAGGGAAAGAGGTGAGAGATGGAAAGGATGCAACTGCGCAGTAATTGCTAAAGAGAGCACACGGGTTGTGAGTTTACATAAAGATTACAGTAATATAATAGTATTTCTTATGTCAACATCCACTGAAAACCAGTCTTAAGACTATAGAAGACTCATACCACACCTTCCAATATGTTTTTCAATATTAAAAAATCACTATTTAACCTGAATCATCCCACTTGAATGAAAATAAGGGCCTTAAAAATCAAGCTATTTCCCTGTTCTTGCTTTAACACTCCATCATATTGAGTTCTATCTCAACACAAAAAAAACCCAAAACAAAACAAAAAACCAAACAAACAACAAAACCAAACAACAAAACCCAAACAAACAAAACCAAATCACAACCCCAAACCTAAACCAATACTACCATGGTTAAACTATGTATCACACTAATTTAGGACAGAAGTTCCTTTGCTTCAGCAAACAAACAACCCCCAAAAGTACCAAAAAATTACGATCAAGGCTTTAGTTTATCTTACTTCTTGACCTGAGAGCTCTAGATTTCACTTGAAAGCTACCATTAGGCCACAGAAACTACTCATTTTTTTCACTAATTGTCTGAAATGAAACAGTTCCATAGGTCTAAATTGACCAATACTGAGGATGCCAGTAACAAATACAAAATAAATACCCAAAGATGTGCAGAAAACAAGACACATCTGCCATATATGAACTCTTCCTTTGTGAGGTCTATTTTGAAAGTATACCTACAACAGGTACGTATGTAAATTACAAAGCAAATTCAATGTAAATTACATTGATTTATGTTGATACTACTAAAATACAATAATCATTCCTTCTTCAGGAAAAAATGTCAATCATGATAAGTTAAACACTCTGCTCTATATGGTGCAAAATTCCCCACTAAACTATCTATCATATTCTTTTCCATATAAAACTAAGCCAATATAGATGTATCATCATGTTATTTGCACATGGCTGATTATTTTAACTGTTCATTACAATGGCAACCCCATGGCAAAACATACTCACTTTGAAGATGAAACTCTTAAAAAATTAAAAGTGAGCTGCAAAAAAACCAGCATTTACAAAAGAAGATCAAATAAGAAGCAATTTGGAATGATTTACACAAAAGCTGTGAATGCAAAAGCAGTAAGATCGCAAAGGATATGGGTGGAAAGATAAGGGTGCAGAAGGATTTAGCAGCACTTCATGCTTGAGTACTTTACCATTCACAAAGTGATTTGATAGTTTTCACAACAATTATAACAATGACTTAACCATGAATTCAAAATAGTAACATTTGCACCACAATTGATTCACATACACACAGGTAAATGATGTATACACCTATTTCTATGTGTGTAAAGGCTCCTATGAAAATTTCCCCTCAAATTCACTAAGATATGTCGAATCCCTTTGCATTTCCCAATAGGCAATGGTTGCAACCTTGAGGAACATGGAGATGAGGGGATGAGGGGTTGACAGTTCTTGAGTACCACAAACTTGAGGGTTTGCAAGCTCTGGCAGGTGCTGGCACAGACTGCTTCGGTCCAGGCAAGCTCAGACAGCCTCACTTAGGACTGCTGTTTATCGTGTCAGAAGAGGACTGACTTCGGTCATCAGAAACCTTCCTTCCTGACCATAAATGAAGTCAGTAACTACTAAGCTTTTCTCCCCACAGTGCAGTAACAATGGTACCATTCCTCTCGGGCTACATCCAGGTAAATGGTTTACCAAGGCTACAAGAGGTAATTGCTTATCCTTTGTTTCCCACCTTTACCACGCCAGAGCTCAGGTACGATCAGGGAGTGCCTCGTGGCCCAACTGATACAGTCAAGGGACACTCCACCACTCAGCTGGTTTGGTCAAGGCTCACCAGGAGCTTCCAAGAAGGCAGAGCAGTCACAAGGACGGGAGGGTGTTACACCGCAAGAAGTAAAAGAGTTACTGTTATGTAACAGTACAAATGTTTAGAAAACATTTCTCCCAGATGCTTAGCTTAGGTGCTTCATGTTACTTATTCTCAATCAATTCTTACATTTGACTGCTCTGGCGAACTCCTACGGAATAAATTCCTCAACATCTGTTAAAGCCGCAAGGTGCTAGCAACATGAAGTACTAAAGTAGACACATATCCAACTGTACAACAACTGCCTGTTGGTCTTATACCTAGTGGACAGCACTCCAATTTCTAAATGTGCACCAAAGAATTTTGTTGCATTTTGTTTTGAACAGAATTTTTTCCTCTACAAAACCAGTCTCCATAGTGATAACTAGAATGCCCCTGCTGAGTATTTGCACAAACACAGGCTTCCTAGTAGCAGCATAGTATCTTGGGGAAAGTTGATAAAGTCTTCCAGACTTCACTCCCCCCAGTATGTAAGCCACGAATGTCTTCCCAAGGGTGCATGCCTGCTCTTAAAGCGAAACACTGCATTACTGAAGATAACCTTTAGAAGAAAAGTGCTGCACTCATGCTCTTGAAAAGCAAAACAGATACAAATGTATAGTGGGTCATAAAGACAACAACATGTAAGGAAAGTCTGGAAAGTACAATCATATTATGAGGGCCTGAAAAGCTTTCTCTGCTTAGTATTAGAGATGTAGCATGACAGCTCATGCTAAATTATTGCAATCTCTCAAAGGAACCCCCTAGAAACAAGACAGGACTGCTTTAAACACATATGCGCTACAGAGAGAGGTCCCTACATTGCAAAGCCTAAATCTACTAAACTTATCAATGATAAAAAGAACCACCATTAATTCAGAATTGGCTTTAACATTTCAGACAATAATACATATTTTTATACTTTTACTAGGCTGTATATGCAGCAGACAACTTTAAGTGTATTGGACACCCTGAGAACTCCAGTAAGCACTCTAACATAAGCACTCTAACATCAGCGGTTGTCTCAGTGTAGATCTAGAATCTACAAAAGACATTTTTAAGCAAAATTACCACGCCCCAAGCAGAAAACTTGAGCAGCACTACATAAAAGCTAAATTCTGCACTTTTCTGAGACACCACTCTTGAGCGACTTGCCCAGGAGGGATGGCTGGAACTTCACCGCACACATTCACAGACGCGGTGCTTACGCCGCGGCCGAAGCCGCTGGCGGGCGCCTGCCCACCTCGTGTCCTATTTCTCCGGGGGGAAACGCTTTTTAGGATTTCCCGGGCTTTCCGGTCCCGGCACCCAACTCGGGAGCCTGTACCCGAGGCGGTCTCCGGTCCCGGGTTCACACTCTAAGGGGGGCGGTGGGCTCTCCACGCCGGTGCTGCCTGGGCCATCTTGGGTCGGGACGGCAGCGGCCACATGGTCACCGCTCCCCCCGCGGGCCCGGCTCCTGCGGCCCCGCCAGGTGGGCGCGGGCGCTCAGCCCCGGCGGGTCCCGCCGCTCGGCCCGGCCCGGCCCGCGCCGCGCACAATGCCGGGGGGGTTCGAGGCGCACCCGGCGCAGCGGCGGCACCCCTCCCCGGGCGGGGGGCGGTGGGGCCCGCCGGACGGCCCGGGACAGCACCGAACCCCTAGGCACCAGCGACCTCCGTTCACCGGGCCGTCCGCGCCCCCCGCGGGGCCCCGCAGACAATAGAGCCGGCACCGCGGGCCTGGTTCCCGGCTTCCTGCACTGCCCCGCCGCCACAAGCCCCCTCCCCGGCCTAGCGGCGCTGTCCCGCGGGCGTTCCCACGAGGGACAAGGCGCCGCCGGGCCCGGGACGCAGGTCCCCGTCCTCGCAAGGCACCGAGGCCGCTGAGGCCAAACGCGGCGGTGGCGGACACAGGCGGGGGAGGGGGGAGGTGAGGGACCAGAGAGCCGTACCGCCGTGCCCGGTGCCCTCCCGCTGCCAGAACAGTGCTGCTCACCTCCCCGGGCGGCCGCCGCGGGGGAAGCCGGAGGTCGCCGCTGCCGTCGCCCGGCCGGGCCCGAAGGAGTTAAGAGGAAGGGCCGGGCGGGCCCGTCCCATTCATTACCCGGCGCTTTGTCTCCGCCGCCGCCGCGGCGCTGAGCAGCTGCCCCGGCTCGGCCGCCGCGGGCGCGGGGCGCAGGCGCGGAGGGCGGCGCCACGCACGGCGCGCGACATGTCAGCGCGCCGGGCCGCAAAATGGCGGCCCCCGGCCGCGGTGGTCGGGGTTTGCGGGGTTTCTTCGTATCCGCGTCACGGCGGTGCCCCAGGCGGGCCGGGGCCCGACAACAGCCTTCTTCGCACGGGCGCGGCTGCTGGTCGCTGCGCCCCGCTTCGTTCCTGGGGTGGCAGAGGGCGGTGGCTGTGTTGGCTGTGAGGGCGGTGGGCCGGGTTCAGGGCGGTTCCTGCGGTGCTTCAGGCCTGGAAGGACCTGCGGGGTTTTTTGCCCGGCCGGCCGCGCCTTCCTCTGGAGACCGCGGGCGGGCGCCTGGCAGTCCCCGTGGGCCGGCCGCGGAGAGGCTTTCCTGGGCCGGCTGGAGCGGGCACGGACGCGCTGTTCCGAGTGCAGCCCTCGCCTTGTCAGGAATTTAGCCTCCATTGTTCGTATCCACAGTTAAACCCACCTTGATGGGTATGCGTGGTCTAACGCACAGCGGGTTTAGTTGTGGGCGCTGTTTTTATGTACTGAGTCTGCCTCGCGGGGGGGGGTGCTCTGGCGTGGCGCTTGAGTCTCACCTGAGCAGGCATCCCAGGGAAGGATATTCAGGGCTGAAGGGAATGCGCTGGGTCAGTTCAGGGAAACAGTGGCCAGCTATATGCTTATGGTCGTGTTCTGGATAAAGCTCCTCCAGTTCCGATATTCGGTTGTAGGTTGGTGATTGCCTTCTCCAGTTGAGAAACTTTAGTTAATGTTATCAACAGGCCGAGTGATCCAGGCTTTTCAGGTGGGGTGAGGATGAAGAAGGATGGTTTGTTGGGTCCTTTTGGTGTATGTCATTTATCCAGAGATATAATCTGTGATTGTGACATTTGTTGTCAAATTTCCAGTGGCAGTCATAGATTTCACTTTCTTTGCCTTAATCGTTGGTAGTCGTAACTCGCTGCTTACCGTTGAGAGAAAAACCTTAGGAGTGCTGTAAGCAGTACTGGTTTGGAAACAATGTTAAATTTTAGATTAAGGTAGTGTTTAGAGAGACAGTGCTTAAGCAAGTCCTTGCTTTTTGAACTGAGTTATTTTCATCAATTAATTTTTTTTTCTTTGTAATTTGAACAGTTTTAGTAAAGAGTATTTTGCTTGGATATATGGCAGTATATGAAGAGATCAGTTGATAGCTTTTTAATTTGAAATAGTAGAGCTCTTCAACATTCTGCTGTATTAGGTGTATGTTTGTACCTAAGTACTGGTGTGATTTTCTAAAGGGATTCTGCCAGTCAACATACAGTAAATGATCTGTTGCAGTTAATGCCTCCTTTGGAAATCTCATGTCCGGCTTTTTTTTTTTTTTTTTTAATTCGTACACCGCTCAAACTTCCAATGAAATAGTTGTTACACTGTGTGCAGGCAGTCCTTTGTTCCTTATTACTTTTAATTTACTGTTTCTTTTTATTGGTAAAGTTCAACTGTATCAGTGTGTATATATATATGTATACACAGGCAATGTTATATATATTAGTTACTATAGGTGACTGAGGAAAAGCAATTGAGGCCAAAGTGATTTCAGGTGAAGTTACTTGGACTTGCTGGGTTTTCACTGTTACAAACTGCAATTGAAGTTTGATCTTGGCTAGATCTGCCAATTAGACACAGTAATAGAGGTGTGAGAGCTTAGTTAAGAAGTCTCTATCACCAGTCTGCTGGCAGGAAGTTACGGCAGTGATGATAGCAACAACTGTTATTATTAGTATTGAAATATGTCGCCTCATAAAGCACCTTTAGAGAGCTATAAAATTGCAACAGTTGGAATGACATAGTTATGCTTATTACAGTATGGAAAGATTAAATATCAGAGTATGTGGCTTTGTTAACTGCCTTTTTAACAGCTGTGATTTTAGAGAGTTTCACAATTCATAGTTGAAAATTTTACACTAAATTAAAAAAGACTGGGAATTAATTTTGCAGTTTTGCACTGCATGTTGCTTTCTGTAATCACCCCCCTGTACCTCTTCATTTTTTCGTACATCCTATTCTGAAAATTTCCTTGAGGGTTAGGGAAGTTGAGATTAATTAAAGTTAATTATTTCTTTAAATTATCTTTTAGATGGCTTGAGAACCAGTCAGTGAATCTGTGTATAATCCACAGGTGTATATCACAGATTGATTGAAATAACTGGAATTTCTCTGTTCTTGTTGTTTTACAAAAATACACCAGAAACTCAAGAAATCGGGTCTTAAAAATCTGAGGAAAGCTGGATCCAGAACATCTTCTCATGAACAACCAAGTAATGTGATGAGTAAAAATACAGAGGTGGTGATTTGGTGACTGGCAAAAGAGAGAGTAAGTAACTGCAATTCCTAGAGAAGGCTCCAGACTGCCAGCTTGTGGTGAATGTAGCAGCACCGGTGTGGTGGTTGTCTAAAGATAAAGTTTCCATAAAGGTTGCAGTCTGAGGTGTAAGCATGTGAAAGAACATAGACATTTAGGAAGACAGACAATTAGGAAAATCTGCAAGGCATCCTGACAGGAAGAGCCCAAAACTTCCATTATTTAACTTCAGAAGAGTAATTTTTTTCTTTATACCTTTATAATCTTATTATCTATTTTAGATACTGTGAATAAACATCTTTATTTACATGGTTAACTGAACCTGACATGAATTAAAAGTGATATGCTATTAAATGAATATAAAAAAGTAATTTCTCACTCCAGTCCCTGTAGGAAACTGAAGTATTTGGCTCTCCATTATGTTTTGTAGAATAGCAGGAAGCCAGGAGACCATGCTTTGAAATAAATTGTTCAGGTTCTCTGGAAAATAGGTATTACAGGTTCAAAGAAGAAAGAAGCATCACTTATGTGGCTGTAAGTAACCATCTCTCTGTCATTCTCAATACTGAGGTTTACCTTGAACTTGGAAGGCTCTCAGGGAGGTTGGAAACTAAATTAAATCCTTATATCCCATCCCACTGTGACAGAATTTAAAATATGCCTTAAATAAACGTATTTCAATATTATGTTATTAGCTAAATGTAGATGTTTAGTACTGCAGACAGAGTCTCTCCAGTCACTGGGCTGTTCATCTTAATCTAATTTTATTGCTTCCACCCTTCCATTTCTTTCTTGGTAGTAAACATAATATTGATACTTCAGTGATAAATTGATGTAGTTCTGTTTTTTTGCATTTGTATACATTTGGAAACACTAAATGTTGATAATAGTAGTATTGACGCCATTACCTTGTTTTAGCAAAATTGAGCAGTTAATATTTATCTCCAAACCTGCTCTGGTAAGCTTATTTTCACTCAGACTTTTGGCTTCACCTCTAGTAACTTCTACATCAGTGATGCATTTTCCATATGAAGTCATGAAGCCTAAAACTACATCAAGAGATAACATTTCTTAAATAAAGCACAAAGAATTAGAGGTTTTTGTATGCACTGAGGTAGTACACTTAATAAAATTATCTCCTTTCCTCCCTGTGTAGATCCAGCCTCTTCCAGGAACCTATCTAGGCAATGTCAACTAAATAATAAAAACCTGAAAATAGAGGTCAAAAGTACTAAATTTGGATGTCCAATTTAGTATCTATTTAGTATCTCTCACAGGGATATGATTTCTAAGAACTTGTAGCATAGGAAAGTACTTATATTTAGCATACACACCCATTTATTTCAGTGAGTACTTGGCTCTGCTCATCAGATTCAAGGTGTCAAGGTGGGTTCTCAGGAAATAAGGAAAGAGAGGAATCACACAGTAATTAGGAGCAAGCATTCACTGCCAAAACCATGGTGCCCTTTGTGCATTTATATTGACCTCATTTATTACTAACACAACTGTTTCATTTCTATCATTTTCACTCTAGCACATCAGAGGTATATGTCACTGATTTTTGACTTGGAGTTAAGCGTGTAATAGCATGTTGACAGGGTTTAGTCATACTCGTCCTTTATGTGGAGTGAGCATGGTGCTCAGGAGTGGGCAGTTTGAAGTTTCTATTCTAGCATTTTTATTTGGCCTATGAAGATTTTGTCTACGTTATGAAGCCATCAGTATCAGAACTGATTTATATATACATGAGATTGGAAGTTCTCTTTATTAGACAGCATCAGGCCTTGGTGAGGCAGTAGCAATTCTGGGACAAAGAAAGTTGTGTAGGGCTTATTACTACTTGTTAGATGATACACGAGTTGGGTTTCTCTGAACAGAGGAAGATACAGGTCGTGTCAGTTGCTCTTGGTGGTTCAGGCTTTTTTGTGGATGTTACGTTTTGTGTCTTACTTCTGACTTATTTTTCACTTTATTTTTCTTTCCCAGATTTTGATGTCACCTTCTTGTAGTCCTTCCCCATATAAACAGGAGGCAAGATTTTAATTCTGAATGAGCCCTTTTGGATTTCTTCCAAGAAAAATGACTAGGAATTCTAACAGTCGAACTTCCTCCATTGCAAACCATCTTAATCATCTGCAGACCAGGTTTGTCCTCTAGAATGAATGAGGAAGAGATAGTAAAGTAATTAAGACGGAATTTGAGTCTCATTGCTAATTGAATTAATTATACTAAGGTTGGAGTATTAACTCATTGTGAACGCTGGATATTGTTTCTTAGAGATACATGTTTGTGAGTGGGCTAACCAGGAAAAGAACTTCCCTCAGAGCTTATACCTCATCTCGTATTAAATTTGCAAGATTTTAAACTGACACCAGAGGAATTGAGAATAGAATGGGAATTGAGAATAACTCTAAGGGTTTCAGTACATAAAATAAACTTTAATTAAACTTTATGGAGGCAGTGAACAACTTTTCTTTGCTTGGATGAATGCTGTCTAGAGAATCCTTTCCACTGTAGAGGAAAGGATCAGGAGGTAGGAAAGGGAGACGATAACAATGTATTTGCATGATATTGTTTACATGTGTTATGCTATCTTAAGAAGTTACTTCATTTATCAGAAACTCAGGTATCTTCTGAAATTCGAACCTGATCAGGAGAACAGCCACAGATTTCAGAAGAGATTGTATTTGTCAAAAATCATTGTGTATCAGATACAGGTGTGGAAGACACTTTGTTTTCCCTTTGCTATAGCTGCATTTGGCAAAACTGTTCAATTCAAATAGGTCCTTTTTTTTTGCGTTAACTTTCTATAAGTTCTCTCTTATATCTGCTACTGAGGTTTCCTCAGTGTTTTCCTTGCAAAAAAAGAAATCCAATATAGATTGTTTAGCTATGCTGTTTTGTAATTCTTTGCTGTGCAAGTATGATATTTTTAGAACTTTTTGCATAGCAATTACTGTTTTGTTTTTTGATTCCTACCCATTACCACTGACATTCTGTCTTTGCCCATAACTTGGCTCAGTTAGTTATGCTGTGTGAATTGACAGACACTCCAATTCTAAACATGCAGCTGCTTCTGTAAGCTAAACTAATGATGGCTAATAACGGGGGATGCTGAAGGGACACTCCCAAATCCTAGATTTACTTTACTGCTGCTCTCTTGTGCTGGTAATCATTTTCATCTGATCATGCAGGGAGGCACTCCTGAAAGCTAAACAGAAAATTGGTGACTTGTTTATGAAGGGGTTGTTTTGATGGCAGTTATGCTGTGGCAGGAATAGCTTCCCACAAAGACCTTTACAGGGGGAGTTACTATGCAGAACATAATAAAGGTGCCAAACTAAACACTAGGAATTGAATAATTAATACCAAAGAGACAATGGCAGAAGAAAAAGGAGAATATTATTCTCTTGTTTATGGCTCTGTCTACTCTTTTGGAATCGGCAATATCATTATTATACATGAGAGTGCCAATAACTCTGTTCTTGATAAAATAGTCTCTAAAAGAGTAGATGGTAGTTTTGCTGTTTGGCAGACCTACAGGCAAGCTATGTGCTTGTGCTGTAGCATGCTGTAATTTGAGTGGGTTTTTTTGTTTTGTATTATTGAAGCATAGTTTACATATGTTTTCATGAATATCCTAATTGTGAGGTTTGGTTTTGCATCTTTGCAGTGTCCAGAGGAGTGAGCTCAATCCTTACCTTCCACCATGCAACAGTTGTGAGCACGTATTGTACAGACCATCTTAAAACTGTGAAATCCTAAAGGTACATGATGTTAAAGGATTCAAGATAGTAGATAAGTAAAGCAGGCAGTAGGTTTCCCTGTCAATTGTGTGTCTCAGCAAAGTGCTTACTGTATCTCTCTGTCATCGAGTGACAGGATACATTCCTCTTCTTGCAGTGGGTGACCCCAAGCAGTAGTTCCAACAAATGCTTAAATGGAAATGGGGTAAGGGCCTTTGCACAGCAGTTTTACTACTTGAAGACCACTCTGTCAAATGATCTTCAAGCTTATCTATAGATAACATTCCATAGGACTACTTAGCAGATGCAGCTCACAGAGGTATTTCTTAGCAAGCACCCTGATGAAGCATGACTTCTGGTGGAGCTCTGATGATAAAAGGTCTCTGGACCTTCATCAGTACCATAAAAGGCACTGACACAGCTCCTAGTCTGTTTTTAAACTTGTGTTTTGGCGAAGACTGTTTGTTTGGATCAACATGAACTGTTCTGAAGAGTCAGACTAAAGGTCTTACCAGTTTATAAACAAAGAACCACTTTGGCTGTGAAAATGAGAAGTGTGGTACATGCAGGAAGTAGGAGTTACTGAGGCTGTAAGAAACAAAAAAATCCTTGATTCCACAGCAGTTGGTGAACATTATGTACACCAATATTATTTAATTTATATTCCACCTTTTGTCATAATACAGCTAAAACTTCTAGATCAGATGAGTAAGAAGGGAAATCCAGACCTTCTAGTTAGAAGAATTCTAGTTAGAATTCCAGAATTCTAGTTAGAATTCTTCCTAACTAGAGAACAAGGAATATATTCAGTAAACAAGTAGGAGTAGAATGGACCAAGACTTCTCTTACACATTTGAAGCCAAAAATTTGATCTTCATTCTGGGATGGTTATCTAGGACTTTGGACCATATATCCCATTCAGTCTAGTATGGCATACCAGTCTTTCTGACAAGGTATCAATGATAAATAGGAGATGGATCAGTGACACGTGTATTTTTCTGTAAATACAAATATTTGCAACGATCACCCAGAAGATGCAGAGTGGTCCTGCACCATCACCCCACAGACTGAAAATAAACAGCTGAAATTTTGTTAGCACACTGCTGTAATATGTCTATTGATAAGGTTACTGCATCTTTTCCACGGTGAATGCTGTTCTGGCTTCTGTGAGGTTTGGGAACAACCTGTCTTTTGTGAACTTGCAAAGTCATGCCTACGAGTATTCTACCAGTGCCACATATAATGACTGATGAAGTTGTGTGAGATTTAAAAGCATTCCCATGTAGGATGAGAGGACCATGGCAATGTTGTATCTCATAGATGAATGTGAAGGTGTAAATTGTATAATGGAGAAGCCAAACTTGAAAACTACTGGTAATACATTACCTTGAGGCATCATACAGAAGTATCTCATGCAAGGTTAGGCAAATTTGTTGTTAAGATAGGAAGACCCACACATGTATGTTATGGCAGTCCAAAACCTTTCTTGAAGTGCAAATTCTTGCAGTTTCTAAGGTAGGTGTGGGGTGAGTTGGATTCTTCTAGTCCCTTCAGCAGCCAGCTGTCCAGGCTGGGAGAGGGATACAAAGTTGCATCCAAAGTAGGTCAGTACCCTTGCCAGTATATAGGGCTGCAGTGAGTCAGTGAGTCTTGAGTTGACTTTTATTAATCTGTAAAACAAAGGTGATACACTTTAGAAATATAGAAATGTGTCTCATGAAGTTTGATTCTACCAGAAAATAGAGGAGGATGCCAAGGCAGATAAATAGTGATGGTGTTTCTTTACCTGATCTTTCTTGGAGTGATTCAGTTGAGAATTTGACAACTCGTGGAGGTGAAAGCTGGTAGGCAGAAGATCCTCCTTCTGTGACATTTTCCATGCAGAGTGAGTCGGCATTGGCAACTTGGTTAACATTTTGATGCTGACAGGTAGGGGTGTGAGGATTCTGAAGGACTGGGACTAAAGTCCCTTCCACATGTTGAGGTGGTGTGAAAAAAGGTAGTGAGGGATCTGCTGCTATCAAACTATCGATCAGAGGGCTTTTTATTTTTGGCTTGAAATTGAACTGTATGCTAATAAATTGTATTCTTTTGAGTAACTATGTCTCACTTGTGAGGTGGAAAAGACAAAGGTAACAGATCTTTGCCGTCATAGGGACATGCGCTGAGGACTGGTCAGATGCCCCTGACAATACTACATACTGTTCTAATTTGAAATACATGGGCTAATGTACTAATACTTGAAATGGAGAGGTTGACCATCCTGCTCTGGTAGCCTGTCATAAGGTCAATGAGAAATTATTTCGAAGTCTAAGACTCCTACTCAATGAGAAATTATTTCAAAGTCTAAGACTCCTAATATAGAACTTTTTGTTGAGTGTGTCCTGGTCTTTGCGCCATTGCTCTGAAATACAATATGAAGAAATGACATGAGTTCTGTGCCTGGATGGTCCAGAGCAAAAACTCCACATACCACCTTCTTACTGAGAGTAATTGGAATAATCTAGAAGCATGAGTTTAAAAAAGTGGTCAAATGATGCAAATACCAATAGGGAATAACACATTATCAAAGTGATGTCCAGAGTCTATAGAATGCTGTAGTCTACCTGTGGAAAAAAGCCAGACTTGCTGTGTGTTAGACACATTAGAATGTGGACACCATCAAGGTTTCTGTGGAAAACTTGCCTCCACTTAAAAGTATTTGTACAGCTGCACAGCAGATACACATATGAATTATCCCTTAAAAGATAAACCAACATATTTCCTTACCATGATATTATTAGGTTTTTGACATTATTTTTATTCATTTTGATACTCTGCACACTATGTACATGATATGCTACGATGCTTCCTCTTTAATACCTTTCTATCACAGGTTGAATTCCAGTGCAACAACACTAACTTATATCAGCATGTTGTAAAACTTCTGAGACTGATGGCAGGATCACTAAAACAATTTAACTCTTACCTCACGAGCAAGTACACATGACCAGATGATCTCCATAGTTCATACAGACTTTCTTATATTGGAAGTTGAAGGTATTTTGTCTGTCCAAGCCTAAGGATCTATTACCTACACTGAGTGGATTGCACAAGTGTTAGCTGCTTTAATAGCTTGTGATTTGTTCAGAGATCAGTGTGCTAAATGATCCCTGATGAGAAAAAAGAATTTGGAAAGTACTTTTCCTATTCTACAAGATTTTCATAGCCTAGTTGCTTAAACTCTCTGGATCTTAATTAACTTTCTACAAGTAATAACAGGTGTATCTATTTCTGATTCCCTAGTCATATTTATTGTAGGACCAACTGGTTTTTGAGGCAAGGAAACATCTGCCTGCTAGAGAAAACATAAAAATGAATTGGTAAGTTGTCTTGCAGCAATTTAGCTGAGTGGATGCTAAATACTGTTTGGTAAAGAGAATCACACCTACTCTCAATCACTTACTTTTTACTATATTCAGGACTTGTTCTGGATGATCGGCACAGGCAATTGTTCGTGTTAGGCTGGGTCATCTAAACGTTGTTTTTTAAAGATGTGGGTGCAGCTGCCTTGCAGAAATGTATTGCAGCAAAATCCTCCAGTTCTTGAATATGGCTGCAATGGCTGTCTAAAAATAATACCTAACAAAGGATGTCCTTTGCAGAGGGAGCCAGAAATAACTTTCTTTTTCTCTGTCAAAATGTAAGGTTATTACCAGTTAATCAACAAGCAGTAGTTTGACCCAGAGACCACGAAAGAGCTGACTTTCAAGCACATTTGCTACATAAGGAATCTTGAGCTTGGACTTCTCCCCCCCCCCCCCCCCCCCCCCAGAGATAATAAATACCACTCGCTTCAACTTTTGAGCATCGGTTTTGTAACGAGCCGCGTCCCGCCTCCGTCCGTTCCCTGGCCCCCGCGCTGGGCCGTTCGAATGTTCTACCAGGGACGCGCGGCGGGTTCGGGCTCGGGCCCGGCCGGTCCGGGCGGGACCGCGGCGGTCGCGGGGCCAGCGCGTTCCCGCCCCGAGCGCGGCCGGTGCCGGCCCCGGGCGCGGGCAGCGGCGGCGCGCAGGCCCCGCCCCGCGGCGGCGGCAGCGCCGGGGCTGGGCGGTGCCTGGCGCCCTCACGTCCCTTCCCTCGCTCGCTCGCTCCCTCCCTCCCCGCCCGCCTCTCCTCCTCCCCCCCGTCGGCGCAGCGCTGTGGTGAAGCCGCATTGTTTGTGCCGCGGGGGGAGGGGAGCCGCTCAGCCCCGGGAGCCGAGCGCCGAGCCCGCAGCCGGACGGCGACGCGCACCGCGCCTCACGAATGCGCCGCGCCCGGCGGCAGCAGCAGCCCCGCACCCAGCGCCGGGTGACCGCCGCGGGCAGCGCGGCCCTCGTAGCGCCCGCTCGCCCGCCCGCGGCTGCCGGACGCGGGGCCAGGCGGCAGCACCGGCGGGGCCTCCGCCATTAACCCGGCCAAGCGTCGGCCGCAGCGGCGGAGCGGGAGGTCTGTCAGCCGCTTCTCGGCGGCTCCCACAGCGTGAGTACGGCCGGGTGGGCGGCGGGGGCCGGCGGGCGGGGGCTGCGGGGCCGGGAGCCGGCGGGTCCCGCCGCAGCGGGACGGGAGAGCGGCATAGGGGAAAGTGCAGGGCGGACTGGGAACGGCAGCTTGCGGTGGGGGCAGCGGCGGGCGGGCGGGGAAGCGAGGCGAGCGCGGCGGTCTGGGGGAGGGAGGGAGGGCGCCGCTGGAGCTGTTTTGTCAGCCGCCATATTTGTGGGCCGAGTATTTTCGCGGCGGGGAGGGAGTGACTGTTGGGAAGGGCTGGAGATGATGGGCCCGGGCAGGAACCATCCTGCCGGGGGCCGGGAGGGGGGAGCGCCGCGCCGGGCAGGAACCATCGGAGGGAGGGGAGGGAGCGCGTTGGAGGCTCCCTGGGCGTGGGCAGGAAGTGTTGGCGCGGCACCGGCGGGGGCGGGCCCGGGGGCGTGGGCAGCCGCGCGCGGGAGGCAGGATTCCGGGGGGCAGGATTCCGGGAGGCAGGATTCCGGGGGGCAGGATTCCGGGGGGCAGGATTCCGGGGGGCAGGATTCCGGGAGGCAGGATTCCGGGACGGCGTGCGGGATCTGGCGTCGCCGGGCTTTTTCCGCCGGGCCGGGAGAGAGCGGCTCTGGTGGTTCCGCGTGTCTTGACCGTGCCCGCGCACGGTCTCTGGGCTTCGTGAGCCCCGCTCTGGGCCGTGCCCCGGCGAATCGCTCCTGCTGCTGGCTGAAGCGGCGGGTGGCGTCCGCCCCGTGCGCGTGTAAGCGCTGTTTGCTCACCGTCCCTCATTGTCTAGGACTAAAGAGCGTTTCTGTGTCTTTTTTAAATGGTCTACGTGAAAGTGCCGTTGAGAATGGAATTGCCTAGTCCATTGAGCAGGGGATACAGGGACCAAAGACAGTTTTATTTGAAGAGGAGGAAGGTAACTAGAGCAGAGATTATAATTTAGAAGTATATTTTTCGTGTTGATTTTGGCTATCCCACACCTTGATAAATAGCTTGCTTGCTTTTTTTTTTTTTTTTTTTTTCTTCATACCGCGTATTTCACAGAAACAGCTGTCTCCGTGTACTGTTATGCTGAGGAAAAAGTCTGTTGGTGATTTCCTTCCCAAATAGGTGATGCAATTCTAGGAGATGAGAGCTGTGGATAACTTTCCTGGTTTATATCCCACAGTCTTTGAGGGTAGGACAGTGCTATCAGAAGTGCATTAAAATAATTTCACGTGCGGTTAGTGCAGTACCTTTGTGAGCATTGAATGGAAGCTTGTCTTAGTTTACTCTTCAAATATAGGTCTTGGTCCTCATTCCTATCGATCTACAGGATACTGGGAAAGGGGGGGAGGAGAGAAATGCTAGCTGATAATTGCCTAGGAAAAGCAAACCAGTTGTAGGTCATGAATTTGCTCTGAAGAATTCTGGTCTTCATACTGAGTATAGAACATTTGCAAACAGAAGAATTTTGGAGAAGCAAAACACTGCTTTGGCCTCTGGGGCATTTAAGTTATTCATGCTAAATTTGCATGAAATTCGGCTTAAATACTACCAGTTTCGATTCTGTGTGCATTACATTGTATTTGTAGGGTATCCATTCTGTGTTTGAGACTGTAACTTCCTGCCGAAGTCAGCTATAGTCACAGCTGATAGTTGTGTATTACAGTATATTTAGATGTTAGCTCAATCTTTTTTTTTTTTTTTTTATCGTACAGTACATTTGACTTTTGCAACAGCTGTCCTAAATCTTTAAGCAAGATGAAAGATCTTGTGCTTTTGAGTATTTTCTTCCTATTTTTAATGCCTGCCTGAAGCCATGCTCTAGAATCTTGGGAACAGAAGGGAATGGAGAGCTTGGAAACATAGCATTAATGTGTTTTTCTGTGGTACTGGGCTAAGGTACTGTGGACAAATTACACATGTTTTTGATTTCTGAGGGTCACCTCTCATCATTCCATCTGTATTTTTTCCAAAACAGTCTCTATCCTCAGGAGCGACTACAAACAGATAAACAACCAGCTAAAATGTAGGAAGGGGCATTAAAAATTCCAAAACAGACTTTTACATCTAGACAGAATTGATGTGCAATTATATGAGGTAAACATGCTATAAACTTGTATTTCTTGATTGATGAGTAAATTGAGTCTATTCTGATCTGTAATAAGTTGCTGTACGTTGACACATCAGTGTGTTTTAGCTGAAGAATCCATCATGAGTTGTTCACAATAACAGAAATCAGGGCCATTGTATTACCTTTGGGTCTCAGAATTACAAAATCTGTATTGAAACTGGGAACAAACTTTTAATTTTGGTTAAATTACTGCTATGTTTTTGGTTTTAGTCTTTGGACCTTCTTGGGCAGTATTAATTGTTTAAACTGTTTTCTGCAGTTAGGAAACTAGTATGATTGAATCCTGTGTTGTTTTACAAAATTTAATTATTAAATTCTTCTTCCAAAGTTATTTGAAGAGGTGGAACCTTTTATATTCTTCGGTTTTTAAAGAGGAGGTCAGAGATCCGTCATGATTGAGCACTGACTGTAATCTGGCTGTATGGTATAGAAACTAGTAATAAGGGTTAAGAATTAGTCATGTAAAAGTCAGATCTGTGAGATGCACAGTTTTTGCATGAATAATAAAACTAGCTTAAGATTATGAGAGCAGAGTCCATCTGTGAGAGCAGACCGATCAGAGCCTTTCGGGAACTAGTCTTAGGATTAGTTGCCTGAGTGATCTAGTCTTCCTGTCAAAGGAGTTCCTTCAGTACTTTGAGGCCTTTAGAAATTGGCATCATAGACTTAAACAAAAGGCAAGCAGCATGAAATAGTTCATGTAGTTGTTCGGTGTTTGCTGTTTTCTTCCTGAATTTATATACTGGTCTTTCACTGTGGTTGTGTTTTGAGTTCTCTGTTTCTCTGCTATTTTGGCAATACATGCTGACATTAGTTGTGTTATAGCGAGCAGCCCTGACTCAAAATGCAAAGTTGAAATGGTGAGCCCCTAATAATACTTTAGGCAGTGATTAAAGATCAGGGGTTTTTTAAGTAGCTGAAGTTGAATGATGCTATTTACTAATGATTTATTGGGAAGAAGGAAGGAGTGGAATAGAATTTTAAACTTGACAATTTCAGTCTGGTTTGTAATATTTTCAACCCTTACAGGAGAAAAAACCCACCCAGTCTGAAGATGTCAAAAGGCATGAGTATGTATGGAAGCTTTTAACTTAGAAATTTTGTGACCAAAATGCGTGCTCATCCTAGTCATGGGGCTTTGGAGTGGGGGAGAGAAAGCTATTTCTTTATATAGTATGTGATCTTTGTGCTGTCGGTTGTAAACTTAAAAAAATGTTTTAAAGAGCTTGGGACTGGATTTATAAACAGGGAGATTTTTATCTATCGGCAGTTGATTTGAGAACAGCTCTTGAACAATCTGTTGAAGGAGAAGGGTGTGTGTACATGATACTTAAAAGCAGGGAACGTGTTTTGGCCCTAAGTCAAATCTGCTTTACAGGTGGAATATTTACTAGTGGCAGTCCATACTGCACCATATTGGGCATTGCGAGTTCTGTCATGTTCTTGTCATGTTCTGAAGAATAATGGGCTCACTAAGGATTGAAGAAAGTAAAAAAAGTATAGGGCTGTCAAACTGCCCACTTGCCAAATGTGGAAGTGTGTGTGCTTTTCTAGCTTTTAAATATAGCTATAGTATTTGAGTTGGTAACGTGAGTGTTTGAAATTGCACTGGAAAATTTTCAGAGAAAACTTGTTTTTCTTTCACAATTGCGTTAGTTCTTTTGAAAAAAGGTCTAGGGGCCATAATCTGTAGCTGTTACAAAAAAAATTCAAACTGCAGACACCCCTAAGGTGTTAAGAAGTATTGTATTAAAGGGTTTCTTACAAGGTAGCAAATGCATTTTTTTTTATCTGTGACACTTCCGAAATGTTTTTGTTCTCATTCAGTAGTCTTGCCAAAAGTCCTTCTAGAGGGTTTCTAGCAAGGATTTTGTATAGCTGTGTTTACTCAGGGAAGTTGTTATTTAGAAGATCTATTGATCTTTAGGTTAAACTTGTACAAAACTGAGTCCTGTTGAGTAAGACTGACACGCTTTTGGTTTTGTTTACTTTGAGTTAAATATATGCATAGGGGGCTGTAGAACTGAAGGGTTTTTTCCTTACTACAGTAAAACTACTAATATTTTAATGTGATTGTTTGGAGTTCATGGTATTAACTGTTGCTCTAATTTTAGGTAAACATTACCAAATGAGGAGAAAAGGAAGATGCCATCGAGTATCGGCAGCAAGGCATTCTTCTTCCCCATGCAGTATTAAGCACTCCCCGACACGAGAAACCTTGACATACGCTCAAGCTCAAAGGATGGTTGAAATAGAAATTGAAGGTCGCCTGCACAGGATCAGTATCTTTGATCCTTTAGAAATTATATTAGAAGATGATCTTACTGCCCAGGAAATGAGTGAATGCAACAGCAATAAAGAGAATAGTGAAAGACCACCAGTTTGTCTAAGAAGTAAACGCCATAAAAATAACAAAGTGAAAAAGAAAAATGAAGCTCTTCCGAGCTCGCATGGTATACCTGCTACAACAGCTCCTCTTCCAGAACCAAAAGTACGGATTGTTGAATACAGTCCTCCTTCAGCTCCTCGGAGACCTCCAATTTATTACAAATTCATTGAGAAGTCAGCAGAAGAACTCGATAACGAAGTTGAGTATGACATGGATGAAGAAGATTATGCGTGGTTAGAATTGATAAATGATAAGCGGAAAAGTGATGGAGTGTCAGTTGTTTCACAAAATATGTTTGAATTCCTTATGGATAGGTTTGAAAAAGAGTCTTATTGTGAGAACCAAAAACAGGGTGATCATCAGTCTTTAATTGATGAAGATGCGGTGTGTTGTATATGCATGGATGGTGAATGTCAGAACAGCAATGTGATCCTGTTTTGTGATATGTGTAATTTAGCAGTACATCAGGAATGCTATGGGGTGCCATATATACCTGAGGGCCAGTGGCTCTGCAGACACTGTTTGCAGTCCCGCTCTCGGCCTGTAGACTGTGTGCTGTGCCCAAACAAGGGAGGTGCCTTTAAAAAGACAGATGATGATCGTTGGGGACACGTGGTGTGTGCTCTGTGGATTCCAGAAGTTGGATTTGCCAATACGGTTTTTATTGAGCCAATTGATGGTGTCAGGAACATTCCCCCAGCCAGATGGAAGTTAACATGCTACCTCTGTAAACAGAAAGGTGTTGGTGCCTGCATCCAGTGCCACAAAGCAAACTGCTATACTGCATTCCATGTGACGTGTGCTCAAAAGGCTGGTCTGTATATGAAAATGGAACCTGTGAAAGAACTAACTGGCAGTGGAACAACGTTCTCTGTGAAAAAAACTGCCTATTGTGATGTACATACACCACCAGGTTGCACACGGAGACCGCTCAATATTTATGGAGAAGCTGAAATCAAAAACGGTGTTTGTAGGAAGGAGGGATCAGTCAGAACTGCTAGGTCTACGTCAAAAATCAGAAAAAAGACAAAAAAAGCCAAGAAAACAGTGGTTGAACCCTGTACAGTTATGCCAACAGTATCTGCTCCTTATATCCCCCCCCAGAGGTAAGCAAACCATCAAAATCTGAGAAATCTTTATTATCTATTTAATTTTAAACCACTGCTTTTAGATGCCTCCTTGAAGTTTTTGTACGTTTTTTACATGCTTTCTTTAAAGGCCTTTTTCCGATAATTACTGCTAATTATGAGTAATGCACTTCTTTGGAGTTGCACCAAAAATGCAGTAACTTCCTCAGAGAAATTATTATGTGATCAAGTGTTCTGTCTTGTCCTCAAAACATTTGGTTTGGGGTTTTTTTGTCAGACTAAGTTACCTTCACTTGTCATTCACTGTATTTCTAAGAATTAACCGCTATGTTCGGAATAGTAGGTGCAATTGATCTTCATATTAAAGAAAAAAAAGCCAAGCTCAAAGCTAACTTTATTTGTAGTTTTGGATTCTGAGCTTCCTTTTCTAATTTTAAGAGGTCCAAAATGAAAATTACAATTGTGTATGTAAGTTTTGAAACTTGTTCGTCTCACATAAATTAAGAATAAACTCTTAGTGTAAGATCTGTGTAAGTTTTACAGAAAAACCTTCAAGGAAGTGTTTTCCTTGTGTGGCAGAATAACTTCTCCAGAGGTGTTTCTGAAATTTGTTTGTATGTTTACAACACCAATATATTTGTTTACCCTTTGAATTAATTTTTTTACTAATTTAAGAGCAGTTGTTTGGGAAGTTTCTCAGACAGGCACCAGTTCTGTGTACAGGCTCATTTCCTGTACTGTGACTGGACTCTGAATGCACTGAAGTGAGGGCTTTTAAAATAATATGATGCCTTTTAAATAGCTGACTCACAAGTCTCAGTGAGCAGTTAAAGATGGTTAAATTAATCAAAATAAATACATGTTTAGAGACTGCAGTTATTTTCTGTAATAATTTTTGTTAATGTAAGAAGCCACTCGTTGACTGACTTTGACAAACAGCCTTCAGCTTCCATGCAGTGTTTACAAACATCAGATTGATTGCTCTGTTCTCTCTCTTACCATTGGTAAAATGGTATTTTTGTTTAGTGATGTGCTGCAGAAAAACTTTAGTGGACAGTAGGCAACTGATACTGCTATTTAAACAGAAACTACTGTCCATGGAAAGGGGAAGTTGGTGTAAAATAATCTGGCTTTGTCTTAATTAGGACAATCCCAATTGGTAGTGTAGTGTGTTTTTGTTTCACTTTTTTTAAAACAATGTAAGAAAGAACATGAGCTAAGAGTTGAGGATTAGAAAGTATGTTCTCAGTTGTGCCTCTGACAGTTTATTTCATTGGCAACTTTTAAAAAAGCCAGACTAAAAAGATGCTATCATCAGATGGCATTTTTAAAAATAGTCATTAGATGCCAGGAACAAAAATACAAAGACTTTTTTCTTCTTTCTTTTTTTTTTTCACATTAATGATTGAATTTCTTTTCAAGACTGCAGGGAAATTCAGCTTTCTTCTATTTATGCTAATCTCCATATTTCTAGAAACAAGTAGAGTTCCTATACTGCATGTCATAAGTGTGAAAAAGGTGCACAGTTTAAAGGTATTTTAAAGTTGAGCTTTACTATAAATTGCTTGTCTTTGGCTGAGAGAGACCCTTGCTGAAGTACTCTTTGTAACATGAACATGTTCAGTCCTAGAAAACGGATCCCTGAATTAAAAGTGCAACAGGAATGGGCATATTAAAAGGAAAAGTGATTACACTGCAGACCCAAATCTCTAGTTTTAGAACCAGTTGTCTAGTTTTCTTTGGCTGCTGTTCTTCAGTTTTTTTCTATTTAGGAAACACTCCCGTTTTTCTGTAGGAATTAAGTACATACCCATAAAGTATTAAAAAATTATTTGGATCATTTCACAGTAGTCTTCATTTAAATTATTCTTTTTCTCTAAACTGTTTTTTTTTTTAATACTCTTTTTTTTCCCTTGGAGCCGAAGCATGATTTTTTAAGAGGTCTTGAGGAAGAGCAATTAAGCTATTTAAGCTACTAGAGAATAAATACACATATTCAATGTTTGAACACTAGTGCTTTTTTACTTGAAGAATTTGATTTTAATATGTTTTCAACATCTCTGGAAATTGAGGCACATGTGGAGATGCTTGGTTTGGATTGCTTTCTTAATACCTAAACTATACACCTCCTCAGCATATTGCTGGCTCTTCAGAGTTGGTAGCTGGAAGAGTGTACAAATATGAAGATCATAGTGAGGAGGAAAGTATGTGCTGGATGCAGCCCCTGATGATATCTGGTGAAGCTTGAGGAGAATTATCTTGCAATTTATGTTCAGTTTGAGGAGAAGGATTGTGTCCTTTTCTGGGTAGTGAGAGTATATGAACAGCTGAGCATTTTAGTAACACAGTTTTTAATAATTCTATTTTTCAAAACAATTATCTTAATGTTCAGGATATTTTAAAAAGACTGGGTGTTGAACAGCAACATTTCCTAATTTCTACACAACTTTTGTAGCTTATTAATTTCTGGATCTGTTTACCTTAGGTCAGGTTTCTATGCTACTGGCTTGAATGACTTTGACCAGAATTTGTTACACAGATGTCATACTCTAAGCTTTTTGCTGTTCAATTATGTAGATAGTGTTGTTCTCTAAGTAGTTTATAGTCTAATTATATGACCTTTCATCTGTGAACTACTGATTTAGGGGTGTAGATCAAAAGTTGCTAACCACTGGTCCATTGAAGATAGGAGATAAATGCTTACCTCCCCTGCCTATTTTTTTTCTTTAATTTATTTTTAATGCTGGGCCTATATCTGTCTTGTTGCCTGGGTATATTGGAAAGTCTATACCTAAGTATCTACTTCCAAAGGTGCAGTAGTTTATCTTAGAGCTTTAAGATGGTTTCAGTTTTCAGTGCTGTCAATGCTGACTTGTAACTTGCTTAGCACTTGTAATAATGTATGGGACTACCAGGGAGCTCGTGCATGGAGGATGTATGTCACACCTGGCTACAGAGATGTTTCTTTACTAGGAAATTCCATTCAGTTTTTCTTGAAATACAAAACTCTTGGAAGTGGTTGTTTATACTGTACTGTTGATACTTGTCAGCTTTTTTTGTTTGCCTCTTTTTGGTGGTTTGTTTGTTTGTTTGTTGGGTTTTTTGATTGTTTAAAGGTAGAAAGGAGCATCATCTAAAAGTTGTGTTTCTGGGAAGTGCCAGAGCAGCTGTGCTGTATGGGGAGGAGAGTGAGAAAGGAGACTCTAAAGCTGTCCCACTGTATGGGAGGGGCAGAGAATACCTGCTCCTCTTGGCAAATGCTTGTCAAAAAGTCTCCTCCCACTGCCATCAGCTAGTTTGGCTGAGGAAAATGGCTAATTTGTTCCTGAAATACAGTATTGCCACTAGGGATGTGGAATGGTTGAATTTTGCTTAGTAGAGAGATTCCCCACTCCCTGTCCTCCCCCCACCCAAAAAAAAAAAAAAAAATTGTTTTGACTACTGGTCCAGAATTTTCAAGTTAGGAAATCCTAACTTTTAGGCTTGGCTTGACAATCTAAATATAGCTGCTTCTGTTTGTTAGTTATCTTGCACTGACTCTGTGTTCAATTTCTTGTGGATTTTGTGCAGATTTTTTTGGTGGTTTTTTGTTTGGTTTTTTTTTTTTGGGGGGGGGGAAGGTGGTGGTGTTGTTTTTGGTTTTTTTTTTTTTTTTTTTTTTTTTTTTTTTTTTTTGGTTTTGGTTTTGGTTTTTTTTTTTATCTGCTGCTGCTGATTCTTGTCCCTTATAACTGTTGCCTTACTCAGCAAGCAGGATGGGTATGTGAAGCAAAAGTGTTACAATGTCAGCTGGGAAAACTACATGGCTTCTCTTATTTTTGAGTGCTTGATTCTTTAGTACAAATAGCATTGTTTTTGTGTAGTCTTTTGATCTTACGTGTCAAAAGAGGCATTTCAAAAATGTTTACTTATTAGCCAGTGTCAATATTCACATTATTTAAAAAAAACCTGTGAAACTATATTGTAGATATGTACTTGGAGAGAAATAGAATATAATATAAAATGTTTAATCTTCAGTATTTTAGAAGTATACGCTGAGATACAGTATAATCTGCTTTATTAAAATGCCATTCCTGCAAGTACTGCCCTATTAAATAGAATCTGGCATTAAAAGTATATAAATATTTGCTTTCATCTTTAGATTCTCTTTCTGCAAACATGGCATATTTGTTATGCCTGAAATTATGAAAACATTTGAAGTGCAATACTTGTGTAGAGAGAGACCAAGTAAAAGAGCCCCACTATAATTAGAAGTAAGAACACTGAATGTTGTTATATGAGGTGTGTTGCATCATTAATATTAAAAGACAATTATAAGGTTGTTATGAAAGTAGATAAGTAGTAGCCAACAACTGAGAGCAAAAATTGCTGAAACTCTTACAAAAATATTTTCAGCTCTTCTGACAGATCAGCGTTTGTGCCCCACATTAGCTGATTTCTCTTTCTTGATCTTTGGTTTTATTAGGAGGAATACTATCCCCAGTAATAAGCTGGATTTCTGTTACTGTGTCTCAAGGTAGAACCACTATTTTCTTTTAGTTTATAATTTACCTGGTTGAGCTATCCTAAACATTCTTACCAAGTAATTAAATGTAATCTTGTTATCTTAACACAGGAATCTTGATTGTCTCTGAAAGGAAGTAGGGACCAGAAAAATAAATAATGAATAAACAGAAAGTGTTGAAATGCAGTATGAGAGGAAAGGAACATTAACAAAGCCTTTGAGACACTGTTAGTCTGCATTCACAGATAATGCTTCTTATTCATATACGTAGCTTGTGGATTTCTTTTGGAGATTTTTTAGAACTTTTTTTAGGATACTCTGGGGTTTTTGTTACATATTCAGAAAGTTTTTAAGGTAAGGGGTAAGAACTAGAAATTTGGCTTAAAATTCATCATGAGCTATTGAAAAATACTGCTGGGGCCAGCATTGCAAAGAACTTGGAATCTGAATAAATTCAGACTAATGTCTGTTAGCTCTTTATCCTTGAATATACATGTATGTGTAATTCACAGAATCATGTGAAAATGCTTATTTTAATTCCAGGGGAGCCTGATGTAGGTATGCCTTGTGACTGTACCTAATACTTGGATCATAGAATCACCTAAGTGAAGGGGATGACAGAAGTAATGGGTTGCTGATGTGTTTCTTGTCTTGCCACATTGTTTGACTTTGAAGCCTTTCTGTTACATGTAGAAACTACTGCTGATGTCATCATGATCTCTTTGCTTAAATAAAAAAGTAATCTTCCCTAAATTAAAAAAAGAGTTGCTGTGCTGTGAACTCGTTTTGGCTCAGCAGTATTTTTAAGAAGCAAAGGTAACTTTAGACCAATATTTTGAAGCTAGTTCATCTTGACACTGGTTGCCTTATTAAATAAGGATTAATTAATGTGTTCGAAGAAGTGTAACTTATTTAGTAAATTATAAAAGTAGATTTTGAGTAAAAATAATGTTTTTTCTGTTTATTTTACGTGTATAAGGCCAGGAAGCTTAAAACAAATGAATATGTAAGGCATATCATTAATATTCTATGTGCTTCCTAAGGGGTTTGGTCCACAATGATTATATATGTGCTAATGTTATGAAGAGCAAGATTTATGTTTTTGTTTTTCATAATTTCTGAGTTTCACCAGTCATGTGAGCTTCCATTAGTTTTTTTGGGGTTTTTTTTGGTGGCAAATAGAGGGTATTGTGATTTGTGCCATAGCAAAACATCTAAAGAATGCATTGTCTGAAGAACTGTCTCCTGGCAGTTCTTTTATTCAATGATCAAGTTACAGAGTGCACAAAAAATTAAAAGATAAATACTGAGCTTTCTAATAATTACAGATCAAAATGTGATTTTTCATTAATACATCTGATGTGAATTTAGCCTTTTGATGTTAGATTTCAAAATCATGTGTGGTCATTATATACATATATGAACTGGCAGAAGTAGATCTGTGTGTATGATTTTTCTGAGAGGAGATTTTTCCAATGTGACAAAGTGGGGGGTGGTTCATTGTTTGAATTGGTTTTCGGTTTTTATTTTATTTGTTGTTTTGGGTTTTTTTCTTTATCCAAAGTTATGGAATATTACAAACTCTAGTTGTTAGAATAGGGAGAAGATAACAGAGAATTAACTGAAGTAACAAAGTTTTCTTACCTCTTCAGTTCACTGTTTTACTTTTCCTGTCCAAGGAAAATTTTACAAGCTGCTTGCTCAAATAGAAAAATAGGGGGTTCACAGTCATGTTATCAAGACAAAGTGTTTCCTACATGTGCATTCGAAATCAAATACTATTTAAATACCAGTAAATGTTGGATAAAGAATATGAACCTGGAGAGACTTTCAGGCTTCTGAAGATGTATCAGTAGATTAAATATGTACTGTTAGACTCTCAGCCTAGGAGAGGCAAAATCAGTAGCTAGACTTTTGAAACATAATAGACAAAAAATAATAAAGCCTACAAAGTAGTTGTAAGTAAGAAAGTGTGTATTTGTTGCATGGGAATTCTGCAGACTTGTGTTGAAGAGGTTTAAATAAAATCTTTTTCAGTCTTTCCAGGATTTGTTATGTACTCTGTTAAGCATGTAGCTGACTTCTGCTTGGTATTAAAGGAATGTTAACCTTTTTCAAAAGGAAATAAAGACATGCAGATGGATTCTGATTTTTACATAGTTATTCATTTATGTATGTTGTCTTTCAAGTTGGTCAGAACAGTTGAGGGATTGTTTTATTTTTAAATTAATAAGTCATATAGTAAGTTTTATCTTCTGTTGAGGAATAGGATATCAAAATTGTGTTTCTTCACTGATTAAAAAAAAAAAAAGTGTATTGAAAGACAAGTTTTACAAACACTTCAATAAGCAGCTGCTGCCAAAGGTTTTCCATGAGAGGAGTAGAGAGAGTCCCATCAGTCCAGGTGGGAATTCTGATCTTCAAAAAACAGAAGTTTTTGGATATGGAGCTAGGAGGAATAGTTGATAAAGTTCCAGAATTAATTCCAGTTCTCCAAATGAATTATTCCACAGCTTTTTATTCTAGTTTTATGCTAATTGTCTTCCAGTAAGTGTCATGGGAATAACTGCATCTTAGGGAAGTCCTGTGTCTTTCCTGCTTCGTACAAGTCTCAATATATTTTGTGAAACTTTGCTGAACAAGGCTTGAAAATTCAAGTGTTCCGGAAACTCGGTTTACTTTGTTGCAACTTGTTCAATTAATTTTTTTGACATTTTGTTCTGATAGGTTTTAAAACATATCAGCAGTCTTTGTGTGGGAAAATAAGGGTGTTTTATTTGCTCTGTAAAGTGGAACATAATTTGATTGCTAGTGGGTATTAGCATAGGTCAAGAGAAACTGGTATGTTAATGATACTAAATGAAATTTTACAGAGTATAATACAGTTTTCCTGTGTTGTATGTACCTTTAGTAGGGCTATGCTGGATAAAGGACAATGCAAAATAAACTGATAAAACTGGAGACTTGGGACAAGTATGGTAATTAAAATACTAAGGTTGTTTCATGTTCAAAAATTGCTTAGTTTTAGTGAGTATTTGATCTTCTTTTGGGTATTTGATTAATACAGATTTTCATGTTAAGTTCTTTGTGCTTGAGTTACTACAGTAATGTCAAAATCACGTACTTGCTCAAGAAATCGTTCTCTCCAGTTTATATTTCAAAAACTTAAGAATCTTGAGGTATTATAATACTAAAATAATACCTGTGGAGTTAAAAAGCGTGTATGATCTGTGCAATGGTTAGTAATGATTGATAAAAAAGTGGCTGATTATCTCTGATTGGCTTTCTTAGGTTAAACTGCCACACTGTTGGTTACCAAAAATACTGGTTTCACTTTTCCCTGTAACCAGTTGCTGTAGTTGCCACAGTGATATGTAACTGAAACTGGGAAAGGAACGAAGTCATGAGTCAAAGAAGGCAGCTGTGAGATTTGCTAATGTGTTAAAAGCACAACTATTACATTAACAAAATGTATTTTATGCATTTATCTAAAAGGTGGGGAAACAAAGACTGAGTAACACACTGAGCTCTCTGAACGCATTGACCAGTGCATGAAGTGTATCATCCTTAACAGGGGAGATTATCCATCACATGTCTCCATATGAGGAGACTGTAGGTGCTGTTTCAAAGGTTCAGTTCAAAAGGGACCTTTGCCTGTTTAAAGACAAGCAGGGAATTGTATGATAATCCCTATTTGTAGTGCACATCAGTGTTTTACAGGGCTGGGGCTGGGGAAGGGAAGTAGTTCTGGCTCACTCAGTTGGCCGTAGCACAGTTAAAACAGTTCTGAAAAACATTTCTGTCATCTGTGTAGTTTTGGCATGTAGCTCTAAAAAAACAGGAGTCGGTAGGACTGCTAGTGCTAAAACATCAAAAGGCTGCAGTGGTCATCAGCTTGAAACAAAATGCTTCTTTTATGAGACCAGTTAGATAGTAGCAGTCACTGAATATCATTGGGACACAGTCACCTTTTTAAGAATTTTCAAATTCTTCTATCAGTGTACTTTGTTTTAAGTGACTGGTAAGTTGAGGGAAAATTACGGGTTTTTCTCCTAGTAGTTGCTGTGCTTGACTTGCCTTTAGACAATAATACAGAAAACTGTTCTTTTTTGATGTGCTTATACTGTGAAAAGTTCTGGTGTGGACAGATACCTTAGCAAAAAAAAGGCTGAGGTGTTTTCTGAGTTCTGGGAGGTGCCTTAAGTTCTCTAAGCCTTGCCCCTCTGCATTGGGGATTTGTCAGTACAGTGTAGCAATTATTCCTGTCATGTCCAAGTCAGATCTTGGATTGCAAAATGATGAAGTCTTTGAACAGGTCTCCCTTATGTAGCCCAAATATA
Organism: Phylloscopus trochilus trochilus; assembly: GCA_016584745.2. NCBI lineage: Eukaryota > Metazoa > Chordata > Aves > Passeriformes > Phylloscopidae > Phylloscopus > Phylloscopus trochilus. Next base: position 19,312,084 of record WQNJ02000016.1, on the reverse strand, counting down.
TGCCTTTTTTATTCTTCAGTAATTTTTTTATTAAATCTTTGGTGAAAAGAAAGAAAAGAAAGTGGAATGTATGGAAAATTCCTTTTAATGGTGGGAGCTACAAAATCAGTACCCAGTCTGTGCAACTTATAAGGGTTCTACAGCAACACTGTCTCATTTCCCAAAAATGGTTGTATTGTCCATCAAAATTTAAAGTGTTCGGGACAGTAGAAGTCTACCTGGAAGTATCAGACTGAGCAAAAGGATGGTTAAAGAGCTGTGATATAGGTAGTGGGTTGTTAAGAGTCTAACAGCAGATGTTACATCCTAGCACTAAGTTCATGGCGTAGAGGCTCTGTAGATGTCTGCCACGTGAGGAGTTTCAGAGCCCTGTATTTTGTTGAGTATGTAGCTGCTACCCATGTGTGGTATTTAAATGAGATACTGCATTTAATTTAGAGGGGAAGGTAGAGACGAGTAGTTTCCAACCCCTTGTTAAGTAGTTTCTGCATTCCAAATTGACTTCTGTTTATTTATATTTTGAGAATTGGAGAGTGTCTTCTGTGAACATCTTTCTTAAGCTTCTTTTAATGCTCTGCTATTATAATTATACATGAATAGAATGGTTCGTTATGTGAATTGGCAAATGTACTTAAAGCTGTAGTTAAAGATGTTTGCTTAGTCTTGCCACATCTGATGGGCATGAAGCCAAGGCACCTTTCTTCATGTTATGAGTCTCTGATCTTTCCAAATAGTTGTGTATTTGGCTCTGCTTATTTTGACTCGGTTCAGTAGGTTTTACCATTTCCAAGAGATTTGTGAAAGCAATTATTTGATTTTTTATTGCATTCTATAATTAATTGTAATTGTGTTGTTTGAAGTTTAGTAGGATGATGTCTGTTCTGCATTGAGTAAATCTTTGTGGAGCCTGTGTCTACCTTCCAGTGAAAGATGTACAAGACAGTCTGAAGTCCGTCTACAGACCTTCTAAGCTTTAAACTAAGCTAGAATTGTCCAAGAATGCCTAACTAGCTTAGTTATTAATTAAAAAAAACAATGTCATTGAGGAACCGAAGGACAAAATGGCGCTGTAGTTTAAAGAAAATCTGGGTTTGCTCTGCCTTTGCCTGATGAGACTGAAAACTTTAGCTATAGTTAGTAGCACTGAATAGACCTATTGCACCTTATCTTCTACATAGTCCAAGAAACCCCAGGGATAGATGACCTTTGGTGAACTCAAAGTACACTCACTTGTATGTTAGTCTGAAAATATTTATTTTTCCCAGGTGTTCTTAAAAACCATTTTACTGAAGGCTTACTTCTAACTTTGCATTTTCTTTAGGTGTTTTGACTATTTAGCTTTCATCACTTACCTGCAAAACTGCTTTCTTCCTAGTACAAAAAGGGAAAAAGCAGAAAAGTATTAGTATGTATATGCAATCGGGATTTTTGTTTAAATGTCTCATGGTACTGCTCTACAAATCAGAAACTTCTTGAGTTAATATTTGCTTGGTTTAGTATTAAATTTTGAAGAATATGTGATAAACCCTCTACTGTTGATTGTAAAGTTTTGCTATGGGTTGTAGTAATATTCTAAGTGAAGAATTAACAAATTTCTTTTTTCATTGTTATTATCCTTTCTGTGACTGTTTTAGATCTAGCTCTCTTTCCAGCTCACCCCTGCCCCCAAATGAAGGAACCATCTCTCTTGCAGTACAGGAAGTTGGTAGCTTGGGGCATCTTGTGTTGATTTACAAGGGCTACCATCAGTTACAAATACCAGCCTTATCATAGAAAAAGAAAATCTTTTCATTCTACAGCCATTAACTCTTTCTAACTTCTGTTTTGCTGTAAGTTCAAGATGCTGTAGGCACAGACAGCTGAAGATTTGTTTCAGATAAACTTTCTTTTTAATATGTTTTCAGAAGCCACTATTGTGTTTGAGACTTGGACATCTGTCTAAAATGTCATTATTTGAAATACAGAAATCAGTATTGTTGTGTGTGATGTTCATAAAACACTCTTTTTGAGTATTTGTAAATGAGTATATGCATAGAGTATTTATATTTCTTAAAAAGCAGTTTTGGAGAAAATACTGATTGATTTTCATGGAAATACTTTGTAACTGTTTAGGTCATCCTCACCATCTTCTCTGTTTGGTTATTTTCATTGTATTTGTGGGGTAAAATAATAATTGTTCCTGTGTTTTGTATTTTTTATTTGGCTTGTCAGGAATTTAATTAATAGAGTAATACAAGACGTCCACTGCATGTTTTTATGCAAAAAGTTTGAATATGTATTGTCTGTAAAATAAACTACTAATTCTTTCTGTAGATGGCAACAAATGATCTGTTGATTTTCATAGTGATTTGGGGCTTTTTATCTGATTTCATTTTCAATAGGAAAATCATTCTGAAATGCACATAAAGCTTTATTCTCAGCCCTAATCTGGGATTGCTCTTCCAATAATGATACAAAAAAATTGATTCCATTTAGCTTATGAAGTATCTTAATGTGCGGTGTCAAGCACATTAAGTATTTGGTTGTAATTTACTGCTCAGAAATAATTGTACTGGAAGGGATCTTACTGAAATAAGTTAGTAACATAGTGATTACTTCTGGTTTTACAGTATACATTCATATGTATGTGATGTTTAACTTCCATAGATAAATATGTTTTATTTGCTGTGAAAAATACAATATCAGTTTTTCCATGTTTTAGATTAAATAAGATTATGAATCAGGTGGCCATTCAGCGAAAGAAGCATTTTGTTGAACGAGTGCACAGTTACTGGTTGCTTAAAAGGCTGTCTAGGAATGGTGTACCACTCTTGAGAAGACTGCAATCCAGTTTACAGTCACAAAGAAACACACAACAGGTATGTGATGTACTTTTTACTTACAAGAAGAAAACAGAAATTTTCTATTTTATTGAGTTAAAAATAAATTAGGAAACGTAGCGCAAAGCAAAAACTTTATTTTACTCAGGACTGAATAAATTCTTTATCCTATTCTGAAGTAATACTACCTATATTGGCAGTTGGGAATTATCTATTACTTTTCAATATGTGAGATATGAAAAAAAAGTTGAGCAGTTTTTTCTTCTGTTTTGCTTAAATGTTTCACAAAAATACGATCACAAGTATCATACTGCCGTTATTCTTTGATAAGTGTTGTAGTTTTTTGGATCTCATTCTTCAATGTACTGTCAGATAAAAATAAGTTATTTTATATTCATGAAAAGATGCAAAGCAGATGTCTTACTTGACAGTTAAAAAAAAAGTGGATTTTAACAGGGTAAAGGGTTAGACAGCTAGTTTACAATTTTCAAATTCAGATCTGTATTGCCCACCTTGTTTGGTAATAACATAATGCAATTTGCTGATGAAGTTCAAAAACCTGTTTCAACTTCTGGTTTTGCTTTTGATACAGTTAAGTAGGATTGTAGACAAGCATGAGTTTAGTTGTACACTCTTGTGAATAAGTTGCTGAAAAACTTAAAAATACCAACTCCAGATGGTCTGTTTTGGTTTCAAGTTACTGGATAGCTTCAAAAATAATTAAAACTTCTGAATTGTGTGGATCCATGTCTGTAGACTTTGAAATGCTGTCGAGCATCATGATGTGGAAATTTTTACTGCATCTCAGTTACCTTTTTTAATGGAATGGAATGTGTAGATGGCTGTGTTCTTTCCATTCTCCTGGTGTTTGTCTTCCTGTAAAATAGCCTGTAAAACTTAGGAATTAATTTTATAATAGTTTACTTGTATTAAATTGATTTTTCCCCCTCTGAAGTGGAACTGTTATTTTTGTTAGAACTGTATTTCTGTTCGCTGATTGAGTCATTGATTGGTGTAATCGTAAAAATGCCGTGGTCAACATTGCTTCCTAATTATTTGATCTGTCATGTTTGTGTGTGTTTATTTTTTTAGCTTTTCATGGGGAAAAACTAATTAATAGTTTCCAGAATAACTGAGATTAGAAAGGACCTGTGGAGGTCATCTGTACAACCTCACTGCTCAAGCAGGGCCACTTAAAACAGGTTGTCCAGCACCATGTCCAGTTGGCTTTTGAGTATCTCCAGGGGTAGAAACTTCACAACCTCTTTGAGCAGCTGTGCCAGTGCTTGGTCACCCTCACAGTTTAGAAAAAAAATCTTCTGATGTCCATTCTTGCTTTGTGCCCATTGCCTCTTGTATTGTCACTGGGCACCTGACTCCATCTGCTTGCTTCCTCCCTTCAGATGTTTATTTGTATGGGTGAGATTTCTGCCCCTCAGCCTTTTCTCCTCAAGGCTAAACAGTTCAAGCTCTCTCAGCATTTCCTCATAGCTGAGTGAGATTCTCAAATTCCATTTATGTGGCCTCCTTTTACGTGGGGTCAATTTTGAATATAAACCAACCACTTGTTTATCTTGTTTTCATTGTTTCTGTATTACTCCATTTTGATTAATGTTTTACTTCTGCATGAGAGGTTCTGAAGATTGATACCTGGCAGTGTACCTAATAAGTGTTACCTAATAATAGTCAAAATTCATTTATTCAGATTATAAGCTTCTTTTTAAATGAGCTTAAGTCCTTGTGAAATACTGAAGTCAGGCACAGAAGTGTGGTGCTATTGTGGCAGGATAGAACTAGACCATTGTTAGTGTCTGGAAAATTACACGATCCAGTTTTCTGCTGGGATGGCATGATAAGGTGGCAACATTTCTATATATTTAAATAATTACTATCACATTAAAGTTATTATTGTAATTGATGTTTGATTAAAATAAAATAGGCCTTTAATATTAGCATTTTAAAATTCAATTGCCAGATTATGGTACAAACAGTATTTCTTTATTTGGTTTTCTAGTGTGAGAGCAATTCTTAAATAAGGAAATAATATATTCTAAATCAATTAGAAGCTGTCTGTATTGGTCTGTTGAAAGGTTTGTTCTTCTGAAAAGTAAAATCTAGTTTCAAGGCAAGCTGAGTATTAAATGCTTCTGTTGATGAAAAATGTTTAGTTAATGTTTTTCAGTAAGTAGCAAGTGTCCTGTGCATGACATTGTGTCTTTTCCATAGCACCTTTGATAGCTATTTATTAAAACAGTCATAACCGCAAGGCATTTAATGTATTTTGTTACTCCCAAGTGTAAACCAATTTATAATCAAGACAATGAACAGCAATGGCATAGCTGTTGTGAGAACACCTTAAAAAATTTTACATAGGTGTTATTATCTTGTTCATTTCAGTCCAGATGGGAAAACTCTTTTTGTTTTATTTGAGGGTCAGAATATCAAGAAACCTACATCGATTTTTCAGTTAATCAAAGAAATATAAACAGTAATGTAATACAGATTCTGGGGGTGGGGGAGGGTGTTAATTGTTATTTAAACAGAAAAGAAGTGTTACCATGACAAAAACCAAAACCCTGAAAATGGTTTCAGGATGCATGGTGGAAAGTGGTCTTGATCCCTCTCTGGTTACTAGAATAAATTTGGCAAAGGAAGAGGACTTCATGATCTAGACTTACTTCCTAATAAATGTGTTTCAGAGTCCAGTTATGGTATGGTTTTGAAGGTCTAGGAGTTCTAAACCAGGCAAAAAGACCTGAACTGACTCACCATTTGCAGGAACAAGAAACTGTGTAAGAGAATGGTTTATACTCACTTCTCTCTCCACCTAAAAATTAAGGAAAGGTTTTGGAATACTCTAAATGATTTACATCCTCATTATTTTAGGGTTTTTCCCTGGACTTTTAAGAGTGCTTGAATGAAAATAAGGCATGAAGTGCAAGTGTAGAAGCTTGCTGCTGCTGTAGTGATGTTAGTTTTAAGCCACTGTTAGAAGAAATAAAGAAGATACTGATGACTTACGGTCACACCTGCACTGAAGATTTCATTAAGAACACAAGCTGCAGCCACTAAATGGTTTTGTCTGACTGGCATACAAGTCTAGCAGATCATGCTAATAAAACTAATTGTATTGCTCAAGGTCCAGTTTCATCACTTTCATTCTGTTTTTGTTTGTATCATATTAAGTTACAGTCTCTGTAAGGAGTGAGGCTGTTCTCACACATTCACATCCAGCATAGGGAAGGGATATGGTGCTACACTGACAGTATTCCTTCCTGCTGGTGTGGAGACACTGGTAGCATAGTAATGGTGAGATGAGTTCTCAGTTGCTGCATGTTCTTTGTGTAGACTTAAAAATGTTTTCCTCTTCCCTCAGTATTAGCAAATGTATAAGTTTTAGCTTTTCTAGGTAATACTGTGTTCAGCAAGAACTATGTCCATTGGGAAATCATAGACTCACAGAATGGTTTGGAGTGGAAGGGTCCTTAAAGATCACCTAGTTCCCACCCTGCTGTCATGGACAGGAACAGCTTCCACTGGACCAGGTTACTCAATGCCCCACCCAACCTGACCTTGAACACTTTCAGGGATGGGGCATTAACAGCTTCCCTGGGCAACCTGTTATGGTTTCTCTCCAGCCTCACAGTCAAGAATTTCTTCCTAATATCTAATCTAAATTTTCCTTTCAGTTTGAGCTCATTGCTCCTTGTCCTATCAGTACGGCTCCTGATGAAGAGTCCCTCTCCAAATGAGAATTTCTTGTGTCATCAGCCAAATGAAACTTGGTGGCTCTCAGGACAGTTGTAGAAAGAAAGACTTGGAAGAAGAAGAAATTTCCTAGCAGAAAGTTAATAGAAATATGTCAGAAAGCTAATAATTTTGAAAGGAACTCTTTCTATCTTCAGGTTTTACTGGTTGATTATTGGAAACCAGTGCATCATGCTCTCTTCAACTTGCCTGGACCTTTTAATCTAATTAAGGTATATCTTCTATGTCAGATAATAAATAGGTTAGGGCAAAGGAGAATTGTCTTAGCTATGAAGCAGTGAACTATCTGCCAACATTACTTTGCATAGAAGCATCAAAAAATTGGAAGCTTGCTATTAATCCTCAAGCCGGAGTGCCATTCAGAAAGGTGGTGTGTGTGTGCAGAAAAAAAAGGCAGGCAGGGTGCTCTTGATATTTTGGGTCACATCTGCAGATTGACAAGTATGTGCCTATTACATGGAATGAAATTGGTAAAACAACTGATTCAGGTAAAAGATTTTTATTTTATTTGAGTGCCACTGCATCTTGAGGTTCTACCAAATACTTAAGTGTCTAAGAAACTACCCTAAGGCCTGCTGTAACATTATTTTTTCTTGCTGTATTTAAGTTTTCTGACCCACCCTAGAACTCATACACTTTGTTGACTTAGCTTTCATCAGGCTCGGTTCCCCAGTTTCTTAAATTATGTTGTTACAGAGAGCAAAGATCAGGCTCTGAATGTTTGCAAGCAAAGGGAGGACAAGCCTTCTACTTTTGGCAACTTAATTTTGATTCTGAAAAGCAGTAGAACTGAAAAGATAGTACAGCTAAGAGTTGGGTTGCATTTCCACACATGAGATTTATACTCAGAGATGAAGGGGTTTAGGGGAGCAGCAGTTAGTGGCAGTGTAGACTTCCTGTTTCAGGGAGTCTCTTGAGAATTTAAGGAATTGAAAATTATTGAAAATATTAATATTCTTTTTGTCAGAATTTACTTTGAACTATTCTGACCCCAGCAGTTAAATTATCTTATGTTTGTGTAAAGATTTAACTCTTTAAAAGAAATTACAAGTGTCAGTTGTAATAGTCATTGGGAAAGGGAACTAGAAATTTCTATCTCCAGTTTTTAAGTTGCTGTTTTTCTTTTTCTTGGTTGTTGTTTTCCTCTTATTGAAAAGAGGGAAAAACTTATTTACTGATTGCTATATTCTAGTGCAGAAATAGTTGATATTTTAAGTATTTTTACCTACAGTGAAGTCAGAGATTTGAATAAAACTAAGCTTTACCTTTACAAGGTATATAAAGCAATAAAATACAATGAAGGTGACAATTATAGCACTGGCAAATCTATTAGATAATGTTCTTTGGCTTCCAGCTTTTGTAATTCTAGTTTTAGAGCCAACTATCTGAAAAATTGTACAAGCTTCATTTAGAGGACGTATGGTACTTCTAAATTATTCCTCTCTTAAGGAATCTTTTGCTTTCAATGTAATAATTTGTTTGTTGTTCATCTGCTTAGCCGCTTTCCTTTATTCCTCCGTCTTCTATATATAGAAACTAATGGGATTTACTGTTATTGTTTTAGCTTTTAGAACACCCTCTAAGACGACTTAATTATGCTAGTTATGGGCAAGCATGCAAAGTTTTGGATTCTCTGAGAGATAGCATCTGAGAGATGCTTTTATATAATAATAATTTTTCAAATGTAATAATTTTCCAAAGCAGATGTTTCTTTTGTGTACTTGGTACTAATATCAGAAATTCAGTTTGTTTATGGCCTCATTTCAGGTGAATTACATTACCAATACCATTTACATCCTCTAAGTAGCATTCTAGTATCCTCCCTTTTCCTTATGAAAAACAGTAAAAGCAAACAAGCACTCTGGGTTTTGTATGTACAAATCAATCTAAATACTGCAAGTGTTTAAATATTACTTACTCTGAAAAATGTATAAATTAAATTCTTTTATTCATTTTCCAAAAGGAAGTATTGCTGCATTATTCACCTGCAGTACCATTTGAAGTTACTATATTATCTAATAAACAGCTTCTCATTTCCTGTCCTCAAAAGCCATAATTACTTTGTTTTGTTACAAGTGTGTCCTAGTTCTGCTGGGTGTGAGGGAGGTGGGCTGCGTTGACCATGACTAATTTGTTTCTGCCCAGCTGGAGTTTCCAAAGAAACTGGTGGTGTTCACTTAGTTTGGATTTTGATGTGAAAATCCTGTATTGCCTTTCACAGCTTGTTGAATTTCTCAGTTGCTGTTTGCTGCATTGCTTCTTCTGATGTCAACAGCCAATTGCCCTAGGATTGCTTTCCAGTTTGGATTTTGTTTTCAATTAGACCCTTGAGTAACTCTGGAAGATACCCTGAGCACAGGTTTTCTGTTGTTACAGCATGAAGCTCATGAAGCTTTTGAGCAAGTGCCGTAACTACAGAACAGTAGTTTTTCCTTTCATGTGCATACGTTTTGTAATTGTATAGAACTATCTTATAAAAAGAAGTATGCATTTTTCATTTCATGAAAATGTTTTAATTCTTTTCTTAGAGAGAAGATGATGAAGAAATGCAAGCCTTAAAAGAAAAATTGAAGTACTGGCAAAGGCTGCGCCATGATCTTGAAAGAGCGCGTTTATTGATAGAACTTATACGTAAGCGTGAAAAATTAAAAAGAGAACAGGTAAATGGTGAAACTTTTCTGAAGGAAAGATAATTTAAGTATTCTTACACACAGTATTTTCAGTAGAAAGACAGCTGTATTTTAATCCTCACATAGGTTCAAGTAACATACGTGCAGGCTGTGCACTCAAACTATTTAAAATATATAAAATTTTCACAGAATCATAGAATGGCTTGGGTTGAAAGGAACATTAAGGATCATATAGTCCCTCTTCAATGAACAGGGACACTGTCAACTAGATCAGGTTGTTCAAAGCCCCATCCAATGTAACCTCTAATTTTTCCAGGAATAAGGCATCTACCACCTCTCCGGACAACCTGTTGTTGCTCTACCCTCATAGAAAAAATTTCTTCCTTATATATAGTCTGAATCTACCCTCTTTTAGTTAAGAACTGTTAGCTAGCCCTTGTCCTGTCGCTACAGGCCTTGCTAATCAGTTTGTCCCCATCTTTGTTATAAACCCCCTTTAAGTATTGAGAGGCTGCAGTGAAGTCTCACTTGGGCCCTCTCTTCTCCAGGATGAACAGCCCCATTTCTCATAGCCTTTCTTCAGGAAAGAGCTCCAGTCTGATCATTTTTATGGCCTTCCTCTGGACTCAGTCCAACAGCTTCATGCCCTTATGATGGAGGCTGCAGAGCTGGATGCAGCAGTCCAGGTGGGGCCAAATGAGGACAGAGTGAGGGACAGAATCACCTCCTTGACCTACTGGTCACACTTCTTTTGGTACAGCCTTGGATATAGTTGACTTTCTGGGCTGCAAGCGCACACTGCTGACTCGTATGGTGGTTTTCATCCATGGGTACTCTCTAAGTTCTTGACAGTGCTGGAGCTGTTCATCCCTTGGCCAGTGCTTACACCTGGGGTTGCCACAACCCAGGTGCAGGAGGACGTAGAACTTGACCTTGCTGAACCCCATGACATTCCCAATGGGGCCCACTTGTTGCACTTGTCCGTGTCTAGATGGGATCCTGTCCTTCAGGTGTGTCAACTGCACAGTTGATCTTGGTGTCATCTGCAGATTTGTTGAGGGTGCACTTGATCCTTTGGTCTTATGTTAATGAGGAAAATACTAAACACTACCGGTTTCAGTACAGACTCCTGAGGGACACCACTCATTACTGATCTCCATCGAGAGTCCAAGCCATTGATCACTGTTCTCTGGATGCATCCATCGAGCCAATTCCTCACCTGTGGAGCAGTCCACCCATTGAATCCATCTCTCTTCAGTTTAGTTTAGAGAGGATGTTATTGGGACCATGTCTGAGGCCTTAGAGAAGTCCAGATAGGTGACATCTTCCCTTGTCTGCTGATAGAGTTACTCCATTATAGAAGGCCACTAGTTTAGTTAGGCAGGATTTGCCCTTGGTAAGGCTCTGCTGGCTGTCCAGCATCTGTGCAACACATGGAAGCTTTGCCCTATGAAGTTATCCATACTGCACTCCAGGAGTCTCCTACAGCTTGTTGTGCTACTTTTCCAGATGTCAGAGTGGTTGAAGCCCCCAGCAGCACAAGAGCCTGTGAAACAAATGCCTGTCTGTACCTGGAGGAATAAGGCTTTGTTGATAGGCTCCCCTAGAACTGAAAATAGATACCAACCACAGAGTTCCTTCTCTCACCTTGGTGTCTAAGCCTTCAACTTGCTCATGGTTTTTCTTGAGACAGCTCTTCACAATATATTCATTTATCAATGTAGAGGGGGCAACCCTACTGCCCCTTAATACACTCTTGGCCCTTCTGTCCAGCTTGTAGCTTCCATAGTCACGCTGCAGTCATGGTATTCATCCCACCAAGATTTCCGTAATGGAAATTAGGGCATAGCTCTCTACCAGCAGTGTGACCTCCAGCTCCTTCTGTTTGTTGCCCACGCTGTGTGCATTTGGTATTGAGAAATTATTTAAGAAGACATTCTCTTAGACTTGGAGAAACAATTGCCTTCTGAAGAACTGTAGATTTGATCTATTCAGGTTTTCTTAATACATGGCCATATACTTAGTAGCCCTTTTATCCTTCTGTCATGAAAAAAAGCACAAATGAAAGCTGCGTCTGAAATCTTACAGCATTCTACAGTTATCATTGCCAGGAGATTTTAGGAAGTGATAATGCAGAAAGACAAAATCTTACATGAAAACTCTGAATGCAAAATATTTGCACTTAGGGGTTTCTAATGATCCCTATTCGTAAAAACACCATTTCATTTTCACTTTTGCAAACTGAACATTCATTTGTGAGCTAATATAATTTGTCCTTCTGGAGTGCTTTCTGGAATTCTATGCATCATTCATGTCCATTCACGTATCACTTACTTTACATGTGTATTATTATTTATATGCATGTATTTTCCACGTGTGTTTGCTTATACTTTATTTACATGTTTATATTATATGTATGTATACAGACCTTTCATCTTTCATTAAGAATTTACTTTAGCCATAGCAAGATTGTTTCATTGCTGATAACTCTTCAAACAGCCTGAAAATCAGTCCTGCAGAGGAATTGATGTAGTGTCAAAAATAAAAAAAAAGTCTGAAGGATGTTCAAGTATTTGAAGATGTTAATTCTGATTTTTGAAGTAATTTCCTTGGAATTTATATAGAACATTGTCTTTCCAGTTACACTTTGTTTTGGCCTTATGTAGCCTAGAAATCAGATTTTCTTTTTAAACTTCGAACATAGCAGTACAACTGAAATTTAATTTGAAATGTTACCCTTAAATTCTTACTATTTTCACATTATCGATGAATTGTGAAGCTGTTATTATGTAGCATCTTTTAAAAAACATTTAAATGTGGAACAAACTTCTTACATATAAAATACAAGTGTGAGTTCTGGGAAGCTGAAGTTGAAAGAATGAGAATTACTTTTTCTTATAAAATCATTAACTGAAAACCTATGTCAAATAAATGCCAACTGATGATATTGAAAGTAGTACTTAACTCATTTGCTTACGTATTTGTATCTTATCTAAAATACTATACCATTGCTGCAAAACAACTTTAATACAACATGTTAATGAAAAATGCTCAGTTGGTAACTGTTACTTCTTTAGGTCAAGATTGAGCAGGTTACTATGGAACTTCAGCTTATTCCATTCACTGTACTTCTGCGATCGGTTCTGGATCAGCTGCAGGAAAAGGATTCTGCTCGTATATTTGCTCAGCCAGTGAACCTTAAAGAGGTATGTTTGCAGCTGTGTATCCTGCTGTTCACGTGTGGCTTGGTGGCACTTAAGTACAAGAAACAAGTCATTACATGCGGAGTTAGAAGCAGTGTTACCTTTTAATCTTTATTCTGATAATTAACATTATGAGTTATGGTTTACTGCTATCAAAGCCTTTTTATGTTTATATACCAAAATAATTTCTGGGAAGTACTTGTATGAAATGTTGGGTACATACTGATACTTTTCAGTAAGATGATTTTGGTAATGCAAATTCAGAGGATATCAAAAATTGCAGTGCAGATACTATGTTCTTACTTGAAGGTGAAACTAGACAGACGTAGAGTATACGTGTGTGTGTGCATATAGTGCATACACATCTGTTTATTATACATAGAATCACTAAGGTTGAAGAAGACCACCAAGATCAAGTCCAGTCTTTGACCTAATATCATCATGATGACTAAACCAAATCAAAAGTACCACACCCATTTGTTCTGAGCACTTCCATGGATGGTGACTGCACCACTTGCCTGGGAAGCCTGCTCGGTTCGTAACCACCCTTTCAATCTTTCCTAATACACAACCTGAACTGCCCCAGGTGCAACCTGGGGCCATTTTCCCTTGTCTTATCATTAGTTGCCTGGCAGTAGGAGTACATAAAATCACAGAATTCCTAAGAAAAAGTAGTTTCAACATCTCTTAGTAGAGCTCAGATTTGTTACCCGAGATGCAAAGTGTTGTAATATGTAAACTGCTGACATGCAAATGTTTGCAATATCAAGATGTACAGTTCTAAGTTACATTTTTAATTTCTTGTACTGAGATGTTACCAAATACATTTAAAAAGTAGATCAGTTAGTAACTAATGCTACTTGGTCTGAAATAAGACAATTTTACTCATTTGTGTTTTAAATATTTATTCAAAGGTTCCAGACTATTTGGATCATATTAAACATCCTATGGATTTCTCTACCATGCGAAAACGGTTAGAAGCTCAAGGCTATAATAACCTCACTGAGTTTGAAGAGGACTTCAATCTGATCATAGATAACTGTATGAAATACAATGCAAAAGATACAATATTTTATAGAGCTGCAGTGCGGTTGAGAGATCAAGGAGGTGTAGTTCTCAGGCAAGCCAGGCGAGATGCTGAAGGAATTGGTTATAACAATGAAACTGGAATGCACTTATCAGAACGGCCTAAACTTGAGTCACCCCAGCCTTTCTCTTGGGAAGATGGTAAGATGTTTTTCAATTATTTTTGAAAGTTGCATTTTTCATTGCACTCACCGTGTATGTTCCATACAGATGTTCAGGATTGTTGTTGTTCAGTTTGCCAGCTAGATTCCCCACCCTTCATTAAAAACATTGCTTGAAAGAGTTCTGGTGTTTCTATTCTACCAGATTTGTCATTAGACATAAGTGTGGATTCTGATTTTGGCAGCGTCAGAGCCTAATTTAACAATTAAGCCGAAAAAGGTTTTGAGTTCTTTCTTTCACATGATTGTTTATGCTTGAAAGGCATGGAAAATGAATACCAGTGTTCATAAACTTCTGCACGTTCCTAAATAATCTACTCAAAAAATCGAGCATGTTTGTAATACTAGGAATTAAAAGTTATTTTTTTGACATACATGTGGGTTTCCTAAGGTCTGGCAGTGCAGGAGAATAATTAACACATTTCTTTTATAACCATGATTTTGTCCTTTTCTGTAACAAGAAGGAATTAATCTGTTAGAGTGGAAAGGTTTAATTATGTCTGCCTTCTGACCTTGTACTTCTTTGCTCTACTACTTAGTTTTTTTGAGCAAAATGCTCATTAAGAAAAATAGTAAATATATCATAGGAATTAATTTCAACATTTCTGACTATAATCTAAATAGGCTTTTGATAATATTTTTTTATTTTGCCATGCAAATTCATTTTTTCCTCCTGTTGGTATTGCTGCTCTGAGAAACATTCTGGGAAATACTAACATGTTTTCAATTGTACGTGTTTTGACTTCAGTGGATAGGTTACTGAATCCTGCAAACAGAGCACATATGTCCTTGGAAGAACAGCTGAGAGAGCTGCTAGAAAAACTTGATCTCACCTGTGCAATGAAATCCAGTGGGTCAAGGAGCAAAAGAGCAAAGCTGTTAAAGAAAGAAATCAGCATTATTCGCAACAAACTCAGTCAGCAACACAACCAAGCTCCTCAAATAGAATCAGGTATTGGAAGTTTCGAAGAAGAAAGTGCAGCATTAGAACAAGACGGAGAAGAAGAAGGTAAGATTGTAAACCAGGTTTAAATGAGTTCTGTTCTGAAACGCTTCAGTCAGGTGCTCTGATGTGAGCAATAGTGTGAATTAAAGAATTTGATGAATAAATATGTCTTAAATTTAAAGTACTGATTTTAAAATTAAAATAATAGTTTTAAAATATGAAAATAGCTACTTAATCACAACAAATATTTTAAGAGTAGAATTGTCTTCTTAAAAAAACCTCTTTCCATTACTTTTCATGGTAGCAAGGTTTCAAAAACTTATATGTTAAGGAAAGTGCAAACAATCTCATAAGAAAAGCAGTCGGAAATGCCTGAGTGGAAAATATCTTTGTACTTTTGGAAATACACTTAAATGTCAAAATATGTATTGGGGATCGTGTGAGCCTAGGTCAGTGGTAATGAAGACTCAGGCTGTTGTACTGTGTTTGTAGCCTTTTTTATTCACTACTTCAGGCTCTAGGGAGGAGGGCTGGTAGGCTTTGGGGTGGCTTACTTATTTATCTATTTTAGATAAAACTAACTATTGATAAGACTTAACAAATTTCATGTTGTAGAATCAAGTCAGCCGTATCTGCCCAGCTCTTCCCCTTTTGCTTCTCTTCCTCCTCAAAACATTTGTCTCAAACTCTGTCTACTCTTGGCTAATTGCCGTTGATTTCAATGAGAGCAGTGTGCTGGAAGGACTAACTGCATATTTTAATTAAATATCATACTTGCATTTTTAGCTTTTAAATGAATTTCTGAGGTTTTTATTGCTCTTTTATAAAGGATGCAAAGAAAATCTGTCACTCAAATAAGAATTCTATTGACTTTTTTTCATGATTAGCTCTAAGAAATTAAACTTTTTTCTGTAGGAAAGTTAGAGATGTGTTTGATTTTTGAATCAGTGCATTGAATAGGAGGAGGAAAGACCTCAGGGGAAAGTGGAAGTGTGGTAATAAATAAAAGAGTCTCTATTTGTTGTGGCTTGATGCTATCAAATTTTTTGAAAGGTGAAGTCAATACAATGATTGTCCTTAACTGCCATTCAAACAGCAACTTAGTGTTTAATTGCAAACATGTAACTTGCTGGAGATTTGAGCATTGGTAGAAAAAGTGCACGTGGATCAGCACATTATTTAAGCGTTCTCAAAATGTTTAATGGTTTGGGTTTTTTTAAATTTGGGTATTTTTTTAATCATCGACTGATGATGGCATTAATATAGTTCTTTAGGAATGTGGGGTTTGGCACCTAATGATCCATAACTTTTTTATTTGTAGCTTAGCATTTTTATGCCACAGCCTTTCACTTCAGCTATTTTTTGTGAAAAAAAGTAGTCCAAAGTGAGCATTAGTGGTTTTCTTATATTTACAGTATGCTTTAAAAAAAAGAAACATGATGAAAGGCACAATCCAGGGTTGATTGGTATGATTGTTATGGTTCTGATCTAGTGGAGAGTAATAATTATTATTCAAATTTCAGTTCTCAAATGGAAGGTACATCAAGGAGGAAAGAAAAAAAAATGCCCCCAAAAAAGATAAGAAAAGTATTAAAATCCTGCGCCCAGGATCTACAGGAGCTGACTTTGATAGAACTGTGAATTACCCCCTTGCAATTCTGTTTCCAGTCTTTGATCATGTGAAAAATACAGTAGCAGAATAACCCCATGAAATTTAGGGTTTGTTTCTAAATAATTCTCAAGTGATTTTATGTTTTTAAATCTTTTTGTGAGTAAGAAAATCAGAATTTGCTCACAAAGAAAGTAACCTTGGAGATTCTAATGTACAGGATTTTTTAATGGCTGGTAGTTTAAATCTGTTTATTTGACTGTACATTTCATTCTACAGTCTTCCTGAAATATTAGTTACCAATTCTGGTACCTGAGTGCCTTCAAATGATGTAAGCACAACCACACTGTATTTTAAAAACAGATATTTTTAGTATGAATATAGATATATTTAGTATGCTATTGTTTGATTAAACCTTAAACAACAGGGTAAAGATTTTTCTGCACTTAGAAATCATTGATTTCCAAGTAAACATTGCTGGGCCAAAACCAAACAAAATATAAACTGCAAGCAGAGGACTTTAATGCTTGGGGGTTTTACACCTTTCTTCAGATGGCATAGAAAATTTAACTAAGTTTAAGTATTTTATGTGATAGCATAAATAGTACATTAGTGTTACACAGTTATTCTAGAATAAGTTTTTTCTTTCTTATATTTTGAAAGATTCTTTTGGAAGCTAGAAAGATTTTAAAATCTTTTTGAGTTGATAATTATGGGTTAGGACATCCTTCTATTTGTATTAGGGAATGCTACAATAGTTGACTGTTTATTTTCTTTCCCATTACTTGTGAAGAAAATCTGAAACTATTTTATACACTCACTGTCATATCTGTGTTGTCTTTTCCTAGCATGGATTTAGTGAAATTGAGTGAGACATAATCATATTAAAAAAACATTAAAATGGGCGGGGCAGGGGCCAGGAGAAAAATGGTAGAGGGTGGTTTTTCTGATTTCTCATATAAAATCTGCATTATCAAGCGTGTTATTTGACAGGGTAATCAAGCTGCAGGATTTTGGGGGTGTTGGGTTTTTCTTCCCCATTTTTATTACTTTTTCTTTTTGATAGATAAAGCTTCTGGTCACAATTGTAAAAAAGCTTTACAAATCATGCCCTTATGTAGATTTTGTAACACATTTTAGTTCACTCAAATAGAACAGGTTACAAGTACTTTTTTTTTTATATTGGCTACCTGATAAAATTTTTCATAGGTAGGTAAGGTGAATATTGATAAGGTGAAATAGATAAAAATGTATGTTATCAAAAATTTTACTTGAATGGCAGTATAATTGCATTTAACAAATAATCATCCACCACTCCAACTTTCTAATGAAAAAAAAAAAAGATTTTGTAGTTTTTAGTTAATGAAACTAACATAACTGCATGAGAAGAAGAAAGTACTTATCCAGGTATAAAGTGTTAACACCAGCTATAGACATCTTCTTTTCTACCCCTGTTACATTCCCAGTATAAAAGTAGGAACTACTAACTAGGACAGATTGTTGCTAGACAAGTTTTGGTTTTAAAATGTTATGCTTTGTTTCCAGACAACAATTTATTTGGTGGGCTGCACATTTATAGTGAGTTTTATAATAGACTTTATAACTACAGGTTTTCAAAAATCACATTCTATTTATAATTTTTTCAGGAGATAAATCTCCCCCTAAACTTGAACCATCAGATGCATTACCTCTTCCTTCAAACTTGGAGACTAATTCAGAACCACCAACCCTCAAACCAGTAGAACTCAATCCAGAGCAGAGTAAGCTTTACAAAAGAGTAAAATTTGATAATGAATTATATAGTACTTCCATTCAGAAAGAAATAAATGGACACACTCCAGAACACTTACTTGACAGTAATCTCAATGAGTCGACTGTTTCTGCTGTAGCTGAGTCATCAACTGATGTAAACAGACGTACATCCATTCTCTTCTGCAAATCGAAAAGTATAAGCCCCCAAAAGTCTGCAAAGAACACTGAAACCCAGCCAACTTCTCCACAGCTAGGGACCAAAACCTTTTTGTCTGTAGTCCTTCCAAGGTTGGAGACACTTCTGCACCCAAGGAAAAGATCAAGGAGTGCATGTGGAGATTCTGAGGTTGATGATGAGTCCCCTGTAAAGCGCTTGGATACAGGTAAATGTTTACAAAACTTATTTGAATGGATGCATCTGGAAAGTTAACATACCTGTTAATTTTTAAGTACATGTGATTGTTAATCTTCAGAATTTACACTTGAAACAGGTTGTCCTCACAGCTGAGTAGTTACTGCTCAGAAAATTATGATTCATTTTTGTGGTGGCCCTTGACAATTGGACTTACTGAACCAAGTTTGGGTTCTTTAGTTTCATAATGCAGTTTTTAAGGTCACACGTATAGGTGTATATGAAACCTGTAGGAAAGATGAATTGGCTTTTTTTTGCGAATTCCATGTTAAATTACATGGAAACTTGAAATACCATGGCAAAAATAGAGGGCTTCTAAGCAGGAGCATGAAAAATACTTGTGCCATGTCTGACTTCATTTTGCTGACTATTACTCCAAGCATATTTTTACATTATGAAACTGATGACTCTGTACGAGGCACTTCGTATATCCGTGTATTTTATGGAAGTGTTAAAATCCCAACATATAATGACACTTCATGTGGTTTTTTTTCTTTAGTCTACGCACTTTAAATAGAGTTGAAGGTAAGATTATGCTCTTAATGAGACTTCTCTAAAGGATATTTTAAAGAAGATGTTATCTTGATACATTAGTGTGGAACAGCTCAATACATAAATTATATCTTCTCTTAGCACACCATAGTTCTGTTTATTTGAGAAACAAAAGCAGCATGAGGAAATTACATACAGATATTTCCTTAATGTCATCCATGGCCATTGCTATGACTTTTATGTTACCTTGGAAATAAATACTCTGTTTTGTTGTCATGTTGGGAACCTTTATGCAGGTATCAAAACAGCACATGGGGATTTTGTCTCTTTGAATGAAAGTGATAGGAGTATAATTTGAACATCAGCTGTGAAGATATGCTCCAAAAGCTAGGGGAGATGGGAGGGTTTATTTGGAGGGAAAGGGAAGTGTTGATTTTTAGGTTGTTTCTTTTTTGTTTGGTTGGAATTTTTTTGTTTTGAATAACAGGATTTTTTGGGGCATGGGGTGGTACGCTTTTTTAATTGGTGGCTTGGCTGGAGTCTTTTTGAATGATCAGGTGAGGACACTAATGATTCTAATGCTGGAATCATAGCAGGAGAAAACAATATGTAAGATTTACGAGGGGAATTGTCTTTCATTTATATTTTTGGGGTTTTGTTCGGTTTGCCTGTTTGGAAAGCCTCAACTTCCATTCATTTTCCTAACAGTTTGGAAAGAGCATGCAGATTTGATCTGGTACTTCAGTTCTGAATTAAGTACCAAAGGAAGGCAGTATGATAATAGAAATGAGTTAGTCTTTATTAACAATATAAAAAGCTTTGGTTTCCAAATACCCTAATTTGCAAGTTTATAATCTAGATAATTTCATTATGTACCTGTATATAGATTGCATTTCATCACACACAGTGAATCATTTTGTGCTAAATCACACCAGGAATTAGTACTAATTCCCTGAAGTTTTTATGTTAAACATTGTGAATTTTTTCTTTAGGGGAAGAAAAGGTTTTTATTTTGTAAGAAAACTAACTTAATTCTTAACGGGGAAAAAAAGGCAGCAACAAAGCCAAAATCCACCAGATTTCTGAATACATTTAAATTCAGCCATTTTTCTTTCTCTCTGTGAAGTTAGGTGTATGTAGAGCAAATATGCTTTTCATTATCTTCAAAAGTAACAATCCGGTTACAGGAATAAAAGCTAAAAGGTTTTCTATTGTTACTTTAAAACAAAATTATGTAGTCTCTCCCTGAAGCTGGAAAAGATACAAAGGAAATTAAACTTGTGTAGAACTAATACTTACGGGGCATTTATAGTTAGAATTGGTACTTGTTCAAGGAGAGTGAATTGAAACAGTTTAACCAATTTATATTCACCTGAAAATGTTCTAGTTATTCTTTAATAGTGTCTTGTGTTTTAAGCCTATATGGTTCACACAGATGTGGCAGTTTATCAGATCTTACTCCTTTGATTAGTCTTCCTGTTTGCAACCAAACATTTTACGTTCACGTAGGAAATTTTATTCCTCATGTTATTTTCAAATTTTTGTTTCTACACTAAATTAAGCAGTTTGCTGTTGGCAGCTATCTTGAGCTACAGTTCAGCAGGAAACCAGCACAAATGTCGGATACTTACCAAGATTTAAAACAGTTGAGATTTTTTTGTGTATGCAGTTGGTATTGATTCATGCAGATGTCTGTTACGATAAAAATGCATTAGGTGATGTGTACAGCAGCACATTCTATTTGTTTATTTTTTTACAATATTTAATCTCGTGCTGTAGGTGAAAATGTTTTTGTTCAGTAGAATCCAGCAGAGCTTTTCCTTCCAAAGCCATCCAATCATAGGAAAAAGCATGCAACAAGCTTCTTGTGTGAATTGACATGAGTTAGCAGCTTTACAGGAAATCCCTGCAGTTGAAACTGAATTATTGTTGCACAGTTTTCTTTGAATGGTATGAATATTAACTATCCTTAATCTTACTTAATACAAAAAAAAAAATCATTAAAAAAAACTTTGCTTAATATGCAAAATTTTTATCTGGCGCTGTACATATTTTTTTTTTTCTTACCTATTCATGGCCAGTATGAAGGGTTTTGACATTATTTATGGATGTCTTGTTTCTGTCCGTCCTCTTCAGTCTCTTCGTTTCCCTGTTTCTTGTCACTCTTGTATTCTTACATGACAAAGCTCAGAGGAAGACTCTAAAGTTTTATTTGGTAGAGTAAAACCACACCCACCTGGTTGTTTCATTATTCTTATAGACTGCTTTTATTTTGCTCTCTTGACTTACATTTGGGCTTGATGTTTTTCCAGTTATTTTCAAGAAAGACATATAGGATCTACTGACATGTTCCTTTGTAAGTGTTGGTGTCCCACATGATGTTGGTTTTTATACGCAGGATTACTGAAATACCAGCTCTTTTTATGAAATAGGGGACTATTGAACAACATGAATTAACCTTCAAAGAGGACTGAAAGCAGTTTGTTTCAATACTCTGACCTTTCATATATGAATCTTTAAAATATATGAAGCAGGAGTGTAGTGTAATCTTAAATTTAAATTTTCTAGTACTCTACGAGGGCATTCACAGAGCACATCAGTCTTTGTAGTTGCTATGTAGAAACTGACAGCTGCATAGTGGGCACATGTTTAAAAATTTCCTGTACATACTTGGTATATTTTGGGTTTGCTTCACATGGTATCTAGTAACAATTTCCAAAAGAAGATTGTTGGTGTACTTAGGAAATTTTGATGACATCAGAGATGGACATACGACTTTTGAAGGTTGGGCATGTCACGTCTTAACTGTGACAAGTTCAGTGACCTTTTCAAATTACCCATTATATATTTACCTTGCTCTTTTGTTACAAAGCTGAATCCTTTTTGTCAGGAAAATATTTTGTGCAATTACTACATCAGAGAAAAATGAAACTAATTGATGGATAGAAGGTAGACTTTACTGACTATTAAAGATCTGCCTGTATCAATTGTGTATAAGTAAGATAGCAGATGGAACAGATTATTGTTTTAAGAAACCTTTTTTTAACATTGTAAAATGCTAGACTATGATCAGATGAAATTTGGCTGTGTACTTGGTGTTATTAATCATTTCTAAGCTTTTGTAAATTTAGGTTAATAATTCACAGTTACTGTTACAGTACTCTTTATTTTAATTAGAAACTAAGTGTTTAAAATACACTATCCTAAAATAACCATTGTGACTTACTATAGAATTAGGATTTCAGATAGTGAGTGTTATAGTGCAGTGTTTGTGTTTCTTTTATTTCTTGTCCAAATGCAGTAGTAGGAAATTTCAGTGAAGTATGTATTTTACTTCATATTTTTGCTTCCTGCTACATGGATTTTCTCAAGGTACTGAAACACACGTAAACGAGCATTTAGAATATGGATCACTGAAGTAGAATATTCACAGAGTGGGGGAATTTATAATTTCTTTATACATACTTCACATACAGTATACAATAAAGATTCCATATTAAATCTGTTAGTAAATGTTGGGCTGATTTTGTTTCTGGTGGACTACTACGAAATGATAGCAAGTAACATTCATATGAATTCCAGTTGCATTTGTTAGAATTTAATATTGTAGTGAGGACACTATTGCTTAATTTGATATGATAAAGGTAGACATTGTGTCTGGAATGAAATGGAGCACAGTTTATTTTTTTAATTCTTGGGTACTTGATTTCTAATGAATCTTTGCCTCTCTGGAACACAGTCTAATGTGGCTAAAAGTCAGGCTTCGTAGCTACAGCATTCAGTTACCATTCACTAAATGGAGGAAGTGAAAGTAAAACATGCATATCTAAGAAACTTATGTCCTCAAAGTAAATTAAAAAAAAACTAAAATAAAGTTTCCTCAGGAAAAAAAAAATAATTAAAAATTGGTATAATGTCTCTCCTAGACAGGAATGATAGTACGTGTGTGTGTGTATATAGATATATATATATATATATATTTAATATTCATTAATCAAGTGCAACAATTTGACTTAATCTATTGACAGATCCACAGTCCTGATTTGTTGTATTTAAATGCATAGTGATTGTTTCATGTAAAGTCTGATTTGAAATCTAATTATTTGATCACTTAGTGTTGTCCAAGAACTTTAGCTGCCTGATTGCAGGAGGTTTGGAAACAAAACATTTTAAGATGAATTTGCAAACAAAGTATTGGAGATTGTGAGGAGATTGTGAAGGCCTAAAAGGATTATTCCTTGGATTGTTAAATTTGTCAGTATGGAGACGTGGGGACTACAGGAGTCTGTTGAGTTGTCAGGATAAGTTTGGCTAATTGGTTTTCTAGTAGATTGGTTGGCCACTGGGAAATGTAAGACCATATGCTAAGAAAATAAAGCAAATTAAGGAGAGAAACTAGAAGGAGGAAAAACAAACAAACAAACAAAACAACAACAAAAAAATGCACAAAACCCCCCACCCTGCTGCATTTCTTATCGTCCCACTCAAACTTTAGACAGGAGTTCTGCCAGCCCTATTAAAATTTCTTGCAGTTTTATTTCTGGGAACATTTTTAGAGACAGTGAAGAGTTTTTATAATAAACAAATTAAAATAAGTGTGTAAGGCAGAAAAATGGGATAGGAAACTATTTTATGCCAGTCAACACTTACAATGGCATTTAAGAAAATAAATGTTCCTTCTGGTTTTATTTCATATAAATAATCATAGTATTAACTTACTGACTATGAAAAATCCTTTTCCTATTTCTTGATTTTTATTATTAAAATGGGGGAAATTTTGAGCAACATAATTGAGGATGGTGGGGGTTGATAAACACCTGGATAAATGGCAACTTGGTGCTTTTTCAAGGCTTGTGAGATGTGTGTATGCATTACACACGAGTATTCTGGAAATTTTTCTTGGGTCTTAAACACGTTAATTTCTTTGAAAGTGATGTCTTCTGGGTTCTTTTTAAGATATTAGTCATTAGCACCCAACATACAATTTCTGAGTTTTCTAAGATATTATAATCAAAACACATATTTTTAGAAACCCTTCTTTTTTTTCTTGATGCTGTAGGAATTGTGGAGCCTTTTACTGTGTATTGGTACTTTTTAATTTTTTTCCTTTTTTTTATACTTAGCTCATTTCTTGGCCTCAGTTTGTCTTTCTAAAAAATTAAATGTCATAGTCCGCTACGTGCTTCATCTGTGACATTTAAGGCTAATTTTTTCTGTGTGGTGCAGATGGTAAACAGAACTGTGGGATTTACTGGAAATATTTTAAAAGTCAGTGAATTTAGAGATTTTGGAGATTTGGAGAATTTGGAGATTCACATTATATTTTTTATAAGTGTATTCTTAGTTTATTTAAGAAGACACTTGCCATGGTGCGGGACTGAGTATAGATGACCTGCCTTCAAATTCACAGGCTTAGATATGGTAAAGTCCCCTCTTACCAGACATAGAGTGTATCAAAGTGGATCAAGTCTGCTGACCTGTTTGGAACATCATAAAATAGTTTGGGTTGGAAGGGGCCTTTAAAGATTATCTATTCCAACCCCTACATACTCACCCACGGGTCTGATTTAAGAGGTGGACAATAGAAAAGGTTAAAGCAGTGACTACAACAGGTAGCATCAGGCACTGAACCTGGCAGGCAAAAGTACCAGGCACTTATGGCCCATTCTGCTGTGAGTGCAGAGAGTGGGGCAGTTCACACAGTATGACTGACAGCAGATAATGTCTCTCAGTGAAAGTTTGTGTGTGGATTTGTGGTTTGTGGGGGTTTTTTTGGTTTTGGTTTTTTTTTTTTTTCCTTTTTCCACTCAGTGAGATACATCTAGATTATGTATTTGCATGCACAGAGGAATGTCCTTCATAAAGAGTAATTATGGTAGCATGAACTTGTCACTGCATCATACACACAGTCCAGTATTTGGGGAAAGTTTTAATTAAATAGCTCTCTACTGTGTTTCTATGGTACTACCCAGATGTAGTTTCTTTGGTGTGCGCAGGGGAAGTGTACACATTTAGAAGATAGCCCATACAAAGAAACCTGTAATACTCAAATTGAAGCAAATTTGCTTTGTTTTGTTGCTACCAAAACAGCTGTCATTAGTCACGCTGTGACTGACAGGCCATGCTATGCTAATGTGATAATGTTCCCACTTGGATTTCGTTTTCTCTTCTCCTTCCTTTTATTCTGTTTTCTTCCTTGACTTTTCCTTTTTCCCTTCCCTCCAAAACTTTAATAATGCTCAGAAATTACTTCCTAAGAGCATGGCATTGGAAAAAAAATGGAGACAAAAGCAGATGCTGAGAACTAACTGTCAGCTGATGAGCATGGCTAACTCCTGAGTTCTCTAAAAAATTCTGTCTTGAAGATAAAAGTACTTTAGGTCTGAGGGGAAAAAGGCAACTATAGATTCATCCAATTAGACACAAAGATACGAACATGCAAGTCAGCCGTATTTTAACTCTTGTTCAGTTTTGCCTATAAAAATAGCAAAGCTGGGCTGGTATTTAATAGCTCTTGATTATCTTCACTTGATAATGCTTCAAGCACTCTCAGGTTGATGGCATGAGCAGTGAAACATCTCATCTCATGTTGATGAAGCCAGGAAGACAATCTTAGGATAGCAAGCACTGTTAATTTTTGCTATGCTGGAATAATTTCTTAGTATGATGTTTCAGTCTCAAAGGAATCAGGTTATGCACTTCCTCAAGTACTCTGCAAGCTATCATAGAAGAAGGCTGTAAAGCACTGGATCTTTTATGCTGAATTGCATGAAGTTTTAATCTCCCTGCATGAAGTACCTCTCAAGGTAAAAAAGACCTGGAAAATTAGGACTGGGAATGCAGCTGTGTAACTTACTGATTACTGAAGCAATTCAAAGATTTGCAGCTTACTGTGGTGTTCTGTATGTCATCTTAGAAGTGGCAGATCTCTGCCATGATCTCTCTTTCAAGTAACAACTTCAGTTTCAGTTTCTGTTCTCTATCCTAGAAAGAGGAAAAATTATGAAGCAGTTTTCCTAAATAGCTGTAGATGATAATAAATTTAGCATTTATTTAGCAAATAAATGCTAAATTACTCATTTTTAATAAAATGGGATTGCTGGACCTGTTTACATAGGAGAGCTCTGGAGTTCTCTGTCCATCTCTTTCCTTTTCTTTGGATACCATACCCAAAAGTTATGTTCTTACAATTACAGGAAAACTCTAAGTGAAGAAAAAACTGTGTTGATAAAAGCTCTGTATAAAATCTTATAGATAGTAATTTCCAAAAGTTAGTTCCATTCAGGAACAGCCCAGTTTAGGAAATGGAGCAACCTTTCTTTGCAGGTGAAGCTCCTGCTAGGCTGCTCTGAAAGAGTGCTAGGCACAGATTTTTGTGCAGTGTATTGATAAATAATTATGCTTTTTCATTATATAAGTTGTGGATTAAAATTATATTT
Organism: Phylloscopus trochilus trochilus; assembly: GCA_016584745.2. Classification (NCBI taxonomy): domain Eukaryota; kingdom Metazoa; phylum Chordata; class Aves; order Passeriformes; family Phylloscopidae; genus Phylloscopus; species Phylloscopus trochilus. The sequence goes on along the minus strand of WQNJ02000016.1, from coordinate 19,285,767 downwards.
ATTGGTTTAAATCTTTAAGAAATCTCTAAAGATTTTTTTATTTATATCAGGATTTTGTAGGTGAGAAAGTAAAAATCTTCAGAAGGAAAACGTTTAAAAAAATTGTTTTTCTCTTAAGGATCTTAACTGTTTGGACAAAAATCAGTAAAAAATGTTTGGAAAAAAATTTTGATCTTAAATCTCTTAAGTAATTTTGGCCAAGGTAATTAGAAGTAAATGGTCATGAATATTACTGACTTTCTATTGGATCCTAAATGACATACCATTGGTCTGTATGTGATTCAGGCACTTAAAACTTGTATTTTGCGATCATCTGTTTTACATGTCATAAATCATGTAAACCAAAGCTGATTCAGGAATCCAGTTGGTAAAGTTAGTTTTGAATTTTTCAGATTTTGTATGTGCATTTTTAATGGTACTTTCTACTCTACTGTTTCATCAGTCTATATCACTGGAACAGCTGATGCTGTCTTAGAAGAGTTGCAAAAGGGTTTTTTTAGAAATACATCTTGTATGCTTTTTTTTTGTTACATGGTTTTCTGGAGTGTTTTTTAATTCCTTTACCAAGGTTGCCTACTACTTACATATTTTAAAATGCCTTGAACAATCACCCTACAGTACAGAGATCCTGTTGTAATGAAGAGCAACACATGATCCTTATCTTATGGAAGCTGTAGTTATTAAATACTGATTAGTTTTCCTTTCTGTTGTGTAAATCAGATTTTGCTGTTGTATCAGAGTCTCATCTGATTTGCCAGAGACACTTGTTATTCTCAGATTTGAAGAAAATTAAGAGTTACAAGATGAATTCTTTGACATTCTTTTGAAACCATCAAACAGGCCATTCATTGAGCAACCAAACTGTATTTGTTCTCTGTCACATGAGCCTTTAAAGGTTAACATTTTCTGGTTAGGATCTTGAGAGGTGCAGCTCTTTAGTGTAGGTACCACATCATGGGCTCATTGAGCTGTCTTTGCTGTCTTTAGCGATGACCAAGTTTTAGAAACTTAATTTCCAAGGGCACTCTTCACACCAGGTTTTGTAGTCTGAGTAACTGGCTTCCATTTTGTCTGCATACTGAAGACTGTTTTAAGCACTGGAAGCTTTGATGTACTCTGATATTCATTCATCTGTGTATTCTGAAAAGAATTGTGTTTAATACTCCTACTGCACTCTAGAATTTACTGTTTGAAGTAACATTTAAAGGGTTATTCTTAGGGTCTTAGGCCCTTACTTCTGAAAAAAAAACCAACTTAGTGGTTGCCTTCCTGGTTCTGCAGTCTGCTCATTTCCAAGGTTTGCATTTTTAAGAATACAGTAACTTCTGATGATTTATTACCTTCAATTATTCCATATCTTGTGTATGCTTATTTGTATATATAAATCCCCCTAAATGAGTGACATCCCCCTTCTTACTCTTACTGGAGGTATTTTTAGATACATTTCTAAATTGTGTTCTTGATGCATATCACGCACATGGAGGTTGTATTTTGTGTTTTCAATGACTTTCAGTATTTTCTTGTTCCAAGAAAGAGGCCTGAATCAAAGTGAAACTTACTTAGATTGTCCCTTTAGAAATCTTAGGTTTTAGTCATAGAATATGTGGGACACTTGTGTCATTCTCACTGTCTCTGGACACTGCTATAAGGATGGCTTATTTATTTGAAAGCTGTTTCCTTTCAGAGAGACTTAATGGCTTTTTCACTGTCTTCCAGGTTCTCATATTAACTAATATCATGCTGGGTATTTATCTCTTTGGATCCTAATTATTTTCTATTATCCTCAACATGGAATGGAATTCAATTAAATGATCATTTTGGAACGCAGAAAGACAATTACATTTGAAGTAATTAATTTGGATCATGTTGGAGACACCAGCCATCCTTAAAACAAAAAAACAAATAGAAATGAACACTCTTGGAGGAAGTCTTTGACATATATGAAACTATGCTCTTCATTCAATATATTGCCCCATTTCCGTAAGTTACAAAGTTGTACGTGTTGTAGTATATGTGACACAGGTTGGTCGCAGAGTGTTACCAGTCCCAGCATTCCTATTCCCAGAACTTGTTCTGTGAGAGCAGATTAGCTAAGAATGCTACATCTCCATCCTCTTCCCTTCCCCAGAAAAAGCAGTCTCATCTTCCTTGGAGAACTGAAACCTACCAAGAAAAAAAAAAGGTTTTTTTTACTAAAATACACATTTTCCTCTACTGTATATATATTTTAACAAGGAGTACATCACGGGTTCTGGGTAAGTGCACAAGTCACGACTGAAAATGAGACTAAATAGTGTTACAGAAGTGGTGGTGCACTCTGTGCAGTCATTTCTTAAGTGCTCCCAGTTTTTTTAGTGGTTGTATCTCAGCCCTTCAGGTCTAGTCTTAGGAGAGCACTTCATCCTACTTCGTGTGCTTGGTTTTCCATCAAGCTACACGTAGTACAGTTGTATTTGCTTTAGAATAATTTTGTGCAAGTTCTGCTTCTTTTTGTTTCAGCAGAACTGTAAGATGTGAATACAGTCTGAAATGTACAATTCTGTATTCTGGGCAGCATTTTATACATTCATGGACATGCTGTGCTGCTCTGTGGACTGTACTGAGCTTTGTTTCTCTACCATGTTTTCCAAACTTCTGCTCTCTTTCGGAAGTTACATTTCCTGCTTTTATTAATTTAGTATGGGCAACAAGATTCTAACTTGCTTGGTGTAGGTAGTCAGTGAAAGTTTTAATTGCAGCTTAAGAACAAACTGGCATTGTTGAGAAAAAGTTAAAACTTTGCCTTATAAATACAGTTTTCAGTGCAGTGAGAGATCTGTGGAAAAGTATCAGGCTGATCATCTTTACCTTACTTTTTTCTTCTTAGTTAGCATTTCTTTAGTTTCAAAACGGTTGTGTTATGCTCTGATTGGCAAGGCAGTAAATTTTCCATGTACACTGAAGTTGAGATGAAGATTAGAAATGGCAGTAACCCTGTATTTAAGATTGATAGCAGACTTCATTGTTTGAGAATTCCCTTTTTAATGGAAAAAAGTTAAGTTCTGCCTCTTGAGAGTGGACTGCTTTTTGAAGAAACTCAAGAACACAGGGGAAAAGTAAAGGAAATGAACCACTGATTAAAGGCTTTTAGTTTGATCTTCAGGACTTTTGGGGGGAAGAGGAAGTTCGTCATTCAGTGGTGTTGATGAGGCAATATGTGTAACAAGTTTAGTATCTGACATAAAATTTCACTCCATGACTGTAGAGAAAGCTCATTTGATCTAACAAAATCATGAGCTTTTGGAAAGTTGCAAGCAGGATGAGTTACGTCTCATGGATTTTTTTTTATTTTTTATTTGGCCTTCATAGTTATATCTACTGATTCAATAAAATGCAAGTTCCTTAAAGCAAATGGAGATCTTTAATTTCACTTACTCTAGCAGCTACAGGACATTGGGTGTTTCATGATTCATGGTAGAAAATAGTTTTGTAATGATATTACAGAAACCAAATTGTGTAGTACATCTGATCTTTTTTTGCACATCAGTGCTACTACCATAAAGCACTTAGATTTTACTGCCTCTCTTTTTCCTGGCAAGTGACAGGTCACTTGTGAACTGCTTCATCTATGACTAGATATGAGTGTGTTTTGTTTAAAATAAACCTTGAGGTTTTCCTTTCTTTAAATAATGCCTATTCCTTATAACTTCTGAAAGGTGAATTGTATAAACTGGAGTCTCATGGATTGTGTAAGCTCCTGCCATTTGGAGCTCGATGCTCAGGAAAATTACTCCTGCTGATAGCTTGCATGTTTGTTTTTCGTACTTCCACAAGCAAGAGAGAAATATGTCTGGGAAGCTCTAAATTCTTTTGCACTTTAGTATTCCTTTTTTGTCAAAAATGTTTTGGGTTTTTTTCTCGACTTGCTGTGCTTTAACCCCAGATGACAACCAAGTACCACCCAGCCACTCTCTCACTTCCCCACTCCTCCTTCCCCACAGTGAGATGAGGATGAGAATCAGAAAAAGGTAAAATCTCTGGGTTGAGATAGGAACAGTTTAATAATTGAAACAAAGTAAAATATAATGGTAACAATAATAGGAAAAAGGAATAAAACCCAAGAGGAACAAGTGATGCACAATACTGTTGCATAGCACCCACTAACCAATGCCCAGCCCTGTCTCCCAGCAGTGGTCAGCCCTCCCAGCCAACTCCCATCAGTTTATCTATGGGGCATGGCACTCCATGGTATGGATATCCTTTTGGCCAGTTTGGATCAGCTGTCCTGGCCATGCTTCCTCCCACCTTCTTGTGCACCTGCTCACTGGCAGAGCATTGAGACACCGAAAAGTCCTTGACTTGCTGTCAGCACTACTCATCAATTCAAACATCCGTGTGTTACCAACATTATTCTTACGCTATATCAGAATATATCACTGTGCCAGCTACTCAGAGAAAAAAATTGCTCTATCCCAGCAGAAACGAGGACGCCACTGTTAGTAACCATTCTATAGATGGGTAAAACATTTTTTACTGTAATCTGAAGTGAATTAAATGAGTCATTAAACTCAGAGCTTATAATTAAACTAGAATAAGGCTGGACTGCCACCTCAGAGAGCTGTCTCTGTTGCTATAGTTGCATGTTTCTGTTGTATCCCTTGTTTCATAACTTCAGCAATCAGGCGATCACGTGGTTGCTTTGCCCAGAGCATTGCTAAAAGCTGGCTCCTTACCATGACCACGTATTTCTTGGTACGGACTTGCTGACAATGAGAAGACACCATTGCCAGGGACTGAGTGCCAGAATATCCATTTTGGTGACAGCACAGTCATAAACTGACTGAAATAATAAAAATATGAATCCCTTTTGTCCTGGGTGTGCATGTACGTACAAAACCAGTGTATGCAGAGATAAGCATCCAAGTCACATTTGGCTTATATATGGTTAAATGTTTTGCATGTGCTCTTATAATACATCTTGCCACTTTCACAGTCCATTGGGAACCTGAACTGTGCCCTTGTTCTAAGCAGCAATTATTACTTGATCTATCTTCCTATTTAAAATTCAGTCTGTGATCCGACTTGTTTCTGCTGATAGCTGCTTCACTTTAGCTACGTGCCTGAGTGATAACTTGAGTAACATGTCTCCAGCTTGTGGCAGGATGAAAACAAAACAGTTTATACACCTCACTTGAAAGATAAGTCTGACAGGATATTGAAGAATAAAAAAGTAGTTTTTGCAGAGACATAAGATATGTCCTTTGCAGAATGTGGGGTTTTTTAACTTTTCATTTCAAATGCCGTGTGAAACATACTGTGATAACTTAAATTCCCCTATGCACTTTTTCATAAAGCATACTCTGTTTCAGCACAGTCTAGGACCCAACTCCTCCTTAATCTGCAGATATTTTTATCAACTTGGTGAGACTGAGAATAAGATTAATCAATACCACTGATTAATACTTTGGCACTTGACATTCAGGGCAGTGCTACCTTTATAGTTTTTCTTCTGTAAGAAATCAAAGACAAATGTAGGACTTAGAAAACAAACACTCTTGAATGAATATTTACAGTGTAAACTAAATTACAATGAAAGAGAATGCTTACATGTAAATCTTTCAGAACCTTGAGTAAATACACTCCTTTTTTTCTTAAAAGTCTAAAATTGTGTTGATAATCCAAATGGAAATCCAAATCTCCTGGGGTGAAGGGGAAAACCCCAGAAGCTATTGGTATGGATATGTTTGAAAAATTGCTGTACAAAGTACTGTACAAAAATTGTACAATTTTTGTACTGTACTTTGAACAATTTTTGTACTTGCTAAGCTCAAGTTCCTTAGTTATCAGCCTTCTTTGCAGAGGTCTTTGTAGGAAACAGACTGGAAGAATTAATAAAGAAAGTTCTGCCATAATTGTTTTATAATACAGTGCTCTGTGGAGGGACATGTGAAGTTACATCACCTAGTTTGACTGTGTCTGAATGTATAATGATCATGATGGGCCTTCAAGTCTCTGGTAGTGCTGAGGATGGCTGGAATGGGTAGCTCTTGTGCTGTGAGCAGCATGCTCAGAATTGAATTTGTTTTAAAAGTTTGTTCTCTTTGTAGCATACAGTTTGCAGTAGCTGACTGCAGGCTGGTACCACTGCCTTTAGTGAGTGCATTTCTGTTTGTATTCTAGAGTCTCTGGTGGATTCTTTCATTGTTAGTCCTAATGTCCACACCTCCACACACACTCCCACACACCCTGGAAAGTCTTCAGAATGCTATCTTAAAACTTTTCATTTGCCTCTTTAATCAAGTATATAAATAGCTTAATAAGGACTATATTGTTTGTATAGCAAACCCAGAGCAGGATTGGCAACAGCCCATCAAATAAGTATATTGTAATATAAAAGCCTTTTTAATGTTCTCATTACAATTACAGAGTTAAAATGTAATATCCTTCAATGTATATAAACTTATGTTTGGGGAAGGCTAATTAAAAACAGCACCATATATATTATTGATTATTGGTGACAGAAAACAGTCATCGTTGTGTCAGTCAGTCTGAATTCACTACAATGGAAAGACTTCAAGGAAGAATTAGATAGTGTCACAAAGAAATCCATACCAGTCTTTATTTCCAGTGTTTGAAAAGGATTTTAGTGATTATAGCATTGCATTCAAATAGGCCTTTTGTTGACTTGGTAATCTGCCTGATTTGTAACATTTTATTTTCTACTTAGCATTTGCAACATGGTTATTTTAATAGTTGGAAACATTACTGCAAAGACTGATTTGGTACTCCATTTAGTACTTCCTGTATTACAATCTCTGCTTGCTATTTTTTTTTTTGAACCTTACCTAAAGGTTCATCCTGTCTTTAAAATCTGGACAACAGGAAATTCTTATTTATAATACTTCCTTGAAATTACATATTTTGTTAATATTCACGTTCTTTTTCATCACACCAAAATACTTGAAGAACAAAACAATTATGATACATTGTGTGAATACAAGAAGTTGTTAATGAAAATGGTGTAGCTTCTAGTTTGATGCAGTTTATTTTTTGTGTTATGCTGCAGGTCTATCAAATGGTTTTGGAGATGAAACTAAAGAGAGAGCATTAGATGATACTCCAGGAAGAAAAGTTGAACCTCGTCGCCGCTGTGCATCAGAATCTAGTATTTCATCTAGTAACAGTCTCTTGTGTAACTCAAGGTAAAACTGTAAATATGAAATACAGATTTGAGACTGGATATGTAATTTTTCCATAGCATTGGTGACCCACATTGGAGGATTGCATAAGTTTTGGAAAAAAGAGTACATTTCGATTTTCTCAGTTATGTCAGATCTGAGATACCTTTGAAGATTGCTGGGATTCTTCTGTTGAATTCAGATTATTTCATATCCAGGCAATAATATAAAATATTATATTTTTAAACTGACTGTTTCTCTTGCTCTGTAAAGATACAGATAATGTTTGCATATAGTATCTTGGCTTAATTACCTTCCTAATCCGAAATACTAAAAATGTATGTGTTTATTTTTGTGAGGTCAAGAGAGAAGCAACTTAAAAAGCAGAGTCTTGTACACAGAAAAGATAGTTCAATAGCTTTGGAACTGTAGGTTGTCAGTCTTTGGGTTGCTGGCTAGGTACTACAGTGATGGTAGTAACTCTGTACCAGCTATTGACTTTCTCTCCATTGGAGCCTGTTGTTAAAGGCAGGACTGTCAGAGCAGACACCTCTGCCACCATTATGTCTCCATCACCAGTGGAGTACACCAATGGTGTATCTTCTGAAAGAACACTAATCTCTGGTTGAAAGGTAGCTCTCACCAGTCCTGGGCTGAGGATGGGACGTACAGGAGAGTATAGGGTAAATCTGTTAGACAGAAAAAGAGGATTTTATTCACATGTTCAGGTTCAGGGAGTGGTGTTAATGCAGTCTTGTCAAACAGACTTTCAGAAACAAAGAGAATTTAATATTGCATCTATTTTAAATGTGATATTCTAGATCAAATTATCAGTATTTTTGTTGTTCAGATTCTATGATTTCTTGAAGAAAACTCAATGTATTCAAGAGAACAGATTTCCCATTTTAAGCAGAAACATTTCACAATTGAAAGACTGGAATTTGTAGTGAAAAATTAAAGAGAGGATAGTTGTGTTTTTTATGTAGTAGAACTGTTGGAGCAGTGGAACTGTCTTTTGCTGATAACCAAGCAATTCTCTCTATTGAAATAATCAGGGCTTTTATGTTGTTTTTATTTTTTACCCAAAATGTTTCTAGAGCTTGCTCCATTGATTTTACTCTGTACTGATGAAATTTAAATTCTTGTTCAAAATTTTGATTTATAGTGAACAATGTTAATTATCAAGTAATGGTTTTAATATTAATACTTTTGTAGTTTCAGTCTACCAAAGTGTGGTAAAGGTAAACCTGCCCTGATACGGAGACACACACTGGAAGATCGAAGTGAACTGATATCGTGCATTGAAAACGGAAACTATGCCAAAGCAGCAAGAATTGCAGCTGGTAACTATAAATAATTGAGTTCTTAATAGTACTGTATAATTTTGTCCATTTACTTGACAGATTCTAACATTCTTCTTTTTACTGCTTAAATACATTAAGCCTTCTGAAAGTGTTACTGATATCCTTCCAGAAGGTACTGAATTGTGCTTTTGACTCTTTAAAGATTTTTAAAAGAATACTATCTGACTGATTTTGATTAATTTTCTCTCCTTGCTTGAGGAAATAAAGAGTTTTCTTTTACAGATCTTGTAAGAGAAATTAGTAAAAGGAGATTAGTATCACATGTGCTAGATTTGTAACCCTTTATTACCGTGTGGAATAAATTCTGACTAGGAAGAATTCTGAGACTCTTACTTGTCCATACACCTGAGAAGTCTCTTGAGCCTGGCTGCGTCCTGTCAGCTTGTGTATGATTTTCTATTCAGCATTCAAATACCATTTTCTTTGCAGCTGAGAATAATGTAGATTTCTTTCTTGTTAGCTGTCCTGAAGAAGACTTGTGCTCTTTTTATGTACCAGATACAGTTCTACATACATGTTTTTTGAACCAGTCTGGAAATGATGGATGAATTAATTGAAACCCTCATGGCTCTTTCTAACTGACAAGTGAATACTTTACAAACTGTTACTAACAGACCAGAGAGATAGAACTTACTATACAGAATGATTGAACTAAATTTTTTATGTGATCACTTCAAACACATTTTTCTTGCTATTTTTACTTTTTAAAGGTCTTAAACCGCTTTTTTTTTTTCCCTGGCATGTTTTTATAATGTTGAGATAGAACATGTATCTGCATACCACCTTTCATTATAAATAAGCAATGCCCATCTGAAATGCACTTTCTCTCAGCAGTAAGTAATGCCTGACTGCTGAGAGAAGGTGTAGCTGCAGCCTCTGAACTGTATCTTGGTACCAAGTTTCCCAATACAAGAAGTGCTGTCTGACCTTTACAGCACATGAACTTGGATAACTTTTTCCCTTTTGATCACCACCCCCACTTCATCTTGAGGGTGTAACCTACTGTCTTCTGATCAGTCTCTGGACTTCTTCTAGGGGAGCAGTTGTGGTTTTGGTTGACTGACAGGCTTAAACCTGTCTCAGACTTCAATCTATTGCTGAGCAATGGAGAAGCAAATTGAGGATTCTGGTAGAAGTGCACAGTAACATAAACTCAATTGTTCATTACCCTGCTTTTTGAGAAGAAATAAAATACTAGTGCTTCTGCACCTGTTGATGTTTTTGAACTTGAGTGAAGGAAAGGGCAGGGCAGAGAGACTAAGAAGACTTGTTAAAAATAAATAGAAATCAAAATGCAGGTTAGAATTCAGGCATAAGAATAGAAAGGTGTACCAGAGAAGTGTTGTTAAGTTACCAGGTGCTAATCTCTGTGGGTATCCAGGTATCCAACACTTGGAAACATACACTATGCAACTTGCATCTTGAAAATCATTACCTGATGACAGGATTGTTATCACAGTTGTAAAAGAAACTGTTATTGGAAGTACCATAATTTTATGGTTCTTTTGGACCTTTTTCAAAGGGAAAGAACTATTGGAATTTGGAAAACACTTTCTAAGAACTAAGAGGTTTTAAGATATGCTATTTCTAGAAGTGTCTAAACTCTTGTTCTTTATCTGTAAGCTTGGAATAAAGTAGTAGTGTAATGTAAAGAGCTCTAATGAATACTTCCTTGCTTGTATTGGTATGTGTGTGAAAGTTGGTATTAGTAGTTGGATTCTAAGGATTGTGAGCTATTGATTAGGAAACCAAGAACTGCAGATTTGTCTGAGACTTCATTCTGGAACATTTTAATTTTATATTTCTTTGTTCTTAGAAGTTGGGCATAGCAGTATGTGGATTTCAACTGATGCTGCAACATCTGTTCTTGAGCCTCTAAAAGTAGTATGGGCCAAATGCAGTGGATATCCCTCTTACCCAGCTCTGGTAAGTGTCCAGCTTCCCAGAAGTACAGTAGTGACCATTTCTGGTCTGAGAACACCATGCTCAAATTTAAGGTAATCGGAAAATTCCCATTCATGTTGAATAAAGGTGGCTTACTGTGCCCTCTTTACCGTGCACTGAATTTGTAAAGTTACTGCAATATCAGATTTTAAGTCAGTAATTTCTGCTACCCTGCCTGCCTGAGATGTGCAGTACTCCTGTGTTGTGGTTTAACCCAGACAGCTGCTAAGCCTCTTGCAGCTGCTCCGTTGCTCCCTGTGGAAGAGTGCAAGTGAGAAAACTCGTGGCTTCAGATAAAGACAGTTTAATAGGCAAAGCAAAAGCTGTGCACACAAGCAAAGCAAATTCATTCTCCGCTTCCCATGGGCTGCAGGTGTTCAGTCATCCCCAGGAACACAGGGTTCCATCACATGTGGCTTGGGAAGACAAATTCCATCACACTGAGTGTCCCTACCTTCCTCCTTCTTCCCCCAGCTCTGTATACTGAGCATGGTGCCATATGGGAGAGAATATCCCTAAGGTCAGTCAGGGTCAGCTGCCCCCTCCCAACTCCTTGTGCACGCCCAGCCTCCTCACTGCTGGGGCAGTGTGAGAAGGGAAAAAGGCCTTGACTCTGTAAGCATTGCTCAGCATTAACAAAAACATCTTTATATTGTCAATGCAGTTTTCAGCCCAATCCAAAACATAGCCCCATACCACATACTGTGAAGAAAATTGTCTCTATCCCTACTAAAATCAGCATGCTTGTCTCAGTAGTCTTTGTTCCTACATTATATATTATTTCTTCTGCAAAATGAATATAAAAATACTTGATTCTGCAGCTCATTAAAGAAACAAAAAAGTCAGTAGCTGGAATAAACTGACTGATTGCAGCCAATTGTGAATGATGCACTGGAAACTTAAAGCTGTTATTAATATAGGAGATACATATATGTGTGTTAATAAAGGAGAAACACACAACAGTTCTGCTTACATCAAAGCTTTCAGAGAAAATACTGATGAGGTGTTCGGCTTTGGGGTTATATGAACAGTTCATACACTGGCTTGATTTATATATGAGTCTGGACAATCATGACTTAATATGTGTGTTCTAAGGACAGCATGAAATGTAATCATACAGAGTCAGGTTAAAACCTCTGGAGGTGGCATTCAGAGCACTTGAGTTTAAGTACCCTCAGTGGGTGACTCAAAGATACTTGGCTCAGATGCTGAAAATCTGATGGTTTGATGATTGTCTGTGGAAAGGTGTTAGCACTAGATTTAAACTGATGAAGACCAAAAGGGTTCCTTTTCTGCCTTCTCCTTTATATCAGCATTGGTGTTTCTGAGAGTTGGATAAGTTAACTGAGGAGTTAAACCTCTGTGAAGAGAAGAAAATTCTTCTGATTTCTACAAGTTCCCCATAGTATTAGCTTTCTATTCATTTATTTCCCAAAGTCATTTTACTGTGGGTTAAGGTTGATGCCACTGTGGATGGTGGAAAAACAACAAGAGTTCATGGAGCAGGAGATGGGTGGAAGTCAGAACCTTTCTTTGGGTGGAAACTAAGCACTTCATAATGCTGTGAGCTACCTGCAAAGGAGATTCTCCATCAGGATGGTTAGTTAAATGTTAGCAGCATATTCCCTCTCTCCCTCAAGTTTTGTTTAGACTTTGTGACTGTAACTGCATGTTTTGCTGAAGATTCTGTCATTAAATCAGATATGCAAGATATTTGAAAGTTACACCTTTTTTTGGTTTTGTTTTTTAATTTTTGCTCTTGAGTTTGAGTATGTAGCATATATTTTACAGAAATACTTACACTTTAACATAGGTTTGTTCTTAAAGGTATGTGAATTTCAAACCCCAACATTTGAAGCCAGTTACAGCTTCTAGAAATCCTCGTTTGACTTTTTCATTCTAAAACCTGCTTGTCAATCTCAAAGTTATACTAAGTGGAATTCAAATGGGACTTTTGAACTGATGCTGATGAAAAATGCTTTTTTTGGTGTTTTCAGTCAAGTCTGCCACTAGGTCTCCACTGTGCCTATTCAGTGTATGTCAAAAAGTTGTGTATAACACAAAGTCAGTTTATATCCAGTGGCTGTTTAGTTTATTATTTATTTCTTATTAACTTAATTTGTAATACCTTTTTTAAAATTAATTACATCGTTTTAAATATGAGGAACTGTCCTTTTTTCTCTCTTACAGATTATTGACCCTAAGATGCCTCGTGTTGCTGGCCATCACAACGGTGTTACTATACCAGTGCCACCTCTAGATGTACTGAAAATTGGAGAGCAAATGCAGACCAAATCAGATGAGAAACTATTCTTAGTACTGTTTTTTGACAATAAAAGAAGTTGGTATGTTATTGAAATGTATTGTTTGATGCAGTGACTTAAAATTTTAAGAACCTGTACCTTTGGTCTAGAAGAAAATTAAAACATTATTTTTCCATGAATACAATTCTTATAGAAGTATAAACTGTAAGGTTAAAATTTCATATTTGAGTCTGTTTTTTGGACCAAGGTATATATTATCACTGAGAGATACCTTTTTATTGTCAGTGTGGAAAAAAAATATTTTAAGTCATTAAGTACTCTTTCTTATTTACAAGCTATTTTCATTTATCGACCTGATGAAATTGCTTTGTACGTTTTTTAAAAGTAGCAGTCTAACATTTATCTCTATCATCCTTCATCATTGCTTTCCTTTCTGAATTGCAACACTTCTCCCCCCAGTGTGGTTTTTTTTTGAATTTTTAGTGCATTTTCTTTGAATTTTTAACCTCTCTTTAGTTAAATGCTTTATTAACACCTTTCATTTGAAGTTCTTAGCCTCTTCTATTTTTTTTTTCATTAAACCTTCCCTATTTCCATTTATTTTGCCATCAGCAGTATGTTGTGTAGAGCCTGAAGGGGCATAATTCACACAACATTCTCTTTGCCTCTCCCATGGCCTTGGGTTTTAATGCTGGTGGGGTTTATCTGGGGACGTAGGGGGAGACACACTGGGTTTTTTGGTGTTCTTCTGGTTGTTAGTGTTGGTTTTGGTTTTGGTGGGTTTTTCCTAGACACGGAAGCTTCTCATACACCTTTCAGCAAACTATGTATTTCTTTTCTGTGTTCTCTGTAGACCCTCTCCTCTCCTAGTTTCCATACAGGTCATGCTAAATGTATATCTACCTATGTCTCGTTTTTGTCTTGAGTTTGGTTACTTTTAGCTATCAGTTTCCTCCTCAGATGACTGTATGTGGTATCTAATGATGCTGCCATTCTCCTGAGTCCCTCTGTGTATGAGTATGCTATCACTTACATAAATTCCTGCCTAAAATTTATAACTGATGTTTGTTCTTTTGTCCCATGGATTTTTTTTGGCATAATTTCTCTGGTTTTAAGGTTTTTTTTCATTAATTGGTACTTCTTCATAGTTATCTTTGTTCAGTTGCTCAGGATTCTCTAAGATCCTGCATTCTTTTGCCTTTGTTTGCAGAGAACATCTGCATTTAAACATACTCAGCCTTCTGTTTCTCTTTTTTTTTCCTCTTACTGGTGTCACCAGTGTAATGCATGTTTTCCCTGGTCACTTTCTTAATAATTGCTCTGATTGCTTCTTGATCTGGGGAGTCCTCTGCAGCTTAAACTTTCTCATTAGTCTCTATATGCAGGTGGTCCTAAATCATGTAAATACTGTGCAAAGTTGTCTCTAATGGGTACTCTGCATAGATGGACAGGAAAAGACTCAATACTTCTTCCAGCCCCTTTCCTCCCCTCCATCTTGACCCCACCAACTTGTTTTGGTAATGATTCTTTTATTGTGATTATTTTGGCACTCATAATTCTATCTCTGTTGTGTCTCTTTTAGTCTTGAACCCCTGTTTTTGATTTTCATTCATTTGCAGGGTGTGTGTCACCTTCAGTCTGTGATACCAGTGTCTGTGCCCTAAGGATTTTCATATTTGTTCCTTCTTCTTCCCCACTTATATCTGGAGGAGTTGCAGAGCTTTCTTTTAAAAATACCTTCTTAAAGCTTCCTCTGATCTGTATTAAAACTGAAAATGGTTAGACTGCTGCTTTTTATGCTATTATCATATGGTCTGTGTTCTTTTACTGACTCTTCACATTTTATTTCAGTGTGTGTGCTCAATACAATGGGGCTCTAGTTTAGAGTCCTTTAAGACAATGAAAATACTTCAATAGCCAATTTTAGTTATTTAAAAGAATTTTTTTTCAGATTTGACTGTCTGATTTCCTGTTGGTTTGGCTTTGAATGGTCTCCCAAAGTAATGTTTTTAAACAAAAGGAGGGCTTCTGCCTTTTGCAGGATTGGGATTGCAGACTGCAGTAATATATCTTAAAGATATTAATTAATCAGTTAATTAAGAGTAATTTATCTACTTTTTGTTTTCCTTAATATTTATAACCTCAGAAGTCAGGATTACAATCAACATTTATGAAAATGACATAAATTTAATTTTTACTTTTAAAGTAAATATTTAGAATTCTTTAACTAGAAGAACAGGATGTAGAGCTTTTTCTATTATTACTCCTCCATGCCCAGAGTTTGAAGATATTTATGGAGATTAAAACAGAAAAGTTACCTGAATACAGAGCTAGTGGGATTTCATACTGCAGGGTAAAAGCATGCTAAAGCAGAACTTCCTTGCCAGTTTAGCTCTTCCCCTAAAGAACAAATCAAGGTGCCTGGAATGTAAGGCAAAAATTAATCATCTGAAAACTCCTTGTAATAATGGAAGGGAAAGAATGAAGAGAAACAGTACTGTGTCAGGTCAGTCTTGAGCCAGGTCCATTGTTAGTTGCTGCTACCTGATCTTTAACTGCATCAGTATTTCCTGCTGTTTTTTTTTCTGTTGATACTTAATCACTAAGTACATATCACTGAATTGGAATGTATTCTCTGTTCTATGGAAGAGATTTTCTTCATGTTTTATGTTCTTTAAATATTTAAGGCAAGTAAGCACTATCTTTAAAGGTACTTTATTGTTTTAAGATGGTAAAGCTGATCTGCAATATGAGAAACATGGCATAGTAGCCCTGACATTTCTGGACAGACTTCTTGATTTTATTCTATATTTAATGTATTTTTAAGATGTATTTTTTACTCTTTTCTTACAGGCAGTGGCTTCCCAAATCCAAAATGGTTCCCCTTGGGATAGATGAGACCATAGACAAGTTAAAAATGATGGAAGGACGGAACTCGAGCATACGAAAAGCAGTAAGAATTGCTTTTGATCGTGCTATGAATCACCTGAGCCGAGTCCATGGAGAACCAGTCAGTGACTTCAGTGATATTGACTAACAGAGATTCTCTAGCAAGGCATGAAAAATACCACAGAGACTTGAAATCTACTAATGAACCTCTTTGTCTAAAAGAATGTATTGAAGATACAACCCCTTAATTGTTGATTCAGTGGCTGAGTTCTGCAAACTTGAAATAGTTGAGCAATTCTTCTAAATCACCATTGCCATATTGATTAATTATTTTATTGTGTTGTAGATTGGAGGATTTTCCACTAAACCTGTTAAAATGTCTTGTTCATAGTGTTCATAATTGTACATAAATGTATATTCAACACTTAACTTATTCTGATTTTAGAAGTAGCTCCTTAATTCCTTTTATAATTTTGCTGGGGAGGGAATTGGTTTTTGTTTTTTTCCATGCTTTTTACTTTTTATTTCTTTCTTTCTGAGGTTAAGTTACCTAAGCATCATCTTCCAGCTTAAGGTGTTTAGTGGATCTTAAAGCCTAATATCAAAATGGCATCAAATATATGTTTGCCTAAATCATATACAGTATGGTGCTGCTTGTATCATTTCTTCCTTGGTCTGTAGCTTCTGAAAAAGACTTCTGAATGTTTGTGTAAATTGTTGCTCTTTGCACAAAGTACCACATATTTAAGATTGATGTAAATTTACAATTACAAATATGTATTTTAAGAAAGGAAGTTGCATTATTTTGGAGGGTACTTTGTGAGAAAGACATCAATAAAGATTATACTATGTACATCACTTGCAAATCACCAAAAACACTCCATTGTTGCCCAAAATTACTTAAGGTTGTTATTGTTTTAAACAAACCTGGCTTAAAGCCTGCAAGCACATTATTTCTTTCAATACCATATCCCATTTATCTCCCATTGGTTTAATTTTGTTGATATGTGTGCCTCCCTGTGTTTTATTTATTGTAGAAAATGTATTAATTTGCTTTATAATGAAAAATAAAATTGACAAATATATTGATATGCATTTTTATACAGGCACATGAGAAGACAACTTGCTTTGGGAGAAAAATGTATTGGAAATTGTATAAAATAACTCGATGGTTTGTGTGTAATTTGGTTTTTTGGTAACTTGTAATCTTTCGTTTCCAATGAGGGGATTTATGTAACTTTTAATTTAGAACACTTTGGTAGCAATAGAAACTTTGGATACATTTTTGTATGGTACATGTGATGTATATAGAATTAGTACTTTATTTTTATTTTTAAGAAGTAAAGCATTATGTTTGGGCAGGGGGAAGAAGGAGGGTGGGTTTCCAGAACTGCATTTTTATATTAAAAAGAAAAAAAAATAAAGTCCAGATATTGATTGTTGTAGCTACTTTATTCCTACCTTCACTGAGATACTGAATTTGTAACGATGAAAATGGCAAGGTATGTTTGCAATGTGATTTATAATGGCTCCATTATTTATAAATGCACTGTGTTTGAACTCTTTTGCAGTGATATCGTAAATACTGTACCAAGTTATATAATATGAAACACCAAATAATGCATATGAGTGCACGAAGTATTTATGCCCAGCTTTTTTATAAAGGATTAGCAAATACAGCAAAACCAGTACTTTTTAAATCTTTTTTTTAAAACTTCATTGAATAGCATACTTCATTGTTAAACCTGCTTGAATCTTTATTTTAAAGGGACGATTACTTTTTAAATAGTTTTTAATGTTTTTATTCTCTATTGTTTGTAATACCCCCGTAGAAGCTTGAAATAAAATTTCTTTCTCAACTGTAAATTTTGTCCTGAGTTTAGCCCCTGAGATTTTGCTGCAGTGCCCATTTTCTTACTCCATGACTGAGCTGTTCCAGAGGCACTGGGGCAAGAAGCTGAATGTTCTCCTGTGGCACCCAGCATTGTCCTTACTGAGCCCTTTGCATAGGAGGTATTCCAGTTAGCTGAGACCAGTTCCCTGTGATGGACTCTGGTAATTAGGGATGAGTTGGATAAATTTCACAAATTATCAAGCAAATGGTTTTCTCAGACTTGTCAGCATACTCAGCTTCAGGGAGAACAGTGATGATGACAGGTACCCTGGAAGGACCATCGTTGAGGTATGCTGCTCTGAGGCCCCAACAGCCACATCAGTGAGAAAAATTAAAGTCTGGTTGTTTGCATTAAACCTAATAACTTCATGGATCTGCCATTTAATGATGCTCTTCTTTAAAGGGAATGGAGCCTGATTTGGGCAGTGTTGAGACAGTAGAACCACTTGACATCATTAGGACTCTGTTAAAGATACCAAAAAAAAAAAATACTCTGCATCAGATTTTATTTTAGACTGGTTCCACAAAATGTACTCTGATTTTGTATGCATAAAACTAAATAATGATTCACTGCCTTATTTTGGTGCACAGAAAAATGGGTTTTTTTCCTGTCTTGGACCTTGGAAAGCTGAAATGCAGTTACAACAGAATTTGGAAGATGACGGTGGTTCTATGATAAGAGTGTTTATACCTGTGAAATATGAAGTGCCAGTGAAGAAAAAAAGCATACAGTTCAAAATGGTTCTTCAGAAGGCTTCCTACATTCTCAGTTGTTTTGCACACTAGCAACATTGCGGGGAGAGAACGAGCTCATCTTTTGAAAAAAAAAAAGAGCATTAGTTGAATTATTTTGGAACTTTTTTTTAAATCACATCTTCAGGGAAAGCTCTAGTTTGAATTTTGCTCAGACGTCTGAGTCTTATTTTATGACTTTTCTGTTCAAAGATGGTTTCATCAGTTCTTGGAGAATGAAAATGTGCTGCCTTCATCTTACAGGTGACTCTATGCACTTAGGAGAATTATCAGCTGGAAAACTTAACTGATTAAAAGAAGCCTGTTAAGTATCCTGACAAAGCATGCTGCATCTTCTTCTGATGAAACTGGCATGAAAGGCCATTTATTTTTTTTCTGGATATGTGATGGGGAGTCTTCCAGGAATTCTTCCCAAACCTGTCTGGGAGGAGGTTGCAGCAGTGTCAGCTGGTGTTTCCACACTCTCTAATGTTGAAGTCCAGTATCATCCAGTGGCTCTTGAGATTGAGTTAAAGTTCAAAATAATTTCTCAGACTTGCCAGTCTTCAGTGTGACTTGGGTGTTTTTAATGGAATTCGTGCCTACTTAGGAAAGGAAGTCTGAGCTCCAAAGCTGCTTTATTTCCAAATTCTAGGACGTAACCAGATACAGTAGTCAGATGAATGCGTGCATGTTGGAGTGTACTTCACAATGTTTTAGACCAGGTTCTTCTATGATGGTAATAATAACAACATAGAGTGAAAATTCATATTCTAGTGGAGAGAAAAACTAGAACACCACATTCTGGCTTGCCACCTTCTTGTGAGTGATACAGTTTTAAGTACAGTGTGTAAGTTTGCCCAATCACTGCTCAGTTCTGGTGTGATCATTTCCTGTTAATAGAAGTGTGAGACCCACATCATGAGTTGAAATGAAAATGAAATGTGAAAATGTCTTTTCTTGTGTCAAAATATGAGCAAGTATGCTATTTAGGGGGAAAATGTGACTGAAGAACAATGTTGTTTGTTTTTTTAATAAGTTGTTACCCACCTCAGTGATTTTTTGGGGAATGTTTGTTGTGATTTTCAGTGTTTTACACTAGAGGGAGCAATGCACACAGACCATCAACATCCACAAAATAAGTATTCAGTTTTTCCTTTTCAAAATGCTGCTGTTATAACTTACTGCTTGTAAACAGTCTTATTTCTGCTTCTAGTATTTCTGGTCTATCAAAATAGCTTTCTCTGTTCTTGCTGCAAGTGGGCCAATTTGGGCATGCTTAATTTTAACTAGAGCTAGTACAAAGGACAAATAGCTCTGAATTTTCTGGCTCTCATGTCTTAATTGCAAGTGACAGATGAGTAACTTCTTACACTTTTATTTAGTTGTTGATTTTATTTTCACAGTTGCATTCTATAGTGTTAGCAAATGACTCAGAGGTGTCATTTGCACAGTGCAAATCAAACACATCAGTTAACAGAAATACTCAGTTTTGGAGGTGAAGGTTCCAGATGAGACAGTTGCTCTGTCCTGCAGCCTGACAATGGGAGGTTGTCTTGAGGATGTGTGCAATGGAATCAAATAAATTCATCTCAGTCCTGTAATCATATGGGTAAAGGTTGTTGTCTATGTGAGAAAAAACTTCCTCACCTGCGGTATATCTGTAACAAAAAATACAAAAGTGAAATGTAAGTGGAGGAGACTTTTACTGTCCACATCCAGCTTAGCACCTTTGGGTTACCTTGTTTAGATTTTCTGTTTAACATCATTCAGTTGCTATGAGTTACCTGTTTTATCAGTTCTTCCTTGAAAGATTTATTTCCTCTAAAACTTACAATGTAGCAAAAGAGTAAATTCAAGATAGTGAAAGTTTGGAAAACAATATTTTGGAACAGCATGAAGTTAAAAAAAACTTTTTTAAAAATTTTGGGGAGTTGGTATTTGATGAGAAATTTATTTTTACCTGACTACTTACTAAACTTTTATTGGCTGTGCACAGAAACTGCTATCAAATCTCTGATGGCCAGGAAGGAAAATACAAGATCTCAGCAGTTGTACTTTAACACTATTCACAATCTTTTTCAGTTGTTTCTATGTGTTAAACTACCAGTGCAGTGATTGTAGTCACCCCATTCTATTTTCTGCTTATACTACACAGAGAGAGGCTACAGAATAAGAATTTTATTTTTCTTTTACTAATTTAAAACATTCTTTACATTTTTTAAATTAATCCCTGTGATACCACATATCTTCTAATCACACTGCTGCTCTGCTGCCTTTGTGCTGCTCTGCTGCCTTTTTATTTTCACAGTTCCTCCAAGTTCAGCTCATTTTTTGATCATTTTGATCTGTTTTGAAGTCTTCAAGCCAGCACTGTCAGCAAACCAGGGAGGTTTCCACTTGCTGGGTTAAAGTGGCTAAAGTCTGGCTATGCAGAGAGGTCTGGGGTAATGTGAACAGTTTCTGTGTCCAGTCTTTGGTTGCTCCTCTTTGTATGATATGTATTGATACCTACTTTTCCCATCTCTCCTATTAAACTGTAGTTTTGGTCATGTCTCAGCTGTCTGGAGCCATTCTCCACCATGAAGGGCTTCACATTGTGAATTCCAGGGAGAATTCTGTTCAGCTTCCCTGGCAACAGTCCCAAGTAGGTTTAGCCTAAGAAGATGGGTTAGGAATGCTCACGTCTCCCTCTCCTGTGGTCAGTTACTGGGTCCTTCACTCTTCCATACTTGGCTCTCTGAGGAGACATTTACTGTCCACATCCAGCTCATGAAGACAGGAATTTTCACATCTTTATTAAAAACAAACAAACAAACATAAAAAACCCACAACCCCCCCCCAAAAAAAAAAACCAACAAACCCACAAAAACAACCCCCCCAAACAAACAAACAAAAAAACCCCACAGAAAAATCTTATATAGATCCACGGAAAGTACAAGGACAAAGGAGAATCTACACCTCTCATTTTAATGGGAAAACAGAGTTGCTAATAGATGGTGCAAAGATGATAAAGGATTGGAGTTGTTTTGATTAAGTTTTAGGGCTTTGTCACTTTTTGAGATTGTGACAGTTCATTTTTTCAGACTCCTAGTCCTTGTTAAAAAAAAAAAAAAAAGTTGATAATACCCTCCTTTTGTAATTTTGCTTTAAGGCCATGGGACCTTGATGCTCATGCCCAAGTAGATGGAGAACCACAGAAACACGAGTAATTTTTGTCAATCAATAGGGAACTATTGAAAAACATTAGCAATTTTTTACCATGAAAATTGTAGGATTGTGGTCGTGGTGTTTATATAAGCCATATCATTAAGAGATATAAAAGTTTTAGTTTATATAAAGATAATGATATTTTGTGTAAATAAAATGTGTCATCCAATATTGTAATTTTTTTCCGTTTTTCAGAAGACCTTTTGGAATGGAATGAAAAATACTTCTCGTCAAAATAAAGAGTAAGAAAGAATTGTTAGCAGTTAAGAGAAGTTACTGAATAATTTGATTTATCAGAGATTATGCCCATCAGCCAGAAAATACAAGGAAAAGGTAAAGAAAACTAAAGAGGTAAAGAACTGACAACAGTAAAATAGTTTTTATTTTAAAAGTCGTAGTTTCTAGGCAAGGAAAAGGAGGCTGCATAGAAAATGATAGCAGGATTCTCAGTTTAAAGTTAAAATAAAATTAAAAAAAAAAACAAGGTCAAAGACAGTAACAGCAGCAGATAATCACATGATAACTCCTCCAGAGCCTTGTATGCCAGAGACTGTTGACGCTGCTTATTACTGCAATTGTTCAAAGTGTCTGTCAAGTCTCCCATGCTTCATATAAGCTATTTGCATAAAAATAAACCATTAGCATTTTAACACCTCAGCAATAAAAAGTTTTGGTTTTGAAAACTCTGGTCCTATTTTATATTTAACATTCAGTAGTTTCATTAATCTTGGTTAGTGTGACACTGTCTTCTGTGTCCAAGGTTACTAGAGCTGACAGTGATGTATTCAGTCAGGTTAGGTGTAGCTAATGAACTACACAAGTCTGTTTTATTACCTGTCTCTCTAAAATTTACTTTTGGGGACAGCCTGAAGTTCGTATTAGCTTTTGTATTCAAAAGTCTCTTTAATGTCAGCTGTATGTGTACAATTACCAGTAAAAGAACAAACAGCCTTGAAAGGGAAAACAGTTGAAAGGGAAAAAAGCTGAAGCTGAGCCTGTTTAGCTGTTACATTTGCAGCAAGAGAACACAGGAAACCTTTGCAGTAGATACTCTCAAGCACACATAATCAAATTACCACTTTCTTTTCTGATATTCATGGGATCTGCTATAAAAGAAAACCACAGGCTGTTTGGCTATAAGTTTAGACAATCTCTTAATGATTAATTTGATTACAAACAAGAGGGAAAACAGTTCCAGAGCAAGGCAAAAGCAATACATGGCTTAGTGCTGCTGCTGCTACCATTAAAATAGTTGTGGTAAAACTCCTGTTGGTGGAAATTGAGTGAATTGTCCAAGGACAGTAGAAATTCAGATTGTCCAGGGCCACAGAGAAATCTTGGGACAGAGCTAGGAATCAAACTGAACACATTTCTGCCTCAGTGACAAAATTATGTCTTCTTTTTTAACCAGTTGATAGATTTGGAAATTAATCACCAGCTTGGCTGCTCAGTGAAATTTGTTAGAGAAGGAGTGTGTTGGGCTGGCCCCAGGTAGCAGTAAAGCACCCACAGAGCTACTCCATCATTCCCTGTGGGGAGTGCAGAGGAAGAGAAAAAGCAAGCAAACTTGTGGGTCAAGATTAAACAGCTTAACAAGTGAACCTGGAATATGCCTTTGGGCAGTTCAGGTCGAGAGTTGGGGCTGTGTTTCCTCCCAGTCTCCTTCCCTCTCCCAGCAGAGTGGCAGAGTGAAAACCAGAAGGACTTGGTGCTGTTCAAACACTGCTCAGCAGTAGCCAAAACACTTGTATGGGATCAACAGACTTCAGTCACAAACCCAGAACATGGCACAATATCATCTGCTGTGTCATTCCAGCCAGACCCAGTATAAAAGTTTAAGATTTTTTTTCAATTTGCTTCCATTTTGCATCAGCATCAATGGTCTTGTTATTTTACAAAAATTTGTAAAAACTTTTGATTTTTATTTTAAGGCAGAAGTCCTCTAATCACTTGTTAGAATAGTCAACTGTCACAATTTGACACTCATGCAAGAGAAGACACACTTGAAAGAGTGATTGGAGGAAGAAAACTCCTCTCCAACCACACTGGTCAAACCAACAGTCCATCAATTCTCTCCTCCTCCAGAAAGGAATGCAAAACAATCATTGTTTACATGAAAAGTGCGTGAGAAACTCCACCACAAAAACTAAACATCAGAAGGCTGAAGCAGAACTTTAGAAAAACAGAGAAGAACAGGGCGACAGTCAACAGTCACTGTTGACTATTCTGTCACTGTTGACTGGGAGTCAACAGTGCTGTAGGCAGAGCAGCCCTATGGGATATGGGAGACTCAGACAGATTGCCATTTCATCCAGTGGACACTGAACTTGGGCTGCTGTTACCCCAACCAGCCATCCATTCTGTAAATAGGAAGCCATCTAAAAAAAGCCTTGTTGAAATGAAGATGCTTCAATGAAAATCAAAATTGTTACACAAACAGCTTGATAATTATATCAAAAAGTTTTGCTTCAGTACATTTATTTATCTTGGTCTCTTTTTTACCCATAAATCTTGATTCTACCTAATTTCTACTCCTGTGTTGCAGATGTAAAACACAATATAAAACTTGTTCTTATAAAACAGATACTAATTGATCTTAATCTATTTACTGCTATTTGACTGCTGGTACCAGTTGTTCCCAGTATCCAATCTATATGGGTAAGCCATGACAGTATTGAAATAAACAGAAGTTCTACTGTACATCCTGGGAATGCACTTGGGGACTACCAAAGCAAATAGTGTAGTTAAAGAGTTTAAATTCATCTGTAACGTGTTTAAAGTTACAGGGTTTTACAAGTCTCTGCTTCATTAGAAACTCCATTTCCATTTCTTTATGTGATGAAAAAATATGAATGTTTTAACATTTTATGTAAGTCAATTTCATACTGCTAGATCTCTGGGCAAAAAAGATGACAGGTTGTTAAGTATTATTCCCTAAATACATGTTAAAGTAGTAAAAAGAAAAAAAATCCTTATTTTGTAAAAGTGGAGGCACTGAGTTTTAATCAAATGATAGTACAAAATTAGCACAGTGGTCATTAAGGGATTTGAGTACTTCATTCTGGTAGATGAGCTGCTCATTTAGTACAAATATACTACAAAGAGATAGGAGAAATATGTTAGGCATAATTTTTCTTGTGAATAACTTTTCTTATTAAGACCAACTTATTGGGAAAACACAGTAATATTACAAACTGTGCTTATATATTTCACAAACATAATTCATTTTCACTAAATGACTACAACCTTAGTTAAATAGTTTTCCCTCAGAAGCAAAATATAGATACCTTAATGGGCTGAATTTTGCCCAAACTTAGGGCTTAGGCTAAAATTCATGTATCATCAATAAAAAATTACAGCCATGGACCAAAATTTTTGCAACAAAGATCTAAACTTCTCTTACTCAGTTAAGGTTGTTTGTTTGCTTGTTTACTTGTTTGTGTATTCTTGCTCCTCCTCTCTCTGCTCATCCCTTATAATTTCTGATAATCTTTCCCAAAGGTGGAACTGTAAAAGTAACTGCCTGAAGAGAGATGAAGAGGACATGGCCCTGCTTTCCATTTTCCCTGTCTTGCTTTTTCTTTCAGATTTCTCAGAGGCCTGTTTTTAACAGTCATGGTCAGGTTTCCCCTTAGTTGATTTTCTTCCTTCTCCTCTGCTATGAGAGGGGAAACCAAATTGTTAACTCTGAAGGAGATGAACAAACTGAGCACATCTCCAGCATGGGGCTTTTACCATTGCACAATGTGAGATTAAGAAGGTGCACAAGAACCAGTTTATCTGCATCCTGCTCTGTGCTCCCAAACAGGCCTGCTAAAGAAAGCAAGCTGAACTTTGGGCAACTAACATTTACAATTACATGACAATATATGTATCCAATATACGTATGAAATTTTAAATTAGTTTGCTTGGTTGGATTTCTTTTATTAACTATTTTAAAACAATACATATTACAGACAAATACAAGTCTGCAAAAGTGCTGTTTTTCAGACAATATTCTGCAACTAGCAGTTCAAACAGAAGGAATATACACAAATAATGTAAAGGTAGTTAAAACAGTTTATTCTTCAGTAAATATGCCTGCATTCTGCAGGGTAGAATTAACTTGTGTCCAATTTGTTTTGGTAAATTAATGCTTTTAGATAAAACCCTCTTGTATTATGGAACACTTGTATAAAAAGATTATAATAGACAAAGTCCTTTCACTCAATTCATTACTATTTGCCATGGTTTGATTCATGCAGTCCAAAAACGAGAGGGAGTTTGCTGTGTCCTTCAACTGTAACTGAAGTGACAGAGTTGACTTACTGCTAGTGATGTCTCCAGGATAATGTAGACAATAGCAATATCAGTAGTCCTTTGGCAGAGAAAGATTATAATGTTCTAAGACTAAATTATGAAAGTTAACTATTTAGAAGGTCATGGGAATCTCTGGGGTGGGACATAATTAAATCCTGACTTGTTCCCAGAGGAAGAGTTGCTGGCAAAGGATAAATCTAGGGCATAAAGCTTTAAACAATTTCTCAGTTTTAAAAAGTTTGTTTTATCAAAAAAGACCACTTGCTGAATCCCATGCTTGCATGACATAGAGAAATTTTGACACTGGCTTTGAAAATGAGTGTTCTGAGGCCTATTTAATCCATTGGATTGGATTGGAGTGGCAAGGGCTTAGTAGCAGAGGGGCTGCAGCAGAAAGAGGGGCTGCAGCAGAACCTCCTGGGAGAAGATTCCAGAAGGTTCCCCCATGTCTAACAAAGCCAATGCCCTCTGGTTCCAGGACAAATCTGGTGCTGGCCAAGGCAGAGCCCACCAGTGATGGTGGTGGTGATGCCTCTGAGATAACAGATTTAAGGGGAGGGGGAAAACTGCTGCACAACAGCTGGAAAGAGGAGTCTGGACGTGTGAAAGAGCCCTGCAGTACCAAAGGAGTTGGAGGAAGTGCTCCAGGCAGTGGAGCTGGGATTTCCCTGCAGCCCATGGAGTCCATGGGGATGCAGAGCTCAAGCTGCAGCCCCTGGAGGAGACTGATGCCAGGGAAGGTGGATGATCAGGAGAGGCAGTGATCCTGTCGGAAGCCCACACTGGAGCAGGCTCCTGGCAGTACCTGTGGGCTCCTGGGAGAGGAGCCCAGGCTGGAGCAGGTCTGGTGGCAGGACTTGTGACCCTGTGGGGGATCTAACTGGAGCAGGGCAGGAAGGACTGGCTCCCAGGGGTGGGACTCCACGCGGGAGCAGGAGAAGAGTGTGAGGAGTCCCCACTATGAGGAGAGAGTGACAGGGACAGTGTGTGATGAATGTAAATGACAGTCCCCATTCCCCATCCCCCTGTGCTGCTGGTGGGGAGGAAGCAGAGAAATAGGGAGTGAAATTGAGCCTGGGAAGAAGGGAAGGATGGGAAGGTGTTTTAAGATTTTATTTCTTCTGATCCTCCTTGGATTCAATTGACAGTAAGTTAAACTAATTTCCCTGAGTTGAGTCTGTTTTGCCTGGGTTCTTCTGATCAAACAGCTGAGTAATCTCTGCCTGTAACTGCTGAGTGATATCCCCTTGTCTTTATCTCAACCCAGGAGCCTCTTTTATATTTTCTCTCCCCTATCCTTTTGTGGAGGGGAGTGAAAAAGTGGCTTGGGTGCCCAGTAAGATCAGGCCCCTAACCTATCAAGGAAGCAACTCTCATGGTCCTGGTAGGCTGTAACCATGCAGGATGGGTTGGAGAGATAACTCTGTGCCCTGCTTGAGTTTGCCAAGAATCTGAACACAGCCATGCAAATACTTCCCTACTATCCTCATGTCTACAGTGCAAGCAGATACTCATGGTTTTGTTTTCTGGTGGAGCTGCTCAGCTCTGGCAGATTTCAGACTGTTTCCACAAAGACTCCCTCTTTGGGAACAAACATGAGATATAAAATGTCTGGATTAATTTATTCATAAATATTTAATTGCTTATTTAAAATGGAATAACTTTAGCCATGATAAAGACCTTTCTCATCACAGGCAAAATAATTAACCATGAGGATTTAAGCTTATCTCTGTGACTTTGCTTTGGAACGAGAAGACTGTGCTGACCCAAACAGTCACCTGGCAAAGGCTGTTCATTTCTGCCTTTCAGTCCATATTTTATGCAATATATTATGTACTGGGGAGCTTAAAGTGTGCTGAGAATGGACAGGTCTCCTTGCAGACTTTCTGAGGCTTTCCAGAGTGAAGGGCACCTCGGCTAAGCAATAACTCTATAGATTTTAAAGAACTTTTGGTGAAAAGCTTGGGTTTAGTGTACATATTTTTATTGTTTTCCTTTCTCTTACTTTTACAGAGTCTTGAAGAAAATAACTAAAAGGCATTGAATTTGAATTTGAGTTTTTCAAACTATAGACTATAGTCTTCTGAAACAAATAAACTTATATAAAAAATGTTGTTTTCCTAACTGTCATTTCCTTGCAAGAGAAGTCCTACCTAGGTATTCACTGAATGAGCACATGAGCATAGAAGTGCACCCATGGAAGGATTAGAATCTAATGCTTTAAGCTGCTACATTTTAAACGTAGAGCTGAAATGTACTGCTGGATCACTCCTGCTGCAGAATTAGCATAATTTGGGAAAGTCATTTGGTGACCTTTTTATTTATGTTTTCCAAATTTTATTTTGTTTAAGCCATTTGCAGAGTGCTATTATTTTCCACTGTCCATAACCTGACCAGATGGAACTTCTTACTTTTCCTGATTCTGAGGGCTGGTGTTTCTGCATGCTAATTCATCACTACATGTCCAATATATCAAAATGCATTTGCTGGTTTCTCCTAAAATTTACTGAGAGTATTGAGTGACTTTCCGTTAAATCAGTATTTACTGGACTGATGAGCTGTAGATCCATCTGTCTGGAGTATATGTGACCAACACAGCACAATTTGGAGGGATCTGATGTAAAGCAGATATTTCAAGGTAGTTGCTCTTCCACTGCTAATGCAGGCTTTAAAGTGACAACAGATCTCAAAGGATGAGCAGTGACTGTTTTATCAGTTTCAAAATAGTACAGCTTTGCTTTCATATTTAAATAGTTGGAATCGCAAAGCTACAGAACAAGGTAGAGGAAAAAGGATTCCTACTTCAAAGGGAACAGAACAAGCAACAATTTCAGGTATCTTGAGAGCATGCAAAATGAATCTACGCACGTCATTGTTCTGTAATTATTTGCAGCTCTGTTGTTGAATCTAAAGCAAAGACTTAAAAAGTTCACTGAGGTCTAGGAATAATAAACACTATCTAATTATTACAAAAAAATAAGTTCTGATGAGTGCCACCTGTATATTTCAGTTTCTATGTGTCTGTCTACATGTATAGGTAAACCCATATGGTGTAAATTGATTCACATAGGGACTTTTCATTCATTCTGAGTGCTCTTTATGTTGCACAGACACCTGAAGTGGATCAAAGTTAACAAATGGTTCAGACAATTTCTAGCCATGTCCTAAGACCCTTAAAGAGGCTGAAGCACTGCTTCTGTTCCCCATCCTCCTCATATATTGACATGAAAAACGTTTTGTAAGACATAAACCTATAGAGAAAAGCCAGCAAGGACCAGTTTAGTTGGTTTAAGCTCTACAACTAGTTTTGCTTACACCTGACAATTATTGCAGCTTTTTGACACTACTAGTCTGAATGGTGGCCATGTCCTCCTCCTGCAATGTGATAACACAAGTCTGACTGCAGGGTTCAGGCTTATGTAAATGAGCTTTGCAGAAAAAGAGACCATATATGCTTAGCATGTACATTTTTAATAACAACTGGGTGAGATGTGTCCAAAGATCATTTTCTCCTCACAAGGTTACTCTTCTAGTCAGTTCTTCCCTATCCCTTTCTTGCTATTATTTCTCCTAACAGTAACAACAGGAAAAGACAAAGCAGAATCTTCATCCTTTGGGAGGTTTCATACAGTGTGAAGCTGTCTCTGTGCTCAGACAACAGGAAATATTTCATTTTCACCAGAAAGAGGAGTATCTGCCTTCTCGTGGTGTTTAATTCTGAGAAGCCAAAAGTGAGCCCACAACATATAAAATCAGATTTAAAAAAAAAAGAAGAAGAACTTTTTTCTACAACTACTTTTGTGTAGAAGAAAAAACAGGCTTCAATTGCTGTCAAGATATTTTAGGTTTGACATTAGGAAAATGTTCCCTAATAGCAATACTTTCACGACTCAGGTTTAGATGGTTGACAGATTTTGTGGAATTGTTATAATTTTCTATCTTAGCAGAGTAATTAATTAAACTATTTCAGGGCATTGGGGGTTTTTGGGGGGTGTTTTTTGGTGGGTTGGTTTTGGTTTTTTTTTTTGGTATAATATTTCAGTCGTCTTTTTCTGCAAATGTCATTGTGGTTAAAACCTCTACATCTGATGTGAACCATTTTTACTTTTCTCCTCTTGCAGGCAGTTAAAAATAAAGATAGGCCATTTCTAAAGTAAAATGCTTCCAAGTGGAAAACTACAAAGGCACACATTAAAAAAGGGCCACGGTTTTGAAATTTTCAAATAAAAAGACAAACTGTTTTACAAGATGTAATTACCGTCAATACTTCAGAAATCAGTGACAAGTGACAAAGATAAGTAATTTTCTGGGGTTTTTGTTTGTGTTAAAAAAAGGAAAACGTCAAAGTTTGATGACTCCAAACGACTCCATGAAAACTGCCCTTACTCATACTCAGGGCATTTCACATGATCTGTTAAACACAAATATGTTTTAATTTGAATGTTATTTTTATTTTCCTGGTGCTATCCATATTTATAACATTGATATAAATATTTTTAACACGTCTCATCTCTATAATTTCTTAGCATTTTAATTATGAAATAATTAATGGTACTGACATTTTAAATAACATTATCAGTATTAGAATTAATACTGAAATTAATAAGTAGTAGAAACTCCAAGAACATCTTTATATTTACAATGACATTGTGTAGCGCTTTGTTATAATTTTAATAGGAAATTATTTCATTATTATGGGTTTCCTATCAGCTCATAAAGGTACCCTGAACAGTGAAGCTGTGTGTGGTTGAAATATAAATATTTTACCCTAGCTTGATGGTGTAATTCTTATTATCAATCTGATAAAATGTGCCTGGAAATGTTTTTCAGGCTTATGGAAAGGAGAGCTAAAATGTCCTACAAATCTGGTTTAGCTGTCACCAAAACCTTATCAAATTTCTTTCTCCACAGAAAATTTCTTACATCTTAACATCCCTATCTTAAGCACAGGAGATTCCTCTGTCTTCTACCAGAAATTAGCAGAATATAGTAATTTGTGGGGTTTTTTCCTATGTGAGTCTTTATTTAACTTCACATCCAAATCCTATTTTAATCCTTCCAATGAACATGCCCTTTTTAATTGCACCCAACTTTTACCCAGAGAACATTCCAGCTATGATTTGAATAAAAACCTCAATAATACTGACAACTTTGAAGAGAATTGTGTGTTTTCCCCCATAAAGGCCTGTTCTTTATGCTGCAGATACTCTCTTTGATGGGTGATGCCACAGGGACAGTTTTGTTTTAACATAACATATTGCCTGTTAAAATAAATCTAAATGAACACAGAGGTCACACTGAGCTGGTCCCAAATGTCCCTATAGACATATGTACAGACAGGTGGTTAACACAGCCTCCTGTCCAAAACCAGATCTGGAGGGATTTCTCCTTATTCCTGACAGATGGTCAGCTCTTCTCAGACAACCTGAATATGCTCATTTAAAATATTTATGTGATTCTAAGATGGAACTATGGGTTCTTCGGGTGCAAAACCATGGTCCACTTTTCAAAGATAGTTTACTTGGGACTTTGAAATTAATTTCCTTTTCATGAAAAAACAACTACAAAAGTACTGAGGACAAAACCTGAGTTATTTAGGGATAAAACAGCAGAGATTAATTATATTGCATTATGCTCAATTTCCATTTTTTTTAAAGACTCTGGGGTCCTGGGGTACATTTGCTCTCCTTCAAAGTCACTGCTGTTTGAGAACAGTGTATGATTTGGGTATCTGTCCATCCTGAGCAGAATGCAGAGGGCACCTCTCTGGTGCAGCAGCACTGACCCAGGGACAGGGAATCCCTCCGTGCCACCTGTGTTTCTCTGGCAGCAGTGTGCACATCCTGCCGTAACCACGCAGTGCTGTGTTGTGCAGCCTTTCTTGGTCACTGCAGCAGCTTCTCGTCCTGCACCTGCTCCCTTCTTCAGGAACAGGCTGCCTGTGCTGCCCAGTGCTGTGGAATGCAGCTGGTATCATTGCTGTGGCAGAAACCCTTTGCCTTAGTGTTCTGGTCAAGTTGCTTGTATCACTGGCCCCAAAATGACCATGAAAAATAACCCCCACAGCTTTAACTTTGTTTCTCCATGAACTGCCAAGCAACCGAGAGGAGCCCAGAATATTGTTGCACCAGAATAACCCAGCAAATGAGTCATAAAAATGTCTATTAAAAGTATGAAGTGTATATGTAGTGATGCAGCATTAATATCTTTTCATTGTCGGGTTACAGACAATTCCCACAATGTGACTGACCTGTGGGTGATAATGGCAAGGCTCATGCTATGGCACTGCTTAAAATTATTACTGAAATTCCACCAAGATTATCTGCTCACACAGGTAGAGAGAGTCGGTACAAAAAATGTCTAGGCTTAATATTCAGGGAGATTAAAAATGTGTTCCTTCACAGGCAAGAATGGATAATCTGAACCTTTGGATCTAATGTCCTGTATTCTGCTATAGAAATGTCTTTTAAAGCCTATTCTAAACCCACTAAAACTTGAAGCTGGTTTGCAAAGAAATTTTGCTCTGTCAGCTTCTGCACAATGATGGTTTAATATCCTTATAAATGCAGAGGCTCTGTTAAACTTTGTGAAGCAGACCAAGTTTGTTTTTACAGAAAAACATATTTCTGAGAAATAGCTATGACATTTTTTTAATCAATGGAGGTTTTAAAGTGAATTTTAGCACATGGCTGCAGCAAACACATGGACCAAAAGATGATTAATATGTGTACACAGAAACTCCCAAGAAATCCCTATTGTTTTGATAGATGAAATTTTAAGCACCAGTAAGCACCAGACACTATTCTGTGCTGAAATAAAAATAATAAAAAAAAATTACTTTGCATGAATAAAGTGAGTTAGCCATAGTCAGTCTGGAGAAGTTTAGCCCCTGCTTGAAAGGTGCTGTTGGTGACCAAGAGAAAAGTCTAAAATATTTCTAATGATGTTTGATGTTTCCCAAAGGAGTAAACCCCGCATAACCTATTTTCTAGTAAATGTTTAAACCTTTGACATTTGCAGATTACTATTCAAAGGTGCAAACAGTGATTCTGCTCTCATATTCCTATTAATTTCATTGAGGAATGAAATTAATGCTGTGGACCCCAGCAGGATTCCTTACATATTTCTCTTTGCAACACCAGGCAGAAGTGGAATTTTCATTAAGTGTGGAATTTTCTGTGTCCCTGTGTCTCTCTGGGAGGTAACATAAAGTACAAGCTACAAGTAGCATATCTCAGGAGCTCATTGGTTTTATTCCTTTATGTTCTTTTCAAGTGGAAATACTGGTCTCTGTGCCATTAGTATTGCATTAGATAGCTCTTTAAAAATAGACCCACCCAATGTTCCATGTTGAAAGAAACATTGGGATACAACAGTAATTAGAACTGGAGGAGACTTAATGATTATGTTTTTAGTGTCAGAAGACATGTTCAGAATTTTGGATTTAGTCAGCTGATATATACAGGGACACTGAGAGCACATGGCCTCTTTAGATACCCATATTAAATTATTCTCTATAGGTACAAATTATTTTCCTTTGTATGATGTTTGATGTCACGTCTGATGTTTTTTCAAAACTGCAATTTAATAGAAAGGTGATAATGTAAACACATCAAAATATATCACATGAGGCTATGTATACTTGTTATTGTTGTGACACAACATCTGCTCCTACTCGTGCTTTGTATGAGCATTTCATAATAATGAAAATTGCAAAATTTGAAGAAAAGATAAAGCAAAAAAAATGTACAAATCTTACTGCAACAACACACACACCAAGAAGGGATGGATTTTTTCGTTTGGTCTTATCTCTGCTTATGTCAATCTCTTCTGTGGTTACAGACTTAATAACAGCAGAACGAACTGTGACCGTCATTCTGCTAAGGTGTGAGTGTGTTAACATGGGAGTGCTTTTCCTCAGCCAAATCCACCCCTTAGTGCCTGGTGGAAGGGAGCCAGCCTGTTTGCTTGCCTTTCTTGCTTTAAAGGACTGAAATATTCCCCCATACTCGATGCTCTAGAGGGTGCCATGTGTGCTGTATTAGAGACCTGAGCTTTTGAGACATATCCATTGAGGCATTATGTTGTATGATCTCAAATGCAACAACCTTTGTACATGGCACATTCAAGACATTCATGATTCTTTTTCAGAAGTGCAGCAACATTTCTCTTCATTTAATTTAGACAGGAAAAAAATTAAAGCTTCTTAAAATCATATATGAATAATTTCAACTTGGAAAATCAAAATAAATGTTCACTGTTAAAATTCATCTGATTATTATGGACACAAATGATTGAATACATTTGCACTTTTTCAAATTCTGTGATAGAAGTCACGTGTGTTTACTTGAATCTCCTCTGTGTATTACTACACTAAATAAAGAGCAGAGTAAATAGAACTGAGACAAAGTTAACTGAGAATGAGTGATCATTATATAAAATATTATGGAAAATTGCACGAGAAATCTCTTACATTTAACTAGCTGATATTATATATTTAATGCACAGTTTAAAGTGATTGCAATACAGTATAAAATATTAAAACAAAACTACCACTTACGAAAATGATGCTGTAAATGAAATGCAAATCAGGCTGATAGTAACTGATTGTTACTGGATTGCTACTATGTGATTAGATTTCAAACTTGTTATTGTTTCTCATTTGTAGCTCTGAAATAAAATGCAAAATGTTTAAAGAAAAGTAGTATATCTTCAATAATGTCCCAGTTTGACACCCTCTATATCATGTATCCCCAATATATTGTTATTATTGACCAAGAGTCCCTTTCAACACAGGCTCATCGGCCTCTCAAATGGAGGTGGCATGTTGAGGTCTCATCATGGGCTATGCATTAACAGTACAAAGAAGGAGCTGCACATTCTGCAGGGTCTTGGAAAACATAAAACAATGCTCTTAGCCTTTATCTTTGGCTGAAATAGTCTCCTTGGCAGCAGATGATAGAGCAAGGAGCATTCCTCATAATAAACCTGCATTCCCCAGATGTGCCCTGTTGTAGGGAATGTCTGAGTGCCTGAGATTTCCAAGCACAGCAACCCAAGTCCAGCAGGACAGTGTGCTTACAAAACAGGCAGTTTCAGAAGTATGGCAATGGTAAACCTAAGTAAATCAAACACACATGTATGCATCATACACGTTTATTGGATACATGCTGTCTGGTCCAGATAATTGTGCTTAAAATCTTTCCTTATTATACATATCCTTCCCCAAGAATGGACTGTTTCATTTATGTGGATTTTTTTGTTTATTTTTTTTTAATTAGCACTTTAAAATATATTTAAGTAGGATGCAGATATGTTAAAATATTTTAGATCCAAATATTGAGTAAATTAATTTATGCCCACTAACCTTTTAAAAGTAATCAGTTACCTGTGTAACTTGATAGGTGAGCAGTTTTCCCATATTAAAGCTGCTTTTCTAACTAAAGTCTTTTGGGAGAGAATATTACTTTACCAAGTCACCTTCTAAAAGGTTTAATTAAATTTTTATGTCTAAATTTATAAACCATTAATCATAGTCTTAGAATAGAATATTATGGGTTGGAAGGGACCACTAAAGGTCATCTAGTCCAAATCTCCTGCAATGATCAGGGACACCTTCAACTAGATTAGGTTGCTCAAAGCTCTATCTAACCTGATCTTGAATGTTTCCAAGGATGGGGTATCTACGATCCCTCTGAGCAACTTGTTCCATTGTTCCATCATCCACACTGTAAAAAATTTGTTCCCTACAGCTTGTCTAAATCTGGCCTCTTTTAGTTTGAAACATTATTCCTTGTTCTGTCACAACAGGCCCTAATAAAAAGTTTGTCCCCATTTTTTTATAGGCTCCCTTTAGGTGGTAGAGCGCTGCAATGAGGTCTCCAGCCCTCTGACCATCTCTGTGGCCCTATGGACTCGCTCCAACAGGTCCATGTCTGTCATGCTGGGGACCCCAGAACTGGACACTGTGTTCCAAGTGGAGTCTCATCTGAGCTGTGTAGAGGGGAAGAATCTCTTCCCTCTGCCCACACTGGTTTGGATGGAGCCAAGGACACATTTGGCTTTCTGTGCTTTCATGTGCAGCCTCTCATCTACCTGCCCCCCTTCTCAGCAGGGCTGCTCTCAGTCCCCTCATCCCCCAGCCTGTATAGACTGATAATTCTTGGATGTAAAACTATCCCCTGTAATTGTAAAATGTTGATGCTATAAAACATTTATTATCAGATACTATTAATTTTTTGTAATCTGAAATTTCTCTGATTGTTTCAGGAGAGCTGAACATCCTTAATTTGATCTGAAAGATTCATTCAAAAGTAATCAATTTTTTTTAGAGTGCAATAGATTTGTCATCACTGATCACAGGATAGCAAATCTAGATTTTAAAAATTTTCTTCTGCAACTGCAGTCCACAAGATGGCAATCTTGGACTGAAATTGTCTTCACAAATTCTGCTGATAGTTTTGCTGCTGTTTCCAACTTTGGGAGCGTGTTTGAAGCCTGTTGTGCTGTGCTTATGTCTGAGGCTGCACTGTGAGCAACCCTAAGGCACAATCCAATGAGCCCCAGTACCCCCAAAACTGGCAGCTCTAGTAAGGCAGAAACACATTCCTTTGGTCTAACCAGTTTTCAGTGTTACTCACTTTCATTCAGGCATCTAGTTTTGAAGCAATCTTTTTAAAAGTACAGAGGCTGTTTAGAAGTAGGAACACCTTTTAATGGCTTCTGTGTGTTCAATTCAAACAAAAGCCCTGAACATGACCACATATTGCACATTATCTGCTCAGTACACGTTACTCTACCCTGTTTCCACCAAAGCATTTAAACCTCTGACAATATTTTGGAAAATCTTGACCTAATATGTGATCCTCAGCATTAAGAAGGCACCGCAGTTGCAGCTTCTCAGCTATGAGAGCTTATCTGGATCCACTGAAGTCAGCGTTACCACCGCAGTGTACATGCACCCCAGAAGGAGTTAGCATCTCTCTCCTGGGGCACTCCAAGATTTGAAGGCTTTATGCTAATTCAAAATTATCTGCTCAGCAGGGCATAGTTGGTAGCATAGTCCTAGGGCATAACTCAGGTTTCCTGAGAATGGTTTCAGAATCAGGCAGCAGGAGGCCCTGAGAAGGTGTTTGCAGCATGAGTGTCACAGCCCTGGAATTCTGGTTGTCTAGTTTTTTCCTCCAGCTTAAAATATTTCAGAACCTGGACAATGACAAACCCTTACTTTCTAGTCATAGTGGGAAAAAAAAATCACAACTAATACTGTAATTTGTCTGTATTGATTTAATGAACAAGCTGCACCTACTTGTTACGATTTAGGGCATCTCATCTTTCCAAGACTGAATTTGGGATTTGGAAATGTCAAAATTTAAGAATTAAATATGAAAGGGAAATTATCTGAAAGAAAGCCAAAAAAACCAAGATTAACAGTTTTATCTTTCTTGCATTAGATTTTATTTATATTTTCTGAATTACTGAAGGCTTCTGAGGATCAAAAAGAGGTTCTATTACCTTTCTTTAGAGCATAAGGTGGGCAAAGATCATTGTGACTTCTCTATCACCAGGCTTAGTTAAATGAATAAAGATTGGTGGAAAGGAAATAAAGAAATCCAGCTCATTCTTCCGCGTCCAACAGAAAAGAAGACAAAGCTAAGTTAGTCACAGAGAACAGTATAGGCTGAAGCCATGGTCTGATCCTGTGCTTGACCTCCATGCAAACAGCTGGGAGCTCTTGTGGGCAGCTGTAGGCTTGGCAGTGCCAGAAGAAAGAGGTGTTGGCAGACTGGCAGGAGTGGGTGCTGCCACATGGTGACATCAGCCTGACCTGCTCTGATGTAAATACTTTCCTGGTTTCTCTATTTTTTTTTTTCATGTTTTGATCTACCTGAGTCTTACTCAGAGGGATGGGACTGAAGTGTCTTAAGTTGTACCACTTTTTGATTTCAAATTTCAAACTTAAAATTTCAAATTTCTCAAAATACATTTTTTTTCTTTCACAAATTTCCTTCTGATTTTCTAAATTTGATGGAGGAACTTAAAACTGAATCTTCAATACTTCTTCCCACAAATCAAAACCTTTATATTTATCACTGTCGTGTATTTATGGCAATTTGGATAATTTCCACTTGGTACTATTCTGGTTATTACTATTCCAATTGAAATAAATTTTGGAGACATTAAGATCTCATGAGACATTAGACAAACTATTTAAATAAATATATCTTACCTTTATTCATCACCTGCAATATTTTTTGGTTAGGAATGTACAAGAAAAATCGTATTTCGCACATTTCAGCTAGTATTTCTGGGAAAAAAAAGGAGCTTACCAGAATGCAATATTACTGAATTATAGTGTCTTCCACTGACAAAGTTGACTGTGAGATAAATTTAGAATAGGCTACAATAACTTTCCCTTAGTATCTCAATTAAAAAAAGGTCTGATTCAAAAATGCAGATTAGACCCGATCCCCATAACTGTGTAAAAAGTTCATTAAAAAAGTAATGTAAATACTGAGAAAACCTACCCATGTAATTTCTCTTTTTTTATCTCAAATGCCA
The DNA here is from genome assembly GCA_016584745.2 of Phylloscopus trochilus trochilus. NCBI lineage: Eukaryota > Metazoa > Chordata > Aves > Passeriformes > Phylloscopidae > Phylloscopus > Phylloscopus trochilus. Next base: position 19,247,453 of record WQNJ02000016.1, on the reverse strand, counting down.
GCAAAACAACACACCTACATAACAGTATAGAGAAGTGACAGAAAAATTAGACGTCTTAGTCTTGTGATGTAATGAGGAATTTTTCAATTGCTTCTAAAAAGAGAGAGTAAGGTCTTGAGAATGTAAACAGTCAAGAGTTATTTGTGTTAATTGCTTTTGTTCTTAAAAAAGCCCCAGCAGGAGCTCTTTTTTTTAATCCAAACTGCCTGAAGAAACATTATAGTGTGTATACATGAACAGAGTTTCTTCTCTTCTTTTACCATTTCTTATAACCTTGCATACACTGCTGGCTTATTCTTGTACATTTAAAGCTGTATTATTTGCAGAATAATTAAAATGAGACTGTTTCTCTGCAGTAAACACATGCACAATCAATATTATCCTTTTATTTATTGCATACACTAAGAAGTACAAGAAAAAATTATGCTTAAAATAAAAGCAAATTAAAAGAGAAATCACTTCAGAGGGCATGAAACTGAGTGTTTGGATTTGTAGGTTATCACTGGGAAACTATTATAAAAGGTATTATAATTAAAAAGATGTTTTCTAAAATTAATTACTGTGTAAAAAACCCCATTGTATTGGAAACTGAGATTTGTATAACAACACCATAGAAAGCATTTGGACTTCTAAACCCAACCTGTAGTACCACTTTGTTTTACTTTGAGGGAAATGCAGAATTGGTTGCAGTTGGATGTTCCCATTGCACTGCTGCTCCAAAGTGTCCTTTTGGCAGTTCTTCCATAAGGGGCCCTGGTTCCCGTTGTTAAACTGTGGGAGCTTTCTCTAGACAAGGAGGGGGGTAAAAAAAGAAAATTTAGTAAAAGATTACTTTTTTCTTTTGAAGTTGGGGCAAAAGCTGAGCACACAGGGATCCTGTGTGTGTGCCATTTTGCTGGGAAGCTGCTCACCCACCATGGTGGAAGCCACAGCAGCACATACACCTTGAGGGGCTGTGGTGCTTCTGGGCTTCCAACTTTTCTGAAATTCTCCTCATCCTGCAGAGGTGAACCACCCCTGTGAGAAAGGTTACCTTACTCCCACATAGGTGTGGGATTCTGGCTTCCTATAATATGTGAAAACTGGGGAGTGTAAATGTGACCTGTTCACCATTCACAAGCAGTGGAACAGCTCGCTTTCAGGACCATGGCTGAGTTAGGATCTGGTGACAGGATCTCATCAGATGGGAAGCTGGCTCTCCTTTTGCTCCCAAGCAGTGTGGGAGCTGATCCTAGGCCATGAGCTCCTGGCACACTGGAGACCCCCAGACAGCCTGTGCTGGCTCACACCAATACATGAGTGTCCCAGAAGGCAGGTGCTCCTTGATCTTGAGAAGTGACTACAGTTGGTCAGTCATGCAGCCCCTCTTCACTCCTCTATGTCAGAATTTTATTGACCTCCTGTCACGGGCACTGCTCTTCCTTCAAATAGGAGCTCAGGCTCATTAGTGGGGCAGCTTGCTCTGCTCCTGCCCTGGCTGTGGCTGCTTTTTGAGGAAGTTACAAACTATTGATGAGATAGGTCTCATGAAGATTTATTCTTTGTCAGAAATAGAGGTCATTAATACACTTTCCAATTAAATTTCTTTTCTCCTTTCTGAAAGGTTTCTTGCCAATTTCCAGTATCATATTTAGTTAAGTAATCTGTGAGGATTTGTTATATTATTTAGACTGGCATAAATTATATTACTTTCAGACAAATTTGGCTAATCATCTGTTGCTGAGATTTTCCACTGAGTTACAAGGCATGGAGAATTGCATGCTGGCTTTCCAAAACAGAGCCTGTCACTACAATCACCCTGAAAAGACAAGGGTTGATTAGTTTTCTCTGAGGCAATCGCTCATTACATGATGATAAAGTCTAAAAGGTAGATAAATATAATTTGGGCTTTTATCTGGGGCTTTTGGGAACCTTAGTGGTCCCTCCTGCCTCTGAACCCTAACACTTGGCTCATTTTCAAAGCACCTCACTCTGATCAATCCAAAACCCTGCTTCGGTTTCTTCAATTGTGAAATGGGACTAACAGCTGCATTGCCAGCCTCAAAAACTGTAATATGGTGAACAGCTTCCTGGAGTGTTACTAGTTTGTTTTCAACATTCAGGTGTTTTATAGGGGACTCTCGTAGGTTTGGTTTTGTTTTCTTTTTAAATTGCTGTGTAAATTTTTTATGTCATTAAATATTAGAAACATATTTTGTGCTTTTTGCTCTAGTTAGAAGCTTCCTTGAAAATAAGAAATCAAGACTGGATATTTTCATATATTCACAATATCTACTAGCAAGGTGCTGAAAAAAAATCCAGCAATTATAGGAAAAAGATAGTTTGCAAAATTATCTGAGAACTAGACTGCAATAATCAATTATTTATAGACAAATTTGCAAGGTGCCAACTATGATAGTTTTGGTTCGACTTCGAAAGAATCTAAATTGTACTATTTATATATTATGGGTATACTAAGGTTTTAATATTTTAGGTATCCTAGAATCAAGTAAAAAGTAAATTTCTCCTAAGCATGCAGAGACCACTGTGGCAGAAGACATTCAACTGTTTCAATAACATAATTCTGTTGCCTTCAGCAGAGTTTTTAGATTGATTCTGGTTTGGGATCTGGCCTAAAATGAAGAGGACTCATCCTGAATTAATCTGCTCTTTCAGATATTCTGTTTCTGAGATCTTCACTTCCCTAGTGAAGGTCAGGGCAGTAGGAGGTAAAACAGTGTCATGATTAATATTCCCCACATCTGTCTGGAGCAGAATGCCTAGTGCAGAAAGCCAGCTGACCAGAGGGCATTGTTAAAGAAGGTGATGCATTCCTGTAGCTAAAAGCACAAAGACTCTAGTGAGCAAACTTTTCTTTTGTAAGGAGTAAGGTTCAGGTCTCAGTCTGGCAAATTGTTATCATCTCACCCTATTCAAAGATAGAGGGCAATTGGTTTGAAGTAGGGTTTGTTTGTTTTGTTTTGTTTTTCAGTCACAATGAGATATTGCTTTGTTTCACACTGAAAATAATAATAATAATAAAAAAGCACAGCACAAATTTGCTTAGGAAAATCATTAAAATTTGTGATTTTTTTTTTCAGCATTGGGACGTAATACTAGTTATGTTAGTTGGTTATACTAATGTCAGTAGTTTTACAGTAATGTTAGGAAAATGACCTGCAAAAACTATCTTCTATATTTACATGGCTTATTAAAATGTTGCATGGAACTAAGTATAAGTGCACATTTTATTTGTGATTCCATACCACAGGAAACAATCTGCAGCAACCTTAGAAATGCCAAGACTCCACAGTGCAAAGAAAGCATCACTTTTCTGGTGAAGGCTGCCTTAATGTTCGTGTACCTGCCGAGTAATCCTCTACCTGTGAACACCTCATGATGTGTTGTGAAACAAGTCACCAAGTCACCTGTCAAATGCTCCCTTTGAACTTATTCCTTTCAGTGAAGTTTTTGATGAGAAATAAAATAATAACTCTCAGCTTTTCATTTAGTGAAGACAATGTTAAGTATTTTAAGTAGACTATAAAAGACAGAATTTTTGTCTGTTATTCTAAAAAAAGAATTTTGACTCCAAACAGACAAAATTCAAAGGTGAACTTCTTCAGCGTTAACTTTTCTACTTTACTTTTTCCTCTGTTCCTATTTCATAGGCTAACCAGTTTACTAAATCAAAATGTCAGAGGTCCTGAAGAATAGAGAGTTTGTAGTTTACATGAATGCCTGTTATTTTGCATGTAAAAATCTGTTATAACGGGAACTCTGATGTCTGGAGAACAGCTGAATTGCAGCTCACTTGCTGCCTCTTTTCTTCCTTGTCTAAGGTGGAGGAAGTTTAAGTCTGCTACAGAGAATGACGCACTCTTGCAGGAAAGAACATGTTCTAGTAAGTAATGTTTTCCCAACTAAAGTGACTGCTGTTAAGATCAGTGCATAAAACACATTAATAACATTTTGATTTGTTCTTCTCCTGGATCTCAAAACAGAAGTAATTATGTTTTGAGAACAAGAACAGAGCTAGTCTCTGGTGTAAGACAGAGTTTTGCACACTGGAGGTTGGTGACAGCAGGCTGTTATGGGTTTCCTTAAGAATAATGGCTTATGTTACCATTAGAGCAAGGGAGGAGAGCACCAGTACTTACAGTGCTCCATCACTGACAAACTTTGCACATTAAATGCCATCACTGGCAGCCCTCACTCCTCCATACCCTCCTGCACAACCAGAAGGAAAAGACAGAAGAAGGAGCTTTAGCCCCAATGCATTTAAGTCATGAAGAAGGACAGGAGCTTGATCGCCCCCCTGGAATCTTTGGGTACAAAGTAGAATGCAATGTAAATTATAGGACTCAAGATACCAATAAACATCAGTTGTGACTATACTGAGTAAATGGTCTTTAATTAAATACATGGAAAACCAAAATGCGTATTTAAGAATGTTCCTCTGAGATCCTGCTTCTTCACATGTCAATTGTTTGAGAGGCTGCTGCAGGAGGAGTCCTCCCCATTTTATGTTCATTGTAAAGAAAAAAAAGAAGTATAACTGAAATCCAGTAGTTATTTAAAGGTTGACTAAAGCTGTAAGAAAATAACTTTTATTTCCTTAATGGTTGGGCATACATTAATGACTTCGGTCATGTTGAGAGTCATTTGGAAATGTAAAGCACCAGCAATAATTTCAGGAAGTACTTCTAGTTGTAATTGTATATCCTCTCTATAATGATGCTTTAACCTGAGATTTCAGCCCCTAAGCTTACCAGACCTATTTATATGTTTACTTCCCCCAAGGTACTAGCCGTGAAAATCCTTGAAAAAGCACCATCATTAGCACCCAATTAAAGAGAAAACTTATGCTAATATAGCCAGGAGTTGCTTTTTAATGCTATGAAAAAGAAAAAATATTTAATGACTGTATTTCTGGAAACCTTTTGATGTTCATGATAATTAGTTCAGTCCAGCTATTAAATTAAGGGGAGTCAAAGTATTATACAGACATTTGAAGGTTGCTATATTCAGAGAAGACCTTTTGCAATCCCTTGGCAGTAAATGGCATCTTATCCAATATACAGACTTAGTCAAAGAATGTCAGCAGTGGAAAACCAACTCAAGGATTCTGTTTGGGTTTTTAGAGGCTTTGTGTAAATCTTAGAGGAGGAAAATAAATGAAAATATTTGAAAAGGCAGCTGAAAAGGCTGCAGAAAGTTATAATTCTTGCATCTCTGGAAAGTTACATTCCACATTAAAAATTATTGTTACTATCAATGCATTCCACTCAAGAATCCATAGTATATCAGTCTTGAATATATTCAATAACAATTTATGACTTATTTCAACTACAATACATTTCTGAACCATTATAGTACTGTGCAAATACCTCTCTCAGCTAAATGACTTCAAGTGCCTGGTGCTAGTTTAAGAGGGCAAACAAATACACACTTTTGAAAAGTCTAGATTAGCTTCTGATCTTCTCTCAGAGCAGTTCAAAGGGACAAAGTACCTCATTTACCAGGTACCTAAGAGATTGCTGTGGCAGAGGTGATCTGATGGAGTACAAAGAAACTTTGTACTTTGTATTGAGGGGGTATGATTCTTTCCAGTCCCTGGAAATACAGGGGATTTATAATCCAGAGGATGGTCTGGTATCAAATGGTGCAAATTAGGGCTAAAATTGCTTTCCATTGTATTAATATTTTCATGTGCCTGTGGCAGCATTGCTCAAGGAGGCTAGCAGAGATATAAAGCCATCCTGGTCCTTTGGCCATCTGTTGTACACCTAGCTCCCCTTTCACCTGATACACCTATACACAATGGATCTAAATATAAATAATTAGGGAATATTTTTAGTATAGAAAAAGATGACAAAAATCAGAGGATTTTCTTCCGGTTCATTAAGAGGGCATTGCTCTCCCTTATCTGTGTAAATTATCAATACTGATGCCTTAAGTTTTAACTTTCATATTTTCAGATTCTGTGCTGCCTAGGGGTGCAGTTCTGAGCCTCATATTAAGTGCTAGTAAGCTCTCTTCACAGAATAGGTAGACAAAACAAATCCTTCTCCTGCTGAAGACCAAGGACAACGAGTACAACTTTCAGGCCAAAAGCATAAACAACGGTGGACTGAAGAGAGAAGAAAGGTGAGACATCATAACCTGAAGCTGTAACTGGACAATTAAATCCCAATATGCAAACGGACCAAAACTTATAAAAGTGTAAGATCTCATGACCATTTTCTGACCATTTTTAGTCCATCTTGGGTGCAGCCCTGGTCAGGCCCTTGTCTTGCTCAAGGTGTACCCTAAAGGCCTTTCAATAGATATCTACTTTATTCTCTAGCTCTGTCTACTCTCTGCTTTAGGTCAGCCTTCCTAAGGCATCAGTTTCATCAAGTCAGCAACTATTTAGTATTTTGTCTCCCCTCCCCCTTTCATTTAAATGTATTTCTATTCTTATTTTTTTCTTGCAACTTTTTTGTCTTTCACTTACTGTACTGATTCCTCACAGGAACATCTGAAGCGAAACATTTACTGAGCTCAGAGCTGCTGAAGAATGCATTGATATGCATGAACTCGCTAAAGATATGCCTTAACCCCTACGGGATCCTTCAGGATCTACACAATACAGCTCCTAAAAACATATACATCTGTCCCTAAAGTATAAAATGGTGTAAATGCCATCACTACTGCAAATCATTTGGCTATTACAGTAAGGAAAACTGCAAAAGTTTTGATTGTATGTTTGTCAGAATATGCCAGGGTGTATTTTTGGTCTAAGACACTACAGTGAGCTAAAACACGCTGTTGACCTTGTAGCAAACCAAAGATAGATCAAGGGAATCAAAATGTAAAAAAATTTGCAACATTTCATGTAATAACTATATATCTCCAGTCACGGACAAAATTACAAAAAACATCCAAAGATGCTTACATAAAAGTCAAGAAAACTCTGTTCAGCTGTGTTGGTGCATAACCGTGAGCCAAGGTGGCTGCTGCTCGTGCTCTGAGAGAGTCCGGTACACAGCAAGCGGCCAAGCCCGGCTGAGGCTGCTCTGTCACAGGCTCTGTGAACAGCTGGGGCAACCCATTGATGCTGTCGGTGTCCTTGTGTTCAGCTCCACAGCCAGCCCCGGCCGTCCCCGCCCCTCCGGCCTGCGCGGCGGCTGCGGCTGCCGCTGCCCGGCCGGGCCTGCGGGGGCTGCCCCGTGAGGGGCCCTGCCCGTCACAGCCCACCCAGCGCCGGCCACGGCCGCCTGGTCAAAATGTGCTTAAGGGAGGGCAAAGAAACGCCACAAAGACAGAGGAAGAGAGAAAAAGGTGTGAGAAACGGCCCTGCAGACAGCAAGGTAGATAAGAAGCTGTGGGATTGAGGTACCACAGGTGCTCGATCGGACACTGCCCTGGAGAAGCCCCGCCGGAGCTGGTTTATCCTGCAGGACTGCAGCCCATGGAATTCTTGCACTCCGGACCAAGAATTATCAGAGAGGATCTGTTCTGTACTGATCACAGTCCCCATTCTCCATCTCCTGGTGCTGCTCAAGGGCTGGGGTGCTATTTGTTTCTCACTTCCAAATCTATTTCAATTGTTAATAAATTAAATTAATTTTCTCCGAGGTAAGTCTGTTTTCCCCATGACAGTAAACTGGTAAGTGATCTCCCTGTATTCATCTCGTCCTGTGAGCATTCTCCTGCTATTCCTGCCCAGGCTGTTGCGGAGGGGCAGTGAGGAGCAGTGAGGAGCAGATGCACCAGGTCAGCCCACGGCACAAACACGGCAGGGGCTGCCACGGGCCGCAGGTGCAGGAGTGGCATTCACAGACACACACACTTCTATCTGGGCTGCCTGTTGTCTGCCACGCAGGGGAATGCTTCTGGGATTGTGCTTCCGTGTGAATAAGGAGACAGCTGTTATGTAAGTCACTGCTGAATTAGGGATATTGTCCTGTCCTGTGGGGCAGTGCTGTGTTGACAAACATACTATGCTTGGATAGGCATTACATGATAGTCAGCGCTGTGGTGGAGCACTGGGAAGTAGTCCTGTGCTTGATGTGCTAAGTTAGCTTCCTGACATAGAAGAATGTTACAAATTATACTGCTTTTTTTGGGTGGGGTTGATGAGTCCTGAGGCGGAGGCACAGAAGTTCACATATTATCCACAAATGGATCAATCTTCTGGATCAAAATTTTATAAATAAATCTCAAGGACAGAATCTGACTGACTGGATATCAGATATTAATCTCTCTAAATATGAGATTTAGATTTCTGCTCTACGATAAAGTAATACCTAACATAAGCAGCAGTACTGCACATCATGGTAATCAATTCTGCAATCAGTTTTGGAGAGAAGGGTTCCCTATACGTTTCTGCAGTGTTTGCTACAGACCTGCATACACAACTCAGAGGTGATTTTATCTACACTGTCAAAACAGTTGGTTTTGCTGTCAAAAATTCCTGCTTGCATTAATGTGATATGCTGCTTGTCTGTGGATAACCCTTCATAGGCAGCTAAAACCTTTTAGGTATTTATCAGGATAACTTAGTGAATTTTCTTCAGATACAGATTTTTTAAAACATTTTCCAATCCTTGGCATCTCAGTGATATTCTTCCAGGTGGAATTCAATGAAGTTCTGGTACGTTCCTCATCACACTGGCATCCTTATTTAGGGACATATTCCTCAGGGTCCCTAGGAATTAATTAATTCAATAGTATAAATAAATAAATAAATAAATAAACATCTAACTAAATATTAATATAATATTGCAAAATTGCATCCATGCTTTTGGTCTGGGTTCAGCTTTTCTTCTGTTCAGGTTACAAAAGTCATCAGCCATACATCACAGGGGAGTATGGCCCTTGTAAGAGCCCAGTTGCATTATTGAGAGAACAGAGACATTTGGCTTAGGGAAGACTCAGGTGGCAGTGAAGCAGGGTGGATCCTGGGATCCAGAAGGAGTGAGATTTAGAAGGAGTGAAGTGTAGCCGTGTTATTCTGTACTATCAGTCATCTCCAAGGGGAGATGGGTATCAATTAGTCTGATGAAGCTCTGATCAGAAGTTGTTCTACTGCTTCCAGACCCGGGCTGTTTTATTTGCTTGTCCTCTCACTGCAATACGGCAGTCACTGCAAAACCAAAGAGCTTCCTGTTGGGCTCTGATGTGCTTTGGAGTCCTGCGTATTTCAAAGTAGTCAAGGTTATGTGTATGCAGTCAAGAACTGAAGGAAATGCAGTTGCACATGTGTATTAATAAAGAATACAGTCTTTTCTAAATTGTAGCTGATTATTACGTTGTTTGAGATCTTTCCCTCTGTTGTTCAGTTATGCTGAAAACATTAGGTACCAAACATTTGTATCAAACATAAGACTTCCTTATCTGAATATGGTTTTTTTGGTTTTGGTTTTTTCCCTTTTGTTTTTTTAGTTATGAAATGGTTGACATGGTGGTAATAACACTGAGATTGTGGGCTTGATACTCATATGGACCATTCACCTAAGAGTTAACTGATGATCCTTGTGAGTCACTTCCAACTCAGAATATTCTGTGATTGAGTGATCTTAAAAACAAATCTGTAGTACATTGCTAAAATCTATTGGAATTAAAAACAGAAAGAAGAAAAATGTAGCATGTGCATGGGTGAATATATTTCAGTAAAAAAAAAGTGAAAAATACATACATGAAGTGCATGCTTAGAACACAAGGTTGTGTAGAAAATTTAGGCAGGAGACTGCAGAAATGGAATGATTCACTATATAGAAAAGAAATGAATGCCTTTGAACTGGAATTGTAAAGGCAAAAAAGAAAATAGAGATTATATAAAAAGGGCAAAAATAACTAGAAAGGACAAAACAGAAATGGAAAAAGAGATAAAAAAGCATATTGGCAAAATGAGCAGGAATGGTGAGAGAGAACATGGATGATGGCAATAGCAAGAAAATTGGTGAGGAATAAATTGGTTTATTTGATGATAAGTCTGTTTCTTAATTTCTGACTTCTTTTGGTAGACTGTTATGTGTTAGACTGTATTGAAATAGCTTTGCTGACTGAATAATCAGCTGAGTTGAACACTGGGATTATTTCATCCTGATATCTGATAGAAGCTGCATGTGTGTAGCAAACAAGATGATCAGCTAATCACCAAATTATGTTAGAAGTATTTAATTCAGTTAAGAACATGGGATGTATTGGATTGTTTTCCTGGGGTCCATCCTGTGTTTCATGAACTTTTTATGCACAGGAGCTCCCCTCATGAATGCCACTCATTGAAGAACTATTTTAGGCTTAGTCAAAAATATCTCTCTTATGTCAAGGAGACATATATTTGCTAAGGACTAATTATTAAAAACATTTACACTCGTGATTACTCCTTTAAAACATAGCAATACTGAAAAGCCTTTTATGTTTAATATATATTTTAGTAAAAAAAAAAAATTAGAAAGCAGAGACAGCAGAATATGAGGCCTTTCCTATTTCACCCATCTTGAATGGTGACTGAGTCATAGGACACTTGGTTTGCTGTGCAAGCAGGATGTAGTTTCAGATGAGAATGTAAGAGGAAAGTTTATGAAACAGCGCTAATGAAACTTAGCCCAATTTTAAATATCTGCTTCTCAGTTCTGAAGCAGCATCTGAATATAAAGGTAAGAAATCATCTTCCTTTCCCCTGTCTGATGTGAGTAAATTGCCAAATGTATTTTATAAGGATAAAATTAGATTTTTCAACATACGTGAATAATTCTGAGCAAGCCTGCAAAAATCCAGGTGCCCTTATTGCTCTAAGCAAGTTTTGAAGGCCTGTCTTCTCATTAAACAATTATTTTCCTGATCCTTTGGAAAGAACTATCACTTTATGTGAATTCACTCTAACATAGTTAGAAAGGAATGACTCCTGTCACAATTTTGTAAGAGCAGGGTCCTGAAAATTGCACTACCTGAATGGACTAAGCCGAGGGATGATGTGATATGCACACACATGAATGCCTTCCTGTCTTGGGTTGTGGAGCCAGGAGTGTGTATTCTATTTCATTTGTTAAAAGCAGTTGGGGAGATGTTTTTCTTTATCTCTGGTAACTCTGGGGGGAGAGGGGCAGATGCCTTCTGATAATGAGCCAGCTGTTAACACCAGGTGGGGCGGTGTTTCTTATCTCTTTCACCACCTGTCCTCGATCCAGGGGAATATTTTCTGCTAATGGACCATTAAGACACCCCTAAAAGCACACATCCCCAAACTAACACATCCACATTCCATCATCCTATTGTGAGATGCTCCACCCAGTGGGGGGAGCCAACCATTCCTACCTGGATAAAAACTGAAACGTAGGAACAGAAAGTATCCAGCTTCGTCCGATTCCTGGAGGAAGACTGGACCCTTCTCACCATCACTGGACCCTTGTTCTACAGCATCATCTCTACTTCAACAGAACCACATCTGCCACTCCAGGAGGACTCACTTTTGGACTGCTTCCAACACCCTGACCAACAGGGTGTCAGGTTGTAGCTCTGACTCTGTCAGGGTTCTCCAAAATGGTTGTTTGTTTGCTTGTTTGGTTGGGTGGTTTTGTTTTCTACTACATTTGTATTTTTAATATTTCTAGTAAAGAACTGTTATTCCTATTCCCAAATCTTTGCCTGAAAGCCCTTAATTGCAAAATTATAATTTGGCAGGGGGTGAGGGGTTTACATTCTCCATTCTAAGGGAAACTCCAGTTTTCCCTGGCAGATACCTGTCTTTCCAAACCAAGACACTTCCCCTGATCCCAAAGAAATCTGTCATGTAGATGTTTTGTGTTTAGGTATGCCCTCAATACAGGAGCTGATATTTCTGGCCATTCAGAAACAGTCTCTGTAATAACCTTTTGTTATTTTCATGTTTCTTGCGTTGAGTTAATTCACTCTGGAGGCTTAAGAGCCTTCAGATCTTATATTTGCAATGTAAAGATGCTCTGTACATCTTTTTTCAACACTTACATCTGCAGACCTTCTCTTATAAGGATAGTCTGACTTGTCAGTTTGTCATTAATGGTTCCTCTTCTCACACTCAGAGAAATATATTTTTGAACTGTAAGCCTATTGCACAAATACAATATATAGACTCTACATGGGATGAAAAAATGACTGAATAAGAAAACCACAAGTTAAAGCTTTTAAATCCTCAGATCAAAAATGTTGTTCTTAGAAAAAACCAGAATTAGCTATCTACCTACCTCTTTATTTAGAGAAACAAAAACTTAGAATGCTTCTATAGTTAAGTGTAGTTAAGTGTAGTTTATTATTTCACCTTCCTTCTACCTGTGGAAGTTCCTGGGGATGCACCACACAAATGTTCTCATGGGCAAGGTTTAGAAATTTTGAGGAGTGTCTAACCAGATAAAAGGAATGACTCCTGACACTTGTTTGCTTTTTGAGGCACTCTAAGCTCTAGCAGAGCAAACTAATATGATTTTTCCTAGAGGACTGAGATCTAAGGTACCCTTAAATGGGATTTGAAATCTTGAATCAGATTTCTCTACTGTCTTAATAGACTGTCTTAATGGACTGACGGTGAATAAAAAAGGTCTCTGAATAACAGAGGGATGAAAAATTACCAGTCCCCATAATCATATGGTTTGTATTCCTTACTGTGTTGTAAATTTTGAAAGCAATATACACCTGCTAAATTGGTATGTTCATTTTGCTGCATAATTTTGTTTTGTTCTGTTTTGATTTCATGGCTGGACCACAGAGGGATAGTTGGGGAGATAAGGAATGCAGCAGGGAGGAGGAGCTGTTCCTGCACACAAGAGAGAGAGTGTGTTGCAGTAAAGGCGACTAGTCTATGAAGGTTTGGACAGATTTGCTGGAGCAGGCAGCAGGGCTCAGACAGCATTAATGAGATTGTTTATTAGTACCGGATGAACAATTCTGCAACTCACTTGACAAACACCAAGCAAAAAGCACCACAGGGGAGCATCCCACTGCCTTAAGCAACTCCATGATCTGTGGAACAAAATAATCACTGAAGAAAAACAATCTATTTTCCATCTATTGCGTTTTCTCTAACATATGAAAGTGCTTCTATCAGAATTTAAAATCTAGGCTAACCCTGCATGAGATCGGGAGCTTTGTTTAAAAATCAGTAATGTGTGGTTAAAACAGCAGCACAAACCTGAAATGTTGTGACTGACTTAATAAGCTGTATATGCTGCACTGCATCTATTTTATTTCTGGGTTTTTAAAGTTCTTTGTTTTTGATTCTTAAATTCAAAAGTGTTACCTTAGCTACTGCACATTATCAGATTTTCTTAGTACTGAAAACTGCTCTATTTTCCACAACAGTCTGCTTTTCTTGCATGCCACAGTATTGGAATCTGTTTGAAATGGATGTTTGTCAGCTAACTTGACCAGAGTATTTTTCTTTTCTTTTCTTTTCTTTTCTTTTCTTTTCTTTTCTTTTCTTTTCTTTTCTTTTCTTTTCTTTTCTTTTCTTTTCTTTTCTTTTCTTTTCTTTTCTTTTCTTTTCTTTTCTTTTCTTTTCTTTTCTTTTCTTTTCTTTTCTTTTCTTTTCTTTTCTTTTCTTTTCTTTTCTTTCTTTCCATTCCCTCAGGATCTGCCTGATCTAACCTTTGTCTGTAGCAAATATGGTTTTTTGGTATATGTGTACTCACACATTTGTATTCACAGGAAAACTGTGTGTGCATAAGTATGTTCATAAATGCATCATTTTTCTCTTTCCATCCTTCCATCCATTTATCCACACATCCATTCACTCATCCAGTTTAAGCACAAATTCTTATAGTATAGGATATATAGTAGACTTTATAGGGTTTTCATCTTTAACTTATTTTTGTCAGTGATCCAAGATCAGCAGAAAAGTGAGTGTGAAAGGCTGATTCTGCTTCTTTATTAAGTAAGTCTAGGAAAAGTGACTAAACTGAAAGGAATTGGTCACACTACGTCATTTATATTTTGAATTAGTGCCCAGAGTGGTTTATTCAATTGGTTGCTAAAGTGTTTCTATGGTTTCTCAGGTCATTTGTACTCAAAACTGAATCATAGTCTTATAATTGAAGGTATACCACAGTGGTATAATTGAAGGTATACCATTTGGAGGGGATGTGTCATTACCTTTTCCTTTTCTTGTGTTATGCTTTCTTTCTTGTGATAACCAGATGCTTTCCTGTTTATCTTGACTCCATCAGTATAAGCTGTCATTGTGATGTTGATACGTTAAATACTGAGTTTAGTCTTCATTTTCCTCTAGATCTCCTGCTCCTTTCCCTCATCAAGACAGTGAACAACTCTATTTTAACTCAGCCCAAAAGTTGCCACACATATCTGTACTCATACACTGTTGTCCTTCCACAACCTTGAAACACTCATTCTTGAATTCTCATTTGATTGCAGTTTTATGGGTTTGCATTTAAAGTGTTTAGTACACCACGATTTTCATTGCTCTCTAAGGTTTATCTTCCCTGACTCTCACAGGTATTGCAGAAATGAAGCATTTTTCTGTTCAGCAGGAAAACTGTTGTGATTGCTAACAAGCAAACTGTATCTAGAAGGAATTTCATCCCTACAGTCAGCTCTTTGAGTGAGCAGGAATGGATTGGCAATAGCACTTGTGCTGGCACATGGAAGCCATCTATTTGGAAGGCTTTTGATTATGTGGTTCAACATATAGCAATACCATGTAGTAAATGCAGAAAGCTGTTTGCATCTACTTAAATAACCTCTTGGTTATTTATAACAAATGGTAAAATTATATCTACCTTGGTACAGCTGAGGAAGAAGGAATCCCTGTCACCACAAACAAACTTAAGATTTTATTTAGCCTAAAACAAATTTCTGCCTCCATGTGCAAGGGGTGCCTCCCTTTTGCTCATATAATTTTGACTATAGAGAAGTAAAACCTAAAATTACAATAAATAGCAGTTATTATTTTATGCAAATTCTAGGTAAAATGCTTTTAGTTTAATGCTTTTTGCAAAGTCTTATGTGTATTGAAATCCCAATAGATATTTGTTGACTATTTAAAGCCATAAGCCTGAGGGTGGTGAGATTCAGGATGGAACACCTCACCCAGCGATGTTGCAGTTGTCCCAACCCTGGCAGTATTCAAGGCCAGGTTGGATAAGGCCTTGGGCAGCCTGGTCTAGGGAGAGCTGTCCCTGCCCATGAAGAGAGTGGTTGGGCCTGGGTGATCTTTAGTCTCTTCCAACCCTTAACATTCTATGACTGTGATTCTATGATTTCTTGAAGAGCTCTTGGATGTGGTCATTGCAGTCTGACAGCCAGATGGGCTGTCAAGGCCCATAGCTCTCAGCCAGGTACCTGTACTCTTCAGTTCAGCAGCACTCTGTAGGCGCAGCTAATTAAGAATATCATGGGTAAGGACTGAATGTTGAGACTATGTCCTGATAATGATTCATAGTGATTACGAAGCAACCACTGTGACTTTGTGTTGTTAATGAGCAGCAATCTGGTCAAGCCTTGTTTTGAAATTTGAAACCCGCCTGGCTTATTAGACTTTTAAATACTTCTATCACAGTGATCTCTCATTTTCTGACTGGTGTGTATATATATATTTTTATATATATACCCTCCTGTATTTTCAATTGTAGTGCCAGTATCAGGCAGTCACTGAGAGTGTGACAGAGAATTTTACCTTTAATCACATATTCTCAGGTTTCATCTATCTAGCTCTCTGCATTTTGGCTGTTGAGTCTTTGCAAGGCATTTGTGGTACACCATAGTCAGCAAGGGAGAAAGGCACCATCAGGCTTTATTCATTCCAACTCTCCTGGACATCTAACTTGGATTTGGAGTCACCTCTCTGGGGTATCTACACCTCTTATCTGATTATAGAGAAAGGTTACGTGAATTTCTTGGGTCTGGAACTGACTACAAGTTGTTGCTGAAGTGTTTCCCATCCCTGGAAGCTGCCTGTTCTAGGTACTTAAATTTTCTTTTAATTCAGGCCCAAGTTGTCAAAACATAAAACATTGAACACAGATTTTTCAGAGTTATGCACCAGCCACCCGTATCAAGAGGAATATTAATTTATTTCAGTGGACTTTTTGCTGGAAGTTTTGAATGTAAGCTTACATATCAGTGGTGAGAAGAAAACTCAGTCCATTATCTAGTGTGCCTCCAGCTAGGCAGCTGTACTTATTTTATTGAACCAAGTTCAGAGATTCATAGATCATAAAAGCCAGAAGGAACCATTGTGATCATTTGCTGTGACCTCCTATATAACACAGTGCATTGGAGATTTTTTGAATTAATTCCTATATAGAACTAAAGTGTTCCATTTAGAAAAATAGCCAATCTTGAAAGTGTTTCCAGAGATATGTCTGCCATAATTAGTAGCAAATTATTTTAATGTTTCATTAGTGTATAGTGCTTTACAGTTGATCTGAATTTGGCTTACTTCATCTAGATCATTTGATCGTATTACAGAATTACCTGCTCCACTGATGAATCTGATATTATGAAGTGCCTGTTTGTCATGTGAGTATGGAAACTTAAGGCATGCAATAACCCAACCTCCCCTTTATTAAGGAAGACTGAATGAATTAGCTACTAAAGACATGTATTGTGAGACTTATTTTCTGATCAATTTGTATAAACATTTTCTACACTATGAACACCCTTCTATAATGGCAGGCCTTGGAGCTGGACAAGACAATATCCCCATAGGTGTTGTACCACTGCCAAGTACAGAAATACAGGTATCTATTCCAAATAAATATCCTTTTTAGTAAAACAAGATTTATGTGATTGGTTTTGATCTTACTGTTGCATTCGAAGGTTGAATTAGCTATGCTGGGGGTTAGATTTGTTTCTTTTTTACTTACAGATTTTTTTTCCCATAAGTTTCTAGGAAACTGACTACTTGGGTACTTAGAGGTATTTAAGCAGAACAAAGGGGCCAAAGGAGAGGAGTTGTAGCACCTGGCTACACTTCTTTGGGTCTCTGGGAGTTTCTCTTGGAGGGGAAAGATAACACGAGTTTTGGGGCAGGGAAAGGGCAGGGCTGGGGGGCAGCTTGGCTCTCTTGCTCTCAGCATTGGAAAGAGGACAGCCAGGCTGTTGCTTGCTGCAAGTGGAGTTCACTGTCACCACCAAGTCCACTTCTGGGAAAACTACCACCATCTGCTCGTGTGCCCAGGAATTCTGAGCTCCTCTGCCTGCCCTGCTGGAGCTGGGCCACCAGCATTGCTTCTCAGCACTGCTGTTTTTGCTGCTCTGTGGCCCCACACTCCCCTGCCCTGCCAGAACCAGCTATCCCTGCCTTCCAGCTACCACTGTGGAGCTTCTGGTCTATCTCACCCACCAGTCTGGGATTCTCCACCGTTCCAGCTTGGTGCTCTCAGAGTCCTGCAGGGGACTGCAGTCCTGCACCGAGATCAGACTGCCCCGGGCTTTGTGAAGCCAAGCCCCTTGAGGTTCCTGGTTCTGTTTTGTTGTTAATGCTGTAGTTGTTGTTGTTTGTTTGCCTTGTTATCCATTCTAGTAAAGAATTGTTATTCCTATCCCCATATCTTTTACTGAGAGACCTCTTAATTTTCAAAATTATAATAGTTTGGAGGGAGGGGGTTTAAATTCTCCAGTCCAAGGGAGACCCTGCCCTCCCTAGCAGACACCTGTCTTTCAAACTAAGACAGCTATTAACTGAACAGGTCTCTTAATACCTATGTCTTCAGATGAAAAGTAAGATACACATTCTGCTTTTTGAACACTGGCTACATTTGGATCTACTAAATGCACTAAAAAGTGCTTGAAGCCATACTGAATGCCTGCACGGTGCTCATTTTAGCGTGTGATCTACTCTTAGTGTTAGTGACCTGTCCTTACTGTTTGCCTTTAATACACTGTCTAGAGGACTGTTATGTCCTCTAGAAATAAAGTACCTTATTTTATGTCCTCTAAGTCCTTACTTCTTTGCAATTACAGATACATCATGCAGCATATCTTAAAACACTAGCTGCTGTCCACTCTTGAGCAAATAATATTTATTTTACCTACTCTGTTTGGGGAATTGAATCTTTAGT
Organism: Phylloscopus trochilus trochilus; assembly: GCA_016584745.2. Taxonomy (NCBI): domain Eukaryota; kingdom Metazoa; phylum Chordata; class Aves; order Passeriformes; family Phylloscopidae; genus Phylloscopus; species Phylloscopus trochilus. The sequence goes on along the minus strand of WQNJ02000016.1, from coordinate 19,229,433 downwards.
GTCAAAAGTTATCAGTTACCAGTCTCCTAGAGTTCCTAACAGAATTGAGATAATTATTTCCAAGACTATTTCTGAGCCTGCAAATCACATTTTTCACTCTAAAAAAGTTTCTCTTTCATTCTCTCTGATACCTACAGAAAGAACCAAGGAAACCAAACAACTAGCAGATGAGGTAGATTCCTGAAAGTGGGAGCTGCTCATACCCATTTGTAAAGTTATCAGCCAGTTTTAACAATTTGATAGGTTTCATATTCTCTTTCTGTTGCTCTATTTTTGCAAGCAAAATGTGTTAAGTCAAAGGCCTTAGAGCAGTCTAAGAATACTACATCAAGACCACTCATCAGCTGCAATTACTTCTGCTACTTTATTAAGAATTACAATATGATCACAAAGACATTAAGTTAGTTAATTATACACAAGAGCAAAGTGCTCTTTCTCCTTAAACTCATTAATTCTGTGAAACAGAACTGGGCTGTTGTTGCTACATACTGTGGTTAGGGATAATCTTGGGATGTGGGTTTCTTTCCCATTTCTGTGATATGTTAGTGAACACATTTTTCACTGCAATTCTTGAGAGCAAGGCATAGGAAAACTTGAAAATTCCTGTCTTGAACATTGTTTTCAGTGCAAGTCATAGTCATCTTCTATGTAGGTCCTTTTCTGGGGTATATTATTGCACAGGAACATGTTGGCAGAATTTTTTCCCATCTGTAGCATGAGCTGACTTTTCAGGATGATTGTCTGTGTTCATAACCTTGGGATGATTAGACTTGCAAATACAAGAGGAACATGCTACACCAAAATCATCTGCAGCACATGTGTATGTGTTGTGGTGTGTTTTTATTGTGTTTCCAATTGCAGCTAAATTTTAATGGTCAGTTTTATGCCCACACCCCCCACACCCACACCCATTTTGTACTGTTATAGTATATTTTATCCCTAATGGATTGTTCCTTTCTCCCCTGTATTGTTGCTTTTGCCCTGGTTGTCTCTCTTCCCTAGACCTGCCCTTCCCTCTTCCTACAGAATTGTCAATCCTTCCCTAACCCTACCCCTTCTTCTAGACCCTTCCCTGTCAATCCCCCAACCTTTGATGTCCCAGTGGTTAGTTCAAACTGTTCCCTCCCCTTGAGTTCTTTCATTGGTCTGTGCATTGTATTCCCCGCCTTATGTTCTTCCCCCATGTAACCCTTATTGCTTGGAAATTGTATCCTCTCCCAAGACCTTTCCCATTTATAAGCCCCTGTAAGCCCGGGAAATTTGGAAAGCATATAGAAGGCCTGTCCTTGTTCCTCGTCCCTGCCCTCAATGTGTGCCACGTGCTGTAGAGCAGCTGTGCCCTACAGCTGCCCCCCAGATTGCCTGGCTCTCTGGGGGCAGCCCACTCCTGGCCACGGTGCCAGGAGCCGGCTGGGCTGAAGGACACCGGCATCACGTCACGTAGGGTTTGGTTGTGTTTGTGCATGCAGCATGAAAGCAGAAATGACTTCTCTGAACTTTGAATAGTTTGAAGTGGAGCAGCTGGACTTTGCAGGAAGTGGAGAGGGTTTTGCACTCTATAATTATTTGTGTTCACTTATCAAAACTGGAAAAGCCTGCACAGGGAATTTTGGCATGTTCATTGCACTCTTTACTTGGATTTCTAGATAATATTCTCTTTTCTCTCAGTTTTAACAAATAGAAGAACAAAGATTTCATGGAGGTACTGGAAACAGGTTTGCTTTCATTAAGTTTTGCCTATATGAAGACATTTACATAACAAGAACAAAAATGAACATTCAAAATATAATAAGGTTTAGCCAAAAATCAGATTGGTCAGAAAAACATTACAACACTCTTTGTTCATCATTGTTGTCTAGATTGCAGAACAGAGAAATAAAATTCAGAAACAAAAGGGAAAAAGCCAGAAAGATGATTATTTTTAGTTCAAGAAGGGTGTTTACAAAGATTCAGTACAGGGCACACTGAAAGACTAAAAATTTTCATAAGAAAGTGTTTAATGAGAAAATAAAAGAAGATAGCTACCAGGCAATTAGTATTTTCATAGGGCACAAAGCAATCAAGGCCCAAGGCATTACAAGTTGTATTTCAGTTGGCACATAGTTCTATGTGGTATGTGAAATACTGGTGCCCCAAAGAAGTCAGTACCAGGCAAGGGCAGTTGTAAGGAATTTAGCTGCAAAACTTGATACAGCAGTATCCAGGCTCTTTTTTGTCTTTACCTGTTAGGTTAGGATTGCATAGAATATCTAATATTGGCAGAGACAGAAATGACAAGAGTGACATATGTATTTATCTGGCTGTGATCACACCTGGGGGACACATGAATATAATTTGTATTTAAGCAAAGTGTTAATTAATTTTTTTTTAACTTTTTTTGACTGTCTTGGTTTAAGACAATTTAAGGGGGTTGGACAGTCCCAAATGAGTTACCTCCGCTTTTTTTAACCACTCCCTTTTCACCAATAGGGAGAGACAAATGTGGAAAGATATAAGTTAAAAAATAATAGTTTAGTAAAAAATGGAACAACAGGCGAAAATAGAAGTGATAAACACCAGCTACCATACTTCTTCAAGTGCCACAGACTTGAACAAGGAGAAACAAAAATGGCAGATAACCCCTCTCCCCAAGATGTTGCCCTCCACAGGTGACTGTGGATGGGGACAGAACAAAGAGAGAAGAGCAACATGGCCAGCGAGCCTCCACAATTACAAAAAACTCATTCTCCCCATAGAACAACCAATGGGGAACAAGGACAAAACAAAACCAAAACCTGGAGTCCAAAACCAGCCAAATGCCCCTCTTATCTCTGTGGCAGCCTGAACTGGGTCGGGCTGGAACCTGTGGAGGGATTTCACCTTCTCCTTGGCAAAAGTGGCATGCAGCTGGCATGCAACTTGGCCTTCGTGCCCTCCTGCTTCAACCAGGCACTGCAGGTAGGCTGGGGTGGCTCTGTGGAGTGGGACTGTTTCATTTTCATTGGCGTGTGCTGCAGCTGCTTGTCTGCCATGCGCTCACTGCCTCAGCTCTCCTGGCAGGAACAACAGGGTAAGGCAAGAGAGCTCCTCCTGAGCAACACCGACCTTAAAAGAGCAGCACCCCTTTGCTTACATCATGGTTCTGTTGCTGGCTGCCAGGCCTTAAGAGATGGTAACAGGTAGTTATGGGATAGAATAACATTTTGGGCTACCCAGGTCTGGAGCTGCTCCCTTCTAATCGTCCTTCTTCAGTGAATGCAGTACTTTGTTATCCCATCATAAAGGTTAGCAGAATAGTTCAGAATCTCTTAATGCAGCGTGGAATGGGCCTGACTGTGCCATGAGATAATATTTAGCACACACCTCCCTCTGTCACACACTGGTGCTCACTTGCATGAAGGCTGATTTTCAGGGCTGAGGAGACAGCACAAACAAAGAGCAAAAACTGATCAGATTTCGTGATAGTGCTCTGCTTTTGCAGAGACATCCTATGTTACTTGCATTTTGAAAGATGCATTATTAATCTTTTCATACCTGGCGCCCAGTTACTAATGTAGCACCTGGGCACTAAGAGGGCTAATGACCCTAAGAAGTCATTCTTGTCTAACTGTGCTGCTCTGAGGTGTAACTATTTGGTGCTGTAATACTCACAATGGCTCAGCCACTGCAGACATCCACCTCTCTGTTCTTTAGTCTCTAAAGAGGTTACATTTAAGCAATATAAGGTGGCTACAAGCCTTAACATTCTCCAGTTCAGTGCAGAGACAATTTCTTTAGACAAATAGTTGAGAGCAATAGAGCTGGCACAGCTTTCTTCAGTGTTTTTGATTATTTAATTAACTTTGAGACTATTTCTCTTACTGCATTTAATTATCACTACATTTTCTAGATCTTTGCAAAACCCAGTTCTCTTGCCAAGGTGATTTTTTTTTCATTTTAAGGGATCTGCACTTTCACTTATTGCTGATTTCAGTGCCATTTGTGTGTGTGATGACTAAAGTGGAATTGGACCACTAAAGACATGAGCACAATGATTCACATCTTTGGTACTTTTTGAAAGGAATCCAGTTTAAAAAACTATAAACTTCTATTAATTATACATATACAAAGGAAACATTAAAAGTTCAAGGTGCCCATGATGCTCATGACAAAGAATTTTAACTTGCCATCAGGAATTTCTTTTCACCTGCAGAAAAGGGTTAGAGTATTGTGGCATGTAGCCAGGCAAAGTATGCTTTCCCAAAGTAAATCAGTGTGCTTTCCTGAAGCAAATTTAAAAAGTGATGAGAAAGTACTAACAAAAGCTTATTTCTGATTTTGCAAACACAAGCAAATCTTCATGAAAATTAAGCAATCAATGAATAGAAATTTCATTATGTAGCATTTTTGTGCTCCTTAAGAAAATGTATGGTTTAAGTTATGAATATTCAACAGTCTGTAAAATACCATATTTAAGGACTCTTCTAATATGCCTGAATTATGAATAGTTCCAGGAAAGGTGGCTCACGGTGTAGAAGGGGAATTTAAATTTGTCAATTCATTCTCAACTGAATTATATGCTAATATTATTATATGTAATTTGAATATTGCATCTTATACTTACTTCATTCTTTCATTCCTATGATCTAAAGGCATTTAAGAAATTATATTTCACAAAGTAAAGAAACCTGTCTGAGAATGAAATTTACAGCAGATGTTGTAAACTCAATTAAAACCACATAAAATAAATCTCTAGGTGGCAATTGCCACACACGGCCACATTTGAATAACATGGTAATGTATGCAAAAGGACACAGTGAATGAATGGCTACAAACAGATAAAAAATGCCAAAATACAACATAATAGTTGCCAGTGAACAGGCAGTGTCTTCCAAATTAGGCATCGTCCAGGGAGTGAACTTCTGCATCTAGAATAGGTCAGAGTCATTTTGCAGATGTCTTTGTTGTTAAAAGCTAATTTGCCAAACCCAGAAATCTTTCTCAGAAATATTTTCAACTGAAGGTGATTAGAAAGGTTTCAGAGTAGAAAATGTTCCAAAGAGAATAAAAGCACAAGCTCCGTGTCCCGTACAGTGAGATGAACACACTTTTGCCCTCTATAGGAGAGACCTCAGAGCAAGGAACAAGAAGGGAAACAGTACTTGTTGAGAGAGAAGGGGATAGAGAGGATTTTGTTCTGGCAAAAGCTGAAGGATGGCTCCTGGCCACTCTAGGTGCAGAAGCCTGAACTCTTGGTCATTCACAAAAGGTCCTGCAATCTTGCACTGCCCTATTGCTCTCAATCTGGCATTATGATTTGCCCAGATTTTCCTTTGCTTTGCCCTCAACCCATCTAAACTCTGGGGAGATGGCCCAAGGAATTGCAAACAGTGGCATCCCCTTTAGTTCAGTTAAATTACTGCGACTTTTTAATTGTGAGTAGCAGTTTATTGTACTGTCTAATAACTGTAGTAATTCTCAGCACTTTCATATAGCTGTTCATCTTCAAAGAGTATCACTAATATCATCTGATTGATTTTCTGGTTTTCTTCTAAGACATAGTATTGCAGGCTGTGATCATGCAGACCACCCAGGTAATTATAATTTTCTTTGCATTGAAGATTATTCCAAAGACAATTTTTTTTATTTTAGGTGTAGTCTTGCAAATGCTAATTTGAACAGATAAAAGTTAACATGAAAGTGATTAAATGATAGAATTTTTGTTTAAAAACTTCAAGAGTGGCATGCTAGTAAATCCTTATTGAAAAAGGATTCTTTCATCTAAACTTGACTGTTAAGTACTGAAAAATAGTGTTAAAGGATTGGTTTTGACACAGCCCAGGCACAGGAGGAATCTAACTTTTATGCTATCAGAAAATTATTAAATTAAATATTAAAAGTTCAGAGCACTCTTTCAAGAATGTTTTCCACATTGATTTTCAGCAGAGCAGTAAGTAGAAATGGGTCCTTTTCACTTAAAAGAGGAAGTATAAAAGATGCATTTTGCAACAAAACATTTGGTGAAGAGGCATAATACATGAGCCACTGTTCCACTGACCACCATTTTCTTAATTCTTGATTGTTTTTATTAGTCTAGTGATTATTGCTTCTTACTTAAGGGACAGCAAGTGGTTAAACTAACAGAGTTTTTCATCCCTACTCTAAGATAATAAGAATTAAATAATAAAAGGCATTTGAAATGAGCAACAGAGCAGATTCCTTAAATGTCTTCTGTCTCCTCTCTCCAGAGACAAGCACAACAAGGTGAATCTCATCATTATTTGTCTTTTCAAGGGCAAAGCTGTGATAGACAGGGCTTAATGTGTATCTTGGTGGAATTGGATTTGATCCTCAGGGCTGGGCCAGAAGGCTGCTTTGTTAGATTTGTTAGATTTACTCTCTCTCCTGTGTTCTCTCTCTACCACAAACAAAATTACCTCTTGGAGGCCTGCATCAGCCTCAGAATCCTGAGACTATCTCCTTTTCTTGATTTCAGTCACATCTAAATCTGTTTAAACTGTCGACATGATGATTTGTGGAGAGACAGGGATTAAGCAGAAGGGAGATTAACACAGTTGTCTGTCTTCTTTGAAATAATATACCTGCTGCCAGTAAGGGCATTCTTCAATTTACATAACTTATCTCACAAGGAGGGCTTTACGGTTGTTATTGGGTTGCTTTTTTTGCTATCAGCAGTACAAACTCACCTGCTACCTGCACATTTGAAACCTTGACAGTCCATCTCTTCAATTCCTGTAAGACTGAGACATGCCCTCTTCTTTTCCTAGACAGAACAAGATTTTTTGGTATTTGAGTAATATACATTCAAATAGATTATTTAAGAAATATGTATTAAATTCTGCTGGATTAGATATTCAAATACCCTAAAGAAAACATCTACATTCCAGTAGAGTCAAAACTCTGTGAACAATTGTTTTGAAATGGAATAATGATCTCTGTTTTTCTTTCATTTGCTGAAAAAAATTGGCAGATTATTTATTATTCTAGTTGTCTATGAAAAAAATGCCGTACAATATCGTCTTTAATACTTACTTAGATAATTCTTAACAGCAGTAACTTGAATTTCTTGTTCAGAATTTTGGGCTTGGCCTTATTGTGGTGGAGAACAAAGGACTGCAGAAAAGAAGAAAATTTTATCTAAAAACAGGAATATCTATTTTTCTCACACTTTTTTATCTTTATTCAGTTATAAGGGATAAGGCACAGAGCCTTTTCTGCTGTATATACAAGACTTTGTAAAAGAAACCTTGTTTTGAATAAGGAACTGAATTGTGAGGTAGCACTATGCAAGTTAAGGCAAAGCACAAATTTTAAGCCAGAAAATTGATAAATGTACTGTCACAGCCACAGAAGCTGGAAGAGCTGCATATGCAGGAGAGAAAGGAATAATTACATGGGAAAAAAAGATAGTAGCCTCCTGTGTGTGAAACTTCTTTTTTTTGGTACTTTATATATTTATATGACATCTCACATAAAAGCTTCTTCATGATTGCCGGGTAGTGTGCTGTTCTGTTAGGATGAGGAAGCTTATGTAGTTTTCTCCAGCCTTCCTTCTCTGGGAGTCAAAGCATTTGTGAAAACATCTGTTGCACTAGAACTAGAAAAGTTTTCTGTCTTACAGAGCTTTAGCTTGTTGCTCAGCACACTGCAGAGGAACGAAGACAGAGGAACACACAGAACTGTTCTTTTCATCCCCCTTGGTGTCTCACTGAAATGCTAAGCAGTTCTTAATGTGCTATAGGGTTGGGGGTTTTTGTCAATATGAAAAACTAAAGTAATATGAACAACTACAAGTAATGACATCAATAAAATGCATGAATGAGTCAGTCCATTTCTTAACCTGTTTCCTGGGTCAGATTTGCTTCTGAGGTCTAAAAATTTACTTATTTTTCTTTTTGTTCTTTTTTTGAGACCTTTTACTTCATTATTATCTTTGTGTCCTCAGCTGTATCTATTAATCATGCCTCAAGAAAATAATTATTTTCATGACCTTCCCAGCTAAACCAAGGAGCTGTAAATCATTCAGATTTTTAGTCAAAAACTTTCAGATAGGCATCCAAACTTTGAGGTGCTTATATGGCTTGAACTTCATCTTTCAGATTTATCCATTTTTTTGGCAGAAATTCCAACAGAAGCTGCTTTTCCATCTTTGTATTAGCTCCATCTTTTAAGTAGCTCCCGTGGCATGAAATTTTGGTTACTTGACACTTGTAAATATGAGGATTTCTTCAAGGGAATAAAGATGCAGTCTCAGTCCTCAGGTGCACATAAATGAAGAAATTGAGCTGAAAGGGATGATTCCAGTGATGACAACATGTGGAGTAGGTAACATTATCAGTGACATACACCATTATGCAAGACCCTCAGCGGACTCCAGATTCTCCAAAACCACACAAAGTTTCTGCAAGTCTTTGCACTGGCTTCACTACCTTCTGAGTAAGACCAGAACCATTTATGACTATTTTTTGTTTTACCTATCATCAAGTGCTGGGCTGCTGGTAGTTGAAAAAGACTCAGATGTGAAAACAAAGGCTATGTCTTACACAGGTTTAGAACAGGTACGGTAGAGACAACTTCACAAGAAAGGACACACAATGACTAACAGAGACAGAATACTTGATGAATAGATCCTTGCACTAAAAGAGATTTGGGCAGCTGTATGTTTTCCAGTACATTCTATCTGTAGTAATTGTAGTTGTTTCTGTAGGTCAGATCTTATTTTTAATTAATTGAATTGCTGAATTGCTGAATTGGATGTTTTTAAGAAGGACAGTCTTAATTCTACCCTTAAAATCTTAAAAGGCTTACTCCTAACTAAATAAATTGGTCAGGAAGAACAGGGCATCTCTATAAATTATCTTGGCATTCCACTTATGGGAAAAAAATTATCTGGAAATTACCTTTTATTGCCACAGATACAGGAAGAATCAGAAGTGCCAAAGGGATGCTGAGAAAGTCTTCTGTATTGACTCTGTCTAGTTTAACCCATTAGTTTATTTACTTTCACTCTTAGACTTTTCTGAAAAAAATAGAAAACAACCTCTTGAAAAAAAAAGTTCATTATTTCCTTTTAGTGCGTGAAATTATCAGCTGTTGCTACCAAATCTACATATTATGTGAGAGGAATTAATACTGCGTACTTTCTGAAATGTTTGTTTTATTTTGTGCAGGTTTAGAAAGATACAGAATTTTTTTTTATGCTTGTAATACCTAGTCCAAAATGGAGACAGAAAAACATTTCTTCTAAACTCATTCTGCAAATTTAATTACTCACAGTATTCTCTGTGGGAATAAAAAAGAAATTGCATGAATTCCCAACATGAAGAGGCACTGGGATTAAATACTAAACAATTCACCTTACTGTGATTTCATATCAATGGGTTAAACATGCTAAACAGTTTATGTATTCACATCAATTTAAGCTGCTGGGTGTATCAGTGGAATGAATACATTTGCTGTTGTTTCTTTGGCTCGTCAGTAAATCTAGTACAAAATCTGATGCTATACCAGTTGGATTTATATTGCTGCAACAGATAGAGATTATTACTGATGCCAAGAAGACTGATTTTCTGCTGATTTGATTAGGACAGTAACTGTGCAAAGCTACATATTAATATATTAGAACACTGCAGTCCCCTAGAAGCCTGCAGAAGGGAATTTTGTATTGGATTTGCAAAAAAAACACCAAACCTGTTATTTCTGTATACTACTGCATCTACTAGAAAAATCATACAAATTCTTTAATCAGTCTGTTCATGTGTGCTAGAAAATGGGCTTTCCATATTAACCAGGGAAATGTCAACTCAAGGCTATGGGGGCTGGTGCTAATAAGGTTAATGAATAGCTGGCCTGAAAAGCAACAGATGGGCCTAACAGAGCGGGAGCCTTAATGGCATTTGTAATGCCTAGGGTCAACTGCAGTTTATCTTCATTTTTTTCTCATTTAAAATATTCCAATGGAATAATAAAATAAGTTTAAATTTTCCCCACAGGGAGATGAAATTTATGCAGCACTGTTTATTGAATATCAATGTGTTTGGTTATAAACAGAGGACTGCTACACCGCTGCTAGAGCTGTAGTTGTTTTATATTTGCATTTGCAGAGAAATTTTTCATTTAGCTCATTTAAAATAGTACTCTCTTTTTATCAATTGCTGCTGCAGAACTGTTTTGGATTATTTTTTTAAATTTTGTTTTGCTTTGTTGTTTTGTTTTGTTTGTTCTCTGAAGATAGCTAACACAGAAGGTCAATTTATTGCTGTATATTGCAGCTAGATACATGACCATTATGCTAAATTTGCATAGAGGAATTGTAAGGGTAGGTTTTCAATGCCCATGTTGTGGTCTCCATTTCTCCCCTAAGATGACAGAATTCATGCTTATTATAATAGAATGTCATATGATAGAATAAGATACATATGAAAAAAGTATATGGTAGAAATCACAAACATTTCTAGATAAAGCATGGAATGTTTCTGATAAAAATGTAGTTGGATCTAAAATAACTTCTGTGACCTTGTCATTCATCTCAGATACACTGGTCTTTAATCAGAAGAAATAATCTGCACAAGAGGCAATTGATATAGTCCTCTCTGTTTTAAATACAGGCTCAGGGTGACGTTAAACTGTTGTTACAGCACATCTATTGCCTGAATTTGGTCTACAAGATTTAAGCTTTAATATCAGCTAAGGCAGTGAAACATAATGTTGAGGGAGGTTTTAAGACTTGTTCTAACAAACAATTTTTGAATAGGCATTGCTCTTGGGGGAAAAAGAAAACACTGAATTCTTATTTAGCTTATGCCTCCCTCAAAAACTTCAAGTGAACGTATGGATCCACAGTAGTTTTTTTAATGAAATTCACTTTCATACTTTGTAAATCCTTGGAAATAGTTAGGAACATATTTAAGTTTGGGGTAAGACTTTTTAAAGCACTTAATCCTGAGCTGATGCTGCCAAGTTTTCTATATCAAACGCTTTTGATCACCCCTCCTCTGCTTCTTTAGCGCTCCCTTCAAGCCAGTGTTAAAACTTCCTTTGACTTTAATGGGGGCAAAGTTAGGACAGTACTGTAGGCTTTTGAAAATCTCACTTTGTGTGGATTTTAAAAACTATTATTGGATTATTCATAATGAAAACCATAGATTTAACTGTAAGTTTGAGCAGTTCAATGATTCAAAAGTATCTGATGAAATTTGCTTCACCCAAGTTTAGATGGAAAATTAGGTGTCCAAGTCAAGGCCAGCCAGTATGCTATTCAAGACAAATCTTCCTACTGAAGTTGTCCAGCAAAGAACAAAAGACACAATTAATTATTTAAGCAGTAATAACTGAATTAATTTTCCTACTCATTCTAAGAAAAAGAATTTCTGTTATGATAATCTTGACATTTTGAGATGCAGGAATCTTTTTTTGTAACACTGTCAATTTAAAGAGACACAAATGATCAAAAATTTCAGCTGTTGGTTAACAAAAAAATTGCGTGTTTTGTTTAAAGAATATCATATTCCACATATGTTATAGAATGTTTCAAAGCCAGTGTCCTGGAAAATACAATAATATATATTTGAATAATTTACTAATTGTCCTGCTATATTTCTTTAAATTTGGCAAAAGTAAGAAAAATATTACTGAATAATTTATGTCATGAATTTCATAGAATTTGTCAAGTAATATTTAATCTGATTTTCTCACAGATAGCTATGGTCTGGAGTAAAACTTATCACATAATTTCAAGACCAGAAACATTCTAATTTTATTATAGAATGACCTAAATCTGCATATGGGTTTGTGATAGACCTGTACTGCTTACTGGTATGGAACAGTACTGTACAGTTGCAACTAATTGCAAGTTCTGTAGATACAGCATAGAGGAGTGATCACTTTTCCCCTGAGCCCCAGAGAACTTATGTGCTTATTGAACAGATGATTCTTTCATGTTTACTACTAGCCAGTGACAAGAAGTCTGTTCTAAGTCTGGTTTAATAGAAACCAGTTCCACTTGAATTCTGAAAAAATACCTTTGCTTTGTTCCCCATTGTATCTTAAGAAGTCACAGTTTTATTTAATTGTACAGATGGCATCTACTTTTTCCTACCTGAACCTTCTGTCTTGAGAGTATTGCTTGTCCTCTGACTCACATGGACATTTCCTTTATTTGAATTGAGTCTGCACAAAGCAGTTTAATTCATTGAAGGAAGAAGAAACTAAAACTTTCATGTCAAACTGAAAGTCGGGTAAAATGTAGCAGTCTTGTACTTCTGAAGTTCTAATTGCATTCAACATGAGTTTTGGGAATTTTGTAGGATAGCTTTTTATTTATCCTGCCTGCTGGCTTTTCAGGAGAAGAAAAGACACATTTTTTGCTGATGGTAATTTTTCAAATACTAACTTCAAAAATTTGTGCTCATTGGCCTGTGTCTTATTTCATTATTGCATTATTATAGATGGCACAGAGTATATTTGTAAGCTTGTTAGGTAAGTTTCAGAGAGGATTTTAAACTTCCAACTCCAGGAAATCAGTTGATGAGAAGAAAGGACCAATTTGCTGAAAAAGAATGTAACCAATTGCTATCTAGTAAATAGTTGTAACATTTTTAAAAGATAAGCTTTCTTTTTTTTCCTTCCCACCTTCCACCCTGATAGCTTTATGATTACCTAGAACTCTGCATGCATTAATTTAATGTATAAATGAACAGTGTTTAGTCTTCTGTATACCTTTTGTAGTTCAGATCTGGAAATTGTTAAGCATTAGAAAATAACACATGTTGCCATATGGAAAAATATAATACTAATGAAATCTGATAGATGGCACTGTTGGATTGTTGATAAACCATGAGCCTGACTCCTATGTTACTAGTATTCAGAAGGATGTTATTGCTTATTAAAGAACTGTTGCTTTAGAAAGCTTGATAGAAACACATTTATTTCAGCCTGTATTTACTCAGTCCTGGGACTCAATGTACTGGTCTGCTTGTTGGTCTGTAATTCTCTCCTTTTTATTTGTTCCAGGGCATCTCTATATCCCATCAAGTCTTGCTATGCTTGTACCAAGGTGTGTAGGTATTTCTTACCTCACAAAGCTTCTGGTTAGAGCAGAGATTTATGGAACAAAAACTTTGATTCTTTCTTCTTTTGTTATAAGTCAGAGCATTAAACATTGCATTACACATTCCTTTCATATTCCATTTATCCTTTTCTTTGAGGTCTTAAGAATGACAACCACCTCCTGTGGGATTGCCGATGAATTGACTCTGATTATCTGAAGCAAATTAAAGGCTAACTTGTCTAGCTTTTGCACTAACTTAAGATCAGACAAATGCAAAAGCACTGTTGGAACTAGTCCAGGTAAATCCATTGGATTTCATTTGAACTAAAACCTAATGCAGCTTTTGCAGGAATATTAGAATGAGAATTTTCTTGATGTATTATCTGACATGCAACTTGGACTATAACCAAAAAAATGGTGCCAGACAATGAGCAGCAATGAGATGATTCATCTATCCTTAAATATATAGCAATGTCTTTGAGTAAAAGCTACATTAAAGAGTTATTTTATGCACAAGTGGGATTCTGTTATTGAAAAATATTCATACTAGTGAATTCTACGATTGTTATGGCAAAAATTAAAGCTAGACAGAGACTTGTTGAACATCTGCTTTGCAATATTCCTTCTGTTTGTGCTGTGTCATTTATTCCCACTCTTCTTAACACTGTAATGAATAAAATTCCACAATAAACTTTAAACATATAAACATGTAGTATTATTAAATAGTTGCTCATTTTTTTCTGTTTTTAAATTGACTTCAATTGTGCAATTCCTGTGATTTCAAATAATAGTGAATATACCTAAAATCAGTCAATGTACTCATCCACCTCAGAAGATCTAAGCAGCACACTGAAGGATGTAATGAATTTAGGAGGGTTATATATGCTATAATTGCATAACTTGAAATGTATCATGCACTACTAAAATTTTCCGTTATGATAATGAAAAAATCAATGTGGCAACAACATTAGTGATTATCTTCTTTCAGGTCTGAAGTATATGGGAAATATGGGGACTGCTCTACTCTATTGTAAAGAAAAATTGAAAGAAAAATGTAAAGCAGAAAATATCCCTACAAATTTTCTCCGAGAATGCTTTTCTCCCTTTCATTTCTTCAAAAGACAAAATGTTTGTTCTGTTGGAAAACAATTACAGGACTATGTAAGGACTCTGAACTTGAAAGCTGTTGGGAAGCCCAGGTATGCCTGTGATGGTCCTGTGCCTGCACATTTTCTCTGTGTACTCTCTGAGCACCTTTTGTTCTCTGTCAGGAGAACATCAGTCAGATTGTTCTTGCTTGGTAGCAGCAGCTGGATCCAAGGCCTTGAGTCTTAAATGATTTTAGAAGTCCATGAAGGTGAAAATGGGAAGAAAGTACTATTGTTTTCCTGTGAGATAAGAAATGTGGTGCTACAGATCGAGGTTGTCTTCTGGCCTCTGCATTTGGCCTTTGGTCACATGCACATTTTTGGGTATACACAGTTCCCTGTGTGAGAGCTGGAGGATTAAGATATACACCAATTTCTGCCAAGGTTTTTCCATTTCTTGTCTGTACATCCTTTAGTACAGAGTTCTTAAGGGAATGAACTCGTACTCAGTTATTTTAATAGATATTAGAGATTAAAAAAAGATGCTAGTAAAGTATGGAAATAAATCATGAGGACTATACATACATCTGAGTGAAGTACAATTCATTTGCTTTGAGTCAAGTCACCAAGACAGAAGTAAATTTAATTTCAGCTAGAAGTATTTGTGCAGAAATAGAATATGCCTATTATTTATGTCGTACAAGCATTTATAATTTCATGGCTGCACCAAGTTATAAGGCTTTTCCAAGAATACAAAGGACTTCACCTAATCCAGGGATTCTATTCCAAGAAAATCCTCTAACAGTACCACATGATATAGCAAAAATCAGTTTATAATGGAAGGTTTGAATTTTTGATGAAATAAAAATAGTTTTGCTGATGAACTTTGCTCCTTTTATTTCAGGGGATATTTTTTACTCAAAAATTAGTGTTTAATAGAACAAAAATAGATTATTCACGGAACATCCACTGCATGTGGTATAACTCCTTAATATAACTTTTTAGTAGATCAGGTTTGTTCTTAAAAAAAATCCTGAAAAGAAATGCAATTATATAATTTATGAGTTTGGTGTTTTGAACATGTATGCTTTTAAAAAAGTAGTCTGAGAAATGCTAGATTGTATCTGTTCTTCAACTGTGTAATTAAATTCCAAAAATGGACTCTACTAGACAAAGATTTTAATCTCCACAAGCTCATGTAATAGATACTTCTCACCTGAATGTATTCTAGATGACCAATTGCACCATTTGAAAGGCACTGATGTCTCAACTGCTTCCATAACCAGATGCTTAATGTTCAGGAGAAAAAAAAGTAGTAGTATATTTTTTAAAAAATCTACTCATTTAGGTGGAATAAAACAGATTCTAGGAGTAATTGGGGACTACTTCACTACCTGTAAGAATTCATCAAGGCAATCTTTTTGCCTAATGATCCAGCCATGGTTGTAAATTATAGCACCATTGTAGTTTCAGCTTGCTTTTGTTTCAGCAAAAAAGAAAAAATAAAGGGTGCCTTACTTAGAAAATCATCTGGTATTAAAAGCTATGTTTTAGTAATTTTAAAGATTGGAGTTACACTTACTTTCCATTGATATCTCGTCATCTCAAAAAAATTTTATCCTTCCCTTGAATACAGATACATCTTGAGATGTCTTTGTCCTGTACTTTAAAAAAGGGAAGATGAGCTTTCCAGTGCCTTATATCAGAGGACTCAGATGATTTACAAAAGATTGCATGTAAGAAATTCTGTTTAGAACTTTATTGAAGTAGTCATGCAAAAGTTTGGTTTACATAAATGAAAGAAAATGGAAAACTTGATAACAACATAACTGTGTCCCACTGCATATGAATGAATGGGCTAGAGATGACAAATATATGGTAGAAATCATGAACATGTCTAGATTAATTTATTGAAAGAAGATATTTTTGTCAAAAATGAAGAGAGAAGGTCAAGAGATGGTGAAGTTTGATGGTCCCAGGAGAATCTTTGCTCTGTTGAGGACATACAAAACTGTAAAGCACCTCAGTGAGAAGCACAGTGGAACTGTTAGAACCACAAATCAGAGTTAGGTGCAAAGAAAATACATTTTCATTATTTGAGCCTTCTCCAAAACTTAATTAGTCCTTTTACTTACAGAAGAAAAATACTGAAAGTTGGATGTGAGACAGCTTCTTATAAAACTCATGATTTTGGAAGGATGAGTATCCAAAAACTTGGATATTCTAATATACACCTGGTTTGGAGATTATCTTCCCCTTGAAAAATATGAAATGGAAGAAACCATTTCTTGCTATTTTAAAAATTGTAAGCCACTTGAATGAATCTAAAAAGTACATCTACTGATTACTTATCTAAGAAGTAATAGAAATAATTTGCCAGTGGCAAACTGTATTCTGAAAAATTATCAGCAAACATTATAGACTAAAACATTACCACTTCATCTTTCCTCTTAGAAATGGACTCAGGAATGTATGAAAATATTTTAAAAATTACTTTGGTTAATCCATGTTCATTTAATAACTCATCATTATTAGAAAAATGTGTATGAAAACTTCTGCAAAAGACACATGTTTGCGAAGGTTGAAGCTTGAAATAAAACCCTCTATTATTCAGGCTGAATTGAATCAGACATTGCATTACACTTCCTATGTACTTCTAGTTTTTTTTTCTTTCTACCTTGATGTTTTAGTGTCCGTTTTCCCACTGAAGAGCCAGGGAATGCAACCACTTCTAGAAATAAGAAATAAATTTCTATTTTATTATTAAACATAAGCTGCTATGGGGTTGAATGATTAGCATTAAGAATATTCAGAGGGATATTTAGTCTAACCTTGTCATGTGATGCAATTTATTTTAGCAAACTTGCTTAGATATGGATTAGAAGATTTCTGCTTGCTATGATTGGTTGAAACAATAGAAAAACTGCTGAAAACTTCCATGTAAATATTTATAGAAGGAATAAATAACCTTTGTGTAAATATTTCTCAATTTCTCCGTTGTTTACTTTATGCTTTTATACATTTATGCTTAGTGATTCTATTTAAAAATTTGATTATAATTAGTTAATGATTTTGCCCTTTATTCAGGCCTAATAAAACCACTTGGTTATTAAAAATAGTTTTTAATAGAAATCTTAGAAAAAGGATGCCATATAAAAACATAAATAATCTTTAAAATGAGTTGATTTTTTTTCCATGAAAAAGGAAAATATATAAAATATATAAAAATATCTTGCAAGTTTTTTTCAATGAAAAGATGTCATCTCATTGTAATTAACCTCACAATGTGTCTTTTCAATAAATACTTATACTTCAATTTCAATTATAAGGAAAACATCTATTGTATAATTCATCTCAGGATTCAGAATTAAGAAGGATATATTTGCTGAGCAGTAGTACTTCAAACTGTTACTTTTTCCTTTTTAAGCCTTTTATGACTTTTCCGTAGGAAAAAGAAAACCAGAATTGTTGAATAATAAGGTATATATATATATATTATTGTGGTCCTTATTATGTTGAATTGTTGAATAATAAGGTATGGTCCAAAAAAGAGAAACTCATACGTGACTAAATATTTGACACACATTGTCTTTTTTTTTTTTTTCCTTCATTTTATAACTCTATTGAAGCTAAGGGAATATTCTGTGGGAGAAAATGGCTGTGCAATAGTCCAGGCTCCCATCACTCCTGTCATCCATTTGTGAGTCAGTTCCTGATCCTTGCTTTGCAATAAAACATTTACTCACCTTTCTCCCAAAGCTTTACCAAGACAGGTTTGATTTTGGTGTAAGTAATGACACTGTTGAGTGGCAAATAATCACTCTGATTCCTGTGAAACCTGAAAGTCAGTAATTTCTCATAGGAAGGCTGACTGATGCTCTCTCTTTTCTGCATCCAGAAAAAGCACCAATTATTCCCACTTGCATGTACACACACATACACTTACGCTACATCTCCTCTTGGAATTAGAAAACTACAGTATTTAATTAAAGTTAAAAGAATTAACTAAAAAATTAATGAAACAGTTTAGCATTGAATAAAGATAAATGTAGAGGGTTTTGAGAGGGAATGAATAGACCTGTCTGGTGAAAGTGAAGGAGGTAACATTACTGTAGGAGACACTTTGGGCTGAAAGAGGCTGAAGAAAAATGGCCCTAGCCTGAGAATTGTGAAAAGCAGGTCAGGGATAAGATTTCAGGATTGGAAGGAATAGTATCTTTGAGAGCAAGAAGCTGAATCCTAGACTGGCTTGAGTTGTAAGTGACCTACAGTCCACCCTGGATTAGGGTTGGTGTTAGAGCAGGTTGTTCAGAACTTCCTTGGTCTTGAAACATTGGATCTGGACACTTCTCACCTGGATGTGTTGTGAGGTAAAGATGAGAAGCCTCTTCTCCCCTGCAAGGGACTGTAATTTCTCCCTTACTCTTCAGCACCTCAACATGTATGAGCACTTAGCACTGTTCTTCTAGCCTTGTGTGGGTTTTTTTTTTTCTAGGATAAAAACAAACAAACAAACAAACCCAAAAACCCTTTAGTAAGAATCTCGTAGAAGTTTTGCAACATTAAAAAAGACCAAAATAAACCCCAAACCAAAATGATGCACTAAACTTCACCAGTAAAAGGTCTCACCCTTCTAAGAAAATACATATTATATCTCCTAAAGGAAATTGTATTGAAATAAAAGGTCTGACTTCCATGGTTTTGAAAACTGCAACAATAAAGGTCATGGCAAGAAGTTGTAATAGCTAAAGACCCCCAAATTCTATGAAATAACAACAGACACTGGAAGAGTCATGGCACAGCTGACAGATACGCACTGCAAGCAATTCACTGATTATCTGGGGAAGATAACAAAACACCTGCTGCTTACTAAAGTCCACTAGCTATCATCATTAGAGAAAAAAAAACAACTCCAAATATTCTCCTCATCTGCTTCTATGTATTTTATTTTATGATACCATATACCCCATAATTTTCACAGAGTTATATCTAAATATACACATGCCTTTTGCATACAGAATGACACAAATTAAGATTACTTAAACTTGCTATTCTAAGAAAAGTAGGCCTTTAAAAATCTGTTTTGAATAAGCTCCTCTATATAAAACCATTTTAAGTCTCTGATCTGCCTGTTTTGGAGATAGCATGGTACATTTATCATACCTTAAATGAAGAGTGTGCTTATGGATTTTTATTTTAAAGAGCAAAACTAGAAGAGGGAAAAAAAAAAAAAAAAGGGCTTAATAGGTTAGATTTTTGTACTCAAATTTATTCCAAGTCACACTTTTGTCCATGAATCTGGGTGCTGCTGGAATTCTTTTAGAGCATTGGTCTGTACCTCACATGTGAATGAAGATATCAGCATCTGAACAGTGTTCAATGAGTGTGGAAATATTTTACTGTAATATGCTTAAGCAGAAAAGCATAGGAAAATAACCCAAAAATTTTCTTGCATAAGTAGAAACCAAGAATGCTTTTTGACCTTGGATACTACTGGTTTTTATAAGTGTCCTTTTTAGGAATCTGTCTAGCCCAGCATCACAGGGTTGATTTTCTATTCTGATTTCTTGATCCTTTTTTTTAACCTGATTGTTAGAACATATTAATTGGGTGGTCTCTGACATCTCTTTCTATTCTAATTGAGTGTCCTGAAAGCCAGACAGATATAGGTGTTTTAGAGTGGGTTGCATTCTACTCTTTGGGGAAAAAAGTATCTTGTGAATGCGTGTATCTGTGACAGCATGTGACAATCAATTGTGACTCTTCTTGTGAAAGCCATTGTGAGTTATTGTGAGCTAGCTGTTGCCTCTGAAATGGACCCTCAAATATTAACTAAGAGAATTACAGGGTATGAGGTTGGATTAAACATTTCCTTAAGAATATTTTTTTTTAATATAAAATCCCTTTTTAAAGTGTGGTCATAAAAGTCATCAAAAAGATAAAACTTTTTAAATTAATACAAGTCATTTAAATATGATTGTAAATATTAATTCATTTATGCACTGAATTTTAGCTGTGCTCTTGAGTTTAGTTTGTATCCATGAAATTTGAAATCCCACTGATTTTAAGAACAGTGAAAAATTATCACTTAACTAGTGAACAGTAGAATCAGAGTTGAACTAACAGCATTATTGGCTTTTATGGTGTGAGCAATATGATAAGACCAAGGGCCCCTAACTGGTAATTTTCCATAGGGGAGAGAACTGGTGTCACTGCCCAGGCACTCACAGTGGGAGCTGGGAGTAGCCTTTGTCAGGAGGGGATGGGGTTGCCCTGAGAGGATTTGAGCCAGCCCCAAAGCAGACCTGCCACTGGCCAAAGCTGGGCCCATCAGCAGTGCTGGTGGTGCCTCTGTGAAAGTACGTTTAAGAAAGGGTAAAACCAGCTGTGTGTTAGCTCTGAAAGAGGAGTGGGAAAATGTCACACAGCCATGAACATATCAAGGTCAGAGAAGGAGGAGGAGGAGGAGCTTGAGGCTCTGGAGGAGAGATTTCCCTGCAGCCCATGTAGAGATGTCTGTGGAGCACGTTTACCCTGAAGAACTGTAGCTCATGGCTGGACCCACACTGGAGTAGGGGAAAAGTGTGAGACAGAAGAAATAGCAAATAAGAGCTTTAAGGACTGCCCCATTCCCTGTCCCCCTGCACCACTCAGGATGGGAAGATGTTGAAGAGAAAGGAATGGAGGTGTGAAACCAGGTGGGAGAAAGGTATTGTTTTAATTTTAGTTTTTTGTTTCTTGCTACACGAATCTGTTTTGATTGGCAACAAATTAATTTTCCCCTAGTCTTTATCCTAGTTTTAATCCTTGAGCCTTTTTCATCATGTTTTCTCCCTTGTGCTCTTGGTGAAGAACAGTGAAGGTGCATCTGCATGGGCAGCTGGCAGCCACTGGTCATTGTCAACCCACTGCAGGAAGTAATGTTTTCAAGTTTTCCTTTGAATGTTTCTATAATCGTTGTGGTTTAACCCTGGTTTATAGTGCCTAATTCTTAAATTCAGTCAATAGCATGGAGCAGTCTTCCCACATTTGGAACACCCAGGTTAAAAATTACATTTATAGGAAGTGTGACAGGGCAGGTCTCCTTCTATTGGCAGTGTTCAAAGTGCCTTAACACCTACCTGTCATTATAGCTCGGCCTCACTGACTGCTTCCTTGACTGTCATGGAAATTTTAGATGCATCAAGAATAGAAAATTAGCATTAATTTACAATGAAAATGCTCTTTTTCATTCCCCAGATGTGTTAGTGGGATTTAATACAGTTCTGGCTGCAGCTGCAAGCAGAATCCCTTATAATGGTGACTCTGCAGCTGGGTTTCACATGCCCTGTGTAGGAGATTTCTTACAGGGTTGCAACTGATTTTTTAAAGGTGATCATGTTTTTTTGGCACACAGTAATGTAAAATGCAAACTGGCTTTTTGTTGTCAACGTGGTTATGACTAAATAGCTACTGTTGAATGCTTTTATATGCTGGCACAAAATACTTGGTGTAGTGTTATTGTACTTGATTCTGTTATTCCTGCTTTGGCAGTGCCCCCATTCTATCAAAACAGGTGTATATTGCACGTTAAAAAATGCAGTTTCTAAAATTGACTTCAGTGAAAAGATTGTTGCAGATAATGTGGCCCTTACTTTACTTCCACAGGCATCAAATGCCTCCCCAGCATAGGTGCTGCCTCATTTGTAATATGGTATTATTCATATTACAGTAGTGCCCAAAAGCCAACAGAGAAGAGCTTTCTTTGTTCCAGGTGTGATACATAGAGTAAGAGACAGTCACTTGAGGAGCTTACAGCAGGGATTACAGAGGCCTTAGATAAGATCAGAGATATGACAAACTGTCCCAATCTGAGATTCACTGAGAGTCAACCCAGTGATATGTCCTGTCCTTCACAGTAAGCTGCCTGTTACTCCACCTGACACTGCTGTGAATGAATATTCAGTCCAATTCCTCAGCCAAGGGCAGGAAAAGGTGTAGCTCACGCACCATGGTGGAATTAGTAGATGTTCTGTGCTCTTTTTTTACTCTATTTTAAAATAGAAACAAATACATATACATAGGTAGACACTTTAAACTGAGAATATGTGTAAAGGAATTTTCTCTAATCAGCAGGAGTTCTGACATTCACTGACAAATATCTGAGCAATGTGAAGTCCACAATGACATATTTCTGACATCCTGGATTTAAAAATAGTGCTTTTTAACACTGAAATATTTTTCTTTGCCTTTCTAAGTAATAACAAGAACAGTTATTACTATTCTGGAAAAGCACAACTGTTCAAATTTAGACAAATACATAAACAGATTTAAAAGGTGAGAATCATTGACGTCAATAAAGAAATTCTTCATCAGTGTTATCTGACTATTTATAAATCTGGATAATCATTTTCAAGAGTACTTTTCAGATAAACCACCTGAATTTAGGGTTGAATTGTTTTCTGCCATACTGGAAACACAGAACAGATAATTCACAATTTTTCACAACTTAAGTGATAATTTAATGGAGAATGCACAAGATTGAAAGCTTTTTTCCACATTCTTCTGGGCATATTGATAAATCATTCAGGTATTTTTATGTCCTGTAATTTTCTACAGTGCACATAGAATTACCTTCAGTTTACTTTTTTTTTTTTTTTTGGTGAAAAACTACGTTTTTCTTCATTGTTAAATATTTCTTTCTCCCTCCTTCCACATAAGATTACTAAAAGTAATGGTTTTATCAAGGAATGACAGTCATCCATTCTAAGGTGAAGAGTTATGTCTAATAATGGCTATTTTACATGCAACTTTATCTTAATTTTCTTATTCATACTAGCAAGCAGAATAACAAGAATAACAGGATCTTTTCCAATAGCTACCATAAAAACTACTAGCTGTTAAATTAATCAAGGAGAAGATAGAGAACAGTTCTAAACTAAAAATGGTTCAAGTGCATGGAAAATTTGAAGTATAATTTTTTATCAATTGTCTTTGAAAATGAAGGGTAGGGGGTAGTACACAAGATTTCTGTGGAGTAGTTATTTGAAATAATATATTTTTTTTTTTGGTTTTATTCTAGTTTGGTTTGATTTTTTTTTTCCAAAATAATAATCTGTAGTTTTACTAAGGTTTTTTAGAAAAATATTTGACTGATTTATTATTCTTCACTTAAAGATTTTGTGGACATCTGATAAATCTGCTGATAAGAAATACAAACCTTAAAGCAGCAACACTTATCAAACCCTGACATGTTTAAATTAAACTGTTTTAAGGATGTTTTCCTCTTGATGTCTGTGTTGAACATGAGAGTAAGGGAACTACTCTCATTCCCTCCTTTCTTTTTAGCTCCAGGTTGGCTGAACTCTTACTGTATAAGAGGGGCAAATATTTTGTGAGAAACCAGGAGTAAATGTCAGAGGATGTGTTTGTGTCATGTAATCCTTCTCTATCAAGTCATAGTTTTCTATAAGATTAAGGGACGATTCATATATCACTTCTTCCCTATCTGGTGATTCACTGATATTGGTTAGAGAACATTATTTTAGTTTTTTCATCACATTACTCATTGTTAAACAGTGATGTGGTTTGTAAGCCATGGATTGTATTTGAATCAAAGTGCACAGCACATTTTTATTTCCATGAGATCTAAAACAAAGCCCGGAGAGATCGTATTTTATATAAAGTCTCTCTGATGAAACAAAGTTTCTGACTTTTAATTAAATGCCAGTGATTTGGCTTGGAGTAAGAATATCTGGATTTTGCAGGCAATAATAGTAACCTGCCACGTCAAGTGATGTTAGAGTAACAACAAAATGCTTATTTTTTACAGAGGTGTTTAAACATACTTAGGTAAAAAGAAATTAAGCAACTCAGTATCATTATAACATACATATAAGTACTTTTTATTAATTTTTGGAAGTTTTTATTTTCTCTTTATTTAATTTTTTGCAGTAGGATGCTGAGGATAAAGAACTAAATCAGGCAACGCATAGTGTGCAGTGTGCAAGAGCCTCATAGGGAGAACTGAGTACAAAACCTCACTGACCTTATCTGGCATTTTGTCAGAATTTCCCATTGTGTTGGTTTTAAGAAGCACAAACCCCAAATTTCTAGTTTGTTTGAGCTATTTCTTTTTTTTTTTTTTTTTCTTGAGGTCAGGTGAAATTCTTAATTTAACCATGAGGTTAAAGCATCATGAGCTCTTCAAAGAACTATTGTAATAATACTGCCAGTGAGGGTAAACTAGTCTTCAGGTAAGCTATCATCTGTGATGGGTGCTACTTGCTTCAGTTAAAAAGGAAGTTAGGACAAAAAAGAATTTGAGAAAATGGAACAAAATTAGGTTTATACACACTTCTTTGATAAAATATCTTCTTTTATTCCTTAAGGAGACTGTCTTTTTGTGCTTTTCTACTAAAAGAAGTTGAGAAGATCCAGTATAAATGGCACTCAACATGGTTTCTTTAACTTCCTAATATACAGGGAGTCCCCATTCAGTTTCAGAACATATATTTAAAATACTGAAGTAGCGGTAGACTGCCTGAGTTACTGTTCCAAAAAAGAAAGAAACTTTGTGTAAGCATACAACATACTTTTGACAGTTGGCCAAGCAGAGTTCATATAATTCAACTTCTGCCTGTGTTCAGAGTGATTTGAGTGCACTTACCCATAGCTGTCCTGATAGGGTATGAAAGTGTAAAGAATTCCTGGTTTTGTTGTCCTTTCTGAGGGAAATAGAAAAATCACAGATTTTATTCCAGCATAATTTTGGATCCATATTTTTCATTTGTAAACACTCAATCAGATCAAGTGTATAGCAACTTAAAGAGTTTACAGTTTCTTTTCAAAAGTTCAAAACTTCAGATAGTTGACTTTTCTAATAGACTAAAGCTGTACTTCATAAAAGGTTTTAAGTACATGAGACATCTCAACTAAGTCTGAGAGTTTATATATACAGCTGCAACTGCATCTTGTTCATGATTTTAACCATGTAGGGCTTCGGTTGGAACCCAGTTGTAAAAGGAAGATGCACAGTCATAATTTTAATACATCAGCCTTCCAAATTTGCAGCCAAACACCTAAGAAAGTCTTATTCCCACAATGTACATTAGGATAATACTAGCAGAGTCTAATGAAAAAGATTGTCTGAGATAAGTATTATTACCCCATGGGGTGAGAAGTTACAAATCACTGCTTTATACAGGAGCAGTATGTCCCTACACAATGTCCTTGCAAGGTTTCCAAACATGAGAAATTAAGATATATTAGTTCTAGTATAAACAAGATGTTTAATCAGACAGTTCCAGCTTCTGCTGGATATTTGTTGCACTGCATGTGGGGTTTTTTATGTATAGTACAAGTCCCAAGCTAGTCTGCTGCACAGGGCACAGCAGAATACCTGAATCATCTTCTGTTTGTGTGTAGCTAGAACTTCCCCTGTATTCCCAGTAGTGTTTGCGGCATGGATGTTTGTTGATGCATTCTGTTTGGAGCACACTAATTTGAGACAAGTTTGAAAAGGAAGGGTTTAATCTTCTCATCTATCTGTTGTTAACTTTCCCCCCTGAATGGCTACAGTATAAAGATATGTTTCATAGGTGAAGGGACTATTTATTCAGAAGGAGATTCTGAATTAGACAAGCAGGAAAGTTATTAGGAGCAGGATGGTTTCACTTGGGAGAGCCCAAAGCTGTTGTCTGACTTTTGTTGTTCCACTTTTTCAAAAGGAAAACCTGAGGGCTTTCAGAGAAAAAAAAGGTGATTGAGTGTTGGGGTTTGTGTTGGATGAAATACAGAGGATGTATATGCAGGCTACTGAAGCTACAGTGTAAATAAATGCTGTTGCTTCAAGACATGGGGACTGCTGAATATAGGTTTAAGAGTACTGTGGAAAATAGAACAGAACTCTTGCAGGATATTGTACTGAAGATTGATCATTCTTCCCCTGTACTCGGCACTGGTGAGGCCACACCTTGAGTGCTGTGTCCAGCTCTGGGCCCCTCAGTTTAGGAAGGACATTGAGATGCTTGAGCGTGTCCAGAGGTGGCAACGAGGCTGGTGAGGGGCTTGGAACACAAACCCTGTGAGGAACGACTGAGGGAGCTGGGGTTGTTTAGCCTAGAGAAGAGAAGACAGAGGTGACCTGCTCTGTCAGGTCTACAGCTTCCTGAAAGGTGGTTGTTGTCACATGGGGGTTGGTCTCTTTCTTCAGGCAGCAACTGACAGAACAAGAAGACACAGTCTCAAGCTGCCCCAAGGGAAATACAGGCTGGATATTAGGAAAAAGTTCTTTACAGAAAGGGTACTAAAGTATTGAAATTGTCTGCCTGAGGAGGTGGTGGATTCACCATCCCTGGATGTGTTTAAGAAAAGACTAGATGTGGTACTTGGTGCCATGGTTTAGTTGAGGTTAGGGTTGGGTTGGGCTTGATGATCCTGGAGGTCTCTTCCAAGCTAATGATTCTGTGTGTGATTGGAAGCCTTAGAAATGGCTTAGTTAAGAGGTTGTCAAATTGTGGCTTTAATCTTGTCTAAGAGTACTAAAAATATCCATCCAATCAACCTAGTCCTCAATTTGCTATTAACAGTTTAATATCGGATAGTCTTTGGTTTGGGAACTCTGTTTTGGAGGCTGGTACTGGAAGATAGCTCTGCACAGTCTGTGCATTACCTTTTATTAATTTCAGTCCCTCCAGAAAAAAGTAGCAAAAAAATAAGCTATTTAGGAAGACCACCTGCCTTACCACTTCCTGTGATCTGTTCTTCATGTAGGCATTTTGGCACCCACAGCTGTCATGGTACAGATGGAAGAGGATACAGTCTTTACTATTGCTTACCTGTGTTTGTTTATGGATTTGCTGCTCAGGATTTTTTGTACCTTTCCAAGCTTTCCAATGCTAGCTGCTTTCAAAACCTCCTCTGGTTTTGAAACCTCCATAATCCAGAAATTTAATACATTTTGAAAAGTAATATGACTCTCATTCTTACATTCTGTTTAAAGGAATATTCTTTTACCTGTTTGAAATTGAACTCCTACTGTTTTTATCAAGCACTCCCTGTTCTTGCACTGAGGAATTTAGTCAATTTCATTTTGTATTTGTCTTAGCCACTGATACCGTGAGTTTTGTAAATTTGATCATATCTCTTGTCCATCTGCTTTCCAAACTGGAGAGTCAGAATCTTCAGTCTCTCTTTCTAACATAGTTGCTTTATTGGTTTTAGCACATCCTCCTTTGCTATATCCTCCTTGACCAGAGCAACACACCATCCAGGATATGGGCACCTCTTGGTTTTATATGACATAAAAATTATACATTTGTCTTGGTTCCAATATTCTTCCAAATATCTTTTTGGCTTTCTTGGCTGCCTGCATACTGATCTCAGTGAACTGATGATTTCAGTGAACTGTTGACGATCTCAATGACTCTGTCTTGAATTGCAGCTGCTGTTTTTGTGGTCAGCATTGCACAAACATGGCTTTATTTTTCCCTAGATATAGCATTATCTTTTATTATTCTACAGTGAAGATTATCTAATACATCTTTCACAGTATCTTCATAGGCAAACTCCGGAACTGTGGACAGGATGAGTGGACAGTGAGGTGGATGAAAACTGACTGAATGGGAGTCCCCAGAGGGTCATGATCAATGATATGATTATGAGCAAGGAGTAGTTAGGGGCCTGTCCCTAATGGTGACCCCTATGATTCAATACTGGACCCAGTACTGTGTAACTTATTCATCAATGACTGGGATGAGGGGCCAGATGTCTCCTCAGCAAGGTTTGTCACAAAGCTGGGAGGAGTGGTTGATTCCCCAGAGTGCTGTGCAGCCCTTCAGGAGGGCCTTGAGAGGCTGGAGAGATGGACAGGGAACTGTCTGAAATTCAGCAAAGGCAAATGCAGAGTTGTGCACCTGGGGAATAATAAATGCATATACCAGCACAGGCTTGGGGCTGACCTGCTGGAAAGCAGTGCTGTAGAGAAGGAGCTGGGGGTCCGGGTGGACAACTGGCTCTCCATGAGCTGGCCAGTTAAACCCTGCTTCAAGGAGCATCCAGTCCTATTCTGTGATTGCACTGTGCATCACTCAACGGGACATCTGATTCTTGGCTGGACTGCAGGCACTCTGTTAATGGTAGTATTTACGAAGATGTCTTGAGTCATGAAAGCATGGCCCAAATTCTCAGCCTATATTATCTCTCTGTTCACTTACAGCACATCTTTAATGTGTTTGTGTTTCAGTCTAGTGGCTTGACTGTAGCACATGTAAACATGCCGACTGTCTTTTAAAACCAGCTTGCCTGGGGACAAACAGCAGTTTAGCCATGATAATTGGGGCTTTCTGTGCTCAGCAGTACCTTATGTATGCCTTTCATAGCTCTTGCAGCTGAATCCTGTGGTACCTGAGCCTGTCAAAACCAAAATTTGCTACAAAATTTTCAGACAAAAGTGCAGAGTAGACTACTGGAAAAACAAAATCCGGATTTGCAATAATACATTTTTGTCTGTTCTTTACCTCTGTGGATGCTATTTTCATTCCTTTTGAATCTCAACAAGGCTTTAAACATATGTTTGATACAGAATTGAGAGCACTTAAGGCAATGGCTGCAATGCATATAATAGCTAACCTGGTATTATGTGCTGGGGCATTAATGTGCAAGAATATCTAGCAGTAACAGTTACAGAAGGCAAGCAGTCCTTGTTTTAGATGGAAATTGCAGTAAAAAATATAAGGGAAATGTTCCTTAAATAAAAGTTTTATTAGTCTTACCAGCACTCCACATTTAAATACTGTAAGTGATAAATTTCAAAAAGACTTAATGTTGTTCTATTAAGCTGTTATGACTCCATCTTTTCACAATGTAATAGTTTGCAGACAGAATACTAAAGACAACTGTGGATCATTGCTAATTCTGTTAACTGGATGATTAAAATGACAAGAACATCTGCAAACAACTGTTGCTAGTATTATTGCTGTGCCTGAAAGCTCTGCTGCTGCTAAAGATCTGACAGTGTTTCCATTACTAAATCTTATTGTAATCCTCATTGGGTTTTAACCTGGAGTTCATATTCTCAGTCCAAAAGACAGTTTTTTGACAACATTTGGAATTAGCCATATTTTAGTTACAGAAAAGTGAGAGATCCACAAGCATTTCATATTTTTTAAAATACATTGTGTGTTCTAAGAAGTTTTTAATGCTCCTAAAATTACTCAAGTCACAACATTTTTATGTATATCATGCATTTTTGGTTATCCTGAATAACAGGAAAATGTGACCATTTGAAAAGACAAAATATCTGAAGCATGTGGACATAGATTCTGCAGATATTTACACCTGTACTTAATTTCTTACACATGGATACACCTTCCTGTTGATTTAGTGAAGCTGTTCACGTGCAAAAATTTAAATGAACATGCAGATATTTCTTTGGTGGTCAATAAATTGCCCTGTTGTTCCTGTAGAACTTTATTTTAATCTGTCTGGGAGCCAAATTGTCTGCTAAGAATCATGCTTAATAGAGTCTGATTGCACACACTGATTAACCTCAGTAAGACCCTGATTTCACTATCTAGATAACACAGATAATATCACTGGTTTTTATTTCATAGCCTACAGAAAGCCAGTGAAGAAGCCTATAAACAAACCGGTGCCCTTTTATGAATAACAGATATGTATTTAATGGACTTTCCAGCATAAAGACATATGAATATTTTTTTGATATATGTTAGAACTGTCAGTTTCCCAAAGACATTTTGTGTGTATATATATATATATATATATGGAAATATCAGGTTTCCTTTTGTCCTTGGAGAAGACAGGCTAAGAGCATTCTTACCGGTTTATTAATCTAGTTGTGAAATGCTGGTCATCTAAATTAAAAGGCCGTATTTCCAGAGATTCCTAGCACACAAGCCAAAATAAGACTAGAAAAGAGAAAAGACAATATTTTTTTCCATTTCATTATTGACACTATGGAATAAAACAGTTTTTCATAATTATTTTCAGCTAAATTGTCACATTCAGATTCAAAGTATATCCTAATAAGTGACTCAAGTATACATGTATGAATTGTACTATAAAGCACTTTGTGTTAATAATAGGCGATATAAATCTCTTACCAATTCAATATTGTGTGTAATTCTGCTGCAGATTTATTTTAAAAGTGAGGCGTTAAATGGAGGACAATTTGCATCTAGTTCAAACGATATCTGAGTACAGCTGATATATACGGAAAATACATAAATTATTATTCTAGTCTTGTCAACACATTGACTTAATCCATAAGAAAGTGAAAAAATTGTCACTATATGGTTTTGAGTCATTAGTTCAGTTTTATTTGCCATAGTTGCAATATTCAGGCAAGTGACCCTCACCTTTTTCTTAAATGTAAGCAGCAGCCATGAATATTTTTTATAGGAGGACTGTAGCTAATCCCTCTGCTTGCAGATATCATCTAATCCCAATTCGACATACACTTCCTGGGAAGATGCTGAGCTTGCATATTTGTAGCTTAAAGTATTAGCCTCCAGCCTCCAGCACTGTCACATAGTGAGGAATCTTGTCAAAATTGAAAAATTGAATCTTGTAATAGGCAGATTATTAAAATAAAGTTTATTCCAGGTAAAATTAGAAAATCTGCAGTGCTTTTTGCAGCTTTAGATTTTTTTGCCATTTTGTGCTGCTCCAGTGACCTGAATTTAAAATCACACTTAACAATGGTTGAATTGTGTCAAATTATCTTGTATGTTATATTTCAATCCATTTACAATTTTTCCTTCATGGGGTTAAGATTTATTATAGTTGTGTGATCATGAATACTTTTCTATGTAATTTCTTGATCAAGTGTTGATAAAAAGTACTTTTGAAGTTTCATCTCTACTCACTCTTTTTCAGCTAAAATGGCTTTAATAAAGGCTAAGTTACTGAGGAAAACATCTAGAGGAAGAAACTGTAACCGTTTTTTGACTCTTTTTAGTTACCACCATTTTCTTCACTGTTTCCCAATGGGGCTTGCAGTCCAGTACCTTCCTATGCGTTGGTCCTTGTGCTTTGACCTTGGCTTCAAATTCTCCCACCAGCCTTCATGTAATGTGGAACAAAGATTACAAGTCTGTGACTAAAATTTTCATGGAGAAGAGGAAACATATTGATGATTTCGAAATCTAAGCACATAAATTGTTAGAAACGACCCTCTCTACAGTGACAAAGGTCCCAGAACTGTTTTTTCTAATCTGTTTTCTTATTACCAGGACACATTGTAAGTAATGTTGTGTGAACAGAATGAAGGTACTCAAAGAAATACTGTTTTAAATTATCTTTCTTCATGTGATTGGGTTACTAAGCTGCTTGGCCTTCATTTTGTTACCAGTTAGTAGTAATGAGATGACTGCACAGCAGCTTTCTCATTTAATGTGGGAATAGGGTTTTTTGGTCATTGTTCATATCACTAAATTTGTCCTTAAATCTGAGGAGCTTGGTGTGTATCTTGGCACGATCTGGGTTTTTGTATTGGTGGTTGTTTCTCAGTGGAGCAGGAATAAATGACTGCTATGCTTGCTGGTGCAGAGGAGAGAGTGGATGGGCTAGAAAAAGGTAAAATCAGTTACTATAATTAGAAGAATCCAGGATAAACCTGCATTGTGACAATCCTATATAGTCTGGGTAGCATACTGAATATGGACATGCTAGAAACTGAGTTTGATATCAAATAATTTCTATATGGTTTTTATTATTTTGTTTCTTGTTTTCTTATTGATTTTTTAAAAACTGACTTATTGTGGGAAGAACTCTTAGATAATGGTGCACACTAGTTCAGTCTGTGATAAGGATACATTTACTGTTGTCAAACACTGCTTTTGGGATTTTGGAGGAAAAAGTGCTTTGCAAAAGTAGGTATTATTTAAATAGAGCAAGTCTATTTTCTTCGTAACTACTTCCCTTCACTGTGTAATTTTCTACTTATTTGTTTGTTTGTTTTTATCAGACTTCAAATCTGATACCAAACTATCAATACAAGGGTATTGTCAGAAATGGTTATATAAATGTACTGAAAATTTATACAGTTGATATTTGAAGTTTTATACATATAATCCTCATTGCAAGTAAAATATAGACATGTTAAATGTTTCATATTTACATATGCACTATTATATGACAAGCTAAAACACAAAAAATATTTTCATTTCTAAACAAATGCAGAATTCTTTTTTGAAAAACAAGTAGAAAGCTATTTAATATATTGTGTTATTGTATAACTGGATAATCATCCTGACTCCCAATCTGTGCTAAGCAATTTTTCACTGCCTTTGAATATGATGCTTGAAATAAGTAAAAAGTGAAGGATGAAACCCAAAAAGAAATCTAAACTAATCTAATCTAATTTAAACTCATGCTGATCTATATAGAGAGTTAGAAGTCTGTATGCTTTGATGTTGCTTTAATCCACTTTTCTTCAGTTGTCAGATATTAAACATCACAGGGTACATCATGAGCTCATGTAATTTGTTATAGTGCTATTGAAAGTCAATGGAGCTGAAAGGCCAGCTGAAGGTCTGGCCCTATAACGCTTCAGCTAATGTACACAAATCTGTAAAGCTGAGCTATTACAAGTCTCTTCCTCAGGAATGCCTTTTTTACACATTTCCCCCCTTGCATTTACAACGAATACAGAACATCAGATTCGAGGAAAAGGTGTGATGTCTCCCACGAATTAGCTACCATAGAACCAAATGAAACCTGAATTGCAAAATATAGAAGGTCAACTTCTCCTGTTCCTATTCTGGCATTCATAGTGCTCCAGTTTATCTCATTTAGCAAACAGTAAGAAGCCAGCTTTAACTTGCAGTGAAGTTTCATAGTGCTAGCAATGGGAGTTGAGCAATAGCTTATAACGAATCATTACCTACCACCGTACCACTGCTTTTTCATGAGTTCAGGGTTGCGTCACTGCCTCCAGGACATTGAAGACAGCAGGAATTCAAAATCTGTTTTAAACTGGACTGACAAAGAATCATATATAAGTCAGCTTTCTGGAGAGAGCTGGTATTGTATCTGATAACGTAACTGGGAGTGCTGTCTTTTTCCTACAAATATACATGCTGTACTATTAGCAGACATAATTTTCTTGTATTTCATTAAATTAAATACTGAGGCCAACAGGTTCAACTAAGCCACGTGCTTGATCCCACACTTCTGTCACAACAAACACAGACTGGGCCATAGGCTGGGGGAAAGCAGCCCAGCAGAAAAGGACCTGGGGGTGCAGATTGACAGTGGCTGAACAT
Organism: Phylloscopus trochilus trochilus; assembly: GCA_016584745.2. Lineage (NCBI taxonomy): Eukaryota > Metazoa > Chordata > Aves > Passeriformes > Phylloscopidae > Phylloscopus > Phylloscopus trochilus. The sequence goes on along the minus strand of WQNJ02000016.1, from coordinate 19,196,050 downwards.
TGGCTAGCATGTGCCCAGGTGGCCGAAAACGCCAGTGTCATCCTGCCTGTGTCAGCAAGTGTGGCCAGCAGCACCAGGACAGGGATTGTCCTTCTGTAATTGGCTCTGGTGAGACCACACCTCAAGTGCTGTGTTGATTTTGGGCCCCTCACTACAAGAAAAACATTGAGGTGTTGGAGTGTGTCCAGAGAAGGGCAGTGGAGCTGGTGAAGGGTCTGGAGGAGCAGCTGAGGGAGCTGTGGGTGTTTAGCCTGGAGAAAAGGAGGCTCACGAGAGACCTTGTATTGCTCTCTACAAATACTTGAAAGGAGGCTGTAGCCAGGTGGGGACTGGCTTCTTCTCTTAGGCAACCAGCAATAGGACAAGACGAACTGGCCTCAAGAGAGAGGCTCAGGTTGGACATCAGGAGGAATTTCTCTACCAAAAGTGTTGTCAAGCATTGAAATGGACTGCCCAGGGAGGTGGTAGAAATGACAGGACCTTAGTGCCATGGTCTGGTTGACAAAGTGGTGATCACTCAAGGGTTGGACTTGATGATTTTGAAGTCTTTTCCAACATAAGTGATCCTGTGATATTTTATACTCGGGAATGTTAGATTGCCAGCATCTCTGAAGGAATATAATCTGTGGGTATACTCTTTGCACCCCTTCCCTCCTGCTTTGCAGGACTTTTGGGTGAGTCACAAGCACTGTGGTTTAAGATTTCATCATTAGGATCTGATCTTTGAAATCCAGCTTCATCATTGTACAGGTGTGCTTTCACTTTGACAGGAATATAGTTCCTGAACTTCATATGTGCTCTTTAATGAAAAAAAATGTTTCCACTGAGACTGTAACTTGATTTGGAAGTTAATTTTTGATAGGATTATAACTAGTAAATAGAAATCAAGATTTTTTCAAAATAATTTTTCTGAAGACCATTAAAACTTTAATTACACAAATTTAGCATCATAATTGAACAGTCATATTAGCAAAGGGTTGAGTAAGTTTGGTCTCTGTCCCATGCTCATTATCTTTAAATACAAGTGATGTTTATGAAGGTGAAACAGAAAAAAAGAGCCAAGCTCAAGTGTTGTGTGTGTCTTGTTTCTCAGCAGCTCTCAATATTTTACAGAGAGAATAACATCTTGATAATTAAATTGCTTCCACATCTGTGCAATGGTGTCAGCAGGATATTGCCATATTGCATATGTTTAACAAATTACACATAATTTGTCTTTATATTTTCATTATGGAAATTGCATTCATATTATTCAACAAGAAGTACCACCATGTAAGAATGAGACAAGAAAATGGAATAACAAAACTGATTTTGAATATTTGCAAGGTAAATTAATTTTAACAAAGACAATAAAAATCCTGCTTTGGCAAGTTACAAGAGAAATAAACAAAGCTGACATTCTGAGGAAACTTATTAATGAAAAAATTATTTACTTTTGTACTGTTGGAAGTGTTTATAGCATTAAAAGATAGAAAGGAAAGTGCAGTCCAAGGGGAATGCAAAATTTCAAGGTTTGATGAAGAGTGAGACTTGATGGAACAGCAGTGAATATGCCACAGAGCTTTGGGGCATAATTTGAGTTACTTGAAATTGCAGGTTAAATTTAATTGTGATTGTTATCAATTGTTTAGTGAAAACTGGTTTTTGATAAGTAAACCTCTATGGGTTTTTTTGGATGGAGAAGAGAAGTAAACAAACCATCCCAAGCATAATTTTAAACAGTGATTGGTTAAAAAAAATGTGGAGAATAGGCTCTCCTCCTCTGTGTGGTGTAATAAAACTATTTTTCTTTCCAGTAGCTTTTGTCAATACTCTATGTCTGTAACAAAGGAACAGATTTTAATTTTTTCTGTTGCTCAAAGTTAACAAAGTACATGGAGCTGATACCTAGAGGTAAGAACAACAACACCTGAGAATACAGTTACTTATAGATTAAGGCAGGTTGCTCTGTTTAAATATTTGCATGACTGCATCGTCTTAATTTTTATTCTATCAATTTGCATCCAGTTTAGAGTGGTGCCTCAGGTGCTCATTGATTTCTGTTCTCTGTTACAAGTCTCCTTTCTTTCTGGCACTAAATACAAACAGAACATAAAAAATTAAGTGCTCCCTGCAGCTTTTCCTGGTAAATAATTTTATTACTTGGCATTAATCTAGACTTTTAATTAGGGAAGAAGTATACTGATGAAGGCATCTCTCTCTTCATGAGGCAAAAGGTGGGTAGATACCAAAAAGAACAAAATCTAAATGTGGTGAATAGAGAGGAGTATCTCTCAACATTTATATTCCTATGTTGACAGGCTCCAGGCAGCAACACAGTTTGACAGCAGGTGAGGACAGGTTCTGGTCTCAACAAGGGCACCTACTTTATGGTCAGCACTTGGAAAGGGAACATAATTGCACGGCGCTTTGAAGAACGTGGCTTGGCATGAGATGGTATCTTCAGGAGTTTAGTTTCTGTGCTTAGTCTCTAGTGCCTCTCTTGGAGACATCCTTGCTCTCTCCTCTTTTAGGAACACTATTATCCATAGAAAGTTATCATTTTTCCTCATTGAATGAAATTTTTTTTGATCTTCGGAAAGGCCCAGCAAATCAGCCTTCTATTAATTTTACAGTTAAGAAAATTGTTCATGAACCATAAAAGAGATAATCTGGATTTAGCCAATGGTGATGCCTTTTCCTATTTTATGGTCCTAGGCCTAAATTTTGGCGATGGTCCTCCTTGATTTTGTGCTTTGCTAATGCAGCATTGCCATAGCTCTGTTCTCTCTCATGAGCTTTGTTTTCGACACTTTCTGGGGAGGAAAGGTGCATATCCAGATCATCCCACTCCAGTGGAGGGTTATAACATCAGTGAGGCAGGTGGTCAGAGCTGGTACAGAGTGACAACCCCGGTGAGACTACACAGGATGTTCTATGTCCAGTTCTGAGCTTCCCACACAAGAACAACAGTGAAGCAGTTTCAGTGAGGAGGGTTACCAAGATACTTAGCTTAGTGTATGATGCACAAATAGAGTCTGAGAGGACTGATACTTCTCAGTCTGAAAAAGACAAGGCTAAAGGAAGACCTGTGTGCTGTCTTTAACTCTTGAAGGAGAGGTTATAGAGAAAATGGAGACAACCTTGGCTCAGAAGTGTATGGTAAAAGGACATGACACAGTGGGCACAAGCTGTAACAAGACAAAATATAACTCAAGAGAGGAAAAAATACATTGTCCAAGAGAATGGTTAACGTGTGAAAAAGGTTGCCCAAGGCTGTGGAGTCTACATCTTTAGATATATCCAGAGAGTAACTTGAGAAAGCCCTTAGAAACTGAATTGAACTTTTAAGTTGATCCTGCTTTGTATAGGAAACGGATGGGATGACCTTCAGTTGTCCCCTCCAACAGAAATTATTTTTTAGTAATATGACCTTTCCCTTTTCCCAAGCTGTGTAAGGACAGAACAAGGATCTTGCTACCTGCCTCTCAGAGTACATTCTTCTTCCCCCTCCTGGATAGATTGATATCCCACATAAAGTTCCCAGTGGTACTTAACCAACAGTTGAACAGCAGAGATATGTGAAAAATTATAAAGACCTGATTTTTAAAAGAAAGTCATCATTATTAATGAGCACAGCCCAAGGAGGGGAAAAAAGAAAGCATTTTGAATTCAAACTAAAGTATAAGAATATTTTCACTGGCTTTGTTCTTTTCTTTTTGTGGGGAAAAGAAAAAAAAAGGAAAACCAGTTTTATAGCTATAGCTGTTTTTCCCTGCATATTTTATCCATCATTACCTGCATATGAATTGCGCACAAATAAAGAAATGAGGGACATGCAGCACAATTGTTAACACTTCAAAGAAGATTCTTCATCACTATGGGAGGCATCAGACATATTCCACTCCTCCAAATCCTTGAGAGTGAAGATCTGCAGCTTAGAATTCAACCAGTGGCTTTCAGCTTTTGACACAGACTGCCTTTATGAAGTAGAGTTGAAGGAGTTTGAATGCTTGTAATGGATCCCTCTGAGAAACAGTGTAATTGGTATGGCATGGGTCTGCTCTGTTCCCTCTGCCTTTAGGGTAACTACTACATTCTCAGATTTCCCTTAAGATGAAAGGACTTTGGCTGACACATGCCCTATACATTGAATGCATTACTATAATCCAAACCTATATGAGGAGGAAAAAATTTCAGTTTCCCTCAAGTTTTAAGATCTGTGAATCACATATCTGAAGGGAAATAATATCTTTCTAGCTATAGCTCAAACCTATTTCCCCATTTCTTTTATTCACTACTGTTAAATCAACACCTTATAGAGGAGGAAATTGCTAAGAGCTACATTGCTTAGATGGATGTCCATGTGCATCACCTTTTGTTTCAGTGGTGTTTGGATGTTTAGCTCAAATTTTTTCCTTTTACCCAAAATATTGTTGTCTGAATATTGTTTCATTAGGCATTGAGAGGAGCTGAGCAGCACATAGAATATTTAGCTTCCCTTAACTTTGGTAAAAAGTATTTTCTTATTTTCCATACTGTTCCATACTTTTCCATACTTCTCTGTCTTTTTCTTAAGCTCCATTATGTTTATCTAGTTATCCTTCAAATCATAGTCCTCTTACTAGTTCTTATTTGCCCATTTTTTTCTTTGTAGTTTCATTTCTATCTTCCAGTCAGCTTTTTGTCCTTGACATTTGCATGCTGCATTCTGATCTTCTCTGTTTCTATATTTCTTATTTATTCCTTTGTTTCTGGTTTTCTTGTTTTATCTTAGTCCATCTTTGCCCCTGCCCTTTCTCTGTTTGCTTATACTGTAATTATACCTTCCCTTTTTAATTCTAACCTCTCCTTCCATGCAGAAAATGTCTCTTTGGAATCACATTGTTTGGTACCCTGCGTCCATTTCTGTTTCGCCACAGATCCTTTCTAGGGAGGATGATATGTCAGTTTCTTGCTTTCAATTACATGTGCTCAATAGGCATATATTAATTTTCCATTTTCCTATTCATTTACTATTCTGTAACTATACTGTTTGCTGTTACTGTATTCTGTTACTATGCTATGCTCTCTGTTCATTTTCTCCCCTGCAATGAGTGAAATTCCACTGTATATGTCAGCTATCGGTAAGAATAATATCTTGATGAAGATAAAATGTCCTGTCTGATTTGTTTCTATTATGCTCAAGTCAAAAAGGTCAGGTAGAAATGCAGAGACATTCACAGATGAGCAGAATGTTGTGCTCTGCTTTGTACACCAGTACCAACTTCAGACTGGAATTGTAGCCTGGGTAGATTTTGAATGATGCAAGGAACTGAATAATTCAATTAGCCTGGCATTATTACAAAGAAGCTTGAGAAATGCAAAGGAAAACCAACCAAAGCAAGAGTGTTTGCCTTTTTGAAGATGTTTCCTTCCCTGAGATTTTATTTTATACAGTCAAGATCTTTGCTGGGTTATCCACAGGAAATAAGTTTTTGTTTGCATCTAGCTCAGACTAGGTCATTCTTTGAAACAGATGAGAAGGGTTTGAAGTTATCTCAAAAGTTCTAAAATGTGCATAGTATCAGAGTAGAAATAACAGTGATCTCTTCATATGTATGAAGACCTAATGTTGGGAGACCAAATTCTAAATCCAATCAAGGAAATATTTTTACTTCACTACTAATGATTGGATAATTACAGTGGAGCTCGGAACAGAAGTCAGAGGCAAAGAAAGATTTGTAACAGGTGTAGTGGAAAAAAAGGAGATGGCAAAGAGCACATTTCTGTGTCTTGACAGGATTTTTCTTTGCCAATTTGTTTTTCTTGAGGTAGAAGTGCTCTTTTTCATTATTTGAATTTTTTTATTTTATCAGCATCTTGCTGGAGTGCAGAAATGTGGGGGGGTTTTGGGTTGTTTGTTTGTTTGTTTTCCCTGAAGCACAATGTACTTTAAGGAGTGGCTTTCAGAGAGGATGGTGCAAGTGCATCACTAAAGTATTTGCTAGAACAAGTAACAAAGACATTATAATGATGAAAGTTACATCACTAGAGAAAAAGTTTATTCCATCCAAGGAAATGTATCCAAGAAAATTTTGAAGAAAATGTATCCAAGAAAATTTTGAAGAAAATTGTGGTTTTTCTTCAAAAAGCTTTCTTCTTGTAGTTTCATTGTTAGTTACAAGGCAAGCATTGTTTTGATGTTCTGAGAAACTACTCTGAGCAGAGAATGAGAACGCAATTGCACTCTTGTGTCTCTGTAGACAGAAGTATGCTTGACATTAGAGCCTAAGTGCTGGAAAACCTGCACTCCATTTTGTCTTTAAAAATTTCAAGGGTTTTTTCATAGCAGTTTGCATGGTGCTGTGTTTTGGATTTGTGACAAAAACATTGTTGAAAAGACATCAGTGTTTTAGCTGTTGCTGAGCGGTGCTTACTGGGTGAGGTCCTTTTCTGTTCCTCATGCTAGCGAGGAGCCTGGGAGTGCACAAGGAGTTGAGAGGAGGCACAACCAGGACAGGTGACTCCAAATGCCCCAAGGGATGTTACAGGCCATATGGTGTCATGCTCAGCATATAATCTAGGGGAAGATCATGGAAGGGGGGACATTTGGAGGGGTGGTGGTATTTTTCTTCCCAGGTAGCTGTTATGTGTGGAGCCCTGCTTTCCTGAGCATGGCTGAACACCTGCCTGCCCATGGGAAGTGGTGCATGAATTCCGTGTTTTGCTTTGCTTGGGACCACAGCTTTTGGTCTGTCTTTATCTCAACTCAGGTTTTCACACTTTTACCCTTTTGGTCTCTCCCTCAACCCACTGAGGAAGACTCAGTGAGCATCTGTGTGGCGCTTGACTGCCCCGTTAAAACACAACAAATACTGCAATCAAAATGCACTTCAGCTTAAAGATGTGGTTTCTTTATTGAGTGCCTGAGAAACAAAAATACATGATCCTTTCATGATTTAATTATAGTAACCTGTTTAATTGTGATAAATAGGTTGATAATTTGAACTAAATTACAACAAATAGTCAAGAGACAAAGGCAGAAAAACATCAGAATAGAAAAGGAGAAAGGAAAAAAAATGTTGAAATACTTCAGGAGAGATTTCAGTCTCCTCTCTCTGGTGCCTTTGTTTGTCTCTCCTTTTATTGTCTTTGGTCAATTGTCTAGATCATGGCTCTTAGAGATGTTCGGAGAACTGATAGGCCCAGTAGTTCCTTGAGGCCACTGATTCTCATTCTTTCTTTAAGGGCACTGTCAGGAAGGTATAAAAGTTAGTAAAGCTCTTTGACTCTCAAAGTGCTGGCTTAATACATTATCTTAAAAGATGTCAAATTAGATGCTTTAAATCTACAGCTACAATACCATAGAAGAAAGCTTTTGAGCCTTATGCTGGTTTTTGTTTTTAAATTCTTCCTCCCTGAGTGGTAAACAAAAAATAACTCTGTTAGAACTGAGAAAAGTAACCACTGAATACTATCTCTTTGTGAAGTCTTATAGATCTGTGTCAGATTATTAGCATTTTTCTTCATTAAGCACAATATTTATTATTATTATTATTACTGGGTTAGCATCCTTGAGACCTCTATTCCATTGGTTAGATTTGAGTAATAATTTTGAAAGTCATTAAGAAATCAGTAGCTACAGGACATGAATATGCAACCATGTGGTATGATCATGTAAAAAATTTGGAAGGTCGGTGTAAAGCAGATGATATTTCAAAGCTCACAGAAACTAGTTCAGATCTATCCAGCTACTTATTATGGGAACACTTCATATTTGCTTCAGTACTCTAAGCACGTCAGGAGTGTGCTGTCCTTCCAGTATCACCAAGCTCAGTTGTACAGTGTGACAGCTCACTCAAGGTCAGGAAAACAGTAATGTTTGCTCTCTAAAATACAGGGAAAAGCTTGGGGAGAAAGAAAAGGAATAGGGATACAGATTTCCAGGTTCAGGTTTGCATGGAGGCTTCTGACACTGGGATGGTTTGAACAAGTAATGTCCTGGTTTTGGTGACAGGGAGAAGCAGCATGTACTTGGTCAAATGTGACTGAACATCCCCAGGCTCATTCCCCTGGTAGTTTATTTGAAGATAATTTTAACGTATACTTCATGATCACTGTTTTAGTAAACTGAAAAAAGATTTCTGTATTTAATTTTGTCAAACCTTCTGTGTGCCCTACAAAGTCTTGTCACTGATCCAGCCCCGAGTCTTAGGAATGGAATCCTCCAATCATGTCCTGAAGTATTTTGTTGAACTTTTGTTTCATAGTATTGTATAATGTTTAAATTGCATACGAAATAGAAAGCTTAGGACTGTAATGATAGATATTGCTGACTGGTTTTCCATTTAAAACTAAAGTTACAAGTGGCTTAGTTACAGTAAAATTTGTATTCAAGTGCTCAGAAACATTAATCCTAAAATAAAGAGCTAATTTAATAATAGATTAAATGAACACAAGATCTGCTTCAGCACAGTAGGTGATCAATGTTCACCCTTGCTAAGTTTATGTAAAGTCTAGTCACACCCTTCATTAAGATATGTTGACAGAGAAGTTCATTTAGTTGGACAAATATCAGGATTCAAAATCCAACTCTTAATTATGTTGTATTTTATATGGTGAGTGAATAAGAGTGTGGACATTAGCAGTGAATAAGACTGTGGACAAATTGATTAACTGCAATTAAAATGCTTGTGCATCTGTAAAATTATTCTACCTGTCTGAAAATGAATACTGCTTTGATGTGCAGCAAAGCATTTACCCATGAGCTAACTGTATGCAATGCACACTGTAATTAGCAAGGTGCATTTGCTTTAAACACAGGATCAACTGCAAAAAATATTATCTGACTGGTTGTAAAATGTTCATTTTTCTTATCATAAGGTTTGGGTTAAAAAATAATATTTCATTGAAGAAACTAAAAATTGGAAAAGAAAACAAGAGCCACTTTCTTACTGTACATACTTACCTGTGGTAATGTCACTGCAAATATCATGATAGCAACAGTTTTATTCATAGGATCTCTTGAAAATGCTATTTTCTAAAAATGAAGTATAATTAGACATTCCAAATATGTAAAGGGATTCCCATTAAAACACCCTATAATTACACAGATTAAGTTTCTAATGGAAATAAATAGGTATCTGCATGACAGAAAACTGTAGTGTTTAGGGAGAGCTCAAGTGTTGCATGTGTGCATATATATATGTGTGTCTGTGTGTGTGTGTGTACATACACTTCAGAAAAAATTCCTGACAAGTGCAGAAATGAGGCACTAACTGCAGCTTCACAATTCAAATAAATAACAGCTATCATTGCATTTTAGCTTTTTGATAATGGCCACCAATTCCTTGGACAAATTGAATATAACCAATTAGATTCAAAAGACTGCAATATAATTAAATGAAATTTACATAAGAGCATCTCTGCTCCCATTTAAACTACATGAGAATTAAAGAATAAGGAGGCAGACGGAAGCTTCTCACAAGACTTGTAGATACAGTTTTTCCAGTCCTCTGCATTTAAAATAAGGTGAATGAATAAAATCCCCTGACTAATACAAATTCACCCTGTCTGCTTAGGAGAGAGAGGCACCAGAGGCTTGTCATATCTATTGTGCATTAAGTGAAATAATTCATCACTTTTTTCTGGGTAATCAAAAGAGCTTTAGCCTAAGTGTAAGTTTGCTTAATTTGTACTCTATCACTTTTACTGAGAGCAGTTCCTCTTTATCTTCCCTTTGTAATAGGAACAATATAAGAAAATGTAATATGTGCAGGAATGCAACATTTATGGAAGTTTTCAGATCAATAAATTTAGTTTTCATGACACAATTTAAAAGGGATTTGCTATGTTGCATGCATGAAAAATGCATTGTTTAGTAATCATTCTGATATTATGTTGTTCTAAATGCAAAGCTTGATGTAACTGTGCTATTAAAATACATTCCAAAGAATATCCCAGGGGTCTCTCTTGTCATTCTGGCTCAAGCTGGTGCATAAATTTCCAGTTGTAAAGAAATATTCTAAGTTAATCTTCTCAGGAAGCAGCTGAATGGCCCTCATGAGTCCTTGCAAGGCTTATAAAGACATAGTTTCAGAAAGAACTTTTCCTAGCAAGATGTGTATTATATGAATTCAAACACATAATTCTACTTATAATTAAGTGAAACTGTACTCCCAAGTCCCAAGCCCTAGAGTATTTCAATGTAGGCTTCACAGATCAGACTGGACTCCTGAAAACACTAGAAATAGAACTGAGTGGATTCATTCTGTTTGAATTTTTGTTGTTATTCAAGGTGTAGCCAACCTAATTAAATATCCCCTAGGAAGTCCCCTTTCATATACAAAACTGGGCTTTATCTAGCAAGACACACACCCTCCTGAAATGAAGCAGGATCTCTACTGGCATACATTTGGAATGTAAGTTGTCTTAGTGTAATTTTACACAGTTAAAGCTGCCAAGAATTAATTATTTATAATTTCCCTGAATTTTGTCTATGGAATGACACAAATAGGAAAACTCCGGTCATTTTAGCAGTGCTTCATCACCAGTGAAAAGTATCATGCAGTCAAGTATTTTCCCACTTGACAATAGTGATCAAGGAAACTGATACCAATTTATATCATCAAATATCACAGTGATACTGTGGACCAATAGGCTTGGAATTTTATCCAAAGACAAGAGCTAATCCTCTTCTGTGGAATCCTTCAAAGAGCAGAAAAAAACCAAATTTGTAGCTATACCTAGAAACAGGACATTTGGGTTGATTCTGCACAGTCTTCAAATAGTCTGAATATATTGGTTTTCTCAAATCCAGAACTATTCTATGAAAGCCTAATTCAAGGAATAGACGAGCCATTATGAAAGATTATTAGCACTCCTTCTTTATCCCCTTTTAAAAAAAGTCCTTTTGGGTTTTTTTTATTATTATTATCATAGCACTGTTTTCCCTTCCTGGAAGGTTGCAACATTTCATGCATTTCATTTCTTCCTCCTCTATCCTGTAATCCTTTGTAGGCACATATATACCCCTTTTCTCACAGATATTCCCTCTAGCATGGATTATTTCCTTTCCCTTTAATCCTCACAGGCTGAGATGCTGTGCTTAACAGTCTTACACAAGTTTGCATAGAAAGCCTCTGTTTAGTTGATGTGGATCACATGGCTGCCAGGCTAGTTGGACAGAATTCAGGCTGGATAAAAACTGTATATTGTGTAGCAGGGGGAAATTGCTAAATTCACATTATCATAGCAAATGAGGATTAAAACCATTTCATTTATAAATAATGAAATTATGTGAGACTAAGAACTATATATTCAGCGTCAACCAAAAAAATTCCAGATACACACAAATTTATGAACACCTTTCTATTGGTAATCCACCAAAGTTATTACTACCCCCAGCTCACACTCACTCAGCATCACACTTAGTAACCCCCTGGTAACTGTTAATCCATTGACTGACCTCTTGCTCTTGGAGACATAGTCCATCTCAATAAAACAACCAGAGATTCTTTAAGAAAAATATAAAAAAGTAAAAAAGAAACACCTTAAAAAAGGGAAATAATGGCCATTGAGAGAGAAAGAGAATTTTAATAATCATAACTGCCTATGTCATAACTGCTTATACCTTATTTTATTCAAAGAGGTGCTGAACTGTCATTAAAAATAGACAGTAGAAATTGAGTCATCTTATCACAAAAAGCACTGGTTGTAATTTATGAACCCTATTTCTTAACATATACAAAGTCTTTTTAAAATTACACTTTACAACAAAATCATCAACAAAGACACTCCTGTGTGGGAAATATGAAGTATTATCTCATACCTTATTGCACCAATGGAACTTGTCTTTAACTGCATGCCAGGTAAGAAATAATATTCCATTATTCGCCTCCCACAGTGTCATTTACTTATCCCACAGTGTCTTTTGGTTGATATATTTTCCTGCATTCTCAGCATTACACAGGCCACTCTGAATACAAAGGAAAAATGCAATGCAAGTGCTCAGAGCTTCCCTTGGAAGAGTATTTTAGATCTCATCCTGCGAATAGTTGTTTTGCTGGGGTTTTTTTCCCCATACTTAAACTTATAAGAGTTGAAAGATTGAAAGTTTATGAACCTTTTTGCAGTTTGTCCACTAACTGCTTTCATTTCTCAAGACCATTTTTACTGTTTTTTTTTTTTTTTCTTTTTTTTTTAATGTGAGTTTTGTTTATTTATTTGTTTTTGAATCACAGTGCTCTGGCCTGTTATGACAGTAGAGAGTGCTTGCAAGGCTTTTTATCAGAATGTGCAAATGATAGAGCTAACCTCATTCTAAAGCCTAGGCTGAGGAATACCACCAGAACCTGAGCACTGACATGCATCAGAAAGATTTGTCATATGTTTAAATGTAAGGCATTGCATTTAAATTTGGCATTGGTCATCTGAGCTCTCCAGATCATTTGTGGAGAGCAAATACAGTTTATTTAACTTGTAAAACCTTGCAGGAATAAAAGGAATAGCCATACAGATTTAAGTGGTAACAAAATGAGTTGCATGCAAACTGATTTAGAATCGGTAAATCTAAAGAGTGTTTTAAGTTGTCAGGATTCATTTAACAGAATTTCAAAGAGATTTGGAGCTAAGCAGTTCATTATGTTATATTTTTAAACTGTGTCGAACTTACTACATGTTTGCCCCCCAGTTCTTTTCAGATATATGTAGTTCTTTTTTAATTACTTAGACCTTTTCTCTTCTTGAAAGTTATGTTAGAAAATATCTATTGAATTTGTGGTTTTGATCTATTTCTGTGCCTTTACGGATACACAGTACTGCTGTATTTAGAGCACAGTTGTGTTTAGCTGAAAACAATATAAAAATAAACTGTGAAGTTACTTCAGAAAGAACTTTTTAACATGAAAATAATATCCTGGGAGATCTGTTGAATGGAGTCAGAAGAAAGATAACACTTGGCTAAGAAATAAATTGAAAGGCTTGTTAAGGCGAACCTATGTGTTGGAGCTTGGTTTGAAAAAATTACAAAAGCAAGAATATTCAGACAAAAATATATACTTTTGACTAACCCAAGGATCAAGTAGCCGACCAGCTGGGACATGGATAGATGATGTTGTTTAACTTTTGAATGTAGGAAGAAATATTCCAAATAAATCATAGAGATTGGGTTGTCTTTCACACTTTAGCAATCCACAAAAGAAAACATAAAATACAGCAGCAAGAGACTAATACTATGTCCTGATTCTTTACATCAGGAATATTTTACATTCATGGGATAGACCCAAATTCCTGTATGTAAAGCTCTCTTTTTTAACCATCAACAAATTTTGGCTCATAAAAATAGTTACTTGCATAGGAATGAAACACTATATTTTAATAAACATGATTTAAACCTTCATCTTTTATTTTGTTTCTCTTCATATTTAATTCTGTTTTTAAAAATAAATAAATTAATATAATATTAAGATTATTTCATCCAATACTTAAAAAAAGAATTAAATAAAGGGATAATGAAGATCCAAATTAATTTCTGCATCTGTTGTATTTTAAAACCAATGAAGTGTAGCACCAAAGGCCAAATCCTCTGTGCATTGGTAGTTGTCCACTGTGCTCAGGACTTCCTATGTTATGAAGAACAGTTCAAAGAGAAACTGAGCATTTTATTTGTAGCCTAGTACAGGAGTCTCTGCAGTTTACAATGAAACACTCACAAATGTTAGTCTGAGAATGATGAAGTTGAGTTTTGCTAACAATACCTAAGAATGTTATTTACTTTAGGTGGCTCCAGATCTCTCAGTTACATATGTAGCCAATGAACAAGATATTTTCAACTGATGTCTGCATGTGAACATTATGTGAACAAGGATCCAAAGTCCCCAAACTATAGCACTGGTCATCTGCTGATGATGTTTGCAACAGAATCCGTGGAACACAACCATGGAATCATAGAATCATAAGTTTGGTTGGAAGAGACCTTAAAGACCATCTAGTTCTAAACCCCTGCCATGGGCAGGGATGTTTTTCATTAGACCAAGTGTTGCCCACAGCCTGGTTCAGTCTGGCCCTGAACACTCCCATGGAAAGGACATCCACAACTTCTCTGAGTCTTCTGCTGGTGTCTCATCACCCTCATAGTAAAGTATTTCCTCCTAATATAAAATCTAAACTTTTCCTCTTTCAGTTCGAAGCCATTCTTCCTTGTTCTGTCACATGCCATTGTAAGTGAGATATCCCTCTCTATCTCACTTGCAGGCTCTTTAGGTGATGGAAGGTTCTTCTAAGCTCTCCCCAGAGCCTTCGCTTCTCCAGGCTGAACAGCCACAGCTTTCTCAGCCTGTCTTCACAGGAGAGGTGCTCCAGCCTTTGGATCTTAGTGGCTCTTCTCTGGACTCACTCTAACAGGTCCGCATCCTTTACTTGTTTGGTGTTCTGATCTGGAATAATTAAGAGACAAGCTCTTTATTTTCCATGTAAGCACATGTAAACTGTGTTTACTGAAGCTTAATATCAGTCATAGACTGGGTATAAATCTTCAGTAATAAGCAGAGAAGAATTTTTAATGAACGATTATGTTACTTTTCTACAAAAACTGTAAGGTTTTTAAAACTGAAGTTATTCATAGAATCTGTTTCCCAGCTTTGATAGGCTGCTTTCTCAGATGATAATATTAGTGGGAGACATCTGTTCTATATTACTCAGCAATACAATAGCATAATAATGTAATCAGTAATGAGTAGTGTACACATAATTTGTGGGAAATTATATGACTAATTTTCCTTATTCAATAGTCCACTGAATTGATTACCTCTGATTTGGAAAATTCATGCTCAGGATTATGGCAGGGACTGGAGACCAGCTTTATATGTTTCCACCTGACTGTTATAATTACCAACAGAGTATGATGGCTCTAGCCTCTCCATTTCTTATGTGTTTTACTTTGTATTTAATGCAATAAGAGTTTGGGTTTTTAGAAAAATTGAAATTATTTTTTGAAAAATCCCATTTTTTCCAGATATCAATTCTGAAGTACGTCAGAGAGAAAACGTAGCAAAACAGGTAATTAATCCTATCAGTCCCTCTGACAATAATAAATTTCCAAGAAGGAGGAAGATAGCTCTGAAGATGTTGCTATGCAACTGCTTTCAGATGTATATAAATCTGTTAGTTGCTGTTCTTTGTTTATTTTTGCAGCTAGTATTCTCCAAAGGAAAATGTAAAAAAAATCTAGGCCTGGAATTGATAAGTGTAGCTCACTGCTATCATTTGACATTCTACATATCAATTTGACATTTGATATTATGTATGTGCTCTTTGAAGCTTAGCAAGCTCCATGTTGAAATGGTTTTTCTGGTCAGACACTGCAGCCACACCATGGCATTGACTTCTATGACCTTTGAGTATAAAACACAGCGAATTTGAATTAATTTCACTACAGTTACCCTTTTCCAAAGTGTATTTAGGCGCACTCAGTGTTCCCAAGCAACTCATTCAAATGCCCTTTATCACTGAAAGGAAACACTTTATTTTTTTATTTTTTTTTTAACTTAAGGGACTCGTCTATCTCGTCCTGACCTGCCTATTGAGTACAATAATATTCTTGAACTGTCTCTCACCCTATTTCAGCCCATCTCTTTTTTTTCATTTCCACAACACAGTTGTATTGCCTGTGAATTCCCATTACTGTTCTTGGCTGAGACCTGCAGTTTCTCAGACACTGCAGGGAGAGGCATTGAAGAGTGTAATACCAGATTTAGTGTCACTTAACTACTGGGAAAATTAAAGTATTGCTTTATTACTGCTTCTACTGTCAGCCCAGGGCACACCAGGAGACCTCCCTTACCTCATGGGTGGAAGGAGTTTTGGCTGCAGGGAGCTGGTGCTGCTGAGGGTGGTGCCTGGGACGTGCTCCTGGACACTGTGAGGTGGCTGTGGCCAGGGCTGTCCCCCAGCACAGCGGGGACACTTGCAGCTGAGACTTTTGCCTGCTGCCCCATAGCCATGGGCCTGGCCTGGTCTCTGCCTGTCCCTGTTCCACCCCTGTTCCACCCCAGCTTTCTCCTTCTGCCCTGATGGCCCTGCCGGCTGCGATGGGCCCTGCCCTGAGGCCCAGGAGCGATGGCTCCCGGCTCCCTGGCCAGGCCCTCCCTGGTCATCCCCAACAGCAGGCACTGCCTCAGGCTCACAGAACGGCTGGTGTTGGTGGGGCCAAGGGAGGTCACCACATCCAACCCTCTTGTTCTGGCAGGACATCCTGGAACAGGCTGCCCAGGGCTCTGTACCTCTGGGACTTGGGGGGTTTAATATCTCCACAGGTGCAGGTGCCACAAACTGTGGCTGCCCTTGCAGTGTGGTTCACACCTGGAAGTATTCAAACACCTCACAGCCCCAGCATGTCTAGGTGCTGAATATGAAGTTTAGACTTCTAACTGAATCAAATCTGAGGATTTCATTGTAAGAAGTGTGCCCTCCTCACTGCTGTCTCTTCAGGATTTTTTACATTTCAGACATCTACTTGCTGTGACCTCCTGCCTGCCTGCTATATCTCATGGTCCAGAACATTTTGTTTGCCTGGAAGTCAACAATCTCCTTCCCCAGAAGTATCATTTTGACCCCTATCTTAACCTTTTAATCTTAACTGTTTCATCTCCATGGGATGATGACACCAACATAGATTCTTGAAGAAAAACACCATTGTGGTTTTTATATTTAAGATTTTGGTTTTTATGGGCAAGAAACAGAAATCTTTAAAGTACATCTGTTGGATCAGTCCTTTCAGAATATACAGTGAGAAAACAAACCTTACAAACCCTAGCATGGATGGGTTAAGTTGTTGCAGAGCTAGCAAGATGCTTCTGTATAGAGCACTTAAGTAAATAATCTCCTAAATAAAATGTCTAAAATCTGTATTCTATGGATTTTCAAGTGTTCTTTACTTTTCAGTAAATTTTTAAATTTCACTTTAAAACTCTTGGATCTCCTTCTGGATCTCTTCCCCTTTCTCTAATATAATGCATTGATAATAATTCTGTAATCATATTTATACATACATATTTATTTTTTTCTTACTATTTTTAATTATACTATGAACTTTTCAGGACAAGATTCTTGAGCCTGCCTGAGATAGTAAGAGCAAACACAGAAGTCTGTTAGAAAGACTTACATGGTCAAGGGAGGTAATTGTGAAAGCTGATCAAGTGGGAAAGACTTGGTTTATATTAGTTCTTATGCTGTTGATGTCTGGGTGTTGACTGTGAGTACCTTAAACTAGTAAATTAAATGACATTACTGCTTCCCATCATTTAGTCTTTTCCTCTTTATTTCTCCATAAAAAAGAGTTATGACTATGGGACAGTATCTTGGTATTTCTTTTGGTTTATATGTTCGCAGAGATTTTTTTTTTTATGGATGCAAGATTAAGTGGATTTTTTATTAAAATAAGTAAAATACCAGAAATTCACCTGATACTTGTGTCAGAGAATTTTGATGCTATTAATAGCTTTTGAGCCCGCTCTTAGCTCCACCTGAGGGACCCTGATAGATTTGTCCTCTGCAAAAATGGATTTTAGGTTTTTTTTCCTATGTTCCTCATTAGAAGGATTACTGATTATAGATTTCATGACATGGCATCTATTAGATTACTTTTAGGTAGAAATAATTTAGATTACTTTTAGATAGAAATAATTTAGATTTTAGATTACTGAGGGACTTTGTAAACCAGACATTTTTCCATAAGAAAACAGTGAATGGAGTGGTAAGGAAAAATTTTTATTTTAGTTTTGATAACTAGAAAATACATTGTACAGATAAAAGCATTCTGAGTGACCCTAGTAATAATGTCTCTGGATAAGTGTATTCATAGATATTGATTGTTGCTATAGAAGAACTTCATTTTGTTAGGAAACCCATTGAATAGAGTAATTGTGGATGAAACCATCAGACGGAGAGACTGCTTCATGGCTAGGAAAATCTGCTAAAGTTGTTTTATCAGTTAAGTAGTTAAAGATGTTCAATGAAGTTAGACAATAAGCAATTAGTGAGGCTGTGAAGTGTATGTAAAATTCACATTGTCTTCCAACTTTAGCCATCTTTGTTAGCTGAACAAAACAAAACAAGAAAAATCCCACAAAGACACACAAGTCTCCTCCCCACAAAAAATCCCCACCCAAAAAATCCAAACCCAACCCCAAATATCTTAGTGAGAATAACAGGAAATACATATCTTAATAGTAGTCCTTTTGCCCTCCAGTAAAATTCTGGTTATTGTAGACAGTCTTTCATCCACATAAAAACTTAACACTTCTTTCTTACCTTTATTTGCAGTTTTCATAAATATTGATCTCATATATCATTATAACAAGTGAAAAAGAAGTTAAAATGAATCTTTTTCAAGTATTTCAAAAAGAAGCTCTTAGAAGAGAAGAAGCTATAGAGCCTGAACAAGTCTCATGTGGCCCAAAGCACCAAACAAAGCTCTCTGATCTTCAAGGCTCTGGGAAAATTTCAAGTTACAGAGCATCTGCTTCTTGTCTCTTTCTTACGCTCTCAATCCTCACCCAAAAGCTTCCCAAACCCTCGAGTGTATAGCTTAAGGTAGAGATTATTCTTATCATGTGTGCTGCAGCCATAGGGAAGGAACAGACTTTATCGTTAAAGAGAACTTGGAGATACCACTTATGTTTTTGACATGCTTCCAGTAAAGTCAATGAGAATTTTTTCCTCTATCTACAGGAAGAGGATCTATCTACTTTGAATACTCTTACAGGTTTTCAAGATGTGAACAGGGAGGTGAACAAGGTTTTTTGCATGATTATGTCCTTCCTGTTCTTCCCGTGGAAGTTATTTGCACAGTAAAGAATATCTTCATGTGTTACAAAACTTTCACCTGTTTCTTATCATCAGCAAAACATGAAAATACTTGTTTGCCATTTTAGCAGCTTCAGGTAATACCAAATAGAAAGTTTTCTTCAAGTTACTGGATAATGGCTTATCCTGGGAGCAATCTAAGTTGTAGTCTTTGAGTCTTTTCTTATTCTATTTTTGCTATTAGGGACATACGTTTAAGAAAAGAATTGGCTTATATGATAACAAGTTACTGTTTCCTGAGCCGGGAGGTTTCTTGCTGTCCTGTGTTTCTCTGATTCTTATGCTCTGCTCCAAAAAGACATTTCTCTGTCTGAATAGAGGTTTGGAATATGTTCCTCAACCAAGGTCTGCAAGAAGCTCTCTATCTTAAACAAGTTTTCCCTGAGATATTGCTTAAGTCTGTATAAAGTCACACAACACTAAAGCTGTGAATGTCCTCTGCTCTCTCAAAGGATACTAAGGCTTGTAAAACATGGATTTATATATAACACCTTTGGAATATTACATTATGCAGAACATAACAGCATCAGTTTTTCCTGTGAGTGAAACTGGTGTTAAAGTCTCAGAGAAGAGGTAAATTTCTTCCTCCAACTTCCATAAGCTCCTGACTTTGATGTCTTTTCTGAACTGCTTACATTGACTTCAATTGCAAATCCAGCTCATTATGTGCTTTGAGCATTCACTTCAACAGAGCCTTTTGATTAACCAGAATCTAAGTGTGAGACTCTCCCTGGTGCTCCCTAATTCATGGCAGCATTAAGAACAACGTTGCTGCTGGAAATGACAGTGGATCAGACAGAGCTTTTATATACATCAGTTACCTACTACTGCAGGCCTTGTTTGAAATGCATGGTGCTTAACAACATTCTGCCATGCAGCCTTGTGTCACACTGTAAAGGGAGCATCAGGATGACTGCACAGATGTTCCTGCAACCCCTACAAAACCCAGGCCTTTACCACAGAGAACACCATTCTCCTTAATGAATTCTATGCATAATAAATACAGACTTAATGATGAATACCTAAAATCACTTAGGGTGATAAGGCTATTTTTCATCCTCTGCATGTTGTAAAGGGAGAAAATGGAGAGACATATGCCTTTAAACTACAGAGGGAAAACTGTTAATTTCCTATGTGTGCAGAATATTTTCATGGTTTGTTTGCTTTTATAAATATTTTTTAGCACCTGCACATCTTTGAAGGGTTGGACATTGACAGTCATTCTAAATAGATAAGCCTATTTGCTATACAAACAAGGAGATGGTGAATGTTGTTCAATTTTTCTATCAAATTGTGTTATACTTACCTTGTAAGAATTTGGTCATCTTAACATTATTATAAAGTGTGAAAAAAAGCTGGAAAATTTAAAAATTCTATTCTGTTGCAAATACTGAAGTTTTTAGTAAGTGATTGTGATAGTAAGTAACTGATGAAATAGTTATATTAGTAATTGGATTAGAAATTGAAATATTTATATCATAAAAAACCTCAATATTACTTCAATTTATTTAGCTTAAGGAATGTGATGTAAACAATAAACAATGTAAAAAATGCCAGATAATATTATGTTGTGACACAATGTGTCATATTTCATTTTATCATATTACTTTGACTTGACATAATTCACAGTTGATGTGGTTTAACAATTACAGTACATTAAATTAGCAGAAAAACTTGCACATTTTGACTTTAGTGAACTAAGAATGTTTCATAAGGTCAAAATAAAGTATGTTAACACTAGCAGAATATGCTAGTTCTGTTATTTCTTGTACCTTTAAAAATTACTCAGGTAAAAACCTTCAATTCCATCAAATCATCATTTTCCAACATGATGAAGCAAAACCTTCTCTAGCAACAGTGAAATACATGTGAGGACTTTTAGGTTATATGAGCCTCATCTCCTTTGTCTGTATCCAAGCAATACACCTTTACAGCAGCTGCAGATCTGTCCTAAAGTTCTTCTTCATCCTCTTGTCAGTCAATGTTTTTCCTTTTATCATGATGTTGGGAAAGCTAGGTCAAACATCTGAGCTTTACATTTTGGTTTTGGTCGCTCTGATCTCTGTCACAGTGAATCTCTTAGTCACAAGCCAGCTGCTGAGAAAACTATCTGACAGTCTCATGGGTCTTTCTTTGATGTCTGACATTTCCAGTTCCCCAGAGGAATGCAGTTGTCATGAGAGGTCATGATCAGGGAGACTGGGAGCATCCATTAGGTTGCCAAGGCCAGTCACATGCTGGCCTTTAAAGAGCAGGACTGAAACACTGAGCCTCAATTGTATTCAGCTGGGAGCCAGCACTGAGCAGGGATGCGGATGATGCACTTTTGATGGTCAGGTCTGCCAAGCACTTACAGGTTGTTGCATTCTGCAAAACACGAATATCTTGAAAGAGAAGGTGAAGAAAAATAAAGAACTGAAACATCTGATTGTATTCTAGTGATCTAGTTGTACTGCCAAGGTGTTCTTTAGAGATAAAGCCCTGGGGAGGGGAGCAGGGACCACAGGGGTGGCTCATACAGGCTATTTAGTCAGAGGCTTCACCATGCAGGGCCTGTCCCACCTGGTCAGGAGAAGGAAACAAGCGGGACACTGGGGCAAGGCCAGCCTCAGCAATCAGGCATGGGCTGAGGTAGGAGTGGGACATGGGCCCATGGGCTGGACAGAACTGTGGAGACTGGCCCTGCTGCAGCATTTCTGGGCAGAGAGAGATTCCAGGGAGCTGGAATGTCGTCCTGGAGCCCTCATAGGTAGGGATTGGTCCCCCCTCCCTATCCATGTAGGATAGGGTGAGCCACGAGCCGAGCTGGACAAGGACAATCAGGACTCTTGGTGGCCTTCAGATGCTAAGTACAGTACTGTGATCTGTTACTGCAGGTAACTCTCTTATTAATTGTAAATCTTTATCAGCTGACTATTGGAGGAGAAAATGAAGCTTAAAATCAATGATAAAACTTTTTCCTGCAAACTGACCTGAGAGAATTTGGCAAATGTGGATGACAATGAAAAGAAGGCTTTCATTAGTACTATCTAGATGTCCTTAAGAGAGGTATCCAAATATTCTAAGCAAAGTTGTCCTTAAGAGAGCTACGCAAATATTCCAGACAAAGTCGTCCTTAAGAGAAATACCCAGATATTCTAAACAAAGTCCAAGTTTGGTCTTGGACCAAAGACCTCCATGCATTCTCCTCAAATTTTTAATTGAAACACAAATTAAGACAATGAGACAGTTACAAACTACCCATCAGGCCCTGAGAATCAGCTGTGGTTCAAAAATCAC
Organism: Phylloscopus trochilus trochilus; assembly: GCA_016584745.2. Taxonomy (NCBI): domain Eukaryota; kingdom Metazoa; phylum Chordata; class Aves; order Passeriformes; family Phylloscopidae; genus Phylloscopus; species Phylloscopus trochilus. Next base: position 19,173,946 of record WQNJ02000016.1, on the reverse strand, counting down.
CCTCTGGAGCTCACTGCTCCAACGAGTAGGTGGTAGTTTAACAAAACGAGGGTTCCTAGGATGTACTGCAGATGTCAAGGAAGACATACAGAGCTGGAATTTTCTTTTCTTACTAATAGTTTTGTTAAAATAGGAGACACTGTATCCAAGAGCATTTCATACTCTCTCTTAATATGATACAAAATGAAAACAAGATTTCCAAGAAACCAGCCTAAACTGATTTCTAACTTCAGTTGATGGTAATTATAGACAAACTCATGTTCAGTGAAAGTTAGCCTTTCTGTACTTATTTCAAGCAAGGGTAATTTGGCTTCATGCAGAGTAAGATGAGGCAAGCTGGCAAGATTCCCTTCACAATGCTACTACCCAAGAGATATGCTTTTACTTGTTTGATGCAGAATAGCTGTTATCTCTGCGGAAACAAATACATGTTATATTCTTGTGCAAGTAGGAGTTCTGGAAACTCATTTAAAATTGTCCCTGTGCTGTAAAAGGGAAATATTGATCTATTTTAAACTTTCAAAATTAAGTTGACTTTAATGGCAGTGATTTTAGTGTCACATGAAAAAAAATTACCTTGAACAAGGTTTGAATACCTCTTTCTTATCAATAATTTATGGTTCATAACTGAAATATACTTCTATATTTAATGCTCAGAATAAATATGGGATCTTTAACAAGAAAAAGGAACAAATTTGAGGAGTGAATGGTACACACTGTCAATATGATACAAAGAACTTAGGCCCTGGGGAATTATTTTTCAACCCTAAAAATACCAACAAGGTGGTGTGATCTAAGAGTTGTAAAAGCAAAATAAATCTAAGAGCTTGGAACTGACTCTTAGTCTTCAAGAATATAAATTGCTGCAGCTTCTTGAGTTGACATTTATTTACCATTTTGCAGTATGAGAAAGAGCCTCAAGATTAGAACAGAGAAAATTAAATTATGTTCCTGTTCCTTTGGCTACTGGGAGGATTGTGTTTTAGAGATAGCTTTAAAGGTACGTGGTCCCTCTTAAAAGCCAGTACCTCACTTAATGTAGTTTATTCATAAATAAACTGTCATGGAATCACTCAGCCAGAACTAAAGAAGTCGATCAATTTTGTGGCCTACTAAATATTTACTTATTCCCAAGGAACATTTAGAAATATTAATAGTATGTAGATGATGATGTCACTTTGGAGGCTGATAAGAACTTCATATTAAATTCCAACGTCCAGCTGAGGATGCAGTTAAAACATGCAGCAGTTCCATATCTGAAACAGATATGGAAATATGTGAGATTTTCCACAAATAACACTATAATGAAACAAAGATAATTTACTGTGTTCTGGCTAGACCGAGTTTCCTGTCTACAAAGATTCATTGTAACTGTTTACAATGTTAAAGGCCTTAAGCATATTTTATTAATACTGCTTTATATTATAGAATTATAATTATATATAATTTCTATATAATATTTAGGCAAGTGTTCTGACCAAGTAAATATCTGAGCAAAGGGGGATGAGATAGTAATAAAATCCATAAGGTTCTTAAAAGGAGGATTCCTGCATAGCTTTGAATTTATACTAGGCATTTAGGTAATAAAACATTTATACCCAGGTTTCAGGCCTGTAAGAAATAACAGTTTTCATAGCTGTTTCACTGACAGTGATTGATCCAAAATACACTGTTTATTTTATCCTGATACAAAGTATATTTGTTTCTTACAAGTCTTGCTGAATTTATTAATAGATTTTTTTTTTCTGTCAAGTTCTTATAATCTAAATTTCCCTCAGAGAAGACAGAATGTGAGAGGAATATGTTTAAAATTACCAAATAAAGCTTGGAGGTGGGAAGTATTAATTGTTAGAGAACAGACATGTCATAAAAATTAGTATGAAAAATGAGTAATACGAAAAGAAGCTCTGTGCAGTATGAAGTAAATTGAGTGTTTTGAACAGAGATCAGTGCCAGAAAATTCCAACTCCTAATAATAGTGTAAGGATGATTTAGAAGAAGATGGTCTCTGAAATGGGGAATCTGTTGCAATAAAGCAGCCAAGACTAAGTCTTTTCATGCAGGAAAATCCAAATCTTTATTCACATAACTAATTTTTATACAGTTTTCACAGACCTCGTGTTCATCTTTAATTGGCTAGTAGTTTTCTTGCCACTTAATTCATTGACTAAAAAGTGTTTTGTGTGTACATGCTAAGACTGTTTTACTCAGGTGTTTACATTTTTCCTTTGTGGATTCTAGTGGGACAGATCTTTTGTTATTATAGGTGCAAATGGTTCTGTTATCAGAATAGTTTGTTAACTGACTTTTCATTCCTTTGATTCTTTCTTCTGGGAACAGGCAAGCTTGTAATTCAGCAGAGTGAGGCCTGATTTTGTAAGGCCTCTCTTTTATAATATCTCTGCCTCTATGTAACAGGAACCACAGAAAAATAATTTATCTGTTATGCTATTACATGTTGAAAACTGTGGTAATTCTGGTTTTGAAGACTGGTTTGCCACTGAGAAGGGTGGTGTTTTACTTTAATAGCTGATTTTTCTGGGAAAGGCCAGCCAGTCAGCAACTGCAACTCCTTCCTCTTCACTGCCTCAAAGCACAGGGTCTTCCCATGGTGAAATGCAGGGACAGGTATGCTGAGTCTCAGGTGACTCACTGCAGTGAAGTGTTCCCCTTCCCTCAGCCCCCCGAGGCCAGCTGCTAGCTCAGATTTAGGGAGGTTAGGGTGAGGGGAATCTTCAGGATAGGGACATAAAACCAAAAGAGGCTCTTACCCTGAGATGTGTTCCAAGGTTTATTCCAAGAAGGGGATCCCAAGGCGAAAGAGACCCAAACCCGGAGGGAAAGGGGGTTTTATGCATTTCAGGGTAGGGGGGCGGGGTTACCTATGGCCAAAGGCCACAGGTCAGAGTCAAGGGGCAGGTAGGGTTTCACAGGGAGGGGATGCCAGAGGGAATACAACACTACAGGAAAAAAGCTTTTTCAGTACCTCTCCCAGGCATCCTGTGCGATGGTGATTGCAGTCACACAGAGACTCACTGAAATCAGAGGTGTTTTCTACATGTCCAAATCTGTTTCTGCTTAAAACAGTTTCCAAAACTGTGTGAGAAGCACAACTTACACATCTCTGTAGTGCATCTTAGGCTATGAGCTTTGCAATGAACTAGGAAAGAGCACAATCACAGTCTTAGTGTCTGTGTGTCAGAAAATACATTGATATTGTTCTTTACATTGCTGCCATATATGATGTTTATTTAATAGGGGATATAAAGCATAATCAAAGATAAGCATAGGACGTCTTGGGCAGATGTCTCATTTTGTTGATTGCTGAGGAGGGTTCTTGGGTTTAGTCACTCTGGAAGAGCAATTCCCTTGAACTGTAGTCATTCAATTGGGGCTGCAGTGCTAGATCACATAGGTAGTTTAGGAACTACAAGAAAAATTGCTGTGTCTGGAACAGACTAAATGACCCTTCAGCGCAGAATCATGTCTTTGATAGGAGGCATCTCTAGAAAAAGATGATAAGAAAAGGCTTCATATAGAGTGGTGTTTTCCTTGATAAATGCCCTTGCTTTGGGAAACTGTAGTGCAAGTATTTCCTGAAGTGAAAGCTATTGCTGTATCTTTTGAATAGCAGTCCTCAGCACACTTTTCATCCATGATTTGTGTTACTGTCTTTGCAAGCATTTATACTTCTGACATGCACAGCACTTCATGACAAGGTGTTTCACAGGTTTATGATATGTGTGGAGAAGTTTGCTTCCTTTGTTCATTTCAAACCTTCAGCTTATTTAACAGGAGGGTATAAAGCATAACCACAGATCAATATTGCAGAGACACAGGGCCATAATGGAACCTCCTGAATACAACTGAGTAAAAACAAGGTAGAAACTTAGAATAAGATTGTGTGATTCTTGTTATTATAAATCATCTGTTCTCTCCTAAATTAATATCCCTAAGGAAAACAGGATCCAAAAATAAATTCAAGCATGTTAAACACAGATATACAACAGGTCGAATATCTTTCTTGACTGTCTCTATTGACTTCCCACCTAAGCTAACAGAAAGATCTATTAACAGGCAGCCTAGAATTCTAAAATTCTTCTCTACTGACACTGTCCAGCCTTATTTGTAGTTGTAGAAGTAGAAAAATTGAAGTCAGTTCTCTGCAGCTCTAGGGGTAATTGAGCTCTTTTCACTAGCTTATTATTGGAGCCAAATGCTAATAAATCAAGCCTACAACCCACATTTCTCACCAAAGGTCTACCAAGGCAAGGTTTGTGGTAGGGTACATAAGTGTACACCTCTCCTGTACTTGAGTGCGAACTCCAAGACTGTCTGAACATGTGCACTAGGACTCTGGGCAGCAGCCTCAAGAGTTTTTCTTGTAAGAAGTAAAGAGGATGCAGCAACAGCTCTTTCAGAAGATAACTTATGGTAGATTGGACATTCTTCTGAAAACTGGATGTTTACTGATTCAAGAGGTTGTTTTTGTTTTTAACTTGCTTAGAAAAAGATATATTTTCAAAAGCCTATGTGAAGTTGTTAGAACATGGTGAAGGTGTCTTTGTGTATGGATAGAAAAGACATTTCCTTTCTTGTACTGAAGAAATAAATGAGCTCCATTTCCACTCTGCTGCTTAGAATCTTGTTTCCTTTAGAGATCTCTTTCACAAAAATTGTTTGCTTGAGCTGTCAGCCTGAGTTAATTGTTAGTGTGTGTTGATATTTTGAACACCTGGTTTTCAAAGCTATAAATGGAACTGCATTACAATCAAGCTGCTGCATTTTCCAGAGATTGACAGGATGACATTTCTCACACCTTAGACCTAAGCTTTTAAACCTGAATGTTCTAACTTTTTAATGGTGGCGAAAGCAATAAGCTTTGTGACAAGTAACAAAGCAAATCTTGCAAGAGAAGCACTAAGTTACACCAAGCCTTCCTTGGTGTCTGCTCACTCAGGATCTTCACACACACCTACTCACTGATCTTTGGCATTGTATTTTCCAGTAGCTGGGGCAGAACAATGAAGATCTTTGCTGTCAGCATTAGTAAAGAATAGAAGAATAGATAGTTATGTTTGCATATTTATCATAGTTATAGTAATTTTCAAAGTGTAGCAATATTTGTTAAAGTACATGTTACCAACTTTTTTCATTCACTTCACTAATTACCCCAGACACTTCAGGAAAAACTGTGTAAAAGTGAAAGTTTTTGAATTTTTATGAGGTTCATGTAAAGGGAAGTTATGGTTGCATCTATAAAAGGAGAGGAACAGGAGGGAGAAAATCTTTAAGGGAGTTTGCAAACAAAAACACTTCTTCCCTTTTTTCTTCTATGTTGGATCTTTGTTTAATCCCTAAACACCTAGCATGTACCATAATGGTTATTATACAAACATATGCTACATTAAGTGTAAATGACAACATTTATAAACTTTAAACTAAAGGGTTCTCCTGTTTAAAGACAGTGTGATTTTCCTGTCACATGCTAAGTAAATCTAACATACTGTCTGTGATACCTGAATATAGAAAGGGATTAGAAGAAAGGTTTCTTTACAATTATCAAAAGAATCTGAAACCTTAGTTGTTTTTTTATTCACTGTTTTTATTAGTATTGTTGCTATTACTGCTTGTTTCTTCTTATCTCATTTCAATTTTTCTAGTAAATTGTTATCTCAACCCATAACCTCTGCCTTTTTGTCCCTTTCTCAACAGAGGGGGTGGGGGGAAGGGAAGCACCTACTTGGAGCATAATTTCCAGCTGTGTTTTAAACCACAACAATTTCAAATTAAATGTTTTCAATTTTTTCTTTTAGATAAAATTCTATAAGAAAATATCGGTGCTGATGTTAACTAAAAAAGAAAAAAAGAATATAATTGCGTGTCTTGGTTTGGAAAGACAGGTATCTGCCAGGGAAACTGGGGTTTCCCTTAGAATGGAGAATGTAAACCCCTCAACCCTGCCAAATTAAAATTTGCAATCAAGGGCTTTCAGGCAAAGATTTGGGAAATAGGAATAACAGTTCTTTACTAGGAATATTAATAATACAAATGTAGTAGAAAAACAAAACCACCCAGCCAAACCAGCAAACAAACAAACAACAATTTTGGAAAACCCTGACAGAGTCAGAGCTACAACCTGACACCCTGCTGGTCAAAGCAGTCCAAAAGTGAGTCCTTCTGAAGTGGCAGATGTGGTTCTGTTGAAGTAGAGATGATCCTGTAGCAAAAGAGTCCAGGGGTGGTGAGGAGGGGTCTGGTGTTGGTGAGATGAGGTCCGGTCTTCCTCCCAGAAAATCGAGTGAAAGCTGGATGTGTTCCTGTCCCTGTGTCTCAGTTTTATCCAGGTAGAAACTGCCTGCCCCCCGCTACCCCACTGCCAGGGGGGATGTGATGCATCTCACCATAGGATGATGGAATGGGGCTGCACCCTCTGGGGAGGGTATAGTCCGGGAAGGTGTCAATGGCCCATAGTCAGAAGGCATCTGGCCCTCTCCCTGCCCCCCCTCCCCCAACCCCGAGTTACAAGAGATAAAGAAAAAACCCAAAAAAACATCTCCACAACTGCTTTTAACAGATGAAATAGAATATGCATTTTTGGTTCTATAACCCAAGACACTGCTGAAAGTCTAAACCCCTTGTTTGAGCAGGGTAATAAGAAGGTCTATTTTAATTATCCAACGATACTACTAATTATCAATTGTAAAATACATTTTATCTGCAAAGCATGATGTGTTATGAGAGCTGGTGTTGGGAGTCTTGTACTAGTTAAATTCAGATTCTTAATAACACAACTTCTAATAATGAGGATAACTAACCAGTGGTAGAAATTAGGAATGTGGTATATTCTCAGCCTTTAAATCAACACTGGATGTCATTTAAAGAGGTACCTTATGTCTTACACAGAAAGTATAAGATTGGTATAGAAATTGGTGCATAATTTGTCTGCTGTAAAAAAAATTAGAATAGATTACAATATTTTCCTTTTGTTTTAACATACATAATGTAAAAATAACAAGGTGATTCTTTGATTTCAATTCTTAATTACAGTGTTCAGCATGAGTTGCTGATCACAAAGTCCAAGTCAGATTAGAATTTAATAAAAGAGCACTGCTTTCAGATTTTAGGATTCTACTGTATCATCATTAAGGTCAATGACTAAAAATATTTTGATCTAGGCAGGATCTTATTAATTGAAACTTAATGATTAACATCCTTGCCTAATAATTTGCAGTTATGTATTTCAATTTATTTTTAGCTTTTCCATGTGTCTGTCCCCACAACATATATATAGGAGAGACAGTAATTGTTGTTTCTAGTGAGTATGACTGCTTTAAGGACTAAATGAAATCAATTCAACAGATGGCCCAGATCCAGGATCCCTTTTTGTGGTCTATTAGCTGAAGGAAAATGGGAACCAATGGCATAGGAATCTTAAATCCTCAACATGACTTCAAATACATGACACACAGATGCTGAATAGCTCTTTGCAAAGGATATTTTCTACTTTCAGAGAGAATAAGAGAATTATTTATTTTTTTCACACTTGACTCTGGACATCTTTGGTGGCTGTGTAACAGACAGCACTGGGAACATTTTGAGAAGCATTTCCAAATCACTTCACTTATCTGTTATCAAGTCATAAGGGCAGATGCAATACATGAACACAACAGGCCAGGTTTGATTATGCTGAAGACTGTATGTGTGTGAAACCTCTTTAAAGTGAACAAGTCCTTGAGGTGTCCACCATTTTCTCCCTTTTCTGGTGTATTATCCAGTTTTTCCAATGTCCATTTCTGGGTAGACATGGGAAACTTGACTTTTAGACTCCTCTTTATGGCAATGTAGATGCAGCTAGTGTGTTTGAAAGGAATAGATGCAATAGAGAAATGACCACAATCTAATAGAAATCTGGACTGTTGAATAGTAGAGCAAAAAGAGTATGATCCTTGAAAAGTTTCAGAGTGAATTGGAGAAATTTCTTCAGTTTGTTTAAGTCCGGAAACAAAACTTGTCTTTATATTTCTCCAGACATGATGTTCTGCACACCATTTTCATGACCTTGCACAGGAACAATGTAAATTCATCCTGCTTCACTGTGGACAAAGAACAGATCCTTTCCTGAATATAAAGTCTCCTTTTTACTTGAAAAATATCTGTGGCTATGTCACATTTTTTTGTTCTGGTTTAAAATATATGTACAAACTTATTTAGTCCCAAGAAATGTGAGTGAAATTAGAGTGAGTTTTCATCAATTAGACTTGATCAGTTCATTCATTAGAAAGTTAATATGGATGATTTGAATCACTTAATAATCTGACCAGCGAGCTGAAGGAAAGATTCTGGATGTAAATGGTAAATTACAAATTTCATTTTTAATACCAGGCAATTTTTTTATGGCTAAGAAAATCTATTGGTGCAAAGAAAGAGGAAGGAAGCTTTATGTGTATTGCAAGCTAAGAAAAGTCCCCTATCTGTTCATTTGCTAATCAGCTCCTGCCCCTATTGATCTACAAACGTGCATGCATGAGTACAGATATTTATAAAAAGTGGGACAAAGATGCACTGCGGAGTGAGTTAATGGTCAAGACATTTTTGATCTTGACTATTTCTTATGAGGGATTTGTACTTTTCCAGCTTTTTTTTAAGAAAGACAAACACTGTAATACTACATGGATCAAAGATCTATTGTCATTAAAATGATATTAACAACTAAATGAGTTCTTCTGACTTTTAAATTATATCATTCAAGAATATAAGGATGCAAATTTATCAAATATTTAGCTTAAGTGTACTTAAAATTGGTAGTGAATTCTCCTTCCTTTTTCTTAGGACTTCATGATGCTTCTTATTGCCAGCTAAACATGTAGTCCATACTAATAACAGAAATTTAACTAACCTGTTAGTTAAAATTCTACTGCTACTGGACTTTCCTCTAGGGAGGACACTATTCAACAAAATCTGAAGCTACCTCCTGTTAAGGAGATAATTCTACCCAATCTATCCACTTCAGTTCCCTCCCTCAATAAAAATGACAATATTCTAACACATAACACTTGAGAATAGAAATTGAAATAATCGCTTAGGAATTTATTCACAGCTGACAGCTTTATTAATCTCTGTAGCTGTTGTCATTTGATAAAGAACAACATAGGATAAAAATCCTGCAAATTACCTAATTAAGCATTCTGCAACAGAAGCTCTGCTATTATAACAACCAGTAATCAGGTAGAAGACCAAAACAATAACATTTGTCTTGGAAAAGAAAAGCTCTTTGAGAATCTTCCTCATTTGTGATGATCTAGCTACAATCAAGGAAAGAATAATGATTCATAGTCAATGGCAATATTCTGGCATGCAGCTATTACTGCTAACAGATGAAGAAAAAATCTTGGTTTTGACAGGAAATCTCTCTTCCAAAAACACCCCAGAGCACATTTGTTACAGCATACACAGAAGTATGTCCTAGAACCTGAAAGCAGTCTTCATCAGGAGAGCAGGACTTGGAGGAAGGAGATAGGAAGAAGATCAACAAGACTTTCTTTTTTCCTTTGTGTTTTGAAGGAGAAACCTAACTAATTTCAGTAGAGATATCGAGTGGGAAGCCTTTAATGTAATTCCTTGAAAACATTAATAATGCCTGAATCAGTCATTTATTTTGTCTAATAGGGATGGTTTTTATGAGGTCATTGATTGGCATCTTGGTATGACCTAATTGCCAAATGCTAGGACAAAATGAAGAAACTCTTTTAAAAATGTTAGGACAAAACTTTGGTCCTTTGAGAAACTGTGACATGAAATGTTTCCTTCAGTTGAAAGTAAATGGAACCTAGGCCAATTAGTTAACATTGCAAACCCATCATGAGTGTGATACCTAAAGAATGTGTTGCGCCTCTCTGTTTGCTGGTGGTATATATAGCGCAAATACATAGCTGCAAATTATTGGGCAAGGATGTTAATCATTAAGTTTCAATCAATAAGATCCTACCTATATCAAAATATTTTCAGTTATTGACCAAAATGATGATATAGTAGAATCCTAAAATCTGAAAGTAGTGCTCTAACATGCATTTTATTAAATTCTAATCTGACTTGGACTTAGTCATTAGCAGCTCGTGCTGAATACTGTAATCAAGAATTGAGATCAAAGAATCACCTTGTTATTTTTACATTATGTATGTTAGAACGAAAGGAAAATATTATAATATACTTTTTCACTGTAAGTGTGCTTGTTTGTGAGCTGCTGGTTTGACTTCAATGTGTGGTCAAATAATTTCTTTCCCCATATGTGTAATTAAAGAATTTATTAAAGAACTATATAATGAGAGCTAGAGATCCACTTGTTTGTTTGTTGGTGCATATCAATTTTAAAAGTTCAAATGGTTAATCAATGAATTAATATCTGAGTCTGGCTGATGTTTTGTTAGTCTTTCTCACGAGAAGTCCTTGGTTCTGTTTTTATTCTCATTGATCTCATTAGATTCCTTTAAGCATAAGACAAACTGAACCACTTCAACATCTGGATTAATAGGATAGATATGCATTATGTTCTCTAACATCATTTTCAGATAATGCATTTCTTCATTCTGCTTGAAATACTTTTTCACTATGGCAATATGAAAATGCTACAGGAGAACTGCCAAGACATGTAGCTAAAAAGATACAATTCAAAGATTTTTTTTTCTCCAAGTACTGGAGAATAGTATGTGTTGATATCTTAGTATTCTGTATTGAATTGTATTGATGTTTATGTGTTTGTTTCCTTCTTAATTGTAATTCTGTGAATATCTCCATATTTCTTTTTAATTTTGGCCAGAGTTTTTGGCAGTTTCCTCTATGCCACAGCACAGTAAATTGGGATATTCAACAGTAGATTACTCTTTGAATATATGCAGAATTTTTAAAAATATCTTCTTCTTTCACTGTGTGATTTTCACTGTGTTCCTCTATTTGCTGTAACTTTCTTCTCTGAAACTGTCAAAGATTAGTATATCTTTTCCAGTTTAAGTGCTAATCTGTGCATAATAAAGCTTGTGATAACTAACTACATTCAAGTAGTTTTTTCCAGGGCTCCCAGAGTATTCTCTGTTCATTCTGTGTAAGAAAAACGAACTTTATTACAAATAGAAAATTATATTAATGCCCCATACAAGTATTGAGCAGGAGACTATTTATATTACTTTTCCAACTTAGGCTTCTAAATACATGTACAGACATGTTTAATACCTTATTTTAGGAATGAATTCAAGATAAAAAGGTTATTTATCTGCTTATAATGGATTTTGGTTAGAGAAGTGGATACAAAAATAATGTTCATAATAATATTGATAACAAAATTCTGGAAAATGTATCTGACACAGGTACTGGTTCCTTATGACTAACTTAATTCATACATGCTTAATGGAAAAGCAGAGAAGATAATAAACTGCATTACAAATAAGTAAGATCATGGTTTGCCTTTGGGAGAGGCATCTGAAACCATGTATTTTGGGATTTTGTCCAAGGCTTTCAAAACATTCCTTTAAGCATACTCAGAAGTATTTTATGCCTTTTGAATTTCTCTGGATGTAATTTCCCAGACCTATTTTCACTTGTCTAGATTTCTTTAGAACATAAATACCCATGATATTCTCTTGTCAAGCCTCAATTTGCTGTTTCTCAAAAGATGAACTCTACTTTGAAGATCTTCTGTGAGCTATTGACTTTTAAGTTCTTTTGTTAACTGTTGACATTCTTCATTTAGGAAATATGCCAGAGAAGCAACCTCTACCGTAACCTTACAGACCTTTTATTTTCGTTCAACCATGTATTTTCATTCAGCTATGCAGCTGTGCAAAATCCTTAGCAATTTGAGAAATTCCTTTGTCTTTATTGCTGCTAGTATTTTTGAAACCAAAATAATTAAATGTTGTGAGTAGAAAGATTGGAGGGGATTTTTGTTGTTTTCTGGATGTTCTCTGTGTGTGTGAAAACAGCCTCTGGCAACATTAAATACAAAAAAAAATCTAAGCAGAAAAAAAATATAAAAATAGTTTTTCCATATTTTTGTACAATAAAATGAGTACAAATGACATTAGTAAAGCCTGCACATGTGATCTTTAGTAACAAGTACATGATAGTGCAAAACATAAGTATAATTTAGAAACAAATGAGAAAATCCAAGATGATAAGATTATCTCTTATTTTTCACATTTTTTTCTTCCTTTTTGATAATTCCACCTCTCCAAAGTTCCGTCTTCTTAAAAAATTAATCTGAGAAAGTGTGTATCTGAGAAATCCAAAGTAGTTCTTATCCAATATAACACAGAACAAATGAGAAATGTAAAATAAACATAATATTCCTTTAGAAAGAATTTTTATTTATTATTTATGCAGTGAAAATGTATTCAGACATGAATTTCCGAAGGCTACTATTATTGTAGTACATTGGTTATGTTTTGGAGCCAAAATGGGTAATACTTTTTTTTGTTTGTTTCTAAACCTGTTTCCACACTTTTTCATGCATTTTTCTCTGATACAACTGTGTACCTCTATTTCAAGCTTAGTTTAGTTAGAATCTGAAATGTATTGCATGATTGATTGGCTTGCTGGACTTAAGACTACCCTGAAAATTGGCATGACCTGACCTTGTAATGTTCTATCTCTCTTCCCAGTCAAAGCAATTTGAATGAGACCCATATTTTAATTGCCTTTATAGTGCTCCCAATGCCAAACCTCATCAGCTCGGCTATGGCTTTTACAATTATGAGTGGAATTGCTTCCTTGTGCTGAGGCATGGCTTTTACACTATGCTATAACCTGATATAGATTTTGCTGTATTTCCTTGCTTTTTAGAGAAAAGGTGAGAAAACACATATCACATCAATTATAACTTTATTCTTCCCCTATCCTTACCTCCGCCCACTTACACTTTATGGCTTGCTTGGTAGGCTATTGGTGTCCAGGCTTGTAGCAAAGTTAGGGGTTCCAGATTCTGCTTCTCTATTTCTTGGGCACAGCACTGTTTCTTCAGTGTCTTTCAGAAAAATTTTATACCAGAATGAAGAGCAAGCTGGGGTGGAAGCCACCCATTTCCTTTGCTTTTGAAGGTATTGAGAGGAAACATTGAATATAAATTTTAATTCTGGTTCCTTCCTATCAAGAAATTCTACCAAGAGTTTCTGTTACAAGACGGCTGAAAAGAACAATATTGCCTCTAACAAGTACTTGTTCACATAATATATCCTTTTTCTTTCTGTCTTTTTTCCAGATATATCAGTTTTGCTGGCTTCTGTGAGAAGAGGCTGAGGCTGCCCCCTTGTTGGACACATTCAGTTCCACCTGGCTTCAACAAACCCAATGCAAGGCACAGCTGAGCAATGATAGTGGTGCCTCTGGGAAAAATGTATTTAGGCAAAGGCAGAAAACACCACATGGGCAGAGGAAACCAACAGTGAGAAAAACAGAGGGAACACAAAAGTCAAAAGAGGAGGCAGTACTCCATGGGAGGATGGATTTTCCTTGTGGCCTGTGGGTGACCTGAGCCAGAGCATGTTTATCTTTATACTTAGTACAGCTGTCTTTTTAATGAGAAAATACCAACATGACCCAACATGAAGTATTTTGCTATTCATATATGTTTAATGGACATGATTGAAAAGCATGAGAAGGAACAGGAATTTTATGGGATCTGAAAGTAAAATATTGTAAAAAGTGAGCAGTGAAAAGTCTGACAATTCCTAGTACTCAGAGCAACAAAAATAATGGAGTATAATGGTAGTTCTTGTTGTCACACAATCATTATCAGCTCTACGTGGATTCTTTGTGAAACTCCAGGAAGCTGGATCCCTTTCTGAAAATTCCAGACATGCTGAGGCAGTGTCCACACAACAGGTACTGTTGTACTGGGTGAATTAGTTAATCAGCAGGAGATGCCTTGTACACAAAGTCAACTGAGAAGAAACTCAACTATCAGGTTTTCTGAAGAAAAAAATTCTTTAAAATTCTCCCACTATTCTATTAGAATTATTGTGTCTTTGTGTTGCTGACTTTCTAGGTATCCACACAATGTGTCCTCTGACTTGAGTTTGAACTTACTCTTGGAAATAAGGCTGATTATTTGTATCAATTCTGAGTTAGGATAAGTAAGACTTTGACTTCTGAAATAATGCATATATTTCAGTATTTTCTATTCCCCCACTCTGCCATGGTCCTTACTATATTGTTTATTTCTCTCCAGGTCACATTAGAATGAAATGTGCTGTCATCAGAAGCAATGAAGTGCATCATAAAATGCCACATGTTGGCCCTACCAGTAACAGATGCAACTTCAGGACTTCAGCAAGGTGTCCTTGCTCAGATCAGACTTGGTGCCTTGAAATATTTAGAAAAAATGTCTCATAAAAAAATAAAGCAAAAGGGAAAACCATAAATTATAAATTTATCAAATTCAGGGGAAAAGGTTTCAGTAAGCTTCTCTGTAATACCCCTGAACCCAATTTTTTGAAAATTTCTAGAAATACAGCTATAGGTAACCAAACAGATACTAGATTTTGGTTTTTACAGTTAAACTGATTTCAGCTCAGGGATATATGTGTAAGCGGAGATATGAAATAAAGACTTCGTACCAAAACGAGACAGAAGGTGGGAGATGTTGAAAATAAAAGGCTATTACTAAATTTCAGGCTAAAATTACAGTTGTATGAATTACAATAAGCTACTAGTAGTAAAAAAAAATAAAATCTAAATAATGCAATTTAATTGAAATAGTTGATTATCTCATGGAATTATATTAGCTAAAAACCTGGAAGTATTTTTAATAAGTTATCATTGCTTCCAAAATATTTAAGAAAAAAAACCTGAAGCTGCATAGTTGTTTTTTTTTTTTTTTTGCAAAGATCCTGTGGGTGATGATGACAGAAGCCCTGTTTTCAAGGGTTGTGACTTTCACAAGTGCCAAACCTAATTTAGTTCAGTTAACATAAAATTAAATTAAAGTAGATAATAAACCATGTGTAGAAGTGGATCTTGATGACAGACTGTGATTGCTGGCTTACAAACCAATGCTCAAAAGTTTATTGTAGCTGTAATTCTCCAGGAAGGATGGCCAGCTAACTGGTTAGGCTATTAACCTGCATGTGTGAAGTGCAAATGCTTCAGCAGAAGTTCCCTGCTAACACTTCAGGATTGTACATAAGTTTATAAGTTGTAAGGAAGAGATTGTTTTTCAGAATGTTTGCATGGGCCTTCTTGGCAAGAGTCAGGGAATAGGAAAGGAACTGAAATTTGGTAGTCACAATTCATTTAACCACAGGACCACTTTCTGATGTAACATAATCCAATAAAATATAGTATGACTCCACTGCTGTCAATTAAGAAGTTAGTGTAAAGGTTCCACAAGAACATGGGGAAATACCTGTATTAATAAACTGAATTAAATATGATAATGAGAATGTCTCCCCTGCTTCTAATAGTATGATTTGTTGGTCCAGATCCAAGGACAAACTTTATGGAAACATACACAAAAGGATTTCTATACAGAAATCGGCAGTGTTTTATGAAGCAGGATTCTGCCAGAGATCACATTTTATGCTCCTACTGTATAAAAATGGACACTCTGGACAAGCTAATGAATGAATGATTAAAGACACTACTGAACTAGCAAAGCACAGTCATATTTTAACAATACTTTTCTTGACCTCTTAGATGTAGAAAGAAAGTTTTATTTAATAGAAAAAGTGAGTTTATTACCAGAAATATTAACATTTTAGAGGGATGTCATCAATCTTGCTTTATAATCAACCATCAAATATTTGTCTTGACACTTCTATAAATTGTTCTGTTCATGTAAAAGTTTACATTAGAAAGATACAATTAGAACACAGTTTTCAGAAGGATGAAATTTAAGTCCATCATAAAAGTAATAAAACTTTTAACACTGTATTTCAGTTTTTTATTGTACAATCCATTGTATAATTTGTTAAATTATAAGAGAAATAAATGAGCTACAATTACAAATATCACGATTGGTTAAAGTAGGAAGTTCATATTATGCAACTCAAACCTAGTAAGTCAAAAAAATTCCCCTTAATTGCAGTCAGCTTTGAATGTGACCTATTCCCCACAGAGATGAATATTTCTCTGTGTATAAACTTCAGCAAGTTGAAAATACTTAAAATATTTTCCCAGAAAGTATTTTCTATGAACTGTAATAATCAAAAGGTTTCCTCTGACTTGCTATGTAATGAATCATCCTATCTCAAAACGAAAGTGAAATTTAGCTGAATGATAGGCTATATTAAGCAAGAATGATTTATTTTTTCCCTTGTGGTCTTAAAGCAAGGGCCAGTATCCTAAGATTGCTTTCATACAGCATTATGACTTCACCTTCCTTTAAAATAAGTAAAATGCTGATCTTAGCTACATTATATAATTATGGGATTTATTTTTCTTTTTGTTTGTTTGTTTTTTAGTTTCTTTGTTTTGTTTTGGTTTTGGTGGTTTTTTTGTGGTTTTTTTTGGTCCATAGATGTGTTTCTTTCAATGTTATTTCTCAAGATATGCATATATCTGGGTTGAAGTTGTTGTCATAGCATACTTGTCATAATCACGTTAAAAGATATCAAAGTTATATGCGACAGCTGAAAGTTTTTCTCTCTTGAAATATATGCTTTTCTGAGCAGCTCATTAATTTTAGACACACAGATTTAATACTGAATAAGTTTTATTTTAGCACCATCTTTTCTCCCTTCCTCCCCTGCTTCTATTTTAGAGAATTTGCACTATCAGGATATATACTTCTAAAATGTTATACAGCTTCAAGTCCTGGAAAAGTCAATGCCAGTCTTTGCAGGTCATTTTAACTTCTCTCTGAATTAGAGCATGTGTCAGTGCTGAACCCAAATAACAAACAACAATGGTAACATGTGCTTGATGAAATTTACTTTTGTTTCCTTGCTATTCTGTAGGAGGAGGCACTAAACACCCACAGAATGTGAACCTTTCAGTATGGAAGGGCAATACAAGGTCTGCTTTCCCACCATATCATGGTGGAATACTTGTGTTATAGTTCTGGCTGCCAGAAATTGTAGTCTCTTCAAAACAAGCAAGTGACTAATATTGTGGTTGTTTTCAGGGTTCTATAGTTTCCTTTGCTGATTAAGAAATGGCTCTAAAAAATGGCCAGTGCTACAGGCTATAAAGGCCTATCCAGAGAGCTGCCAAGTGTCTTCCTTTGCTGTGAATTCATCATCGTTTAGGTGCATTGAACATGTCCTTGGCTGTGCTTGCAGCCACGAATCACTTGGGAAAAGTCTTTCTGAGTGGTCAACAATTCTCTTTAATTTACCAGAACTGCTTGGACATTTACTAATCCAACTGATCTTATTTAACACACATTGAGAAGTTACTGACTTTTGTGAGTTGCTGAAGATTTCTCATTTGTATGTTATCCAACCTATGTTCATTTATGTAAATAATGTAATAATGTATGTAAATATGTAAACATATTTCAGTAAGCTAACTTCTCAGTTCTGGGGTCTTTATTATTTCCTATGTATATCTCTATTTTATTCTTCCTTTCCTGGTATCTCATGTTGTGATTTTTTGTTATCTCTCTCATATCGAAGTATTTTTATTTTTAATTCCTTGTTCTATGTCTTTATTAATTAAAATGGATGTTTTGTATTTTTCCCAGGTTCTGAGTTTTCTATTTCCCCAGCCTTTTACCTACTCCCTTCATTTTTTCTTCTTCCTCTCTTTATATTTATCACATCCTCTTTGCTGCTGACATACCCACAGACTATCTCACATTTGCTCATCTAGTCATGTTCTCATGAAGCTTATCTCTTTCTGCCACTCTAAGTGTAAAGACTCTTACCTTCCTGTCATTGCCTTATTTTTTTTGTGCACATTCTGAGATTCCGTCCAGTAGCTCCTTACATGCAAAAAAACCCCCAAAACAACAAAACAACAAAACAACAACAACAAACAACAACAACAACAACAAAACCACCACAAAAAAAACCCACAAACCCAAGAAAGCTCACTTTTTTGGCAGGTTTTCTAACATCTTAAGGTTCTATCCTGTGCATTTTTGCCATCAGCATTCTTTTCTGAACAGTAAAACAGGATAGTATCAGATGGAAGCATTATAGAAATTTCGACACTTGAAAAATAAGGACTTGAAAAATCAGAGTAAAAAGAGAAATGTGAGCTATCTTTATGAACTAATTGGACAGTTTCATGGCACAAGTGAATTCATTAGATAATGGAAATATGGGCAGTCTCACCCATGTGGAACGCAATGAAGTGAGAGACGTTGAGTTACTTGAGAGAATGACCAGCAAGGTGGAGAGGACAGATGGAACAAAAGAGGAGGGAAAAAATTGGCTGAAATGGGAACAGGAATAGTAGAATGCCTTGTTTATGATAACAAAAAGGAGCTGGATATTAAGCCTGTTACACTAACATTATTTGCTCGATTTATCTTTTGAATATAGCACTATATTAAACAATAGAATATGAGAAAGAGTGTAGCAGTTTGATGCAGCTATCAAAAACAACAAAAGTGGTCTTTGGGGTATTTCAAATATTCCAAGTAATACTTTTCCAAGTATTTTTATTATACATAAGGAATAATTTACAGAAGGAGATAGAGATACTTACCAAACTACTGTATACATATTTGATCAGCCAGGTTGAAGAAAGAATAATTAAAGTATGGAAGCAACAGATAGTTTGACTGATGCAGCTGAAAGCATCTCTCTTGTTAGAACATGTTAAAAAGAAACCTCAGTGAAGGCTGAAATAAAAGATGATCACTCTTTTCCCATAAGAATTTTAAGTCCCACGTAACTGGACAGTGTAAGGAGAGAGAAATAAAAGAGTCGCACTTGTGAAAACAAATGACACATACTGATCAACAACAAATACACAGTAGAAGTATTAGTATATTTTAATTACCACTGTAAAAAAAAGTAGACAGGCTTAGAAGCAATTGATTTGACAATGAAATTTGCTATATTTCTGCACAGGTTTTTGTGACATGATAGGGAACAGTATTTTCTGAGTGGTGATGTCTTGTCCAATTTAACATCCCCTTGGGTTGTTGCAAGCTAATATGATACTGATTCTTCACCCTAGACTTCTGGATTTATTTTTCTTACTGCAGATCAGAACCATGATAGATTAGCTCCAACTGCTCATCCAGTTTGCATTACAACACCAGTTTTACTGAGGCAAAAACTTAAGTGTGAACTTTGAACATGTCTGTTGTTAAAAGTGCATCATGCCTTAAATGTAATGTTCACTGTGTTATAGGAACAAAGTAGGATATTTATGCTGGCCTGTATAAGCAGCATATTTTGACAGTTACTCAAACCTTGCCTTCTGTAGAAAACTGTCATGGGGGGAAAGTAACAGGAAAACAACTTTGTCTCAGAGTCTTTAGAGTTTTGGTTGATCTTTTTCTGTCTCTGTAGAGACATCAAATCCAAATATCCTCAGGAAATCCAGTGATGGAAGCATTGTGTACCTCTAAAATCCATTCCTCAGATATCTTTTCTTATAGTTGCAGCCATATAAACAAAATGCTAATGGAATTTAATATTACTCTATATTAAAATATTTGAGGATAAACAGTTGTATATTCTTAAACATTTAAATACACTTAATTCTTCTTAATAAATTCCTATATTCTGAGAACTTTGGTAAATCATTGAAAATCCCAAAAAACTGCAAATGAGAAATAAAGATGACTAATTTTTTTCAGTGGCTACAATATTGTTTTGACAAGTGGAAAATTCAAAATAGAAATTACTAGTTAGCTGCACAATATAAGAGAGTTCTCAAATTTGAGATGTTGCTGGATAGGATGAATCTCTCAGTGAATGAAAATATAAACATAATGAATATAGGAATACTCAGAATTACTGGTAGAAATCAGACAAATTACTCTTTTTGACTGTAAAATTCTGATTTTCCAATAGAATTTTTTCTTCATTTGGTTTGAGTTTAAAATATTTCTGTTTGTATTTCTGAAATGGGGTATTTCTTCATACAGTGAATCATGAATAGGAGTAGAATCATTCATTTTATAAAGGAAGGGAAACATATATGTGCCATTTCAAGGGGATATTTGCTTGCACTTGCCACATCTTATCCAGATATGGATGCTTTTTGGACTCTTTGCATTGCTACCCTAGGGATAACACAGTTAACATTCTATTAATGAAATATGCTGGTCCTTTTTGTTTGAGATTCAGTGTCAGGGTGTTGTGTGAAATCTTTCTGAATATTTCAGTTGCAGACAAGTAAAATATTTTTAAACCATATAAGTACTTCACAGAACATTAGGACATAGATTATTTATAGCATGTTTTTGGGTGAAAAAAACTTGTAAGGACTCTTTTTTGTACTGAACTGTCTGCAATTCTTGTCCAGACATAATATTTCCTTTTTCAAAAATCCTTATTATCTCTGTCTCTCTTGTAATCTTGTAGGATTATGTCTTCTGATAATGTGACCTGATTTGCATCCTTCCTATAAATTGCAGTCAAGCAGCACCTCAGAGGAGAACAAGGAATGGCATTTTACCACTCCTGGAGTTGTGTATTGTAAGGTCAAGGTTGGAGGGTGCCAAAGGGAAAAAGTATTTGCTGCTTGTACTTTATTTTCTTTGTGCCTATGTAAAAGGACTTCAGTCTCCAGAGATATAATTACAGCAATTTACACTGACACTAAATCTGTGCATGTGGAACTTGTACAATGAAGAATAAAGCTACAAAGAGAACAAGGCAAACCTGGGGAGTTTTGTCTGATTTCTTGACCCTATGGGGATTCTCCACATCCCATTCTCCAAGGCTGGGTAAGAAATTTGGGTCCTGTATACCTTTTAGCTTTGTCAACTGTAACTGGAATTTGGAAGAGTAGGCACCACTGTAGTTAGAAATCATTCGTCAAGAAGTGCATTTATAACCAAAACTTAAACCATAGAGGTCAAATTTTGATCTCTGCCAAAAGGTAGCAAAATAGAACTCACAGCTTTGAGCTGAAATGTAATCTTTCCCTTTTTGGTTTCCTAGAGCTTCCTAAATCTGTGTAATAACTCAAAATAATAAGAAAGTTTTTTAAATCAACACCACAATATTTTAGCAAGCTAAGAGAATTTTTCTGTCTAAAATATTAAATAAAGAAAACTTCATGGAGACATGTGACTTCCACATCTGAAGGCTTGTTAAATCAAAAAAGAAGCAACAGTTGTGTACATTCACATCACAGCAATGAATGTACAACAAATTAAAAAGGAACATGGCACATTAAAAAACATGCAGATGTAATTTTAAATGCTTTGAACAATTCTATGATTCCTAGACTTTTTGCAACTTGAAGAAAATTGATTATCTACTGTATAATAAAAAATGCTGAAATGACATATTCATTACTGTACACTTCACCATGATAAAACATTCAGAACAAAGACTTACAGCTAAGAAAGACCAAATCCTCTCAGTGGAGAGAAGGTATGGCCTTTTAAACTATGACTAGTGTTATATTTAAGAGGCAAACAAAATTACAAATTATCTACCTTTGATATATGATCCATCTCACATTTTAAAGAACCCTTATTTGTTATTTACTGAGTTTAGTCTGCTGATGAGAAATATAATTATGCAAAGAAGTTGCATAATTATCTGCAACTATCTGCTCTTGTAATGTTCTCTACAATGGCAAAATATATATTAGTGGAAAAAATAAGTTAACTGTAAAGCACCCACTGCTTGAAACATCAGAATTGACATAACTGGCAATAAAAATTAAAACCATTCTACACTTCTCAAAAGCTGAGTGGCCTGCTTTTTTTGTATAGGTGAGAGACTTATGACAGCTGTCTACTGCTAAAGTAATTCAAATAAATAAATAAATAAATAAAACACTGGATAAGTTAAAATAGATCCTAAAAAACTTATTGAATATGCTCTCTGGATCACTGAAATATAGTGTTCTGCCTGCATTAGCAGAGAGTACCAGTTGCAAGAAATGCTAGAGACAATTGCAGAAAAATGTGCTTAGAAGGACATTCTCTTTGTATCATATTTAATTAGTCATTGGTTTATGCCCTGAGGTATAAAGGCTTGAATTCCAATTATTTTATCCTACTTAATATTCACGGTTGTGATTATTCTCCATCTTCATATCAAATTGAATCTTTCTAGTATTTTGCTGAGTTAATATGCATCTTCAGCCATCTGCCTTGTGTTGACTATTAGCTTTTGATAATGAGTACCATTGCTGAATTATGCACATGGTAACAAAGCACTTTCATTTATTGCTCTTAGAAATGGCTGTAGTTTCAATGAATATACCCTTTTCTTAAATTAAGAAATTACATAGGCAAAACTAATCTTACTTTTCTACCTTTATGAAGTTCCCTCTATCTATTTTGTAGCCATGTCTGAATGCAGTAGATTTTAACTTTTCTCCTATTTAAGTCTTTCCATCAAGTTGCCACTTTCACTATTTGTGCCTTACCTTTTCCATGTCTGTCACATTTTTTTCGAGATCCTAACGTTAGAACTGAATTTTTTACAAGTGGGTACTCTGTGATTTATTCTGCAGTACTATAAAATTTTAAAGATTAGATGTCCTTCCACCTTTGTGTTTTCCAGTTTTTTGGCTTTATCACTGGTAGGGGGTGATGAATGCTACAGTCTGGAAGAGCCAAGGCTGCTGCATGTCTGTTGCCTCAGATCCAGCCAGGAGTGATGCTGAGCATGTTTTCCCAATGACTGACATGCAGGTGCACCTAATACAGCTACACATGTACAGCTGACTGGCCACACAGGCCAACCCAGGCAGAAAACACTAAGCATTCACACAGATATTCAACAACACTAAAAGCTTCATCCTGGTCCCCTCTCTGGCTAATTAAAATAAAGTTTTTTTAACAGAAAATATAAGTATATACATGTAAAATGTGTATGTACAACATGCACAATGATTACCTTGTCATTGTTTCCCTGGATCTTTGCTCTTAATTTTCTCACTCCCAGATGCAAACACTCATGCACAAATACGTCCCAGCAGATTCACCAAGCCCCAGTGTGATCAGCAGTTTTCCTGAAAAAGCCCTGATCTTGCTAGTGCTGAACTTCTGCTGTCTCCCTGTGAGTGACACACTCATCCACCTGGCTCCTGGGTCACTTCCCTGTGCTCTGGATATTTGCAAGTGATCACACTGTGATGCACACAACATGATGTCTCCATCACAGACACACACATCACACATCTCCTGTGTGTTTTGGCACCCCAAACACACAGGCCCTGTGATGGGTGGTGTCACTCCAGCCCTGGCACTCAGACCTAAACACAAACAAGCATCAGCAGAAAGAGCCCCTTCACTCAGGACATTTAGAAATGAATTTTAAATGAAGTTTAATGAAAAGACACATGAGACTACTGATCTAGTGCAGGGTGTGCTGATGATGGCTAGCCTGTATGAACCCTTTATCTTTCTGCATTTCTGTGCTTGCTCATACCAAACCACCTCTCTTTCTCCACCTTTGGTTGTCCCTGAAACATCCCACAATAAATCCTGTACAATCTCAAAATGCTTTTTTCCCTGCCATCCCAGGTGTGTGAAAGTACCTTCTCCTGGGTCATGGGCCCAGATGGCCCATGGGCCTGAAGCTTTCTTGGGACAGTCCTAGGGGAAGGCTGGGTAGATTTTTCTGCATGGGATATTGAGATTCCCCCCACCTTTGTGCCTCTGTGCTTTTCTAAGCTCATGGGAATAGATTTGTAGATGGTGCAGGGTGTTTGGGTTGCCTCACCCTTCCCTTTGAACGTGGGGAGATGAGCTTTAACTTGCATAACTAGATAATCACTGCTTCACATGGAGCTCTACTTTCATGGAGCTGTCAGAAATGACACCAAAGTGTCTTTCTTAAGTTCTTTCCATTATTTACAATGTCAGTTAGCATAAAAAAAGTAATTAAATTCTGAAAATCTGCCAGTCAGAAATGGAGTTACTAATACTTACAGATAGATTTAGACACAGATTCAAAGCTGCTCTAATAATCAAGACATTTGATAAGTCATCCACCAGATACATTCTGTGGCGTATATTTTAGCTCAGTTTAATTTGTATTAGTGTGCATTAGACATCTACATTTTAGTTCTGCTACAACACATGGACATTTTACCTCCAGATATTTAAAAAGAAGATACAGTTTCAGTAGGCCTTCTCTGAACTAACAGCAGGAAGGTAACAGTACCAAACAAGTTTTCCACATTTTATTTTGCATAATATGATAATAATTGCCTTATGTAATTTCTTCTCAAAATTTTATACTTCTTTCAGGTAAATTTTCTATTTGTCATTTAATATTTTTGTTTGTTTTAAAAATATTTTGAATATGTAAAGTAGTAATTGACCTTAATTCACAAGGCTTCAGTGGTCCAGATCAGCTTCTTTAACTGGCACACATTATACCCTTTGGTAATAAAAATTATATTGGGAAGTTTGGAGCATCCATAAGTACATGAAAAGGAATGAAAACAGGCAAGGAATTTGTGAAAAAAAATCCCTTGTTTATATCCTAAGCACACACAGAAGGACAGATGCTTGTTGCACTTAATCTACTGCAGGTATCAGATATCAAACTGAGTAGCTTGGCTTTTTTGGGGTTGATGGTTAGTGCTGTCAGAGCTGACTACTTTTATAAAATGATGGGATTGTCAGAGTCTAAATTTAATTTTCCATGGTCTTGGAACAGTATGGCTGTAAGATTGTAAAAAGAAATAGAAAGCCCTATTCACAGGCTGTGAAAGTTTCATTTCTTTTGTGAAATTAGAGATTATTTTGTAGGAAAAAAAAAAAGTCAGTGTTAGCCTGGAAAGGGGCTTCTCCTACAGCATTTTTTTGAAGTACTTCCTGTAATTCATCAGTTAATACATTCTGTTGCAATTTTACTCCTGAACAAGGTTTGTGGTCAAAATCATAAGCCTGAGAGGATTCCACTTAGAGATGCAGTTATTGGTTTAAAAAACTGGATGCAATATTATTTTTTATAGTCATTTTTCCAGTCTAAAGTCTTGCATTTACAATATAGCATAGTGTCCACAGTAGGCATTTAATTTATTTCTGTTTATTTATTTGTGTCAATAGTTAGCTCTTTTCTGACACATATTGTAAAATTTTAATGTCAACAGTCTTTGTATTGGTCATTCTTTAGAGACCAAAAGACATTCTTCTCGAACACTCTTCAGTAGAAAATTTCAGTTAGCAGCATAAGGAAGAGTTTTCTGGATGGACAACAATAGATTGTCCAATTTGCACTTTTAAATTTATTTTTTTGGAAATGTTTTCTCCCTAGATTCTATTTATTGTTGTTAGAGAGATCTAGTACTTGCTTGATTTCAGAACACAAGCATTTAGCAATATTTTTATCAAGAGAAACTGTCATACGTTCTCCTAAATCTCCTCCTGTCTTGGGTTGCAAATGCAAGAAGTATTCTATTTCCCATCTGTTGAAACCAGTTGAAGAGGTGTTTTTCTTTATCTCATAACTCCATGGGGGAGAGCAGGGGAGAGGGGATGGGTGTCTTTCTGTTAATGGGTCAGCTGTTCAAACCAGGTGGGGCAGTGTTTCCTTATCTCTTCCCTGACCCATCCTCCCTCCTGGGGGTTATCTGCTGTTAGTGGGCCATTAAGACTCACCACATGACTGAAGACATTACATCATCCCATTGTGAGATGCTCCACCCAGGGGGAGGAGCCAAGCATTCCTACCTGGATAAAAGCTGAGCGTCAGAACAGCAGGATAGCATGTTTTCCACTGGATTCCCAGAGGAAGACTGGACCTATCTTGCCACTACTGGATCCATCTTGCCTTCTACAAGTTCATCTCTACTCCAACTTCAGAATTACATCTGTCACTCCAGCAGGACTTAATTGGACTGCTTCGAACACCCAACATGGTGTCAGGTCATGTTCTGACTCTGTCAGTTTTTTTTTTCTTTTTTTTTGTTCATTTGTTTTTTGTACTACATTTTTAATATTCCTAGTAAAGAACTGTTATTCCTATTCCCATATCTTTGCCTGAAAAGCCCTTAATTTCAAAATTATAGTAATTCACCGGGAGGGGGTGAATTCTCCATTCCAAGTGAGGCTTCGGCTTTTCCCTGGCAGATACCTGTCTCTCCAAACCAAGACACCTCCCTATTACATGACAAATTTAGTCCCCTCAAAAAAATTGTCAGTCTTGTATGGATCAAAATGAAGCAAAAATATTACTTTTGTCTTGTTCTCTTGTCTGTCATGAGTTTTAAACAGGTGGTATTTTGCCTTTGTCATCACTTGCTACAAAATTCACCTCAGAATGATTGTGTAACACATGGTTTCATTGAACTATGTGACTTACTTTTCTAGTCACAGGTACATAAGTTGGGATGGAGGGAGAAGGGTTAATACAAGAGTTTCAAATTCCTCAGACTAAAATCTTCAAATGTCATCCACATATGAAAAATGACTGAAACCCATAATGTGAGCAAATTGATCAGCATGTTCAGTGACAGGGTTTTGGATCTATATATTAATTTTCTTTGCCAAATGTATTCTAAAAAGTAATATAGCAGACGACATGCTAGAACATCCCAGACGATCCTTAGACTTCTGAACATTATCTGTTGTGCTGTTAAAAAAGGTTTGTTTGCTCAGGCTTAGAAGATATTATTTGTATAGCTGCTGTCAAATCAAATAAGCTGGAAGAGATACACTGTCTGAAGAGTACTGGAGTGGGCAGCTCATCTTTTTCTTCTTCTTTGAAACAGTTGTACATACCAAGTGTGCTTATTTCCTGTGCTCTGATTTGTCAGATGGTGTTTATTTATTGTGAAAGATAAAAAAAAAATTAAATAAGAACTAGAAAGATATGCTGACCAGTTAATGGGGTTAATAAAGATGATAACCAATAAAAAACAAAGATTATTCTACAGTATTACACTTTTATATTATTCTAAATTATTTTTACTGAGATCAGTGTCTTTAGAACTGAATTCCATGGAAGTGTTCAGTTGCTCTCACTGTGAGAAAAGTGAGCTCTGAGCTGCTCAGAACAATGCCTTCGTGGTAAAGAGTTACTGGTATTTTTATCATTTCACTTGGAATTGGGCACAGTCTAAGGAACAAAGAGAAAAATGTTTCATAATACAAAAGAATGACAAGTTGGGAAGAGGTGTTTTCAGAAGGTCAAAAAGAAACATCTTAAGATGGCATGAAGAGTCTGAGGTCTGCTTATATTTCTATAAGGAACACTTTTGTGTACCTCTTTGGGAAGAGTAAGACAGTTGTTTAATAGGACTCTTACAGGAATAAGCAGAAGTGGAGTGTCTGAAGAACTAAAACTTGTTCTGAGAGTGATGTCACAAGTGGGAGAGTAAAATAGCCTAAGAATGGGAAAAGAAAGAGAATGGGTATAGCTATTAAGTGTTAACTACATTCCTACATTAACTACAAGGGAAGCAAATGAAAAGACAGTAGAAAAAAGAGAAAAAACCACGCTGGCATGGAATAAAAAAATGCAATAAAAATGCAGAAGCACAGTTTTACTGAAGTATACGACAAGTAGATATCCTGAGATGTTTTGGAGGCACATAGCTTAAGGATGCATTCTGCTTCATGTCAGACTGTGCTGCATAAAGGAGTCAGAAAACACTTTAGGGGCAATGCAGCAGCTTCTCTCCTGCCTCACATGCCAGACCATGAGTGACATATGGAGTCCAGACCAGGGAGGCAGCTGCAGCCCTCCCATGGCAGTGTGTGAGACAGGAGTGCCATGACAGGAGAATGTGAATCATGGTTAGGTGGGTGAATTTAATGCTCTGGACCTGGGTATGTGTGAATGATTTAATTGCCATAAAAGAAATATCTCATAAAAGAAATTGTGCAGGGTGTTAATATGTGGAATTTAAGATAACTGTCCAGTAGGACATCCTGAATGACAAAATATCAGATCCTTTCCTAAGTCAGAGTAGCAGACGGTGTCCCCACTTCTGGCACTGAACCTGATGAAAAAGGCTGTGGTTATTCCATTGTTGTGTTCTCCAGATGGGTGGCCAAAGCTGAACTGCCTGTTGGAACACAGTGGTGCCAGGAGCTCTTGGGAGAGTGCTAGTTGACACAAGTGATATAGAGGCTTTGCTAATGTTTAGGATATTTGTAGGGCTGTGCCTAGGCTCTGGAACTGTTTTGTTTACTTGGGAAGGTCTCTGATCCCAACTTGATTCCAAACTAGGGCACGAACATTGCATCATGGTGCTACCACATATCGGGCTCAGAAGCCTGCCTAGCAATTCTGGCAGCAATATTAATTTGCTGCTTGTGATTCTTATAACTTTCTTTTCAATTACACTTGACTTTATTTCACCCTGAATTGTAACTGCAAGGATTTTCAGGGAAGATAGACATTGTCAGGGAAGAAAACGATGTTGAGCCTCAAGGGAGCACAATGAAACTGAGACAGAGTGTGGTAAGGATCTGACCAAACTAGAGGGAGCAGTCAGTTCAAGAGATAGTGCTCTGAAAGTCTAGGCTGTCACTTTATTAAGACCTTGGAGAAACCAAACTGATGCTTCATATCTCAGCAGTTTTGCTCTGACAACTCTTTCCTTGGCTCAGAAAGGCTGGTGCTACAGGAAATCCCCAGTGCTAAACTAAATCTGCTCCTACTTCGCAAGTGAAAAACATGAAAAACACAGAGTATACTGAAATATAAATGTTTTTTAAGGATATGTTGTTATACCCTTTACAAGCTGGGAATTTTACCCAGTAGCAGGTGTTGGGGTATCTGAGAGCACCTTTGCCCCTGTGGTTTGGCCCCCAAAGCCAGGGGCACAGCTGGTGAAGAGGGGAGAAGCTCCAGGTTCTGTGTGGCACCCACAGGCACCACATCCCCCAGTGTGGGCTGGCATCCTGGCTAGGCCTCTCCTGTGCCCATCCTCAGGAAGATGCCCAGGGATGGGGCTGTCCCTGAGCCTCTGCTGCCTGGCTCCTGGCTGGATGGGCAATGCCAGACTGACGCTTCAGGGGCCTGCAAATGTGGGCAGCTGCTTTCACCGCCTGTTGAGATGGTGTGGTGCCCCAGCAGCTTCACAAAGGGCCAGTTACACTCTTCTGGAAGCCCCATGGCAGCACCTTTGGTGAGCAGCTTTTATGCTGCACTGCCCCTCAGCATATGTGCCATTTAGGAAGCTGTCTTGATTGTGTGAATAGTCCTTTCTTTTCTTCTTTTTGTGGCCAGAAAGCCCTTTTCAGAATTAATATTAAGATTTTAGAAGTCCCATGGGAGAAATCATCTCTAATAGCAGCTGATCCAGGGGGACTTTTTTCTCTATCCAAATATTGTTAGAGTTTAAACTTCTGCAAGCAAAAGCAAAGAAAGTGAGGGGAGACCTTCATGGAAGTGTAATCTTCCCATGTACATACCTCTGGTGCCTGAAAGCTGAAAAGGTTTCTAGAATCTGAGATACTTTTATCACAATTCCAAAAATATGACTTTTTAGTGTTTTTTCATTTAGTTAATGTGATATTTTCCCTTTCTTATTGTATAAATGTAAGAAGTGATCCTTAGATTTAACATGATTAACTTGGTTACTCAAACTTGAAATATTTTGTGTCACCCTCCATAAGGGAAGTATGTAAATTTACTCAGGGAGTGGGGATGTGCTGGTCCTGTTGAAACAGATACCATTTCTTTTACTATTGTGTTTTTTGCAAGTTTTCCTTTATATTGATTAAATGAGAAATGTTCTTTAGATATGATACTATAACAAGATTTTGCTGGATTTTTTAAAAATTTTCTTGATTTTGTTTCCTTAATCAGGTTTAATAGGCCTGAACTATTTAACTTCTGTGTCTAGTGAGTCTGTGGTGTCTCTGAGGCTGAAACATGATACATCAGAGCATGACTTGTGAAATGACTGTCAGTTTCTAATGCTTCTTCATGTCTATTGGCATCTATAGTCAGAGGACTCTGGGCTTAATCATTGTTTTAGATTAAAATATAAGTAACTGTAATAAAAAAAAATTATATTTTGTTAAGCAGTAACACTTGCTTACATAAGTGTTAATTGCTTTATTTGTTCATCTTTCCCTCTTCTGTCAAGATGGCTTTCTCAGTGGTTTGAATGATGCACTGTAGGTTTTTAAAGCTTCAAACAAAGATCAGACTTCCAAAAAAGACTTTTAAATAGAAGTAAATCAGGAACTCCAGTCATTCACCAGGCAGCATTTTTGTTTGAGACCAAATACCAAATTTTTACTTAAATCTTTCTTGTAGTTGTATTGTTTTCAGACTACCTGTAAAACAAAGAATTTAATTCCTTGCAGGAGAGGATGCCTAAGGAAAAATAACTGGAAAAGAACACATGCTATTTCCCTGAAATGCTTCCCAGCCTTTCCCTATGTTCTGGTCAGAGTAATTCCTTAGCCTGATGCGATTTTTTTTTTTGTTTACTAACTTTTCCACTAATCTTTCTTTCAAGTTCTTGTAAGTTTCTCTTTGAATCTATGTACCTATATTGCACTTAGCATAGATTTTGGCTCACTGTTCTACTGGTCTGATACCAATTCAGAGACCAACCACTTACTTTGGTTTGAATTTGATTTCTATTGTCTTCATATGATGACCTAGAATTCTTTTGCTGGAAGAGACAATGATCCTATCCAGTTTCTTTATGGCACTCCTGATTTTGTAGACCTTCATTACATCTATGTAAGCCCCTTCTTGCCCACACTGAAAGGGCTCAGCCTTACCCATTTTCCATATGGAATTTTCTGCTCATATGGGTGTTGGACATTCTTTTGATAATCCTTTCTGCCTTTACCTGAATTGTTTCCACTTCTAAAATAACATGACTGTTCCCTATTTCCTTATCCATACGTTCAGAGTTTTGTTGCCAGTTATTTAATACACAGTTAATGTTTACCTTACATAAGTTTTACATCCTTCAACCTTGCTTGATTTAATCAGTCTTGATTTATGTGAAAAAGCAGGTGGCAACAATGAAAATGTGATGGTTTAAAAGGCTTTATTATGTATGTATGCTCACACTGAAAAAATTCCATGGAACATTTAGTCTCCTATTTGAAAGGATGATAGTAGATAATGAAGCCTATTTTCTCATAAGAATTAATGTAGATGAGAGGCAATGAATACAGGGAGTGGAATACAAACTTAAATGCTTAGATGGTGTACAGGTTTTGGAGGATGGAGTAACAGAAGGAAGATCCCAGCTGAAGAAGATGGTTTTTCACCTTTCAGAAGTGTTACTGTTCTAGAAGATCTCTGCCCCTTCAGACAGAAAATAAAGTGATGCTAAGTGTTCAGTTTAATAGATGGAGAAGCTGTCAAAAAAGGAACACCTCCTCAGGCTGACAGTCCTGATTATTCTGCTCCCTCTCTGCGTCCTACACATTGCATTTACAGACAGTGTTATTAAGCTGTGTTCATTTCTCTAGTCTTTGCAAACACCCCCCACTTCTGCATGAAATCCTACTATAAAAAATGATTTTCCATCTATTGACTTACTAACTTCTACTTTCTTTGAAAACATCTTGGGAATGACTGCATATTGCTCTGAGAGGAGCAGGTCAGTATTTTGAACACAAAATTCAGCATGTGAACTATACCATAGATTTGTGAAACAGCATAATGATATTTTGTATTTGTTCATCATTCATTATAGAATGATTGATGTTGGCAGTGACCTCTGGTCATCTGGTTCAGTTCTGCTCAAGCAGAATCACTTAGAGATGCTTGACCAGGACCATGCCCAGACACTTTAAAAAATCTCCAAGAATGAAAACTCTGCAATATCTCAGGGCAACCTGTGCCAGTGATTATCACCTTCATAGTGAAAAAACTGCTTCCTGATGTATAGAGGAAACCTTCCATGTTTCAGTTTGTGCCCACTGCCTCTGGTCCTGTAACTGGGCATCTCTGGCAAGATCTCTACCTTTCCACTTTCCCTTCAGGTACTTATATTTGTTGATAAGATCCTCTCTGAATATTTTTTTCCTGGGCTAAACAGAGAAAGGGTGCTCCAATCCCTTCACCATCTTTGTGGCCTTGGACTCTTTCTGTTATATCCATGTCTCTCTTGTGCTGGCGAGCCCAAAACTGGACACAATATTCCAGTATTGCTGGCCCCACCAGCAGTGCACAGAGGGGCAGATTATCCTCTCAGTCTGCTGAAATGTTCCTCTTTATGAATCTTAGGATACTATTGGCTTTCTTTGCAGCACATGTCTAGTTCATGTTCAACCATATGTCCACCAGGATCCTGAGGTCCTTCTCTGCCAACATATTTCCATTTTTCTGGTCACCAACACATATTGGTGCATGGGTTTGTTCCTCTCCAGTGATTTGCCCTTGAAACTTCATGAATTTCCTGTTAGCCCACATCTCCAGCCCATTCAGGTCCCTCTGTATGGCAGCAAAATCCTCTGCCGAATCACCACACTTCACAGTTTTGTGTCATTAACAAGCTTTCTAAGGGCACCCTGCACCGTCATCCAGATCATTAATGGTGCTAAACTGGACAGGCAGTATATTGACCCAAAACATATTGATAGTTATTGGTCTCCAGCTAGATTTTGTGCTGCTTATCAGCCCACTCTGGGTCTGGTGGCATGATCTGTGGCCTGTTCAGGCAATTTTCAAACCACCTTGCTGTCTGCTAATTCAGCCTGTTCTTCAGCAGCTTCTCTTCGAGGACCTTATGGGACACTGTCAATGGCCCCAGTGAAGACAAGGCAGACAGTATCCATTGCTTTCTTCTCATCTATCAAGCCAATCCTTTTGTCACAGACATTTATGAAGATGGGTAAGCATTACTTCCCATTGATGAATCCATGCTAACTACCACTAGTGATTTTTTCATCCTACATGTACCTGAAACGTTCTTTATTTCTGATGTTCCTCACCAATTCTAGCTCACCATCTATGAAGAGATCCTCTCACTGGCCTTGTTCTCAGTGAGATGGCATAGGCTGCCAACCACCCTCCTGGGCACTCCAGCTGCCCAAACTTGCCCTGCTCCCTGGCTGGGGGCAGAAGAACAGACATGGCTGGTGAGGCTCCTGCCCTAACAGATCCCCTGTCCGTGCAGATGCCTGGTCCCAGGGAGCTGCTGGCCCTTGCTGAGCCAGGACACAACTCTTGGTGATTCTACAAGGATTTCTGGAGGGAATTTTGCTGCTATGGCTTTAGACTATAACTTTATTATTAGTTTTATTCTTTTCACTATTTGCTTCTCAAACTCTTGCTTGGCCTTCGTAGTAGTACTTTTTACATCTACACTGTCAAAATTTATCAGGCTTTTCATTTTCTTTATGTCTGTACAAAATTTAAAAATATTTTCTGGTTTCTAGTACTGTCTTTTTCTTTGCTGAATAGCCATCCCAGCTTTATATTTTCTAAATCGTTTTTAGCAGATGATATGCACTGTTTCTGTATTTGCTGTATGGTATCCTTCAGAAATTTTCATGCTGCTGGGAAGAGTTTAATTCTCTTATGTATGTCTTCTGGTTGCAGACAAGGCTTTCTCTCTGCTCTGAAGTAAAACACAGTGGTAGTACATTTCTTGGTCTTTGTTGGTCCTGTTGTGTTTTTGAAACTACATTTATATTCAAATCAGGTTTTGGACAGTGGTACTGCTATAAGCTTTGCCCTGCAAGACTTTTACTACATTTTGCACATGATTCACTGACAAGATTATTAAATATTTCAGTCGTTTTTGTAATTCTTTGAGGAAATATCACACTAGTTTGAATCCCCTTAGGTTGAAAAGGAACTGAATTTAATAACTTCAAGTATGGATGAACTTTCTAACAATCAAGCTGTTATACAAAGATGTGTAACAATTCCCTCCCTATAAAATGAATGATCTTTATTGCATTCTAAAAAAAAAAAAAAAAAAAAAAAAAAGTGGCCATTTCTTCCAGGAAAGGATTGTGGGTGGGGTGTACCTGGGAAAAAAGATACTTTTGTGAAGCCCTGACCCAATACCTAAAGTGTGAAAGGTAACACTGTTGTCTATGCAGTTGTGTGTTCATTGTTCCCTCACAACTTACTATAAATGGCTTCTTGTTTGTTGCACTAGCTAATAGCTGCTTCAAATAGCCATTCCTGCTCTTCTCAGGACACTGAACATGGATTTTTGGATGGACATTGAGCTCTGGGTTCTGGATTAATTGATGAAATGCAGACACCAAAAAGCTTTTTTTTCACATGAATTTTAAAAGTTAAGTGTTACAGTGTTTCGTTTTAAAATCCACTTTAGCCAAGAAGTAATTGAAGGATATTGTTATTCCCCAGGCAAACATTACTCAGCTCCATTAAGAACATTTAAAACAAGTTTTCACACTCAGATGTTTTAACTTATGTAATATGATTGCTATAGCATTTGAATCAGAATGATGACAGCAAGTATGGTTTACTTTACCTTCCCCAATGTTGTGATGTGTTTGGCATTGCTAATGGCAACAGTTCAATAAAAAATGGGTTTCTAAGATCTTGGCCATATAAACTGGCTTTCATCTCCTGTCAAAGATTCAGTCATAATATTTCAGGGAAATCTAGATCATCAACAATACAAGGAAAGCTTAGGCTGGACATTAGGAAATATTTCTTTACTGAGAGGGTGATAAAGCACTGGAACAGGCTTCCTAGACAAGTGGTTGATGCCCTAAGCCTGTCATTGTTCAAGAGTCATTTTGACAATGCCCTTAATATGCTTTAAATTTTGAGCCCTGAGTGGTCAAGCAGTTGGATTGGATGATCATTGTAGGTCCTTTTTAAATGAAATATTCAATTCTATTCTATTCTACCACTCTAAAAGAAACAAGTCTCTTTTTTCTTACACCCTGTATTCCTGGCTGTGAAATAAAGAATTAAAATATGACGGACGTTCCTGACATTAAGGAGTCTGACAGAAAAAGGATGTGATTTAAAAGCTTCTGAAATATGCTGTCATTAATAGGTCCCTGAATTTATTTACTGTAGTTTGCTGTACACCAAATTTAAGATAAGACTATTACTGTGGACAGAGCCTGAAATAAAATTTCAATGGCTTTTGATTTCAGGAAACGCAGCAAAGTGACATCTCCTTACTCTCATACTGTGTTTTTCTTCAGTGGCTTATTTCAGTCCAATCAACAACAAAAAAATTCACACATCACAATATATTTGTGCCTTTGTTTATTGATATCTTCCTCTTTTCCAATCTTCTTGTTTTTTATTTTCATCTATGCAAAAGTCTTTTTGGAAACAGTTATTGGATACAGTGCTCTGAACTGTGAAATAAAATTTTATCTTCATTTGGTTTATGCTGCAGCATTTGTTTACTTTGAATTCAAGAGCTCTTTTCTTGCAATATTCTGAAAATCTATAAAATGTATTTTTTTCATTTAATTCAAAATGTATTAGTGTCTTTTGTTTCAAAGATCAGCACAAAAAATTGTAATTAACTGAATACATTTCTTTGTAACTGAAGCAATCCACACTCTAAATAACATCTCCACTATTAAATACTGCACTCTCAAACACTTTTCAAAGGATAGGCTCCCCTGCTCTCTTTATGTTTAACAATATGAAGCATTCTCAACCTGTAAATAAGTAGTGCTTGAAATGGAAAGAAAGAGAACAGAACACTTACTAAGTAGTATCCCTTTAGGAACAGTGAAAATGAAAGGCAGCAAATTTGAAGGAAGTGCTCCAAACCCAGCATCACAATTATGGCTGGAAAGCACACTGCTCTGCCTCTGCAGTCTTCGGTACATTGACTTCTTCTGTCAGGAGAGGTAAATCTCGGCTCTTCTGGTTATGAAGCACCTTATAAGACACCAGAACCCTCTGAAATGACTACTCAGGGAAGAAGTTGCTCCGCTAATAATTTCAGTTTTGTTTCAGTAAGGCTGGCCTTTGAATAAGGTCAGTCACAGAGCCATAGAATGGTAGAATGTTCTGGGCTGGAAGGGACCTTTAGGATTACCTATTTGCAACCTCCACATCTGTATTTGTGTTAAGGAGCCTTGCCCACCTGGCCATTCAGCAGCCTGACTCCAGCACTCACACCCACACTCCCTGGGGATGGAGGCCCCTCTGCAGCTGCACCCCTGTGCTTACACAGTCACACCAGCTCCTCTTAACAGGCTCAAAGCCAGGTTTCCTTTAGGACAGTCTCAGGTATCCAGATCCTTAAATAATTTAATCATGGAGCAGTAACAAAGTCACAGGTTGAGCTGGGTCCAAGGAGAGACCTCCAAACAAAGGGAAGTCTGGGCTTTTATACCCTCACAGTCTAAGGATGTGAAAGTCTGGAGTCCTCGGCTCCTGACCTGTCTCTGAGTGTCACCCGGGGGCCTTTGTCCTGCTAAGGGCAGTTCACAGCCTCTTGCCTCTGGCTCCCCACCCAGAGCTCGATCTGCAGCTGGCACTGCAGCTCATCTGAATCCCTGTTTCTTTGGTCTATTATTATTATGCTACCCAAAAGCATACTCTGTTTCAGTAGCTGTCTCATACACTACTGAGCTGTTTTAATCCTCATCCTAACCTGCTGTTAAAGTCAATTCTCCTTGCAGGAGGAAGAAGTGCTTTCAGTGAGATTCTCAACATAGCACATGGTCTCCTGTGCAGAGAGGGCTGGGGAATCTGGGACCTCACATACACAACCCAATTAGCAGAGCTGCTCCACTGAGGCTATAGCATTTCTAATGGATTCAATGACCTTTATGCCATTAGTTTATTAATAACAAGAAAAATTCTGCTTTCTGACTTCTCTGAAATGAACTGTCCTTCTGGTAGCTTGTCTTACTGCTACTTGAAAATGCAAAGTCTTTTTCAATGGATACAATTGCTTGATGGCACCTACATAGAGTCCTTTATCAAGAAACGAACAGCGACTGTAATATTTTGAAATTGTTTCTGTGTTCAAGAGCAATGGATTATGAAGGGAAGAAAATGGAAGAGAGAATTTCTCAGTTGCTGGCACATGGCTAGAATTTGCTTGTGCAGGAGAAAGAAATGTCTCTGAGTGCCTCTATTTATAGTCTTCACTTGAATTCACTAAAGGACAGTCATACTACATAAAGGTAAAAATCAAAATAAAAAAATCAAAAATAATTGTGTAGACTGGGCACACATTTAAATATCAGTTCAGAAATGCAAGTTCTGGCCCAGTAATTCTCATCTTATTAAGCAAAAGTGGTGCAAATATAGAAAATTGACGGTAATGAATTTACCTGTTTTCCAGTCCAGTGTCTCAAATATAATTGCATTACCACTTTGGCATTTCCTTCACTGTAACCATGTAAGGGTGTTACCAGATTTTGTGATCAGAGTGTAATAAGAATATGTATTCTTTCTAAGCATAGATTAAAATTTAGCTGGAAAATAGCTGGAATTTAATAA
Source organism: Phylloscopus trochilus trochilus (assembly GCA_016584745.2). NCBI lineage: Eukaryota > Metazoa > Chordata > Aves > Passeriformes > Phylloscopidae > Phylloscopus > Phylloscopus trochilus. Next base: position 19,136,495 of record WQNJ02000016.1, on the reverse strand, counting down.
TCCAGTGATACAATCCTGCATGTGGCCAGTGTGTAATAAACTATGTGCAGATGTATCGAGTCTGAGGGTTGACCTGCAACTTCCCAGAGTGGCTTAATAATAGCAAGACAACTTCTCTGGACATGCTTTGCAAAACAAAATGTTTTAATAATGACAAAAATAATACACATTATAAAGCTAAAGAAATATAATCTAACACAGTGCAGAGAACACTCTTACCCTGGGTGTGGTGGTCCAAAAAAGTGATTGATCCTCTCTGTGTAGCCTTTTTTGTACTTGGTCCAGGTGGGTTTTTTGGTACCTTGCCCAATGAAATTGGCAACAGGCTTTGAGGTACATTTCCAAAGCCCAATCAATGCTCCTGTGCAGGCACTGGGCCAGTTACAATGAGAAGGTTATGGAAAATTTTAGTTTAACTTCCTTTCATGTTCAAAGGCAAGCCAAAACTCTTTTCCTTATATAGAAACACCTGCTTGGGTGTGTAAGTGCATTACTACAATCCAGTGATGGAAATCTTGTACAGCACAGGCAGGAAAAGTGACTGACAAAGAAGAGAGGATATTGCCTGCAGAAAGGAATGACATGAGTAGCTGAGCTACTACCATCAAGACAGCTTTGAGCACAGTGAAAAGATACAAGAAAGGTATAATCAGAGAAAAGAACTATAATTTTCCAGGCCAAGATGAGGATATTGAGACAGGACTATTTAACAAGACAAAGGAGCACTCCATTTCAGTGCCTGGTGTACACATTCCTGCACAGATATACTGGGGAGATGGCTCCTCCTGCCAGATTGCTTCTGACGGCTGGGGAAGGGAAGGAAGTATGCTGTGAGAGAGAAAACTTGCAGCCTCCCTGCCACCACATTGCAGCCTTGGGCAATGCCCACACCCATTGCTTGTCTCCTCACCCATTCCCACAGTCCCTTCCCTCAAAAGCAGAAAGATCCTCCCGTGAAGTCAGCACAAGGTCTCATTTCCCCCTCTTGGGCAGATCATTTAATCCTTGCCTATGCTGCTAAGCTATACCCAACCCTGATAGGCTCCTGGCCTTGAAATTCCTATGCCTGATCCATCTTCCTACTGGCTACCTACTTACTGTCTTTTTCCCTCTGGCATCTTCCATGCTGCCTGAAAAGTAGACACCCCTCACTGCAAAGTGAAAAGACCTATGGATGGTGATTTAAAGGAAGTCACTGTGATTATGTAGAAGGTCTTGTAGATTCTCCTTCAGACCCGTCTAAGAGTACCACTAAATTTACTAGGTGTCATCCTGTGATAAAACAGTTAATCAGCTTGGTTCTGATGCTTTTCTCTTAACAGGACTAACCTGGGGATTGTCTTGTGGTTTTAGCAGACAGTAAAAGAGCAGAAATGCATTCACAATGACAGATCTTTTAGGATAGGCTGGAGCATAAACTGAAGAAAATTTCCAGCACTGACCTTGACTATCGGAATAGGTAGAACATTACAAGAGATTAATATTTATGGACAATACTATCAAATCACAGCTCTTTGCCATTATATAGTGGCTCCTAATGTAAATGAGGTGTTGTTGATAATAGCTAGCTACTCCTAATGCTATTTCAAAAAGTGGGTTAAAGATGAGGAAAAAAAACTGCAACCACAGACATGTTCTGGGAATGATTTTAGAGGGGAAAAATCATTCCTTTTTAATACTGAATTAATTTTCAGCTACAAAATTGCAGTAAATTTTCAGACAACAGGTTAGTTATAAGATTCTGAAAATGCACACTGCAAAAGGATGCTGTATAGAGTGGTCCTGTAAAAGATCTTTTTGGCTGTGAAAGGGGAGGAATGGAGACTGGAGGGGGTAGAAGCTTGAATAAAGTCAATCAAATCACAAATGAGATTCTTCTGTAATCCCTCATTCTATAGACATATTTCTCATGCTACTTAAAACATGGATCATACCTGTGACTGTAAGTTAATGTTTTCTGTTTTACTGTTTGAGTAAGGAAAAAATACCAAAGTGGTTTGTGCTCTGACTCTTGGAGTGAGATGAATTTTGAATTATCTTCCCTGTTTTTCAATATGTATCCAATGAATTCCATGTTCTAATTGTGAGCTCTATTTTCTTTTGACAATATTATATCTTTCTTCTCTCAAGGCTTGTTACTGCCTTTCCTTTTTTATATGAGTTGGAACGATTGTTATATAATATTCCAATTTCTAAAGCTCTTTATGTTTCAGCACAGATAGTACTTCTGTCTTCTTTTTTCTTCATGATTGACAGAAAGAAAAAAGATTTTTGATTAACTGTATTCCAATTCCTTATGAACACTTTTTTTTTCTTTTCTCCCTGTAGTAGCACCAAAATATTTTTCAGTCAAATTACATGCCAAAGAATATCTAATCAAGTCTAGATGCTAGAGATAAAATTCAGCACTAATGTGACTGCATAATGCTGTCACTTTTTCACTCCTTACTGTGGTATAAGGATTAGATTGTTCCCTATAAATGTAGCTAAATCTCAAAAGATCTGTTGGAACAACTTGGCCAGAGACCATCCACTCCAGTATTTATTTAATGTTCACTGTGCTAAAGTGAGTTTTACAAACACAATCTTCAGAAGGCCCAGATGAGTCAGGCTGGTAAAAGGTGTATGGAATTGATCTGTCATAAAAATGAAACATCCAGTAGTGTGTGCACAGTGCACTGGAAATAGCTGGCTCCCAAAATACCCCTTTAGGTCTTCAGTTCAGACTGTTCTTTATGCATCCATTCCTATCTTTTCATATCTCACTACTTTTGCTTATTATGTGAATGACAGTGATTGAAATGGGAAAGCAGAGTGATAAGTGCAATGTGAAAAGCTTGAGTGATAGTAATTTTGAACAGAAACTATATCAATATGCTGGATTCTGCCATATCTTCTTGTAGAGAATTAAAAAGTGTCCTAACATTTTAAGATGAGAGGCAGAGGCTCGTTTCTCAGCTCTCTATTCTTTGCTGTCTCTTTCAGTCCCCCACAGACTAGAATCATTCCACCACTGCTCCACTTGGCCAGCTAGCTGCAGTAGCCTTGAACCATTAGATGTGCCAATAAACTGAAATTTTCTTTCACTGAAATTTTCTCCTGAGTCTAATCCATGCCCATTTAAGGCTGGAGACTTTCATTTGCATAACCAGCATTGAAAGATACTTTATTCCTTCAGTGAAACCTTTCCTGCTGCACTACACTGCACTACACTCTGTGACCTGCCTGTGTTAGCCAGCCATCTATCTGCCTCTCCTAGAGGAGGCTGAAAATCTCTTCTTTCCCTCGGGTTACACTCTCTTCTTAACTCATCACCACTGTGTTTATTGCAAGGTCAGAAACAGCAGAAACAACCTGGAAAAGACTGCAACTTGCAGGAAACTCAATATTCAGCTTCTCTGTGATTAATGGAGTTCCATGGAAAACATCTCCCTGTCACAGTCTACACATCTGGCAAAAATGCATGGAAGCATTGAAATATTTTGAGATTTGTCTGGTAAAATCACACCAAATCCATTGCTGATTCTGCAGGTTACTGTACATCAGTCACATTGCCTTGTGTTTGCAGTGCATCTGCCATGGCAGGGATTCAATGATGCTGAACCTCCCTTGCTCCTTGCACTTGACTAAGGCTCAGTCCTTACATTTAATTGCTGGGAAACATATCAAATGATCTAAACTTTTTCATCTGCTGAACTAAATAGGTTCAGCTTGTGGTAAAGAGTACACTTATCATTTATGCCTTTTTTTGTGTTTTCTTCTCCCCACAATGTCCTTGAGGGGTATGCAAATGCAAAGTCTGGGGCATGATGCAAAGCAAATATTCTATCATTACATTAAAAAATATAGATGAGCAATCAAAATATGGGCAAATGTAATTCAAATTAAAATATAGCCCTTAGATTTGTGCTCATTTCTTATCACAAAAGTCAAAGAATTAATTTTATTCTGCAAGGTAGCTATTTTTTAAAAATAGTCTCAAATGAAATTTTTAATATAATATGAATTCTACTGAATTTAATCATATAAGCTTTCCCATTTGGTTAGAAGGACAAAGTCTCATGGTCAGAATTATTTTAGGATGCTGTTATTCTTACAGAACTACATGTTTAATGCCTTTCACTGGTAAGAGACTACTTTTTTTTTTCTTGGTAATCATATATAGCTCATGCTATATATGATAGCTCATAGCTCATGCTCTGTTGCATGCACAATATATATTCCAGTGTTAGCTTAACATATGACTGTATTTGTCACACACAACACAAAGAAATAGCACCCACAGGTTGAGATGTCCAAGGCAGAAAAGAGGGAGGTTTATTTACAAACCTCAACATTTATCAAATTCCAGCAGTGACCATGGATTAGAGGAAGAAAATCTTCCTCTTCAACCACTCTGGGCAACCCAAGAGTCCATCAACAGTCTCCTCCTTATGAGAAGAATGTAAAGGTGGTTATACTGTTACAATAACAAGAAAGTTGTTTATGTAAAATCCTGACTCCATTGCAAAAGGTAAACACAGAAGGCTAAAAAAGAACTTTAGAAAACTTCTTAAAGAGACAGAGGAGAACAGCAAAAACTCAGACAACGTGTATTTACAATAATTTCTTGTCTTGACTTAAAATCTTCTTTTCAAATACAACGTTTGCCTATCTCACTGCTAGTCCTGGCTGACTGTGAAAGTTGATTCCTCCTCCATCCTGATGAATAGTTATTCACATGAGCAGCTTCACTGGCACCAGTGTCAGGGCACACAAATTGCAAAATATTGAATGTTTTTAGGGAGTTATACTCTAAAAAGAAAAGGAAAATTTCTTTCTCTTCTAAACATGATTCCACATGGAATATAATTGAGAGGAAAGTGCTGAAGATAGGTGAGTAGCATTCTTCACTCATTGCGCCCAAACCTGTTGTGCTGTCTCATCATTAAGTTTTAACCTTTGCATTATATTGTGGCACAAGGGCATTATTGAAATCACATTACCAAAGGAATACGGTTCCATGAGGGTTTTTTTGTGGTGCCTTTTTTTTTTTTTTTGAAGTGTCCCTGGGATGTGTGAGATACTTTGAATTTGGTTTGGAATTAAAACAAAACCTACTACTAGTAAATATTATTATTACCTATTTTATCCCACTAGAAGTATTCCACGCTGAAGGTTGCAGATGGGAATCCATCCGTCCATAAAACACCTCAGTCCTGTTTGACTTATTTGCTTTTTTTAAGGGAAATATAGAGAATATTTCCCATTACCAGACTTTCCAGGGTTCATTTATAAAGTTCCACAGGAAAAGTTGAAAACTCTCCCTTGACTGAATAGGGGGTCAGTAACTGCCATTTTTATCTTTCTGTCCCTTTCAGTGCACATGACCAAACTTCTCTCTTGTTCAATGTTAACTTTTAGTACTGAACAATAAGGAACTGGTTTTCAAACAGTATGTTAGTACTTCTTAATCACATCTCATCCAGGAATGTAAAGGGCATTTTTTGTCCATATTATAAAAATGAGGATTCAGAGAGGTTATTCTGATTTCTTTTCACTTGAATTGATTCATTAATTTAAGTTCATGTGTTTTCTCATTGACATGGGGTCTGCTGTGATAGTTCTGGTTTTACTTTCCATTCAAGTCTAGCTTGTTATCTAGCAGAAATGTTAATAAAAGTTTGAGATTAGGTCAGGTGTGGTATTCATTGAACACATTTAATCTTCTAAATTATCTGATATTGATCTGCAGAAGGAGAAGCTTATGTCTTTTGATGGAAATTTATTTATTTCATTTAAATGGACCCTCATCCTATCATACTGTGGACCAATTTCTCCCCTACCTTAAGGGACAGTGCATTATCTTGATAATTTTTTGCATTGTTAAGCTTCAAAATACTTTGTCATTCCTAAGCACTGCTTCTTGCTAGTATAAAAATATTTATATAAAACCCCATCTAGAATAACTGCTTTTGTTCACAGACCAATATTTAGTGCTGTTTTCAAAGAGTGCTAACATATTTTTTTAAAAACAATTACCTGTCATGAACCCCTCCACTTTGCACACAGGAACAATGTGTTTGCTTCAAGTCAAAAAACACAAGGGGGCAGTTTAGTATAAGAAACCAACATTAGCATAGTAACATAGCAAAAAGTTCTGTGTGAGAAAAGTAGCTTTTCTGAATCTTCGAATTAGGGTTGCATAGATGCAGAGATTACCATTAGAGCTCAGAGACTTCTGGTTCAGACTGAAAGACAAGAACGGTAATAATACAGAATATGTTTTAATATGGAACAGGCCTTTAGTCAATGAAGGGAAAAGAGGGAAGAGAGTTCATACCAGCTGAACATGTTGGAAGGAATTTTCTCAAACATATTTTCCCTTAATTTAAGAACTTACATGCATCAGTTACCAGAATGGATTAGACTATCTGTCAGTTAACAGTTTTAATGTGATAAGCATTAGCACAGCTGGCTGCACCATAGCACTGGGGTAGAGTTAAATTAGGATTGTTTAGAATTTACTGTTTCCTGCAGAAACTCTAAACCAAGCTTTTGTAACAGATTAAACTGATATACTGAAGAAGGAATGTTATGAATAAGGGCTTTGCAAAAAATGAATTATGTGCCAGTTGAGACTTTCATCTTGCTGTGAATATGATGAAAAAATCCTCTCCTCTTCTACAGAAAGCTCAACATTCTTTTTGTTGCAAGTTCTAACTACTTTCCTGCACTACAATATAATTTCCCTTAACACTGCTTAGCCAGGAGCAGTCCAGAGTGATTCACAATTCAGTGAAAGCTTGCAGATAGCTTGCACTGTGCCCTTGCTTTGAGATAATTTCAAGTGTACAGGAAAGGTAAAACCTACAGGAAGGATGACTCTAAGTAAATTGAGAGAGGAATTTTAACATAGCAAAGGATGTGCCAAGCTTGCCTTGTGTCCATCTCACCCTCCAGTACGTTGGAAGAATTAAAGGAAGCAAGAATCCCCATGAGGAGTTTGGACTGACTTGATCAATAGCCATTGTCACATCTCCTGTTGTAGCACTTTTGGGACCAGGTGGCTACAGCACCAGAAGAGGACTTACACAACCCCTTTGCCCCCAGGCCAGTCTGGCTTCAGCTCTGTGGTCTTGTTGTGAATGCTTCCACTGAACCAATCTGTACTACCAGCCACTGCTTAGAAATTGTGGCAGAGGCACAGTTGGAAACCTGAAATCTCTGTCTGCTTAATGGGTGGTTCTTGCATGGTGGGAGGAGAAATCCTGAACTGACTACAGGCACAGCTCTGCACAATCAGGTTAGAAGATTGGCTAAAGGTAAAAAGTTGATTATGACATTATTTTCTATGATCTGAGAGATAGTTGCTGTGGATGGATTACACTTTTGTAGCAGGAAGCTTCTCCCCCTTTCTGAAGTGAGTGGCTTAAAGGTATTGGGTTCTGTGTGAGGCAATGAAGCTGGTGGTGCACAAAGGTAGATCTCTGTTTGAACCCATCACAGTGTGGCTGCAATGTTTGCACCTGCATTTCTGTAGTTCCCTGTAATTTTTCAAGACTACTTAGAAAACACTTTTATTACCTCACCATGGGTATTTTACTGACTAGATTTTTTTCCCATATTGACTACAGAGGGCACAGAACACTGTACACATATGTACAATGGACCTCTCCCATTCTTAAATATTTATTATATCAAATGTGACACTAGATTGAATCAAACCATGATTCTTTTCTCACAGTTTTGCAATCTAGGTTGCTGCCTGATGATTTAGTCAAGGATTCATTTAGTAGCAATATGTGCTGTAGTGCAATAAAGTCTTTTAAGATAAACATTCAGATTAGCATTATATTTAGATAGGATTAGAATATTCATCAGTAATATATAAGCATATGACTTCTATGCACTGTGAACTTCTGTCAAATTTAATGGTCATAGGGTATTGAACTCTTACATTTATTTCCTGATTAGTCTAATCTGATTTTCCAGTTGGAAACTTGAACAGTCTCTGTACAGTATCTTGCAAAACAGGCAAAGTATCTGTCAAATAAATGAATAGAACAAAACTAAAAAGAACATGATGGCCAGGAACAACTGGTAATTTTTGTCAGTTACAGGGTACTTTCACTGCACTTGGATAATTTTGTTTTATACCAAGGAATGGCAGGAATATTAAAAATGTTCAGTGTGGCAGGTTTTTTTGTATTTCTTTCAAAGAATAAAGTTCTCTTCACATTTGCTACCGCCTACTCATGGCTTATTCCCTATCTGACACTTGAATAATTGTAATAAACCATTTCCATCTGTGATTTACTTTGTGTTTTCTATTGCAAGCGACGGTTAAGGTATCTTGTCTTCTGCTATGAAATTAAAAAAATGGTCTGAAAATGATAAGAACAAACACTTGCAAAAACAGGAATAGAAAAAAAAATAAAGCTTTTATGTTTCCAGGATTCATGTGCTTTGGAAACCTCTCAAACCACAATGTAATCATTGTTAGTACGCCTAAAGTGCTTAGTTTAAAAAAAAAAAAAGGAAGTGAGGATAGGCTAGCACTACTTAAGAATTTCTATGGTAAATTCCTTCAGCTACAAAAGTGATGCAGTATAGACATGAAACCGAGATTTGGAGTTACAGATTCCCATAGGCTTTTAAAGTTTACCCTGTGTTTCCCTCTGAGTCTCTTCCAGCTGAGATCTACTGACATCAGAAGTGTTATATCATAAGAAAGCTGCTTCACCCAAGGTGACGAGCAGAACCTTAAACTAATAAAACTTGATCACCACTAGAAGGACAAAGATATAACAAGGCAGGCTAGGTTAGGTAGTGTTAATTTGGAAGACATCTGTAGACTAGAACTTTGCATATGAAAGTGGTACACATCAGGTCATACTCCCAGCTCAAAGAGAGGAGAAAATAGTGAACAACCATACTATGTTTGGAAAAATCACGTGTTTTCTAAATTTAATGCCTACCAGAAAACATGCAAATGTTATCTTCATTTCTAAATGTGCTGTCTTTGAAAGAGGATGAAATAACTATGCAACTGTTTCACTTTCCAAATGTACACAGTTCGCTAATGTTAAGAATTATTTTTACCTGTCCCTCAGCTAGTTAATTAGATGCATTTTCTAGTGCAGAAGACATTTTTTGACTTCATTATGACAGCTTCAAATGCTCATAAAGGTATAGCTCATTCATAGCCAGATGTGTCAATAATCACTGTAGTTTCAATCAGTGACTGGTAAATCATAGGTACAACAGAAAAAAATACACTCCCTGCTATTTGGACAGATTACTTATGGTGAGAAAACAGTTTCAGATGGTGATGACATAGAAATTGTCTGGTCTACATGCACATACTCCGACTGTACATAGGAATTGTTAGTCTATATTGATCCGTGGTATTTATTGGTTTTGGGTATTTCCATGCTTAAGCACCTAGCTTAACTAAAATCTTACAAATAGTTTTGGTGGTTTTTTTTTGGTGAAAATTTCTTACCTCTGTACACCTTGAAATGACTTTTTAATGTACTTGAACATTCTGTAGCTTGCAATGAGTTAAGATTTAGGAATAATTGTATAATTTTCAGCCTTGCAAAACTCATGCTGTCCTTAAGTCACTTTTTTCTTCTTTCTTCCTTTACCCATTCATATATATAAAAGGTTATTTTAGATCATTGTGTAAATTATTCCAGAAAACGTCAACAAATGGGAAACTGTGGTTTAGTTCTGTTTTTCTGAGGGAGACTAATTAAGAAATTTTTCAGGACATATGTTGAAGGAAAGTCTATATAAAAGGCTGTTGAGGAAATAAAAGGACTATTTACAAAATATACTAGATATAAAGAACTTAATCTAGATCCTAGATTACTAGATACTTCTGGGCAGCTCCCACAGACATTGACAAGAATAGGGTGTTTAGCAGTAGGTCCACAACATATGTTTGGATTCTGCCCTAACCTTCAGTTTTTGGTGACATGCTTCGTCTTAATATTTGCTCATCATTTCATCCTTTCCATCTCAGATTTTCTCTAACTAGATTCTCATCTAGATTCTCTAACTAAAGCCTCAGTCATATTGTGATAGTCCCTCAGTTTGATGAATAACTCCATAGCCCCTCAGTTTGATGAATAACTCCATTTCTCTCATTACAGAACATGCAGTAATAAATAAAACTGCCCAAATAACAATTAATTTCTGGAATGCAGAATGTTCTTCTGGTATTATGCAAATGTCCTCCAATCAAGATAAAATTTGCTGTGCAACCTTCCATGTCTTGTATGTACCATTATGTCTTCACCAGGTTGTGTGCTCAGTGTTTCTCTTTAATGGCTTTTGTCAACATTCATACATGAGAAAAGGGGAAATGAGAAACTCTTTCCAATAAGACTGAAAACTGTTGCTCTATTTCTTGTTTTATGATTTGGTAGGTAAAAATAATTTTGTGAAGAAGGCATTCAGAAATGTGTTTATCCCAGTTCCTGTTCTATTTCATAATCATGTCAGAAAGGGACAAATATGTATTCTGTACTTATTAATCTTTGTCTCTTCCCCCACCTTTATTCAGTATATTTGTGCTATTTATTTTATAAATGATTTTAAAGAAGTGAGTTACTTTCTTTGGAGCTTTGGCCTCTTAAACCATAGCAATATTTCTTTAATTTTGGAAGTGTCTATGAAGAAGGTGGAGTAAGACTGCTTTCCTGAGTATATTTCCATCATTATTCAAAAATTATAGTAGAGATTATCACATCTTTGAGATATCCAAAACAAGTAGCTACTCAGATATTGGAATGACAAAGTGATGGTGTTCTGGCTGAGATGCTCTCCAGCCTGCAACTAAAGAGCCATAAAACACTGTAGAAAAGAGCTGGTTTAGATACCACATTTATATAGAGTTCTAGCAGAATGAAGGGACCTTACAGGAATTGTTGAAAAAGAGAAACAAAATTAGGCTATAGCATCAGTTATTTACAACCTGCCATTAACAAAGATCCTTCTTTTATTCAGTGTTATGGAAATCAAAACATACACTGCTCTTTTTTAACTTTTGTCTCTTGTAAGACCCCTTGGCTGTGCTGCAGCCACATCTATTTCCAATACACTATAAGAAAATAGTTGCAAAGAGGTAACTTCCAGATAAGTAGTAACAAATGGACAAGATTCCTTACTCCCAGTTACACTGGCATGTCTGTCTACATCATACTCTGTCATTATTTGATTTTATAGAAACTTACATTAAGTTTGAAGATTCAGTGTTTACACAAACACCACTCTTGTGAAGGAGGCATACTCTATACAAATCACTAGGAAATTATGTCATGTCTTTATTAATGACCTAAAGCTACCACACTGCAGATAAGCCACATATATCTTTCACTGGTAATTTATAGACATAATGAAGTATATTTGAAACAGATACATAAACTGTAAAAATCAACATGCTTTAACAGGCCAGTGGTCCACATAATTTGTGTCCTGTTTCCAGCAACTATCTGTATACAGAGGAAGTGTTAAGTGTAATCAGCTTCATATGTTGACTACTCTGAAGTAACACGTTGTAGGATTTTTTCATGAAGTACATTAAACCAGGACTGGCTTACAATCTGAAGCACTGGATTTGAGATTTATGTTTTTCAGGCATATGGAAATCAGTTGAAAGTGTTGTCTTAGTGAATTCAGGAAGACCATTTTAATCTCTTTTCACTAGTATCTCTTTCCAGCAAGAAAGTTGCAATTCTACAAAGCTATTTAGCTCAGTAGCTCTTACTGGTGTGAGCTGGGAATTTAAAATCCCTGAGGACGAGATAATTTATCTTCTAAACAACATTGCCTCCTGTATCCCTAGCAGACCATTCACCACAGAAACCTGGACACAATTTTCTATGTTTAAACAAAGCTAAATTCAACCGTGATGTAGAGAAGGATGGTGTCTTCAAGCCATAAGGACACCACTGTGTTGTGTCTGGGGAAATGCAACTCTGCCAATATTGTACTTAGGGAAGATTGCCAGTACCTTAAGTAACGCTGGCAGAAATCCATTCCAGGTACAAATTTCCAGTTTGCAAGGTCCTGTTTGAGTTTTCTGAGCTATTCAAAATGTCTGTAAGCAATGCATCTTACAGAAACATTCTTCAGGAATCTACAGCTATAATAATTAGATTATATTCAGCATAGTGCTTAGTAATGCTTGATAATGCTTGATTGAATGCATTTTTCTGAATTTCCCAGTTGTGAGAGATTAATTGCTCTCTAGGTTCTTATCACATTAATTTAGTTGGGCCTTTTGAAGTCACAAGGAAGAAGGTATAAGAAAAGATCAAAAGACCTCTGAAAGCATCAATTAATGTGTTTAGCACATCAAATTATGGTGCACAGGTTTGTTATTCTCTATTTAGTTTCAGAAATGCATCTGAAATGAGTAGGAGTTTTCAGAGTTAGGAATTTAATTTGAGATTTGAAACCAGAAGTCTTTCCTCACAGCTGAGAGAGAGAAAGAGAAGATGTGAATCAATCTATCTGTGCTCTCTATATCTTGTAAATGTGAATCTCTTTCCACTGACCCAATGCCACTTCCTTCTTAGACCTCTAAATCAAACACCTAGAAGTCAGTTGGGTACATCTCCTTTCTTGGCATGTGCCAAACACCTTCCCTGTTGCATAAACAGATTTAATCTGGTCCTTGCCAAAATAAATTTTTGATGATGTTTCATTAAGTGTCTAAATTAGGAGACATGAACCCCTTTTAGAAGTTTAGTTTTTCTTCTTGTTATTAAACAATACCGTTGGGGTAGGGTTTTTTTCCCTGTTTATAGAAAGGTCCTTGATTTATATTCACTGGTGAAGACACCTTAAGAACAGAATTTTCTTTCAAGTATGGCTCAGAATGTAGTTCTTAAAAACCATTTAAGCACAGAATCACAGAGAGGGTCAGGTTGGAAGGGACCATGGTGGGTCATCTGGTCTAAACTCCCTGCTCAGGTAGGGTCATATCAGAGCACATTGCACAGGGTAGCATTCAGACAGTTCTTGAATATTTCCAGTGAGGGAAACTGCACAACCTCTTTGGGCAATGTGTTCCAGTGTTTTGTCACTGCACAGGAAAGAGATTTTTCCTCATGTTCAGGTTCATGTGACTTCAGAGTAATCAACATATGAGCTTCCTGTGCATCAGTTGCTGCCCATTGCCTCTTGACTTATTGCTGGGCATCACTGAGCAGAGCCTGGATCCATCCTCTTGACAGCCTCCTTTCAGATGTTTATAGACATTGATGCAGTCCCTCATCACTCCTCCTCCACCCTCCTCCTTAAAAAAAGTCCTTGTAGAATACAAATTTGATGAAGCTCTATCCTGGCAGGACTCAACTCTCAATGAAGTTATCAATCTATTAATTAATCCTTAGTGAAGAAAAAAACACACATAAGCTCAAATGAACAAAACCCTCAACACTAGGGTTCACTAGACGTAATGTATTCAAAACCTAAGCAAGTACTTTGGCACTTGACTAGGATATGTTAGGTATCCAGTGCCTCAAACCAGCCACAGAAAAGTACTGTAAGAAGAGAGCATGGGAAGAAAATTATCACTAAAGACTCCAGTGTTTTATAGCACCATGGCATCTACCAAAAAAACAAAAAAAAGAGGAAAAAGTCAAAGGACCAAGGTGAATGAGAAATTTTTAATTGCAAATAAGTTCTGCAAAATGTAAAGTACATAATTAAAAATTTAGTGGTGATTAAGACATTATTTCTGTAAGAAAGCTTACAAAAATTAACACTGTATGGTTGTGGAATAGAATAACACACATGAAAGTGTCTCATTAGATGTAAACATTTTGCTTGAGATGGAATAATATCTGCCTGCTTTTTTTTTATAAGACTTAGCAAAAAAAGAAGTATGTGTAGAGCTTGTATCTGTCCTTATCTGTATCTTTTGCTTTGTAAAATTATTGCTGTCCTGAAGGATGGGGAGGACACTGACAGGAGAAATTTTGGAAACAGATAGACTTAAAATTAAAAAAAAAATGTATTTTTTTGTGCAAAGAAATTACACAAATATCTTAATTTTTCTTTTATTATTTGCTGGTGTTTTTCTAATCCATCATCATCCCCAAACAAAACTAAAATAATGTCTTGCAATTACAGTGAATTGCAGCACTTAGCCACATTTTATCTGATTTCCTCTCATTTGGAAGTAATAGTTGAAAGAGAAAGGGGAAGAAGAAGAAGGAAGCGTGAAACTCAGGTCCTTGGAAAGGACTAAAAGTCCTCATGGTGTAACAAGAGTTAGGCTTACATTCTGTATGCATCATTTACAGGTGAATTTGTCCAGTTCCGGAGCTGTTTTTCCCAGAGACAGTCCTAAGTAGTGGCTGTGGGAAAAGTTTTCCGTCTGAAACAGTCATGTATTTCATTACAATGCATGCTTCCAGAGAACTTCTGTGATAATTTAGTTTTTACATGTTTGCACTCAAGTGGTTCATATCCTTAGTTCTCCTTGATCAAGGAGGATTGTTCTTTTCAGTAAACATTTAATATGGCTGTTAGTAGTCTGAGGCATTTTTATGCCCTACTGCTCAGCAACCAAAGGAAGAAGTTCTTTCCCACAAATCATCAGAGAGAACAGCCTCCAGTCTTGGCTTCCCTTTACATGCCAGTTTATAAACTGTAGGAACTCAGCAGGTGTTTTGTGAGTCAAGTTTGCAACAAGGTTCTCCTAACAGCAGAAACATGATACCTAACTCAGTTTTGGCCGACTCCACTCAAGAGTCTTGCATTATAATGTCTTTGTGTTTATTTTTTAACATTCACCTCTAAAATTATGTGAAACCCTTCCCTCCTCCCCTTATTTTCAGTTCCAATTTAATTTCATTTCATGTCACTCTGTGTCAGCAAATCACTTGGGTCTGCATCATCACTTGCTGTGACTCAGTTTACCTGCACAGCTGTGTCAGGTGCACCTCTGTAACCCTTGGCAAGTGGCTCTGGGACCTTACAGATTGTGCTCTGTGGCCACAAGTTTCTTGGCTCTGGACTGCCTTTCTCCCTTGCCTCCCTGCTTTTCCCTAGAAGCCTGGTGACAATTACAGAGAAAGAAACAGTTCTTTACACCAAGAGAAACAAACAAACAAACACCATGAATTTAGTATTTCCATAGTCATGAGCAACTTTTGTTCATTAGGGGCATGTAAATGAAGTGTTTCTATCACTATATGTACAGGTGAGAATATGCTGAAAGCAAACTTGTATGTTGTATTGCAAACAAAAAGGCTGAAATTTGGCATTAGTTGCCTTTAAGCAAAATTCCTGTAGGTATTGATTTGTTCCACATAAATTTCCAAAAATTTAATTTTATATTTATAGTTCAGACTAAACCCAGTGGCTTATATGAGATAGCTGTGTGACATGAACCTTAGATAAACTATAATTTAAAGAAATAACTTCTTTAGTGTGCTTTAATAGTATGGTGTTAAAAATAATATTTTATGGACAGTGTTATGACTGTCTTGCAATGGTTTTATTCATCAGGTTTTGTCATAAAACATAAATTTTAAATCTTGTCCTACATATAAGCTCAGTTTGGGATTTTCGGAGAATTAGGTAAGGAGGTGGAAAAAATACCCAGACTTGATATAGGACAAAAATATCACAAATTAGGGATGGGTCAGTAACACCACATAAGAGACTGCTTCCATGGAAAAGATTTAAGTTCCACTGGTACCAAGTCTCAGAGCTTAAAAGGAAGAGCAGAGACAAATAGCTTCATCCTGCAGATTCCAAAGTCTCTAACTCAGTCTTTAGTTCTTGATTCTTTCAGTAGTGTTTCTTAGTTTTGCAGTTAATAAATTTGGTAATTTTTCACACAGAGTTTCTTTTCAAATTTCTAACACTTGAAATATTAAAAGAGCTGTAAAAAAATATCACTTTTTGATAAAATAAATATTAACTCCATAGCAATTTTGACCATAATCAAACTGAGAAGTTAAATATGAAGATTTCAAAATAAATACTCATTGTGTTTATAGTTGGTTTTCTCAGGAATTATGTGCTCTTAATCTCCCCTAGAGAGAGCAATAATCAGTTCTAACAACAATAGGTCCAGTGAGCCTGTATTTATGTGTATTCATGTATTTCATACCCAAGAGAGTAAGGAATTGCAAATCAAAGGATTTTCTTCCAATAGACTTTCTGACATCCTCAGTTCCTCACTTGGAATCTTTGTGGAGAAACCTGAATGAAACTTAATTTAAAATATAAATTTAAATAATGACTTACTACAGCTAAACTGCCAATTTTGACCCAAATTGGGGTCTGGAAAATAAGGCCACTCACCTCTCACTGTGACATTTTTGCATGAGAATTTCAATTATAACTATGTATTTTGAAGGCTGTTGAATCTAATTTGAGAAATTCTCTTGAACAGACTCAAAAGTACTTCTCTAGCTGGAAGTGAAGAACCTGAGAACTTAACGCTATATAGGATTGTGATTTTTATCAGTCTCAGCACCCTGATTTCCCAAAAGCTACAGCATTTAGTTTACTTCATGACTGAAACATGCCAGACAGATGATACTTTTATTTCTCAGCAGTGGTGAAAGGAGTTAGTTATGGTTCTGTGTGATGTTTCTTAGATGGATCGCAGTATCATGAGACATAACTTTCACAGCTAATAAGGACTTGCAGCTCTGCTATTATGATGGCTCACACACTGTTTTCTGTCTTGATTGTGTAGTGTCAACACTTTATGTTCAGGAGTTCTTAAATAATAAGTTATATATATATATAATAAGTTATATATAAATAATAAGTGTTTTGGGAGTATTGTCTTATGCCACAGAGCAGGATACTGCACTAACAAATTCTTACACATCACAACAGTCATATCTTGAACCAAAAATTTTTCTGTACCCAGGCATTTGATACCTACTTGAACTCACAAATATGATAATGACCTTGTCCCATCTGCTCATGACCTACACTTAATACCTAAGTCACTGTGTCTTACTGCATTGTTATTGAGCATCACTGAGATGGCTAATTTAAAAGCCACAAACTTATCATTGGTTTCCCTATATCCTTTTGTTAGAGACTATTAATGAATGACACTTCTGCTTTTTCAGGTCATAGATTATTTATGAGAACAATTGATTTAGCAATACATAGAAGCATCAAACTTTAAATAGATTACACAGTTCATGCTTCATAAATCACATTGGTCACACATTCTTAACTTTTACAGAAAGCCCAACTGTCTGAGTATTTTCTTCTAACAACAGTGGATGACCCTTTCATAATTACATTAAAACCCAATTAGGTTTTGTAGATTAACTATAGACAGATTTTAAATGTGAAATTGTATTTAGAAAATGTTGTCCTAAACATTCTTGAAATGCAGTGTATCAGCAGCATTTCACACTAAGAAACACTGCTACTTCTACAGCAGTATTGCTTTCATAACAGTACTATGTATTCTGCAAAGTGTTTGTATACTTCACATTTTATCTGTTGTGGATGATGTAGTGAAAGTGATATGTATATATTTATTCACACTTCATTTTGGGGCTGACAATTGTAGCATATACTTCCCTTCTCATACTTTACCAATTACCTTAACCCTGACCTTCATGAATGTAATTTTCTGCATTAATGAGAAGTAGCTGTCTCTGTGAAGAGCCTGAGCTGGGTAAACACTGTCAGCTGTGTCAAATGGTGGTGATAAACAGCTTTCACTCTTCATTTATGGCTGCCCATGCTGATGGAGGAATTCACACTTACTCAAATGTCTGTTTATTTGTAAGCAAAGGACCGCTGTGAAGTCCTGAAGACAAAGGAAGGATGCATTCTAAAAATAGTTTGGGGTTATATTGCTAGAGTTGCATGAACTTTGTGTTCTGGGAAGTCTACAGCTGTTATGCTGCAGTTTCTGGTTTGAATTGGAAACAACAAATTTAGAAGTACACATCTGAGCTTGACAAGCATCTGAAGTTATACTTCATTCAGAAATTAGAATTAAGTCAATTAGTCAACACTCAAAACTTCTGCACCAATTTTTGTTCCCAAAATTACAACTGAAAACCCTAAAAATGTTTATAACTCCTCACAGAACAGAAATTCTGATACTTTTTCCCATTTATAGGTATTTAAATGTTGAGAAGAATAGCCTGTGAAGGAAAAGAAGACACTGCCAGTGATGATTCCCTAGGATTTCTCCATTCTTTTGTGGCTTTCAAGAACCTGTAAACCTCAGTGGTAGCAAGCTACTACCAAACATACATACAATCTGTGTGAGAACCAGGGAGATAAGTTTAAAATAGAAAAAAGGGGGTACTTTAAAGAGTGGCTAGTTAATTTATTGAGTGTGAAGGCAAATGACAGTAGATGCTTTAAAATTTGACAAATTTACAATATTATTAAATGCACAGTGGAAATAATCTAACATAAGGATTCTAATATCTAACATCCCTTTTGTTAACTTGGAGAAAGTTTTTTAATGCAATACTTATTTATTCATATTATTTCATGCTGGGCAATGTTCAAATGTTCAACTCCAGAAGAATTTTATATGAAAAGTTACTTATGGTCCTTTGATATTAAACTTGCTAGCCAGAGTAGCATTTGTCTGAAGTCTGCTGAGGTTCTTTGAAATTCTCTTATTGATCAGGACTTATACAGAAAGGTTAAATTTCTAATGAGCAAAAGAGGCAATGTCAAATTTGGGCAGCAGGTGAAATATTGGAACAGCACTTTCATGCATGTTCCTATGCAAAATCTCCAGGAAAACATTGACTGAAAGAAGTTATTCTGGGAAATCAGCAAAAAATGATCTGATAATTTGTCTCAAATTTGACTGTATCCAGCCTGATTAAACATCTTGAATATTTCTGTCAATTCTTTTTCAAATACCTCGAGAAAATATTTAAAGGAAACAGCAATTTCAGATTGTAAGTTGAGTGTTTTTCCATTTGGTTTCCTATTTTCCCTACTTGATTAAACCCCAGCTTCAAAACTGCCCTATTGCTCTTATAATTAGGATGCAGATACACAGCTTCAGTGGAAAAGTTGGGAGTTTCTCCCAGACAGGCTGCTTTAGTGATCGTGTCATCTCTGCTTGAAAACTTTGAACTTCTCTAGTCTGAAATTGGAATAGACGTGAGGCATTTTTGATTTCTTTGACATTCTGTGGTAGGTCACAGAAAAATGAACAACAGCTCCATCTCAGTATCTATTGACACTGGCATTATCTTAAAAAGTACCTAAAATAGGAAATGTTGAGACTTCTGAAGATGGCAGAAATACTTATGCACACAGAAGAAGTTCAGATTTGTTTTGATGCTGAGTGTTTTCACTGACAATCTCTTTGTGTTCTTACTGGTGTGATGGGAACTCTGTTCCCACCTGTGGGAATCCTTCCACTTCCTATTTGTGTGCATCAGGAGGCTTATGAAGCCTCTCTGTAGTTGTATTAATGGTGGAAGGGTAGCTGAATGATGTTTGAAAAGAGAATTATCTTTAGAGATCAGATTTTTAAGAAGTTTTTTTTTCATTAGTTAGTTAATATTTAGTGTATCTGCTTTTGATATAAAACTCTATGTGTAGCCAGTGGTGATACTGTAGCTGCAATTTTTATGACTCACAATGATTGAAACTCTTGTGGGTTGTCTCTTTAGCTTGTATGTGTAAAGAAGGTATACTAACATTCAAACCTCTTGAAAATATTTTAAAAAACTGTCTATAATTATTGCTAGCTTTGGCTCTAATTATTTTGCTCTGTTAAGCTTCTGGAGTGTCTTGGTTACTTAAGAAATCTGAAGCACCAGGCAGATGGCTTTTCATCTATTGTTAAATTTCAGGGGCTTACTAGTGCTAATTATTTTGAAATGGATTCCTAGGATATTATGCATTATTTCAATGAATAATGCAGGACTGGCAATTTATTGGCAGAATATTCACAGGAGTGCCATAAATCTGGAAATAACATAAAAGCTGAGTGGATACATATTTTAAAAGTGCAGCTTGGGGAATCACATTTGGGCAATGCTGCAAACCTTCTGAGGGCACATATTTTTAGATATAATCAAATCAAGAGATTGTCAGTGAGAGACTGAAGTTTATTCTACATATTATTATGACAGCTAAGAGACAGTGATTGAAATTGAATATTATATACCAAATCCTGTGCAAACTCATGAGGTAGAAAGAGAGAATCTGTACTGTCAAGAATTTACAAATGAAATATAATCCCAAGTGCAGCTGTGACTGTATACACTCACACACAGGTGGGAAGTAACAAGAGGACGTGCACAGCTGATGTCATAGCCTATATTTTCCAGGCAGCAGCAGCAGCCCATGTTTTTTTGTGTATCTTCAAACGAGAGAATGAGAAGAAAAATGGTAACAGCTAATGAAATAGCTCTGCAGTTGTTCAAAGTGAGCCCTTCCCAAGCTTGAAAAGCAGTTAAAAAACCGAACAGAGATATCCCTTACTAAATACAAATAGAGGGAGTAAAAATAGAAAAGCATTTTTATTATTTTGTTTAGAATGAAGTATGATTTTATAAAAGACATTTTAATCTAGAAATGCTGACACTCATGAAAATACAGCTGGGTATGTTTTGGGATTGAAAGCAGCATCAGCTCTACCTCACAGAACTCCATTTGGTTGCACTGTAAGGCACAGGGATTTGGACAATTATTTTTACTGTTGCAGTAGTATTTAAAGACATTTAAATTATCTAATATCAGCCACTATTGGAGACAGGGTACTAATCTGGATAAACTTTTACTATGCTGCAGTATGAGCATTTCTGTCGTCCTTCCACTAAATTTGCCTGCAGTATGGATATAAATTTTTAGGACTGATTCATAAAAAACCTTAGTGTAAGACAAATGCTATAATACAAATAGAGGAAATAGATATAAAGGGATGCACTTTTTAAAAAGATGATGATATAGAACAAATGAAAATAACAAGATAAAAAGAAATCCTTGATTTGTAAAACAAAACAAAGGAATCATGTTAATTTTAGTTGTAGAAATGTACTGAAAAAATTGGGCAGTAAATTGAATAGTCTAAGGAAGATAGCCACTACATTCTTTCAAGATTATTGATTATTATTTTTTATAATTAAGAAATTCAGTGTAAGGTTCCCAGTACTTTTCAGCACATAAATTTACCATACATGTGTAGAAACCCTACCACTGCAATGTATTGTAGCAGCAGTAGCACAAGGCCTATGGTCTTTCCAAGAAATAAAACAATTAGTGAGGCAGAATATTTTCAAGGTCAGGTAGCAGCATTGAATATATAGGAAATTAAAAAGGTATTTCATTTTTATTAAATATTACAGTATTCATGCATGTTTGATGCCAATTTATGGAGTGCAAGTGATTTTAATTTGCTGAACTCTACACATGACACTAGTAAATGGAAAATTATTAAGAAAGTATTTTTTAGAAATTTCTGTTTGAATTTTTATAATTTTCTGTAGGTTCTGCTCTCCTGTAAATAACTTCATTCAAAATGTACTACACTTCAGAATGGACTGGTAATAATGGATGTTTATTTTCAGAATTTTATTTTGTCCTGATCTACTCAGATTTTATGTAGAGATGCATATGAAATATGGATATTAGGAAAAACTAGCATGACCATTTGCTCTAGTGTCTAGCCAGTCTGAGATTTTTCTGGGGTAATTTTTGTAAATGTCTCAAAAGAAATTTTGAGATTCATAGGCATAACTCTTTGTCAATTATTAGATTTTAGCAACACCTTTCAGCTGCTTAAGAAAAGATTTTTGCAGGGCTGCTTGCATTTGTCTCTAGAAGAAAGATGAGAGAGACTTTTCAGTAAGTGTTCTTCCAACCTTAAGATGTCTTAAAAGTTAGATTGTCTAATGATGACTCAGTCATGCTCTTAGAAAGAGCCAACTGCTAACTAGTGCTACTTCTACTTCCAAATCAATCCTACTGTTAGTTTCCCTTCCAAATTAATGACATCCACTCTGACTTAATTACACTGTGAAACAAGATTTGAACTCTCTTAATCAGTATAATTTTTTTTTGTTTTTGCTCTCCTGAATATATGTATAGACAAGAGTTCTTTGGCATTTGTATTTCCCTAACATTCCCTGAAATTCATTTTTAGTCATGTTCTTTCTTGGTCTTAGTTTTCTTTCCTATTGAGTTCCTTTCTAAGCCTGACAGCATAAAGCCTCTTGGAAGGCTTGCTGTGCTCTGCATTTCTTCATTCAGCACACAGGACAGTGCTTGTCATGATTGTGATTCTAAGATAGTCACAGTACCCCTCACAACATTCTGCACCACCCTTTTAGGAGGTGCCACCTGTTCTGGGCATGTGGGTGTACAAAATTCAAATAGAAAAGGATTGGCAGGTTAGATTTATAAGAGTAATCAAAATGAAGTATAGAGCTGGAAGTACAATTTTTCAACTTGACCTGAAAAGCCAAATTCGGCAGCTGGCAGCTACATCACATCCCCAGCAGGTTGAGCCATTTTTAAAAGCAGCTCTGGGAAATGGAAAACCATTGGAGCCAAGGCTGTCAAGCCTTTCAGTGAAATTCCAACAGGCAAGAAAAGTTTAGGTGGAGCCCCACATGGCAAGCTGCATCAAGTCTGACAAAGAACTTGGGACTTGAGGGAGCAGGACAGGCTGACACACAGATTCTTGGTTTCTCAGCATCCCAGATCTACAGAGACAGAGCACTCCAATATTTCAGAGAGCACACATTGTCTTTCCAGCTCCTCAGGTCCCCAAACACCTGCAGACAGGTCTCCAGGATACCACTCTGCTCTGTTCTCAGAAGCTAATAGGATGGTGAGACTAAAGCACATAGACATTCTATTTCTTTGGAAGCTAACATGGTAAGTTGTCTGAGAAGTGTGGCTTGTACTTTCATTACCAGTTCAGACACAATTGCCGCTCTTTTTATTTAATTAATTCCTCTCTGAGCCCTTTCTTTGCCAAAAATCTGTTTTTAGCTCAGGGTCTTCTTTCCTGTGGAAGTTTATGAAAAGGGAAATATGTAGAAGCAATCCCATAAACTCTTGAACAGCTGAGTTTGTTTCCTTGATAAAAGTTAAGAATTGGGATTTTGCTTCTAATCAAAATAATAAGAGTATCAAAATGCCTGACATTTCCCAGAGATAGTTCAAGGTAATTCTAGTAGCAGATAGATGGTGCGAATCACCAAAAATGAAACACAGTAAATTACACACTGTAAATCACAAAAATACGAGGACTACAGCACTTTACACCCCATGAGTTCTTCTATTTATATAAAATCCATGACAGTTCCATGGCCCAAAAAATACTGAGGTAAAAATTAATAACTCTCCTCAGCTGGCATCTGAATGAACATTGTTCTAGTAGTAGCAAAGAAAAAAATAAAAGATCAGTAACCACAGATATGAACATTTTACAGTCTGGAGGGTTGGTTCTGGTCCCCCAATTCAAAGGGGAATAGGGTGAAGATGTGTAAGAAAAAAATTGGTTTACTTAAAATGTTGCTGCAATTGTAGAGTATTTCATATATCTTTAAATTACATTGAAAAAACATATGTATCTGCTAGCAGATAGAGAAATGCATGTTACAAACTGTCTAGTTTTCTGAGATGCTGTAAAGGACTCTAATTTGCACCAGACAAATATTGACTGTTTGAAATTTCATGAGGCACCACTCAATGGGAATTCTATTTTCTCTTAAAGTCCCCCAGTCGTTACTTGACTTGTAGGTCTGTCAAAATCAGTATAGAAAATTCCACTCTGAGATAACAAATAATTTAATGATCTATATATATGCCTCCTATTAGCATTCTACAAAATGCTTTTTTTTTTTTAATAGGAAGACACTGTTAGGAACAAGTCTCCTATGAGGTTCATCTAATTGAATTGTTCTGTATGAAACTAGAGTAAATTTTGGCTGAGGCAGAAGACAATTTGTAACCATATCTAGAAGAGACTTATTAATATTTTCTTTCTTCTGCTAGTTCTTGGAATATTTTTTTCTTTAATTTGTGAACATATCTGTATATCTAAAGTTTGCTCTTCCATTTAAATTGGAAAAAAAAAGTTCATAGAACCAATGAAAAATAATTCACAGAAAATTAAGTTTTCATAAATTTCTCCAGCTTCTACCTCTTTCCCAAGTTTTTATTCACTAAGAAAAACAAAAACCCAAGTGTTACTATGGAAATGTCTTGACAGATATTTGTTACCATTTTCCTTCTAACAAATTAATTGCTTTGGTGTATTTCTTTGGTTTTAAATTTGTATTTCTACTAATTCTGGGAAACTGTAGCCAAAAATGATGCTGCTCTAAATTTGCCTTAATTTCAGCTCTGTGGATAATGTTAAAAAAAGAATTAAAATTAAACCAAATTATGTTAGAACTGAATTTGAAGATAGGGCATACTCTTCTACTGCAAAGGAATTGAAATATTTTTTATTGTGTCTAATCAGCAAATTCTGCAAATCCAGGTATGAAAGACAAAAGTAATCTTCAAAGCTCATATTTAAGTCATTGTGATTTTTTATTAGTACTTTCTATGTACTTTTTCTCAGCAATTTAATGTAATGAACACTGAAAAAATGTAATGCATGTGGAGCTTTGTGTGCTAAGGGTTTATTCATGCAGTTACAGTTGGAGCAGACCATTTTATCAGCAAAGACTCAAACACAAATATACAAATCCAGATACAAGAAGATTTTTGAATTCATATTTAGGCATAATATAAAGTCCACCTTTCTAAGACAAACTTTTTTTCCTTCCCAGTTGCCAGAGAAAGTGTGACTTGTATGCAAGTATTTGTAGAAATGAGTAATGTCATAGTGAAGAGTTAACAATTTGGGCAGGACTGATACATGAGGAGTGTTTCAATGTATGATAAGAAATATATCACTTTCATTAACTATTTTTTTTGTTAACAAACACTGCATTGTAGTTTGTAATAACATGGCATTAGGAAATGTTTATGTTTTGGTCATTTAGATCTATAATGAATCAGAACCAGTGGAATGGCATAATTGTCCTCATTATAGAGTTATTGAAGAAAATGTATGTCTGCTTTTGTTTCTGGGATGAAGGCTCTGATGTTGCATTCATTAAAACTGATGTTAAAACTCCTAGTGATCCAGAGATGGGAGGATAGGCCCTCAGTGGAGTTGTCTAAGTGGCTTATGGAAGCAGCTGATTCTGCATTTAGATGTTCTTTATGTATTTTTTCCTTTCATTATTCTTTTTACTTCTCTGAATCTTTTATAATTTCAAACAGAAAGAGGGGAAAAAATGCCACAAGTCACATCTGATTTCTCGTCAGCATTTCCTTGTCACTTTTTACTGCGAATCTGAAATACAATTTATTTTTTTTTTTTTAAGTTCATGCAATGGACCAAAAAGCTCCAGCTCCCCCTCCCAGTTAAGAGAGGAGAGAAAGTAAGGCAGAAAACAGCTCACACGTTATGATAAGGCAGTTTACTAAAGCAAAGTGAAACTTTGCACTTACCTAAGCAAAGAAAAAAAGGGGTTTATTCTCTGCTTCCCATCAGTGAGTAGTGCCCATCCACTTCCCAGGCAGAAGGGTGTCAGCACATGGAGCAGTTGCTCCAGAAGGCAAACACTCTAGAAAACAAATACCCCTCCATTCCCTCTGTTAGTTTTTATTCCTGAGCTGTCATACAGTACAGAATGGCCCTCTGGTTAATTTGGGTCAGCTGGCCTGGTTCTGTCCCCTCCCAGGACCTTTCCCACCCCCAGCCCCCTGCTGGGGCTGGGATGCTGGGAGACAGAGCTGATGCTGTGCCAGCCCTGCCCAGCAGCAGCCAAAACACTGGAGGGTTATCAACTCCTTTCCAGCTACCAGGGCAAAGCACAGCACTGGGAGGGCTGCTGTGGGATAATGAACTCAGCTCACCCAGAACCAACACAGGTATCAGCTCACATTGGTGTTAAGAGAAGCTGTAAACTTATTGTCTTTGTAGGAATAAATCAATGAGTCCTTTCAAATGAATGTGTACAAGCTGACTTTTAAAATATTTTACTATGGGATGTACAATATAGTTATGGAATGAAAATTCCTAAAAATCTCTTAGAAGTGCAGAAAAGAATGAATAACTTCTGAAGATTAAATTAACAATACAATGCAAAAATAATGAAGTGTTTCTCTGGTGCAAATAAGTGTGTCCCTCCAAATGTAATCAGACTGTTTTTAAAAAATATTATAACTTTTTTCCCAACAGGAAATTTGAGTACAATTACAAACATATGTGCAATGCATGTGCACAGATTCACTCCAACTCTCATATGCAATACATGATGTAATGTAGGCAGCAATTTCTCTTGGTCTCAAATTTCTTTGCCTATTTACTTCACATCAAAAGGCTCAGTGCTGAGCTTCTATGTGAAGCAAGAGAGTGTGATTCATGTCTTATTTTTTATCTATCTCTGGTAATTCAGGTTGCTCTGTCACATCTGCTCAGCAATGTAGAAAAAAGCACCAGTCTTTATGTGTGCATTCTCAAGCAAATTAATTTCAGGAACACAATAATATTTTATTTTATTTCATTTCATTTCATTTTAATTTTTAATACTGAGAAGTCCAATTTTCACTTATTTAATGAAAAGTATTTCCATAATATCCACATGAAGTAACTGTGTTCACATAGGCTTTAAATACAACTCCTGTGTGCTACTCTGATACTAGTAATTCTGTCAGATCTCTGCAAGTTCCAAGCTCCAAATTTAAGTTGTGGACTAAGTTCTTTTGAAACACTGATTATCATGAAAGAGAATTTTAAAGAAAACGTTAGAGAAAGTTGTGTTTAGAAACTGGAATATCAAAGTTCTTATTCTTCCTTGGTCAGAAACAGGCTGCATTTTCTTGCTTTGTTGGACTTACATTTGTAATAGAAAGGATAGAAGTGGGGAACTCTACTGTCTGCAAAACAATTTGGTGTCAGGTATTTCTGGGTCAATATATGAACCTCATTACTTTGCAGGAGAGAGAGAGTTCTCTGCTGTTCAGCCTAGTTGCAGTAACTTGGTTTTCTCAAGGTAGTAAATAAATATGTAGACAGTTATCGTGGCTCTGCTGATTGCTGACTTGTTTAATGTAAGTAACTTGATTGAAAAGAGAAGCTGTGTGCAGCTCACTGCTTTCTTCCTTCCTTTTTTTTTTCTATTTTTTTATTTCATGTTTCTTTCTATGTAGTCTTTTGATTAAACTTTTTTGATCGATATTCAAAGACATAATTTTTAAAGTGGATTTATTTCCTGCTGTGTGCATGCTTCTGGTGGGCTTTTGTGAAACAAATCCGTTACTTCTTTGTGATTCTTTGTGACAAGACTAAAATCATGATACTATCAAAGTTTCAGAAAATAAAAGAAATCTGTATCAATATTTCAATATATACATGTGTCTATTTCTATTCTTCAATTTTAAATTTTCATTTTCCCTAAGGTTTATAAAAAAGGATTTTTACTGGTATATGTTATTTTATAATTTTACCTTTGAGTAGTGTATAAACTGTAGAAAACTGCTAGTAAATATTTTAATAATGTTCATGTGATCATAGGAAAGCTACTTATTGACACTCATGGCTTACAGCTCAGTAGTTACTCCAGGAAGCAGTGGAAATGTAGTTCAAAATATCCACTGCACATCTGGTAATGATTTTTTTCAATATATATAAATTATGTATGAATTTAAATATGATAAATGGTTCCTTTCTCTTATACTTAAGCTTGTAAAGAATTATGAAGAATCATGACTAGATATTTATATTTGTCTGTTAAGATGCTGAACAGTTTAAGGAAAACCATTGCCTTCAATGGCTAGTAACAAGACAAATAAACTAGCAGTGGTCAAATCTCTCTCTCTAATAGAGAACCTTCACCAAATCACAATATTTTCTTCTGATGAGCTCTAATTTTACACTTTTTTTGCTCAAGTTCTTTTCTACTTCCAGCAGTACCTTTGCAGTCCTGGAAAGAGTTAGACTAGAGGCTGCTATGGTAACTACTGCCACCAGCAGTCAACACTGAGAATAAAAGTTACCAAACTGTGTCTCATTGCTTAAGCTTTTTGACAGAGTTCAGTGTCCATCACCAATTTATATCCTCATGTGTTAAAAATTCTCAGTGGTTCCTCATGTATGGAACACTCGTGCATGTCTTTGTACTGAGGTGGTGGCAAGAACAGGTAGGAAATTTTAATGTAAAGATGGAAATTAAAGATTTGGCTTACAATTGTATAAAGACCAACTTATTTACAAGTGGTAAACTGATGATTAACAGGGGTGGAACTTTTTAGTAAAAGCTAAAATATTATGAGAGTCAAGGTTGAGCCAGTAATATGTAAAGGAGGAAAAATTGATAACATAGGTGCAGTTTTGTGAATAGATTTCAAATGAGAAAAAACTTAAGGTTGACACATAGATTAAAATCCATATCTTATCAAAGAAGCAGGATAATAATCATGGTCAGAGTAACCATTAATAAAAGGAAAGATACATTTATATGTACAACATTACATTTGTCCAACATGACAAAATGTGGTCTGAAAATAAATATACCATAAACCTGCATGGTTGGAAATAATCTTTTCATAGCTGGGTTCCTTTAGTGATCACCAGAACAAGAACGCCCCTTATAAAAGAAATTAATTCTGTATTTATTTCAGGCACCTATTTTATGATGGTCTGAACACTGCTGTGGAGGTATTCATCTCCCTCTGCTGATAAGAGAAGTATCCTCCATGACTGGATCACATGATGATCACTGTGATCATCCTAATACAAAAGGATTAGATGGGAAAATAAAGTAAAACTGTAATCACTCGAGTACTTGCCTCACTTTAAAAATTATCCACTTCTTAGAGAGTTCTAGTGCTCTGGTTCCCTGCTTAGGCACAATAAGGAAATGCAGCTTTCCTGGACATTCATAAATTAGGGAGTGCAAGTACTAAATATGGAATCTGAGACCTGAAGGATCCTTGGAGTTATCTGTGGCAAAAGACAAAGACTGACTTCCTACTTATAGTTATGGACAGGGTAATAAATTTCAAATATCTATCCAAAGAAGATTATAGAGTTGTTGCTGCTGCAGCTGTAGGGGTATTTAACAGCTGATCTTATATGGTATCTCTAAGCAAGGGAAAAAATTTCAGGAAAAAGTCCTTCAAGTGAGATACTGAGATAAGAAACTATGATTTAGAAATTATTTATCAGCTCAGGAAACAACACATGTTTTAATTAATTATATATTCTATTTCGAGCTCATCAATCTGTTTGCCTTGAAGTTTAATACACACTGTATTGTGTTCTAAATGGCCCACAGTTTCTGTCAAAACAGGGATTGTACTCTATATTCATATGCACATTTTCAAAAAGGATTTTCTTGGATAGGTTTGTTTTGATGAATGCAGTTGAGGAAGAATTATGGGTAGGCAGTTGAAAATCATCTTAAAGTAAAATAAA
This sequence comes from Phylloscopus trochilus trochilus, assembly GCA_016584745.2. Lineage (NCBI taxonomy): Eukaryota > Metazoa > Chordata > Aves > Passeriformes > Phylloscopidae > Phylloscopus > Phylloscopus trochilus. The sequence goes on along the minus strand of WQNJ02000016.1, from coordinate 19,107,016 downwards.
ATCCCTTCTTGAACATCATATTCTCTCTTACAGCAGGAATATCTTCTGCTCTGCATGGTGTAGTTTGATCAAAAAAGGAGAAAGTAATAATATTCCAAAGGCCTGAAAACCATCAGAAAAATGTGAACCAAGTCAGTAGTGTTATCCTAACAATTCTGTTCATTCAAATACATCTTTTTGTCCATTTTATAGAGGTTATTGTTATGGTGGTGAAAGGATAGAGGACTTTGAAGGAAGGGCCATGCTTAAAAATAGTATTTTAAATTGTGTTCTTTTACCACTCACTGTATACAGCTAAAAACGTTTTCTGTCTATAAAGAATTCTGGTAAAAACTCTTTCAGTCAGCAGGTTGTCCCCTGTCCCTTCCAATAAGTAACCAGACGCTGTTCTGCAGTCACTAAGAAATATTCATTCTCTTCTTTAAAACAGTTTCCACAGACACTCTGCGAAAGCACAATCCCTCACCTAACAGCCACATCTGTTCATCTGCAAAGGGACTTTGTGAAACAACATGTCTAGTTGTTACATGTGCTTTCTGTCTGATCTTAACAATCCTGGCTGTACTCTTGGTGCTATGGTTTTGTCAAGTCTCAAGGATGGACTGCAGCTGGGTGTAAATGACAGGTTGTCAGTGCAAGGCTGGTACTTCATTGTCTGACATTTTTTCCAACAGGTCGGTATAAACACAAGCCCCTGACTGGAGACAGATGTCAAATGGTACTGGGACTTGTACTTCCCTCCAGGTAAGAAATACTACAGATAGAGAGATGTATGCTGTGTTCCTGCAACTGCTGCATGACTTCAGGCTGGACACTACACTTCCACTGGGTTTCTGTAACATAAATGTGATGATTCAATATCTTCTAGGGGAAAAGCCTACATAAAATCAATGTACTGCTATCAAAAATTAAAATTCTGAAATCTGGTCATGTATATTTTCATGACATTTTTTTAAAAAAATGCTGAACATCCTAGCAAATTTTCTAGTCTTCTGATTACTTACTGCCTTTCAGAATTTCCCTCTCAGTTTAAATATTTCAACATGCTTCTCAGTATTGTGTTGTTCAGTATTCCAGGCAGCTGCTGTATTCATCCCTAAAGGTGGTGATATTTCAGTGGCCTGACCTAATTCACACATGAGCTGCAACACTTAAGAGTACCTTAATTCCCTTCTCAAGAATGAAAGACAATGCAAAGGATCTGTCCAGCATGTTATGTTGTTTATGTTCCCTACTATTTTCTCCTGTATTATATATGAGTTCTTGAAATTATTTTTCCCCTACAAAGTATTTTAGCTGATATTCAACATATTCAGCCCAAATAGTAACAAAAACCCCTCCCCTCTCCACTGAAAGCTAGCCTTATTACACAGGTATTAAGTAGATGTCATGTTTCCATATAATTTATTTTCTGATCTTTCCTATGTTGTATGTAGACATTTAATCTCATTTGCCATGAGTGTATCCATTAATCTTATTTTACAGTTGCAATTACAAAGCTTCCTTACACGTTTCTTGTGGGAGAATGTTAGGTCCTCTGCAAAGCAGGCACTCAGCTCTGCTCTTCATCTCTCAGGAGCAGTTTTCTCTGTGCACTATGAATCGGTGCTCCATCATTCATACCGTGACAACTACGTTTACTGTACACCAACAGTGATGGCTGTCCTCAAATATGAATTTAAAATCTCAGTAACACAGTCACATAAAAGCAATGACACTCTAATATCAAGGCTCCTGTTCAGGAAAGTTCTGCTGAAGCACAAGCCCAAGTGAATAAGGTTCTGGCTATGGTGCCTGTGCTGATAGCTAAGGTCATTGGCTAATGTCCTTTCTGTCATTACTGTGTAGATTGCAATAAAACACTGAATGGCTGGACACATTCCAAATGAGGTAGAGGACAGCATCTTGGTCCCAGAGAAAGTAATCACAGAATTCCTAGGGAGTTTCAAAGCAGAATCAAAAATACAAGAGTGTTTCTATACAGCTGTGAGCAGCTGTGATCAGCTCCTATCATTTTGGTTACCTACAGCCTGCTGCCCATTTTCCTATGTTTTCACATGAATGCTTCTGTATACAATGATTAGCTATGTGAAGAAAGAATTACAATTGTTTCTAAAATGTATTGCAGTGCAATACATGATTGATGCTGTGCAAACAGCAAGCTTGGTGCTGTACAAACACAGAATGGGGTCCATTATACCCACTGCTAAGTGTTGACATGGCCAAGTTTATTTAGTAGAGAAGACTCTATTCTGCAGCTCACACTCTCTCAGGCACTATTCAATTAAACAGTAAGATTCTATCTCTGTTTTGTTATCAATGAGAGAATGGTTTGAATTTTATTTTTTTTTTTCTTCTAAAAAAGAGAAAGAAATCACCAGGATTTCCGTTGGGGTAATATTACATGCAACTAAATGCTGTATTTTACCCCAGTAGACTAAATCTGTTAACCTAAAAGCTTGGGGCCCCAGGTAAAGGATCCTGATTAATATTTCTGAAGAAGAGGAAAGTTTCTCAGTTTTGAAAAGTCTGTTCTGTTGACTGTTGATTAACTCAAAGTGAAAATTCTTCAAATTACTTTCTGTGGGAACAAGAGCACACAAGAATTATTTTCTTATTCTCTTCCCCAGGCCACAAAACACATATTTTTCTTCCTGTCTCAAATGCATAGAATGTGTAGTTACATCAAGTCTACAGTCTTATTCAAAACAAATATTCATGATTATTTTTCAGACAACTTCAAATCCCTATATACCTTATATACTAGACAATTGAGAACAAAATGTCGTCTGTTTAGCTTAGAGTCATAATTCTCTTATAGATTATTTCTACACATGCAACCAAATTGTTTTGTCCTGGAAAATTAACTAAACTGATCTAGAACTCTTTGTTTTAATTGGATTATCTGATATAAGTCACTAGTAGTCCTATGAGAAATTTGTATATCATAGATGCTGAAGATTTGGAAAAATCAGTGATATTACCTCAATAGAAATATGTAAACACTTAAGTTTATTAGATTTTAACTACATTGTGAATTTTAATTACAAGTTAAACTGTTAACCAAAAATTTGAAAGGAAAGGCTGAAAATCCAGGAAAGAAACTTCTCGAGTGACTTCTCCCAGGGTATTTGAATAAATATTCAAGTTCTACTTATTAGATTTTGTATACTGTTTTGTTATCAAAATTTCAAGAAGTCAGAGTATAAATTTACTGACTATGTAGAAACACAGGTTTTGGTCCTAGTTTGTGGTATGCATCAATGTAATACTGTACAATGCACAACCAGTAAAAAAACAAAACTGAAAATAAAGATATTCTGCTTTGCATACTAATGATAGGATAAAAGGTGCATAAATTGAGGTGGTGAAAATTACAATAAGTTAGTAAACTTATTATTCAAAATGATATGTATTTTCCATTATTTCTATGCTCTGATTGTGGTAAATACATAAGATAAATGGAGAAAATTTCATTTTATTTAATCAAGAAGAGGAAGTGGGTGCAACCTTTTATATTAATATCTCCACAAATATGGATAGTAAGTTCATTGGTGGCACAAACTATGTTTCATAAAAAAGCAATGGAGATGAATCACATTAATATAGAGGATTTTTTTTCTGATAATGTAAATTCTAGCAGTCTACCCACTCTTGGAGAGCCCAAATGTAGGACTTTGATTTTGCAAGTTATTTACTTCACCAGTTATCTACCTTTATCTTAAAATAAGAAACAGGGTCTTTTCCTTGCTACATGGGTACAAATGAAGAAAATGGCTTGATATATTTTGTGAAGGTCAGGGAAATCCACAGGTACTCTATTCTATCTTAGTGAAGACATGAATATGATTATCTGTAACAAACTGAACTTAATATTAGCAGAGATACCCACATGTAATAAATCTAGGGCAATTGATTCAAGCAAAGCAAATCGTATCTACCAAAAGAACATTTTCAAAGGAGTGTTAAAGGTTTCTCCAACAGCTGAAAACTATGGGAAAATCAATCTTTCTGTCTTTCTGTCTTTCTTTGAATAAGAGCAGGTAGAGAAATTAAAAACCAAAGTCTGCAAGGCACTGTATTTTAAGCTCTCAGAAAAGGTATTTGAAACCTAAATAGTTTTGGATGACAGCTTAAACTCATAAAAATGTAGCAATTTTTATACAGAGGCAATTGATAAACTGAGAAAAACAATCAAATAGTTTCCCATTAGCTCTGATATGTCTACTTTTCCTAAAGCTATATAACCAGCTGGAAGGTTTTATTGTTCACATCTTTATCGCATTTAATATCTGCCAGAAAATAAAAATCATAGTTTTTGGTTTATTGTTTATTTTTTCCTCTCTGAAGTTATGGAATATTTTACGTTAGAGGTTTACAGAAAAAAAAAGATAAAAAAGATAAAAAAGATAAAAATTTGTGAATTATAGAAATAGATTTCTAAATATTTTGTACCTATCCCTTTTTTTGAGTCTCTCAGTATCTAGGATTCTTTCTTTCCAAGTCCATAATAAAAGTTATGGGGGCATTTTTTGATTTCTTTGGTTGGGTTTTTTGGGGTTTTGTTTGTTTGGTTGGTTTTTTATATTTTTAAACAATAATTTCTAAAAGAGAGAAATCTTTTGGAAAATGAATATATGTTGCTTCAGGACAGTCAAGCAGTCAAGAATTTCATGGGATTGTTGTCCATTATGCATTTCCCTACTTTCCTCCTTAAGCTTTGTACTGTAGGAGTCAATAGCTGAAATTGCACAGTGCTTTATTCCTATTATCTGAATATTATAATTGTTAATTATCAGAATGTGTCCTGTGGATAGAAAAATACAACTTACACCAGAAACTTCCTTTACATAGAAAGTTATAGAAAGTTCTGACCTTTATGTTTCTCAGATGTGTAAAATTTTATTGGAAGTAGTATCAGGTTCCAAATTTAAATCAATCATTTAGGTTGTCTCTAAATGTGTTGTTGGGGAAAAGAATACATAATGATGTATTACATCCTCTCTCTCCACCTTAAAAACACAGAAACCTCTACAACTAATTTCTGCTTTCCTCAGATCTTCCAAATTTTCAGACAGATTAGGAGGTGCAATGAATCTGATTTTTCATGCAAAACCCTACTACACTCTCAAATGATCCTGTAGGTTTTTATACCATTTTATTTTTTTCTTTTAAGTTTGCAAAATTAAGATCAGTTCTTTGGCTTTTACAGTCTTGTCTCTGTGAACTTCTGCCATCTTCCAAAATTGGAGACACCCACTGGAACGTAGAGAATGATTTCAGGGCACTTTCACCCACGCCAGGAGACAGCACTCACAGAACCACAGTTTCACAGAAACACTGAATGGCTGAGGCTGGCTGGGAGTCCCAACTTTTGAATATCTCCAAGGACAGAGACCTCACAACCTCCCTGGAAAACCTGTGCCAGTCTCAGTGCTCAGATGGAGCCTCTTGTGTTTCAGGTTGTGCCCATGGCCTCTGGTCCTGTCTCTGAGCACCACTGACAAGAGTCTGTCTCTGCCTACTGGCAGATCAGTTTCAGAGTTCTTTGCTCTTCCATCCCTCTACATAAAGTGTGGATGTATTTCTCCCAGCAGTCACAATGTATTTTTCATATGCCTTATCCATGGCATTTCTAGAGAGCTTGTCCCTTTCAAATGCTAAAGATATAAAGATACTAGAAGAAAATTTACTATAATTTACATTTCCAAAAATACAGTATTATATTCTTATGTTTTGCTATGAAAAAGGTGTAAATATGCAAGAATTTTTTTCTGATCCCTGTATGGCTTCAGAGCAGTGTAATCTCGACTATTGTTATAAATACCATATGGATTTACATACGCAGGAATTAGCATTCACTTTTTTATTTTTTTTAATTAGCAGTAATTTTCTAGTAACAATTTTTTCCCTGGTAGCTATTGAATATTATCTAATCTTAATATAATATTTGTTTTATAGTTTTCATTTCTTCTCTCCCCTCTGGATGAAATTCTGAACTTAGTTGCATTAAAAAAGCTTCAAAGCAATCATTGAATACTTGCAGCTGTATAAGTGTACAAGAATAATTCAGATTTTAATTTTTTCCTCATTTTATATATATATTTTTCAAAATTTTCACTATTAATACAATATTTGCATTTTTTCTTGTTATTCTGGCACTGGATGAAATGAAGAGAAATCAGAATAAACAATGTTTTAGGTACCTACTGCCACAGAAAGCACTTCATGTGAACATTTAGCACTGGATTTTTTTTTTTTTTGTGGTTTTAAACCATTAATTAAAATGCAGATAGCCAAATGTAAGGCAGTTTTTAAACAAAAATTGCTGTTTAATTTATGCAGAGCAAATTTCTGAAAGACTAGTAGTTTTTCTGGAGGCAAATAGAGATAAGTTATGTACATATATTACCTGCTCTTTTTATCCTGAAATTAAAATAAACCCCCAGATAACAAAATTACATTTTTCTAATACATAAAATTTAATATTTGCAATAAAACTATGCTAACGCTGTCAATGGCTGCAATCTCCATAAAAATTTCTGGATATGATTTCCTGTGTGTATCAAGATAAAAATTGAACAGATCCTTCCCACCCTCTAGTCTGCACTTCCTATCCAGTTTCCCCCATTAAATTCTACCCATTGATGTTTGCAGTGGAAGGTTTCTGTGGCTGCAGGTGGTCACAATTTCAGCAGAAGCTTAAGGAACTCTTTCTGCTTGCTTTCTCTTATATTCTACTAATCTTGAAATAAAGATGAAAGGAATGAATGAAATGTGTTATTTAAACATTGGAACTAGAGTTTTATACTGCTATGATCTGCAGTAATTTCTAAATAATTTCCACAATTATTTCCACTTCAATATTGTCTTGAGTTCTGCTTTCAGAGGTATGAATGCACCTTCCATTGGAATTAATATCTGCAGTGGTAAAATTTTTCACAGTGGTAAAACCATTACTTGTGTTGTGGAAAGATAAGAAAATTAGACATTAGATTAAATCATGGTAGGTTTTACCTGACATCCACCTTTTATCATACTCTTTATATAGATGGAATTGCTGTTTCTAAACTGCTGGGTACTGTTTTGTTATTTTTCTTCAACATTAGGTTTACACTAAGACTGACTATATGCACAGCCAAAACAAGGGATGTAAGCAAAGCAAACCAGAATCTGAAAACAATGCATTCCACTGAGGATTTTACTGTAAGTCACCTCTCCAAAATAAGAGTATTTTTCAATGTGAGAAAGCTATTTAGCTAAAGTAGTTGTTTGTGCAACCTTTCTTACTTATAAATCATATTTTACTAGAGCAATTATATTAGTCTTATTTTAATTTTTTTGTTTAATGATTAGTCATTAAATATAAAGAATACCATTTATACATAAATTGCAGGGCATTATTTATTTTTCTACCATTACAGTTAGCTATTCTTTTATGCAATAAAAAGATCCTTTTATTTGTTCTCAGCAGATACTTCAATTTCATTATATGAGAACTAAATCTCTTCTGCACAAATCTAAAATTAGAAAACCTTCTGTATGTAAGAAATTAATATTAATCTATATAATTTTCAACCTTTCTTTGTGTTTCAAAATAGCACAGGTGGTTATTGCAGCCAGTTATGTCATACCCTCTCACTCCCCAGAAAAATAATTCTCTAACATGTTGCCCCAAACCCCTTAATTTATATGCCAGGATTAGGCAATTAACAGTAAATTTGTCTCACCCTTCCTGCCCATCACCCCCCTGCCCACCCTCACTGAAATGAAACAAAACAACCCTGCAATTCTTGTTCATTTCACCTCTCCAAAACTTCTCTGCGAAGTGATAAGTGCAGTGGAGAAGAGAAAAGCATTTCTACCATTAATCCAAAGTCTGATCTTAACAATCTTTACAGGAGTACCTCTTAGAAGTTCACATAAGAACACACTTAACTGTCGGTTCCATTTCAATGCTCAGTAAGTGAATTAAGGTGAATCTTCTGAAGACTAATTAAAATAATGATTATTAGGTTAAATTGAATATTTTCATGAAGTTTCTATAAATACTACAAGATTCTTGTTCTGTATAAGGAACAAAATTCATTAGACAGATGAAAGAACTTCTATTTATATAGATTAGGCTGAGGACTACAGAAATGAATAAGACAAAAATGTCAACAGCTTGTGCTATAAGTGATCAAAAGCAAAACATTAGGAAATTGAAAAATTTTATCTAGATTATCATATTTCTGACTGGATATTACAGCACATCTGCAACTGAGGCAAAATCATGTATTACCTCTAACTGCTGTTAAGCAGGTAAAATTTAGTCCTTCATTTACATTAACGCGTTAAGTTTCTTCTGTTGGGGGGGATAGGAACCTCTGAGAGATTACTTGTTTTAAAACATTCCCAGCACAGGTGGGAAGGCACATTTCTCTTTCTCTTGATTATGCAAGAAGTCTTCACAACCAGTTCAACCCACTTGCCGAATTTTAGTCACAGATAGTCAGGTGAGATGAATTCCACTGAGAGATCATTGTTAAATGGTACATGGTTAAACAGCTGGAAAACAGCAGTTATATAGTGGTATACAGCAGTATTTTGATGTGTGTTTCCTTCCCTCTATCTTATTTTCACATATAAACTAATTTTATTATTACTTGTACTTAGTACATTTTAATTATATATCTCCTTATTTAAACTAAGATATGTAGCTTTATCCAACACCATCTAATTTAATAAGAGTCCTCCTACCAACCATTGGGAACTCATTGAAAAGCACCTTCTGACATTCCAATATTGAGAACTTACACAAGATGACAAAATTACAGATTATTTCTTCTCTTGCAGCCCTCAAGTTAAATGATAATAAAGTTAACCTCTTCAGAGGTTAGAATCCTTGTTAGAATCTTTGTATTTTTTTGACAATATATAAAGAGGTTTTGTTCATAGAAACTTTTTCTTAATATTCAATAGGACAATTAAAACTGACGTTATAAAAAATGAATCGGTCAACAAAAATAAATTTTAATCTTTCTAGAGCCACACCTGGAGTCACAAACAAGTGCATGCTTTGTACATACATCATAAGTGTCCTTAAAGAGTTATGACTGTGCATTAAGCCAATCCATAATATGAAGTTATTAAAAAGTTAATATAGATAAACCCTATAATAGATGAAATTTAGAGAAAAATTGCAGAGGACAGAAAATATTTTTTAAAATATTAAGTGTAATATTATGCTGGGAAAACTTTCCTAAAGGAACAAATAGGGATAGACAGTGCAAGCATGCCTATGAACACAGTTATTCACTCAAGTAAGTAACCTGGTTTTTATCACAATGTCATAACCAGAGCAAGAACAAGTAATTCTGATATGTTGTATTAAATAAATAATAAAATAAAAATATTTTTACTTGATTTTGAAATCAAATTTTCACTTTAGCAGAGTGCTCAGCTAAATGCAAATAGCATCAGGTTGCCTTAATTTTTTTGGGCCAGCCTTCCATTATATTTGCCATAAAACCCCTCTAATTCAGAATTTTTGTGCACGTAAAATGTGTTGGCATAGAAAGTAAATATGTAAGGGTTAAATAACTCCCATTTTGGGCAGAGTTTTTTTTATGCAGTACTCACAATGGCATGGGTAAAAAAATTAATTCTGTTTTGTAGCAACATATGAGACATTTAAGGAGGGCTAGTTATCTTGATCAGTCTATTTTCAGTTCAGCAATAAGGTGTTCCCAAATTTAATTCCACAGGATGTGGAATTTCTGTCAAGGATTTGTGTTAAAGAGAGCAAGTTAAATTAAATAAAAACAAGCATGTAATTCCTTCAAAAGAAAAGGTCCTCACAAAAACATATGTAGTACAAGACCGTGGTTGTGAGGGGTCAGCTGAGGGTTTAAGCAATTTTGTTATCTCTGAAATGAATAATACATCAGAGCCTTTCATCCCTAAGGTAGTCAGTGTGTCAAGATGGGAAATAATACTTAGCAATAGAGATGATTGACTTTCCCTGAAAGACAGGTTGGTATTTTCAAGGTCAGAAATAAGGACCTTTCAAAAATAAAAAATTCTGACACAGGAATACTTTAAAAAAAATTATTTTTGTAGGATATATGATTGAATGATGTTGTAACCAAAAACAATCCATCTCTCTGTTATTACTGTGTTCCTGAATAATATTCTAGTCATAAACAAATGTGAGAAATACTCAAGAAATACAGGAGAGGATAGAATGCATCATGTCTAGTTCCTCTACTTCTGGGTAGTTTATACACTTTAATGGGATATTTTGTCAGAGATGTATATAGCTAAATGTTTTACACTTAAAATATCTTAGAGCCATTATTTGCAGGATCTCTGTTATGGAGGAACTATGATGAGAAACATTACCCTCAGCACATGTGAAATTTTGTGCAGATCTGAACATTGACCGTTCCTATTGAAGTCAGTGGAATATGACTGTGGCACAAAATATGGACTTGTAAGTGCAGCAAAACTCAAGCTCAGAAAAGAATTGGAGAGACTTGTGCCCAGTATTTGTGCTGATCTTCAAATCTGCACACAATGGTGCCTAGGGCTGAGCTGAGATGTGACGTGGTGTAAACTTCTTGTCATTGTTTCCTTGCTAGTTTATAGTGTCCTACACTAGAGTAAGAAAAGAAGAAAGCTGCTCCCTTCCTTGAGTGCTAAAGACAGATGGCAGGTGCTAAGTGACAAAGCATGGCTGTGGAATATGGATAGGATTAGGGTGGCTTCTCATCCTATACCCAGGATATTATGAAGATTCCTTTACTCAGAAGATGATGAAGATTTAAACCAAAATTTAGTTAATATTCCCTGTAAAATCCTTTCAAGTCCTGCTCAATACATTCGCTGATATAAACCCATTTTTCAGGTGGATATGTTTTTATATACTTCCTTTGGAAAACTAGATATCTAAGTCAGATCTTCTTGGTTCAGTAGGCAAACAGGTGCCTGAAACTTAGACCTTGATCTTAACTGTAATTTTAAGCTCATGAGTGTTCTCGCTTCTGAACAGGGCCACTGTGCAGGGGCAGAATATTTTGGTCCCAGTTTACACTTTATTTGACAATATGCTCTGGTGATTAGTTTGGTGCTGACATGTGCACCATTCCCATTCACACTGAGAGGAAAATAACCTGGAAAACCTTAAGTGGCCCTTGGAAAAGCTTTGTTGAGAAAAGATACTATTACTCCTCATGAAAATCATTCTTTGCCAAAAGAGAATTGTGCATTGTAAGGATTTCCAAAGCTCTGGGTCCTAAAATTGTGTCAATTTGGAATACCTGTAGTGACAGTCATGTCAGAACAGGTGAGTATTGTACTTATAGGTTGCAATCTCTATCTTCTGGTGGCTGAAATCTTGTCTTGCAAAAGTACATTTCTGTTCACATGAGGATGAAGAATTAATTTCCAGTTTTCTTTGCTGTAATGTTATTTTTTTTATTTAATGCAACAGTATGTTGAAACGTCAAAAGATTTTTGGTTCTCTGTCTTGCAATTTTAATCCATACCTTAATTATAATGTGTGTACTTGAATAAATCAATGTAGCTGTAATACTGGCTTTTTTACTCCACTTTCCTCTTTTTTCTTTGTCATAGCACAGTGCACTTAACTACCATACCAAGTTCTTAAAGTAAGGCATGTGATCTCAGATGCCTTTAACAGATACTTCATTTGGAGGGTTTCAGTTATATAATGGACATTCTTTTGCTTTTAGTCACATAGAGACATGATCACATCTAGAATGTGGCCAGAAAAAAAAAGAGAATTCCATTTCAGATGGGCATCATTATTCAACCAAGGGTTTAGCTTCATATCCTATTGGTGTAGAAGTAGGTTCTGCTCTGGGATTTAGGAGAAACTAAATATGTTACAACATTTTCAAATTTGCAAGATTCTTCAAAATTGGAAATAGTATTTCCCACTGGTTTAACAGGTTTCTATGTTCTGAAAGTTCTTGTGCTCAGGTTAAATCTTAAAAAAAAAAAAAAAAAAAATCCGTGGAAAAGAAAAGATCAGTAGAGATACTTTAGAGGAAAGCAAGACTTCACCAGCCACAGACTCAAGGAGAAAATCTTCAGCAGAATGAGGCTATGGCATGAAAGATGCAGAATAAAAAGAATTAATTTTCATACATATGGTATGATGACAAAAACCCCACATTCACTTTTAATATTAACCAATACCTATCCCCTAGCTCATTTTATGACAGACATTTATTGTTCCCTACTTGATTAGCATCAGAGACTCTGTAAATAGACAGTCTTCAAGTTTTGTAAACTGAGGTGAAATGAAGGAGATGTTCAGACAAGAAAGAGGTTTCTTTATTTAAGAAGTGCTATCAGAAAGCTAGATTTATGACTGCTTCACTTTTTTAAAGGTGGATGATCATAGAACAAAGAGGAATTTGATTTTTTTCTTCATCCTTTTATATCATCTCTCAAACAAATTCCCATTGGCTTTCCTGATGGAATAACTAAGACATTATCCTCAGAAAAACTGCATTCTTCTGTCTATACTTGGATTATTTTCTTCTAAAATGTATTATGGCTTCCAAACTCCCTGAAAAGTGCTTACTGCTGAAAATATATCTCTTCTGTTGAGACATTTTAGAATGCAGTTGTGCAATCTCAGATAATTTTGTTTGATTACTCACCATTTTCAAATCAGTTTTAGATAGCAAGAAAAAACTATTATTTCACATAATTTCAATAATAGAAGAAATAGTTCCCAAGTGGATGATACAAGTTTAATGACATAAAAGGTTCATTTTTTGTTTGTAGCATGTGTGGTAGTGTCAGATTCCCAGTAATGACATGGACAACAGTCAAGCTTAAGACTGCCTATGAGCAGGATCATAGAAAAATGTGTTATCTTCTGTCTGAGTATGGTACTCCTGTGCATGAAGTTTTATGTAGAAAGCATTTTTGTGAGAGATTAAAGAACACTGAGAAGGGGAAAAAACCCAATGTTTTCTATGGCATTTCTCCATTCAATGTATGACAAGATGTAGAGACAGCAATAACACAATTAACTTTATCAATTTTATAATCATGGACCACACATACCAGTTGTGTTAAATGTTCATAAAGTCATGATCACTATGACTTACACTGGTCTCATAGCAATTTAATGCCAATGGGTCATACTGGTGAATCAATATAATGACATATTTTACTGTAATTATTTTAAATGCCTTATTTGTTAACAGCTTGCTTTCTTAAATTTGTCTTTCATTTTAGTTGTTGTACCTGAAGCTGGGAAAACAGAAATCATACTTGACTTTTGTTGCCATTTTCATTTTACTTCCTGTTTGATTTCAGGGATTTGGCATTAGTTTGCTCATGAAACACTCGAAAAGGTCTTCAAGGTGCAGAATCTGACACTGAGAACTGTTGCTACTAGTTCATAAATATAATGGTCATTATTAAAATTCAGTGTTTGCAAATCAAGTAGCAAACCAGGGAACTGAATGCTCAGAGTGAAACAAACACAAAAACCATAGTACCTCTCCACCAAAAAAACACGAAGGACATTAAGAGGACATGAAAGACCTGTGTCCAGATATCTACAATTACATGTTAATTATTAAAAAGTGTGGGAGGGAAGGAATTGCAGAACCTTATACAGTTCTTCTCCGACCAACATATTTTGAGTGTTGTAGACGTGATCACTGAGTATAAAAGAAGACTAAATCCCTGAAAGAAACCCTGCTTATGTATTATGCTGCATTTCAGGCATCTGGACCCATGCCCTAATTTCCTCTTAAAAAAACAGGTATAAACTAGAAAAAGTCCAAAATTAAAATAAGCTGAAAAACATGCAAATTGATGTCCATGAAAAAACTCTGAGAAAACTTATGCATATACAGGCTACTGACAAGTGTACATGAATAAGACATAAGGGTTGTTCTACCTTGCTTATGAGATATTATAAAGTAGTTAGAAATGAGTTGAAATGGAGATCAGTGAGTTTAAGATGCAGCAAAAAGAACCAAAATGATATACTTGTTCTACATGAAGGCAAATATCAAAAAGGTTTATTCAGATACTGAAATTCATAATTCCTTTGTCAAACATGATACATCAAGAACCATTGCACTCCTAGAAAAGAAATCCTTAGTAAGGACTGCAAATTAATTGGTTGGGGATCCATGTGAATTCACTCTACAAGAAGACTTTATTGATCACATCCCTTTCTATTATAATGAGAACTTAGCTATCCAATACCCTTGGAGACACCTAAGGAAAAGTGTCTTCAGCTGTGAGTTCAAGGTCTTTCATGGGGCATAAAAGCTTTTATGCCAAATTAGGGCAAATAATGAAAAAAAAAAAAAAAACAAAAACAAAAGAGAAGGTGAAGGATATACATATCCAACTATCTATTGATCTCAGTTATTTGTTATACAGAGCAAAATACCTGACCAGAAAACATTCGAGTACAATGTGATAAGAGGAGAACCAGGAAAAATAGAGGTGATGGATGGAAAGATTTCACCTTTCTTTGAGTCCTGAGCCTTTTTGTAAAATTGTTTGTATAGTGATAACAACAACAACAACAAGTTTTAACTAATGTCAGTGAGCACTTTTGTTAAAAATATTTTTTTCACGTCTTGTCCCTACTAGTCCAATGCATCAAACAGACATATCCCTCCCTCTATCCTTGCAAATTTATTTCCCTTTGCATGGGAATTGGAAATTTTCTTCTTGTTCTGGAGAAAGGGTCCCCCAATATGTCTGTAGCCCAGATCTTCATGACAGCTGCACCACAAGTTCATGCTCTCTTGTTACAAAGGAGGCTGCTCAGCCTGGGCAGCTGAGCAGCCATATTTCCATCACTAAGTGTATAAGAAATTTTCTGGGCCAGCATTTGACAGATAATCATGGCTGGTAGCCAAAATTGCCCTCTGAAGTGACCAGGCCTCAGGGAGGTGACAAACACCTATCCCTGGCAAAGGTAGTCTTTAGAAATACCTCAAGAAGCATTTTCTTAAGGGCCTCTGAGGCTCATTCTGAAGCAAAGCTGGTATGTAAGGCATTGCAGCCTCTAGCTGCTCATTCTGCCCCTTGCTGAAGGTTACAGCCAGTGCTGAAAAAGCTGACAGGAGAGACTCTACAGTCATATTTCAACAGTTCTGTTCACAGGCTGGTTGATGAGGGCTAACATTACAGCTCAGATATGGACTGACAACTTGATTGGCTGAGGTATTGACAACTGGGACAAGCAATACCTTAAACCATTGCAGCTAAAATCAGAAGTGACTTGACTTCATAAAGTTTAAAGCTATTTTGAAATTTATTATACGCTATGCCCCTGAAATTTTCTTATGAAACTAGAATAATGTGAAACTAGGCATTCACACAATGTCAGGTTTCCAAATTGAAAAGATTTCAACTTTTTGAATTTATCATCTTAACACTGTATTACTATAAAATGGTGCTTATAAGAGAAATTGGAGAAAAGAACAAGAAGAATGAGCAGTGTTCTTGAAAACACGACCTCTGAAGAAAAGATAGGATTTGAAGAAAAAAAATGACTAGAAGGGATATAAAATAGCACACTTTGATATGCAGAACATAGTAACAAAGAGGAAAGGAATAATCTGTTCTCTGTGTCAACCTTGGACAGAACAAGAAGTAATGGTCTTAAATTAGAGCAAAGGAAATTTAGATTATGTATTAGGAAAAGATTTTCAACCATAAATCACAGAAAAGAATCATCTAGAGAGACTGGAATTATCATTACTGGGAGTTTTTTAGAACAGACTGGGCAGACAACTTTCAAGGGTGACTAAAGTACAATGGAAGGAATCTTGTTCTGGGAGCAAATAGTAAACTTTTAAAGTTCTTGAGATTTTTTTTTTTTATGCCTGAATGTCAAATACATCACATGAAATTAAGCACAAATTAGCTAAAAATTTTAAGCACAAATTAGCTGAAAAAAGGTAAAAACTAGTAGCCAAATGATGTGAATAATGAAGGTCTATGCTGACTATTTGCTGATTAACAGATTATACTGGAACTGAACTTTTGCTACTATTCCATGAAATGGATGACATACTAATAGCTATAGTTTATTCATTTGGGGAACAAGTTGAATCATGTAAAAACTAACAAAGTGTCCTCCCTTCTTCTCTTCTTTTCCTTTATTTTTAACTCTTTTCTGCATTCATTGTGTTGTGACTATTAACAAAAGGAAATTGACCCCTTTGGGTCAAGTGTCCAAGGGATTTTTAAATGGTATGCAGATAATACTGAACAGACCAACACGTTTCCTTATGTGGATGAGCAACCTAACATCTAGCACCTAGGATCTGATATTTCAGTGCTGATACTACTTAAAGGAAATAACATTGGAAATTTCAGTTTTCAGTCAGCAACCAAATGTAATTATGTTAAATAAATTCTGTTTTACATTTTTCAGATACAGGTAGTTGTATGGACAGGTAAAAACTTACAAAGGAAGGGTTGTTACCCTTGTTAAATCATGGCTCAGATCTGTTATTCAGGCTAAGTAGAAAAGGACTATGGGAAAGTCAATCAGCTGAATTAGAGGTAGAAAAACAAGTTATACAACCACTATGTGTTCACATCATGGTTTGTGATGGCTGGTTGAACTACATTTGTTGTGCTTAAATGGAATGTAACTGATAATGGCCTAATTGCTTAAAAAAGCCTGGTTTTGGCAATAAAGGAGTTCCCTTTTGCACATGCCTGGGGAGTCTGCATTGCTCTGCTTCATAACAGACACATTAGCCTTGTGAAAATTTACTCTAAAAGAGCTTTTTCTCTGTAAGACTTTGTCAGCTAATAACAATATTTTATTTCATATCATATCTGCTAGGTGCAGTGAAGTCTAAGGCATGCCTGTGATCATCAATAAAAGCTGCCCTTTGCAAGGCATTCCAGGAGAGGCTGTCACTGTGGCAATGTTTAATACTGCACATTTCACTATGAGGTTATAACTGAAATACCTTTACTATAATTTAGCTCAAGTATTGTAAAATGCTAATGATTTATTAGAATAACGAACTCCGCAAAAGGTCATACCAGGTAAACTTATAAAAGCAAACACATTGGAATAGAATTATAGAGTCACAGAAGCATTGAGGTTAGTCCAACCCCTTTGCTCAAGACAGTCACTAGACCATGTAGCTGGGGACTGCACCCTTTTGGTAATTGAATAGCTCTCAGAATCAAAGTTGCACAATCACTCTGAGCAACTATTCCCATATTGTATGCTCAGATACAGCATAAAGAAGTTTTGTCTTATGATGTCTAAGTGAGATTTTCTGTATTTCAGTTTGTACCTCTTGTCCCTTGTCATTTCACAGATTGACACTGAAAGGAGTTTGGATCTGTCTTCCTTATTCCCCCATCAGGAACTCATATTGATAAGATTCTCCCTGTGCTTTCCTTTTCCAGGTCAAACTGTCCCAGCTCAATCAACCTGTCCTTGCATGCCAGATGCTCCAATCCTTGTATAGCTTTCATTGCTCTTTGCTGAAGCAATGTATCCATGCTGCTCTTGTTCCACGGGAAGCCCAGGACTAGAAACATGTCTCTCCAGTGCTGAGCAGGGAACAATCATGTCCTTTGACCTTCCTGCAATGCTTGGTAAAACCAGGAATTGTTCCAAGGGTGCCCTGCTGATTCCTCTTGGACCTATTCTTAACCAGGATGACCAGATTCTTTTCTCCAAAACCGCTTCTGGTCAGCCCTTAGCATGTCCTAGTGCATTACCCGTCTCTTTGTAGGTCTTCATGAAGTTCTGGTGAGATCCCTCTAAGTGGCAGCACATCAATTTTGGACAGGACTGGACAAGCCTTGGTAGCCCTTTCACAAAGTCCCAGATCTGGGTCCTGGCAAGCAGGAAACCTTGCTAAGCAGCAGGTCAGACTGCCAGCTGGAAGCCTTAGTACCTTGCAGCAGGGAGTCTCCCTCTGCTATCACTCACTGATTCCTTGAGGTGCTGCTGCACAGCTCAAGCTCAGTCAGGCTGGTTGCTCCAACAAAAGGGAAAGCTATTGATTCTCAAGCACTAGGAATTCATATTTCACACAAAGCAACCCATGCTGCATTATGTCTTTCCAGTATATTTTCAGCATATTTTCTCACCTTGCAATTTAAACTGAGTACAATTTAAAAGATAGTACTGGAAAAAGACATAGTTACACACATTTATTATTTTTACAAAAGGAAGAAAAATATTTTTAATGGTTTGAGGTACTTTTGCACTAACTGAAAGATAGCCTTTTGGATAAGATAAATTTACTTTCTTACTTATTTCACTATTAGGATGATATTCTGAGAGCACTGCAGGGTTGTGCTTGGGAAAAAAAGTGAAACAGAGTATATGAGGGCCAAGCAAGGGAAACAACTATCCAGACATGTCAAAGGTATGGATACTCTGCCAGTTTGGAAGAATAACAAAGCTCAAGCATTGCTAAATATTAAATAGAGGGAAATTAAACTAGAAATAGATTGTTAAACACTCAAATAAATAAAACAAAAATTGTTCAGTGTTTTTGCATTTTGCAGTCTAATTCCAGCTCTGTTGAAAGGTCAATAGGACTTGTATCTCTACAAAACTCTCCTCTGGCTTGTCAGAGCTGAGCCACACAGAGTTTCCAAGTGTTATAATGACATTCCAAATCACCATGCAGATGCTACAGATCTACTAAACAGAATCTACCAAAAATATGTCTATACTGGGTGTGTACTTTTGGATACTACCTAACCTCTAGCTCTGCCTAAAACCAGCCACAACTCTTTTGTCCTGCTGTGTTCTCAAAGGATACTGCTTCCATAACAGGATTTTGATGATTGCCTGGAAAACAGCAATTTTTTTGTTTTGTTTTGTTTTGGTTTTGTTCTTGTTTTTGTTTTGTTTTGTGATTTTTTTGTTGTTGTTGTTGTTTTTTTTTTTAATTTTATAATTTTATTTTTTACTTGTTTGTTTAAAAACAGCCTAAGCAGTAGCTTGCATTTTTTGTTAGTACAGACCAGCTATCTCATTAGAGAGGCTGGTTTCAGAGATGAGCTGAAAACACATGTAACAGCAATTTCTAGACCCTGCAGCAGCAGGGCTGCTTCCAGCAGCAGGAATTGCTGCAGACTGATTCAGGAAGCAAAGGGCAAGCAGGAGAGCCAGCTTGGGAATTCAGATGACTGATATGGGTGACTGACTCAGCCTAAGGACATAGTGCCAGAGGAATTTTTAGCTGCTGATTTTGAACTGGAAGACAAGTCTCTCCAATCTAAGTTGTCCTTTTCCTTTCACAGTCCAGTTTCTAGATAATTGAAGCAACTTCCCACTCAGATTCTCTGTAAGCTAATGAAAAGCTTTTCCTCTACTGTCTGCATAGAGGAAGACGGAATATGATGGAAAGTCCCTCTGAATGTCAAGTTGTGTACAGAGTCTGTACTGCAATGCTTATCTGAGTGATGCACAGACATTTCTGGTCTTCAGGGCTGTTGAATTTAGCACATTTTGTATTTTCACCTGCATTCTTAAATACTTCCCATGTAAAAATTTTCTCTGTCCCCTCATCTCCACTATGCATTTTGATGTCATTACTAGATGCACATGCAGGTGCCATAGTTTTTGTTTTTTCATTAGTGGCAGTGAACATGCAAATGGTTTCTGTAACCAGTACAACAGAACACAGATGCTTATCCTGGAAACATCTGTGGGCAGGTAAGGGCAAGTGTAAAGCTCCCAAGGGCTGACGGGAGATGGACTATGGACTTCTTTGACAAAACAAGAGGACACAATCTCAAGCTTTGTCAAGGGAAATATAGGGTGGATATTAGGAAAAGGTTTTTCACAGAAAGAGTGATAAAGTACTGGAATGGCCTGCCTGGGGAGCTGGTGGATTCACCATCCCTGGATGTGTGTAAAAAAAGCCTGGATGTGGCACTTGGTGCCATGGTTTAGTTGAGGTGTTAGGGCATGGGTCGGACTCAATGATCTTGAAGGTCTCTTCCAACCTAGAAATCCTGTGAGTCTGTGATTTTAGACAAAATCTACATAGCACATTCAGCCTTAGATCACCATTTGGACTTGCAGTAGTATAAACAATAAATAGAAAAACAAAGGCAAAAAATATTGATTAAATGGATCAACATGACTTTGGTGTGAAATACAGTGAAGAGTCTATATAACTAATTGAGTTACTGTGATATTATCTCATTGCTCCTAACAGTATCTTAGCATTATCTTTCTATTTTCAGATGCCTGTAATTCAGACACAGTAATGTTCTCCAAACATAAGGAAAAAAGTCATATGAATTATTTTTTGTCTAAATAGCAACTATTATACATAAGCAACCATCTAAAAAGGTCACAAGGAATCTAGTATATGGATTTAATGTGTCTATGTGGCAGCACAATGACATGATAGACTGTAATGGTTCTGTGGTAAATAATACAGATTAAAACTAAGTTTTAAAAACAACGTGTCTCTCTCAGTTCACTAAGTATTTAAAATTATCTCATCTCTCATTTAGTTCCATCAACAGTATTTTTTCTTCTTTTGAATTCAGCACTCAAAGGCAGGAAAATCCAGAATAATTTCACAGTACAATAACATTAGAAGATTTCATTAAAATAACATCAATCTAGTTATACTGTTCTCATGTAATGTATATTGTTCTAATGTAATGTAATTTTAATCACAAAAATTCACCAAGAAGTCTAGCATAATATTTGCTTTTATATTTTTCTTTCTAATAGAGAGCAGTCTTAAAGCACCAGGTGCTGCATTTCATTCACAAGAATAAAGCCATTGTGAGTGCCCCTGCTTTTGCATTTGAGTCCATTGGTAAGGAATGATGTTTGATTGTGTCTAAATTTTGAGGTGCTTTGCCTTTATATGACCAAACATCTGTTTTCTTATTGACTTCGCTTCTCAATTACTATTTAAAGTTTTTTTCCTTCCCAAGAAGAAAAATTGGTATTTCAAGAAACAGGCTTGTTTATCTCTGTATCACACCATATTGTGATTCCAGTGAGACCAGCTCTATCTGTTGGATTGACTTCAGCTACTTATGGACACCGAGACAAAAAAAAAAAAATGAAAGTCAGACATGAAAAATTTTAAAAATGTTTCATAAATAGTTGTGGCCATTGACCTATTTCACCCTCAGATGTGAAGTGTTACTTCTACACCTACATATTTACAGCTGATGGGGTTTAACCTGCCTACACTTCTGCTCAGCTGTACACATTGGTATGCCCCATAACACTGCAATGGGACATCTCAGGAAAGAGTTATTTTTTCTGTCAGGTCTCCTTTCCAAATGAAGGATAATGTTCATTTGTCAGGCAGCATAAATGGAATAAGCCTGACTGAAGTGTAAATGCAGCTGTATCTGAAGAGATGTGGCCTGACCATCCCAAAAACTCCCAGAAGAAAGCACCACTAGAGCTACTGAAGCACGAAGGGAGACATGACTGAGGCATTGTCTAGATGCATGGGCTAAGTGAAAGATGTCAAGCACAGCCAGCTTCAGGAGCCCCAGTCCCTGAGGATCCTTTCTAGTGGCCAGCCAGGTAACTAGGTCTGGCATAAAGAAGACCACTGTAAGTGACAAATGTCTGGTGGAGATAGACATGAAGAACTTTGGCACGGAATAGCTTCAGTCTTCCAACACACAATGATTTCTAGCATGCAGCATAATGCCATGTATATATATGTCTCTGTGTGTATGCAAATATGCATACTTTTTTTTAATTTATCAATAGCCATACAAATCATACAAGAACCTAAAGGCATGCTCATGCATCTATGTATGCACAGCACAAGACAGGCATTGACCATTTTTAAATAGGCTCCCTGTGGGAGAAATCAGGACAAATTTTCATGAGCTAAAATATAGCATGTGTACACTGCCCTCTGTTTATACAGAGAATTTGTCCTTTTAAAGGTGGAATGTAAAAATCTGGGTGTAAGTACATCAGGGGTGGAATTTTCTTTTCCATTTTTATAGTTTTGTGATTTTTCTGTTTCTTCTGACATTTGAAAACCAGAAAATCCACAACAAATAATTCTATTTTCTGATTATGCAATGATTGTTTTTCCTCTTATACTCTTTACATCCATTTACTTTTTTAAAAATTTTCCCGGTTCCCCTCCCCTCCCTTCCTCTTTTAGAAGGCTTTTATAAAACGATTCATCATAATATGTATATGGAAATTGTCATTGTAATTTTTTATTACCATGAAACTGCATGGAAAAATACATTAGACATTACAGGTAACAGAGATTGATCTTGAATTTGAAAATTTATGAAGAAAACTGAATAAGAGAAATGTGAATGGAAGAGAAGATATTAGTGCATAAAAGTCAGGCAACATTTTTTTCTAGGACTCTCAGGAAAAGTTCAAAAGCATATACATACATACAGAAAAAGAAATACTGATAAAAAATGCTTTTTTCTTAGTTTCTCTTACTTTGCCAAGACAATTGCAGAGATAGTTTAGTGAGACTCAGTAAGACTATTATTAGATTAGATAATGATCAAAACAGAATTATGAAAGTATATCTATTAGGGAATTAGTTGGCATCCACTTCACCATGGTTAGATCCATCTGTAATGATTGATGCTAGGGGTTTTGCACCTTGCTTTAGGTGCTCAGTCACTGGCTAGAGTCAAAAGCAAGATCCTGGATGTCCTACTGACTGACATGAACCAAAATGACAATTTACTGGCTCTGAACACCAATGAACAGGAAAGATCATGATTGTGATAGGTAGAAAAAATGTGGCTAGACTATAAGCATTTAAAATACTAACTGGTACGTAGAAATTATATGCACAGCTAGGTAGAGCATTCTAATTTGATCCTGCTATCAGCTAAAGGCAGTGGCTCATTCAAGTGCACTTGAGAAATACATTTTGAAAAATTTGAGAGCAGAGGAATACGTAAAACCAGTTACACACTGAACAGGTTTAGTAGGTTCCCATAAAATATTAACTCCCGCAGCCAACAGTTCAGACTCACATGACACGTAATCAGCACACTGTTCTCTCTTGCACAAGCTAATCTACTCACCTTTCTGGATCATGCTTGACAACACATCTTCTGTAGCCTGCTGTTACTTCTGTTCTTTCCTCACCGCAGCTTTTCACACTTCTGCAAAACTAACCTGCTAAAATAGCCTTTTCTAGCAGGAAAAGTCTTCTTGTGGTTCCTACTGTCAAAAATGTAATCAAATAATTTTTACTCAGTCTTTCTCAGTTGGCCAAATATATTCCTGATCTTACAAGATTTCACTGATTGATTCTTGAAAAAACATCTAGTGTATACTTATGTGCTAAAATGAGTACACCTTTCTGCATAAGGGAAATGTTCACATTGACAAAGAGATTAAAACAGGTAACTGCACACTCTTTGGATTACGGTTTTATAGGAGTGTTGTTGCATTAATCAGTTCAAAAATTTTAGTTAAAGGCTTGTGGACCCAATTAAAAAAAGATAAATAAAACCTTATGGACAGATCTTTCAACAATAGCTTTTTAGTCAGAGAATGGCAATTCCCAATGGGTGACTTTAATCACCTGACAGTGATGTACTGTATCATGTTTAGTTGTTTACTTATCTATTTCTGAAACTGATGGATCAGATAGAGGAGCTTGTTTATCATGTTCAACTCCTTGTCTATTTGATTCAGTAAAAGTTTTATCAGATTTAACATGCTATGTATTTATCAGGTGATATGTACACTTAATGTGCAATGCAATAGATAACAATAGTGCTGTAAGGGCAGAAAATCTGTCAGTGTTTCCATTATAAACCCCATTTCCCAGGGTTTATCACTGAGCCACAGCTCACTGTTTGTCAGCTTAGATGCACTTTTTAAAGTAAAATCATGTTTATATTGATACAACTATTTTATATTGTAAGAGCTGTTCTGAGGTATGCCTATGGTTTTAGAGGCTTTGCTCTTAATACAGAAAAAATTACTTCCAAAGGTGAGCAGAAGTGTTTTGTTCTGCACTTTTATGCACTGAACTCATGTTATTATTAATGGGTGTTATGTTTATTTCTCATTCAATAGATCTCAATTTTTCTGCTAATGGGCAAGAGACCTCTCTTAGCTCAAATATAAATTAACAAAAAGCTTTTGAGATATTTCATGCTTCTAGAATAAGCTGAAGCTTGAATAATAATAATAATAATAATAATAAAATGCTGTATTTAAATTAGGTGAATAGGTTTGTTCCACCAAAATCTCCGCTAAGGTAATGATAATCTCCTTCTGCTTGGAAGATGTCTGTTGGAAAATTGTTATGGTGAAGGAAAGGTTTGTGTTTTCTTGTGTTTGCCCTGCATTCCCACATGGTGCATGCCTGCTTGTGGGTGCTTTCTTCATCTTCTTCTAGAAGTTACTACTCCCAAATATTTGTACCCTGCTAGTAGAAACATAAATTTCATGAGAAGCTCTTCTCTAAAGCAACCTCTGGCTAACAGGTGTCCAAAGACACCAGTGCCTTAGGTGTGAGTCCTTGTGAGACTGGTCAATATACCCAGGCTCATGCAGAAGCAGATGCTTCCTTGACTCACACCAGCACGGGGCTCAGCAAGCTGTATTGGTGAGGGCAAATTTTTATCTGTAAGTCAACTATGGTTTTTATACATATATATTTATATAAGGGGATTCAAAGTGATATATATGCCTTGAAGGGTTTGAAAGAATGTATTTTATGTATATATGTATAGAAATGTGTGAAATGTTAGAATATTCCCAAATCTCTGTGGATGAAATGCCAGCCTAAACTGTCATGATTTAACCCCAGCTGGCAATTAACCCCACAGAACTGCTCACTCACTCTCCCCCAGTGGGTTGGGGTAGAGGATCAGAAGAGTAAAAGTGAGAAAAGTTGTGAGTTGAGATAAAGACAGTTAATAGGTAAAGCTATCAGCATTAAATTAAATTAGAGAAGTGGACATCATGCTGCTTTTTATGCTGAATAATGCTGAAACCAGTCTGACTCATCAGACCCAAAGTGAAACATCCGGACATTGGTACAATATCTGCATAAAGAAACAAACAAGTAATACTATTGACAACTTATCCAAAGCTGCTGAGCTGACACAGCTGGCCTGGGGATACACGACTGACAATCACTTTACACTAAAGTATAAAAGCCCAGTCCCAAATTTTAAAAGCAGGGTCTTCTGACATAAGCCTTCTTGAGCTGTATGTATGGAGATTCCTCCCTTGTGTGGGGTCATCCCTCAAGGTAACTCCTCTTACTCCTGGAAGCTGAGAGAAAGATTAGCCCATAGACATTGACATGGGTGAGTAGCATCAGTCTCTAGTTAATTGTTTTGCTAACTTTTATACAATTGCTTTAATATAATTCCTTTGATATTGCTTCAAAATAGTGCACAATATTATAATAGTTGTTAAAACTCCTATACTGTGTGTTAAACACTTCTGATTAAAATCTTTTTGTCTAACCATTGTCATAATAAATCATATTTATATTAATATATCTGGTTTGCTATTTATAATCCTGCAGGACAAAGTTGTGTACAGGTTCAATTACACCTGTATAATCCTTTAGATATAAACAGTTGACAAAGTCTCTGAGAAGGAATTTAGAAGGCAAGTGGGTCCTTTCCATATCATGTGACTTAATGGGAATGTTGGAAATTATATACCTTTCCTAACTAATTTTTAATTAGTTGTTTTAATTAAATGTAAGCAGTGCCCACTTTTAGCCAGCACTTTTTAAAGTTTCTTCATGGACTCTTTTTGTTACTTTGATCAATAAAAGAACAAAACCCTAAGTTTGTTAAAACTAACCCTGACAAGCTTCACTAAACAAAGCCAAAGGCATTTGAATATTGTAAATCTAGGATCTTAAATTTATGACCCTTCAAGGCTGTTGGAGTAACCAGAAGATACAGAGGAGATTAAGGCCTGGAAAGCTGGAAACTCACATGTGAGAAAAAGATAACAAAAGAATATGGATCAAATTAACATCAAGAGTGAGAGATCAATAACCAATAGAGAATAGAATACTAGTTAATGAAGAGGATTATGTAATTTAGGATTATGTAACTTGAACATTAATTTCTTTGTTTGCTAAAAGTTTATAAATCAGTGAAAAAATTTTGCATCAGTGCCTGTGCAGTATCTGGAACTTTTTCAGCCACACACACACACTTCTGGGCCAAGGATACAGTAATGCCTCACTCACTAACATTAGAATGATTGTGTTAAGGAGACATGTTTATCCTGACAATTCCATCTTTTAACCTTATTATTGACCCATATAAATTCAAAAATTTTTAAATGAGTTGTGCTTCAAAGACCCTTTTTCTCCATCATATATAAAAGGATGTTTTCTGTTGGAGTTGAGGGCATTCCTTTGGATACCCTGGACTGTCAGAAACCTGTACAGGGGGGTTTGAAACCTGTACAGGGGTGTCTGGGATCTGTACAGGGGGCTTAGAGACCCTGGCACAGAGCCCAGGAAGGCAAGGGTTTTGTCTTTAGTCCATGGAAAAGACTTACAATATTGGGAGAGGAATTACAAGCCACAAAGTGTAATAAAGTGTAGCATAGTTTTCACATTCGGGATTTCTAGAATAGAGGTGAATGGGGACAGGATGGAGGATTCTGGGCAGTGCCCTGGGGTCTTCTCCTTCTTCTTCGTCTCCATCTTCTGCAGTGAGGGTGGCACCAAGTAGCTTTAGAGGGATTGGGTTAGTGTAGAAGTAACCTGTTTAGTACAAAATGTAGATATTGGTCTGTAATTGTAAATAATAGATACGTAACTATCTGTATGATAGCGATGACGAGCCTTCGTCAGAGCAAGGAGTCGTCGTCTGGTGCCCGTGCTGTTCAGACCTTGGCCAGGCACAGGGAAAAAAGAACAAGATAAGATAAATTAAATAAGAGAAAAACCTTGAGAAAGAACATCTGAAGACTCTGTGTTGTTCCTGCATTCAGCTTGGGGCTTTTCAGAGGGCAAAGGACATCTAAACCACCCTAATCTCAGGGAAAGGATGAACCAGCCCACCCCAAATCCGAGAGTTTTCCTTTAAATTTCATCAAGACCAGGATTTAAGCCTAAGAGATTTGTCCATGTTCAAAACCAGCAGTATTTAGTGCAAGCCTTGTTCTAACATCTTTATCACAAAACCATTCTTGCAAAGTCTGTCTGTTTGGTTCTCCTTCACTCTGTGTCGTGACAGTTTGTCTTTGAGAATCTTCCCATTGTAATATACCAGCCTTACTGACAAGGAGTGAATTACTATACAAAGTTCACTGCAGGGCAGGATCAGGCCACTTAAGTGAAAATTATTGCTGCCTTTTAATGTTTATTCTCTAAGTAGAGGGCTTTGCCATAACTTCAATGGTCTGTTGAAAGCTCTTTTTTGCAGTTAATGTTCATGACATTTCATACAATGCCCTAAACATTTATTGTGAGCAAAACATCTCTTTAGCATTCTCAGCAAGTATTCACAACCAGCATCCATATAGTATTTTTAATATTTTATGTTAATATTTGAGTAAGTGTTATAATGTCAGCAGGAGCTCTGAGGCTGGTAGAATGGAAATCAAAAACTGCTTTCAACACTGCATTCCTGCTCTCTCTTCAATAGTTCATGACAAATGTAAATGCTAATCTAACTCTACTGATATGAAAATTGCCCCCAAAACAAACTCTATGAAAAAAAAAAAGGAGTCTTGAGTATTTAAATTAGAAGCAGAAGTGCATACTCATGAATAATGACATTTCAAAAGAAGGTAGAGTACCTTATGTCTTCATAATCATTGGATGTCAGAAAAGAAACTAATAAACAAAAAATTATGTTTCTCATGCTAGTTTAATCAGTTATTAGTTGGAACATTGTAAAAATATTTTTCATTAAATGGAAAATGTGATTGGAATGGAAATCAGAGTCCTTGCTCTGGGGAAAAAAAATTAAAAAGAAATGCTAAGTCAGTACAAAAACTTTGTTTCTTTGTGATAAGAAATGCATTCTTTAAAAGAGGTATACAATGGGGATTTTTTTGCTATCTTCACAAGAATCCAGTTAGCAGATAGGAAACAGAGTGTTTTGATGGATTAAATCTTCCTTGCTGAAAATTTGAAACTTACATTTTTCTAAAGATACCTGCATCTTTTCAGGTATAAATAAACAAATCAGACTAGATTCAATGTGCCATCATTGTGCTTGATTCTGAGAGCAGATACAGTAGAGCAAAACCAAACAGAATGCAAAGACCACAGAAAAGCTTAAAAGCAACTCAATACTTTTCTGAGTTGCAGTGCCCCAGTACTTGGCATAGTTGGCCCATCTGCAAGTTAGACTACTTAATGAGGAAAATTAAATCTCAGAGCAGGAGTTAGCTGCTGTAGGTATTGTGCACACCTACATGATGTTTGGATGAGAAATGATCCCAATAATCTCTGGAGTCAAGAGCTGGCAGGACCTTTTTGTTAGGCTTGGTCAGGGCTCTTTGAACTGGCACTGCAGCTTCTTTCTCCATGAGATTGCTTTGAACTCTGAAGTTAATATTTCTTATGACTCAGATTGTGTCCACGTTGGAAAATATTAAAACCAGACAGGATTTAAAAGGACACACACATCTTCCGTGCTGGCATGATCAATTTCAAAAAAGAATTCCTTTTTCCATACCATAGAGTGTGAATGAACTTGTTCCTCAGTCATGAAATGTGGCTCCCTCACTCAGCAGTAGGCTTGCCTAGTTTTCCTTTTGCTATTGATGCACTTCAAGAAGAAGCTCTTGTTGTTGTCCTAGATATCCCTTGCCACATTCAATTCCAAGTGGATCTTCCTTATTGCATTACTGAATAATCTGACAACATTCCCTGAACAGGATACAAGTAACTACGACTACTACTACTACTACTACTACTACTACTACTACATAAAGAGTGGAGGATTTTTTATATATGGACTTTTTTCTTCTATTTACATACAAGTTCAGCTGGTTGATTTCAGCCTCACATGGGATAAAGAGGAGAGCAGGAAACCAGTTGCTCCTTTACAACTTCTTTCCAGGGTTAAGCTAACATTAACTTGTCCCTCTTTGGTATGAACACATAATGCAGTGCTGAATCTTATAATCAGAAATCTGGGAAAAGGAGTTCCACATCTGTACATTTCAGGGACACCACTTTCCGATGGTGATGGTAATTTTGCAGTTCCTAGTGTAAGGCCACAGATTTTTCATTTGACTTTTTATCTACTAGATGTTCCTTTTTCCTCATAAGAAGAATTTGAGTATAGTACATTTTACGAAAAAAAAAAGGAAAGAAACAATGGATTCTGACTGAGTTTTCCCTTCTCTGAGGTACACATCCTTCATAGTAGGCAGATTAGTCTCGGTGAATCGTACAAAAATAGAGAAAAATAAATTCACTATATCTGTCTTATGAGTAGGCCTTTATTTCAGAGTTAGAGTTAACCTGCATTATTCTTCAGCAATTACTCCTTGCTGCTGTCCTGTTTACAAGAGGTCATGGTGATCCAAGTGTACCTGACAGGTCCAGGACTGGATTAGAGACCAGATGGTGTTTCAGTCAGCTGGAAACCACAGTCCAATTAACCCTTGCTACCCAGGCTACAGTGAGGTCCCAGATTGAATTACTCAAGTCCTGCCATGATTTCTGGTAGGAGATCAAGAAGAGGAAGACAGATATATTCTCTGACAATGAAGGAAGGAAAAATATAAAATAATAGCGTTTGTTCAGTTTAAAAAACCTGAGGACTTTAAACAAGAATAAACTGAACAATACTTTTAAGTATGTTCAATAAATTAAGTATGTAATTATACCCCAGTGAAACAGACCCTCTGGCAGAGGCCTCATGCAGACTATGTCTAGATCCTGCTGATTTTCTAACCCCATCATTCTCTTGTTGAATATCTGGAGGCAATTTGTGTGAGTGTGTCTGTCATTTAACCAATACAATGGGCACAGGGATGCTAATGGGTTCTGGCCATAGCTCAGTTCATTCTTGTAGGCTCATACAGTAGGAAATTATTCTGAGTGCTCTTGAGGAAAGCCTGGGTCCACCCTTGATAAATATCTATAACTTTTCCTAGACATTTAGAGGCCTTTGCTGTGTGGCTGATGATGTTTAAACAGGTTTGAACAGGGCTGTCTGAATGTTCATAGTTGTTGCATTTTTTAGTAAATGCACATCTTTTTAGTAAATGCTTATTTGGAAGTGTCCCAAAAAAGCCTTTAAAAAACATTTGTCTCTTTTCTTTCTTAATCTGGGCATGAAGTTATTCAGTAGACTAAGATTTATCTGCAGTAAATCCTTATATCTACAAAAAATATTCACTTTATCTCTGGACTCCACAGCTACCTTCTTTGCAAAGGAGGAAGAGGACTTCTGCCTAAAGCCGGTGGTTAAATCTTTATATTTAAACTCTGAGATGGGTGTTTCCATTTGCAATGTTTGTAGGAACTCACTACCAGCCACTGTGCCCCCCAAGGATCTGCAAGCACAGTGGAGAGAGGTGACTCCCTAACTATTGGATCCACTTGTAGCAAGATGGAAACTTTTGTCTTATTGTCTGTTTCTTGGGAAAGAGGATTTTATCCATTCTGACAGAGGTTATTGGATCATAGATCCTGCAAACTTTTGAGCTTAGCAAAGACCAGAAAGTTTGCTCCTCAAAGAAAGATGAATCTTACTGATCTTGCAGTTTTGCTGACATGTGGCTGAACTCAGCCTCCCTAGAGCTGCTGTGTGCTCCATTTGCTAGGAGCCATGCTCAGAGGCCAGAGAACACAGACAATACAGCTGTCTACAAGTTGTGAGTTGGTTAACCTCAGCATCCTCTGTTAAATTCTCCATTTCCTGTGAATATTGGCTCCTTGCTGTCATCAAGCATTCCTCTCAAAGGCTTGAATTCCCTTGAATTCCATCTGCAGAGCATGATTTCTCTCCTTTAAAAGAAATCTGATACTTCTGCTGGCTTCTAAGTCCATTATTATGCTCTTTCCTGCTGTGCTTGAAACCACCCACATGCATTTCCTTTTCATTTCAAGTCCTGCTCATGTGGGTAAGTCACACCTCTCTAGTTCTTTATGGGGTGGTTGAATCCCACTCCCTCATTTTGGTTTCATGATATCACATGGCAACTAGAAAATAATTGAGCGGGGCATTGTGTCTAAGAATTGCTAAGCACTGGTATTATATTTGTGTGTTTTAGGGAAACAGGAGATTAATTTTTATGCTACAGTTTCACCTCAATAAATTATTTTTGCACCATTATCTCTTCTTGTCAAGATGCCAGCCTGTATTGTAGACACAACAATACATATTTCATTTACTCTGTTTGACATGGTTCATAGTATGAATAAGGCTAAGCTTCATGTAAGTGAAGGTGTAAGAGCTATCTGTTTGTAAGGATCAACATGTAGAAAAAAAATCATCAATTTTTTCTTAGGAATGACATTTTCTTGAGAGATGTCCATTCAAAGTTTATAATATTTTTTGCAGGCTAAAAATAAAACGGAAAGTCTTAACTGACATTTTTCAGTTGAGAGTCACAGTTGTTTAGCTCCAGTTAAATGAGAATGTCATAAAGAACTTGAACTCATGTAGTGTCTCGAATGGGATCTAATCCATTAGTGATAATGGAGATTGTATCTGGGAAACTAGATGTTTATCAGCTCTTTTATAAACAGTAAGGAATTAAGCCTAATACCACCTCTGAGGTAGATAAGTATTAACAGACCCTCTTTCTGGATAGAAATTGAAAGGCTTGGAGAGGTGAAATGATTTGCCTGAGGCCACACTTGAAACAGCAGTAGAATCCAGCCTTATTAACTCAAAGAGCCTTTTAACTGTTACTTATGGCAAAAGCATTTATAAATGAATGACTTCAGTTCTTGCACTTATGAAAAAGTAGCTAAATTTTATTTCTACCATGTAACTATCACAGAAAGATAGGTTACCTGTTCTTTTATTAAAATGTAATAATAGAAACAGTAATAATATTAATAATAATAGAAAAGTAGTGGCTATATACAGTTATAATGAAATTTTTAGATAAAATCTATCCCATTTGAGCAGGAATTCACATAAAATTCCCAACAAAAATGACTCTACAGTCAAGTATAGAGATTAACATTAATCTGACTTGATCTAGCATAACATAGTTTGTCTATTTTTTTAAAATCAGTACAAATAATGTAACATTTTAGTAGAGGGATGTAGCTGCAGTTTAATGGAAAATGTTGAAAAGTTCTGATTATTTCATTTTTAGGGTGATGTAAAGGAACACAGAAATCATCAGAATGCCCTGCTCATTGCCATTTTTTTCCACTGGGTAAATGAAAATTCCTCTGAGGAGACATGAACTATGGAAAAAAACATCTCCCCCCACTTGACAGCTGCATCCACTGAGCTGCAATTTGCATTAACTCTGGAAGCATACTCCAATGTTGTTGTCTGGCATTTATTACCAATGTAAATACTTTCTAGGGAATATTCTTGTCATTTTTGTCAAGTCTCCCTCTTGGGGACTGGGGATGCTTTTTGTGGAAAAAAACCCAACAAACAAACAAACAAACAAACAAAACCTCTAAGGATTTTAAACATCCTCTTTTCTGCAAAGCTTCTGCTAAAATTTTTGTGGTATACAACATGATGTTCAAGCTCAGATTTGTCATAGTCACAAAAAATATGACCATGCAGCTGGATTTCTAAGCTTTTTTAAATTTTTTTAATTAGCATATACAGGTGAATTATGAGTACATCTTTTTATTTATCCATATTTCAGGGCATCAGACAGCCTAGGGGAAGCTTCTGGGAGTCACTAGAAGATTTTCCTTTGCCTGTGGGAACTCCCAGCAGTGTCAGTTTTACTGTTCACACATTGTACAGTTCACACACACACACACAAGAAATGCTACACAGGCCAAAGGCACTGGATCTCTTATGTATACAATGGAGGTACAGGTATATTTCTCCAAGGGATTCTGGATGGATATAAGGTAGTGTACAGTCACTGCTCCATATCTGGAACTTGCAGTTGGCATTTAATTATTTAGTACATAATTCAGGGCTTTGAATTCCCTTTGCTTTTCACCATATAAGTGATTGTTCATCTATGACAGTTGTCATAGAATTGTTTGTAAGACTCATCTGGCTGGGGAACAATAACTTTTCTGTTGCTATAGGTTCTCTTTGTAATCAGTCAGGGGACATGGGACAGTTAATCAGATAGGAAACTGAATTAATCAATTTTGGATTTTGCAGACTTGCTTTTCAGGTGGCTCATTATTATAAGAAGACTGGAAATAATTCCTTGTAGGGGAGATTGGCTGAATAGTGTTGACATAAAGTTGGAAGAAAAAATGGGGTCCACAGAGAATAATTGAGTTGGAATCTATATCCTAATTGTTATCAGATGAATTTTAACTTTGCTGGGGACCCTCCTTTTAAGATTTATGTTTGCATATATAACAAAATTTGAACTAGCAAAAAGGCAGAAAAGTGATGATTTTGTTTCCTGTATGTTGCCATACTTCTTAAAAAGGTAAAGAACAAGTTTTCTTCTTTTACCATTATACATATTTTTTAGTCAAATCACTAAGTGAATCCTCAACAATTATCTTGACAAATGTACAACACATTTCTGTGGAAGAACTTGAAAGTGAAAATTAAAAATAACTAGAGATTATCCCTCCTTGTTGTGTGTTGTAGAAAAAACCTTCCATGGATGCTTTTTTTCTCGCACATAATCATGAGCTAAATAAGTTTAAATAAAACTTCAGATTTGGATTGTATCACTGCTAAAGCCAGGTGAAATCTGAAGGCAGACAAGATGGTAATTGTATCACTACCTGTCTGGAAATATAAATAATGCTCCTAGGTATGCAAAAATTTTAATGTGTATAAGCAGTTTCCAAGTAATACAAAAGCACATCAAATCTGCCAAGATAATGTTTTATTACTTTTATTGGGTGTGTATGAACAATTTCTAAATACAACAAAAAAACAAGCCTCCTAAACATGGCAGAATTAATTGCTCTTTTAAGTCAAATCTACAAAGTCATACATTTTTATGGCTTTAGGAAGCCTTTAAAACCTGTGAGTTCTCTTAAGTACCATGTTTTAGAGGTATCATGCTAAAAAAATACTTCCTAAACTTTTGTAAAGCCGAGAAATGCTAAAAAAGATACCAGAAAGAGCAATACAAATACTGACATTGGCTTTGTATATCTGAGTTAGGATGTGGTGGTCTGCTGCTTTTAATTTATTAGGGACCCAAATAGACTCTATACCATTTGGCCTGCATTGCAAAAGTAGTTCTCTCACGTGTCATCAGAACTGACACTTCTGACAGTGGGAAAACTATTTTTTCTTCTATCACCACAGGATAATCAGTTACTTTAAATTTCTTTTGTTAAGAATAAGCCAATTCTGGATGTTTGGGAAATATTCAGTGGTATATGTGATTAAAGATTGAACATTTTAGTGTGAGTCATTATGCTTAAATTTTCTTAAAGGCACATTGTTTAAATGAACATCCCCTTATTTACTGTATAACCAGGAGAAAATTATTCTGTGAGAGAAAATCTCCCACACTGATTTTTATTTTGATAGTCAGTCATAGGTAAACCTCTCTAAGCCATTCTATATGAAGATCAATAAAGTCACATCACAATTTCATCAAGTCTGTATCAGTTATAGAGAAAATAATTTAAAAATTGATTATGATGATTAAATTTTGAAACAGTGAAGTCCTGCAAATAATTTTTTGACTACTACCCAGTTAATCTAAATTCAAGTCTGATCTGTAGTATGTATCTATCAATAATGACCCAAAGATTTTGCAACTCAACATCTTTCATATCACACTGAAAACAAAGACATTTTGATGTTCTAAAGTCATGACACAATTTGCAATATAAAATACCATGAAGTAAAGGGAGGTAGATGACCACCTTCACTGCTGATACCTTCTGTTTCAAACTTGTGAAAATTTGACCAAAAAAGGAAAAACATAAAAAAAAAGGCAGCATGTTGCATTTTTACTTTTTTATTATTATTTTCCTACTGAAATTGACAGCATATTAATGTACCAACCTTTGTGTCATAGCCTGAATATTCTGAAGAATGTTCTATGGGACCATTTCAGAAGTTTATGGCTCAACTAGTTGTTAGAGAAGAATCATCTACCATAGAAGTTGCACAGTAACTTCTTGTTTTGTTTGAGTTTCCAGCTCCTCAGATTTTTCAATATTGTATAATGCATCCAATGGCCAGAGAAAGAGAGACAGAGAAAGAAAGAAAGAAAGAAAGAAAGAAAGAAAGAAAGAAAGAAAGAAAGAAAGAAAGAAAGAAAGAAAGAAAGGAAACAATTCTACAATTCTACAATGTCAATAGAGAAGGTATTAATGATTGTAATTAATATTAATACTGATATTACAGGTTTTCCTAAAAATCTATCACATGAATTACTGAAGTAGAAAGCTGGTAGTACCAAATACCGATCAATAGTATAAGCATCTGTTAGGTAAAGTTACATAGCAGAGTATGTTTATTTGCACGTGAAAACCAAAACAAAACAAAACAACTTATTAATAGTATGGCCTTCAGACAAGGGGACAGAAAAACTTTGCCTGTGATTGCATCTCTGCATATTTCTACAACAGCACAGGATCAGTAGTCAGTCAGTGGGTGCTTTGTGAGTATCCACTCTTTAACAGCAGGAATTTAACTGCTCCCATTTATCTGAGAGGAGTACACTTCTTTATCTTTTCACTTCACAATATCAAGCAAGAGGATCAACAAACTTCTAGGTCTGGCTATTAAACATGAAAGGAGAGGAAACCTCTCTTATGCCTCAACCAGTTCAATCAATTTGTTCCACTCTCCAGTTTCTGTCTCCTTAACACAAGAGTCTTTTACAGAAATTATACTGAAGGATAAACAAGAGTACAACTAGAGAGTTAAATATTTTCACATAAGAGGTGTCTATATTTTCACAAAAAAAGCAATATGGAGACAAAATGAAAAAAATAAAATTGCGGTGCTAAAGTTGGGTGGCACTTCAGTTTTCTATGTTTCCCATAACTGATGCTTTCAAGTTGTTTAATGAATGAAGAAATAGAAAGTTTTTTGATCTGCTGAGGTTTTGTGGAATTTCAAAACTGGAAGGTGCTTTCCTTTCTTTTGGATCCTTGCTTACCAGGACACAACCAATATCTGCATTTGCAAGCAGTGTTGTGCAACACAGCAGATCCACAAAGCAAACTGGTCAGTACTGGGCAACTGATAAACACATTACATTTATGTGTGTGTGTTTGCTTCTGATCTCACTTCAGGCCAATGGCCTTAAGTCCTGTTAGTGTTCTAGATGCACTCCTGAAGCTCTTCACACTCCAAGGCTGTCCACAAAACAAATCCAAATGTACTAAGTGGGCTAATGGGGAGACTTGCTGGGAAAACACACTCCCAACAGAACAGTAATTCTTAAATGTCATTCAGCTAAGTGTCAAAGCCACCCTCACAGGCAAACCTTCCTACTTAATATTACTTTTAATTACTTTTCTAATTACTTTTACTAATAACTCATTTTACTAGAACCATGTGAAATGTAGAGCTTTGCAAATCCCTTCCCACAACACTGAGGTCACTGTAAACTGTGATATTTCTTAACAGAAAAAAAGGTACTGACACCAGAGGTCTCATAGCTCTCTGCTTTGGTTCTACATGTCAGTACATCCAATCACTGAAAGAAATTATTTTATTAGCACTTGGTTATGAGAATCAGCCTGCAGGATTCACAGTTCCATGCTCAGTTTATGGCAGGGATTTACCAGGCATACTTTTCACACTCACATTTCTTAGTATCACTTTCTTGCCCTTGAACTGCTGTTTCTGGAGCTCATAAATGACTGGGCCTTGGCATCTGGCTCACCATTGTATACTAGAGATAAATATCTGCTCTATCTGGATCTATTTGTCTGTCCTGTGGGTTCTTGCTGAGGTCTTCAAGGGTGTGGGAAAATACAGCAGCAATCTGTAGCTTCTGAAATAAAAGGTGTTTTCTAGTTTGTGTCTTTGAGCATGGTTTGGAGCCAGGGTGCCTGTAATTTATCATCATCAACCAAGTATCTACACTTTCAGTACTCTGAAAACAGAGCATTAGCAGACCCAGACAGGGGATGCTTTGACACATTCTTTGTCTTGACAAAAATTTGCTACAGACAGAACCTCTGATACTGGACACAATCCTACTCTCATTAAATTTAGAGTTATTTTTCACGTCTACCTGCTTTCAAAGAGAAAAGTAATATCTTATGTATGATAGCACTCTGTCCATCTGATTTTACAGCTGGGCCTTGGACCTAAGTGGATTTTTTAGGTGTTGAATAGTAGCATCTCCTCTGCTCCTTAGTTTCTTTGCCAACTAGGCCAGGTGTCTGAAATACTAGTCTGAGGAGGTATCTTAAACCAAAGTGTCATCTTAGATTACAAAAAAAAAAAACACCAAGCAAAACAACAACAACAACAACAACAACAACAACAAAACAAACCAAAAAAACACCATGCTCATTATCTGTGACCAACACATTTTCAAAGTTGTTAATCTTACACAAAATGATAAAATGTTTTATTAAATTCTTTGTGGTTATCCTAGAATTATTACTATAGAAAAAGCAATCTTCCCTGAAAATGAAAGGTGTGGGAGGAGAAAGTCTGCACACTACATTTGTAAGAGTGAAATCTAAGGAGTGAACACAATGACCTAATAAAGTTTTAAAACTTTTTTCCACTTTCCTTAAGCCACCCTGATGGTTATTTGAGTCTATATCAGAATTGTAGTCCGGCCAAGAGGAATAAAAGAGGAAAGGAAAAAAATAATATTTTCTTTTGAACAGTACATTCCATGAGCAATAATATCAGTGCCTGCGGTTTTTTCCAGTAATTGTCCTTCTTGTTTCTTTGTGTACTGAACAACAATTTCAGCTTGAAATTTTAAAGTGATTTGACAGAGACACACAAAGGCTTTTTTTTCCCCCATGGTTACTTAGACACTGGTACAGTTGGTGCATTTACTGCTTGTGTTTCTTGTCATTTTTCTTAGATAGGGAGGATGGACTACTTGTAGTTTAATAACTTGAAAGCCTGAAAATGAATACCTGAACATATCATAGCATTGTTCTCACGAAAACACCGAAAAGAACCTTTTAGGACAAAAAAATCAATTGAAAGTACATAATCCAGAATGTTAATGGCTCCATTTGATGTCAGTTGTAAGCGCTTCAGTGGATTTCTTCAAGCAGTCCTGCTTCAGTTGTCTTGCTTTTCCATCTCAGCTTAGTTCAGCACAGCTGCAAGATTTTACTTAGATGCAACCCTGCTCTATGTAGTGATCAGTGCCCACAAGGGAGTGTGGCTCTCAAACAAATCAACACTTTCTGCATCAAAAAACATCAGAAACTTATTTAATTATGAAAAGTTTAGATTTTAGATAAATTATGAATTTATCTAAATTATATAAATTTAGATTTTTATAAATGATGAATTTAAAGTTAGATTTCTACATTTATATGCATGGAGTTGTGGTCATGAGTTTCCATCAGCAGATGAAACTCCTGGATGCATGGCACTTCTGAAAAGCAGATCACTGATCAGCAGCAAAAAAAACCAAAATAACAAAACAACACAGAAAGTGTAGGATTTAAGCATCTCTATTTAGCTTATCTACATTCAAAAATCCCACTAATAGCTGACAGGTAAGTAAATATGTGCAAGTGATTTTAATCTTGACTTTTGGACTTTTTCACTAAAAAAATTAATTTCTCTACTATATTGTTCTCCACTAATATGAAAAAAGCTCATAACTTCTGACAAAGAGAACTCACAAGTCAGGTTGCTTTGCAGGATTATGAACTTATACCTCATTATTAAGAAATAATAACTCCTCACAATCACAAATTTAAGGATCATAGTATACAATCAAATACAAAAAACCCCCAGTGTTTTCTTCAGCTAATTAGTTATTATTGATTGCAAAATTGATTTGAATGTGGAGATAGTTTTGTTATAACCCAAATTAGATTGTGACTATTTCTATTTTATTTCATTCTAATTTTGCCAAAACATTTGAAAAAACCCCCTTAATTATCGCTGTTACTTTGTTCCTTGTTTCTATTTTATTTTAAGAAGATTCATTCTAAAAAGAAAAGCCCAAACAAAGTCTGCCTTCATATTCTACCCTAGTGAAAATTATAAAAGGTTAGTTCTCTCCCACATAGCTGTCTTCTGCTTTTAGTTGACAATGACAAGAACAAAAGATTGTGGTATGACACATTCTTAGTTCTGAACCCTCACATTCTATTTCAAAAAGTCAATAGGAACAGATAGCACTTGGATTCTGCAAGCTTTCTAATTAGTTCCAGGATTAATTTAAGATGCCAGTGATAAATTGTAAAGCCTTGCATAGTTTTCTTACTAGAATCTGGCATGACATTTCAAGTTCTCTGAGTCATCCTGTGAATTTAAAACTAGCCTGGTTCTGTGGCCATCTGTCCTTGACTGACTCTGTATGTCATCCATGACTTGAAATTAAAACCACCTGTAAAATGATAACTCTATTGTCAGAACATATTCATTTTGATTCATTTAGTTAGGGATATTAATTCAGTTATCTTTACAATGTTTCCTATAGGAAAGTACCTGCATACCTGCACATGTATATGTTTGCTTTTATATTCCGATATCCACGCACTACATTGCAGAGAAAAACAATAGCTTTGTTTTTCTTCACAATGAATAAGTTTTCTCCCTTGAAATAGAAGTTATTTCCTGTGCCAGTAAACAGTATCTATAAAAATGTATGACATTTATTTCAGCAAATGGGATCACACAAAAGGAGTCAGGTGGGCCGAGACAGATAAAACCAAAATAAAAAGTAAATTTCTGGAAAAGGCTTAAAAGAACCATCACATCTGCAATTTCTTAGGTAGTTTTATAGCTTCAGTATTAGGAAGGTTGTGTCAACTTTTACAGTACAGATTTTTGCTTGTGTTGAACTATTTATTTATAACATTTTGCTCATAGTTGTGAAGTTCCAATTGTCATAATTTTCTGTGCTGTACATGTAAGTAATGAAAAGATAAAATGTAAACAAAAGATGGTACATACAATGATGAATTCCTAAAATTTCATGCCATTAGAAATTTAAATATTTTTTCTCTTTCCATAAAATATTACAAAATTAATTAGGAAATAATTTGTTCTTTTTTATACTTTCCATGATTTGTCTTCAGTGCCTTCAGTCTGTGACTTTTCTAGACTTTCCACATCAACAGCATGAGTGACATTTTCTTCCCAAAGCCACCTCACTACCAGAGGGCAGTTTGACAGGAAAGTAATTGCTGAATTATTCCAGTTTTGCCCTTTATGAAAAGAGCTATGTAGTGGAACGAACCTTGTTATAGAAGTAGTACCAGAAATACACTATCAAATCCTTCACTTGGTAATTTGATTTGTGATAACCAGCGGGGGAGAGGGAATTTCCATACTTCTTTTCATTCTTTCATCCGCATGCAAAAAAAAAAAAATTCCCATTTTTGTTGAGTATATCCATTTTTTTATATTTACATTTACCTTCCCTCGCATTTTGACAGTTTCCAGCTTACCAAGGTCTTTGTTTCAGATTGACAATAAGTGTGATTTCCTGAAACTTC
Source organism: Phylloscopus trochilus trochilus (assembly GCA_016584745.2). Taxonomy (NCBI): domain Eukaryota; kingdom Metazoa; phylum Chordata; class Aves; order Passeriformes; family Phylloscopidae; genus Phylloscopus; species Phylloscopus trochilus. The sequence goes on along the minus strand of WQNJ02000016.1, from coordinate 19,066,271 downwards.
TAGAATCAGTCCTTAAATTCATTTAAAAATTGCATTTTAATTGTGAAGGTCTTTGTATCTCTCCCCTCTTCTTTAAAAGATTTGGTACGAGGTTCTAGAAAGTGAAGAAAACATTTCTGATGGCTAACTTACAAATAATATTTTCTGTTTGAGTGCCTGTGATAAGAGCAGAGGACCAATTCTTTAAAGGAATATACATTGCTTACGTGCTGAAATATGTTGCAATGTTCTGGTCACGATAATTTTTTTAACTGTAAGTAACGTAAGCAGGTTATATTACTTATATCTGAAAGTTCTCCTTGCTCCTGTTCTGAAAATATGTGCTATCAATCTTGAAATATCTAAACTTAACTTTTTATTAAGAATGTATACAGGGAAGTTCTTAGTCATCCATGCCCTTATTTTAGGCTGTACTTTTTATGCAAACATGTTATTTTAAAAATGTTATGAGCCACTGGGTTCCCTTAAAGTATTGTTAAAGATCAGTAAGGCTCCTGTGGAGCATATATTTTTATTACTTTTGAAGACAATTTCTTTTGGTATAGTACTGTTTTGCTTTCAGGACGTGCATACATGAAGTATATAAAAGTTGAAACCAGTCATTTTTTTCTACTGCCACTTCCTCCCTTTTACGGGAAACAACATAAAATGAAATTAAATGTATCATTAAGCAATAACATTAAAATGCCATCTACCACTAGGAGCATATGGATCGTAACTTGTTTCATCATAACATTCTGCACTTAAACTTTGTCATTGGCTTCATAACTTTGAGGGTTTGTTTAAGTTTTATCATTGCTAATCTACCATAAATTTAAAATGTCCGATCTGGAATTTTTAATCACCCTCAGCTGCCCTTATCAGCCTGATTTTCTGAAGCTTCTTATCCATCAAATGGAGCTTTAATTTTTGGAAGATAACTTCTTTTTAAGTAATGGGTCTTTTTAATTGAGTTTATTTATCAAGACTTTTCTTTCACAAAACCTTTCTAATTTTGTGAGATCTTTGCTGGATAAATTTACAGAAGCCCAATTATGAAGGAACAAGATAGCAGTTTCAGCTGACTGCATCCCATCCTTATGACTGAGAGCTTCTGCAAAGTGTTTCTGTGTTTCTAAGAGATTGAAAGAGAGGAAAAACCACAGAAGTTCCTTGAACAAAATAAGACATGTCACAACCAGAATTCATCTTTCCTAAGACTCCACTTAAACATAAGCTTAGAGATCAGCCTGGAGATTCCTGTAGAGACTAAGCCTCTTCTGTGGGTGAATCGTCATTTTCTAAAATAGGGAAAAGATGAAATCAGGTGAATAATTTATGAAGGCACGTACTTTTCTCTGTTGAGAAAGGAAAATTCTGGATGGCCTCTTTAGGGTCATAATGTAACACTATGTAACTAATTTTTTATCAACCTCTAAGCTTAGATGGTCAACAAGGAAACTCAAAAAGTTTTGAGGGACTGATGAAGATGTGGAATTCCTTACAAGCAGATAAAAACATATGAATGTTTATCAAAATTGTTCCTAAAATTATTTTATTAAAAAGACAGAATTAAGGATAATTTACAAATCCAAGTATTAATTGTAAAAGATATCTGAACTTTGTAGCAGGTTATTGAAGTTCCACAATATTTTATAATCAACCAACCTATCAAAAGTACTGCTATTTTTATGCATTCATAGAAATCCCCCCAAACACACTTGGTTTTGCATGAAATAAATTTCTGCAAACATTTTTGTGCATATTGGACAAATAAAATATAAAGCAATGTTTATACAGAAAACCAAATGACTACAACATGAGTCCATATTCTAACTTTTTGCATATTATTTTCTTTTTTTTTCTTATCTTTAGTGACTTCTGCTGGTACACAGAGCAGTTATGAAAAATACTTTATTTTCTTAACAACTACCTCATGTCTTGTTTTGATTTTTGATTTTAATTTTAATAATTTAAAGATGGATTCCTGTTACATATACATGGTGTAGAACACTTATAAATTCTTCTACTTGTTGATACATAACAAATAGGTTGAGATTTGACGCATATATTGAGATATTGTGTTAAAAATACTGGTAAACATCTCTGAAGCTCATGGTTATGTGAGTCATAAAAATCATATATTCATATACCTCCCATCCCTGTGGGATTCAAATAGATTTATTTATGTGTTCAAGGGCAGTATATTATAGACTTTTTGTTGAACTTGAGGAGACTGAAAGACTAAGCAATCAATAAAGACTGATTAATGGGAGTGACAGCAATCCAGGCAAAGATAATCCTCTGAAATCCTTTTAGGCTTTTGAGATATATGGAGCCAGTCCTGCAAGCAAAATTGTGATCTTCACAATTATGTTCTCTCTCCTTTTGTAGAATGGCACTGCACTAGTTCATAGTTTAGGACTTTTTGGAATTTTTCAAATCCGTGATTTGAGTTTTAAACTTATCAATAATGATGAAGGTTTAAGAATTTTTATATACTATATATAATATATACACAAATATATTTCTGCTAAGCTATGCCTTTAATCTGAGCAAATTTTTTAATCTTCCATTTTAAAGTGAATGAAGGTGTGTTTCTGACAGCAATGAAGGAGAGCAGAGGGATTCAAAACTGAAAATAATTCTTGGAGTTTATAATGAGTGTTTTCAATTTCTTTTAAAACCCTAGTGTTGGGATGCAAATCCTGCTGGGCCCCATTCAGACAGGCTCAGAAGTACTCAGAAATGTGAGGGCTGAATTAAAACCTTCAGAGAAACTAAAATACATAAATCCATGCAGACATGAGGTAGAAAGGTGAGTTTAGTTTTAAATAAGTAGAGAATATTTCAAGTGCCTTAAGCAAATAAATTTATATTAGTAAGAAAAGCCCTAAAGCCTAGCTTAAAGTTCAGCAGCATTACCTTTTACACAGTTGACTAAGTCCAAGACATAACGAAAACAAAATGTAGCATTGCTAGCATTCCTAGATAGAACAGATAGAACTATGTACATAGAATTTGTGTAAGAAATTATGATTGCAAAATTACATACATCAATGTTAGGCCTGGATAGGTCCAAGAAGACAGTAGTAGAACTGTGTTTGTGGCTGATTGGATAAAAAGAGAATTAAAATGCACTGCTTTGAGAATGCTAGAGATCACGGATGGATGCTGCTGCTGCTGCTGCTGCGGCTGCTTCTGCTTGGGACATGGGGAATTTATGCCAAACAGCTTTGCAAAATAGCACAAACTGTTATCCTTTGAACTCTGCCTTCGTGAGACTGATCTAGCCATGCAATAAATTACTTTTACAACAACCCAGTCTCTTTCGTCTTCTATGAGGACCCCTTCAGCTCGACACCCCAGTTTTATGGTTTACAATAAGAAAAGAAAGTGAGAACACCTCACTTTTCATCAGAAGTCTTGAAATTTAAAGAATTCATTGCGAAATGTGAAGTACTATGTTCTTCCATTCCGCTTTCTACCTTGGTGGCAGTGCCTACTCTCAGCTGCTGAAGACAGAGCTGATACTATTTTCTTTCCAGACATACATGTTTTTATAGTCACAGCAACAAAGAGAAAGGACGCAGCCAATTTATTTTGCCTGGCTCCATGCTATCATCATGCAACTTAACTGAAGCTATATATCTAAAATTTAAAGTCTGATTTTCCTGTAGCTTAAAAAAGGCTTTTTGAACAATGCAGAGCATGTTTCTTAATTATGCTCCCAGGGAGTGACAAAATTCAAAGGAGGACTGAGGTTTTGAAGAAGGAATATTTTTATTTCTGACCCCTATAGTGAAAAGAAGCTTTTTTTTTTTTTCCTAAATTTACATTATAAACCAGAGCTGCAGGGCATCAGTAACTTATACATTAACAAATTATTCAACATTTGATCATCTATTTCCTTTGCTTTTTCAGGACTTTTCATCTATCTATGCTGTATTAATGGCAGTGAGTTTGAAAAGAGGTATTGATAATGGCTGTTAGAGCAAAGCAAAATCTTCTTGTGTTGTCTTTCTTGTCTTTAGGTGTACTTTCAGTATTTTTGATGTAAAGCAAGGCATTTTATCAGGGTAATTGTATCTCACTATAAATATGTACACCTTTGTCTTCCCAGGAACAGGGAATACTTTTTGACTGTAAGCATTTATTATCAGTAGGACAAACAAGGTAGTTAGTGTGTTACAGTAAGAACCACTTTGCCTCTTCTGTTATTATTATTTAATATTTAAATTTTGTAATACAATAAAAATGGCTTTTTTTTCTGCTTGAGGAGAGGATCATTTAGCTGGATTCATTAAAGTTATACATTAAGGACAGCCAAATATTCTGCTCCTGGGTCTTGGACAGGAACTTCTGCAATGCGTTCTAAGAAAAGTCTGTTATGTGCTGTCTAGTTTCTGGAGCTGCAGTGGACAAAGCTCATGGTAAAGCAGTTTGACATTTCCTAGGAGACTCCCAAAGTGAGCAAACAGTGAGTCAGCCTCATCAAGGATATAGACAAGGGGTCTCCCCATGTATAGTCAGTGAAGTTTAAGTTATTCTGAACCTAGGCACATACTAATCTATTTAAAATGCTGACATATTTTTGCTGTGGTATGCATTCACTCCTCATGCAGATCTTAATGTTTTTGAGGAATTCAGAAAACTTTAAAGACATTTTCTCCCATCAGTGGGTTTTCTGGGTACTCCCTGGAAAAATATGGGTGATTCTACTGAATGGCAAATTTCAGGCACATTTGAGCTCTCCCTCAGAGACACAGACATTAAAATATGTTATATGGCCAAGTATTTTTTCCTTCAATTGCAGATGTATTCCTCTAGATAGTCAGCTACTATATTTTCAGTCGATATTTTATCTACTTAAAAATATTGTTAAAAAAGGTACTTCGGATTTCCATTTTCAGATGGGAATTATCTTTTCAGGATGATGCTTTCATAGAATGAGGCTGGAAAGGATGTCTGGAGGTCATCTGGTCCAACCTCCCTGCTCAAGCAGGGTCATCTAGAGCAGGTTGACCAAAACAAAGTCCAGATATTTTCTTTTTGAATATGTGATATGCAAGAGAAGGAAATTACTTGAATCTCTGCCTCTATTATTTTTTTAAAATTATTTTAATGCTATTATGATGATATTATTATAAAAATATGATATTATTATAACATCTTTTTGTCTACAAGGAAATTATTTGCATAAAGAGATTTCACCTTTGAAAGATCAAATATCTTATGACAATTGAGTTTGTACAGAGTTCACGATTATCAAATAAAGAACTGAAAATTATAGTTTCTCTGCATAGAAAGCAAAGAGCTAATTATATATAAGCCATTAATATTAAGGACAAAGCTGCTGCATTTCATATCTCTGGAACACATTTATTCTTTCTTGAATTTATACTATTGTCTCCATAAAGAAGACCTTTCTTCTTTGATAAAACTAACTTTTCTTTACGAAGTATCTGGGTGTGAGAACAGGAGTGGAGCTGGAACTTTGCAGTGGTGTTTTGTGCTTTCATTGAATACTGAATTAACCAGTGTTGCACATGTATCAGTTTAGTAGTCTCAGGAATAGTTTCACGGTGATAGTTTCATGAGGTTCCTGTCTAATAAAAGTAAATATTTCTTGACCTTTCCTACTAATGATGCAAGAATATACAATGGATAGCATTATAAAACAGCCAGCATTTTAAAGCCACACAGGGACCACTGTTCATGTTTAAAATGATGAGCGATGGGCTTTTTACCTCTTCCTCTGAGGATCATAAATTGGGAGTGGCTTAGAGTAAGTAATTCAAACATCATTATCATCAAATGAATGGAAATCAACTGACCTTAATGGAAAACTTTACAAATAACTGAGTCTTTGCAGTTCATCACGAGCTTCAAAAAATTACGTTGGCTAAAATTCTTGTTTGTCTGGGGGAAGAAGACACCTTTCCAAACTGAGAATCTGGAGATTTTAATGTTTGATTCAAAATGTTCCTTTTGACTTAGAAGGAATACGGTACTGCTGAGTCTTTGTAAAAGGAAAGGAAATTAAATGTAATTTCTCCAATTTGTTAATAGATGGGAAACCCACATCTGTGTATCAGGAATTACCATTCTCATTAGAAATCTTGCTGCATTTATTTTTACGCATTAACATTTTCATGATCAGTGGCTCAAACAATGTGAAATGGCTCTAATAGGACCCAAAAAGCACTAAACAGAGGAACAGAAGGTCATTGTTACACTTTCCATTTCACCTATTGGTTTATTTCTGATACCAAGCACACTAACAGATTACAACAAAGAATGTAAACCCTTGCATGGTCTGCTGATATAATTTCAATTTTCCTGGATGTTTTGCTTGGACCTCTTAGTCTTTATGCCTTTAGAGATCATTATACTTGAAGGGATAAATTAAAACATTTGCAAAGAAAGGAATTCAATTGAATTGAATAAATTTATTTGGCTTAAATTTATTCTATTTCAGCTGAGATTAAAATCAGGACCTATGCCACAAAATTTTAACATTTTTAGCATAAATTTAATTAATATTATTTTCTTATCAGCCTGGTCAATAATTTTTTAATATTCTCTACTGAAATCCTTGTTTGGAGTTCAGTAGAGAATATTTCAAGTTGTTGTGGGTTGTGTTTCTTGGTTGTTTTCTTTTAAAACAGATTATATGCTGGACCAATGTTTAAAGTTCTCTTCCTTTACTCACTCCATTTATATAGTTCAGATCGACTTCCTTTCTTTTTGTTTTTCTCGTACTTAATGAGACTAAGTAAATTACTTGGTAACCTTTACTTCCTTTTTCCTGTCATGGAATATGATACATGAATACATGAATATTTCCCTTCTGTGTCTTTTTCTGTTTCTGGGAGTCTGATTTTTTAATCTTCATATTCTGTAACCCAGATGTCTCTAAGCTGTGATCAGTATTTACGATTTTACTTTGTGATTCCCGTAACGCAGATTTTGTCATTAGCACAACCTTGGAAATGTCATAACACCTTTTGAAAACAACCTTCATAATATTTTTGCTGTTTTACTTTGAATAATTCTGAATTTAATTATAGAAGTTATACTGTCAAGGAAAATTTAGAAACACCACACAAAATTATAGAAATAAAGTAAATAAAATAAAAGTCTCTTTATGATAGCTCTGGCAATGCAGGCATTTTCTAAGGCATTGCATTGTTGGAATATAAATATACAAGCAAAACAATAGTAAAAGAAATTCCTCCACATAATCTTTCACATACTTAAGTACATATCACAGCAATTTTTTACCCTATTTACAGAAGGTAAACACATAAAAATGTGGAGACTTTCTAAGTATTTAATCTCAGACTTTAAATTCTTCTTTCCCCAGAGTATTTGACCTAATAAGGAGATACTAATAGCTCTGCCTTTACCTTCACATAATGAGTGATTCTACTGGAAGCAAATGACTTCTAAATTGACATTGTGTGAAAATGACTTTTAAATTGACATTGTGTGCACAGTTCAGCTTTCTGTGGATAATGACTTCTATAAAAACAAGACTGATATGTTTTAACCCTCAGGTATTTCATGGAAACCACATCAGAGTGCTCTTAGTAGAAGTGCTTTAGCATGAAGTCTTAAGTCTGATTCAGACTTTTTGTGCATCCTATAGACCCCAGTCTCCTGGCTTAATAATAACAGCAGCAGATGATGGAATATTCCAGTTATATTGTGGTACAATTTTGATGTATATAAGAATTTTGATTCTGATATTTATTGATCAGCATGAATATCAGTAGTGTCTAAAGTAAATAAATATTTTTGGAAAAAAGAAGGAAACTATGATTCACCAACAAGCAATTCTGAGCATTTTTAACACTATTTTTATCTATTTTATCAATTTTATTGCTATCTATTTGGAATATCCATTTTATGTTTGTACGTGCTTGATGAGCATATCCATATAATACATACACATCTATCAAAAAACATGAACACTAAAACAAGGATGGACAAACTAAATTTTTGAGAACTTTTTGACCAGCTGTAGTCCCACTAATATGAAGTACCCTGTATCTCTCAAATAAATATCTCTCACTGTTAAAGTGAGGAAGATATTACTGTCATTCTCTTTATTTTTTCAGATAAAGCTTTCTTCTCACTATCACTTTTGTACCAACATTTCCTACAAATTGTGAACTTGAAATATGTTGACAGGTTAACTTTTTCACCATTAAAACTGTTAATAAAAACTTTCATGTTTCAAATTACACCATCGCTGGTAATGTACCAGAATGTATCAAAGACGGAAAGCAGTTTAATCATAAAGAAATCCAAATTCCTTTTTCATACTCCTCAGCTGATGTTTAATAAACTTTTGGTGTCTTCTGATAGAATGGAGGCAAAAATCCTATCCAGCTTCTATCCACAGTGTGGTCCTTAGCCAGTAATAAAAATATGAAAGTGTTAGTGTGTTCATCCCTCTAAAATGTAGTATCAATTTAAAAATGAAAAGCTATGTTAAAATTTTACTATATTTCTTTGACTCACCCAGAAGAAAGAACCCTCTGTACATGCCGAAAGAGATTGATTATTTCTTTTTATAATCAAATCAAAAATAGACTTGGAAAGAGATCAGTTCAGAAAAATGTTTTCTTATCATTAAATAAAGGAATGTTTTTTATGGAAAAGCATGTTTGGCTGAAAAAAATCTTTGTGGCTGTCACTGTTTCTGCATTGCTCTGGACTCCCAAAGAGATGTGTTTCAAAGGCAGAGCCTACTTAGCAAGTCTGAATTTCCTTCTGGAGAGATCACTCTCAAATGCTGTCTACAGAGGGAGTTCAGGGAAATTAGAGTCTCCAAGATAAGTAAGCCATTCTGAATATTCCCTGAGGCACTCTTGAAAATGTTATCTCATGACTTTAATGCAATTTATCTTTTCTTCTCATAGACACCATTGCAATCTTTTGAAATTGTGTTGTGATATGTAATCCTTTAGTGAGGATTTTTTGTGTTGTCTGGCCATAGCAGCTTCCATACCTAAATTTATTTACTGCTTCTTTAGCCTGTTTTACTCTTTTTCCTTATTCCAGAGAAATCATTACAAAATGTGGAGACTTATAATACATTTAATTTTTTTAACCATTTTCCCATTTTTCTATTCTATCTTTCAAACAACTGGATTTTAAAATAATTAGCAATTTTCTTTTCTAGAATCTCTCTAACAGACCAGTCAAGTACAATGATCTTTGCTACTGTGGTGTTATGAAATTAGAATTATGGCTGAACTTTAATGATGAATATGACATTTTCCAAACCCAGTGGTGATCCTCAAACTATTCAGCTGGCTGTTCTATATCTGGCAATGGCAACTGCAATCACAAAGTCTCTGAAAATGACACTTTAGTAAAAGAGTGATAACGACAAGAATTTTCTGAGATCATACTCACAGGGAAAGCCCTGTCTTAAGGCATTGCTGGTAACGTTTTTTATTTTGGGTTATGGAACCAAAATATGTATTCTATTTCATCTGTTGAAAACAGATGGGGAGATGTTTTTCTTTATCCCTTGTAGCTCTGGGAGGAGGGGGGTGGGTGCCTTCTGATAATGGGCCAACTGTTAAAACCAGGTGGGGCAGTGTTTCTTATCTCTTTCACCACCTGTCCTCCCTCCGGGGGATATCTTCTGCTAATGGGCCATTAAGGCTCACTAAGGGCATGACACATTCCATCATCCCATTGTGAGATGCTCCACCCAGTGTGGGGAGCCAACCATTCCTACCTGGATAAAAACTGAGATGTAGGAACATGAGATATCTGGTTCCGCCAGATTCCCAGAGGAAGACTGGACCCTTCTCACCATCACTGGACCCTTGTTCTCTCAGGATCATCTCTGCTTCAACAGAACCAAATCTGCCACTCCAGGAGGACTCACTTTTGGACTGCTTCCAACACCCTGACCAACAGGGTGTCAGGTTGTAGCTCTGACTCTGTCAGGGTTTCTTGTTTGCTTGTTTGCTTGTTGTTTGTTTTACTACTACATTTGTTAATATTCTTAGTAAAGAACTGTTATTCCTATTCCCAAATCTTTGCCTGAAAGCCCTTAATTGCAAAATTATAATTTGGCGGGTGTGAGGGGTTTACATTCTCCATTCCAAGTGAAACTCCAGCTTTCCCTGACAGATACCTATCTTTCAAAACCAAGACATGTTTTTATTCTGTGTTTAGAAGCTTTTTACTCTACTGCCACATCTGAAATATTTTTTTTTACTTCCACAGTAGTGCTATGGTTGTATATTAATCATTTACAAAACTTAATAAGTCTTAGGGGTGAGGCTTTACTAATCTGTGTTGGTAATGCACTTTTACAAAAGAATTTTTCTTTCATTCATTAAAAATATCAGGATCAATGACTAGCTGGGGATTTTAGTTACTGTAAACAAATTCAGATTCCTTTGTTTGGGACAAATTTGAGCTGCCTTGAAATATTCCTTTCTACTTGTTCTCAAGGCTGTGTTGAATCAACATTTCCAGTGAATGTTCCTTAGCTTATGACATATTCTGTTTTTTTTATGACATGGTGGGTTGAAATACTTGGACAAACATCCTTAAGAACACAGTTATAACACAAAAATCCTTTTTGCCACCTTTTATATTTTATTTTTCCTTTTGCTTTTCTGACATAAAATGCAGATGAAAATGAAAAAAATGAAAATTCTTTTTTAAATTTCTTTGCAATGATTGCTTTTTATGGGAACACACAATTTTTGTCAAAAATAGCATATATTTGGAAGTTTTTGGCATAAAAGCAAATGTCAATGGATTGTTTTAATGGACGTATAAATTTTGAGGTATTTTGTCAGCAGTTACACACTCATTGAAGGATTCTCAGTCAAACATATGTCCGAGGTATGCATTAGCTAGAGATTTTTACAGTGCGTCACAGTGCCTCATGGAGCAGAAAGACTGTAGCTCTCTACAGGAGATATAACTTGGTATTTTGAGTTCCATGCAGAGATGACATCTGGGAAGTTAGAGTCATTGCATAGGTTGAAATTGCATAGCTTCCACTGATGTCATTGTCCTAAAACCTTTTAAATCTTTTTCTAATACTGATTTTCTCAGTACCTGGTGCAGGTGAACTTGTCTGGGATGATTTGGGAGAAGGTATTTTGATCAAATGAATGGTGTTTCCTTAATGCATACTAATTTCCAATATAAAGCTTCCTGCTTTGCAACTGAAACTGTTCTTTGTCCTTAGTTCTGAAGAAATAAAATATAGATAGCCATAAGCATGAATATTGAAACAATTTGCAAGTGTGTTTAACAATTTATGCCACTTTCATAAAGTCCTTTTTAGTAAGTTTACCTCTCATGCTAGCACATGTGTATAATTCATTACAAGTATTAGTCTTGAAGTATTTAGGCTTTTGCATTGTTGAGTCTGTAAATGTATACACTCTCTCTGGATGGAGTTCAAGAAAAAAATAACAATATTTCTATTTACCCTTTGTTGTGCAATGATACCCATTTGTTATTGCATTCCTAGTTTCCAGTTATTCAAAACATGTACTTATGTGTCCACAGGTTTAGAAATGGTAATTCTCAGTATGTGGGAAAACATTTGCTTGATGTTAAGATGGGTATCTTCCAAGGGACTTGACAGGCAGCTATTTTGGGTCAAATATAGTTGGTACCCATTATCTTTAGAGCAGACACAGACTGCCAAAGGAGTGATCTAAAAGGGTGGCACTCAAAAGCCCAGCTAATAGTGATAGAAGTTTAAACCTTTTTATTGCAGCTCCAACAAAATTGAAAATTCATTGTTAAGAGGGAAAATGAAAAATTAAAGTGATTCATTCTTCTAACTGTATTCTTTTTTCAGTCTCTCATAAATCCTTTGTGGGTTTTTTGAAAAGGTTATTTAAGTTGAAGCTGTTTCACATATTCCTGTCAATGATGGCATTAGATGACTAATCCTATCAAAGTTTGTGCTATATTTAAAGCCAGTTTATCCAGTATGTGCTGGATAAACACACTAGCATTTATATATCTCAGGATATATAGTGATATATAATTGCTTGGCATCCAAATGAAAAGTTACAAATGTTCATCTACATGCAGCTATATATGTAAATTTAGAGAACAATTCTTTTGTCAAGTAATGTGGGTTTGTAAACTGTGAAGATGCTGCTTGCACTAAAGGTCACATATGTCACGTGCATAATACAGAAAATGCACTAGAATGGCAAAATATTTAGACTGCTAGAAAAGGCAAGTGACAGTGTGGGCCTGAGAATTCATTTCCACTTTTCCACTTTGACATGGACTACTTTTCAAAGCAATAAACAGCTCTTGAAGCCAAAATTACATTAAAATTCCCAATATGGCTGAATACAAAATAAATAACCGATATTTATTAAAAATATGTTTTTAGGCATCTCAAATTGGTTCTCATGTCGTGTTAGCTGTAATAATAAGAAAAAAACCAGTGCATAATATTTTGATTTCATACAGAACCCCCAGTTTTCAAATAGCTTGTTTTCAATAGAATCAACTAAAAAATTTAAAATAAACACATCACAAAGCACAAAGCTTCAAAAAAATTGTTTATAATAATTTCATATTATAGAACAAAGATAATCTAGAAGTGCATGAAGCTTACCAATATTAATTACACTAATACATGAAGGGGACACATTTCCTTTTTCAATCTTTTAGCCTTTCTACAATACAATGGCTATAATGAAATTAATCTAGACTGTAGATAAAGAATAGCTTAGTATGTAGTAGATCAGATCATTAACTGGAGAAAATGTTGATCTTTTAATTGCTTTCTGTGGTTATGTATCTGACCCAAAGCAGATGCACTTGTAGCGGATCTAAATATTCCCTCCTAGTAAAAAAAATCTCAACATCACTAATTTTAAGTAGCTTTATCTCTTGTGATAGTTTCAAAACTATTAAATGAGAGAAACATTTCCAGAGATCTAAGGAATCAGTCTATCTCCTCATCAGAAGGTCCAGGGCTGAATGAGTAGCACTGATCTCCTTCAGTGATGGATCTGACAGAAGCACAAATGTAGGTGATCAGCTGGCACCTTCTGGGTGTGAGACAAGAACAGACAGAACTATGGTCTTGTCTTTGTTGTTGTTTGTTTGTTTGGTTTTGGTTTTGGTTTTATTTTTTGTCTTTGTTTTTGTCTTTGTTTTTGTCTTTGTTTTGTTTATTTGTTTGTTTGTTTTCCAAATTGTGAGGTTAACCTCTGGATGAAAACTTGCGTTCTTTTATGGTGAGGTGGCTTCAATGTTCTTCAAGAATGTTAGCAGTTCATGTCAGTCTCAGGAAGGTATTCTTGCATTTGCTGACAAAATAGTCAACAAAGTGAATTGAATAGTCCTGAGAACTGATTCAGATGTTGCCTACTGTTCAGTGTAATTGATACAATAATTGTATTTGTGCAATGGCATTAAATTTCCAAAAACTACCTTTTCTTGTGTTTCCATTTTTATAAATTCTTGAAGCAAAGCAAAACTGAAAACACTGAGTCAGTTACCTGAGCATATCCTTCCCTTCTTATGAGATCAGAGGAAAATTGAGTCAGGTAAAATATTATGAACTGAACTCTCTTAAACAGTCAATAAAATGAGCACCATCTTGCGTTTCACAGCAGTGCAAGTGACCAAAGGTTGCACTTAACATAAAAAATGTGACTAGTTTTTATTCAGATGTTTCATTAACAGTAGCAGTGTGTTGCACATATTGAAAAAGCAATCTCACTTTCTTCCAAGAGGTTTATAGTTAATAACACATCTTTAGTACATATTTTTAATAGGTAGTAGCAAACAAGTTGCATGTATGTTATAGTATAATCTGGATATTTTATAAATGTCAAAAGATATTGCTTTTTTATACCATATGATATGTTAAATTCCTTTGAAATATGAGCTATTTTTGTAGTTGTTTAAAATTTGAATATAGTCTTTCCATCATGTGACATGCATAGGTGATGAACTCTAAATATATTTAGGAAAATTATTACTCTTTTTAATCATAATTAAGTAGTGCTCAATGAAAAAATATTTAAAATTGCATTTGGTTTGTGTGTCAAGGTTGTGGTATGAGGGGGCTTCAAGGGTGGCTTCTCTGAGATGCTGTCAGAAACCTCCCTTTGTCCAATGCCACCTGGCTCCAAGATGGACTCGGTGCTGACCAGGGTCAGGCCTGTCAGGGATGGTGGTAGTGCCTCTGGGATAACATAATTAAGAAAGAAAGAGAAAATTATTATCCAGAAGCAATTGTAGCCAGACAAGAGAGGAGTGAGAATATGAAAGAACCAGCCCTGCAGACACCCAGGTCAGTGAGAAGGCCAGGGAGGAAGTAGTCCAGGCTCTGGAGCAGAGATTCCTGCAGCCTGTGGTGAAGACCACGATGAGTTGGTGTGCCCCTTTGTCCCATGAATGTCCACACAGGAGCAGTGTCTTGGTTTAAGAATAGTATTTCCAATTCAGTGTCTAGCTGAAACTCCAGACCACAATGCAGTTCACTCTCCAACACAGGGGCTGCAGAGTTTGGAATCACAACCTTAGTAATTAAGTCTTTTCCATTAAATAAGTATATAACTTCTAAACCAAAAGAGCCACCGTCATCTTCCTGTCAGCTCCAAGTTTTCTGCATGAAAATCTACTAGCAATGGATATGGTGGCTCCACTAACATGGGAAAACCACTGGAGCCTGAGTGGGGTAGACTCCAAATGTATAATTTTCTTTTGTTAAAATCAGTTGACAGGAATAATTTAAAACTACCCCCTTCCCACACTTGCAATCTCTTTCCCAATACGATGACAGCATGATTTTGACAGCCTGTTAGACTTTATAGTGCTTGGAAACTAACAGTGTTGAACAACTGACATTGGCTTACTGTGAGATAGAAACAGAGCAGAAGTCAATGAAGATTATACACTTAGATTGTTTGGTAAATGAAGATCCATGAGAAGTGAAAATCATATTATCTTTATTGGCAGGCTAGTGTTACTTAAAAATGTGACATGAAGAGTGTAAAAAAGCATGGAAAAACATCTGTGTTACCAAGAACGAGACCAGAGCATAAACAGTGATTTAATTAGTGGCCTTGTAAAGTATGGATGGCTAATATTAACCTGTACTTTAGGTTTCATTTCCTTTCTTTGCATCGTATGAGAGCTGACAGGTCAGTTTTAGACACAAGTTGTTCTTGAACATTTAATAAATCCTGTCATAGTTGATTTTCCCCATATTCAAAAGTACCTACTGTTACACTACACTAAAGGAAAAATCACATTAAAAGAAAAAAATATAATGGATATTTTTGCAACCTGGGAATTTCCTGGCAGAGTAAAGAAGCTAAAGGGGAAATGCTAACTGCTTTTTATCTGGGGAAATTATGGGAAAACTTCATGTCATGAACATTTTTTATATAAAAAGCAGTTTTACAGTAACTTTAATTATTGTATAAGGATATTGTATAGATTTAATGGGGTATGATAAAGAAACGCTCTCAAGTCACTCTTGTAACAGTACCATGAACAAACATTAAAAAAATTAATATTTAGTTCTTCTGAGAATAAGTTCCCTTCAAACCATATACATTTAGGCTCAGAAGAGATAAACTGGTGCTCTCATACAGAGTGAGACGCAGCAAAATTTCTTTGTGTTAACAAAGTTGATGATGTTAATGTACTTAGAAGAAAGAAGCTGACTTGGTTACACTGCTCAAGTGAGAAAGTGAATACATGTGCATGTCGATATGTGACAGACATCTCTGAAAGTCTCTTCTTACAGGCATAATTTAGTGTTTTGTCTTTGATCCCATCCAATTTTCCTCTGAAAGCAAATTTCAGTTTTACCACTTAAAGTGAATTGATTTGCTTTTATGAGTTACCAGGGCCCGAGTTTTTGAACTTGAATTAATAACTTTTATTAAGTAATCATAAAATTCAAAAAACAAATTAATATCATGTGATCATGCATAATATTAATATCATATTTCATTTCAAGGAAGGGGGTATTTTTTTAAAAAAATAAACCCAACTTTTAAATACCTGCTTTTTGAGGATATAAATGTCTATATATATAATAACTGTTAATATTGACAGTCATAGATACAGTAATGGAGGCATTTTAAGGCATATCTTATAATTGCTAAGTACTCTCAAGCATACTGAAACTAGCACAAATTCTTTTATTACAGACCTCACAAGGTCTTTCACAATCTTCCAAGCTTTTTTGGTCTCATGCTGTGCTTCTACTGTATTTTACATACCATGTAGACTAAACATTACTTTAGTTGAAATTCAATACTCATAGTCCAGTTTATTTAAACTCACAGGTAAGGAAATGTTGATTTTTTATCAGAGATAGTCCTCCTGAAATTGTGCATATCGATTCAATATTTATGTATTTACCTACCTGAAATATGTTTAGGCCTTTATTTGCTTAACTAAAATTACTTGTATTTTTTCATTAAAAACAAACAACAAACAACAACAAAACCCCACAAAACAAACAAACAATCAAAGACAAAAAAACCCCAAAGAAACAAAAAAAATCCCAAAACAAAACAAAAAGAAACCACCCCCCCAACAAAAACAAAAACAAAACCAAAAAATCCCTAAAAAAACCCAACAAAAAAAAAATCCCAAGCAAACAAAAAGCAGACAGAAGATTTTTAGTAACTAAAAGATATGGATTTTTTTATCCTTACATCAATTGTTCAGATAGATCTTGACTAAGAGTGACTGAATGTTGTTACAGTGTCAGGGTAGTTAAATGAAACTGTGTCACTTTAGCTGTCAAGGATATGTTCATATTCCAAAAATTCTTGTCCATGGCAAACAGAGTGTTCTTGGAACTTAAACACCTTGTTAGCTTATTAAGGATATAAAGTCACTTTTATGTGTCCTTAGCCTTTTACGATTTTTTTTTTTCACTTTATGAGAATATGAGATGCAGCTTTAAAGGAGGCCAATAAGGAGGCCATTAAGTTTTACTAATCAAAACTGGTAATTGTTACTTGTTGTCATTGTTTGCCTCTGCATCTGTAGGAGCATGAGCAGTGCAAAGGTGCTAGTGGCCATCTCTCTCTGAAGGGCATTGATGAGTCCTAGTAGAACAACTTGTTCAGAACCATCCAGTTTCCATATTTGCCTGTTATCTATGATTATATTAATAAATATGGTGTCTCCTGAACTTCTGGTGTGATTTCTATGAAGAATAGCAAGTCTCATAGAGGGGCAAATGTAAATGTTAGGGGAGCTGTGTCTTAGGAAAACAGTAGAGACTGTTCTACAGAAATACAGACTGGCCAAGAGAAATGGTGTATAAATGTACTTGTTAGGTCTGACAGTATCTGGAATGATCCTATGTAATCCACATTGATTATTCTAGAGTAGATATCTGCAGCAGTGTTTTGTCAAATGACTGTACAAAAACTTTTATTACTGCTTTGTGCAATAATGCAATATGTTAACACTTGGTCTCATATTATTTCCTCCTTTTTCTTCCCAAATCTCAAACTCCTTTAGAAGAGCTAAGCTCTAGTGACTCCCATGGTAGAATTGTCATACAGCCTTTAAATTGTAATCCCATAAAAATTTGCCTCAAAATGCCTCAAAGCTGATCGAAAACCGCCACTGTCAAAATAGGTCTGACTGGAAGCATCCAAAAAGAATTCTTCCTCCAACTTTCTACTTGTACTGCTGGATATTGAATTTTCTTTGTGATAAATTTTGGTTATAAAGAATCAACATTCTTCAACATAAAAAAAAGACAAGTAAACAAATTCTATCAATAAATTTCTAAAAAAGCAGGATGTGCTTATCCTGTTTTTCACTGTAATGCCACTGCTGAGAAACAAAAGTTTGACTAACAAGTGCTTTATTTAGAACTTAAATGGGTACTTTTGTACATACTATCAGTGGGGGTACCTTTCATAGTTCTTTAATCTTTACTAACAGCAAACCAAGTTATCCAAGGGATCATAGTAGATAGAGATACGGTTTAACACACAGCTTGAGAGGAGTTCCATAAAAAAATTATGCTGATCAGACACCTATCGTTCAGATAATTTTTTCTAAAACACAATATAATATAGAGTTTTACATGGAAATTTCAAACAATAATTTTTATCAGATAGTAAACTGGCAACTGGTAGAAAGAAGAGAGCTCAGATACACTGAGTGTGTCTTGCTATGAAAGCTGTATGCCTTTCAAATGCAATATTACACACAAACCTGTGGAGTTGTTACCTTCTTTTCTTCGTGTTAGAGCTGGGATTAATAGACGGGATTGGCAGTTTCATATTCGGACTCGGTGTCTATTAATTCTCATCTGTAGTACATTCCCATGAGTCATGAGTTCAATGGAGTACTTCTAACTCTTTCCAAGGTCTTTTAAGCACTAATTACCCAATAACGAGATGACACCTATATTATTTATACTTTTAACCCAATAACTGACCACCCAAGGTCCACAACGTGGACCTTTTTCACCCAAGTAGAAAAAAACAAGAAGAAGAAGGTGAAGGACTTAGACACTGTCTTAAATCCTCCATACTGCCCCATATATATTACTATATACTAAAACCTTAAATTCTAAGTTTTTCACCCTGTGAGATCACACAATACTATTCCAACTACTCACCCAGAACCCCAGTGCTGTCACTCAACTTCAGAAGCCTGTTCCACAGCCTCAGGTCAAATGTAGTGTTTGCTTGAGGATCAGTGTCTTTTAGCACAGAAAGCCTGAAATTTTTAGCCTCCAGGGTTCCAACACAAACCAGTGTTATAATTGAGCAAAAAGGTAGCAAAGACTATTGGGAGGAAAGGGTGTGATTTCTTTGCCAGTAGCAAACAAAATAAGTTTTAAGAAGACAACATTGGGGTGAGTAGCACACCTTGGCATTGCACATCAAGTCCAAAATGACCAGACATACACCCACAGCTGAAAATTGTTCTGGACCCTGTCAGATCTTTCAACATTTCTTCACCATTTTGATTTGTAAGGCAAATTTTATTATTTCTCTTTTTCCATACTCCTTCCAAAAAGACGTAGTGAATGAGAAACAGTGGTTATTTTAATTGAAATCCCCCAAACTTTTAAAAAGTAATATCCAGCTTTCTTGTTACAACATGGGGTAAGCTTATAACCTTGTGACTATAATGAAAATTATAGACTAGATATAGCAAGACATGAAACTGATCACTACATTTGGAAGAGTAGAGGTTTGAGACGTTCTTCAGAAAAGCCAACTTCGGTTTCCGTCTGTGAGTGCTACTTGCTTAGGCAGCCATGGAGTGGAGTGCCATAGGAGAGGAGAGTTGCTGCTGTACAGTAGAAATACCTTCCAGAACAAGCAGACTCCCATTGCTCCCAGAAACCACATTCTCAGGACATTGACATCCCTTACCTTGGCAGATGTGTCATTAATTCAAACTGTTACTTTGGAGGTGGTCTAACAGGTAATATTTGTCCTTGCAGATTTAACAGCTGAGTAAAGAATCACATATATATGGGCTAATGATGTGTTGAGACTACTTTTTCCTGACAGCACACATTATGTCCTTCAGTAAGTTGGAGTTCACAGGTCTTTGCGTCTATAGCCACATCTCAATTATCAATGATCTGTAATCTGATCAATGGCCTGTTACCCCCATATTTTAGCAGTCAACACTGTGATTTTTAATTAAAGTTAGCCATTTGTGTGAAATGATTACTCTGTTCATTATCTTGACAATTTCATTACTGTATCAGGTAAAATAAAACATTTATAGCAAGAGGAAAATATATGAGCTACCGTAAGGTTCAAGGAGGTTCATCCCTGCAGTTGGCTGAGGCTGTTATCATTAACATCAATGGAACAGGTCACAGTTCCTGGTATGCCACATGCCAGTTATCTCCTTTTAAATGAATTATACATGTATTCATTAAAATTCCCTAAGTACTATGGGAACATGAACATTACAAGCATTTGCACCCTGCTTGCACATTCAATATCGTGATATGCATGTGCAATGGAGCTTAGAAGGATTTGACTATGAATGGCTTTGCATGCATGATAATGCATCTAGGAGCTCTGTTGAGTGTTTCACATTCCATATGCAAAAGTTGTTTGTGTGACTTTGACTTCACACCAGCTGAGAATTTAAAAATTCAATTTTGCTCTGTATTTTTTCAAAGTGTACTTCTACTTTGTATTTCTTATAAATCTCAGGGGGTAAATAAGTGCATACCCTGAAGAGCAGCCAAAACCTTTGTTCCTATTTCGATCTGTGAGCTGATGGGAGGACAAACAAGAGGGGAGTACAACAGAGGAGCAGTAGACACATCAAGATGACCATCTTGATGAAAAGTTATCTATATTTATTGTGTGTAACCCACCAAATGGAATAATCATCAGGGTCCTTTCAACAGAAAAGATTATTTTTGTTCTCATGCCAAAAGATCAACAGCAGCTGAGCTTTTAAAAATGGTCACAGATATGTTGAACAGAAGTAAACACTGGCACAGGGCCTCTCTGTCAGCTTTGAATACCTCAAGGCTGTTTCTGTTATGCACACTGGTCTGATGTCCAGCTTTTACATATCTAGACTGTTGACAGAGGCCGTGCTTTGTAGTTCATCTGTCATTTTTCCGAAGGGTGAAAGGGCAGGAAAAGGGCTGGAACTGGGGAGAGAAGGGAAGCATAGAGATACAGTGGACTAGGTTTACCACCATTAGGAAAATTCTGTTCTTTACATTGAAGATTCCAGCTTTAGTCTTCCAGAGGGCATACTAATAATTTCCTTAGCATTGTGTGCTACTTTTCTTTGCAATTATAATAAGGCAGCAGAGTACAGATTTTTTTTTTCCCCCACCAGAAGCAGCTTCAAAATTATTCAGTGAGCAAATTTCTTGGGAATGATGTTTAGTGCTTTTAGGGCATTAGGAAGAGGAACACCTGTATTCCAGCCCACATTTTCCAGCTAATTTACATTTCAAAGAGGTCCATCATCTCTACACTGAGTTAATTTCATCTCCAATTGTTGTGTTACAAGGATTGGTTATAACGTTGTTTTGGGAGTTAAAGCACCTCAACATTCTGACTTTTTGGGTAAGTGTTCTTGTTACCTGCTGGTTACACAGAAGATAGAGACTACATCAGCCATCGTTTATGTAATAAAGTGTTGCACTATCAGTGCTAATTCGACATGATCAGACCAAGGGGATCAGTTCTGAGCTTGTTCCAGTTCTGTGTTTCTGTATCCAGACTGTAAATCAGAATGTGGAGTACTGATATCTGCATGTTCCCACTGAGTTATTTGTCTGCAAAAAACAATTTATTATCTCTAGAGAATTCTTCGTACTGCATACAGAGGAGTTCTCCCCACTCCTTACACATTTTGTTGATATTCCAATAGACTTCCTGAATTATGAGATTCTAGTCTTTTTCCAGCTTGAAGTGACAAATTCCAAATAAAGCAAAATTTTGGATGTATGGGAAATGCAAGAAATCATATACTTTAACAACCCTTCTGTGCAGTTTTGGCATAAAAGCTGCACAGTGAAAGTGGCAACTGCATGAACTACAGTACACCTAATTATTTCTGCTACTTCCCATTCTCTTGTGATGTTCTGTGATAGCCTTCCTGTTAAAACTCATGCATGTCATAATAAATCTAAGCACTTGACAACTATGATGCTGCGTCTGTGTGTTTCTGGTTTTGATTGTAATTTTCTTACTCTTGGTCTTGGGTTGTGTTCATTACCCATGTGACATTGCTTAAACTTTAATTCACTTTTCTACATACAAGTATTATCTGCTGTTTGAGATGGTCTTTGCCAATAGGCAATGTATCTATCTCCAGAAACTCTTTTGGGTCTGCCACCCTTTTGTGGGTATTTTAGATATCCTACAGGTTCACAAATATAATGCATGCTCATGTTTAGGAAAGTGAATTAAATTCTCTCTAATTATAAACTCTCTTTATCAGGAGCCTTGTTCCTGTGATCTTTTGTGTATGCAGCCTAGATCAGTGAAATCCTGAACCTAGATGGGAAATCCAAATTCCACTTTTGATCAAGTAACTGTTAGACCCGTTAGACCCCAGCACTGTCGCAAAATTACAGGACGGTCCTTCCCATTCATTGTGCTCCTTAATACAGCATTTCCCTTTGCTGAGATCTAGCATTTCAATTCCATACATTTCTACCTTATTTCAGTGAAGAATTACTTTATTGAAGCACAGCTGGTGGTTTAAATTCACATTTTTTACTTTGGACTCTATGGACTATATCCACCTTTTGCCTTTCTCAACTGTATATGTTGAAGTTTTTTATCCTGTTTGTATCTCAATTCCTACTTTTTTCAAAATTTAGAACAGTTTGTGTACTGAGTAGTAGACAATTAGGTTTTGTTTGTTTGTTTTTTGATTTTTGTCTCAGGAAAAATATCTGAATAAATTATTTGTTTGGGTTTACTGGGTAAGGTCAGTGTGACAGGAATTTCAGTATTCTTGCGTCTTTCATAAAGACTAATAGATCAAGATTGTATAAAAATCTATAAGCAAGAAAACCATGGAAAGCAGCAAAGCGCAGTGTAACCAGACGCTTCACAAAAGGGTTGGTATTCTCTCTGCTTTGTTCATCCTGATGCTGGCATGTGCAAAATGCAGAAGGTGTGATCCAATGCTATCCCCTCACAGTCTGCAGAAAACTGCACTGGAAAAGTGTACAAGACAGATACAGATATCACCAACAATGAAATAGTTGTCAGTAAATAACTTTTTTTTTTTTTTTTTTTTTAAGCAGAGGGTAACTTTTGTCACTTGTAGCAGTGACACTTGGAATGCCCATTCTGGTGAAGAAAATCTTGTAAATTATTAATAACTCCACGAAAAGTTTTCCACAAAGAGCATATCACCAAGATTGTCAGGAAAAAAATAAACAATTCATGAGGTGATTATTTTTTTTGCCAGCGGGAAATTAGATTGTGAAACTCTTCAATTTCTGTGTAATAAGGACTCATAATTTTTAATGATCAGAAGGAAAATATAATGGCGTAACGATATTACATAAATTTAAATGGGAAATAAACCAACAAAACACTCAATCCCAAAAATACGAAGAAAATTACAAAACAAAAAAGATAAAAAACTGAACTGAAAACAGATGTGAGCTAAATATTAGATGCCTCTAAATATAATGTACATTTGAGGAACAGGACAGGCAAAGAAATATCATAAAGCTGATTAGTAAGACATTACATATTGGTTATTTAGCATTCCTTTTTTCATGTAAATAAAACAGTGGGAGCACAGTAAAAGCACAAGCATATACTAAAACCCAATAATTCCTCCATTCTACTTTTTCCTTGCTAAGTAGTTTTCAGAGAAAAAAACCTATAATGATAAATAATACAACCTTTGTGGGGTAAGAGGTGATGGGAAGGAAAAGATTACAATGAAAAGAAAAAGCAAACACATAGAACTTAAACCTTACAGTCCTTTTCTGATTTTCCTTCCAAGGACATGCACCAAGTACTGGAAAAAGCTGCTATCACGCAATTGTACCTTTTGGAAGAAGAAATAAATAAATTTCTAGAGCCTTTCTGAACACTGAAATCTTCTTTCCAAAAGAAATTGTTAAAGAGGTAATTACAGATGGGGAAAATCAGCACCAGAATTTACCCAGAATCACAGTGCAGCTCAGGACTTTGATGTAGTTCATTTAATGCTTGCGCTTTGTATTTTTTCACCTTTACATAGAAACTGGCTAAGGTGAGTTCTTGTTCTTTTCCTCATGATGGTACTACTGCAAAGCCAGAGGCTGGAAGTGGTCAGTACTTTTTTTGATTGTAGATTATATCCTTAATTCTTTCAACAAGGCAGAAACCAATAGGTTTTGCATTTCTTAATGAGGCAAAGAGTGAATGAGCATGAAATCTACACAGTACTTACTGACCTTTATAAATCTTTTGTCATTCTGAAGAAAACACTGTGCCTCTGTAGGATTATGTTGCATTTTTGAGAATATTTAACTTATTTAAGTTAAAATAGGCAATTAATATACTTTTTTGATGGCTTAGTGTGATAAGATGTTGGCAAAAAAAGATCACCAGGATTTAGCTTGATGTTTTAAGGGGCTTGTAGTTGAAGGGAAAAAAGAAATTAAAATCTACTTCATGAAATAATTTACGAATAATCTTATGTATTATTATATTATCTTACCTTTGTTTTAGGATTTAGGTATAGTAGAAAAAGAAAGCAAGATAAATAATGTCTGAAAAGTAAGTCTTCCTTGGTGGAAAAATAATGTGGATTAAGTTTTTTACCATTAAACCTTTTCTTAAAAGTGAAAACATGACTGAAGATTCATTTTGTTGGCAATTTCTATATTTATAATACTTTAGAACTATTTTTTACATGATTATAATTTTTTTCTTTTTTTCTCTTTTTTTTCTTTTTTTTTTTTAATTACAGATCCAAATACAAGGTAGTGGAAATGCAGAAAAATATTTTAATTTTGAAGGACTTATGTAAATTTCTGTCTTTAGAATGAAACATTTTTTTAATACATTGTAATTGCAGAATTTAAGTAATATATCATCCACTGTCTGTTGAATTGTATTTTTTATATTATTAAACATTTAGGATTTTCATATTTGTCCACTTCAGTAAAGAAATAGGTATGTTAGGGGTTTTAAACATTTTTTGTGACTGAATTTTCTAAAGCTTTCCTCCGTAAGGAAATGTTAGGGAAATATGCTCTTTAGTTTAGCAGTTTTGAAGACATTAATTTATAAAAGAATTTAAAACAGAAAACAGTAGGGTTTTAAATTTTTTTCCAAGCAGTTTAACCAGGAATATACAGCACCATTTTTTTCTAAGATTGCTTTTGAATTAGTCAGCTCCAAGTTATGTCTTAACCTTTGCTGTAATCACCTTGAACATGTAAATACATAATCATTGTCTGTGTTCAAAAGTCATATCTTATTCCAGTAATAATGATTGCTCTTATAATTTGCTTTCTTCATGTTTATCTTTTAAATGGTGATGACTGAAACTGAAAATAATACTTCTTATTTTTTTATATACATAGCGGCGATCTGCTTATTAGTGTGGAAATTGCTTGTTTATTGCTAATTATAATCTTGTCTTCTGATTTAGGTTATGTCATCCCTAGACACTTCAGGCATTCCTCAGGTATGGGAGGTGAGATAACAGTAGAGCAGAGTTTGAGAAAATACAAATGATCAATGCATTTTTAAGACTATTAATGAAATTATATTACTTTCACTATCCAACAGATGAGACCAGTCTACATTAAGAAAGAAGGAATCACAAATGGAAAGTTAGATGCATTTCTTGCAAGCTGTTAGATAATAGCTTAAACATACATGAAAAAGACAAGCACCTCTCTCAGCAAGGCCCAGTTTTCTAATTATCTTTGACAACCAGAATTACTGCAAAGGGGTTTATAATACTTGGAATTTATTTACTTGAAGTTTATTGTGTCTTTGTAGATACAATGAAACCAAACATGTTTGACAGGATGCCAACACTGATGGTGTTAAGTGCACTAACAGCCCACCTGCAGGTGAGCTACTGTCTAGGTGTGGCAGACAGGGGAAACCATGGCTTTAAGTGAATCAGCTCAAAACTCTGGAAGACCAAGTCATCTAGGGAAATATTTCTTCAGAAATAAGAGAGCCTTTCTTTCTTATCATTAAATATTTCACCCAAGAAGAAATTGATGTGTTAATAACACTAGTCCCTTAAATATTTGAGCAATGTGTAAGATATTAATGTTATACTGGTACTGTCCATTTATTACTAAAGAGAGAGAAAGGTGGCTAATGATCAGAAAGATAAGACACTACAGTGTGGAGAGGGAATTGCTTAAAGGTAAAATTGTAGTGAACTGAGATTAAAGAGATAAGAGGGGGAGAAGAACATGCCCTAGGAGAGAAGAAGAAAGTGTAGAGCAAAGGCATGATGTAAATCTGAAACAATAAAAGCAAAAGTGGTAATCCTTTCAAAGCAACAAAGTAAAATAACTTTTTAGAAAATTCTACTATGCAATTATCTCTTAACTTTTACAACAATACTTGGTTTATTTCAGACATCCCAGATGGTGCAGCAGTATTCTGTGAAAAAGCTGTCTGATGGTGCAGGTAGTATGTGTGTATGTGTGGGGTTTGATATCAATATAGCCCCTTTGCCTCCCAGACAGTGAAGAATTGCTGTGTTTATTGGGACTCTGGAAACATACCTAGAGTCAGCAAATTCTTACTCAGGTCAAAATGAAGTAGAATTCTTTTAAAATTATGTCACATTTTAAGTGCATACTTGGTAAAATCTTGTTTAGGATGTGGTAAATGCACTTCTTTTTTGTTTTATTTTATAACATTTCACCTAAATCATGTTTAGAGCACAAATGAGAGAGATTGTATTTAAAGAGTTTGGTAAGCAGTGCCCTCCTTGCCAAGGTGACATATGCCATAATGTCTAGTAAGTGATCTTTTTCCAGAGCACATATGTTGGGTACATATGGACACCAGTAACCAGCAAGATGCCAATAGAAATACTTTTGAGGATTTTATCCTAAATATTCATAAATATTGATGACTTTGAATCTAAATCTAGCTGCAACATTTTGTAATTATCATCATCATCATCATCCTAATACTAAGAACAACAGCAGTATAACAACAACTAATACTAATACTAATACTAATACTAATACTAATACTAGTAATCCCTTTTCAAAGTTTCCAAACCCCAGTTTAATTTTCTTGTCTTAATGTTATGTGGCATTATGAAATGGCACTTTTTCATCATATTTACTCCTGCCATCCCTAATGCATTACCAGGTGTGAGATTAATGAGTGGAGCACATGAGACCTGCCACAGTTAATCACGTTTGTAACCTTTCAGATACACAGCAGAATATTTCTTGCTGTGAAACATCCTTTACCTTTTAATCTCTGCTGAGCATAGTGCTAACTCAACACTGTAAGTTTTTTCTTATGTATTTCAAGTTAAGTCATCAAATTATTATTCCTCTTTCATATTTTTTCTATCAAAGAACTGTTTGTATTTCAAGGAAATATTGAAGTAATCAGAGAGTGATAAGCATAAAAGTATATTTTTGTGGACCTAAAGGAACACATAAATAGACTGAATGGTGGTACTTTTGCTGTCATACATCATAATATTTACAGATAACATAATTTTTAGAATAAGTTTTAATTCAGAAATTGGCACTCAATTTAAAAGATCACTTGATAATATTCTATAAATGACAGAGTTAACTCAATGGAACTGTACTTACAAGGAGGCTATTCGTGTGCTCATATATGTCACTGAATGTAGGCAGAAATATGTAAGGCTTGAAAATTCCAAATTAATATTTTTACTTCTAGAGCTATATGAAATGTCTCCATGTGAATAGATGCATCTATTTATTAATATGTATTTTTAATTGTAAATTAAGGAAAGTTGGTCTAAATCTTGTTAATAATTCTTAGGGGATGTCCTGGGTTGTAGAGCCAAAATGTGTATTCTATTTCATTTGTGAAAAGCAATTGGGGAGATGTTTTTCTTTATCTCTTGTAACTCTCGTGGGGAGAGAGGCAGATGCCTTCTGATAATGGGCCAACTGTTAACACCAGGTGGGGCGGTGTTTCTTATCTCTTTCACTACCTGTCCTCGATCCAGGGGAATATTTTCTGCTAATGGACCGTTAAGACACCCCTAAAAGCACACATCACCAAAGTAGAACATCCATATTCCATTATCCTATTGTGAGATGCTCCACCCAGGGGGGGGAGCCAACCATTCCTACCTGGATAAAAACTGAAACGTAGGAACAGAAAGTATCCAGCTTCATCCGATTCCTGGAGGAAGACTGGACCCCTTTCTCACCATCACTGGACCCTTGTTCTACAGGATCATATCTACTCTACCAGAACCACATCTGCCACTCCAAGAGGACTCACTTTTGGACTGCTTCAAACACCCTGACCAACAGGGTGTCAGGTTGTAGCTCTGACTGTCAGGGTTGTTGTTTGTTGTTGTTTGCTGGTGTGGTTGGCACTGAGCATAGTGCTATGGTTTTGTTTTCTACTACATTTGTATTGTTAATATTCCCAGTAAAGACCTGTTATTCCTATTCCCAAATCTTTGCCTGAAAGCCCTTAATTGCAAAATTATAATTTGGCAGGGGGTGAGGGGTTTACATTCTCCATTCTAAGGGAAACTCCAGCTTTCCCTGGCAGATACCTGTCTTTCCAAACCAAGACAGAGGAATTTAGCGTATATCATAAAATCACAGAATGGTAGGGGTTAGAAGGGATTTTAAAAGTCATTTAGCTCTAACTACCTTGCATTGGGGCAGGGACAGCTTGCACTACATCCAGCCTGTCTTTGAACACCCCTGGGGGGAATCCACAACTTTGGGCTATCTGTTGCAGTACCGCACCACCCTTTCAGTAAAGAATTTATTTATTTTTGATCTAAACCTACCCCCTTTCAGTTAAAAGCCATTCCCTCTTGTCCTATCACTACATGCCTTTGTAAAATGTCCCTCTTCAGTCTTCTTGTAGCTTTCCTGTAGGTACCAGAAGGCTGATGTAGTCTCCCTAGAGCATTCTCTTTTCCGGGAAGACAGTCCTAACCCTCTTAGTCCACCTTCCTAGGAGAGGTGCTCCAGTCCTCTGATCATCTTTATCAGCCTCCTCTGGACTTTTTTTAGCAGATCTATGTCCTTTTTATGTCGAGGGCTGCAAAGCTGGATGCATCACTCCAGGTGGGGTCTCATGAGAGCAGAGGAGGAAAAATCATCTCCCTTGACCTGCTGGTTTTGCTTCTTTTGATGCAGCTCAGGATACATTTGACTTTCTGGCCTGCAAGTGCACATTGTTGGGTCATGATGGGCTTCTGGCCAACCAGCATCCCCAAGTCCTTTTCTTCAGGGCTGCTCTCAGTGCATTCTCTGCAATGTGCACTTGTAGCCCAGGACAAGTGCAAGTTCCCTGGGTCAGGGTTATCCTAAGCAAGTACAGTCTTTGTCCAATTTCATAAATTCACAAAGACCCACCTCTCAAACCTGTCAAGGTCCTTCTGGATGGCCTCACTTTCACCCAGCATGTCAACTGCACCACACAGCTTGGTGGTGTTTGCAAACTTGCAGAAGGTGCACTCATTCCTACAAGGTATTTCATCAGGTCCCAGGACTTGTGTACCTCCAGGTTCTTCAGATATTCTTGAACCTGATATTTCCTCCAGTGGGTGAGGTAAGCAAGCAGTAATAAGTGAGTTTCTTCTTACTTATTTGCTGTTGCAGGACAAATTCACTCAAAGGATGAAAACCAAGTTATTACTTCTTTAGTCTACTTTGTTTGGCCCTGAAATTATTAAGAAAAGGCCTTTTCCTTGACCTCGCAATGCAGGACCCAACATCTTGCCTCAGTTTATTTTGGTTGAAGCTGATTTTAGCTTGTTTTGGTTATGATATCTATTGTTTAGCAGTCATGTCACTGACACCTAAATTATTTTTAGTTCTTGTTTATCTTTATGCAGTTGTATAGTACAGTGTCTCGTTCTTGTTAATAGATAATCATTCAGAGGAGAATGAAAATGTGGTGTAGGAGCAGAGAGGCCTTGTACTACAGGCAGCAGCCCCAGGTAGTGAACACTAACCTTGATACTCAGCTGATATAACTGATGAGTTATAACCATGGAGGGTGTGAAAGGAAGGGCTCTGACTGCACTATGAACTGCTTAGAAGGATAAACACTGCCTGGAACCAGGAGCTTTTATCTCAGGGGCAGCATGACATGGACACCCAACTTAAACAGGCTTCCACTGGCTGAGAAAGCCCATAACAACAATTAAGCAATAGGATAAGAGATTTTTGATAATAAATCAGCCATGCAAATGTGACCAGAATGACAACTGTCTAGAATCTAGTATAAACCTTCTCCTTATGCACAAGAAATGTGCTTGCAATAGCAAAAACATTTTTGGCTACCAAAATTAATTCCATATACTAAATATATATTTTATATCTACATACAGATAAAAATATATATATTTAAAATAAGAAAATTCATAGAAAGAAAAATCAGAAAAATATTCTAAATATAATGGAAAATACTATATATCATTGACTACAAATACTTTTTAACATTTGAAACTTGTCTTTTGTTTTAGAAATCTAGATTTTTAACGTGATCTGTCTATATACTTGCAGCCAGCACTAATGCTGCAGTACCCTACACACTCTAAATGCTAAACCAGTAATTTTACTCAGACTTGTAAATCTAATTTCACAGAAATTTCCTATATACAAAGACAACAAGAAAAAAAAAACCCAAAACCCAATGAAAATAAAAATAGTGCTCATTTTTTCATGAAATGTTTAGGAACAGAAGGATAAAATTTTTTAAAAAAATTAATACTACCTGAATTTTTTTTTATTCCAATCAAATCAATTACTTTTCAAAGGGGTAAATAATAAGAAAACCTGGCTTTAATTAAATTACTATCACAAGCTACATTTTATGAACTTAATTCTATTATATATGCACTGCAATAGCATTTAAAATCACCTCTGTTCCTCTAAATGCTACCACTAATATCTGTACCTTAAAAAGCATACATATTTATTTTACAGATATTTTTCCAACATTTGTTTTATACTATTGATCCAAGATACAAACCATATACAAATTTTACATTTATCTTATTCAAACCTCTATCTCATCCTGAATTTTTATTGTTGTACTCTTGCTTAAAGTTTATTGTTCACATACCTTTGATGAAGTAATATCTGGTTTCTCTATCTTTATCTATTACATTTTATAAAGACCCCACAGACTGAACATTCCATAATATCTAAAGCCATTACACACTCAACAAATTTTTCATTATTACCATTCTCTATTTGCCTCAATTTCTAAGTCTGAGTGGGACCTGAAACTTGTCTCATCTCATCAAAGCTGAGAGGCTTCAGAGCTGTATTATATATAAGTCCTATCAAGATTCACAAACTATGCATTCTTTCATCTGCTTCCCCTGAGGGACTCCATGCATCTGATCATACCTACCAGATGGCTTGGTCTTTATGAAACAAAGCAAAAGCAACTGCTTTCCATAAGAACACAGATAGGAAAAAACCAAAACACTGCATTCTTCCCTCAGCTTACTAGCCTGCAAGTCAGAACTCTTACCCAGAATGGAAAAACTGGATTCAGTGCCCTTCACAGCCACTCTTCTATCTTTTGTGTCTTAACATCAAGATATAGAGTAATCTCCAATGTGAAAAAGGATCTATATACCACTGTCAAGAAAAGAGGCAAAACGAAAATAGCTTTTAAGTTACTGTAAAGCACTGACCTGGAATGCAGGAGAATTAATTTTTTTCTTGCTTGAAGAAATATCACTATTAAGCACTCGGTCTGTGGAACATATACCTCACTAGAAGTCATACTTCATCATAGTGACTCCAGGAATTCCACCAGAAGTTGCTCACTGATGTTTTTCTTGTTTATTTCACATATTTTGATTCCTTTGATTAATTTCAATTGTTTCAGATGACTGATGCTGTTACTTGTTATCAGTATTACCTCCTTCTGAAGCAACCAAGGAGGACCTGTCTTGTCACATAAATGTCCTAAGGATCTTTATGTTATTAGCTTATTATTTACATAGGAATTTAGGAGAATTCCTATGTAAATAATAAGCTAATAATAATTATAATTGAGAGTCTAAATGCACTTGAATTTGGAAACATCCACAAAGATATATACTGAAATACGTAGTCTGCACAAACACATTTATAAGATAGTTTACCCCATTCAAAATACCATTCAGCACTTTGTGCTGGTTTTGGCAGCGGCAGAGTTAATTTTCTTTGCAGTGACTAGTATGGGACTATGTTTTGGATTTATGCTGAAAATGGTGTTGATAATATAGAGATGTTTTTGCTATTGCTGAGCAGGACTTACACTGAACCAAGGGCTGTTCTGCTTTTCACATTCCTACACTGGTGAGGAGCCTGGAGGTGCAAGGGGAGCTGGGAGGAGACACAGGTGATCCAAACTGACCAAATGAATATTCCAGACTGTATGACATCATGCTCATTTAATAAAGTGAGTGGAAGGAGGAAAAAGAGGGAAGCAGTGTGATGGTGTGATGGTACTTGTGTTCCCAAATTACTGCAGTGTGTGATGGGGCCTGCTTTTCTGGTGATGGTTGAACATCTGTCTGCTCATGGGAAGCATGAATTTTCTTTTACTTTATTTGAGTGTGTGGCTTTTGCTTTCCCTAAGAAACTCTCTATCTCAACACACAAATTTTCTAGCTTCTATGCTTCCAATTTTCTCCCTGGCTCAAGTGATGTGTGAGTGTATGTTACTTGGTTGCTGGCTGGGGTTAAACCAGAACCCACTTTGAAAAGTTATATTTATAGATCTTAGAATGATTTAGTATGGAAAAGATCTGTAAGATCATTGAGTCTAAATGTTAAACAAGTTCACTACTCAGTGGGAGTTGGTCAGGCAGGGACTGGCAGTAGGTTGGCCCTGGCTGACCACACAGAAGGCACACAAGGCCTTAAGGAACGGAGTGCTGAGAAGGAGAACATGTAGATAGGTTATGGGGAGAAGTATGGGATTAAGAGTTTAGTTATGTTAATATGAGTTATGTCGTACTTTCTGTATAAGGTTATGTGTTAATAATTGGTCGGTTACTTTTCCATACATGGTTGCATTGTCATTCATAGGTTCTTTGTTCTACTGTATAATATTCTGTTCCTTTGTAATATCAGTCTTCTGTTGGCTGCCCACCCCAGGGCGTCATTCTTCACTACTACTGTAGTGAAGCTACTGTATACAGCTTCTGTTTTTTGTTAACCACCTTAATAAATTGCTTTTTGGGTGACCACAGTCATACCCACTCCTTTTACTTCACCTCTAGTCACAGCAGGCCCCTGGCAATGGTTGTCCTGGTTAGGCTGGCGACTCAGTGTTATCACCAGACTGCGATAACGTTATCGCTGACCCTGAGTCAGGGTGAACCCTGTTCGTCAAGCCGGGTCGACCAGACCAAACTCCATTCCTAAGTACCACATTTATATGTCTTTTAAATACCTCTAGAGATTACCATTTACCTGAGCAGCCTGTACCACTGCTGCTTTTGTGGAGAAATCTTTCTTACCATCAATGATAAATTATGGAAAGGGGCTTGGGGAGCACTTTCAGCAGCTCCCTCAGTATCCTTGGGTGGATCCCATCCAGTCCCATAGACTTATGTGCATCTATGTGGTGTAACAGATCACTGGCCATTCTTTCTCTGGGGGCTTCATTCTCCTCCCCGTCCCTGTGTTTATCTCAGGGGGCTGGGTACTTACAGAAAAACTGGTCTTACTATTAAAGTCTTAGGCAAAGGAAGATATTACGTATCTCTGTTTTCCTCAGCTCTTGTCACTGAAAATAAGATTCAGTGAGCGGAATAGGAAACTATATTAACTAATCAGAAGAACATCAGGAGAAAAAGAAGAAGCTGAAAGTATCCAAAGTCAGTCAGGTACAAAAATATTTGAATTAGATTTTTTGCTTTGAGGGTTTTCTTTCCAGATATGATCAATTATTAGAATGGGGTTAAAACACACAGAAATTGTAATATTCACTTTTCCCATACTTGTCACACTGGGAGATGAAATCCACCTTTCTTCTCCCAAGTTATGAATGAAAATTAGCTATATCACCATGTCCTGTTCAATATAAGAAATCTTACATTCCTACTTTCAGTTTATAGCTAAGAATGCAACATTTCAATGTGTGACTAGGCCATTATATCTGCAGTTTCAAGTACAGTACTATATATTGCTTTGCACTTTCTCTTGTGTACCAGCTCAATAACTTCAGCCCAAATTACTTCCCACCAAAGTAAAATTTCCCTAAAGTTCTATCTCATGTTTCTCTAAGATCCACTGTCTCATTCATCTCTGCCTTTTGTCCTCACCTGGAGAGTAGGTCCTGGTGCTACCTCTGGTGCTGTGCAACATGATCCACTGCAGCAGTGTTGTGGAATGAAATAATGTTGTTAGCTCTGGAACAGTGAAGCAGGTCAAGCAAGAGCATTGCAGACTCAGGGTTCCTATTGACTGTATCTTACAAAAAAGGAAATATAATTTTCATCTAATTAGATTGTATGATAGATGAAGAGGTATCAAGAAGATAAAAAGCCTCATCACAGAATACAGATTATTCTGGTGACTACTAAAAGTCTGCTTATTTGTTACAAACTAGACAGAGCCATGTTTAGATAACAATCCTTACTACAGTCTCTGAATGTATTTTCTTCCTCAAGCAGCTAGAAATAAAGGGACACTAACAAGTCAGTCTCAAAAAGGTTTGTCTGTGGTTGCCTCACATGCAGCATTTGATTTGGTAGTGTTTGATTTAGTAGTGTAAGCATGCTCTCAGACCACTTACAGACCTAAACATTTTTTTGCGAAGAATACATCTCCTGAAAGCCTTGCTGGAAGCTCAGTAGGTGTAAATTAGCACTTCCCATGTCTTGGTAGCCACAAGACTTTGCAGCTCTTCACACATCAGCTGGTGGAAATGTAGACTCTGGTGGAGTTAACAGGCAGCTCAGCAGGGTTTTGGAGAAGCTGGGGTGACATATTGGAATATAGATTTATAAAACAGCATAAGGTGTATTGTTGATTTATGTTAAGTTTGATGAGGCATGGCAAGTATGAACTAGTCTGACATACTTGGGAAGAGAAGATTCTACACTTTACTACAAGATAATAGCAGGAATATGGGCAATTACTGCAAGCTCTAAGGTCACACAGAAAATCCTTAGCAAAGATTTTAAATCCAGGTTGAAGTCCTGATGCATACCATCACCTCTCTTTGCTTTTTTTTTTTTTTTTTCCTTTTTATTTAAATGTGAATGTTTCAGAAAGGTTATTCAGTTCTGCATTAATCAAGCAGCATGTTTCAGCAAGTCTTGTAGAATTTCCACTAAGGGTGAGCTTATAGAGATTATCAGTATTTCCTACACCTTATCTACAAAGCAAGTCTCAATAGTAGGAAAACACAGCTTGAAGTCAGCTACAGTTGATTTCAGTGGGAATTGCTTAGCCCCCTTCTTCTCCATTTCAATGGGAGACAGCATGGGCTAACTGCACAGGATATAAATGCTCTGTCAGCTTCTAAATGGGTGACTTGTAAGAATGGAGTCAAAGCATTTCTTTGAACTTCTGCAAGTATTTCTCTCTCTGTTTTTTTCTTTTTTTTCCCCTTTTCTTGTAATTTGCCAATATTTCCCCTTATTTTTTTTTCTAATTAAATTGGCTGTAGTTCAAGAGAAAAACATCCCAGTCCATATGTCACTGTGTTCATTGCAGGCAAGTGTGGTAAAAATATAGCAACCTCTTCTATGTTTTTTCAGTAGACTGTAATAAAACTGTGTTTATTAGTTATGTGATTAAACGAAAATACCATTTTTGCTTTGCTTTAAAGAAAGCTAAAATTTAGTGTCTAAAAAACACAATTAGCCTTCTTAAATAGGTAAAGTAATTTTAAAAATAAGATTTTCCTCTTTCACAAATGAGGCCACACCTGAATTTCATTCAGAGAGTCAATGAGCTGTGAATAGATTAATGTCTGCTTCACTTCCATTCCCCACTGCATATCTGATTATATATATGTTACTTTTCCAATAGATGCAAATTATCTGGGAGGAAATGTATCACTAACATTATTATTTTTTTACCACCACTGGGAGGATTGTGTCACATCTCAAAACTGGAGTGCTTTAAATTTCCACAGACAGAGTTCTGTGAAGTAGATTCCAACAGTGAGCCAGGAGTGCTTCTTTACTGCACCCTCACTCCAACTCCCATGGATTTGTGGGAAGTAAAATGTGACAATTACCTATCTCTTCTGGTACCAATTTAACACTGGATTTTAAATGCATTCACATTAAAAGATTATTTGTGCAGTTATTTCCCCCTATGGAGGGGCTACCTCCTGTAATCATTGTTTCACAGAAGTTGTCTTCCCAGAACATGTCTTCACATTTTTAAAATCTGACCTTGCTTCATACTTTTTATATCCATGCATCAGTGATTATTTTTTTTAAATTGTGATTCCTAATGTTGACACCCAGACAAATTTGGCTGCATGTATTTCTGCATAAGGATGTGCAAAGGACGGCATCCCAGGTCTACTTTGATTTATTCACTATTCTCATTACTTAAGAGCATAAGAAAGCCCATAAATACCCAAACTTACTATTCTGATCTGTAGCCTGTCTCTGATAATGGCCAAGATTTAGGGAAATGGGGATCTTTATAGTGTTACTTCCCCAGACATACCCTCAAAATGCTTCCAAGCTGAATCAGGTGTTGTTGTTGTTATTATTATTATTATTATTATTATTATTATTATTTCTTTTCTGGGGGATTACCTCATGCAAAGCAGCTCTTCAGAGAAGGACCTGGGAGCCCTGGTGGACAACAAGCTGTCAATGAGCCTGCAGTGTGTCCTTGTGGACAAGAAAGTCAATGATACCCTGGGCTGTATTAAGAAGACCATAGCCAGCAGGTCAAAGGAAACGATCCTGCCCTCCTACACTGCCCTGGTGAGGCCCATCTGGAGTTCTGTGTCCAGTTCTGGGCTCCTCAGGACAACAGAGGTATGGAGCTCCTGGCACAAGTTAATGACTAAAGGGCTGGAGCATCTCTCTTATGCAGAAAGGCTGAAGCATTTGGGCCTGTTCTGCCTTGAGAAGACAGAGAGGGGACCTCATCAATGTATACAAGTATCTGAAGGGAGGATATCAGGAAGATGGATCCAAGCTCTGCTCCGTGGTGCCAAGCAATAGGACAAGAGGCAATGGGCAGCAACTGACGCGCAGGAAGTTCCACCTGAACAGGAGGAAGAACTTTGCACTGTGGGTGACTCTGCACTAGAACAGATTGCCCAGACAGGGTGTGGAGTCTCCCTCACTGGAGATACTCAAGAACTGCCTGGATAAAATCCTGTTCTATGAACTTCAGGAGGAACCTGAATGAACAATGAAGTTGACCTGATGAGTCACTGTGATCTCTTCCCATTCTATGATTCTATCATTAAGACATTTTTGTCTTTAATGATCCTTGATGAACCTGTTTTTCATGTTTTCTATTAATTTATCAGCTTTATTTTTAGAACTCATGAACATTTGGATTCTATATTATGTCATAGTAGCATTTTTAAAGATTTAATTTTGGAAAGCTGCTTTTCTCTATTTATTGAGAAGATAAATAAGAAAAAGGAAACCTGAGTTTCACAAAGCAGTCAATTCATCATGCATTTAAACAAAAGCATATTGACATGTTGCATTTTGCTTTCTACTTCCTTTTTTTAATAGTTCTTATGATCTTGCTTACCTTTTTTTGATACCTATTTCAAACCCACTGATGTTCCATAGTATCATCCAAAGAGTCTCAAGTAACTTCTTCTTGAACAGCAGCAGCTGATTTAGAGATTCTAAAATTATAGAAGCAGCTTATAGTTAATAAGAGTATAAATGTCTTTTGTTTTTTTCTGGTCATAAATAAAGGTGTTAGTATTTTGGTTACAGATTACTGTATTTTAGTTTACATATTTTATAATATTAAGTTGGAATTAATATTCAACTAATATCATCATATTTTTATGTAATCTTGGCTGAAATCTTTCTTACTCACTTTTTTACAGAGAATCTTGGATGTAAATCTCTCCCTAAGAAATCTTTGATTCCTATTTTGCTTTGAAAGCTATAAATAGCTCATTACATTTCCAGAGTAAACTTGTCATCTGTTGCCAAAAGGGAAGCAAGTGATATAAATCAACTAACAATTACTGTGGAACTTCTGATGTATTTCAAGTGGTTACAGTTCACATATTTTACTCTTTTGTATGTATTCTCAACCTGCAAATATTTGTATTTGTCCTTTTGTCTTGAAATGGAGTCTGTTTTGGAACTCACACATTTCATTTCATACTTAACAACTCCCCATATTAACATTGTTAGTGTTTTTAATCTTAATATAGACTTCACATAGGTAAATGCCACATTCTCCACTTGTTTGACTACTCAATGTAGAGATATATTAAAATTTGTTGAAGAAAAATCTGAATGAGAGAGAATGGGTCTCTCTACAACAACTGTACTCTCTCTGAAATGGAGAAAAGAAACTAAATGGGAAATACTTTTTTTTTTGCCAACTACTTAGTGGCAAGTTATAGTTCATATACCTCTTTTTATGACTCTAATTCTTTAAAAAGTTAGAATTTAGCCTATTGAAACTGCCAGAAGCTACTATCAGAAACAGGGATGTGTATTAATGACATGACTATGCAGCAGCCCAGATATTTTATTTTGATTAAGGATCATACTGCCTATAAAATGCAATTGTTGTCCTGTTGAAATTAATGATTTTCTCATTAACCTCTAATTGTGCAGGCTATTATACATCTTGTTTTTACATGGTCCTCATACAGATGAATGGTCCCTTACAGACTCTGCTTCAGATGAAATAAACAACTGTAAATTTCAGCAGCCTTAGATTCTCATAGAAATTTTCATCAGGTTTAACTGTGTTGGTTTCAAGATGCTTAATCCCAAATTGATTTTTTTTTTGAAATAACAATCATAACTGTATTAGGGTGTGAAATATAAATTTTAAAATATTAAATATAAATAGTAAATATAAACAAAAGTCTAAAGACTCATTCTCTCACTAGTTTCAACTGAGGGTTACTTGTGATTAAAGATTTTGATTTTTTTTTTCCTGTATCATTAATGCTTGTGTCTGTGTCTGTCTGTCTGTGTGTGTTAGCACCTCAATAGTTTTTAGCTGCAATACAATGCAGAATCTTGACAAGAGTAAACAGAGCACAAACAGCAAGATTAATAAATCTAGACTCACACAAGAAATTCAATTCCGGAAAACCACAGCCTTGTAGTGTAAGACAATTTAAAATAACAAATGAATAGGCAATATTTGGAAAAAAAAATCTGCAAATAGGATGATGAAGGACATGTGATTGTCGTGAGGAGCAACAGTGTGCAGCTTCACAACTTTTTTCCATTTTACCACCCTCAATTACTTCCAAGGGACTACTTTCTGCATTCAATTGCCCCAGACTCTGTGGGATAACAGTATGATTTCCTTCAGTGTGTTGCTATTGTTTTGTGTATGGATTCTCTGAAGGGAAGGCACACATCAGGCTCTAAGCAGAACCCAGGAAGGGGAGTGGCTGATGTATCAGCAAGAGGCTTATTATATGCTGACTCTGACCTTCAGGCAGAAACCTATCCTAGTATTGTGCATTTGTTTAACCTTAGCAAGCATTCAAAGGAGCAGTCATTTTTATCTGATCAGAAACACAACATACTTTGTTTCAAAGGGATGCTACGTCCTCCGACTGCAATATATCTTTCCATTCTTGGGTATGGAAGTCAAGGAAATAACTAAATATCAAGGACAAAGGATACAAATCAGAACAGTTTCAGATAAGAGGTAAGCTGTTACAAAGACAGATGTAAAGTAATTTCTATATTTAGGGGGATTTGTAAAAAAAAGAGTTGATCCTGGAAGATTTAACAACATAGAATTGCTAAATTCTAGCCTTGCTAGAGCATTCTCTGCTAAATTTGAAGGTAAGACCTTAAGAAATCAATCATATACATATGTACACATGTGCAGAGGCACACTCACAGACATGCCTTTTTCACTGTAGTATGCACGTTTTCTGTCAAGAAAGTAAAACAAAAAAAGAGTCTTTTAATGGAGATTTTAGGACTGAGTTAGTCACTGTCTTAATGCAGCTCAGCCAAAGGCAGAAGCATTCTTTTGTTTGTTTTGAATAAATGTTATCTTTATGAATTAAATTTCTGGCACTGTGTGAGCAAACCATTTTTCAGTTAGTGCTCCCTTTTTGCCAGGCCATGCCAAGTCACAGAGACATGTCATGTTAGATAATGAAATGTGTGCACCTTACATTCTGTACCGTAACTTTGCATTGTTCACTATGCCAGGGGAAAAAAAAATTCAAGCTAATAACATCCAAAAGACACTACTTTGGACTGCGTGAGTAACCTGACACTGTTACCAGGAAAAGGATTAGAGTGTTTATTAAGTAATTCTTCTTTAGTACTTTAGGTATGAGTGATACCCAGTTCTCAGCATACTCTGTGGGAACATGATGAAAATAATTTGGATAGGCTACCACAAAATAAAGTATTTCTAGAAGTTAATCTTCCTAAAGTCATGTTTCATATAATTAATAAAGTAAAATTCTTATATTACTAACTGTCTCTGGTGAAAATAAGCATACCAGCTTGTTTTAATTATCCATATTACCATACTGTTTTTAAGATCTGTTTATAGAACACAGATATGATACAGCAAAAAGACCTAACTCAAAAGAATCCTGGGATGATCTGCAGTGCACCCCTTTCAGCAAATTCTATGATTCTATGAGTCTATATTAGCTGAGTAGCAATGTGCCGTTGTATTTTGATCAAAGCTATGAGTTTTGACCAAAATTATTCTCCTCGGGTATAAATATTGACATTAACATTGTTTATTATTTTCTTCTATGCTTTGGATCTTGGGAAAGAATGCACCCTTAGCAAGTCTGTGTGTGACATCTAATTTCTGCCTTACAGAGGGATGTTAACATGAAGGAGGAATTGATCCATGAGGAATTGCTTAGGGAGTTCAGAAAAATCCTGCGCTTGGAGGAGAATGACCCCATGAAATTGTCCAGGCTGAGCAAAATCTCTGCAGATACAGAACCTGGATGGTGTGAGCAACAAATTGAACATGGTTCAACAATGTATTTGTTTGTGATGGTGAATCCTAACCAGGTACAGCATTGAAAATATTGCTAGCAGGTTGAGGGAAGCTATTATGCAGAGCCATACAGCTATCCCCTGTATGGCTCTGCATCAAGAATGGTTCACTATTGAAACAGAAATATCAGCAAACAGAGACCACTGTCAAAGTGCCACCAAGATGTCTGGAAAATGGAACAGAAGGCATACAATGTCTATTTGAGGAATATGGTTTGTTCAGCACAAGAAGAAATGTATCAGAGAGTCTAATAATCTTCAGCTGTCTATTGGTAGGAGGTTAAAAATTGGATGTTGACAGATTATTCTTGAAAGCACACAACAACAATAAGCTGAGTGGTGCTGTAGACACATCCTAAAGGATGGGATGCTTTCCAGAGGGACTGAGACAGACTGAAATGGATACACAGTCCACATGGTTTAAGAAGACCAAGTAAAAGGTCCTGCACGTGGGTTGGGACAATCCCCCCTACCAATGCAGGCTGGAGAATGAACAGATTTTAAGTCCGAGGAGGACTTGGAGTGCTGATAGATGAGAGACTGGACATGACCAGCAATGTGCACTTGCAGCACAGAAAGCCAGCTGTGTCCTGAGCTGCATACAAAGCACTGTGGCCAGCAGGGCAAGGAAAGTGATTCTGTCCCTCTGCTCTGGTGACACCCCACCTGCAGTGCTGCATCCAGCCCTGGGGATCCTAGCACAAGAAGGACACCAACCTGTTGGAACGATCACAGACCTAGAGGCCACCAGGCTGATCAAAAGGATGGAGCACCTCTCCTATAAAGAAGGGCAGAGAGAATTTGGTTTGCTCAGTCTGGAAAACAGAAGCCTTCAGAGTGGCCTAATTGCAGCCTTCCAGTATTGAAAGGGAACTTGCAAGAAAGATGAGGCAAGCCTATTTACACAATCAGGTAGCGACAGGAAAAAGGGGAATGAGTTAAAATTGAAAGAGTAGGTTTAGATGAGATATTAGGAAAAAAATCCTTTACTGTGATGGTGGTGGGGCACTGGAACAGGTTGTGGACATCATCCCTGGAGATGTTCAAGGCTGGGTTAGATGTGGCTCAGAGCAACCTGGTCTAGCTGAAGGTGTCCTTCCAGGAACAATCCCCCTGAAGGGGGTTAGAACTTGATGATCTTCAAGGTCCCATTCTGTTGCGCATGATACAAAGAATTGACACTCACACGATGCGATGTCCAAGGCAGAAAAGAGGGCATTTTATTTACAGCTTTAACATTTATCAAATTTTGGCAGTGACCATGGACTGGAGGAAGAAACTCTTCCTCATTAACCACACTGGGCAATCTAACAGTCTATTAACAGTTTCCTTATTATGAAAAGAATGTAAACATTGTTAGATTTTACAGTAACAAAAGATTTTTTATATAAAATTGTATCTGACTCTATTACAAAAGGTAGACACAGAAGGCTAAAAATAAGACTTTAGAAAACTCTTTAAAGAGACACAGGACAACAGCAAAAAACTCAAACAACACCATTCCACACCAAACCATTCCATAATTCAAACAAAAGACAATGGTCACAACCTGTAACAGAGAAATTCTAACAGT
Organism: Phylloscopus trochilus trochilus; assembly: GCA_016584745.2. Taxonomy (NCBI): domain Eukaryota; kingdom Metazoa; phylum Chordata; class Aves; order Passeriformes; family Phylloscopidae; genus Phylloscopus; species Phylloscopus trochilus. The sequence goes on along the minus strand of WQNJ02000016.1, from coordinate 19,023,811 downwards.
GTATGAAGAAAAAACATTTTCATGAGACTGTTTCAACAAAAGAACAGGGATGCTGTGGAATCTTAATAGAAGTTTTCTTAATTTGTCTGAAGTTTTGAAACTAGCCCTCCATTGAGCAGGTTGTCATACTTATGACCCCAGAAGTTCCTTCCAACCAAATTTTTTATAATGTTGTGATTTATTCCCCCTAGATCTGAGATATATTTTGTTCTTAAGTTTGAAATTTTTAGGTTTAACAGAAGTCTGAAAACAGGTTTCCTAGAAGATTCCTGAATAATTTTTCAGGCTGGTGGTAAGAGGAGATCATCTTGTAAGTGGTTATCTGCTCTGGACTAAGTTTTAAAGCAGTGTCAAGGATAGTGAATACATGAGACCTACCAGTGTCCACTATTATCATATGGGAAAAAAAAGTGTAGAAATAATTGGTTGGTTGCTCATTTTTTTACAATGGAAATTAAAAACTAAAAGCCAGAAGACGACATTACTCTGATTGCATACACTACATAAGAAATTATGTACAAAAGGTAGGTGAGTTAAGGCAGTAGAGGAATCATATGCCCAAACAGCATATCTAAAATTAGAACAAATTAATCCAAATCTACATTTCCAGGTGGAAGATCATATGAAAAGAGAGCCATGAAAGAAATAAAATAATTATTAGCATGTAAGCAGTGCATTCTCTTCAAAGGAAGATTTGCCACTTAATTACAAGTTGTGAACTCTTTTTATACATCATGGAATGATCCATGAGGACATTAAGGGAAGACGTCATAGTTAGGGGCAGATATTGAGATTCTCAGATGGTGTAAATCAGTCCTTTTCTTTTTGCTTCTCTCAAGATATGCCTCTGTATTCCATCTGAAAATCAAGTGAACCAAATGTACCAAATATACAGTTAAACAGTTAGAATATCATGTATGTGTATTTATCTTTTGAATATTATAGTAAATGGAATTTTATTCTGCTGTTGAAACCAGCTCTACAGGTCTGCAACATTAAGTAGAGGAACTGGATTTTGTTTCCTATTGGTTTTATACCATTCTCCAGGTCTTTGCAAGTACAGCAACAACAAAAAATGGTAGCCTGAAGCTATTCCACAACAAACTGTGATTTTGTCAGATCTTATCAGCTCAGATAAGTTGGTCCTGGTCTGTAGCTGGGGCGACTGCGGCAGGGAAGAAATGAACTTAAGGGATGCTTCTATCTTTCGAGTTTCAGCCTGGTACTGCTACAGCAAATGGTTTCAATCTTTATTGCATGTTTTCCAGATGATTTTTTTTCCTGATATGTCTGTGTCTGCCTTTCCTAAGTTTGAGAATACTGACTTTCAGTTTTCTCTATGAGTGAGAGGGCAGAAATATGGGATTCAAACTCTGCTTTTCTGATATATCTAGTGAATATGTTAGTTTTATATGGGTTTATGGCTGCATACTATTCCCATGGAAATAATTTAGCAAAATGTCTTTTTCAAGTTCTTTAGAAAGAACTTTCAGAGGACAATGATGGACATGAAAATAAAAAGAAGACTAAATGATCGAAAATTCTATGTAGAGAAGAAGCATGGATAGAGTGAAAAAGCAAAATATATGAAGAAATATATCAATATACTGTTAATCTGAAATCTTGCTTAAAATTCATGAAAAGGGGAGTTAACTCTTCTTTGTGTACTTCTGGCATCATTACACACTTGGTTTGATGTGCAATGAAGGACCTAATATAGTAGGGTATGCTGGGATTTGAAACAGAAAGAGTGTCACCTGGTTGATAATGTATGAGGGGAGAAAAAAATCCACCCCAAAACACTCACAAACAATAGAAAGAAAAATAAGGAAATAAAGTGATAAAAGAAGAAAAACCAAGATGAATTAAAGTGAATTAAAAGACAAAAGAAAGAAAATATTTGAAAAAAAATGAAACAAGACAATCCAGTCTTGTATTAGATGTAACCATAATGTTAAGACCCATAGCGCACCTACAAAATAACATCTAATCTCAAATACCTTAACCTTGAAGTAAATCTCAGCTGAAGTGTTCAAAAACATCAACAATATGAATATGTTTTCTGCAGCTGGTGTCTTCAAGGTTTATCTGCTTCCAATGATATCCCTTCTTTTGGCAATCCTCATTACTCCTAACTCTTCCATAAAAATAAAAAAGCCACCAAGTAATTAGACCAAAGGTACATGGAGCACACTTCTCTCCTTCAGTAACACCCAGAGACTTATAATTAAAAACCATCATAAAAAACTTGATTTGGAAATATTTATTGAAATCCAAAATCACCATTGTACAGAATAGAGGACTACTTGAGTTTTCTTCCTGTTCTCATTCTCTCTTGAGGAGAGCTGGGGCACTTTATTTTCTGGGGCATCTGAACTCTTCAGTGTGTAGTTCAGAGGGAAAAGTCTGTTCCCTCAGCATCTTTCTTTAATAATTTCTATCATTCTGAGACAATGTGCTTCCTGTGAAAAGGTGTGGAGACAGAAGCAATTTTTATGATAGGACTAGTTCTTTTCAATACTGAAATCTGCAACTTTGTGTGGCCTTTACTTTATGGAAGATTTTCAGAATTCATCTGTGTGAGGATGAAACATAATACACTACTTTCAGAACACACATAAGTCAAAAGAACATGTTCAGTTTATGTTTCATTTACTAATTGAGCCCTGAATAAAATTCTTATTCAGATTCATTATAGCAAAAAATAAAAGTAAAGGAAAAGATAGAGAGAGAACCACCCTCTCTCCGGGTGAAGGACATTTTCCTGATATCCAGCCTTAACCTCCCTGTCACAACTTCAGGCCATTCCCTTGGGTCCTGTCACTGGTCACTGCAGAACAGAGATCAGTGCCTGCCCCTCCTCTTCCCCTTCATGAGGAAGATGTTACAGCAATGAGGTTTTCCCTCAGCCTCATGTACTTCAGGTTGAACAGACTGAGTGCCCTCAGCTTCCCCTGAAGGCCTTTCCCCATTGTCATGGACCTCCTTTGGACACTCTCTAACAGCTTAATGTCTTTTTTTATATTGTAGTGCCCAAAACTGCACGCAGGACTTGATGTGAGGCCACCCCATTGCAGAGCAGAGTGGGACAGTCCCTCCCTTGCCCAACTGGCCGTGCTGTGCCTGATGCTCCCCAACATGACTGATGCTCCAGGCTGCCAGGGCAGTCCTGACTCATGTTCAGCTTGCATCAACCAAGACACCCAGGTCCCTTTCTGCAGCACTGCTCTACAGCCTCTCATTCTCCAGTCTGTCCAGACATCAGGGTTGCCCCATTCCAGGTGCAGATTCCATCACTTTTCCTTGTTGAAGATGATTTCCCAGTCCTCTCATTTGTCAGGGTCTCTGCAGTGTCTCCCTGCCTTTGGCAGAGTCAATAGCTCCTCCTGGTTAATATCAGCTGTGAATTTGCTTAGCATCCCTTCCAGTCCAAGTAATTTTTGAAAATGTTGAAGAGTGCAGGGACAAGGACAGAGACCTGCAGAACCCCATTAATGATAGGTCACCCCATTCGCTGTAGCCCTTTGTGCCCCACCCATGAGCATGTTGCTCACCCATCCCATGATGTGTTTATCCAGCTGTGGCTGGACATTTTGTCCAGAAGGATCCTGTCAGAGACAGTACTGGAAGCTTTACTGAAATCCAAAAGGATTACATCAAAGAGCACTCTGTATAAACTTCACACTATGAGGGAATCAATAAAATACAGAAAATACATCACTTAGAAAAACAACGTGCTTTCTGAAAGCAAATTTTGGCAAAAAAAACCCCCAAAACCAGAGAAATCTAAACTATTCATAGGATTCTGCAAATCCTGGAAAAATAAATATAATGTATAGAAAAAATCAAGATCCCTTTGCCCAGGAGGTTCAAGAGAGTATTGTAAGGGCACTTCCAGTCCCACTATGTTATAAGCCAGAAACCACAGTAATCTTCGAGAGTGGTTCCCCAGAGAAAAGAGAACCATGGTCTGCTCTTCCTGAGGCATCACATTTTCTTTTTTTTTTTGATACAGTACTACTTCTTTTTAGATATATTTGTTGATAGAGATCATTGATTTCTCTTGAGATTTCTATCAAAGAGCACTTTGGTAAGTGTATAAGGTGAAGCATGGGAGATACTGTTGTTATTATTTCTTGACCTGGAAGACCTTTCCCAGGTATAAAAAGTAATCCTAAACCATCAGGGCTCAGTCTGCATTGTGATGAATATAAGCCTTTAAAAACGTTGAAGGAGTATCCTTGCAATTCATGTAAGTGTCAGTCATTAATGTCAGCATATCTAATTGAAGGGTGCTGCTCAATTCTCTGAGACTTCTTCATTGTTTTAAGTATGTAGCACATATATATCAAATCTTAATATATATCAAATCATAATACCTGCCAAGAAGAAGTACTTCCCTTTGTGAAAGAAAACATATCCTTATTCCTTTAAGAGTTTGTCTCTGTGATTGTCTTTAGTACAGCTATCATGAGGAATGAGAAAAAGGACTATCTCTTTTATTGTGTGAAAATATAAGTTCCTTTGGTTTATTACAACCACCTTCAAGTGTTGCAATATTGATTATTTAAATATCTGTTGCCGCTCTGAGTATTTTCCTACTGACTGACAGATTCCATTACTTTATCTGCTGAGGAATTCAGATTTGTTAAAGTTATGAAAAACAGCACTGTGTACGAATCATCAATCTCCCTCCATTGTTAGCACTGAGATGTTATGGGGACAGCTGGCATTTCCTTGACACGTTGCACGATGTCCCCAAAATCTCTCATCTTTCTAGCCTTGACAGAAAGAAAATTAATCGTGCAGACAGTGATTTGTCATTTTGAGGATTATCCGGGCAGCCCAGCAACACTGCAAGTACTAAATGTGCCGTTCACCGTCGTAATCGGCGCACAGATTCCTCGGTGGCACAAGGACCACGGTGGCACTTGGTGGCTTGCCCGGGGAGGTTAATTGTCCTCGGTGAGGAGTGGGTGCTCGGAATGAGCCCGTCCAGCCCTCGCTGCCTTAAGATGGCAGCAGAGCTCTTCGGCTGCCGCGGCGCATCCTGCATCCCGGGGAGGGGGAAGAGGTTCGTTCCTAACTCCTGTAACGCGGGGCGAAATTAAACAGAAACAAGAACTTTCTATTCATAATGTTATGTTTAATCTAACGGTATCCTTGTATTTTTTATTTTATTTTATTTTTTTATTTTTTAGAAGGAAATAGTTACTGTTAAGGTATGACAACCTCTTCAAAATCTGAAATGTCTGAAGAGTTAGGAAGAATGATATTGCAGAAATGAATTATAAATCACATCTTCAAAAGAGACCTTGCATTTCCTCTCTGGAATATTGCATTCATTTGCTGTTTCCTTTTTAGATAGATACACAAGACTTAATACCAGCCTTAAACATATTGAACACTTGATTTTAAATTAAGATTGTGGAATTAAAGTCAAATTAATGTAGGAAGACCTATACCTGTACAAAGACATTCATTAAAGAAATGAACTTCAACTCTTCAACCTGGAAAAAATATTAAAACTAGGATAAGACAACTAACTTAATTCTCCACATTTCACTCAAAACCTAGTGATGGGTTTGTCAGGTGTACAGAGCCTGGATGTGTGGAATACAAAATGTGTGCAGGTCTGTTACACTGAAAATTCGTGAAATTTTGTGAAGCTTTTCCTAGAGCCTGCTGTTTTCTATGTTACATCCTTTAGGGAGAGCAAGTTTGTGGTCCCAGTTCCTAACCCTCCCCCAGTCCCAATGGGTTGTGGCTCATAAGTGCTGTATGGCTGCGTTTCTGTTTATTTCATGAAGCCATCTGTGAACAAACACAGATCTGATGGTAGATCCCACAGGAATACAAAATTATTTCCTTCTTTAAGTTGTTCAGTAAGGCACAGTAAGTCCCAGTATATAATTCTAAGACAGGGACTGCAGCTGCAATTTACCTCTGCAAAACTGGAAGCTTGATTGTCTGCTCTCTACCACTAAAAAACAGCCCCACATTAGTTTCTTCAGATCAGACTATCTAAGAACAGGGAGAAAAACAGATGTAAAACCTGGTGCTTGTTTTCATTTCAAGTGCTTTGGGGGTGATGGAAGCACCTATTATCCTTTTTAAGTTATTCACTTGTTAATTTAATCCATGACATTGATCTCATTTGTGTCAAGTCTGCATAATGAAATCAGAGTATTAGTTTAATATTTCAATCAGTAATTTGAGTATTAGGGATTCAATCTGACTTTCTTAGATAATGAAACCAGCCTGAGCCACTCAGCAATGATACAGAGCACCATATAGATCAAAAAAACCCCACATTTTTATATGAAAAAAATATGAACCAGAACACATTTGTCTGTGTGTGTCATTCAGCTGACAAAGGCAAAAGAAAGAGTTAGGTGCTTAAACTGTAAATTATAGCTGTGATTTTCTATAGAACTGTGCACAGCCTGTGTCCTGTAATCTGTGAATTTCTCATTGTTGTCCTCTCTTCCGTCACCCTAGCAGTTCAGTCTTTAAAAGAATGTTATGGAAAACAATGTGCTGCTCATTTCTTCCTTTGTATTCATCTCAAATGAATATCTGTTTGTGCAGCCAGTATGTGCATATTTTCCTGCAAATATAATGTAATTTTGATTTGAACAAACAGCTGTCTCAGGCCCTCTTTGACATTGAGTGCTAAAGACATTTCATCCTGCTTAGAAGTTATGAAGACAGGGATGTGGAGAATAGGCAACAGCTAACATGGCTTATGCAAAATCTATGGTTGCATTGGCAGAATTGCTGCCCAGGATGGGATGGTGACACAAAGGATCACTATTCTGTTCTTTTGTTTGTCATCCGTTGTGACTCAAACCAAACTACAGGGATGCTCAAAATATTCTCTTTTGGAAATGTTTCATTTTGTACAAGTTAATTAGAAGACAACTAAACATTAGTGAAACTGCAGGCTACTGTTGATATTCAGGCACTCAGCTGAGAGATATCTTAGCTAGAAGCCTAGTCCTGTGCAGCTCATTTTTAGGCATCTATTCAAAGTGAATGACCAGGATTGTTAGAAAGATTTGGAGAAGATAGAATCACAAAACTCAAGGTAGATGGCAAATAGTTCTGTGGATCTACCTTTTTCTTTTCTTGCAAGCCCTGCCCCGCCCAAAAAATAAAAAAAAAATGTGTCCAAAAAAATGAAGTTAAGCTAGTGAAGCGGCTGGACAACAGATCTGGTGAGGAGCAGCTGAGGGAGCTGGGGTTGTTAAGCCTGGAGAAAAGGAGGCACAGGAGAGACCTTATCAAATTCTGCAACTCCCTGAAAGGAAGTTGTAGCCAGGTAGGTTCTCTTCTCCCAGGTTTCATTTTCTTTCAGTTTCTTAGTGTGATTTTATTTCTTTATCTACTTGTTTGTATTTTGCTTCTGATTAAGCCATATGAGACAACCCTCATCAGTTATTTTAAAAATGGACTGCTTTTCCTGCACCCCAAATTTACCCAGTACTTTTGGAACAGGAGATAGTCATTGACATCACACATATAAATCAGCAGTGCAAAATGACCTCTACTGAGTTGTGCTGATTTGCCAGTTTTTCATGATATTGGTACAGTTGTCAGTGATTTTTAATTTACAGTAACTATGTCAAGCTATTAGCAAGCATCAGCATGCACCTGTAGGTAATTTGGGAATGCAAAAACAATATTATAAATATCTAAGAGTCATATTTTTGGCTAAATGTCACAGTTTTTAAGTTTTTACTATCAAAATAGTATATTGGGTATTTTGTGATGAGTGATTTTTTTAAATGGAATCTTTATTTCTTCCTTTAAATGTTTAATAGTTTTAAATGAGTTTGGTTATCTCCTGAGTTAGTCCCTGACTGACTTTCTGAAATTCATAGTGTTAAAATACATGCTGTAAAACCAATGCTTTATTTGTATGGATGAAATGATCACAAGCCACAGCTAAGCTTCTCAACCTGACAGCATATATGAAGGATGTTAAAAATGTCTGCATGATAATGTGAACCAAACAATGCCACATCAAGCTTTTAGAAAAGCCTTCAATATTGGGAAATAAATATGTGGTAGGCATGGAAATTACATTTATAGTTAATGAGACTACTATAGAATAATTCAGTTTGGGAATTGAAAATTATTTTTCAAGGGATTGATTTAAATGAGTTAAAGCAAGAATACTCAGAATAAATGCTAAAATGTGAATAAAATTGTGTGTACTTTCAGACATTGGCATTGCAATGCTGCATCTAAATTACAAATGAGCTCAAGGGCAGGGTACAAGAGCAAAGACTGCATGTAATTTATGTGGGTTAAGAAATACACCTTATATACAGAACCAAGGATTTATTGTTAGATTAATTAAAGTGAAGGAGATATTATTAACTCAGTCACAATTAATTACTATAACAGCTTATAATGACAGAATTGAAACTGATAAAGACAAACACTTTAGTATCAACCCTCTTCCCTGGTGTTAGGCTCACCCCTGAAGCCTGCCCAGCATTGCTAAGGTCAAAGACACAAGTCTTCCCCAGGAAGAAGACATGCAAGTACAGTGAGTTGTCAACATCCTGGCTCATTTGGCAATAAACATCTTTTATTGATGAAGGATTTCTTTCTTCTTGCTCTTCAGTGTACTTAAAATTCTGTTTATATGTTTGCCGACCGTCTGCTTACTTCATCTTTATTTGCAGGTCTCCATTTTCATGTACTGTTGAGTTTTGTTATGTATGTGATGTTTTAAGTATGCTGCATATTCATTCTTTGCTTCTCTGTTTTCCTCAAGACCATTTTTTTTATTCCCAGTTAGTAATACTTCATGCCTTCAGTGAATAGCAACTGAACATTTGTGACACATTTTTGTGGCCCTGGGCTGACCAGTATCATGTTTTCAAGGCCTACATCATGATCTTGACTCACACTGTCAGCATCTCTGTTTCAAGCTCTTGATTTCCTTCGATAGCCTTCAAGCTGTGGTTTCCTGATAACAACTAATATTTTGTTACCACAAACTAACCTGAGAAACATCCTTTCTGGAGTGACACTGAATAGATCAGTCTGCAAAAAAATGATCTACACATTTCAGATCCATTTCAGATATATATCTATCCCTAGATATTACGGGTACAGAAATTATAGTGTAGTTACTGCATGTTATTAATATCTAATGGTTACATTGACATCACTGATATCACTATTTCTTTGCTCCAACATAGTGTTTATATACCAACTGAAACTGCTATTCTAAAATCTATTATTCTATTCTAACATCTGCTACTCAGCTGGGATCTAATGTCAGCAGATCCAAGTGTATCCTCAGGTACATCACTGTTGTCCTTCCAGTTACCCATACATTCGCCCATAAAATTACTGTACAAACAATTAATCTTCATATATGCATGTGTGTTAGTGTGTCCTTCCAAAGAATTTGTACTTGAAATATGAAAGAAATGTTAAAGATAATAATTTTTGTAATTATATGTAATTAAAGCTCTACTGCCTTTCCAGTTTGTGGAGTAAAATCATAACCAGTGATCAAGGAGGCATGGATAGATGTGTCATTGGGCTTTTCCAGAGGTCTCTCCATTAGATCCTGGCAGGCAGCACGTTATTGTGTTGTCTGTTGCTACTTCCCTGCCTTTGTCAAGTGTTGTGTGCTGTTGAAAATATAAATCACTGCCACACACACACACAGAGAAACACATCCTCTCTTGAATGAAGTTCAGTGTTACGGAAATGACTGTTTTCATTCAGTTTAACTCTGCTACACTTTCAGCAAGCTAATGCAAACAGGTTGAATTAGCAGTCACTGATGAAGTTTTCAGCTTTACATGTATATTGTGGCATCAAATCTATTCTATCTCTGTGCTTTAGGGAGCATTAAATGTGTGTCATGTAATCACAGATGAGTTGCTGCTTAACCCTTGGGGAAACAGCATCTCTCGGCCCACAAACTCCAGGCTACAAACAGACAAGTATCTAACACAAAGAGCCACATTGAGAATTGCTCTCACAGCATAAGACATTTTATTTTCAAGATCCTAATATCTTCATGAGAAAAAGAAGTGATGAAATCTTAAAGTGAACACTACTAAAATAAATAACATCTATGGTTTGTAGAGTGAACAAGATTTACCAACAACCTAGTATATTTCTCATTTCAGATTGGAAGAAAATACCAGCTGGTGGCATGTTTGAAATGGAAGTTCTATAATTTAATTCTAAATTCCTCAGAATTTGGTTATTTTTTTAAAGAATTCTGTATTAAATTTTGTTGGTTTTCTTTTCTTTAAAGCTAAAGTGCTGCTTTTTATGTGCTCCATGGGAGCTTCACACAATAAGATTGTGGGATGAAGTACTGCAATAGCACAAAAAGGGCAGAGTTAAAAATGAAACCATCTTCTGTAAGGAACAGAGAGCTAGAAATCTGAAAACTTCACAGACAGGTTCTAGTCCCAGTGCTATGGTACTTCTTGTCTAGCTTTGATCAAATAATTTCCCTTTTTTTTTCCCTTTTACCAGTCTGTGCTAGAAAAAATGTCCCCAGTTTTCCCTGATAGGATGATAATTCATGACTAGTTTGACTCTCCAATAGTCCTATTCTTTAGTATGTGTTATAAAAGTTTTCAATCATATGCATATGTTCAACCATCATAGTATGTTCCATAGTCAATTTCCAAAAGGTTAGTTTTTGATAGCTATATCTTTTTAAAATGTCAAATATCCACCCTGAAGACTTTTATTTTGGTGACAGTTGTAGCAAGAATGAAATGTTCTGCACAATCTGTTCTCTATTTGAAAGTATAATTGTTGGAAAACAATTATCTGAAGATGGCAAATTTTTTTTTCAAGAATCGGTATAAAAAAGGAAATTCTAGAAACAGTCAAGTGGAATCTTGGGAGGAGGGATTTGAACAAAGTAAAATAATTTTTACAGTTTAAATTAAGTATGTCAAGTGTTTTACATAATAATATTTTATAATTGATTTATGATTACTGAAAAAGGAGCTTATGAAGACATTTTCAAAGGGCCTTTTAATCCAGTTGTTCTAATAGAATCTGTTAAAACAATTAATAATGCATACAGTACTTTCCTATGTTGTCATTTTTCTTTCCTAGATAATGGATACTGCTTTCAATTTTGTGTTCAATTACTCTGATTAATTAAGCTTTTTTGTCCCTTATTTCTATTATCAGATTAAATGTTATAGATGTTTCACTTTGGGGTAATTAAACATCCTTTTAATAAGGAAAACTAATTTTTGTTTGCTTGTTTATCTTTGTATAGAACTATCCTTCTAATCCTACTTTTTCTCATGGAGAAAGCCAAGAGGGAGATATGGGAATGCAAATGCTTCAGAATTTACCTCCTCATTTTTTTCTCTGCATATGAACTAGAAAAGGAATGAATTACAGAATGATATCTTTCTTTTCTGCTGCCCTATGTCTAACAATGCTTCACAAAGAAGGAAAGAAACATTATTTGCTATCAAACAAGTTTCTGTATTTTTTGTCATGAACTCATTCTGTATTTTTTTAAGCAAAAATACAGGGTACTTGCAGGTCCTGTCTTCTCTGTTCATACATTTTACTGGAATTGAGAATCTTCTACACAATTTCACTGAATTTGGCTGAGAGATGTGCAGACCTATTTTTCATGAGAAGCCGGGGTGCAAACGTTTTGCATGTTGCATTCTCAGAACACATAGTGCACTTTCAATAGTTTAAGATTTTCCTCACAGGCAGTGTTTGAAAAAGGCATTATTTCTGGATCTTTCTGTGATTCCTAATGCTGTCTCTGTAAGCAGTAACCATCTTCTTCACAGCAATGAGACTATCCTCTCTTCCTAGGGAGGTGAAAATGCAAAGCTTTAATATACACTATTCATGGCCACCTCTTGACTACATTTTAAATTACTTTCATGGGGTAAGACTTTCCCCTGAACATGCTTGTGGCAGCATCAAAGCTTTTGCTTTAAGTTGCTTATAATAATCTTCCATGAAATTACAGAAATATATGTCCATGTAGGAAGATTCATTTAAAATCTTAATATTTCCAGTTATAAATAAATCCAAATAATGTTACATTTATCTTCTTTATAGCAGATACTCTCACAATGAAAATGGTTATTGACTCGAAGATGGACCTTGCAGCAAGTGAAAAAATTTGATTCAGACTCTCAAAATGTGCAAATCAATTCCAAATCCTTAACTAAATCTTCACATGGCTAATATTAGAAGATCTTACATACACAATGACAACATCTAATCCTTCAGGAATGTAAGAGATGAACATAGTTTCTCTGCATAGATATATAATCGTCTGTGGGATTAATGAGTGAACACAATTTATGCATAAAACATCATGATTTATGCATATAACAGGTTATATGTATGTTTCATGTTATTTAAGCATATAAAAACATAACCAACATAATAGTTATACTGAGAATAACCAATATAAAACATCTATTAATTATTTAAATATAAATTTGAGAAGTGGAATTGAATATCATAACCATGATTCCATTGGAGTTCACATTTTTATACAAAGTTACTTTTCTCCTGTGGAGTGGATGGACCCCAGCCCATTTGCTCACTCATTTCCCTAGAGCATTGACAGAGAAAATCAGAAAGAAAGAAAAAAAGAAAAAAAAAAGCAACAGACTCAAGGATCAAGAAAAAGCTGAATACTTGGGGAAAAAGACTAAAAACAGCTCACCACTTCCACAAGCAGACAACAAATAACCCCTGAGGAATGTCTACTTTGGAACATCCCTCCCTTTGTAACACCCCCTCCCATTTTATTGCCAAGCACGGCTGTTATGGTACAGAAAAGCTCTTTTGTTTTGTGTCAGTTGCCCTGGCTATGTCCTTGTCTGAACTTTATCATTCCCTGAATGAATGGCTCCTAAAATTTCACTACTTCAAACATCACTGAAGACAGAGTTTGGATTTTCAACTGGGGGTAAATTTTGAATAGTCTGAATACATTGATTATTGAAGGTATCTCAGTGATTAATTTTTCACTGCTAAAATTAAAGGTTGGAATTAATTTCATCCTGACAAGTATTTTGCATTACTTTCTCAATACCACAAAAATACTCCCAATAAGAACTTTCACAGGTTACTTCTGCCTTACAGTCAGTAATTCTATTATGGCAATTTTCCACTACTGGATATGAGCTACAATACGGATGCAAAGCCATGCACTGTATTTCAAAATGTGACTGGATGGATTAATAAATTCAAGTTTATTAGTCTGATATTTTTTAAAAATTAAATGTTTTCAAATTTAAATAAATAGAAAGCACCAATAGTGAACTAAAATTGTGACATTAAAAACTGTAGTATAATACAAGCATATGGAAACTCAGACAGAATTGTGAATCACGTCTTTACAAAGGTGGAAATGCCTTCTTTTCTGATGCTGAAATCTTGCATTTAAAATTAACAATCCCCTGAAAGCTGACAGCTGCATCAATGGGTACTTTGAAACAGATGTGAATCATTACGAAGGTCTAAGAAACGATTCTTACATTTTCTCTTCCTTTCTTTTTCTCCTGATAAATTAATAAATAAATCAAAATATATAAATTACAGAACAAATAAGGTACTCTTTCTAATGCTGTAAACAGACTGTGACCTAAAACATTTGTTCAGCACTCTATTTTGTTAACAACATCAGATTCAGATCACTGGTTCATATTACCTGGAGACAGAAAGAAAATTGGTTGAACTAATTAGGAAATTTGCAAGACAGGTAATTCATGTTTAAGACTCCAGGAAACATACACCATGTTTCATAATAAGAGCTGAATTGCTTAGCTGATATACAGACTGTGCAAATATAACTTTCATTTTTACAATAGAGGTGCAAAACAAATTCAGATGGAAATAAAGAATCTCCTGTATCAAATCAGAGATGATTCGCAGAAAAAAAATATTTTTCAGGGCTTAACATATATGCAATTTACGTAAGTCTCTTTTTTTTGCAAAAAACAAGAAAGCTTATGGGAAGAAATTCTTATGCACACTAGGAACCAAGTAGTTGTAAAATTTTTCCTATGTTGGCTTCATTTTTCTGTAGATTCAGTTTATTTTAGTGTAATTATGGTACAGAAGGACTTGAATATTCTGATGATTGTGGGAATTTTTGGTGAATATCTAAAATAAAACTTTTTCATTTGAAAGGAATTTGAAATGTCTGTCATATGTTTCCAGTGTAATATGAGATATGGAATGACTGTGACATCTAACAGTTGTATCACTTCTTAAAAATTATAAAATTCAATCAGAAATCTAACCAACTTTCAGTAAAGCTACTATGTTCAGTCTTGCCAAGGGCAGTTTTTTAACTGACATAAGCAAAATTTAGATAAAGCTCCAGTGGGCAGTTGTGCTAAACTGAATTCAAGAGTATGCTTGTATGTGTGCTGTGAAGCAAATAGTTTAAAAAAAAAAGGTAAAAATATCAAGTATATTTGTTTATTGGGTAAAAAAAAAAAATCACTACATTAATACATATTTTTATCCACTATGGAAATAGTTTAGTGTAGATAGAGAAAAATCATTGCTTTCAGTTATTCATCTCCTATGGCTCTGAATTACTTTCCTATTACTTGTGGCCTTTCTCCTCTGAGGCAGTTTTTGTCTGCTTTTCTAAATTCCACAAGAGGAATTTCTATTCTTCCTCTATTTGGTAATAGAAGAAGAAAAAACAAGTAGTGATGGTTCATTTATAGATATTTAATGATAATACTTTCCTTCGCCTTAAATTTTAGGACATATTATTAATTTATTATTATACTATAATAAAAATTGCCAGATCTGCAGCAGGCTTTTAGTGTAACTTATTGTTGATTTGTGGTTTGACTGATGAATAGCTGAAGAATCACTTTATGCCACCACTGAAATTATTGTTTGTTACCTTTTCACTTTGAAAAATGTGTATATTAGTTCTACTAATATCTCCAGGGGAAGGGTAGTTTGTGAGCTTTCTGTCCTTAAAAATTCTGCAGAGTATTTCCATCATTTTAATTTTCCTTTATGTGATTTATGAATTCATTATTCATGGCATTAATTGAATGGACAGACATTCCTGACATAGTTAATAGAGGCACTTGTGTATAATAAAAAGATTGTTATCTTTTTATCTGTTATTTTCACAGGGTCATAATATCTTACACAATAGATTTGTTCATATAGATAAATAAAATTAGGATGTTCTGTTTGTCTGCAACTGACAGAAAAGCGCAGCTCACAAGGCCATAACTTTGTGTACTTGTCCATCTGTGTGGCCTTGTTTAGTTTACCAACATATCTCCTTCCTAACAAAACTGCTAAAAACAGTCAGTGGATGTTCTGCAGCTGCCACAAACTTCTTTCAATGTTCAACTCCTTTTGCCATCAGAAAATTTCCCTTAGTATTTGTTTCATCTCCCCTGCTTCATTCTAAAGTTAGTGGTTGGGCATGAAGAATGCAGTAATTCTTTCTTTTGGCCAGAGGATGTATCTGAAGATATCTGTGTTTATATTAAAAGAATATAATGAAAAAAATCATCATTAGAGCAAAAGAATTCTTCCTAGGTCAAGTTACATGTATGATTTCTGCATCTTCATTATTCTTCCTCACTGTTGTTTATCTTAAAAACAAATTAAATGGCTATGAATAATTTCTGCGTCTTCATTATTCTTCCTCACTGTTGTTTATCTCAAAAACAAATTAAATGGATATAAATATTCACAGAAAATTGATGCTGACCATTTTTTTTCTACATGTTTTCTTAAGGCCCTAACCTTAGAATTAGTTTTGTTAATGTAACAAATTGAAATAGAACTGAAAGGTCAATAATTTTCCATTTATTCTTTTACCTAAAAAATAGACATTTGTCCTTACCCAGTGTTTTGAAATTTCAGAAATCCTACAGGCAGGCACTTGGGAAGTTCTTTGTGTATACTAGTGCAAATTTAGTTAAAAAATATCAAATGCTTGCTGTATCATTTTAAACATCCTTTCCTGATTTTCTTTTGCCTGCTAAATCCTTTCTTTTACCCATTAGTTTCTAATCATCACAAAATTGCATGCAGCAAAATCAATTTATGTAAATGTAAAATTTACACAATTATGGAATTCACACGTGATTTTGGTGTGCTGACAAAATTCTATCTCATCAGTGAAAGGAAAAGTAAGCTTTCCTGGTGAGTGCAGGGAGATTTAGGTTTGGAATTCTCTCCTCATCCTTCATTTTTTAGGGTGAGAATTTTGCTTAATGATTTTTACCAACCAATTTGGGCACTCATTCATTTTGACTGAATTTCCAACACCCTTTTGTTCCATCTTGAGTTGTTAATCTGTATAGTTATTCTCTTTCAGCTCAATCCATTAAACTTTTTTTACATTAGGTATTTTGCTTTGCAGTGTGTGCCACAGTACAACTCTAAGTAGCATAAGACGTTGTGTATGAAAGGATAAGCATATTGCAGTAAAATGAGACAAATTTTTTTTTTTTGTACGTGCAAGAACAATGAAGTCTGTTTGAAAAACGAAGTTTAAAGAAAACAAAAATACTCACTTAATGTAATTCAGATCTACATTTTCATAATTTAGAATCCCATTTACTATACGGAAGTGAATAAACATTTAAAAAGTCGTAAGTGTTCAGTCTTATGAAGCCATGTGAATATATTTTTATACTGTCAGCAAAAATCAACCTTTGGTGAAAGAACAGTTTGTTAACCATGAAAATAGACAAAAATGGCTTTAACCTGAATCCTTGGAAGTATTGAGATACTTTCCTGACTTCACTGACATGAAGTTAATTGGGGTCTAAATCTTTTGAAGGAACCAGGCCTTAGTATACACTCACTCTTGGGTTCATGTCCTCTAGGTTACACATTACAAAGCATACTCCAGTTTAAGTTTCAATTACATTCTCTCCATAGTCAATGAAAAGAGAAACCTTCAAAGTACACTTCTTTCTACTTATGTGATATGTACCTATTTAATGAGAGAATAAATCAGTTTTTCACAGTGCTTTTCTCTCTTCATTGTCTACAAAGACCTAGGTGATTAGGCTAAAAGAGATGTAAAATCTTCCTGTTAGGAAAACTTCCTGAAGCCAGTCTCAGCCTGTAGCCTAAATCACAAGCCAACAGGACCAAAATAGTTAAGGCAGAAAGGTGCTGGAGAAAAACGGCCAGTAGCTAAGCCCTACAAAGATACTCATTCATTCCCCTGCTGGTAGGACCAGGGAGGGAAAAAGTGAGAAAAGTTCAGGGATCAAGATAAAGACAATGAAATAAGTGAAACAAAGCTCTGTGTGCAAGCAAAGCAAAAGAAGTCCTTTATTCCCTACCTCCTGTCAGCAGGCAGATGTTTAGCCACTTTCTGGAAAGCATGTGAAATGGTTACTTGGGAAGACAAACTCCATAAATAAGAATTGCTTACACCTCCTTTGCTCTCTTTTCTGAGGTTTTAGTGTTGGTCACAATATCATGGGATACAGTGTGTCCTTTTGGTCAGCTGTGGTAAGCTGTCCCAGCTGTGTCCTCTCCCAGCCTGTTGCACATCTCCCAGCTGAATGGGTGTAGTGAGAAACAGGTATCACACCAAACACACTGGTGTGTTATCGAAACTATTTTAGTAACAAGTAATAAGCATAGTACTATACAGGCAATTATGAAAAAAATTATCTTCCTTCCAGCCAGCTCTTGTAGAGTCTCCACCACTTATGCCATATAATATCCTGCTCACCATCCAATATATCTTTGTTATGTAGGAAGCAGCTTCCTCTCCTTTCAAAAGTACACAGGGAACCACATCAGCCACATCTACCAGAGACCATCCAGGCTGGAAAATCCTGCCTGGATCCCGAAGTCCACCAGTTTGTAACACTTATGAATAGAATTTGAAAAAAAAAAGAAAACAAAACAAACAAACAAACAACAGCAAAACAACAACAAAAAACAAACAAACAAAACCAACCCCCCCAAACAACAAAAACAACAAAAAACCAAAAACAACAACAACAACAACAACAACAACAAAAAAACACAAAAAAAACCCACAAAAAAACACAAAAACAAAAACAAACCAAAAAACCAAACCCCACAACCCCCCCCCCCCAAAAAAACAGTTTCCCTCTTCCATTGTTTCTAAATGGATTTTTTTTTTGCATGAGAAATTGAAAATTCAGTAAATGGAGATTTTAAAACTAAAAAGACATTTTCTGTTTTTCCCTTTAAATATACAAAATATTGATTATTTATACAGCCAACTGTATTCAGTGCATAAAATAGATAAATGGTCAGTGAACAGAATTAATAGATTATTCATTTACCTCAAATTATGTGACACTTATCTGAAATGAAAGTCATAAATCTCAAATAAGTTCTGTAAATATTTTTTAATAATTTTTTTAATTATTAGAACATTAGCATAGAACATTAATTTGGACTTTGAGTCATCTTTGCTAGGTTTCAGCAACTGGCTTAGGTGTCTAAGGTCTTAATTCCACTATGGAGATGTCTTTTTCTCTGCTTGAACTGTATGCTAGACAGCTGAACCCAAGTCAAAGCTGCTGATAAGCTATCCCAGTTGAAACAATGAAAGCTCATTCTCAGGATTCTAAGTTATTCAAAAAGCGAGATTTTTACTTTCATTTAAATTATTTCCATTCTTTTTCACTCAAGAGAGTGAGAAAGCACAGGTTCTTTATTTTATTTTTCTCCTTAGCCATTGGCTTACTGGTTTCAGTCCATCTCAAGGTCACAGTATAGGTTGCTACTATTTGACAGTGAATTACCCTAAATGAAATCAATTGGTGACCTCAATATAACCCCTGCTGTGTATATCCTCATCACAATTCAGCAGAGTGAAGAGGCACTAAATGGACACAGAATTTGAACTCAAGAGGTGTTTCCTCCAAGCCTCAGTTAAGACATAGTGCACAGTAACACAAATAAGGTTATGATTATTTTCTTTATTACTATTATTTTCCCATCATCAACATAAAATATTATTATTTAATAGAAGAAGAGTTTTTTAGAATAATAGCTCTTCATGAGTTTACCTATTTAGGTTTCAATTCATCATATTCTTCTTAAAGACCTTCAGGTGAAATATCAAATATAATGAATATACAGCTTTCTGAAGGATAACAGGTTACTTGTCCTTATTCAGATGGCATTATTTGGAATAAAGATTTTTATATATTTATGTGTTGTATTTAATTGAGGGATTTCCATTTCTTCACTGTGGTTAATAACTGCTACAACAATGAAAAGAGGTGAACTAATTTCAGTAACATCAGTTTGTAAGAATTTTTGTCCTTGCTCTGTTGTGCCAATTCAAATCTTGTGTCGAAAAAACCAATCTCAGATATCAGAAGTTCTGAAGAGATCTAAAAATTATTAGGAATATTTACCCGTATGTAAATAATTATTAGTATTTATACCAGTATGTATAAGAGCACCGTGATAAATCTTGGGACCCATTTACTACTCTATGCTAATCAATACTGTACTGTCCTTGTTTCATTTGGGATAGAGTTAATTTTACTCCTAGTAGCAGGTACAGTGCTATATTTTGGATTTAGCATGAGAATAATGTTGATAACACTTTGATGGTTTAGTTGCTGGTAAATAATGTTGATTATAAGTCAGCAATTGGGTGCACAAGAAGCTGGGAGGCAGCAGGACCAGGATAGCTGATTCAAAATGTCCAGAGGAACATTCCACCATGCATCAGGCATGATGCCCACTATCTATAATGGGAGAATTGGCTGGGGGGGTGCCAATCATTGCTGGGGTGTGGACTGGGCATTGTCATTGGGTGGTGAACAATTGTATTGTGCATAACTTGTTTTTTCTTGGGTGTTATTTCTCTTTCTCTTTTTATTATCTCCCTTATTACTACCCTTCCGCTGCTGCTGCTGCTGTTGATGTTGTTGTTGTTGTTGTTGTGGTTCTTGCTCTTCTTGTTCTTCTTCTTCTTTATTTCAATTGTTAAACTGTTCTTGTTTCAACGCAAAGGTTTTACCTTTCTCATTCTCCTCCCCATCTCAGCATGGAAGGGTGGTAGTGAGCAAGCAGCTGTGTTGTACTTAGGTGCCAGTTGGATTTAAATCACATGTTTATATGTCTAAATTTAAAAACTTAACCACCAGACTAATTTAACAATAGGAAATGTTATTGACGGCACTACTCTGTGAAAATATACAGTTTATATAGTTTATGTAACAGAACATGTTCTAAAACTATAGCCTACAATTTCTGAGTAGAGACCAATGATATCACATTGAAACAACTTCCTCCAGTGGTGGCAAAAAAACCTATTATACTCCATTTTTTCCTTGATGATAACTTACCGACAATGACTTTTCCCTCTCATTCTTACATCATAATTTGAGAGTCACACATGCACCCTACATAAAAATATATGAATGTGTACAGAGCCTTTTATATTTCGCATATATAATAGCTAAGCTGAGCAACTAGAAAATTTTTGTATTATGCTGACATTTTCTGATACATTAAAATTGTTGAAGTTATTATGTTAATTTCATTGCTTATCTTATTTTCAACATCTTTTCTTTAGATTTATCCCTTATCCTTTTTCTCATTTTCTAGAACATAAAAATGCATATTAGTTATTCTTAAATATATGTTAATGGATTTTATAGGCATGCTGGATGGAACTTGTATAAACAGGCCAGAAAATCTGAAGCCAGAGCCAAGGCAAACTCATCCAAAACATTAGTCGATCCATTGGAACTGATTATACACATACAAAAGGGAGAATGCGTGAAGTGATATATAAGGTCACTGTGACAGCCAGAAGGTAATGCCAAAATATTCCTACTAGCTTGGCTCATTCACATGTATGGGCACAGAGCTGACTCAGAGCCAAACACACTGCGTGAGCCAAACTTAACTTCCTTGGCTTGCCCACCTTCAAAGCACAGCTGTCGTGGCAAAAACAACCCATCAGACACGAATTCATTTTGCTAGTTTTCATCTGCCATGACTTTGTAAGATGCAGCCACCAAGGGCAGAGTGCTTTGCTGCTGCTGCTGTTCTGAGAGTAGTCTGCACTACTGAAAAAACCTGTTGGACTCACATTACCTATTGCAATGAGGTGTCTGCTTCTGAATAATAAACATGCTCTTAATGAGGTCTAGGCACCTCTAACCATGATTTTGAGAATGTGAGTAGTGATTTTGATTGTGCAACATGCTGGGGCCCATCTGGAAGCACCTGAGTGGTCTGATTTGAAAAAACCACAGTCGTCTTTGTGAAGGATCAATTAAATCCAGTCTTGAATGGGACCTTCCAAAGCCAGGGTTGTCAAAATCATTAGTAGATTTTTAACTATCTTAGTCTAATTAGTTTGAATAAGGAAGAGTAGAAACACATTGACAAAAGGTATTCCAAAGTCATAATAGTTATTTTCTTCTTAACTATAGTTAGTTATAAGTTAACTAGTGGAAACTATAATGTTTGCCTTTGCTTGACATCCATAAATTGCTCCCATCCCATACCACCCATACACCCTAACTAACCACAAAATGTTTTCTTGAATTTCTTCTCATCTCTG
This sequence comes from Phylloscopus trochilus trochilus, assembly GCA_016584745.2. Classification (NCBI taxonomy): domain Eukaryota; kingdom Metazoa; phylum Chordata; class Aves; order Passeriformes; family Phylloscopidae; genus Phylloscopus; species Phylloscopus trochilus. The sequence continues at coordinate 19,002,207 of WQNJ02000016.1, read as the reverse complement.
ATGTGATCCTAAATTAAATATATTCAGTTCAATATATTCTATGTGACATCAGTTCACATGTGAATTTGATCGTGTAAACCCCAGAAAATTCAGTGATCCAGCTTGGATTTTTGTTCATTGCATGAATTTTATGTTTGTATTTAATAAAGAAATGAAATGACAAGCACAGAGTTTAGCATAAGCTTACTGTTAAATATAGACATCTCCTTTAATTGTCACTTCCACTTCAAGCATTAATAATTTAATGAAAAATTATATTATGACTGAATGAAGAGAACACCTTTTCAAGCCAGATAAATATAAAGTACAAAAAGCTGATGACCAAGCAACATACTCTTAAGTTGATCTGGGTTTTCTCATCTTTTTTCTCTTATACTAATTTCACAGAGGTCTCTGTAGGGGTTCTGAGAAAATTTTCTGGATAGGAAAAAAAGGCACATAACTTTTCTTAATGTATCATATCATTTTCTCTCAAGTACATATTTTTTCTTCTCTTCAAGGAAAAAATGAAAGATTAATTTATTATAGAATATGAATTGATTTTAGTGTCTTTAATTAATCCTTGAGTTATGATTAATTGATTAATACATTTCTTACTTATGCAAGGCTCCTGAAATATTAACATATACTCTACAAACAATCCATTTTCAGACTCCTGAAGTAAAATCTTCAATAGTGATTGAAGTTAACACTTGACTGCCCCAGGATTTTTTTATTGAAATCAAAACATAAACTCTGGTACATGAAAACTATCACAGAAGATTATGTGGGGGAAAAAAAAAAGTTAGATATAATTATATTTAGATAGCTTATCATCAAGTTTTTGGGCCAGTTTGTCTTAAAACTGCTGCCTTATCTAAACATCATGCCAAAAATTCATGAGGCTCAAATTTAGAAATATTTTTTAAAATTATATTTTCACATACTCTAAATGTAGTTTTATTGATATAGTATAGTTTTATTGATATCTGTGGAAATAATTCAACAAAAATAATAAAATCAAAAAATGGTTTGAGTTGGAAAGAACCTTCAACATTTGTCTATTCCAACTCCATGCACAGGGACATTTTTCAATAGACCATGTCACTCAATGTCCCATCTACCTTCACCTTGAACACTTCCAGGGATCGAGTGTTCACAGGACAACCTGTTTGAGTGTCTCACCACCTCACAGTGAAGTAATTTACTGGGGTTTAACTGAGTATGAAACTATAAGTTTTGTCATTGTTTCAAGGAAGCTCATCCCTGCTAGATTGAAGTGGTGTTGTCATGGTACTTGAAAATTCCTAAAAGAGAGCATTCACTGAACTTGCAATAGAACATATTCTTATGCTGATGTGTAGTGAACCTTTACTGTTCATGTTACTAACAAACTTTTCCAAAAATTTTCCACCTTGGAATTTTCCTACTTGGGACACAAGTGGAATAATAAAGATTCAACATTAGATAAAGTTCTAAGGAAAACCTCCAATCACCTGTAGCCACACCCATATTTTTACCCTGTATACAGTCACAAAAGAACTCAAATGAGTTTTTAAAGCTTTTCTTTTAGAAAAAACCCTGATTTCTTCATGGTGATTCCTAAACTGAAAATGTATCTTAGTAAAAAATTACTGTTCCTGTAGCGGGACTTGGCCAAGGGATTCCACCATTTGCTTAAAGTAAAACAATGGGATGAAAGACAGGATGATGTGGATTTGTGGTTATTAAGGGCACATTAGAGAAGAGAAAGAGGTGTTTTCAACGTGACTTTAGCCAGGGGCAGACATTTTGGTCACTGGGTTTGCTAAACTAGAACACACTCCTTTAAGACATTTCCTTCCTTCCTCCACATAGAGGCAATGCAGTCCCCATTGTCCCAGGATTCATACCCTGACAGATCCATCACTTTGACATACTGTATATTAGTAAAAGGAGGCAGCCAGAATTCAAGTATGAATCTTTCACTGTAGATAATTATGAAGAAATTATGCTTCAGAAACTAATTTAGTTTCCTAAAAAGGAACTGTACTTCTTTGTCAGTTTAGCTCCAGACAAAAATTTTGAACAATTCCAAAGATCTTTCCCAGTAAGTGAAAGGTTGAAAAAGGTTTTTATGTGAAATATTTTAATCAGCAGTGATCAGCAGTAGCCCCATAGCAATTAGTGTTTAAATTAGCAGAGAAGTAATTTGAAGACACTGAGTATGGCTAACTATACTTTTGAACTTTCTCCTTTAAAATTTTTTTCTGGAATAGGAGTGTATTCTGAAACTTGGCTATATAAAAACTGAATAGCTGTTGTACTGTATATATTGAATAAATGCATCTTGTATAAGGTGAAATTTTATCCCCTGGCTTGATATCAAATGCTGTTTTCTGTTTCTTGATAGCAAGTGAAGACTGAAAATACGCATGAACACACAATCCAAGTCTGGTGGGATTTTAGTAGTTCTGGCATTGTATTTTACTTTCTACTGTGACTGTACAGCCTCTGTGAATGTTTTGACTAGGCTATTACAAAGGGGCAAAATGGAACTTTTAGTACTGGATTATTGTTACTATTATTATTAATAGCCATCTGCAGTAATCTCTAAGAAAAAGTCAAAATGCATTCCAGCTGATATCATTGTAGTGTCCAACTAGACCAATCAAATAAAAAATGAATCTCCATCAAAGGACCAACACTCTACACGAAAACATTTAATCCTAGTGTATTCAAAATTCTGGAGAAAATGGGTTTGCTTTTGGATGTACCAAGAAAGTCAGCAGATCAAACTGCTAGGCAGTTTTTAACTCCCTCACATTGTCAATGATTCCAGATTTCTCTCTGAAAAACAACTTTTCTTGCTAATTATTTAAAGTCATCAATTGAAGTAAGGGTGATTTTTACAAAGAATTAATCACTTAAAAATCAAAATAAACTACTCCCCTAACATGAATTGTGAAGTAAGCTTAAGAAAAATGGAGAAAATACTGACAATTTTTCATGAGAAAAGAGGCTAAATTATGTACAGACTCTCAAAGTGACAAAGGTACACGCAGTAAGTGTTTGAAATAATTATGTTCAGTTAATTATGACTGGTACAAGAATTACAGGTCAACAAGGATGTTCTTGGTCCTGATCTAAGACTGACATGTATATGCTTGGGGCAATCCCACTTGAACCTTGCCTTGTAAATTTGTAGAACCTTTCTGTTCACGTAGCTCCTGCTCACCACTTTCTTATTTGTTTTTTGGCTCATCATCTTCCTTTCTCTCTGAATTCTCTGCTGAGTGGGAAACCTTCCTAGATGACAGGTCAGGAACACAGACAGGGACCTTCATCCTCTGCAGCAAGAAAGCTCCCTCTGCCGTAACTGACTGCTCTTTATTCACTTCTGGGTTTCAGACTCAATCAGCACAGCTCAGCTGCTTCATTTGACAGCATTCCCTCACAACTTCAGTCTTGTTGCAGAGCTACTCCCTCTTCCTGAACCATACCTGGGTCAAGGGCATCAAAACTGCAGGGACAGTTCTAACTGCTACCAGAGGCTGCCCTATGGTACATCACTGCCATTCATGAGGATGCAAAAACCAGTCTAAGCAGACCTGCTAATCCCCCACATTTTAAATTATTTTCTCAAACTGATGTACAAACTGATCACAACCTGTTAGCTATGCTAAAGATACCCGATTTTCCCTGATCAAGTGTTAGAAGAAATGTTGCTTCGCGTATCTTTCTCTGGCCCAGCCTGGTGTTCAGCTTGGGCCCCCAGCAGCTCTGATACGCTTCAACAGTGCCTGTTGGTGAGATCTTGGCTCCGCAGGCAGTTCTACTCACACTGTCATGGCTGTGGTTAGAAAGAGTGGACTCTCTGAGGCATTCAGGAAACAGAGGTTTTATTCAGGGGGTCAGGGGATCCCCCAGCCTCAGTCTGGTGCCTCCAGAGAGACCCCGAACCTCGGGCTGCAGGGCGTTTTTGTTCAGAACAGTTCAAGGGGTGGGTACAAAGTGTACAAACCAATAAAACAATCCAAACAATACATGCCAGCTAGATTAGTTAAACACTAACTAATCCAAGATAGATTTGGGAGTGGTCTCAAGGGGTTCTGCCAACAGATGGCCGAAACTCTTGGACCTTGAAGATAAGAATTCCATGATGGACAGAGGGAAGAATCATACATAAAACATGGATGGGACAGGAAAAAGAACCAATAGGAAGGAATCTCCAAGCAGAGATTAGGTTGTCTTAGAAACCCTTATCAAACTACAATAAGAGTACATTCTAGGGCAAGAGGCCCTTTCAAGGTATCTACTACACTAAAATTACAGTCAAAAAACTATGCTATGTTCCTAACTAAAACTTATAAAACATTTCTTGCAAACCCACAAAGAAACAAAAGTTTTTATACACCCTGTGATCAAGGAAAGCTGTGATCTTCTTAAATACTACTAGAGGCTGCTACAAAGGTTGACAAATGCTAAGGCTGCTGTGGCTATCCTTACCTGGGAGCAGTGATACCTTCAGATTCCTCAGAGGATTCCTGAGAGCTTCTCAAGAATCTTTGATAAAATCAGGAAGGTAAAGAAAATCTCAAACCAGAGCCCAGAAAATCCTGTCAAATTGCTGTATCTCTTTTGTGCTATAAACCCTAACTCTCTTATACGTAGAAAATACAATAAAATGTAGATTGCTCTGAAAAGAAATCAAGAGAAGTTGATTTACCTTCTCAGCTCTTCTTTCTCTTTTCAGAGAAATGTTGCAATTATGGGCAGATTTATAACAGAATTGCATTTCTAATTAATTTGTTATTCTGATCATGTTTTATTTTTAGCATATTGTCAAAATACTAGTTTTATATGAAATGATGGGTTTTGCTTTTATTTATTTTTTTTTGGAGTGGTATGAAAAAGGGAGTTTGGAAATAACTTGTGACGTGACCGTATGTAAGCACTTACATAGGTAAGCAGTCTTACCTTTTTTATTTTTTGCCAAGTTTTGATCAGAATGAAACATTCTAATGCATTTGGTAGACACCAGATATATTGGTTTACTGAAAATGAATGAATCAGTATGCTCTATTTGTATATTAAGCTATTTATCTTGGATTCATTGTTGTCATAGCATGAAAGCAACAAAATTCAAAGACAACAGCCTGAGCCTAAGTTGTAGTGGTCATTATTTTGGGGAAAGGCATCTGATGATTGTCCTAGAGGAACGAACAAATAGTGCTCTGCCAAAAAATTCTCTTAACAGATTTCCAGCAGTGAGTTTGGAGTTAGAAAGAACCACTCTGCTATATACAGAATTCTTCTCCTTGGGCAGAGAATGAGAGCATGGATTATATATGACAGGTACACAGATGCATTGCTTAGTCTTCTTGAGGGTGCTCAGGTACTGCCATGAGAAAAATGAACACAGGAGCTTACATAGCATAGTCTTTCCTCACAATCTAATATCAGAATAATTAATGACTACCAGAGAAAGGATGGGAGTGTATATACTAGGAATCTAGTTTCCAAGAAGATAAATGAAATTGTGATCAAGAAAAATTGGAAAGCTGACTGATTTGTAATATATTACATAGCTACCAAAAATGAAAGTATAGAAAATGAAAATAGACATATTAGAAATATAAAATAGAATTTGTATAGGATTTACAGTAGTGCAAACAAACTGAGATATATATGACCATTCTTTCTCTTCCAATATATTTTCCATGTAATCAAAGTACAGTGTCTGATTAAAAGCAAGTTTACACTTATTTTGTAAATATTTATTGTAGTTGTAGTCCCACAACAAATATATATGACTCACAACAAATATACATGTATAAAATACGAATATAGAAAGTTAAACTTTTGTAACAAGCCTGCATTATGTATAAAATACGACAGTAAAATAAATTCATTCAAATTGAACATATTAGAAGTCTTGAATGAAAAACATTTCTATAGTGTTTTCTGAAAGTAGACTGCAGTACTGTGCTTAATTTGCAGGAAAGAGTGCACAAACTCTGTTAACAGTTAAAGGTGTTTTTTTTAATTATGACATCAAGTGTTATTGAGACCTGAAAGGTCTCAATAACACTTGATGTCATAATTAAAAAAACTGTTGACAGTGTTAGCATATTTCAACAATAATTATTGTAAAATTGAATTATTTACCTAATAAATTAAAATTACAAATGGCTCAGGGCTGAGCCTAAAGGGTAATGTAGAGATTACAATTAAAAAATTAAAAGAAGATAGTATGTGAGGAAAAGGTATAAAACAAAATTCAGTTTCCTATTTATGTTTATTTACACTGGAAGGGTAGAGGATGATACATAAAACTCAGTTCACAACATCCTGAGTACTGCAGATAGAAATGACTAAAATCATCCTGGTACAAGAATTCAAGAAAAGCTAAAATCTCATTTCCCAGTTTTTTGCACCTTGCATGTGGCTGCAAACTGAAGTTTGGGATTCAAAGAGTAAAACTTTTTCTTACATCTACAAAACTACTCTTTATAAAAAGCTTCATGATTTAATTCAGAAAGTTTGTGGGAAAAGAAAATGTAAGCTTTCATACAAAAATTCATGGCTACAGAAGGGAAATCTCCATTTGTCTCCTTCTTGGACCAAAAGATGACCACCTCTCCTGCAGAATTCTCAGAAAATATGTGGAAGTACTGCAATCAGGGTTTGTGCAATTTGTGCATCCTTCCAGAAAAAGATATTACTCTGCAAAAACAATTAATGAGAAGAACTTAATAAAGTAGAACTAGTGATTTATACTTTGTAGCCTAATGGCCAAGATGAACAGCTAAAGAGAAAGACCAGTTATGGTTATGGACAACATTTCTGTAGAATATATCTGATTTTATTTTGCAATCTTAAAAATAATCAGAGCAAAGACCGGGCAACTTTTCCCATGTTTTCTTCTTCTCCATAACAGCTGGCATTCTGATTTACTGTATACAAATTTGAATGAAATTCATGATTCACCATCATGACCTTGAAATATTTTATTATCTATTGCTTCATTACCAGGTTCTTCAGTGAATTGGTACCTATTATTTTAAATCCATGCTACCAGTTCTCCTCTTCACTTGAGAATTGCCTTCTAAATCCATTCTTGAGCATCAGCTCATTTTCTTTATCAATAATTAGATCAATTCTTTATTCACACATTTTCTTTTACAGTTCATCAGCTTTTCATTTCCCTTTATGCTGGAAGTCCAGCCATGGCGTGTTTATCTCAGGAGTATAGATGCAGAGGTCTATCATTCTCCCCCTACAGTGTCCTTTTATATCCATCAAGACATCAGTAATTTGTCTATCCAGGAAATATTTCTAAAATTTAACATCTATTAAGTCTCAGACTTCAAAAAAAAAGCTGAAATTGTTTATTAGTTTTGGCTTGCTGTGAAGACAATTAATTCAGTAGCTGTGATTTTTTAAGGCCAATTTAGGAGGAGAACTCCGAGGGAAACCCTCCCCCCCCTCCCCTCTCCCAGCCGGTTCGGGAGAAAACTCGTCAGAGAGAGAAAGTGGAAAGAAACCTGTTTATTAAACCAGCAAAACACTCCCCCAGCACAATAGATTGAACAATACCAGATGATGAATTATGGAAAGCAAAGTCTCTTTTGTAGATGGTCTCTGCTCTCGTTTTTTTTTTCAGCAGTGGTGGATGTTGCTGCGAAGGGTGGCCTCTAGTGGGTCCAGGTGTCAGCTCCCCTGGCGCCCCCCGGGTCCTCCATATGGGGGAGGTTTGAACCATTCCAAAAAACAGGCAGAAAAAAAGGGAAAAAAGAAAAAAAGGGAAAAATAAAAAAAAGAAAAAAGAAAGGAAAAAAATGCAAAGCCTTTCAGCCCTAACTAAGCTAAATAGCTACAGACAAAGCAAAGCTAAAGTGAGTGCTGCAAGGAAAAAAAAAAACCACCTCTCGGAGCCAGTTCTGCGAGATTTTCTAAAAACAAACTGTGCACTTTCTCCCCGTTTACTCCCAGATCCAACATAAACCAAACAGATGATTGGGGATACATTGTAACATCAACCCAGGACAGTAGCAAACAAGAACAAGGACAGAAATCCCAAGTGGTCCAACTGTAGTTTTTCAATAATTTCCCACAAGTAATAGTTTTTAGCTTTCCACCCCTTTTTCCTAATTTTGAAGCAAATTGACATAATATAAATAACCCCAAATCACAGAATCACAGAGCTGTTAGGGTTGGAAAGGCCCTCTGGAGGTCACCCAGACACCCAGACAGGGTCAGCTAGAGCAGGTTACACAGGAACACATCCAGCTGGGTTTGGAATGTCTCCAGAGAGGGAGAATTCTTGACATCTATGGGCAGCTGACAGAGTGCTCTGTCACCCACAATATAAAGAGGTTCTTCCTTGTGTTGAGGAAAAACTTGTATTTTAGTTTATGGACATTGCTACCCATCCTGTGACTGGGTAGCACCAAAAAGAGTCTGGCACCATTGTCTTGGCACCTGCCTTTGTGATATTTATGTGCATTAATATCCCCTCTCAGTCTTCTCTAGACTAAACCCTTGTTATCAAACAAGATAACTGTGAGCATGGCTTGAAAGCAACATGTTTTAATTTACTACAGGGAGGGAACCAAGAGGTTGTACTCAGTCAGCTATGGTTCAATGAGAGAATGATTTCTTTCAGCATAGCAACTCAAAGTTTTTCTGGTTTGTGATACTGTGTCTACTGCTCAAAAAACATTGGCATCAAAGAGAACATACTGTAACATTAGATATGCAGAAACTGGCCTTCGAATATTTAAAGAATTGTATTAGAACCAGGTCTTCTATCTTTTTTCAGAAATGGTGGATGCTCAGAGCTTATGTTTCTGAGGAAAGATGAGGTATGATTATACCACTGTTTGGCTTTCAGGAAAATAGTATCAGACATCATGGGAGTTACCAAAGGATCACTACACTTGAGAGCAAATGTGTGAACATTAGATTTAATAATCAGCACAGGGTATAATGTTTTCAGTCCTAGTTGCTTTGAAAGCAGCCCTTGATGCAACCTGACTCACAAGGTATTCTCTGTCTTGTGTTGTATTTCCATGACAATATATAAAGAAATCACAACCAATTTTCCCCTGAGGCTTTGTGATCTGAGAGGCTATGTGGCAATGCCTTTGGTCTGCAAATCAATACCTAGTTATAGGACTGCAAGGTCATGGATATTATCCTATTTTGAAAAGACATGTACATGAAAAAGTTTTTTCAAAAGGTGGTGTGTAGACTAATAGTGTTCAAACGCAAAACATCAAAGCACAGAGTGGGTCTGGGAGGTCATTCTATATTCAGATTAATATTGCAGACATCAGAGATTTTGGATTGGAATCTGCTGTTTTCCTGTTGCACCAAAATTAACAAAATTGCACAGCTTTCAGGTGGTAAATATTAAGTGACGACATCTTTAAACATCAAAGAAATGTATGGAAAAATGAGAAGATTGCTGGAAGAGGATAGCAAAGAACATTTACTAAACAATTATATTCTGACCTATATTGATTCAGAAAGTATGATAATTATGTAAATAGTAAGGGGATGGAATTCATGTGTTTACTTTTAATATGCTTTTAAGAATGATACTCAACTTCTCTAATAATTTTAAAAATCAAGTTATGCTAGAATTGAAATACTTTTCTTCCCTGTGAGGGATGGTAAGAGAAGAAGAAAAAATTCTGATACTACAACAAATGGGTGGAAAAAAAGAAATCTAAAGTTGTATCCTTGAAAATAAATTACAAAATTGTGAGGTTTTTAACAGGGAAAAAATTCTGAATTCAAATTTGTTCAGTAGTGTTCCTTTTTATGTCTCAATTCTATATGCAAATTTATTCCATCAGAAACTAACCTTGACAACAGATTGATTGTTTTCTAAATCACATATTTTTGATATGTAATCAATATTGTATTATGAAGATGAACACTGTAAGACACTGTCTAGAAGTTTTCATAGTATCCTTTTAAACACTTGAAAGTCTCTATAAAAATCACAGTCAAAATTTCTTTAACAGAAGCTGCTGATTGTTATATCCTCCCATTCAAAAATCTATTTTACAGGTCACTGACATTGGTCAGAGTGCAATGCCTGGTCCTGAGGCCGGCTGGTCAGTCAGAATTGCCAAATGTGCCTGCTCTGAGAGAGTGCAGCCATTTCTGAGCTGCTCACAGGAACTGGCTTCTGGCTTAGACATGAACATTTTACAATGGCTCTAAGAAGCAAATTCAGTCCGTCCCAGATCCTTGAGTCTTAACTCATCTTTTAAAATCCAGCTTCACACAACTGGCATCCTATGAGTTCAAATATACTAATTATGATTATATGCAGTGTCATATGGGAATCAGAATATTTATCCACTGAAAGAATTTATGACTTATATTAGGTTGTTTTCTGTAAGAAATTATATTTAATAAGATCTTCATAATTGTTAGGCTATGAGCCTGATAAACACAAGCACTAGTACTGTTACTACTACTACTAGGTTAAAATGGACTAAAAAATTCTTTTAAAAGACTATAAATTTTTTTTCAGGTAGGCTGCAATTGGAAATTATTAATTTAATAGGTATTTACTGCTATTTTATTCTATTTCGTTCAGCAGCATTTCAGAGTCTATGAAGCTTTCTAAAAGCAATTTTTTTGCTTTTGCTTTTTCTCCAAAATAATCAGGTTCAGCCTGCAAATACCTAATCACATCCTCAAGTAAAATAAAATTCCTATTGCCATTTCAAAAACATATTGAAAGCTGCTTACATTTCACTTCGTTACCTTTAAATCACAAAGCTTTACCTTATGGCAATCAAAAATAATTTCTTTATAATCACTGTAACCAAAGCACTTTAAACACAGATTACATTTTTTGCAATAGAAGTTTAATTGCAATGCTGTATATTGTAATGGCTTTTAAGATACTGAGAAGGTAATTGATCAGACAGAACAGTCTTTCCACAATACCTTTTTTCAATTTCTTTTGTAAACTCACACCTTGAGAATTCTGAAACTGGAAACCTCGAAAAGAAAAATGGGTAAACAAAAGGCATATTCAATTCATCTATAACTCACTTAACTAATCATCTCAATTGTAACTTTCATCATGTTTAATTATTTTGAATGTTGTCTTAAAGCCACTCAAATATGTGAGAAGGATCTCCAGTCTTTAGAATATTTTCTACATAATATACTAGATTTTGATTAAAAAAAAAAAGCTTACACAAATACACTTTAGGTGCTGGTATACTTTAGTTTAATGGCTTGTAAACTTCAGATGAAGGTGAAGATATTTTACTACTTTCATTATTGTATTTCTTTTGTTGTGGTATGTTCTTGAACCACCAAATGGTTACATTTCATATTTATTTACAGAAATATAAATGAATATATTGGCTTCAAGACAATGGAGAATAATAAATCTTCATAGTGAAAATTCCTAGAATAAGGTCTTAGTTCATATGTTGGAAGCATGGCTAGAGTCCTAGGTGAGGAGAGGATGACAGTGTATGTGCCTAGGTACTTATGTTCAGCATTTTGTACTCACTAGAATTCACGAAGTGGAACTGAGATCAATAAAGTTCCTTTTCCACCACTATGAACACAATTAATTGCCTAAATCCATGTATTTCACAACAACATAAAAACAGACAATCAAAACAAAACACTTTTACTGCTGAAGAGACAGATGAGAAAATCTTATCCCACAGAAGAGGATGTGCTACTCCTTCTTTTGTTCATTGAAATGCTGTTTTGGCAGTAGGAAGCAGATCACAGTACAGGAGCCTTTCTGCTTGCAAAACCACCATGCAAGTACAAACTAGAATGCGTGTATTAGCATATTTTTGACACCTCAGGGGCTCTACAATTTTTTTTGATTGAATAGATATTAAATGGAGTTTTCTGCTCAGTTTGAAAAGCAGCATCCCACACCTCTGGTTATCAATTATCTCATGCTTCTCATGCATCCATCACTTCAGTAGCTCAGTACCAGTCAGAGCAAACTTCTGACATAATGATCATAGTTGTTTTATTGAATTCTATTGTGCTCTCTAGTTTTCTTAGTCATCACCACAGAAAAATAATGTTGTTTGATGGTTTCAAGGACACATTTAGAATCATTTTTCATTGGCCTGACAGTGTTTGAATAAGGAAATACCCAGAATTTGAAGCATTCTGGCAATGGCAGCTATACAAACATTGAAAGGAAAATGCTGCTGACATTTTCAAGGCATCTACACTCATATTTTGTTTGCTTGAAAGTTAAATCAGTAATCCTAAGGAAAAATGTATACAGTTGGTATTTACGTTTTTTCTCTTAAAGATATCTGTTCCTGAATAAGTGAGGGGTTGTGGGGTGGGGGGTAGGAGGCAGGTGGAGAAGAATATCACAGTAATGTTATATTGAAACATTAGCATTGTCTGAATAAACTCTACTAATATGCGGAATCTGGCCTCTGAATTATAATGTGGATTTTTTTCTCCTACAAGAAACCAGCAAAACCTTCCAGATCTCTCTAGCAGATTGAGTAGTCTCTTCATAAGAGTACATTAGAACAAATTCTGTCTGCCACAGTTCATATCTCCAGAGCAACCTAATGTACCAGTCATTACAATATTCAGTACAATTCCTGCAGATTCATTTTACAGATATTCCAGGCTAAAGGTGTGAAAAATATAATGTGCAATCCAGAGATAACTGAGTGATGCTGAGCACAGTGGTATGCTTGGCTACAAGGGTCATACCTGATGTATGTAAATGACTGACACGGAGAAATCAAAGATCTCTCAACCTTACGGTATTGGGGGAATTTAACTTATGAGAATTTTGAATCAAATCAACATCTCTGTCTCCCAGTGGGCTGGCCCTAGGCTTCTCTTCAATGATTAATTAATTCCAGGGGTTTTGGTTGAAGCACTGCTTCTTTGTCCTACGTGTTTGACTGCATTGAATAAATCATTGCTGCCACAGAATCTGGGACTTGGCAAAAATTGTCAGATAAACAGTAAAGATACAACTTTGTTCTGGACAACTCATTTGAGCTGTCTGGCCCCTCCCTGAATGTACAGGTTTCATTAGATTAAAAAAGAGAAATAATTTGATTTACAGAGTTGGAGTTGCACCAACTCCCACATGATATCAAAGTTTGTCTCTAAAAAGAAAGAAGCAAGAGAAAAAAATTAAAAGGGTGTTAATTTAATAATTCACACATTTCAATCTGACAATTTCAATCTTTTTTTTCTTCCCTTTAATTTTAAAAAAAATATTATCTCTTGGTATACATTTTAATATCTCTGGTGTTATTCTACTTTGTGAATTTGCTCTCCCTCACTTCAATCAGTCCATGACCAAGACTCATTTCTGTGCAAAAGCAGGTCTCTACCTGAGACAAAAGCTGGATTTTAGTTTGATAACTAGTGTTTTCATTCTCCATGGGTAAGGTAATATCTTAAATTGCCTATAAAGCAGTCAGGAGAATTCTGCCTCCATCCATCTGTGTTTCTATCCTGACAGCTCACAAAGACTAGAGCTCTGTCTGCAAAGTTCATTTATGATGATATTACTCCAAAATTTTAGAAATCTGCATGCAAAGCATGAAATCTAACAGATTAAACTGTTTTATTAAAATCCTCTTATTTTCCCCATATTAGCTGCATTGCAGAAGATTTTGAGATTTTGCTGAATTTCATTCAACACGAATCATGGTGATTCATGTTTCAGAAAAACAAGTTGATTTTAGAAGGCCAGCCTCCCCACAAGATTTTCAGAAGGGAAACATTAACCAAAAATGTGTTTTACCTCTCTTTTCACATGGTGTTTGCCCATTCATGTTCAAATTTCATATCTTAGAAGTATTTTTAAGAATAATTGTGATGTTTCATGGACAGAGAAAATATTACATTATTGCAAAATTCAATATACACCTAAAAATACTTATATATATATATACATCTCTCTATATATCTATATTTATATATTTATATCTATATCTTTATATATCTATATCTATATCTATATCATCTTTATATATCTATATCTATATCTATCTATTTTGCAGTAGCAGTTCTTTGAAACTTAGTAGAAGGTTTTACAGCTAGTCAACAGCAGTCCTGGGGCCCTTTACATTTTCAAAGTGTGAAATTTGATCTAGTGGGTGGGAGGGAATGAGAAATTTCAAATGAACAGATGAAAAAGTGCAAAAAATCTAATTTCATAATAAGCCAGAGAAATAATATAGGCACTGTGAAGAAAGAAAGCCAAAGCAATAAAACTCCTACAAGAGACTCAGTAAGAACTTTTCAAATAAATGCACATAAACAGCAACAGTTTCAAAAAAGATAATGTGTTTGCTATTTCCACAACACTTGATAGGTTCAGAAAACCTGGGTGTTTTTTATTCTTCTTTGTGGCTATAAACTAACACTGTCAGCTAAGTTTACAGACTTGGCTATCAAAATTGACATCTATAAGCTGGAAAATCTTTAAACAGAATCTTAAAATGCTTTATTGCCATAATAGGAATGATTTTTTAAAACTATATTTGAATATTATGGTGGTGCTTTAGCTACTCATTTATCTTTAAACTAAACAGGAACAATAAAGGTGCAAACTCCACTTGGCTTTATTCTCTTCCCATGGGCTTATTTGCAAGTTCTGTTTTTTACAATTTTAATAGGCTTCCTTGGTTCAATCCTCTTTGGGGAAAAAAAATCATCAGCAGAAAGAAGCAAAGGCATAATTTCTTCTTTTGACAGAAACTACAAGTTATGAGTCCTGGAGCTGCTTAAGCTCAGCAGAGACTCTCAAGAGAAAACAGGAGTTTCAATCTCCCATCTTTTTGCACATTTCACTAAAGGCTCACAGATGGTAGCCCAGGGACTATGATGCAGAAGGCAGGGTATTACTTTGATGGAAAGGTGTAACCTTGTGAACAATTTATGTGAGTGCTGCTATATGCTCTACATTGTAGTCTGTTGGTAAGGATGTCAAAATATGATTTCCACCTTCCTAGAATGGTGAGAGTTCAAAGAGTTAATGTGGAGGCCATCAGTGGTCAATTTGTCACAAGATTTTATGAGCTGGATAGGGATGGAAGAAGCATCTCTCTCTACAGCCTAGTTTAATCTCACACCATCTATATTCTTGTAGTACAGAGTTTTGGTGAGATAGTGTAGGGATGAGACATCTTTTCCATTATTTGGATGATCTGAAGAAATGCACTAGAGAGGATCACAGTGTCAGATAAATTGATTTGTCTATGAGAGACTTCTTGAATTATATAATTTCGGGAAAGCAGAAAGGGGAATAATAGGGCAATGGAGGAGAAGGGTGTGCTTTATCCTCCTGTTTCAAGGAAGACTTAGTGTTTTTCAAATTCTCTATAACAGCCAAAGGTTAAAAAGTACAAGTAAAGCAAGTGAGAACTTGCAGTCTCAGAGGAGTTATTCAATTATCACAGTGGTAAAACTTGTAGAAATCTTTGAATTGAATAGTTTGATCCATTTTGTAAAATTGTATTTTCTTCAGTCACAAGAAATGCTAAGTCTTCAGGACACAACTGATTATATTGGGATTGCAGAAAATTTTCTTGGAGACAGGTAAGTTGCAGTTAATTTTCTCTTTTTCACTCAGCATATATCTTTCCTTTTTTTCAATGTTCAATGACCTTAAGCAGTCAACTAGGCTTTTAAACCTTCCACTGCTTTTTCATCACATACATGAAGTTTCTGGCAACCAGTAACACAGTTTTGAATTCCCTCCCATTCACCACTATATACTTTCCTTTCAATTCTTTAGAAAGCTCTGGCAATTTTATGCTGAGGGAAAAGCTATGATAGAAGAGCTCTTTCATACCTTTTTAATTAAAATAGTGTGGTTCAATTTAACAAATTTAATGAATACCATATTTTGAGATGAAAATAAATTTTCACCAACATATAGAAGGGCAGCAAGCAATTAAGAATAAAATGAAAAAAATAAATATGACATTTAAATGTGACAATATGTGACAATAGATATGAACATTTAAAATTGTGATTGCTTCTTAAAATACTATTGATGACTTCATATTCTACTGTTAAGGATTCCTTTCCCATCCAGCCATGGTGTCCTTGGAATTTCAGTGAAATATTTTTCAATCTTTTACTATGATTATAGGTACACATATGAGACTTTCAAACTAGCATAATGAAGTACTTTCCAAAAATTTATTTCCATAATTTGTGTGTGGTTTTTTTTAATTTTATACATATTTTAAATAAATTTAGAAAGTAATTCTAAATAGCTTTCTAAAAATAGAATACTCTATTTTTGGGGGGGCAGTTTTGTAGACTTTGATTGCTAATATTACAGGAAAATTCAAAGCTTTTTATAGATCTTGTGCAAATATAATGGATACTGACCACAGATTCAGTGTGTGGACTATAAATCTAAATTATTTTGATGATTTTTCAGTGAAGTCATTAATTAATTCCTGATGGCTGGACTATATTATTTCTGATTAATTTGGTACATCTTTCTATTTTGGGCATAAGACAATGATGTTCCCTCTACTTTACCAAAGCTCCTGGCCTGAAACTTGCTCCCTTCAATATCTATATTTTATGTTGTATCTCCATTTACTTTGCTGAGATTACTTCCTGTAAGGAGTCTAAGCAGTGGTTGGAATATTTTCAGAATCAAGGGCTGAGAGAATTGGAGATTTTACTCATTAGAGACTAAGATAGGTTTTTTTTATCTTAACAGAAAAGTTATGAAGCTGCTGAGAGTAAACATTGGTTCTGAACTCAGGGAAGCAGGCATATTTGTTTGTACCCTGTAGTGTTAATGTAAAACACATCAGAAACGACTCTTTTAGAGGTGTTAATCCCAGTAAAAAGGGTAGATCTGGAACAGATAGATCTTAACAGTGGAGAAACCTCACTCAAAAGAAATACAGTACGTATGAGAAAAAGGATAATTATAATCCAAGTTAAAATGTTTGTTTATGCTCAAGCTGAATAAAGTATCTGTGGTAAATTAGAGACTCATACTCTCTTAAAATTCTGATTAGTAAAAACAACAGGATACAATTTTATCCTGGAGGAATCTCCTCTTAATTACTGAAAGTAATGATCCTTCATGTTTTAGAATAAGTGTGTGGGGGTTTTTTCTGACAGCTGTTGAATTCATTACATGTATTCTAAGGGGTTTTAAAGCTAATTGCTCAACTAGCTCATCTTAAAAACCTAAACAGTGTGAAGACTTTGTGAAAATATGAATGATTTCCATTAACAAGATTGAACAATCCAAAAGTTAGGCTTATCAGGCAGTTAAATTCTCATATTTGGTTATATAACCACTTTTACTATGATGGAGATGATTGAGTGATTATTTTACTTTGTTTTCAGAGTGTCTAGATAACATCTGAAACTTTCTATGAGGTGTCTTATTAATGCAGAGTTTTATCTACAACTTTCTAATCTGCATATGTTGCAGGCTAGATGAAAGACAGTTAGTTAAGGAAGGTGATAAGACACCCAGTATATCCAAATTTGTGTAAAATTGTGACCCCTGTGGGAGCAAACATATTGTTTAAGTACGATGTCCTGCTGCCCAAATTCACAAGACTTCCACATGTATTTTTGTTTTGCGTTGAAGATTGCCCATTGAAATAGGTTACTCTGTTTAAAATAAACAAGGCTGTAATTAACTTTTCTCTGGCTGCATTTCGTAGTGAAGACTTCCATCTCTGGAAGAATTAATTGAAAGATCCTTTGAATGAAATTGCAAATTTATCAGACAAATGTTGAGGTGTTTCAGGTGTGGGTTTTGTTTGTTTGTTTGAGTTTTTGTTTGTTAGTTTGTTTTGATATATGAGGATATGCCATTAAAGATAACAGCAGAGATTTTTTAATGGACTCAATGTCCTTGTTGTATGTGAAAAAATTGTTACTGTGTTTGCTGGGCTTGTTGTCATCTCTATTGCTGTGAAGACAACAGGTTGTAGAAGTTTCTAGAGGTTGCTAGCTCCATGAGACTTCTATTGCATTGCTGTAGACAAAATGTGATGAGAAAATAAGTTATTAAGATAAAATCCCTGTCCATCAGGATAGGACTGGATTGCTAATGACTACAACTTGTCTGATACAATCAAAGCCCTCCTGGCTTGATGAAGATTTATGATGATTTTGAGCAGGTATACTATTTTCAAGGTAGCCTTAAGGGAACTCAGATGACAGTGAATTGTTGTGCATCTATAATAATAAAGAAAAAAATGCCTATAGAGACAAAAAGAATATTTTGTGAGAATAAATTTCTGCTATAATTTTCCACTAAGCATAGGTTCCCACTGTAGCTAGACTTATATAGTGATCAATAAACTAGTGCAAGTTGTTCAGCCACAAAATGAAGAATTTTTAAAATTTACTTCACTAGTTATGATTTCTAAAATGCATCTTTCAAAGAAAACTTCAGCTCATTATTCTCTATTAACTGGTGTTGATTTGTTTACTCAGTCTTGTTAACAGTTCCTTGTGGACTGCAGAACTCAATCCTTGTAAACAAGAACATAGAAATCAAATTCAGGATTATTATTATTTTTTTTAATCAGTCCCACTTGAAAACAATGATATCAGACAAAAGGATGTGTTAAGGTAATTGTAAACTCATTTTGTATTATGCCACCCACGGTTTATATCAGGGTCTGGCAGACATTAGGCATAGTGAAGAGACAATCACCAGGTTGCATTACAAACTATTTCACTGCCCCAATATCTTAAAGCTCTGTCCCAGGTGATCATCCTCTGTTCTGGCCTACTTGGATTTTTTTTGCCAAATCACTGGCCTTAGACTTGTCAGAAAAACTTTTTTTCTGGTGGGCAGTGAAGAGAAAAGCAAAATTCTGAGAAAGTTCTTTGATGCTTAGTTTTTCTTTGGTGGCATGCTCAAACTCTTTACTTTCAGAGTTTTGTTTTGTTTTGTTTTGTTTTTTTTTCCTTTCAGATTCCACAGTAATTTTTTAATATTAAAATGTGTTTCCAAACCCTCATTGCATTTTCTCTAACAGTAGAAGGAGTCTATCTAACAGTTAGAAGGAAGTTTATGAGGGTAAAAAAAAGAAAGACTCATTCAAAGGATGACTTTTAGTGATGATTAGGCTCCTGCTCTCAATAACTCTCTGAAAGGATTAGGACAAGTAGATTATAGACACCTTTGTAACATACACTCTTATCAGGGAGTTATAAAGAATAAGTCTAGCAAAAAATTCCCCATGTGGGAGATTACACTGGATTTTAACTACCTAGCCTTTTATCATAAAGTTAAGTAGTTAAGTAAGACTTGGCAATATATATTTCTAAAAACCCTGTGTGGATGAGGGAATAGCTGATATGAGGTCTTTTTGAGCTAGAAAATATCTATTTTATCTTACCTAAACCCCAACAACATTCTATTTCTTCTAAAGTTCTTTTGTTGGCAGTGCTATCTTTGATGTTAGAATAAATCATGCCATTTTTCCCCTACACAACATAAATTTACGTGGAAATAAGACAGTGAACAAATAGTTATTATGTGTAGATATCTTCCAAAAAGTCCAATGTAAGTGCTAAACAATTCACTGCACTAAAAATGTGCTTTTGAAAACAACATATCAAGAAATCTCAGGTGAGAAACAGGTCAGTTTTGGAATTATCCCTGCAGATAATTGCAGGGATGAAAGGGCACTGAGCACTCAGATAACTAAAGAATTGTGGAACTGTTAATCAAGAACAGCTACACTTAAGATGTAATATTGTAGAGGCAGAACTGGAAAGATGTGCTGGTTTTGGCTGGGTTAGAATTAATTTTCTTCCAAATGGCTGCTATGGGGCTGTGTTTTGAATTTGTATGGAATACAGAGTTGCTGATATGGAGACATTTTTGTTATTGCTGAGCAGGGCCTGCACAGAGCCAAGGCCTTTTCTACTTTTTGCACTGCCATGCTGGTGAGGAAATTTGGAGTGTGTGGGAGGCTGGGAGGAGACACAGAGGGACACTTAACCCAAACTGACCAGAGGGGTATTCCAGATCATATGACATCATACTCAGTATATAAAATTGGAGGAAAGAAGAGTGATGGTGTTTGTCTTCTCAAGTCACTGTCGTGTGTGATGGAGTCCTGCTCTCCTGGAGATGGCTGAACACCTGCCTGACCATGGGAAGTCATGAATGAATTCTTTGTTTTGCTTTGCTTGTGTGTAGCTTTTGCTTTTTCTTCTAAACTATTTTTATCCCTACCCTGAATTTTTTCTAGCTTTTACCATTTCAATTCTCTCCCTGATCCCACTTGTGGGGGAGTGAGTGAGAGCTGTGAGGGGCTTGGTTGCTGGATGTGATAAAACCATGACAAAAAAAAATAAACAGTTTTGAGTTTTGGAGAAGGAAAAGATTGCTAAAGTTGATTCCTCCTCAAGAACTAATTGCAGTCTAAAACGTGACAGACAAAATAGAATTGCCAAATTACTGTTTTCTTGAAAAAGCAAGAAGCCTGCTTTATCTCATGCTCTGCTTTATGTACATTTTTAAGATACAGGATGGAAAGCAATTGATACAGTATATTCTTGTGTGCATTCACAATTCTTTTGTGTATGTGAGTGTGTGTTTGGTTTTTTGTTATTTAATGTACAGTAGTCACATAAAAACTTCTTCCAAAAAAGCATGGTTATTACTGGCTTTGAAAACATGAGGAGAAAATGAGGCAGCAACCCTACATTTAGAACCATTAATGGTATTTGTTTTGAAAATGTTGAGTATTGACAACTCTCTGGGAGCTGGTAGTTCCTAGAATCAATAAACCTCCAAATATAAATGTCCTCACAATGTATACCACAGAATCTAATAAAATTCTTCCTAATTAATTACTGCTTAGACTTTTTTGACTTGTTTTGTCCTGTTTTAACAAAGCTGAACTTGAATATGTTCAGTGGAAGTCATCTTTAAATATCCCTACCAGTTGTGGGGGCAGTTAGTGAACAGACAACACTGGTCTCATTTAGCAATTTCATACCTCATCTTCATGGTGGAATTAATCAATTAATTTGATTTAAGTGATATAGTAAGATGGTAATATAAAAATCCTGTCAATTATACAGGGACTTTCTTATGTATATGATGTTAAAATTGAAATCCATTATATATCTATCACTAAAAGAAAATTCAAAACATTTTCTAAACCATGCAACATTTTAAATTACATGTTTTATTCTTTCAAGATTTAGTCTAAATGACATTTGTGTTGGTAGTTCAATGTATTCTTACCCAAGTCCACAAGTTAGGAAACCATCCTAATTCTTCCTTGGCCATTAGTATTCAAAGTCTAATTTAAGAGGACTTGTTCTGTATAGTTTTTCCCCAGTAGCTTATAGCTTCCATTTAACTCTTTGCAGTCAGTCTTTATTAGAGACATATGAAAGCTAGCTGTTACATTCTCTGCAGAAATATTTTATAGATCTACAGTGAAAATATCCCTGTAGCTCAGTCTTATAGAGGTTTTGACTATACTCCTTACTATCAATTCTTCTCCCAATGTTTTTTTGATAATGAAATGCTTAAGTAGATTTTTGAGCTAGAAAAACTATTTATAATGAATTTTTTGCTGTGTAATTTGAAAGCTTTCTGAGAATGGAGTAAAGATTTAAAACGTGATCTCACAACCCTTTTTTCTTTTAAAGACAAATGTTGCAAAGCTTGGTTATGATTTTAAGAAAAAAAATCAAAACAGTATTTGCTGCCAGACAAGCCTATTAGAAATGTAACACTAATTAGAGAGAGATGACTGTACAGCACACAAATACTTTTGTGTATGGTTATGTGTGCAAAAGAGGTTCAAAATGTTAAGATTTATGCCCTGGTGAGCAAATGGATGTTTAATGAGTTGCCAAAATGAGTCAGATGATATTTAGGTGTTCCTGCCCCAGTAAAGCAATAATTCAGATGATAATTGAGACATTTTTAAAAATCCACTGTAGACTGCCATCTACCAGTCACGATTGATGAGGTGTCAATCGGCATAATTTTCCACAGTGTTTGCAAAATTGTGAATAAACTAACACAACTGGCAATTTCTCTGTCGAGTAAGGGCCGTGTACCCTCTTTCCTATCCATGTTAAAGGCACAGCCACGGTAGATCAAACAATCTCTTGTTGTTTGATACAGTGTGTTTTGAAATAGAGTGGGAAACCACTGTGGAATGCACAATACTTTTTTATTGAGCTGGGTTCAAGGAAGGTGGAATAACTTTTGCTGTTCACCATTTATTATTCTGTTACTTTGCAAACAAAAGAAACCACCTATAAATTGTCTGACAAAGGAGCTGAATGAATCCCTTTTCTCACCGTAGCTTCCACATCTATCATCATGTCATGTTTCCAGTTATGTTCTGTCATAAATTACTATCACAGTAAATCTTGACAAATTTTACCAAATAGAGCTATGTCTCATAATAAAAACATGTTGGTTAAAAAAAAAAAAAATCCTGCTATTCTTAAGAAAAATTCCAGTGATGCTCCAGAATACATGAAATATTTGTTAACAAATATGAACTGAACCAAATGTTGTGGTTTAACCCCAGCCAGGAACTAAGCCCCTTCAACCTCTGTCTCACCAGTGGGATCAGGGAAAGAACTGGAGGAGTAAAAGTGAGAAAAACTGAAGTTTTGGATAAAGACAGTTTAATAAGTAAAGCAAAGGCTATGCAAACAAGCAAAGGAAAATAAGGAATTAATTCACTGCCTCCCATGGCAGAAAGGTGTTCAGCCACCCCAGGAAGGCAGGGCTTCATCATGCATAATGGTGACTTGGGAAAGTGTGGTGGTTTTCAACATGGATTTGGAAGTTTTTATAATTTATATGTCTATAACATGGTGAGCAGCAGGGGTCTATGAATTAACTGTGCACCATATGGACAAATAGTATTCTTGTAACTTTACTGTTTTCTTTTCATTTCTGTATATTATAAGAAATAGTGAAAATTAGCAAAACAATGTTGCAAAGGTAAACAGAGGCATCTTCATAATTTCTGAAGCTCCAAATAAATGGCTGCTATCTTTGATTAGTCTGTTGTACACTTGAATAATTTAATTCCCCTCATCTTTTTATCTGTGTTTTATCTGTGTTTAGTCAATGTGACTTGATTCTGAGCAATGGGTGGTGGCTGTAATTGCTAAAAATATATCCATCAATTCTTGAAAAGAGAGGAGAGGTACACAGTAAAGAACAGGCATTTGTTCAACACTTACATAGAAAGAGTACTTAATATGAATTAGTTTATAACAAGTCACATAGTTTTCTATAATGCAGTTTGAAAATGAACATTTTTACAAGATTGAAACTATTTATGACATGAACAAAACTATATTTAAATTATGCTTATAACAGCCAGAGAGAGGTATGTTCTGGCAAAGTATTTGCTCTCATTTCCCAATCTCAGTAAAACTGATTGTAAAGTCAAATACTTCTGATATTTTCATGTTAGAGGAAATGAGTGTCAAGGTTACAGAGAGCAACAGTAATTCAGTATTCAGGGGGTCTTGTTTGGTTGTTGTAATGTTTGAGTCATGTTGTTTCATCTTAGGTAAAAGAAGTGGGCTGGAAATGTGCAATACATTGCAAAGAAATAGCAAGTATGCTTGAGCTTTTACTTAGAACAGTCAACTTTTCCTTTCATTATTTAGTCCTTATTTTATGGTCCCAGAAAGAATAGTCATGACCCTACTTGCCTGTCCTGCCCTCTTTTTTTCTTCCTCCCTTTCCTACACCATCTGGTTGCATTTAAACTTTTCTGGATGGTGTTTTATGTCTGGAACAGATTCCCTTTGTCAGTCTAATACACCTTCCTCAGTTTCTCAAGTTCCTTATTAAATTACTTTTTAAAATAAGATTGCTTTCAAGTCTCTCACAGTCTCCCTTAGTAACACCAACAGGGAGATAGCTCAAATTCATTAGTGTTAAAATGGAAGCAGGTAAGACTCATAAGTAGTTTCGTCTGTTGAATGCAGCTGCCTCATAATACCGTGAAGATTTTTGTGTATTTTGTCCAAAGGATCCCCATCAATGTGATATGAAATGAAATTATCTCCAAAACAATTCAGTAAATTGTTATTCAGTGGAAAGGTGTGATGGGTTTGATCCTTCATGTAAGAAGTGCAGTGGAGCAAACTGCAGATGGCATTTCCCTGCCATCATTCAATGATGAATTCAATGAAATTCTTGAGACTCAAAGGACTTTGCCACAGAGTCAGAGGCCAAGTTTATTTGTCTAAGGGGTCAGGAAGATTGTCTTCACATATATTGAAGAAGAAACATTTTACTGAAGTGATGCATATAATAGAGCTTTCCTTGAGAGAGCATTGTGCAAAAGGTATTAAAAGTTAAATCACAACACTTATCTCTGTCTTGGGTTATGGAAAACAAAAATGTTTATTCTATTTTCATCTCCTGAAAGCATTGTTCTTCTTTGCTCTGGGAGGAGGAGAGTGGGTGCCTTTTGTCAATGGACCAACTGTAGGGCATTGTTTCTTATCTCTTCCACCACTGATCTTCCCTCCAGGGGGATAGTTGTCTGCTAATGGGCCATTAAGACCTCCCCAAACTAACACATCCCCAAACTATACCCTCCCCAAAGCAGTACATCCACATTCCATCATCCTGTTGTGAGATGCTCCACCCAGTGGGGGGAGCCAACCATTCCTACCTGGATAAAACTGAGCCACAGGAATGCGAAGGCAATCCAGCTTCACCCGATTCCTGGAGGAAGACTGGACCCCTTCTCACCACCACCAGACCCCTTCTCATCACTGCCTGGACCCTTGTTCTACAGGACCATTCTCTACTCCACCAGAATCACCTCTGCCACTCACTTTTGGACTGCTTCCAACACCCTGACCAACAGGGTGTCAGGTTGTAGCTCTGACTCTGTCAGGGTTTTCCAAGATTGTTGTTTGTTTGCTGGTTTGGTTGGGTGTTTTTTTTATTTTTCTACTACATTTGTATTGTTAATATTCCTAGTAAAGAACTGTTATTTCCCCAGCTGGTGCGAAACCCTCCCCTTGCCCTGACAAAAGAAAGTCTGATACGGAACCCACAGAGATTACAACTGCCCAGGTTCCAGCTGAACCACAGGGGCAGTCACAGCTAGAAGCAGTTGCCCCTGTGGAAACAAAGAAATCTAAGGTGAAAACAGCAAACCCAGATAGTAAGGATAAGAGAGGACGGCCCTCACAACTTGCAGGGGAATCACATGTTCAGATCATCACCGAGTCCTTGTCGTATGAAAGTCTCCGTAACCTGCAAAAAGATATTGTACAACAGGGACATGAGGCTTACACAGCCTGGCTACTTCGGGTCTGGGACCTCATGGGTACTGGTGTGCAACTAGATAGTGGTGAGGCAAGGAATTTGGGACCCTTGACCCAGGACTCGGGACTCCTTTCCCTTTGGGAGCGGCTTTTAATGAGTGTGAGAGAGAGATTTATCCACAAAGAAAGAATGCAGGAGCACTACCATAGAATGCGCTGGAAAACTCTGGAGGAAGGGATCCAACAGCTGAGGGAAGTGGCAGTGCTGGAGGTACTTTTTGGGAGAAGTGGGCAGCATGATAATGACCCTGACAAGGTTAAATGCACAGGGCAGATGTTGTGGAATCTGGCAAATCTGGGGCCATCTCAGTATACCACCTTCATTGCAACAATTAATGCTGAGGACAATCGAGAGACAGTGGGGTCTGTTGCAAATAAGCTTAGGAATTGTGAGAGTATGATTAATGGCCTGATGCAGGCTCATATCTCTGCTGTGGTTAGAGAACTTAAAGAGGAAATGCGAGAGGAGATGAGGAAGATTAGTGCAGCACCTGTGCGTGTTACAGGCCCCAGAGTTAGAGCCCAACGACCCCCAGCTAGAGAGAGAGGGTACACCCCAAGAGCTGACCTGTGGTTTTATCTGCGTGACCATGGGGAAGACATGGGAGTGCGGGATGGGAAACCCACTTCTGTCCTGGCAGCATGGGTACATGAGCTCAAGGAGAGGAACACTCACCAACGGGGTTCCACTAAAATGAAAGTGGCCTCAACCTCCCATGACCAAGCTGCCAGTAGTCAGGATGCTGGAACCTCTAGTATGTATGCTCAGGGAGGGAATAACCAGTGCTAGAGGGGCCCTGCCTCTAGCCAGGTAGAGGAAAAGGACAATCGGATCTATTGGACTGTGTGGATCCGATGGCCTGGCACATCTGACCCACAAAGATCCATGATTTTGGTTGACACTGGTTCCCAATGTACCCTGATACCATCAGGGTGTGTGGAAGCAGAACCCATTTCTATTTCTGGGGTGACAGGAGGGTCCCAGCAGCTGACTGTAGTGGAAGCCGAAGTGAGTTTAACTGGGAATGGATGGCAAAAACACCCCATTGTGACTGGCCCAGAGGCCCCCTACATCCTTGGCATAGACTATCTCAGAAATGGATATTTCAGAGACCCAAAAGGATATCGTTGGGCTTTTGGAGTAGCTGCTGTAGAGACGGAAGAGATCAAACAACTGAATACCCTGCCTGGTCTCTCCGATGACCCCTTTGCTGTGGGACTGCTGAGGGTTGAAGAACAACAAGTACCAATTGCCACAGCAACAGTGCACCGTCGGCAGTACCGCACCGACAGAGACTCAGTGACCCCAATCCATGAGATGATTCGTAAACTGGAGAGCCAAGGGGTGGTCAGTAAGGCTCATTCACCTTTTAACAGCCCCATCTGGCCTGTGCGTAAGCCCAGTGGGGAATGGAGACTGACTGTAGATTACCGTGGTCTGAATGAG
Organism: Phylloscopus trochilus trochilus; assembly: GCA_016584745.2. Classification (NCBI taxonomy): domain Eukaryota; kingdom Metazoa; phylum Chordata; class Aves; order Passeriformes; family Phylloscopidae; genus Phylloscopus; species Phylloscopus trochilus. Next base: position 18,975,416 of record WQNJ02000016.1, on the reverse strand, counting down.
GTCACGCCACCACTGAGTGCTGCCGTGCCAGACATGTTGGAGCTTCAGTACGAGCTGGAGTCCAAGGCAGCAAAGTGGTACGCGACCATTGACATTGCCAATGCCTTCTTCTCCATTCCTGTGGCAGCAGAGTGAAGGCCCCAGTTTGCTTTCACCTGGAGGGATGTGCAGTACATCTGGAACTGACTGCCCCAGGGGTACATCTGGAAGCACAGCCCCACCATCTGCCATGGACTGATCCAGGCTACACTGGAAAAGGGTGAGGCTCCAGATCATCTACAGTACATCAATGACATCATTGTGTGGGGAAACACGGCAATGGAAGTCTTTGAGAAGGGAGAGAAGATCATCCAGATTCTCCTGGAAGCCGGTTTTGCCATCAAGAAGAGCAAGGTCAAGGGACCTGCCCGAGAGATCCAGTTGCTGAGAGTGAAGTGGCAAGATGGACGGCGTCAGATTCCCACAGAGGTCATCAATAAGATCACCGCCATGTCCCCATCAACCAACAAGAAGGAAACGCAAGCTTTCCTAGGGGCCATTGGCTTTTGGAGGATGCACATCCCTGAGTACAGTCAGATTGTGAGCCCTCTGTACCTGGTTACCCGCAAGAAGAACGATTTCCACTGGGGCCCAGAACAGCAGCAAGCCTTTGCCCAGATCAAGCAGGAGACTGCTCATGCAGTAGCCCTTGGCCCAGTGAGGACAAGACCAGAGATAAAGAATGTGCTCTACTCCACAGCTGGGAGCCATGGTCTGTCCTGGAGCCTGTGGCAGAAGGTGCCTGGTGAGACTCGAGGACGCCACTGGGATTCTGAAGCTGAAGCTATGGAGGGTCCAAAGCCAATTACACTCCCACAGAGAAGGAGATCTTGGCCGCCTGTGAAGGAGTTCAAGCCACCTCAGAGGTGATTGGCACTGAAGCACAACTCCTCCTGGCACCCTGACTACCGGTGCTGAGGTGGATGTTTAAAGGAAAGGTTCCCTCTTCATAAAGTAGATAAACAGATATTTAAGATATGTTGTAGAAGACACAATTATATATTTAACTTGTGTACTGTAGTCTTTAGACCAATCAAATATTAGATCAAATTTAGCAGTTAGTTAAATATTTAGGTTAATAAGAGTTATATTCATGGTGAAGTACTTCTGTGGTCTGGGCCTGTTGTTTTTAGATTTTTTTTTTATTATGCTCTGTTATTTAGTATCTTATAATGAAATATGAGGTTATTTCATTTTATGTAAGTAGTGTTTCTTCATGATGCCACCCAAGATAACTTTTTTGGTGAGCAAGATGTATACTTCATGTTGTTATTCTATTAACATGAAACTTCCTATAAACACGACTTGATGAGAAACTCTTTCGTGTTTTTCAACTGAAACACAATAACTACATTGCTCATAAGTTTGCCTTTAAGAGCATGGATCATCCACTGTGCTTTTAGTGAACTATTTATATATTTAGAATATGAACATAGAATTGTGAATGTGGAACAATACAATTCATGTGATGTGTTATTTCCATTGCAAGAATACAAAATACGAAGAAAAATGCTTATCCTATAGTTTAAATGTTGAGATGAGTCTCTGTTTTTGTATTCACATGCTCAATTAATTCAAACAAGATCATCAGTTTAGAAAAATCATTCTGTTTCACTTTCTGGATTTTCTTTACAGGAAATCCAAATTTTCAAAAAAGGTTTTTTTCCAAAGCCTCAGAAACCAGATATTGTTTTTCTTTATCCACAATGAAACTGCATGCCGACCCTTACCACTTTTTTTTGTACTTTAATCCATTGCACAGCATCATATTAACAGGGCTTTTTCTTTCTTGCTAATTATTTAAGATTTTGAAATACCTCTTTTTTTTTTTCCTTTTAGCTTTAAAAAAACCCAAAAATCCTTATTTCACCAAATGAAATGTCTTCAAGTAGTGTAAGTTGAACTAAAGAATGTTTGATCTTATGAAAGAGAATTCTCTGTTCAAATACACATTTTAATGCTATTTGGGTTCTGATTTCAAAAATTATTTAAATGCAACAAAATGAAGTTAAACTTCAATGACAGTTTCATAAACGATATGTGCTCCAAACCTCAAATAACAGTTTACAGTATATGTAAAAATTAATGGATTGTTATCCAGGAAAGGCAAAGAGGGAAGAGAGAAACTATTAAGAACAATCTATTTTATGCTCCTAAGATTATGTCTGCAGTAAAATGACTACAGGTATATGAAGGAAAGGTTGCCCTAGAAGAAAAAATTGACCAACAGTAGTTCCTTTAAAAAAATTACTGGGATTTTAAGTATGTTTCTACAGTGAAAATTACTTTGGAGCTGTGAGAGTAGTACTGGAGTCTGTGTTAAGGGATAATTGTCAGGAATCTCAATATATTCTGATAAAGCTGGTTTCAAGGTCCTAATTTGCTATATATGAGGGTAATTCTCTAGCACTAGAGAGGGATTTTTTTTCTGTGTGAGGAAGGTGCAAATGGATCTAGGACATCAACAGCCTTTGGGTCACTGACATAGTTTATACAATTTAAAGTTTTGAAAGAAAATACAGCAGGTTCAAAATCAGTAGCTATCTTTGAAGTTTGAAAGCAATGTCTTCCCATAGGAGTATGAAAAATACATCAAGTAATTAATGTTGTACAATATAAAAGCTTTACACAACTATAAAAATAATTCTGCTGTATTTAACACACCATGGCACAATAATTTACTTTTTACAGATTCTGTATAGTTTTTTTTTAAGGGGACAAAATATTTTAATATTTTCTACAGTTTTTAAGAAACTTCTATAGAAACATGTTGCAGAGGTGTGCTGAGATATGAGTATATACTTCTATATATTATACTATATTGATATAGGAGTAGGTTTAGATTGGATATTGGGTTGATATTTTTGACTGTGAGGGTGGTGAGACAGTGAAAGAGATTGCTCAGAGATCTTGATACCTCATCCATGGAACAGTTCAAAGCCAGGTAAGAGGGAATTCTCAGGAACCTTGTCTAGTTAAAGGTGTTCCTGCTCATGGCAGGGAGATTGAAACTAGATGAATTTTCCCTTCCAACACAAACCATTCTATGATTTTATGTTCTTAGTTTATTTCTGAATTCAAGTTCTTCACTATCTTAAACTCTGTTTCATCACCTGGTAAAGAATAAAAATTCAATTATATTTGCCAGCTCAGCTTCATTATCTTTCCAAAGGTTCTGTGGACAGTCTTCAAATACAACTAAAACACTACACAACAGTTTTGAGTATAATACCAGTCATTATACAGCTTCAGTCTGGCTTTCAGGCTTTGAGCAAATGAACAATAAGCCAGATTTTTCTTCATTATTTCCACCTAATCCTTGTTGGGGGAAAAAAAAATATCACTACTGATTATCTTGGTTATTTAGCTGTTGTGCATAATCTCCACAGCTTTCCTTGCAGCTGTCAAAATGGACAAGCCTTGATTTTCTATTGTTCAAGTTGACAGTCTGAAAGATGAATACTGCTCATCCTGATTCATAAAATACTGTTCACTCTTTGTTTTAATAGTACTCAACATAAAAAATATAGAGGAATGGAATGTCTTTAACCAGTAGTAAACTTAGGGGGAAAACAAGTGACTAAAGTTTATTGGATAGATTCAACCAGATGAAAAAATATTGAGAATTGTAGATTATGATTTTTTTTTTAGTGTAAATGAAAAGTCAAGTTTTATTGGGAACAAACCACCAGGATTCCAGGATTTTCATTTCAGAACTATTGCACTTTGGTGATTAAAAGTAATTTAGAGTGTGACATATTCTGATTGTAATTGTGGGAATTGTATTATTTTAGGCTAGGTGAAGTTTTTGGGTTTTCCATAAGATTAAAAAAAAATCAGATCATTTTCAAATGTAATTTTCAGATTTCCTGAAAATTAGATAAAAAAGTGTTTGCCCATTCTGCCATCCATGATGGAAAAGCAAAATTGCTGTTCAATCCAGCAGTTCCTCAAAACCCAATGGTATTTTCCTGTACATCTCAGCCTGTTCCAAAAACTGTCATTTTGTTGTAAACATAATAATTTCTTGTTCACATGTTAGGTGAAAATTGATGTGCATTTATGGCATGTAAAGGGAAAAGGTAAGTAATTTGATTATTTCAGTATTTTGTAGCAATGTATAAATGGGTTGCCACTCACTTGAAAAAATGAATCACGATTTTGCCTCAGACAAAAACAGATTTCTGTGACCTTTTATCTGCTAGAAAATATAAGTAATAATTCATTATAGTTGTCATCTTGTCCTAATTTCTCTTAAATACCCTTTATATGATGGGCTAAACTTTCACAGAAAAATCTTATTTTCATGGATGACATACTCTGTAGCTACATTTGTTACAGGTTATTGATTTATGTCATGTGGCAAGGACAATATGGGACACCGCTATGTAGTTAAGGCAATAGACCTAATTCTTTGGGACGTACTGCCCTGGCCAGTCTAGACCAATACTACATTTAATATTGAAACTGAGTTGCTTTGGTGTCTTATTTGTGAATTTTGAAGAAGTTCTCTCAGGATCTTTACTGCTTGTGAAAATCCCATGAGTTCACTTGGAAGAAGTGCTAAGAGGCGGAAAAGTGTGCCCAGTTCTTGCAAGGGAATCAATGTCATTTTGAACACACACATTTGAAAGAGGCAGTATTAATATTTTTACTATTTTTTTTTTTTAGACAGTTGTACCTCAGCTTTGCAATTGGCAATGATTAGTTCAGAATCTGTGTTTTCATTACGTAACCACATTTATAGAAATCCTTCACAAAAGGTGGAGAGAAATCAGGTAAATGACCTCAAGATTGGCTTTCAGACTGCAGTTTTGAGGACTTACGTTATGCAAACATCAAGAGTTTCTCCCATGAATGCTGAAGCTTAGTATCATCCACATGAAAAAGACTCTTTAAAAGCAAAGTGACAGTTCACTAATTGTCTGTTCTATTAATTTGTGTGTGGTTTGACAACAAACCCAACATGCTTCTTTTTTAAATAACCATTGACAACAAAGCTGAATTTATGCCCATGACATTACCTATGCAGCTTCATAGCTTTCAGTTTTTACCTTTAGTGACATTTCTGAAACTCCTTTTTCCCTGTAATAAATAAACAATCCTTTCAGAGTAAGGAATCAGATCACTTCCTCTTAACAGCTTGTCCTGAAGAAATGACAGAAATAATAATGTCTTATGATGCCCCAAGATAAGCACTACTCAAAAAAAAGTAATTAATATTTCATAATCTGAATGAGAGAGACATAATGAATTCACCTGATTTAAAAAATGTCAAATGCACTTTTACTATTAAAATGAGCAGTTAAAAGGGTGAATACAAGTTATGAATGATGAGGTGCTGGTTGTTATGAAACTGGATATAAAGACACAAAGACATTTTTCACTCTAGTATTGTGGATGGACCAGTGTGTGGGCAGAACAAATTCATAGCTTCCTTGTAAGTAAAGATGAGAAAGCAAACTGTATTCTTCCCCTGTTCAGATAAAATCGGGAGTAATGGCTTTTACAGCTGACTGCTTCTCCAAGTTCATAGACCTGACATTTGAATTTCATATTGACAATAAGTTACAGAACAATAAAAACCATTATACACTGTGATACATATCAAATGGCTTATGAGATTTTGATTTAATAAAACAATTCCATGAAAGCAAGTAAACACAAAACATATTAACCTATATTTTCAAGTTATAGATGGTAGACTTGATATTTGTCTGACAATTGAAATGTTTAAATAATAGATTTCTTTATTTCTCTTTTATGAAATAGAAGTCTATGTAGCACTAGACTGAAGATTCAACTTATAACAGAAAATATGAAAAAGTTTTATATAATGTAAAACTGATTCTGATTTACTTACAGATTTCTTATTTGTGACGATAGGTACCACGTGTACTGCATGCAGCCAGCTTGTCAATTTTTCAGGATCATAACATAGGAAAAAATTCTATCACATTATAAAACAAAAAACAAAAAAAAAAAAAAAAAAGAAAAATGGCTGTATAGAAGTCATGAAAGAAAAGACTGAGAAAGGTCAAAAAGAGATTTAAAATCCACACTGGCTTTTGTATGGCTTTTGTGAAACTGGTTTCCCTCAGATATGAGAGTAACACATATAATATTGGTAGAAAATGTTGAGAGTTGTTCAGAGGTGAAGGGAAACACATCAATTTGATTGAAGTTCAGTGTTTGGAGACAATGAAGAATTATTGACCCAAACATACAAAAACCCAGTCCTTTTGAAAGTAGGTACACTGAGTGCTGAGAATTGCAGCTTATTCAGCCTGTGGTAGTCTCAAAATTAGACTGTCCCAGGCAGAAACAGAAACTGTTTGTTCCCTACTAAGAACAAAAAAACCCATACCAAACCAAACCAAACCAAACCATACCAAATCAAACAAATGACAACAACACCCCCCAAATCCATACAATCCCCAAAAACCCTAAACCATAAAACTTTTACCAAAGACAATACACTATATTACAGAGTCCTTCTAAAACTATTTCTACTTGGCTCTCATTCATTTCTTTCCATTGCTGATATTTCTTCATAGTTATTTAAATCCTTAGTGCCCATAGAGATGAAGAATGTGATTGGAAAAAAAATGACAGTAGAATGTGGGATTTGGGTCTATTTTTTCTGGGTTAATCAAGGACAGGTCTGAAGTAGTTATTAGCACAGACAAAATAAATTTGAAGATACCACATTTTTCTGCAAATCAGAACTTAAATAGTGGATATTTTCAAGTGCTACTACTGTGGAAAACTAGAGTTTATGACAAGAAAATGCAAGGTACTCCCTTTTATCATCAGTTACAAATTCTGTTGTCAGTTCAAACCACAGGAATTTAATGGTGATAGAAAAAAGGACAAAAGTTGTTGGTTTAGAATTTTCTGTTTCTGCTTAATGAAGCAGGATGGTTAATGAAGGCAAGAATTATATCAGCATTGTATAAAACACCTGCGAGTAACGTTTATCTAGTTGCTGAAACTAAAGTATTTTGCTGCTAAAGTATTTTGATTCTTATTTTGATTATTATTTCACAATTTCACAGGTAAATTGCTGAAAACTAAAGTAGGGAAAATATATGCTTCAATTTGTCTTTCTCTTTGTCCACTTGGAGGGAAATCCAAGAATGACAAAGGGAAAAAAAATGGTCACTTTTCTGGGCAAAATATCTTTATTAACTAATCATCCTAATAAACAGATTTTATTCCTGGTTCATCTTAATCAAAGCACTAATTTTTTCAATGGTGTGATGTTCTGTGGTTTTAATGTAATTCTTAACTTCTGACCTTAGCAACAAGCACCCAAGAAAATAATGTTGAACATCAATAAAATCCCAAATCCCCTCCACTCTTGATAGAACACTGACATACATGCCTAATCTCACTTGTATTTCTAACACTGTTAAATATAAATTTAGACATATTGAATAAATGGGAAATTTTACCTCATTATGATCTCTGCATATTTAGAAGGGAAAAAACCCCCAACAAACAAACAAACAAACAAACAAAAACAACCAAGAAGAGAGCTGTGTTATGTGCAGCAGTAAAATACTTTGAAGCTTTTGGGCTATTGTAACTAGAAAAGAAAATGTCTTTACAGGTCACAACCACTTCAGTATTTCTGCCTATAACACTGAAAATGAGAAGACTGGAAGTCTTTGTAAAGCCCAGAAGTTATGCAAAATGACTGAGTGGAAATCCTAGGAGTTTGTGTCATGCTAGAAAACTTCAGTGTGTCTGTGAAGGTGTTTGGTAGAGTCCTGTTTGATAGATATTTAAGAATGAGATATTACCACACCTCCTCTTCTATGTTCACTCAGATGTGACACACAGTGAGGATAACTGATAGGAACCCCATTTCTGGGGGTATTTTCAACTTGCTATGGTTTTACTTGAGAATATGCTTTATTTTCCAAATATTCTCTTCAGCAAGCTATTCCAAAATATTCACATGCGGAAGCCAGCAAAAGGTTTTAAAAGTCAATAACATGTATTATAGTGCATACATTATTCTTCTAACTAATTTATTTTATTTTTAGTGTTGTACAACTGGGTATAAATGCATCAAATATGCTCAGTTATGCAGTATACTTTGACATTAGAAAGTTATTTGATAACTGCTATGTTATCTATGTCTCAGATTTTAAAAGTCACTGTCAGGATTCTTTTCAACTGTGACATGAGGATACCATGAAGTTAATTGGCAATAGAAAGAAATCTTACAAAATCCAAATATCATTTTATCATTGAAACAAAAATGACTTCAGCATGACCCTGTAAAGGAGTGTATTGATTTTCAACTTCTATTATTACTGTGCTTTACCTACCTATGATTCCAGGTCAGCTCAATTTTCAGAAAGGTCTGAAGTCAAATACAGAATTTACTCTTCCTTCAACAGCAAAAAAAAAGGCGGCTTAGGTGTGTACACACAAAGACTTCATACATAGAAAAAATTAGTATGACACCATTTCTATTTTTCTTTTCTTCTTTTGGCACAATTTTATTGATTATTATAGGAAAAAACTAGAGGTATAAGAGAAGAAGCAGGGAAAAGCACATAATTCATCAGTCTGTATAGCACTGTAACTTTGTAGAGCATCCTTTAACCGCCACAGGTACTTCAGGATATCAGTGTGAGAATATCAGTGTGAGAAATGGTATTTAATAAAGGAGAAATGGAAAATACATATTTTACTAATTCCCAGAAATTTATGATTATATTGCCATCTCAGTGTTTATTTTATAATTCTGTTCATACCCATGATGATATTTCTGTGCTACATTAGAACCTAGACACCTTAATTAAGGTCAGGTTCCAACTAGGCTAAATGCAAATATACATACTTAGAGACATTGACAGAAGATAAGATAAAAAACGTATCAATATTTACAGTATACAAAGTAGAAGTTACTGTAAAGTTTTATTAATTTCCCAAAAGGTAGACTTGAAAAAACTTCAACAACAGTCAACAGAAAAACTGAATAATGCAACAGGTTCTGAAACCTTTATTAATAAGTAAGAAATCTGCTTTACGTAAAAAAAGAAATTCTTTGTTTGATATAATCATAGCCAGGTGAATCTATAATGTTGGAAATTGCTAAACATTTTTTTCACTCTCTCTTAAACTCAAAGTACACCAATTAATTTTTCCTGCACCTAGAAGTGTAGGGTTATGCTGAGACTGAGGCTAAATACACTTAATTTTAATCCTACAAATAAAGAATTAAAAAAATTTGAAGATATGAAAATTACTGTCCTTTTAAAGTTCTTATTTAGTTGTAGTAACTGTATGGGTAATCCAAGCAAAGGATTACTGTCAGAAGTGAACATGTGTGAACAATTATCAGTGATGCCAACAAGGGATTTATGATGTAGCTGTAAATTAGTATTTCATATGCCTCATTGCATATGAGTAAAGGTGGTAAGAAGATTCCTCTATGGAATAATCACAAAGTCTGTCTTCTCGTGTCCATGGCTGGGGATTGCACACATGCTGTGTACTCCTTCCCTTGTCAGAAGAGCATCTAACCTAAAAGGAAGTTATGTCACAAGCCAGTAAGCATATCAAATCCTTTAGGATTAGCACATGGGTAAAAAGAGATGCTGTGGTAGCTCTAAGGGAATACATTTCACTGTACTGGATATTCCCCTAGAGCAGAGCATGCACATGCTTCTCTGTGGTTTCTTCATTCACATCACACCCCTAAAATACTTGTGGAAAATGCCACATGATTTTCAGCTGACTACAATGAGCCCAGCTTTACATCTGTAATTGGTGTTCCACATAGGCAAGGCCAGTTTAGGGGTGTGCAGAGGTCTGACCCAGGGCTGAGTCATCCCGAGGTGTCAGCTGCTGCATCACTTGTGCCACTGCATGCGAAGGTGAAGCCCCCCTCTGGCACTGACCTTTCCTCACTTTGTGAGATGTAACAGCCAGAGCTGGCAGCACTGCTGTCTGTATTAGAAAATGTCAATACATATCTTGCTGTTAGATTCAGAGTCTATTTGTACAACCTTTAATCAGTATTAGACATGACATAGGTCAATGCAGTATCTTTGGCACCCAGATTCAAAAGATTTACTTCAAAAACATTACAACACAAATCATACGTCTAAATATTTATCATTCCAAACATGAGGCAACCACGCTTTGAAAATGTCAGAAGGATCTATATATTGTTTGCTTTATTCTATCTCTGTGAAAGTTCTAGCTGCAATGATTTCTCATGGATGATTTTTTGGTTATCAAACACAAGTATTATACTTTAAGAAATAATCTTTTTATGTTGGGCTGATACTTACGTCCTTATAAAACTCATAAAATAAAAATACATTAGTTCCTGAAAGAGGCTGTTGTTTCTGATGAGTCTATAATTTCATTTATTTGGAGAGTAAGATACATATTTCAGGTTTTATAGACATTATATTAAAAATATCATGACACACTCTATAGGGGAAAAGTCCTTCTACTTCAAATACACTGTATACTGAGTACTTATATTGCAGGCCATATACAGATGTTTTTCAAGTGTTTAGGAAATGAAATATCCCTAAATATTGAAGAAATTAAAAGGTCTGAGTACAATCATTGCAATAAGAAAATGTTGTGTTAACATGCCTCTACCAAAAGTTCATAACTTTATCATTTATTTTTCACAAATCTGTCCATATAATGAGGAACATTTATGTGTACAATTTTCTTGAGAACTGGCTCATGTGATGAAGTCCATTAGCATGTGTAAAATGAAAGAAAAAAAAAAGAACATGTAGTTCTGTTTATTAAAATAGGAAAAAAATGTTTGAGTGAAGGGCATGATTAAAGAGATTCCTTGTTCAGGACTCCATAACCTAGCTGTAGTTACTATGCAGTCAAAAATAGAAGTGTGATTTGTGGGTCTAACACTGATCTCATGTGCATGCAATGTTAAATGTTCAATTGTTCAATGATGAGTGTGGTGTTTTGGCAGTATAATCAGTATCAAAGCCACTGTGAAGACAGCAGTATTAAAGAAGGAATTTCAAATATCTGTTTAGAACATTTTCCTAAGGTTTAACCACTGAGATTTGCTCTAAATGGTTTTATTTCTTAGGCTTGTTGTGTCTGTTTCTTTACTGGTCATACTGCACATGTAAGGCAAGAGTAGCGCTCCTTTGAGAAAGGAGAACTGGCAAAAAATACATGGAAAAGCTGTGGAGAGGAATGATTCAATTAATCTCTTCTGACTAGGCATCTGCAATGTGGTTGTCTGCTTTTGAGCTTTTAGTCAGTGGAGAAAAAGGGGTACTCTCAGGATGTTGCTTATCTGACTTATTTATAGATATCTGTTTTAGGATAAAACAGATTGCTCCTCAGAAAACCCTGCGTCTCCCTACCAGCTGTGAAAGAGAGCTAGACAGCTTTTTTAAAAGCATAAGTCTATATTATAGATGCTTATGTTTTGTCACATGAATCCTACTGATTGCCTGTGGTGAATGAAAAGAATGAGAAATTTATTTTATTCTAATAAAACTGTGCTCAGTGTTAGAGCAAAATGGTTATGGTAATTCGGATTGAATCTTTTTGCAACGTTGAACATAATGGAAGAAAAGCAGTGTAACACTAAATTGGAAGAAATGATGGTGTAATATTAAGCATGCAATTGGTACAAAAAACAATAATGCAATCAATGGCGTGTGTCTGGGAGGATTTTTTTTGCTCCACCCGCACAGGAGTTTTCACAGTCGCAGAAATGAGAGATGGCCTCAAAAGGGAGGGAGGGGGGATGACAGTCCAATGTGTGTCACACAGCTCACACTCTACAGCAGTGTGGGAGGGTGTCTTGCTTCAGAGTGCAGTGCAGCATGGTCCAGAGATTCCTGGGATAACTGTGCTCAATGCCAGCCAAGGGACAGGCAACAGTGGCTCGTTTGCAGAGCTCTGACTACAACAAGTTGAGTCAGCACTTACCACTGCACTCCAGGCACATGCCAGTCTCAGTGTGATTAGGGCAGGCATCTCCAAGCTCTATGAATACAGTCAGAAAATAGCAAAAATGGCTGTGATACCCCTTCTCTCTGCAGTGCGACAAGGTGGATTGCAATTTGTGAGGAAGGCCAAAGTGCTGGACATCAATGACATAGCCAGACACATAGTTTAAAAACCCTGATTTATGTAAAACTCTATAAAAGCAGTTTCATAATTCTTTATTTCTAGTATAAATGCATGCCAGTATAAAGAAACCAAATTTTGCAGACTAAAAGACTTTAGGCAGTCAAATTATTTAACTCCCCTCAAGTCAAGATATGTGTGAGAAAATTAGATGTGAAAATTCATTCATACATATTTCTGCATTTTGAATCAATCTTGTTAACTCAAAATTGTTCCAAATTCTTTGCACAAAAGTAAGAACAGAAGAGAGAGTATTTTCGACATAATGATGTAGAAACTTTTATCATTGCATATACTATATACATATATATTATAGAGATAAAATATATACTGTAATTGCTTATATATAGATAGGTGTCTGAATGTATCTCCCTGGAGATATTCAAAACTCAGCTGGATGAAGTCCTACACAACTTGCTCTAGCTAACCCTGTTTGAGCAGAAGGGTTGCTGCTGATGATCCTGAGAGGTCCTTTCCAACATAAACAATTCTGTAATTATATTAATGGGTTTAAGTAGATTTTAAACCAAAGAGAATAGGAAAAAATCTGACTTAATACTTCATTGGTTTTCCTTTTTTTTTTTTTGCCCTCAAAAATATTATTCAGAATCAATTATAGAAGAAATAGAGTCATGCACAATATCTGCAAAAAAATCAGTTAAAAGTCCACATTTCATCATAAATCACAGATTTTCAAAGTAAGACTTTGTATCAAGCTTACATTTACATTTAATTTTAATTATAAACTCAATTCAGAACTTTGTTTTACATGACAGCCATGATGCATTCTCTTCTGAATCTCTGTGATCTCTCTCAACCTTGGCAGCATTGAGTTGTCATGTTCTAATTAATTTTATTGGTTAGATCAAGGAAAAGCATTTGCAAAGATTACTGGAAAAACAAAAGCCTACAATACAGTCATGGATCGTACAAAATCATTCAGAAAATCTCACAGGTTCTTAGAAAGACAGCTGTGATTAATGCTCACTTCCACTGGCAGTTCTCTTGTAAAATTCACCAATATTGGTAGCTAATGGCCTTATCAGGCCCTACTCCTCATCACTTCCCTAGAGTTGTGTGTCCGTCTGCTGTGAGACTGTGTGTGATCACATGGAAATTTCTGTTCTTTCTTGCTTTGAATTCTAATAGGAAAGGAAATCAGGTGAGTCGGTTATGGTTCATTATGGATGCCACAGAGCATGGAAACCACAGAATTTTACAGTTTAAAAGTAGTCAGGTTCAGACGGCTTGATACTGTGGGTAAACAGAGATAAGGAGGCAGTGGAATTGTCTCCTTCCAAACTCAGACAGTATGTCCATGCTAGAGCTGCTATCAGATCTGTGGCTGATGTAAATTGATACAGTATGAGAAATTCAGCAGTTTTACTCACAGATATCAGATAGGGATGTATTCCAAAGGAGAACAGCATGTTGGAAGGGAGCACCACCAACAGTCCTTGATGCTGCAAAAGTTAACAAAGGTGAATTCCAGACTGAGACATAATATTGCAATTCCTTACTGAGTGTTGGATATTGATTTTAAAAAATAAATCAAAACACAGTTTATTACACAATGCATTTTCTTTAAATAATTTTCATATGTTCACATGTTGTCACCCCTTCCTGGCACACTACCTTTCTATTTTATAAGCACTTCCCTCATTATCATGGTTGCAATGTATTGCAGTCCTCCTTATAATGTTATTTTTCAAATCACAGCTGAAGTTGTGAATGATTATTGAAATCTATATGTGGGTTTCACATATGAAAACCTTGTAGTGAAAGTCCTACAGAAACACTCACTATATATGCTCTAAAAACCAAACTCAAACTGTGACATTACCTACAGAAAACTGGGCATATTTCTCTATTGTTGTTTATGTCTTTGTTTTGCAGTCATATTTTTTTTTCTCTTTTCAAACTGTTTGGGGATTTTTGTTTGGTTGGGTTTTGGATTGTTTAAAACATGATTGCAATGTGCACTGCTCTAAAATTTCTAATACAAGTTGGGTATTTTTTCCCATTTGTTTGCTTTTCTTCTGTTAGATACAGTTAAGAAATAAATGTAATTATTAAACATATAAAATCTCCATTAAACATATAAAATCTCAACTGATGAGATTTGCTAGTATTTTAAAATGACTTCTATATTCATGTAATGATAAGTTTGAAGAGGGGTTGTGATTCCTTTTGCAAAGTTCTGTATTATTTTGGCAATGAATCTGTCCTTAACTTAATGTGCTGTATTTTGTATTTTGCCTTACTTGGTTGTTACAAACTAATAACACAATTAAGATGTATTAAATGTTCTTGTAATAAATTACTGTTCATTTGGACAGCTGTCTATTAATAAATGAAGTGGAAAAAAACTTGTATCTCTTAGAAATTTTAATTCTAATTACTAACAAAGAAGAACAGAAATACTGTACTAAACAAATTATACAGTTTGATGCTGAGTAGGCAAATGCTGTAGGTGACATAAAAGACATACCTCAGCTGAACATTAAGACTCCTGGAGAAAGTCTTTCTATAAATTTTAAAGCTTATTATTTCTTGCATTTTCTAAACCATAATTATTTTTAAGGACCATACATTCTCCCCCAAGCTAGTACTCATAAGGGTCATACTTAGCTTCTAGTGTTTCTCAACTGGCCCATACAGCCCCTGTCTTAGCTTCTGGCTGAGTCAGGGAAAAAGAAATCTCATGCACATTACTGGAAGGTGTAATCCTTCTAAATCTCATTACAGAGCCAAAATAAGTAGGCAGATCAAGCAGCATCCCATGTATCAAGCGTCTTCTGGGAGGATAAAAATGTATTCTTGGTAATGGCAGAGGCCCTCCTCCTGTGTTTCTAATGTAGATCTCTAATGTAGGCTCTTGTAAATCCATTTTAGGTACTTTTCCTAGGGAAGAGATCTGATCTTCTTAAAATTAACACCTGTAGAAAAAGCCAAAGATGTGAAATTAATATGTCTCCCTGAAAACATTTCTAGTCTAGTGTTCCAGTAGGAAGCTGGGGTTGCAAAACTGGCTGACTTCATCTTCACACTGGAAAGCCTCAAAAAACCCCAAAATACGCTCACAGTACTGTTATAAAAAGCTCTCCTGAAAAGAGATGCAGGTGAGTTACCATTACTGATCACTGACAGCACAGCCTTCAGGGATGCAAGGCTTTGGGATCTGATTGTGATCTCCCTTTCATCACACAGTATATTCAGGAAATTGTACCTGACATTGAGATATGTAAGACAATAAGTCAATACTGCTAAGCTTTTTTTTTTTATGCAACATTTTTTTGGTTGTTGCTTGTTTTGCTATTTCATTTAATATATTTTCACAACTGTCATGGTTTAGGGAAAATTTGGGAAGAAACAACCAACTGGATTTTTTTTTGTCTACCACTCAAATGTTTTTGTTTACCACTGGCTTATTAAACGAACACTTTCAAGAAGGCAGATTTTTTTAAATGCATGTATTTGTGTGTGCTAGCACAGTCAGGACTCAGCAACAATCATAAAACCACAGCTGAAATGCAAAAAGGAAAATTTATTTTCATTACCTTGCCAATGAGAGCAGCACCCAGGCAGAGGCACACAGGTGGGGACACAGGGACTGAGCGCTCGGTCCATGCTAGAGTGACCTGCTCCTCTTGCCTGTCCATCAGGGACCCACACCACTACAGTTGCCACTGTGTTCTGATCTTTTGTGCACCAGGACAGGAATATCAAGTACAAGAAGGTGTCTCTAAACCTGTCACAGGCCTGTTTTATCTAAACACATATGTTCTACTTGTCAAACACAAAAGGACTAAGGAGTGATTAGCATGATGTGTGTCCTTTCCAATGCAAGTGAACTGAACATGTTCACCATCCTCCTTGTCAGTCGTCCATTATTCTCCTGTGGAACTGCTTTAGAACACAAGTAATAAGAAAAATAATAATTAAAAAAATCCTTCCTGTAAAATAAATATTTTATTTTCAAACAGTTTGCAGATTTGTCCATTATGTATATATGAAGACCACAAGTAATGGTCATATAGAAACATATTCCAGTTATGGCCTTTGCCAAATGTTCCATGATTATCTTCTTTGCTTTGTCTGCACTTTTTTAGGATGAAAAAACAGCACTAAACGCAGCAAAAAATTGCTGTTTACAAAAATATTTTTGAAAGTGTTTTTCAAGGTTAATATATCTGGATGATAGTGAAAAAGATATTCTCTTTCCTATCTCGTATTTGTATGTTCCTGTCCACTCTAAAGATATTTCTATCAACAAAAGGCAAAGATAAAGATTTTCTGAAGAGATACTCTGAATTAAATACTTTGAACTATGACACACACGGGTATTACTTGGGCTTGTATGAGACTTAGTTGGTACAGGCCTTATCTACCATACTCAAACAAAAAACAGCAAAAGGCACATTTTATTTTGGAAGCACATTTTAAGTTTGAGAAAGTATTCCTATTCAAGTTTTTACTGAGGGAAGCATTACAATCATTGCTAAGTTGAAACTTACTGTCTTTGTTCTAACTCTTATTGAAGTGGACTGGTTACTACCAAGTGGTCCTCTGACAGAAATCATAAGGGAATTATGTCCTTGAAACTAGAGAGAATTCTGACAACTACTTTAGTAGTGCCTCAGTATGTCCCCAGTTATCAGAGAAGTTATGCTTAGGACCTTATGGAGTTAATGGAGATGTGCTGACAACCCCTGTAAAGTCTGTGAGACTTTGCCTGTGAGTGGGTTTGCCAACACAGTTCCAGATGTTGCATTAGGGACTTGAAGGAAAACCAAACCAAAGAAGGAATACTGAGAAGCAAATTTACAGAATGAGAAGTAAAAGGTGTTCTAAGGGTGGGGATTCCGTGAAAATTATCTATATAGCATTTCTGAAGGAGATGTCAATCAGGAACAAGAGAATTGGAAAGTACCTAAGTGCCACTCTACCAGCCATTCTCATATCATTTTCTGCATAATTCTTTGTTCCAGGAAGAAGCACACAACTCTGTGCTTCAAACTGTGCAGAAACTATGGTGTCTGCCCTGAACATCTCATATATAGTATCAGATCATCCTATTTTTGTTCAATCAAGGCAAATCAAAAACTTTTGGTCAGCTTGGTTTATACTTGGTATAGTATGTTATTTACATTTCTATTTTTCTACCTGTAAGAAAAGTTATATTATAAAGAAGTGGTTTGTAGCAAACTGATTCCTTCATAAGATGCTTTGAAGCTGCTCGGAAGTTTGCAGTGTTCGAAATTGTTTGCAGAATGATAAATTAATGGGCAAAATGTAAGTGAAGAAGGTCACAGATCTATAACGTGCAGATAGAAATATCAATGTAATTTTCACTCAGTCTTACAAAGATAAATCAAAAATTTTGTTGACAAAACCAAAATATGTGAATGTCAACCCAAATAAAAAGTAAAACCAAACCACACAGTTTCGATGGAAAGCTATAGGGAAAATTACTTTAAAATGTTTTTATTAATTTAATAAAATTTGTAATAATATGATCCAGGTTTTGAACTGCTATTTTGAGCTCTCTTTGAAAAGAATTTGGACCAAGATACTTATGAATCAACTGAGCATCAGCAAATCTCGATATAAATGAAGAAGACACCAGGAGCATGTGTAGGAGAAACAGTATGTAAACATAATTGGATTCATACATCTACTATAAGGAAATTCTGACTTTAGTTGAAAATCTTAAACTTGCTGAAGTGTAACAAAAAATAATGCATAAAAAATTCAGAAGGCAAACACTTTTAGTGTGCACTTTCCTTCAGTAAGTGCATTACTTTACACAGAAATTACTATTATCTATATGTTTTCATGTATTTTTTACTGTCATGAAACAATACGAAAATCTGAACATTTCCCTCTCTTTTTCATTTACCTTTTTGTTTTATTTTGGGTTTTTGTTTTATTTTGTTTTGTTTACCAGGAGAAATAAAACAGTACAAGAGAAAAAAATATATAAAAGGCATATATAAACATAAAATATTTGTCTAGAAGGCAAGATATATTTTAGGAGAAGATGGATCCCATATGCTATTTAACCCTGGTGTCCTGAAACTGCTGTACAACCTATCAAAATTGATATTTGGCTTCTCATGTTAAAGAAATTAACCATGAAGAGATATGAACATGGAGTTTGTAATAAAGCCATTTTTTCCCAGTCTTTTAAGATGAATGACATTTTTTATGCTCAGGGAGTACATTCCCAACACTGTGGTTTCCCTAAGGTCAATAAGATGCTGTAGTGCTGTTACAGCAATCAGAAATGACCTTTAATAGTTTTTATTTTATTTTCCACTATAATTTGAGGAAAAAACATTTGAGAAAATCATTATACTTTTCTTGCCTTTCTTGAATCAGCCCATTTTATCTAAAGCAGGGCAGCAGACTCACTAGACAGTGTATTTAACGGGTTCATATGTGGTTCAGGCTGAAAGTGGGAGGGTTACAATTTTCTAAGGAATTTACAGTGCTAATTTACTGTGCTTTCTGATTATGAAAACTTTCTGCTTATGAAGGAATGAAGCTGAGGTACATAGAGATGCTCAGAGCTGAAGGGAACAAATGGGATGGTTAACCCTCAAAGCTTGGGAATGTGAGAAGAGGATTTAATGCAATGTTATTTTCTCACCTGTTCCATAAGCTATACTCTAAAATGTAGGGAGAGACACAGAACAAAACAGTTTACAGTTCTTCTGAGAAGCTTCTTGCACAACTTGAACTCTTTTTGCTCTGTGCACATTAATGAACCAAGCAGTTAACCTGTAACAGGAAGCAGCTGTGATGTGTGTGGAACCCCATAACTCCTAGTTGTATGTTGAATGTTCTGCAGATTGCTGGGGTGCGTACCTGGTACTTTAAAAGTGTTAAAGACTCCTAATCATACATTGAATATTGATAGTTATGCATCTTGAATGGTTTGTACCCAGTTTGTAACCCAAGTCCCAGTTTTGTATGCCCTTACCTGTTGCTGAGGTTTTGTTGCTCCCTGCCTGCTCTCTGTCTGCTCCTCTTCCTGCTCCCTGCTCCCTGCCTGACTTACTGCTCCCTGCCGACCCTGTCTGCCCCTCAAGCCGAAACCAATGCCTATTATGGAAATTACAGAGACCCCCATGAAGCCTTGCCAGAACGTTTAGTACAATTAATACCAAAAACCCCCAGCAACAAGTCAGCAAAAAATCCAGACCCACAAAGGACACCACCTGGCTGACCGAACATCAAGCTGTCTGCTTTTCACCTCCTCACCATAACTTCAAAGGCACTCGGAAAGAAAGACATCCCTGGACTAAAACAAGCCCAACGAGTTTTTAGGAACTTTTGTGATGATGAGCTCTTGGCTGTGCAGCGTAAGCAACAGAACTGATTCAGGCTTCTTCCTCGGCGGTGCTCTTGGGAGCAGTGGGAGTGGCCGTGGCTGCGGTGTAGGCAATCCCTTGAGCTTTCCCCTTTTAATAAAGGTATTTAAGGAGTTAATAATCATCTCTGCTGCATTGCTAGAATATTTATTCTGGAAAGTAGTTTAGACTGTAAGAGTAATTGTGTTTGAGTCAAAGAAGCACTAGTGATTTCCCTAGTATTACTTCCACACATTTCTTTCTTAAAGTGTGCAACCCACCAGGGCTGTAATGGTGTGCTATTTATCTGTTTTTCTGCTTGTCAACGGTTTGTTCTACAAGCCCCTGTTTAACTCCCAGTTGCGCTATCCCACAGTTGTTCACCCAGCTTCTGTTATATGCCAATCTTTGTCCCCCATACCCCTGAGATCTGTCAATCCTGACCCGGTCTCTCCCTGCCTCTGGAAAGTTCCAGGGAGGGCGTTGAGTGATTGGCTGGGATGTCAGGGGTCCCTTCCTGTCCCCAGAGGATTTGTTTCTCCTGTCTCTCAGCCCTGGAGCTACTGCCTGACCCTTCCCCTTGTTCCTCCCCCGTATGAAAGTAACAATCACCGGGCAGTCTGTGCTCTGCCCAGGCAGACCCTCTGAGGTGAGGTTGTTCCTCTCAGGGGTTCCAATAAACCCTCACTGCTCACCCTCCACAGAGTCCTCCTCTTGCCACAGCCATGCTGCTGCTGCTGGAAGGGCTCACAGGATTAGCCTGGTTCACCAGCCTGGTTCACCTGGGTCACAAGTGGGCTGTGCCTCACTCGTGGTTGGTGGCAGGGCTTGCTGAGGCAAGGTGTGAGATCCCCCCAGAGCCGCCGCAGCCGCACAGGAGTGCAGGTACTGGGATCCAGAACCACTGAGACCAGGTTGCAAGTTCATACAGCACTATGAGAAAGAATAACATAGCTTTAACCCAGTAAAATAAGTTTCTGCTTGTTTTACAAAGAAAACAAGCTTGCATATGTGTGTGTGCATGTATGAGTTCAATATATATTGAAAACTACAAAATAGATTCAAACACAGATGAGAAACAATAAGGTAATTAAAGAAAAAGCACTGACTTGGGCTGAAATGGCCCAAGACTTTCATTCATTATTTTTAAACACATTAATAACTGTTTATTTGTTTTGCTATCGATAATATAAGTATTGATACTGATAATATCAGCTGTGGCCAGCTGATTCTCTGTTTGGAATCATGTTGCTATATCTATCATATGACTCACTTTTTTTTCAACCCTGTCTTTTGAAGAAGGAACAATGACAATCAGAACTCAGCTTTACTTTGACAAAACTGTTCTCATTCTGTTCAGGAAGAAAAGGAAACTGAAGTTTATTTCACATGAGAATACTGACATCAGTCTTCTCAAGTGAAATCAGAGCTATTAGATGGAACACAAAATTTTTCTCTGAATGCTCATTTACTCAATGTCAGAAGTAAAATTAGGGCAAAATAGTCTGAATAGGGAACTTGATAGGCAGGAGCGTAATAGAGTTAAAAGAATAGTTACTTTATGTATCTAGAAGAAAATAGTGGTGAATAGCCTCAAATCCATTTGAGAACAACTCTTGACTTTCAGCTGTCTGCTTACCTCATAGGCTTTTCGGGGGTTGTAAAATTGGCCAGACTTTGGGATTTGATCTAGCAGTTGGCTTCACTTAGGAGGACATAATTAGGTCAATGTGTATCTTTTTTTCCCCTAGATTCTAATGGTGGAGGAATATTACGAGAGGAACAAACCACCTTTTTTGGATTTTTTTTTTATCCTGGTTTCCCAAGAAACCATTTAGTTTCTGTGTGGAGTTTGTACACAAACGGGGCATCTGTTTCTCCTGTTGAGAGACCTTCAGAAGTGTCAGAAAATTATCAGATCATTGCTTATTATTTTGCACTGACATAGCACCTTTAATTGGAAGATATCTAAGAACTTGAAAATACCTTCATCAGCTGCATTTTCCTGCTTGGCAGCTCTAGAAATCAGAAAAATGTTTACACTTGCTTCTCTCTCTTTTATTTACAGGATATAACAGGCCTTTAATTCTGTGAAACTGTATAAAAATAACTGAAAACTGGAATATTAAGTTTGTCAGGTATACAATAGTTGCTGTGGATCTTGGCTATATCATCAGGGTCCTGGCTTGATTGAATTGAATATATCAACTCTAATTTTGGCCTGAAGTACATCACTCTCATTCCTTCGGCTGCTATACTTGTAGTATATGCACTCTGAAACCTGCAAATTATTGGTTGGCATAAAAAATGTCAAAGTCCTTATCCCTCTGTCCAGTTTCTGGCTACAAGCACAGAGTTTAAGCCAGCTTCCTGCTCAGTGCCTGGTTTTCTGTGTGGTATAGGTCTTCCAGACACAGGGCTGAGCTACAGCTAATCCATAGCCAGAGAATAAAAAATTCTTAAAACCAAACTCCTGGCATTTGAATAAAGAAAGATTACATGTCAGTTACTGAAAACCAGGAATATTTTAAGCCCCTACATTTGAAGCATTAAAAAGATGAAAGTATTGTCTATTATTTGCCAAGATTAGTTAAGCTTTATTGTTTTCTTTCAATGCTTTTTTTTTTTTTTTTTTTTTTTTTCCCAGATGGTTTGCAGGTGTGGTGGTGGTTACTTGCTGAAAGACACATAGACCTGTAGTGAGAAGGCCTGAAATACAACCTGGGCATCCAATAGTGTGCTCTCCAAGCTTTAGGATTTCTTGTAGTACACTGAGAAACTCTATTTGAATTTAGCCATTGGCAAAAATATTTGCAGATGTGATAATTGTATATTAATTAGTTTGTATGACTATACAAGGTAGGTTTGTAGCAGGAGTTACCATAATTACCAGCAGCAAAATTGATCTAATAATGGCCATATGGGCATTTTTCTGTAATTATCATTATTATGTAATCAGCTTCTAAACACTGCCACAGCTTCTGAACGGTCAAAGAGGGCTTGAGGGGCCAGATTATCTCTTGTTGAGAGATAAATGAATTCAAGTGTACTGATATATTCTTCCCTGGGCCATTTTGATCAACAGCAGACACTGGCCTCATTAGTCCTTTGAGAAATTGCTAGTTGAAAAAAAAAAACAAAAACAAACCCAAACCCAAGTGTTGCCTAGCTTCCTTCATTGCTAATAGCCCTTTTTACAACTCAGTACAGCAGCGAGAGCTGCCTCTTTCAGAGAGGGATCTGTCTCTCTGAACTGCACTACGCAGAGCTCAGGGTGATGTGGGACAAAAGTCACTTTGGAATCTGGGTTCTCAGGGGAGCTGAGTCCTTAACCAGGAAGGAAAAGGATGCTGCAGGGGGAGCTCAGTGCACAGCATGTCACCTCTCCACATATAATTCCTGGAGATGATTCAGGTCCATGAAACCACCTGACAGCTGCCAATATAGTTAGGATGATCCTTTAAGGTTCTGCTTCACTTTTCCACCTGTCAGATTTTTCTGCACATGATATGCCTGTAATAAGAAATGTACCATCTCCCCAGAAACGAAATTAATACAGAGCTTCTTTTGCCATTGATGTAAAGATGTTACTATTGCTTCAGAAAGTGCTATTTTCTAAAATTGCTTTCAAATGCATGTTAAATTTTTGCTAAGGAAAGCATTCTTTTGACATAAGAAATGTAAAAAAGAAAAATTCTTGCTCTTTCCCCCTGATATTTGCTTATGCTTAAAATCCATCCTTTCTGAATTCAGTTTTATTCATTATTTCTGAATGAAATAAATTTTGTCTGTTTGAGCAAAAAATCTTCTCTCTTATGGACCTGAGATTTTCTTTGCTTCATTGGCATCTGTTACTTAGGTTTCCTCAAAATACTTGCAGGCTTTGCATTAATATTAAAAGGCCCACTATGAAGACAGCATTCCATACTGGCTGCTGTTCCATAAAAATGCAAAGAATTCTACTCTCTTATTCTTTTCCTAAACTACAGTAGCTTATAGGACAAGAGACTGATTTCTTTTTTCACACCTGCAACATCTGCTCATCATTGAACTCCATTTTTGTAGGTTTATTTTCTTGCTGAGGAACACAAAGCAAAAGTACTTTTTTTTTTTTCTTTTTTTTTCTTTTTTTTTTTTTTTGACAACGTGCCAGTGTACGTACCCGAGAAAGCAAGTGAAAATACATCTGGGATTTGTCAACTGGTTTTGATATGTTTGCAAGTGTTTCCAATAGACCCAGAATAGTAGCTAAAAAGATGCTACCACCTTAAAAAAAAGCAAAAAGCAAAAAAAAAAGTTCCAAAGGAATTTGGTTAAAGTTTGCCTTTCTTTTTTTCCTTTTTAATTCCTTTTAAGTGCAACAATTCTATTTTTTTCATTCTTACTGACGGTGGCTATTGTTTTACTTCATTCCATTTCTCAAAACCAAACAAAATAACCTCATTCAATGTGTCTGCTTGAAATTTTTAAGTTTTTCACAGGCTATAAACATTGCTCTCTTGAAAACAGAAATATCGTCCATGAGATTTATAGAATACGGACTTTTTATTTAGTTTTTGCAAAATTGTAATTGAAATTCAAATGCAGATTGTAAATTAATCTTCTTAATTATAAAGGGTTATTTGAGATGAGTTGATACATTTTTCATTCTCATTTATTCATTTCATATGAAGAATCAAAGCTACAAGCCTTATGTTAATAGCTCCCATGATAAAGTGGGAGAGCTGGATCCTGTAAGTCACGGTCATCCAGCTGTCACTATTTTGACTTAAAAGACATAAAGGTTTTCTGCTGTTCCGGGGCTTAGTAACTTCTGTGGTAACCCCTGAGTTTACCACAAGGGAGCTTGACCTGCCATGGAGAGAGCACAGCATATAAGCTGAATGTGCAATGGCAGAACTCTCCACAGGGAAGTCTCCTTAGGAGCCTGAGTTTCAGTCAGGGAGACCAAAATGGCTCCCTCCATGAGCCCTGGAGGCTCTATGTTAATTTGTTACCCCACATTGGTTGTTTCCGCACTTCCTAGTTTTTCCCTTTCCCTGATTGGTTCATTTTGGATCCTCTCCCTGATTGGTTGTTTTCTCAATCCTCCCTGTGATTGGTCCAAGTTGTCAGCCCCGCCTATCCTAGACCCTATATAACCCTGCACTTTTAGCCTTTTGGTGGGTTCTGTTGTCGGTTTTGGGAGAATAAAGGGCTTTCTAGACTGGATGTCTGCCTCCTAGTCATTCCAGCGTCGCCTGAGGAAGAGCTGCCGAGAAGAGCTGCTTGGAGCAGCCTTGAGCAGCCTCACAAAAGAGCTGATAGGGAAGGAGCTGCTGGAGATAGCTGCCTTGCACAGCTTCACGAAAGAGCAAATCACCACCGAGTGCCTGTGCCTCTCAGAAGCCCGAGCCACCCATTCCGGGATGGTCTCGCTGGGGAGGGTCGCGGCACCAGAGTGACCACTGGAGCGGTCACTGGCGGTCAACGGCAAACTTCAACAGAATTTTGCAAGCTAAAAAAGCCTCCTCAGTGAGACAAATGTTTTCAAAGATAAATTAAGGTAACACACTCAGTGCTAATGCTGCAAAATTTTACATATATACTGTGAATAGTTTTATCCATATCTTTGGGAATAAGTAGCCCATGGAGCTACTACATGTAGTGTCTTGCAAAGCCAGTGCTACAGCTCTACTTTCTAGATGCTCATTTACATTAAATTTAATTTAATTTACAATAATTTAAATACTATATTACTGTGACTTTGGTGTGGCCTAAACACCATACCTTTTGTATTTAATCAAATAACTTATTATTGTAAAATTAATATAGATGTTCTTAGGTGTCATAATGTGTCACTATCCTCCAGTGTGATAGATCATAGTATTTGCAGAGTTTCAATCCTTCCAATAATGAGACAAAGGCATAAATAAAAACTTAATCCCTTCATCATAAGCAGTTGGATCTTGATTTAAGAAAAGACGGAAGAACACATAAGCATCTGTTAAATTTGATAAGCATGAGAGAAGAAGCTTGCTTTTAAACATTTACTCTAGATATCTTTACAATAATTTATATTTTGAGGTGATATTTTGGCAAATGATAACAAGAAGTAAGTCATGTTAAATGCAGGCAATTAACAGATAATCTTTTTTCAAGAGGACCACTTTACTAGATGCAATGGAAATTACAAATTATAATAAGAAGTCATCCAGATATATAATTATTAAATCAGTTCCTATCTTCCATGGAAGCATAATTACAACATACCTATATGAGTGTATGGGCGAGGAGCTATTACAAAGCATAAGCCAGAAAGAAACCCTAAATTTTCCATGATATCCTGGTACATTGTTATTATCTTTAAAAATATTTAAAACAAACATGGAAAAAATCAGTGCTGCAGAACTGCCTGAAGGCCCCAGTTGTGTATCCATTGGTAGTTTTCTCAAATAAAAAAAACCAAAAAAACAAAAAAAAACAAAAAAAAACAAAACAAAAAAAAAAAACCACAAAAACAAACCCAACAAAAAAAACCACAAAAACAAAAACTTGGAAAAAAAATTTAAAACTATCTAAGGCTTTTGTTTGGGTGGAACTGGCATTTAGACCAATTAAATACTATAGTAGTAGTATATATAGTATACTATATAATGTAGATCTACTATAGGTAGACCTACAAGTGCTTGGCAAAAGAGTGGCACATACAGCACTACAAAAGACATTGAAATTGTCCTTTTCAGTTCTTTTGGAGATCTTAGCATCAAAATGTTGGCAATCATCAGCTTCTTAAATAGTGTACAGACTAAATCAAATGATACAATCTACTATTGTCAAAGATCACAGAGTCTTATAAGCTACTATAAAAAATAAAAATTCTATCCAAAACTACCCTTGTGCAGGAAGAGCTTAGCCTCTCATCTTCCTTATATAAACATTCCACAAAAATAATTATAGAGACAGGACGTTCAAAAACCTTACCAAAGAAAATGCAGTGCCTGATGAAATGTATAGGTGGTATGTATCCACACCTAGTCTGGAGTACCGGTACCACTCTCAAAAAAGATCAGATGTGCCTTACTTTTAATAATTCTTATGCTAATAAGACAGGTTTTCAAAATGTCATGGTGCTTTCAAAAATCTTTACTACTGAACCCAAACCTCTCACTTTGATGCTTGAACCTATTCAAGGATTAATTCTGGAATGAGAATGACAAGGTCAGCTTCCAGTCTTTGTCTCACATTTAAGCTCCACAAAACTATGTGTGCATTGATCCTTGTAAATCACCTTGTTCACAGTCATGCCTTAGCTGGAGTACACAGGAAATCTAGCATGTCCAAAATGTTGGGAGCTGCTGGTGTAGGCAATCCCAGCACTTCTAAATTATATTGGGTGAACAGTATCTGTTATTGAAAATGTTCTACCTGTAAAGCATTTTTCTCCTCAGGAAGAAATCCACATTCTGAGTGGCTGCCTCAGGTAACTGATGGGAACACTTCCAGCTTAAGTAAAGAGCAGGTTTTATTTTTGCAGCATAAGATTCTTCAACATGTCTTCCAGCTGCTGCAGGGACCTGATGCATTTCTTTTCATCAGTTAAAAAAAATGCAACATCTTCTTATGCTATGAATGAAATGGTGATCACATTGTTTTTTAAAAGGTGTTTATTGCTCTATTTTTGAGCCTGTCACATATAAAAATTCTGTTGCATAAAACATAATGAAGAGTCTGCTGGGAGTCCTGTATATTAGAAAGCTCTGTGGTGAAATAATTGGTCAAGACAGTTTGTGTGCACCTTCCCATCTTTATGCTTAGATTGATACAGCACATTTAATCATTTAAAACCATATAAAAGGGCCTGCAATGCCAAAGTACAATGCAAAATTATTAACTGAATATATAGAGATGTAAAAACAGATGTGTAGAAGGCTGTCTTGATTTATAAAGAAGCTTTGCTTCACAGAGTGTTTCACTGGGACAGGACCAGTTAAATTAGTAAGTTTGAAAACTTTTAAAACATGGCTTTCTATCAGTAGGTTTTTCAGATACAGGACATCCAGATGGCACTCAGAAAACACAATGATGAATCAAGCCTTTAGAATGCAATATTCATCACATTATCAGATACAGCAAGTTTTGCCAACACCTGGTAATCAACAAATTATTCTTGCAGTAGAGCCATTAAATGGACTAAATAGAAACGGTGGGATACCTGTTAACAAGGTCTTCAGCTGCGGAGAACGTCTGGTTTTCATTTCTTCCAAGGTTTATAAATCACAACACACAAACCCACCTGAATAATAATTTTGAAAGAAAATACTTCACAAGAATTATTTAACAGAATAATCTACTGAAGACAAAATTTCAGGAGGAAGAATTGTTTTTTGCAGGAGCACATTTCAGGTGAATATTTCTGAACATGAATAGGAAGCAAGTAAGTATTTCCTTGTTTTTATTTATGCTTCTTAACAAATGTCCCTTTGAATTTAAAATTTTCTTATTAATTTCTCATTTTTGATCTATATGAGCACAATAACTAATGAGACATTTCTATCAAATGCAAAAAGAGTAAATAAACTTTTGTACTGATGTGAAAAGGTCTTTTATCCTTGTCAACTCTTATGTCACATAAAATTGTTTAACTTCGTATTTTAATCTATACTGTCTTCATAATTTTGTTTAAAAAACTACCTGAATATGATTTAGATCTCTTTTTATGGAACTTTATTTTAACATCTTTGGTTAAAAATAGCATATTTCCTGTCAGATTGATCAGTTTGTTATAGTCACATAGTGTATAGAATACTTGTGGACAAAACTACTTGATGTTGTGGATTTTCTCAGTGTCTCATAATTGGATGTGAATTTCAGCTCTCAGAACTTTATCAAGATACCAGTTTTTCGTTACAGAAAAATAATTGCTGCTGTCAAGTACTAAATGGCACCTCAGTTTGTAGACAGATAGCAATTTTATTTCCATCATATGAGGCTACACAGACTCCATTTCGAGACCACATGAGCAGGGTGTTCTCCCATCAGGGTAGACACAGCCTGAAGCATGCAGTATGTATGTGTCAGAATGTAAATGCCACCGTGCAAGTCCTCCATGGTATCTCCAAATCTAGTATATCCTCTGGACAGAGCAAATGTAACAGAAATATGACAAGAGGTGATAAATATAAAGGAGCCAATAATTGATTGCCAATTAGATAAACTTTATTAAAGCGAGAAGTCGAAGCAAGCAGCGCACTGGGAAAGCCGGAGAGCACAAGTCTCAGCTCATGCTCCACGCACAGCTTTTGAAGGTTTTCCCCACAATTTCCCATTTTTATAACTTTTTGGTTCACACACACCCCTTGGTCCCTCCCCAGTCCATATTTTCCCATATTTGGTCATAGTTGAGTCTTCCAGTTCCAGGAGTCTGGGGTCTTCTTCCCTCTCACGGTGGTCAATGGATGAAGTCTCTCCTCTTCCTCGCAGCACATCCCTGGGAACCTTCCATTGTGGTCACCATGGTTTCACCATATCTCTTATTTTCTCTCTTTCTTCAAGTCTTATGATACAAAGTTATATTATCCTGCACCAAGGCTGGGCTCTCTCTAACTTTTCTGTTTCTGCAGTTTCTGCAACTTACAGTTATTGCTTAATATCTTCTATATATTTACAATTTCTGCAGTTTGCTTAATAGCCTCTACATATTTATAATTATTAACTATAACATTTAACACAAATTACCTAAATCATTTATTTCATTTATAACAAGAGGTAAAGAAGGAAGACTCAGCAGTGTGGACAGAAAAAAGGCAAAAAACAAAAATGACCCAAAGCCCTAGAAACCCAGCTAGGCATTACCAAGAAGATAAACATGTGGCTGTGCCATCCTTTCAGTGTCCTGGAAGAGTAAACAGAGTATGCATATTCTTTTAACAACTTCCCACTACTTAAAATTGATTTACTTGAAGGAGAAAATCAACTATTATTTTTTCTTATTAAACCAGATTTAACTATCACTTCTGAATTATTTTCTTCCCTTTATGTCCAGGTATCTTTTCCTCTTTCTTAGACACAGATTTCTTAGTGAAGGGGAGACTCTACATTTTGTCAAATCTTTTCCAGCTACACCTTTTTGTGCAGACTGTGGGATATGAATACATAGAAATCTTGAATCTGAAAGAGGGTAATTTTTGCCCAGATGCAAAACAAGTACTATGGTTTGACATAGTACTATGGCTGTTGATTTCTGTTTTTCTTTCTATTTGGAGATTATGGGAAAAGGAGTACCTTATTATGCATGAGTTATTCCATAACTCACTGTTATTATGAGTTTTTCTTCATTTCCTTTTTAAGTTAACATACTTTTAGAGGACTGCTTTGTTATCTACAAAAGAAACATCCATTCCTTAAATATGTCACCAACCATTAGTTTTTTATTTCTCTTCCTTTCAGCTAACTATGCTGTAACTGAACTCAGTTGAATAATTCCCATAATTAAATGTAATTCTACCTATAAGGTGATTTGAGTTCAAGACAGGCACTATTTATAGATAATGAATACATTTTATCTTTGAACAAAATGAATCAATCTATAAATTCCACTTCCCTAAACTGACTATTAAAGGAATTTAGATGTAAAACTAAGGAAAAGTATCTAAACTTCCAAAGTTTACCACTGCATAGATTACATCCAACTACAAATCTTTGGGATAGAGATTGAACTTAAAAACAAATAACAGAGTTAAAAATATACTATGAAAGAGTATAATAAGATATTGCCAAATAATATAATTATAAGGTACCCTCATATAACTTACTTTGGTTTTTATTTCAACTTTTTAAATTCAGCTCAAGGTAGCATATTACAAATAGAATGCATGTTTGCTTTCTAACCCAATGCTATTATGATTAGAACATTAGGCAAGCAGAGTTTTTCTTCTTGACAGGAGACTTATACATGATTATTTTAAACATTCTGGTAGTATTTCCCTTTATAGAAGAGTAAGAAAAATTACAGTGGTTATTATTAACATACAAAGACATGCAGAATTCCAGGTATGTGCTTCTAGCTCTCTTCTGCTAATTGAGGTAACAAAAAAAAAATTATCTTGAATCAGATACAGTGACAAATATTTGCCACCAACTTCAAATGAACTATGTAATGCATCCATATGAATGACATAATATTTTTATTTCTGTAGATGTTAAGGAAGTCTATGCAGATTATTAATTCTCAAATTGTTAATTTATACTTTTCAAGGTTAGGAATTGCTGACTTCCCTCATATTATACTCCTGCTCAACTGGAAAAAATTCATCTTCCTCTGCAGCAGTGCTACCTGCTGCTAGACAGAATCTTGGACTGGTAGGGCATTGGTTTGTTCCACTGTAGCCACCAAAATGTTGAGGTTCCATTGCTTAAAATATACAAGCAGTCAGATCAAGAAAACACCTTAGGAAAAGAACTGCTGCATTTCTAACTGAAAAGACTTACTGGAAAAAGACATCTAAAACAAGTGTTTATATGTTCTGTTGCCTGCTAGTCCCTAATCTGACTGAGAAGTGAGAATGACCCAATGTATAATTTAAATTAAGAGAAGAGGTATGGTAACAAACAATATTGCAGCATGTTTAATTTATGTCTTTGAATCATTAAAAACACAATATTGCACCTGGTGTTTATTTCAACCAGGACTGAAAAACCTCCACCTACTTCCTTTGCTGTTTTTCTTATACAGCTCACTGATTTTTAAATTTTAGAAGATCAATCATGGAGGTATTGATTTAAAAGAAGTATAAAAATCAAAGGTGAATGAACATATCTGACTTGTTCATAATGCATGGTCAGTGTTGGAGAAGAAAAATTGTGAAATAACGTGGTGGTGGAGGAACACTTGGACTGTGACTTGAATAAAAGAGATTACGTTGGCAACAAATCAATGATAGAGCGACGCATTCCATTTCATGCCTTTTGCAGTAGACAGATGCAGAAAGGTAGTTGGATGATACAATCCCATCAACATTCCATTTTCTAAGCTGGGCAGGGGAATAAAATGCATGCAGCCTCTGAAAGAGAATTACATGTTCAGATATGGAATTGCAATAGTTATCTGTCTTCAAAACCAAGTTTTGTTTGAAATTGTAACACTGTTGCCTACTACATTTGATGAAGATGTATTTTCACAGCAGAAAGACTGTACAATAGTAAAATACTTGCCAGAATTAATTACCTACAGAAAATAAGAAATGGCTTGCTTCACTACCAGGCTACATTTCTTTATCAAACAGGAAAAAGTCACTGTTTTTTTTCTTTGTAATCCTTCTCTTTCATTACTGTCACTTTGCCTCTTTAAAATTTTGTGCAAAGACAAGCCTTGGGGAGGATTTTATGCAATGAGTAAGAGATGAGTTAGAAATGAGGCAATAAACCATGAACATAGCTTAGAATACATGACCAATTCCTGCCCTAAAGACATCTTCACCCACTCTGTGTCCACAAATGTTGTGGAAAGAGAGTAAGAAGAATCCAAGTGACAAAAGGAAGAAAAAGAGAAAGGTTTGGTCTCATTTAAGTTTTTTGCTCTCCGTGTAAAAGAACTGCAGTAAATAAAAATGTGATGATATCACTGAGAGCATATCTTCCATAAGTGACATAAATTTACTATTTAAATCATAATATTCTGAATAGAGAGACAAGAAATTTAGCAAATCGATTTTTTTTTTCTCTTTGATAGGGGAAACTTTCTTACATGGCTTAGAGTATTGCAGAGAAATTAGTAATAATATATTGCTAAATAATACATGCCAAATAGTTTGAGAAATGTTCAACAGCTAGATATTTAAAAAGAAGAGCTGACTTATATGCTTTCTTTCCTTTACTTTGGTAAATGAGCAAAGGTATCTACATCTTTTATGAAATGCAGATATTTTCCACCTCAAAGAGAGAAAGAAAGAAAAGAGTCTCCTGAAATCCTGTGTACTCCAAGGATTTCCTTAAACAGAGTGGTAAGCATATGGGAAGCCTTTACTGCAAAAATGAATCTGAGGTGAGCTTGCAGAATCTCTCCTAAAACACACTTTAGAGACAAATTGAGGAGTAACAAAAATATATAAATATACCATTCAAGAAAAGTCTATTCTGTGTTTTTTGGGGTTACGTGTTTAGTTTGGTTTAGTTTGGTTTTGTTGGTATTTTGTTTTGTTTGGGATTTCTGGTTTTCTTTGTGTGGGTGTGTTTTTCCTTTTCTTCCTTGAGCAAGAGGAAAGGAAGGAAAATTTCTCAATTAGTAGAAATAATAGCTTGGAGTGAAGAGCATAGCACACAGCCTAATTTCATTCTGACCCAAAGGCAGCAACATCTGGAGAGCACAAGATAGAGGTATTTCTGTCAGAGATGTTTCCTCTCAGAAAGTTATAACCTTGAATGATAAAAGAAAAATCTGCCATGAAGCTTCAGTTCAGCTAAAATGGTGAGAATAAGGCTTGTAATATTCATTGTCTGTTTTCCAAGAACAGACATCAGTATTTGTCCCTCATTCTAGGAATACTTTGAGAAAATACAAACCAAGTGATTTAAAACTTTGATACATTTTGTTACTTCTGATTTACACTGTCAATAACAAGAATAAAATAAGAACTCCTATGAAATTACAGAAAGTTTTACTTAACACATTTTACATAATGTGGGGAGAAAATTCATTTCTGAGCAGTGCATATATCAAATACAATAAAATAAAATTATTTCAGTTCAGTAGTTTTAGCTGTATCACTCTAAACTGAAATTTCTCAAAGGGAAAGCAAGAGAGTGTTCCTGTAAAATTGAGGCTTTTCAGTTCAGGAAGAGAAATACCAAGATCAAAAACTTTTCTTGAAACTTTTCTATTTTCTAATGATGTGAACATCTCAGCTAGTGAGAGAACAGCTTCTGATACTGCACATTCCTGGATGAGCTTCCAAGTGGCTACATGCCAAGTACAGGAAGAAGCTTACAAAATAATAAAAAATAAATAATAAAATAGTCTAGGCAGCTGATCCGGTTGAAACTTGGCCAAACTACAAGGAACTGCAAACACAGACTTGTAATGGGAAAATGTCAGACAAACCTAACTACAGGCATCACCACCTGTGTCGTTGAGAAGAATAAGAACATAAATGAAAGTTGCTACAACTAGAAATCATTCCCTATTGAACATCATTATATAACACTGCTTATTATTTCTTCTTCACATGGAACTCAGTATAACAAATTGGCTGACATTTTCTGTGTTATTAAATTTGACAGTTTGCGGGGACTGTCGATGAGTAAACCCTGCACTTGCTCACAGCTCCATACTGAGATTTGAAACAGGATTGGCAGCCTTAGCCTGAGAAGTAGGGGCTACACAATGATGAAGTGCTGATCATACTTTGGGTGCAGTTGGGAAAATCTGCCATTCTTCAGGAAGTCCTTGTGCTAGAATGCCTTTTTTCGCCCTCCATCTATAAATCAAGTCCTTACATAAAAAGTCAAGGAAAAAAAACCTCTAGACCTGCTTTGCTGTAAAGTGTGTAAACCCCATGTGATACAGCAACAGAGGGAAAAATTCCCTCTTGGCCCTTTAAGATCTTTGAAAAGTTTTAACGCTGACACTATAAAAAAGGATTGTTGCCATGCTTTTTAATAAGAAATATGAGCATGCTGATGCCATGCTGGAGAAACCCAGCTAGCTCACGCTCCCCGGCACCGCGCCAAGAGCAGCCGCTCCTGGGTCCAGCTTTGGCACAAGTGGCGGGGCAGAGCAGGGCTGCCGAACACCGCGGTTGAGTGCACTCAATGGCACTCGGCTGTGATGCACCGAGGGATGGGAGTAAAGAACAGGGAGAGAGTCTCTTGTGAGCTTCTCAAAGGATTTATTCCCCAAGGGGTGCTGTCACAAGAAAACCAAAGAGCCTGCGCTTGCACAGTCTTTTAAACGGGGGAGGAACAGGGGGAGGATACAATTGTTCAGCTGATCAGGGATATAATGGGGAGGGGATTAAGGAGGGGTTCACAATATGACAACCTATAGGAAAGGCAAAGGGAGTGGAAAGGGTCACATGGACCAACGAGGCTTCGAGGAATAGGGGAATTCCAGGGAGGGGTTTAGGACTGACAGGGAACTCTCTGGAACTAAGAAGGATTAGGAAGGATTGACATCATGTGGATGGCGTAACAGGTGGGTCTAGGGAGTGATTGACAGCTGGACAAGGGAGGAGAAAACTTGGGGTAAAACCAAATATATTGGGGGAAACAGGGATAAACCATTCAAAAGGGCTTACAAAAGTATGCATAAAGAAAAACACACCACCACACCACTCTGGATTTTTGATAAGCTAACTAAATAAAAATAATATTAGAGAATTGATAATAATAGTCTTATAACTGTTGTCAAACTGTTATCATTTTCCTGTTGTTCCACCAGGTAGCTCTTTCCCTGTCATTGCAACAATTTTCAGCTTACTTAGATACTGCATATTTTCTTTTTTTTTAAATATTCCTTGTTATTTTATAAATTTTCTTGTTTACATTCTATTAACTGTTAGACATACACAAAGCATATTTAGAACTTAAGATGTACTGCTTTTTTTTCTGTTTAGTCTTTTTACTATTAATATAGCAATTGATTTATCTATTACAAGTAGGAAAACTATAAATACTTCAATATCTTTAAGTGATATTTTAATGTAGTTAATTTAGAAAATATACACAGGGTTAATACTACAGTCAAAAGGCTTGATCCAAAAACCCCTTTTTTCATTTATCTGTTATTCTTTTTTGTGTATTCTCTAATTTGTATTTGATTGCATTTACTTTTACTGCTGTGAAACAGTATCTGACATTCAGGGGAACACAGAAAAAGGATGAACAAGTAATATTCAGAAGGGTTTTAGCCATTAACTAATGGTTTCCCCCTGCTCTTCTGCTGACAGATGTAGCAATGCTAACAGTAGGGAAAAGAGTGCTAAGAATAGAACTGAAGTTCTTGTGAGTTATACTTCTCAAACTTCTAAGTGAAAAATGGATTGACTATATTGGAATTCAATGCAATACTTAAATAACACGTAACTTCTTTGCATTTCAAGGATGTGTCTGTTGGGGGCATGAAGGTGCATGCAAGCATTTATCACATGGACAGGAAGAGTAAACCTTTGGAAGAAAAAAACAGCCAAATCCTTTCAAGAGTTCATATTTTTAAGTAGGGTATACTAGCCACTCTGTGAATGAAAGAGAAGTGCAAAACAGAGAGGGAAATGCACTTGGGAGTCGGGGACAGACTTAATGAGACCAAAAGAGAATGAAAAAGTGACACTTGTTGAGGACAAGAAAAGAAAAGTCCACTGCTAGTGACATAGAAATAGCCAAGGTTGCAGACAAGGCCATATGCCATAACACTCTGCATCGCATTTACTGAACTCTTAAGCTCAGATTTACCACAGGTGAATCTGAGCAAACAAAAGATAAGGGAGTGAGGAGCAGGTCTGCAGAAGTCCACAAAGAGTGGGTTTTCTACTGAAAAAGTCAAAAAACCAGTATTTCTTAAAACCTTAACCCATTCTGGATTAGCCACCTTGAATCTTTCCCTGAAGAGAAGTGGCTCATTTCTTTCTTCTACAAGATACGATAGATTTTACTTTGACCAAAAAATAGCTGAGTGGGAGGTTGTTATGTAAGACACAGCACTGAGAACATTCAGCCTCTACAGCCTTCAAAGATTACTGCTCCATAGAGTGCTGAACAATCCAGCCTCTCTGCTCTGTACTGAAAAGACCTCATCAAAAGAATATATTCAGTCCCATGTCAATGCTGAATGTCAAGTGGTTGGAAATTCACAAGATATGGGAGTCTAAAAATGTGTGACTTCTGACATTGGAAGTCCTTTGCTGATTTGCATCTGAGAAACAGATACCTGAGCACTGAGAAGAAGCAGTGGGTAGGAGGGGTTGGGGCTTCCTGCTACAGGGAAGTAAGAATGGCAGCAGCCTCAGTTCTGGGGGAATAGTGTCTAGAGGCTGGAGCTGAGGCAGGGAAAGCAGTGAAAATGTGTGTGGAAGAACAGTGTAATGAACAGAGCTCACAGACCTTCCCCTCTGAAAGCAGCACGACAGGGTATAGATAACAAATGCAGCCCAGAGAACAAACAAGAATTAAAAGCTGTGAATAGTGGTAGACCTTTAATCAATCATATGGGGTTTCACAGACACATGTGGGTACTGACATGGGCATATAGAGGGACAGGTCCTGGCCAGCAAGGTCCCACTCTTAGCTCCTGGCTCCCTGTCCCTTAAGGAGCAGCATCTGTCTTGGTAGTGCTCTGATACTGGCATTAACATGATGGGAGCAAAGATGCAAAAAAGGAAAGGACAAGAAAGTGCAGAAGGATGAAGCAAGAGGTGTTGGTAAGGAGAGAGTATAGAGAAAAAAATGTAAGCGTGAAAAGAGGAAAGTTTCAGGAAAATACAAAAAGAGATAACAGAAGTTTTGATTAGTTCATTTAGAACATTGTGAGTGCAACACTGCTGATCTGATGATATAGCAGCAAGACCGAAAGCTGAAGATATGGCAGGTAACAAAGAATTAATTTTAATCTTTGAACATGTCACCAAATGGAAGAGTCAATTTATGCACTCTTAAATATAATTTCTCATATAAATGAAAATAACTTTTGTGTTTATGTCTGAATATATTACTCTTGACTTGTGCTCAAACTTCCTTTTTGGTGTCATCTGTGACCATATACTTCTTTACCTCTCATGTGGGAACAAGTTGTACTGTAAAGGAGGTTATGATTTTGTTGTCCTGCCTAAATATAAAGAGGTTTTTTAAACAGTTACATGGTTTCTATTTTTAAGGTAAATAAACTAAACAGATATCCATGATGTCAAATTATTATACACAGACTGACAGCAATATTTGATTATTAATCTCTGCCATAACAAATCAAATTCCTATACAGACAGCCATGTGTGTCATTGCAAATGTATATTCTCACTTGACTTAATAATCACAGATGCATTATTTCTTTATCCAGAATTTCAAGTTGTGTATATTTGTTCTGAAAAGGCAAGAACTGTACAAGGCATTTAGCTTATACTATTTGAAAGGTATCAACTGTTTAAATGACATTTTCACCTTCAGCAAATACATCTCTCCCTGCAAGAAATAGTGATGCTATCAGGCTGCAGGCAATCTATGATACAGTCATGTCACAAATAGGTGTCAACTCTTATTACATTCTCAAGTATAAATTCCACTTATCAGTTCCCACATAGTTGCAGATGTTATAACAATTCCATTTTACCATGATTGCACCAAGGCTCAACCTCAAATGCTTTATGATATATTTGTAGGAGCTACTGTAGATTACCAGATTTGGGAGCACTATGTGTACTTTGTAGACACCTGGAAATTTTTATTTCCAAAAAATATTGAATTTACTAGTAATATATTTTCAAATACCTAGATAAATGAGAGCAATTATTTGTTGTTTCTTTAGATTCTGGTTTATTTCATTACAAAGAAATAACCTGTTACTTGAAATGTTTTTTCAGGAAAATTTATCACTCAACTCATGCTATGATGATTAGTAAAGTTTCTGGCTGATGCCAAACTCCATACAATTTATTAGAAATATTTTTTAGAAA
Source organism: Phylloscopus trochilus trochilus (assembly GCA_016584745.2). Lineage (NCBI taxonomy): Eukaryota > Metazoa > Chordata > Aves > Passeriformes > Phylloscopidae > Phylloscopus > Phylloscopus trochilus. The sequence continues at coordinate 18,937,219 of WQNJ02000016.1, read as the reverse complement.
CAATTATTTTGGAAAATAAAAGAGAGCTTGTATACCTCTTCTACAGGGTGAAAAGAAGCAATAGAAAGAGATAAATTCCATTCTTCCCATAAGATACAATTCCTTGACTCTTTCCTGAACAAACTCTACATTAGTTATTATTTATTACTTAATAATCTAGTATTAGTGTCATATGAAACAACCTAGAATTTTATTATTTTGAGGTGACTGAATGCAACTTTTCTTCAGAGCAAACAAATAATAAAAAGTAAACCAAAAAACACTCCCCCCCCTCAACAAAACAAACACAAAAGAAAAACTAGGTGTCTTTGGTCAGTCTTTGGTTTGAGTGGTCATCCACTCAAACAAGAATCTTAGTCCTAAGGACCAGCAGATAAAAGGTTTGGCTTGTTTGGAGTTCTTTTAAAATATTTTTTTTGTGGAGAAAACCTCTCATCTGGCAGGTTATAAGTCCAGCTAAATCTGTAGGCATTTAATATTTTGACTGAATGAAAATAAAAACACTGTTTGGAATAAGGAGCAGAACTCTTGCTTGGCCTGAAGGGATCGCTCATCTCCTCATGTGTTTCTCTGCCTTGCCTTTTTATTGCCCCTAATCCAGCACAAGCATGGAATCACACAAAGCAGCACAAAATTATATCAATTCCTTTCACAATCTACAAGAATCAGAGGGGAAAAATTAATAATTTTAATAGTATCACTCTTCATAGGCAGTAAAGTAGCTTGAGTGTAATAAAAGGTGTGTCATCTCTTTCAAGACAGCCAGTGTCACCTCCAGGATGATTCCAGGTCATGGCTGTTTGAGGAGAATGAGAAAACTTGAAGAATATTGCTGAACCAATACCTCTGCAGCTTCTAATATCAAATGAGAATACTCAATAAATTACATTTTTGCAATATATCCAGATACTGTCAGTAGATTTCAGTGTTTCACAAAAGAAAAATGAGCTCCAAACTTCCAAAGATGCAGCACAATATATAACATTTCTATAATGCACCATGATTATCATTAATACTTTCTTACTGCAACATTGCATTTTTCATGTCACAATGATTATATGGCCTGGAAAAAAAATTGACTCATTTTAGATAACTTTAAAAATACTCATCATAGCATGTTTGAACAAAATGTTGATGATCACCTGCAACTATGTTTTAAAGGGTTCTGTGATTAGTAATATCAAATGTGATGAATGTGATTAACACCAACAGGTATTAATTAGCTTATATAATAGGTAGTAAAATTATTGGGTGCAAAACCAGGCAACTTTAGTGATCAGACAAGTTCTAAAGTTTTAGATAAAAACTAAAGCACTGAAGATAGATTTTTTAGACAAAAACTGAGTTTGAAATTAATAGCAGTGAAATATCAGACTGTCTCTATTTTCAGAAGGCTTCTTGCTCAAAAAACATGAAGGGTACAATTGTTAGCAGACAATGCTAACTCTTCCTTTTTTCCCTGAATGAGGTAAAAAATTCCTGAGAAATCAGGACTCTTGCAGTGGAAGTGAAAAATAGTCCCCTATTACTTTACTGCAACAACTTAGATTATAGCTTTAATTCATTCTTCCAAAACTCAAAAACCTTCCTAACTCACAGACCTAAAGTTCCAATATATAGTTTTTCTAATTTTTATAATTAACATATTTTCTCATAATTTAAATTTCCTGCACATAAATATTACATTATTAATCTTGAAAAAAAAAAGTTGTAAAATATTGATAGGAAAAAAAACACCATAAGAAAGGAAGACAAAGCTGAGAGAAAACAAACAAACAAACACACACCCCCAAAAACCCAAAAACCCCACCCCAAAACAAACAAACAAACAAAACCCCAATAAAATATCCATGCTGTGGTTCTCATTTTTCTTTTATTATTCAGAAATTCACTAGAAGTCCCTTGGTGCTTTAACGAGATGAGATTAATGTACATGCAACTCCCATAGAGAACAGTCCTTTTTTCAGGCAGATTTCTTAATGAAGTAGCAGATTTCCTAATGAAGTGATGGAAGATTTCAGGATGTGATTTTCTTCACTAGCTGCTTGTGTTTAGGTGAGGGGAAGGAAATGTTTCCCCCTTCATGCAGCTTGTGCAGAGGTAAGAGCCTCACACTGCACGAGAGCAGGGAGAATGCATCTCCTCCCTAGCAGGAGAATGAACTTTTACCAGAACAGATATACACTGGAGGCTTGTGATTTCTGACAACAGAGTCCCCCTCTGCATATGTTCATTTGTAGACAAACTTCAGACATGGCAGCAGATGATGTGACAGAAAGTGTGTTGGGGAGCTGTCTACCTGGGCCTGTTGTGCCTAATCCCTGTCTAAGGCAGTGAAGAAAGCAAAGGGCAATGGTACTTAGATGCCCCCTTCTGCAGGGGAAAACTAGCTCTGTTTTGAGCAAGAGGCTAGACAGGATGACCCCCAAAAAATCCTTTCCAAACTCTTTGTTCTGTGATTCTAGTACAGATGGATTTTGATGATTTCTTCTGGCAATTTTATTTTATAAGTTATTTTATAACTTTCTTATCCCAGCTCAATAAGTGAGAAAAAAAAAAACTTTTGAAAGTTGGCTAGCTTATTTATTAATATATTTATTCAAAAGTGCAAATCAAACACTAATCTATAATTTTAGTTCAGTTGAGCACACCTAAATCTTGTCAGAAATGAGCGATAATGCAGTACAGAGTAAGTAAATGCTATTGCTCATTATCTACATACTTGAACTGGAACAAATATTTCAAAGTTCAAATAAAAATAGTGACAATACAGTAAAATAACATGCTTTTTGGATATATAGGTTCTCCACAGTTAGTCTTACTATTTTGGTCATGAAGTGCTGTTTCCAAAATATCTAAAATAACAAAGAACTTTTGAATTTAACATCTCTAGGAAGGTGAAGTATGAATAGACCTATCTCCATGTAGAATGGTTAAAAATAATTTTTAGGCTTTTTTTTAATTCATAAAACTGGAAAATAAACAGGAAATAATCATTCAGATACATACATTCTTCTTCATATTCACTTTAAGCTTTATAAACTGTTACTGAAAATTTTGATAAACTTTCCTACTAATTCTGTGTGCCTAAATATAAATTAGAAATTTAATATAGTAGTATAATCTGAAATCCTTTGCTTTTTTCTGTCACTGTGTTTCCAGAAGCCTTACCTAAGTTGTCTTCCCAGATATTACACTTTGAGATAGATACTACATTGGTTATTAAATGTGAATGTTTCAGCAAAATTCTGTATTGACTTTTTGAAATTTAGGAATATGGGATTTTTGAAATGTCTGTAAATATCTCATTAATTAATTCTTTTTATGCAGGTATTGATATCAGAACATTGAAAGGACCAGAAGGTAAATGTGAAGATTTTTTTAAATATTTCTTGCTGACGAAGAAAACAGTTGAAAAAAATTCTTAAGTTCAACCAAATTATGGCATACTTTTTTTTTTTTTTTTAACTTGATTTTGATCCATGGCTGATGGTGGATTGTTTAATACATCACTTAGAAACAACTTTCAGAGATGTGGAGATTGTCAGAATAATATCTCTGTCTTCCTTACATGCTCTTTTCAAGAGCAATTTTGAATTGACAAAGATTGATAGGTTTCTTTGCTAGCTTTTTTTTTTTCTTTTAAATCAGTCACATGGCACTGAGTAAAAAACAACTACAAAGGAACATTTTTTAAAGATTAAATACTATACAAAGAGATGAATTACTGAATTTATTTACTAATTTTATCAATACATATCTATAATTTACCCATGATCATAGGTAATTTGTGCACTCTATCACATTTATATTTTGATTTGAATATATAGAAATATTTAATATATAAAAATATATATGTTTTATATGTCAAAAATATCTTCATTATTCAGAAAGGAGGAAAGCCTCACAAGAAAAAAATTATAAACTCATAGAGAAAGAAATATGTTTTATATGTACTTATTGTATTCATAGTGGCTGGAATGAAGTCATTCTAATCTCATAGATAGATCTATAAACTTAATATAAATATAAAATATTAGTGGAACAAATACCTCTGCAGAGCAAACAAATCTTATATTTTAAAAGCCAGATAAAGATAGGCAGATTCCTTACACTGGGTTAACTATAGAATGATAATTAACTCTCTACCTAGCAAATTTCCTAGAAAATATTTTTTAACCTATTCAGCCATACTTAATTTAGACTTTTTTTTTCTGTTAGGGAGATATAGAAAATGACAGTACTTTTTAAAAATTAACATAAGGGATCTTACTAGTGGATTAGGTATGGACATACAAATAACAGCTTTGTTCTTTTCTAAAAGTCTGAATCAGCAAGCTGTCTTACAATGCATTGCTGAGGCCAATATGAAAACACATTCAACATGGAAATTTACAGACTATTAAATATTTATATTGTCCCCACTCTGTCATGACTGTACCAGCTTCTGCTGCAAAACTTTGTTCTGATCTGCAATGAAAATGCAGTTTTAGCAGATTTCACTAGATTGATTTATGTAGAACACACCCACAGACACAGTTGTACATTAGAGTACATCAAACACTATGGCAAAAAAGGCGAATAAAATTTCTTATAGTATAATTCTCAACACTGCTTTCCATGTAGAAATGTACTTCTTGTTAATGTGCAATGTTTTGTACTGATGCTTAAGTTAATATAAGGGGATAGAAATACATTTTCCTTGTATACAAATCTGAAATGTCAGAAGTGTGAGCTTTTAGCTGATCCAGCATACTGTGAGAATCAATCACAATAATGTCTCTACAATCTCCCTTCTACTGTAAACACAGGTCCCAGCCAAATACACTTCCCTCTTGCCTATTCAGCAATGTTACTGAAAATGTCATTCCTCCTCTAGCCAGCATAATGATAATTTTACTTTTTTAGTGAAATTTTCCATCTGTGTTATAGTCTGTCTTTTTAGTTATGCATCAGGCACATTATGTTTCATTTACAGTTCCATAGTTGCCATCATCTAACTTCAGAGCCCCATGGTCAATTCATGCAAAATATATTTTATGTCAAACCACTCCTCAGTAGCTGGGAAGTGTGGCAGGAAGGAAGGAACCCTGAGAATTAATCTTCTTTGCTTGAAAAAATCATGTTGTACTAGACTGTTTTTAATGTTTTTGGAGTTGTGTGGTTTTGCTTTAATATGAGCCCAAAAGATTAGCACTGTTGAACTTGCTAAATTATCTGGCATTTGAATTTGAAGCTATGATTTCTAATTTGAAGTTGTTTTCTAATCACTTTGCCTTCTGTAAACATGCTGGGTGAACTGGGTTTCAGTCTTTTTACCTTGTTGGCTTCTTCATATTATTGATCCAAGCTTCTAAACGATTTTTGGTGCACAGCTCTATCAGGACCATTTTGAAAAATTCTAAGATAGAGAAATCTTTCTTAATTCCTTGTCTTCATTTTACCTTAAATTTACCTTAAAAGTCTTCTCTTATTTTTGAGAATTCTACTTCCTGTAGTCCTATAAACAAGGAAGCAACAGACACATCATATGAGTTTAAAATCAACTCCAGCTTTCAAAACTGAGAGCTGCTTTCTCTAATCACATCAGCATGGATTTTTTTTTGTTAAAATGGCAATTTTAATGGAAGCACTTTTTCTTAAGCCTTCTTCTCCTAATATAATTAATGCATATAGCTTTGCCTGAATGAGTCTACTCTTCTGGGGCTTTTTTTGCTCTTTTTTTTAGGCAGATAGGTTAAAAGTTAGGCTTTCAACATTTTGCCCAAAACAGTAGATTCTATGACATGAACATGTCAAGAACAAAGCATGAGATACTGTTGCTACTAACCTTATTGAATATACATTAAATCTTTTGCAACCCAGGAAATAATGGAATATTTCAGAACTTAAATGCACTTTTTAGGAATGGTTGTATGAAATAAGAACAAATATCTATCTAGAAAAGTACCCTGTGCTTACTGCAGCAAGCGGAAACATAGCTAGAAAATTAATATAAAAATGGGTTTTGTAAAGGGTAATCTTTTCCCCGGCATACTCTCTCTCAGCTTCCAACAGCTTGCAGTACTGGCACCTCCTTAGTTAAAATTCCTATTTATAAATTGGCATTTAAAAAGTCTGTAAGGACTTTTAAGCCATAGATATCTCTAATTGCTTTTTGATTTAATTTGTACTTTTGACTTTCGTCCTGTGGCAATTTAATTCTGCAGTTTAATTTAGATAATAATAGCATGATGGGTTTCAGCAAAATATTCCCTAAATCCCATTCTGAGATCTCTCTCAGCACGTTTTACTCACCTATAAAGAGTTGGTAGATGTCCTGTGATAACACAATGAGTTACCTTTTTCCAGTAGATTTGGTACATCAAAAGCCTGACTTTTCAGTTTAACCCATTTATATAAAATATTTTTTGTCTGAATATTATCAGGACCAGATGAAAATATTTCTAAATATAGAGGTGGTCAGAATTAAAATGATAAAAAAAATCATAGTAGGGAATTTTAACTCCAGAATACAATAATTTATTTTGATCCAGAAAGGGAAAGAAGGAAACTGTAGCAAAATATTGAGAACACACACTTGAAATAAGCATGACGGTCTAATACCTTGCTTCCAATAAATGTAAAGATTGAAGGAAAGTCTTAGCCCAGGTAAGTCTAATAACTGTAAAGACATTTCTGTTTAATGTATTTACTAACTTTTTTTTTTCTTTATTTGATTTTCAAAGGTCTTAGGTCAGCCCCTGGCTATACCTTAGATATTTGAATATAATATTTCCTTTCCAGTGGTTTCACAGTTTTGAAGATTAAGCTCTATATTGACAGCTTGTTAGTAAAAAATATAGACTGAAGATATAACCTACTAAAGACTTCTTAACAATCAAATTTTAACCCTTAAAGCTTTTGTTGTTGTTGTTAAATATTTACTAAAGAGTGTGCTAGAGAATTAGTGGTGAAGATGGAATTTTTAAGTGGAAAAGAGAAAATAAAACAGAAAATTAAATAACTACATGGAATTCATGCTCTTCCAAATATATATATATATATATTTTAAGCAGAAAGTAGTAAGACAGTGCGTGAAATGTAATAATGAAACAGCCTTTCTCTTTTTTAGCTCCAATGTCATAGATTTAATCACAAAATTAACTCTTATAGCAGAGTGGTGTTCTTTTCTTGTGTTTCTCACATTTTTTTTATGTTGTCTCTTTTACTTTAAAATAACTTCCAGAGTCAAATTATTTTCTTGCTATTTAGTTTTCAGCTCTAAGTTCTCAGGGCTTTTTTCTGACATATTCAATCACTTTTAAGGAAAGAAGACAAGTTTTATGAGAATTTTCACTAGATTGAGATTTATTTTTCTATGATAAAAAGAAAATTCAACATAAAATCACCTCAGTAACAGCTTATATAAAAGAAAAGCTTAAGAGACTTTATTTACGGCTTGGTTTTGCTGGGTTCATAGGTAGTATACATTAGTATAAATTTTTAATATATATCAGAAACAGGAAGATTTGTTTTTTCCTGTTTTCCAAAGTCTGTCCAGAGCCCAGTATAAAAGACTTCTTTCACTCCTAGACCTGGGCTCTGAAGAGCACCAGTCTCTGGGCTGGCCTGGGCTCACCTCAGCCGAAGCTGGGCTGTTTCCAGCTGCACCCTGAGGACCAAACACCTGCTGTCCCCTGATCAAACACCTGCTGTCCCCTGACCAAATACCTGCTGTCCCCTGACCAAATACCTGCTGTCCCCTGACCAAACACCTGCTGTCCCCTGAGCCTGAGCTCTGCCGGTGCCTCCCCGGGAAGGGTCTGGCAGACCTAGCGGGTCCTGCCCAAAGCAGAGCCCCTGTGGCCGAGCCTGGGGAGGCTGCAGGGTCACATTCATGCTCAACTGGGAGCAGCCAGAAGGCAGGAGCCATGGTGAGGAAATACAAAAATAAACCCAAGCACATCGGAACACTGAGGATGATGGGACCCTGCATTTCATGCAGCAGCTCTGCATTTCTCCCAGGAAGGGGCTCAGGATGTTGGTGACTCGCCATGACAGCACAGCACCACTTGGCTGGGGAAACTGGAGGGACATTGGGAAGGTGAGTACAGTGTCAGCTAAAAAGGATATATTTTAACAAAAGATGTTTTAAAAAGAATTCTATGGGTAGTAATATATAGTTTTTCCTGTACTAATTTGTACTATACTTGTTGCTGCCATTGTAGTTGGACAGTTGCTTTTCATTTGCAGTTTTGTTTTGGTTTGGTTTGGTTTGGTTTTGTTTTTGACTGACAATACTTTCTTGGCCCTATACCTGTGATTTTTCCTTTTCCCTGTAGCATTGCCTTGAATGTAAACCAACTCCTTAAAAAAATGGGGAACAACTAGGGAAATCAGACCAAGGGCTCAGAAGTATCCCAGAATTTAATAAAATAGACAAAGCCTCTGACAGTATACCCTTAATACAATATATATTATATATACTCTTAATATAATCAAAGTTAATTCTGTTGTGGTTTACCGTATTTCTAGTACTGTAGACCTCAAAGTAATTGAAGCTCAAAGAAGGTGATCTGTATTTCAAAATGAGAAAACATGTTTCTAAACATGGAATTAATTTTCTTTCTTCTTATTTCTTTGAGGACTTAAAATACTTTAAATAACTTAGATATGGAAGATGTTTGGAGGGTATTGGCATTTTTGGAATGGATTTTGTTGTGCTTTTAGCTATCACAGACTTTGAGCTGAGCTCTCTGCAAGGAAGGAATTTTCTCTTATGAAAAAAAAATAACAAAACAACGGGCATGAAATCTGATCAAATTTTATTTTTGTTTCACCTTCTGGTTTCTAGAAAGACACAGAAAGAAGGGCAGCAAACACTGGAAAATGTTTATCTTTAAATAGTAATTTGAAGAAGCATATCCTAATGGTAATGAAAACTGTGAAAGATCTTTATCTGCTATGGCATTGCAGGATGGCCATAAGAAATGAATGAACACTTGCTGTTTTAAAAATATGGAATTTCATAAACCTCGTCACTGTGTCTTATCAGAAAATGCATCTGATGAAAACTACAAAATACCTCTCAGAATTTCTATTTGTTGAAAATGCTTTTTCTTGTAATAGAAAACAATCCTGAACTGCCTGCATAAACTGCTAACTGCTATGTCAATTTCTGAATGGAAACCTGGAAATATTTCCAGTAAGAACTTACTAGGCAGTGAAACACAGAAAAAAAATATAAATGGCTTACTATGGCAATTAGTACAGGTACAGCTCAGGAAGAAATATGTGATGAAAATATTAATGAGCACATCAGTTCAATGAGCTGATTATTTTACAGATATCATACAAACCCCAAAACTATGTAGAATGTTGACTCTTCTAATTGTTATTTTGAATTTATTTTTAATGTATCTTCTACAGAATAGCATAATAGAAATCTTAGATTTCAGTTATCCTTTCCTTTGAAGAATTTTTTTTCTGAAACATTCTCCAGTCTTGCAAAAATACACAGCATTCTGACAGTATTAGCCCACAACATGCTACTTTGTTTGGGTTCTGGGAAGAGAATTTTCAAAGTAATTCTTGAAAGTTACTTAAAATAATTTTTGTCTCAAAAATTATTTGATGATTCAAAATGAAACAATTTACTTAGGAGAACATGAATGCAGTCTAATAGACTGTGATGGACACTTTTAATATGCTACTTTTCTGCTTGCTTACCACATTGAACACTGAGTGTGTGCTTTCTCCTCACAAACATGACTGCATGTGACAATACCAGGACTCCATTTCTTTTTTTTTTTTTTTTTGTTCTTAGATAAGTTTACTCTGCACCTTTTAAGCTGTTACCTCAAAGTTCGAACCTTTGAGAAAACACTGTCCTGCACACTGGGAAGTCTCATGAAAAAAAAAATCTGTTTTTCTAGGGCACCAAAGTCAGGGATGTAATCATTATCCTACAACTCAGTTATATGATGTGTTCCTGAGGTGGTATTTCACTGGTTTTTTGCATTGACTGGTTGAATTACTTGCATAAATCCTAATAACTTTGTATATAGATATAGTCCAAGAAATAGGGGACTTAGTTTTACCCAAGAGAATTTATACAGTAACTGGTGTCAGAAAGGGCATTTAAGAATAGTTTGTGAACTGGAAGAAGATGGAGATATTATAATAAATGGAGATGACAACTTATGGAATCAGCATAAGAATATCAAGAAGTACTAGTTACTTTGCTTTTTTAAAATGCTGGTGCAGGCTTCAGACTCTGCCTTCCAATTCTTACAATGTTCTCTTCTTTTTTTTAATCCTATATGCTTATGAGGAAGATAAACCAACAAGGCTATTCAAGTCTTTGTTCCTGTAATGCTCCAGAAAAAATGCATATAAGGACTTAGTTTGCTACCAAAGCAAATTAAGGATGTATTCTAAATATTTCTTCCTCATATTCCTTTTTTAAAATACCCAATTGGCATACTTTGCTTTCTCTTTCATAAAACTTTAGAGCCTCCCAATGACTAGTCTAAATCAAAGTAAATCTTCTGTTTACAAAATTTCTTCTACAAGAAGAAGAAAATATAAAAGATAATTGCTAACTGTCAGTTACAAGTATTTACTTATTTTCAAGGACTCAAAAAAATCCAAGTTAAGATCCAGTCCATCTATGTATATAATTATCTTAAAAATATATTACTAGAGTCTAGTCACAATGAAGACCGAGAAGAACAGAAATGTGTAGCTTTTTGTTTTCTATCTTCCGAATGTAAAGCAGGGTTTTTTTTGTTGTTGGTTTTGTTTTGGTTTGATTTTGTTGTTTTTTTTTAATGATATACGACATTCTGCCAACATCAGAAGAAGAAAAAAAGAGTCACTGAACTAGACATCAGGAATCATTAGCATAATTCACTGTCATAAATCTGAAGTTGCTTTAAACATACAAATTATTTTCAGGAACAATCCAAGGAGACCCTTAAAACTAGGGCAAAATTAATGATTTACACAGAAAGGCAGTAGTAATTATGTCCAGTGGCTCAGCATGATTAGAGTTCCTCAGTGCCTTCACAGCTTTATACAAATTATATAGCAACACTTGGTAGTGGAGAACATATAGCAGCACATCTTAGAGATCTGTTTAAAACTAATTAGCAACACTGATTCATGTGCAGGCTCTGAAAATTAAAACATCTTTCAAAAAAATAAAAGCTAGCTATTCTTGGTTTTACCCAAGCTTCAGAATATTCTTTTAGGCTTAGCTCTGAAGAAAAAGAATTTTATGCACTTTTGATATCCATCCTATCTCCTAAAATCTGAGAGAGTATATTTAGGAGTTGACTTATCGTAGTGTAGCATAGATGTAGACTGTCTTAGTGGTGAACACTGAGACTCAGAAATGAAATTTATTCCTTGTATTTGCCTAGAAAGTCATTAGTCTGTCTGCTAACATCCCCTTGGGTACCATAGGTACCAAACAACTTTAGTTTTCATTCCTCATGATCCTGCACTGTCAGTGTGTTATTAATCAGTGTTTCACCTTCAGTCCCAAAATACACACATTGCATGATTACTCCAAGGGCTCTTTCCTGTACTCCAAGGGCTCTTTCCTGAAAGACTTCTCTTCTAGGATATATATAATAATATAAAAGACTGTTTAAATATTTCAGGCCTTTGTGGCAACATGCCTCAAGCAATATAGTGAGAGGACATTTGCAAGAATTTGGTTGGCTCTTGTGGTAATGATTCAAAACTTCAGGATTCCTTTCTTGAAGGTCAAAACTTACATCATTTTGTTGGAACAGAGACATATGTGATTTCTTAGTTTTCCTTTCCAGCTTCATTATTTTCACATTTCTACTTGCACAAAAAAAAAACTAGTTAATGTGTTTAGTCAGATTAAATTGTGCTTTTATGGTGAGAGAATTCTCCCAGAAAGGAGAAAATTATGTTTGGTTTCCTTCAGGTTGAAAAGAAAATAAAATATTTGAACCCCCATGCAGCTATGTAAGAATTGAACATTTAGCCTTCTCCTGTGTACCTGAATAAAAACAACATCTGTCCATGTACTTCATGTCTCAAATGTAATTATTCAATATGCCTGATTAATCAAGACGTAAAGACAATTTAGGGCAGAGTTTTAACAGAGACCCTGTTTTCAGCGTCTTTTGCTCACAGTTCCTTTTTGCTCCTGAACACCCCCATCAACTATAAGAGTTCATTCTTCTGGTGCTATATGATGATCTACACAGGACAATTTGTCTGGATTAAAAATCGTTAGGATGGCAGTGTTTTATTTGATTCCACTCTAAACCAGAGCAGTGCAGTAGCGGCAGTACTGAGTACCTATTCCTATAGATGTAGGAACAGATGATCAATGATGCTGAAAAATATTTAACAAAACATCCCCTCTCTCTCAGTTTAGATGGTATATAGACAGTTCTCACCTTTCTTATACTTCCTGCATTACAAAATGGAGAAAAGGAAACCACCTATGTCTACTATTTTTATTTAAATTTAATTTCTTGTGAGCAACTAAAATTAAATATTTTTGTCAATATAAAAATACAGTGTCCCTTATTAATATATATGTTGACCAGATCATGAAACAAATGGACTCATTCAGAGTCAACAAGGACAAGTTCCTAAAGGAAATCAATGATTTCCAATTTGAAAGAGTAAACACTTTCCTGTATTTTGGGTTGTGAACCTGAAGGGACACTATAAACTAATTTAGTGTGAAGTTTATTAAATTAGCAAATTAAAACTATGCATTTCCTTCACTGCACTATGTTTTTTGAAATAAGTTCCAAGAGCTATGACAGCTTTGAAGTTCAGTTTTTTTTGTGATCATCTTTCACTTGTGTTACTATCTTTAAGGTAAAATTATCACAACTCTCAGCAGAGAGTATTTTAGCCTTAGAAAAATATATTTTAAGGCAAAACACCATTTTGATCATTGGTCCTAAGTGAGATTTGGATCCACATTCACATAATCTAAGCGCAACATGTATTACTGCTTTCTGCATTTCCATTCCCGTTCAATAGAATAGTAGAAACACAGAACGGTGGGTTGGAAGGAAACTTACAGATCTAGTTCCAGCTCTCCTGCAATGGTAAGGATGCCTTTCACTAGACCAGGTTGTCCTGAGCTCCATCCAACCTGACATTGAACTTTTCCAGAGATGGAACATCCACAGTCTCGCTGGGAAATGTGCATTGTGTCTCACCACCCTTACAGTAAAAACAATTGTTACTAGTATCTAATGTAAGCCTACTCTTTTTCAGTTTAAAGGCATTCCCCTTGTTCTATCACTACAGATCCTGATGAAGTGTTCTCCAGCTTCCTCATAAGCTTTCTTCAGATACCAGAAGGCTTCCAGGAGGTCTCTATGAAACCTTCACCTCTCCAAGTTGAGCAGTACCAACTTTCTCAGCCAGTCTTCTAACTATTGATGCTAGTGTCAGAAACAAACAAACAAACAAAAAAAAAACAACAACCCACTTCAATATATGCAAAATGCAGCAGCTTCAGAAAATACCTGAGGGTCAGTGCTTATAGACTGCAGGATGGCAGAACCAGTGCAGTGTGTCATTTCTTGAGTATAATCAAAAATGGTGGGTTTTTTTTTATTTTTTATTTTTTTTTTTTTATTTATTTACCAACAAGTCCTCTGTGGGCTTCTGTATTGCACTCAGAACAACAGTAGTTCGCAAGTAGGCATGTGGAGCAGCACAAATACAATTCCTAATAAAATGTAGGGAATATGAAACAAGCCTCTGAGTTTGTGACAGGCTCTAATGACAGATCATTGTAAGAACTGAGAGTTGTTAATAGTTCTGGCAGAAAACCAAAATCACCACTGTTTTCCGTTCTACACCTTATCGGTCTTCAGCATGACTAATAGTCATGTACATTCTGGGTACTTTTCAAATGCTCTCTAATCAGTTTGTATTTACTTACAAGTAAATGTGAAGATTTACAGAGAATACTTATGCTCATCTGTGCCCGTTTCCCCTTTAAAACAATATGTAAAGTAGTGTTTTAATATTTCAAGATTCTAAGGCAATGTATCATTTATTAATTAAAGTGAGAAGAAGTCCTTATGAATAAACTTTCCAAACGTGCTCAGTGAAAGGATGTTCATAGATTTTTTTGGTAACCAGGTAATAGTATTTAATTTGTCATAATATATTCATGATGTAACAGACTTCATTCTGACAAACTAATTTCTTTAATCAGAAAACAGCATTTCACAAGACAGGTATATAAGAAGTGGCTTAACAGATGTTGCTCCATGTAGACTTCCCAGTGATATATAGGATTGTTAATTTATTTTGTTAAAACTACCGATTTGCTTTGCTAAAAACAAATTGGGCAAGCATTACAGTTTCCTTTTCCATTTGCTGGCTGCAAGAAAGAGAAATGTGTTATAGCAAAATCACCTTCTGTGCATGTGTGTACAATTTTATCATCTGATTTAGAGTATGTCTCAAAAACACACAAGTCAGTATACATTCAAGTAATGATCTATTTTTACTGGGACTTCAGATCCTAGACAATTTTTAATTGTCTCCCTTTATTAAGGTTGCACTTCTCGAAAAATAATGCCTCTAAAATTATACAGTCAGAAATATTTCTGTGAAGAAAAATAAATATAACACAATAAATATAACTTTTCCATAAAACTGGAAAACTGTACAAATAAACATATGTGGACATGGATATGATTTCATATTTTAAGTAGAAATACTTCAAACATTGGAGTGACCACAGTTCTCGTAACACTTCTATGCAAAATTTTATATATAAAAATACTGCAAAGATAAAGCCGTGTAAAATACATTATTACATTCCTTTCTGGAATATTTCTTGAGGATATAAATTTTGATTTATGTTTTACTCATGATTTTTTTAAAGTTCTTAGAATTTTGATTATTGTAAATATGAACAGAACATTAGCTTTCCATTCTAACCCTAGATAACGAGGTGAATCATCCTTTATATAATTCCATTTTGTTCATTTAATGACTGACTAAACTAGAAAACAATGATACAGAGAAATTTTGGTTTTGAAGCTAAACTGCAATTATTGAACCATTATGTTTTTCTTTATAATCTTTCTAAGGAGTTTAGTAAGATTCCAGTCCTTCAGAAATTAATGCCATTTCAGCTCCATCCTTTGATATATACCTATACATGTAAAGTTTAGAAATAATAAGATGTAAAAAATACATAATAAATGAAGACTCTGTGACATATTGCTGCATTTTATTCAACACAAAAAACAATTGTTTAACAGAAAATTCTTTTTTTTTTTTTCAGAACGCATAGTTCACATATTAGCAGAGTATTTAATTAAAAAAAAAAAAAAGCAGAAAGAAGAATTAGTCTTAAGGAACATGATTTTGGATGTATATTTATTTTTTTAAAGCAACTGACCAAGCCGGATTTTTTATTTACACTTTTAAATATGCAATGAACTTTAGATCAAGTGTACTATTATAAATTAATTCTCTTAGCTTCCAGATATGTACTCTTTTTATTTGTTTAAATGAGATCCTATACAACTGGCACCTGCAAGCTCTGTGTGAACTTCCATCAGAACTTATAATTTATAAAAATTGTAAAATAATTTGAATAAATTGTTTAGGTTTTTGTTGTTGTTGTTTTGTTTTCCTTTCAGGAATAATACATTTCCTTTAATACATTATGTTGGGGAAAAAATTCTTTGGAAGAAAGAATTACAAATTACCCCAAATAGACAGTGAATATATTAGGAGTTTCCACACAAAATCCAGATGTATGAAATGGGCAGAGATGAATGATCTCAGCTGCTGTTCCAGAGGCATTAAGATCTGATAATAGCTTCAGTAGGAGACTGATTTGGTTACAGATAATTATTTGGCAAACAGAGAAGGAGTTTGGGTTTATAAAATTATGAAGATGGTGAATAACAAAAGTGAGTAAAATAGTAAATAATTATTAGAACACTAACACTTTAAGGGCAATTTTAAACTATTAAGAGAAAAAAATGGATAAAATATCTTGTCTTATAAAAGTCTTGAATTTCTAAGATATGTTGCCACTGGAGCTTGTGAAGGCAGATAGAATTCCATGGTTCAAAAAAAGATTACGTAAATTCATGGATGACAAGTCTGTAAATATACTCTCAAGGGATTAGGTAGGAATGTTCTCACATGTGCAGTTGAGGATGCAGGGAATACCCTGGAGGAATGGACTGCATAAAGTGTCCAGCTTTGTTTGTCTTTCCTAGGTATTATATATTTGTCATTGTACTTGGCAAGAAGCTCAACACAATAGAGCAACTTTATGGCCCATGAGAAAAAAGGTAAAGAAAGAAAGAAAAAAAACCAACAAAATGGCCCAGTGTGGTATGAGTGCATCTGTTCTACAGATTGGTTGAGCAGTTAGCACACAGCTGGTCATGTTTCACAATTTTTAAAAAAAAATGTCAATCTTCTGGCCACCACCCCTGCTCATAACAGTTGTGACAGGCAGCGAGAAATCAGTATATCAGATCAGTATATCAGTATTTATCAGAACAGATTATGAGAGATATCAGTGCTTTATAGTGAATAAAATGCATATTTTTATTAAACTTTCAGGATTTAGAGAGAGCAAATATGCACAAGGTTGGGTTTTTCCAAGACGCTTTTTACATGAATATGGCATATTCAATTTGTTTACATTTTCAGTATTTATCACCAAAAAAGGTTGTTTCTAATTTGTCAATGTATTTAACTATTGCTTTATTGCTACTTAAAGAAATTCGATCTTCATTTTTTAAAACTGTTAAACTACTTATCTTGCCACCAAATCTCAAATAAAAGACCATAATATATTATCATCAAATTACACAAAAGATAAATAATATGCAAGTTTAATTGATGGAGGCTGCTAAACATTACAAATATGCTTGCCCTCTTATAAATAAAACGTTACAGTTTAAGAAGAGTAACAGCACAACTGAGAGGTCATTGTGGCCAAGTTTTGGCAACCTGGTGACCAAAAGTTAGTGGTGAATTTAGGTACTGTACTGTACCAAATACTGAAACAAACAAAACAATCAGTCTTCAGAGGGGCCAGAGAGGCACAACTTCTCTTTAGTTCATAACATCTGCAAAAAGTTGTCACTATGAATATTTGGTCCACAGCTGAACACCGGATTCCTTTCTATAGAAACCTTATTTTGCTGATTTGGGAATGAAAACACAGTTCTGCCTACAGTGCTGGAACCAAGCCTACAAGACTTCAACTAGGATCACCCTCATAAAAGAGAAATAAATTTGGATATTGAAGAACATAATACATGCTCTGACTGGGTCTCTTTCACTTTCAAAATAATTTTCAGTAGACTCCATCTCCAAAGAATTATTCAAAGTGTGTTTCAAATTTCAAATGCATTTGAAATCTGCTTAGCCATATAAAAAGCCAGGGTTTTATTGGATGCATTTACATTGAGATGAGAGTTCAACATTTTCATAAGGTCTTTGAAATTCTGTATACACATCATTCAGACAGCAAATTTTCTTCAGGAAAATTGCTTTAGAATGCTTTTTATATTTTTTCCTTCTATTTTTTTGTTTTGAACATAAGCATATTTTAACCTATCAGTATGTCTTTTTTCTCCATCAAAAAGTGCTAATAAAATCCCTCATCATGCCAGAGTCTTACAGTGCAGATTACTTGTATTGAGGATAGATGTATCCTCATCTATCCATATTTTAAAATATTTTTGCTGTCAATTGTTTGGCAAAAAAGTATCTCACCTTGGTGTGTTTCTGCTTATGAGTTTCTTCAACTTAATATTTTATTTTCCTTTGGCTTGAAGGGAGAAAAAAAAGCCTTTGGAAGAAAATAATTAAAAAAGGTGATTTTTGAGTTCTGGTAGAGTAAAACATAATTTACATGAATATTAGTATTTTATCTTTTAAGGTGTTTTTGAGCTACTTACATAATTCCTTGATAAATACATATACATTATTTCTCTTAACTCTGTCAGTATTTGCTGGTGCAGAATTTACCACATAAATAAGAAAATTTACATACTTTAAATGGATTAATATATCTTAATATCAGCATCAATATCTTGACATCAATTATTTATGCCATAACAGACTCATAAGACAACTGAAGCTGACCAGACAAAACAGGCAGGGCTCATATTCTAAGTCTCTTATGTTTAGCAATGCCTTCTTCCTTTTTTCTCATGCTGAAGAGTTCAGTTCCATGACATCTCATGTTAAAAACAATCACCTCTATGGGCTTTTTATTTGCAGCTTTGTAACCTTTCTCTGAAGCTGCTTAGGCAGCATGTTTCTGTGACACTCTAGCAGTATTTCCCTTGTTATTCCCAGCCTGTTGTGCTCCTGTGGTTCTCATGGCCTGATAGCTGCAAACCCCTGATTTTGCTGTTCTCGTGGGGTTTCATGGGAGGCTATGATCAAGGATGGGAGTATTATCTTACCCATCTCTCTTTAACTCTTGCTTTGTAGTTTTTAGTTTAAATTAGAGAGAACAAAGATGGGGCATAACAAAACAATATTCATGTAAATACTTGACAAATACTGCTCAACCCTTTACGTGCAGAGATGCTGAAAAACTAATGTGTAACATTTGCTCTTGTTTGCACAGTCCTGCTGGCACCAAGATCAGAAACAAGAGCAACCAAGGGCAGGGAAGAGAGTGGGGACAGTCCTGATGAAAAATACATAGTATTAGCAGAAAGCATGATGACAAACCCTCATGACTGGTTGTACTGGAGAAAGCATTGTCACTCTTCTTTCCAGATGATCAGAAATCAGTTTTTCCTTTCCTTGATCTGTTTCTCTCTTCCTTTTTTTGGTTTTTTTTTTCCAAAAGTGACTTGGACTGTTTAAGTCTGTGTGTGTTATCAGCTAGAGAGCCCAACAGTAAATCTTCATGTGCCTAAAACAGCCTCAGCATTCTTCCTGAATCCCCATCATTCAGAAACCGCCTCATGAGTGACCGGCTGATCAATTTCAGAAGTGATGTCAGCAAGCACGCTTTATCTTCTTGACACCAAGCTGGGACACTGGAATAGCCTGTCTTGAAGAAGCAGCCATATTCATTAGGTATCCTCATCACAACATAAAGGAAGAGGCCAAACTAGGAGACATGGCAGCCTGTCCACTAGCAAAAACATCTAAAAAAATTATAGGGAGGAAAAGTTTCTAAATATGTTCAGTATGTTGCCAGATACTCAGCAATACATGGAAAACACAAATTAATAGTTCTAAAACTGGTGTGATCCTTGTTCATTGAGAAAAAAATTTAATGTACTATTGCATGATGTTGTAACACCCTTGAAAATGCTTTAAACTGCACAGCTGCCACGAACTGCAAAAGAGCATAATAATGAAGGAAAAGGATAGAAATAGAAATAAAAATTCAAACAAACCCAGAAGGAGTAGGAGCAAATTCAGTCACTGGATGTGAGCAAGTAGAGGGTAAAAAGAAAGGAAATTATCAGCTATAAAGATCAGAGATAAAAAACCCATGGAAATTATCACAACTTTATTTTATATAGATTCAGAGTCTGAACTTATTTTTAAAAAAGAAGCAGGGAGAGAAGTAAGAATAAAAGCAAAGGAAGGAGTTTCACATGAAGAAAGAGAGAGGATGTGTTATGAAAACCTTCAGAGTCAGGCAGAAGCGAAGGGGAAGGAATGAGAGCTTTTGGAGAGAGATGAAAGACAGAAACAGCTAAAGATTAACACAGAAGTTCTTTCCTGGAACTTGGTTTTAAATTTTTCTTTTGCAACTGTATTTCTGAGTTTCTGATCAAGACCCTGCACTTTAATTCAATTCACATTAAACTGTGTGAGGTGGTTTGTTTTTTTTTAAAAAAAATTGCTCAGAAATACAAGATTTCCAGAGGCTGAAAAAGAATAAACACACATCTACGGAAAATGCAGGACAGTAACGAAATATTTTCCACCAATACTGAGGTAGAAGTGTAGCAAATCTGAGCCTTTGCCTTTTACAAAAAATGAAGGGGGAAAAAAGGTTCTGAAGTAACAGAGATATCATCTGCAACGGCCTTAAGTAAAACTGGAGCCTAACTGTCTAAATGGCAAGAAATTTGGATTTTTTGACTTAGACCTCTGTTTCTTATTTCATATTTCTGACTGCACACAGTGCTGTTAATAATATTGAATGTCAATGCTCAGGAGGGTTATGCAACCACCATGTGTAAGCAACATTCAAATACAATCCAGTTCTGAAGACAAACTAGAAGAGCAGACATAGAATTGTAGTATTCATGTAAATCAGATCCTGGTTTAGGAGTGGGAAATTAAGGAATCTCATTCTGGTGTCTTACTGATGAAGGTGTATATCTCATTTAGAAATGACCAGCACGTGAAGTTACTCAAAATGGTGATGAAACAACGTGAAGGCAAGGGCATGGAATTCTGTATTAGCTCTGGACATGTAAATAACACAGAATTAGCTGTTGAATCAAGATGTGCAGCTTGGTTTCTGTTAAACACGACATGAGAATTCAGTTTCCTAGAGCAGGTCCAAGAAATGACCACTATTTTATCAGATAATTCTCCTCAACTAGACTGGATTCTCCTCAGCACAAATATATGTGCAGGGAGAATGAGATGTGATCCTTCTGCTTTGGAACAAAAAAAGAACCCATAGAGCTACTACAATACATTCAGCAAGATCACATATAACATAGTGATCTTTCATGAGTTGTGGTCTTTACATTTCTAATTCAGCTGATAAAAGTGATCTGTTGTCCATAACTTCCTTGAATTCAGTCAGGGAATAGTAAATTTTTGTTTCATCTATACTCCTGTATGTGTTGTTTCTCCCAGTTTAATTTGGTATTTTTTGAAAAAAAATTAAAAAGTCTTGTATGGTACTGAACACTATTGGTTCAGAGTAAATAGCTAACATTGGTTATTACCTAAAAAAGAAAAACTAAAAAATTGCAGCCATGATGTATTTGTAAAGGTTGCCATTAAAAATTTTTACTTCACCATGAAAATGAAATGCCACATTAGTGGAAGAAATCTTGATGTGTACTGGCCTACATCTTTCTGTTCAAACAGTCAGCTGCAATAATATTTTCAAAAACTAGCATTGTGTCAGTAGAGTGGAATGCTTTCATGACTCTGGCAAAGATCACTGCAGGGACCGCTTTGGTATACCAAGCTGGAGAGAGGCTGCTATGATAAAGTATCATAGCTGGAATTAAAGAAGACCATCACAGAAAAAAGTTAATATGAATATGACATGAAGCTATTTAAGAAGAGAGAAAAGAACAGAAGGAGTGCAGACAGAGCTATCATGTCTAGGACTTAATTACCTAACTATCCAGAAACTTTCTCTCCAAAGTGCTGTGCCCTACAGCAAAAGGAATTATAAAAGGAAGTGAGATAAGGGATAGAAATACGATTTGCATTGTCTGAAACTTCAAATATTTCCATTAAACAAAGTCAAAGAAGACTTTAGAGCTCAAGACAGAGAAAAGTTGCTAAATATTACAGGAGAACTTGCAAGATAAAGTTATCAAAATATTTTGGCCCTTCCAGCATAAAAGATGGAATAAGGAAATATGACATTAAGGCAGTGTATGAGTGAAATTAGGAAAGTTTCATCATTATAAAAAGTAGCAATATGCAAAGCTGCATCAGCAGTAAGGCCCCATGATCTGGAGTATGTGATCCACAGCTTTACTCAGATGAAATGCCACAGGTTACTTCTGTTCTGCAAATGGTCCTCAGGAGTCCTGAATAAAATCATATTTTTATTCTTCATTTCAAACTTTGATTCTTTAATGTCTTGCAATCCTATAAAACACCTACAAGACAAAATGAATTCAGGTTTGTTTGTTTGGTTGGTTGGGTTTTGTTTGTTTGTTTGTTTGTTTTCCCCCTAATTCAACTGTAAGCCTGCTCCTTCATCATTCTGCAAAACCTAAATGGCATTTCAGCATAACATTCTCTTTTTCCCAGCCAGCTCTTTCTGGCCAGTGGCAGACCCTACACTCTTACAGGAGTTTGCCTGCTGGAACTCAGGCACCAGGTGCCTGTGGCAGCCATGGGGCTGTGGGGCAGCCATGTCCAGGGTTGACCCCTGGCCCAGGGGAGGTACTTTCAGCTGAGGCTCTTGCCTTGGCCCCACCTGATCTACAGCTCCTGCTGCCCTGCAGATGAGTGCCTGCCCAATGGTGCTGTTAGGCCCAGATGCAGGACAACAGCCTGAGTCTTGTCTATTCTCAGAGAGGTCTCAGATCTGCCTCACAGCCATGGACTGGTCAAGTGATCCAAACTGTCTGTTGATCCTGGTGGCCATCCTCAGCCTTTCCTGTCTCCTCTGACACCTCAGTTTCTTTATTAAAACCTGTTTAATTCTTTAAATTTGCTTGTTCTCAAAATGTTCCTGAAATCTGACTTCTGCAACACCTTTTTTGTACCCCAACTGGGAAAAAATGCAGTCCTATGTCTGCTATATCTAAGTGTACATTCTTGTACTGATATCCCCTTTTTTCTCATTTTTAAGTCTACATGCTAATAATGCATAATGGATCTAGCAAAATGCTTGCAAAACTTTATGAAAGGAATGGTATTTGGGAATCCAGACTTTGAGCATATAGTACTTGATCAGGTGAGCTCTTAGTGCAAGATGAATTGTCTGTGGGAAATGCTCACTTCTTTTGTCTTGACTACATGAAAATCAGAGTGACAATCTTACACACAAATATCTAGAATTGGTCAAGCAAAATTTATTTTCTTTTTCTTTTCTTTTCTTTTCTTTTCTTTTCTTTTCTTTTCTTTTCTTTTCTTTTCTTTTCTTTTCTTTTCTTTTCTTTTCTTTTCTTTTCTTTTCTTTTCTTTTCTTTTCTTTTCTTTTCTTTTCTTTTCTTTTCTTTTCTTTTCTTTTCTTTTCTTTCTCCAGTGATTTTGGTTTCAGCATAAATCTCAAAAATATTCATAAAGTATTAATCCAAGAAATTTTTCTCACCTGTCCTGATAAACTACCAAATATTTCTTTCTGATCTTAGGCCCTACTGCCTACCAATTAAAATGATCAGTGGATACTGACAGTGAGGCATCTCTTTACATAATCAGGACCTCTTTTTAAAAACTGCTGTAAGAAACAAGATATACGGGTCTGCAACTTAATGTCAGCATGCTCACAACATGTTCTATAATTGTAAGGCTTAGACAAGTACTGCTGCAGCATCCTGTCTATGCATCAGCAGAAAAACACATGAACATAACTCCTACACATGGCTGCACACATTTTAAGTGTAGTGCTACTCCATGGAAAGGGTGATTAGATACCTGAATGAGCTGCCCAGGGAGGGGGTGGAGTCACCATCCCTGAAGGGGTTTAACATGACCATGATATAACAAAAAAGGTCTTTCCCTTGTGTAACCCAAATCCAATTAACGTGTCCAATATATTTTTTTCACAGCAATATTTTTTCCTGTCTGGAATGCAGAGTGTTCACCATCCCTGGATGTGGCTCTTAGTGCTATGATCCAGTTGACACCGTAGTGTTTGGTAAGAGATTGAACTTTATGATGTCAGAGGCCATAGACTGTCCTTGGTCAAAGATTGGATTTTATTATGTCAGAGGTCTTTTTCAGTCTAATTGATGCTGTAATCTTTTCTGCTTTGACAGTATCTAGAACCTAATTCTAGATATCAGCTGACTTCTATAAATATCATTAACTAGTAGTTTAATTCAATCATATTTTGACAAGACTGCCTTTTCAACATACTTAACAAGATTATTATCAAAAATATTTCTCCACAGGATAATTTCAATAATTTTGTGTTTTTAAATAAAAATATATTCTTTTTGATTTTTTATTCAGTTTTTTCTTCCCTGATTAATTTTTTATTTTTTTCTAACTGATTTTATCATTTCACCAGTAACTGCCATTGAAATTTTCCAAGATCCTAAAAAAGAAAAAAAAAAAAACCCAGTTATTAAATGTACACTAATTCTTGAAATGGCTGCTTAATTTTATAAATCCATTTAACTTTATACTACATTGTAAACTGCCTAGGCTTGCTGATTACATGCAGCAAGTGCCATGAAAGCCTCAGTCTGTTTATGAATACATCTGGCAATCAGAACATTCAGATAAGCAAGAAAAAAAGTAAGCAAATATCTCTCAAAAATTACTTCCTTTCTTCCTTCTCCTACAGTCTTTTTTTTTTTCCTCCTAGAGAGATGACACTCTCTCCATACATATACTGCAGACAATAGTCATTTGACATCTTCACACCTTAAAGTCTAATCAGCTTTGGGTTATTACAATCCCTGTATAATAGATAAAATATTTTTTAAAAATGCAAGCTAAAACACATTTTGCTGTATAATTACAATGGTTGTAATGAATGAATACAAATTATAAGAAAAAGAGAAACAGGATCTCATTCACAATGAGCTAGTTCCTAGGGAATATTAGTGATTTAAGAAGAAAGAAAACAATGCACTCGAATTCTTATCCATTGAGCACAATTATGCATTCAATTTTCTTTGCCAGAGGACTGTCTAGAACTGACTGAACAAGATTCCTCTGAAGGCTAGCACAACAAAGCACAAATAGAGCATTTTAGCAAAGTCTATACTTTCAATCCCAGTGTAAGCTGAGAAAAAAACCAAAACAACCACAAAGAAAAATTATTATCATTCTTACTAACGGGAAAGTAAATACGAATGCATACTTTACAAGTGTAGAAAGAACCATGCAGTGTAAATTTTTTAAGGTTTAGAGGAAAAACAGAAACTTGAATAATCCAACCTTTATTACATTTTTATTCAGACTGGATAGAAAATCACCACCACTACATGAAGAAAGTTTTGCAGTAGATCAATGGGTTACAATCAATTGTTAACTGTTTCAGGAGAAAAAAAACCCTGCTTTGTAGAAATAAGAATACAATGGATTTAGTCTCTATAAGGCAGTGATTAAAGACTGAAAATGTACATCAGTGAGTGTGGGAGAACATATCCAACTCCTCCTTTAAATGGTGCTAGGCTTCAAAGCCTTTATTTGTGCAGATTTCATAAAAATTCTGAATTTCTGTCTTTCACATTTTTTCTTAGGTTTTTAAATTTTCCCCATGAAAAGACTGTATCAAGACATGTCCTTAGAAAAGGAGGTCAGAAAAGTCTCTTTCTTTGCCTTTATTCCATGGCTCAGAACTCTCCTTCAGCTAGAAATCTTGTGCTCAGATGTGACTGCTGAAAATACTGTTACCATGCTGGCACATAAATATTTGGCAGCAGCATACAATGAAGGAAATTAGCAGCAATCCATTTTTATATCAGATGGCAGAATGTGCCAATCATGTGGTCCTAAAAATAATAAAATTCTTCCATTATTACTGCATCAGACATTTCAGAGAAGAACTGAGACTCTCAGGTTTAATCTTTAAAAATCTCCTTAAAGTTAAGAGCGGTTTTTGCACTGTTCACTTGCTGTAAAGGAATGTATGAAAATTGTACACATTAGACCACTTTGGAGAAAGCAAAAATAGGCTGATAACTGTAGCAAAATCTTTAAAAGGAAGAGACAATTTTGTTAACTCTATGATGGAGGGAACTATTAATTAAAAAAAGGGAAATCAGTTAAAAAATGAAATTAACCACAAAAAATGGCTTATATGTTGTTTATGTAATAAGATTGCATACATTCTACATTTTTGCAAGGAGTAGAAATAAAGATCTGAGTATATAAAAAATTAATATCCAGTCTTCTTTCTTTTTTATCTTTTTTTTTTTTTTCTGAAACATTTAGACTTGGACTAATAATAAGATTTCAATTATGATAACTTTTTTTGTTTGTTTGTTTTCCACATCTATCTATAGAGCTTTTTATACATAGTCTTTGCTTTACATGCCTATATAGTTACTTTTGTCTGTCCATATGGTATGCTTTCTTTTTGCCCATAAACAAGATTTTGACCATAAAAAGTACAGAAGTTCATTTGCAATTAGATATTGCTGAAGTATAATTAAAAATTTGTGCCAGCTGGAGACATCAGTTGCTTTGTTTTTAATAGTGTCTGGTAGCAAAAAAACTTTGTTATTTGGTCTAGTTTTGTAATCTGTGTAGTCCACACTTGGTTTATAACCAACTTTGATGTGGCTATTGAGGAATACTTTTAATTATTTTTCTTGCTGTAATACTAAAGAATTGTAAGCATTGGCTTGGGATCCATTGAATACATATGTTGCAAAGACATAACAAAATTATTCTTTCCCAAGAGAATTCACAAAACAAATCAGGAGATGGATTCAGAGAACCAACACAGTGTGAGGCTAACAATGCCAGTACTGGCCAATAAGAAAGAAAATGTCTTGCTGGGGATGCTTAACAGAGTATCTAACTGATACATTAGGAGAGTGATATTTAGTGTAGTATGGTGGATAGCTGGCTTAGAAACACAATCTATTTTTCAGTGTTAGAGAAAAAGTTTCTTGATTCCAAATATAAACTGATTGAGAGCCTAGATACTTCTCTGTGCAAGATTACCTGCCAAAATTCTGTGTTAGTAAGGTCACAGACAAAAGGAGGTAAAATTTAGACAAAATTGCAGCAAAGAAAGATCCAATTTGAAAATGACACCTTGCTTATTGACTGGACTATTAGATAGCTCCATGTTTTTTTTCCACACTAAGAGTGTTGGGGGTTAGATTTGTTTCTCTTTTTTTTTCCTTATAGAATTTTTCCCATAAGTTGCTAGGAAACTAACTGCTGGGTACTTATAGGTACTCAAGCAGAACAAAGGGACCAAAGAAGAGTAAGTGTAGCACCTGGCTACACTTCTTTTGTCTGGGAGAGTTTTTCTCCTAGAGGGGAGATAACCTGAGTTTTGGGACAGGTAAAGGGCAGGGCTGGGGGGCAGCTTGGCTCTCTTGCGCTTGGCATCAGAAAATGGACAGCCAGGCTGTTGCTTGCTGCGGGAGGAGTTCACTGTCACCAGAAAGTCTGGTCCTGGGAAATCTACCACCATCTCCTAAGGATGTGCCCAGGAATTCTGAGCTCCTCCTCCTGCCCTGCTGGAGCTGGGCCGGCCCTGTCCCGCCGTTGCGGCTTCTTTGGCGCTGCTCTTTTTGCTGCTCTGTAGCCCTGCACTGCCCCGTCCTGCCTGGACATCCCACCCCTGCCTGCCGGGGACATCCTGCCCTTCCAGCCACCAGCTCGGGATTCTCCACCGTTCCAGCTTGGTGCTCTCAGAGTCCTGCAGGGGCACCGAGATCAGACCACCCCAGGCTTTGTGAAAAAAAGCCCCTTGAGGTTCCTGGTTCTGTTTTGTTGTTAATGCTGTAGTTGTTGTTGTTTGTGTGCCTTGTTATACATTCTAGTAAAGAACTGTTATTCCTAGCCCCCTACCTCTGCCTGAAAGCCCCTTTAATTTTTTAAATTATAATAATTTGGAGGGAGGGGATTTGAATTCTCCATCCCTAGGGAGGTCCTGTCCCTCCTTAGCAGATACCTGTCTTTCAAACCAGGGCAAAAAGAAAGACAGGATGAAGAAATTATTTCTATATATATTGGGCTTTAGTTATATCTCAGTGTTTGCATTCTTTTCCATACACTTTTTCAATATGTGGACTTATCACAGGCTGGCAAAATCTTTTTCGTTGCAGCATGAAAAGAGTGAGACAATTTGACTATTAAATTTTACATGTATTTGAATTTTTTTACAATATGTTACCAATTCCCTGTTTTGTTTGCAATGCTTAAGAAGCATCTGATACTGTTTGCAATTAAATGGCTGAAAACTGTAAATGTCTTGACTTTTGCTCCTTTCATAAAGAGGAATGTGGACATGAAGAATTAGAAAGCAAATATTCTCTCGACAATTTCTATAGCAAGCAAGCAGATCCCAAAGTGTACATAAGCACTTCAAACTTTTCAGAACCCATTATCTAATAATTTATAATAGGTTAAGTATTATGGATTTTTTTTTTATTCAAAGTGGAAGGTAGAAATGTCAGACAAGGTCCTTCTTGATTCATATATCTGTAAAAGTTAAAGGACTGATTCACAATTCAGACAATGTTACAATAGATTTGTATGAAATATAGAAAATCTCAATCTAGAAATTAATCTATTTCCCTAGCAAAAAGAATATTTAACACAACACAGATGGTTTCTTATGTCCCATCTATTCCCTCTGCAGGCTAACATCTGGATAAAAACATCCAGTTCGAGGTTAAGGATTCTAGTTTACATTAAGTTTTGTTCTAAATACTGCAGGGAGATAATTTTTTTCCTTTTAAAGATATTAAATATCTCTCACAGTGGTTAACATCAAAGGAACAAAGAATTTAACAATCCAGTGCAAATTTTGAAAAGGAAACTTTTAGAGGAGATGGATAAACACTGCAGAATTCATGTCTGGAAAAAGAAAAGTGAGGGGAACACTGTCCCATGGGAAAAACGTGAAACACTCATGTATTTGATGTAACTTTTCTGCTTTCAGACAAATGTGTACAACTCTGGAGCTGATCCATTCATTCAGATACAAAATACTAAATCCCATATATATATATATATGTATATATATAAATATGCTATTTTAAAAGGTTAGAAAAGAAGAATGAAAGATAGGAGAGTACAGGACAGAGGAACATTACTGTATGCTTCCTGATGTTCATAGAGCACAATATCAGGAACACGTAAGTCTTAAACAGACAAAATTCTTCATTAAAATGGTTTCCAGGTCTGACTTCATAAGATTTTTTCCCTAATTTTGTGAACAATAAAGATTTGTTAATTTTAAAGCCTGTTATAAATGCATATTTTAGAGTTGGCTTTTTGCAAATATTGAAATGAATGTTATGCATATAATGTAGAAGGTTGTACTGTATTTCCTTTTATTTGTAGAATTTAAAATGTAATGGAGGTATATTTTCAGATAGAAGACAGAAGAGACATCTGAAATTCCCGAACTAAAGATTTCTGATAAGAAACAATTAAGCCTTTGAGGGTCTAAATCTCCAGAAGACAGATTTACAACATACATCTGGACTTTGTGGAGCCTCACAGATAACTTGTATGCTTAAGGGGGACTTGGAACCAAAAGGAATATTTGAATCATGCATTAGCTTATTTAAATTTGTAACACCAAGACTTTCAAATACCAAGGAATTTAGAATGGGTGGTGTGTTGCTTTACACCCTCAGCTGAGTAAGATATCTTTTTGTCTCCTTATTGTCTATTTTTATTCTATTTTATTTTATTTTTATTAAACTTATAAATTAATATAAAAAGGTGAAACGTCATTTTTCACAAAGTCTAAGCTCTATCTTTTGGTTGAGTTTGTTTTGTCTTCTTTCTATTGATTATCCAGGAAAAAATCTACTCTATCTACTTAAAATTGCTGTCATTAAAACAGCAATTTTCAGCTGTTTTCAGCTCCTCCCATAGTAGTTTACAATAGAAAGACAATTCAGTGAATGGTGAAAATGAAGCACTTTTTTAGGTACAAGTTTTAGAGCTCATCTACCCAATAATCTCCTAATCTCTACTACAGACATTTCCAAACATCTACTGAGATATGAGGGACAAAACCAAACAGAACAGAAAGGCCAAGAGAGTTGAACGTATAAAAACACTACAAAGAGAATTATAAAAATCCACAGAACTTCTTTTATTTGCTTTTATTTTCTAAAAGTATGTTCAAGACATTTGAAATGGAGATAAAAAAAACTATTTGTAGAGGGAAATTTACAGAATTAAAATAACTTAATACTTTAGAATTTCCTCTCAGGAGATAAGAACTAAACCTGAAATACATAATCAGAAATAGAAAGCAGAAAATGCAAAAGAAAGCAGAGCTTCAGAAAGTCAATAACTTGGTGGGCAGAATGAGATAAATATGACCGAGAAAAAATGAAAAGATAAAAAAGACAGCAGTGTGCCTGCAGGTCAACCAAGAATTAATGCAGTGCTCTTTTAGTGAAAGAATTAGTTACTATTCCATCAAAATTCTTGAAGTAATTGAAATTAAATCACTCTCACAAGAACTTCATGAACCCATGAAAGGCAGGCCAGGATTCCACAGAGAGCACTCTGTGATCAACAATTTCTTTGATTGTAGATTTGTCTGACAGATCTGCATCTACTGATACTTTCTCTCATCCAATAAAAAATAGCTACATTTCACCTTAAAATATTTACTTGTAGAGAAGTCAACAACAAAAAAATCTTACGCCTATTCCTGAGAGAAATAAGAACATCATTGAGAGAAATAAGAACAAAAGCTAGAAAGGAGCCTAAAATAGTGAGTATGCAGACATTTACCAAGCTTTTGTGTCAAAAGCAAGCAGCATGTTACTATTAAAACTCAATGTATTTAAAAAGTCCTAAGCACTATTAAAAGGCCTCTTATAGTACCAAGTGGGCAACTCAAGAGGAAATGGAAAGAAAAAAACTGACAATAAAAGGTGGTTTTGTTGCTTTATTTATTTTTTTTTCACAGAATTTATCACTATTCAATGCAACTTAGATCACTGCCAGCTGGAAACTAATTACTTTCAGCTGAACCTAATTATTCAAAACTACTTAATAAGCGAGGATACAATTGCTGTTAAGGATAGATAAGTGGATTGGGCTGAAAAGAGGATAAGAGATTTTAAATCTATGTAGGTGTTAGCTTATAGGTTGATGTTTTGTTGCTATTCTTTCTCCATCTGTTTGTGCCAGATGTGAACCATGTTATGCTTATTAATTTCACAAACAAAAAAAAATTGTCATAGGATTTCCTTTATAGACTTAGATTTAAGTGATTTAACTTGCAAAGTGAAGTAAGAATGTTAAAAGCAGCCTCCTACTACAGCAGTTCTGGGCCTCCTTCCTGCCCAGGTGCTGGAGCCCAGCCTGGGGACCAAGGGTCTTTTCCCAGGCTCAGGGATGTGTCTGTCATTTTCCTGTCAACAGGTTCAACCAGAAGTGAAGTCTCTCATGTATCCCAGAGATGTAGACACATATAGACACAGAGTGGGTAAGGTGGGAAGTGACCACAGTGATGTCATCTGCTCCAGCCTCCCTGTTCAATGGGGGAATGAAGGAGTAAAACTGAGCCTAGAAAAAAAGAGGGTGAGTAGGAGGAAAGACTCTTCTAATTTTTTTGTTGTTGTTTCTCACTAGCTAAATCTGTTTTAGCTGGCAATAAATTAATTTTCCCAAACTCAGTTTGCATTGACTGTGAAGGTATTTGATAATTAAACTCTTTATCCTTTCCTTTACCCATGAGCTTTTCCATCTTATTTTCTGCCTCTGTCTTACTGAGGAAAAGGAATGAGGGAATGGGTGGGTCGGCATACAGCAGCCAGACAAGGTAACCCACCACATTTATTAGGACACTCTGGGCCTGGAACAGAGTTTATGCACTCCCTGTCCACCTCCAGAGTTTTTGAGAGCAAACACGGTACAGCCCTGAACACCTGGCATGACCTCTGAGATTTGTGCAGGAAACTCAATTAAGGGGCCTCAATTAAGTCCTTTCAACTTGGCTTCTTCCAAAATTCTGTGATAATCCAGATGCTTTTTCTTTCAAACAAACATCTAGTCAGGAAACATTTAAGAATAAAAGCAGAGCTTACCCAAAATTTAAGGAATGTTCTGAAATCATTCAGTCATCTATAAATTTTGACTGGTGATTTTGACTTGATTCTGTAAGAGAAATGTTTAAAATTTTGAATTTAGTTAAAATCTGAGCTAGAATTGTTGACATAATACTCTAAAAAGGTGTCAAAAATAGATTTGTAGTAGGAACCTATGACCGGAGTGGCTCATGGTGTCAGCCTACCAATGTTATGAATAGGATAATTATAATCTGGAAAGAGCACAAAGACAATTACACACCCAAGTGTAATACAAGCCACAGAAAATCTGCACACCCTCTAACAAAAGTAAGATCTTTTATGCCACTTGAAGTCTGCCAGGATGTCTGTAGATAAAGACTGACAGAGTTTCTAAAGTCCTTTTGTGAAAGATTGTTGTTGTAAAAGGAGAAAGCAACTAAACAAACATCACAATTCTGAGATCTTTGCTAGCCCAGTGAGTGAGAAAAATGCTTCTTGATTAGAGATCTGAGAATCTAGGAAGATTTTGGAGTTAACTCTCTACACAAGCACAGTCTCACAATTTTAAACAGTGACATATGACTGTCTTCAGTGACCCATCCCAACTGGTGTGTGATAGCTCTGCTGTACCATGTTTTCAAGCCATCCTGCTATCAGTTCTGCAGCTGTGCAGTGTGTTCTGTACTGCTTCATCTCATAACATATTAATGTTCCTACATTTCTTGATGCCAAGCAGTATAAGGCTGAATTTTTAGAATCATGTAAGAAAATGAACTCTCCAAGAACTTAATTTCAGGATAGAGGTTTGTTTGAAGTAATATAATGAGATCCAAGAAAGGTGATCTGATGGCTGATAGTATCCAGGACTCATAATTTTTTTTTTTAATGTCTGAAAACCAGAGCTTGTTTGAAATTGGAATGCTGACTTCACAGTTCAACAAAAAAGGATATGCAAATTCTGGTAATAACAGTGGCTGTAGAGAGTTGCCACATTCTCCTAGCCTGTTAAAATCTTTTGGAATAGAAGGGAAGGCAAAATCAATGCAGGCTGCATAAAGAACAGAAGGTTTATCTTAAATTGTTCTGAAAATGAAAAAGCAAGTATTAACAGCAGTAGTCATCTACAAGATTTTATTATTAAAAATATATAAAAGATGAAACGGTAATTGTAATATTAATTTGGTTATATGTTTTTACAGGTTTGAATTATTTTATGAAGACTCTTAATTAAAAGTAGAGTTAAGCCTGCACTGAGACTTGTCTGAATTGTCAACAATATGAGGAGTTGGCTTCAGCAGCAGCCAGTCATGTTTGGACAACATACCCTTTTTGCAGAGCTAAGGAAAGTGAGGAGCAACTTGATTTGAGGAAGAAGAGCCAGGCCTAGAAAAAGCAGTGTTAATTAAATTTCAAATATTTTACTCCATTACCATAAGCTCTGAATATATTTAGCAATGTTAACACTCAGGCAGAGGCTGATTACTTAAGGAAGGACGACAGTGGAGCTGCTTTCACTCTTACCTTGAAGATCTGTCTTCATCATAGCAGACAAGAGCAGTATGTGGTCCGTCACATTCTCTCCTTGGATAGATTATGAATGTCCATACTATTTTTTTCCTATGAAAACTTAATAAATTAGGGTGTATAAACATATGATAATGTACGGAATATTTCTGTCAGATATACTCACCAGGAGTATCTAAACAGAACTGATCAAAGTAATATTTAGAAAAAAGAATGGGAGAGAAAATAAATATAGTCTCCTTTACAAGAATTTTTACATTGATAACACTGCAGCCTTATAAAATACAACAGATTTTTTTACCCTCCCTCCCTTCTTCACAAAAAAAAAGTTAAGATTTCCTATCTTCATTCACGAGTATCCTTGAGAATATGCAAAACAAAATGCATGATACTTTCTATCTGAATAATTTCTTTGTGTTATCAATCAGCTGTTTCCAGTGTCATTCAGTGTGGCAGGTAATAACCATCCATATATCTGGAGTCAGTAAATAAAGCCACAAAATATGACACTGACTATAAATATGTAAATTTTCTCAAAAGTTTAAAAATGTTTGGCATCAACAATTTTTCAGTATAATGTTTCTGTCATTTCCCCTACAGTTTAAGTGGACTAGTATTCATCAAGGATGTTAAATAGTAATAATATTTCGTTAAATCTGTAAAATTACCTGCTGCTGAAGCAAGGCATCTGAAATTTTACATACAGAAAACAAAGGGTAGAATATTTTAAGCTTTCCAGAGTCTACAAAACTAAAAATATTTTATTTTATGAAATAAAAATTTTTCTTAAAAAAGAAGTGGGGAATTTTGTATTAAAAAGTAAAATCCAGAAGACTTTTGAACATTGGTAAGTAGAGACCGTAAAGCTGATTCTCTGTGAATCTCACCATGACATTGTCCTTCAGAAGGGAATCCTTCCAGCTCCCACGGTTTTGTCTTCATATTTTTGGATTTACTGTAGAGAGATTATTTGCATGACTGACAAAAATGCCACAAAGTTTTCTGAGATATCTAATTTTTTTACTATTTTTCATATTAATAATTTTAACATAAATCTATGCTAAAAGATGATGTTTTCTACTTTGGACTCCAGGCAGCAAAAGAGAATCTCTCTTAGTTTACAGAAGTTTGTGATAGTTCACTGAAAGATTCACATTAGAAAGTAAAATTCAGTAAACAATCAGGTGTATGGAAATTTCTTTCTCCCAAGTATACCTCCACTACTACACTAGGCTACTGTTTGTGCTATAGGCAAACATGTTTTTACAAATATTTAAAATCTGCCTATTTCAGAAAAGAAAGGATTTGGCATTCTTTTTCCGCCTTCATGACACTGTTGTACAATGACAGACTCCGACTTCAGAAGGCTGAAAATGACTCCTTTGTTTTTTGGGATGTGTCTCCCTTTTTATACTATTCTACACAGACCAGTTTGATTGGTGAAGCAAAGACAAACTTCTTCAATCACATTGGTCAGACCAGAGGGACATCAAGAAGTCCCTCCTAGGGAAAGGAATGTAAATAAAGTTACAGTTACAAATCATGTCTCTCGTTTACAGAAAATTTCCTGGAAAAAGAATTTCCGAAAACCAAAACATCTCAGGCACAAACCAGGGCTACACCTTCAGATCTGGAGGAAGTTTCCATACAGGAGCAAAAGAAGAGTTCAACATATACTCAAATGCTGGTGAGCTGTTTGCTGTCCATCTTCCATTCTATTTTTAGAGACTCTAATACTGACCTTCTTAAAGGAAATAGCCAGAAAGATAGGAAAAGAAACAACAGGAGAATGAGAAGGAAAAATATCTCTGTTATCCAGATCTGAATTTTACACCACCTCTTCTTTGCTATTCTCCTTTAAAAATGCTTCAGTCACTCTACTCTCACATCAAGAAACATGGTGACTAAGTCAGCATCATAACCTAGTGATTGCATAGAGGCAAAGATTTTTATAAAGGATTGACAAATTAACTAGTTCTTAACTATTAGCATGCAAATAATAATTCTTCATCTCCACTACATTTAAAAAAAAAAAAAGAAAAAAAAAGACAAAACCACTAGCTTGAAAATCCATTATTTTAAATAATCTTTTATCTGTCAAACAGTGAAAATGGAGAGAAAAAGCAAATACAGAAGACATTCAGGCTAGTTGTTACTATGTTCTACAAAACACTGCATGGGGTGACTCTGTAGAGAGCAGGTTCCCTGTGGGGTTTGCTAGATCAATTTTTTTTAAACACACAACCTCTGCCTTCTCAGTTCAGCTTTTCTAAGCTCCTCCAAATCTGATTCGTTCTTAAAGCTTCCCTTTTTTATCATAACTTTCCTTTTTACATTGCTGACTTCATGAGTGTGCAAATGGCAGTCGTGGCACGTATAGCACAGTGGGATTCAGCGAAAGACGAGCAATGGTGTCCATATTCTCTGAGTCTCATTGTATCTCCTTTGCTAGTGAAATAAAAATATCTGGAATAAAACCAGTGGTGATTTCCATTTTGAACTACTTTGGTAAGACAATATTTTTTCAAAAAGTATTTAGTATCCTGCATTCATACCACCTCTGAAAAACAGAACACTATTTCAAGTAACCTCCAGGCTAAACAAAGTTTAGTCAAGGTTATGGCCTTTAATGAATTCCCTGGATATCCTGCAAAAGTTATAGAATATATTGAAATTTATGCCTTCCTAAAAACATAAATACTTTAAAGTAAAGTAGAATCTATTTTCTTAAATTATAAAGGAAATTAATTAAGATCCCCTTGAAATTTCTGTGGTGCAGTACTCAATTTTTTAGATTATACCATCTTTGCTATGATATTAAAGGTCAAAAGACAAAGACATGCACCTGGGTATACAGATAATCTTTTTTAATGAAAGGGTGATGCCTGAGGTGAAAAAATAAATCTCTGCAATAAACCATGAATTTTAACCTGTATTTTCATAAATATTTGAAAAGAAAGAAACTTATGCTATAAAGCAAAATACTTCTTAGCGAGACATTAAAATCTTTATAATGCATCGTGAAATGTAGCAGGATTTTCATGGCTTATACTTCATAAATTTTTTTTGTGTTTTTGAAATGTTGCTATATTAATTAAAATAAATGCTTTCTGAAAACATTCAGCATTAAAATAAATGCTTTCTGGAAAAGCTATTTATGGTGCCAACACTCCTGAAGTCTTGGGGAATCTCCTAGATTTCATTTCCAGCTGTCTAGTGATACTAAGAAGGCAATAAATTTATAATTCTAAGAATTAGTTTTCTGTAAATTAATGTTTCCCATCTTAAAAAACATCAAAAAGTTCTGAATATCAGTCAATAAAAAATAGATGATCAAATGAAAATTAGATTAATGAATTTATAGAACTTGTTAATAATGACAAAAATAATAAGTGGTGACATCTGAACTCTGAAGAAATTATTTTGAACCTAAAGGTACATTAGAGCTTCAGTGCTTGATGTCCCAGGCAGACTTTATATTTTCTACTAGAAAAAAATATTTTATTCCTCCTTTTACTTAAGTTTCATTTTGTGGGACTCTGTGTCCAAATTTTCTTGCAGTGAAAATTCAAGGCCAAGGAGAGATTGGAGTCTAGGGCTGTCTGGGCTTGTCTAGAAGGCTACTCTAGATCATGCATTTCATTGCTGGGAGTGTGGCTTTGGTGGGAAGAAAAGGCAAACACATTTTGTTTTTGTCTTGGTGGTCACATGGAGCTTGGTTGGGGTGGTGACCACCTCGTCGTGTGTGAATCACCCTCTCTTTTGCATACTTTTATCAATAATATTGTTCCTGTTACTGATTGTTTCTTGTCTCATTGCTGTTACCAAGCAAATTTTTCTTAACTCAGAAACTCTGCTTTTTTCTTGCTCTTGCCAGAGGGTGTAGGAGGAGGGAAGTGGCTGAGTGGGATTTAATTTCCAGCTGAGTTTAAACCACAACACCAATATTTGAATTTTTTTCTACTAACTATTAACAGTAATCCAAATGTGGCTTATTAAACATATACTATAAAATGTTATATTCCACTTTATTGTCAAATACCCCAAACAGAATATTTTAGCTCATAACTTTAAAACATGCAGTGTTATCAAATTTTCTGCTAGCAGAGTATACCGGACAAATTACTATCATTGTCACTTCTTCTTCCAGGGATGCTGATGTCCCAAAATATCAAATTTCTGAATATATAAATTTCACTGAGATGTGTCATTAAGATCAACAGAGATGTACCACAGTGGTAACTTCCTTTAGTTTATCAAGCTATAAGGTTGTATTTAAAATAATACCTATATTCTTAAGTTTTATAAATTACAGAATTAGAAATAATCACCATCCTGTTATTTATCATATATTCTTTCCAGATGGTTTGCCAACTAATTATAAGATTTTTCAGTAGTTTTTCTGGCTGAGGAGGCAATGTTAATTTCCTCTTCTGTGATAGAGGTAACTAAAATTGAGAAAAAGGCAAAAGAAATACTCTTAAAGGATACAGGAAAATTGAAATTCTGTTCATTTCTACTTCTGCAGGCAATAGATATTGAGGGTGTGAGCTTTATAGGCCCCAGATGAATTGTACTCTTTTATTTTTGTCTTTTATTTTCTGTGAAGGTTTGCTATGTTATGCAGGAAGAATAGTGGAAAACGTGCAATGGAGAGGTGTATATCAGGGTGATGTGGGTGGGGGATTTTTTGTATCCAAATGTTGAAAATTATGTTTAATTCAACATTGTTTTTTAGAGCTGTTTTAAAAACAAACAAACAACAACATTAAAAAGCAAATTAAATACAATCAGACAAAAAAAACCCTCAGGATTTTTTCTTTGATCGGAAAAAACAAGAAGCAATGTTCTTCTCTTTCCTGACTCCATTGAAAAGAACTGCCCAACCTTTTACTCTTAAATTTATTTGCGATATAGCTAGCTTTAGGATGGAGAGAACTCATATATGGATCCTGTCAAATAACATACAGAGAAGACTGTGAAAATCTTTATTTGTGTTTATTTGTGTGCTATAATGTTTCCTGATTTGTCTAAAGGACTTCCAAACAGTGGTTTTCCTTTAGAAAATGAAAACAGGAGCCATGGATACTGTATACTTCAATTTTCTGTGTGACTTACCTTTCTGAAATCTTCTTGTCTGTTTCAGTTACCAGTTTCCAAACCAGAGGAAGGTCAGATTTCAAATTTCTCTGACATTTAGGGAATTAACTCACTTCATGTATGTTTATTTGTTAAAAGACTATTTTTTTTTAAGTTCTCAGAGACAATATTGATTCCTTAAATGCTTTTCTATATCTGTTTTTTGAAAAAAATTTGGAACTCTAAATGATATTACCAATACTTCCTATATATTTATTATTTATTTCTTTTCAGCAGCATTTATAAAGCAGTATGTTTTTTCAAGTTTCACCACCTGGTCCTACATTAACATGTTAATACAAAACACTACTTTATGTAAATATAAGGCTTTCTTTCTTACTTTCTAGCTTTCTTGCTTTACAGGAAAGTTGATGGACACATAAATTTTCATGACACCACTGAGGAAGAGAAGAGGTTTCAGTAGACTTGCATGGTGAGGATCTTCAACACCTTCTGCACTTCTTCCCTGCACAGCTCCTGCAAGAGTTCTGTGTTAGCTGCTCTCATTTTCCTCTTTTCTTGCATATAGGTAACCTCCACTGATCAGTCTCTTGGTTGTACTATCAGACTTAACAGGGTTAATAGAAGAATACACACACACAAGACAAAAAAACTCCACTACCATCTCCCCTGTTCTCATTATAGAGGGGAAGGGGACAGGAATGAAAATGTCATAACAATTGCCTTTATGCGTTCAGTTAACTCTGGCCATGATTTGGATCTTGCAGGCACTGAAGTGTGTCATCACACTAAAAATGAAAACAGGCAAATAAAATATATGCTTGAAGGATATCTTTCTGATGGACATTTTTTTTCTCATTTGTGAGAGCATTTGAAGGATAAGGAAAGTCAGAATGTTGTTGGGGTTTTTTTTGCTGGAATTTCCTAAGGGATGGCCCACGTAGGAAAGCACTTATAGGAGTTATGTTTTTGTATATTCAAAGGATAGGTTTCAGAAATAATTTTTCAAAGTTGCAGATGACTGAAATTGTTGGTGAAATTTTTCATTTTTATTATTAAAAAAGTGTTATTTACAACTCCATGAATAGATTAGTACAAGAGAAAAAAAAGCCTTAAGGAGAGATTCTAGGCACATGTAAATTAGTGTGTTTTTGTTGTCCTTAATGAGATTGGACTAATTTACACCAGTTGAGGAGCTGTTACATTAACATTAACTGACAAATATTGCATTAACAAGTTTAATAAGGTTAACACTGCTTCAGATTTAAATTTTCTTCTTCTACACTGGCATGTTTCCTATGTTCTTTAAGAGAGAAGAATTTTTGTTCTAATTTCACAATTTTTTTCATTCCCAGGGCATATCTTACTATAGATGTATTTTTGGAATGATTTTGAGGATGAGTGGCTTAATTTAATTACATGATCATGTGCTAAGTCACTGTCTTTTTCCTTTAGGGTACTGGTATTTTCATAACTGATTTACACGAGCAGCTGTGAAGGTGCATACATTTTAAAAACTGACTGTTTTGTAAGTTAAATCTTCCAATCGGAGAAAAAGACAAAAAGCTGTTAAAGTATAAAACACTAATTTGGCTGATATTTTTGTGTCTACAGGGGAAAGATAATCTATTTTCAATGTTTTACAGATCGCCATGGAAGTACCATCTGTGCTTTGGACGGTAGAGTATTGCATAAGAGATTTTTGATGTAGAAGAAAAGCTAATGCATGTATTTTAAAAATGGACAGGCATAGAAAGAATAGATAATAACACTCTGAATAAGGATGCAGTCTTATGGGTATATTTGAAAACAGAAAGAAAGGCTAGGAACTTTTTGTAGATTCACAGATTTAAAGTTTCCTGTCCTGAATGAGCCTGGGATCACAATGGTAGTCTTAGAGTTGGAGCAGACTGTGAAATGCTAAACTGATTTTGTATTCCGAGGTTACCAAATAAAGTTTACAGCATTTTTGTAAATTATTGATTCTTGCCTGTGGCTTTCAGTCATTGAAATGGTTTGGATAAAAACTGAATTGTAATCTAGCTTTGAAAATTTTAGTAATAGATTTAAGATTCAGAATATATGCCCTATGTTTAACTGACTACACCAATTGATAAATAATGGCTTATAAACATTTTGCCAATGTAAATAAAAAAAACTCCACAGAAAAGCAATTGTGTTGTATGGGTAAAAACATTGCATAATCTTTACTCAAGTTGTATTACATGTTAATGCATAAAAACCAAAGGAACTTAAATTTGTGACACACTACATTCCTACACATCTTCTATTTGAAAACCTTTGTTCAAACTGCATGCTGTGCAGTTCCTCCAAAGCCTCTGTACTCTCAGAAGAATGAACAGGATAAATCAATAGATCAAAAAGGGGGCACGCTTCTCTCCCGAGAGCAATTAAGGATCATTTGCATGGTCTGTACAATTTAGCTGTGAAGTAAAAGCCATGTGTCCCAACTGATGTCTGAATTTTGCTCTACCATTTCCCATAGGAAATGATAGCAAAACAAAATTTAGCAGAAGAAGAATCTTATTTTGAACAACTTCACATTTAAAGGTATCACATCTAAAGTCCTGTGCATACTTCCATTTCTGGGAAATCTGTAGTTTTTCACATTTTTTTAACAACAGCAGAATTATTGTCACAGTAATTGCTGTTTCTTGAATAGTCTTAATTTATGGTTAAATGTCTCATTCTCCTGACTAGTTGCTGACTAGTTTTACATTTCTCTGCTTTACTCTTCTCCCTGTTCCCCCCATGCATCCCTTCCTTTATTGCTGAACTTGGTCTGTACACCTTGGCTCCACCAAACTGCTGAGTATCTACAGAGTGGCACCTGCAAGGGAGGGCATAACCAGGACTGAGGTCACTCATGGCGCTTGGCTTGTCGACTGGACCACAGATGCTCAGTGTTTGTATTTCCTGATCCAGATCCAATTAAAAGCTTACCAGCTGCCATAAATCTTTGTCTCCATGCAGCTTTCAATACAAGTGACATGCATTAGCATTCAAGCTTTAGCCTGTCTTTCATTTTTGTCAAGTTATCCAAAAATTCCTTTACTAGGATTTTTTTTTTTAATTGCAGGAGAGTTTTTTGTCTGGTTTGTTTGTTTTTTGCTATAGCCAGAGGTTCATAGGTTCTTTGAAAAAAATATTTTGGAATATAACTCAGTTATAATTAAGTAACATTGATAATTGCAGTGTAGATTTGGCAGATTTAAGAACAATGAAAATTTTATAGGAAAATACTGACTGGAGAGAATTTCAGAAAAGTATCATAAATGAAAATTCTTTGGCTATGAAAACATGAAAAATGTTTTGTAAATATTTTAATCCAAAGTGAATCCTTAGAGATGTAAAAAAAATTACATTTCTTTTCAATAAATAAATTGTAAAAGTTAGGGTATTCATGCATTTTCTACAAAATATTTTTTTAAGTGAGGATATGAATTCTATTAGTTTACTGGAGTAGGAACTAGATTCCTTTGGTTAAACCAAAGACAATGATTATAGAAGATAAACATTATAGATATTTCAGAAGATCACTAGGAGTTCAGAACCCTTCTGGGGAGGCAGCTAGAATGAATCAGCTTGCTCTATGACATCGAGATATGCTCACCCGTAGAAAATTGAAATAATTTTATATGTGATAATCTGTGGTAATTTCTGCACAGACTGGAGATTCATAAATGTAACATGTAGAATGAATGCACATCATCAAGTATTCTCTTTACTAAACTTGGAGAAAAATGTGCAGTTATTCTTCTATGCTGGTCAACAAACTGTTATATTTTTCACAATCTAACAACTTCATGTAACTGCAGGAAAGGCTTCAATTATTCTTTTGTGGTTTGTATTTCCCTTCTCTATTTACCTCAAAAAAGAGAGGGATAATAAAATATAAGTCAAAGCCATCATTATAAAAGTACTGAATTGTAGAAGTCACCTCTTAAGAACAAAGAGTGTTCCTAGATAAAAAAAAAAGCAATTTATAGTTGAAAAAATAAAAATACCAGCATGAACGGAATGAATGAGAAATAAATGACATGCTGAGAAACCTTGATATATGTGTCTGCACACATATTGTCCTTATTCCTTATTACTTGATTTCCATACAAGGGCAATGAGACTGGTTTTTTTTTTTTTCTGTGGGTAATTAATCTAAAATTCTGAGGATTTTTCTTTGTTAGAAATTTAATTCTAAGCCTGCCTTGTAAAACATGCCTAAAGTAAACATGCAAAATGAATTTTTAAAATATATTTAGACTGTTAATGTAGAAATAGGGTAGAAGGTTATTTTTCATGAATAGGTTTTCAGTAGAACAAGTCATGCTTCTTGTCTCCTGAAAGTAGCATGCACAGTGTATCTCCAGGTTTTTGTAATAAGCCCAAATTATAATTTTATAATTGTTCACATTAAGATCAAATTTTGGCATGAAGTAATTTTTCTCAGCATCCATTATTACATTTGATTGGTAAACTTTTTGCCTTCCTCAAGCCTCAAGTATATTCAAACTGACATATGCTTTCTTGCAGTGTTTTGTCTGTAGCAGAAACGTATAATATTCCCCTGGCCTTGGCAATTTAATTGCTGGAAATCCATTTTCTTATTCTGTGTTGTAGTTTTATTTCTCCTTAATGTAAGCCTTTATCTGGACTAATGTATGCAACATTTTCAGTATACTGTTCAAATGCCATATTAGTATAATTCATAATGGCTGTAGACATTAAAAAAAATTTAATTCTCAAGGTAATCACCAATGTTGTGTGAGGTATACGACACACCAAATAATGAATTTTTAATGCTGTTATTTCTGTATTTTTAAGTGAATCCGCTTATATTTTTCAGAAAATTTTATTTGATTTAATTAAAATTACCTGTTCTATAAAACTGTTCTAAATGTGCACTACAATTTGACTAAGTTGTGCATGCAGAAAACATCAATGCTCTGTCAAAATGCTAGATATACAGATGTCTTTCTTAATTTTTTTAAAGAGTAATAATATTGAAATATGAATACTTATATTGCCTGATTTTTTTGTTCACATGATATTCTTCTGTCCAACTAGAACTTAACTTTTATTTTCACTTCTTAGTGCGTGAAATAGAAAATTTTGTTCAAGGGAATTGATAGATAAGAGTATGCTGTTGAAAGCATAATAGAGAGACAAAAAATAACTACAATATATTTTCAGTAAGCAGCCTTTTTCATAACATAAAGGGCTAGAATAGCATAGTTGGTCTTTAATCTCTAGATTTGACAAAGAATTCCCTAAGTGCAAAAGGTCAGCCAGCAATTGCCTTCTGTCTCTTCCCCATAACCTACTCTTTTCCACCAAAGTAGTACCCTATCCCAGAAGCAGTAAAGAACTTAGTCTAAAAATGTTTTATTGAACTCCCAGATTCTGATCCTTCCTCCTCAAAAGTACATCTATTTTGTTTAGTTGTTCATTTTTATTTAACTATGTGTAAAGTTTTTAAATAAATAAATATAGAAAAATTACAATGCATTTGTATGTACAATATATAGATGGTGCTAGGAGCTAAACATGAGGTCTGCTCCACATTTATCTCTATGCTTTACCATTGTGCTATGAAGTAAGATACATTAACTGAAAGTATTTTTAATATTATTTTAATACACAAAGCATTAGTTTGTTCTGTCAGTTTGCTTTCATATTTGACCATAGAGATTTTGTTTGGGAAACTGCAGTTTCTGTATATTTACATTTGTTTTTATTCCATTGCCTCTCTGACCTTCAGTGACTTTTACCATCTATCTTATATGGATATTCACCTTCATGTACCTCCTTTCCTACAGTCACACAGCTTTATAACATATTTTTATTCTATTTCTTTCTGTCAAATTTGCAGAAAAAGTTCACAGAAAGAATGGCTTTCTCAGCTATTGTTCCTATAGCCATCTTAACCTCAAGTAGGTTGGCATTTTTTATTGGTTTTGAAACACAGCCAATGATAGTCACTATATTTTGATTTT
Organism: Phylloscopus trochilus trochilus; assembly: GCA_016584745.2. Taxonomy (NCBI): domain Eukaryota; kingdom Metazoa; phylum Chordata; class Aves; order Passeriformes; family Phylloscopidae; genus Phylloscopus; species Phylloscopus trochilus. The sequence goes on along the minus strand of WQNJ02000016.1, from coordinate 18,892,974 downwards.
TACAGAGATAATATTTTACACTGAACCTTCTGTGTTTAATGATTGCATGTGTTAAGATGGAACGTACTTTGTCATAATTAACAGCCTGTGTCTCTGCCAACAATGGAAGTCTGGGTAGCAGGAAAATAAAGAGATTAATAAAAAAAAAAACCCAATAAACCATCTCTTAGGGAAGAATAATCAGTGGACACTACAGAAAAAAGACACAGTTCATCATTATACAGCAACTGGATTAAATTAATTTTCTAAATAGAAATCAGAAAACATTGCTTTAAGGAAATACTCTTGAAATACCATTGAATAAGTATGATTAGAGTCTAAGAACTACTTAACATGAATTTTGTAACACTTGATAATAAACACCTTTGAAAATTCCATTTATCATTCTTTACCACTGAAATGAAAAAGCAGTCTGCAGTGTCCATTGCCATGTACCTAGAATACCCTGAAACCACAAAAGACTATTGTTTCTTTAATTTGCACTTTTTGGGTGGAATCTATAGAAAAGCAGAGGTATTCTTCATGAGGAAACATAGTTGTAAGTTTTTCTCTGGAAATAGACACATATGAAATACAACTACAACATCATTTTCATGTGTGAGACCAGTGATTCGGGTCATGTGTACAAAGGGTGGAGGAACCTATTGATGCCACCAGAAATAAAGTGGCACAAGTCCCCTTTCTTACACTGTGACTTCCTCATCCTGTACTGAGGCTACTCTAGGAGCTTCTGGCCCTTCTGTATATCCCTAATTCTTCAATAATCATTACTATTTTCAATTCCAAAAGTAAAAAAAATAAAATTTTACTGAGATCCACCTAATTTAACACTATAAATGATAGATAAATTTTAATCAAAAGAGGTCTTCCTTATAAATGCTAACAGTGGATATGACATTTGTACCATCATTAATAACTTACCTCAAATACTTCACATCAGCTTAAAAATACTGATATTTTGAGTTGTAATTAAACATGAGAATGCAATTTGTGGCAATACTACACAATGCTAAAAAGTTTTCTTTCCAGCTAAAGGTACATTCTTGTATCCTAAATCTAAAATGTTACTATAAATTAGTTTCTGTTGCAACATAAAATAAATTATTCTGGCTTCAGGTGTGCTATTAAATATGCATCTTCCAAATTTAAAAAAAGACTTTTCAAAATGAAAAATTGTTGGCTCCAACTTTTTCAATTTCTGTGTTGTATAATGTGCCAGAAATTAGAAAACTATAGCCTCTGGATAAAGCTGAATGTATAAAAACTGCTTCATTTTACGTCTCAATAGTCTAAACTGACTGTATTAATTAAAGTGGAGGCAGCCATCATGGTAATCACATAGACACCTTTTAGCTGACCTTGCAGATTCTTGTTACTAATGGGCTTAAGGTTTTCTGAAATGATGTTAATCCTCAATAAGAGTGACACAGGTCATACTGTACAACATTGCAAGTTTCTAAGTCAGAGAGGAAAGGCAAACAGCATCTCAAATTAAACTCCTCTAAGTTTTATTACAGGCAGGAGACACCTATTGGTATTTTCTATCTCATCATTCCTAGAATCAGCAGACTTTTTTAGTTTATTTCTACTCCACCTCAGAAAACAACACCTGTAGCAAAGTAAGAAAATGTGCACGGTTTTTCCACACCACAGAATATATGAACAGCATAAAATAAGATTTCAAGAGGCATTCAGTGGCCCACTTGTATGTTTATATGCTGTTTCCATTGTCAATATGATGAATAAAAAATATCTCCCTCACTTTCTTTGGCAAATACACAATTTAAGTTCCCTAAATTTTAAGGGGGCTGCCTTAATTTTGTGTTTGGTGTTTTTTTTCCCTCAGACATTCTTCTGTATATATATATTGATCTTCCATTTCCTTACCATCCAACCAACCCCTAAATTGGACAATTTCATTTTTTTCCATATTTCTTTCAGATTGCACTGCCTTTTTAAATTTATTTCCTATTTTTAAAAAATTTTTTTTGGTGTATCACATTTCTTTATTTCCAATTTGACTTTCTTTGCATTTGTAATTCTCTTTCTGTACATCCTTTATTATTGGCTGTTTTCCTCTTCCATACATTTTTCTCTATTCTTAATTTCTTATTTCTTTACTCCTTTTGTTGCTATATATTCTGCTGCCTTCTTTTTTAATCTACATAGACCTTTGTTGTCTCCCCTGTTAACATTTTTTTTATCATTCAAACAGCAGTAAAAAATTGCCATACTTTGTATTTCACACAAAATAAAATTACTTTATAGATGCACTGCTTTCATAAAAAGAATAGTGGGTATATTAGCAACATTTTTCAATTGCTTAAAAATTACTGGTCAAGGAAAAATATTAGAATACCCTGAGATACCATGTGATTTAGTGAATTTTGTATCCCTTCACTGTCATTGCTGCCAGGAGAACTAATTAAAACCAATAAACTCTAAAGGTTAATATATACTCACAGTTCAGCTAGAGAATTTAAGAGCTGTCCAAGAAACTTGGATAACACCTTAACATATTTAAAGGTGGAAAATGAGGCAGGATTTACTGTCCTTGTCAATCTGCTTCCTAACTATGGTGACTTATTTTAAGATACTACTGTGTTAATAATGGCATTTCTTTATTAAGTCATCTGTTTTGACAGGTTTTCTGAAGGACTATTTAATCTCCTTTCCTTATTTGATAATTTGATATTTTCATTATGAAACCAAGTTTCAATTTTTTTTTTTTATTTTTGCATTTTTTTTCCTGTAGCTTCTATCAACTTCCTTGTTTTTTGTTAACTAGAACCAAAGAAGAACCACTGTAAAAGTATTAATTCCTTTATTTTATTTTTGCAGATCAATGATGTATAAAACCCTAAACTCTTGTGAAGGTGTATGTCTTACATGTCTGTGAAATCCTAGCTCCCCCAGGATTGACTTGACCTCAAATAAGCCAGAATTATACTCACGTAATTTAAAGAACATCACTCTTTCACTACTGCTAACACTTCCTAATGTATGCTTTTCATATATGTTGTATTAGGAAGCATTATATTATTATTATATCTTCTAAGATAAGACCCTAAAACACCATCAATTCAATTAATCTGATTTGGATTGAGATATAAATCAGATTCAATCCTTTGCAGGTATTTCTAAATTGATTTAATGTTTTCATATATAAATTTTGTTTACATTACCATCAAGTACCAGAGAGTTTATAATTATTTTTTGCCTGCTCATTTAAGTACAGCTTCTCTAAGCTCTTAATTGTAGCCACAGAAGGGAAAGATAAAAAATGTTTCTTTTTAAGCATGTGGATATTTCTACAGAATCAATTGAGAAAACTGATGCATTAAAGTAAACTTATATTTATTATTGTCAGGCTTAGGTTTTTGTGGTCACTGTATAACAGATATATACATTGTAGTTGTCTAAACTTGTTGTTTAAGAAAATGTCCAAGTATTTTGATTTATCCAGGATGACTTTATTTAATTCCTGTATAAATTAAATGTCCTGATGGACAATTATCAGAGCTGAAGCTCAATTCAACAGTATTTAATCCATGAATTCATCTCCCTATGGAAAGAAATTACCTTTTGAAGCACCTAGAGTAATTTTCTTGCTATGGTACATCAATTCTGACCTTTTCCCTATACCCACTCCCAAAGTACATAACAGGAGGTATTGCTCCTTCAGGACACCATAATTTTCTCTGTTAGCTACAAATTCAGTGGTTTCCAGCATATATTCAGAACTTAAAGTCTTATGTTTCTGCTTTCAAACTTTTACAGCATTTTGTAACTTGTTTCATAAAATGAAGTGAAATTCAATAGACAAGCAAAAAGAAATAAAAAATAGTTCTGCTTTCCATCTGAAATATCGAACCAGCAGGCTAAGTTAGTATACAGCATATTATAATTTTGTAGAAAAGAGATTATGGTTCTAACATACTTGTTTACATGTAAAGAAAATAAGATATTTTATGATTTCTGTGGCACTCAATGTTTCATATGTTTCACCAATCCAGCTTCACCACTACAGCTATGGTTGCATTATCCCAACTCACATACCCTGGTGCATGAATCCCTCCAGCCTATAGACCTTCTTATTCTTCCACCACAGCTACATCTGAAGTCACAACTTCCATTCCTCAAGAAGTTGTTTCAACAATGAAGCTAGATCAGACCTGGAGAAGGGATGGACAAAAGGAGCACATTTAATCTCTCTTAGTAAAATACTCTAGAGCAAAACATTCAAAATTCATGGATCCTACGAATTATGTGAAGGAAGATCATAACAGGTATTTTCTTTCTAAATTATTTCTATTTTTTTCTTTTCCAGTGCCTACTTGCCCTAAAATTCCCTACCAGTTTCAGGAACAGAACTCAGCAGCCTCTTACCCTGCTTGAGCAACATTCTCTCACTCTCTTCCTCCACACTGGAACCCATCCGTCCTTTTTTGCTCAGCTGCACAAGAGCTAAGTCCTGTTAGACTGGGCCTTTCTGAACAGAGAGAAAGGAGGAAAACAGATTTATTAGCATTTTAGGTAATTTACTTAAACATTTAATCTGAAGTACAGAAGCTTTTGAAAACAGCTGTATTAGCAAAGCCCCCGAGTGGAGATAGACTTTGTACTGATAGAATCTCTTCTTTCCTTTGATCATTTAGTGTTACCAAACACCACCAGAAAGATTCATCAGCTTTAATTGTATCAGCATGGATAGGATTTTTTTTCCATGTTTGTAACTCTCTATCTTTAACCACAAGTTTTGACAGTGAACATTTCAATAAATTCAGGTTTTAGGCAGAAATTACATATCTATATATGAGTGGAAGAGACATGAAAAAGTGAGACTCTGGAGGAAGAAAGCTTGTTTTCTCAAATAAATAGAATAGGTTGCATTCTTATTCTACTGCAAACTGATCTATGAAAAAGAGATTTTCACTATCAGAGCTCTCAAATTTACATATTTAATATAAAAGATTATATAAGCCTGAAGCAGCTACTTTCAAAACAGTTCCTAAAGATCTGTCAACTGCTTGTATATATCTTTGTCTGGTTTATCCACTTGTGATGCAAGAGCCTAAATACCAGTTTTCATTCTTGAAAGTGCTGCCTCTAGGAAGATTTTCTGCAATTTACAAATAACCTCCTCATAATGAACGATTAAACATGTACAGCTTATTTGCATTGCAATATATTAAGAACAAGTATTTCAAATGTTAATTCTTTTACCAGAAAAACAGCAGTTTTGGATGAGAAAGTTTCTTGATTGATACTAACTGTTTTCATTTGAAATACTATTTGGGCTCTTCTCCATGTACTTACCAACACCAGCGGCTTAAGACACAGCTGGTTTCACTTGTCAGGTGTGTCAGAAGATGTTTTTCTGCATTAACTCACATACTTAATTTCTGGCTTCAAGTCTAGCAATTTTTCACATTAACATGTGCAATTTGTCGTTCTTGTTATTATTTAACAAAATAACACCCCTTCCCTCTTCCCTAATTCCGTGCACAGCAGAATTAGAAAACACTTAATTGAGAAAGAAAAAATAATTTACTGTCCAAGAATATACTGAAAAAATATTTGGCCATATCTTTTTCTTAGAGAAAACTGCTTCAGTGCAAAGTAACAGAAGTCACTTCTATTAAAAGAGACTTCTACGCATCTCTAAAAGAGACATATGTTATGCATCTATGCTCTGTATTCAAGGATTAAGCTAGTACCATCAATTTCCTGTAGTAAAGATTAGTCCTTATCTGAAAAAACCCTCTCCATTTCAGAAATAGTCACACACTCTGCTAATAAGTACATTTCAGAATACTATACATCATCTTACTTTAGCTGTTGCATTTCCTAATGTGGTGTCACAGAGCATGTTACTCTAGGAGGCAGCAGGAGCAGGCTGCACTGGAAGGGGAGACAGGAGTGACAAGGGTGGCAGGTCAGTGATCCCCCCACGAGGGACACTGTCCACAGCAACTGTGCAAGAATAGCAGAGGTTTCAGTGTCAGAGACCAGAGAACAGCCCTGTGAGTGCCAGCCATTCCCATGCATGTCCAAGGCCAGGCTGGGAAGCAAAGTTAGTGAATCCAGCTCGGGGACAGCAGGGGCAGTGCTGGCAAGAGGTACAGATGGGACAGAACTCACACAAGGATACAGAGTTAGGGACTCAGCTTGAATACAGCTCCCAAGCAAAGGGGACAGAGACTCCACAGCTCCTTCTCACAGCTCACCTCTGCATTGGTGCTGTGATCCCACGTCATACAGCTAAAGAAAATTAAAGCTGACCTTGAATATATAGGCGGCTGAGCTCCAGGGACAGCAGGAAGATGTTACAATACATCTCGGTCCATTCAGGGCCCTGACAGTGTTTAATTACATAATCTCTTCAGTGATGTAGATTATTGCTCTGGAAAGGTATGTAAGTAGTTTTGGTGTCAGGAAGAGTGGTAGCACAAGCTCAAAATCAGCGAGCTGAATGTCTGGAAGACAGCAGAAACCATCAGAACTGAAAGCTGATTAGCTATAATAAGAAATGAATACTGCTGCATTAAGCTCTGATCTTAAAATCAGAGCTTCAAAGTAGGAAAATTATAAATGGAAAGCAATGAATACATAAACCAAATATAAAGGATTAGATGCTCAAAACATGTTCTATATGTAACAATCTTTCTAGGAGAGGTGGTTTCAGTACTGATTTGTCTTTGTCTCCATCCTGAGTCTCCCAAAAGATGAACATGTTCCTCCTGACAACATCCCAGTAAAAAACATCATAGAATAATAGAACCACAAAATGGTTTGGTTTAAAAAGGGCCTTTAATATCAGCTCCAACCCCACTCCTTCCACCCCTCTGCCATGGCCAAGACACCTTCCACCACCTGTTTTCCAGGTACAAAAATGTTATTCAATACATTCTGAATAAAATCTATCACCATGGGAAGATCAATGGTGAAAATTAAATAAGGGGCAGAGACAGACACAGGCTTGTTCCCCAGGTTTCAGGCACTGTGGGCAGAGCAGGACTTCCTGGAATTAGCAGCACCGACAATTAACTCACCACACTTTTGTCAAAAAATACTGTAAGATTATTACAAATAAAATAGTGTAAGGAAGTAAGTTTTTTTTTTTTTCATCAGTTTACTTCCTTCTTGAATTTCTATGTATATAGTGCAACTAGAAAATTATTCATCTGGTCAGACATACAAAGTTAGTTACCAAGATACCCACATCCTAACCAGGTATTATTTACAAGTGCTATCTCTGAAAAGCTATTGATGATGCCCAAAACTGTACATTCCTGTGTACTAACTTTGAAGAATCTTTCATGAATGCAGTAAATAGGGTGAATATATCAATTTATTTCTGTTCCTCTCAGAAACAGGGTGCAAAAACCCACTTTTTTGTACAACCATAAAAGCTGCAATTAGCTTCTGCAGCACTGTACTTTTAAAACAGCTTACAAAATTTAGCAACCAGATTGTGTGAGGTACTTGGCAAGCTGGGTACTTGGGTTTTATGAAAATCCAGATTCTTTTTAATTGCTGAAGCAAAAGATAATTTCTTTTGAAAATCTGGTCTTCAGTTTATGTGCATATTGAATGAGTCATTTTAACCTTGATGTACAAACTTCAGCAGTGTCAATGATTGTTTGAAATTCTATATAATTATTCTCACTATTTTCATGGTTTTAGGACCAAGGAGGACAGTGTATGACCTAGCAATTTTTTCTTCATACATTAGGGCAAGAAATTGATCCAATTTTTTATATTGGACCAATATATTCCATTAGGGTTATAGCATGTATTTAGTTATGTTTTAGAGTGCTGCAGCTGTACCAACAATCCCAATGTAAAAGCAAGGCAGATAATACTGAAACATGAATCACAGTGACTTAACAGCTTAAGATACTGACATAGAACAGGCAGAGTTCAAAAAATTCTTTTATGTCAAAGACCCAAATGAGTTAAAGGAATTTTTAACAATTTCTTGACTGAGTATGAAAATTGAAAGAATCTTTCATTATTAGTCTAGAGTTTATTAACATTATAAAGAGGGAGAGAGGACACATTTCACTTACAGGACTGTTGCATTTTAACAGAATTTGGCTGCTGTGCAAATGAGCAAAGCAATTTCAATTTTATCCTTTTTATGCCATAGGGGCCCAATCCTGATCCATAATTTAATGGTATTTTGCTACTGTGTTCTGGGACACCCAGGGAGGATCTTTATTAAAAATCCTCATAAGCACATATTATACTCCTGGAAAACTGCAGTAACTTATCTGAAAATGTTAAACTGTGTTCAGAGCTCCAGGTTGGAGGTTGCTGTCAGAGGGTTACAAAGGTTATTATAACGCAAATGCCACTTTCTGTAATATTTCAGATTTACAATGAAACTGCTAGTTAATTCAGCTGCAAAAAGAGAACAGACACCCACTAATGAGTACAGGGGTCAAACAACCATCTTGCAGGGGCACATGTCAGTGATTTACCAATTACAGCAGGAACAGTAGTTCAGACCAGGTAGATAATTTCTATATTAGAAAAGTGGATGGAGTGAGACAGAGAGGAATTTTGGGCTTGGGAAACCTCAGAATTCTTGTAAAGGGAAATGATGCTGAAAATTTTACACTGAATTTTAATGTGAGCTGCTGCCACTTGCAACTTCCAAAGTATTTTTGCTAAGTGATACAACACAAGGCTGCAATAGTCAGTTAATACTGAAATAGTTCTGCAGGAGAATAGTAGGAGTATTTTTTTCCAAATAAAGTTTTAAAATAAATCCTCACTACATTCACTACATTCCATTTTTTACTTTTATGGTCTATATGGATAATAGATATATTAAGTTTATATATTTTTATTTTTAATATATTTTATATATTAAGTTTAATAAAACATATGGTAGCCAAATGGGACAGTTTTGAGGCATAACCAAATAAAAAAACCACAAACAAACAAACAAACAATTAGTCTTCCCAGTGGAAAACACCACTAGATCCTAATGTACTTTGACAGAACTAACTATGATCCCCTATTCCGATCTCACTTCCAAAGTGATTGTTCACGTACTGTTCACATTGGTCCAGAATGCAAATGTGAAATTTTCATTGGCACAAAATAGTCCATGATACATATTTCCCTGGACATTTTGTAACTTCTCTGATTACCTTAACCTCTTCCTCTCAACTTGTTGTTATTGTTGAAGGTGTAAAAGCGTTGTTCCAACTACCATTCTAACAATTATTGCTGTATGTGATGCATAAAAAGGCCCCAAAACTAGCATTACTTATATTCTGCTTGGACTTAGATCTTGAATATATAGACTGTTTCCCTACATTATATACAAACATGAAAAAAAAATGTGCAACTGCAATGCAAATCCTGGGAAAGGTGCAAACAGATATACTGCAGTGAAAGTAAAGTTGAGTATATATCCTTGAAATCATAGCACATAACATAGTAAAAGGACTCTGAAAGGTTAAACTCTGAAAGGAAAAGACTGAGGAGTTTATGAGATGAAAATCTTCAGCTGGAAATTCCAAAGCCAACTCCCTTGCAGTCTCACTTGCAGCTGTGTAATGAATACTGGTGAACAGTAAATCTAATGCAACATTAAAAAAAAAGTTACAAAGGAAGTTTATTAAAAAGTAAATCATATACTTTTCCTATAGTGTTCCTAAGAGTGAAGTTCAGTTCATGTACAAAATGCATAGAAGTGGATGGAAAGTAGCATGCTTCCTTCTAAGAAAAAAATAAGTTCCAGATCTTGATAGCTGTTTTATTCCCTCTGAAACAGAAGCAGAGATCTCAGCATCTTTTATCTTTAAAAAATCAATTGTCTTTAATATTGTAGAATAAATATGATTTGTTTAAGACATTTAAGAATTACTGTTTCATATCTTACCACTCCTAGTGTGTGATTCTTAATTAAATGTCTAAGGTAAAGAGAATACATTTTAATATAATGATCTACCTAGATATAGAAGATCCAGGTTTTCACCTCTCATACACTTTAAATAAAGAAGGAAATTTAAGGTATGTTTTCTGTATCTCAGCTACAGAGTTAGACTTTCTCACTCAATGAATAATTGCCAACCTCAAGAGACAAAGATCCAAGAGAAAGGTGCTACTCTGCGTGAGTAGTGCATAGCTAATATAAATCTCTTTCAAACCTGCTCACAGTTAGAAAAGGACTAAATATTAAAATAAATTTTCATGCTTGCTACTTAGATCTACCTTTTCAAAAGGTTGGCCCGGTAACATGTTCAGCTGTGTCTGTGCTCTGTCAACATGAAAGAGACATTCAAAGCTTCCTGCTTTCCGAGAGGAGGAGGAATCAAAATAGCAGAGTCAAAACCAAGGATGTTGAAATATGTCAGAATTAATCTCTCTAAAATACAATATTGCTTGCAGCTGAGAGAAGAGTAAATAAGTGTATCCATGCATAAGCTAAGAGAACAGCTGCTATTACCAGCAAATTAGGATGTTAAAACCCCAAACAATGCAAACATTGATTTAAAGCAAGACTAAAGCAGTGGAATGTGACTCTCAAAGCAGACGTATGGTCATTAGGGATTCACTCTGCTTTACTTTCCTGCTATTAGGGAAATGATATATCAGGTATGAGCAGATAGCTCATATGCCAGTTAGATATGAACAGGGTAACTTCTGCAGGGATGTTTGCCAGAAAGCAGTAAATTAAGCTTACTATTGTTGAACTGCAAAGATGATAAGAACAAGTGTTGCTTATTGGTTTATTTATCTGATTATAGCTGGCAAGGGAGAAATCAATACAGTTAGTCAGGGATAAATTGCAGACTTGTTACCTAGTATAACTTGAACAGCTTGTGCAGAGATAATTAGCACAACCTCTCAACTAAATTACTGTTTAAAAGTGAAAGGAAATAGAACCAATTTTCTCAACAGTTATTTCACATCATGGTAGCACATGAAGAGAATAGGTGAATTTGTGAATTTGAATAGGTGTTACAGTTCTTATTAATTTAACAGAATACATATACCTTAAGTTGTGTGTGTACATGTGCATATACAAACATTGGAATGCATTGCAAATAAAAGCAACAGAAAACATAATTAGAAGGAAATATTTTCTCGATCATTATTCATATATATTCAGCCAAAATGTCAAGGTTATTTTGAATTATTTTTCTTTATTATTAATTGAAAGTAGTAAAGTGAAATTTTCTTCTAGTTAGAAACAGAAACTGTACAATATACAAGAAAAAGTGGCTTTAGTTCATTCACAGACATGAAGAGGAAAAATGTGGACTAATAATTTACAAGAAGGGTGTGACTGTTACTGAATGAGGATCAGGTTGAGAGGAAACATTTCATGTGTATTGTGATGAGATAAAATGAACCTTCATGATCAAAGGAATTATCATACTAAAAAAAGGCTCAAAATAAAAGATAATTTATACTGGGTCTCATGCTCAGGAAAAGATAAGATGTACATCTTAGCAAACCCCTAGGGTTTGCATCTTCAGACTCTAAACAAAATTTGCTAATCCTAGAAGAATTCCTAGAGTAACTGCTGTATAAATACAATACAATGTGATGCAAACAACAGCTAAAAGAAATTTGGGGAGTGATGAAGGTTTATATTTTTGTTGTCTTGATTTTTTTTCTTGATTACTTCAATTTTCAGAAAGAAGTATAAAAAACCTCCAGAATTTTTTTCTCATCTATATATGCCCAGAACATAATAACACAAAAGAATCAAGGATAAGATACATGAAAATAAAATCACAAAGGTATCACAGTTATATATAACAGTAAAAAAAATATTTTCCACAGGAAGTAAAGGAAAAGTTTTAACCTGTAAAATGTAAGAGCTTCTGTTTGGTTGCAGGGGTTTTGTTTGGGTTTTTTAATTTTTCAGCAAATATTGCTAGACTCTCTTTGTCCTCATCTAGATAACTTTGACCCAACTTCATTCATCTGCAATTTAGTTTAGTTCATTTTTTATCAACATTCTGTCTAAGAACAAATTCTTTCAAAAAAGTGATTAATAACATTTCTCCTAAGAATTCTAAAGCTATTATCTACCTGAGAATGTGACAACTGGTTATAAAAAAAATTCCTAAGGGAAAGACTTCCCTTGAACCTGGAAAGCTGTTTCAAATGGCAGCATAAATATTTCTGACATCACATTTAAAAAGAACTGGAACTTACTGTGACTTGTCTTAATATGGGGGGTTTTTTTCCCCAAATATTCCAAAACCATATAATTAGGAAAATCTATGTCACAGAATAATTAAAGAAGCAATTCTGTGAAAATAAGTTTTGTCCACTTTTCATCACAGACATTGAAAAATTTCAAGATCTATTATTAGTTCTGGAAATAAAACATTAGTTGTGACTTGTTAATAATTTAAAATTTCATAATATATATATAATTCTATATATCTTATATAATATATATATTATATATATGATTTAAATTTGTGTTAGTATTGACTTATGTGCAAAAATAATTCAGGAATAATCAAAAGAGAATGTATTTTAGGAAGGATACACAGCTTTGAGTATTGAGAAGTAATAAAAAAAAATCAATCAGTCTTATTTTAGGATTACAAAATATCTCAACATATTACACAATACTGAATAGATTAAAGGGATGGGGCAGGAGAACTTATTCCATGATTAAATAGACAATTTCTTCATGACATCATTTCAGTAAACTGCTACAAGTGAAAGGTTACAGTCAATTTCAGAAATAATTTTAATGCGTTTTAATGGCAAACAGCTTCTAAAGATTACATTTTTGAATTTGAAGAAAATAATTATTGAAGAAAAAATAATGAGCTTTCTATAATATTACTTTGTGTTGAGGGCTAAATAACATATATCTTGCCAGGTAAAATTTTACTATAAAAAATTTATCTGGATTTAAGAGTGTTTTTAAGTCAATATAGTTAGGATTAAAAAAACGAAAATGCTTGAAGTATTTTTGAAATAAATCTGGTTGTATATATGTCCTCAATGGTTTTACCTTGCTAGGATTTTTCTCATGTCCTCATAGCTATAGTTTTTATGGATTCTAAATTTCTGTGCACAAAATACTGTAAAAGAACTTTTAATACTTTTATTATATTTTGAGATGATTCTTTTGATTTGAGAGCAACCAACACCATACCTGTGTTTAAAATAATGGAACTAGATTGACATCCTAGTTCTCAAGTCTTATTATATTCTACATGTCCAATAGAATTATCCAATTGAATAAATTCTATTTTACAGACTCACTGCTTTTTGATGCAAAAAAACCCAGGTAGAGTTTTTAATCTTATTTGTGTCACTTTGCACTGTGTCAGTGTAAGAAACACAAAATGATCCCAGATGATTACCCAGCTGTGCTGAAGAATGCATGAAATAGGGTTTCTACTCATAATATTCAGATTAGTATCTTTATTCTGTTTCATGTCTGAGAATAACATAAATGTCATAATTTTGTGTAATTTTTATAATGAGGCTACTTCATAAATGACCTGTAATGTAGAGATTATAGTACAATCTGTGTCACTTTTTCATGCTTTCTATTTGAAATGATGCTTAGTCTTCCTGTGACAATGGGAAACTTGAATGATGTACGGAGCAGAATGTCTCGATCTTAGTTTATGACTTTCAAATCTTATTATGATCCCTACTATTGTCTTCTTACAGAACCTGTGAAGGAATAAGAACAAAAAAAACAGTCCTTTGAAAACCTTGGCATGAGTATAGAATTTATATGAAGAGGTTGCTTCTCTAAGAAAGGCTTATATAGAGATAGGTATCTGGGAAGCAACCAAATACTTACTTATTTTTTTTTATGATTGCCTGGTAAATACTATCCTTTGGCAACTGCAACGTGAACAATAAAAGGCATTAGCTAAAGAAATAGACAGGGTAAATGGACAAAAAGCAAGGGATCAATAAGAAACCCAGAAAGTGGCACTAATTGGTGGTTTAATTCTAATGGGCTTATGTCATCTTTCCTTAGAATAATTTAGCAATCTTATGCCTCCAGGAAAAGAAAATACTCAGAAAGATTAACAGTATAAACAGGAGTTTCCCTGTTTATACTGTTATTTATACAATGTAAGAGGTATAATGAATTAGCTGGAGGTTGCTGTGAGGTTTTGTCCTAGAGATCTAAATAAACTCAGAACTGTGGTGCAATATGGGGAAGATACAGTGATTACATGGAGAAGGAATAAGCCGTCAGTAGGAAAGGCTGCATTCATATTGTTATACAAAAGAGGGACAATTAGTGATTTGGAAATGTGACAAGAATCTTTGGGACACAGGATAAAAAATGAGAGAGTTTAAAAACTAACTATGCAAACATCTAGCTGCAAATGGATATTTTTTCAGGACCAAGAAAATAGGAATTTTTTTCATTTTTTATCACTTACTTTTTACTAACTTTAATAATGTAATAGAAAATTCTTTTACAACTGACATTGCTTTTCAAATTTCAAGTTTAATTATCTCCTACATTTACTGAAAGCTTTTAATACTTTTATATAAATTATTATTGAACTAGATCCTATTTCCAAACTGTTGTATTTGTGATCAGTGAAATCTGAGGTAATTTTTTTCATACATGGTTACATTGTTCATGCATTTTAAGGGTAGTTTATCAGAAAAAAAAAAAAAAAAAAAGAAGGTATCACACTGCCCATGGTGAAAGAAAGAGAAATTTTGAATGCAATCTACTTCAGCATTCTCTCACATACTTAGTTTTTCAGAGACTGAAAGTGCAAACCACAGCTTTTTAACAAATGCAAGTAGTATTTCCCTTAACCATGTGGTCAGAATTAACACATTAATTTCTCTGAAAAAGATCAACCAGATGCAGACACTGCTAGAGAAAACTGAATCTCAATTGTTTCAAGTTTAAAAGTTTTAAGTTTTAAAAGAAACTGCAAATAGGGCCATAAAACATTGGAATAGTTATGAACACAGATTGTATTCTGCATTTCCACCTAAGGAGGAAAAATCAGTTCCTGTATGTATCGAAACTTTCTGACTCTGTGTATGTATATGGATACTATTGCTGTCAAGAAACCATGTAGACATGATGGAGAAGGGCAGGAGGCTGCAAACATGGCACAAAACTTGTACAGCACCACACAACACAAGGCATGTTTCTTCTCAGTTCTCAGTAAATCCATACTTGTTTTTGAAGCCTCAGTAGCATGCACAGAATTCTTTCTAACATGAACATTATCATAAATCCTAACAAAATGCAACTAAAAATAACCAAATAAAAATTAATTAAAGAAAGCCCTTACAATGCTTTGAGGCAAAAATGTTTTCTACAACTGCAGCATGATTAAATAGTGACTGTATTTGAAACTCAGTCTCAGCATAGCTTTAAATGTACTTTTCAGTTGAGACAGGATGGATTACATATACTCCTGCCTCAATGATTTGTGTTTCTCACTTAAATAAGATCTGCTTTGCACACATTTAATATTTTGGAAAGTGAAGGAGTAACATCAATACTGAGAGTCAGATACTGGGCAAGCTTTTATCATGCCAAGGGTTCTCATGGCTCTCCCAATGTATCTCACTCCTCACATCCAAATTTTGCAGCTGTAGACTTTTCTTATCAAGCAGGAGTTACCAGTGGTATTGAGATATGCCAATCTTCAAAGCCTAAATGAACATACAAATTTTGGATTTAATTATTACTGTCTATGTCACTTCTGGATTATTATTTTTCTTATTTATCTGTGGCATTAATTTGTGATTCTAATTAGAATGGTATCTTGTCACACGTTATCATTGCTGATTATTTTAAGGGAGAAACAAATATAGGTAAAGACAAAGTCAAATACTTTCTCTTTAATTTCTAAAATAAATCAAGAATTGACTCAGAAAATACTCCTGGCACTTAAAAATGTCAAATAAATTGATGCAGAAACAAACTAGGTTATAATAGTAAAAAAGATCTTTCTGAAATTCTTTGTAATCTGAAATAACAAGGGTTGGCATAACTTTCAATTCTGATTGTATATATTTTTCATTAAAAATTACATTTTCAGTTTTATTTGAAATTGCAGTTTCAGCTTTAGCTAGCAGTAGAAACTTCAGAAGTACAAAAGGTAAGAACAGCTTTCTAACATTTCTACTCAAATGAAAATCTAACAGCACAAGTCTTTCAGAAACCCTCCTCTCCTATAATGTAACAGTCCAATTTGCCTGAGTCAGGGAATTCAAACATGTCAGAAGGACAGCCACAGTTTTGATTTTTTACTTGAAACTATCTTCTTCCTCCCAAAACTTTGAAGGATTTGCCCATTTGCCCACATAGAGTAGTCACAAATTTATTAAGATCTTTATCTCGTGTTTACATCTATCATCAATAGATGTATTGAGGATGATAACTGCAAAGAAGAACACACCACCTGTCTAAAAGCAGTGATTCTCTAGACATGCAGAAATAAACTTGATAGTTTGTAGCTATATTCTATTGACAATCATGAAGCATCTTGGAGAATTATTTGCTCTACAAAGCCACAGAATATACTATGGAATAGAAAGCAATTAAATAAAAAATTGAAAGTTTGAGGAAGAACAAAATTTCTGCCATAGTCTTGAATGCATATAAAAATGTTTCTATTTTCATTGTTATTAGTGTTAAATAAAGAATATTATATTCTAACTAATTGAGGAGTTGTACATAGGTATATTTTATTTTATTTTATTTTATCAGTTGTGACCTGAATTTATTCCTTCAATTCAACAAATAACTCTTATTGGAAATAAAAACATTTAGGAACTTGCGTTATTTAGCACCAGAAAACTAGGTAGCAAATTAAAGTAATTTAAAATTAAAAACATCAAACATTTATTTTAAATATATCAACTTGAAATACTTGAACTTGGGCACATTTTTTTCTCTGACAAGCAATTCTTTGATATCTAGACATAATTAACAAAATGCCTGAACCTAAAAGAAAAACAACCAAAATAAAACAAATAGGAAAAAAACCACATTGAATAAAATTAAGATTATAAAACTTATGTGAAAATAAACATCCGGATAGAAATGAGTACTGCTTTACTGCAAGCTTGAATCCATTTAAGAGCCAACATAAATCTTCTCTAAAGTAAGCCTTAAGCAGTGAACATTCACTGGATTGCCCTGTGCTGTGCAGTGTAGCCTGTTACGATTTTTGGCATCAGGTGCCAGAACATTTATCATGCCTGCAGTCACAGACAAAGGTAGGCACACCAGGGCAGTGACTACCATGAGCTGGGTGTGGTGAGTGTCCCATGGGCCTGCTGGGTCAGTCTGTCCAGTTGTCCATGCTACATTCAGAAACATTAATTAGAATGGCTCTAGAGGGATTTTCTGCGCTGAGACAAAACGGCTGAGCCAAACACATTCCAAGAATTAAACATTTAGTCCAAAAAATTACTTGCCAAGAATAGATATTCATAATACTGTTAAAATAGGCACATATCCCCTTTTCCTGAAGGACTCTTTCTGGAATTTTCAAAATGTAGCTGTATAGTTTTGCTCTTCTACTGCCTGACATGTTTTCAACATGGCTTGCTCCTGAACAAGAAGTTTTCTTACTCACCTCAACCTTACTTAATACCAACATTGATGAAATGTGATTCATGTAGAAAATCAGTGCATTTTTTAAAAACATGTTTAGAAGCAAGTTTAACATAGAAATTTAGGCAGTGTCTAATTTCATTTTTGTTTCATGATTCCTTTTATGAAAGCTAAACTGGGCACTAATAAACATCAGTATTTCAAGGAAAAGTCTCCCTGTGATAATTCACAAATTTTGGGGAGGAAGGACTTATTTGATCCACTAATACTCAGTGAGCAAACTGCCTTTCAAATTTTGAAAGTATTTTTAATAATTAAGAAGGAATTTCTTGCCAGAATTTTAAAATGAAGAGTTGCATAAAAATACCCTTATTTTCCTACTATGAAGAAATTTTGTTAGAGACTAAAAGATTTCAAGCAGACCAGAAGTTTGCAATGCAAATCCCCAAAGTGACTAGACTTTATCTGTTGTTGCTTGTTTTCACCAACATCTACATTATCATTAAACAAACATGAAGAGACTGTCCATTTGAGTCATCTGGGTATTAGTTTCCAGGATTTCTGCATCCTCAGAGTAGTAACTGTTTGCTGTTGCCATTTAAAAATGAAAAAAGCCACACCTGGTTAAAGTTCAATATGTTATTAGCAACAGTTTGTCTTCATTGTTTTGAACTTTATCGAGTAAGATCAAATTAAGAAATACAAATATTTGAGTGTTCAGTTGAATACCTTATGAACAACATAAAAAATTCAGACTTCTCAATTCAAATCATGTCATTGTATCATCTAAAACAAGAACATTTTTTTTCTGCAGATATCCCGATTAATACTATCTTCTAAATTAAATTTTATTAAAAATTTAGATAAATGAAGATTTTTAAAGGAACAGATCCAGATTTAAGAAGAATAAATTAATGATCTAATTATGAGAAGTGAAGAAATGCCTTTTACATTATGCTAAAACTGTTTTAATGTTGTGAGATAATTAAAACAGTAGAATATTGACAGTTACATGGGAATTTGCATATTTTGATGTCCCATTATTAAATGGTTTTATTATTTAGCTAAAGCATTTTCTCATTTAAATAATCTGTATTTTTAAGGTTATTTTTAGTTTAAGACCAAATCATTATGAAACAAACATCCAACAGCTACTCCTAGTGGAAAATTTACTTTTGTGTTTCAGCTGGTAAAATAATTATTGTCATTATCATATTGCAACATCTCTGATATCTGAGCTCTGGTCTCTGATCCCTACACTGTCACTACTCTAAGAGAAAGATAATTATTGCACAGAAAACTAATTAAAAGGTAAAATATCTATCAAAGAAGTATTTAATGATGATAAAAAGTTATTTTGTTAATGAAATTTTATAATTATTTAAAACTAAATTTTTGAATTTATAACTAAGTTTAACAAATGGAAATGCATTAAGATGTAGAATGAATGTGTGTGCAACCACACATCCTTGATGTACTGAACTCTCTGACAAGGTCTTTACTCATTTTGGGAATGCTTGCTTTCCACACACAATTTACATTTCTGACATTCTCATCACTCATTTTCCATGCCACTTGGAAATACAGGATATGACAGATGCCTTCATCTTCTTCTCCCTAAGATATAGAATGCTATAGTATATAGTGAATTTTTGACTTGTCTGTCAAAAATTATGTATATTGTCTCAGACAAAAACTGCTCAGTTCACATGGTTTAAACCAAAACATGACTGAAGCTGTTTTTTAACTAGCAACACAACTAGAAATCAGTGAATGATATTAATATCATCAATACAACAAATAGGCCCCAATACTGAGTACCTCCACATTCTGAAAGATCTTTTTCTAAATAAGCCCAAACACCTGTAGGTGACAAAAACACCCCATTCCCACCATCCCCTCCTGGTTGTGTAGCCCTGGGGTGTCCCCACTGCCCTGTTTGCCTCTGTGGTCTCTTCTCTGCAATATGTTTTCATGTTCTTTTCATACTGCTCCTTTATTGCAAATTCTTCTGCCAACATCTTGGTAAACATTTAATCCAGATGATGTTTGTAGTCTCCTGTCTCTTCATCATTTTCATTTCTGGGGCAAGCACCATCTCCAAGAAAGCAGCTTAGGTTGCTTCATTCACACATGGTCTTTGACTCACAGCACAGTATTTTTATATAGAACATTTTACCAAGATATGTGATACCCTCACAGGTAATGTGCCGATAAATATTCCTACTTGTTGCATACAAGTAGAGATATTATAAAAGAAAGGTTTATAAAACTTATAAGTTTATCAACAGTATTCATGAAGATCCTCAAGATATTTTTTCTTCAGCTATCTTATTATGTTTATTATGATGAATGGTTTCAAACTCACCATCTGGTGTTGGAATGGGATACAATTTGTCTTATTACTTAAAATGGACATAAAAGCTCAGAGAAATGGAGATATGGTAAATTTACATTTCAACATTTCTTCAGATTGCAAACATTTCCTGTTAATTGAACAGCCATTTGTCCATTTTCTTGCACTTTCAAGACTCACAATATATGACAATACTGAAATAATTAAAAATATTGCAATACATTTATAGAAAGTCAGGGTCTTTACTTAAAAAAAGTCTAATTTCTCCTAGCATGAGAGTGCCTGTGATTCCACCCTGAATGGTGTTAAGGGTTTTGACAGCAATGACTTAAGAGCGGATTAAAGTTGGTGTTGGAAGAGCTCTGTTCTGCATCTTGTGATGTCTCTAAGTGGTGAAGTGCAGAATAATCATGGGCTCTTTTAGTACAAGCCAGAGGAAGTGGGTAAGACCCTCTTGACTGTTAATGTTTTTCTTAACCCAGCACAACACACTTAGGGACATTTTACATCGGGAATTCTCTTATTTCTACTATGGGGAATAAATTGATGTTATATTTGTAGAAAATCACTTTCTAGACCTTTCACATTTTACTCTGCATTTGAAGAACAGCACACCCTTCTTTCTCTCAGTGCCTACTATATCATGCTATTTGTCACACTGTGCAGCTCATACCAGTTTGATGGTCTATTTGTACTCCTGCTTTAGCCCTGGAGTTACTCTGATTGCTGTTCAGGGACAGGGGTGAAGCTCAAGTCACTTTACAGGAGCGTGTGTCTCCCATCTGTCATATTTTCTGGGTATATTTATGGAGCTTTGTTTTGTGTCTTCTCTGCCCTATGCCTCTTCCTTGCTTTTGCCTTACTACATACAGTGTTTCTATAACCTTTAGCTGTACTTTCTTCCTGTGGACTAAATGATGACACTGACCTTCAATTAATATTTGAAGAGTAAACGTACACTTATCCTACATTGTATCATTGTTAGCATCACATAAAATTATCTCCAGAAATAGATGGAATTTATTTTTGCATAAGCTAAAGGAGAACATAATTTCCCCAGCAAAATGTTCCTTTAATATGTAAAACGACTTTCAGCCAAACTCAAATAAATGCTAATGCCCAGCACATAAACAAAGGGAAAAAACTGTATTCTAAAATAAGAAAAGTAGTCTTTATGATCATCATCGTGACTAGTCAAATGAACCAGATTATGGAAAAAGATGTTCAGAAGGGTTAAAGCTGTGTAACCATGTTTCTTTCCTAGACCTCAGTTGCACTGATTAAATGAGTTGAGCAATATTTGATTACAGAATATAATCAACATGTTTCAAAACTGAGTGAATAATTCATAATGTGTCATTTCTCTGACAATTTTTGCCTCTCTCTGTTTGCTAGTTGTCATTGAGCAGATTATTATGTTCTCAAATGCATCCCTTATTTGAATTTATTTGCTGAATAATTCTCAGAAATGATTCTTCTTCTGTGCGTCATTCACAGGCAGTTTGTCATGAGTTTTCAACACTAGAAGATGGAGTTATTTTTATTTATTTGGCTTATGGTTTATGTGCTAGTCCTCTGTTTCCTAATGGATGGTGCCGAGATCACAATGAAGCCTCAATATCAGAATTCTACTTACATTTTCTTCTAAAATTCTTGGATAAGAGCTGTTGTGCCTCACTAGATATAAAACTGCAGTCTAAAACCAGGTAACTCTACCCATTCCTTTTCAGATCACCTAAAGTCACACATGTAGTGCCAAGAATATTTGAGGATATTGAGCCTATAAGCAGCCAGAATAGTGTGCAAAGTAACTACAGCTATTGGGGATCTTATCCTCTTGTTTCCCTTCTGAAATTAATCTGGGTCAAGATTGCTTCTCAGAAAAGATAATTATTTCACCTTTTGCAAAATAGCCCTATGGACAGATACCTCTGAACTAGGAGGCTACATTCCAGAGGAATCTGCTAAGAGAGAGGGATTAATATAAACCTCATAAAAGCAGTCAAAGCACTAGGCCATACAGAAAAAGAGAATAATTTCTTGTCTCCTATTTCTTTTATTCCTGGCTGTGTAATGGCCTAGTTTGTTTCTCCTTACTTCCTCACAGACTGCTTTAAGTACCTTACTAACTTTTCAGGGGTCCTCTCAGGATTTACCATATGGATTGTAAAGCTCTTAAAACAATGAGAACATTGCTGTGCCACTGAATATTTCTGAGTGACCCAGCCAGAAACACCCATCTCAGTGGGACTGTCCAGTGAAGCTTGGCTTCTACTAGGTTAAGTATTCCTGGGGTTCCAGACTTAATGTGTATAAGATTTAATGAGCTTTATTTGGTTCCTTAACTATGTAAGTTATGTATAAGCATGTGAAATCCTTAAAGTTTTGTAAGGATTTTTATTTGTAAAGATATTTGTAAGGATTTATGCAGCAGCTTGCATAAAATATTTACTACAGGAACAAAAATCCTATGCCATATTTTTCATTAATATTTCCTCTGTACATCTCAACACATAAGTCCAGTTCTGTACACTACTTGTGTTGCAGCACTCATCCTTTTGATTAAACCTAAGGTGTAAATAGCATTCCTCACAATAATAATAATAAAAAAACCCCCAAATCTTTAAGATTAATTATAGCAGAATTGGACATTGCTGTGATGCATATAAAATGCTTTTAATATTTTATGTGTAGCATTGCAAGCTTTGTCTGTATTCCCCACAGATTGTCAATATCCATGGTCTGGGATCTGATACTGGTCTAAAACTCGTGATGAATTCAAGGCTGAAACATTTATAGTTCTGAAGGATAAACAGAAATCATTTACAATTCTGCATAGAGCAGATTTAGGAAAGAACATTGTTTCAACCTGTTGCTTTCACTTCACCATAGAGATTCACAACTTTCTTATGTAAAAAATAAATCATTCTTTAAAGAATCAGCACTAGGAGTTGCTGTAGAAATATGCCCTTTCTCACAAAGCCTGTGCCCTCTGGTTTTTCCATTACTGTACCTACAATTCATCCATAACTGTCCTGTCAAAATCTTAATCAATCAAATCAATCAATCAGTGAATAAATCTTGTACTTTTCTTTGCATGAACACACTTAATCTTGTTTTGTGTAAGCATTATCAGTGAGTGTCTGGCTCCAAGTGAGGCATATCAGCCATTACTATAAGCCAGATTTTGTCACTGCTTTATAAATTTATTGCTTTTTTGAGCATGTAATTCTTAGCAGAATTTGATTTTATTTACATTTTTTTCTATAGGAAGTGAAGTGTTTTTCTTCACTCAAAATCAATCCTTCAACACTATTTAAGATCATAAGACTTAATTCACAGGCCTATTTGTGAATTTGACCAATTTCATATTGCCATATTTGAATTTCCTTTACATTGGAACAGTGTATCTTTTATCATTATCTTTTTGCTGATTTGCACCTCAAACAGATGCTTCACTTCTTCTCAGATCAAAAATACTGCTAAGTATAAGTCCTAGAAGACCTCCTCTCTGTCATGGTATTGATAGCTGAGTACAGTTTGAAAACAGCAACACAGATACAGATTGTTAGGAATAAATTTAAATTATTCTGTAACATAATTCCATTTAAATGCATTTAGAATGACATTCTTGTAGAGAGTGGTTTCCCCAGGGAAGAGGAAAACCTCAGCTTAAAGCCCTGGGAAATCCCTTTCTAAGTTTTAGTGAGCAAAAGGCTCACTTCCATGATCCCCCTGTTCTGTTACGTAGATTGTTACTAGAAGGTTCCTAGTTCTTTGTATTGTCATTGGTTGCTTTTTGGTGCAGAAATGTTAATATCCCGAATCTTTCTTCCCTATTGGACCCTTCCCTCAGACCCCACCTCAATCCCTCCCAAGGGTATAAATACCCTTGCCTGACCCTGGACCCTGCTTTTTGCCCCTTGCTATTGTCTTTTCCAGTTCACTCTTATACAGTGTTCACCTTATTGTTTGTTGTTTTCATACTATTAAAGCTCAGCTTCAGAAAATTGGATTGAGGCTGCTTCTCTCTACCAAGTCACCATCAGGGCAGAGTCCCTGGGAAACTCCTGGGGATCTGATCGTCTGGGTTTGGACGAATGGACTCCTTGGAATCCTCCAGGAGTTTCATTCTATTTTTGGAAATCCCTTCTCCAACCCCTAAAATTAGCAAAATCCTGTAAGACAGTATCCATTGCTTAGATTTAATCTCCATTCAAAGCAAGCTGAGGGCAGGACAAGAAATGTTCAGAAAGAACAAGTCTGAGGCGTTGCAAATACAATACTGGTAGTGGCAATGACAAATTTGTAGGGCTACACAGTTACCCCATGAACCCAAGACATCTCCTGAAATCTTCAAAGTGTAAATGTGGGGATCTGGAGTGTCTATTGCCATTGCTAGTAACAGACCACATGCTTTGTACTGAAGACTGAAGCTTGTAAGGCTTGTCAGGCTCTGAACTTTTTTTGACCTGCCTCTAACTTTGTTTTTATTGGTTTAAGTGTGACAGCCATTTCTCTAACTGATCAGATGTCAGAGGGTAATTTGTTTTCCTTGTGTTTATCTTTGTGTGGTATGACCAGAGCTTTGCATGGATACTAGTAACAAGCAATTATTCCATGCAAAATGAGATATTACAGACATAAATCCCTGTGTGTTGAGGCATACAGCAGCCTCAGGATGGAAGGCATCACATGTGGGGTAGAGTGAGAGAGGTGAGACATGGGATGATAAGAGATGGGGCACAGGGTGGATACTGGAGACTCTGCAGCAATAAACAATAAGAACTGGAGCAGAACAAACATTATTCTAGGCATAAAAAAGAAATAATACGTAACATACATAAAAAGTATCACATACATGAATTTTGAATGCAATGTGGAGTTTGATACCAAAGAATAAGATCAAAGGTTTCAAGGAGTGTTAGCAAACTTATGAAAAAACTATTTGGAGTGGATCTCTGAAGGAGAAATTTGAAAACATCAACATGAATATCATATTCCTTTTGGTGAAGTACTACAGGAGCTGACAAGACTAAAAATACACCTTTAACCCACTCCTGCCCCCACCACATAACCACCAGACTGAAATAATCTATTTAGGGTTCTAAAAGATTCTCTCTAGGCTAAAGCTGTAACAAAAGACAGAGTTTCTGCTTTTTATAAGTGCCAAAAGTACAAATCCAGAAATGTAAAACTGAAAAGTTAAAGAGATATCAGTTTATTCTTTGCAATTGTTTCCTAGAAATAATTAATCTGTATTAAATTCTGAGGGTAAAACTTTAAATACTTCTCCAAAGTGATAGGCATAAAGATAAACTTGTCCATGATCACTTAAGAGGCTTTTTTTAGCACTTTGATAGATATACAGGTGATATAAAGGGTCTACTTCCATGATGCGAAATGTGCAGATATTATTTAAAGTGTTGAATAGTCACACAGTTTTTAACTTTATGCTATTACACACACACACACACACACACACACACACACACTTTCTCCAGATATCAGATAGGTCTTTTTGTAATTCCAGAATATGGAACTTAGAGTGCCCAGTAAGAGATAACTGGATAACTGAGGATTAGGTCCATTTTACTTGTAAGACTTATCATTGACAACACTCTATTTCATGGGGCTCCATCCTTTAACAATGGAATTTTAGTATCACTGTAGGGAAAATAGTAATTCAGCACAAGAGCAGCTCATGCTCAAGTATTTTGAATATCACTGTGTAGAGGCTCTCAATAAATTATCACAGACAATTAAGCACAGGTGTTTTGAAAGAATCTTGCTAGTTGTCCAAGATACCATAATTTATGAACAGAATGCTTTCCTCTCCCTAGGAGAATTTTCATTAAAAAGAAAAAAATCCAATATACTTTCCAGCTAATGATAAGTAACTGATATAATAAGAATTGACAGGTCACAACTTGCTCCTTCACCCTTGTTCAAAGCTGTAGATTCATAAAGTTTTAAATGTGTTTAAATATGCATAAACTCAACAGGAAATTCCTGGTTTTAAAGCACCTGCTATCATCACCTGAACATTCAAAATATGAAAGAAAATAACTTTAGAAGTGAATCTCTCGAACCATACAAATAACTGATATTTTGAAGAAGTCGAGCCAAAGCATATTTTTATCATGTAATAATTTTATTTCTTAGATAAGGTTGTATGGTACTTCATAATTCAAAAGCATTTTCTTAGATGTTTTAACACACAAGCATGACCTTCTTAAAATGCATGTTATCACTGTATTCACAAAAAAGAAGTAATGAGATATACTGTTTTTTATTTTTTTAAAGAAAGAATACAAGCACAAAAGTATCTCTATAAGTACTGCAAAGCTATTACAAAAATGCATCATATTCTATCAGTAATCATTCGAATATTTCAGAACATTAACTAAGAATGATTTAATAATGTTTGTTTTCTCTAACAATTTTAACTGAGGTTACATGGAGTGATGCCTAAATATCAAATTTTCATCAGTCTCGAAGACCACTGTCATTTTATTAGTACATGACTTTTTAAACTTTGATTTTCTCCATCATTATTATTTTTATTTTTAATTTTGAACAGAATATTAAGAAAAAGGCCTCCAAATAATATTACTTAGTAAGACATGAAAATTCTTTTTAAAAATCCTAATTATATTTACATATATACAGTATAAATAGTTTCATAAGAAATTTACTAGCACAGGGATAAGAATAAATTAACATAAAATAATTTTAGAATTATGGAATGATGGAATGGTTTGGCTTTAAGGAACCTTAAAAATCTCATTCCAACCATGAGCAAGGACACCTTCCACTAGATCACATTTCTCAAAACCCATTCAACCTGACCTGGAACACTCCCAGGGAACAGACATCCACAGTTTCTCTTAGCAAACTGTTCCATTGTCTCACCACCCTCACAATAAAAAATTTCTTCCTAACACCTAATGTAAACATACCCCCATTCAGTTTAAAGATAATCCTGTTTGACCTATCAGCACAGGCCCTGGTAAAAAGGATCCACTTTACTACTCCCAGTTTTGAATTTCTTTATATGATAATGATCTAGGTGTTTTAATCCTGATGGGATAAAATGTCTCCTGACATCTTGTATTGGGATTGCAATTGCAAACTCTGGTAGTGGAGGGGTTACTGGGGTAGCTTCTGTGAGAAACTTCTGGAAGCTTCCTCCATGTCTGGCAGGGCTAATCCCTGGGTTCTCCAAAGATGGATGAGCCTCTGGTCAAGGCTGGGCCAATTAGAAATGCTGATAAGTTGTCTATGATAACATATTTTAGAAAAAGAAAAAAAAAAAAGAAAAGAAAACACAAAAGTTGGTGTGTACATAAGAAAAGAGGAAATAATTTAATCTCTACTTCCCATCAGCCAGCAATGTTCATGCATTTCCTGGGCAGCAGGAATTCAGCATGTGCAGCAGTTTATACCTGAGCTGTCATACAGGATGGAATGGCCCTCTGGTTAGTTTGGGTCAGCTGGCCTGGTGCTGTCCCCTCCCAGGACCTTTCCCACCCCCAGCCCTGCCCAGCAGCAGCCAAAACACTGGAGGGTTATCAATTCCTTTCCAGCTACCAAGGCAAAGCACAGCACTGGGAGGGCTGCTGTGGGATAATGAACTCAGCTCACCCAGAACCAACACACCTGGCAAAAATGTTTCAGAAGATCTTTAGTAGATTGAATTTTGTGGGTTTTCAGGCATGAACCCTATTTTCTAGTCTGCCTTCTTGAAGGATGACCAGAAGCTGGAGAAATACTTGGCTTTGAAAGGAAATACAACTTTGGTACCTGGGAGATAGATCTAGTGTTTCCAAACCTCAAACTCAGGGTATCATTCTAGGATCCTTCTCACTATATCATTCTACAGTTCAGAATTTGATTTTTTTTTCCTGATACCAGTTTGATGTTGTTCTTGCATTTACTTTAATATATCACTGACTGCTTAGGGCTACAGAACTTGCTGCTTGCAGATTCCTAATCGTTAAATGACTGTATTGACAATAGAGAGCAGAAAGTAGTCATCTTCATTTATGTTTAGACAGAAATTCTTTGAGATAGGAGGAGAAATCCAAGCTTTTGGAGCAAAAGCAGCCTGATTTAAAACTGGATGGCTGAAAATAAGATACATCAACTCTCTGCTAAATTGCATGTTAAATTGTATGTTCTTTTGTTCTTAACAATTCTTCACACTTACAACAATTTTATCATAGTAGTTGCTGAATACCTGTCATTTAGAAAATGGCTTATAATGTAGTAAAAATGTCTTTTTGCTACCTTCTCCTTTCACTAAGCTCCTTTTCTTTCATCATAATCATATTGCCATCTGCAGAATACACAATTTTGTGTGCTACATTGCATTTCACTGCCCCAAACCACTCAGAGTATTCAAATACTCTGAAGAACCTCAGAAAGGTAAGTTTTTCTTTTGCATGACAAGTTATACTTACATAAGATGCACAAAACCAACATAAAATTTCTAGGTTTTGATCAACACCTCTGTACAACCTTTCTGGCCAACCTTTTATACAGATGTATCTCTACACAATTGATTCTGTTTCATTTATTTAGACAACAAATGAATATGACAGTTAAAGAATCTGATATAGAATAGTTTAAAAATACATACATTCTCTATTGCTATGTATGTCTGATGCTATGTGATGCAATAAGTTATAATATATTCATATTGTATATAATAAGAGACCTTGAGTTTCAGTATCAAAATGATAGAAGGTTTTTATTATAATAAGTTTCAGCACACCCAATCCTAAGCTGAAGCAAACCTCATTAAACCCTCTCTGAATTAGACCTATATATTCTTTTTGCATAATTAAAACTGGGGGGAAAAAAGAAAAAAAAAGCAAAATAGGAAGTTCCAAATAGGAACTTTTTTTTTTTTTTTCCACAACCCTTAAAAAAGCATAGGGTAAATCAGGAAAATTAGTCCTGCATTTTGCTAATGGTTTCCACAGGTACCCTTAAAGAAGTATTGGTGCCTATTGGTAAGATATACTAATGTTTACAATGCTCATTAAAGTTGTTGGAAATATAGTTAAAGTCAGGTTTGGGTTAATTAGTACAACTTCTGTCTCACAGAAAAGTAAACTGTTTCAAGCTTTTGAAACAGTAAAAGGAAAACACAAGTGCTTCTTTCGAGCTGAAAGTATTTGGTCAACCTATAATGACAGACCTTGTGCTTGAAGATGAACTTACTTCTTTGAAGATAAATACATGCTCACTCCTGGAATTTACAGAGAACTACTTAAGGTTCATTCTTGGAGAGTTTTGGTTGCAATGTAAATAAAATTTTAATAGGTTTTGTTGAAAAAATATCTTTCAAAAAGGTAAACTTATGTTTATGACTTTCTTCTTCATGAGCATGTTCCTACATGGGTTTTTGTTGTTCGGATTCTGTTCTAATATTAGAACAGTAAATCTAACAGTGTTTTAAAGAGGTTTTAATTTTATTGTGTTGGAAGCTGTTTTTAATGCTTCTTTTAAAAGGATCAGTCAGTACAATGTAAGATAAAGCAGTTTAATAAAGAATTTATTTTATAGTGCTACTTGTAAGTAGAATATCCATTCATTAAAAGAAACCAGATAATATTTCTCAATTTAAAAAGACAAGTGATATAAAAAATATCAGTGTGACTTCCTACAGACAGTTCTTCATGGATCGGTAATTTCTTCATCACCGTGTTTCTAATGGACCATCACAGAGGAATATATTTAACTGTTTTACAGTCTAATTAGATGTGGCATCTGTCAAACGTGCCTGATTTATCGCTAGCAACTGCTAAACTACATATCAGGATACAGGCTGACCAGCTAACAACAAAAAATGTCCAAGCATACTATGTACTGGCTATAGACAGAAACCACGGAGACTTTTAATGTCTGAAAATGTACCTTACAAAAGTACACTTTCTTTTATTCTTTTGATAATAAAATTCAGACTATTGGCTAAGTTTTATGGTAATACCATTGGTCTGCTCTCTGAAAGGAAGAATGGTTCCTCTTGCATGACTTGCTGAGGGCACACAAGTAAGATGTGGGGGAAGAAAAGCAGGAAGCTAAGCTAAACTCTTCTGTAAGAATCAAACTATCAGTGCAATCCCAAAAAAGTAAGTTTCATATTTGGAATGCTTTTTATTTTCCATTTTTGATATAACAACAAATGTGCAGGAAAGGACTTATGGATGGAAAGGCTGGGTGTGTCCTTGGCTGCAGTGAACATTAGATGGTGGAGTACAGGATTCTACATGGAAAAAAACAGGGTGAAAAGTAGGATTACAAAGCTGGACTTCAGAAGAAATATTTTTCCTTCTTCAAGGACCTACTTGGTTGAATCTCATGGCTTAGAGCTTTAGTGATTTTATTTAATATTAATGTAAATATTCAAATATCACTTTCACTAGGTGCACATTTCTCTGAAGAAAACCCAGCTCTCTGATTACCACTTTCTGCCAATAGACCTTGAGCACGACTGTGACTCACCATTTCCAGAGGGGCAATATCTCTTTTTAAGTCTTCCAGAGAATTTAGATGTTGGTCTCTCTGCTTGTATTACCACACCAAGGTGCCAATTAATGTCATTTGCAATATAGATTCTCAGTCATTAGAACTGAGACTAAGCCCAGTAACTCATTTCACACGGGGCATTGAAAAGCTGTTCAGAGGGTAACAATTTCTGTCACAACTGATCTGATACAGAGGTGTAATGCTCTATCTCATTACCAGCTACGTGGGCCATCCAGCCTATTTAACTTTAATTATTTACTTTCGTATTTTACCTTTTTTCTTTGTTCAGGATGAATGAATGTCCTAAGTCTTCACTAATGCTCAAAGGCAATTGAGCTGTTTCATTTTTAAATGTAATATTGGGCCTGTGTGTTAGAGGAAAGAAAGCTACACATAGAGGAAAGAATGTTACACATTCTTCTATCTTATATATAAATATAAGATATTGATTTTCACTTTTATTTTGTGTTTCATTTTGTCATTTTATTTTCCTATTTCCGAGAATTCAAGCATCAGAATAAAAACCTTATAGCATCTAAAAGGATGACACCATTTGACTAGGGGCATTGCAGTTTCTGACTTTATCTGAAGGAAGACCTTGACATCTTTATATTCTAGGAGAACAACAAGAATGTGAGTAGTGTGTGTGAAAATCTCTGGGATTAGAGGGCTAATTCTGGTCACAGTGCTTTCAAATAACGAGCTCATTCTTCAGCTATTACCATTGTAACAAGTCATCTCCTTGAGTTTCAGTGTTTCAGCATCTCAGGACACATCCCACCCATTTTAAGCATCTACAAAACTGCTTTGTAGTTAAAAGTTACAATGCTATTGAGTATTGATTAAAAGTCTCAAAGACAGAGGGACAAAGAAAGGGGGAGGGGAAAAGGGGGAAGAGAAATCTTTAGGAACCAAATCTAACACAAACCCAGTGAAATACATAAGCTTTTGACTAGCATAACAGTGATTTACCTTGAAATGACTACATTAGATTTGGAGTGG
Source organism: Phylloscopus trochilus trochilus (assembly GCA_016584745.2). Lineage (NCBI taxonomy): Eukaryota > Metazoa > Chordata > Aves > Passeriformes > Phylloscopidae > Phylloscopus > Phylloscopus trochilus. The sequence continues at coordinate 18,861,496 of WQNJ02000016.1, read as the reverse complement.
GTTATATTTGCTTTACATAGCAAATATTCCAGAAATGCAAACTGAAGGTTGATTTCATGGATGTCAGCTCAGCAAAGATTGTTTTAGATTGGGTAGAGGAATTAATCTAGAATAACTCCGCAGTCACCTATGACTAAGTTCTGCCTAGGTGTATATTTATAGTAACTGGTACACTCTTTCATCTTTCTTGTGGTCGTCACTCTTGTTCCTAGAAGACTGAGGAACGTACAACAAGGATCCTTGGGTCATCTTTATTTGTACTCACTACAGGACTTGGAGAAATTCATGCACTCAAACATCTTTTAACTTCTTCAAATCAAGAATTTTTCATTTATCCAAGACCTAAGGAGTCAGGAGCAGGATTTAGGTCAGCCAACAGGATGTCATTTTCTCTAGTTAAACACAAACATTAAGAGTTTAGGAGCACCTAATAGTTTTGTTTTTTTTTTAAATACTTTTGATATCAATGATATTAGTGTAAGAATATAAATGTAACCAGTTATGAAAACAAATATTCCTTCTGTCGGGTCTTTCAACCTTTCCTTGTGATCAATTTCTGTTGTGTGCTATTTTTTCAAATGGAGAAGAAGAAAAGGACACAAGTGAAACTAAATTGTACTGATGAAATACTAGTTGTGTCATCATAATCGTTAAGACATCTTTAGAATCTTGGAAAAAAACAGAGGACTATAGCAAAATTACAAGTTGATACCTTGAAACAAAGAGGACGGGATGATTACAGAGGTATAAATGTAAATTAAAAATGTGCAGTTACTAATAAATGCAACTTTAATAATTGGATAGGGTCTATTTTAGGGCATAAATTCATGTATAGAATTGTGGTACAATTTGTTGCAGATGCCTGTTATTGACAGCATAGGTGGAATAATCTTCAGATTGCTTACATAATAATAAAAAAATCCCCAAACTGAATGCAGCTATGCTTCTTCAGAACAATGTATGCAAATGTGATCAATCTGTTATACTGATACTAAGGTATGTCTCTGTTAACATGAACAGAAAATATACTTCTTTTTCTTGTACCTGTATCAGTACCCCATTTCTGAAGACTCAGTTGTAACTGGCATGACTCAATTGTCATGCCCTTAATGCAGCAATGTTTTCATCAGCTTTGCTTCATTGTCTTTTATAATGGAGAAAAGAAATCTAAATTAATGGAGCGTGGTCAAAGCTGTTACTCTGTTTAAGTTTTTTTTCCCATATGTACAAAGTAAATAATTACATATCTATTTTGCTATGAATTTGTCTAATATGAGCAGAAATACATTGCATTTGCAACAGAAATATAGAACAGAAAAAAACTCATCAAATGTATTACCGTGGCTTAACAAGTTATTCAATGTTAAGTAATTGGCTAATACACTGAGTGTATTAATAGAAAATAATGTGACTTTATGTACCAGTAAGTCTTTTGTTTTTGATATTTAATGGTGCTTCTTATTTTACATGTACAGCACACCAAGAAATATAGACACGTATTACAACTGATAAGTGGCACTCTATTGAATATAATCAATTTTACAATTATCTGAGTCCTATCATATATATAGATAGTATAATTAAAATTTTCCATCTCAGAAAGAAAGGAAGTTGTTATAAGCACAAGTGAAATAGTGAAATTTTATATGTGCTCTTTTTCAGGGCAGTTTAGACAGAAACATGGAGAATGTAAACTTATCTATTTTGATTCTGCATAAGATACACGTCAGTGTTTGCAATTGTTTGAGATTTCTACTGCATTTTATGAGACTTTTGAATGTCAATGTGTTTCTGTGAACTAAAATAATACAAACAAAAAAGGAATACACTTTTCGACGAGTCCTCCAAATTTGGCTTTCCTACAATTTGACCATCTGTTTGTGCTGGACCTGGATTCCTCTGATACTGGCAATGGCCAGTATTGTCTCAGGTGGTGAATGCAAGAGAAGAAATGGTAACATAAGGTAGTAGGATGCTCAATCCAGCCAAGCAAAATCAAAATGTAGTAAATAAAAGCAATTACAGTTTATCTTTTATGTACTGAAATTACAGAATGGCATTTTAAAGATTCTAGTAACTTATATTTTAAAGGACTTTGTAAAAATTAATAAAATATCTTTAGGCTAAAACCAAATAAAAATCATTTTGCAGCCTTAATTTTGACTTAAGTGAGCAAGAAAAATGTCTATACCATAAATTTAGGTGCTCAACTTAGGTCTAAAAAAAGCACAAATAATTGCCTTGATAGTCAACAGACATACTTCAAAAAGGACGTTTAGAACATAAAAATTAATTTATAAGTGCCTGCCTTATGTGTTTTAAAATACTCTGCATATTCTTCAAAGTAGACAACTAGAAAAATAATGTTAAATATTTTCATCTTCTCACAAGAGGACCCACTTGTTTTTAAATCTATATTTTTTGGCTACCTATACTTTTTGGGAAGAGGATGTGGAAACAGGTTTTTCAGCAACTAAAATGCAGAGCTAGCAGTGAACTTTCAGAGAAGAAGTTTTACCTCCCACATCCTGTAAAGCTGACAAGTTCTGCATAACAATGCAAATTAAGAACATCTCTTTGTGGTTAAGCTCTGTGTTTTGTTCTACTCAAGATACAACTTTCTTTGTATAAAATCTTAGCTCTGATATGCCATAAGTAAAAACAAACTATGTGCAGAGATGGATGTGAATATTTATTTTTATATATTCTACAATCTAAGTAATGTGCAGGAAAGTTTCAGACCTTTTCAAGATGTAAAAAAAAAAAAAAAAAAAAAAAAAAAAGAGAAAAAAAAAAAGAAAAATAAATCATGTACAAAGAAAAGCAAAATTTAAACATTCCCTTCCCTACCCCCATGTTAAAGACAGACAAAAAGAAAAAAAGATCCAACCAAGGTACAATCTCTTCTCCATAGACAAACTCTGAAAAAGGCTAACCTGCTTAATGCATAAGTACTGAAACTGACCCATAATTATGGTTTCCACTTAGTATATTTTGTATAGTGCTCCATTCAGGTTTTCTGAAGAAATGGTCCTATGGATATAACAGATTCCAATACCTTCTGCTTTTTAAGGGTAGGGCTTAAGAGCTAGCACAATGAACTGAAATGACATTTAATTACTGATGTGCAGCCATTCAGTTCAGCTGGTTATGATCCTTAGAGTTTAGTCATCATATGTAATTAAATTTTACTTTCATAAAAGTTTAATGTGCTGAAAAAGCACCAATGGCTTTGAATGTTACACTTCAGGATTTCTGAAGTAATTCAAAATTAATTCTAAGAGACAATTTTTGTTACTAAGTCTAAGTGGTAGTATAGCCATCTGCTCTAAAACAATGAAAATTTGTTTTAATAGGAGCATATAATTACCTGTGAGTTCTTTTTTTTTTTTTTTTTTTTTTTTTTTTTTTTTTTTTTTAATTTCATGGTCACAGTAACTGCAGTATAAACAAGTGGGGGAATAATTCATCTCTGGACAAGGAATCATAATCTATTCAAATAAAACTAGCAAAAAGACTGATGAGAAATATTTGAAAGGCCAGGTGAGTTTTCTTTCCATTTTTGTTTTTCCTTTAAAAAAAAAAAAAAAAAGAAAAGAAAAAGAAAAACAACACCTAAACCCACTGCAATTATCAGAACTTAATTTGATTTGTATTTCTGGAATATCTTAGTAATAATTATGAAACAAAAAGATCCATATATATAGCTACTTACCCAAAATAATGATTTTGTAGAAAGCAGATTCACTACTCCATGTATATTTAGTCAGGCTTCGCTGACCTTTGTTACAGAAAAGGGTAAATAGATCAAAGCTTTGAAGTAAAATCAGAAAAGAGTTGTATCCACAATTGCATTCCCATCAATCAATTGTGCTTAGCAAGACAATTACAACACAATTAAATCTCTATGATACAATAGTGAAGGGACATGCCAATTATCTCTTAAGTGAACCAGGGTACCAAAGCACAGTCACAGTTTGGCGAAACTGTTTAATCAGGCAAAAATAATCCCTTTGCCAAGAGATCTAGGTTACCTATTAACAGCACATTATTATATACACAACAAACATAACCCTTGAGAACCCCAAACTTGTTTGTGGGGGTTATTGCTCAACAATAAAATTACTTTAGCAATGTTGGTTGCAGTAGAACAGCTCAAGCTCAGACAGTGGAGGCAAAAGGCATTTGGTCACTAGGCTGACACTGAAACCAGATCAGCTCAACTTCAGCAAAAGTGAGCCCAGGCCCATCCTGACACTACGTTCTCAGGTCAGGAGTACGTATCATTGTGTACAAAAAAATGGCAAAATCATTTTTATGGAGCTACAATGTAGTAGCTGTATTGCCTTGCTCTGTGGGTAATCATAGGGTGACAGAAGAGGCTGGTTCTAACCAAAGGAAAAAACAAATAAAGAAGGTTGCTATAAAAATAATAAACCGTTATGAACCTCTTTATAAGCCACAGAAAAACTTTTAGAAATGCAAGAGTACATGAAGTAGGCCAAAGGTCAGGAGGCATTGCCAGTGACAGCATTATGACGAAAATTATAAAAGTTGAAAAGTTTCTGGAAAACCCTGATACCCTTTAAGTGACCTAGTGACAGCATAGAAAGCCAAGATAATTCAAGAAACCAGAGGATGAAAATGTTACACAGAAATTAGGTCTCACATACCTGAAAAAAAATTTCCTTGTGTATTTATACTGTTACAGATTTATCTTAGAAATTAATTTAAATTCTGTTAAAAAAACCCTAAAATTGTGATTGCATCTACAAATAGGAATTTCAACATCAATAAGATTCTGCTATAAATATCCATGTGAAAACTTCAAAGAAATCCTGATCCTCATAGTTGTGTAGCAGGCTTAATGCTCTTAGCATTAGGCTTAAAACCCGAGTTCTATTTAGCATCTGATGAATCTTGACACCTATCAGTGTGACTCCAAAATTCTATTTTATCTGCTATAATTGGATGTCACTATTTGTGGTGTTGACCACATCCTGGGTAATCCATTTGACTCCAGTGAGAGAATTATTATTATTAATATTATTATTATTATAGTGGTTGTTGCTGTTGCTGTTATTGCTATTATTGTTATTATTGTCATTATTGTTGATTATTTATTAAGTATCATTATCATTATGATTATTATATAGGAGATCATACAAACCAATGCAAGACTTGGTATTCTCATCTCATCACATTCCTTATTAAAATATACTGGTTTGCTTAATATCTGCTTTACTAAATGAATTGTTGTCTAATAGGCTTTAATAGCTCTCCCTTATGGCAGTTGTAGACATGGAAATAATATTGAGTAATTCTAGAATTATCACTGGGAAGCAGTACTTTAATACTGTTCTCTGTTACATCAGTCACTATAGAAATAAAACAAATACTGAACTGTATTTATTTTCTCTCTGGTTCAAGATCTATCTGTTAAGGCAATTCCCATATTATATTCATTATCCTTAATGACTTTGACATTCCTCCAATAATGGAATCCTTAAACTCCTTATAATTTTTCCCTGAGTGCTATTGATTTCAGCAGGAGGGTTTCTTATGAATGCAAAATTTTATTTTCTGTATTTCCCTTATATTTGCCACTTTTTTTTTTTTCATTTCAGGATTAAATCTTAGGTAATTAACAAAACTATGGTTTTGAAAAGTTAAAAAAAAAAAAAAGCAAAGTCTATTTAGGACAATTTTTTAAACTTCTACCATTTTAAATATAAGTATCTTATCTGCCTACCTGCCTGGGCCAGAATTGATCATATTCAGGCCATCAGATATGCTTACTATCTTTCTGCACCACATTGCTACTGCTATGCATTGTTTGTATGTGTGCTGTCTAGTTTACAGGCTTGTCTTCTGTGTCCCCAGAGGTGTCGAAAACCTTAAATGACAAAATTTGAGGTCACATTTTATTGAACAAATCTCCATTAATTACTTCCAGCAGACCACTTGAATCAGCAGCCTTCCACACTCTAATGAGATAAATTGTATTGAAAGTCCTGCACAAATACAAAGGAGGAAAGTTTGGGATAATTTGTCATTTTTACTAATTAGAAGTGATTTCCTAGGTCTCAAATAAAGCCAATGTCTTAATACAAAGATATTCTACTTTAACTAAGGTTTGGGATTAGAAAGAATAGTCTCTATCAGTTTTCACCATAGCATTTTAAATTGAATTTGATGCAATAACTGCACAGAACTATTTTATCTAACCTGCCTAATGCTGTTAGGCAGCAATTTGGAGTGAATAAGTGAATACTAAAAACAGTATATAAATGATAGAACTTTAAGTTAGAGTGACAGTATTATGAAAATTATATTGAAACCCTCCCTATATCTTTTAACTGAGTACCATTTTAAAACTACCATGTTCATGCAGTAAACGCTGAGAGAAAGGGGTGGGATACATTCATTAAGGTATTTGTCTTCTGAAGCCATCACTGTGAGTGCTGGAGCTCTACTTCTAAGGAATGGATGGGCTTTGCTTGCCAGTGGGGAAGAAGAAAATACACATTTCTACTTCCACACAGTCTTTGCTTTTCTTTATTTAATTGCCTTTATCTCAGCCCATGAGCTTTTTAATCTTATTTTCTCCCCCATCTCTCTGAGGAGAGGGAGTGAGAGAGCATCTTGATGGGCACCTAGCAGTCAGCCACAGTAAATGCACAACAGAATTCATAAGCACAACCCTCCCTGTTGACCAGCCATTGAACTGATTGTATGGATTTTTCTGTATTGGCAATACCATCTGTCCAGTAGGTTTAAACAGAAACGCATGAGCAAAAGTGATCTTTAGAAATCCAAAGGACATTTCACTGAGAGCAAAACTCTTTTTTTTTTGGCAAAACTCCATCCCAGGCAATTATGTCTGGTCTGCTTATGTTCCACCTTAATTTTAACTGGATATAAAATTCTACTTTAATTCTCATCTGCACAGTTACTGTGTATTAAGGGGCAAACACTATTTTATCCAGTGGCAACTGGGATGATAAAGGAACCTACCATAACACAATACTATATCTAAGCTGATGAATATTAAAATCTTGACAAAGTTCAAATGAGTAAACTACTTAGATCAAAATATTCTCAAAGACCCTGAAGACTATTAACCAAAATCTGGTTTTATGTGGATAACAATTATTTTTGATCTTTCAGTCTCTACTATACTAAGATGTTGTTCAGGAGTCAGTGGTGGGATTATTAGTGTTGGGACCCTGAAAATAATAAATTCTAGACTGGACTGGGCAGAGGCAAAGTTTGAGCTTGTATCTAAGCTCTAGTTCTTTAATCATCCTTATCTTTTTCTGGACTTGAAGAGGCACTCAAGGGATGAGCATAGAAAATACAGAAAACATAAAAGGTGTGTATATATATATATATATATCTAAGGTATATAAAAGGAAGTTTGTGTAGCATTAGGAGAAAACTGCCAGCAAAAATTTGACCCAGTAAGGTGAGAGGAGACTTCAAACTGCTGAGGGAGCCAGCTAGTAAGGTTTTCCAGGAATGTGCTTTTGTAGATATTGCTATCAATGAGTGCTGGTCATCTTTTAAGATGTCCTAAGCGTGCAGGAGAAGCAGTTAGATTCTATGATGCTTATGTGTCACTTCCAGCTTGAGCTATCCTATGATTCTGTAATAAATGAGACTGTTCTGTAGCAGTTAACATGGACTGTTAGACTGTTAAAGCACTAATTATAATAAATTCTTAGTTCCATGAGAAGATGTATTGCCTTTTCCCCATAACAAAATCTGGATTATAGAACCATAGACACCTATAGCAGCTACAGTTTATTCCATCCAATCCTTTCACCTAGGCAGACCTCTCTTAAGTAATGCTATTCCAAAACCAATTTTCAGTTATTACTGTTTCAAGTTACTAAAATCAGTCAACTCCACACTGAATAATCCTAATGTTTATTTTTTCCAATTTTCCTGAGATCTATCTTCCTTTCTTGTGCTTAATAGTTACTCTCCCATGTATCGGTTCCCATACCTCCTTTTCAGTTTCAGCAATAAATTCTATTTTCCGTTGTTCTTCTGTATTGAAGTCTGTGCACTAGATTGTAAGCATAACGTTATTTTTTTACAGGCATAAATAAATAAATATTATACAGATGTATTTTTAATCATATTGGACTTACTAGCTCTTAGTCAAAGTAACTTTCCCATACTGCATTCATTTATCCTTTTCGCACAGATAAATCTCTATTTGCCTGGTTTCCATCACACCGATATAGCAGACGTGGAAAATATCCCAATGTCTTGTTCTGTCTTACTAGTAATAATTTCCTTTTATTGCATTCTTCTAGCTCTCTGAGGGCTCTTTCCCCAATTATTTAAATGGGGTTAGTTCCTCATATTTAGGCCACCAAATAGCATTGTGTGAAAATGGGTTTGATAGTATCATTCTCTGGAGCAGGTATTTCAAAATCTAGCTCTGACATTAAAGGTCGTTGAAGCCTCTATTTCTTCTGGGCTTTCAATGATTCTGTATTATCAATTTTTATTCAAATTTAATTTTTTATTTTCTATTGAAAATTATTTTTATTGCTAGTGCTTCACACCTGGATGTTTTGTGAGACTGATAAGAACCTGTCTCTAAAGAGGAAAAAATATTAACTGAATCAAAATAAAGTTTAAGCTAGAAAAAGATATAGAAGCAACTAAACAAAAATATAATGAAAATTGTATAATTCTTATAGCATGGAGGTATCTAGTGCCATTGATAACAGTCACAAAGTGGCAAGCACAGAAAAACAGACTATAAAATAATGTGTCCTAGGTTATGGAACCAAAAATCTGTATTCTATTTCACGTGTTGAAAGCAGCTGGGGAGATGTTTTTTTCTTTAACTCTTGTAACTCTGCAGGGAGGGGGGCGGGTGCCTTCTGATAATGGGCCAGCTGTTAAAACCAGGTGGGGCAGTGTTTCATATCTCTTTCACCACCCCTCCTCTCTCTGGGGGATATCTTCAGCTAGTGGGCCATTAAGGCTCACCAAGCCATCAGCCACAAGCCATCATCCACATTCCATCATCCCACTGTGAGGTGCTCCACCCAGTGGGGAGAGCCAGCCATTCCTACCTGGATAAAAACTGAGAAGCAGGAACACAGGTATCTGGTTCCACCAGATTCCTGGAGGAAGAGTGGACCCTTCTCACCATCACTGGACTCTTTTTTTCTCTCAGGATCATCTCTGCTCCAACAGAACCACATCTGCCACTCCAGGAGGATTTACTCTGGGACTGCTTCCAACATCCTGACCAACAGGGTGTCGGGTTGTAGCTCTGACTCTGTCAGGGTTTCTAGGATTGTTGTTTGTTTGTTTGCTTGGTTGGTTGGTTGGGTTGTTTTGTTTTGTTTCTACTACATTTGTATTGTTAATATTCCTAGTAAAGAACTGTTATTCCTGCTCCCAATTAATTGCAAAATTATAATTTGGAGGGGGTGAGGGCTTTACATTCTCCATTCCAAAGGAAACTCCAGCTTTCCCTGGCAGATACCTGTCTTTCAAAACCAAGACATAATGTCACAATTTAGATGGCTTCATTGATAAAATGGAAGGAGACTGACTCATTTTTTTTCTCATATCTTCAGAAACATATGGCAAAAATGTGCCCATCCACAGGAAATAAATTCAGTATCAGTCAGCATGGATTCATCTGAAACAAACATGTCAATAAAATTTAATTTTGTTCTGTGGTAAACTGGCAAGGTTGAGAGTTGAGAGTTAGGAAATACTACTTGCTGTAATCATGGAAAAGTTTTTGACAAAACTATACTTGATATCTGTAAGAAAACTGAGAGAAAATGGTAGGATGCACCTTTGCACTTATAAATGGGTGCAAGACTAGTTGGAAAAACATACCATACTGTTATGAAGGGGCCCTTTGCCACCTGAGGATGAGTAAGGTAACATTTTCTGCTTGTCTGTATTGGACAACAGTTACTAATTATTTTCATTAATAGTCTCAGAAATTAAATAAGTAATCCTTTTATTTTGCCTCTCTAATCTTATGAGACTGAAAACTGCAAAGGATAGGGAAAGGACTAAAAACCATTTTAATAATTTGGAAAGATTTTTAAAAATATTCAAATCAATAAATACGCTTAAGTGTTGTAATTAGGTTTTTGTTATTAAGACTTTGACAGATAATCCCTCTGAATTTCCCAAGAGTGTATTAGATTATGATGGATTGTCAGCTAGTCTGCTGGAATAGAAACAGACCAATATACTTGATTGTCACTAGAAGGTATTACTCATGACACCACTATCAGCCAGATGGGTAAAGGAAAGTATCTATTCTAATCTTACAAATTTATAAAGACACCTACAATGTTGAAATGAAGGTGCCATGAAAATATGACTCAGCCATGTAACTGATATGAGAGAGAGAATGAGAGGCTGAAAAATGTTTTAATCCGGAGATCATATCTGAAATTTCTGAATATTTTTACACTGAAATATTTCTATCAGATTTCCAAAGATTTCCTATTGTTGATTATCCTTCAATCTATGCAGACTAGAGGCAAACAATCATATTAACATGACTTGCTAATCTTCAAATACCAGTGTCAAAAGATCAGTAAATTCAACTTTGAAGAGCTTTGAAAGAGAAAGCATCTGATGCTTTGGAAACAGAAGAAAAACAATTAGGTTTGATGCAACTTCATCCATAAAATGAAGCAAGATGAGTTGAGAAGAAGAATGGTAATTTGAGTAATATTGTGATAAAGGACAAATGATTAAAGTAATGATTGTGGCTATTTATTCCAATACCATTCTTACTTCAAAATCTGTATATATTCTTCATTGAGGAAAAGTGAATAAAGACCAGATATAATGCTTTGCAGGTTTAGTGTTTTGTGTGTTAGGAAGACAATTTCTGAGGGAAACTGTTCTTTTCTAAATTATTTGTTTATAACTATTTCTAGAAGAGAGTTCTTACTGTAATTAAAATGAAAATGTTTTTCTTCAAATCTTAGTGAAAACCTGTGTCCCATTTTTGGCAATCAATTCTGCTTCAAAGAATCAATATTTGGAAAGCAAAGATGGGTTTCATCCTATCTTACTTTGGCCACCTAAACAGTGACTTTTGTGATTCATTTACTGAATTGGTTTCCAGTGCTCTTGATGACTCTGTACAATACCTGTAGAGCTGGATGTGCAGTAAAATGAAACCCTACAGCCAATCCATATCCTTTGGGAGAGACAGCAAGAATATATGTGTCCATATAAAAACAACACTATGTGCTTCTCCCTGTGTAATTAAAAAGCTGGGGTTGTGGTTTAATCTGATATGAAGACATTTAGATGCATGTGTCTAGACATCCTTACCAGACATGTCTGAGGTATAAGCTTTGATTTATACTGAGTAGAAATCTAGTGGAGGGAGTTTAGAGAGCTATTTAGCTGGGCACCTGGCAGATGCTGAATCTTTGTCTAGATCCATGGAATGGATTGACCAGTGGTGAGGACTTGAACATGTGTAGAAAGCTAAATCTGGAAGATTTAAATCCTGCACTCAGCCTGGCCTAATCTGTAATGAAATTTAACTTATGGAGGTAGGCATGTACTGAGAAACAGTAGCTCTCACAGAAGAAGAAGACAATCTGGCAACATTTGACATTCTGGCAACTAGACATTTGCAGGAAAAAAATGCTCAGATGACCAACTTTAAATATACATTGACATCTAAAAGTTTAACTAGCCTCATGGCATCACTATATTATATATATTGTGTTGGCCAACAGCTGGCCTGAAGGCCTCACAATAATGATTAATCCCCTTTTTATAACTGAAAGGTAACTGATTATGTAAGTACGTTGGTTTTATGACTGAAGAGGGGTGTTGAAGAGCAGGCCCAGCACTGGCTGGCTGACCAGATGACCACTGGTTCAACCAACGGGGATCGAGCGCGCAGACCTTCGGGTCTGTATAAGGAGGAGAGCACCCAATAAATTTTGGTTGTTGTACATGAACACTGGTGTGTATTGCTGTATTCCTGCCTCCAAAATCAAAATGACATATTTAAGACTCTAGTACAAAACCAGACAAGAATAATACGCACAGAACAGAGTAAAGGAAGGGAGAGACATTAATTTGATCTTCACTGTCATATTGCCAATGACTTTATTGGAGCAGAACTACATTTTGGCTGAAATAGGTCAATTTAGCAAGAAAGTTTGGATAAGGTGTACTGTTGCTTTCTCCTGCTTTTCCTCCTGCCTGGCTAGCAGCTGCAGGAGAACTGGCAACAAGTCTTTCTGGGTCTTGGAAGGGTGCAGGAGCCTTACCAGAGCTTTCTGGGCAGATTCTCTTGGTAGCATGCAGCAGCTAATGGCAGCACGCAGGCAGGCAAGGCACAGCACGGCTTCCAGGGTGTTGATTAGACAGGATTTATTTGGGGGTCCCACACTGGGGGGGGAGCAGCATGCCTCCCAGAGGAGACAGGGGGAAGGAGAGGGAGCAAGCAAGAGCAGGCAAGAACAGGCAAGAGCAAACAAGAGAGGCAAGAGCCTTCCACCTCCTGTCCTCAGCTTAAAAGGGCTTTCCAGTGAGGGGGCAGATCCAAGGCTCGGACCAATGGGATACTGAGGGGAGGAAGGGTTGGGTAACAATTGGGTTACAATGAATGGCAACTTAGGGGGTGGTTTACAACAACTTGGTAATGAACCATACATTTTGGAGGAGAATAGAACCACTTAGGAAAAATTAACTACCACAGTGTACCACTTTAATAACAACAGTTCATACATTAAAAATTCAAGGATGTCATTCCTCAGACTGATCTGTCCTCAGGAAAAGAATTCTTGCTATAATCCACATTTCAGCTGTGCCTTCGTCCATTTGTAGTCTTAAATCCCCCCAATATTAGCTACACATTTTCTGAAGTTTTAACATTTATTCCCAAGATAAGAAAAACAACTTAGCAAAATATCAGGACAGCTTCATATTTTCAAAGAGAAAAATAAAGTTCTTTCTTTGCTTACACTCCTGACAGTGAAAGCAAATGAACTTGCCTTAATCCTGAAGTGATTTCTTCATGGTAGTAAGTCACAATGATAAGAACATTGGTTTACTCTTTTGCTAACAATCTCAACATCTTGACTACCAGTTAAGGACAGTTCATGTCCAGACAGCTTGGAAGGAGGATATAATTATCAAGATTTGCCTAGAAAACAAAACCAAACATAACCTACAGTATGTCAAAGGAACATGATAAGGCACTGCGTATTGCTTTTTAACTTGAGGCTTTTTATACCAAGGATCCATCTGCATAAATCTCATAGTTTGGAGACTATTATCACTTTGTCTAGCCATTATTTTGCTTCAGAGACGAGCAGAAGCCAAGGCAGATGGCTGGCCCGAATAAAAATATTTTTGCAAGAAGCTATGTTAACTTTTCGTAGCTCAGTCCTACAGGCTCACACCAATGACAGTATTTAACACAGAGCTTAGCTGGGCAATATTTATTTCCAGAGGGTCTCTGGACACTTGCAAAATCACATTAAACTGGAAGCTTAGATCTCTAATTTCTAGCAAAGTTTATTTCATTTGGAATGTCAAAACCAATTTTTGGTTGTTTATTTAACACTGATTATTTTTCTGTACTTGTTTTATGCAATCTAAAAGTTGCATCTAAGCTTCGCACTTCATCACTCACAGTTTATGTAAGGGCAGACTAATTTTAATAAACATTTAAAATTATTTATCTGATGTTAATGAATATATTCTATAGTTGAATGATGAGGATTTCTAGAATTGTGGTCATCCAGATGACAGCAGCTGCCTGGATGTCATAGAAATAGATAAAAGTTAGCACATTTTTGGTAGACACTTGAAAGTACTCTGCAACCCTATGTGTTTTTTGCCTCACTATATATAGCCAAATGAATAATTATAAAACGGTTCTCTCTTAAATGCAACTTTCATAATTAAGAACCCTTCATGAAATAATGAACTAAAAAAAACCAAAACAAAACACCAAACTTCTATGAAAATAGGTGGTTTCTACAGAACTTTATAATAGATTTTATTTAATTTAAAAATAAATTGATGGAATAAATTTGTTATTGAAGAGAATACCAAACATTCATTTCCTAGGTTCAATTTCATTCTAAACTAGCAAGCACTTAACACTGTCAGCCCCTTGTGCTTTTAACTGAATAAAGGTCAGATAATCAGACATCTGAAAGGACAGCTCATTTATCATCCTTTGATAAATGTGTCAGTAGCTAATCTTTAGCAGTGGATGATAACACTACACAATGAAAAGTTAATGGATTCAAAGCATTGAATTTACCACAACATGGATGTAATGATGCTGTAGAGCAGAAAGTTCAATTTTATTCCCTCTTTTATATGAAATTATATTTTTGTCTGAAAGCATTAATTACCACAGTCTAAACATTATTCTGATAAATTATGTTCCATAGAGGACAAGAATGATCTTGATAAGAAATTGTAATTATAGAACTGATTGAAGTATTATTTCAACAATCTAATGCAGTTTTTCTATCCCATCAAGCTAATTGCTGAATCCTTACCAGTTAAAAAATTACTTCTAAATGTCTCTTGCTACAATTTTATATATCCCATTTTAGTAGCACATGTTCTCATTTATATCTCATCTATGATTAATCTAAAATCAAAATTAATGTAGTCATCCTAGATCTAAAACTGAGATTGAGAATATGTCTGCTTTAGGCCATATCTTGTCAGCCTTAGGTCATCTCCCCTGTAAAGGCATTTTGAAATATTCTAAGGCATCTCAAATGACCAAAAACATACATTCAGACTTTGGTTGCTCATTTATTTTCTCAAAACTTTACAAAACTTTGTTGTTTTTTTTTTTAATCTAATTTTGTAAGTATCATAAAACATAAGAAAGAGTAATGCTGAAGAAGGTGGATGGTAAAGAAAAATGATACATAGGATTTATTAAATTCTTATATTCCTTGGATTCACACCAGAAGAAAAATGTCTAACATATAAGTTTATATTGCTTGATGAACACAGCAGGTCTCTACTTCCCTTTATCTTCACTTTCTCATTGCAGAAGTTCTTGGCAGAATCACATGAAAGCTATTTTTTCTAAATATGGCAAAATAGAAGATGATTTTTCTAGATATTTTCAGATTATGGCAATCATGGTTAAAACTCCTGCAGTTTGTTGGTCTGCTGTTCAGGCTGGAGGGTCTTCAAGGAAGCGCATGGTATTCTCTTAGATTCTGTTGAGATTGAAAAGATTTGAGAAGGTTCCACAAAGGACAAAGGATGATAGTAGAGACAATATTCTATGTCTCAGTGATTGAAAACACACTGAATTAAGTTTGAAAAAATTTGTCAAGGTACTTTGTCACCTCACAATCACATTTTTTCATGGAAGGGAACAATCTAGACCTAAGTGGTTTATGTTCTTGTTTACAGTATGAATAAATAAATTTTACATTTATTACTTTAGTTTAAAAAGACCAAAGAAAATGCGTCTCATTAATTAGCACATGAATAAGCTTTATCTCCTTAATTCTAAAGAAGATTCAATTAACTATATCTGTCTTATAGGGCACTTTAGTCAGCACAAAGGAGAGAAGAATGTGGCTAAAGTATATATCTAATGTTTAAAATATTCTAAGAACCACTTTTATCCAGTTGTCAGGTGGTATATTTTGCACTGTAATAGTTCATAGATATATTGTGGAAATCAGATATATCATTTCCTGGCAGTATAATTTTTCAGGTATCATTGTTATAAGAGAATATATACATGCTCTTATATATATAGGAGCAATAAAGTTTATTGCTCATTGTGTATCAGTCTTGCAAACTTTCTGTTACAATATTTGAGTCAAAGAGTAGAACAGGAACTTTCTTTTAAAAAATAATTCTAGAAACATGAAAGAAAAAAAAAGAGGAAAATATTCTGATTGATCATTATTTTTTTCTACAAGGTAGCTTAGCTAGTGTATATAGAAAAGAAAGCTTGAGACTATTTACAGTGAATCCAGAAATATGAGTAATAGAAAATAGTTTGGAGATTATTATCACTTTGTCTAGTCATTCTTTTGCTTCAGAGATGAGCAGAAATACGACTAATTGAAAATATTTTCTTATAGTGCCTTATTTGTTATCATTTCAAACAATTTGCCATGATAACTATTACTCAAAATAATGAACTTCTATGATTTAGAATAAAAAATTATATGAAAATTTGTACTCAGTGTCTGGAGCTACTAATTAAGACCAAGTGGACAACTTTGCAGTACAGGAAAAAAAATACAATAAAAGCTAGAAAATAATTTATAATCACATGAATACTCTTCTTCACCAGTCTTTTGAGAGCAAAACAAAATGCTTACATAATGGATTTTTCTTCTTTCATAAGTATTTCGTATATGGACTTAATGTTTTCTCCCTATCGCAAATATTTCAGTAATTGATTTTCTTAAAAATTGTTCTAGGATAATAAGTTAATAATATATCATTCAACTGGGAATAGCTTTGTGTTACAATGAGTAACAGAATATCAATGAATAATCAGAATATGAATTCTGATTATTACAAGATAATTGTATATGAAGTGTACATTTTTTATTTCCATTAATTGATGGTAAAAATAAGATTTTTATTATCTTACTTAAAGATTTATTGAAAGGACACTGAATTTGAGATTTATGCAAAATTAACTGAAGCACTTAAACACATTGATGTTAAAAATATCAAAGAACCAAAGCACATGAAAACAAATAGAAAATACAAAAATTATATTACTGGAAACTCATGTGCTTGCTTCAATGGTTTTACTTCCTATATGGTATTACATGACAGTCCACAAAAAGTAGTGAGAGCTTGTGTCAGGAAAACTCCCCCAAAATGAAGAAAGGTTTTTAATACTCAGAGTAGAATCAGGAAGAATAACTAGTGGCACTGGCTTGAGCACAATCAAGACGATTTGGTAATAACTGCTGGCAGAGCATTAAAATTTTGATATTGAATTCTTGGCTAAAAATCATTAGATAGGGTATGTTTTAAGAAGAAATGTTCCCAAAGTGAAATATAAATTTTCTGTGCCTGTTCACTTCAAACAGAGATAAAGTTTTAGAAAATATATTTCTAGGTTCATCCAAGCTTCTGGGTATTTCAAAGTTTTGTATCTATTCCACTACACTACAAATTTTACAAAGGTGACTGTTTCTCATGAAAAATAGAGACATATATTTAAAAAAACTACTGCATGATCTGGACTATGTGAATCACATGAAATCCAAGGAAAGGGCCAAATTCTCTTTTTGTAAGTATATTCTTGCAACTTTTAAGTATATGACACACAAAAAATTGGCTGTAATATTGTTTACAGCCCTGCTGTAATATCCAGGAGGGCTTTACAAGTTATTAGTAAGATCTGAAATGTCCTTCAAAAGTTTTAAGACATTATGTATCCACTCATTTATAATATTCTATCAAGACAAAGTACATTAAAATTTCAGTCTTCCACTAGATCTATCACTAATACTATCAGTGCAGGATGAAAAAGAAAAAAGAAACAGAAAAGGAGAATGGTTTAAAATGATACTTTGTCTTACATGGGAGGTTCCAGGTGCAAACTTCTACTTTGTTTTTGTGGATTTCATATCATCATTTTGCTTCAGTCTGACTCACAGACTAAGGATTTTCATAATCATGATGGTTCACATTCACTGAAGAAAACAGATGTTTTCAAAATTCTTTTAAGCAAATAGGTCTGAGATTAGATAACAATAGGAACAGGGGGATAATATGAAAATGAACAAAGTTGCTCAGAGGTGTTTGTGAGATACTTGGAAAACATATATTTTATGGTTACTTTTTTTTTACAATGAACAAAGTATAAAAAGTACATTTATGTTGTCTTGTTGCAGATGGATTTTCTCACACATTATTGCTGTTGCTATTGCTATTGTTATTATTAATATTACTACTCCTACTATTGTTCTGCAGATAATGTTATGTAAGATGAAAAACTCAAGAGATTTGGAGATATGCAAAATAAGCTCTCAGACCATATTTTCTTTGAAAATAATGTCACTTGTGAAGCTATGAATTGAATAAATTGCAAAGCCATTATGAAAGGAGCTAGCCTACCAGCTCAAATCCAAATGACTCTCTCCACATCTTCCTTGAAAATTGCTTAAAGGAAAAAATAAATTATCTCTGAAGCAAATTTATGTTCAACCCTGGAAGTTGAATTACATGTATATCTATGACAATGCTTACTGTAGACAGCAATTTGAAAATCAGGGCTTTTTTTTACATTTTTTTGAACACTACACTTTTGTCCCAGATTTCCTACAACAATGTTGAAATTATATGTTCCCTTTCTCCAGTTTTTCTGCCTTTGGCTATTCTGATTTTGGATAATTTTCCTTTCTGTTTTCATTTTTTAACTGAATCCCTGAAACCAAGAATAAGTCTTCCTTGCTCCAGAATTTCCTTTCATCTCTAGGTCCTTGGATTTGGGGAGAAAAAAAAAATCATATAGTGGTATTGAGCGCATCCTCAGAAAGGTATCCAATAACACCCAAATGAGTGTTCTAGTTGATTCTCTTAAGGAAAGATATGCCACTAGAAGTACCTGGACAGGCTTGAGGAGCAGGCTGTGCAAATGCCATAAAGTTAAAGAAGGCCGGGTTGGGTGGGGCTTTCAGTAAGTGGGTCTAATGAAAGATGTCCTTGTCCATGGCAGGGAGTTGGAACTAGACAGTCCTTAAAGTTCTTTCTAACACAACCATTCTATGTTTGGGTTTTTTTTTTTCATTATTCTCTGATACACAGGAACTCTACAGACTTTTATACCTCTTGAAAATATTTCTTTATGAGAGGATGTTGCAAGACAAAGTAAGTAAAAAAAAATTGATTTCTTACAGATGCAGCAAGCACAGAACTGAGGTCTTGCCTTTCTTGGGAATATCTCAGGACTAAGCTGTTGTAAGGTGAGAAGGCAACAATTTCTACCACAATGTTTTTTTTTCATGAGAGAAGAGTTATGACAGGTATGCTGCTATTGAGCGTGGGCTTGATGTAGTTTAAGCATGGATTGGCTTGAGTTTGTGCAGAAATTCAAAAACAGACAGATGTGTTGGAATTTCCACATAACAGCTAGATGAATGCAGGCAGCAATCTTTAGCAGGTCTTAAAGCCTAAAACCATACTCAGTGTGGTCCAAAATAAGTTTTACCGAGGAAGAAGTTTTACTGGTGAAGGCCAGTCACAATCAGACTTTCAACTGACTGAATAATAGCTTTTCATCCCTTGCACTCCTGGACTTTGATGTTCACATGTATTTTATGTTGCATTTTACAATTCATTAGTACTTTTGTGAATCTAAATCTAAGGACTTAACTTTTACCAGGTAACTTTTCTGGGCTGCTAAGAAAGAAGTTTTTAGCTTGGATTTTTTTAATAGCTTCTGCTACTGTATCTCCATTAGCAAGGATGACAGAAGAAAATTTATACAGTGATGATATACATCACTTAAAAAGTGATGACTAAACATTTCCACTATAATTTTAAGTCACATTTGATACAGCTGTTAAAGAGATGATAATTTCACTTGAGCATTTTTTTTTTACCTCTGGCTTTGTCAGCTAGTTTTATCATTGTCATAATTTTTATGTACTTTAAGCAAGATGTCATTTGTAGGAAAATTACTTACCTCAAACATTTTATCTGTCACTTTTTGCTGTGCCCAAATATTCTTCATTTCAGAAAGCTTTTGGTATGCATGTGATCGCTCATACAAAATCCTTCCTGTCCTCCAAATATGTGTCTCACATCTTTGCCAATAAACAGGATAATTGCCATTGTCAGTCTCAATTTTTTTTTTTTTTTTTTTTTGTCAGGTATTGGGCTATTTAACTATTGAACAGAACTGGAAAATATTTTGTGTGGTTTAGAATTCCTTTACAATGTATTTGTGCTTCTAATGTTTAGCAAGTAGAATCTATTTACTTACACTATGACAAATTTCACAATGTGAGATCCCAATTGAAAGCCAAATGTAAAATTGGTTAAATCAGAAACTGCAGATATCCCTAATTGTCCATGACTAGATCTACATAGATATACTTAGCTGTTCCTTAGGTTAATAGCACAGACATTTTGGTAATTAATTAATTTAACCCAAAAATTCATTAGTGATACCAAGTAACTTTTGAACTGTCATTTTCAGCATAAGCGATACACTTAAGAAACTGGAAGACTGAGGCAACTCTAAGATACTTACTAGTTACAACCCACCCAGAATATAATAATTACTAGCTGGAAAATACTAATTGTTACATGTAGTAGAATACATAGCAAAGCCACCCAAAAATTGATCTCCTAGACTGTGGAAATGTTGTTGCTATTTGCAGAATACATAGAGGTTTCACAACCATACTTCTTAGTCACTCAGAGGCATTTTGATCAGGAAGAGAAATGCTCTGCCTCTATTTTTTTTAATGAACCAGGTACAGAGGTATTTATAACACAGCTGTTGTAGGAATGTGCAGTGGACATTTGCCTTCAACTGGAAAGAAATTACTTCCCCCCACCCCCGAATTTCTTTTACTATATTCCTGCTAATTCTTACATACTATTTAGAATTTTTTTTTCAAAAATAAACTTTATGAACATTGACAGACATACCAATAAATGGCTTTTGCATTAAAAAATGAACTGTCTGATCAATAATGAAAGTAATGCCAAAGGGTATTTAATGCTCACAATAGAGTGAGAAGTGGCAAAATTAAGAAAAAATATTTTACTTAGTTCTCTTAGTTGTAGCCAAAAAGAATTTCAAAGCATACCTTGAGGCTGCCATGAACAAAATCTATCATGGAAGCAGCCACCTGTGAACAGTTTCTACAAAATTTGGTGGAGGGCATTTATCATTCCTCAATTAAAATGTCAAATCTAATTAGACTTCTCCTCAACACACTGTATCTTACACAGTGGTACAATGAGAGAAAGACTTTCCCTTGAATTACTAAAAAGCAAAGGGGTTATCTGTGAAAGCTCCAAGAGAAACAAGGGAGTCTTTCTCTAGATTTCCAAATTCAAGGGAGTTAATTCATCAGATGTTTACAGCCCATAAAGCATCTATGGATTTGATATTTTACCTGAATGAAGGACACTTTCATTCTCATAAGACTCCAGACCAGATTGTTCTATGATTAGGAGAGATGTGTCCAAGATTCACAGGTTGTTTTGATAGTGACTGGCATCATATATTGGCTGTTTGGCAGAGTGGAGACTTCACTGTTCATTTTTTGGTACTTGCTTTTAATCCAGTATGACACATCTTAACAAGGCTAAACACCAAATGATTAACAGTATGTTCTTTCAAAAAAAGGTTTCAAACATCTTTCTTTTTAAATGAGGGCTATTCAGTCCAGCCTGAAAATCTGAGTAACTCAAAACACAGTGGAAAGCAAAATGTTAAATATTATTACTAGTAATCTAAATGATTTAAAGAAAAATTCAAATATTTTATAAAATCTACCACTGTTACCTATAAGAAATAAACTAAAAGATATCATATCAGTAAATACTCTCTTTACTAATCTCCTGAAAAACTGCAAGTTTTTCAGAAATGCATAACGCATTTCTGCATTATGTCTAATGATTTGAAGACATGAGTCACCATATTAAAAACACTCTGCAGGCTGGTCAAATTGTATCTGTACCTAAATGGAATTATCCACTTTCCTTAACTCAATTTAAAATTCAAACTTTAACAATAATACTTTTATTATAATGGACATTATAAAGCCAGAGTGGTTATAGAGTTGTAACTCCTCTTTTATTCTCCCTTTTCCCAACCTCCATTCATTCCAAATACAGTATTTGGGTATCTGAAGTAGGTTGTGGTGTCTTTTTTTTGTGTGTGTGTGTGTGTGTTTTTTGGGTTTTTCTTGGTTTTGGGGTTTTGTGTGTGTGTGTGTGTGTGGTTTTTTGGGGGGGGTGTGGGGTGGTTTGGGTTTGTTTGCTTGTTTGTGTGTGTGTTTTGTTTGTTTGTTTGTTGGTTGGTTTTGTTTTGTTTTGTTTTTTCCTGATGCCATTATTAGAGATAGTAGTTTAGCTCTGGATTTTTTTTTGCAAGATTGACTCTCATTATTATGTTTATAAAATATTGTTGTCAGAACCTAGTATTGTCTGTCTAGGCATTTTATCTGTTTAAATATTCCAAACAAGGAGGTTTTAATTTTTAATATCAAATTTACTTTCTAGTGAATATTTTATGTTACATGGGACTTTGACTTTGCAGAACAATACAGAAATATAACAAAATCACAAGACAAACAAAATACAACAATTACAATATACAGTTGGGTAGTAATACAGATGTGATTCCTATTACAGGTCTCTGTAAGCTCACCATTATGATGCTGGGTGTTCTCAGTCTCCAGAAAGAATACGTGAGTTGAAGCCAGCTCAAGCCCTTTTCTCTCTTCAGATTTAATTTTGTTGTTTTTCTAATTTTTTGGGGAGCCATGTATTCACACACCCCCATGCAGGACTCACTGGCTGGGGAAGATACTACTTTGTGTTAGCTATTGTAGAGAAGGCCATTTACACAACTGCTAAACACAACCAACAGATTGATACAGTCAGTTACTTGAAGTAAAGGCTCCTCTCTGATCCCCTTTATGTTGTGCTTGCTTTGCAACAGCTGTGCTCCTGTAGGTCTGTAGGGGAGCAGAGATCCACCCTGAGGCCCATGGAGGGCCCACGGTCACAGCAGGTGGGAAGCTGCAAACTGTGGGGACACAATGGAGAAGCAAATGCTGACAGGAATTCCAGTCTATGGCAGATCTCTGCTGTAGCAGTGCATTTCTGCTGCTCTGCACTCCATGGGGAGGGCCCACACTGTAGCAGTCATTGAAGAACTGCTGCCCATGTGAAGGAGCAATTCATGAAAGACTAACCCTCATGAAGAATCTCATGCTGGAGCAGGGGAATGAGGCCGCGCCTAGCTCTGCCTCGTGGTCTGAGCCTTGCCTGCTTCCGGCTAGCCCTGGCAACGGCTTCAGGCAATCGGTATGGCCCGGTAGGCTGACCAACCGAGCTGATCCAGTGGGCTCTTTCCAGCCCAACCGCTTGATGGGAATGGTGACGATGGCGAGGAAAGAAGGAGGACTCTGCTGAGGGGTCACCACAGGAGTTTATTGAGGGTCCAAGGGAAACAACCTCACTCTAGGGAGTCTGCCCCAGCAGAGTGAAGACTGCCCTGTGACAGCTCCTTTTACCCGGGGGAGGAGTGAGGGGAGGTGACAGGGAAGGCACCAATGAGGGAAGTCTTGGGAGTGGCCGCCAGGATGAGAGACTCCTCCAGGAGCCAATCCCCGTGGGGGAGGACAGACTCCCTCGGATCCTGGCCTATCACTCGACACCCTCCTAGGAACTTTCTAGATCCAGGGGGAGGCCTCGAGGAGATGGACAGGTCCTTGGGGGTAGGGAGGACAGGATTGATAGATAACTGGAACTGGGTGAACAACCAGGGTAAAAACCAACTGGGAATTAAACAGGGGGTACATGGAACAAACCGATTTGTAGTACAAACTTACTTAACTTGAAAGAATAACACACCACTACAGGGGAAGAAATGCGAGGAAGATGAAGTGGCATGTGCAAAGTATTACAAGCTGACTGCAATCCCCGTTCCGCATCCCCCACATGCCACTTAGAGGGAGGAGATAGAAGAATCAGGAAGAAAGAAGTTCAGTGTGAAATATGAATAACGTGAAATTGAACCTGTGAAGAAAGAGGGAGGGAAGGCATTCTTAGTTTTTTCCTTTTTTGTCACCATCTTACTCTATTTTTGCTGGAAAAGTTAATTGCTCATTATCCAACTTGAGTCTTCTTTGCCCATCATGGTAATTGCAGAGTGATCACCTCATCTTTATCTCAACCCACAAGCATTTCCTTTACATTTCCTTCTCAGGGGAGGGAGACTGATGGAGTGGCTTGGTGGACATCCGGTAACCAACAGATTGTTGGTTACTGGATGTCCACCTACTGCACTTATCTTGCCCAAGCCTTCTTTTATTCATTGGTCACATAAATAAAATGGAGATCAACAACCATTCTGTGGTATTCCACATAATTATTGTCCGTAACTAGAAAATCGTTTGGCAGGGAGTGCTCCTCTTCTGTTAATAGCACAGTTTTTCTAGAAAATGTACAGAAAGAGATGCAGTAGGTAACAAAGTATAAACCTAAAATGCTGCTCATAAATTTTTTTTTTGTCATGGATGAGAGAACATAATGTCAAAAATGGAAGAACGGACAGGAACACTTTCTATGTGGCAACACAGAAAGATATTTCTTTATTTTCATCATTTTTGGCAGGTGTTTTGACTGCCCCCAGTCACTAAAAATATTAACAGTATGTCAGAAAGTTAATGGAAACTCTTCACTCATTAAGTGTACATCAATTGGGAGCTACAGGGTGTTAATTCAAATATATATGTATATATATATTTGGGAAAATGTAAGAAATTAACAAAGTATCTGAATTCTGAGCAAAAATATTCTCCATTATTCCTTTCCCTTTACCAAAAATTAAGATGCTTTAAAATTAAATTTCTATTTCAGGTAAAGCGTGTTCTTTGTTTGTAAGTACATCTATTCTGCTGCTAACTGTTTTCAGTTCCTGCTTCTATTTACATCTGCAACTCAGATGCTTGGCTGAGTCTTGATAAATTTTCAGTGTACTTCTTTCACATTAAACCAGCTGTGATCCTGCTTAGCAATAAATCTTAGAAATTATTAATTTTCAGGGGGTTACTTCTCTGTGTCATGATTATATTTTATGTTTTATAGGTGTTATCTACTATGGGATTCTCAGGTAATTGCTTGGAAACAACGTTAAAGTTTACACTCTTGATAGCTTTCAAGAGATGAAATACTGATTTCCATTAGTGA
The DNA here is from genome assembly GCA_016584745.2 of Phylloscopus trochilus trochilus. Taxonomy (NCBI): domain Eukaryota; kingdom Metazoa; phylum Chordata; class Aves; order Passeriformes; family Phylloscopidae; genus Phylloscopus; species Phylloscopus trochilus. The sequence continues at coordinate 18,836,530 of WQNJ02000016.1, read as the reverse complement.
GTATGCATACAACAGAAACATGAAAGTATCAGCCAATATATCAGATAATAACCATAGCAATCATCATGCACCAAAAGGCATATGAATTATTTTAAAATACAAGCACTTTTAAGACATCTTTGAATAAAAAAAAAAAAAAAAGTTATAAAACAGACATCAAAGTCTGTCAAATGTATGTTATTTCAGTTCAATTTATTTGATGCTTTATCAGAGTATGAGACTGTTTAAATATAGGTCACATCTAAATGAGTCTGTGATAATTTCTGATGTATGAATGTGTATTAATTGAGGATTTTTTGCATATGAAATCTATTTGTGTATCTGTCATCACATTTCCTTGATTTTGTACACATGCAAATACCTATATGTAGATATAAACAGTTCCTAATGACTCCTCTTCCCTCCAGTCCTCTATTTAAGTTTTAGAACTTTTTTGGTAATTTAGACTCTGATAACAAAATAATGAGCAAATATTTATGCTAGCATCAATGTGCACATTTTGGGTTTGGTGATATAATTCTTTCATCTAAGGTGTTTTGTTCTCAAAGTTTTTCCTAAAAATGAAATGAATAATATTTATGACCAAACTTCTTTCATGGAAGACTGAAGAGTCAGCAACTGTGCCCAGCATTAGCCAGCATTAGTTAAATCACACCTACAAAAGACTTTTGGAAAATGGCTGAGGAGTGCCAAGAAGCTACCTTAAAGTATCATCCCACGAATGATCTATTGTTCCTGTTCTAATAAATCTTCTTGTCTTTATGTAAGTACACACCACATAAGTTTATCTATATTCCATTAGTGTTCATGCAATCAACTTCCATTTACATACTTTGCTTTTAATTTTTTATTCTTTCAATAGATCTTTTTGTTGTGTGAAATGGAACTGGGGTGTAACATAGTAGTTATCCTCTATAACAAAACTTCTGAAAAAACCTCAACCGAATAACCACTTCCCAGGAAAAAAATCTGTTAAGAAGGGAAGTGATTGATCACCCCTCCAGAGAGAAATATAGAGGTGTTTCACAGAGAATCAACTTACCCAGACTACATTTTTACCAACAAAATGCATTTATCCTTATCCTTATAGAAATGTCTTGGGATCTCTTAATGAACATTAGTTACCAGGGCACTGATACCAATTTCTAAAGTAATTTCTCTCTCTCAAACATGTTGTCATCTTGATAAAACATGATACTGCTGCTTGCTGGGAAAGCATTTCATTGTTTGCAATGTGCAGACAAATCATTCTGATGTGAAACAAAGAATTGAAGAGTCTCTGCAGAGAAACTCATACAGATTAAAAATCCTGTCTTCACTGGCTTTTAAAGCTGAACTATATTATATGGAAATGTTGCCACAACCTTTAGAAATTCAGATCAAATTAAGACCAATAAAATTTTACAAGAGGCAACAAAGATGTTGTGCACCTTATTTAAATGTGATTTTATTGAACTACATGACTATTTTAACAACAGTTAAAGTAATTAAATATGGTACTAATTACAGCAATTAGGAGTGATATCCTTATTTTCTATTGAGGTTTCCTTATGTTTGCAAGGATAACATCTTTTTTCTACCTGTCTGATAACTTAGCCAAAATTAGCTATACTATGACCATTTGGACAGTCATCCTCTGAATGTACATGCCTGGTTAAAAAAAGACAAAAAAGGAAAAAAAAAAATCAAGCACACAGGCTGGACACTTCTCTGAAACAGGCTAAAAGAGTATGTCTGAGTTTCTATCCATGTTGAAGATGTTTAGAAATTTATTTAAAAGCCTTTTGCCTTATGCTTTAAATTGAGGAAAAGAAATTTGTCAGAAAACATGGGTTTTTGCTAAGTGTAAAAAAGCCCACAACTAAGCTAAATTACACATCTTTTAAGAAGTTTGCAATGCGTTGACATTCAATTGAAAAGCATAATTTTACGGCTCTGCTCCCCCAGTACTCCCAGCTGAGCATGTTCTGGCCGGGTCTCAGCAGAGGTTCATGCATCATGGAATCTCTGTGTCAGGGTTAGAGGCAGCAGCAAAAAGTTTCTTCCTCTGGAACAAGTCAGCAAGTCTGTATTTGTATCCAGGCTGCAAGAGAAGTTGGAGAGAGGAGCTGAGGGTGCAAACTATCCTATTCAAATTCAATCATGATAAAAAACATTTTTACAGTTAGATGACTAAGCAGAGGTTAGAAGAGGTATAGGAGGTTCAGTTTCAAGGAAAACATATACCATGGTATCCATTGAGACTTAATAAAAAAACACCAAAAAACAAAAACAACACAAAAAAACCAACAAAACCAAACCAAAACCAAAACAAAACAAAACCCACAAAAACAACAGCAAAATTAAAAACAAACAAACAAACCCCCCACAAAACAAAACAAAACAAAACAAACAACAAAAAAACCACAAAAACCAAAACCAACCAACAAACAAACAAAAACAAAACAAAAACAAAACAAAACAAAACAAAAACAAAAACAAACAAAAAACCAAATAAACAAAAAAACAAACAAACAAAAAAAAAACCAAACCAAAACAAAACAAAACCAAAAAAAACCCCACCAAAACCCCAGGATTCTGGTATCTAATTTCAGGAGAGCTGTTGGGGAATTTATGATTAGAAGTTAAAAGGACAGGCAAATATATATAGATATAACCTAGAAAGAAGTTGTAGTAGTGTCGCAGACCTGAGGTGGTCTTTGCAAAATAAAAGGATTAATATGTAGCAAAAGAAGAAGCAAGGTTAGATGTAGAGCCCAGAAATGAAGCTTTTATTAGAGAGCATTTGAACACTAATGAAAAGACATAAGTGAAGGTCAGAAGGCAACAAGCAAAGCAGTCTGAATGAAGAACCTTGAAGAGAGGAAGTGGAACTTATTGGGCTAGCTGTTAGCATGACAGTCTTCAGCAGCATGCAGAAGTTTTATCCAGAAAGGAAAGAGATTAATGATGTGAGGAAGTATGTATGATGTTTAATAGCTTTTGTTGACTGGAACCGTGTGGAAATTCCAGCACAAGCATAGCAATAGTAAGTAAAATTACTGTTTAAAAACATACAACTTTGGGACAAAAGAGACATAATAGCTGGCAAACATAGCACTAAGATATTTACATGAATAACAGTAAAAATATAATTATAGCAGTCTTGTAAAATAAGTAATTAAAAGATGTCAATAGTATTATATAAATGCTAAAAATTCAACATCATATTATTATTAAAATATTAGCAGAATAGTGTTATGGACATGACATGCACCTTCAGTGCTGAATCCCTGGGTTCTCACAATAATCTTAAGTTAACAAGTCTCCTATCTTGGACTTTAGAGTTCACATCCATGATAAAGGTGAGCCAGCAGCATCTGCGGAAATGTGAAGGTGACTTAAATGATGTCCTCCACAGCAGTTGACTATCAGACACTGACACCTGCACTGTTGATCCTCTTGTCATCAAAAGTTTCAGATCAGTCATTTAAGCTGCCTTTTATCCCATCGAATCATCGGTCCTGTTATTCTGTTTTTTATTTCTTCATTTTTGCAGTCTGATTGTTACTTTGTGGAGTTTCTTTCTCAGCCTGGAAATAGTTGCTGTGTCCTTGGCCATCATGTCTTCTTCCTGAGAATGATCCTCTGGACAGTCAAGTCTTCAAAACAAATCAGAAATTAACATTTAAATTAATCCATATCTGTGCAAAATCAAATTCATTTGTATTAGCAAATGCCACACCAAGGTTTAATTTGACTCCAGTCATCACTTTTCCCCTGCTATGGTGGCCATATGCTAGGTGCATCGGATCAGCCTTTTCCTGGTCATTCAGATCAGCAATTCCCTTCTTCTGCAATAGCAGTTCATTCATGCTTATTTTCCTATGCAGGATCAGCAGCTCCCTTTCCTTACATAAATTTAAAGTCCTTTTGATATTCTTAAATTTCTCCTTACAGTACAGTAAGGAACTGGAAACAGTAGGAACAAGAGGAAATATTAATGTGTATTCCAAAAGATAAAAGCATATACAGACTAGTTTAGGAGATTCACAAAATGAATAAGGTTCAAAGGGTCAGCTGGAGGTCCTTTAGTCCAATCTCCCTGATCAAACGAGGTCCCCTACAGCATGGATCTTTTAATGACAAAATCTCCTAGTCCACCTTCATGATTCACAATCACTTGTGATAACAGCTGAATTACACTTCAGAAAAAGGAGGAAAACTTACTATAAAAAATCCTTTTGCTTGTATGACACAAGTCTGTAAGCTGACAATATTTAGGACTAATAAAGAGTTTGTAAAAAGGTTACTAAAATTCTATTTTGAACAATCTGCAAATAAAATATTATGAAAATATTACTTATAAATATATTTTGTTTAAACTCATGAATTTTGGCTAGCTTTTCCCAGAGACAGCTGGTGCCTTTTTAAAAATAAAAATGAAAATAATTAATGAGTTTTTAGACCAAGCTACTTTCCTATAATTCTTTGTTAGTTTTGCAGGTTTTCAGCATCTCATTTTAGATTGTGTTTTCTTGTTTGTTTGCATTTTCTCAGTGTCGTGGTTTAAGCCTAGCTGGAAAATGGATACAAAGTCATTATACTTTGTATTTTCCATTACTATAAATTTTAATTTAAGTGGTAACTCACATACTTATGATTTGTCATACTGAATTTACATGCTGTATTCTTCTCATATACGTGCTTATCAGTGATATTTCTTTTACACTGAGTTCAGAATTTCTAATGCTCATCAAAAATCAAATTTTTTACTCCTTCTGACTAGAATTCATACTGACTCTGAGAGAACTGCAAGCAGCTACGAAGCAAACTAATAATGTCCCCCATGTTGGGGTAATGGGCGAGGAAAAAATACATTTGGGGGTTCAATGATCAATATAATCTGATTAAAGGAGAACTTAAATTCTGTACCTCAGGGAAAAAGAATCCCCTCAACATATGTGAAAACTGAATTCCAAATTCAAATGGGATGAAGAGTAGCTTGTATCCTAGTGTCTAGAATATCCCACCAAGGAAAACCAGAGTGAAAATTGGAACACTTAGAAACATGTTTACAAGAAATGACTGCATGCATCATTCTGGTCTTTGATTTTAGAATCCAGTGGTGGAACTAAATCAAAATGCTTGTACCATGTCCTTACTGAAAATGAACAGATGGCCTTGATCTCTTGTGTATGAATAATTTTTGCACATACACTTCACCAGCAAAATTTATCCCCCCAAAAAAGAACTGGAGGTAGGGATAGGGGAATGAGGGCAAGGGATGCAAGCAAAAGAAAGGACTGTGAAACATGAATGGCAGTGAAGGTCTATAAAATCTTTAGGAGTCTACTTAGCTGGTGGATTGTTTGGCTTTAGATCATCAAAGTTTATTATGAAAAAAAACTCCATTCTTTTCATGCATTTATAGAAATTAAACAGTGTACATTTAAATTACTCAATTAGCCCTAAATGTTTCTGAATCTGTAAGAACCTTGTCAGATCATAAACCAATAAGGAACTCTGTCATGATTTGCTGGTTCATCTTACTGGGCATACTATAAAAGATCAAAAGATAGGCTAAGAAGCAGCTGTACTAACTGCATTGCTCCCATTTTGTGTTTCTTCAATCTAAGACATTATAGTTACAATGCCTTGTATCTCACTGATTGAATGGATAGGTCAGCTTGTCAAACAAAACTAAAAATTAAACTGTTGTTCTGGTCAGATGGAGAAAATAAATTGCTCATACTTATCAGACCCACCTTAAGGGAAAGCTCTGAAAAGAAGCAAAAAAAAATAATTCTAAGTCCAAGGTATTATTCATATCTTCCTAAAATTTGCAAAGACCTAAGCTGGAAAAAAGATTATATTTTTTATTACTGTACAAGCTTTCTACGCTCTTGATATTTTTTTTCTATGTCCCAATTTCCACAGTGCTTAATCGCTGCATTCTGATAAAGAGAAGCTAGAAACAATAATCTGTCATTAGTCTCACATAGTTTCTTATTTTCTCCTGTTAATTTCAGAAAAAGAATGGTAAAAAGACATGCAAATATTGCAACAGTTACAGAAAGAAATTACTCCTGTTCAGCTTTCAGTTGTTTCCTATTTACTTAAACTCTCAATTTACCCATACCAGAAATATCCAGAACTATCAAACTAATGGAATCGTATTGAGAAAATGCAAAGAGGTACTTCAGGCAACTGAATTTTGTGTCTAAATCAGCTGGGCAGTGCTGACACATGAATAAAAGTACTTATGCACTGATTAGGGTGTTGCTCCATCAGTAATGTTCTTATTCGTCTTATCTAACCCCAGAACAGACATCTACATGACCTGAACAGTGTCCTTGATGGGCACTGGTATAAAACAAGAACTTACAGGAAGCAATTTGTCTCATCCTAATGAATGCTAAAAATAGAAGAGAGAAATTTTGCTATAGAAGTGTCAACCCATTTAGAGGAATGTGGTGATTTAAAATTGCCTGGGGATTAAACTGCTCCACATCAACCCACCTCTTCTGGTGAGAGAGGACAGATTCCACAGGGCTGGCTGCCAGCAACTTCCCCAAAGCAGGAAAAGATCAAAAAGTGACCACTCCTCATTTGTGTGCTCCATCATCTTTCCTCTGAAGCCACTCTCCCCATGGATGATGTCTGTGGTATAGAATAGAAACACAGACATGCCCATGCGGCTTTAGGCTCCACCTTCTTCTGGGCATCTGAAAGCAAAACTATACCAAGTGACCAACAAGAAAGATGGAACTGGATCGTATTAGATCACACATTGTTGATATGATGAACATTTGAAGACACACACCTTAGTAACGATAAATCAGACATATATTTCCTTATAAAATGCAGGGACACATAAAAGTTTCATAACTGCCTAAATAGACTCTGAACATTTGAACCTTCCTAAATTAACCTTTAGGAACACTTGCATACATACATATGTATGCAATTGTACCATACAATGAAATGTTGTACAATACATTGTACCATGACAATGAAACGATCTCTTTTCTTGAAAATTAAAAGAGATTGTTTTTTCTTTTTGGGCAACTTCACTTTGCTTATAAATTATTTGCCATTTTTTCCTATATGTATTTTGTATATTTTTGGCTTTTCCTTTTGAAAAAATTATGATTTTGAAAAAGTACACTGGATCTTTCAGTGTGGAAGAAATATTACAACAAATCCTTTGTGTATACAAATAGATTTATATAAATATGTATGTATTAATTTGTGTAACATTGGTTTTAACAGTCAATTTGGGAGGGAAAAAGAGCAGACTTTCATAATCCATTTCAGTCTATTTTTCTGCAAAATACAGTAAAAACAATAGAGATGATGTTTCTTTCCAGGTAGTGAGTCATATTTGAAGTTCTATATTCCACAAATACATTTCTATTTATACCTTATAAAATGTCTGAAAATTATTCATTCTCTTGTCCTTTCTGACTGCAAAAATGCACAGATATTTCTCTAGGATAATATGAACTTTCAGATAATATAAGCAAAAAAAATTGTAGCTTTTCATGAAAGCAGCTATCCATCTGTACTGCAATTAATGAACCAAAATTGGCATTTTTCTCAGTCCTGCATTTTCTACTAATCAGGAATTTGCCCCTGGGAAATACAAATGCCTGTGCTGAGTAGACGCAAGGCGTGAAACACTAATATAAAACATTTAATAGAAATCTACATATAATGAAAATAATTCCTGAAAAAATTGTTGAACCTCACTGGCAAATAACTAGCATTGTGCAACAAAGTATGGAGCCGAACTCAATGTCGTAACTTGATTTTACTTTTTCTTCTTTTTAATGTCATTGGATATAAAACTGTTTTGTTGTTAATTTCTTTTTGAAACCATATGACATTGAGGTCTGATTAAAGATTCTGTTCTTAGAAAAAGGAACATTGTTTCATTCAAAATAATTTCCATAATAACATTTTTTTTCCCAAAAATTATTGTAGCATATCTGGTTTTCTTTTATACAGAAACTGAGGGATAGATGTGTCCCGAGTGAAACTGAGTTAATGATGGGATCAGGAATAAAATGCATCACCCTGTCCCTGTGGAGATATGTCCTCTATCTAAGAACCATCCTTTTCTCACCTCAGCTGTTCGCAGGAAAGAGTGACTATTGGCCGTGTTGTGTGCTTCATTGCTGATGGTCACAGAAGTGCTAGATGTGGAAAGAACCACAGGAAGGCAGCAGATGGTATGCCTAGGGATAGAGTTGTAATTTATGCTCTTGCATTTACTACCATACATACATTTAAATAATAAGAAATAGAATGAAAGAGCAGTAGTTTCAGTGATGGCTTTTGGCATAATTCTAAACCTGTGTTCAGAGTTTTTGAATTAATTATCTTGTCAATCAGAGTCTAAAAGAAAAATCTAAAGATCCAGCTGTAATCTTCAACAGAATACTCTCAGAAAAACTATATTAAAATATATATTATATAATATTATATAATTCATGCTAGTAAATGAGACTTTAGAACTCAGCATTAGATTGCCCACAATTTTCTATTTATTCATTTGCTTTAAAAAGTTTTCTTATCCTAAATTCTTTATGCCTCAGGCATTCATCTGAAGTCCTGATGCTGTGAGCCTTCAGGCTTACCAATGGTAATTGTGATGATGTTTTATGAATGTCTGTATATTAGTTTAAGGTTTTCTGCTGACTCATAGTCACAGCTGAGAAACGCTAATGTATCCTGTCACCTCAGCTACTCAGACTCATCTGTCATCTCTGGTCTCTTGGCTTGTCCCATACCTTGAGGTGCCTGCTGCCATTCTGTCTGAAAGACTGACTGCAGCAAAGGAGGACTTCTGTGAACACTTACGGTTATGTGAATTTTCAAACCCAAACAAGACCTTAGGGAGAATTAAAGTATTTCTCTTAGTTACATGTCTAGTAACTTATCAGAACCATCAAGTCTAAAGAACAAAATAGCTATTTAGAAGGATTGAAGCCTACAAAAGGTCTATTTCTTTTCTTTCTCTTTCTTTCTTTCTCTTTCTTTCTTTCTTTCTTTCTTTCTTTCTTTTTCAGGTTATGGACAGAAAACTGTAGATATACGTACTAAAAAGGACAGTTTCTACCACCAACAGAAAATTAATGGAATAACATCAGAGTAATAATTATTCCACCCTGAAGAGTTATAAATGCAGTCATCAGAAGTAATAAGTATTTACATATCAGATACAATTATAATATTATCAGACCTGATTTCTGTTTTCATCTCTCTAATTTTTCTTGACTCTTGAAATTTTTTATCTTGATATTTTAATTCTACTGTACTTAAATTTTATTGGATTTTTCATCTGCTTTGATCCTTACAGTTATGCCTCAGCCTCTTGTGACTCATAAGAGGTATACAATTATATGCCTAATTCTATTTCAAATATTATGCCTTTTTGCCTAGGAAAAAATGATGAGTTTAATTTGTTTAATGTAAAGTAAAATACATTCAAAATATTCCTGAATTTAGGGCTTCAGAAAAATTCTCTCTTTCCCCTACCTTTTTTTCCAGCAAACGACTTGATTTACACCTATGGGTAGGAAGAAAGATTTTATGCTCACATATAAAATGCTGAAATTAGCAAGGTATGGATGATTTCTCACAGAAAAGCCAATTGCTTTTCTTAGTTGCTCTGAGTTAGGTTTATTACTTTAGTTTCAATTCTTCTCCCAAATTCCTACAATGTTCTTTCTTAGAAATTGCCTAAGTCTAAAGTTTAAGCTATAGGACTCGATTCTTTATCTTGCAGACTTCTACCCATTTTTGATATATCTAACTCATTCCATGATGTTGTCTGTTTAGAATTGATTGTTTAGAACATTTGGTATATTGTAAAATTTTAAAGATTATACACATTAAAGATTATAATACTTCATAAATTCAGATTTTTTTTTCTTTCCTTACAAAAGTTCTCTTTTTCTCTTTTAGAATTTCTTGACATGAAAATAAAGCATTAAACACTTACAAACTTCTCCAGGGAAAACTTCGGTCTGCTTTAGCTTAGCCTTGTTATCTGTCAATCACTCAATCAGCCTTTATTTTATGTACAGTAGCACAATGGAGAATGAATCTCAGAGTGCCATGCATAATAGCTGTTAGTTAACAAGAGAAAGCTAATCTCAGTTGATGAATTTTCACCTTTGTTTTACATCTACTTAAAGAGTTTCTAATAACCTCAGGGACTAAGTGTTATTGCTTTAGGGTATATGCTTGAAGTCTGTGTCTCTGTGTTTTTGCAGCTGTGTCCATGATCACTCTAGAATAAAATGAACTTGGGTTTAGACTAAAATAATAATAGCATCGATGGCTGAATGTTTCTGCTATGTAGCATAACAGAGACTAATTACATTTTTGAGGCTTAACAACTTACCATGGCCACTGGCTAAGCAAACTCTTATAAATAGATCAAAGCTGTGCCACTGAATCAGTATCCATACAGTAAAATTAACTGCAGCTATAGTCTTTACAACTTGCACACAGATGAGGAACGCACCTGAGCGAGGTCACAAAGTTCTTATGCAAAACTAAAACGTCCTGATACCTAGATAACTGTTACATGGCAAAACTTGCCCCCAACTCCATGAAATGTCAAGAGACACTAGAGAGAGCCCCTCATGCACTTTTCATCTGCACTTTTCCATTAAAAGAAACATTTTATGTCAAAATGAATGGTGGTACAAAGTATGCCCTATACTTACAACACTGTTAGTAATAGCAATAATTTTGGAAATCCCATACTTATTTTTTTCTCATTTTGATGCTTAACAAAATTTTGAACTCCCTACATAAAGAATTTGACATTTTTTCTGGATAATGTGTAGACAGAAGAACAGAAGACAGTGTATATAAAATAGTAAATGTACCTGGAAAGCTTGAGCATGTGAGAGTTTCAAAAAAAAGTGTATAGATGTCACCTTTATTAGAATAAAAGAAGCAGCAGTAAATTAAAAAAAAATCACTATAATGAAAATCACTATAATGTTAGTAGACTCTCTTGATTCTGCTAATAATTGCACTTCTTTTTCAGTATAAAAAAGCATGCAATGTCTATTGCTAATTAGACACAAGTGAGTAAATTCTGGTATAGGCTAACTTTCCAAACTACATGTGTTGACATCTGTATTAATAACATCATTATTAACAATTAGGATGAACAGCACTCATTTTCACAACTCAGATGAAAGTGTCAGAGATTTAGATTTTTGTAGAAATATCCAGATTTTAAGGTTTTGTACATAAGCAGGCCAGATTTGTCTCTGGTACATCCTCTCCAGGGAATGAATCAAAAGATCACACAATGGTTGGGGTGAAAAAGGATCTCTAGAGATTATTTAGTCCAATCCCTTTGTAGAGAAGGTTTACCTAGAGCAGATTGCACAGGATAATTTTCCAAGCAGGTTTTGAATATCTCCAGAGAAGGAGTCTCCACAACATCTCTGGGCAGGCTGTTCCAGTGGTTTGTCATCCTCGAAGGAAATAAACTTTTCCTTATATTCAAATGGAAAGTCCTGTTGCCCTTTCTCCTGTCATTAGGCACCACGGAAAAGAGTGATTCCATCCTCTTGATGGCCACCTCAAAGATGTTGGCATGAATTTATTAGTTCCTCTCTCAGGAAAAACAGTTCCAGCTCCCTCAGCCTTTCCTCATAACAGAGATGATCCGGTTTCCTCATCATCCTGATAGACCTTTACTGTATCCTCTCCAGTAGTTTCTTGTCTTTCTTGTGTTGGGGAGCCTAGAACTGGACACAGCACCTCAGATGTGGCCTCCCCAGGGCAGAGCACAGGGGCAGGGTCACCTCCCTTGATATGATGGCCACACTCTTCCTAGTGCAGCAACAGTTTCTTCCCAGCAGGTCAGGCCCTTGTCTGTACTTGTGCATGGGGTTATTCCTCCAGGGGTGCAGACCCTACACTTGCCCTCACTGAGCTTCCTTAGGTCCTTCTCCACCCAACTCTCCATCCTGCCCAGGTCTGGCTGAATGGCAGCATAGCCCTCAGGTATGTCAGCCACTCCTCCAAGTTTTCTACCTTCAGCAAACTTGCCAAGCTTGCAAGGGTCTTGTATTGTCCCTGGGAAACACCACTGGCTATGGGTCTCTAGTTGGATTGCACTGCTGACTGCAACCCTCTGAGCTCTTCCATTTGCCCAGTTCTTAATCCACCTCACTGTCCACTCATCTAACCCATACATGTGAGGATCTTAAGAGAGAAAGTGTCAAAAGCCTTTTAGAAGACAATATCCAGTGCTCTCCCCTTATCTACCCAGCACAGAAGAGTTCCAAATTGGTCAAGAGTAATTTTTAACTTATGAATCCATTCTTTTTTGTCCACGTGCATAGAATAAACATCCACAATGAGCTGTTCCATCACCTTTCCAAGGATTTAGGTGAGACTGGATAACCTGTAGTTCCCTGGGTCTCTCTGTTCACCCTTTTTGAAGTCTGGAGTGTCACTGTCTTTCCTCCAAACCTGAGGCATCTCTCCTCCCCTCCATGACTTCTCAAAAAATGATGGAGGGTGGCTTAACAATAACATCAGTCAACTCCTTCAGCTGGTATTTCCTCTGTAGGCTTTGTGTAAAATTAGAGGGAGCAAGGTAAAAGGGTATTATCTTTAAGTTTTATTTTTGGCTTTGTTTGGGGTTTTTTGATTGGCTCATTATTTTTTGGAAAACCGACAATTTATACTTCAGGAAGAGAAAATCTTGATAATGTTTCCTCAAATATTTCAAGTAACAGATTAAAACTTTAAAAAATTTTGGAGTGTTCAGAAGAAACCGGAATGGAACAGCACAAAGAGGGTGTCTGTCTCAGAAGAAAACTGCAGTATATAGATAAAGCTGTAGGGTAATTTGACCTTCAAACCTTGGATGGGAAGGTTTCTGAGATAGAAGCTACATCACTGAAGTAGGGGAACCTGAGCTCATGACTGAAAGATAAGAAAAAGCTAGTAATTCTACTCAGGGCAGCAATATGGTGTAGGAGACCTACCTAGAAGTAAGCACAATTTGGAAGATATTTTTATCTCCATATTTGCACATTTTTGCCCCTATGGCAAAATGTTAGTATATATTTACTTCAGAAATTTGCGGTGAGATTTAATAAACTTCACTGGGAACTAAATTTGTTTAAAAGCAGCAAGTTTTCATAACACATATTCAGACCTCAGAAGGAATCAGTATGTCAGTTGGAATTAATCTCAATCTTTTTTTTTTAAAGCTTGCTAACACATGTCAATTAATAAGCAGAGAGCTTATGATAATTGGCACTTAACACTCTTATGAATAAGGTTGTTTGCTTTTAATGGAACATAATGGATTTTAATTCTGTACTCTAATATTACATGCCAAAGCATGCCTCTCTCACCTCCCTTTCTGTCTTCACAACAAAATACATAATATTTGACAATGATAAGTAGACAAATTATTATACTTAGCACATTTAATATGGAGTATTAAATATACTGAATGTAGCCACTAGATAAGTGATATTTATGCAGGCATTCCTGTCACTCCTAATATGAAAGTGTTAAATTTTTTTGTTGGTTGTTTGGGTTTTTCTTGTTGTGTTTTGTTTTGGTTTTTTTTTCCACCTGCTGTTGTTAAAACTTACAAAATCCAGTCAGTGATCAGTCACAAGTGGAGATCCCCAGGACTCAATTTGAAGACCAGTTCTGTTTGATACCTTTGTCAATGATCTGGATCAGGGGCTGGGATCAATGGGCTGAGTACAATTGTGTGAGGTTCAACAAGGCCAAGTGCTGCACTTCTGCCACAACAACCCCCTGCAGCACTACAGGCTGGGTGAGACTGGCTGGAAAGCTGCCTGATGGAAAAGAATTGGGGGATGCTGCTCAGCAGCTGGGTGAACATGATCCAGCAGTGTGCCCAGGTGGCCAAGAAGGCCAATGGCATCATGGCTTTCAGCAATAGTGTGGCAACTGGACCAGGGTGGTGACTGTCCTCCTGTACTTGACACTGGTGAGGTTACACCTCAAGTTCTTTTTCCAGCTCTGGTCCCCTCATTTTCAAGAAAGGCATTGAGGTGCCTGGAACATGTCCAGAGAAGGGCAACAGAGCTGGGAAGTTTCTAGAGAGTAAGTCATATGAGAAGTGTCAGAGCTGGTTGTTAACTTGGAGAGGAGTAGGTTCAGGGGACACTTTCCAGAACTACCTGAAAGGTCAGTCCCTTCTCCCAAATAATAAAGAAACTGAACAAGAGTAAATGATAAAAAGTTGCATCAAGGGAGGTTTAGTTTGGATATTAAAAAAAAAAATAGGGAAAAGGGTTGTCAAGAATTGGAAGAGGCTGTCTGGGGAGCTGGTGGAATCATTATCCCTGGAGACGTGTAGATGTGGACCTAGGGACAAGTGGTGGACTTGACAGTTTTAGGTTAGTGGTTGGACTTGATGGTCTTAAAGGTCTTTTCCAATCTAAACACTTCTATTATTCTATTCTGGTGTAAGTTAACAGTAAACACAAATCTTGAAAGTACTGGGATTGTGACTAAGTGATCTCCGCTACTAATGGCTATTTCTTGTGTGACAGTTCAGGAGAAACAAACTTGCTCCTAGGAATCTGTATGTGATCCTTAAGCAAGGTGAGTAGTAAATTAACACAAGAGCCTGCTGAGGCATTGTTTCTGCAGGGAGCTAACTTAGGTCAGTTCTCTATCAGGAGATAAAAATATAGAAAGACAAAGAATGGACACTCTTTGTAGTGTAGACATGCATCATATTTGTTTAACTGCACAGAGCAATAACAGTGTTTCTTTTCAAGCTAGTACTAATTACAGTTTGAATCAATCTCTTTGCCATTGCTAGCAGTAAATCTTAAAATATGTTTGCTTGTTTAACTTCACAGCAGTGAATGAATGGGCTTCTTAGTTTGTTTTTTTTTTATTCCTGTTTAATGAAGTGTCTATCCATCTATCTATCTATCTATCTATCTATCTATTTTAAAGCCTTATTGTTATTTACTACTAATCCAATTACAGAAAGTGTATGAAAATATCTAGTAGCTGAAATCAATCTACCTTTTTGCAGATAGCTTTTATGAATTATAAAATGAGAAAAAAGAAACCCACCAAGATACACCAAAACACCATGTATATATTGCCCTGTTTACAAAAACAATACAATGAAAACCTCCTCTTCCCCAAATAATTATCTTCATTGACTTCATTTGAAATAATAGCAATTATTGTTAAGTAAGCATTATTAGAACCAAGAGGACAAGAGGAAAGGAAAAGACATGAAGTGTATGCCCTGAATCTTAACGTCACAAGAAATAAAGGTGTCTGTATGATGCAAGAGGACTGGTAAGGTTATATTCAGTTTCTTCATCAAACAGAATTCCTATTTCTGAAGAGACCAGTTTAATTATTCAACAGCATAGAGCAGATGTATTGGATATATTATTGTTTAAATCACTTGTGATTCTTTTGAAGCTCTTTTTTTTTGGTATACAACCCACTCCCAACAACAGAGAATAGAAGAATTACCTTAAGAAAATTTCATATTATTAATAATGTTCAGAGTGTTTCCTATCAAGGGAATAAATATTTTTCTTCTTACCAAACTTTTTAATACCTGCATTACCATAGTTCTTAGTATGGTACAATGTGTAAAGTTTATTAGTAACAGAGCACCTGTATTTAACTAACCTTATCTACTCCTAGACTTCTAGAAACAAAAATTTTATCACCAAATGTCTGAACCTTGTCTATCTTCTGGAAAGAGTATTTATGCTGTGGAAATTGCAGAAGACGTCCCTCTATAATGGCAAATTGAGAAAACCTTTTAAAGAATTAGAAAGAAACTGTTGTAACGTCTAGCTTCATTTGTTGAGATCCTGGTGCCAACAAACATAAAACTGTCAGAAAGTAGAGCACTCTTACCTTTTATCCTTTATGTTGAAAATTAAAGCCTGTATAACACTGACATGTAAATTCCCAGATTTATATGGTGATATTTGCATGGTAGATACTTACACTCATATAGACTGGATAAATAAAACAAAAGAATATTGGAAACACTGTATAATCCTCTTGACACTTTGAATTTTGGTTTGGTTGAGTAATTGGGTTTTATTATAACAGAAACAAGCAAAGACAGAAATCAAATAAAACCCAACAGAAACAAGAACAAAACCAACCAAACAGCCAAAACCCACAGTAGATAATGGTTTCCATTAAGTCATTCTAGGGTTGTCTAAATTCAGAACTGCTGGAAAAACTTCATGAATTCAGACCAAGGTGCACACACGGGTATTTGAGTATATGCCTGAACTGACCTACAAAATAAACTGCTTAAAAATAACTATGTTCCTTTAAGCTAAAGGAATCTGATCATTGGAGATACTACTTACTATGTTATATGGTGTTGCAATTTTTATCATTCTGGGTTAAGACTTGCCAATGAAACATAAAGGGGAGTCAGTTACTGATTCCTCAGTATAGGAAAAGTAAAAGTGCTTAGATTTTTTGCACAGATCAAGACTGTATCTTTAAAGTGAGTGATGCCAGTGGCTGAAATTTTTTGCACCACAGAGCAGTTTCTTGGAATGTATAAGCTGGTTCCTTTCAGATGAAATCAAATCAGCAGATAAAGTTGGTAGAAATACCTTGTATTCACCAGTCAGTAATTATAGGGTTTGGTTGGTTGGTTGGTTGGTTGGTTGTTTTAGTTTTCATTTGACTTTTTTGGTTTGGTTTGGTTTGGTGCAGTTTGGTCTTTTTGTTGCTTGTTTTTTTGGTTTTGGGGTTTTTCTATTATTTTTTATAAACAATCATGGAACTGGATTAGGGATAATTTGAAGTAAAAATTTGAAATAAAACAAATAAACTGTGAGGAAAAAAAAAGTCCTCAACGTGAAGTGTTTTCCTGTATGGATTCACTCACTGTGCTACAAGTTTATACAGGTGTAGGGAATGGCATTTGTTAGTCAGTGATCTCACATGTTCCTCAGTATACAGAAGTGTACATCCCGGTTAACATGGTTGTCCATCACATATGATATCCCTGAATGCAAGGATGGAGTTCCTTTTGCATTATGAAGTGTGTTTGGAATTCTGTTCCTTGAAATCAGTGAGCTTAATTGAATTATTATGGTTTGGTTCCTCTTCATGATTTACTCTTACATTCCTTCATGGTTTTATGCCACAATATTATAAAAGCACACAACCAGCACTGGTGTGTGTCATTTATATGATTGTTGTGGCTTCAGGAGGGGATGTCATATTTTCACTTTCTAACCATCATTCTGTCCTTTTATTTTCCAGAACAATGAATATATTTTTAAATTTAACAAATTCTCTAATGTAAACATGACCCAATAACCTATTGCATTCAATTCAACAGTAGAATAATGTGTGGTGTCTTACTGTGCAAGTGTGTTGGTGAAGGCAGGAATGGGACGGGACTGTCAGGGTAGCTGTTCTCAATCTTTAGTGAAACATCAGTCTCATTACAGGGGAAGAGACAATTGAGCAAAAGCAACAGCCCACAGCCTGCCAGCAGCAGCTGCAAATTTCTTCCTTACAGAGCATCTTAAAAACTTTTCAGCAAATAGTGTACTGCTAAAGCTTGAAGACAGTTGTTTTAGCCAATCAATTATAGCACATGTACACCTGCTTCAAACAATGCTTGCTTGTATGGCTTTTCTATTAACAATAAACAATATCCTTATTATTCTTAAGACCTTCTACTATCTTATCAGGCATATGTTTTTGGCAGTGTTAAGATTTATTCAAGCCAAACCTAAAAACTCAGCCTTTGTTTCCTATGTCCTTGTTTGCTATACTACTCTATACTACTGTATCTTTTCTAGTTTCAAACTTTTCAGTTGCAGCAGATTCTGAGTTCTCAGCTTTTTCTGTCTGAGGGCTGCTGTTTCAGCTCCTAAAAATCGGTTTTACTTTTAGTGTTTCCCACACAGGTGAATTAAAACATAATTGAAAAGAATGTGTGTGTGCATCCATGCATGTGCATGTATTTAAGTAATGAACTAGAATAAGCGTAAAACCAAAGATGTCAGCTATTATTTGCTATTTTTAATGTCAAATACCTTATTTAATTAAAATGCAGTGATTTTTTTCAACTTGTTTAAAAAAACCAAAACAAACAAACAAACAAAAAAAAACAACACTTCAGAGCTTAACAGATAGCTCTGTTAAGCTAAATAACCCAAATTTGATATTTTATAATAAATATTGATTTTGTTCAAGTCAGTGGAAGAATTCTGATTTAATTTTCAGAATTTCTCATAAGAATAAATATCTTTAATTACAGGATGCAAAATCCCATTTAAGAAATACTTAGGGTAAAAATTAATTCTTTTTACTCCATTCATGTTGCTATAAGTTTCCACTCATGTTTCATCTTTTGTTTATGCTTTGCTTGATATAAGAATATGAAGCTGTATAGTGAAAAATACACCAATTTGTAAATGAATCAATCTATTTCCTCACAATCTACCTTTCCATTATAGTTAAATTAGGGTGAAATAATGAACAAGTCTCCTCTTTCCAAAATTATTTTGAAAAGAAACTAATTTTAGGTCCCTTTTTAATGACTGAAAATGGAATTATAGATCTCTACATAATAGTGACGCATTTGAAAATAGTAATTATGATCTGTACCTTTCTAGATCATCTGTGAAAGTGAGAATAGCAATAGGAGAAATGTCTAGGGAGCATTAAACCAATTAAATCTTCTTAGTGTAATAGCATGATAGATTGAAAAGTATCAGACACAAAAAAATGCTTTCCCTAGATACTACAAAAAAAATTTGATGTAAAGCTTGAGGGAACAGAGACAACATCTTGCCCAACCACGGAGCATTATGAGAAGGGTTGGGAAATTAACCCCTTTTTTCTAAAATCTAGTTAGAATATAAAAGAGCTACCTCATTGAAAGGCATCATAGAAATCTGATACACTGACAAGCATTCAACTGAAAAAAAATTTGTTTTACTTTTCTTGGATTAGAAAAAGCAAAAAGTAATAAAAGTTTTCTCAGACCAAACTTTGACAGAATATGCAGAACATAAAATAACTAAGAAAGTCCAATGCTTCTTTTCCATGTGTATTCATAAAAGTCTACAGTTCTAGGAGAACTGGGCAAACTCAGATACCATTTTTAAGGAATGTGGGTATCCTACTTAGTGCTGTTTTGCTAAGAATTACATCTCTTACAAGATCATACATTCGGTATGCCTTTTCTCCAGAAGTTCCATATAGACAGATGAAAATAGCAGCTTTATTTTTAGAGGAAAAAAGCCCAATGCTGAGTGGGTTTTTGTTTTATTGTTGCTGGTGGGGTTGTTTGTTTGTTTGTTTGTTTGCTTGCTTGCTTGTTCGTGTTGTGTTTTGTTTGGTTTTTTAAGGAATGAAATGTTTCTTCATAGCATTGTAGGAATAAAGGAATTTTCTGGCATTTGTCAGATGAGCTTGGATGATAAACCTAACTGTAAGACAAAATGTTCTTCCTCCTAAGGTGTCAAAATCAATGAAAAGCTCAGACTGTGTTGAATCTGGGAGGAAACAACTGGTGTATGAGGTAAGATACTTCATTATATTTGTTGCCTTCTAGCTGCAGCTCCTGGGTCAGTGCTAGTCAATACTTAAACACAACCTGTCCACCTGTATCCTGTAAAGGAGAGGAAGCCAGTAAATGTCTCAGGCATGAAACTTGCTCAGGGATTAGTGTCAGAAAGCCTACCCTTCCTAGCTGATAAAATGCTTTAGGTGGCTGGGATTCTCCTCTTGATATATTGAAATTTCACCATAGATATCTAAGTATTAACTGCACTGGAATGAAGAAAACACAATTATTTTATGGTCAAGCACTGTTTAAATATAATGCCTCTCTCCTAATTTTTCTCTTCCATTCATTTCTTTCTGTTGCAGTCAGTTTCCAATAGTCCTGCCATTAATTATATCATAAACAATGGGTACTCAGGAGAGATTCAGTTTACCTGAGATGGGTGATTCTTCTTAGGCTCACATAAAACCTAAATCTTTCAGCAGTTGCCTGTTTGGCATCTCTGTATGTGCATAGTAGCCAGGCTGACAGTATTCTTACCAGTGTCCAAAAGATTTCCAGATCTGGAAGAAAAAAAAACAAACCAACAAACAAAAAAACAAGGGACAAACCCACCAAAACAATAAACCAAACACCCAAACCCAAATGTTTGAGAAATTTTGTCAGAAATATCATGTAAAATTTAAGGATTTTTTTCTTATAAAAACTGCTTATCTCTCTTTTCTTTCTCCATAAATGAAATGAAGCTTGAATATTTCTGAGGTGTTTGCTATGCAATGTTTCTTGTACTAATTTTGAAATGCATAGGAACATGTAAGTACAGAAATCTTACTCTTATACCTGTGAGAAGGGGAGAATTTTTGAAAATATTTATGAACTTTCCAAAATTAAAATATATTTAGAAATAAAATTTATAGAATTACTGAAATGTAAGCCAGTTTATTCTGCCCAAAAGCAATCAAAGACTTTGACAGCCATTTATAATGTGTGGTTTTATTTGCATTTTTCAGTGTAAGCAAATTTAAGGAAGAAAAGCTGTCTGCTTCAACTGACCTTTATGCAATTCCTTCTGCTTCAGTTTTTCTTGGTTCCATTACACCCTTATGAAGAAGTCTTTCATAAAATCCAAAATGTATGGACATCATAGCCAAATTTCATAATTATAATTTTTTTCTTTACCATAATTAAGTTTCTTTCACAAGTAGTGACTCATCTCAGAGTTCAAAACCTAGAAACTTGAAACTGTGTGAAGATATTTCGCCTGATCGTACCATGGATATAAGCAGCACAGGTGGCAGCAATCTGGTGTAGAATACAGCATGTTTGAATAATCAAGTACAGTAAAGAATCGAAAGCAAAACTCAATTCAAAAAACTAATTGACAAAATTTAAAATTAAAAAAATGAATGAACTAGTAGAAAGCTTGGTTAATATCAGAATGACTAATGATATACACTTAGATCACTTCACAAACAAAACCAAAGCATCCTACAAACAAAAAAACTACATTTAATTTTTCATTGAAAACATACATATTAAAATACATGATGCCACCAATTACTGGAATATGTGTTCTCACATTAATTTAATTTAATGTACTTTTTCATTATTTTCTAGTTCCATTTATTACAAAACTCAATTGTTTAGGTAAGCTATTTATGAGCTTGTTTGTAGAACTTGTAATGACAACAGCCTTCCAAATTATTACGGTTTTAATACATTTTCAGAGCAGTGAAATATAAAAAGTTGATAAGTTTTTGGGATGCTTATACTAAGGACCCTCCCTAAAGCATCACTCAATTTTCAAGGTATCTAATTATGTGTATTAAAATAGGACATAGTTCCTTCCATTTCAAGGGAACGTGAACATTGCCTTGTTCTGTGTCCATCAATATCCATCTTCTGCTCTCCAAAGTCTGACTGCCACCACCCCTTATCGGACATCTTGACAGTATAATTGGAAACTGGTATCAGTGAGGAGGTTAATGTGTCAGGGAAAGCAGCATTTCACCTGAGCCTTTTTTCACAACCTTTCTGTTGAAAGGTCATACTTGTACAATCAGATGGAAAAAGCATGTTCATCTGTTTCAGCAATGCTGACAGTTGTTTCTAAGCTTCTTTTCTTTGAAAACAGCAATTATTCTTTATCCTATACAACTCTCAGTGATTTGTTTCCTTTTCAGATCAGTTGTAACATTATATTTTTAATTTAAAATTTGTCTTCTTATGAGCAAATGGAATGCAAGGATTAGCATCAGTTATTGGTTTTTGATCAACAAAAAATGTACGTAGAAAACCATCTTGAAGGTCAGTGTTCCACAGATCATAGTGTGTGATTTATTTTTCTATATCCAAGTTGTTTGAAGTAATATAAGTATTTCCTTATTTTACAGAAACAAAAGACTTTTTTTCTTTTATAATTTCAGCAATAATGATTTGTAGTGACCAAAAGCAACGTTCTGTCTGCTTTATCTTTTTATAAATTTCAGAATTAGTGTAAAACCTGAATGATATTTTACCTGTCTTTTTCTCCAGTGATTTATTTTTCAAGATGTGATATTTTTTCAGTGTATTACTATATAAATTTTCATTATTGTAGGAATTGTATTAGTCTTTGCTGCACATCTCTTCTGCTTAAATTTCTTTTCTGATGTTAGATGTTCTAACTCATTGACATTCATAAAAACATCTTTGTTTTAATTTGCCATGTCAAGAAATTCTTTCCTAACACTATTGGATTTAAGTTAGCTTGCATAATATGCATCTGCTTTTAGTGTCATAACTGAAGAAATATTAATAATAGAAACTGAAATATTATCACCAGTCAGCAACAAACTAAGAGTTTTCTCCAGATCTGTGAAAGATGTTGAAATATTTATTTACTCCATGTAGCAAAAACAAACCAAAAAAAAGAGAAATATTTACTCTGGGCATCCAATTTATATCTTGATTTCCCTTTGATGTTGAAAATCTCTTCAGATCTTTTTAGGGTGAGTGATACCTTTGACACAAACTTCTGCAAAACTCCATGTTGCACACTTACCTTTTCCAGTTAATTTACAATTATTACAGTGTTATTGAAGAATATCAACAGAAAATTATTCCTTGTGTTTCATAATATTTTTTCATACTCCACTTTGTAAATATCAAAAATTTACTACTCCGTAGGAATGCTTGACACATAAAATGAAAACTGATAATGCATTCAAATTAGTATTAAAATTTGGGTGAAGAAAATTTAGGCAAAAGTTTGCATTTCTTTAGGCAGCTTGCTGTTGAGAGGAGGGCAAAACCTCAGCCTAGGGGTCCCTTCTGTCCCTAATTTCTATTTTCTTTCTTTCTCCTTCCCTTTCTCTTTCTTCTGTCTGTTACTCAAACAGATTCTCAGTGAAACTAAACTTTGATTACTAGAGAAAATCCTATCTGGATTTCCTTGGATACCTTATTAACTAGTTAACCAGGTATTATTAATGTAAGCATTTTGTTGTCCTTTTCTCTCCTTCTCTTTTTATACTGTTGTTGTGTTTTATCCCCAACAATCAAGCCCCATGTAGCCACTCCCTCACTCTCCCACCAGCAGGATCATGGAGTGAATCAGAAGTGTAAAAGCTAGAAAACTCATGGACGGGGATAAAGACAATCTAAGAAAAAGCTCTGAACACAAGCAAAGCAAAATAAGGAATTAATTCCCTGCTTTCCCTGGGCAGGAAGAGGTTCAGCTATCTACAGGAGAGCAGGACCCCATCACATATAATGGTGACTTGGGAAGACAAATAGCATCACTCTAAGTGTCCACTCCTTCCTTCTTCTTCCCGAAGATTTACATGCTGCACGTGTAAATACAAGACTGGAATATCCCTTTGGTCAGTTGGGGTCACCTGTCCTGGCTGTGTCTTTGCCCAAGCACCCCTGAAACCCCCACTCACTCATCAGCCTGGCCATATGCAAAGCCAAGAAGACCTTGGCTCTAGGTTAGCCCTGCTCAGCAATAACAAAAACATCTCCATGTCATCAACTCCATGTTCTGCCCAAATTCAAAACACAGCCCCATACCAACCTATCTATAGGTGAATAAAATTATTTCTACCTGAGTTAAAACAAGCACAGTTATCTGACAGTTTTCTTCTAGCTATTATCCACCCAGGACAAAAACATCCTGAATTCTGTCAATGCTTTATTTTTCTCCCAAATTGTACAGCAACTTTCTCTTTGCAGTGCCCTTCATTATGACTCTTCACTACCATAAGAGCAGTATATTTTACTGATACTGCTGCTTTGCAAGGAAAGGCACTTTCTCTACTTCACCAAATGTGTATATGGCATGTTTAATAGTTTAGCCAAACAGAAGTAAAACATTGTCAGCTGTGGGGGAAAAATCCATGAAGGCAGCAGCAGAAAGTGTGTAAGAGGTGGATACATGAGATATATGAAGGTGGATATTATTTTTTTTTCAATGCTTCCTACAGCATTTAAAAAATGGAGAATTACAAGACAGTCATCTATCACATCACATGAAACAGCTATCAGAGGGTACATGGAGAAAGAAGGATCGTGTCGATAATGGGAGAACAGCAGACAACAGTTGAGATTTATAACCATGAACTAGCAATGAGCTGCATTAATGCTGCTTTTTCTGCCTCTCTGACAACTCATACATCTGTAATGTGTTTTCCATCTAATTGTAGGCATTCAGCTGCTCATGGCTTGTTGCAGGATTAACTCTTTGGAATGGAAAGAGCTTAGCAATAGAGAAGAGAAAGGAAGGTGAGACAAGAGTCTAATTTGGCACTGGTGGGCAATAACAGCCCCTACATGGAACATGGGGAATGTCTTGATAACTCATTATTAAAACTGAAGACAGAAAATGTTTAGAAAGGTAAGAAGAAAACCCTTAGGGAATTACTGAATTACTGTCTAAATACTAAATTATGAAATAAATCTGCAATAGTACTTCCTATTTTAGATGATGAAAATGTTTGGTTGTAATGGAAAAAATAAAAACTGTTGATTTGAAAAAAAAAAAAAGATAATATATATGAGATGAATAACCAACATCTTGTAATATTGTAATGCTAAATTACAATCTCTGGTAAATCAGTGAAGAAAATATAGAAAGAAAACAAAATGAGATCATTGACACAGTCAAATTTATTTGGTGACATTATAAACATTTCAGCATGTGAAGAAGGCAGCTGTGCCTTCTCACTGCAAAGGGAAGATGAGCTAGGGACACTTCTGTCTGCATTGTCACGTGGAGTATTGACATTTCAGTACCAATTGTTCTTGAAATATTAGAGAGTCTGTGAAATATAGTATGCTGAAAGAAATAGGTAAGCATGTCTGAATTCATATCGTGTTGGCCTCAAAATTAATTAAGTCAGACAATGTAAACCCATTCTCCAACCAGAACAGCTGACTCACTCCTATCTCAGCTGTGGCAGGTGAAGAAGTAGAAGAGATGAAGCTGTAAATTAAGGAGAAACCAAAGCAACTGTGAACCTTCATTAAATGAGAAATGGAAGGAGACTGTGGACAAAGTTTTGGAGGCCAAAGACAGTAAAGAAATTTTATATATATATATCAATTTTTGGTTGCCTAGAAGAGCTATTTTTTCTGATAATTTTTTTTCTCTTCCAGAGTACAAAAGAAATCTGATATGGCAGAGGAACCAAAGGACAAACTGTTCCCCTCTGAAGAGAGGTACCTGCTCCTGCACAAGACAAAAAATTCCATCTTTAAAACAGGAAAAACTGTTTGAAAAGGAGAGGTCACATGTAGACTGGATTTCCAATGGCTTTTTTGGATTCTTGATGAGCTCTGATATTGGAATGAAAGGAGCCTGGATTGATCAAGACATTTTAAAAATTACTGCGGGTAACAGTTTATTTGAGCTTAGAGTAAACTTGAGCCGATGAATTTATTTTTTCACTCTTAACCCTACAATATTTATATCTTCATATCGGTGACAACAGTTCTGAAGTTGTTGTTCTTTGTAAAAAACCCCTAAATTCTGATTAACAGAAGTAAACTAAACTCTATAATAACTTTATAGGTTATTGAATTGACTTGGAGTTCCCATTGCCAAATAAGAAAGATTTATTGGAATTAAATTTTTACATTAGTTGTTCCTTACAATTTGTTTAGTTCTTATCTGGTAGAATATAGACTGGCCCCCTGGAGAAACAAATACAGTCATCAATGCACTGGGGTTAGAAAATTTTGTTATTTCAGGGTGAGTTTATCTTGTGAATGTTGTGATCTTGTGTTTTGTGTCCTCTATTATACAGAAATTCAGAATTTCTAACCAGAAATTCGAGTTTTGGCAGATGAAAAAGCTTATGATTAGGATTAATGCATAGTACACCTGCCTAATACATCCAATAATATCAAAGCATTCAGTGGAAAACTTGTAACCAGTCTCCTGAGGATATCTTGAATTTTAACATATCATGTTGAGACATAGGGTAAGAAATGAGAAAAGTATTGATTAGGAAATAGACATTTAGATGATGTGTATTGCTTCATATCTCCTGTGTTTCCCTATACTCACCATCTGGGAAAGAAAAGCAGGACGTATGAGAACAACATGAGAGAATGCAAGGATGGATGATAAGGAGAAGGACGACCACCACTGGAACAGGATGCAAGTATCCTCAACCTCGAGGATACTAAGATAGCAAGACTCTCTGTAAATTCCTGGAGCTGAGATTAGACTGGCCATCTGGCTTGGACTGTGACTAAAGGACTAATAAGGCAAGTAGCATACGGAACGGAACAGGGTGGAGCTGGGGAATGAATATGCATGGGGCATTGTGAAACTTAATGCATATGTAAGCTTTTGCAACAAACAGGTCGGTATGCATGATTTTGATGGAGGTATCCTGTGTGCATGCAGCTGCTGAATAAAATACATACCTACTTTAAAACTCATTCAGCCTTTGAGTTTTAGAGTCTTTCTTCAAATCGTCATTCTCATAATGAAGCTTTCCCTCTTTAAAATAGCTCTGTCATAGCAAAATGAACTATAAACAGCTTCTGTGGTCTGGGCTTCCCAGGTACTTGGAGCAATAAAGTTCTATTCCCAACTTTTCTGATATTTTCTGATATTTAGCCTAGATTTTTTTTATGATAGTGCTGAGATAACTAGGAATTCTGAGCTATGAAAGAGAACAAAATCCATACACCTGTAAAGCTGCAGTCTAATTGTTCTAAAGGTTTTTTAATTCTCAGTCTTCTCAATGAGGTTTTAAATAGGATATTGGTCACAGTGTACTAAAAATAGAAATTAGCAGTTCTTTTCAATTGTTTTTCACTTGAAAGAATTCTTATATATTTTGTTCATCTCTGCTATTTCTATTTTGTTGCAGAAGTGTCGTGTGTAATGGAAGCAAAAAAAAAAAAAGTTTATTCTGTTTTTTCTATCTGTTGTAACCAGTTGGGGGAAGTGTTTTCTTTATCTCTTGTATAACCCCTTCCTCATAACTCCAGGGCAGAGGGGGCGGGTGCTTTCTGATAATGGGCCAGCTGTTAGAACTGGTGGGGCAGCGTTCCTTATCTCTTCCACAACCCATCCTCCCTCCAGGGGGATATTTTCTAGTAATGGGCCATTAAGGCTCACCACATGACTGAATTACATTACATCATCCCATTGTGAGATGCTCCACCCAGTGGGAGGAGCCAAGAATTCCTACCTGGATATAATCTGAGACTCAGGAAGAGCAGGTATCATGTTTTCCACTGGATTCCAGAGGAAGACCAGACTCATCTCACCACCACTGGACCCTTTCTCCAGGATCATCTCTACTCCATCAGAGCAACATCTGGATTTATTTGGACAGCTTCCAGCACCCTGACCAACAGGGTGTTAGGTAATTTTTCTCACTCTGTTAGGGTTTCTAGGATTGTTGTTTGTTTGTTTGCTTGGTTTTTTTAACTACTACATTTGTATTTTTAACATTCCTAGTAAAGAACAGTTATCCCTATTCCCAAATCTTTGCCTGAAAGCTCTTAATTGCAAAATTATAATAATTTGGAGGGAGGGGGTTTACATTTTCCATTTCAAGGGAAACTCCAGCTTTCCCTGGCAGATACTTGTCTTCCTAAACCAAAACAAGGGGTTACAGGCAAGGAAACATCCTGTACTCAGATTAAGAGTTATAAATTTGTTCCGGCTTCCTGAAAAAAATTTCTTTCTATTTCTTTTTCTTTTCCTTTTCTCTTTATCAGTAATCAGAATCTATCCCCTAGAACTTCCCAACTGCACTGCTGCCTCATTGCACTAAAAATATATTCAGTGCCTCTGAAAATTTGATAGTAGCAGTTCTTGGCAACACTTATAAGGTTATCAAGGCCTGCAGACCTCAAACAAACCTTGTTGGAGTTTTATAAAGTTCCTGCCACTTAGATTTTTCTTTGTGATCAGAAAATCTTCAGATGATAGGAATCAAACTGTTAGTGAAGCATAACTTAAGGGCACTTCGTCTGTTGTTAATATCTACATATATTAAGAAAACTTAAGAAACTCACTGAAATTATGGACTCATTAATTAATTTATTGAATAGGTCAGTATTTGCTATTCAAATGATATGTCATTTTATTATTTTCTAAAATTATTTTCCATCTCCACGTAGATTAAATCAATATAGTTTCTTACAGTAAAGTGCAATCAGAGTGGTCTTATACAACTCTCACTCTAAATGGCTCACAAGGAATGAGAATATTATCACTAAATCATCTGGACATTTCTGTCTAAAGATATTTAAATCTGTCTAGTGTTTTATTTTCCAATCTTGAACAGTTTTATATATAATGAATCATTGATAAGAAATATTTTCAGAGCTAAAAAAACTTTAGATCAATGAGTTGTCTTTTCCTGAGGGTTTGTTTTTTCTCTATTCTGGTTGAGAAAATGTTTCAGAATAATTTTACCTCTGTTTTGTACATATTACAGTATTATTTACTGTATTAATGAGACAACTGGCAGCATGTCAGAACACAAAAAAAAAAATTTGAAAAAATTATTTTCTCCATTATTTTCTCCATCTCCATTCACTCTTATGAAGTGACTGAAGTCTTATGACCCTTAAGTCATAACAGGTTTTATTCAGGAGGTGCTTTAAAAGCCCACTGGCATGAGTGTCAATCATTGCAGTAGGGTAATGGAACACTGCCAAATACCTTAGCTCATCTCTCTGCAGCTCAGCTTAGTCTTCGGCCCCAGTTTCTGGTCACCCACATACTTTATTATTTTTCACAGGTTTTCCTTCCTGTGACAAAAAACTTTTACAGTTCTTGGAATAATTCTATCAGAAAGATTTCCCTATAGTCAAAATGGGTAAGTCCATACTACTTCTTATATTTCCACCGCATATAGTTCTTCAGCATAATTCAAGCAACACTTGTAAACTGGAAAACTCCCAAGCAGCCTCATCCCAGGTTCTCAGGTAGGCAAAGGCAGAACACAGTAGGTACAAAGCTATTCTTTGGGATTGGCTATGGAGCTGAAGGATCATTCTCTTGGAGGAGATAACTTTGTCCAAGCAAATGTAAACATACAGCACTGATGACAATGCAACAAACAGCTGATCCCAAAGAGTATATTCTACCACATTTCTCTATACATATTTACCAAATTTCTCCCATATCAAGCTTCCCTCCTTAGAGTTTTTAAGTAGCTAATTATATCTTCTATGATCTCAGAATTCGTTGTAACAATGTTATACATCCTATGTGCTCAGTTCATGCTTTTATCTCTATTATATTTGTATAAAAAGCATTATATATAGGAATAAAAATGAATTTATAGATATTATATTTTGTATGTTGTAACTATGCAATATCAGAGACCTATGATGTATACCTTGACTAGTCTTGTCAAAGCAGTATGGATTTTCTGCTCAAGAGTTTGTAATCTAGCTGTCAGTAAATCACAAAGTCCAAATTACTTAAGCTACAGAGCTAAAATAATTGCTTTTTATATTCTTCAGACCTATATAATATTCTTTAATTCTATATGCAGTCTAGTAGCAAATAGAAACTCACTGAAGGATTCCACAGGCCAGTGTGTGTTTGGCTTGATCTGTATTTGAAATTTTTATTTCATGTACCAAATTTTGATTTTGACTTTTATGATACCTTCCCATTTGCATAACATCAAATTTCCATCTAGTTTTGAAGGCTGAAAAGAAATTCCCAGTACTGCTTACCAATCAAATAACACATGCTTAATTTCATAACCTTTTGGCTCTATCTTTAAAATTCACCAAAAAAACCCTTACTGTTTACTCTAAAGTCTGCTAGTTCAAATTGTCATTTCTGTGGAATACAATTCAAATAACATGCCCTAGAAAGGTCTGGAGTAATTTCCTCCACTGACACCACCTTCAGAAACTTTAATTTTAATCATTATGTCCACATTTGCCTCTGGCTCTTTTTTAATGATTAATTCTTGACAAAGATCAGAGACTTCATTCATCTTTTAAAGTTACTGGGTTTTAACACAAATTAAAAATCAAGAATTTCATATACAATTTCAAAGTTCCTTCACAGAAGTAAACAGGCTAGGCTTATAACTCTCCAGTGATATAAAAAACCAATATCTTAATATTTTTTCTCTATTATAAAATATGTGCAAGAAAATGAAGGGTAGGGGGTTCCTTGAGTATGTCCAGTGCAGGGCAACAAAGATGATTAAGGTAATGGAGCTTCTCACAAGGAAAGGCTGAGGGAGTTGGGACTGTTCAGTCTTGAGAAGAGACACCTGAGAGGGAACCTCATCAGTGTCTAAAAATATCTGAAGGGACAGTGCCAAGAAGATGGATCCAAGCTCTTCTCAGCGATGCCAAACAACAGGACAAGAGGCAATGGGCAGAAACTGATGCACAGGAAATTCCACCTGAATATGAGGAAGAATTTCTTTCCTGTGCAGTGACCAAGCACTGGAACAACTTGCCAAGAGAGGCTGTGGAGTCTCCTTCACTGGAGACACACTTAAAAACCATCTGGACACAACCCTCTGCTTTGTGCTGTGGGATGACTCTGCTGGAGCAGTGGGGTTGGACAAGATGACCCTCTGAGACCAACCCAGCTTGACCCATTGAGGGATATGAGATGTTCAAAACTCACATCTCAGGAGATGGACACTGAATATAGTGGGAAGTTTAATACCATGGGAAAAGTGTGTCTTGGGGGCTTTGTTTGGAAACACTAGAGAAATATTTGAGTTATTAAACTGTTGTAATCTTTTGTCATTGATCTCAATTATGAGTTGAAAATAGCAAGAAACTTGAAGTGAATCTGATTTTTCCTCATATGGACCTTATTTGTCTTCTGTGGAAACAGTGGATATCAAAATGATGTAAGAAAAATTATTTCCTCTGATGCCTCTGTCTTTGTGGAAGGGAAGATAAAAAAAATATATTTTAATTTTTGTTCAAGAAATTATGATTTTTTTTCTGTGATCTCTGGCACCAAAGGTAGTCTCAGCATATCTGATATTTCTAAGACTCACTCCTTCTGCAATATATTACCTCCAACTGAAGCTGTTCTAAAGTGAATGACACTTTGGTTTGAACTGTAAAACTATATATTGTTTACAATGGAACACATGACATTTTTCTTACCCAGAAATTTTAGTTTTAATTCTCCCAGCATACAAATAAATACCTAAGGAAAATTAGGTCTGTATATCAAAGTGTATACTTTGTCAGGTTTTCAGAACAAATGCTTTAATTCACTTCTACTTTTTGTCTCAGAGTAGTGAGCTCCAGGATAAAAAGGTTCCAAACATTCTAGTTATTCTGTTGACATATTCTGAAAATATTTCAGATTGCTGTGCTATCTTGAAAATCCTTTTTTGTTAATGCAGCTCTTTTGTCAGCTTCCACACATGCTACTTGTTCCAGGGGCCCACAGTGGAGCAGAAGCTGCTCTCTTCTCCCTGAGCAGCAGCAGCAGAAACAGTGTGTGATGAACTGACCATAACCCCCGTTCTCCATCTTCCTGCTCTGTGGGTGGAGGAGGAGATAGTGCTGGGAGGGAGAGGTGGAGGAGAAGTTGTTTTTAAGGTCTTATTTTATTTCTCCTTATCCTGCTCTGATTTTTTTACTTATAAATTCAATTAATATCTCTAATTTTGGTCTGGTTTTCCTGTGATGCTATTTGGTGGGTGATCTCTTTCTTTCCTTGTCCCAACCCATGAATTCCTTCTTGCATTTTCTTCCCCTTTCCAGCTGCACAGGGGAGTGAGAGAGCAGCTTTGGTGCATCTGGCATCCAATACATTGTGCTAAACTAGAGACAGGCAAATATACCCAGCAATAAGAATTGAGAAACTTCTGATGAATCAAAGAAGAATATTCAAGAACTTGAATATTATTCTCGTAGAGTTGTAATGTTCAGGGAATCTAGTGTTTTACTATTAAGAAGCATTACACTGAAGTTGACAGAACCATAAATTTTCAGTTAGGCATGCAAAATTCTACTTCTCACTTTACTGTCTATTGGCTTTAAACATAGCTTCCCTTTTGAGCTAGCATTTTCACATCAGAACAGTTAATTTAGGAACAGATGCAAAAATGTGCATTTGTTTGTTCAGTGATCACTCAAATCTAAAAATATTGGATATGAGAGAAGGTGCTAACTGACTAATTATGATTCTGGTTATGGTTTTGGGACATTCAGAATTGTATAAGCAAGTAATTGACTTTATATTGTATGTTATTGCTTTTATCATCAGTACATCAAAGAGACAGATAAATTTTCCAGCTGTCTCTATAATATTTCAAGCATGTCTATAGTAGGAGAAAGCATTCATGTTTTTTATTTTCTTTGCTTCTACTAATTCTTAATTACAATCCTTATCATTTTCATTTAAAATCTCATGATCCAGAGCTCAAAAAT
Organism: Phylloscopus trochilus trochilus; assembly: GCA_016584745.2. Lineage (NCBI taxonomy): Eukaryota > Metazoa > Chordata > Aves > Passeriformes > Phylloscopidae > Phylloscopus > Phylloscopus trochilus. The sequence continues at coordinate 18,804,057 of WQNJ02000016.1, read as the reverse complement.
GAACAATTAAAAGTTAAAATCAACAATAACTGTGTAAAATAGTAAAGCAGGCAAACTTCTGCTGTTTTAACTCCTGTCTATCATACATTCAATGAATATATTGATGACGCAATTGCTGATGTGGTGAAAACTAAAAGCAAAAAAAAGAGCATACCTAGTTTACTCTATGAATAGCTAATCAGATTCTAATGTGATCAGTCAGAACTTCAAATCTACACGTCCTCCTTTATTTCTGCAGCACACACTGTCAGGCTTTAATTTAGTGTTGTTACTTGCACAGGAAATGAACAGGAGTTTAAAAGGAAATTACTTTCTCCTTCAGTCCCTATAAGTATTGTATAATTCGGTTCATTGTTAAAAACAGCTTGCATACAACAATAACCTTAGAACAAATTTGTTATGTAAGTGAAGCAAGACTACATTGACCATAACTCTTGCTTCAAAAAATAACGTGTCTGTTATAAATACGTGAAGAACCTTGTACATCAGATCTACTGCAGAAAGATGGATGGTATTACAGGCTTGTCACCAAGCTGCAAATAAGCCAGCTCAGGACATCCCCAGTAAACTTCCTAACTCTCTATGACTCAAATTTGGAGATTAAATTGGCAGAGAATATATTTTGTGTTGTGTCTCAGTATCTCTTTTCACACAATTTACCCTTAGTAAATTGTATTAGCAGCTGAACATGTATTCTATTTTTATGTGTCTTTTTCCATAGGCTAAGGAACACATCACTGCTACCATTTTGACTTCACCTCCTCATGACATCATAATTGAGGTTATCAGTCCTCTAATGCCCACTCCTAACTCATTTTGGTTGATATAAACTGAGTTAAGGACCTTTCATTTCATAAGTCTCTGTCAAGAAAGAGGTTCTAAGAGATCAGTTTACCTTTGTTGGTTGAGTGTGTAGTCATAACTGACTGTAAGAAAATATGTGCAGAGAACGTTAATTGGCAGAGGGAGAAAAAAATTAAAGATATTTTGCTTGTTATGTTGACCTTTTTATCTGGAAAATACAGCCATAAAGTCAGCTTGAGAGATTGTAAGGGAGGTCATAGAGTTCAATTCAGTAATTTCTACATCAAGACAATAAGACAATAACAACTATGAGATTCACCACAGTTCCTGTTACTGTCAGAAGCAGAGAATTATTTTTGAAAAATTATGTGCACAGATCACAAAACCCCTGTGTTTAAGTAATGTCTGCATTTTAATTAAAACTAATATTCTGAGCTATATATGTCACATAATCTGTTACATATGATACTGTTCCCCATCTTTATCAAGTAATTATTCCTATTTATGAGACTATTTATCTCCAGTCTAGTTATTTCATAGTTTATTCATATTCTTAGATGTAAGAGTGCAGGGTTTTCCAGGAACAATGAGATAAATCTCTCAGTCCTCCACAAGAAGATAAGTATCTTACTCTTTAGTAGTTATGAAATTTAGCATGAAATCATGACTTTCTGAGTATCAGCATTTGCCATGCTAGTCTATGAACATTGCCCAATGGGGCCTTTATGCATATATAGAGAGTTATGCATCTGATCTCTGGAAAAGAGAAGTGCCAGCATTGCAAATACTTAAAGATGGCTCATTCTCTTATAGCTAAACTACAGACAATTCATATCCTCGCTATATAAGTCAGGGGAATAATCCTGATTTACTGTGCTATTAAAGCAGTGTCGGTAGAAATTCTTTTTAAGGATATATTTATTATAAAATATATATTTCTATTTTTAAGGAGAATTAATTTCTTTACCTCTAGCACTCACAGAAACAATTTTGCTATAACTGGTAAGAAGCACTGCATGATCAAAGAAAAGTGTGGAAAAGGCAAGAGAGATCAATTACATAATAATTACACAGAAACTGTAAAATGTCACAGTCTACACAGGATTTCCCCATTTTCTGTGGAATCAGGTTTCGTGATCCCCCCTAGCTGTATTGACTAAATCTCCATTGATCACAATGCTAACTGAGACAAGTGACTTGTATGGAAATCATATTCCAGGCACCTCACAACAGGCAAGGTGAAATCCATCCAGGCCACACATTCTCACTCACTCTGAGTGAAACTTGTATAACTGGTTCTTTCCACCTACTTCAGAAACTAAATACCCAGACAATCCATTTGCCATAAGTTATGCTTTCTCTGCTCTTCTTCAACACCTAGTCTTCTCCCCACCTCGACCTGTACTGCTCATAGATGACCAACCTAACCTGGTGGAAAGTTTCTGTGAAAGTCAACAATCTCCTGCACAAAGAAGGGTCAGCTACCTGCAAGGCTGTGAAACAACTGGGCAGTTCCCAGTCCACACTGATGTGTAGGACCCTTCCTTTCTGAGCACAGGGCTAAACATATGTTTCTGTCAAAATTACTTGGTTTCCAGTGACTCATTGCTTCAGTGTTTTGGAATCCCGCTGAATGGAATGGAAACCCTCCCTTCCACTAAGAACCACTCTCCATTATGGTGTCCTTTTGCTGACGATGATGATCTGAAGTGGAATGTCAAGTGTAATTAGACACCAGTTAGATTTCAAAGTGTTTTCCATTAGCCTATTAAACCTAATGGATAAAGAATTTTTTATCCGCCTTGTAATCCACTCAGCCGGTTCTTGTCTCACCAGTTTGATTTCTGTTGTGCGATTGCTGAGCTTTTACAAAAATATTGTTAGAGTCAAGGTAAAAATATGCAGTCATCCACAGAGTCAGTCAGTTCTCATATCCCTCCTAGTTTGGGGAGTAGCTTCTAGAACTTGCTCTATAATCTTTCTAGAGACTGATGCAAGCCTGAACAACAGTGGTTCCCTGCAACCTTCTTTACTTTTAAAATGAGAATAGCATAAGTTAATAAACAAAATTTTCATTTGGTGCTCTATTCTGCTGCAAAAAATTTTTGAGCCTGATTTTCAGTAAGATGTGAATAATAATTTCCCATACAATTTTCTGGTTTGGTGTGTTTTCTGAAGTGGATGTATTTCTATAAAATCTAAAATATCCCATGGTAATAAGAGAATTTAAATTAATTTTTCAGGGTATACAAAAAAAAAAGTAAAATATTTTGTTTTTGATGAAGTCAACATTAAAGAATGCATGCTGCATTTCACCACAAAACTAAAGTTTCTGAAACCATCTTCCTGTTTTTTTGTTGTAACTGCAACATACTTTAGGATTATTCAGAAATGAGAAATTTAAGGAGTGTACAATGCAGACTAAAACTCAGAGAAGTATGGAATTCTCTCTCAGTATGAAACAAACAAACAGTGGATTCTAATTTCATTTGATAAAAATTTTACAGATAATTTTTTGTTTGTTTTTTGGTTGGTTGTTTTTTTTTCCTCCAGGATGGAAGGAAAATTATAATGTGGATCATCATTTTTTTAATTTACATTACTAAAATGGAGATTTTTTAGCAAACAGAAAGACAAGGATTCTTCTCCTTCATTTTTTTACTGGTTGTAGCATATTTTCCTCCTTCAGTGTCCTGCACTCTGGAAACTGGAGTTTACATGTAAGGTGACCTTCTTGACCTTCTGACTTGGGGATGACTTTATTAAATCTTAAATTCTCCTTTGAAAATACATTTTTCTGCCTATTTCAATATCCAGTGCCACATATCAAGGAAAAAAGTGTTCTTCATACTGCAATTTCTGTTTGCAGAAATTTGTAATAGGTTTTCATTTGAGGTGGGGAATAGTCTTCTATTTTGCTGACTGAATAATCTCAACAGTGATGGCAACTCTTTTGTCATGGAATGCTTAAAGTTCTCACAGGTAATGTGATGACAGCAAACTGCTTCCTATTGCCCTTAAAGGGAAAATCTGTATTCTCATCTACTTGAAATGCAAAGTTGGTCCTCATCATAGCAAAATAAAGCATGAAAGAATAAAACATAAGGTACATACTGAATATTGTTTAAGGATAAAAATAGGAGTACATACACACTCTAAGAGATGTAATATGCTTGTCAGCTACTGTTACGTTTTCTCTTTTTCATAAATATCGTGGACGATTATGTGTGTTACAATCTCCAGTTTTCCTCAGAATGAACAAACTTTCTGAACTGAATACCTAGATTAACTGTTCTTCTTGATCTTTTAAGTCTGTGGTTCTCCTATGCAGCCTAAATGACCTGTCTCAGTGCACTCCCTAGTGACCAAAATGTCAGTGCCGAAATTTGCTGGTCAGTGAAGCAGTGATGTCACTTACCAATTATTCATTCTGTACATTGTGCAAAGAGAAAAGTCATGGCAATCCTGCTCATCCCTCAGCTGCTGCAAAGCCCACTTACACATAATGTAAAATTGGCCAGATTGAAAAGATGCAGTTTTCTCAAAAGGTAGTATTGATGAATTAGCCAAAAAAAAAAAAAAATACATGACTTTGCAGCTGCCCACTCAGTTGTAAAGGATTTGTAGCATGGTGCAGAATTAACTTCCTTTCAATTGTAGCAGCTTTTTGAGCTTATGTGAACTATTTTGCTGCATCATTTTGTAATAATGTCTGTTCATATAACATCCTCCTTTTGGGTTAAAAAAATCTTACATATATGCAAAGTTGATCTATAATAAATTACAGTGAAGAATAAAAATAATTACAGTTAAAATATCTCTGGGATGATTTTTAAATTGAATTGAGAATTTAAATTGTTCAATCTTACTATGCAGTGCTCCAATGAGGGGCTGATTTGAGAACAGGTTGTGTTACTGAATTCTACCTCTCCAGCTCAAAGAGAAATAGAAAGAAAAACAAAGTTATTCTAACAATAAACAAATCTGAAACTGAAAATCCAGATTTTTCTAAAAAATCTTGATAAGTATAAAACTCTCAGAGAGTAATTTCAAAGTTTCTGATGTTAACAGAAGGTAATGCATGGCTTGTATGCATTTCTATCTCACTCTCCACTCAGCAATTTACTTTTCACTTTTTAACTCACACACTTAGCCTATCTAACAACAGTTTTAATAAACTTTTTTTTTTTTTTTTTTTTTTTTACTATCTTTTTCTTATATCTCCATCTGGCATTTAGCAGATGCAGTAGGTTAATTTGCAGAAGAAAATCTTCAGGGACTATTAAATCTGGATGCTATACCTACAGAGATAAAGGAAGCCTGTTCAGGAAATTAGCTGTGATCCTCCAAACGAGTAATGCAGAGTAACACATTCACACAGCTCAGGATTAGAAATCACTCAAGCGGACTTACAAACCCATTTGGAATGGGCTTATCCAAGTATTCAGTCAGTACTCCATAGGCTCCAAGATAACTATTAATTTTCAGACTTTTTTTTCTATCCTTTCCCAGCATTTGGGGTTCAAGGATCAGAAATGATAAAGCAATGTTGAGAGTACAGGCTGAGGATGTGGCATGAAAAAAAAACCAGGGTTGTGTGAGAACACAGCACGCACTGGGACAGTATCATTACATACTAGAGGAAGGAGAAAATGGTGCAGTTTTGTCTATAAGGACTTTATGGTACAGTTTATTAAGTAAACTGTCTCCAGAATATCAACCTATATTTGTCTGAAGGAAAACCATTCAGTCAAAAACCCTGGGAGTGAGATGTTTTAAGGTCTAGGGCCTAGGGAGGATGGTGCTACATTATTTTCCAGGGGAAATATCAATGGCCATTTTTTAATCTGGAAATCTCAAAGCTATTAATTTTCAGAGGTTGGGAGAGCATGCTGGGGAAATTATTGCTTTATCTTTACCTACTTCTTATAGTACTCCTCCTGTGAGAGACTGGATACTGTATTACAACACCACTTCTCTGTTCAAATCTCACTCTCTTAAAGACTTTCAGCAGCACTGCAGCACAGATCTCAGCACCCGAGACAAAGACTGAAGGGAGCATACAAAGCTTCAAAAACTTTAGGTCATAACCAAGACAATTTTAATGATGCTGCCTCCCAACCCTCTTCACTTACAGAAGAAAACCTGTATTATTATATTGAACAAGAGAATGTATCTGATGCTCAAGATTAAAAATAATTTAAACAAGCATTTTTTCGCACATATAATATGCAATACACTCTCACATACTACCTTTTTCTTTATTCATTACAGAAATTACTTCATGCTATTTAAGGGAATCAAATCATTAGAAAGAATTGTGAGAAATGGAGAACAGTAAACAAAAAGAGACCAGTAGGGTAGGTTGCTTAGCTATTCTTTCCCCCAAAACACCTTCACTGTTCAGATATCACCTACTTCAAATTGCATGCACTTGAAAGTAATTATGTCATTAATCTTTTTTTTCTTCATGGATATGCAAGACTTTAGCTAGAAGTATTACATTTGTTCTTAAACTGATTAAAAGCTGTTTGCAAGGGGAAATTCATGACTACTATGATTTTTTTAAAACTTTTTAATTGCCTATGTATAATTAAATCTCTTGGCGTTCTCTGTATTGCACAATAAGTGGTGGACTTTGAGCTCAGTTATACTTGCATAAGTGTTTGTTTGACAGAGACCAAAAGTGGGGTTTTTGCTCCCCCTTCCTCTTTGAACTTTTGTAATTTAATTTGATTTCTGTTTCAAATATTATTAAGTACTTATTCTTTGAGTCTCATTTTTCTTGGGGCTAGAGACTGTTTTAATTTAGTGGTTTCTTATGTAGCAGACTGGTTTTTTTTCTACATATAGTTCATCTACATTGAAAGAGGAATAACTTCAAAAATTCCTTTCTAGCAACAGTTTCTTTCATAAATTCTAACAGATATGATGCTAAATGATAATAAAAATCTCAACTTGAATTTTGGTTTGTTTTTAGAATTAACAGGATGTTTGTGATGGCACAGCAAAAATACCTAATTTTTTTTTTGTCCCTGAAGATTTTTTTTTTTTCTATTTCCCTGTCTGCACACTTATGGAAGATTTTTTTCTTTTGACTACAAAGTTGCATAAGTGAATCTGATTCTAAATACAGACATTTACCTGAATAAAACATGGGATGAGCTTTAAAATTTAGCTAAAACCTATGGTTTGGGTTTGTTTGTTTTTGTTTTTTTATCTGGAGGGTAGAGATGCACAGCTTGTGTCCTCTTTTGTGACACTGCACAGAGAAAAGCAGGTCCCGTCTAGTGAACATGTCTCTTGCAAAGATGCAGTTGAGGAAATGAAGAAAAACCTGTATTGAGTCCCAGATCAAAGTCCAGAGATGTGACAGATGCTTTTAGCCTAATAATTAGGTTAAAAAAAAAAAAAAAAACCAAAAACAAAACTACAAAAACATTGACTTTGCCCATTAATGTTACAATGGAGAGACATCATGTCAGTGACAAACTCTTGCAAATACTTACAGACATGCTGCACCCCAGAAAACTGGAAACCCCAGATTGTCAGGGTTTCCACAAATCAAAAGGAATAATGTGCGTACAGAGTTTGTAGATAAAGCCAGAAACTCACACACTAAGATTTGTATTTGTTGGGAAGCAGAGTGAATTCACCAAAGGAATGTATTCATGCTTACACTTACCATACAACTTTCAATGTAGTGATGATTATTTATCTTTTATAAAATATATTCATAGCCAATTATAGCATAAATGGAAGCCCTCATTAGAAGATATTCAGGATCAGTCTTAATTCTTCCATTACGTGACAACTACTCTCTGGATTAAGTAATTTTTAATAGGTAAAAAATCACTTAAACTCTTAATAAATACATTTATATGAAAAATTAATTTCATTTACTCATGTATATTTGTTACATACACAAACATATGTATTATATACAGACATATATAATTGAAATGTGTGTGCATATATATATACATATAAATGAAATCAAATTTTTTCATATATGTATCCAATTTTGGTTATATGCTTAGAATGTACACATTTGGGTATTATAATATTATGAAATGCAATTCAAAGCAGAGTTCCACATGTGAATAAGCCAACAGATGGCAAGAATCCTCTAAGGCAGTCTGTATGCCAGAGTATAAATATTGCTGCAGTAAAACTAATCACAAGAGGAAACTAAAGCCTGTAGATGATGTATCGTTAAGCAAAATACAGTTAGAATTCTGGACTCAGCTTGGCTGAATCAGTGAATCTCACCCTGTCACAAGTTATTGTCAAATTCTCTGAAGTGGAGAAAAAAAATCCTTAACTTTAATGACTAAGGGTGTGGTGTGGAGAGATGTTTTGTGATTACTTAAGTACAAGAGTTATTGAAGCCCTGACCATCTTTGAAAAAGACTCAGTGAAAACATTGGATTAGAGGCTGTGCATAGATGGTGACTACAAGACTTACCCCAAAGCAAAGGTAGAGCTGCCTCCCAGCACCAATAAAAGATTTACTTGCACCACCTCATGCTTCTTGGCTCTCTGTCTGAAACTAGATTCTTAATCAGACTTTCCAGTTGATGGTGTAAGTCACAAATACATGACATAGTCTTCCAGGAAGATATTTTTGGTCTGTTTTCTGCTCACTACATTCTGATAATGGACAACCCAGAAGTCTAATGATGCAGTTAAATTCTTGGTCCAAAATAACTGAAGCAGAGATTAAAATCTTAGGTGTCTCATTTGAGAGGCTTTACAACTTTTAAAGAGCTGTACTAAAGTTCTTACAGGAACAGTAAATGAGACAGGTGCCATGATATGAGTCCCCAAGACCTGCCTTCTGTTGCACCTTGCCCTCAAAGATGATGAGCTAGATGGAGCTTGGAGATGCTCAATACCTGGCCTGCATGGTGCAGTGAAATCCTCTACAAATTCAAGTAAAAATTCATAAGCCTGTGTAAATAAAAAAAAATCTGATTGTATAAATATGAGCTTATTAAACGATGAAGACCAAGTTAGGCCACTCATAGAACATGATTCCCTGTTCTATATTTCTGATCCAGCAGACCTGTCTGCATGAAGGGTTGATAAATCTGACTGAATGACCATAGGTTCTTTGCATATAGTTACAAGCAAAATTTCACTATATCATCTCAAAGGTGGGATATGTGGTCCTTGTATTTTGCTCTACTAACAGGAAGTTTTAAGCCCTAAGTGTATTTTGACCATAATTTCAGGTATAGTGCATATTGAATAATGGGTTACAATTGTCTCTGATTTGATCTAAAATAAGAAAAAAAAAAAGAAAAAAAAAGAAAAAAAAAAAAGGAAAAAAAAAGAAAAAAAAAAAAGAAAAAAAAAGAAATTTATTTATTAGTACTTAACTGAAATCAGACTATTAGTCTCTGTTCAAGTAGCTTGAAGTAAATCAATAGACTTTTCCAATTAAACCAAATAGTGGAAACACTTTGCTATGAAGAGATATACTGCTAAAGCTGTGACTCCTTAATAAGAGGTGTGTAGAAGTCTAGAAGAATTTTTGAGCTACCTTACATTGAATAATCTGGTGTTTTTAACGATAATGGCACTTTGAGGTTTTGTTCCGTTTTGCTTTTCTTTCAACATACACTCAACACGCTGTCACTACTGCTGATGGCACTTTTTGTGGAAGAAATGCTTATGTATAATACAAACATTTCAAAAGAATCGAGATAAATAAGTAAGTCTTTCTTGGAAGTATACCTAAAACCCCCTAGGAAAGGCATATTAAAAATATACTCCCAATGGATGGGATGTGCTAAAATATTCACTCTCTCTGCCTGAACAATTTTAGGCAATCCCTCTGAAAATTTGATTGCTGGCTGGTTTGATAGCAAATACAATCTGCCACACTTTTGTGTGAGTTATGCACAGCTGTGTATATAAGCTTCCATAAAATAACCCATATGCTAATTTTGTTCTTTGGAGAAGGCTGTACTGAAGCACAGGAGAGAAAATAAGGCAGCAGTTAAGGTTTCCCCTTTTTTTGACAGTCTTCACTTGCTTTTCTTGTAAATCTGAAGTAAAATACTTCAGTGTCTAAAATCTGGTGCACTATATGGAGCCACTGCTTTGTCTCTCATCAGTCCTTCTAGTATTCCGATGACATGATTGCAGGCTTCCTGGCAATGAGGCTCTTTTACTTCTATCTCTCAGTGTTCCTCCTTTTTCAATTTTCAGTTCTAAATATGCAACAAATTGTTGTTACTATGGTTATCTGAAGAAAATTAAAAAACAAACAAACAAAAACCACAGGTGTTTTTACTTCCCCACCTTTGTAAGAACATCAACCTAAAGTTTGTCCTTCCCTTCTGACAGAAGAGTACAGTCCAGAAGAAAAGTACCACCACTTGTTCAGAACTTCATAGTGTTGCCCTACTTGTACAGACTGCTACAAAACAACCTTCTGTAGCATTCTATCAGGCCAGGTAAAAACACAGTCTTGCCCTCCAAATTTAAAGTAACTATACACAGCTCTCTGATTAGCTATTAACTGTTTCTCTCCAGCCACAGCCACAGTGGCTGTGTTTCTCTCCAGCCACTCATCATAGCCTATTCAAAGGAAAAACAGGCCTTTTCAAGAAAGAAAATCATTAGAAGCATTTTAATTAATCTACAGAAATATATTGAAAGTATTTCCTTTTTTATATATATTTGATGCACTCAAAAATAAAGTCAGGAAATAGAGAAGACATGAGAAAGAAGAAAAAGGGAGCTACAAGGGGAAAATTAAATTCTTCTATGAAACAACAATGCTACTCTGACAGAAACAAAATGCAGAGACCTAAATGCAAAGATCTTTGAAGAGAGATTTGAAAAGCTGTCTTGTAGCAAAATCAATTGAAACATAGGAAAGGGGTACCTTTGAAAGGGAATAAAGCATTCAAGTCCAGAGCAAAGTAGAAAGAAGAAATTGATCTGATGAAGGATGCTTTCCTTCTTCACATTCACCACTACAAAATGTTAAAAACTAAACCAAATCAAAACACACACAAATTCAAACCAAAACATCCTAACCAAAAAAACCCCCAGTAATTATCTTATTATTGCATGAGGTAGTAATGTTTTCCAACAGGTTTCTTTTTACAATGTGTCTTCTTGGAATAGAAAAGTACATTTTCAATGTGATTATTCTTAAAAACTATTTACTGCCACCAAAGCATAATGTCTAGCATCTTTTTTTTCCAGTTCAGTAAAGCAGAGGGAATCCAGAGGAGGGCCATGAAGATGATCGGATGCTGAAGGCTATGAGGAGAGGCTGAGGGAGCTGTGAGGAGACCTTAGAGCAGCCTTTCAGTGTATAAAAGAAGGGTACATACAAGAAGGATGAAGAGGATATTTTTACAAGGATATGTAGTGACAGAATGAGGTGGAATGGGCTCAAATGAATAAGTGTATATTTTGATAAAATATTAGGCAGAAATTCTTTACTGTGAGGGTGATGAGGCACTGGAAAAAGGTTTCCCAGAGAAGTTGTGACTGTCTCATTCCTGGAACTGTTCAAGGCCGGGTTAGATGGGACTTTGAACAAACTGATCTAATGGAAGTTGTCCCTGTCCATATCAAGAATTTGCATCTACATGATCTTCAAGGTCTCTTCCAACCCAAACCATTCTGTGATCCTATGATTCTGAAAATCAGTCATACATACATCAAGTCAAGGTAAATGTTCTCATTGCCTTTTGTATTGTAAAGCAAAAAATTATGTTCGTCTAAAAAGGGAGTCATAAAACCTTACAGTGAATTAAAACAAGGTAGCAGAAGAAATATAATAGCTTAGGTAAGTATTAAATACCCACTAAAACATAATGGATAGACAGTTAAGTAGGGAATAGGGAATATTATTTTAATAGTTATTGACTGCAATTGAATTCAGTAATAATTAACTTCCAATAATACCAAATATAATTGTCACTATTGTAAGCAGTTTTTAATGAAATCACACAAACCTATACACAGCCTCACACACATACGTAAATATTTAAATAGAAAATAAAGAAGCTTGGAACAGCCTCTTCAGGTGCCCTGAAAATGACCTAAAGTATACAGCAAAAGGTGTAGTATGTCTCATAACATCAAAACACCCTCAGAACATAGGTTTATTTTCAGAAAAACTCAGAGAGAACTAAAAACTACAAAACAGATTTACAGTCCTAATGAAAATTATCTGATGTTAGAGGAAGCATTTGCAAGTAACTAGACACAGTGAAGTGACTGACTTACATTCTGGTTTATGAATGTTCCTCTGGGTTGTTTATCCTCTGTATTTCCCATAAAGTATACCTAAGTATACTTTATGGGAAATACATATGGGATTTATGGATACTATGGATTTAGTTGGGATCAGGCAGAACAGGATTTCTTCTAATATAAAAAAAGAAAAACAAACACCAAAATAGCTGCATAAATAAAATCTCAAACTTCAAATGAGAGAGTAGAAATTATTGCAATTATAAAAATTTACTATTATGAATATTTATGAAAAATTACTTAATTCTATTTGCCCTCCCAGTGTACAGAATATGGTTTTATCTTCATCGGCTTGCTTCCAAATCTGATTATTTGAGAGCTCTGGAAATCCATTTGGTACCTTATGAAAATGTAAGATTATCATCTGTTCTAGTTTTCCTTATAGTCAGATACGATACAACATTAGTTTCCCAGTTGAAACATGGTGAAAATATTTAAGTATACTTACAATTTATTGAAAATAGTGTTTAATTATAAATTTGATGCTGCAAATGAATAAAGATCTCTATAGAAAATTAAAATGGCTGGGTGCCAATGTCAAAGTGGTTTTATCCATATTTTATGCAGTTTACTTATTTGTGAAAGTTTCAATTTTTCCCTTGTACATACATAAATGGGTTGAGAGATGTTCACTTGAGTGTGTTCCTCTAAAGAAAGAAATTCTGGATATTACATATTTTTCAGGGCTTGGCACATCCTCCTATTTTAAAATTGATTCTTTATGTAAATGACAAGGGTCAGAGAGACTGGAGTTGCAATATCCAAATCTCAAGAGTACTCATTAAACGGAGACTGTTTATAATCTTGTCCTCGATGTTCACATAGGAGTATCATTCTGTTAGTATCCCTGGAAGCACATTCCTCTTCATAGCACATCCAGGTGCACAAGCTATGTATGTTGCTTGCAGGATTACCTGTAGAATATGTTGTAGTCAAAAAGGAAGCAACCTGAGATTTAGAACTAAAGCCCAAGTTTCTGTCACAAGCAAACAGCTTTGTGACAATCATTTTACTTGAGTAGTTTTGACTTTTCTATTGTGTGCGATGGTTTTGCAGGTTTAATATCTCTCCTAAGAGAGTGTAACAGAGATAAAACTTACCGTTGAGAGGGATTCTTTGGTTTAAGGTTTTTGGGTTTTTTTTTTGAAGGCTTGCCAATCCAAATAGTGCTGGGTTGTTCATTTCACGTAGTTTAAACCAAGTTAGGATGTTGCCTTAATGGCTGAGACAGAGGCCAGACAGAGTTATAAGAAAAAGGTGAACATTTATTAAAGGCCTTCAAGGCCACACCCAGGCAGCACCAGAGCCACAGCAGTGGCTCTGCCTGGATGGCTCCGAGATGGAAGCAAAAGGAGGGAGAGTCACGAGATACCCCCCCTTTTACAAGTTTCAGTCCATTTGCATACCCCCCGTCCATTGTCCAATCAACAACTCCAAATCACGGTGTTCCATCCTTCCTGCTTGCCCCTTCTCTCCCACATTGTTTATCCTTGGGGCCTGGAGCTCAGAGAGAGTGTCCTTGAAGAAGCAAGTCCCCTATATTACCGATATGGCACAAAGTGGGGTTCGGTGTGATTGAGCGGCACGGTTGCTACACTTTAGCTCGCTCGGTTTCTTGCTCACAGAACACTAATGTGGTGGATGGCAAAATGGTGATTTATTGAAACTTGCACAGAGTTTTTATAACTTTTGCTACTAAAACTTTACTTGTCTGTTTGGGTTATCTTTCATATGTGATTGGTTGATTCAGTAGGCTTACTAATGGAAAAGCTTAATTTTATCACTTACTCATATAGTTTGAAATCTTTTGAGAACGTTTGTTCTTAGCTGCTACACCCCTACTAGAACCAAAACTGCCCTGCCCCATCGCCCTGTGATCAAGTCCCAGCACCACTTAATACAAAAGCAAAAACTACCCACCAGAACAAGATAGAAAAACCCAGAACCTAGGGCATCAAGGATAAAAGCGGTTTCTTGATTTCTTAATGACATCTCTGAAATGGCCAATCAGTGACCTATAGAGTTGAAGTATAGCTTCCACTTGCTCTTATTGGACACATAGGCAGCAGTCTCCTCATCCCCTCCAAGCCATGTGAGCGTCCCTTTGCATCCCATGTGGCAGGTGTGGAACACTACAGCTCTAGGGCTATCTGTGTCCACCTCCTTGTCCTCAGGGCTGCACCCCAGGGTGGCCCAGGGAAGGCAGAATTGCACAGCCTGCACTGAGAGGGAGCACTCACCTGCCTTGACCATCCTCTTCCCCTCTCAGGTCTTTCCCCTATGATGGATCTTTCTGTTTCTCTATCTTGATTTTCAAGGTGACTACTTTGTTGTTTTGGAGTTTCTTGGCATACTACTGATGATTGCTTAATGCAGCTGATGGCTGTCCTTGTCTGTAATGTGACCAATTTAGGGGCAGATGCCCTTCCAGAGAGCCTGGTGTATCTGATTCATTCAGTGTCTAAATCCATATTCTTCACTGGAAGAATGTTCTTCAAGAGGACTTTTGCCAAGGGCAAGGCATAAAAGCAGCCACCATTATGTATATATAAATATATATATACATATAAGGCACGTGAGCATGCCTTAACACATGCATTTTTGCAGATGTTTTCTATTTGTTTATCTATGCACACAGATACATGTATGATATTCTTCATGTATGATTTGCTCACCATCTTTCCATCCTTCCCCAATATAATTTTTTTTTTTAACCTTCAAGCTAGCAAGTAATTCTCTCAAGCCCTTATTCCACTAATTTTGACTAAACTGTTGGCATTTTCTCTTGTCAGGCTTACAGCAAAATTGTTCTGATTTAATTACAGCTATAAAATTATCAAAGTTCTGTCATCTAAAACAGAGAATGATGTTAAGGTGTTAAACTAGTTAAGCAGTGAACATGCAAATTTGGGAAGACACTGTATGAGGACCAATACAAATAATTTCATTAGAGATCACTGTAGGGGAAGACCTCATAAAGTTTTCTGGGGATTCATGATGTGATAAAGATGTCTACAAAAATAATTTCTAATTCATATTTTAACCTACAACATTCAGTTGGTTCAGCAAGGTGGTATAAACTCATTACTGATACAATTTCTGATACACTGCTGTATTTTGAACAATAAAATGTCCTTTTTTTCTCCATAGTCCTTTGTTTCTCTCAGTATCCCTTTCATTTCCTGGTTTTAAATTCTTCATTGGTAGCATTACTTTATCTCCTTTACCATCCCATTCTGGCTACTCTACTCATTCTGTTGTAATATATTAATTAAAAACAAACATAGAAATTGAATACTCCCTCCCTACAGAGAATAATGATTTACACACACTTTGACAGCCATTAACTCTCATGGCTTGTGCTTCATCCTTCTACCTTCTCTTTTCTGTGGGATTTTGCACAGTGTGTTCCGTGAGACAGAAAACAGGTCTAAAGATTGGTGGAATATTTATATAGAAGGCTTTATCAGATTTTTGACAAATAGTGGTGAGCCACACAAATTCATTATCCTTTTCCCCACCAACAGAGCATCTGCAAAAGCAAGGCATTGCAACTGCATTATATGCACTGGAAAATGAATAGTTTCAGGTGCTGCATTTCTAATTTGAAACTGTGGAAAGAAATACTGTGTGACATTCAATATTAAATTAACCTGGTGCAACACAGATTTTCTAGGCCCAACACAGATTTTTTGGCTACCTGTACTTTGCCTCTGACTTCAAAACACATAGAAAATTCAATACCTCCAGACTATCAGACAGTCTGTCAATTCTGAGCCACATATGAAAGTAATTCTGCATGCAGTAAATGTTCTGATATTAGGCGTGATGCATTCTAACACAAAAGATTTTCCTGCTTTGAAATCCAAGTGTTCATTAAAAAGAAGTTATAAGAGATAAAATAAATGATAAACAAAGCCAGTTCATAAAGGACAGTTTTAAAATTAAAGGTATAAAAATAAAATTAGAAAAATAATTAAATTAAGAACTGAAAACTATCAAAAAATTAATATTCTTTAAATTTGTATTTATAAAAAAATAAATGAACATAAATTCTCAAACACAGATTATCATTATCTGAAGTATTTTTTTGTCTTTTTCTCTCTTCAAGTCTCGGTTACTTGCAGCACCTCACTTTGGTTCCTAATAAAATATAGCTCAAGATTGCAAGGATTTATACTCATTTTGAAATTAAGAAATAAAGAGTGTGCTGTGAAAAATACTTCTGTAAAAGAACTTCTTTATTTAAATTACTTCTTGTCTTAATAAACAGCTTAATAAAAGAAATATTTTTAAAGTCTCTATCAGGGGATGTTGAAAACACCATACAATAGCAACTTTGGATTTTTATCTTCAGACAAATTACTTCAATTGGAGAAAAATCAGAAAAAATTACTGTAGTGTAATAACTAAAAAATGCAAATGACTTTCAAGTTTAATGTTTATTTGAATCTTGAAACCTCAACATATTGACCATGTTTTAGCAGTTTTACCAAAAACAAAACAATAAAATAAAAATTTAATTGTTTTTTCCTAGCAGAGCTGAGAGGAAAGAGGTTTTGCCCTTCCCATGAATCTTCTCCTGATTTCAAATGTTGCACATTGCACACAGACACTTAAGATGAGATCAGCTCTATGTACACACAAGATATGGACAAAAAATGTTCACATTCCTTTCCTGAAATAGTCCTGGAAGAGGCTTGAATTTCTTGAACAGAAAGAACCTGAATTTCCTCTTTCCCTCACTAACTGGAACCCTTTCTTTTTGAGTAATTACAGAATGCCCAAACTACCAGAGTATTATTCTCTTTCCTTTTTTGCTGTCTGCTTGCCTGCTTCTGTTTTTGAAATGAGATGTTTTGGTGTGGGGCTTTTATTGTAAATATTAAAACAGGCACTGTAGTGGGTACAAAAGTAGATGATCAGAAATCCTGCCAACAAAGTGATTAAAGGGAAGAAATGGAGAGGAGACAGATGGAGAAGTAGAATGCTGATAGAGGAAGAAAGAGACATTTTATGCTTCAGAACTACAGCAATATATATTAGAGATGACATCAGTAATGAGCTTCCCCAGTTGAATTGTCTCCCACTCTATGTATTTATAGCCATGGTTTCCATTTTAATGGGTTAATATTTTTCAGCCAAAAAACTCAACTTCCCTGAAAAATGTCCTAGCTGCATGTTTTCTTACACCTGTTCATAGAAGTGTTTTCTCACTTCCTGGAAGTCTTAGACAAATATATCAGAAAACAGTTCTGAATTTCCAAACACCATGATACACAATCTAGAGTAACAAGGTAAAAGGCTTATTCTTTATTTTAAAACATACATTCAATAAAGAATAGTCAGAAGAATATTCTCTGATGTAAATATAAAATATAAATTAAATCATGGTGGCTTTAAATCTGCATATATGGACCTAGGATCTAGGGATATCAGTGTATTTTTTTCTAAATGTCTTGGAACTTTCATTGAAAGGTCTGCATAACAGCAATTAAAGAATTAATTATTCACATCCTTTGAATACCTATGATTAGT
The DNA here is from genome assembly GCA_016584745.2 of Phylloscopus trochilus trochilus. Taxonomy (NCBI): domain Eukaryota; kingdom Metazoa; phylum Chordata; class Aves; order Passeriformes; family Phylloscopidae; genus Phylloscopus; species Phylloscopus trochilus. The sequence continues at coordinate 18,786,426 of WQNJ02000016.1, read as the reverse complement.
AGTCAAGGTTTATTACTGCTAAATATAAGACAAAATAAGAGTTCTCAGAGTTCCTTAAAAATATAGAGAAAAATAAATCATCACACAAATGGATAGCACATTGTCCAAACCCTTCCTCTCCAAAATTTTCCACATAACCATTTGGCTATTTTTCGAAATAAATAGTGCTTCAATTCCAAACACCTACAATGGGTCAGAGAGTGTGAAGGTAGAAGAAAATGAAGCAAAAATTTGGTGTTTAAGCACATCCAGCTTACTAGTGGAAGTAACATGAAATTATTTTCTTTTAAACAACAGTGATACTTTTGATTGATACAGTATAAAGCAGTTTAATGTAAATCCCAAGCATGTTACACAGAATCATATTGACCTTTTCTTTTCTGATCTGATTCAGAACCATATTTTACAAAGATAAAAACAAGTATTTGCAGCACACAGATAAATGGTTTAGGTCAAGTAACAGCATATAAGACATAACTATACAAAATATATGTCTAAACAGATAGACCTGTCCCAGTGGTAAGAACAAAAGGCTTCACATGAGAGAGCTCTTTCAAATTACGTTTGCTAAAAAAAAGTTTTAGTTTTGTACTTCTGTATTATGTTAACATTCCATTATGGCTAGCATTTTGTCGACAAAATAATCCACGTCTTCACTGGCTGTTAGATTTTCCCCTAAAGCAACGACTAAATATGTACCGAGAAAGGACAGATGACATTAAAGCAGTTTAAGTACTCAAAGAAAATCAGATTTATAGTGACACACCTGCAGATGGTGCTGTTCTCCCACATTTCTGGCACAAAATTGGTTTAAAATTCGTAAGTTCATCTATTCTTTGATCTTTGGTTTTTTATTTATATAGTACATTCAGCTTTTACATTAAATGGTTGGCTGTGTGTGAAGGCTAAACTAGATGGAAAATTGTTCCTAAAGATATAACTTTTTCCCATGCCAAAGATATTTTCTTTTTTTCCATCATCTTATTATTATAATCTTAGCAGTTATTCATAATTTTGATATTTCTTTCTAATAGTATATAACATTTTAGTGTTGTAGTTTGTGAGACAAAAAGTTGTAGTTACTCAAAGAAACTACGTTTAAACTGGTTTTCCAGCTTAAGCATGTTACATTGTACAAAAATCTGTTAGCGAATGTTATCCAACAGAATAATATTACTTAAGGGCTACAGATTATGAATTATTCACAGAAAGACTGTGGAGGATGTAGAAATAAAATATTACTGCACAGAGGAAAAATTTCAAAGCTGTGTTTACTGCTAGAGCAGAAGACTAAGGACAATATGTGTCATCAAGTGAATTATTTCATACTTCTATAAAATTAATTGTGACTTCCATTGGAACTAGAGGTATTGTTTTACTATTCCATAGTTTTGGATTTTTTAATCATGAATGAAAGTATTACCACTACTACTACTACTACCACTCCCACCAGTCATAACTGCAGTAGCAGTAATAGTAGAGGCAATAGTAGTATCACTATCAATTTGTAAAAATCATGGCTTTATACTTCATTTCCTCTTTCTGAATATTTCAGACACAAAAAAGCTTTTTAACTGTATTTGAGACTGGAAAATATTCAATTTCAGAAACATTTCTATAACATATTAACACACTATGTAGGAGAAGCCCTCTGTAGTTCGACAAATTTTCTCTAAGAATCTATCTCAGAACATGAATATTTGGTAACAGTATGGAATAAAAATTAATTTTACTTAGATGTTTAAAACTTCAAAGTTTTTGACAGTATATAAATCAAGGAAAATTAAACACAATTAAAGTTTAAAAAGAAAGAATTAACATTGTAATCAAGTATTAACAGGGTAAGTTGAAGGAATGTAAATAATTTAAATGGGAAATCTTTAGCCCCAGGCACTCATGGAAGTATTTTCATTTATTTCAATGGTGTCATAATTACATAACGCTTCCACCATTAAAGCCACTCATGGATACCAGTAGGGGTCCAAATATTTCATAAGTATTAACATATTTATTGAGTTTTCTATTGGATTTGCTGGGATATATACTTTGAGAATCTTTGTTTTGCCTTCTAAAAAAACCTCCCAAACAACACCAAAAAAAACCAGAACCAAAACTAAACACAGAACTTGGTTACCATTTATTTCCGTATTTTTTACTGGGAGAAAGAATGAATTACTTTTTCCACTTACTCTGCGTAAGAGTAAGAAGAGAATTTAATAATTAATGGATTATGAGGAGATCCTTTAGATGCCCTGTTGCATCTTCAGTATCTGTGATGCTTCACTTTGCTGTTTTATGTAGAACTTAGTCTTTGGGACAACCAAGACAATGATGTGGCATTTGGAAAATTAATGAATTAATTTAACTACTATTTAATTGCATAGTTATTTCAGCAAATGGAAATTCTTTTTTAGTACTAAAGATGAATTTTCAAGAAAGGCATATGAAGTAACTAATTTATCTTGTCGTAGAATAATCTACTAATGTAATATTTTTTCATTCTGCTTTCAGAGTTGTAGTCATCTACAGATATGACAGCCTTCAAATTCATTATTTTCTACTTATACATATTTTTCAAAAGCAGTAGTTGGTGTAAAATTTGTATAAAACTCTGGCTGTATTATACAGAAATTAATCTTCAACCCAATCTGGAAAATATGTTGGAAAATACTTCCAGGTTTTGATTAGTTTTCCCTGCTCTTTATGATAAAATCCTGCTTTCTTTCTTCCTTGGAAGGGTCACAATTGCCTTAACTTATTCCTATCCTTTGAATCTCTTGATTTTCTTTTTCTTCACAATTCTAAATTAGTTCAGTAAAAAGCAAAAACCTCTAAGCAGTCAGACTAGAAACTCCCATTTACTCTTAAAAATGAGGTTCATTAAGCTGTTATCTATAGTGTCCTAAAAAGCAAAACTAGAAAGAAAATTCAAATGTATTCTTATGGCCTGGGAATGTATTCTGTAGTTCAGGGAAGAGTATCAGAAGAGAAAATTAGATGACACTTGGAGAAAGCTATGCCATATATCACTTAACATGTTTCAGTTCAGTTTGGTGAAATGCCAGTTCAGGTTTCTTTTTATGTTGTGCAAATAATAGCCTGGTCTATGCCAAATAAATGGCAAATTACGTGTTTGGCAATATGTGTAACAAATTCTGATAATTTAAAATTATATGTTACTTAAATGTATTTCCTTTCTAAAATAAGTTTCCTTTTGTATATTAATTTACTGATTTCATTTAATTCTTCTGCTCCTTATTTCTATAAATAATTTAAATTAAATATGTTATGGTAGTATTTAAACAAATCACTGCTGCATTTACAAAAATTAAAAACTATTTCTCTAAAATATTATTTTGTCCTTGATACAAGTTTAATGTTTCATCTAGAATTTAGAAATCTGTATTACTGATCTCTGCCATACCATGAAGCACAGCACTGGAGATGATGGCCCAGCTGTGTCTCACCAGCACTGGGTAGGGTATCACTTCCCTTGGCTTCCTACTGCACTTTAGCTCAAATCCAGGGCTGGAGCATATCAGTACATGACCTTGTCTTTGTCAAGTAATTCATTAAATGTTATCAGATTTAAAATTAATTTTCAATCTTTCAGCTAAGTATAGCATGTTGTGAATTCTAGAGTCATGCCTTTTTATAATTCTGACCTCAGCAGAAGCCATTGTACTTGGAAGATAATGCAGTGTCCAGGCTTCAGAATTTCCATTTTTAAAGAAGTGGCCTTTCCAAGACAGAAATCAGAGTCACTTGATGTCTAGTTATCACAAGTTTGGTTAGAGTGTTCATGCAGATATTATTTTCAATTTAATTCTAAGAGAGAGAAATATATGTCTTTTTGACACCATTTATTTACCAGTTCAGACAGTACTTTATTTGACTTGAGTGACACCCTAATTCTCCATCTAGTGTTTACAGACAGAAAAAAAAATAATATTTCTTTTTCTTTTTCTTTTATGGCATCAAGAAATAAAAACATAATTTGCAAATATTTCTTACAGTCTTGTATTCCTGTTAGGCCAACTACTCATGTTGAGTAATTTTACAACATTGCAACTGAATAGGTCTCTCGGTCATTTCTAATTGCCTTTATAAATAACAACTTCTCATTACTGCCAGATCATAGTAACAAAGGCATATGCAACCTCAAAACTGGCAGGAAAAATATGTTTACCACTGGGAAAGCAATGGTATGTGGATACCTTATTTAAACAAATACAAAAGATTAAGTCATGCATTTCCCAGATTCAAAATGGCAGCTAATGTTCCACAACTAGCATTTTCACAGGTTTTCATTTTAAATTTAAAAAGGAACAAAAAAGTGCACTTCAGTAAAGTGAGTGCCATAGAAAGATGATAAAGAGTTACCCTAAGGGTAACTGCTGAGGTTAACTGTTTGGAGTCTGTTTGGGCTTGATGTTTTTGGGAGGGAGGAGGGGTTGTTTGCTTATGGGGGTTTGGCAGATTTATTGTCCTTATGTTTATGTAAGGAAAAAAGTTAAAATCTTGCTTTTATATGGCAATAGATTTCTCCCTTCCTCACCTTTCATGATCACTCCCATTTCTCTACCTGTCTCTTGCACACAAAAATAATTGATGAGATGATAAGCAGCAAGGAAAGGAGGGATAACACATTTTGAAGAATAAAATGAAGAGGATTCTTTAAAGAATGTTTTATATGAGTTATGAGGTATAACAACTCCTGTATATTTCAAATCACTATGGCATGATGTCTCTTTGCATCATTGTGGTGATATTTTTTTCAAGCACAGAAAAAGAGAATTTACAGAAAGTACAGAATTCGATTCAATATTAATCAAGTGAGCATGTGTACTGTATACTTGTATCTATTGATGTTTGAATTAAGAAACTGATGAAGATAATTCTATTCTTAAATTGTTCTTTTGTTTTTCTCTGCGTTTTGTTGACAAGCACTTTGCAAATAATTTATACACCCTTTGAGAAGTACCTTTATTAACTGATCAAAAAAGTGAGATTAAAGAAAAGAGTAAATTTCTATCATCTAACCTCAATAATGTTCAGTTAATGCTAATGTCATATCACATTTGAACTCATATGATAAACTACAAAAAATAATGAATTCAAAATAAGTTGAGTCAGTGAAGATAATTATGGCAATTTTATGCATCTCAATTTCTCTTTCAAAAGAACATGTAATTGCTCTGGTATTTTGTTTCCAACCCTCTTGTCTCTGAGCCAATATAAACTAAAATCAAACTCGCCTTTTTCCCTGCTATTTATCAAATCCTTATCTGACTAAGAGATTCAAAGGGCTCAGCCTTCTCTTTGGGTCTTTCTCATAGTCCAGGTGTCATCACAAGGGAATGTCTGCATTAAGGGAACCAGGGAGTTTCAGCTGGGGAGGGAGCAACACCTCATGAGGAATAAATGCCATTTGGTTCCTAAGACTGCCTTGAGATGCAGGCAACCTACCAGCTATAAAGGGTCATCCTTGACATATCTTTTAATGTGTTCCAAATGCCACAATGCTAAAACAGAAATTTGTGTTTGCAAAATAAGTTTCAAGAATTTTCTCCATTTCATTTGAAGTACAGTTGCATTAGTTTAGGACTTGTCCCCTGTCTATCTGAGGAACTGTCCAGGGACGGTTGTACCCATCCAGTTACAATAAAATCTCATTTGAACACCACAATTATACTAATGACTAACATCCACTGCTGCTTAATTGTAAACTCCTGACAGTTGGAAATCAGCTAAATTCTGGAGGTTTTTTCATCTTTGGTAAAAGGCGTTAAACCTTTTTCTTATGAATTTTTTTCCTCTGAAGTTAGTGTGTATCAAGCACTATCAGGTCAGATGTGATTTTTTCTCATTTCCTTCACCAGGTCTTTATATTTAAATAATATTAAGACTTTTAAAATAAACTCAGCATCCACTGCAGTAGATTTTAATATCTCCTAAGGGGACTTATTTGTACAAATATGGGATATAGAATCTATCTGACTTAGCTAATAGGCACTAGGTTGATCCTGTCTGGATGCCAGGTGTCCACTAAAAATATTTTATAACTCATCTTCTTCAGATTGCCAGGGAGAGAAAATCAAGAGCCCCATGGGCTCACAATTAAAGGCATGTGGCTTGAGATTAAGGCAGGATTAGCATCGTAGACAGACTGATGTGACTTGGGGAAATTAGTTTAATTTAGTACCAATGCAATCAGAGTAATATAATGAGAAATAAAACCAAATCTTAGAAACACCTTTCTCCCTACTCCTTTCCTCCAAGACTCAACTTCACTCTTGGTTTTCTCTACCTCCTCCCCACAGAGGAATGGAGAATGGAAACTGCAGTCAGCTCATAACACACATTTTTTGCTACTCCTTCCTCCTCATGGAGAGGACTCCTCACATTCTTCCCCTGCTCTAGCATGGGGTTCCCCTCCATGGGAGAAAATTCTCCACAAACTTTTCCAATACTGGTCATTTGTAGGCTGCAAGTTCTCACAAACGGATCCGGTGTGGGTCTTTCATGGGGTGCTGTCCTTAAGGTACAGACTGCTGCAGCTCAAGAGCCCTATGGGCTCACAAGTCCTGCCAACAAACCTGCTCTAACATGGACTCCTCTTTCCATTGATCCACAGGTCCTTTCAAGAACCTGCTTCAGTGAAGAGTCACAGCCTCCTTTGGATGCATCCAACTGCTCTGGTGTTGGAGCTGCAGCAGATCTCTGCTTCCCTGTGCTCCTCAATGGGCTTGCAGGGTCACAGCTGCCTCACCATGGCCTGCACCTCAGGGGAATCTCAGCTCCAGTGCCTGGAGCACCCCTTCTGTCTCCTTCTGCACTGATGTGGGTGCCTGCAGGGCTGTTTCTCTGATGTACTCTTGCTTGTCTCCCTGGATGAACCCTCTATCCCCTCCCTGTCTTAGCTGTGCTATCCCAGAGGCGCTGCCACCATTGCTGTTTGTCTCAGCCTTGGCCAGCAGCAGATCCATCTTGGAGGTGACTGACATTGGCTCCATCAGACACGTGGGAAGCTTCTAGTAGATTCTTACAGAGAAAACCTCTATATCTGACGCTATCAGAACCTTGCCATGAAAATACAATATAACAATATTTATACCCCCAGAATCTGAACAGTAATGAGCATAATAAATAGTTGGGAATACCAGTATTTTTCTGTGGTCACTCTCTTCCAACTATATCAACACCTACCTTGTGACTGTCAGGTCTCATTTTCTACAACTTTCTTGCAAAGGTTTATGCAAAGCTTTATAAACAAATAGTGCTTCTGAAGTTTAATGGATTTAATGGACTTAACAAACATTGGATTTCATTATGTGCCTTCTCAGGAAAAATAAATGGATATTAAAATTGGTGTGGAAAAATACCAATGCTCCAGGAGAAGATGTCAGCTCGGATTTATGCAATACCTCACATACTAATCTTGAAAACATTGAAATTAATCTATAGTACAAAAAATTAGGCATTATATTCTTTTGTATTGTATTTTTTAATAAAAATTATTGTATTTTTTAATAAAAATTTAAAAGGTATTGGAAAGTAGCATAGGTTTACCAGTAATGTTGAAGCTGCATTATTATAAAACACATAATGAACACTTATTTTCTTGTCAGACTATAAAAATACTAACTGAATTAATGTTTATTATTGATGCTTTATTCACATATTAATTATTTAGAAACTATGTGGAGTTCCATTTTATATATAATATGTGACTGTCAATAAATTCACATAGCCACTGGAAGAAATTTAAATGTCTCTCCTAGAGAATATAGTCATAAAATGGAAAATGTGGGCCTTTTTAACATGTATCTTCAGAAAAAGTAATTTTTCATTGGTGACATGTCTGCTATACTTTATTTTGGTTTTCTTCTTCTCAAAATGATAATAATTCTCAGGAGAAGGATCTTTTTTTAATAAGTGCTGCTTGACATTTACCATTACAAACATGATAGATATTTGAAAATGATCATCCGTCAATGCTATGGCATCAAATTTAAACTTATTAGCCATGCAAATAACTTGGCCTGCAGATTTCATCAGCACCTTTTCAAATATTCAGAAAAACAACATAAAAAACCCCCAAACAGAACAAGATTCAAGCAGTTCTTCCCCTTGCTAGCATGAAAGAGTTGCCAGTTAGAAGTTTAAATATCTATTAATTTAGTAGTAAACATAAGCAAAAATTATGTTTACAAGTTTTGATAATATTAATTTTTTTTAAGTGAATTTAAACTGAAAGTTAAATTAAAACCACTACAAAATAAAAAAGGGATGTTAGCTGTTAAAGAGGCAACTTGATCAAAACCCCATGATGCTTAAAGAGCAATGTGAATTAATCTTTATCAAAGTGTTATAATGCTAAATGCTCTAGCTAACACTTGGAAGAGATACCTCAAAGAGAGCATTCTATGTGAAGATTGGGAGATTTTTGCATGAAATATTTTTTTCTTGAATTTCAGCAAATCTGAAAGGGAGCAGACAAGACTTTCTTAAAACATTTGTCACTTTTGAGTCCAAGTGGATTCAAAAACTAGGTAATGTTGGTTTCATGTGAACTGGCAGCCTTCAAGGATTTATTTAATTCCCACTCCATTATCTACATCTCTTAGATCAAAACTTTGATGTGAACTTTACAGGTTCAGATATGTTATGTTCATATGTCATCTTTACCTATGAAAAGAAACAGTTCCTCCTTCTTACCAGTCACTTAGTTATGATAATCATATTGGTTACATACATGATTGTCCCAAAGACAATTAATTTCTAAATGGAAATGATGTACTTAGCTGATTAAACACTTAATTAATGTAGAATTCTAAAAAAGCACATTTTAGTGTCCTCTTAAGTGATTTAATTTCCTGTAAAATCCAATTTTACCAGAATTCCCTTCATTAATTTAATGATGATAACAATATCTTTTTCATCAGTAGGATCTAAAATGTCACTGTAAAGAATTTCTCACTTATGGTCAGTCTGGCATGCATCCAAACTATCATGTTATGGTCACTCTATTACAAAGAAACCACACACCAACAAACTTGTATTTTGAAAATGAGTGTTCTAAGAAGTAGGACAAGTCAAATTACCCCACCTTAATGTTTTCTAAATAATGACTTCTAAATTAAAGAATTTACATGACCTTTTGTCTTGGTTTGGAAAGACAGGTATCTGACAGGGAAAGCTGGAGCTTCCCTTGCAATGGAGAATGTAAACCCCTCACCCCCTCCAAATTATAATTCTGCAATTAAGGGCTTTCGGGCAAAGATTTGGGAATAGGAATAACAGTTCTTTACTAGGAATATTAAAAATAGAAATCTATTAGTAAAACAAACAATCCTAGAAACCTTGACAGAGTCAGAGCTACAACCTGACACCCTGTTGGTCAGGGTGTTGGAAACAGTCCACAAGTAAGTCCTACTGGAGTGGTAGGTGTGGCTCTGTTGGAGCAGAGATAATACTGAGAGAAAAAAAGGAGCCAGTGATAGTGAGAAGGGTCCAGCGATGGTGAGAAGGGTCCAGTGATGGTGAGAAGGGTCCAGTCTTCCTTCAGGAATCCAGTGGAACCAGATATCTCATGTTCCTGCGTCTCAGTTTTTATCTAGGTAGGAATGGCTGGCTCCCCCCACCGGGTGGGGCATTTCACAATGGGATGATGGCTTGTGGACGATGGCTTGGTGAGCCTTAATGGCCCATTAGCAGAAGATATCCCCCTGGAGGGAGGAGGGGTGGTGAAAGAGATAAGAAACACTGCCCCACCTGATTTTAACAGTTGGCCCATTATCAGAAGGCACCTGCCCCCCTGCCCCCCAGAATAACAAGAGACAAAGAAGAAACATCTTCCCAACTGCTTTCAACAGATGAAATAGAATATGCATTTTTGGTTCCATAACCCAAGACACTTTTAAAGCCCATTTCCTCAAAGAAAAAGTTTCTCCCAGTCGTTACAACTGTTTTTAGTCAAGTTCGGGCATGTTTAGCAAAAACACAGAACTTGCAACTTTATGCAACTATTTCTAACAAACCTGTTAGGCATGTTGTCAATATCACTCAGCTGTCCAGCTAAGCATTGAGCTCCCAGAATAGGGATTGTTTCTATGTTGCATTTAATGAATGTGCTGAATACAGTGGTTCTTTGTTTTAAATACAGAAGACTGTCTCTGCAAGCCAGAATGAGCACTCAGAGTCAAATGTCTGAGAGCCACAAACTTCAATGCTAAAGTAGTAGCTGATAAATGGATCCCCTGATTGTGTAAGAAAGTAAAGAATGTTAAATATACAAATTTATAACTCATAAAAGAGCTGTATGCTCATCATGAGTTATAGGAGAATCGTAAAATACAAAGGTATACAGTCTTGCAGAAAAAATGATGAAGGAAACAAGGCATTCTTAATTTAGGTTTCAAAACTAACTTCCTGGAAGCAGAAGATTCAATGGTGATATCAATGTCTTCCTTCAAGTGAAAAAAATGGGCACAGAGATTTCAAATTTTATCTTCTTTGTGGCACTTCTGCATTTTCACACAGTGGTTGAGGTCAGAGGAGACCTGCAGAGCTCACATAGGCAAACTTCTCTGCTCAAAGTGGTGTCCACTACAGCAAGTTCCTCAGGGCAATGGCCAATCAGATTTTGAATAATCAAAGGTGAGACACTCCACAATCCTCCTGGGCAACCATCCTCACACTATTTTCCTCCTTTTTCTTCTTATGTCTAAATCCCAGATTTAAGTTTGTGGGTCTTTCTTCTGCAGTAGCTCAAAAATATGATTTTGACATTGTTAGTGTTAGATTACCTGATTAAAATATAATTGCAGTAAATACAGTGAGCACCAAATATCAGAAATAGTACAACAGGTGAAAAAACTCTGGTTATCTTATCAGTGAAAATGAAGCATACCTGAAATGACTGCTTTTAATGTTTCACACCAAGCTGAGGCAACTAAAGGAAGTCTCTTCAGAATGCATTGCAATATAAAAGGAGTCATTTTCAAAGGAAGTTAAGGATTATATTAAATGGAAACATAAGACTTTTAACTACAGATAAAGTTTTCTCCATACCTCTGTGAGTGCTTTATGCTATTATGTGGGAACTTGAAAAGACAATACTCTGTATTGATCTGTGTGGCTTGTCTGCATGTCTTAAGCGTGTGCATGCCGGTATGCACACATGTATTTCCAGCCAGTGTTGCAGCCACACCTGGCAGGCAGGGAAAATGACAAATCCATCAGTGTCATGAAACCCACCAATTTAAGCTGTCCCTGACAACCAAAGAAAGCCTCTGCCCCATGCTGAGAGGCTTACCTTGACTGCAGCTGCGCTGAGCTGAGTTGGTTTCAGCTTCTCCTTTAGGACCTGTTGCCTCCCCTGCCTGAGCATGGGCTCTCCAATGCCTCTGTGGGAAGGTTCAGAAACTTTTTTTCTGTAGTTGCTGTCTAAAAGAGCTTCTGGGGTGGCTAGCCTGTGAAGGCTGTGGGCCCACTCTTGGACTCAGCTGTGAGCAGCCAGTGGGAATCAATCAGTAGTAACAAATTTTAAAAATACACCCAAACTTCTTAAGACTAAAAGGAAGTAACTTCAATTCTAAATATTAAACTCTTTACACTGAAGTCCTCAGGATGTTGATGGTTCATGGTGACTGTCACTTCCCGCTCTTCAGGAAGAAAGAGACCATAAATCTTAGGACTTGAAGGGACATTACAAGGATAGAAGCAACACTGATTACAATGCACAAGTACCAGGAAGTTTATGTATAACAATTATGTCTGTATTTTGTTGAGAATTTTCTATGTTAACTTTTATTGTTAGGCTATTAGGACATTAAATTAACATTTTTTTTTGGCTGCATATATGTATATATGTCCCCTTTTTTTCCTCGGCTAATATATTAAATATACATGTACCAAAAAGACTTCCATTTAGCACCATAGTTGGCTCGCTGATATGTATATCAAACATTTGACTAACCTGACCCTATAACTTGTGTTTTCCTTTGGGAAATTATGTTACATTTTTAAGATGTATTATACAAGTGAAAAATCACCCAGATGAGGAACAAAAAAAAATAGAAAGGAAAAAAAGCGAACAGTGATAATTAATGGATATGTTCTGGATGTGGTTTTTCAACACTTTGCTGTTTCTGACCAGAATACACTGAAAATTGCTCTGTATAGTGTCTAAGACCAAGTGTAGCTTGCTAAAGGGTGGAAGTACAGCTGCCACCAGAGACTGTCAATAAACAAACCCGTATCTTCCTTCTTACAATTTTACTTCATTTCTGGTACTAAATTTAGGAAGTACTACAACCAATGGCAAATGGGACTGCATACTTGACGAGAAAGAAAGAAATGAAAAAAGTAATGTAATGTTTATTTTTCCACAGATTGAGGTAACATGAAAAAAAAATCTGTTTGTAAGGTAAAAAACATCTATCTAGAGATATTAATCTTCACCATCAGAAGCATCCATTTGTACCATTATTGTCTTTTTTTTTCACCTTCTGCTGTTTTCTACTCTCTGATGACCACTTATGCCTCAGTATGCCTCTTGTCCTTTTGCATTCCCATTTTTTCAGGTAGTCTCCTTGTGTCTGTTTAGTTTGACTTCTCTCCTTTGCTGTCTTGGAAATCATTGACCAAAGTTTCTACTGTTATCTTATAAAAGCTGTTTGTGTCTATACAGAAAGCAGGTTTTAAGTATTTCATACTTCTTTTGACTCACCTCTCTGCTGTGTTTACACAGGCTTGTTTTAGTTATGCCAGCTGCAGAAGCATGGAATAAATGTTTGTGCAGCACAATGCATAGGTCCAGGCAACCTGAACCACAGGGAGGGAAGGTTGGATGCCATCCCTGTATTTCCCTCTTGTGCATCACTTCAGAAGACTTCTTACATTGCAGGTGCTCAAGAGCTAGTTGAAAGATCAGATTTCAGCTGTTGAACTCGTGAGAACATCAAAGATTCAAAAGAGAAATTCTAGGGTTCTAACATTCTCTGTGCTGGCCAAGATATTCAGAACTCAGCATGCTTTTCCTTTTGTGCAAACAGGGTAGTTACTGATTCTTTGCTATGTTTGAAGAGCTCTTCTGGTGACATTACACCCCGCAAAGGCAGGTGTCAACACTGAAGAGTTGGTGATTGCCAATTCACATACTCAGCACAAACACCTTGGTATCCCATGTTATCCTATGATTACCTACTTTGTGTGGAAATAATATATTTGTATTGGGAGTCCACCTTTTCTTGTACTAGTGGAACTATTGTTTATTCAATTGAGTAAGTAGCATTTGTATGCAGCCTTAATCATGAACATTTTGGAGATTGGCATCCGGCACTAAGTACAACCCTGTCAAATAACTGGCAGTGGATTAACTGTGACACCTAGAAACATGCCAAATTCTGACAGAATAAGAACTTGCTGTGTACCCAATGTCAGTCATTCACTGAGTGCCACTCAAAATGCTTATCCTGTTAGTGATGACATCAATCTGCTTTGGCATTCAAAATGCTGCTGCCCTTTGAATACAGAATTGAAAGCAACAGGCAAAGTCTCAAAGTGCATGCATTTTAGCAACCACCTATCCTTCCTTAAGAACTGGGGCTACCTCCCATGTGGAGATGCTGCTTTACTAATGGGCCATTGAATTAACCCAGGTGTATGAAAAAAAAATAAATATATATATTTTATACAGATTGCTCTACAGGCAGGCTTGCTTGCTCTACAGGCAGGCTCACTTGCAACCACTGAAAAGTAATTTCCATTATGAACTAAAACTTCCAGAGCCACTTAGGTCTAATTCTAGTTACATCCCAAGTTGTAGAAGTCTACCCATATTAATAACAACAATTTATGTAGAGCAAGGGTCATGCACACTTTTATGTCTCAGCATGGTTATTAAAACACTCACTTCCTAAGTGAGAGAAGAGTTCAGCCTAAGGGGTTTCAGAATAATAACCACCAGATGTTTAGGCTTACATTTATTTGATCTTCTCTTATCTTCATAAATCCTGTATTTCTGCCTGCAGTGAGCTAACACAAGAGGAGCATTCCATTTTCTCTTTTCCTTTTCAGTCTGTCTTGTTCTATAATCCACCAGAGTGAGCACGACCTTGTGAAGTAGGAGATGAAGCTGAAAAGGAAATTGAACACATCTCCTATTTCCTGGGCAAGTATTCTAACTATTCAAAAGAGGAGCAGTTCTGCAGCAGTAGAGTTGGATAAAAAAGTGAACTGTGTTTTTTAAGTCCTTTACTTTGGGAGAAGAGTCCAGATCATCCTTGGGTAGGGATCAGTAATAAAAATGTCTAAGGCAAGTTCATAAGCTTAAACAAAGAGGCTAATTATTAGGATAGCTTGTCTTATCCTTCATCTTGCAAAGTTACTCACAATTGAAACAATAAAAAATACTCCCAAGCCTTAAGCATAGCTGGAAATACACTTTCCCACCATGTTTACAGTATTAGCCATGGATAATCTCTTGTTCAGCATGTAGAAGCCACATGTAACTCTTTGGAGACATGTCTTTCTCAACAGAAAACTTGGTGTTTGATCCCCTGAAAAATGTATCTCCAGACACTGCAATAGTTTGGGGTTTTTTTGTCTTTGAGATACAGAAATTGGGCTTTTGTTTCAGAGAAATTATTTGTAGAATCAGATTATCAAATACTCTTATAAAACAAGCTATCATAAATTATATACTTGTTCTTCTGTTTTACTCCAGTCACCAGGTAGGTTTCAAGTAGTGTATTTAGGCAAAGCACACACCAGAACTTCTGCTCAGCTAGAAAGCTCTAATAGGAACTGGATTCTTGTTCCTCTATCATGCCAGGAGGTTCTAATTCTTAAGCATTTGTAGACTCATTTAGGATATCTCAAAAAAACCCTAGTATGACTTAATCTGGACAAGCAAAGTGATATAAGCATTCATATCAGTGATATGAGTGATACGAGTGATATGAGCATTCACTGTCACAGGCCAGATATCCTCAAAAGGAAAGTAGATTAAGTAGTGTCCCTTCTCATTATCAGACACAACTGCACAAAATTCCTTCATACAATTCTTAACCTCCATTCTAATACATTATTTACTCTATTTGGCCTTTTAGAAGACTATTTCAGAAAGAAACTAAATCTCAGAAAGATCTACCAAGCCCAAAGACAGTTTTTCACAAAAGCAGGACTGAGGTATCAAGTCTATATTCCATCATGCTGTGCAAAAATTGTAGCTTACTTAGAGTTGTCTGAGGTATTGGAACAAAATCAAAACTGCTGTAAGTTTAAGCATCATTCAGCTTGATAGTTCCATAAACTGGGCCTATTTTTTTGTTGTTGTGTTTTTTTTATCTGTCCTTGATATTATACATAGACAATCAGTTGTTTACAAATCTTGTGTTAAACATACAAATCTCATAAGGAGCTTGAGCTTCTGATCTGAATATAATAATTCTACTAAAAAAAAAAAAGTTAGTTATTGTACTTCTCAGGAGTTGAGCATAGTGTGTGCAATACAGCATCAATGTCTCAAAAAGGCGTTTTTCTGCTGCTGTCATCTGGAGGTCACTGTTTGCACTCTGGTAAACAGCTGCGATAAAACCTGAAGTATTACTGACTTGTTTAAAATTCAGCCAACGTGGAACAAGTGCAACTGTCAGCAATAGGAGGCCTTGAATAGCTGTAAAGGTTAAATATCAATTTGTTTTAAAAAAGAAGTCAAACTTGCTTCTCTACCATAAACTGCAAATCTGATGACATTCAACCCATTAACACTCCTGTCAGACATTTGAATTTAAAGTGTTTGACACCCCCCAAAGCACAGCACACTTTTATTAAATATAGATTGGTTTGTATAGGGTTTTTGAATGTTCTCTTTTAATCTGAAAGGCATATCCCAAATTTTTAAAGGGTGTTAAATTTACTTAAGCCTGTGTCTAATTTTTATTTTGTTTTCAATGAAAGATTAAGTGAAGAACAAATTGGACTTGAAGATAGCAAGTGCATTTTTTAAAACACTTTTGGAAGTACAAAATGTTTGAATTTTAAAGCTTGCAGTTTAAAATTGGATCCCACTAAATCACAATAATTAATTAATATCACATCATCAGTGACAATAACACTACTAGGAGATACACCAAGACTTTCTCTACCACTACAAAACTGGAAAGTGTTGAGATCTGAAATCAAGCAGAATTTTACTTTTCAATATTCAAATCAGTGAATGCAACATATTAGCTTTGGGTTTGTTTTTTGTTTTGTTTTGTTTGAGTTTTTTTTGTTTTTGTTTTTGTTAATGAGCATAGCTTTATACATTGATTATATGAGATATTTCTGATATCTGTGGGGTAGAAAACAGCATTTCCTCAGCTGTTCAACATTAGGGGTTTTGTTGTAGTTTCTAACATTTTTGATACTGTGAAGTTATTATACCAAATCATACTGGTATCTGCATTCATTGATTTTTCTGTCTTTGAAATCAGGACAGAAACTGAATGCATTCTTTGGTGGATACTTCCAAATTGTAAGGTATTTCAAATTGTCTTTTCTTGTGGTAGAAATGGAGTAATTAAGATTTCTTTTCCAGTTACTGTAAAAAAAATCGGAGAGGATTGTTTATTCCTGGCTTGCTTGGATTAAAGATCCTTTTCATTATAAATTAATCTATCCTCTTTACTTACAGTATTAACCTATAGCACAGGCTGCTAGCAGCAGAAGTCTTTGTTGCACAGCTTCTTTGAACTCCTCAGACATATCAGCATGTAAGTCTATATCATAGATTAAAACTATAATGCATATAATGCATGCCAATCCCTTGGTTGTAAGCATATAGATTACAGCTTTCTCAGGAACAATACTATTATTAATGAACAGATGAGGAACTAATATTTGAGCTCTTCCTGTCTGGACTTTTTTGGAGAATTTCTGCACTAAAAACCTCTCCTGTGGGGGCTGTTTCCCATCTGTGCATTCACCAGCGCTTGTGTTCCCACATCCCTACACGAATTCATCCACTCAGCTCCTGTCAGTTCCTGCCCTTTTGGGCCATCGTTTATCCTCCTGTGTTCTGGCACCAGCTCTTCGCTCTGCTCCCCTCTAGGTGGCAACAGAGAAGGGAGAAATACAAAGTCCTACCCTGGCTTGAAAGAAGAAAAAGAATGAGGAGGGAAAAAAAAAAAAAATTATCTTTATATAGGGAGGGGGAGGGGAAGGGGAAGAGAAGAGATTCAGAGTTCTTTCCTTGTTCTCCTGTCTTTGAGAAATAGTAATATTCTCCACCAGATGATATTAACAACTCTTTATATTAGCTTTAGTTATCTGATCTTCCTTTCAAGAAGGAATGGTGGAATAGGTTTTCAGTCAGATCAATGTTTTTCTCAGCAGTGGGATGAACTTCCTTATTTCATTTACACTGACTTCAGAGCTGACTAACCTTGCCATGCTGGAGAAGTACCAGTGAGAGCTGAGATGTCAGGAAACACTGTTGAAAGAAGGTGTAATATTTATATTCGTTTAATAGATACATACTCTCTGACACATTTTAAAGATAGTCTTGATATGCATCCTACTTAAAAAAAAACACTGTTGCAGATGAACTCCAGAATCTGGCAAGAAGTTACTATTACTTAGTGTTAAATTGTACTTAATTATTTTTGGGGGGAGCGAGACTTACCCTTCTCTTACTGATAAAAAGCCTCAATGACTCAATATATATTAAACATATTTCTGCAGATTTTGCTGTATCATATGAACAGCCAATTTTACACATAAGCAGTAGCAATTATAATAATTACAGTCCACAGTCACAGTGCTAATGTTAAGGTTCTATCAATACTCTCAAAATACAATAAAATGTTAGTTTCTTTTAAGAGGTGGTTGGATTTCTGATAAGAACTAAAGCCAAAATAATTCTTCAGAGGCCTAGAATTAGGCAGTTTTAACTCCTAATTTTTAAGAAGGTGAAACTTCCAGAAATTTTATGAATTCATGTAAATAATTGAAAATATACTTTATTTTTTTTTTTTAATAATGTCCCTTGGTGTTTTTCTGATGGGGTTGGAAAGTATTGTACACTATTAGATCAAAATCATATACAGAAATAAGGCAAGAAGGATGAGTCTGGAGCTTACACAACATTCCTACAGCACATAGACAAACATGACAAGGAAACATCACAACAACTAGTCCTGTAAACAGCTGTATTGCCAAGAATGATTAAAAAGGACTCTAAGGAATGTGTGTATGTTTAAAGTTCATTTGTAAAGAGAGGCAGAGAAAACTGCAATCAGCCACAAGTTACAGAATGCAAGTTACAACAGTACATTAGGGACAAAGGTAAATCAGATTTTCCTGTAGATTTGAGAAGGCATCCACACACGTGTAGTTTATGTCTTCTTGGTGACACTTAAAGGGTATCCAGAAGGATATCTAAACTAGACAGTGAGTTAATGCAAAAATCTTGCCGTAAATCAGCTGCAGAAAATGGGCTACCTAGGAGTGTATGCCTACCAATGTCTCCCAGATTGGTAGGGTCAGAAAACAGTACCCCAAGAAAGAATGTTTGCCTGGGGGTTATGGTTAATGAAAATTCTCTCAGATAGATAGTTCCTCCACACCCTCATTCCTGTAGGTATGTTGGTGGTGTCAACTAAATATACATGTAAATTTTTCTGATTTTGTGATGATATTGTAAGTGGGGTTTGAATATATAGAATTCATACTTGAGAATTATGATTTCGGACTAAACAATAAACTGAACAAAAACAATAGTGATATAGAAAAGTACTTTGTAGATTTCTTCTTTATCAAGATTCCTTTCCTTTTTGGACCACATTCTTCATTTTTTACAGAATTTTGCTGTTAGGATTCTCTGTTCCCTTTCAGACAGGTTTAGTGTGCACTTCTTTAAAAAGCCTCAGTCTGCTTCTCTGACATTCCAGTGCTTAGAGAGATTTCCAGGTGATATCTACTCTGCATAGCCTTCCCAGTTAGGTCCAGCACAAATGCAGGAGATGTAAGCCTAGAACCAGGCTGTGAAGGTACAATGTCTCACCTCCCAATTTCATTAAGACTGTCTATAAAAGATTTGTTTATCCTTCAGGGTAGGATCTGACTGTACCAGAGCAGCTGGACAATATGAAAAATTGGAATAGAAAGTCAGTTACTGTCTGTCTTTCTAATACGAAATGATTTTGTTTTCAAGCTTTATTCGCTTAACTCTACAGCTTTATATGCCCAAGCACTGCAGAAAGGTTATACTGTGTCTTTATGAGTGTATGTGGTAATTGTTGCCTTTGATGATCCCAAAAGGTAAATCAATAAAAAGAACACATCCTACTGGCTGAAGCAGAACCTTGTTAAATTAATAAAGAGATGAACTCAAGTTTCTCCAGAAGGACATCATTGTGATTGCACAGAAGTATCAAAGCAAAAAAATCCTGTTTTTCAGAGATAATGTTTTAAGCCTAGTAAAGAAACAAAGTTATACACAATCCTTACAAATATAAGTATCTTGGGAGCATGCACTTTCCAAAACTCTAAGCTTAAGCAGTATGTCCTTGGGCAGTCATTCTGCACATTATGAAATCTCTACAGAATATGTTTGTACACTTATCTATGACAAGCATCCTAATAGAATTGCATGTGAACATTTGTACCTTTAACTGTAAGCTAAACAGGATGTAGTGTTGGTGTGGATTTTTCACATTTTTTAATTCTTAGCTTGCTCTCTGTTATTATTTTGACCTTGACCAACTAGTTGTGTCCTAAAAAAACTAGGAAATGTTTGAATTTAGTGCAGATTAGACATCAACCCTACTAGGTAAATTGAGTGTGCTATTTAGGCTTTTCTCAGTGAGGTAAGAGAATTTGTCTGCAGGACCATGAGTCATACTGTGCCAGATGGTTTTATCTGGCATGTGAATGGAGAATAGTACTCAATCTGTGCACCATTACAACCGAAACTTTTGTCTATTTATTTAAATTGAGATATGCACTGATCTTGTATTTTTAATTTAGACAACCAGTCCTTCACAAGTATTATAGCATTGATTACATAAGCAGATTCGGTTTCTCCTTCAGTTGAGCTTTAAAGTCATTCTTTAAAGCAGAGTAATTATTTGGCCTCTTCTGAGAGCTAGCAAATACCTATTAATTCAGCAGTATGTATGTATTGATCTTCTGATCTTAACCTATTCTGTTTATTGTCCTTTAACAGAATTCTTCCATGAACATTAGTGCTCATGAGAAAGTAGAAGAGAGATTTATGTTACCTGAGGAATTCACATGACTATATTTAAAGATTAGGAGTCCACATAAAGATATGACATCATTCCCACAAAAATTCTACTACAATGTATCTGTGGATTTTATAATAAAATGCAGGATAATATAAATGTGCTTACCTAGACTTTTTTTTTTCTCTTTAAGTAAATACAGATATACTGTATTCTCCATATAAATAATGAATGCAACATAAAGCTGGAAAATACTATTGAAATATTTAGATTTATGAACGTATTTAGGTAAAAGTTACCATGCTTTAGAGTAGAAGCTGTTACTGTGTATTTTCTGTAGCATATACTAAAACAATCTCTGTAATTCAGAAAAGTAGATATGAATTATTTTATGCTTTAGGAAGTATTTCATGACAGGTGATTGGCAGGTCTAGTTCTGCCCAAGGTCTGTGAGCAAGTTGAAGTATTCATTGTAACAGATCTGTGGACCGTATCACTTGAAGGCAGAGGGATATTTTTCTCACCACATTTTACTGATTCAAGGCATACCCTCAGAGGCAGAATGCAGCATTTTTCTGAAAGTGCTAAGAAGATGTGCTTGCAAAGCTTCTTTGTCAAAAACAAACAAATGAGCAACAAAAAACTAGAATCTTGCTCATTATATTCTCAGAGAATTATTTCTTGTTCAGTCTGGTACCACCATAATTTCTAACACTGGAAATAGATTTGAAACATGGCTTTGTTTTCCAAACAACTTGGTGAATATATATCAGTTCTTAATAATAATATCAACTGTTTTGTCTTTAACTCTTTATATCTTCCTTAGAAACATATTCAAGCTATGGAAAGTTAAACTTCACCGAGGTCCAATAAGTTAAGAGGCGAAAGGGTTGGACTGCAAAGGTAAAAAAAAGTTGAGAGAATGAGGGTTGAGGCATAAAACAATACTAAAGATTGAAAGGAAACTCCTTTTAATTTTTTCTGCTATACTTTCTGCCTAATATTTAATATAACCAGCACCGGGTTTAGTGACAGGTAGCTCTAGAAAATATATTCAAAATTATACTGATTCATATCATAAGGTATATGTCGAAAATATAGATCCAATGAATAACCCTATGAAAATATTTTAATTGATAATTACAATAAATAAATAAGTAAATCAGATAGTATATCACACCTGGGATTTCTATACTGTTGACTATTGCAGTGAGATGAATTAAACCCTAACCATTTTTCTGCTGGGGCTTCTAGCACGATATTGCATATCAGTTGTTATGTCTGTATGCACGCATGCAGCTAGAGTAGATTTTTAATGCTCTGCAATGTTTAAAGCTCACTGCAGTTTCTACTGAAAATTAAAATTATAAAGTTTTCTATTTTGTCTTTTTCCCATCACTTGATATTTTCATATTCTGTTAATATTCTTTTTTATATAATGATACAGAGGTTTCTCATTAAGAAAACATCTCTTTTACTTTTCACAGTGCTAACTAAAATGCTTGATTATTATATCAGGACAGAAAGTAACTCGTAAGACTTTAATGTATTACTATGAAGGGAATAGTGCTCCTACTTCTCGCAATTCACTTTCAATTTTAGTACTATTAGAGATGATAGCAAAGCACTGTCTTTGTTTCTATTGTCTTCATGATTCTATTTGACTCCTATTCATTTTCCTGTAAAGCTTTTCCTGTTTTTAGACCTCAGAGCCAAAAAAAGCACTTTGTTTCTTTGTTGCTGCGTGAATTTAGGAAAAATAAAAAGTAGCTTTGGCATATATACATTTATTTGTTGAAGAAAAGTGATACAGACTTTCCAGAACAGAAACAAAACAAGCAAAGAACTGGTGTGGATTTTCATTTCTGCAAAAAGATAATAATATAAAGTCATTTTAGTGGTACATATTTAAAATAATATACATAATGTATGTTCTAGAATAGATAGTATAATATATGCTATATAATAAACAATGCAATATGTACTGTGTAATAGATATATTTTTTTTTTTTTTAATATTTTCAAAAGTGTTATCATAGAATCATGGAATCTCAGAATGATTGACTTGGGAAGGGGCCTCAGGAGGTCATCTGGTCAAAGGTACCTGCTCAAGTAAGGCCACCAACAACAAGCTGTCCAGGACAGTGTCCAGTCAGTTTTTGAACGTTGCTGGAAGCACTCTTACTACTGCAGCTCAGGCATCATTTGTCTTCTTTGTCACAAGGGTATTTTGCTGGCTCATGTTCAACTAGGCATACAGCAGAACCCTCTGGGCCATCTCTGCAAAAATGTTTTACCAGTTTGTGCTGGCTCATGACATGCTCCTTCCCAGATGCAGAACTTTGCACACTTCCTTGTTGAGCTTTCTTGTTGAGAAACTGTTGTCCCATTTCTCCAGCTTGTTGTGGTCTCCTGGATAGCAGCACAACCCTCTGGTAAATCAGCCAGTCTCAGTTTTGCATCCCCATCACACTCAGTAATCGGACTCTGCTCCGTCATTCAGATAATGATGTCAGAGTCCCATTTCAAGCCAACAGCAATATTATGAATGTGGCTCAATTGTTCAGTTAGAATGAGATGTATAAAATATTGCACAAAATGTTGGATGCCATGGAACCTGCTAAGAGTCGAGTAGCTCCAGTGCTGACAGCATGGACCCTTGTACTCATGGAACATTTCTTCTACATTTAGAGATATTATATATATAAGTATTTTCTAAGTAGATCTAACATTCCTGAAATATGGGCTACAAGGGCACACCGTCAACTCATTGTCAATGTGATAGCCCAGTGATGGTGGATGACAAATTGACAATGAACTGACAGTGTGCCCTTGAAGGCACTCCCAGGTTTATCTCAGCAGTTGCCCTTGAGCAGTTCAGCTCTCAACCTGTACTGGTACTTGGCATTATTTCTTCCTGAGTGCAGGACCTGGCACTTGCCTTTGTATTTTATATAAAGAGTTTATGTGATATTTTCATATCATATTATTTATATATATACCATACATCATATATCTTATTCCATATGTCTACTCACTTACTATAATTATATACATATGTATACTTTATATAATAATTATAATAGTTTTATGCAATAGGTTTTTTATAATAGCTTTTTGTGAAGTGGAGCAAAACATTTCATCTTACTATTTATAGTTTTGCAGGGCAAAAAAATGCATGTTTGTGTATTTTTAGTTATCCTCAGCAAAAACGGATTTTAAAAAATGATAACTTCCATTTGCAAAAATATCCCCTATTTACTGTAATTTTACTAACTCAGTATCTGGCAGTTAAAAACATGTTCATTAGTAAAAATAGCTGTTTTCGATTACCTTTATTCATGCTGAGTGATGCCTTTCTTCAAACGGTGCTATTGACTACATCTGGTCTATTTATAAAGTACTATTCAACACAAGGGAGAAGAAAGGAGTCAGATGCCTGGTGCTCTGTCCAGGACAGTGAGTCTAAAGATGTGACATGAAATCCTTACTCTATTGCATTCTATAGCAATTTTATCTTTGACTTCTGTGAAGCCAGAATTTCATCCATTATATATACTTATTTCTCTGACTTTTTTGGAGTCAGACATTTCATTTATTTCTCCAACCCCTTTGCAGTCTTTCATCAAAGTCAAATACTAACTTCATTTACAACATAGTGAAACTCTCCTGAATTTCAGGGAATATTTTCCCAGGCAAAACATCAGTCTCAGACAGAAGTTCAGCTAAAGAAGTTAGCAGATATTTAGTTAAAGCACCACTTTGAGCTAATTGCTATGTAAGTAATTAGTACTCTTAAATTTAAACATGTGCTAAAGCATATACTGAAATGAAGGTCCTTTGCTGAATTATGTCTATGATCAGTAGGAATAACTAAGAATCAGAATATTTGGAGGGCATGAGTTGACACAGGCAGGCAGCCAGGAAAACCATAAAAACATAACTGAGATGCAAAAAGTAAATTTATTTCATTACCTCACTGACTGGAGGATTCCAAAGTGGCACTCGGTAGGAGACAAACAAGCGGGAATGCCAGCACAATCAGGATGATTCCATCCTGGGAGTTGGCAAGGCTGCTGTTTGCATGCATTTATTGAAGGCCTGCACACGTAATTTACCACCATGCTCTGATCTCCCCTGAGCTTTTTATGATCCCCAAGACACGGAGCTAAAGCATGTCCATGAGAGTGTCTCCACAATCACATGTTATCTCTACAAAGAGATTCTAGTTTTCAAAAGAGAGAATAAAGAGTAGTAGGCATAATACAGGGGGGTTCCCACATCTATTCTCCAGGCCTTGGAATTCCCAGCTGCAGGGTCAGTTGAATGAATCTACCATCCTCCTTGCCATTCTTCAGCTTTTAACTCTTCCCTTCTAACAGAGGCAGCAAAATTTTTTTTATTGGCACTATCAGATCAAGTTTCTTTGTCTGTGAATTGGAAATATTAGAGCGTCCACTGAGCATGTTAGAAAAGGAAAGGCTGTGCTAGAAATGAGACTTGAATCATATGTCAATATATATTCTAGGAAGCTGAAATCAGACTTTCTTTTGGAGTAGGCCTTGTTCTTTTCCCCTTCTTAGCTTTAAACTTTTTGTGCCAGGGCTCTATTCTGTAATACAATTCCCATTCTTACCCTCTCCTAGGAGACTGAAATAGAAGTCTCATGGCATGGACCAGCTACAGGAAAAACAGGTAGAGACAGTCAAAAGCAATGGATTTTTGACCGTTCTTGATGCTGTAGTCAGAGATGTGAGGAACAACAAGGAATGTTGTCATATCACCGCCTCCTATGCCACTGACAAATGAAGAAGACTCCTTTTTCTTGCTTACACCTTTTAACCAAAACCAAGGAAATTCTGCGTTAAATACCACAGATCTAGCTGAGATTACTTGCCTTAACTTTATGGAAGTGTCTAGAGAAGTGCACTGGTCCTATGCTGTATTGATCTTTGTCCTTGACTATATTTCTTTCATTTTGCTTCATTGTTAGCCTCTGATTTTGTGGCCGTGATTTCTAAGATTGTATTTAATTAATCAGTAGGAAAAATCTTGTCAAAAAGTATTGCAAAAAAAAAAAAAAACCAAATTGTCATACCATAAAAGGAAAACCTATCAACTATTCCAGGAATGCAGTAGGGAGTTTTCTAAGAGAAGATTTCCTAATAAACACAGAAAGCTTTATACGTATTTTATTCTGAAGGTATCTCAAGAAATAAACATAACAATTAAACACTAGTTATTTTTGTAGATTTTTATATACTTTTTTACCTAAGCTGCTGCTGCTGAAATAATCTTGTGAAACTTCTTTGAATGTCAGCAATTCTCTCAATCTTTTCAATTTAATGAATAAAGTTAACATTTATAATTACTTATGTATGAATGTAATTAGAGGAGTTAAATTAATAATATATGAGAGTAATTTTTTATGAATATATTCCAGAAGTGATAATTAGGAGAAATACCAAAAACGCTGTAATAATTTTTACACTGCAATTATTTAGCCATTCTAAAGATGACACACTCTTTAAAACTGGTCCACCTTACGAAAAAATTTAGTGTGTAATAGTGAAACTATTAGGGTTAGGGAAAGTATTATACTTAAATTTAGGTACTGAAAAGTCCACAGATGCTGAAATAGTTGCTAGTTAAACATGGAATCTTGAAATAATGTAACCTGGGAATGACTTCCAGATGACCATGTCACCTCATTCAACTGGCTGATCAGAGGACCCTCTGGCCTTTGTTCAAATACCTCTAAGAGCAGAGATTCTACAGCCTTTCTGGGAAATCCTTTCATAGTCTGACTAGACCCACTATGGATTTTTTTTTTGCCTAATATCAGATCAGAATATCATATCCCCTTTTAAAAATGTCATGTGTTTAAGCACAATGGACTGCTGCAGGTGCGCTAGCACTGGAAATCTCTCATGCTTAAACATTTACACTAAACAGATAATTTGATCCTTCAAAATGTAAGGTTTTGGAGCATAAAGTTCTGGAAGTACTAACTTCTAACTTGAATTGATCATGTAAGACGGCAATAATTTCAATGTCTTGATACAGAAAAAGCAGAAAAAAGTAATACTATTTTGAAAGAGTTGAAAACCTAGACTCCACTACAAGAAGGTGTTTAAAGTTTTTATGCTTCATGCCCAGAAGTGCTTTTCTTGCTACAAAAATTTGTTTGCTGTTCTGGTCATTTGCACATAGGTAAGATGTGGCTCCTCTTGTTATGTACTCACAATTTCATATGGTTCTTTTTCTTTTTAGCTATTCTCTTCCTTTTCCACAAATAAACATATTTAAATAATTAAAAGCAGAAAAGATTTTTCCTTATTTTCCTTTTCCTTTTCCTTTTCCTTTTCCTTTTCCTTCTCCTTCTCCTTCTCTCCTTCTCCTTCTCTCCTTTTCTTCTTCTCCTTCTCTCCTTCTCTCCTTTTCTTCTTCTCCTTCTCCTTCTCCTTCTCCTTCTCCTTCTCCTTCTCCTTCTCCTTCTCCTTCTCCTTCTCCTTCTCCTTCTCCTTCTCCTTCTCCTTCTCCTTCTCCTCTCCTTTTCTCCTTTTCTCCTTTTCTCCTTTTCCTTTTCTCCTTTTCCTTTTCTCCATTTCCTTTTCTCCTTTTCCTTTTCCTTTCCTTTCCTTTTCCCTTTCCTTTTCCTTTTCTGTATAGTGCGCAAAGAGGGCAGAGCCAAGATCTTGTCAGTGGTGTCCAGTGACAGGATCAGAGGCAATAGGCACAAATACAGGAGGTTCTGCTTGATCATCAGGAAACACTTTTTCACTGTGAGCGTGACCAAGCACAGGCTCAGGTTGCCACTGGAGCTTGTGAAGTTTCCACTCAAAAGCTGTTTGAACTTTGGCTATAGGCAACATGTTATAGGTGGACATTCTTGAGCAGAGGGTTTTGATGACCATCACAGGTCTCTGCCAAGCTGAATCATTCTGTAATTCTGTGATTTTGTGAAGCTAGGTCTACCTAATTTAAAGAGGACACATTTAATTCCTGCAACTAGGCATTTATTTCAAATTTTCCTTAGTAAAATTTTTTTCCTGTGTATTTTCAAATGGAAAACCAATGAAAATGTCCCAACTCAGTTTGTTTTAGAGGTTTAATGCAAAAAAAAATTTGGTTTAAATGCAACATAAAATCAATAAGGAACAAAAAGGCAGAGGAGAAAGAAGGAAATAATGATTTTAGCAGAAGATAAAATAGGATACAATAGTTTCTAAGCTAAAATTTATACAAGGGCATTTAATGGAATCAAATGCATTACAGAGAGTGTGAGGCAGAACTTATTAATTATTAAAACAAATATCTAATTCACTTGATGAATCTTTGTAAATTAACTGTTTGCAGACAATGTAACTCAAAGCTGTCACTATTAATTTTTATTACTTGGTTAATATTGGGTATTTGGAGTTGTATTTGGCATTATGGGACTATATCAGGAAAGGTTTACGTTCAATATTAGGAAAAGGTTCTCCAACCAGAGGGTGTTTTGGCACTTAAACAGTAGAAAGTGATCATAAGACCAAACCTGATGGAGTCCAAGAAGCACTTGAACAACTCTTTAAGGTATGTGGTATGTGGTATGATTCTTGAGGCTGTCCTGCACAGGGTCAGGAACTGGACTTAATGATCTCTGTGTGTCCTTTTCAACTCAGGATATTCTATGATTCTATGATTATGTAAAAACTTGGGTTTTTGGATGAGGCATGTTAACAAAATACCCCCCAGATAACCAGCATAAATCTTCCATTATCATCTTAGCATTGTGCCCAGATTTGACTTTTCACCTTGCAATGTTTTACTGTTAAGCTGGAGTCATCAAAATAATCACTGTATTTACCGATAGGCTGTTAACTACATTTTCGGTTGCTATTGTCCTGAAAAATCACATTAATAAAAGTCAAAAGTCAGATAGGTGTGCCCACATTTCTTTTATTCTGAATAGGCTAATTAAATATGCTAGCAAAGAAGGTATCACTGAATGAAAACAATTACATGAAAACCAACATAAGAACTGGTTGTCCTTTATCCATTCATTTTGCACTGAAAGGTCTTTGGTGTTTTAAAGATCTTAATTCTTGTAAGTTAGACATTGTAAACCAAGTACAATTGGACTGTGTCATGAACTACAAATTTATCTTTTATGGGGCACAGTAGCCACAAGACCTAATATGGCTCACAACAAGACTATTCCACCTGACCGAGCTCAGTGTGTTTGCACTATTTTCAGTGAATACACTGAAACTTTGGCCTGTGCTTTCTAAACCTGAGCCAAAATATTTTATGACACAACTATAATAGAAATAATGATTTCTTTTTTTCTGTTGACATGACAGCAGTGTTTTTTATTTCCTTTAACATTCAGCCTAACACATTAGCCATCAGAGCACCTTTCATATGGGAAATCCCTTTTTGCTGCTCAAATTAATGCTTAAGTAGAGACGTGCCTCAATAAAATAGAAGAAGCTAAAATCTTAAGGATAATTTTATTTTAAAAAGTTGTTTATATAATTTTATAACATGAGTCCAAGTTTCATCAGATTAAGAACTATTAATTCTTTATATAATTTTTCCTTGGTGAGACTTGTACTGAAAATGGGTAGCTGTAAAAGGTTCTGCAGTAATTTTCTCTTCATATGATTACCTGTATGTGCATTTGTGCTTGTTTGTGTATCTTTATCTTCTCTCTGATGGAAGATTATATCACTTGGTTGAAACTGGGAAGAATCTAAAGTTTGTATGAGCCCAAAACAAGAAGAGATTTCCTCTTTAAAGCTTTGAATTAAGCACGCCATTTTCCTGAGAAAAACATTATCAAAATTTTCTAAATTTTTCAGTGTTATCACAGAAGGACTAAGCAAAATTAAAACAATATTTGACATAGTATTAGATGTACTTTTACTAAAAATCTGTTCTATAAAACCACACTCTGGGGATATACTTGCTTTGAGCAGGTACAGATGGTAACATGAAAGAGAATATAATTTGAAACAACTTACATTTCATTATTGTATTCTTTCATTAATGTTCACAAAGTTTTTTGAGATCCAAAGATGATTGGTACTGAAGAAGTGTGAAGCAATAACATCACAATCAATGGTGAACATATAGAAATGACAAGTTTATGAACATATGTGAGAGAATTTTTCTATACTAGATTACCCTATACTGAATCTAATAAAGTGTAGATTATGAAATTATTCTGATAGCTTCATAGACTTCCTTCTCACAAAATTATTATCTTTAAAAACTACTTTAAGATAAGAGATAAAAAACTCCAAGCACTCATTTTGTTTACTATTTTTCCTACTATTCTGGTCAATGCTGTATGGAGACACAGCTTTAAAATACCTCAGTGCATTTTACTTCTTTCCAGTACAGCCTTTTCAGATTGTTTCTCAACATTATAAAATGATGAAATTACTGCCTATGAGAAACTATCAGAAAGCACAAAACATCCAGAAAAGTATATCAGCTATTAAGGAAAACAGTTCTTTAATAAATGGCCTTTAGGAGGACAGACATTAAAAATTCTGAAAATTTTCTTATAGTGGTGGACTTACATTTTTCACTTCTACTTTCAATTCTCCTTTTCCTCATGCAAATTGTGGGGGACTGAGGTTAATCTTATGCAGATTTCTAGTCATCCTCTCCTTTTTCTCACTAGCTAAATACCTCCAAATAAAAACCCAAGCTCCAATGCCATTATATAGATCCCAGAAGACCAGGATGTGTATTGTACATTTTGATGAAACTTTTATGCATAAGATAAGAGAGGCTTTCTGAATTTTAAAATGTAAATAGAGTAGAGCCCATAAATTTTATCTTTGTTTTTTATTGAACCATTAATCTGACATTGATTTCTCTGACATCTCACAAGTATTTTTGTGAAAGTATCTTTTTAGAATAAACTTGTTATCTTTACAGCAAATTTTTCTCATCTAATAGTATTTTAACTTTGCACATATAGATATTCTAAGTTTTCACCATTTCTCCATCCTCTTCAGTTTCTCTGAGTTTTCATTTATTAGTAATCTGATTTTTTTTAAATTATGTAATTTAAAATATTTTCTTTGTGTGTGTTTGTATGTTTGCATGTACATGTATCATCAGAAAGGTTCACGGAATCACAGAATTAATCAGGCTAGAAGGGACATTTCAAAGTATTCTGTTGCAATCCCCCTGCTCTAACAATGTCACCCAAGGACTATATCAGGATTCTCAAGGACAATATCCAGACAGCTTTTGACTAGCTGTTAAGGAATTGGTAGAGTTCTTTAGGGTTTTTTTAATGGATCCTTAAACTAAATTTTAGGAAGAAGAAAAACTTACTCAAAATCCTACAAAGATTTTTTTTTGGCACGAAAACGTTGAAAATCCTCTTAATTTTAGATTCCTGTCACTTAATAAATGAACAGTTTTGATACAGTTCTGATCATTTTCAAATAATTTTCTTTATTCCTTTGCTAAAAAAAGCCTGTTCATGCACACTTTTTATTTGCAGTACACTCATGATCAGGAAAAAAAAAAGAAAAAAGTATATCAATCATTTTTAATGGTTACTTTATCATGAGGAATTTTTTTGGTGTGAGACCTTTTCTGGCTTTGTTTTTGTACCCTTGTATTTTCTCTGATTTTTGCACAATACATAAAAACAGGATTCCAGTTCAACATGAGAAATTAAATATACTGTTATATAGGAATATGTATCTCTGTCTCTTTAGTGTCTTTTTAGAGGGTCTTATGGGGGTCCAGTTATTAAAAAGTTTATGGATTTGGTTTCAGCTATTGAACTACTGCTAAATCAAAGGCATTCTGTCTGTTCTGTGAGAAAAGTGACACTCTCTGTATCTCTGTGTTCCTTTTATTGCACTTTGACGAATATACTAAAGTAAATTCCAAAATGGGAGTTTGCAGCTATCAAAACAGGAAATTAATGACAATCCAGACAAAGGAATTTGTTTTGTTTTTCTTGCATAATGCTTAAGCTGGCTTTGTCTCATTTCTTATTTCTCTAGTTTTTTGGTAGGGTTATTTACTTTTTCATATATTGCATGTTAGTGATAATAACAGCAATAACAACTCTTAGAAGATGATACATATTTGAGACACAAGATAAATAATATATAATATTATTAATTAAAAATAATAATATAGAGGGGGAAGGCTCCTGTGACAAGTAACAAGCTTTGGAATTTTAATGGATGGGGAAGAAGCAAATATTCACTCTTTGAGGACAAATAAAATGAATATTTTTCTGCTTTTTAATGACTCATTTGTGAGACTGAAATATGGGGAAACTTTATTGATAGAAGGGCTGATAGGGACAAAACTGAGAATCCTTAACAATTGAAGGAAAGACTGAGTTAGATGACTCATCCTCTGTTGTTGGTGGATGAAAAAAGATCCCTAGGCAGGTCCACAAAGCAATTTAAATCTCAGCCACTATGTTTAAAATAACAACTTCTCAGTTCTTCAATCACTGATTTCTTTTCATTTAAAGCCATATTTAATAAATTTCTTGGGTTTACTAGTTTGAGTTTATTGTTGAGAATTCTCCTTCCTGTATTTGCCCACAGTTTTGGGTCATAACACATACTCCAATACATCCTCTAGAGAACGAAATAGTGATATCAGCTTGTAATACTCTTCGGTCCAGGATTCATCTGAGCCCTGTATGGAATTTCTGTAAGTATGTTTTATTTCCTGCTTTTGTTTCAAGATGCAAGTGGATGGACTAATATGCTGATATTAAATTGATATTTTGCATCTTACAGGTTATTTTACAATGTTCTGTTACACTGCATGACTTACAAGAGCGTCTGAAGCATTTACAAGTGGTATTTGAGGTACAAACCCTATGAAAATGTTGAAGAAAAAGATTGAAGAATAAAGGGAGACAATTCTGATGGAATATTTTCCAACTTACTATAAATACTGATCTCTGAAACAATTTTTTCTCTCAAAAGTTACATTTTTTATTGAAAAGAGAACAGATTTATTCATTTAATTAAAACAAACAAATCAAATCAAACCAAACCAAGAGAAACAAAGAACCAAAACAAACTAACCAAAAAGCTCGAGGAGATACTAATATTTGGTGTCAAAATTTGCTGCCTAGGAAATAAAAGCAAGGGGGATACATTTGCTGATGTTGCAAGCCAGATCACAGAAGTTAGGTGTCTGTCTTCACTAACTTTGTAGAAAATACTAGGCAATGAAAATCTTCCATCATTTGGCATCCAGGCTGACAGTTCCTCCCTTGAGGACAATGGGAATAGCCCTGCATATGCACAGACACATGTACACATACACATGTGTGTGTACATATGTGTACATACTTTATTTTTTAAAACTAAGCAATTATTTTTCCACAGAAATAGAAAACTGGTATTTTTTCTCTTTATCTTCACTGATTTTGCTTCACCTATGTAAAGCTGGATGGTTTCATCAAAGCCAGAAATACAGTGGATCTTAGGATAGATGCTTATCTTGATACAAGCACTTGAGGTAGATATATATACACACACATGATGTTTGGGATTAAGGTTTGGTTTTTTTTTTTGTTTGTTTGTTTGTTTGTTTGTTTTTGGGGTTGGTTTTTTTTGGTGTGTTTTTTTTTTTTGTTTGGTTTTTTTTCTTTGTTTTGGGGTTTTTTTTTTTTTTTTTTGGGTGGTTTTTTTTTAGTTTTTGTTTTGGTTTTTTTTAATATGATCAGGGATGTTTTCAAGGTAAACAGCAAAAGGCAAAGGGATTTTAGTACCTTTAATATTAGGCAAAGCCAGCACATAAGGAGTATGAACAGTTGGCAGAGCAGCAGCTGCAATGCAGGCAGCTGAATTCCAGAAGTGAATTTTATTTGGACTAATTGAACAGTACACTTGGAAGACAGTAAGAGTTGTGATATCTGGTAGAAAGATAACAAACAGAAAATTTTTGTTCTCTTATAATATACTAGTCTGGCAAAATATTTCACAAGAATGTTTCTTTGCCTGTATATTTAAAGATAATCCAGACATTTAATTTAGGAAACCTGATCTCATGTCACTAATTTACCTACCCAGAAACTTATAAAAAAAAGTCTTTCTACCAGTGATGTCAGGCAGAAAACAACCTTTACTGTATTTTCAAGTCCATGCACACAGACTGAAAGTCTGACTTCTGACTAAGCTTCTCAAAAATTTCATCTCCCTCTTTTCAGAATATGAGTCTGTTCCAATAAAAAGTCTGTTCTAATTCCCTTGGACAAAATGAAGAGCATTCCTGCTGCTGAGAGACCTTTTCCTACTTTCAGGCCCTTCTCATTGTCCACTGTGAGACAGGAGGAGTTCCCAAAAGCTTTCTGAAACAAAACTAGATTTTTTCCCCCAAAAAATTATTGAAATTTTATATCAATAGGCATATATTATACCCCTATATAATTTTATTTTATAATTTGTGTTACATTTTGCTAATGTAGAAGAGAAAGCCTGAACATTTTTTAATTCCTTGAGAAACTGGGTTTTTATACATTGACCAAAATAATGCTCTTTTCTTTTCTTTTCTTTTCTTTTCTTTTCTTTTCTTTTCTTTTCTTTTCTTTTCTTTTCTTTTCTTTTTTCCCCAGCAAGCATGCAAATACCTAAGAATATAACCACCAGCTAGAGTTTCTGATGACCAAATGTGAAAATTAGAACAGCAAAGTAGTAGAGAAGTTTGCCACAGAATTGCTAATGTTATACCATGTGATCCTCTCACTGCCTATAGATATGGCTGTTACATTTTCTGAAAATGAAAATGACCAGATTCCAAGAAAAGTTCAGAATATCTTTCTCTTCTTGCTTCTCTTTGGAGTAATTCTTTTAAGTGGCAAGACTTCACTGAGTTTTGACACCTTTTATCAGGCCATGTTCTATTAATAGGAAATATCTTCTGACTTCTAGTATGTACATAATTACTTTCTCTGGCAGTATTCCATTCAAAGAGGCTCATTTTAGACTCAATAAAATATTTTCAAATCAATTGAATTTAACTTAATCATAAGAATAGAAATAATTCACTGACATTACAGCA
This sequence comes from Phylloscopus trochilus trochilus, assembly GCA_016584745.2. Classification (NCBI taxonomy): domain Eukaryota; kingdom Metazoa; phylum Chordata; class Aves; order Passeriformes; family Phylloscopidae; genus Phylloscopus; species Phylloscopus trochilus. Next base: position 18,752,122 of record WQNJ02000016.1, on the reverse strand, counting down.
ATATTTATGAAGAAACTAATTGTGTGCATCCCACTACTAGTCTTGTTCACTTACATAAACAAACTGGAATGTATTTCGGGTTGCCTATATATGTATCAATTTAAAAAAAGGCTAACTGAGGTCAGAAAAACCTTGAATTTTAGCACCAATATTTTAGCATTAATTTCTTTGTAGCTTTGTATGAAGCTTCTCCTATTCTGACCCAGAAGTGTCCTAATTTATTCAACTATTTAATACAGAGAAAGATTAATTCTATTACAGATAGTTTTGAAAGTTCGTTCATTTATTAGATCAGTTCCTCAGTGCTCACTGAATGCAATGGTGGAGTGCATTTCTGGAGTGCATCTTCTGCTTCAGTTGTGTTGTGAGGCAGTGGTGCAAAAGGAGGTGTGGTAATAAAGCAGAGATTTGCCTGAAAACCACCCCCTGATGAGAACTATTGTTGAAACCAATGTAGACACATCCTTTGGATTAGTTTTCTATTCCAGTAAATCTTTATAGAAACTGTCTGGATTTGAAGATATTGAATAAATTTGATGCCAGGCAGGAGCAACACATAGAGAAAGGTACATAACTATTTCATTGATACCTCTTTCTGAATATAAAACCTAATTTATTTAAATTCACATTTCAATAAAATAAATGCCTTTACACTTTTACTCACAAGCATAGGACATAATGGGAGGTACCCAGTGTAATAGCAAGGTAGATTTAGAAACAAGAACATGCTAGAAATGACAAAAATATTAAGTAGAACAAATGGCCTGAGAGAATGGCCTGAGACCTCATATCATCTTTGCTTCTATGATAACAGAATTTGTGAAATTGTTCTAAAAGATTATTTGAATAACATTTTTCTGTTCTTGCTGTAAAGCTCAACCAAAACTTAGGCAAGATTACAGCCTATGAAAATTTCAAATTACTCATGTTGAGATTTGGAGTATTAATTATTCAGAATCCATCTGTACTTGGGATGCTCCAGACCCAAGTGGGTTTATTAAAGCCAGCATGCACACACCCTTCTCTTACAAAGAATCCAACTGAAGAAATTAAACTGGTCTGTCTGCAGATTCTTTTTACAGCAGCTAGGGGAGCTTGAGTGACAGAAACAAGGACTGAGAATAGGAAAAATAGCTCTTCTGAATTGATGATTGGCCTCCTACAGGCCGTAAGGAAGACAGGAGAAAAATTGCCTGTCCTCTTTGGCAGGATAAAAGCAAATTCAGAGACTGAGAGTTGATGTGGGTTTCCAGAAGGAGAACCATCAAATAGCATGTGGATCCAGTGCAAAATAATTAATATGGGCCTAATACAGATATTTTCTTTCTTATTCTGTATAGACATTATGTAAGATCAACAAATTTTGCCTTTTTAAATCTCCCCCACCATGACAAGTGCTACAGGGTGGGAAAAAAAGCTGAAAATTGAAACACCAAGAATGTAAGCAGAAACTGTATTTTTAAAATTGGTATATGAAGATAAGGATTGCATTTGTATTTGTACATATAGAATCAGTTCAGATTTTTGATAATCTGAAATTTTGTTCTTCTGGGGTTCAGCCTTATAATATTTTATTTTTAATAAAGGATTTTGTATATTAATTTACTTCCCACTCCATTGTCCTTGTATAGGTACTTTTTTTTCTTTGAATTTTTCTCTGTTGTGTATGTTTTACTTATCTTTTTTCCTCTAAATCCCTTCCCTTTATTCTGTTGAGCTTCAGTATTCTCTTCTCTCAACTGCTTTGCTAAACTGTTGAATTGGTGAGGAGATAAAACAGATAAGAGGAATGGAGCAAGCCAGCCAGGCAAAAATCCAGGCAGCTAGGACTGGATCAGAGGCTGCTTCTCAGCCCAAAGGCTTTCATGTCAGTGCTTTTAAGGGCATTTACAGCCAGTTGAACAACTCTCAGTAATCTTTGCCAGATTTTTGTCTCCTTTCCACCACATTCAACATATGAGGCTTTTCAAAAAGAATGTACTTCTATTGGGTTTTCATGTGAAGGTTTTGGTGGGAGAGGGCTACAATGGTGGTTTATGTAAGAAGCTGCTAGAAGCTTCCTCTAAGTCCAGTTGAGTCATTGCCAATAGGCTCCATGAAGAAACCACCACTGGCCAGAGCCAAGCCCATCAGTGACAGTAAGTATCTGTGGGATAACATAGTTAAGAAAGGGAAAAAGCTTGACAGAGTAAGAACCTCTGCAGACACCAGGTCAGTGGAAAAGGAAGGGGAGGAGATGCTCCAGGCACCAAAGCAGAGATTCATTCCCCTGCAGCCCATGGTGCAGACCATGCTGAGGCATGACCAGCTCTGCCTTGCAGCCCATGGAGGTCCCTGGTGGAACAGAGCAGCCTGTAGAGAATCCAACACCGGAACAGGTGGATGCATCCAAAGGAGGCTGTAACACCATAGAAAGTCCAAGGCTTGGCTCCTGGCAGAAACTATGGACCAGTGGAAGGATGAACCTACGCTGGAACAGGTTTGCTGCTAGGAATTGTGACCCCATGGGGGACCCACCCTGGAGCAGGCTGTTTCTGAAGGACTGCACCACATGGAAAGGGCCCCCATGAGAGAAGTTTGTGAAGAACTGCAGCCCTTAGGAAGGACTCACACTGGACAAGTTCATGGACAGTCTCCCATGGAATAGACACCGTGCAGGAGCAGTGGAACAGTACGAGTAATCTTCCCCTTGAAGAAGAGAAGTGGCAGAGACAATGTGATGACCTTACAGCAATCCTCATTTCCTGTCCCCCCTGCCCTGCTGGCTGTAGTCGTGTAGAGGATTTGGGAATAGCGCTAAGCATGAGGATAAGGGAGGGCTGCGGGACAGGTGTTTTTAAGATTTGTTTATTTCTTAATATTCTACTCTGAATAGTAATAAATGCAATTAATTTTCCCCAACTCAAGTCTGTTTTGCCCATGACAGTAATTGGTGAGTGATGTTTTCCTGTCCATTTCTTGCCCCATGACCCTTTGACTACATTTTCTCTCCTCTGTTCATTTGAAAATGGGGAGAGATAGAGCAATTTTGGTGGGCATCTGGCACCCAGACAGGTTCAATCCATCACAGCACTTTAACATTTCAATTATGTAATGATTTAGACAGCAGTTACTGTCAGAGATATCACTTTTTCATGTGAAAGAAATCCATATTCCACTCTTGGCTCTTTGAAATAAAATTTCTGTCCTTTGGTTAGAAATGATTCCTGATAATCTCGTACATTGAGGGTCAATTCTTGCCCATCGGAAGATGTCAGCTTATCCAATATGCAGGTTGTACATGCAATCTCATCCCCCTGCATGTTAGAGCTTTTTTCCCACTTTCACAGCTCCTTTACAGGTGTCAAACTCATTCTCTTTGATTAGCTCTTGCTGTCTTTGACATATAAGACTGCATGACAGGATTTATGCCATACTGCAACAAGTACAGGTCCTGAATAAGTGGTAAGATTTGATAAGAAATAAAGTGCAATTTTTAGGTAACTATACAGTAAACACATACTTTATACCGCAACAAAATAACTATTGACATGATCAGAAAATTGCCTTTATTGTCCCTATCCCTTTTCCTTACACTTTAGTCTCAAAAATAAAGGTGCACTTTGCAGCCCAAAAAACCAAATGTATCCAGGGCTGTGTCAAAAGAAACAAGGCCATTAGCGTGAGGAAGGTGATTCTCCCCGCTACTCCCATGAGACCCCACCTGGAGTGCTGCATCCAGGTCTGAAGTCCCCAATATAAGAAGGATACGGACCTGTTTGGGTAAATCCAGAGAAGAGCCGGGAAGATGGTCAAAGGGCTGAAGCATCTCTCCCATGATCACAGGCTGAGTTGAAGCTGCTCATCTTGCAGAAGAGAAGGCTCCAGGGATATATCATTGTGGTCTTCCAGTACCTGAAGGGAACCTACAAGAGAGATGGAGAGACACTATTTACAGGGGTATGGAGTTACAGGACAAAGGGAAATGTCTTCAAACTGAAAGAGACTAGGTTTAGATTAGATAACAGGAAGAAATTCTTCACTCCATGGTTGGTGAGGCACTGGAACGGATTCCCCAGAGACATTGTGGATATCCCATCCAAGAAGTATTCAAGACCAGACTGGATGGGGCTTTGAGAAACCTGGTCTATTGAAAGGTATCCCTGCCCATGGCAGGAGAGTTGCAACTAGATGATCTTCAAGTTTCCTTCTAATCCAAGGCATTCTGTGATTTGTAAGTTTATGAAAGGGGACATCCCAGGTCTGAGCCCCTAGCAAGAAAAAAAATCCAGGGTAATAAGTCAGGTCGACATATGGGTCCCCTCAGAACCCACATTGGTACAGAGGGGACCCACATCTGCATTCACCACTTTCTCATAGTGCATGTGTGTTCTGCTGACTCTGATGATTTCTCAGACCTGGTTTTCTCCTTCTGACCTGTCACAAGGACACTTAAAATATTCTGAAATTGCAGATTTTTAAATGCAGAAAATGAGGAGAAAAAGATGGATAGACAGTTACCTTTTGCTTTCTCAACTTCGTTTAATAATCTGTTATGCTCTGTCATATCTATTTTTTACTTATTACAATAAGTCTTGGCTAAATAGTAAGAGCATTTGAAATTTCATACATTTTTTTTTTCCTGGTACACTGACAGTTGTTTTGTTTTCTTTATAGGTCCTCTGAAGTTTTGGTAAAGTTTTTTAGTAATACCAGGATTATAACTAAAACTGTGATTAATTCCTGGAAAAAATTTAAATATTTTGGAGGCAATTTGTTATATTTTTTCAATATTTTAGACAGCGTCCTTACTAAACAAAAGCTTTGTTAGTGTAGAAACTCGTAAAGAGGGTTGAAATCATGGTATGTCAGGATAAATGCATGAAGTTTTCACAAACTCCAAGACACTCTCTTGCTCTCTTCTTTCTCGCCTTTGACCAGCTGTTGTCTATGGTTATTTATGTGTTTGTTTGCTATTGAAGCTGTTGTTGGTCTGCAATCCAAAAGTCTACCCTATCACCTGAGCTTACAGCTTTATTATTCTCCATCGTCCTTTCTCTTTGAATGAAGTGGTTTATCTGAAATATCATTTGGCAAATCATTATCATTTCAGAGTTTTCAGTTTATAGGTTAAAACCAAACTATGAATAGCATAGTGTGTCATATGTCATATCTCTTGCAGGATCTCTATTACCATCAGTGTCTTGATGCATTAGGCATTGGATGACTTAGTTATTTTTGATTGCTTCTTCATGATATAGCTGAAAACAGCTTTTTTTCTTATCCCTCCAATATAAAATAGATTCCTTATACTTCAACAAAGACATAAAAGCAAAAAACTCAAGGTCATGACCAACAAAAAATAAACATGAAAAACTCCAGCATTCAGAAGATCTTTTGATCTGTCAAGCATTCTTCAGCATCCCCCAAGGTTTTAAGTGATTGTTCCATTCACTACATCATTATCTAAAGGATTCCTGGCTATCCCTATACTTTTATCCACTTGAAATCACTTTCCTTTATAAGTACCCCACTGGTCCCATAGTTATGTCTGTGCATCTTTAGACCATTTCCACTGTTAAATTATCTACAATCCATGATCTATTATTAAATAAGCATTGTTTTACTGAAGCCAAAGCAGTCCTATAGGCACAAAAACTTAGTATAGCAGTGTGCTTGTAAAAGGTGAGAAAGACAGCTACAAGGACAGTGCTGGACCCTACTAACCCACCAGAGACTGAATCCATCAATCAGGAAAAAACATGGTAACAGTGTAAAGAGGGAAGAGGAGAAGATATCTCTCCCAGCCTTTTTTTTTTTATTAGGCCTCTTTTCTGTTGTCTCACATACTTTTATTTCCAGGCAAAGGGAGGATGGGGAAATATTGTCTCTGTCCTTCTCATGGTATAATTTTGTTCCTTTGTGATTTAAACTCTTTCTGAATTGATTGGTAAATCTAGCATCCAGCAAACATTCTTTTCCTGCAATTTAAATCTCAGATAATGTCCCAATCCTAATCATTCAATGTGTCTGTGCAGGGTAACACATACTCCTTGGGGCAGTCCTTTAAGTTTCAGTGGGATTTGGAAGCTGGTAGCACTGATGCAAACTTGAAAACTTGGAGTGATCTAATCTAATCTAATCTAATCTAATCTAATCTAAATCTAAATCTAAATCTAATAAATTAAAATAAAAATGCAGAAGTAATAATTAACTTAAATACTAAAGAATCTAAATTGTATAAAATTAATTGGAAAACATAATAAATAATGCAACCTCACAACAAGAAATTATTATTCAGTCCCCTTTGTTCTCTTGCTTCCTCTGAGCAGGTGCATGGGAAAAATGAAGAAGTCACTGTTTAAAGCTGAAATTCATTAAATAATTAATTATTCAACTAGAACAAGCTTTATTTTTTACCTTCAAGGATTAAGTAGAAAATTTACAGCTTAGTTATTTTACAAAATGGGAATAAAGGATACAACTTATTTTAAAGAATTAAATAACACCCTCTGTTTCTGATAATTTTGATAAACTTTTAAAATGCTTAAAGGAATGTTTAATATGTCAGTCATCCTTACAAGGAAAAATCTTCAACCTAGGTTTTTGCTATTTTCCTTTTCCTTCTTTCCCTTCCTTTTCTTTATCTTTTTAAAAGTGAGCATTCAGGTATCCTTGGTGTATGTGATTTATACAAAATTCATCACATTGCCAATTTTTTGTTACTACTTTTCAAATGCCAAAATTATTTAAAGTTATATTGTTCCAATGGCATGGAAGTTGCTTGTCCTTCATTTGGGGTAAAAAAATAGTTTATTTGTAACTTTAATTTGGGATTAAAGAAGCAATTGAAAACTTCAGTTGTAATTTCTATACTGAAGGATAATATGCAGATTTATAGAAAACACTAAAAATTGGGAAAGAAGCCACAGGATTATGCCATCACTACTCCCCATATTTCCATTATATCTATTATTCAAAAATATGGACTGCAGAAAAGTTATTTACTATTTACCACAACAATTCAATGATACAGTTATGTGTTTAATCATCCAGTACTCTTGCTCTCAGCCTCAAATCATACCATAGTCAATAGAGTTTATTGTCCCTAATTTATGGAGTCTGACAGCACTCCATAGCCTTTGGATCAGTTTGAATCATATGCATTCACAGAGAAATTAATATTTAAACAAGTTCTCTATATTGGAATTTAAAATACATAGCAAAGACCCGATCAAGTGTTCAGCAAAGAAGATAAAGCTGTAAGAGCAAATTACATACTTGGACTCTGAGCACTTGGAGTTGAGAATTAGAAGACTGCCTCTGTTCCTTAATTTCAGTGTGTTTGGGAAACATGGAATGTGTTGACCAGACTTTCAGTACATATACTTTTTCAAACCTGCTTCTAGGGCTACTTCTCAAATTACGATTAATATTATTTGTTTGAGACTTTGATACCCAGACTTGCTTTTATATAATATAGGAATTAATGCTCAGAAGCCAATTAAAACCTTTGAATAGCTGCACCATTATTCTCAGTAGAGAAATGCACCCATATCAAGATCCCATGCAGATTGAATTTATTAGACATCATACTGTACTTGCTTAGTGAGCCGCATGTGTCCTAACGCTGCTCTTATACACAGGGCCTACCCTAACTTCCCTGGTTTCCTGGAGTCTCCACTGTTCATCCCGGTTCTAACAATAAAGTTAGGAACATTATTCCTTTCTTCTGTTTTTAGAATGAAGCCATAGAATTGCTTAGGTGGAACAGACTTATAAGATTGAATCCAGCCATTAACTGACCACTATGTTCACCACTTGGTCTTTAAGTGCCACATCTACATGTCTTATGATGGGTAGGTAATTTTCATTTACCTGGTGGCCTGGTACTAATTGACCACTTCTTGCAGCCTCTTAAAATGCCTGAACACCTTTGTAGTGAGGAAATGTTTCCAACTCTCTGTCCAGAAAGCAGCAATTCATGACCTTAGGGCCTTAGGTTTCCTACTGTCTATTGAATGTAATAACTCTCAGAATACCTCCCTCAAATATATTCAATAATATATACATTCTGGGGTAGCCTATTGCAGGTATGAACCAAAAATCAACCAAAAAGTCTTATACTTTAATCAAGGTTCTGCAGTTATGATATTAGATTAAAATGAAAAAAGATGCTCACTTTTATGTGAAATTTTACTTTGACAGATGGTCTGCACACCTTTGGGATGTTTTATAATTTTCCAGTTTCACAACATTTTGAGTCATACCTGACTGTTTTGTCTTGTGCAGTACAAACTGTTTATTTTATAGATTATATTGAAATGTTACGGGGATCTCGAGGAATTTTCATTTAGTACTTTATGCCCAATCCAACAGGCAAATCACAGAAAAATTCTTAGTTAGATGTGGGCATGTTTGTAGGTACTCAAGTCTCTGGCAAACAGCTCACTGCAGCTCTAGTTTAATCAGCTCATTCTTTGGCATTTACTTGCTGCTTTCTTGCCTGAAGGGCAAACACTATCTTAATGAAGCACACAAGGACAAACGACTTTTCCAGGCTGTGATTAATTTTCACAAGCTGACTTTAATCACTGGTTAATTAATAGAAGATTTGTTGATTTACAAAAAAAAGCAGTCATTATAAGCAGTATTATATCGATTTGTTTTTCATTAATTTAATGCAGTAACAAGCTTTTATTTAGAAATTAAATGTGTTGAAATGCCATAGTAGAAAGAATGATAGTGTACTAGAAAAGAGTATGGTACCTATGTAGCTCATTGGGTTTGTCTGTTTGACCTAATCTTTTTAGGAGAAATAGATACCAATACTACTCTAGTTTGACTCTGTCATCCCCTTACCTGCACTTGAAAAATGGGATTTTTTGCCCTATTCACATCAATGTTTTAATAACAAATGGTTGGTAGCAGTATATGACTTATGCAACAGACATGGCTAAGATCACAAAGAGTTCAGCATACAAATGAAGCCATTTTCTCTACCATGGTAGGGAAATAGATAACGCTTTTGTATTATTGTGCCAGGAGCTGGAAATTGTTTAAGACCAGATTTTATAAACTATATTTAACAATATAAGTTCAACTACTGATTTTTCATACTGACAAAAATTGTAATTCTACAAATTACATAGTGATTGGTTTAGATGTGTTTGGTGAGGCACCCCATCATGATGTAACAGGTGAAAACACAGCCAGAAATTGTGACAAGAGTCTAAACGCAAACAATTTTAGATTAAAAGCAAAAGGCTGACTTTTAACAGTTATGGGGCAATTAGTCTAGGAGATTGGATGATCTCTTATCCACTTTCTTTAATGGAAAGATAATTACCAGTCTGGAAGATTTAAAAATTTGGGAATTCAGTGTGACCACAATGCAGGGAACGTACTTGTAACATGGCCTGTAACAAACAGATAGAATAAAAGAATTTCTGGTCTTTGGTGGACATGGAGTCTATTAATGTTGAAGCCCATTGAAGTTGCCGAACACATGACACCAAATACTTTGTCAGAGTTCACTACTTAATAAAATCAAATAAGCATTGGTTATGATACTGATACAGATATATTTCATCATAGTTTATACTATATTAGATTACTTTAATAGACTTTCTATTCATCATTTTATGCTTATCCGTTCTTTTCTGCACAGTAAAAAAATCCAACTGAAATTGATAGAATTCATACAGTACATATAACACCGTAAATCGAATTTATTCTCAAAATAATATTTTTCTTTTCCCCTTTGCAAACAAATATTTGCCCTTTACTTAGAAAGAGTGGGGGGAGTTGTTAAATTACATGATTTTTATGTCTTTTTTTACAGATTTTTATGCAGCTGTTCATGGTGTGGAGATTTTTTTGTTTATTTTCTTTAAACAAGTCGCAGAAAATGTATAATTCACTAATATTTGGTGTACCTGAAGTCACACTCATTTTATGACAGCTTAAAGTGTCACATTGTATAAAATGAAGTACTCAAGAAAACAGTTATGGAGATTCAATATTGGCATGCTGAAGTCTGGGACAGTTTTGACTTTAGCTTTCAACTCTTCAGACAGAGCAGATAATGCTCACTTAGAGACATTATACCTGGGATTGTTCTCCACGATACCACTTTTCTAACAATGGCAGCAGCAGGAGGCTGAAAATGCAGTTTAACACATACTCTGCAATAGCAAATTTGAATAGCTTTTGTTAGAGGGAACATTACACTTCCACTGGGCACTATGCACAATACTATTACATAATGAAGCATCAATTAAAATGCTATTAAAATAAGATGTTATCCTGTTGTTTTTTCAATGATGTTATCTTGGCACTTCATCTGCCTAATGTCATCAGTTAGCACAGTAGACCCAGTTCCATTAAGGTTAATGTGCAACATGTTTATAATGTACATTAGAGTGTCATAACATATGTCAAACATGAAACCTGATCATAGTGATGATGATGGACTCACAAAGGAATATTCAAAGTATAAGAAAAGTATGTGAACTGACTCCTATCTGAAAGATTGTGCTGGCATTCAGTCAAATGTTGATGCTTTCAAACGTTGTCTAAGAACACGGTAAATAAAACTGAAATTGGAGCTTGAAGAAGTCTGTGTAGAGATATGACAACAGACAAATTTATTCAGGGCCTAACCTTGTTCTAGAGTCCTCAATCACACCTCTAAATGCCAATGGATAACGTTTTGTTACAGTTCTCCCACAACAATTCACTGAAAAGACATTTTTCATTACAATGTGTAGTAAAAGTGGCATCAGGTGAATTTCAGGATGTGCAATACAATGTCTAACTAATGATAATTACTGGGCAGACTACATTTTTTTGGATGTTTTCAAAATTATTCTGTTCCTACAGAGTTAACAGTTTGGTTAAAGTATTGTTGGAGTAATTATTTCAAAGCACTGCAGACAAAATTCACAGTTTTCTGTTTTCAAGACCACCTACAACTGAGATAAAAAACTGAGCTAAAAAGGCACATATGAGTTTAAAGTCACTGTCACTTCTTCTATTTGTGTACATGACACATTGAAAAATAACTTGCTGTCTTACAGCAACTCAAAAATAAATTTTTACACGTTTCTCCAACAGCCATAATCAATCAAAACATAGATTTGTAGTCAAAAGATTAAGCTCTTGATACATTTGAATTTTTTTCTATTGCAATAAATCTTTCAGTAAAAAATGGATACCTCAGCATAGTCTTTGGTGAAAAGCAATGTGGGAAACATCGTTTAAACTGCTAGCCAAAGTAAAGCTCAAATACCTTATCTATGAAAAGGTATTCCATGCTGATAGGGAATTCATTGAGGGAAAAAAATCCCCTAGATACATTTACTTGTAAACAGGAGTGTCAGATTTATTTGGAATATAACATTATCTTAACAAATTGGCTAAACTTTTCTTCTTTTGTCTCTGTTTTTTTTGGGGCGGGATTTTCTTTGGGGTTTTTTTAGTTGGTTAATTGTTTTTTGCTAGTTTTTTTTCAGGGTTTTGTTTGTTTTTTAATCAATAAGTGAAAAAAAAGATCTGTTAGGGAGTTATGAGTAAGAAGAGTGGAGGTGATAAAATTGATAAAATCAGATCTGACTATGACTTTTCATTTCAATTAACTTGAACACAATATGTAGAAAAATGCATGAAAATAAGGGTCAATACTATACTGTTAGTTCCTGCTCCCAATGGAGAAGACAAAATTCCTACTGCTTTACCTACGAATAAAAGAAAAATATAAATGTGATATCTGGATTCTAATTAATTCAATATTTTCAATAAAATGCCTGGCAGTGTTTGACATGTTTGTGACACAGTCACTCAGTTCCACTGTTATCCAAAGAAACTTTTGTTTTTAATCCATTGTTTTAATGTGCTCAAAAGGACATAGATTCCTGTGTCAAAACAACATTATATTGCTCCTTGTGAGTCTTTAGTACTAGTATTCATTAAAGAAGGAAATCAAACGTACATGCAGCTTTTGGGTCACACTGTCTTTAAAATCAGAGATAAAATTTGCTACAACAACCCAGGCAAGATATTTTTGAGACCTTCATTTTCACTTCTCAAACACTGAAGAAAGGAGCTTGACAGGCAAAAGAAGAAGCCAAACCCTCAAATCTACCTGAACTCACTGACCCTGAATTCAGTAGTGAAACTTTCACAGGGTATACCTTTCTCAAATATCTCACTTGCTGGGATAAGTGTCTTTCTTACTAAGACTGGAAATTGGAAATAAGATCTAACTGTACAATTAATTAATATATGAGTCTATTTATCTCACACTGAAATAGACATGAATTGCCTTGTTGAAGATTTCCTGTGTTGCCATCTGGGGAAACAAGATTGATGGCCAAGGCAATTCCACATAAAAATTATACAAATCTTACTCTTCATATTCTCAATAAGGTGAAGTTTCATCTAAGAAACAGATCTGGAATCTGAAATCTACATCCTTGTTAAAATGAATGTTTTAAAAACATTTTTAGATTTGAATACTTTTATGAAACAGAAATATAGTTTCAATGGGAATACATTTGTAACTGTCATAACTGAAATATCCATAGGACGTACAAAAGACACTCATGTTTTGTGTCAATAAAACCATTTCACAATTATTTCAGAACTGAATATCTGAGATTGTTGAGCAATACTGCCCAAGGACTTTAGAGCTGTTAATCTTGAAGATATGCTGTTTAGGCTTCCTTGTAGTTCAGCCAGTGATTCCTTGCTTTCTACAGGAAAATGTTACAATGCAGTATGGATAACTAAGAAAAAATGAATCTGATTCTAAGTTTTAACCTGCCTCAAGAGATCCCTGCAGTAAGTAATGTCATTCCAGACATGTGAGAGGAAGCATGGATTTTAGGATATAGAGTACTATGAAATAATATTTTAAATTAGACTTAATGAAGAAAACCCCTAAGAAACTACTTCAAATTACAGAAGAGAGAATTTTCCACCTGGCACCTCAAAGTAATAGTGATCAGGAACTATCTTCAATTCTCTGGCAAGTGAAGGAGAAAGAAGAGCTCCCAAATGCTTTGATAATTATCATTATATTTTTTAATACATAATCATCTGGCGTTTGTGCCAGCAAGCATTCATCACCCATCTGTGGCCATGCACAGAAGTTATCACAGTCTAAAAGCTGGTGCAATACACTACTGGCTGTGTGACAGCTGGTTGGAAGACAGACTGCAGAAAAATCTGTGATCAGAGGATGGAACCCAGGAGTTCAAACTACAAACCTTTCCTAAGCTGTTCTGTAACTTGCCATGCCAGATCAATGAATTCACTTGTAATGACCTGACTTTCCACCAGGCTTAGCATTTTGTTAAACAGAATGACCTCTAGGAATTCAAGGCTGTGGACTCTCAGATCATTAATGAATCACAAATCACAAAATCTAAGTAAAATCACAGATCTAAGTAAAATTTTATTTGTTTATTTTATGGAAAACATGATTACAGTTGTCATATTGATCCTACATGCTTAAAATGCATTTTTAATAGTATAACATACGGGAAAAAATATTTTTACAAAAACAAAATTAAAACTGGGGTGAATTCTGAATCCTTGTTTTGTACAAATGCATCAGCAATTTCAAAGAAATATTTAAATATAACATTTCTCTCATCAACCTGATCTAGGGGATGGCATCCCTTCCTGTGGTAGCTAAGTTGTAACTAGATGATTTAACATCCCTTCCAATCCAAACCATTCTATGACAGCAAGAAAATAGTCAGATCTCCCGGTAAGCCTGCTCCACACAGGCAAAAAGACGACTTCCAGGAATGACATCTTTGCAGATTTTGTGAATTCAATTTTAAAAATGATTATCATATTTGGCAGTCATTATCATTAACTTTAACCTAAACTAAACTCTTCCTGGACTTCTTTTATTCACTAGAGAGACATATATTCCTTCAAGACAAGACAAAACATCAACTGAGCTTTATGTGGTCTGAATCACATTGTTGGTGGAATAACAATCTTCCTTTTGCCTGCAGAGAGAGCCAAGGGAGCTCACCAATATCTGGAAATACTTCTTTGCTCTCCCTCCTCTGTGCATGTAGATCTGAGTATACACCAGTAGATGCATGGCAGCAGGAATGAACACAGAAATGCCACCACCTGCAGCCCACCTTGGGGCAAAGTTCAGTCACAAACTGTGGTTTTGGTGACAATTCAGATTCAGAGGTTAACACTATTTGCAGATGTAGAAGCTGTAGCTCATTTTCAGGACCAAAGCTCAAAACCAAAGGGAACTACATGGAGCAACCAAGTTAAACACCCAGAAGTGAAAGGATCAAAGTGGAACAGGAGGGCAGCAGAAGCCCCACTCTCTTGGAGCATGTTTCCAAAGTGCTTTTTGTCATGACTCGTTTATTCGGTGGGCCATGCCAACAAATGTGGAGCCTTAGCTGTGCTGTGATCTCACCAGTGATCATACAACACTACTTCTATCACAGTTTGATTTTTTGAAACTCTAGTTTGAGTGGTTTAACTGGAGTCATTACACTTAAATTCTGAGTGTAGGATGTATTCCTTTCCACTACCTCACTATCCATTAAATACTTGCCAATCATATAAGCATGAAAATATATTACTTTTCCCTCTAGCGGAAACAGTACTTTGAGCCAACGGTGCACTGATTTAATATTCAAAGCAAATGATCCATCTGAAATCAGTAGGATGTAAGTCAGCTTAAGATTTTTCAACTTGTCTACCACATTTATAAGCAATGACCATTTCCATGAGGTTTACAGCTCTGGAGAACCAAAGGTCACACAGGCCTGAAAACTGTGAACTGACACCATCAATATCACGAAGAAGCAACCTGTTTGCTAACTGCTGTCTGAAAAATCCCTGCAGAATTAACCACAAAGATTCATGACTGCTCTGAAAAAGATATGTCTTGGCAATTCCTCTAGAGCAAGAATTTCTCCCTTAGTTTCTTCAGTTTTTTGATCTATCACTTTTAAATAGTTTTAGGTAAATCAGTTGTGTAATGGTTTTATCTGAAAAATATAAACCACCAAACACTATTTTTGTTTTGTTTTATGAGAATTTAGACTTTATCATCTACATCTCTGTTATTTTCAGGCAAAATTTGATGTAATTTATTTGAACTGATGTTCATTTTTCTATCTGTAATGCCCAGAAGATGCATACATATATATATGTGTGTGTGTATATATATATAAAATTTTATAATCTAACTATAGCTTATATTTCCTCTTCATGATGGTCATCATACCTAAAGGGAATATTTCTGCCTTGATTTGGAAAGGATTTTGTTTTCAGCAACATAAAATCACCATATCTCAACAGAAAAATAACTTCATATTCAAAACTAGAAAATGAGCAATGTTCTGTCAAAATATCTATACTGGGACATTTTTGAGCAGCAGTTGAAAAACAAGAAAGTTATTTGTTGTCTTATGTCTGTCAAGACATGTCTGCAGGGAGACATGTCCAGAGACAGGCAATTCACATTTCCTGAATATAGCAATATCTTCAACCTTATTAGTTAGAGGCAGATTTTTTTTTTTTTACTGTATTCTAAGCATTTTGTCTCTATGATTTATCATCCTCTTCCCTTTTTTCATGGATGTGGTAAACAGCCTAAAAACCTCGTTTTGAATTACATTTTTAGCAATATTGATTAAACCCTTATTATCTTTGTAAATAGAAAGCCACAGTTCTTCTATCACACTAATTTCTACCTTTCTTTTAGTGCTATCTTCAGCTTTGAGAATTGTGTTAAGTTTTTATGAACTCCTCTCAGCAAAGTGATGCTGCACCATCACTTCATTAGATCTTCTCAGTAGTAATCTGGATAGTATTCTGATATGAAAATAGTTTATTTTAAGTTTTAAATTTTTATTTACATTTTTTTTACCCTAACTTTCACTGAGAAGATGTTATTATTTAACAATCAAAAATCATCCTTAGGTTAAGTGATTACAAATATTCTAGAATACATCACTGTGAATTACTTTAATTCTTCCTTTAGTTGTACCCTGCAATTATTGACAATGATCTCCATTGGTCATATGTTGTCCTACTATCTTTTTTCCAGGGTGTGAGTTCTCATCCTTTACTTGAATCTGAAGTAGCTTATATCTAAAGAAATCGAGGATCATAAGATTCATCAACCTGAAAGACAGAAAGAAATGACAAATCCAGCTTAGAGACACAAAGTGATAATTGAAATGGTAAAGTAAATTTTCTTTCCCAGTTTGTTTTTTTTTGGGTTTTTTTTTTTTTTGGCAGTTAAATCTTCCAATTTGAGATGAACTTGGAGATAATAAATTTAAAATATAAAATTAAATCTTAATATGCTTATTTTTTGCTTATCTCAAAGCATCTGTTACAGGTAATTTTGAGAACAGGATAGTTTGGCCCTGGAAAACAATTTCTTACCTCTAAAATATAGCTTTTTAAATTCAAAATTTAACTTTTACTTCCTTTTTTCTCTTTAGTACTGAAGGCCATAGTACAAAACACCTTCCTTTTTAAGATGTATGATTGGGCAGGCTTATGAAAATGATACACAGGTACATCCTGCAATATCATTAAATTGTGTTCTCTTTTGGAGCTATTTTAATTATAATTGCTGAAATAGAAACAATCAAGTTCAGATGTTGCTGGCAAGGGTAAACTCTCTGCCTAACTTTCTAGGAACTTCCCATCAACAAAACATAATGATTTTCATTTTTCCCCCTCAATTTCAACATTAAAATACACTAATAAAAACATTTAGATAAATAAATATCTAAAAATCTAAATATCTAAATATAATACATATATATAATTGCAAATTACCCAGAGGTAAAATAAATAAAACTTTAGATTTCCTTTTTTAGTTCCCCTATTAAATTAAAACAAAATCTTAAAACAAAATTGCAAAACAAAGTTCTTTATGAAGAAAGGAAAAAAGCATATGAAAATATGCTTATATATAAACCTAAAAAATTCTGTGAGCTATCCACCTAATACAATGACATATTAGCTATAAAATTTAAATAGATTACTGCAGTATTGTGGTACTTAGATTAATGTGAAGTTTTCACACTTTGCTAATGTTTTTGTATAATTAGAACAAAGTTGAATTGCAACATTCAAAATGTAACACATGACTAATAACTACTTCCAACTATTTGGATTATTATGGCAATATTGTAATAATTGCAATAATTATGATTATGATTAATTCATTAACTTTAATAGATTAAAGATAATTTAGAATAATTTCATTCCACTAGCTAGTTTTGTGTATACATGCAACTGCAGACAGAAAGAAAGTTCTTTATAGGTTGAAAAATTTCACCTTGAATCCTAATTACACCTGTGGTATAATTTAAAACCTTTGAATCAAGATGGAAACAGTATGTTTCACTAAATAATTTTTAAGACCCTTTGATTTTCCTATGAAACTTTATGACTGCATGACATATAATATGGATCAGTATAAAATATAAGTATGTCAAATTGGAAATACTTCTAAGCTTTGAACTTCTCATTCAATTAAAAATAGAATTAAAGAATATGACACTTCTCCTAGACTTGTTTTTCCATTCCTATATGACAACAAAAAATACATCTGAAATTGAAATATGTAATTTTTAAAGAAAAATACCTATTTATTGAAGAACCGAGTATTCAATTGTAAGTCTATTTCAAGAGATCTTCTCGACCAATAGAAGTGAAGTATCTCTTACCATAACAAATCTAAGTGTGTGGTATAATGGAAAACTCAGTTACACAGCATCTACCTTTTCAAGAACAGTATCCTTCATGGCTTTCAGTACTTTTCGATTACTTTTCATTAATGGGATATTAGTAATGATAAATATTACCAAAAATATAGATAACATTCATTTAATCACACAGATTTACTCATCTATAATGTTTCTAAAAATACTCTGCAATATGTTGATATTTTATTTATTGCACAGTTAGTTAAACTCCATGTAGAAACAGTCTGTTTTAATATGGAAGACATGATCTTTTAAAATTCCAAATTTATATTACACAATATAATGTCCTCAAATGATCCCCCTCATCTTGACAAAATTTCTGGACATGTCTTATCTCTGTAACAACTTTCAGAAACCAAGGCCATATTCAGAGAAGCATGTATGCCAACTTTCAGGTTTCTTACGGTTTTTATTTTCCAACCTTTCACTTCATATCTACATTATGAATCAAGATCCGTCCCGGCCTCTGTCATTCACTTTGCTTTAATCCCAGGAGAAAAACACGTATTCAGAAAATAACACTGACAATGATTTTAAAACTTTCCTAATAACCTTATGAAAGAAGACTAAAAACAATTCATCTGTGGTGCAAAGCCTTTCATCTTTAATTTGCCAGTCTTAATCAAATCAAATTCAGCAATGCCTCACAGTCAATACTGTCTGATGAGTGTTTTTTAGCCTATGTGAAATTAAAAAAAAAGGTCTATTTTAGTTGCTTCTAGACAGAATTCCCTGTTGCAGAAAAATGTACTAAGATTTCACTGGCAGCCTTCAATGGAAAGATAAGGAGAACTAAGTATTTAGAGAAAGGGATCTGCTGGTCCTCAATAATGCTTTATTCAGAGCTTGAAATACATTAGTCTTCATGTCAATGTTACTTTTTGGTACTGTTGCTGCATATAGATGCAACACCTGCTCAGAGGACTTTCACAAATACTAATACTATTCCCTTTAAGATCATATCAATTTATGGGGAATGTTGAGTTTATTGGAGAAATTATTAGAAAGCATCTGTACCAGTAGCTGAATCCAGTTGGCAAGAATTATATTTTTTTTTTTTTTACAATAACACGCCTAAAATATTTAATTTATTAAGATTTTGTCTAGCATCTGCCTATGGTTCTTGCACAGCAATTTAAGCAAAAGACATCTGAGTTCTGGAGCATGCTCTCTGTCAGCCCTCAAATGACATTGTCAGCTTTTCCCACTATATGCATAGCCTGGATTTGGGAATGTCTGTGTGGTCACACACTGAAGCAGATGGCGTGACTGTTCTGGGTCAGATCATTGTCTCACAGGGCTAGAGCAGCTGAGCAGCCCTACCTGAACCACATGTGGAGTTCAACACTGCCACATTTTAGGGTGGGATATCTCCTGTAACTATAAGCCAAACTATAACAGAAAATGTGCTGGTGTCAGGACTTGTTTTGGTATTTTAATCACTTGATTCTGCAGTCAAACTGAGCTTGAGAGTGAGATAACCATGTATAATCTTACAATTAAGCAAATGCTTAATGATACCAAACATTCACGTAAATTTGCATCTAAACATTTGACTTGAAATCTAATATTCATTTTATATTTTTATAAATGTGAATCACTAGGAATTACTGCTTTGAATTGTTACCTTTACTAACTATCGTATTTTAAAAGAAAATCATTACATGTTCAAAACAGAGAGGCCTTAGTGTTCCTTACTCTTTTTTTTTTTTTCCCAAGCAAGCTTGTTTTGAATATTTTTTAATTTATTACTAATGGATGCTCAGAGAACTTATTGCAATCTATTTCTGGTTGACCAAAACCCACAAAATAAAAAATAATCTCTAAGACTTCCTTCATTTAAGAGATGACAAAATATTTAAAAAGCTCAGTAAATAATGTGGACATAAATCTTACATAAAAAATAAATAATGAAATAGTAAAAAAGACACATTTCGTATTTTTACATGTATGGGCACAGATACATGGATATATGCACGAAAGGATGGATTTGAATGAGTCTAAATAGTTCATGTGATCAGGTAAAGGGGAAGGATATTTGAAATTTTAGGTTAAATCAGAAAATTAATTTTTTTTCTCCCACTTTTATCTTCTGTTTTATAATTGACCATTTCTGTTATCCTTAATGAAAATATTAATATGTCTGCTATTTACAAGCAGCCTTGTAAATTCACCACTTTGGAGTTCAGTACCTTGAAGTAATATGAATATAAACACTTGAACTCCCTGCTGCATTCCATCTAATCCATTCATTAGTCCTTTTCACTGTTGTTTGAATCTCTTAAATTTTATTTTCTCTCTCACAGATGGTTTGCTACTTTGAAGGAAACTGGACTGGGGAATGGAGCTCTTCAGAAAGAATTCACACAGATCCTATTGTTAGGGAACCGATTTCTTCTGTATACACTACATTTATTTGGAATTGTCATACCAGCATTGGCACAGCTGCAGATTACATAGTGATGTCAGGAAAGATGACAAAAACAATAGGCTTAAAAAATAAAAGCTGATAACATAAAAATTCTCCCTTAGCCTAGCTGTATTAAAAAGACCTGAAGACTTTAATAAGAGCAGCAGCTATAAAACTTTTATTAAATTGCATTGTTTCTCTATGTAAAAATGCTCTTTATTATCACACAGACACTAATATTTCTCTTACCTAAAAATATAGATCAAACTGCCCAGGAAACTTGCATTAGTACATTTGTTTTTTTTACATGGCAAATTCTGTCATCAAGAAACTTAATTTGTTGCCTGCAGTGATATTCTTTTTATTTCTTGTTTGTTTTGTCTTTCTTTTCAATGAATATTTGTTAGCTAAGTCAGGTTTACAACCATGGGGAAAGAAACCTGAGAGGAAACACATGACGTTTCATTATTATGCTTTCAGATTTTCATGACTGTTCCAACCATTCTCATTTATCTCTTCTTGGTGTTAGCTTAGACAATTCTACTCACAGCAGTGAAGTGAATCTCTGGTTATCAGCCTAAGACTGGTGCATTACACTGACCAGCCAAATTTTATATAATTTTTAATGCCTTTACATTCTTTCCCTTCTCTCTTCCAAATACTTCTTTATGCAGAAGTTTACAGTGAAGACAAAATCATCAAAAGATCAAATAATATAAAAGAAAGTTATCAGAAACTACCACTAGAAACCAGAATCACCTTGGCTTCCCCTTACCCAGGAAAATATTTTTTTTCAATATTACTCCATTTTTCAGTAGTTCTCAGAATCAGAGAAACATTTTTCCTTTTTCTTTTTTTCTAAGAATTCTTGAAAAATACTTGTAATTCAATGTAACTGTGCATTTTGAAAACACATAAGTTTAGCTATAGGTAGCACAAAGCTTTTTAGAACCGGAAAAGATATAGGTACCCAAAAGTTTAAATGACTTTTGAGAAGTGAGATACTGAGGAAGATAAAAGCATGATGCTTCCCTGTAGGGAACAAGAAAATGGAAAAATTCCCTGTAACCCTACAATTATAAATACTATGTAAGACCAAGACCTATAATGAAGGAAAGGGGTATTGTGTGTGGTCCCAGGAGGTGACACTGCATGTAAGGAATTGTTATATAAATGGCCATGAAATGAGAAAGCAGAAGAAATTTGAATCATTACTTTACTACCTTAATGTGGAGGTAAAATTCAATAGTAGGTGCTCTGCTATCACCTCTAAATCTAAAAATTTGGAATTAAATGCTGCGGTGAACTCTTTTCAACAATAGTCACTGTGGTGACTTCTGAAAAATTATCTCTGTCATGCTAGTCTGAGTATAGAGACCATCACCTTTCCTGCAGAGCACCACCTGCTCTCTTCTGCATCTTGCCTTACACTTTCTGCTACAAATACTTTTTAGGGCCCTGTAACCTTATGCAAAGCCTGCTGCTTCTCCTGCCATCTTTTGGAGGGATTTGTGGAGCAGGAGATCCACAGGAACCATTTTTTCTCACAAGTATTTTCCTTTTCTGGCTCTACAGGCCTCCAAAGAAGGGTGTCACTCTGAGGCAGCTCTCCCAGACCCACTGAGAGCTCTCTCCTTTGGGCCCTGGGATGAAAAGGGTAAAGTAGAACACTTTTTTTTTTATATTTCAGACTGCTGATTTTCCCTGAAGCAGAACAGGAAAGGATGCTGGCAAGCTCTCAGACATCAAGTCAGTGAATAACTGCTGTCTCAAAGAAGAGTAAAACTGTCAACTAAAAAGTCATCCGAGGGAAGTAGTCAGTGAAATAGTGCACCCGTTTGTTGGGCTGGAAGTCTTCTTTTCAAGGATTCCGGTCCTTGATTATCTTTCAAGCAACAGAGTCTGTGGAGTGCTTCTGTAGAAACAGCTTCAAATGAATAAGAAAACAAACAGTGAAACAAGCACTGACTCAAGACTTCAACTGACTAGACAGAACCAATCATGAGCAGTTTGCAGTTCTCCAATGAAAGAGCAAGTGAGGCAACATACTCCAAGACATACAAATAATAAATGAGAAACAAACCAAAAAATAAAGATATTTTGGAGGAAATAAGCAATGCAGAACGAGCTGTATTTGGCTGGGCTAATTTTCCTCCTTGTTGCTAGCATGGGACAATATTTTGCATCTGTGCTGGAAACAGAGTTGATAACACAGGGATGATATCATGAGTAGTGTTTGCACAGGGTCAGTGATTTTTTTGCCTCTTGCCTCACCCCAGCAGCAAGGAGGATGGGTATGCACCTGCAGCTGAGATGGGAGACAACCAGGACAGCTGACCCCAACTGACCAGAGAGGTCTCCCACACCATATGACATTGTGACCAGCAATAAAAGCTAAAGGGAAATAGCAAAAAGGCAAGGTGGAGGGAGGACACTTTTGGAGTTATGGCATTTTATCTTCCAAAGGGACTATCAGGCATGATGGAGCCCTGCTTTCTCAGGAGGCTGAACACCCACTTGCCTGTGGGAGGTGGTAAATCAATTCCTTGTTTTGCTTTGCTGGTTTGCACAGGTTTTGGTTTGTTTTGGTTTGGTTTTTTGTTGTTTGTTTGTTTGTTTGTTTGTTTTTGTTTTGTTTTGTTTTGTTTTGTTTTGTTTTACCTATTAACATGTCTTTATCTCAACACAAAAGTTTTTCACTTCTACTCTTCTGGTTCTTTTCCTCATCCCACCAGGGACTGAGCAGGAGGCTGTGTGGGGCTTAGTTGCAGGCTGAGGTTAAACCACAACACAGAAACAAAGAAGGAAAGCCTAACTTCAATGGAAATACAGATTAATTAACAAAAGAAAAATCTACAGAAATTTCAGAAGACAAGATGAGGAGAGATACCCAAGATATATATTTAGAATATTTTAATACGTAATAAGTCAAAAATAATTTCAATCTGATGATATTATTTTAAACAAAAATTCTCAACTTCCCATGATATACTACAGTTTCAACAAGCTGGTTTTTGCCTGTAAGTTTGCCTTATGTATCTGAGATGTTGATAAAATCTAGTTTATTTTCAGTATACTAAATAGCTGAAATTCCTATTTTCCCCCCATGTTTATACTTTCTTTACATCTCTTTTAACTTCCACGTGGACAAAATTAAACTAGAATTTTTGAAAATATTTTACTTTAGGAGTTCCAAATGCCTAACATTGCCTGACAATATTATTAAAAGTAGATTCAAAGTTATTTTATTTCTAAACAAAATGAAACAGTTATATGAACACTCATTTATATATTTACCAGTGTATGGTACTTCCATTTCCTGTGAAATGCAGACATTATTCTTGCATATACCCATCTAGTGAGTCATCTGTTGAATAAAACCTGAATAAAATAAAATGTAATAGAAACTATAAAAATGCCATTCAATGAGCTCTTGATAAATGCTCTTATTGTGTTTCTTTTTATATAAGGATGTACTTATTAAGTGAATAGTACCATACATGCAATCCCACAGATCTCATAAAAGTAATGTAACATGCATTATTTTTCAGTATTTTTAGTTTTCAATAATACAATGACTGAGAATGCTGTGCATCTGATTCCTAGTCTTCATTTACTGATGACATGATCTTTCAAAATTAAGTTTCTCATCACAATTATTCTTCTTCCATATGATCCTCTGTATGCAAATCTAAATTTGCTAATTAGAAAATTGGTTATGCTATAGAAATAAAATATGCTTGATTGATGCATCTAACAGTCTTTGTATTATTCTGTATTACAGTTACTTTTCATTCACATCATTAATTAAAATACAAACAATAAAACAGCAAAGAAGCAACAAATCATACTAACATCTTGAATATATATCTACAGTGACAGTAAAAATAAACAGTAGAGTTTTGACAGATAAGTTAGCTTCAGAAGACCATAAGTTATTTTTCTCATGTTTTCAAACTGAGTTTCACAGAAAAAAACATTTTAGAAAAGATGAACAAAACTAGTTGTAATGACATTTTCATATCAGACGTTCTCATTTGCCAGAATCACTGATGATTAATATCTGATCTTGCAGGATACTGAATAGATTTGGTGATAATCAGCCTCTTAACCCTCAGAGAAATACAAACTGAGAGAATAGCCACTTAGAGGGCTCATTTTGTGTTTCACAGGATCAGGTCCTAAATGAGCTTTTCAATTCATTGGTTCCACACCAGAGCATTTTTCCATTCAACATTTATCAAGAACATTTATTCATATTGAAAATGGTTGCACTGTAGGATGTCATGCAGCTATAGTAAATAGCAAATAGATTATTCAATTACTCTGTACCAGCAGAGACAACAAAGAATGGCAAATATTAAATAAGTTCTTTGTTGCAGATGTTTACTTGTTAAGACTTCAGCAGAATTCTAAATCTGTTAACCTTTCTTGTGGCTCCTTCTTTCTCCCAGAAAGGCTGTGTTTCTGACAAATTTGACATGGGCATGATAAATGAGTTATATTTGTAAATGTTGGTTATAAGATGTTGTTTAACTTGCTGTCCACCATTCCTGTCATGCTAACAGATGCCTGGTAGCATAAATAAAGACAATTCCCATAAGCAAGTAACAAATGTTGTTAATGATAAAGTGTATCACCTAAGACGCTTTCAACACCTGCATCATACAACTGCTGAAGAATTATGCATGACAAATATTCAAATATTATATGATATTTTAAGGAACATAAAATTATATTTTAAGAAAAAAAAATTCAAACTGATTTCAAATAGCTGAATAAGAATCTGCCTTATTTCATTGTTATAGAAAAATTCTAATGCTATAAAAAAATCATTAAGTGATGGTTAAATGGTGTGAAACCTGACAATAAGAAATTTTTTTTAATTCTAGTAGATCACTGCGTGCACTACTAAAATGCACTACTTGTGCAGTAATAAGCAGAAATTTTCTCTGACCATACAAGCATTATTTCTAGATTATAGCAAAATCCAAAATGCAGTTAGTCATGTAATTTCAATGGAATTTCTTGGTGTCTTGTATTTTATTAGATATGGCTTTCAGATCTACAGAAGTTCACGTTCTGAAGTCCCTTTGGTGGTTTTCAACAAAGCATTTTGCTAACTTGTTTAGGCAGCAGAGGTTGTAGAAGCCTCCACAGGTTCTGAAAACAAATAGAATATAAACTTGGTGGGTTGCCAACCAGTTAGGTTTATATCCAAGAGACAATCAAATGAAAATTTCAAGGTAAATACACAGTAAAAATGTGCACAACAGATAGATTTTCCCTCCAGAAACATCCAGAAAAACATCACAGATCAACTTTGAATGAAAGGACCCAGAACATGTGTTGTTTTATAACAGAAATGGATTGTTAAAAAGACTTAAATCTCTCATAAAGTCACATGCTCTTTAGTGTCACCCATGAAACAGTACTTATCATATGGACAGGGTGAGTTATTCAGAGACAATGACAGTGGAGTTCAATGAAAATTCATTAACATGAACGGGTCAACAGGTCTCATTAACACGGGACAGGTCAACAGGCATGGTAATCATGGAAGATAGAATTTCAGATAATCATAGAATACAAGGTTGGAAGGGGACCTCAGTGATCACCTGGTTCAACCTTTCTTGTCAAAAGCCCTATCTAGGTGAAGTGGTCCAGCTTCCTGTCCAGCTGAATCTTAAAAGTGTCCAATGTCAGGGAATTCTCTTGGGGAGATTGATCCAGTGACTGATTGCTGTCATTGTGAATTTTTTTTTTCTCTTGTGTCCAATTGGAATCTACCGGGAGTAACTCATACACATTACCCTGTTTTTGACTTGTGATTCCTTGTAAACAGAGTCCTCGTCTTCTTTTTAGCCATGCTTTAAATACTCCAACATGATTATAAGATCTCCTCTAAGCCTTCTTTGCTAAAGGCTGAAGAAACCCGGTTCATATGATGGCCTTCATAAGAGTTTCATTATCTCTAAGATTGTGGATTTTCTTTGGATCCTTTCAACCTGTCCATATATGTTTTGTAGGAAAACAGCAGAAAAAAAATGTACACATCCTTTCATGTGGTACCTGATCAGCGCTGAGTAGATTTGGATACTTTATCTCTGCTACTGATACCCTTTTTGATGCAACCCAGAATCCTGTTGGTTCTCTTTGATGCAGAGAGGGACTGGTCACTCATATGGAACTTACTGTCTACAGGACCCTCAGAACGCTTTCCACAGAGCTGCTCTCTAGATGGGTAGATCCCAGCCTGTGCTTCACTCCTGGATTATCTTTTCCCAGGTGCAGAACTTTACACTTGTCCTTGTTGAACTTCATAAGGTTAGCCCACTCTTCCAGCCTGTCTAGGTTTTCAAGGTGAATCTCCCAAAGTACCCACTTCGCCACTTGGGTGTGTTTGGCAAAATTCCTTGGAGTGCATCTAATGCTGTTTTCCAAGTCACTTACAAAGATTTTGGACAGTGTTGAAACCAGTATTGATCCTTGGGGGACCACCTTATGACAGGTTTCACAACTGAAAAGAAGCTATTTATTTAGTTGGTACTGGGCTGTCCTTGTAACTTCAGGAAAGAAAGATGTCACTAGAATTCTCATCAGTCGTTCAGAAACAAAGTAATCACAGCATATGCATCTGTAATCACAAAAGTAACCACATATTTATGCAACTTGTTGAGTAATAACTACACTTCTTACCCTAAAGCACCTAGCAGATAGCATCTGAAACTGAGCAGTGAAAAAGTAAGGAGTAACAAAGGAGGAGAGGATGGGCTTGGGAATCAAGGGTGGAATGAAGGGCTGAGAAATAAAATGAAGATAGAGTACCAGTTTCCAGTTCAGCTATCCCTTTTCAAACTGTTTACTAGTACAGGCAGTCTTTGAAGTCAGTCCAGCCTCCTGCGTCTTTTCTCTGCTGGTGGACAGATGATAGATTTGCCACTGTGCCCTCACACCAACTGCATCCAGCTGGTTCTCTTTCCAAATGACCTCCTAGCTGTGCCTATTTGCTGTGTATTTCTAGTCCCTTGATGTTCCATTTATTCAGTCCTGTCATCTTCTCCTAATGTAAAGCTCGTGCTCTCCTGACAGGGGACGTCAGCATCAAAAATTTCTTTCTTTAAAGCATGACCAGTTGAATTTGTACTACAAATACCCTTGCAGATCCAGTAAATCCATTCTATTTGTTACCCTCATTTTTTATAATCATTTGGGATTTGAATATCATGATTAAAAACAAGATTTTATTAAGACTATTTATAACCAACATAGTCAATAGTTCTGTGAAATAAAGTGTTCTGCTGGCTCTCACCACCAAATCTGTGTAGGTAGTAAAGACAAATGTAACCCCCACTGACATCCTTACTATTCAGGTCACAATTTATTCTTATAGATCAGTTCAGACTGGATTTTTACATGCTCTTTTATGCAAGCTTTAGAGAAGGATTGTGGGATGAAGCATTTCAGACCATATTGTTTCAAAATCCTTTTAACATACAAAAATACAGCATTTCAGTTTGTCTTTTTAGTTGAAAATCATTGTGTTACAAGGTAGAGATAAAATTCAGATAAATAACAAAATGTTTTAAATGCTGAGAAATGCTAAACTATGGATAAATCTATACAGCCTGAAAAAAAGCATCTGAGCAAAATCCTAATAAGAACCATTACTTTTTGTGACACTAGACAACTATAGTTAAATTGAAACATTGAATAAAAGCTTTTATAAAACAATCATTACAAGATATGATTGATACTAGACATAGGACAAACAAGATAAGGTGGTTGGTGCAGAATATCAAGCCAAATAGAGTTTGGAAGACCTTGGAGGTCTTTGTAACCCTTATGAGTCTATGATTCGAAGATTTTTAGATTTGTTTTCATTCAGGTTTTTCAGTAGAAATATTTTATCAAATAGGCTTTACATAATAGTCACAGCTGATAGTTTGATTTGGTTTTGTTGAGAAAAGGATAGTATATATATGAACATAAAAGTGACCAGAATAATTAGCCAAATTTTGACCTGACGTTCATACAGAGAGATGTGATTCCATTGGTCTGAGCCTTCCCCTTCTGTCTGTAACTGTGGCTAAAGAGCTCTGACAGATGCTACACAAATCTGAGCAATATTAGGTGTTTTCAGTGATGAAGTGAGGAGAAGCAATAAGAAACTCCAAGAGAGTAACATTAAACAGACGATTAGTATGTTGCCCATACACGTTTGCATACTGACTCTTGGCTTTAAGACTTCCTGAGGACACTGCAGTTCTTCATTGAGAGAGCAAAGAACAAAAGTCAAACCACAAGCATGTCTTCTCTATATGCCAAAGCCTTCTCTTTACAGGAAACAGTGTTTTTCTAAGTTCCTGGAATAGGTAAAATACACAGTTTTATATCACGTCCTTCAAAACAATGGGAAAAGCAAACAGTTGTCTCAGGATAAACAAAACTGTATGTACACATACCATTGCCCATTGCTTCTGAATAAAATACTGCTTCACTTTCATCAGAAGTCGTATGACTGAGTGAAAAATGAAAACAAAGTTTTTCCAAGAAAATATGTCAGAGGAGCTCAGTTTTTAACCAATTACCACTTTGAATCATTAACCACCCTTTGAACCTGGTAGCTACTTAAGTTTTCACCAACTTTATGGTCTATCTAGACAGTCCATGCCTCAATGGATTGTCAAGAAGGATGTTGAAATTTCCTCTTGCTAAAATCAAGTGACTTCTACAGCTATCCTCTCATCCTGAGCCAGTTACTTCACTGGCTTCCATAGCAAGCCAGTTAGATTGTTTAAACACAATTTATCCAAGAAAAGCCACTTCAAGAAACATATAGGCAGACTTCTGATGTCCTAAAATGACTGCTGTATTAAATCCCATACATGTCTCTAGTTTTATATGCAACCAAGATGAACCTTAAAATAAAAATAGTTGATAAATCCAAATAAATTTAAGATTGTGGTTGCCTTGAAAATACTTTTATGTACTACAATCAAAGACTAGTTTGTCTCCGAACCAAAAGTCTCATGATTTTTTGAATGATTTTTGAGTCACCTGCCATTAACTCTTGTGTTTCCATATTTAAAAATTGATAAGTGTTTGATCTGAGTCTGTTGGCTGAAGAAAGATATGTCTTTCTTCAGCCATAGAAGAAGCAATAAAAACTTAGAAGCAATAAAAACTTATGACAACTAATTTTTATTCTGTTCGAAGAGAACACTAATACATTGCTACAAATAAATCAGAATTTTCAGCAGTTGTTGCCTAGCCCCTCTTGCCCACTGCCCCTGCAATGTTTGCACTGCCTTCAGTTCATAGACAACAAATAGTGAGTACAGAGATTAAATATGAACAATTGTTTTCTATATTCCTCCTTTCAGCATTGTATACAGTGTCAGGATGAGTGTCAGTTCTTTTACGGCTTTTCACAGTTTCAGGGAAGGACTGAGATTAAGACATCTAATGAACAAACATTAATGAGAATTAATTAACAATTAAAAATTAATATCTAGCCTCTAGCAGCCATTCCAGCTTTCAGGTGGCATCATGTCATGTAGCATAAGCATCACCATTTCATCCAATGTCTCAAAACCAGTATTCCAAACAGGGTAAGAAAGGATGGGCTAGCAGAGTAGAATAACATAGCATAGTGTAGCTGGGATAGCATGGCATTGCTCAGCATGGAATGGAACAGAATAGAGATTCTCTCCTAGTAACTTCCAGTGCTGCTGCTTTGCTTCATCTCATTCCCCAGGCCAACTAGGAAAAGATCCAGTTCCGACTTCATAAATACCAACTTCCTATTACCAATGTCTGACAGCATCTGGAAAATCAGACCCAAGTGCAAAGAAGATGAATATTAAAATAGATAAAATCATTCCTTGCAGTAATTAACAGCAGCTACCTATGCATAAATTGTTTGATGAGCATCCTGGAGCAAAAAAATTAATGTTTTATTTTCTGCCTAAAGACTTTTTTCTGACAGAACTTAGAAAATCTTTTTACAACTGTTATTTTAAAATGTATAGTTACAGTAACAAGTAGCAGCCCTGCTTTGATGTCAGCGGCAATTGTTTCTTTCTGTCAAAGGTAAAATACATTAAACGCTTTTGTAATTAAATAAATGGAACCTATTCCAATTATACTAGTCCCTAATGATAAGCTTGTTGCTGTGGGAAAAATCTTATTTCAAGACACTTTCAAGTAAATAGGAATATTTGGATTAGTTGAAAATGTATAGGTAAGATCAGTATCCTCATTGTTATGAGAACTGCAATTGTATTTCCTCTGTAAAATGAAGAGCTTGGAGTATTTGGTTTTAAGTCTTGCATTCTTTGTTTCTAGCATGATATTTTCCCACTTGGTTCTAAAAAAACACCACTCAGAAAGAAACTGTTTAGTTCATATTCCTTTTCCTCAGAGACTGTGCCTGTGAAATTTTCAATATGCAACATAAAAGTCAAGCGCTGTTTTTTCCTGATGAGAATCTTGCCAAATGTTGGTTTGTTTTTTTCTTCCCTAGAAGGATATTTTTTAATTGCTAGTTGGTGTAAGAAGATTATTGCAGAATCACAGAATGGATAAGGTTGGAAGGTACCACAGTGGATTATCTAGGCCAACGTCCCTACTCAAGCAGGGTCATCCTAAAGCAATTGCACAGGTTGTGTCCAGACAGTTCTCTAATACCTCCAGTGAGAGAGACTCCACAAGCTGTCTGGGCAACCTCTTCCAGTGCACAGTCATCAGCACATTAAAGAAGTTCTTCCTCATATTCAGGTGGCAGTTCCTGTGCATCAGTTTCTGCCTGTTGCCTTTTGTCCTATTGCTTGGATTATGCATCATTTGTTTTCTTGATGGATTAAGCAGCAGAAAAGGGTTTGAATGGGAATTGATTTGAAATGAAATATTGATTTGTCAATATTTGTCATAAATCCATTACTTCTTTCTTATTTTATAAAAACACTGGGCATTGACTATCTACTAAGGACTGAACTGTGACCTAGGTGAGTACAATATCCAAAGGTATTCAGTTAATTCACGTTTGAGGTACAATCTAATCTCTCTGTGGAGAGGAATAAGATCCCTCAGAGTAAAATGAGATGTATAAATGTTGTATTTCAACTATCTCACTAAACAGTATGACAAGTGCACACAGGGACAGTGCATTGCTGCTCCAGGGGTTAAACACCACAGAAGCAGGCTTGTGAGCATTGTGAGCTCCCACAACATGGTGTGAGCCTTGTACAGACCTGGCACATGATCATATATGTGCCTTTACTGAATAGTAGTTCCTTATATTTTAAAATGTTAGAAAAAAAATCAGGAGCAAGCATTAGTCTTTGGTTTTAACTAGGGAGCATGAAATTGTACCATAAGTTGTATCAGCATAACAAGAGTTTGCTGAAAGATTTCTAAGGTTTTTTCCCAAAAATACTCATGCTTTTTATATTTAGAGATCAACATACTTAGTATTTTATTCTCTTAAAATACCGTAATGATATTTTTTTGCACACAGAAAAGCACAGAAAATTAGATACCTGAAAGTTTATAGACATGTATGAGTCTGAAACTAAGTATTCCCAGAAAAAATTCTTCATTGAAACTAGATAAAATCCTTTTAAATCTCCCTAGGTTCATATCTGCATCATTAACTGCCTCTATACCTTTAATGTGTATTAGGGGTAAAATATTTAAGTACACTTAAAAAAGTCAATTAAATGCTTTTTGCATTTTAGAATCTAATTAGAGATAAAATATAGTCCTAAATGAAGCAAAGAAATTTGCATGAGAATTATGCAAAAATTCCCAGATGAGGATATCTATGTAAATGCTTTTGATGCTTTTTATTTTCCCCAAATGTGACTTTTAAAATGTCTACATTTAAGAATAAAAAAGATGCACAGAAAACACAATTAATAGTTTTTATGAGTTCTAACTCATAATTTATTATGTAGTGCCAGGGTCTCGCTACATCTACACTTTATAACAACAGAGTATCACACTAAGAGCTCTAGGACAAGAGGACAAGCCAATAAAAGTTCATGTAAAGAAGAGGAAATTGCAGATGAAAAAAATGTTGGCTTGTGGTTTAGCAGATTTTGGCAGAGAAGTTAAAATCCAGTGGATGTAAAGAATAGATGACATTGCTCATTGCCTATAGTGAATTTTCAACTTAAGATAGAGAAAGCAGGAACAGAATTTTCTAAAGTACACAAATAGGAAGTTTAAAAAATAATAATGAAAAAAAAGTTTTCTGTTTTGCTACTTCTTCTTTTTTTGGCGAGACTTGGTAGCAGTACTTCTTGCCCTGAAGAAATCATGTTCTTTTCCATAGACTTCTCTCCATGAGAATATGATAAATTTAGGGATCTGCTGTAGGGACAAGCATACCTGTGGTTTTGTACTGAGCTCACTGGGCTCTGATTTCCAGAAAAGACAGTTACATAGGCTATACCTAAGAACTGGTGGGGTTGTAAGCACCCTTGATATGTCAAACTGTAAGAGATTACACCACCTGTGTGTCTACCATTGCAGAATTCACACTGCTGCTCTCACACAGCACCACTTTTAATTTGTGATAATACCTTTTAAAGTAATAAAAAAATTGTTTTTGTGATATCATTTCACAAAAACAGTGTTATAAAAGCAAAATTATCAGTGTTGTAAAAGCAAAATTTTAGATTTGAAGCTTTTCATTTTGATATATCTCCACTCTTTATGGATGTCATATAACTTTTCACAATTACAATTTTTTAAAAGATTAATTTCAATTTCTCTCACAAATAAGATGCATCCAATACTATCTTCTTGAGCTGTAAAAAAAATATATAAAAATTATGGTTTCAATACATTTTTATTAAAGTCATCGTAAATTGCTCTAATGTACTACTTTATAAATCATCCTGTTAGAAAATGTTTTGATATGTCTCCAAAATAAGATTAAAAATTCCATATGAGAAATGAGTTTCACATTGATTTCATAACCCTATATGGCTCTATTCTAAAAGGAAAAAAGTGCATTATTCTCCTCTATTCTGCTTTGACATATTTGCAATATTAATAGGTACTTTGTTTTCAAGATGCCAGAAGTTATTGACAAGAAATTAATATACACTTATGTTGTATATTTAACAGTATTTCTTCTGAATTTGAGTAATTTTCTGAAGATCAATAACTTGAAAGTAAACTTTATTCAAAATCTTGTAATCTCTCATCTCTGCCTTTTGTTTCAGCAGCCAGACTTTTCCTGTCACTGGAAAACTTTCCATGCCAGCCTCAAAATGAAGCCTTAAATCTTCTTGGAAGACACAATTTTTCATCCATTTTTTCTAAGGAGCAGGACATCATAGCAATTTATCACTCAAATGAATACTAAACATATAAAAATATTCCTGGCTCATGAGTTTTTTTGTCCAAATAAAATGAATACTGGTAGAAGGATACAGCATAATTAGCATAAAAAGCTCTTGTTTCCAAGGAAGCCATCTTTGGACTACAGATGATCTTTTCAGCTCACTTGGAGCCCTGGAATCTGCAATCCTGTGATTTCTAACTAGAATAGAAAATAAATAGAAAATAGCCTGAAGAAGGTTGTCTGGTCAACCGCCAACAAAACAACTGTTTTTATAACTGTTGAAGGGCAAACATAAAAATATTAGGAAAAGACTTTTTAATACTTTTTCAAATTTTCCTTATCTCTTTGGCTAAGAATTTCTTGTGAAAGTTTCAAATATAAAATTTATATCTATAGTGACCCTGAAAGAGGTATCAGAGCTTTGTCATCTTTTCTGAGTGCTTTTTCAGTTTATAGATAATTTTCTAAAAAGTTGATATGAAATGGGACCAAAAAGTCAGGATGATTGCTCCAAAATAAAGAAATAAATGGAATGGATAGAGGAAGGAATAGGAAAAGAAGAGGAGAGTAGTTAAATCAATGAATCTTATTTTAAAGTACAAACGCTGTAGGGTATAATTAAGTTTTAGTGTTCTGCCTCACGTTAAGGATCCCTTTCAGTTTTCCACTACAGGGTCCCTGCAGGTATCAAATGAGATCTGAGGTGACAATTTCTAATTCTCTACTTTTTCATGATTTTGAAATACTGTTGGTGAGATATCATAAGAGAGAAAAGGATCTTCAAAAATTACTAGTAATACTACTGATAAGGTCAGATATTAAATGAAAAGTTCAGAAAACCCTGTGGTACCATGCAAATTAATTGAGAAATTACTGAAAAGCATAGTTCTTCTGCAGCCATCTGCTAATGAGAGAAGGAAGAGGTAATGAGTAGGCTGAGGGATTTGAACCAGAAAATACATCTTCACAGGAAACCTATCAAAAGCAAATTCTCATGACACAAGTTTGAAGTTCTTTACGACCACCAGTCTGATTTCAATTGACTTGGAGAAAACTACTGATATATAGTAGGCTGAGGAAAGCCATGTCATCAATACATTCACATTAGTCTAGTGAACATCTTGTTATAACATCAGACGGTCTTATTAGTGATGGTTCCTCAGTAAGAAAAGGCAAATATCTAGGCAAAACAGCATTCTCTACACTTGCCAGAAATACATAAACAAAATGAGGAACTTGTTAATGCCACTACACTACTGTGTGTTTACATTAAAAAAATCAATATTTTCTTTTGCATCATACTGTAGGTGACATATTCTTGGCAGTTAAATGTGGTAAATACCCTTGTACATTAACAATGTGAAAAAAATAAATTTTCTAGCTTTTGGTTTTCTAAAAATGCTGGTGTAGTCCTTATTAATCTATAGAGTGGAAATACTTCTCATAAAGGCTGCTCCCTCTTAGCTGTTTCCTTTATTACAGGGAAATGACATGTAAGTGAAAGCTAAACAAAGGGAACCAGCTTTCTTCTATGACTTTCTATGTTCAAAACCAAAATAAACCCACCAAAAACACCACACCCAAACCAACAACCCCAAACTCTCAATATCCTAGAAAAGGTTGAGATGTAATGATGATTGCATAAAACAAGACTTATATGTACAGATCATATATATGTCCCCAAGATCTCAAAATATACTTTGTGAGGTTTTATTCTCATGCAACATTATGAATGACAGAAAAGTACAAGTGTTGCTGCAGTGCCGATAGTTACTCTTAGATGACTCACATTTCTACACAGATTCTAGTAGCTTCTATGCATCTCAAATACTCTTTTTCTCTGATCTAAGAAGCTGATCTCATCCAGCAAAGCTGAGAGATAAGACATCTTAAAATTTATGAAGATAACATCAAAGTTGAGAGAAGAATAATGACAATTTGTGGAGGTGATTGTTTTACAACAGCATTTCTTCCTGTTTCAATTGTATGTATGCCTAAAAGAATTACGGATTAAAATTAGGTCCATCAGGGTAATTTCTCTTTTGTTTAGTATTTTATATATAAGGACATACTTGAAAAAGAAAATATTACGGGTTTTTTTTTCCTAATACCTTTTTCAAACAGTTTAGTTCCATATAGTTTCTCCTCTTTCCCTTGATGTAGTGGTATGACTGAGAACCTCCTGCAGCCCTTTTTTTAAAAAAATAATAGATAATTCTTATTTTACTTGAACCTTCTATCTTAAATTTTTTGGATTTTTTTTTCTTTCCTTTATTTTCCTGCTTGTTTTCATGAAAGGCTTCACTAATAAGCATTCTGGAGATTCTATTCAATTGCATTTGGTTTAGAATAGCAGTTTTGAATCTGCCATACTTCTCAAGAAAAAAAGATAACTTAGAGAATTATGAAAGCAATGAAAAACAAATTGATGTTTTTTATTTAAACCTGCCAGTTTTATGGTTGTTTAAGTAAGTCTTAATGTCAGGCTAAAGGATTTAATTTTCATCAGACTGTAGGTGGCATTTTCTTGGCAGTCCTATATATTCCAAAAGGTTTCAGAAAGCATACTGATAAATTGATATAATTTATTTCTTATACTGCCTGTGACTAACTTCTTCAAAATATTTGATTAGCATCCACATGTCTGCATTTTACATACTCATGAACCAGAGATAATTCATTTGCATTTAATATCTATTTTCTTTCTTGCATTACTTGTTTGTTCAAAAATTTTAATCAAACTTTCATTTATGAGGAAGTCAGTGCAATGGTATTCATAGAAACACTGCTACAAATCACAAAAATAATACATTTTTACGAGAGTCTGTACATCTGACTGTAGGTTTCTTAAGAAAGTACCAACAGTCATTAAATGAATATGTAAAATTGCAAAGCGTAGATTTCTGAATTTTTCTTCTATTACTATTAGGTATGAATTGAGTAAATAGGTAATTTTTAGCTTAAAAGAAATTAATAGGGTTTTTATTTTCCTGACACAGACAATATGATACCATCTTCCTTTACAGTTTTATGTGTCTAATTTTGCTTTATGAATATTTACTTCCCAAAAGACTGATTCTTCAACATTTCCAATTCAGAGAATTTTGGAGAAATTGTGCTTTTCCCATTGTAATCCATTGCTTACGCTGTCCATATAAAAATAAAAGAATATTGCATAAATGTCAGAATTGTATTGGCTATGGAAACACTTAGGGAAAAGCTATATCGAATATCCTTATTTGTGAAGCTCTGTTATGACTTTACTGAATCTAAATAGAAATTCAAATTGCACGATAAAGAAAACAAGGTGATATAGCATTTGCAGCCCTGAGCAACAGAAACCAGTGAAACAAATTGGCCATCCACTGTTGGGCAGCCATTTGTGAAATAGGTAATTGATTATTTAAAAGAAAAACTGTATCGTAATGTCAGTACATAAGGGAAAGAAAAATCAAGGATCTTTGACAAAGGAACAAAAAAAAAATCACAGAATTAGCTAGGTTGGAAAAGACCTTTGAGATCGTAGAGTCCAACCTACGACCTAGCACCACCTCCTCAACTAGACCAGGGCACTGAGTGCCACATCCAGGCTTTTCTTAAATACCTCCAGGGACTAGGACTTCGCCACCTCCCTTGGCAGCACATTCCAATGCTAATCACCCTTTCCGTGAAGAAATTCCTCCTAATGTCCAACCTAAACCTCCCCTGGCACAGCTTGTGTACTCTTGCCCTATTGAGAATTGCCTGGAAGTAGAGACCGACTCTCCCCTGGGTCTCAACCTCCTTTCAGGTAGCTGTTGAGAGTGATAAGGTCTCCCCTGAGCCTTTTTCCCTCCGGGCTGAACAACCCCTTCTACTATGTAGAAAACACGCTACTAAGACAGGCAGAACTCCTCTGACTCCCGCTGAGCTTCTCTCAGGATTGGAAGGGTGTAACTCCACCATCCTGTTTATCTTTGACGCTCCCTAGTTCTCCTTAGCCTTTTCCACTCCCTGGTTAAGCTGTGCGGCGAGGCAGAGCCGATCTCTCAGCCGCTCACGCCGTGCGCGGGTGCCCGCAGCACTCAGACCCTGCCCGCAGCACTCAGACCCTGCCCGCAGCACTCAGACCGTGCCCGCAGCACTCAGACCCTGCCCGCAGCACTCAGACCCTGCCCGCAGCACTCAGACCGTGCCCGCAGCACTCAGACCCTGCCCGCAGCACCCAGACCCTGCCCGCAGCACTCAGACCCTGCCCGCAGCACTCAGACCGTGCCCGCAGCACTCAGACCCTGCCCGCAGCACTCAGACCCTGCCCGCAGCACTCAGACCGTGCCCGCAGCACTCAGACCCTGCCCGCAGCACGCAGACCCTGCCCGCAGCACTCAGACCCTGCCCGCAGCCAGCGGCCCCAGTGGCGGCTGCCGGGGAGGCTCCTCGGGGATAGCACACCGGTGCTGGCAGCAGCAGCAACGCCTTTTGACGCCTTCTAAATCCTGGTCAAGTTTGGGGGGTGGGGTGGGGGTGGGGTGGAGAACCAACAAAGCCGAACAAAAAAGCTTCCAGGCGAAACACCGCCCCCAGCTAACACACACAGCCCGCCAGGAGCGGGGACACAGGCCGCGCCCTGCCCGCGCACACTGCGCACCGCACCTGCCCACCTGCTGCCCTTGCTTGTGCTCCCCTGGGGCGTTCCAATGGCCTGCAAGGCGCCCTGTGACAGCCCCTTGCTCACCTGAATGGCTGACAAGAGCCAGCAGAACGAGGATCTTTGACAGGTACAAGAAAGAGAAAAGAAAGAATGGGGAAAAAAACATCCCAGTAAAGGAGAAGTGAGACTTAAGGCTTGTGTTTTGGACCCTGCGATGAGAAGACAAAGTTCTTATGGTCTCCCTCTTCTGTATATTACAGAATCATATAGCCACACAATACAGAAAAGGAAATGTACACTCCCAGAAATATTTCCAGTAGGTAAATGTAATGAGTAATGTATAATATCATAAAAATATTGTTCCTTATGGCAGTCGATGAGAAGAAAACTTACCTTTGTTTATAAATGTATCTATTATACTTATTAAAAACCTGACCAAAAAATCACAAAACAAAAACAAACAACAACAACAAAGACACTAAACTAAACAAATGAAATGTTAAATAACTATGTTTATTCAGTACACTATAACTCACCTCAGAGCAGTTCTGTACATTGTCTTTTTTGTTTTCCCTTCTTCCTTTATTTTCCTGAATTCAGATCTTGCAAGGATCCCAGTGAATCATTTAACTTCTTTGTAATTTTCCTGTTTCCCATATAATTTGTGTATTTGTGGTACTTGTCTGGAAGGCATCTGTCACCTCATAGTTGTAACACCTTCAAATCACTTACTTAAGTATTCCAAGTGAGTAATATCCAGCTCATTAACAGAGCTACTAACCAAAATTTTTCACAATTAAATGCTTTATAGATTATTTTCTTTGGGATATTATAAGCACATTAAAATACACTGAAACTTTTAACATATTAAAGATAGACAAGGTTTTCCAGTAATACAAATATCTGCAAATCAGAGGAAAGGAGTGAAATATGGTCAAGTGAAAAAACATGTTACTGAAGAAAATAATTTAGAGCAAATCATAAACACAAATGTCCACAAATAGGCAGCAGTGGATTGCTGTGTTGTGCTGGCATCTCTTGGGAATATGTTACTGAAACTGCTGCTTTTAGCAATGACTCCTGTAGGACAGAGCAAGAGAGAAATGAGCTTGCCCTTTGCTGCGGGCAATCAGGTACAGGCCCTTCTTGACATATGGTAGTTAGGGCAGTCCTATTGTTTTCAATCAAAACAGTGATTATTGTAGAAAAACACTTTTGCAGATTAAATTTCCCTTTCTTTTTAGAGCACTGTTAATTCTTCAGTATCCGAAATGGGTTAAAATTTTCTTAAATTTCCCAATTCATTTCATTACATACCCCTTCATAAATGGCAGCTGTATCTCTGTCTACTCAAGTGTCTGTAAATACTCCAAAGTTCTCAAAACAAAAACAAATCTCAGGAAACCTACAAGTCTTGTTTCTCCATTAAAACAAAACAATTCAAAAAAAATCTGAGTTCTAAATGGGTATACCAGGAAATAGGAGCCTGATAAAGCCTACATATTTTCTAAATATTTTTCCCTTCAACTTCATCAAGAGCTAAAGAAAAATAAGAAAATGGTTCTACTATAAAATAGAGAATGCAAAATTTCAAGGACTGTTCCTTCTTTTGAAAAAAGACGTTACTTGAAGAATTACCAATGTAGCTGATAATAGCTTCAGTTCCATTTATAATTGAAGTAGCTGCATGACCAGCCTTCAGTACTGTGCAAAGGTGCTGCACTAGAAGAATTATAAAAAAGGCAAAATATGGGATTTTATCTAATCTAAAAAAGTATCTGAAGACAGATTTTTCTGTCTTTCTATTCACCATTTTTCTTCTGTGGTTTTATTTCTACTCAGGTAGGTAAATGAAACCTCTTAACAGTAATGTCTACACTTTATTGTAATATAGATACAATTAACTTTATGACAAATACACATTCTGAATGTGTATTTCATTAGTTTACTGTGTAATTATTCATAATTTTAAAAATTAATTGAAATACATTCAAATTTATTCTCAAAAAAGTATTAAACTCAGAAAATTTTCTAAAAAACAATTTAAATAATATCATAAAATAATGTCTGCTCCTTGCCCAATTTTTTTTCCTTTGAGTGCTTTTTTTTTCCTTTTCATCTTGCTTTTGCAATTAGTCTTAATATCATTACATGTAATGATCAAAATGTAATTATTGACTCAAGGAAATTTTTTTTTTACAAAATTTTTCTTCAGGTTAAATATTGCTCTCTACATAAAAATGACCACAATAATGAGATTTTTAAAAAATCTCTTTTTTATTAATATTTAATTCATATTTGAGCTAGTTAAAAATAAGTAGCATTTGGGATACATTTAATTTTAATAAATTGAAGTACTGAACAGTGTAAAGAATTTAAATACAAGCCAGTTTCTCTTGGTTTTATATCTTAAAATTTTAAGGTTAGAAGTTGTGTGGTAAAGGCACCAAGTGAAGAGATGTTATCTGTTCCTTTTTTTCCCTATTTGTTCAATGACCTTCATAGAATATTACTGCATGTATTTTTATTTATCTACTATGAAAATATATATTTGTGAGCTTGGGGTGAGCTGTTGATGACAGCTCACTAAAATATGACCACTGAAAAGGCCCAGCACTTGACAAAAATTGCAAACTTAGTTTTCCATTAACATTTTCTATTTTGGCATCTTAAAAAGAGTGGAAGTTGATTTCAGCAGAACATCCTGTGGGGAAATTAGTTCATTTTGCTAAAGTATCTTAATAATTACAGTGACATCAAGGTTAATTGCTTAATCTGTATTGCCATAGTGCAGTCCTGTAGAAATCCCAACACAATCTGTTCTATAATTAGTGCCAGAATACCCATATATAGAACAAGCAGTGGCCTAAAAAAAACCCAAAAAAGCAAACTCTGATATGATTAATAAATAAGATTTACCAGAGTGTGTATGTATTTGTGTGTGCATTTATATCTATGTATACATACATACAAAGGGAAGGGGGAGATTTCACAAAACAGAGGTTTTGCAAACACAATATATTAAACCCATGAGGAGATATAAATAGCTGAGGTAGAAAATAACTTCAAGCAAGATGTTTTATCTCCTTATTCTTTTCCAACTCCAGAATGCAATTGCTAGCCAACACCATTGGATTTACATCAGGTCCCATGCTTTGCTTGTTCCATGTCAGAAACTAAGTGGTCAGGGTTTAAAAAGTAATTGTGAAGATCCTTCTACTTCACCTTTTGGGTTAATTTCAATAACACTGCCTATTGCTGAGCTTACAGATTTGTATTGCTTTGGCACGCTACATTAGCACATGATCCCATGTGGATTTATTGACTGTTTAAATTCTGAAGATGTGCCATACTGAGGGACAATGTGGTACCCCTGATAACTCAGGATGACATGATGATTCCCTTCCTGCTCTCTTCTCATTTTTGGAAACTGTGAGACCATTTGCACATTACTCCCTCATATTAGTCATTAGTTCTTGCTGAATGCTTATTGCATCTGAGGCACAAGCTGTGAGTTACTCTGTGTTAGCTAATATAATTTTCAAACAACCAGTATCTGCAGACAAAAATCAGCAACTGGATCTTTAATAGTTATCTGTATTTTTGATATAATTTTAAAAATGGTTATAAGGAGAAGTTTTAAGGTGTAGACTAATTATGTAGCAAGACACAAAAAGAATTCTGATTTTAATGACCTTTAAAGAAAAAAAAATATCTACAGATTATATTTCTCCAATTTTTACAGAAATTGACATAAATAAATCACAGCAAATATTAATCTGAAATATGCAGCTCTGAAAAATATGACAATGGAACAAAACATGTTCTATCATCATTTATTGTGTTTTTTACATCAGAATTGAAATGTAAAGCCTGTATCCTTGAAAATATACACTTCTTATACATCTTAAGGTACACATTCCATTTTCAATGTTAAGCCCATCACTCAAAAGTTGACATCACTTTGATAAGCCTGATAACAGTTTATTGTTTCCAGTACTTAGACTTTTACTTTAAGGGAGTTGAGGAGGCAAATTAACTTCAATTTTAAAAAGGGGATAAATACGTCCTTACTGCTCAAGGGCATAATCTCCAAGGAGGGATCATTAAATAAGGAAATGTTTCCAATGACACATACTTTAGATTATGCCATATGTAAATTTCAAAATATAATTTTCACTTATCTTACCAACATCAATGTATTTATGAAACCTATTTGCATAACTATGAAGAAATATATCTTTACATAATATAGGGGTCACATATAGATACAGCTATAGAAATGTTTTATGTTCATACCTCTGACCTTGGCAACTTTTAAAATAGTAATTTTTTAAGACAATAATGTAGTAAAAAATAAAAATTAAAAAAAAAATCAAAAAAAACCCCACACAACCCACAACCCTTTAATTTTTCCACTTTTTACTTAATCATAGACTCTTATTCAGTGCCTAATCATCTCCAGGGAAGCACGAATTAAATCTCCAACATCTTCAGCATTTTTCATTTCAATGTTTTTTCAAACAAACACCATTTTAATTTTGAACCTTCATACTAAACAGTGGGAATTTTGGCAATTTACAAGGCATTTACCATAGCAGTTGAGAGACCGTTTAGAAACGTCACAAGAATCTCTTTCACCTCAACATAAATTCTGTTCTTTCCACTCCCTTTAAAAAGGCAGTTGCTAACCTGATAAGTTTATTTTGTCAGACAAACTGTGATTAGTAACCTGCAATACTGTCAAAGAAGAAAGCTGAAGCTTAGCACAGCAGTGAGTCTATACTTTTAGGTAATTGCAGATTTCTTTTTCTTTTCCACACAAGTCAAAACAGTAAAAACTTACAAAAGACTGGGAGTCTAAATAATGCCCTGAGCTTTTAAAAAAAGTTTATATTAATAACAAACAGAGAACCAAATAATAACAAATATTATTTGGTTCTCTGTTTTCCTCTCTTTCTCACCATAATTACCACTTAGAAAAGTTTTATAGCTCATAAGACACCATGCTGATGGATATCAGGTAGATACAGGAAAAACTGCTTCCTAGCTTTGTTGATTACTTACAGCAATTATTGAACTTAAAAGTGCATAGGTCCATTTGGTTAGTGCTCTTTCACAAATTTCTTTGGTTTTCTTTCAGAAATATATACAGGAGGAACTGAGGTAAGACCCAGTTAAATAAGAATTGTTTGATTTTAAAACTGCTAACAAGCTGACTTTTACTTCAGATTTCTAACTTTTTGGTTAGAAGTGACCATAAGACACAGGTAATTGTGCCATGTTGTGTGACTGCAGATTTTGGTAAGAATAAAGAATATTTTTATTTGTTTTCACTTCATCAAATATTAGATAATAAAAAGATTGATTATGTTTGTAAGTAATAGAAATCCACATTCATCTTTAACGAATACTAAGCAAGTTTTTTGGGGGAACTTGAGTGTACTACATTAAAGAATGTGTTTACAATGTTCCTGCTGTCATTTTCACTGTGAAAGATATCTGCTGTTCAGCCTTAAAAGGTCACATAATCTTGGCTTCCCTGACTTAATCAATATAAACTACATGTCTCTGCATCAGAATAAACAGCCACTGCTGCCTCTTCTCCTTCTTCCAGATGAAGCACTGCACTGTTCCTGATCTCTTCCTGCCTCTGGGTCAGTCTTTTCCCACATTCATAGTCAGTGCATAGGGTGACTGTAAAGACAAAGAGAACACTGGAGCAATGTTAATGCAGTTGTATATGACTGATTGGACAACCTCAGCAAAAATTGATCTTCCCATCACCCCTTCGAGTCCACTAATGTCATGTTGTTTTTTCAAAGAGACTTAAGCGTACTTGATAGACTCACTCTCAGGTATTTCATTCTAACCTCAGAGGGAGTAAAGGGTAGGGTGATAAGCAAGGTCACTGGCTATTGAACTGAAATTAATTAAATGATGAATGGCCTTTCAAGATAATTATTATCATACAAGTATTTCAGCACATTTCTGAAGGCCTCCTACTCAACTCAGGATCATATTCAGCTGGGTTTTGATTACCTCCAAGGGTGGAAATGATACAACATCTCTCAGCAACCTTTTTCAATACTTAACCACTATAACAGCATTTTTTGTTATGGTTGACTAGAATTTTCTTGAATTTATGCCCATTTACTTTTGT
Organism: Phylloscopus trochilus trochilus; assembly: GCA_016584745.2. Classification (NCBI taxonomy): domain Eukaryota; kingdom Metazoa; phylum Chordata; class Aves; order Passeriformes; family Phylloscopidae; genus Phylloscopus; species Phylloscopus trochilus. Next base: position 18,707,791 of record WQNJ02000016.1, on the reverse strand, counting down.
AATGTCACTGTGTGTGACTACAAAGAATCTGGCTCCATCTGCTTTACTTCTACCTATCAGAAATTTGTTGACATTTTTTCTATATCTTTTTCAGTCAGCCTTGCAAGGATTTTCTGGGGTGTTTGAAGAGGGTTCAGGGGTTTCTCATTTCATTTCTTAATTGGGGTTTTTCTGTGTTGTCTGTGTGTGTATGTGGTTTATTGTTTTTATTTTTCATGTAGATTGCTCATGTTTAGAATGAAAGTAACTTGAGGACAGAAAATAAATTCTGAGACTGCATTATAATTATTCTATTAGATGGCAATGGAAGAGAAAATATTTGAAGACAAATTTCAGATTACATTTATTTTGGTTCACTGCATTACAGCTTTAAATGCTCAAAAACATTCAGTCTGTATTCCTGTTGAACTTAGGAGTGTATTTAAATGAGACTGGCATTCTTAGTCTACTAGTAATTTTAAAAATTACTTTGACAGAATAGGGAACACATTTCTTGAAAAGCATGATAAAAAGTGAAAACTGTAATTTAGACCTTTTCAGATCAATCTGTCAATCTGTTGAGTAATATACCATGTCTTTTGGTGTAATTTTTGGGAATGTGTACAAGAGCACCTGCATAAATTGAGGAAATTTGCAAATACATTTCTAAGAAGTTTCTATAGATTTCAAGTATTAAGAAAATTGAGATTTACACATATATTTTGTTCTGTCACTGTTTCAACTCCTCTAAGTCAGTAATAAACTTTTTCTCAGAAAAGTAACACCTATTTCCTTGTGCAGGACTGTTATTCACAAGTCCTTTTATCCTGAGTTGTTTTGTTAATCAAATATGTAACACAGTTTTACAAACAGTTGTAGTGGCACAAAGGTGTGTTTCACAGTTCAAAGTATGAACTGGGAAATACCTAAACTCAAAGTTATTGTCAAAGGAAAAGGATTGTGTGTAGCATGAGTTGAGCATCCTTTGGGGACCAACTGAAGCATGACTAAGTCTTGATTTGGTGTTGCTTCATTCTGGTGAAAATAAAGGGGGTTTTGGATACTGATAGATATAAATAAACCAGCTCAAATAAATAACTGTTTTTCTGTTTTGTTTGTTTTTACTTTTTATTTACTTTATTTCTTCCGAGTTAAATGAGGAGTACTGTGAATGTTTGCTGCCTTGTCAGGTTTGGAATCAGGACTATTATATAAAATAGAAGGATTCTGAAGGTTTGTTTTGGTTTTTTTTTCTCTTAAAAATTATTTGTTTCTAATAACTGAATAGCACAATTTGCCACAGTCATTAAAATAAAAAGTAACAGAGAGATATTTAGTGATCTGGCTTATACAGAAGGTTCAGAAATTATCTAATTATTTCTGTTAACACAAATTCTGTTACCAGTATTGCACCTGAGAAGCCAAAATACAAAAGTGAAGAAAGACAAATGAGACTAATGAGAGACCTTAGATTTTTAACTAGAAGTTTCTCTGTTAGGAGAAGCAGCATCCTGAAGTCTGTCATCCTCCCAGCGTTATCTAATTGCTGTTGAGGAATACATCTGGTCCAGGTAGCTGGGATTGAAAGCTGCAAATGGAGATGCAGACTGGGCTTGGGTGAGAGTCTGAGACAAGAGTCTGTGAATCTGTGAACTGTCAGACTTTGGGATAACAAAGGGAAGGATGATCAGTGGTGCCAGGCAGGTGAATGGACCAATCTTTTGGATAACAAAGGAGATGAAAAGGGGTGACAACAATGGATGGAAATGGAGAGGGGCAGGAGTGAGGCCCCAGGAGCAAGATCGAGACCTGCAGACAGATTGTGAGGATATAAAAGCCTCACAATCAAGGGGTTCCTTTGGTGGGGCTCCCTCCTCAGGAGCAGCCGCTGGAGCAGTTTCTGTGTCACTGCACTGTGAACAAATCACTTCATGGAATGAGACATCTGAGACTCTGCGGTGGCAGCCTGGGGTGAAAGAGGTGAGGAAACCTGGTGTGTGTGGCTGTGAGTGGGGTGTGCAGGGGGTCAGGGGGGCTCCCTTTGGGTCACTGGAGCTGCTGCTGCCAAGGGGCACCAGTCCCAGCAGTGGAAGTCTCTGGTCTTGGGAGTGTGACTGCCAGAGAGGCTCAAGAATGTTCAGACTGGGAAGTTTCCTTAAGAGTTCCCTGATACAGTTTCTTATTTTTCAGGTTCAAGCAAAGAGAAATAATTGTTGCCTAAGCTGATTAATCACACTGAAATCACATTAATCACAAGATGATTCAGAGAAAGAATTGACTATAAGCTTTCCATTAGGCTTTGCTTTTGGTTGGCTGAAGTTAAATGAAGAAAAATCCACCCCTTTTTTGGGCTTCTCTGTATTTTTGTTAAAATTAGGTTTTGACTTCAACTTTTTTTTTTTTTTTTTTTTTTTTTTTTTTTTTTTTACATTTTTATTTTAGAAATACATTAAACACTTAGGTCAGTTATGGGGGAAATTACAGGTTTGCTTTAAAGGAGTTGCAATCTATACTTGGTCTGGTCCTTAGACTTCTGTCTACATTTTCAAGTCACTGCGAAGATAATAGAGGGAGTGAAGGAGGGTGTATACAGCTGTGAAAAACAAGGTTCATTTGGTAAATTTTAAGAAATAGGTTTAATAAAAAAATAAGACAACTAGGAGACAGAAAAAAAAGCAAAGTACAGCCAAACCAGGCTCGGTGACTTGGCAGAATGCCAAGCTCACACCTGCTATTTCAGAGACATTCTTTAAAAACTCTTTCTATTGCATCATTCTGTTGCATATGCATAAATTATCATGCATATTCAAACTTTTCCATAAACTAGTTGTCTTGGGTTATGGAAAACAAAAATATGTATTCTATTTTCATCTCCTGAAAGCATTGTTCTTCTTTACTCTGGGAGGAGGCGGGTGGGTGCCTTTTGTCAATGGACCAACTGTAGGGCATTGTTTCTTATCTCTTCCACCACTGGTCTTCCCTCCAGGGGGATAGTTGTCTGCTAATGGGCCATTAACACCTCCTCAAACTAACACATCCCCAAACTATACCCTCCCCAAAGCAGTACATCCACATTCCATCATCCTGTTGTGAGATGCTCCACCCAGTGCAGGGAGCCAACCATTCCTACCTGGATAAAACTGAGCCACAGGAATGAGAAGGCATCCAGCTTCACCTGATTCCTGAAGGAAGACTGGACCCCTTCTCATCACTACCTGGACCCTTGTTCTACAGGACTATTCTCTACTCCATCAGAACCACCTCTGCCACTCCAGGAGGACTCACTTTTGGACTGCTTCCAACACCCTGACCAACAGGGTGTCAGGTTGTAGCTCTGACTCTGTCAGAGTTTTCCAAAATTGTTGTTTGTTTGCTGGTTTGGTTGGGTGGTTTTATTTTTCTACTACATTTGTATTGTTAATGTTCCTAGTAAAGAACTGTTATTCCTATTCCCAAATCTTTGCCTGAAAGCCCCTAATTGCAAAATTATAATTTGGCGGGGGGTGAGAGGTTTACATTCTCCATTCTAAGGGAAACTCTAGCTTTCCCTGTCAGATATCTGTCTTTTCAAACCAAGACACTAGTTTCCATATTCCCAGAACTGTTTAGCATGGTCCCTCCTTGGGTCTGCATTTTTAGAGCATGCGTGTTTCTTGGCTGTGTCTTCCTTATCCCCTCCAGCGTGGGCCTTGGTCCATACTTTCCACAGTCGGTGCTGATTGTTGGTGTGTCCCCAGCAGGGGCCCCATCATATGTTCACTGTATGTTACCCCAACCAAACAGGTCATCCAGTTACAAGCAGAACCATGTATCAGCTATCCCACTATCATGTCCAAGTTTTCCTGATAGCAGAAATAAAGACCACATCCTTACAGCAAAGTTATTCACCTTAATATTTGCCAAAAGCCAACTTTATAATATGCGTTTACAACACGGCTAAGGAATTCAGGGCTAACAAAGGAGAAGCCAATCTAAGTTTTAGAGTGACAACTATGCTGTTTATAAAATTATAAATGTTCAGTTAAAGAGAAAGTAAAAATGCAATTATAGAAAATAAATGACCAAATTATGAGTTCAGAATACATTATTATGTTTCTCACAGAGCACAATTATAGTTGTGTCATTTTCTCGGTTATATTCAAGGTTGTAGCAGCACTTATATTACAAACCCGATATTTCAAGAGTTTACAACTTGGTGGCAAGAAATTTATTTAGCAGTGGAAACTAAGATACTAAGTGTCAACCACAGAACACGTTTTTTTACAGTGTTATTTATTATGCATGTGTGTATAAGACTAAAAAGGACAAAGGCGCTGACTGGGCCAGAGGTCTGTTATTTTGACACTACAGCTACAGTGCTGTGGATCCCTTACTGTCTTCCTAAAATTAGCATAAATATTCACTAGTAGTGATGTTAGAATGTTACTGCCTGCTATGATGCAAGGTTCTCATTTGGGACTTTTAGGTACTGGGAAATAACAAAAGTAAATAGCAAAAGTAAATATTTTGACCAGCTTTGACAAGAAAAGATTATCTTTTTTTTTCCCTGGTTTTGTTTGGTTATTTTTGTTGCTATTGCTTTTGTGGATTTCTTTTTTTAATAGACATATTTTTGATACTACAAGTGATTCTCAATTCAAATTTTCTTTCACACTGTCCTTTGTTTTCACTTTTCCTCAGAAACTGACATTTTAGTTTCAGTCCAGAAGTTTTCTTTGTTATTTGATGTTTTCCCCTTGATTTTATTACTTTCTACACGCAGAAATACAAGTCGTATGTTTATATTAGATATAAATATAAAAATTAATATTTAAAAGGCAGTATCAGACTTCAGTTAACAGCTCCCATTTAGCCTCTGTACAAAACAACCCTGTAAAAATTACTCAGAAACAGAATAATGATTTGCTTTCACATATTCTGAAAGTTTAACTGAAGTCCGAAACTCAAAGAATTGCTGAGATAATTACTCCTGGTTTCTAATAGTTTCATTCTACAAAGAAATTAGTTTGATGCAGATTGATAGTAATCTTTCTTTAATCAATTGTACTGCTTGAGCAAGGGTCATTTAGGTTTTCAAGTAAAAAATTAATTTATTTAGAGGACTGCAAATATGTTCAACATATTAGGAACATGTAAATATTTACATAATGGAAAGACTAATTATTTTGTAAAACTGATGTTTCTTTTTGACATTCTGTTTGGGATTTTTTTTTATTATTTTTCCTATCATGTGTTTTTGTTTTGGTTTGGTTTTCTGGGGTTTTTTTGGAGAGTATGTCATTGCTGAGATTTTTCTGGGGTTTTTTTTGAAGAGTATGTCATTGCTAAGATTCTAATTTCTGGGGCTAAATTTTAGTTATTTATGTTTTAAATATTTGGCTGGCTTTTAGTTACTATGAGAAATAAGTTATTACTATTTTATTTTAACCTGATAACTTATGACTTTATTCAGCATAGGAATTTGCCATTATTTTTAATTCTCTGAACTAATTTTGTTACATATTTTTATCTCTTCATATATAGATTGCAATTATAAAAACTTTTCAGAGACACCTATCTTCATACAAGTCTGCAGCATCTGAGTTTTTTTGTTGGATACTAAAAATTTGCTGTGTAGCACAAGTAGACATGGAAATAATCCATTGACTCTGCATATTATACTGGTAGCATGAAGATGTAATATAAACTCACTGGAAGTTAAAAAGCAAAGAGTTATTTAACCTCTGACAAAAATATCTATGTAAATCTATGACATTTTACCAGGAATTTTTTCTTAGGAACCCCCATCTGTCCCTATTTTATTTTTAGACCACATTTCAGCTGTTGGTTTTGTATTCAAATGTGGTGTATCTCCTGCTCCCTCCACTTGCAAATGAAGTTACATATATTAGAGTGGCTCACATAATGTGAAAAACATTCATAGGAACAATAAAAAAATCCCAGAACCACTTATTTTTTGTCCTACAAATAGTTAGAAAAATGATGTAAACTAAAATAACAGTAAATAGAGATTCATAAATTATGAAGACTGATAAGCCTATTTTGGAAGTTTCTTCTTACACAAATTGTGAAATTTAGAACTTAACTTTTGTGAGAGTATGTATGTGCAAGCTATGAGATTGTGCTCTTCACTTTTGCTACAGATATTTTCACAAAAACCCCATATTATGGAGCAGTTTTCTGCATAGGCTGACACTGAACCTGATGAGATTGCATCAGGGTCATGGCCTGTGAAGCAGGTTTCTGAACTGCTAAGAGTCAGCTTTGCAAAGGAAGTAGCTAAAACAATTTTAACATTAATTTCTTGTTGGTGGAATGGAGCTGTATGGCTTTGCAGCCTTCTTAGACCTTGTCATCATTTTATCCTGGAAGCTCTTGTAAGCATTCTGTAGATATCATGTTGAGGGTTTCTTTTTCCTGAAAATATGAAAGAGACACACTCAAATGATCTATGTAAATAAAAAAGGAATGATCTGTTTAAATTCATTGACCTTAGTGGCTGGTGTGATTACTGCAATTTTTCACCTGTAGTATTTTTAATGTTTTAGAACCTAACTTACTCTTCTCACTTGTTTACACAACAGGAGTGATCAGATGATTCTGCTACACTGCAAAGAAATGATGAGTCCATAACTTCATTTTTAATGCTTGAGTCAGGGTATTTGAAAACTGCAGCGTGACCAGTTATAAGAAAGAAAGACCTGAGGCATCCAAGTGTGTGCTGAGTCTACATTGCCTTGTAGCAGAATGTTGAGTTACATGTTTATTTGCTCAGATGCTAAAAGAATATAGCTCATTCACTGCCTAAAATACTTCTATGTATTGTATGTAAAGCTATTTTTCCTGCTAAATGTGATAAAATTTGCTGACATATATACAATTGAGTCAACCAAACACCATTTGCTGCCTAGAAGGAAATTATTTCATACCAGCTTAGAAGTTTTGAGGTAATTTGAAGGTAATTTGAAATCAGCTCATAGAAAACGATTTATTTTTTTCCCTATTTGAGCTTCCATTTCAGTTGTGTTGACCCTGTAATAATTTTTGCCAGTCTCTCATAACTACTTTTGACCAGCTGCCAGCCGGATGTAATTCCATTCACTGCCATTCTCTAGGCTTGACCTCTCAGCCAGGAGTACACATTCTCCAGGAGAAAGCTGTAACTGAAATATGGAAGCATGGTTCCTAAAAAAGGATAAAGCATGAACAGTTCAAACAACATTCAAATATCAGTTAATGAATATCTGGCTAAAAAAAGAAAAAAAAATCACCACCCCAAAACCTCAAAATACAGGGCAAGAAAGAAAAAAAAAAGGAAAAAAGGAAAAAAGGAAAAAAAATCTCAAAAACTCTGCAAGAAGCAAAAATGTTCTTGGTAAACACCAGCACAAAATACTGGTATAACCAATATTATAAGAATTGAAGGTATGATTATCACACAGTTTGATCAGCAGCTATATGAAGTGGCTGAGAGAATGTTGTTGTATGAATATAGCAATCCCAAACACAGAGTGCATGCACAAATATACAGTGTGTATTCTAAATATTTTTATTGTCTTAGGAGATTATCCTCATTCTGTCAAACCAGTCCCAGAAACTGGCTCAACAGTTTCTACACAGACATAAATCTATTTAGGTAAAATCCTTTGGAGGTTTGTAATGTACTAAATCTAGATTCAATCCAGAGAGCCACTGAGGAGCAAACTTCCTGTGGTAAATAAATCCTATTGTTATAATTCGGGATGGCTCAAATAATCATATGTAGAACTCTGATTTCTTAGAGGGCATTATAGCAAAAGCTTTATTGAGAGTAATACTTCTATATAGTGTTACAATACAGTGAATAGGACTGGTCATTTACAACAACACCTTCTTGTAAACATCTTTACCAGTAAAAAAGTTGGAAAACACCAGGTGTCAGGAAGAAGCTATTTACAGGGATTGTTTTGGGTTCCTCCTTACAATTTCTCAGGCCACAATGGGAGTGTTATGTGCTTAGCTTTCTCACAGGCTTCAAGCCACTGCCTGAAGCCTAAAGATCTATTTTCTGACTACTGTCAGTTCCCACAAAACCCTTTGCAAGTAAATATGACTTCTATTTCCTACTGAACATTTGCGTAATTGTGCACAGTGATCTTCATGCCCTAAACAAAAACTGATTTTCTGCTATGGTTGTGAAGATGGCAAACAATTTTAAAACCACTGAACACTATTGTATCAGCAAAACCTGAATTCTGCTAATAAAAATAGCAACATTAAAGGAAAAGATCTGTTTGAGAAAGATGTTCACTCACAGAATTGAAAGCCAATCTAATAGTTGTTATGTGTTATAGAAATTTTAACACCATTTTAAGTGAAAGATATTGTAGTCAAAGGCTTAAAAATTAGTTTTTAGAGAGTAAGGGAGATATTGAGTGTTCCTGATGAGGTTAAAGGATTGTATTGGGTTTCAAAAACTGCTGCATTTGCAGCCATCCATTTCCATGAACTGAGAAGTCATTTGAAATTCTTGATTTGTAAAGGAAAATTGTTCTTTTTTTTCTTATTTAATGGGTGCTTGACACTTAAGAGTGCTACTAAATAATACATGGATCTCAAAACATATGCAGGTCTTTTCCATTTTAAATGTGAATATACAGGCTGGTAACAAGGTGCTGAATTATTGACAATTTTTTTTCTTTTTTTAATCCTACGTCTTTATTGTAGATACAGAAGATTCCAGACTATATCTTTAGTCAGTCTCCTTTCCAGTGCAAACACATACTCAAAATACAAGAACATTTGATGCTCTGTGTGGAGGTGAAGTTCTCTAAAAAATACTCTTAAATAGCAACGTATGAGACCTATTAGAATTTCCTTAAGAACTACTCTTAGCAAGTCCGTGTAAAGTCAGCATTGGCATTTTACCTGCTGTGTTACTTTAATAATCTGCAACTCCAATATAATTGATCTGCATTTGTATTGCAAAAGCAGTCTGAACTAGTAGAAGTGCCTCAGCAGGTTCAGCCTTCTTCTCTGGAAACTAAAATTATTATTTCTTGTTATACAGGACCAGTTTACAATTGAAATAAACTATCGTCTTCATTTTTAAGCAATATTACAAAAGAATTGTATTGCAAAAGAAATAACTGATTGCAACTTTCTGCAAATTACTATAGCTATAGAAGAGATTCCACAAGGAATACATTATGCTCAGGTTCTACAGGATTGCAGATTGTGATGTGAGAGTTAAAATATATTTATGGATAACTTATATGTGTGCAGATAATGGGCTTGATTAAATGAGTCCAGTATATGAAATCGTGTAGATCAGGCAAGTTCTTCAGTCTTGAAGTCCTTGTCAATGTGTTTTGATAGCCTGTGGATGGAACTAATACAACTTTGCTGTTGTCAGTTGGAAAATTACTTTTGTCTTCACCAACGAGCTAGCCTGCTCGTCGCCTTTTCTTTTCTTTTCTTTTCTTTTCTTTTCTTTTCTTTTCTTTTCTTTTCTTTTCTTTTCTTTTCTTTTCTTTTCTTTTCTTTTCTTTTCTTTTCTTTTCTTTTCTTTTCTTTTCTTTTCTTCCTCCCATCTTTCTTCTTTCCTTTCTTTCCTTCTTTCCTTCTTTCCTTCTTTTGTGACCTTTTAGCAAAACATCGCTGATCACAATATTTTTGTAAAATAAATACGTAAAGGATCTTCATCTGTCTTTCAGATACACTAATATCCACTTATGTTGGATATTTCTTCAAGGAGAAATAAAACATTCTCAACATTAATTTGGCTTGCATGAAGTGAATTTTCTAATAAGTTTTAATAGGAAGAAAATTTAGAGATTTACTAATATTAAGATTTGGTGTTTCATGCTTCCACTGAAGGACATAAAACTGTGGTTACATTATTGTTTTCTAAACAGGCCTGAAACTCACTGAAGAAAGTGGCTTCATGATCACTTTCATTCCTGATTTCCATTTGTACCACTATTTGTGAATCTGGTGAGCCTCATGCTTACATCCTCCACACTGAGGGGATATTCTCATTACATGGCGTGTACAAGTCAGGACTGAAGACCATGGCCTAATCCATTTCACTCCTAATTTTTTTTTTTTTAATTTTTTTTTTAATTCCAGTTTTTACTTCTTGATTCTGGATTTCAAACCCCCATGCTCCAGGTGGACTTCAACAGAAGAAAAGATGTGTCTTATGTCTTGTGGAGTTATTCTGGTTTAACATACAGCTTTACTTCATCTTCCTTGCTTTTGTATTCTTACAACCTCTTTCCACAATGAACTTTCACCTGAGCTTGCAAGCACATTTACTTCTCAGCTTTGTCTATATTTACTAGGCACTTCATAAACTGCCACATAATTGGGGTCTACAGCTAAAATCTGTAATAGCAAATGTTACTACAAGTTATAGGAATAGTTGTTTTCACTGACAAAACTGTAGAGGAAAACTTGATTAACCTGTTAATCCTCCCCTGAACATTTTCAGATCCTTGGTTATCACCCAAAATTTATTAAACTTCTCTTTTGTTTGCAGAAACTGTTGGAGATTTTTGAATGCAAAAATACTAGGTCCATTCCTAACAATAAAGATTTTGTTCTGCTCATCTCAGGACTAAGCTAAGTTTTCAAAAGCTAAATTTTTGTCAAGTGTCATTTCTCTTTTTCTTTGAGACAAATAAATGCTATATTTCTGGGATGGAGGTTTTCTGTTTGTGTAAATGTTTTTTCTCAACCGTCTTCACTATAAACCATTTCTTTTGATTATAAAGCAGTATTACTATTTGATGGTGAGAAATTTGTCCTCTTTTTAAAATGATACCTAGAAATGCACTTGGATTCTTTCTTTCCTAACCACCCTTTTATTGGTTTTAAAAAAAACCCAAAAAACAAAAAACAAACTTTTCATTACTCATCATTGATATGTTTTACATTTCTGTGTAAATAACAGATAATGGATAAATGTCTTCTGGTTTTTATTCTGGCTATTCTTGACTGACAGCCTAAGAAATAAAGTAGATCCAGTATAGAGAGTTATAGAATATCTCAAGCTGAAAGGGACCCTTAAGAATCATCGAGTCTAACTCCCTGCTCCTCTCAGGGCTGTTAAAAAGAAATCCTATGACTATGACCATTGTTCAGATGCTCCTTGGACTCTGACGGGCTTGGTGCCATGACCCTTCTCTGGAGAGCCTGTTCTGGTATCCAATCACCCTCTCAGTGAAGAACATTTTCCTCATGTCCAACCTGGACTTCCGATGCAGCTTCACTCCATTTCCTCGTGTCCCACCACAGACAGAGATCAGCATCTCCCTCTGTGCTGCCATCCTTCAGGAAGTTGTAGACTGAAATGGGGTCACCTCTCAGGCTTATTCAAATTGAAAAAGTGAAGTGATCTCAGCTGCTCCTTGCAAGTCTTGCCTTCAAGGCCTTTCACCATTTTGATCACTTTCCTCTGGACATGTTGAGCACATATCAACTGTAGAAAGCCATGCTTACTAAAGCACGTCTTAGAAACAGTAATGTTCATTCCTTGCAAATGTTGAAAACATGGTGTTGGGGTGAATGGTTTTAGAGATCAATTACAGTATTTCCTCACTCTTCTTCCTGCTGTAAAAAGGATAAAATCATACTGCAATTAAGTTAAAAGTTACTACTTAGGATCACTGTAAAAGTCTCACTGCCTGTGCTAAAAGACAGCTCTGACACACCACTGAGAGCCATGTACAGAGAGAATTTCACCACTTTTTCTCTTTACTTATGAAAAGCCTCAAGACGCCTTTTTTGGCGTTTGCTAGTTATTAGTGTATGTGTCACTTATCCAAGAAAACATATATTTTTCCTTTTACTCTACACTAAGAAGTTAAAGTGATTACAAATACCCAAAATCTGTAGTGAAATGCTGATTTATATGAATCTCTTTTAGTAAACAGTGCAAAAAAAGCGATATATTCAGAATTTACTGCTCTTACCACTGCTTACCAAATATCCTAGGTATAAATATATAAGCGAGCAATGATGTGAAGAAGTTGAACAGGTTCACTCTGAAAATTATATGATCTTTCACATGAAGTTGTGAACCAAAACATTTCAGAGTTTAGTGTGTATTTGAAATCAAATGGCTTCACAATATGAAGAAGTCAAATATGTCAAGTATTTAAGTTTTTTAAAAAAAAAGAAAAGGAAAGTAAATCCTTAAGCAGCCCATGCTCAGGCATAAATTATACTTGCAATTAAATTACAACTTCATCCACAACTCACAACCATCCAACTTTTAACTATAAATGGCATGTGGAAGATGCTAAAAATGTTTATTCATCATCTCCTTTCTCTGTTATTGAACCCAATGTCAGTCTGGTATTTATTCACTCCCTTGTTGGTTTATGACTTTCACCAGAGAACAAATGTTTTGCAGGATTTCATAGCTGGATTCCAGGTGAATGTGCAATGGCCCTGATCTCTAAATACACAGATCTTGCAAGCAGGAAGAATGCTATTTTAATGTTATCTCATGAAGGAAATTTATCAGTTTCAGACTTCTAACTATAAATGAGAAAAAAAGTTGAAAAAAGGTAAATATCTTTTCCTTTTTAAACACAATTTAAACTACTTGAAACACAACAAGTAACAAGCAGTAAGGTGCTTTATGCCTAAAAAGACAATGCCATAATAAAATGATATCTTGTTGTGTCTCATGATGGTAATTTCCTTCTTCTTCATTTTAATATCAATAATTTAGTCTTCACACAGTACAAAGGCTTTTGTTAATATGGAATTTCTTGCAGGCTAATATTTCATGTATGAATTATAAAATGTTCATGCTCTAGTGGAGCTAAACCTGATATAAAAATCATATGAATTTTAAATAACAAAGTTACTTGAAAAGGAGATTATATAGGCCAATTAAAAAAATGCCCTCCAGAATAAAGTGTTACAATTTATTTTTGTCAGAAGTTTCTGATTATAAATATTATTATTATAACTTGGAATTAAAAATGTTACTGTGTATTAATACTGACAATTTTAAGGTACAACATTCTAATTATATTTATTATTGCTCTGTTCATTATTTTAACACTATTTTTGATTATTAGTACAAAAGTAAGTGCCAGATAGTTTTAAAGAATATTTTATTTTAAAGAATCTGGTATATTGTATAATGGCAAAATTTTAATGAGACATTACTTACTACACTACAGTTGTTCCACAGAAGTCAGCACTATGTAAACATCATATGAAACAGTAATTATTTGTTCCAACAATGTTAGAGATTAGAAAAACACCCCAAAATCTAAGAATTAAGGTTGCTTCAGTGTTGGAGTGCCTCATACCCCTAAGGACACTGAAGAAATCCATATATTTTCAAAAAGCAGGCTCTTTCAGATGTCTCAATTTACTTATTTTAAATTGAAGACAGCCAGTTTATTAATTTTTGAAATCTAAACCACCCTCAATATATTTCCAGTCTTTTTCTGATAAATTATTATCTGGTGATAGTTATTAACTAATACTGTTCTTGTAAATCTTTATTGTTTTTTTCTATACTTGTTTACTGGATATTTTAAATACTTCGTATTTATCTTTATATCAGCTGTATATCTTTATATCAAATTCAGTATTCCTGATTCAAATTTCAACATTAAGTATTCAACAAATTACAGGGATAGAACTTTAATGAGTTAGAAAATTATAATACAGCCTAGAATTTCACTACCACTACATCAGTTCAAGTCAGTCTTCCCAAAGTTCCAATTTCTCTATCCAAAAAAGAGGGTAATTATGTTTCCTTACCATAAATAGAGCAGTGAGGCTTTATACAATTTTGTGGGGCGCTTTAATATCCTCAGGTGGAAGGAATTAGGGAAATGGACATAAATTTTCTTGCAATCTATAAATACAATTAAACAAAAAGGAATAAGCTGCTTCTGCTACGAGGTGTTAAAGCACAGACGTGGACAGTTATTGTGGTACAGCTCTGCACTGAAAACTCCCAGACAGTTCTGCCTGGTCCTTGGCTATTTTTGCCCCTATTTCCTTGGCAGTGGTCAGGAGTCCCGCTTTTTGGTGCTGTTGAGGGTCCATCTCCTTTCCATGAGTTATATGTATGTGTCTGTGTTTGTGAGAAGTTTGTTTGCACTTCATCTTGTCCAATCACTCACTATAAAAAGGCCATGCATGATACCAGCAAAAATATTACAGAAAATGGGTGAAAGGCAAAGAGTCTGTTACACACAGCTTTCACTCTTCTGTATCGGTGCCAGTGGCTGTGCACAGTAAATAAAGCTTCCCTCCCAAAAGTGCTGTGATAGTCATGTGCCACAATTCCTTGATGTTTTACCAAACCATAGACTCTATTAGGGCTCTGTTATCTGAAAAGAATGTCAACAGAACAACCCAGAATATGCTGTTTTATATTTAATTACTGAATGAGGAGCACTAAAAACTGTTTTAAGACCATTTAAAAAGGTTAAGACAAGACTCAAAAGACAGATATCCACCTGAATAAACTCTATGTCATTTAAGAACTTCTGTTTTAGCAAGTATAATTTAGAATTTTTGTTGTTCTATTATTTAAATTCTTCATTAAACTCCCCATTTTATTGTATATAGATTGTCATATGCTAACAGCTGTTGTCTGAACCTCTATGAAACATCCCAGCAATATTCTTATCCCAAATAGTCCTGCATAATTGCTAGTGAGGATGAAATTATTCTCAGAATTTTCATGATTATGGCTTTTTCAGTCTCCCAAATGCACTTTAGGGAGTTAGTTTATTACCAAGTAAGACTTTTTGTCTTACCAGTGGAGAAGACTAACCCCTATGGATAAATGCATATCTTCAAAGGAGATACTAGAGAGTGTAAAGCAATTTAGTTATCTTATTTCTCTTTGTGTGCTTTTCATAAATATATACTGCATGATATCCTACTGAATAATATGTTTATAAACATATTTGGGGAAAAAATCAATTCTTTTTAATTTGACCACTATTTCTTTTTGTTTGTTTCAAGAAATTTTGTTGAGAGATAATACATGACACTTATTTTATACAGACACAGAAAAATTAATTTAAGTCATCGCAAGATGAGCTCATAAGCTCTCAAACCAAGAGTCAGGCCTCAGAGCAAAGCATTATTGAAGATGACCCTGGTCTTGAATAAATTTGAAAGGAAGGTATTGTTTACTTTCTTTTGGTGAGATAGCTAAAAATTAAGCATTCTATGGTACACCACAGTTTTTACAGCTTTGTTTTGCAACTTTTTAAAATTTTGCTAAAGGCAGATAATTTCATACCACTTTGGCTGGTATGACTTTTTAGCATAGTTTCTAGTGTTAGTCTAGTGTCAAAATGTTTCTAGGTAGCAATGCAATGGAAATCACACTGTGGAAAGAAAGTAATTAGGAAATTTTATTTTGAATCTGTTCTCTGATTCTTTCATAAAACAGAATTAAAAATAGTATAGTGTATGATATAGTGGTAGTATTTCACAATAGTACTATATGAAGCAAGACCTTACATTGGAATTTGCTTGCACAAGAGAAAAAGAGAGACCATTTGTGAAATTAAAGGATCATACAATATTAAGAGAAAGAAATGGAGGACCATGCACTTGAAAGCAAAGACATGTAAAAAAAATTATGTCATGTTAGAAGACAGAAATAAATGGGAAGTCTACAAAAAGTAGCAGAAAACTATGGTATGAGGTGCATGGTTTAGAAAAAAATACTGAGTCAGGAGATAATGAAGAAGTATGCAGAAAAGACAACAAAATACAAGTTTACTATGAAGAGGTTGTGCAGAGAAATATGTGTTAGGATTATGTCCTTCTTCCCTTCCCCTCCACCCCAAGTCTCAGCTTTGGCAGCACCATCTTTACCTCCATTTACCTTTCTTAAAATAAATCTTTAACTGAGAGATAGAAATCTATGCAAATATGCTTAAAAGCAGACTTCAATTCCATTAAAAAATTTCAAAAGCATGTGACAAATGCAAGGAATATTTGTTTGAAAAATAATTAGAATTCTTTTTTTATAGTCATCATTTTTTCTGAATAGTTGTTTTTGAGTAGTTGGTTGGAAATAGATCTGTCTGAAATGAATGTCTGATGATTTGCTTACCAAAATCAACCAAAAAGTGTTTCATTTAACTTCATTTCTATTAAACCAAATGATGATCATTTGTGTAAACTGAAGTTGAGAAAAAAAAAGCTCTGAGCATTAATAGAGAAGTGACAAATTTGGGAGAGGCATGTGGAAAGAGGTTTTTCTGGTTTATTACAACTTTTTTCTTCACTGTGAGTACATTTATGATGCTGCCTTAGTCCAAATTCTGCAAATAACATTATAAAGTTTCTATACAGCTCAACAGCTCTTATTAACACACTTCCTTTTTTGGAGATTATAACAAAGCACAGGACTGAAAGATATATTTTCCATCGGTATTGTTGGAGTATTTATGTAACACATCAGCCTTCATGTGCAGTGTTTCCAATAAAGTAAGTGAACATATTATCTTAATTGTGGATAGAATATAGGAAGCAGAGAAGTAGTAGGAATGAATACATAATCAATCAACAAGGAGAATAAGATGCAAATGATCCTAAATATTTCTGCATAGTTTGTAAAAGGAAGTCTAGCAACACTTTTCTCCCCTACTCCCAGATTTAATTCTCAAAGCTGTCCAACTTAGGTTTTGTTCCCCCCATCCTCTGTGAAAGTTTAATTCTGGGTAGATTTTATAGTACAGACTGAGAAAGAAAAATTTCTTCTGAGAATCACAGAAGCCAATGAGGTAGCTTCACCCTGCAGGGTTCTAGACATTCTTAATTTAAACTATGAATCACTTTTGCTGCAACTGAAAGGCAGAAAGTCTTAAAGTGGCATCCTTTGGGGATAATTCTGCCTTTAGTTCTGTACTATATAATTCAGACATTTGGAACAAGTTAAGCATGCGAATCTCTGATGGCAGCCACTGCACTTAAACAATTGCTGGTTATCCTGTCAGGCTAAGGGAAACATGCTTTTCTACCCTAAAGTCTTCATTTAAATGGTAAATCCCTTTTAAGAGTGGTGAAAACTGATGTCAAAAATGACTAGTCTGGATTTTACTGAGTTTGTTCTTTCTCTTCTCCTGCTGTTTGCAAAGGTAAATATGGACACAGCCTTTTGAGTACAAATTCCAAGTGATTTTGGAAAGAATAATTTATTGTTTCAAAGTTGTTTACATGACTAGATTTGGTTAATAAAATTAGTTTTGTGCTTTTGTCTCATGCTTCTGAGATAAAAAATGTAAATGGTAGTATCTACACATTCTAATATATGGCTGGTAACACCAGGTAGATGATTGGTAATAATAAACTAAATAAGGCCAATGCAGAGGGTGATTGAGAGCAAGACCTCAAATTGTACCATCCTTCAGTAGGAGACCAATGCCTCACAGAATGTTCAAAGGCAGCAGCATCAGTGCTTGCCGAATAACACAACTCAGGCTCTCTCAGGGTAGATATGTATTAGGATTCAGTCTTAAGATTTGTGTCACACCTGAAGTCTAGTTTTAAACAGAATCAGGACAGCAGACATAGTGAAGGTTTAATATCCAAAGCTTTGTGTTTCTAGCCTTTCTTTAAAAGTAAAATTAATCATCATGAAATTAATTTTTAATTTCCAATTTTAATTTTTATAAATACCTAACTAAATAGAGTTTAATTTAAAAATCAAATTATCTGAATCTACATGTCAATGTGTGCCCATCAAAACTTCAAAATCCTCCTATATCCCTGAAGGACAAAATCTCAATATATCTTCCCTTAAGGTTGTGATTAAAAGCTAGTATCAAGAAAGAAAGTTTAGATGTATTGGTAGATCCTTCATGAGAATAAAATAAGTGGGAAAGAAATCTGCTTAATTTAACTGTCTTTTCGTATAAGGCCAGAGAATACTTTCTCCACTTGTTTTAATATACATTTAATTATGTAAATTTTTAATTCCACACCCCCCTCAAAAAAAAAACCAAAAAAACCAAACCAAAAATAAAAAAATTAATAGTATTAGGAAATTAAAAAATCCAAAACCCACACCAAAAGAAGAAGCTTAATGAGTAAACAAATATTCTGATAGTATTTAAACATATATTTTGCCTTAGGAAAATTATGTTAAAGACAATAGTATTTTCCCCCTGAATTCTCATACCCTTTAAAATCTCTTAAAATCTTTTACTACATATATAGTTTGTCTGTTAAGGTAATATATTTAGACTGACATTTTACAAATTAGTCTTTTATTTTCCTGAATGTGGAAAGATTTTTTTTTACTAGTTTTCCACAAGGATCATTGCAACTGTGTAAGCATTTTTGTCTTCTGTATATCTAGTCACAGCCATTGCCAAAATAACATTAACATAACATTGGCCTGTCAAAATCTTTAGCATTGACTTATAAAAATGTTATTATTTATTTAAAAAGAATAAATAGCCCCATCAAGAACTGTTGACATTGAACTAATGAAATATTCGTGAGAAGATTATTAAATGCTTTCTTATGTAAGTTTTTATGTTTTAAAGACAGTATATTTTTTGAAAGAAATTACTTGACAGAACTGTTTTGAAATTTAATTATTTCTAATGATAAAAAATATGTATCAAGGAAATTTTCCCCATAATAAACATCCTCTTTCATACATACAAGGAAACTACTTCCCATGATTAATTCATTTATTCAATTAATTTAAATAGAAATTCTTTTGGAAAGATTAACAACAGTTTTCAAAAATAAGATGTATTTTCATTTTACATCAGGTATTTTCTAAGGGGTTATGAAGTGAAGGATAAAATTAGATAAATTGTTAGCAAAGATACCTATCAAGAAGCTAGTCATGTATGAATACTAAAATATAAGACTTGAAAAGCATTCAACTGTTTTAAGAATATATTTCCATTTTTTATTTCAGCACCTCTTTCTGGACTCCTCTTGAAGAAAAATTCTTTCAATCCAAAAATTGTCTGTTTTCTTTTACCTGAACATAATTATGCAAATAACTAAAATAATTGCGATAATGAAACTGTCTTCCTTATGGAATTAACTGTCTTATGAATTGACACCAGACTTGCATAATGGTTGAGGTTAGAAGGGCCCCTGATTCTCCAGTCCAACTCTCCTGCAAGTCTGTCTTTGCTCTAGGCCTACCTACACCCCTGGGGGTCTGCGACTTCTGGAAGAAAACTTTAACAATAATGCCAAGGTGAAGGAACAGGCCAAGATATTCAATGACTCCAATTCCTCTGGCACCATCTCCTCTGCCCTATACAGCTGGGGCCCCACATTTTCCAAAATTCCTTTTGCTGTTGATTTATCCGTAGAAGCCCTTCCCTCTGCCCTTCACAACCTTTGTCAGATTCAATATCATTTAGTCTCTTAAATCTCATGCCCAGACAGTGTCACTATATTCCTCCTGCTTCCTTGAAACAAACATCTTTTGTTTCACCTTTTGTTTTAATTGAAGATGATTTTTCATCCATGCAGGCCTCCTGCCCCCTTTGCTTGGTAACTGAGTCATCACGATGGACCATCCTTGGTCCTGAAGGTGAATCTATAGACACATACACAAGACCAAACCGCCCAAATCCATACAACAAA
This sequence comes from Phylloscopus trochilus trochilus, assembly GCA_016584745.2. Taxonomy (NCBI): domain Eukaryota; kingdom Metazoa; phylum Chordata; class Aves; order Passeriformes; family Phylloscopidae; genus Phylloscopus; species Phylloscopus trochilus. The sequence continues at coordinate 18,688,195 of WQNJ02000016.1, read as the reverse complement.
CCAGCATACCTGACAGCCCCTTCACTCTGGCACGATCTGCTATTGAGCCCTTACAAGCAGGTCTCTGAAGAGGCTGAGGTCTTCTCTCAAAAGTCCAGAGCTCTGATCATGTTATTTATCTTTTTCCTTCCTCTCAGGAAGGAAAAAGGCTTTTGAGGCTGAAGTCTTTTAGAGAAGGTCCAGTCAATCTCTGCAGCACCAGACATGAGAAAATCCACTGCTCTCCAGCTTCTTTATTCTCAATACAAGAAGTCCACCAGTGTGCCCATCTCCTGTGGACAATAAATATTCTTCCTATTCTTGTACCACAGACACTCCCTACAGCTCTAGTGCGGGCGAGCTGTGTCCTCCTCCAGAAATCTGGTCTCTGGGCCAAAGTCTCTGCTGTTACAGGCACAGCTGCTGCAGTGGCTGCTCTGCAATACCTGATCCCCCATCCCTGAGTACACATATGCTGCCCTGAGCAGAGGTCCTGACCCCTCTCTACATAGAAGGTTACATCTGTTATGTGCTTCCATGAGCCATGCTCAAGACCAGCTCTTTTATGGCTCTGTCTCTTGCACCTGCTGCAAGGATGCCTGACCATTCCTCACCAGCAGCCCCCTTGTCCTCACCAGGACAGCTCACAGAGACTGTTAGAAGCTACTGGAGGCTGGAAATCATGGCACCCCATGGCAATCATGTCAGCAGCAGGCATTTTGATATTTCTCAGAGACCTCCCACAAGTTTTACAGTGATCTTGGACAAAGTTCCCAGAGGATCTAGAAGATCCCAGGAACTACTCCACAATCTGCTCTGTCTGTTGGCTTAAAAGCCTTAATTGTTGTAAACATAGGATGGGGATAGATAATGACCACTGAGCCCTGGAATGGACTGCAGAGAAGTCATTAGGTTTAGAATAGCTGATGGTTTACAAGCTTTATTAGATATATTAGATATTAGATATATTTTATTAGATATTTATTTAGCTATTTAGATATTTTATTAGATATTTATCCTGTGGACTGAAACATAATTAGAAAATAACAATTATTGTTATTCACATTGTTGCTGCTACATGTTAGTACATAACAGAAGAAAATAGTATGACATGATGATGATTAGTCTGGGAAATTCTAATGGAATTGTTATTCAAATAAAGGTCAGATTTCTTATCCATTTCCTTCATGTAGATGAGAAATGTCAGGTTAAACAATTAGCTATTTATATAGTATACAGCTTGGATCATAATCACTAAGTGGTGTTTGGAGCCACTTTCCTTCAGTACTATTAACCACTAATGAGATGACGCTTTAAAGCTCATATCACATTGTACAGTTAGGGAAAAACAACCAACAGTACACCCACACACCCAACATACACACCCACACACACACACTCACACTAGAAAAGCAGCCAGAGGAATTACTTTTCTAAAAAACTCTAAGAGACATAGGTACATCACTTATTGTATATGCTAATAAAGAATCACCCTCAGTTTAGCTGAATAGAAATTCCAGATTTTAAGTTAGTTTTAAAATTTGGGCATTATATGCGCAAAGAGAGTAACAGAAATCAGGCAGGATGTAATTACACGTGGAAAAATGAGCATATTAACTGTAAATCTAACATATTACAGGTGGCCTGCAGGACTGCAAAATATAGCCAGGAAAAATTACCCATTCTTTGAAATATATTATGTTTATATAGAAAAAGATTATATAGAAAACTATGTATTTAGGATAAAATGTTGCTATTAAAAAAACAAACAAACAAACCACAACAAAAAACCCCCAAAAACCTAGGATCTGGAACAATATATTTAAAAGAAAAAAATCTAATGATTGTTAAAACAATCACAAAATACACTTGGAACTACTGCCACATTCTCTCATGACATTATTTCAATGACTTCAAATGAAGCTAGGCCAGCAGAGAATTTGCTTCTTGCAATTTTTAAACAATGGTGAGAATTAATTCCTGCAATGCTGTTACCAGACAAATCAATTTTTCAGCATATACCTTAAGAAAACACATCCTTAAAGACTAAAAGACACAGAGCTACATAATATGTAACATGTAACTTTTCATTTCTGGATGTAATTCAATTGAAATTTGAAGTACAATTACTTAGTGCCTTTAATAATATTATATCAGTGTAACTTTATCTCTGTTTAGGACAATTTTTCTGGGTGTTTCACAATAGATTGTATCTAGTAATTTAAATGTCATTTGATAAGGTTTTATTTGTCTGGTTTTACAGTAATGGCATTCTCTTAGGCTATGGAACCAAAAATGTGTATTCTACTTCATTTCTTAAAAGCAGCTGGGGAGATGTTTCTTTCTTTATCTCTTGTAACTCTGGGAGGAGAGGGGCAGATGCCTTTTGCTAATGGGCCAACTGTTAACACCAGTTGGGGCAGTGTTTCTTATCTCTTTCACCACCTGTCCTCCCTCCAGGGGAATATTTTTCTGCTAATGGACCATTCAGACATCCCCAAACTATACCCTCCCCAAGCAGTACATCCACATTCCATCATCCTATTGTGAGATGCTCCACCCAGTGAGAGGAGCCAACCATTCCTACCTGGATACAAAATGAGACGTAGGAACATGAAGGTGTCTAGCTTCACCCAATTCCTGGAGGAAGACTGGACCCTTCTCACCATCACTGGACCCTTTTTCTACAGAATCATCTCTACTTCAACAGAACCACATCTGCCACTCCAGATGGACTTACTTTTGGACTGCTTCCAACACCCTGACCAACAGGCTCTGACTCTGTCAGGGTTCTCCAGGATTGCTTGTTTGTTTGTTTGCTTGTTTAGTTGGGTGGTTTTGTCTTCTACTGCATTTGTATTGTTAATATTCCTAGTAAAGAACTGTTATTCCTATTCCCAAATCTTTGCCTGAAAGCCCTTAATTGCAAAATTGTAATTTGGCAGGGGGTGAGGGGTTTACATTCTCCATTCTAAGTAAAACTCCAGCTTTCTCTGGCAAATACCTGTCTTTTCAAACCAAGACAGGCATGAACTCTCATTTTCTCTTTTTCCAGCACCTATGCACAATTTTTATGGCAAAACTTCAAACAGTTGTATGGCTTAGCTACAAAAATAGCTAAACCCCCATAGAGTACATTTCTTAGCACAAGCCTACCAGCTCTGGAAAGGCAAATTTTTCTATATGGAAAACACTGGTGTAAACATTATCTGGAAAATAAATTAAAAAATAGTGGTTCCTGATGTAGATATCTAAGGTCAATAGGCTTTCCCTGATCAGCCCTGCTGCTACCTAGATTAGACTTCTGATAGGCCTGTAGTTTCCCTAACTACTTCCTGCCAAAATCTTTTCTGACTCACAGAGACAGGGACATCCTTCTAAACCTTCAGGAATCCTATCTGACAGCTATTGTTTAAAATCTAGAGAAGTTATCAGAATATTGATTTCTCTGAAATAGAACTGACATGTGGGGCTTAATTTGGTTATATAAATATAGTAACTAGTGGCACCTGAGATCCCCTTGGTTGTCTTATCTGCCCTCTAGTTGTCCTTCCAACAGGCTACAGATCTCTTGAAGGTTGTGCAACACTGGGAACAACTGCTATACTATGAGATATCTCTGATGATCTACTGTATCTCAAATAATGTTAGGTATTTCTTTGTAAACAACTAAATCACACTCATTGTGATATCAGAGCTCATGTACCTGCACATGTAAGTAAATCCTTGGCTCTAGGCCTGCCTGCCTTGGTTTAATAACTCTTGCTACCTTATCCTAAAAGCATGCTAATAGACAATGAGATCTCATAAATACGTGTGCTTTCTGTGTCTTTTTGCTGGATTAAAGTCAGATCAAAGAAAATCTCTGCAGTCGTAATAATTAGCATTGGTATAAAATTATGAAAGTATTAATTTCTGATCTCTGAAAAAGTTATACACTTCATGTTAAGTAATTGCTTAGTTAAAGAACTAAAATATTCAGAATTACCCATGTGCCATGATAACCCATTTGTTCCTTTTTTGGGAACTCAACTCATGAACTTCCAGTCATGTTGCATCCTCTCATCCTGCTCTGCTTTCTGAACTTTATATCCACAGAATCTATACTGCAGTCTTCGCCCCAGGATACAGACACTTTTATTTGTCATTTTTAGACTGCAGGAGAATCTCTGCTTGGATGCCTGGAGCATGTCCTCCCCTTCTTCTTTGCTGATGTCTGCAGCACTGTTGAGAGAAACATATTTTCACTCTTGTCCCCAGCTGCTGTTGCACAGCAGTATTTCCCCCTTCTTGGATACATTATCCCGGAGGCACTACCACCTTTACTCCTGTGCTCAGTCCTGGCGAGCAGCATTCCCTTTCGGAGCCAGCTGGCATTGAATCTATTGGACACTGGGGAAGATTCTATTCAGCTGCCCAGTAAACATGTAAAGATGTAACACTAAATGCTTTACTCCAGGGAAATTTTTTCCTTTCTTAAAATCAATGCAGTCCTTCTTTCCTGAGTCCTTACTGAGGAAGTATTATTCACATATGTTTGTTTCCTGCGGAGAATTTTGTTTAGGAAAGATCTCAATGTGTGGCTACTTCCAAACTTCCTTGGGGCTCCAGAAAAGATAAACCCTCTACTTCTCTCTACTTTTTTTTTTTTTTTTTTTCTTTTTTTTTCTTCCCTTATTCCTTCTTTCCATTTTTTTCTTTTTTTTTTTTTCTGGTTAGTCTAAAAATTACAGAGGGTCGGAGTAGCAGATTTGCTGCTTACAGAAAGTAGAGTGGTAACACTACTGAGAAATTCTGTAAAAATTATAGCAAAATAGCTTATAAAAAGAATACATGACATTTGCACATTATTTATAGCTTTAATAAGAACATCCAATACTTCAGGATTCAATGAAATAAATTTTCAGTCAAATTTTTCTATTGGAGAGCAAGCAAGCAATGCTAAATCTCTTAATTAAATTCATATAGAGTTTCTGTTTGTTTGGTTCTGGGTGTCCCATGTTCTGCCCCCAGTTTATTTATTTTGCAACTTATGTTAAAAGAGACACTGGGACTTATAATTACTGAATATTCCCTGGCTGCAGGGAAGTAGTTACACCCCTGAGGTTTGTTCATTGGTAGCAGAATACTGCATTGAGTTATCGTGTCTGACAAAGATATTTTTTTCTGTCTCATTTTCAGCTCTTTGTGTTATGCTGCTGGTTTATTGTCATCAAATAGTTTAATATTTTCATTACTTAAGACGTTAAATGCCACTGGTTTGTACTAACAACACCAAACCCTAGATTTCATTATTATGTTCAATTATTTTATATGAATATCCACTTTTCACTACCTAGCAATTTTACTTGTGTATTTTTCACTTACTCCCTCAAAACAAACAAACAAACAAACACCCCCATTTATTTTGCAAGTGAAAATCTAATTTAGAGAAAAAAACAGTACTTGCTTGCCTGAAGCATGTTTATATTCGAGCTGTGAAATAATGTGCAATCTGTTTCTATGACCACAATTTCACTAATATTCATTCTGTCATGCCTTACGAAGGTATAAAGTAAGATAATTACTTTAAAATGTTCTATTAATCATACAGATAAAACGTGAACAATTTTTTTTTCTTAAGAATTTTAAATTTGAGTACTTTCCTTTATAGGAAAGTTAGTGATGTATTTTTTTCCCCACACATTTTTCAGTGTAAAATTTTGCTATTGATTGTGTAGAAAAGTGTTCCTGATCTGGGCAAAAGAATGTCACGCAACTAAGGTAGATGGAGAGTCACTAAAACCGTTGGATTTTCATGATAGCTTGTTAATATGATTCTGTTCAGAGCATTTCATAGGCATTTCTACCCATAAGTTCAGCTTCTGAAGAAAATCTGAACACCTTTGTAATACACAGTCAAAACTAGGGCTCATGCCAGGTCTACTTGAACATCTCAGTGAAGATATGAATTGCTGTCAAGCGTGGATATATGAAAGATGTCTTTCTTTCTTTCTTTCTCTCTGAAATTCTTTCCTGATTAACCAAGTATGTTAGGATATTCTGATTTTTAAAACAAGGTCTAGCAGTGTTAAACCATGAATTACAGGAAACTGTAATTTATTCCTTCCTATGTATTTCTGACCTTAATAAAATCACTGTAGTGCTCTTCCAATGAAATAATGTGATGATACTGAAACATAAGTAGATGATAGATAAATAGATAGATCAATAAATGATAGATGAATAGAATCATAAAATATCCGGAGTTTGAAAGGACACACAAGGATTGTTGAGTCCAACTCCTGAATATTTTTGATAATAGATATTTTAGATATTGTCCTTAGGCAGAGCTACCCAAAATAAAAGGAAATTCCTTATTTGGAAAGTGTTTTCATATTTATTTTTTTTGCTTCTTTGGTAGTCACTACAAGCTGAAAAATGTTTAATTAACTGTAAATAAAGAGACAGTAGGAGCTAGATGGAAAAGTCTTGGTATCTTTAATGGAATTTCCTGTAGAGGTGCCTAAGTCCAAAATTTTGAATGGAAGTATTTCAGTTATTCAACCTCTGCTCTTCCTGAGATCAGTTATCTCAAAAGCTTGATGCCAGAGACACTTAAAGACCATGCAAAATATTTAAGATGGTCATACCTCCTAAAAAATAAAGTTGAGATCCCAGATATCTATGAAACAGCATACCTTGTTTCTACTTACTTGGAGTACTAGAAGAGAAAAAGTAGAAGTCTCTGCAATAATTTACTTTCTCATAAACATGAGGTGACTGTTTCAAGCAAGGATCTGTATTGAAGGACTCTTTCTGGAAGCCTTGCCATGTTCAGAAAAGGGTGCAAGGCTCTTGGAAGCCAGAAAGGTTCCAACCTGAAGCCCTGTGACTCAGGGTCTAATTGAATCCTAGATTCTGTTCTAGAAGAATTCATGAAGGTTAGGCTAAGGCAAGTAAAATTCTTCACTTAGTATAAAAATAATATCCTGTAGTGTAATTATTTAGGTGTATACAAATAAAGAGATATTTGTTGTCAATTAAATTAGCAGAAGATTTAGAAAGCCCCTTTTGTTTACATTTAATTGATTAAATAAGTTCTATTTAATTGACTGTACAGCAGAGACCTTTGAGATAATTTAATGTGAGACAAGTGGAAAAAAATTTTAGAGTAAAATACTCATGCTGTTTCTGTTTTTTCCCTCCTGAAATGATTCATCAAAATACCCCACAGTTCTTTTGAAGAAATACCATCTGCTAAAGGTCTTATACTTTAACATGCATTGGCAAGTCTCCTCTCATTCAAAAGTATCATTTCTCCTTATGATCTTTAGAAAAGACTAACACAGCTGAAAGGGGGAGTTTATAACTAATTTAGAGAATGTTGCTCTGATGTGATTTTAACAGTGTTTATGCTACATTTAAGGTACAGAAAATCAAAGCAGTATAGCTGTCATGTTTGAGTGCACCCATAAATAGAATTCTATTCTAGTAGAACTAATTGGTACAAAGGTTGGCTTGTTCCAAAAGCTAGTACAACATATTCATAATCACCTAGGATTAGGGAACTCAAGCATAAGAAATCATATTCCACATCCAAAAAGAAAGAAAAGAAAGAAATGTAATTTGCTTCTTTCAGGACATGAACACTGAATAAGATGCAGCCTAGGTGGTCTTAACTTGTTTTTTATACTTTTTTTTTTCTTTTTTTTCATTTGTTGGTGTCTTTACAGGTTAATCTTTAGATCCTGAGCTGAAATTCCTCTTTCTTGGTGAAATTCTCAAGTCAAAGCTAGCTACATAGAATTTATATACCATGGAGGTCTAGAATCATGTAGGTAAGGTCCCAACATCCAGATATTTTCTGCTACAGATTAACCACTAAGAAATGTAAAAAAAAAAAATTGCTGGCAAAAATTCTACCTTTCCTCAGAGCCCTTTGACATAGAGAGCATGTCAATAAGCCTTTTGCTTATGGCACTGAGAATGGTGTCATATTTACCCTGTAGTAGATTGCTACAGCCTAAAAAGTAGGGAATTGCTTAAAATCATAAGGATTAGGCATACATTGATAAAGAGTTTCCAAAGCTCATGTATTTGTCAGGGTAACAGTTTTCTACTAAATGGCATATGGCAGTAATTGCTCTTTTGTATGTGAAAAGAAGAAATCAAACAAAACTCTCCATTAAAAAAAAAAGCAGGTTTCAATCTATAGATACTAATCTTACACTCATGTCTAACATAGAAGAAACACAAATTCTGGAGATAATTTGAGCAATTATTTTTCCTATTTTTAAAAAAATATTTTCTGATTTATTCTTTCTTCCTGGCTAACTTTTTTTTCTTTTTTTTTTTTAATCAGTGATTCTGAGCAAGCAGAGCTCTTAGCCATGATTTTTAAATTATAGAAGTAGTACAAACCCATGCTTTCCTTTCCAGATTATCTGTAACTATGTGTAGGTTAGTAACTAAAGGATCAATTGGTTTCAAATTTTTCTCTGAGATATTATCTGAGAATTTTGGAAGATATTTATCTTCTCTATAAATCTTGGAGATAAACAACAAATGAATGAAACTTCCTCGAGTCTGAGCCCAGACTATCAGACCCCTTTGAGTTTCCTCGGGACTCTGGCCCGATGGTGACTTAAATGGGAGAGAAACAGCTTCGATCTGTTGTCCAAAAAGTAAATTTTAATAATACAAAAAAATAACAAACAATAAGGGGTCACTATATTGGAGTGAACTGGATCAAGGCAGTACAAGTGGCAAAATGCAAGATGCCAAAGGCGTGGTCTTGGTACTTAGACAGAATCAGAAGTCAGATAGAGGTACTTCTACACCCCAGTGTAGGTGGGGAGTTAAGGTGTGGTCTGAGGGAAAGGTCCAATGGTGGACAACAATTAAGAATATTAAAATTCTTGCACCAAAAATCAACCTATGATAAAACAGAGAACTGAGAACTTTCTAGTAACAATTTTCATAGAGAGCATGTCAATAAGCCTTTTGCTTATGGCACTGAGAATGGGGTTTTCCAAGGCTTTTCTCCAGGGTTCTCTTCTTCCCTGGGGAAACTGCCCTCTACAAAGGAATATTTTGCAAAATAAAATGAATATGTCCAGCTAGGTTTTTCTTTCCCTCTTTAGTAACTTCTCACAGACTATTAGCTCAAGTGGTATATGCACAACATCTGAGGAAATGCCAGCTCATCATCATCAGTGGTATCAGCCCATTATATCTAAATCCATCATTTTTAATGGCTTAAAAATATAATTATATGGCTATTGCTAGCTATGAAGCTTATTAATTATATTATTAGTGATAAATGAGTGAATTATACCTCTCTTCTATGTATGAATAAAAGGTCTAATTTAGGTCAGTAATAAAATATTCATACATTTATATTATTGAGAGGTACACATCAATTTTTAACTTGCAGAACAAAGAAGTTCACTTTGGTAACAAGGAAAAGGAAATGTATGACATAGCCATAAGTAAATAAAGGTAAATTATAAACATTTTTTAGTTGAACACAAACAGAATTTTTAAAAATTTATTTGTTCTTTTAGCATCTCACTTTCTTTGGTATACTTGCACAATTCTTTAATGGATTCAGTTGTCCTCTCAATTTAGGTAGAAAGAACAGTATGGCTATTGGTTATATGCTGTGTACTTGTCTTGGTTTTGAAAGACAGGTATCTGCCAGGGAAAGCTGGAGTTTCCCTTGGAATGGAGAATGTAAACCCCTCACCCCTGCCAAATTATAATTTTGCAATTAAGGGCTTTCAGGCAAAGATTTGGGAATAGGAATAACAGTTCTTTACTAGGAATATTAACAAATGTAATAGTAAAACAAACAACAAGCAAACAACAATTCTGGAAACCGTGACAGAGTCAGAACTACAACCTGACACCCTGTTGGTCAGGGTGTTGGAAGCAGTCCAAAAGTGAGTCCTCCTGGAGTGGCAGATGTGGTTCTGTTGAAGTAGAGATGATCCTGTAGAACAAGGGTCCAGTGATGGTGAGAAGGGTCCAGTCTTCCTTTGGGAATCCAGTGAAGCCAGATACCTGTGTTCCTACGTCTCAGTTTTATCCAGGTAGGAATGGTTGGCTCCCCCCATTGGGTGGAGCATCTCACAACAGGATGATGGAATGTGGATGTACTTTGTGGATGTACTGCTTTGGGGAGGAGAACAGCTTGGGGAGGAGAACAGCTTGGGGAGGAGAACAGCTTGGGCAGTCTTAATGGCCCATTGTGAAAAGAGATAAGAAACACTGCCCCACCTGGTTTTAACAGCTGGCCCATTATCAGAAGGCACCCGCCTTCCTCCTCCCAGAGTTACAAGAGATAAAGAAGAACATCTCCCCAACTGCTTTCAGCAGATGAAACAGAATGCACATTTTTGGTTCAATAACCCAAGACAGTACTGCAGCAGTGTATTTTGCTTTACTTATACAATGATAATTCTTTTTTAGAAAAAAACATTTAGGGGGGATTTAGGATAGTTTAATTGTCTATGATTTTTCATGCATAATAGAATTGAGAAAAAACAGGTTTGGTCATGGAGAGTACACAGTATGAATTTCATGTGAATGATTATGATTCATTAGCTAAATCATCTTTTGAATAAGAACAAAAAAGTGAGTTTTGGACATTGTTGCCAAAAAGATTGTTATGAGAATAAATGATCACAAAAAGATGAACATGACTTCAGAATTGATGTATAAGCCTTCTTCAGTCCATTATTTTAGTAATTCAAATCTGAAATGTACTCATCCTTGAAATGTATCCATTTTATTCCAAACTACTAGTCTGGGAACAATTGTGGAGCCTTGAATGCTGAATGAGAAGTAATGAACAGACATTATTTTTGAGTATATAGAGAGGTCTCTGTCAATATAGTACATATTGAAAGTAATTCTTATTGTTTCAATACATATATTATAAAAAGATACTCCTCAGTGTGGCTTCCCTACTCCCCCTTACATTAACATGTCTTGATGATATGTCAGAACAATCACATGAGCAGATGTGAAATATACATGGATCTCAATGAAGTTCACCCATTCTGAAAAATGTAAAAAAAACCAAACCAAACCAAAACAAAAAACAAACCAAAACAAACCACAACAAAAAACCCAAACAAAATCCCCAAAACAACAAAAAACCCTAAACCCAAAACATACCAAACCGTAAAAACAACCAACCAAAGAAGAAACAATAAAACCCAAAAAAACAACAGAAACCAAACCCCCTAACCAACCAATCAACCAATCAACAAGAAAAAAAAATCCCAAAACAGAAAAATATGTTCAAGATTTTGAACCTCCTCATTGAAAAAAATCAATCTTTTTTACTTCTAGAAGTCTCACCTCTCTTAGTAAAATTTACTCAAAGAAGAAACTCCAGTTTTCTCTCTCAGCTCCCAAAGCCTGAGCTGTTCCTGAGCTAATATGGGCAAAGAATTCTCAAGTAAGAAACCCTTTAAATGAATCTTTGCAGCAAATATTTACTAGATTCTATTACTTGGATTACAGAACGAAGAATCTCTTACCAAGTAAGACCTCATTCTGTTTTAGCACAGTGCCAAAAAGCCAACCAACCAACCAACCAACCAAACAAATCTTGATACTGCAAGTTGTTGATCACAAAAGGAATTTCCTGTCCCCTCTGCAGTCTGAGTGAACTGAAGATGTATAACCTTTTTCCCACATAAGTGATATTCATAAGAGTTTGTCTAACCTTCATGGCAACTGACAGCAGCAAGTCTGCTGAGAATACTGTTACTGAGATTGCTGGAGTCACTACGGCATTTGGAGTTTGGAGGGCTTTGACAGCTTAAAATTTACCAGGAGAAAAATGATCAAATCTGTGACAATCTTTTTGCATGCACCTGCTGTTCAAATAAAATCCTTCTGTTCATCAAATTTGTGAGTAATTCCGTAAATAAGTAAATTGGTTTTAAATTAAATGTTTTTAAAATTGGCTTATCCCTGACAGTGGCAAACCTTAAAATGAAATTAGTGCAGCTTATACATCTATTAGAAATCATTCTGAATAACGTCCAATTCACCAGACACTTGCTTACAGGTTAATGTCTATTCAGAATTAATCACTGGAGTAACACAAGGTCATGCACTGAATGAGGTAGTTAACAACTAGGATGCCACTCCTAGGTAGGCTCAGCAAGCCTTTGGATGTTGCAAGTCCCTTCAGTAGGTTAATGTTGCCATCTATTATGTGCTATATTCTATACTGGTTTCTCTTTCCTGGCATACTTCTTTATGAAATTAATTTTCTGTCTAAGATTTTACATTAACCTTAACTGTACCTGTGAAACTGTCAGCATTCAAAAGAATTACCTTCTTGTGCTGCACTGAAGATAAGTTAGCAAGTGTAATTGGTTGATATTTTGACCAGATTATCCTGATGAGATCAATCAAACAACAAACATTATTAGGCAAAATGGAATTTTATCAGTAATAGTTTAGTGACTGCTGTGATTAATTATTCATTTGATTCTCATAATTTAAGCATTGTCTTTAGTGAATAATGTGGAAAAACCGAAAAAAATATATTGTTCACTTTGTAAAATTTTTGATCAAGGAAATCCTTATCAGTTATGCTTTAAGGATAATGAAGCCTCAGGAAGACGTATATAGAGAGTTATTTAGGATTTAGGACCTAGGCCAGAACCAGGCATAGTTTTTTTTGTGGTTCTGTGTTATAACAGGATCTATCTACATGAAGGCAGCTTTTAGGTGTCAGATCAGTAACACTGATCAGTAACAATTATAAGAATATAACATTTTATATTTGTTTAATTAACAAATATAAAATGTTTCTTTCCCTTTCTCCCCTCACTCCATTATGTTATATATGACTATCTTTTATCAAAGAAAAGCCCAAGTTTTTAAAGTTTCTTTGAAAAATAGACCAGAGTTTAAATGGCTCAGCATAATGATTTTCAGATGTCAGCTGAAAGTACTACCCATGCTAATTGGGCTAATTGGCTAATAAAGTACCAGTGTATGAGTACAGTAGACACAAAACCACACCATGTCTATAAGGTTTATTTGGTACTGAAAAGTTATTATTTACTAGCATACCCATGGGAGATTTACTTCAGCAGCTACCTCTTTCAGAAAATTTGTGCATATCTCTTATGTAAAGAAAATGAATGAAAAAATTAAATACAAAAATTTAAAGGTCCATATTCTGGCATCTGGAAGTGAGATTTTATTAAAAGAGATTATAACTACAGGGATAGAAAAAGCAATATAAAATCACAATAGTTTTAAATTTACATTTACACTGCTTACATCTTCTCCTTTATTTTTCTATTTTTTCCAACAGTTAGTTTTCCTTTGCTTTTCAGTAGAGAAGCTCTCAGCCTTTTATTTCTTCTGTTCTCTTTTGGTTTAGATTTGTATCTTCTTTACTAGTAGAGCCATTAAGTGATTTAAAGTGACATATTTGATTTTTAGCTATCTTTTCATAGACAAAGAAAAATAAAAACTCTTAAGAGAGAAGAAAAGATTTAATAATTTTTGCAAGTTTATATATATAGCATTTTGGAGGATTTATCTTACTTAGTTTTTTGATCTGAATAAGGAAACTTGCATATATTAGGCTCCTTCAAAAGTAATGCTGTTCTAATATTCTTTTGATTTTTACTGTTTAAGAGAAAGAATTAATTACTTTTTGTGTTATTTAGAAGCATATGTTTATTTAGAAGCATAGATTTGAAGCAATGAGACAACATAAAATACCCAAATTCATTACTGTTATACTTAACTGTAGTAAAGTAGTGGCTGCTTTTGTGCCTGATTAGGCATTTCATTCCATTCTTCTGGCTTACAGAGAATATCTACCTTGTAGCTGAGAAAATAATTTGTAATTCCTGCTGCTATTTGTTTAATTTTGCTGTCACTTTCTTCTAGAGAAAAAAGGGAAGGAAGGATATTATGTTCTCTTTTGTTTATTTCTCTTTTTTTGTTGCATCCTCTTACTTGTGAAGTTTGTGTACCAGATTCATAAAATACTCCTGACTGTTACCTGAAGATTAAAAAAAAAATTGCCAGAGAAGGTGGAATTTGACAAGGGGCAGGCGCCTAATTTGATCTGTTCTTTCTCTTCTGTCTTTGAGGATTTTGATAATTTCATAAGTAAATTTCCTGAAGACCCTCTACCATCTTCTTGTGAATGAAATGCCTTTGAATAAGCTGCTCTTCTTCCTAATCACAGATAGGGAGACAGAAGAAATTTAGATTTCTTCTAAAAAAGAATAGTCTGTCTTTATCTAGATTTTCTAGAAAAATCTAGATTAACCTCAGTAAAATTATGTCAGTCAGATGAATAGATTATAGATATATAATAGATAATAGATTAAATAGATTAATATCTAGACTATCTAGAAAAGAGAGTAGTCTGTCTTTATCCAGATTTTTTAAAAAAGGAAAAAAGTGAATGTGAACTTTGACCACCCCTTATAACAAGGATTTGAAGATTTCAATCTTAGATGAGGATTCTGAATGAGAGGTCCTGAATTAGCAATGGTTGCAACATATATCATTCCATCAGATATCTAAATGCAGAAATGAACATAATTTTAATTATTTGAAAATGAATATAAGTTTTTCTTCCCTGTTCACAATGTAGGCTTTGTCCTTCCTTGGTACTTACGCAATTCCAGCCACACACCTTGTGTCCTAGGAAAATATATCCACTTTGGGATATAAGATTTAAGAATATATCCATTAATTTGAAATGTTAAAATTTTATCAAGGAACATGATATATTAGTTCAGTCTTTCTCAAGGTTATATATTAGCTCTTTCTTTCCTCTTTTCTGCCAGCATTATGCTTAAAAATGTAAATCTAAATGTAAAAATTTAAGATTAATTCTAGTGCTAGAATTAATTTTCTATTGCTGTATGTATTATTTTTATGTGTAGAGATAAAGAAGATGATATTGTACATCTAGTAGATTTTTTTGTATGATAATGTTTACACAGATAGTGTGAATTGCATAGACACTATAATTAAATCTCAATAAAATAAGGCTTCCTTTTAGAATCTTCATAAACAGAAAGTCTAGGAAAAATATTTTAATAACTGTAAACATTTTCAGGCACTGTTTTAAGCTTAATTACAAGTGGAACTGGAAACTATGTTATTAACAAAAATACTATCCGTGCTTTATATATCTTGACCCTAAGAAATAATGGAGAATTATCAACAGAATTAAAAGGTATTAAATAATATTAGTTAGGTTATACTGCATAGTTTAAGGAAAACCAACAAATCTCCAATGAGAGAGTAATCCCATGTCACAAAATTCCCCTAGGAACACACACATGTACATAAGTACATATGCATATTTCAATACTGTATCAATTTTACCAAGCCAAGCAAAAATTGTACTAAAGTAAACAATAGTCAGTTGGCCATTGATGATCACTATTAAAAACTACAAAATTCTCCAGGCAGCACAAATCCAGAATAATCCTAGGGTTCTGGTGTCTGATATGAGCAATGCCAACATCTTATTTTCTGGGACTGCAAGGGCACAAAAACCTACCTGAAATCTCTGTGGTTTGTTTGTTTTTTTGTTTTTTTTTTTTTAGATTTCTGTGTACCTACAACTTATTATCTTTGTTTAATATGGTATCAAATAACCTGATTGGAAAATCCCCAGATTCATAGCCAGAGTCATTTAGGCAGTACCTCAGGTAGACTTTTGTCTCCATGACACATGAGGAGTCACTAGGGAAAAATCTGTTTGTGTTTTTATGTCCCTTTCTTCTAAAGGGAAAAAATGTCTTCTACATTTTTCTTTTAAAATCTGCTTTTTGTTTTTTTTTTATTTTCAAATATAACAGACCACTCACCATAAGTGCATAAAAATATCTGATTAAACATTTGAACTTAACAGGGTAAACAATATCAGCCCTGTAGGACAATTTATCTGCTGATTATCCCATAATATCTGATACATGAAAAAATGTGATATAAAGTTTTAAAACATACAAATAGAGATGGACTTCAGCTGCAAAGCTAGAAACTTATGCTACTGAAATGTCACTTCAACCTAGCTGAACTATTAAAGCAGAACAAGTTTCAAGCTGTGGTAGCATGCTGCTCCTGCTACATTGTTCACTTGTATGGTTAGAGGACATCAAAGCTGTAATTGAGAAACATCTCATCCTGATTTTAATGAAGAAGTCACCAGATTGGATAAACTGAGTGTGGATATCAGATGAATGAACACACATGCAGACTAGAAAATAATTATGGTTAATATACTGTTTACATATCTTTAATTAAAATGCTATCTTTGCAAGACAAATGCTGTACATAATCCTGGGATTATGTGCTACTGATTCTTAGATTCATTTCTTAATCCATTTCCTGTATTTATTAAAGACAAACGTTGATCTATTACTTTGTGACCTAGTATTAATTTATTTCCATCAGGCTTTTTTCCTTCTCTGGAATAATAATAATATTAAAAAAAAACAAAACAAAACAAAAAAAAACAACAACAAAAAAAAAAACACAACCAAACCTCCCCCCAAAAAAAACCACCACAAAAAAACCCCAGAAACAAAAACAACAGAACAACAGAAACCATCCCCCCCACCCCCCCTCAAAAAAAAAAAAAAAAAAACCAAAACCAACAACCTAACAAAGCAAACAAAAACAACCTAACAACAAACAAAAAAAACACCTTGTTTTTTGACTGGAAGAGCATAAGAGACAGCTATAATATATTTTGCAAAACGATAAGATTCGTGATACTTTCTTAGTAGACATTTCCATAAGGAAAGAACTACAATACAGTGTAGATGGTACAATAGGAAGAGATATACAATTACTAAAAAACCTCTATTCAAAGTGTAACCAACACTTTATATCTTTACTGTTGTATTGACTATGGGCTTATTCCTTTCACAAAATTATTGGTTGCATTAAAAAAAAAAAGAAATTGTGGACCTATATTTCTATTTGTATGGGTAATAAGTGCTCTGAATTCCATAACTAATGAGAGCAGACATAGTACATGGTTAGAAAAATTTAGCTTGCAATGGCAATGCTACCTGTGTCTGGTTTAGCTTAATGCAAGATTGAAATTTTAATCTCTTCAATAAAATTCACATTCTGGGTTAAGGGCAAAAATTACTTGAATTGTGACCAACTTTTAAAGTAATATCAAAGAGCCCAATAAGGATGTATTTTTTCAAAGATAAATACTAAATAACAAGGTGCATAAATGTATTGGCCCTTGAGCTTTCAAATCATCAGAGATAATAGAATCTTGATGAATTATATTTTTATAGCAAAAAACTGAACTTTACTATAAAAACTGAAGTTAGAACAAATATGAGTAAAAAGTAATATCTCTCCAAGCTAAGAAGCAAATGTTTTTATTTCAGTAAACTTATCAGTTGTATAATAAATATTTCAAATAAAAAGTAAATGTTTGTACTTTTATTCATTAGTATAAAATATTTTTGAATGTAATGGCATTAGGGTTTTTTCTACTATAACTAATACATAGGTAAACTATTTTATTTCACACTTTTATTAGCAAACCATAACTCATTAAAGTATCAGTTCCTATGGAATTAGCAGAATATTTTTTCTCTCTTTACATTAAGATCATCAGATGTTATTGAGTTAATTCAATTTTTATATAAGATGATATATAAGAGGATGACAATACAATTAGAATTTTTCAAAACTGTAATTGTAAAATTGACCTTATTAAAATTCCACTTCCTCCATAATTAAAAAAAAAAACTAATTACTTGTAGTAATTGGACCAGAAATGACATTTTCAGTTCATTAATATTCAACAAATTGTTTTTGAAGACATTCTTGCATGGTTAGTAGTCAGTCTTCAACATTTCTGTTCATTTCTTATTTAAAAGTCATCTGGAATAATAGTTTGCATATTAATAAGGCAAGTTTCTATGAATTGATTTTATTTATAAGGTTTTTAATTGCTAATTAATGTGTGAAAATATCTGTCTCCCGTAATATTTGTAACACATGAAGTGAAAGGTGAATGTAGTAGAACAACAATTTGCACATTGCCGCATTGCTCTAAATAACCATGAAAGATACCATATTTCCCATCCACAATTCTCACTATTCTTTCTAGAAATGTCAAAACCAGGTTTAATATGTCATGGTACTGTGCACCTGAATAAAGAAGTCAATTTATCTAACATCAGAAAGTAGAGGCAAATCAAAATAATGATGCATGAACAATTTTATTAACCAGCAAAATGCAACTGAGCTCATTTCAAGGTGTACATTGTTTATACTATTTGATATAATGACATTTAAATTGCACTCTAATTCTCTTTATACATTTTTTAATATATGTGCCTGTACTTATAACCTTGAAGTGTAATTCCTCTGATGTCCCTGGAACAGTCATAGCTCAGATAGGGCTCAGTCACAGCTGTGAAGAGATTTTCCTTCTGATAAGTGTGATCCATGAGCTGGAGTGATCCCTTTTAAGGGAAAGTGTCAAATTGCCAATAAAAACTGTCAGATGAAGTGAAATGTGAAGTAATTTTGAGTGACATGTCTGCATCAGAAGTTGAACTGAAATGATTGTGCACTTTCCTTTTGTCAAGCAAAAAGTCTTCATGTGATTTTGGAGTTTATATTTCCATAAGCAGACATAAATTTTGAATAACCCTGCTTCTGTTTGTTAAACTTCAATATCTTCAGATATTTAACCTGTTAGACTGAGAAACTGCAGGTGTTTCAGGAATTTTGAGAGCTTCCAAAGTCAGACTTCATCTGAGAAAGGATGTTGAGGATGACAATATTGCACTGAAGGCAATTTTTAAAATTTCATCCTTCATCCTTCAGAATCAACACCATTTTTTTTTTCCTGGGGAGTTTTCTTTACTCTTAGAATCCATCTTTCAGGGCTTTTCACTTCCAGATTTAAAGAAGTCATAAATTTTACCAGATAAAAGAAAAAGCTTTTAATCTGTGGGAACCAATGTTGTTGTAGAATCTACTACTTTAATTAAAACATCACCAACAGCTAAATTTCTGAGTAATTTCTAGTTTAGTCTTAGTCTCATAGAAGCTGAGGCGAAAGAAAATTGATAGCACTCAGGATTAATCACTAGATATTCTGTTATTGAAAAGGACATCTAGGTCCTTACCTTTCAAAGTAGGATATTTATCAGAACTCCAAGTGTGGTGATGTCCAGAGTACATACACACCTTGCTAGCAGCATCTCAATCATTCTTCAAAACTCCTGTGCTTTCCAGGAGGAATGTCATAGTTCCTGTACTTGCAAATCCAGTCTCACAGAAACATTTTGAGTTTGCAGGTAATTGAGTTCCCAGTTTAGTAGGTTTAAACAGCAGGCTTATCTGTTAGTCTATAACCAGTAGAAAGGTATCAATTTAAAACAAAAAAGTAGTACCAAATCAAACTTTTTTTAGGAATCTGCTGTTTCATTGCAGTTTCTGAAAAGAGGAATGCAAGAGATTCATGTCTGCTAATTAAGGGCAGTAGCGTCCACCAGAACATCAGAGAATGAGATGCAAACATCACCCTTCCACCTTTGAGATTAACACCCTTTGAAACAGAGAAGTCTCTGTTCATGCAAACAGTGTCCCCTTGTTTAGGTAAGGATTCATATTCAACTACTGCAACTGAAGTTTTCACTACATGGCTCTCACAGTTTGAATGAGAAAGAAATACCTAGACATGAGCATGCTCTGTTTCCTTACAAAAAAATTCCTGACTCTAATTAACGCTAATAGCAGTTCAAAAGAACTGTTAAGTAAACAGATGTCATGTCTGTATTCCAATGGATTCTTTTGTTTATAATACTCTGAAAATTGGGGGTTTTTTTCATGCTTCTGGTGTATGCAGAAATCTCGCTTCTTTAGAAGCATACCAATATTGTCAGCTCAGTCTGCTTTAATGAGTGAAATATCATGGGATTATTTATTAGAATATTCAAATTGATTTGTAGGCAGATATATTAACTCTGGGGTAAAGAAAAATAGGAAAAGAAAACACACACACAAAAAGGATAGCTTCCTTAGGTCTACAGTCCCATAATGGGTCTAAAATGCTAATTCTGGCATCCAACAAAAGAATTATTTCTACCACAGTTTTGAAATAATAATGATTTTTCTCACAGAGGTAATTTCCACAGCAATCAATTACATTACTCATTCTGTAGTTTATGTGTAGGGTGTGTAGTTAAAATTGGAGCTGCATGCCATTTGAATAACAGGATGATGTAGATGGTATATTTTGCCTGCACCAGTTTTGATGCTTAGAAAAAAATTAAACTAATCTGCTGTGGCCTTCATACCCAATCAGGAAAAAGTAGTTAGATTTTGTAGGCTTCATACTCTAATAATTGTACAACAAACAGAACCACATTTAAAACAGAAACATAAGGTGGGCAATCTGGAAAAGAGTCTTATAATAATAATATAAAATAATTTGGAAAAAATAACAAGTGGACATTATGTCTTAGAAGCACTGTTTTGTGCAATGAGTATTAACATTTTGGAACCATGGAAATTACACTCTACCTCCTTTAATCTAAAGGTGGACTGGTGGACTAAATTTTTGAAGGTTTTGAAGGCATATTAGGAAGTTACAGTTCATAATTTTTATGAAATAGTATTTATTGATTGTATTGAAATCAGATGTTGCTCAGTCTTCTGTTTGTATTAATATTTGTAAATATAATATTTATTATTCAAAGGGCTTGCATGACTTTCAATACCTGTGGTTTTAAAGTGCCTGAGAAGATGTTATTATTTTTGCAAAGGTTTAAAATTAATTATTAATAATAATAACAATGAAAATAATGGTATGTCTGAAGAAGTCATAATGGAAGTTACTCTGAGCAAACCATGTGCTAAGCAAGAATCCAATTGCTCTTCATGACTGAGTATGTGCAGCTCAGTGCTGCAGAGCTCAGAACTGTTGCATTGCCTTTTTACCACTGTGCTCACCAGTGCTTCCTTTTGTGTGACTGTCACAACCCATTGCTAGAGGCCACAATGTTTGTTATAAATTCTTGTCAGGCTAAACACAGACATCAGACCGTGTGCTAGGGATTGTATTTGTGATTGTACTTGTGATTTTATTGTACAGTTGCCATAACTCTGGCAACCAACCCACTGTTTAGACTCAAAATATGTTGGCTAACAAGCCCTTTAATTCATACAGTACACTTTTACGAGTGGAAGTTAACAAGCCCTAATTTTTGTACAGTAAGCTTCAATAAGCTCTCAGCTCCTCAAAAGAATCTTCTCAAAGATGCTGGCTGCCAAGACACAAAACATTTTCACAAGCTCCCCACTTTCACAACAAAGTTCAGGATGGAGTACAGGCTTGAATATGATAACAATGCTTTGCCCAGGCAAAGCAAGGAGGGAGACAAAGAAAGATAGTAAAAGGAGAAAGAGAACAAGGAATATCATTCCATCCTTAGATCCCATGTTTGTCCTGCTGCATGGATGGTCCAGAGCTGGGGTAAACAATGAGAGCAGAAGAGAAGATAAAAGGGTGAGGGAGCCTGGTTTGCTTCTATTTGTAGTTAATCTGGTGTATGGATGCTATGTAAACTAAATTCTCTTGTGGTGTTCTGTTCATGCAGGTACACAGGAAGTGAGCTGGGGGGGAGCTGAGCCTGAGTGGAGCCAAGATGGAGCAGGAAGTTGGCTCAGAACAACAATGTCTCACCTTCACAGGACCCTCTCTTTTGATCATACTTTTCATAAATCAGAATGTTTGAGACAAAATGTACTTACAATTAATCCTCCACAGTGACATTATTCTTTTAATCCCTTTCAAAGAACTAAGTGGGCCTAGTCTATGATCTCAGTTTTATTCCTGTTTACTGTTCTTAACTCATTTTGCATGTGTCAAATGCAGTCACAAGCAGATTTTGTTCTAGTCAGTAGATTTATTTTACACTGCAGAGTAGCTGCAGCTTTACGTTTGTATTTGTTTCTATTTTGTCATGTGTTATTTACTCTTTCCACACAGCATTTTAATTTTGCAACACCTGGCCTGAGTCCATGTAGATTTTTTCAGTAATGCCAGATAATCCCTTTGCTTCTTCTGTGGATGTTTCTATTAGGTAAGATGGAAACAGGAGTGGAAACTTGCACCTGGGCAGCATCCCACTAACATATACAGCAGTGGTCTCTCTCCACACAGCTTTGGAAACAGAGCCTGCACCCCTCTCTTCTTATATTTACTACTCTACCAGAGTGAGAGTATCTTCTATGGACCTAACCTTTGTGTTGATAGCCAGAACCAGTAAGATTTTCTGAAATAAAAACTTAAATCATTGTAGCAAATATTTTCCATTACTTGTAGGGAGCTGATGTGCTTCTCAGGGAAGTTAAGTACAGAATATTTGATTTAAACAATTACAGCATATATAGTGGGTTTTTTCATTACAGCATATTTGCAGTTACTTTATACATTTATATTTTTCAGGTCTTGAATTATTCAAGTTATTTGCCCATTTATTTTGTATTTTCTCCCAAATGCCACTGTAACTGCCCATGGGACAGTACTATGAAGTGCACAAACTTACCTACTTTAATAGCTTTCTTCAGTAAGGAGGTCAATAGAAATAGCACACAGTGACCCATAATTGAATGCAAGAGGTTTACTGAAAGTGATTAAACTTTCAGAGTCACGCACAGGCAGCTACGCTCATACATCTCAACCAGACTGTAAGTGCACATCTTCCCTCATACTGACTTGCAGATTTAAGAGTCATGTCCTAGGTCAAAGAATATACTCATGATAGAGGAACCTGAAAGTGCCTCGATGAATAATATTAACTACAATTAATAAAATTCTTTGCACAAGGGACGGCTGATGGAGTTGCCAGTCTTTCAAAACATGTTGTGGTTGATAACAACTGCTTAGGTCTGCAAATCTTCTCTCCTTCATAATTTAAAAGAATAGTTTAACTTAATTTAAAATGCGAGTCAAACACAAAACATGAAGCCAGATCCCAGACTCTTGCAAAGTATTATAAATTGAGTGACTTTACCACTTAGTAGGCAGCTCAATTACTGAACTAGACGTTCAACTTTTCTATAAATACACAAATGAAAGAAAAAAGAAACTTTGAGTTTCTTTTACAGTGAATATCTTTTTGGTTTGGTTTGGTTTGGTTTGGTTTGGTTTGGTTTGGTTTGGTTTGGTTTGGTTTGGTTTTTTTAGTGGGGAAAGCATAAAACACTGAATTTAAGTAACTGTAAATATCTGCTTCAGGGTAAAATGAGACATTCTTGAAACTTTATTCTCTGAATCTTCTGATTGTTGTGGGACCCAAAGGCAAGAAAGTAAGATGCAGATATCCAGATGTAAATTAACATAATTCACCCAAACAATTACCCACAGTTTATGAGATAAGTCATCTATATACTCCTTTCTTGTCAGATATATGTAGGAGGCTGGACTCAGAAAGCAGTTGCACTCCAAGTCTCTTCCCTTCTTTTTCTATTTATATACTTAGACAGTCATAAACTTTTCTTTAGTTCATTCTTTACCTTTATTTTCTCCCTGCGGTGTCCAGCAGGGAAGCCTTGAAGACATAAATAGCTTCTCAGTTTAAAAGGTAAAAAAATACTTCATTATGCTAGACTTCCATTAGACTATGTCTTAATCAATAGAAGATAAAAAGTTTATAAATAATCTAAATATTTTTGCATTCATACAGTACACTATAAATGGTATGTTAATATAACATTAAGCATAGTTACTCTGTCTCTGCAGTTTAAGCAAAAAATTCTGGAATAATAAACTTTCTTTCTACAGCAAACCCAAACTTTATCTCATTTCAAAATGTCTCATGAGAAAAGAATTATGCAAAGAGAATACAAAGGGTTAAGAGAGATTTTTATAATCATTTATATAAAAGCTTTCTATGTTTTAAGACTTCTTATGGACTTGTAGTTTATCTTTGAACTTATGTGCAACTAACTGGGAACATTGAATGAAATTCTTCTATAAGTACATGAAACAGAATAACTTTGTTGACCACATGAACATAATTGCCTTCAGGTCTGAATAATCTGAGAGATTAGTAGTTTATTAAGTAATCTTTATTTCTAATCCATAAAACTACATTTCTGAATTGTAGTGTATCTTCTAATTTCATGCATATTTTATCACAAAGAAAGTTCACATAGATAAGCAATAATAACAATTGAAATGAGACTACTCATCAGAAGCAATAGAAACTGATAGGTGGGCTGTTTTTAAACAGACTTTTTCTTCTGTAAAAAGAAAAAAATACAAAAAATAAATTACACTGCATCTAAAGGGTCTGCCTAAAGTCTCTTTACATGTATATGCATACACTTACATAGAAAATATTTATTTTGGTATGCTAAGTAAATATTTAAGTTTATATATACTGTGTTATATAGTGTAACATTTATGTTTTATTACATTTATTTAATCAAATATATATTATGTTGACATCGATATTTAGTGGTCACATATGATTGCTGTATTCATGTTGAAAAGTACTTCCACATAACTTTATGGCAAATCTCCTGTAAGCAATGCCTTGTGCATGTAATATGAGAGATTCTTTTATTTATGAAACTTCAAATGTCAAGTGCTTGCTTTTTGCTTAACCTTACTGAGTTAACCACTACATACATTAGGAAAAAAATAAGAAACCTTCCAAATCTTCTTTCGTTGAGATCTTGCTGTGCCAACAGACTCCACTGAGTTACACTCAGAGTAAAATATAGAATAAATAGAACTCATACCCTAGCTACAAAGTGGTAGGTTTTGTTCCCATTCTCTGCTTTACTGAAAGCATCAGAATGAGTTGTCAGTAAATGCAGATGTTCCAAGATCTTCCAGCACCTCTATGGATAATCAGTGAACTGTAAAGTTAACATATAAATTTTCATAGCTGGGTTTTTTTTCATATTGCTTAGAGCAATAGCTACAGATTTAGGAACATTAAAATGCCAGTAACATAATTATTACTGGCTACTTATAGGTTCAGAACTTTTGTTTCCAGCAGCATTTATAAGGGGCTCAGTTTTTTAAAGATCTTGCCATGTATTACATTCCACGCTCTGCAATGTCAGGCAGTTATTACTCATTTTCTTTAAGTTTGAAGTTGTAAGGGAAAAACGCTATTTTAATATTTTTATATTATTGTTTATTTTTAATATAAAAATATTTATATTAGAAAGAAGTAATTTAAAAACATAAGAGATTCAAATCTGTTCCTGTAGTAGGTCATCCATTTCATGACTTAGTGTTTAAACCCTTGCACAGTCTGGTAGCTGTTTCACCGTTTTGAGAGAAATTTGTGCTACCCTTTTGTTAGCAAAACAGAATGATGATCATAACATGATGGTATGTACCTTAAACTTCAGATCCATCCAACCAGCAGTTTCTAGCTAATGATATCACCCTCTTTACCTTTTCCCTCTGCCTCTATGCTACTTCTAGTCTTTATCAAGCCTTTCCCTAAGTGGTTTTAACATATAAAATAGCCAGAACACAGAGATATAGTCATATACAAATGCATATTTTACCAACTTTGTGTGACAAATCACAGCTCATGACAGGATTTTACGAGTTCCAGAGACAATCCAAAGCAAGTGAAAAAGAATGTGTAAGGGGAATGAGAAAGCAAATTAGGGAGAAATTGTTTTATTTTGTCCTGCTGTGAAACTGCAGACTTAGGCAGTACTTTGCCTAGGTTTTGAATTTCAAGGTAGAAGAAACCAAATGCAATTTATATTTTCTTTTTCCTTTTCATCTTTTTTTTTCTTGATCAAAAACTTGTGTGGGATTTATAAAGTCCTGTTGCATGAGCAGTTGTTCAGATTTCTAAAAGCCATTTAGTTCAGTGTTTATTTTTGACTCTTTTTTATTTGATAATGACAAAAATATTGAGGGTGTTATTTGCCTGATCATAGATATCAGAGAGCACAGTCCTTAAGGATGATCTGTATGGGAGTGTGAAGATCTGTTAACAAAACAAACCAGTTGCTCTGTCTTGTTTGTTATTTGTCATTCACTGCTGACCTGAAGCCTTCAGTCAATTTTTCAAAGAGCAAAAATGCCATGTCACAAAAAAATGCCATTACAGGTCTCAGTGCCTTGCAAGACTGAGTCTTTACCAAGGCACCCAAAAGCTGGATTCTTTCTGGCTACACTGATTGAACAATGATGCCTGTCAAATACATTTATACAAATCAAAGCCTATTTGTGAACAAAAATAAATAATTCAGTAATTGCAATAAATAATTCAACCAATCCCAACTGAGTGAAATACAGCCCATTCTTTAGAAGCAGTCCCACCACACCAGTACTCAGGCACAATGATTGAATCAATGTGAGCAGCTTTTCTTGGTGTTGCTCCTGAGCTATCTTATCTGCTGCAGGAAGCAGGTTTGAAATCTTTAAGACAGTTAACAACTTTCATGAGAACCAAGATACAGTTTATCTAAAATGTTGCTATTAATATTAATTGCATAGCTATGGAGGCCAACAAAAGTTCTACTCTCCATTTCAATGGAGCAACACCCTAACCTTAGTAGGGCTTTGCAGTGAGGGCAGAATTTGGTCTCTTTCAACTAAAATTGTTTCCCATTGACAAGCTCATATGAGCTTGCCACTCCCCACACTGTCTGCTCCCAGCTGGGGTGTGAGTGTGAAATATTAGATTTAGAAGGTGACAATATTTGCTCTGTTTCCAAAGCAGTCTTTGGTGAGACATTTGGTGCTTTGGTTATCCATTCCATACTTTACCATAATGAATGCTTGTGAAATATAGGACCCAAATAGGAGGGAAAAAAAAAAGGAAAAAAAGAAAAATTAAAGAATACCTTGAGCGCAGTACTTTATAGAACTATCAAAATATAAACAGTATGGCTTACGTTAAAAATCTGCACAATTCTGAAAGAAAAATGTCATGTATAATAAGTTCTGCTTGAGCATCTGGAAAAGCAATATGGATCAGGGTCACTGCATACATTGCAATTTCTTTTTCAGCCCCTATGTCCCTGGAGCTGTGGGCTTTGTGGCTCTCTGAATCCTCACCTCAACCCTGATACCGGCTTTGTGCTGGGCATGAGGTCCCCACCACAGTGGCTGGTCCAGTTTAAATATGCGTGGAAAGAGCAATGTGGGTCAGTGCCATGCTCCTCCTAGCAAGCCTTTTGCAGCCCCACTGTGCCTGGAGCTGTAGGCTTTGTAGTTTTCCAGACCCTAACCCTAATGGCCTGGGGCTGAAGATGAGGACGAGTGGCCTAGGTTTAAAAAGCGTGGAAGGAGCAATATTGGTGCAGTGCTGTGGTCCCCTTGACATGCCTTATCCAGTCCCAGTGTTCCCAGAGCTTTGTGGTTGTCTGAACCCTAATTCTGACCTGAAAACAAATGAATGCTCAAATCTGAGGTGAGAGTCAAACATTCCAAAGGGAGCATGGCATCAGCATTGCTCCTTCCACATCTTTCTGATCTAGACTACCCATGGTGCTGGTGACCTCAGGCTCAGATTCTACTGTTCATTGGTTTTAGTGGTAAGAGATCTCTTGGAATTCATTTGTGGTAAGAGATCTCTTGGAATCCTTTTGTCTTTATAGATGTGGAATAGTGTCAGCAGCTATGTACAGGTGTAGTAGTTCAATACTGTATTTTTTTTTAATCTTTTTCTCATAAGGTCTACCTTGAAACTGTTAATGAGCTGCTGTGGGAGTCTAAATCAGGATAACAAGGTGCACCAAGGGAACACTTGTGTCAGGTCTACAGGGAACACAAAGAATAACATGGAACAAGAGTTTAGTCATTCAAAGACCCAGGTTTCACCCTGTTTCTCCTCATCCTACCTTAGCCAACACCACCTCCTTCCCACATGAATGTTACTCCAGGGTAAAAGAAGGGCCCATTTAACAAATTTAGGATGGTTAAAAAAAGTATTGAATTGCTGTAAGAATTACCAATGCCTGTGTAGACATACACAATATCCCTTGCATTTCTCTTCATGTAACAGCTAAAAATTTACTTCTGTTTTAACCTTCTTCAAAACTGACCTGTTTTCAGGGTTTTAAGATGTTTGTTATCAAATGACAGTTTTAGTGTTATATTTATGATTAATTTAGTATTATGAAATTATCAGAACTAAGAGGTGGATAAATAAAATTTAAAAACCTTGCAGATATAAACATAAGGGATATATGTTTAATATGGGAGACAAATACATTTGATTTGGAAAAATAATCTGTTCTAGGCTTATCCTCTTTTACTGGCAGTTGATTTTTATGATTTAATTTTCAGATTATTTGCTCTGCTTTTGAGCTAGTTTAAATGCTGATATAAATTCACCTAAAGCAGCTATCATAATGTTGACATTAAAAAAGCTGATTGATAAGGGTAATATGATAAGGGCAAAATTTTTATACCAATGGTGATTAATAGCTCTAGCCAACATTTTAGTCCCAAGGGTGAGATGGAGAGCTAAGCAGAAATGCCTTGAATGACCCATTCAATTAAAAAAACTCAACCTGAAGAAAAAAAATACATAAAATTATGTACATGACCTCAGTGATATTTCTTTTTTTTTTGTTTTGTTTTTAACTGGATATGTTGGATCAGTTTCATTTCATTGCTACATATTCCTAAACCATGACAGGGATGACTAAAGTTCCTGTTTTAATGTTTGTCTTTTTGTTTCTCACCAGTCACATCTATTCAAATTGGCAATCTTTTCTTTCTGAGTCCAATCCCTGTCTTTATCTCAACCTATTCATTGCTGATTTTTTTTCCCCTGTTTTCTTTCCTTTCTGCTGAATGGAGGGGAGTGAGTGAGTGACTGGGTGGGAATCTGGCTGTCAGCCACTGCTGGCCCAACAAGACCATTTCAATTGTAAACTAAGACTGTAAAATCCAATGCACATATAAAATATATTCACTGCCCCTAGAAGTTTGAAATCTGAAAGAGGAAAATCAGTTTTAAAAAGGACACTAGAGCTTCAGGGAGTATATTCTCAATTTCCTGATCATGAGCAACAGAGTCTAATTTTGTATAAATTTAAGATATTCAGCTTCTTTAGAGCATCAACATTAATAGTTACTTTTATAGGCAGTAATCATTCTGGGTCTTTTTTCACTGCTTACTTTTTATTCCTACAACACATGAAAGATGTGTTTTGTTAAATCTAATTTTAATCTGTTACTATACAGATTATATACAAAAGCACACCAATTTAGGAGTATGAACTCCACCCTCATGGGAAAGTAAGAGGTTTTTCTCTAAAGCAACATACTTGGGTTATCAATGAACAAAAAGATATATTTTAGAAAGTGAAGACCTGGGTGCAAGTTATATGTATGTATATATATACACGTACATACATATATATATATATGTATGTATGTATATACATGTGTATATATATAAATATATAAAGTATTTTGTCTGATTTATAAACTAATTTATTCACTCTCTGTGAGTGTGGTTTTCAAAGATACTCTGTGGAGACTTCTACTGTGTTTTTCTGGGTAAAAACTGGTATGTGTGTCAATTCTTTTTCATTTTAATTTCAGAGTTAATTAGGAAGTATTAAGTATGGAGGAGGGCAGGGGGTAAAGAATTTTATGAGACATATGCCAAACAGTTCTACAGCTACTCTAATGAGATTTAACTTCCAAAGGCATATAGAAAAGAGCCATCAGAGGGAGGTTATTAGAAGAACCATGCTAAACAATTTAACAGTAATTGGGAAGCTGAAGAAATGAAATGCATATTCCAGTGGGATTTATTTAAATAAATAACAGGACTATGTCTTGACTAATTTTATTTCTAAAGAAAAGTTGACCAAATGCTTGTTAAGAGTGAGTAGAGGTTACTTATTTTATTTTTAGGAGACAAAATCTAGGTGACTAAGAAATGCTTAATGTCTAGTAATGGGTGTATTTTCCTAATTACAAGCTGTCTTGGACAAAATGTCTTGGAAATTAACACCTGGGTGGCACTGCAAAGAGTAATCAGAAAAGGATAACTTAACCCAAACTCTCACCAGTGTCTTGAAGAGTGCAGAGACTCAGACAGACTTGACCACTAAGAGGACTTGTCCAATATATTTGATCTATTTTTCAGAAGTACTGTATGAAGCACCTGCCAATTTAGTCTCCAGTTATTGCAACATTATGAATGGTAGGGGCTTGATGAAGATTGACAGAAGTATTATTTTTTTCCAAATGCAACCAAAGGGATGCATTTTTATGATATGTTTATCAAAAACCAAGATAATTTTGAGATACCACCTGTCCTGGCAGCAGGGAGACAGGGAAAAGAACAGCTGCTTTGAGCTACTGCCAGCTGTCTCTTCATTTAAATGTTCAGATCCAGAGTCAAATGACTGTGTAGAGCCCTAATGGATTTAGCAGAGTAGCCTACTTAGGACAGATTGCTCCCACGGTAACTCTTGACTCACCTTAAGACTTTCTGTTAGCAATCACTTCATGGGCCATAACATTTGAGAGAATTGAAACCTTGTTAGACTCTGAACATCCTATGGAACTGATATGGCAGACACAATTACACATGGAGCTATAACTGAGACAGCAAGACAAAAAGCTCAATTTGGCATAGCCATGACCAAAGAAAATCAAGGTAAGGCAAGGGAAAGAAAGAGAATATGTACGAAAACTGTATGAAAGATGGGAGAGGGTAAGGTTGAATTATCATAATTCATCCAGAAGTAAATTTAGATAGCTACATAAATTCCAGCTGTTTTTTTTAGACTATGCCTGTGTTGTGGTTTCATTCTACAAGCAACTTCATAGCACATAACATTCGCTTATTTAACCCAGTCATGTCATAGTGACTTCTAAGACATCAAGGTCTGTAAATAATAGCTAAGAAAAAACAATGGAAAAAATGCAAAATATCTTAAATTTTATATTATTATAAATTTTAATTATTATATTATTATATTATTATTTTTATTATTATTGATATCCCTTTTTATTTTCTCATGTGATGGGTAAAGCATAAAGAACAGTGTGTCAAGACTATATGAAATTATCAAAGACCTATCTAATATGAGACTCTGGCAGGTACTTATGAGACAGCTAAAGGAGAGGTATAACCCCTCAGCTATCAAAAAATCCCTTTTCTGCCATTATTTTTTGAAGATTTTTGAGCTTCTTTATGTTTTTAATTAGTACCAAGATTTTTACATCTTGTATGAAAATACACCAAGTAAGCCTCCTGCTTAATCTTTTATTAATCTACTTCAGTTCTCTAGAAAAGCTAGGCAATAAATCTGTGGAGTTTTTTTAAATACCATATGTGACTTTAGAAACCCAAATCTTATTGGTTTTCAGTTTCCTCTTTGCCAAGAAGAGTTATAATCTTTTAA
The DNA here is from genome assembly GCA_016584745.2 of Phylloscopus trochilus trochilus. Lineage (NCBI taxonomy): Eukaryota > Metazoa > Chordata > Aves > Passeriformes > Phylloscopidae > Phylloscopus > Phylloscopus trochilus. Next base: position 18,656,788 of record WQNJ02000016.1, on the reverse strand, counting down.
TCAGTCCTCACACAGCAACATTTTAACTTATTCTGTCTTTTTTTGGTCTCCTTTCTTTCCATTTGTATTCTATTTCAAAGAAGTTTTGAGATAGAAGGATGGGACCTGCACACAGTATTAGAGGCAGGGAAAGAAAAAAGGTTTCCACATAATGGAATAGTGGTATAATGAAATATTCTGGTTTGCTCTTTATTTGTTTCTTAATAATTTGTGATGTCCAGTTTAACCATTTGAGCAAAGAAGTTCATTTAGTTAATTCAATTCAATTTCAGAAATAAATCTGCTTTGATTCCAGGATCTTTGGACCTACCACAATTTTTAGATAACCAGAATTTCCTTTCCTATGTGAACAACAGGTATTGCATTTTATTTGGTATTTTACTGTCCTTTCCCTTTTCTCTGGATCCTTCACTAAACTCACAGTTCAAATAAAAATACAAATAAACAATTTCTATTTATACAGGACTTGTGTTTTTGTATTCTTCTTAAATTCTTCATTGGTTTTCACTCTTCAGTAGGTCAGCCTAAGGGAAACCTTTTGTATCTCTCCAACAGTGCTCCTTTTGAGATTCTTTGTAGTCTATGTCCTACACCTGTAGTGGGTTTCCTGCTGTCATCTGTACTCAATTTTCTCTCACTAATGAACATATTGTCTGTGTGCTCACCACAGAGCAATCTCTCAGGGCATACTCTGAGCATTTGCCCTTTCTGAGTTCAAAAAGTCAGAAGATTGATATCAGCTGTGCTCTCCTTGATCAACAGCTATATGGTCCACTCTAAAACGAAATTTTGGGTGACAGGTTTACAGTTTATATTCATGCTTCCAACTCAGGTTTCCCCTGACCTGATGGATCACTTAAACATTATGTGGTAGAGGAAATACAACTTTCTGCTTCAAGTCATCTCCCAGACTTCAGTAGAGTCAGCATAGTGTAACTCAAGATAGTTCTTTCTGGAATTCTGCAAGGAAAAGAATATCAGAACTACAAACATGAAATTATTAGTTCTGCCTTGCTGATTTGAGAGTTGTGAAGATCACTGTGATTCTGCTAAAACTGTTCTCTCTCAAGCTGCCATTCCTTAGAAGTATCTGTTGTGTTGCAGTACAGGTAAAATTTTAGATTCATAGCACAGTTTGAAAAGTTTATTCTTTGGGCACAAGTCAAATTCTCATTTGTCTAAGAGAACCAGGAAAACACTGCTGTGCTCACCTTTAGTAGATATACCATTGCATGGGAATGAAGAGCAGTTTCACTTATGTTTGTCTTAGGTTTGGCCATTGCTACACCCAAATGTCAAGGAGTCGAACATTATTTTCTGTCAGCAGCATCTCTATCCTTGGCAAATTCCTGAGACATATTGGCAGCTTTGGAGTAGCCTCTAGGTCTGTCACGTAGCTACCCTTGTCCTTGCAACACTGTTTTATAGGGATTCAGTTTGTTTCTGAATAATGCCTGCAATTTTTATGCAATTAAACTGCTACACAAATCACTTGTGGGATCTCAAAACCAATCTCTAATGGAAATATGTAGTACTTATTCACTATTGACATTCTCCCTACCATTATTTGTTATAATAAATAAGAATTACAACACAAATTATTACTTTGCCAGGCTGGAAATATTCCAGCCTTTATATTGATTTAGTCCTTTGTTGGTATTCCTGGTTTCCACAGACATTTTTCAGACTGCTGCACTCAAGTTTAAGCCATGAGAGTTTTATGGATTACCAGTTAATCTATGCAATTACAACCCCATGTAACTTGCTTAAAGTTGTCCTACCAGATGACTCTGTGTAACTGGTTACATAACAGTTTACTTTATACCCAGCATCAATTTATTCTTGGAAATTAACCATTGAAAAGACATTGGCAAAAGCTTTGCAACCCAGATTAAAAACAGAATCCTCACTGTTGATTAATATATAGGACTTAATTTTGCACCATTAAGCCCGATTGTAAGTTACTTCCTTGAGTTTACATAGACCAATATATTTATTAAGCAAAATATAGATTTATTAATTAATACAGTCTTACACAAATATTTCCTGACAAATTCAGAGGTCTAGAAACCACAGGCCTAAGATAACTTCAAGCACTACCTTCCAGTGCTCCCAACAGGTTGATGTGAAACTTTTTATTCTTCTAGGAAATAAATTCTGAAGTAATAAGAACATTTTCTGAGAAATATTGAGATATATTTTTTCATAAATATTTCTCTGTGAGAACAGAAGGAACCCCTTTCCAGCTTCAAATAATTCAACATCTCATCAAAATTCTTACTGATGCTATGGAGAATTAGGTACTTTATTTTTTAGGCATCATAGCAAACATCATAGCAGCAATCACCTGCAAAGTAGGTGATTCAGATTCTAAAGGGGTTTGAACCCAAATATTTTAAGTATTAAGAAAAAAAATCTTTAGTTTAAGTTTTGACATATTAATAAAATATTTTTAACATTGAAAGTGCTGTTGAAGCTACATCTTATTGAAACACAGGCTATTTATTTGCATTAGTAAAATGTTTCTGTGAATAAAGAATATACACTTTTCTAGCATTATTGTCTTTTATATTAAGCCTCTTAGAAACAATGTACAAAAAGACATAAAGCATTGTAAAAACCTTTATTTTTTATTAAAAGAATAACAACCTTGTAAGACCTCAAGTGTAATGTTTAAGTTGTAATGTTAAAAATATATATATTTATGTTATTTGACTGCTTAGTTTGAGTGGTTTATAGAAGCAAAAAATTAAGGATGTCTTAGCAAAAATGTATAAAATGCTTACAATATTTTTGACAGATTATTGAAATAGTCATGCAAAAACCAAGTAAGATTATCAAATAACAGATAAAGATATACTCTGTATCAGATGGAATACATCATAGAATCATTTGGGTTGGAAGGGATGTTTATGATCATCTAATTTCAACCCCACTGCCACAGGTAGGAACACCTTCCACTATACCCGGTTGCTCAGATCTCCCACCCACCTGACCTTGAATACATGAATACATCTTGAACACTTGAATACATCCTGCCTAATGCTTACAAACATTTAGCTGAGGTGTTCTTTGGGGATATGCACATGCAAAATGTCACTATTTCCTTTAGACATATGATACACAATATTTGCTTCCTACTAAGGGGCTGAGTTTATGATGACAAATGCCAGTATCTTTAAAGTCTTTAAGTTTTATGATATGCAACTGATTTTCATAATAAAACATCTTTTTATTTGTTTTTGGCTTTGTGGGTTTTTTGTTTGTTTGTTTTTTACTTTTAGAGCAATCAATCACTTTTTAATAAGTAATCAAAAGTATTGGAGGAAAAGAAAATTAATCTTAATTGTCATATCAATTGGTTCCCAGTGGCCTACAGACTCTATTTTAGGACATTAAAATTTAGGTGTCTCAAACTCAGCTTCTCAGAACAAAATTTAAAAGTTGCCTTTTACAATGGATCAGTGGTTGTATGTCAAAGCATTCTTCAGTAAATCAATTGCTGCATTGATTTGTGTGGCAAAGTGTAACCCTAAAGTATTTAAAAATCAACCACTTAATGTCAGGATCCAATGTCAATGAGTTATCAAGGGTCAAATGCTGACTTCGATCTTACTTGAATTATTGTTATCTCTTCATCCTATTGAAGCTTCTTTCCTTCACCAGTCCCACTCCATTCTAGAAGAGAGATCTGCACTTCTGTGTTGCTGTGGCATCTGAGTCTTGTCTTAGTTTGAAAGACAGGTGTCTGCTAGGGAGGGCAGGGTCGCCCTTGGAATGCAGAATTTAAACCCCCTCCCTCCAAACTATTATAATTTTGAAAATTAAGAGGTCTCCCAGGAAAAGATATGGGGATATGAATAACAGTTCTTTACTAGAATGGATAACAAGGCAAACAAACAACAACAACTACAGCATTAACAACAAAACAGAACCAGGAACCTCAAGGGGCTTGGCTTCACAAAGCCCGGGGCAGTCTGATCTCGGTGCAGGACTGCAGTGTGGGGGTGGACAAAGCCCCGGTGGCCCTTCCCCTGCAGGACTCTGAGAGCACCAAGCTGGAACGGTGGAGAATCCCAGACTGGTGGATGAGATAGACCAGAAGCTCCACAGTGGTAGCTGGAAGGCAGGGATAGCTGGTCCTGGCAGGGCAGGGGAGTGTGGGGCCACAGAGCAGCAAAACCAGCAGTGCTGAGAAGCAATGCTGGTGGGACAGGGCTGGCCCAGCTCCAGCAGGGCAGGCAGAGGAGCTCAGAATTCCTGGGCACACGAGCAGATGGTGGTAGATTTCCCAGAAGTGGACTTGGTGGTGACAGTGAACTCCACTTGCAGCAAGCAACAGCCTGGCTGTCCTCTTTCCAATGCTGAGAGCAAGAGAGCCAAGCTGCCCCCCAGCCCTGCCCTTTCCCTGCCCCAAAACTCGCGTTATCTTTCCCCTCCAAGAGAAACTCCCAGAGACCCAAAGGAGTGTAGGAGGTGCTACAACTCCTCTCTTTTGGCCCCTTTGTTCTGCTTAAGTACCTATAAGTACCCAGTAGTTAGTTTCCTAGTAATTTATGGGAGAAAATTCTGTAAGTAAATAAGAAACAAATCTAACCCCCAACAAGTCCCTAAGAAGATGCACTCCAGAGCTGTGAGCCAGATGACAAGCACATGAGCTTTTCCTCACCCACAAGCCTGTCATCCTCTCTCACAATGAAGCCTACACTGAGCAAGACAGCACTTTTCTCCTCATGGGCTTTAGATGTTAAAGCACTGAAAACAAACATTTTAGATAATAGCAGTTGCTTACCTGTCATATCTCCCGGACTATTCAGATACTACAACAAAATCCAGGATGACTCAGCTGGAGTGTTAAAAAGGTGTATAAGAATTTCACACATGCTTGCTGTTTGTTAGGCTGCCTTTCAGATAGTTCAGATTACTCTGTAAACACTGCAAAAACAAATGTCTAATTTTCAAAACATTCAGCAGAACGAAATTAGTATCTGCTTTGTTGGTTAGAGACAAAATTTGTGTCCTTCCCCCCATCCACCCAACAAAGCCATGTCTGCAAACAAATAATGTGCTTGACCCAGTTTATCAAATTCTTCCAAGATACAGAATTTCTCTGCTACATATGAGAACAGTTTTCAGTAGTGAGAGATCAGGTCATTATTATTTTTGAGGTTATGCTTAGGTTGTGAAGACCAAAAGGCTAACAGCTTGTAACACTGTTTGAAAACACTGCTTGTAGATGGAAACAACGGCAAATTGCCATTTTATCAGTATGTAATATTTCAAGAGTTTGCAACATTTAAATTATTAAAAATAATTTTGCTGTGATTAATCAAACTGATCAAATGAAAGTGCAGTTATAAAAAAGATTTGGATTACACACCAAAAAGTGAAAACTGAATAAAATTAGTTCATAGACACATGTCTGTGTAAGTACAATAAAACAACCTTAATATAGTATGAGGGAGGGAAGAAGGCAGAGGAAGAGAAAGAAAAAAAATGAGAAGTTCTCTTTCAAACATTCCATAATTTCATGAAGATATATGGGTACCAGAAAGGAATCAATAGCCAACCAATTTTTCTTTCAAGTGACTGGGAACATATTCTTTCCAATTTCTCTTTGCTTGTTAATGTGTAGAAAAAAGGTTCTGCTACACACTTTAACTGTGAAAAATGTCTTTTTTGTTGTTGTTGCTAGAGTACTTTTTATTTGAGGAAAAAAACCCCACATAATATGTTTTTCTATTTCTAGTTCATCATTTGTATTTCTGACCTCAGATTTGATTTGCTAAGGAAGATTTGTGTATGTTGGATATGATTTTGCTATAGTTTGCTCATACATTTGATAAAAGAAGAATTACATAGATGCTTACCAGAATATAAATGAAGCAGAAGAAAGAGTATATAGAATTTAAATGCGGGGATAAGAACCAGCCTTTGTGTGCCCATACTCCTGGTAATCGCATTAGCACAGCTTGAATTTAGAAAGTGCTTTATGTAAAAATGTATAAAGGAGCACCTTTGTAATGCACTCACTAAGAATAAACAAAGTGAAGGACTGTAGAGAATTGCCATGGCATGCATTAGGTCAGGCTCTTCTCCCAAACAGGGATTTAGTATCTCTTTTCTACCCAGAAGCAATAAATACAGTTCAGTGTTCAATCAGACATCTTTTCACTTACATAAGTGCTTTTCTTTGATTTTTCAGACTGTCACAGTTAGTACCTCTGGACTGGGAAATGGATATTAGGTAGCCAGTCCTTGCATTTTCATCATTTATATTATATATGTACTTCCCCAATGTAAATGTACAGAGCATTTAAATACAATGGTTTTGAAATTGAAAGTCTAAAGAAAAAATCCCAAACCCAAACCCCAAGACAAACCCAAAAAATCAAAATAACATACCTGAAAATTAGCCAACTACAGCAATTCTTAAAATTTTATTATTCTCATTTCTATTTCCACAGCTGAGGTACTAAGATCACAGGCCAGAAAAGTATTTGAACACCTTTGACAATACTTCCCTCTACATAAAAAGAACCAGAAATGAAAGCACATGTTATTAGTCTGAAACTTTTACTCATTGTTTCATAGGACCAAAAATCCAAATATAAGATTTTTATTTTTTTACTCCAGCAAGTAAATCTTATTGGTGATGACTGCTTTTCCTGAAAGTGAAATCTTTACAGTGAACATAAGTCAGTTTTACCCTTCTCCAACTCACTTCCTTCTGAGTTCTCTGCAGTTCCAACCCCTGTTAACATATGGCCTGGGACAGGCCTGCAGGTCACTCACACCACAGAAATATGAGCTCCCTGTGTGTAGTAATTCTTCATCATTACAGAGAATGTACTGTAGTCTAGGCTTTCCAGTTTACTTTCTGTAACCTTATAGCTACTTTTAACTGTAGATGTATGTTTAAATCCATGTTTTTGCCCTAATTTACTGCTCAGAATCACAGAATAATGTAGGGATTCATTCAGAATGAAGATTCAAGAAGAAAGGAATCCCTGAAGATAAAGTAGTTTCTTCATACTAGGAACTCTACATTTGAGCAGAGACTCATCACAGTTTATAAACTTTTTATAAAGTTTATAAAGTTTTAGGGCAGGAACAACTTGGAAAAGGGCAGTGGAAATCAAGAATTTTTATGGCATAGGCAGATGAGAGGCACTGGTACTGCCATGCAGTTCCTGAGCCAGGTACCAGCTATGGACCTCAGAGTACATTTGTTAACTGGCAATTTTGTCACTATCAGTGCTTGTCTTAAAAATAATAATTAAAAACATTCTCCTGATCCACTGGTTCAGGTCTACTTCAGGTATCACTAAAGGAGAGGGGTAGAGTATAAAGGACAGGAGGCAACTTTACTATCAGAGCCACAGATGTCATTTGCCCATCTCATGTGTGAGACTGTGTTGCAAGTTCTCACTCAGAGTAAAACACACACTATGATTTAAACTAACCTACTTTTGCATTGGAACACGCTGATGGAGAAATATGACACACTTTATTTGATTCATATGGGAAGAAATTACGTCAAACCCAGTGCCTGTGCTTTAGGGGCAAGAGTGCCAAACTAAAGCCCAGAGCTCAAGTGGTCTCATGATCAAATATAAGTAACTTGGAATATCTGATTCTTCGCTCTTCTGAAATGGTTGTTCCAAATTTAATTAGAATCCAAGACACTGGGCTGTGGGGAGACAAAAGAAGATGCTGCTGAAGGCAGTCTCCCCTCTGATATCCTACACCTGTGTTAATTATCCTAGAGTAGAAACAGCCTTGCCCTCACAGCCATGGGCATGATAAAGAGTGAGTTAGGTGGGAAGAGTCAGTTGGAGTTTGCTTGCCGTGCTGAGAAGACCTAGGGACAGATGTAGGATAGACAGGATTAGGAGGCTGTGCTAGGGAATGGAAGGAGTGAGCCAGGACTGGAAAAGAGAGACAAAGCCAGAGCTGTGTGGAGCTGCTCTTGGGGAATACAGAGAAAAGGTACGGATACTTTCTGAATAACAAGATGCTTGAAGCCTTCTGATGATTCTAATGAAGCACCTTGAGTGCAGTGTCGGTGTCGACTGCCACATATCGACTGCAACATCTGGTGACCCTGACGAGATGAGCGACATGATGATAGATACAACATGATACAACAGCCTGAACTACAGACTTGGCCTGGACCTGTGTGGGGTCCCATGACTGGCAATGTAGACCTGCTTGGGAATGGAGTGGGGGAGGCAGCGTTGGTGAAGCTGAGAGTGGCAGTGGAAGCCACAGGAAGGTCTGGACCTGATTTTCTTTTATAGAGACACCTGGAAACAGGTGAGCCACCAAGTAGCAATAATGGACCATAACTTCTCTAGGGTGGTTGTATTGTGACTGCCTCACAGTGACATTCCTTTCAAGTTTTTATGTCAGAATGGAAGAAAATGGCCAGGATGTTAAATGGATTAATCAATGTCATTTGAGGGGCTATCCTGGAATCAGACTGTTTCCCTCAAAAAATCAAACACAGCTCATCAATATTATAGCTACAATGGAGAAGCAGAGAGAGGAGAGAAAATGACAAAAAAATCCAGAAAAAATAGAAAAAAATAGAAAAAAAAAGAGGAAATTTAAAAAGCTTAGAAAAAATGGGGGAAAAAAGAAAGAAAAGAGAAAAAAAACCCTGAAAATAAATAGAAAAAATACAATTGAGAAAAAATTCAATTAGGGAAAATGAAACTGATATTTATCAAAGAGTGTTATCTGTGCCTAATGCATCCACTTACAGAAGAAACTGGAAACAGTATTTGTATGTAGTATTTGAATGTTATAATGTCAATTTATTTACAGTGTTTGAATTTCTAATGGTTAATTTACCTAAGCATGTGATTCTAGAAACGTTTAATTAAAAAAAGAAATGGGGAATTGTGGGGAAACAAAAGGAGATGCTGCTGAAGGCAGTCTCCCCTCTGATATCCTACACCTGTGTTAATTATCCTAGAGTAGAAACAGCCTTGCCCTCACAGCCATGGGCATGATAAAGAGGGAGTTAGCTGCTAGGGAATCAGTTGGAGTCTGCTGGCTGTGCTGTGAAGACCCAGGGACATGCAAGGGCCAGAAAAGGTAAGATACTGTACGTAGGACAGACAGGGTTAGGTGGCCGTGCCAGGGTCAGGAAGGAGCGAGCCAGAGCTGTGTGGAGCTGCTCTTGGGAGATACAGAGAAAAGGTATGGGAGACTCTTGAATAACAAGATGCTGATGCTTGAAGCCTTCTGATGATTCTAATGAAGCACCTTGAGTGCAGTGTCCTTATCGACTGCAACACTGAGCTGCATGAGGAGGAATGTTGCTAGAGGTCAAGGAGGTGATCCTTCTTCTCTATTCAGTTCTGGTAAGGTCACACGTGGGGAACTCTGTGTGTCCAGTTCTAGGCTTCGAACTATGAGAGACAGATGGAAGTACTGGAGAGAACTCAAAGGCCACTAAGATTATGAAAGGGATGGAACGTCTCTCATACGAAAAAGGGCTGAGAAAGCTAGGACTCTTTAGCCTGGAGAAGGCTCAGGACTTATTGCATCAATGTATACAAATATTGCAAGGGAGAACACAAAGAAGCTGCAGGCATGCTCTTTTCAACAGCGCCTAGTGACAGGACCAGAGGCAATGGTCGCAAACCGAAATGCAAAAGGAACAGTCTGAGCATAAGGAAACACTTTTTTTTTTTGTTGTTGTGAGAGTCGTTGAGAACTGACACAGGTTCTCCAGGATGGTTGTGGAATCTCCCTTCTCAGAGATATTGAGAAGTTCTCTGGCCGTGGGCAGGGGTAACAGGCTGTAGGTGGCCCTGCTTGAGAAGTGGGGCTGGACCAGATGACTTCCAGAGGTCCTTGCCAACCTCAGTCATCCTGTGATTGTGTGATACAAGAATAAAATGTGTCTTTGCTGTGTCTGAGAAAAGCCAGATATTCTTCAAAACTCAGTGTTAACTTACCAAATTGACTGCAAGCTCCTTCATCCTCTGTACTCCTGCCCATCAAACCCCTCCTTCTGCATGCAATATGCATATTGATAGTTCAGTCTTAACTGTTATATGATTGTAATTTTGTCAGCTCAAAATTTTGCTTCAGGACTCTTTATCTTTAATGTCACAAAAGGTGAAAACCCCTTTTTTGAATTTGACAAACCAGTGTCACCATATACAGAAATGCTTCTATAAAGAGGCTCAGAGAGTTGTGCATGTGTAGCGTAGAGAAGAGAAGACTCTACAGGGAACTCTTTAACAGTCTTCCAGTACCTAAGGGGGCTAAAAGAAAGGGAAAGGAGACTTTTTTTTTAGGGCATATGGTGATAGGAAGAGAGATAATGGTTTCAATCAGAATGAAGTCAGATTTAGATGAGATATTCAGAATAAATTCTTTACTGTGAGGATAGTGAGACTTGGAACAGGTTGCCCAGATAAGGCTGTGCATGGTCTATCCTTGGCCAGGAAGGATGGGGCCTTGAGTAACCCAACCTAGTGGGGGGTGCCTCTGCTCATGTCAAGGGGTTGGAACTGGAGGATCTTTAAGGTCCCTTCCAGCCCCAATCATTCTATGATTCTGTAAGAAATTGAGAAGGAAAGGATTCTATGAATAAGGACATATATATACATAAAATGAACTTGGTAAGATTGAGTTTTGTAATATTAAAACAGTACTTATAGGTAGGTGAGGTTCATTGTAATAATCCTCATCCCAACCAAACCAAAACTGATGAAACCGTGAAGTCTCAAAGACAGTACTGACTTCAGTTTGGTTTTTTAGGCATGACTGAAATCAGTTTAACTGATAACTCAAGAAAATCAGAAGAAATTATATGAGATAAGTGAGAGGCATCTGCCACCAAAATATATCAAAATCAGCTCTTGTTACCAGTACCTCATTGGTACACACTGTGTTGTTAATGATACATCTGCTGTGCACAAAGAATGACCTAACCAAAGGAAAAAAAAAATATTTTGGGGACGTCCAAATAAATATGTGATCTGCACCTTAGATGTTAGCAAATTTTATAAAATATTTTTTGACAAAACTGTGTTCAAGGTTTTTGAAATATAAGGAAAACAGAAAATAATGATCATGTTCAAATTATATAAAATTCCAATTTTTCTTTTTTAGCGTAACAATAATTCTGAATTCCCTGTAGACAGCCATACAAAAATATCCTTTACAAGATGTTTAATAGTTTCAGCTGTGAACAACTGTTCCACTATTTCTCAAAAAAATTTCCAAAACCAGTCACTGGGCTGATCTATCATTCAGTTTTTCATTGGCTTGTTGGCCAGTTTACTCAATTTGGCCCCTTAATATATTTTGCCTTCTACATTTTCACCTTTGCAATAAAATGGATATAGTCAACCAGCTGTTGTCAGGGTTTTAGACACCTTTTTTAAATAATATTAAATAAAAATGCATTTAACACTTAATCTTTTTTGTTATCCCTCACTTTTCTGTTATGGGTAAAGAAAATAAGCAATTCTTCTCTAATTTTTATATCTAAGTTAAGACAGGGTTTTGGAGCTTCATTTTGCCTTCCCTCAAATAGTTCCAATATTGGAATAAGATCCTAAACTATTGCATGATATAAATCATCCCAACCCATTTTTGTTTTATTGAAAGAATGAGATTCACTGATTTTTACAACTGAAGTTGTTAGCTTTTTAATGTTTTACATGAAATAGAATATGCTTTTGGCTGGAGCTTAGAGAAAATTCAACATAAATTTCTTTGTATTTCAAACTCAATGGAATCATTATGTTCTCAGCATAAAAATACGAATTGAAGTGAAATAAATGTGGCAACTGGGAAACTGGTATAAAACAGTTATGAGCAAAATGTTCCAAATTCCCTACCTTTCTCCACCACAGTCCATGTTAATGGAAGAGTAACCCAACTTTTTAAAGGTATCCTTATAAAGTTGTGGTGAGAAAGATCTCTAATTTTACGTACTGCTTTGAAAAACAGCTGTTCCAACCAGCCTCCTTAAGAAAATTCTCTGAAATTAGGAAAAACAAAAACACTAATGGAAAGATACAAGTTTACTGCTTTGAACTTGCTGATGTTTAAGTTTATATTGTCAGTAGTACCAAAATAGCCCAGGTGATGCACTAAAGATACACTGTGTTGAAAAAATATGAAGAAACTAAAAATATTTTTTAAGCTGCCTACTAAACATATATATATTCATGTTAATGCAAAACTAATGCTAATTTCAAAACACAATCAATGATTATGCTGATATTTTTACTGTGCTGAAACAAAATATTAATGTACACAGTGCATCATCAAAAAGGATAACAAACATTAAGTCAGAGAAAACTAATTCCCTACAGCATCTTAGGCTTGATTTTTTTTAACTGCATCTTTAGTGGTGAGATTATTGTCTGTATGACTTTTTCAAACAATCAAAACATAATTCTCAGGTGTGCTGTGCATATTACATGTTACTCAAAGTAAATGAAAGAAGGATACTTTTATCATTTTCATTTTGTGTTAACCATACATACTGAACCTGTGATAGTTGCAGGGAAATATGGTGGGATTTTTTTCCCAATGCTGTTTTGTGAATTGTAGAAGTAAGACATTATATTGGTTATATGTAATGTCTTTGAAATGCCTTTGTTGTGAAGCTATTTTAGATTGATTTAGTTTTTAAATCTGCGATGAAAGCATAGTTTCTTGATTTAGCTATATCTGTTCCTTGAATTGGTGCCAGAGATGTCACTTCCAGGTGTATTTCTTTAGTTTGGCTAGTTTTACTATGCTTTGCCCAAGAGATACGGTAAAAAAACGGATATTTTACAACAGTGTCTGGGTCAAAACAGAGCAAAAGTATACAAAATACTCAGCAATTTCTTTGAACACTCAGTCCTAGAAATACACATAAAAACTACATGAGCATCAGACCAAATATTACATTCAGACTAAAAAATAAAAGTCTTTCTGCTCTTATTCCTTTCCTAATTAGTTTCAGTCCCAAGGCAACCAATTAATTATATCCTTTGAAAATGAACTTTTCCCCTCCTAAATTCATTCAAGCTCTTCCTTTTCTCAGTCTTCAGGCTCTGGATTTTCCATTTCAAATTTTAAATCACTTGTAAATACTACAAATAAGAAAGTTCCTTATATTTTTAATGCCCTGCTGTTAATTTCAAAAGCTTCAAAACAAACAGAAAAATAGTCTTTTAAGTTTTCCTTCAAAAAGTGCTCATTCTATCTAGTGAAATAAATGTAGATCTCTACCTCATAAAAAAGCAAATTACAGAGAAGTTTGAAGCTGAAAGCAAAAAAGAGTGCTTTTTTCCTATGAAATTTTTATGTGCGTGTTTTGACTTAGTAAATAATAGTGAAAAAAATATAGCAGGCTTTAATACAAATTCAATTTTAGTCACTTAGTAATATTTCATCTTTTTTCATACCTCAGACATATATGAACAGAAAAACAAGGAATTGAATTTTAGTCAATTGTATGCAATATATATGTCCCTGCATGCAATCTCCAAATTAATTATTTGCTATTTCTGTTTCTGAGGCATCACTACATTGAAGCCTGGAGGTGTAATAATTGACAGACAGCAATCACTTTCAACAGTCACACACTCACTGCTTGGTGTGTTACTCTTATAAGAACAAGGATAAAAATAAAACTGTCTATAAAGCCAAGATTGCAGGAACAAAATTGCTATAGAACCCAGCACTGCCAAAACGGTTTGGAATACATTTTGTGGCTTGACAAAAGGCTGAAACATTTTTATGAATAAGAAAAAAACTGCAAAGCATGAAGATTTCAACACTGTAGAATCATAGAAACAGAGTTGTTTGGGTTGGAAGAAACCCTAAATATCATCTGGTTCATAAATAATGATGTCTTGCCCTGTGCTGTACAATCTTAATATGCAGGAATAATTTTTGTATTTACAAATCAAAAGAGTATGTTTCATTAAAAAACCTAAACCAACCAACCAAAAAACCCCAACTAAAACCAGAACCAAAGCAAAAACAAACCACAAAACACCAAAAAGCAACAACAAAAAAACCCCAACAATACCCCCCAAAAACAAACAAAAAAACCCCCACCCAAACAAAAAATAACCAAACAAAAAACCCCAAAACCCAAACCAAACAAATCCCAAACCAGCCAAATAAAAAAAAGTCCCGCCAATTCTGAACAAGGTGATGAAATGGCTAGTAGCCAGACTAATAGAACAATTTAGGGTGACTGTACTATTGAAATTGTGAGATAAATAATGTAAATGTTTGTAGTTCAGATGTGGAAATCCCATGAGCCCTTGTGTTTGATTTTGAACACTTCTTAGTTTGTCGTCATGAGCAAAACCACTTAATATCAGTTATCCAATCTCTAACCAGATCTGAATCCAAGAAAGAAATATCATGCCTTACTTTCCTTCATAGTTTTGTTTGTTTATAAATAAAAATCTCTAATTGAGAACTCAGTATAAATCCTACCTTACAAAAGATTTGGTACCACATTCATTCTGGACCATCTCCTATTAACTTGTAAATAGTTTTCATGCAGTTATTAAACTCTTTCACAACAAAAAATATGGCAACACACCTTGACAGCAACTTCATCAGAAAAATAACTTTATTTTTCTGTCTTAAACATATATTCTTCACAGAGTGGTTATTATGGTTAAGATTCATTATCTAGTCATACTGACTGTGTGAAAATTACCCAAAATGCATAAATTGCATACAGATGAGATATTCAAGTCAGAATCAAAAGAGTTTTCAAATATTGAATTATATTTTTCCCTATTTCTATCTGAAATTGGATTGAAATTGAACACGAAAAATATTGAGGTTTCAGTCTCTTTCTGACAGACAAAACCACATACATATGTTGTTTTAAAACTCCTCTTAAGAAAAGAAAAAATATTTTGAATTCTTTTCATTCCAATTCTATAGGGACTCTTGAAACATTTAGATAACTAATTTATGGTAACACTTTAGGAAATTCCTGATTGTTTTACTTGAAACTCTCAAAAAAAAGACAAAAAAGTTTAGCCATAGAATATCCCTATAAATCTGGTTTCCCACTGGTTGTAGCTCAAACTTCAGTGAAGCATTATGAGAAATCTTATTATGTTTAAACAGACCAAAACCTGCATTATAGAAAAAAAAAAATCCTTTTTTGATTTCCCTAATCTGCTATCAGTAAATAATATGCAATATAAATAATATATAACTTTAGTAGCCTTCTGTTTCAATTTGTTGTTCTAACAGAGCTACTTTAGTTAAGTATGGGTTCATTTCAGCATGTCAGTGAGGATTTGGGTGTAGCAAAGCACTTGAGTTTGTTTTTATAGACACATAAATAATTAGTCCCATTCAGTAGGGAATTAGTAGGAGTTAGTAACATCCAGTATGAAAAAATCATACCATTTATATTAGTGTCTTTACCAGAGTCTTATTGAATTAAAGAGCAGCTGAATGTATGAAATATATGAACTCTCATGAAAATAATTAAAATTCAAGAATTTAATTACCACTTGATATAGGTAAAATTCTAAAGACTAATACCATTATTCAACAAGTTTAATTTGATGCATCATGACCTGTTTTAAGACAGAAAAACCCTCTTCCAACCTATATGTGCAATCTGTGTTACAGATGCTAAGCAGGATGTGTTCTCTTTTCTAGGTTTCATATTTCCAGTTAATTTAATTTTTTTCTGATCTGGACACCTTTCCATACTTCCATATCTTTTTGAGGACATGAACAAGATGTAAAAAATTTAAAATAAAGGTGGCTGATGGATTTATGCAGTGTCATAATGACGTTTTCCATTTTACTAACTATCAGTTTCCCAAAGATTTCTACTTCATTAAAAAAAAAAAAATAGAAAATATAAAACGTGAAATTTCAGGTGGATCTGATCTGAAGACAATATCCCTAAATGCAATTTCTCACATCAAAATATAACTGGAAGTTAAAATGACAATATAAAAGAGGACATTACTGATATTAAAAAAAAAAATTATGTTCATATTTAATGGTCTTTTGTTAGTTCTAAATAAGATGATACAAGCAAAAACAGTTGTGAGTCAAGGAGTTAATGAAGACACTTTTAACTGAGAGAGAAAATCCCCTCTTAATTTTAGTCATATCTGTAGGCAGAAAAATGCAATCCATTGTTTTTCACTGAAGCATGATGATATGATGGACATCAATTAAGTTTATGTCAGTTCTATGCTCAAACAAGGGAAGTGTTATGCAAGGAAAGAAGATGTATGTTACATTTGCTCTTTAGTACCTATCTGAAATGGGAGAAACATCTAGAATACCACCTACATTCCAGCTCTAATTTACATAGAGAGATGTGAACCTAAGAGGTTCTATTGATTTCATATTTGAAACTACACTTGAATTAGAAAAGCAAGGATTCTTCACGAAGTAACCATCTCAATTTCTGTACTCTCCATATAAAACTCTTTTGTTTTGTTTTGTTTAGATTGTTCTTTAGATAAGAAAATCAATTTTCCTGACCAGAGATTTATTATCCTGGGTAACCAGGATACCTTAAAATTGCTCAATGAAAGAATGCTCTGCAAAAACTCTTAGTGGAAGGAAAGACAGCAAGGGGTGAGCAGGAAAGAGAGTGAATGAAGCAGATCATATTGCTGTAACCAGGATTTGTGAAATCAAGGCTTTTCCTGTCCTCGCCTCCATTATAATCATACATACATGAAAATTGACACAGAAACTTTCAGACCCAGTTTAAATAACTTGGATGAGATCAGAAACTGCTGCCTTTCAGTATTTATACACAACTCTTTAACTTGCTTTTTTAAGAAAAGTGACTTCAATTGTTCTGAAAAGACAGTACATGCTTGAAATATCTTGCAGATTGCCAACAGGATCTAGCTGTCAGTTTTCAGATGCACTGATTGCATACATAGTGGAGTGTTACATTCTGCCAAATAATCCCAAACTTATACAGTTGATTTTTTTAACATAAAAAATATTACTTTCCCCCTTGAGATAATGTCATCAAATACCATCTGTGCTGGCTGCAATTTTAGTCATAAATCCTTGTTGTATTTATCAGAGATTCGCTTTTCAAAATAGCTAATTTTCATCTCAGATTCAGACACAAACTAATTTCTTTGCTTCTTTCTTGCTGAGAAGTCTGATATAATAGTCTCTCACTGAAAGGGTTTGGCATTTACCCAAAACAAAATAGGCTCATCTCCTTGCATGGGATTAGTTTGCTTAATAGGTCTAGAACTTAGAATCATTAAATGCAATAAAAAACATTCCCTTCATGTAACAGAAACTATTAAAAGGCCTGTGGGAGGTAACATGACAATGTTCAAAATGGAATTAATATTAAAACTAATAAAACTCTGAGGGAAAATCATCATGCAGGTAGAGAAAAATCAAGACATGGACATATGAGAATGGAAGGAGAATGGCAACAATATTAACTTTGAGCATAATTTGTTTTTTCCCCCTGATTTCTGTGGAGGGTACTACATCAGATTAGTGAGTCTGGATGACAGAAGATATATATGGGTTAACTGTCATTTAGAGTATTTATGTACAAAAAAATTCGTAACTGAGGTATTTAGAGACCCCCTGAGGAGAAACTGGTACTTCATGAAGATAAACAGCAAAAAGCATTTTCTCCCCAAATAAATATTTTAGAACATAACAAAGGAAATGTACATTCCAAACAATCACTTATTTAACCCATATTTCATCTCTTAATGTAAGAAAAATATGGGTGGCATTGTGGAAAGCCTTGCTGAAGTCAGGATAAAAAAGCACTGCTCCTTCCTCTGAAGAGCTAGCTACTTCATAGAATCATTGTTGGATCTGTTTTTGGTGGGATGGCTGTGAGAAGCTGCTGGAAACTTCCATGTCTGGCAGAGACAATCCCTGGTGGGTCCAAGGATGAGCATGCTGCTGGTCAAGGCTCAGCCAATTAGAGATAATGGTAATGCCTCTGTGATAACAGATTTAAGACAAAAGAAAGAAAGAAAAAAAAGGTATTTTACAGTTATAATTGTGGCCAGAGAAAAGTAGAATGAGAGCCTGTGAGAAGAACAACTCTGCAGACACCAAGGTCAGTGGAGAAGGAGAGGTACTCCAGGCACTGGAGCTGAGATTCCCCTGCAGCCCTTGGTGCAGACCACAGTGAAGCAGCTGTGTCCCTGCAGCCCAGGGCTATCCATAGGATGCAGGGATCCACCCTCAGCCCGTGGAGAGCACCATGCTGGAGCAGATGGATGTCTGAGAGGAGGCTCTGGCCCTACAGAAGGCCCATGGAGAGTGGAGCCCACTCTGGAGCAGCCTGTCCTTGAAGAATGCACCCCATGGAAGAGCAGCCCACACTGCAGCAGTTTGAGGGGTGCTGTAGCCCATGGGATGGACCCCCATTGCAGCAGTTGGCAGGGAATTGCTGTTCTCATGTTGAAGAAGTTCACAGAGATCTGTCTCCGGTGGGAGGGACCCCATGGTGCAGTAGGGGAGCGATTGCTCTCCCTGAGCCATGGAGAAACCATGGGCAATTAACTGAGCACAACCCCCATTGTGTCTCCTTGTGCCTCTGGGGTAGGAGATAGAGCTGGGATGCTGTAAGTTGGAGTAAGTGATCCTTGAAAGTCAGACAGCCTTCCAGGGTCATCTCCCATGGGATTATTAGAAGAAGAGTCCTGAATGGGGCAAATTATTCTCCCCTTATTTCAAGGCTGTGATCCTACAATTTCCTGGTTTTATCTCCAAAATCCACTATTTTACAGTCATTGCAGCGAAGACTGCTTCCAGATTTCACATCTTAGGACAGTTCTTCCTTGTTTGTAAGTATCAGGTCCAGCAGAGCATTTTGTATTTTTTGCTCCTTGGTCACCCATGTCAGGAAGTTATCAGCATCACTCCTGGAGCATAAAATTAATTCAATCTTCTTTCTGAATGGATTTAGTCTTGTACTCAATTTTGAGCAGCAATGAAATTTCATTTTGCTTCAACACTTATAGCTGTGGATTCTCAGAGACAGGATTCAGTTCAAGATAAGGACAGCAACTGAGCTTGTTGCCTGTACTTTAGGTATCTAACTTGAGAATAAATGTATTGTTTTTTATGTATTATTTAATGTATGAAGTTTTTTTGCTTGGGCTATGACAATACATTTAGAATATAGGAAGATTTCCATATGTAAGTATCTACATCTAGACATCCTAATTTTGATACATCAGACAAGATATGAACACCCACTCTGTCTTTTTCCTCAGCTGACATAACACAGGATCCTAGTTTATATTTTAGATCTTCTGTTGAATACAGCTGGAAAATAAAATAAAATAAATAAAATAAAATAAAATAAAATGGAAAAAAACAAAACCAAATCCACAACAAAACCAAAAAAAAAAAAAAAATCAGGTTAAAAAGCAATGAAAGAAACAGATACATTTAAATGTATTAGGGGACAACGACTGAAAAATCTTTGCATTAGAAAATTAACTTAATGATTTTATGAAATGATTTTATTCCTTAAATAAAATATGAGTGCTAAAATCAGATAGGAAAGAATTAAGATAATTCTGATTAAGCAATAAAACAAAATTAAAATGTGACAAAAGAAAAAAATACAGAAAACCTAAATAATTTTTGGTGTGCAAAGCATGCATGGAAAAGCATGACAGCACTTTCCTAGGTGTAGCAGAAAAACTGGAAAAAAGTAATGATCATAAAAGTAATGAAAAATGATGTACAAGAAGTCTTTGAGGTGATCTACATGCAGACTTTCAGTACCTAAAGGGAGACTGCAAGAAAGCTGAAGAGGGACTTGTTTGCCAGTGTAAATAAAGAGTCTGGATCCATGTGAAAATACTGCAAGATC
Organism: Phylloscopus trochilus trochilus; assembly: GCA_016584745.2. Taxonomy (NCBI): domain Eukaryota; kingdom Metazoa; phylum Chordata; class Aves; order Passeriformes; family Phylloscopidae; genus Phylloscopus; species Phylloscopus trochilus. The sequence goes on along the minus strand of WQNJ02000016.1, from coordinate 18,636,903 downwards.
AGAATATAGCACAAGTTTGGCAAAGTGCAGAACAAGCAGTGAACAACAGTACACTGAAAATCAAGAACTGTGGAAAAAATAATAAATTATTCATTACAAACATCACACAGCATAGCAAAAGTTACTATTTTTTTTCCTCATTACTGCACATGATTTGAACTTTTTGAAAGCCAGACTCCAAATTAGACAGCTGTTCATAACATGTGGAGAGGGAACAAGTGGTTCCAGTAGGGATCTCATGAAAGCTCTCAATGCTTCTTTCTGAAGTAATGAACACTTCATTGCACAGGAAAAGCATTACCTCATTGCATGAACAGCAAATAGACAGGTATATATTATCAATTGTATATATTATCACTGTCCTGGTAAATGGAAAAATCTTGAAAAAACATGAAGGAAAGTCTATTATATTAAAGCATATGTGTTGATGGCTGGAGTTTATGCAGATTTGTTGCATCTGTATGCAGACAATGCTTCAGATTCTTAAACAAGAAAAAAAAGTTGTTAGTTGGATGGCTTACAGTGTAGGTTTAGTTTTCCTTGCATGAGAGGCTGAGGAGAACAGAGAAATTGAGACTAAATATATTGCCTATTATTTCCTTCTCCATCATAATCCTTTTTTCTCTGTCTCATTATGCTGCATTATCTTTATTTTGGATCCTTTATGGGCATTTATTATGATAAATCCTCTGTCATTTTGTTCTACTATTAGTCAATTTAACCATCAGTCCGTGCAGTCATTTATCAGATTAAAGCTATATTTTAACCTACATTTCAGATTTATTGGAACTGAAACATTTTAGCATGAATTATGGCTAAATAATATATATATACATATTGTATGCACATGAAATCTGCTGTCGCTTTCAGAATCAAGGTGGAAGACAGTTATTGAGGAATAATTGTTGCTATTTATGGGAAATGGGTTCTCATTAAAAAATAAAGGTTAAACGAAGAAGTTAGTTATTTCCTGGGAACGAAATTTACATTTCTTTTTAAAGTGACAGCTTTCAATAGCAATAAAATCTAAATTCAAATTTGCTATATAATAGACCTCCTTCCTCATTAAACTTTTTTTGAACTTAATAAAACAAACTTTTTAAAGCTTATTTCTGTTCATGCTTGGCTTCCTTCCTAAAGCAAATGTTTCTGGAAACTTAGAAGAAAATCCTTTCGAAGAAAATCCCTTCAGCTATTTCATAATTATATTATTATGAAATATATACTCCCATATAAATGCTAAATTCTGAATACCAATTTCTTGGTGGAATAGATGATTGAAAACCAAACTTTTAACTTCCATTTAGGAGATGTAAATACTCCAAGGGTGAAAATAAAATAATCTAAAGGCCCCACAATTACGTGAGAAAGGTAAAGAAGGGATCTTTCCTCAGTAAATATATTCTAAATTATTTCCTCTTTCAACTCAGACCTTGAGGTAAAAATTATGATGGTCAGATACTTTTATAAGGAAAAGGATCAAAATAGAAGTTGTAATGAGTCCAGATGATTTTGTGACAGTACCACTACAGAAAAAAGTTCCTGTTCTTCAGTGGCAGAGCAAATTCATATCTACTTGAAGGAATGGTAGCCATGCAGAATGAAAGGCTAGATATTAAACCAAACCAAACCAAACCAAACCAAAAATATTAGGTGAAATTTAGTATTGCTGAAGTTGCTAACTTTGAGTATTCTTGAAAGAAATAACACATGAAATTCTTGATAGAGATATTCAGAAAGAAGCACTTTTATGACTATTATCTTGGCAAATGCTAAAAGAGAAGTTTCTGATCTAATGCGTTTTCTGTTTTAAATATAATTGTCATCTGATGTTATATTTGAGACATGTTTTCTGGATGATAATTTCGAATTTTGTGTTCTGAATCAAACTGAGATCAAATTTGCAGAGACAAATCTGCAAGATTATCTCCTTGCAAATTTGCTAAGGAGATAATCTTCATGCAGTTCCAAGTATCAATTTCTATACTGACAATTCTTGATACATGGAATATAGCAGCTCTTTAAAGAACTACAATATGGTAAGAAATAAACATTGGTGAAAAGGTCCTCTGGTAAAACACATTCTTTTGCTAAAGTTCTTCATTTCAAAGTTCTAGGAGAACAACAAATAAAAGCACTGCATTAAAAGTCTTGAAGAAAGTCAGTGATTTAACTTTCCAGTTTTCCATTCTTTAGGTACTAAAGGACTACCTGTTTCTCATTATGTGGCACCGATACATTTTGCTCTTCTCTAGCTATTTAACTCTTGGTGAAACATCCTGTTTGGATGTTTCTAGACTTTTTTATTTACTTTTTTTTTTTAAATAGTGAAAATGAAATGGCTAAAAAAAAATCCATGACTAATGGATTACAAATTGGTGACAGTAGGCTGTTTAAGATAATTGTGCAAAAGTAACTGAGGCAAGAAAGAATAAAACTCTCCAAACTACAGCAAAGCCAGTGTGAGATCTACCTAGAGAGTAAATCATCTAAACCCAGCAATTCATCCTCTTCTATCCTTCTCAGTGCATGTGTTGCCTTCAAAACAATTCTACCCAAGAGAGACACAATCGCTGTTTTAATTACAACTCACAAAAGAGAAAGCAACAGATGTATAAACATATTTTAAGTATTTATTAAATATCTGCTGAATTGTTATAGTCCTGTTGGCTCATTAGTAAAATCTCCATGGATTAACTACTGATTCCCAACACCTTTATCTGCAAAGACATAGGGAAGATTTGCATTCTCACCTTATGTACACTCATTATAATTTCTTTTATATGTTGCTAATTATATTTCTTTGCTCTTTTCTTCTTGGTAAGGTCTTACAGAATTGCTGACTATAAAAGATCTATAAAAGGATCTATAAAAGAATCCTCTGAATAAATATACCAAACTATTAAGTTTTTTTCAAACGAGTCAAGGTTAAGAATCATCGACTAACAAATAAAGCAAAAACAAAGAAAAAAGGAGGTGAGGAAGCAGGAAAAAAAAACCTCAGTTCTTGGAAAATTAATACTGTGAGGATTTTTGTTATAATGACAAGGATAATTGTGATCCCACATCACAGAGATTTAGAATTTCCTGGAAGAATATTCTTCTTTTGTATTATGTATCTGAATATAATTCAAGACTGACAAATAGATGTGATGGTTTCTTAATGTGCATAATCAGTAATAACTGTCATACATTTTGCATAAGTATGTAAAATTTTCAGAGGGCACATTGTAAATTTCACTTTCTGGACCCCCGGATTTGTGTTAAAAGTGCATGACCCTCTGAAGGTATAGAAAGAGCTTTTTCCCATTTATTTTCTCCACCATTCCACAGAATGACCAAAGATAAAAAATTAATTTAATCCATATTATAATAATCTCTCATAGTGCTTCACATCAAAAGAAATTAGTAGCTTCCTCCCTTAGCTTTCACCCAAATATCAGAACTGTATAATATTCCTTTTGTTTTCTTCTACTGTTAAACCATTCCATAGGTTAGTAGTACTTGAACCATTATGCAAGGACATGTCTATCCTGAAGAATACTCTAAGCAGGAATGACTGAGATAAACTGAACAAAGAAGGATATTCATTTTGTTAACCATCAATTACATCAGAATTCTTTTGCATTTGAATTTTTCATTTGTAAGATAAAATAAAGTTTAAGTAAACATAATGGGTATGAGTCAGTTTCCTAAATATATGAATTCCATTTAATTTGGGTGCTGGAAAAGTATTCTCTCTAGTCTTTGCTTGCTGCTGCAGACTAAAAATATCTCTTGATCATCTGAATTCAATGCAGATACCTAATATAGGGCAAGGACATTTCAAATGGTACTAGTTGGCTTTATCTGAGTAAAAGAAATAAGTCTAAATGGTGGGATCACTTTTGAGATTAGGATTACTATGCTTAAGGTTTTATATATAGATATTTACATGTGCTTGGGAGTCTAAGCTTCACTGGAAATCTAATCTGTACAGATGATGAAGAGTAAAGAGAAATACAGATGGCTAGACTTCAGTTTTCTAGCCAAGGGTGAGTGGAAACATCCTCTAGGCTACATGTCTCTGCCAACCAGTTTTCAATTTTTTCTATTTTTGTTGCGGGTTTAGGTACCTTGCTTATAAGTAGATGCACAAGTATGTTTTGGGTTTTTTTTGAAGAGAATTAGGGTAGCAGAAGTGACAGTTTTGAAGACTATGGAGAAAATATCAAGGTAGTTACATTTCTGGAATATACAGGAACTATCAGAAAACAATACGTAGAGGAACTTGTGATGAGTAATAAAAACAGTTTTTTATTGAATCCATGATTTTCAGAACAAAGTGGGATTATGAATGACTATTCCCATGTTTATCAACTAAGCTGTTTCGCTGAGCACGTTCCAAGGATGGAGAGATACAGGATGCAGGATGTTTTTATGAAAGGTATTCTTTTCATGGTAATTGGACATTTCTCTCCTTCACTGACTTCTTGAGCTCCTTCTTGAGGACCTTCCTGGGGGCTCCATGAAACCTCCGGCAGTGGATTAAAAGTGAATAACTGAGGTTATTATATCTCCCACCTTTCAGGGTGTTTACTCTGAGTGTACAGTGGGCTGAAAACTGCTGCAGGTTTTGAACTGATTCAGGAGTGATCAGACTAGTTTTATCTTAGATGTAGTAACAGTATCCGGTAAAAGACAGCATAAGTATTTTGGTTTAAACCCAGCCAGGAACCCAGCACCACACAGCCAGTCTCTCAATCCCTCACCAGCAGGATCAGGGAGAGAATTGGAAGGGTAAAAGCTAGAAAAACATGTGGGTTGAGATAAAGGCACTTAAATAGGGAAGGCAAAAGCCACAAACATAAGGAAAGATAACCAAGGAATGAATTTATTGCATCTCATGGGCAGGCAGGTATTTGGCCATCTCTAGGAGAGCAGGGCCCCATCATATCAGTGATCTGAGAAGACAAATACATCACTCTAAATTTTATCTCCTCCCTCCTTCCCCCAAGTTTATACACTTAGCATGATGTCATATGGTCTGGAATATCCTTTTGGTCAGTTGGGCTCAGTTGTCCCAGCTGTGTCCCCTCCCAAATCCTTGTGCTTCCCCAGCCTCCTCATTGATGAGGTGCAGTGAGGAGTGAGAAAGGCCTTGGCTCTCTGTAAGCACTGCCCAGCAATAACAAAAGCATGTTTGTGCTATCAACACTATTTCCAGCAGAAATCCAAAACAGTGTCTCATATTACTTACTGTGGAGAAAACTGATTCTACCCCAGCCGAAACCACTACCAACATAAAACCAGACATATATGTATAGGAAAATAAAAGAAGCCAAGGGCCTATCTCTGAAGTCAGACTGTGCTGGGTTGACCCTGGCTGGATGCCAGGTGTCCACCAAAGTGGCTGTGTAATACCCTTCATTAGCTGGAAAGTAGAGAGAAGACATTATGAAAGGATTGAGACAAGGACAAGGAGAGATCACTCACCAGTTATCTCCATAGGAAAAGCAGACTTGTATTGGGGAAATTAATTTTCTATCAATCAAATCAGAGTAGGATAAGATGAAATAAAACCAATTTCTAAAATACCTTCCTCCCACCCTCTTTTCTTCCTGGGTCCCACTCATGATTTCTCAGTGGCACAGGATGAAGGGAATGGGGGATGCAGTCAGTTAACCTCCTGCCTCTCCTTCCTCCTCATAGTCTTCCTCTGCTCCATTGTGGGGTCCCTCACACAGGTTGCAGATTTTCATAAACAGCTCCAGTGTGAATCCCTTACATAGAGCTCAGCCTTTCAGAAAGAATTTGCTCCATGATGGATCCAGTCATAAGTCCTGCCACTAGAACTGCTCCATCCTGGGCTCCTCTCCTCCACAGGACCAAAGGTCCTGTCAGGCGCCTGCTTGGTCATGGTCTTCACATGGGGTCATGGTCCCTTTCAGGCATCTACCTGCTCCAGCATGGAATCCCCTGCAGGCTGGAGAGGAATCTCTGTGTCTGGAGCATCCTGTCCTCCTTCTTCACAGACCTTAGTGTCTTCAAGGCTGTTTCTCATGCATATTCTCACTCCTCTCTCTGGCTGCTGCTTTGCAGCAGTTTGTTTTCCCCTTCTTAAACAGGCTATCCTGGAGGCACTACCACAGTCACTGATGCCTTAGCTTTGCCCAGGAGTGGGTCTGTCTTGGCTCTATCTATCTGGCTTGGATGGTATTGGCTGTATTGAACAAAGGGAAAACTTCTGGTCTCTTTTCGTGGAAGTCACCCCTGTAGCTGAACTGCTGCCAATATCTTGGATTTGCAAACACTGTATACAGACTTGTATTGGATCACATTTTTTTGGTGTCAACACAAACTCTACTACACAAACTCTACTACTACAATTAAATTTCATAATCGTACCTAAAGACCACATTTGTACCTTGACATTTGCAATACCTCTACATATTGATTAGTTTGCATGTCAAAATGAAAATTTTAGGATATTTCTGTATAGGTAGATGATCAGTAAGACAATATACCTTCTAAGGTTGTAGTTTTTCCAACTACTAAAACATCACCAAGCCATCACTGGTTTTTTTTCTAAAGCAAAAAAAAATTCCCACCAACTGGGGCAATGTACTCCCTCAGCATTTGGTCTATCTCCTTCATCAGAGCCCCCACCCAAACCAGATGGTTTATCTCTGAGGCAGGCTGTGGGGCAGGGGCAGGCTCTTGGGCAGCACCCTTATTCCCTGGGGTACTTATCAAAGTGCTTACCCAGGCCAATCTCCCCTTACCTCTGAATGCCAAATAAAATAGGCCTATAAGCAACACCAGCCACTGTATGGTATCATTAGCACTCAGAGGAGATTTGAACCCTTCAAAAACTGGTGGGGTAGACCCAAAGAGCTGGGTGAAGGGTTGGGAGAAAGTTTCCCCAGGTGCCATTTCCTCATAATAGGTACCATTGTTAAAGTAACCCTAGAAACACAGAGTTAGTGTATGATAGCCCTAAATCCATGTGCTTTCTTTCCAGAGGAAGTTAAAAATCCATGAATTCCTCACCTTATTAACCCACCAAACAAACTGGATGTCAGCCACAGTAGCCTTAGTCATAGGACCCATATTTACATAAGGAGTAGCAAATGGCAGAAATACAGCCACGACCACGTGCCACCCAAACCAGGGAAAGCTAGACCACACCATTTTGTCCAGTGGGCTTCTATCTAATACACAAGAACTGTTATTCCTCTCTCTCAATGCCCTCGTGCCCCACACTTGGGCGCCAAAATCTGTCTTGGTTTGGAAAGACAGGTATCTGCCAGGGAAAGCTGGAGTTTCCCTTAGAATGGAGAATGTAAACCCCTCAAACCCTCCCAAATTATAATTTTGCAATTAAGGGCTTTCAGGCAAAGATTTAGGAATAGGAATAACAGTTCTTTACTAGGAATATTAACAATACAAATGTAGTAGAAAACAAAACCACCCAACTGTGATGGTTTGAGGCCAATTTGGGAGGAGAATTCCGAGGGAAAACCCTTCCCCCACCCCCCTCCCCTCTCCCAGCCGGTTCGGGAGAAAACTCGTTGGAGAGAGAAAGTGGAAAGAAACCTGTTTATTAAACCAGCAAAACACTCCCCCAGCGCAATAGATCAAACAATACCAGATGATGACTTATGGAAAGCAAAGTCCCTTTTATAGATGGTTTCTCCTCTCGGTTCTTTTCCGCAGTGGTGGATATTGCTGCGAAGGGTAGCTCCCAGTGGATCCAGGTGTCGGCTCCCCCGGCGGCCCCCGCCGGGTCCTCGGTGTGGGGGAGGTTTGAACCGTTCCAAAAAACAGGTGGAAAAAAGGGAAAAAAGAAAAGAAGGGGAAAAAAAGGAAGGAAAAAAAATTGCGAAGCTTTTCAGCCCTAACTAAGCTAAGCTAACTACAGCAAAAGCAAAGCGAAAAGAGAGCTGCAAGGGAAAAAAAACTGCATCTCCGCGCCGGTGACTCATATTCTCAAGGCCAGTCTGTGCAATTCCTGAAAACAACTTTGCACTTTCTCCCCGTTACTCTCAGATCTGACATAAACCAAACAGACGATTGGGGATACAGTGTAGCATCAACCCAGGACACCAACCAAACAAGCAAACAAAACAAAAAACAATCCCGGAAAACCCTGACAGATTCAGAGCTACAACCTGACACCCTTCTGGTCAGGGTGTTGGAAGCAGTCCAAAAGTAAGTCCTCCTGATGTGATTTTGTTGAAGTAGAGATGATCCTGTAGAACAAGGGTCCAGTGATGGTGAGAAGGGTCCAGTCTTCCTCCAGGAATCCAGTGAAGCTGGGTACTTGTGTTCCTACGTCTCAGTTTTAATCCAAGTAGGAATGGTTGGCTCCCCCCATTGGGTGGAGCATCTCACAATAGGATGATGGAATGTGAATGTATAGCTTGGGGATGACTGCTTTGGGGAGGGTATAGTTTGGGGATGACTGCTTGGGGATATGTTAATGGCCCATTAGCAGAAAAATATCCCCCTGGAGGGAGGATGGGTGGTGAAAGAGAGAAGAACCACTGCCTAACCTGGTTTTAACAGTTGGCCCATTATCAGAAGGCATTTGCCCCCCCCCCCCCCCGCCCCAGTTACAAAAAATAAAGAAACAAAAACATCTCCCCAACTGCTTTCAACAAATGAAATAGAATACACATTTTTGGTTTCCTTAACCCAAGACAAAACTCTACTGCTAGAATTAAATTTCACAATTGTACCTAAAGACCACATTTGTACCTTGACATGTGCAATACCTCTACCTAATCAATATTAGTTTGCATGTCAAAATCAGAATTTTAGGGTATTTCTGTATAGGCAGATGATCAGTAAAACACTATACCTTCTAATGTAGTAGTTTTTCCAACTACTAAAAGATCACCAAGCCATCACTGTTTTTTTTTCTAAAACAAATGCTCTCAGTATACCAGAAGTAAGACTTCCTTAGAATCCAGAACCTTTCCCTGTGAGCAGGCAATACTGCCAAAGCACTGCTACATTCCAGTTATCTCTTGTCTAGTAGAATATTTCATTGTGCTCCACTACTGAACCGAAGAACTCTTAACAGTCATGTGGGTGCTCTGATAGACAGTGCAGGATACACTGGCCCCCAGCTGCTCTGGCTAGTGAAGTGCTCAGCTAGACTAGGTATGAAAGGCTAAGTTACTAAAGTAATTAAAAATGGCCAACCTCCTTTGGCTTGGTAAATTAAATTAATCTGGGAAGATGGGAAGAATTTCAGGGTTGCAAATACAATTTTATCACACGACTTTTTGTTGTCCCCCACATGGAATGATATATCATTCTTTCATCAATATTCAGCAAAATTGGCAGAAAACTCCCAGATATTTTATTGCCAGAACAACTGATCCATTATCTGCAAAGTAGCAATCCCAGATCTGTTGTTTACTGCAGGAATTACTTTGGAGAATAATTTTAATAGCAGCATGACTTGTGGTTTGGGGACTAATATAACCAGATAAGCAGAAAAAAATGTACTCAAAAGTCCAAAACAATTGTGACTAATGAATGGTAAATGTAAGCGAAAATGTGCTTGGATCCTCTGTTGTTTGGTAGGTGGCAATGCAAGCACAAAAATTCTTCCCAGACTGGCATGTTTTAGATTTCCAGAGGTTAGAAACTGCACAAAACAAGAAAGGGGTATGGAATATTGCCTTCTAACATGGAGAACTGAAGAATACATGCTAATTTCAATGAATGACTATTGCATTTTGTAAAAGAACGCTTAAGGATGAATAATCTGCTGGTTTTGTGCACATTTTCAAAGATATACTAAAAAGAGTTTGGGAAAAAAAATAGAAAAACCTTCTAAATAAGTATCCTTAACAGCTCTAACATTTTATTCTTATCCAACAGTTTTTCTATAAGAAATTTGCAGTGAAATCTTACAAAAAACTCAGATTACAATTTGGATATAACACAGTCTTTCAAACAAGTCAAAGCCACCACAGAGAAACCAAATGCCTTTTTTTCCCATCAGTGTTCACTGTGGAAAAATCAGGGAGGTTCTTTCACTGGAACTCTTTTACCGGAGACTCAGCAGTTATGCCTGAAATTGGCTGTAAAAGGGGTTATGAAGCAGACTGACAAAATAAGCAGTAACAAATTGGAAGGACTACATGGCATTCACTCAAGTGTTCTAAGATAACTCAAGGATGAAATAGCTAAATTACTAATGGTAGTGTGTAACTTCTCTCTTCAAAACTGCTGTTGCACCTTAGGACTGGGAAATGATAAATGTGATGCCAGAGGAGATCTGGGAAATTTCTCTGTGTGGCAGTTTGTGGCATAGGTGACAGCTACGTGACCAACAAGCCTCTCTATCACACCTCCTTCTCAAGAGAACGGGGGGATAAAATACAATTAAACACTTGTGGGTTGAGCTAAGTGTAGGAAGACCACTCAGCAATTATCTCCATGAGCAAGACAGACTGTGAACTTAAAGTAATTTATTACCAATTAAACAGGCTAGGATAAAGAGATACATACTTTCAATCCTCTCACTCCCAGTTACCCCTTCTTCACCAGGTTATAACAGAGGCACTGGCAACATCAGTGCTGAGCTCAGCTTTGGCCAGAGGTGTGACTGTCTTGGAGCTGGCTGGAACCAACTCTGTCCAACATGAGGGCAGCTTCTGGTATCTTGTCACAGTAGCCAGCACCTGGACACACACACTAATTAGACCTGAATATACAAACAAACAAGTAATTAGAAAGAGGAGGCAAAAAGTTAGCAGCCTTCTCTTGCAGAGCATTAAGATTATCATAGATTTGTGTTGTCAGAATATTTTTTTACACTCATTTGCAAATAATCTAAGAAAGAGATCAACAGTCCTGTGACAAAGTCTTTCCGAATATGAAGTCATTTGGTGCAGAGCAGACAGAGTTCAGCTTTGAAAACTTTGATGAAGTCAGTAAGAATTTGAATGACAATGTTAAAAAATGTCAGATGAAATATAAATGATGATAAATGCACAGTAACCTACATGGGGAAACCAATAAAGGGCTCAGAGCTGACCATATTACCAGGGGGAAGATTCTGGTTTTGTGACAGTCATTTCTAATACTCAGCAAATATGGAAAGAAATCAGTTGTCAGAAAATAATAACGAAAAAAAGAATGAAACAAAAAAATGTCATTATTCCATCATACAATTTCATGTTTCTCATATATTTTGAATATTATACAACTTTAGACCTTGCACCTCAAAATGACATAGTAGAACGGGAAAAAGTTCAGGAAGGAGTAAAGCCTCTGATTAAAAATGTGTAAACATTTCCATACAAGTAATGATTTAACAAGGCAGAACTGAACAGGAACCTGTATGGAAGATATGAGGTGGTGGATTTAATAAACATCCACAAAATTGAGTGCCATAGATGGTTTAATAGAGATCAATCATTTCTGTGTTCTTCCTATCTACTATCAAATAGAGCTAATAAGAATTAGGTTCAGAATAAACGATGAGCTTTTAGGGTCTTTGGGTTTTTCTCCCTCCATATAATACGCAGTGGAATAATGAAACTCTTTGTCAAAGAATGCTGTAGACTGTAAAAATTTAAATAAGTACAAGGGCTTATTAGATAGTTCTGTGAAAGGAAAGTTTACTAAGCATTACTAAATAAGCAGAGCACATCTGATTGAAGGTATTTCCTGAATTAAAAAAAAAAACAAACAATAAAAGGCAGTGAAGTAATTCTGAAAATTTCACATATGCTTGCTCCATCCTTCCTTCTGCAGTGTCTGCTTATTCCTGCTGCTAGGAAAAAGGTATTGGGTGTGTGCTTTTGATCTGACTTAATACCACCAGTACTATAATCTGTTATTTAATTCTTTGTACAGGGTTAGATGCATCTTGATTTGGTCAATATCCCATTCTTGCAATTAGGTTTGTGTAGTGTATAAATTCTGCATGGTGCTTCCTGAGGAGGGGAGGTGGAGAGGGAGGTGCTGATCTCCCTGGTATCTGGTGGCAGGATGTGGGGCAATGGTTTAAAACTGTAGCAAGGGACATTCATGTGTGTCAATAAGAAACATTTCTTTATTGAGCAGGCAATCAAAAACTATAATAGGCTTGCTAGGGAGGTGATTGATGAAACTAAGCCTGTCAGTGTTTGAGAGGCATTTGGGCAATGCCCTTAAAACATGCTGTAACTATTGGTCAACCCTGGTCAAAGAGTTGGAGTAGATATCATTGTAGAACCCTCCCATTCTTGGTGAACTATTCTTATCTATTTGATTGTAAACCTAACAGAAGCATTCTCATCTAGAAAAACTGTAAAATTATTACCATCTATTTAATGATCCCTTATGTAAAAGAATAACAACCTAATGCTTAATGTGGGAAACATTTCAGTGTCACTTTAAAAAGCATCAACACTAATTAATTTCACACCCATCCAACTCTCACATGATTTTGAGGTCTTAAGAGAAGAAAATGAAGCAAAAAGCAGTAACAGTTGAATAGTGAGTGCACTCTCACTCACTTCTAGTTTGAGAAAAAAAAATAAAACTTTTAGAATGTAGCAGCTACATCTCAATTTAACTGAAGTGCTCTTAACAGCAAATATTAAAACAATTAAATTCACCAAAAAAACCCATACTTTTCCTCAGTTTCTGGCCTATATTTAATACACAAACAAGTTCTCCTAAATTTTTTATGTGTGTTTTAGATCTTCTTGGAAGAATGGCCAAAGACTTATCTCAACTTCTTACAGCAATCAAAGCCTAGTAGGTAAAGCTAAGCATTACGAGACAGTTCTAATAGTAGATACATTGGGATAAATCTAGACTAGTCACCTTGATTTTTTTCACTATTGCACCTCTAAATCTGTCTCAGTGTGTTAATTCTCTTTTGAGAAAAATGAAAAAAAAAAAAAAAAAAAAAAAAGAAGTGATAAAATAATCTTGGTCTTTTAGTTCTCTTCTCATTAAAGCTAGTCTGAGTGTCTTCTGTCTCTTCCATTAAAGTCAGACATAATCATACCCAAAAGACCAACATACCAACCATGTTCAGCTGCTGTAGTGCTCTTCACTCTGCGGGAAGTAAGATTACTTCATCAGCAGGAGGTTTTCTGCTAAATCCATTGAAAAGTTGATATTCTTGAAGAATCTTTTATATAATTATACAGAAAAACCAACAGAGGCAAGTGTCAGTGGAGCATTGTATAATTGGCATTATAGAGGGCCAGAAATAGAAGAACATGGGTCATACTGGAAGGATTATCAGTCTCCAGGAGTGCTGAAAAAGTTGAATGTTTTAGTCAAAGAACTGGTATTTGTATGTCACAGATCCTCACAATTTATTTTTTAATTGCTTTCCCGTTAATTTTTTTAGAGATAAATTACATGTAACTCTTATGCAGCTAGGAAAGCTACTTGACCATCTTTTATTTGTATTCTATAAATAAAGAATATAAACTTCAATATAATTTATTTTATAGATACTTTATTCTATTTTCCAGTCCTATACTTTTTCCCCGAGTGATTCTTATGATGAAAACAAGTCCCATAACCTGTTATGAGCCTTACACACAATCCTTACCTCAGTCCAGGCATTCTTCTCAAAAAGTTGTTTCTCAATTCTCTGTTAAAAGCAGACCCAACCTTGACAAAGTTTTCTAAATAAGCAGAATGGTTTAGATTTTAGCAGATACCTCTTGCTCTGGTCGGTGGAGGTTGTTATCAGTGTTAAAAAGATTTAGGCAAAACTATCACTGCATGTCTGTGACCAATGTTCAGCATTGCTCAGTTTAGGGTTTCAGTAAGATGAACGTTAAAATAATCCTGAAGGTATTGAGTTACTGTTGTTTTGGGTCAGTTTGGGGATTTTTAAGTAGCAGACAAAATGCCAATTTTAAATTATGTCCATTCTCATTAATGTAAGGAAAACAATCTCATTACAGCTTTTAATAAAAACCAGATTTGTTGCTGCAGTGACTTGGGGTCTTCTCCCACCTTGTCCCAGCTCGCCCTGTCGCTGGGCACAGCCCAGTTGGCCGGTGAACCAGGCTGTACCTGTGAGGCCTTTCAGCAGCAGCTGCGTGACAATGGTGAGGATGGAAGAGAGGAGGGCACTGCGGAGGCTTCAGAACTGAGGTTTTACTGAATCCACAGGGGAGACAATTCTGCCTCAGAGCTTCGGCCTTGGCAAAGCAGTGACTGGTCTCTGATAGTAACTTTTATTAGGGGTGAGGAACAAGGGGAAGGGTCAGGGACACAACCAATAGGGAAAGGCCAGGGAGTGGCCCCAGGGGTGAGGGACAATACAAGGGACCAATCATCTGGGCAGAGAAAGGGATTTCCAGGATTCGGGCCAACCACTCGACGCTCTCCCTGGATCTTTCTAGATGCAGGGAGAGGCCGAACATGGATTGGCAGGTCCTGGGTGGTGGGTGAACAAATTATTGACAGATAACCGAAAATAGGTAAACAACTGAGGGACGAACCAACTGGGAGTAAAACGGGGGTACAAGGAACAAACCATTTCCAAACATAGAGCAATAAAAATGTATAAAAATACACCACTACACATAAGTGAATCCATTCTAAACATTCACTAGAAAACCAAGTATATCTCTTTACTGAAACTATATCTTTGCTAGGTTTCAGATAGCTTTATTGTTTCAACAAAAAAAGTTGTCTAAGAAAAGTCACAACATCTTTGAAGAAAATAGTGTTAATGAGAAAATAAGGTGTTAAATCAGGTTTTTCTCAGTCATTATTAGAAAAAAGTGTTTTCTTATGTTGTGAATATATAAACATAACAACATGAAGAGTGTTTTGTGGAGACTAAACGTATTGGGCAAACCCTAAATTTTATTTGAGGTTTAAATAATACTTTGACCCAAATTCTACGGAGGCATCCATACAGTTTTCTTCTTCTTCAAAAAAAATCAAATACTATTAGTAACTCCCCCTTTTTATATCCTTTTGAATGCTAATTTTTTTAAACTGGCTTCAATTTTTTGCCATCTTTAAGTAAGTTCATTCAAAGCCCAGGATTCTTACCAAATTATAATATCTCTCATATTTTCAAAGTGCTTTACAAGATATGAAATGCCTGGCTTCTGTTAAGTATTAACCATACACACTAAGGAGGGTAGAAAGCAGAGTAAATAAGTCCTAAATAATAATAAAAAAAAAATTAGATTCTAGATTGTAGATTATAGATTAAGTGTTGATTTGAACCAGTTTTTTTTTTCTGTTATGATGTGACTGAGTGTCTCCATAAAGGTTTTAGAGTGAAGTATGAAAATATGATTCCATTAACAGGCATTATCAAAAAGAACTTCACAAAATTGCTGGCTCTGGAGCACCTCTGAACCTCCATCTGTATGGATCAGGCCAGAGACCAGGCAAAAAATTTGTAGACATCTGACTAGGAAGGCTTTCTCTGGTGAGTGAGGTGACCTGTGCCAACAAGTGCCATAGCCACTGTAAGGAAATGGAAAACCACACAGGATCTTAAAGTGAGCTTGCCATTCTTGGGAGCAGTGAACTTTTAGATCTCAACTCCATTATAGAATATAATCTTTGGGATTTTTATTTAAAAGAATTTTTTTAAAGATCTTATGATATTTTAAAGATCTTAAAAGATCTTAAGCAATCTTTTACAATAGAAATAGTATTTTTTTATCCTAAGATTTCAAAAGCCATAATCTACAAAGAAGTATTGAAAATTTTCCAAGTGTATTTTTATATCTGAGTCCCTTTTTAAGTATATTATTGCTCAAATATTCACCAAATGAACTAGCTCTAATAAAGTTATAATAATTTATTGGAAATTTGATTATTATTAATGTTAATTTGTTTTATTTGATCACCAATGAGGAAAAAAAAGGAAATTTCATCAGACTTACACTAATCATTAAGAGATATTTTGTCTTATTACAGTCTGTTATTAATGGTCAGATTTTATTTCATTTCACTTTCAACTGGCTGTGGCAATTGGTTTAATCTGATTAAACTGATTTAATCTGACAGGCTTTGGTGGGTTATGTTGCAATGACTTGATTGTATTACATACAGAGTGTCCATAGCCTATGAGCAAAGTTTATGGATGTCAGCTAAAAAAATAATAGATTCCAATATCTCCATGCAAAACACAAACATAGTAGCTTCTTTTTAGTTTGTTGGGTTGGGTTTTTTTTTTGGTTTGGTTTGTTTATTTTTTTCTTCCAATAGTTTATTGTTTTTCTTGGTGATTTTTTCAGTTTTCTTTTTTCTCATTTTTCTGTTCATCAAATTTTAAATATAGTTGTAATTTTGTAAATATGAGTCTCAGCCATAAGGAGAAACAAAACTTATGGACAAAACCAAACAAATGGACAAAGCTAGAGCTCTGGTAACACTGCAGAAAGATAACTGTAGTTATAACATTAGAACTTATCCTGGAACCACTGAATGTACAGAGCTCAAGTAATCACCATTATTTAATTAAACAAGAAAATAGTTAGACTATCTGAAATATAACTGAAAACAGAAAATTATAAAAGTAATTATCAATATGAAAGAAACCAGCATGGTTGTGGAAGACCAGACTTCAACATCTGATTTCTAATTATCTGTTTTTTGCTTTTTGTTTTTCGGCTTCCTCACCAAAAATTTCTTATTTTACTATGTGCTAGTAATGAATAGTCCACAGAGAAACAAACTCAGTTAAAATAAAAAAATAAAGAGGAATACATCTTTTTTATTCTAGGCGTGGCCATTTGGCAGCATTAATTTAATATTCTTAAGTGCACATTTTAAAAATGTATGCTGTGGGGGTTCAATTTTGCATGATCATAGAATTAAAAAAAAATGAATTTGAAGTACAAAAGAAGATTTTTTTTTAATGTGAGACTGTTAGTCTGGATATTCGCTTTTCACTTATACAAGCATGAAGTTATTGAATGCTGCAGTTACTGTCTTTGGTGATAAGCAATCTCTCTGCCACTAGTAACCTCCTCTGAACCTGGACAAGTATGAGGGCTGCAAGGCAGAAAAGATGCTCAAGCTGTTTGGATACTCACTAATTTCCCTTTAAAAGAAGATGATTTAAAGAAGAAAAAGGATCATACATACTTTTTAAACTTTTAACAATCAAGTCCCAGTGTAGGGAAAACTCATATATATAGCCGATTATACCGTGTAGTAATGTATAGGAGTTGCCACCTCAGACAAATAGAGTTTTTGTATAATTTTTCTTTTTTCCAGATAAGTTTTGTTGAACTTTCTTTCCCCTAAAAAGACCATGTTATCTTTTATTCAGAGGAGTTGATTATTACCTGCTACACTGCATGGTTTATAATTATGAGATGTTATTTAAAGCGCATTACATGTAGAAATCTGAAAGAAACAGCTCTTCCTTCCTGCATATTTGAAAGATGCTACTAGTTTGTACATATTTGATTACAAACTCATTTATACTTCATAATGAATATAATAATAAAACATTATAATCTAATTATAATCTAATAACATAATATTGAGAAACCTAGATCCAAAGTACAAAATATCATTGAATGTTATATGTGTATCCTTGATCATTTATTTGTTGCCAGAAATTCTTTGTGAAGTTCCAGAGGTATGTGATAAGTGCAATTGCCTCTTTCAAGGTGACTTACAAGAAGCTGCTGGGACACAATATTTTGCAGTTTATCATGACACTAATGTAAATCTGAAGCCAGAAGATGGAGGCCACTCACTACTCTTGTGAACCTAGGTGAGAGATGAGGCCTAGGTGTGTGAGATATTCTAAACAGTTATGGTCACTGTGTAAAGTTCTTTTTAATAGTATACATACCAAGTTAAACCAAATAGGTAAGCCAGGTAGGTTTTGAAACATGTCATTAAAAAAAATGAAGAGTTCTCACACAAACAGAATATAACTTATTGGAAATTTCAACTGTCTTGTGTAATTGTTTAAAGATTTCCTAGTAATACTATCACAAGTAAAACAACATTATAGTATTCACAGTTTTGGATTATTCAACTGTTTTGCCATGTGGTTATGGTATCTACAGCTTGATTCATTTTTGCAGTTTGTTAAGGACCTTGAAGTGTGATCCCTCTCTTCCTCCCTTCTTTTTAAAAGATTAATTTTGTTCTCAAAAAGCAGCTGGTGAATATCAATAATTTTCATGTTCTTGAAAGTGATTGAATCAACATAATCACATGCTACAAATGAACAGGTGCTGGAAACGTGGCTTTGGACACTTCAGAAAAAGATCAAACCAGGCTGAATAAGCTTAGTTACAAAAGGTAACCTTTTTGGTACTCCATCAGTTTTAAAATACTAGTACATTCTAAAAATTACTTTATTTGAAGCATGAAGAATTGGTTACCATAAATCAAGTTCCATGTAAGTCTCCTTCCAGCATATAATATTCACAGAATACTAGTAATTTTATCCCAGTTTTTCACAGTCCTGAGAAACATTGATGAGTGAAATATGATGGGGGGGGAGTGTGGTTTATGAAAGCATTTTTTTGAAATGTTTGCTGTACCTCTATGTCCTTGTTTTAAAACCTAGCAGTATTATGAGTTTTAAAATAATTTAACATAGGTGTGCAAAGCTGACATTGGAGCTTCTTACTTCCTCTAATTTTTTAACACTGAGGTTACAAGATAACGAACCTTGGTTTCTCCTCTTCCTTAAGAGCAGTTTCTCTGCAAATAAGAATTTACTTATCAGAGCAGCAGCTGTCAGAGTATGAGACTGGTAGAACATGTTATCCTTCCAATACAGACAATGACTGTTAAACTGACATTTGTCAGCAATACTAAGATTTTTACATAATACATTTACAAAACAACTAAGACTTGGAGAAAACAGTGAAGGCAAAATGTATTTATCTTAGTCTGTGAACAAAGTTGTATATAAACTTTCTTACCTGAGGCAATGTGACAAATAAATAAACAGATGCTTTTCACAGGCTGTCTGAGATATACTTTAAACCATTGCTGTGTTTATGGTGATTGTTATCTCTAATGTACCAGTAGAAGGACTTTTCCAACAATCCTGATCAGTTCTCATTGCCTAGTCAAGTCAGTTCAAAACTGCATGTTTTTTTATTCTGGCCTCATATAAGGGCATTTATCTATGCCTTCCAGAATGTGAAATCAACTGGTATGTAACAGATATTATCATATACTCTTTTTGATTGAACACAGTGGAGATACATATATATAAATGATAAATATATTTATCATATATAGTTCTACTCCTTCTATTACTTCTAACATAAATTGTTATATAGTAAGCTTTGATTTGTGCTATAATTTCTGTCACCCAAAAATCAAGATCTTGATTTATTTTATTTCTTTTTTTTGTACACATTCCCATTTGAATTGCATAGCTGTATATCCCATCTTAAATTCAGGTTCAAGTGGAGATAAGTCATATGTATTCACCACACAACTATTCTCATTTCCTATAACATGTATCTGTGAAAAACTTGGTCATTCTCTGAAACCTGAATTTAACAGTGCAGAAATAACATGACCTGACTTAAGTCACAGTAGGAGTAAGAAACTCATGTTTCTACATTACCAGGACACTGTTAAGATCCTGTGCCATACACAAAACAGCACAATGCCATTGACTTGATGAACGAACTTGACAATTCAGGTTAGGGTAAGTACATGACAGGTTTTTTTGCTCTTAAATATTTCTTTGGATCTCTACCTGGATTTTGGTATTGTTTCTGTGTTCAAGCTTCCTGTACAAAGTGTCAGACACTTCTTGAATCTTCTTCATCTCAAGAAATTTTTCTGTCTGTATAAATACTTTCTCAGCCTAGGCCTGAGTAACCTGGAGCAGTATGAGTGACAGTAGAGCTAAATTACAGATATTGTCTCAGCCTGTTGAGCTAGACTCCAAGAAAGTTGTGAGAGTTATACTAGGTTGTTTTATTCTTCAGAATCTGTTATGTTCTGGGTTTTGTCAAAAAGCAGTTTGGTTCAAAGGTATTCTAGATAGGGCTTTGTTTCATGTTTAGACATAATGGCTTTTAATTTTGAGGCTATTCTGTAAACAGAAAAAATATGAGACTTCTAAGAATGTGGAAAATACAAGCCTATCTTCTTCAAGGAAAACCATAATAATGGTATATATTACATTTTAAAAATATATTGAAAACTGCAATTGTTTTGAATAAGAAAAAAAATGTTTTTTCAAAATCATCTCTCATCATGACATCTGTAAATCTCATGCTACCAGCAGGATGTCCCAGTCCTTCCAGTACCATGTATTGTTGCCTGTATACTCACTTCTGTGTAGGGTAGAAGAGACAGGCATCAGACCTATCTCCTGTGTAATTCCATGCTCTTTCATTATGAGCAATCTCCAGCAGAACTTTTTTCTTTACATGGCTGAAGCACACATGTAAGTTTATCATAAGAAAGCTTGCATCAACATAGAAAAATATATAAAAATTTACGTGACAAAAAGAGCATGTGTTGTTCAGAAGGAGCTCTTCAGTGCAGTAATTATTGAATAGATAATTATGAATATGAGTAAGGCACATAGTAATACTCTCTCAGAATATTTTTCAAAGCTCCATGAGTTTATGATGCAGTGCACATACCTCAGCTAGATTTGATGACTTGCTTTCTAGAAATCTTTGATGGATTTTTCTCTCTCAACATCTCCATATGTTTGTGAACTTGTAAAACCTTTAAGAATTTTTACTTGGACAAATTATTATTATTTTCTCATAAACTGTGTGGAGAAGGAATATTTCCTTTATAGCTCCTCTGCCCTTGAAGTTTTGTTTTGTCTTGAGACCTAATAAAAAATTGTCCTACTGTGTGGTTAAAATGCTCTTAGTCAGAGTTGTTCAGAAGAGCTGAGATTATATTAAAGAGACTAGTTCAAGAAGAACAAAATAAAATAAATTTAAAAAAACCAACCAAACAAACAAAAAACCCCAAAACAAAACAAAAAAAAACCATAGCAATAATGTCTGTGTACTGCATGCTTAACCTGTTAATAACTTCTTATATTTCAAAGATGGATAATTGCTGAACAAGACACTTATATACGACAATCAAGATCAATTTAAATTACTTTACTTAACAGGTAGAATTCATATCAGTATACCCCAAATTATTCCAAAACATACTCTGAATCTGAATCAATTCCTTTACTGCAGGATGAAGCCAATTGAAAAGAAGCAATATTATTAAATATATGGAATTATTGCAGTTGTAGTACTCTGCATTTTTTCCTTAAAAACCCCACCCACATACACACTTCATGCCCCCTCGAAAGGCTGAGCACAGAAACAAGACTACAAACAAACAAAACAAAAAGCCAAAATCAACCAAAACAAAAGAAATCAAAGCAGGAAGGGGAATTCCTGTAACAAGAGAATGAGAGAAGCTGAGCTCTCGTCAGCTGTTGTGCCGTGCTGCCTCCTGCCCGCAAGGACAGGCGGTAATGCCACTGGTCAGCGGTGGAAGTGAAGATGGGCAATGGTGAAATCCGAGGGTCCTTTTTACACGCCACAGCGACAGAATGGACACTCCCGAATGTGGGCACACAGAGACCCTGAACAATGGGGACTACAACTTGTATAGTCTAAGTAATGAACATTCTAGAAACATTCTAACCAATAACAGAAGTACATTTAACCTGTATTAACATAATAATCCCGCGATCCTCTGCAAATGAACTGTAACTGTAAGTCCCCATAACTTGAAGCAATGTCTCTGAACTTAGGGTGAGGTTCTCCACAGCCTAGGGCTGACCTCAGTTAAGGCTGGCTCACTGGCTGGACTAGACTACTGGGTCTCCACAACCAACTTTTAGAAGAATCAAAAAGGGAAACAGTGTATCTATCTGCATTTTAGTCTCCTTTCACAGCTCTCAGCTCACTGCCCCCTATAGCACCTATCCTCTCTCTTTTATATCTGTTTTTATATTTTTCTAATAGAGAGAAATCTGATTTTTTTTTAAAAAAAGTCTTGTTTTTAATTCCTGGAAACACATAATTTCCAAAAATGACTTATCAATGACAAAAATTAAATGTTTGGCTGTGTAATCTCATCTCAAAGATACCATTTTGTGTAAAAATTGACTTGTAAGATTGATCTCAGTGATTTGGTGGAATTGTCAGTATAGAAGAATTGTGAATGTTTGAAAAACCACCAGGGACAGGCAAGAATTTTAGTCACCTTTGTTACTTATTTTCCTTTTCATTATTTATTGATACACAAAGAATAACAATCCCAAAAAAAAAAAGGGACCCGAGCTATTGCCTGCAAAGCAGGTAATACCTTACTATTCTTCAATTCTCACCATTCTTAAATTCATCCCATACTGAATATACTGCTTGTGGCAGTTTTCATAACAGCCTAAGTGATGTCTCTGGTGTTTGCTTCAGCCAGCATATTTTACTTTAATATTTATGTAATTTATTTTTCTACAGCAGTCGACACTGGGTCATACTTCAAAGATAGCCAGCATACAGTCTTCTGAAGATGAAAGCTAGGATAAAAGTTATCCAACACCACCTCTTCTCTTTCCATAAATATCTATAATATAACATTTCAAATACAATGTACTTTTTAATCTTAATTTCTCTAGAAAGCAGATTCAAGAGGTCCCTCCCACTACTGGTTTGGGAAAAGATTTCCTTGGAGAAAAGTGGAGAAAAACTGCTTGTTTAACAAACAAAGTATTCACAAGCATAAAAAACTAATAGTACCAAACAATAAAACCTCTCGCTGTTCTGAAGAGATGGCAAATTCAGAGAGAGTCCTTTTTGTGAGGTGTAGCTCAGCTCACTCAGTCTCTTATCAGCCCTTCCTGTGCTGGATAGTGCTGTGTTGCAGGTGCTGGTGAGCCAGGGCTGCTTGGTTCAAAGAAAAAGAAAAGCCACGGTCTGAGGAACAATGCTGCCTCAGCTATCTAAAAACAACTAACTAAAAGCAAAGGAGAGCTCTCCCCGCTGTCCACTCTGCAGACACCACCGTCCATGAGAAGGAATGCAGAGGAGTGAGTGCTGTTTCTGAAAACAAACTATGTGCTTCTTTTCCCCCCTTTGTTCTTGGAACCAGTCTTAAAGGCACCGAGCTCAATATCCAGCATGAGCAGAACAGACAGCTGGGGATACAAGCATTGTAAAGTCACCCTTGGACATTTTTTTATTATTCTCTCTGCTCACCCTTGAGTTCTTCCTTAATATTCAATGTCCCTGACAGATGTTTTCCTGATGGTGGGGCTGTTGCGAGCAGTTATAAAGAAAGTGGTTTCCCTGGAAACAGAAACTGTGATGTGCTATGTGAAAGTTTTTACAATATTTCCACTTCCAGCCAGCAGTTTTCATAGCTTTTCAGAATAATGGAAAGTCTGCCACTTTTTTCTGATCAATAGTATCACTCTTAAAAGTTTTCAAATACAGTTATTCCTTCTTATCACCCCATAATCTATTTATTATTTCTATTTTTACATGAAGCATAATTTACTTTATATCAACTAATTTTACAAGTATATAAAAGATGTGTTAGCTCATGTTCAAGGAGCATGTTTTCCTAACTTTTAGTGCCTACTTACACTTGAACAATATAACTGCACTTAAAGGAACTTCTAGAGGTTATAATTTACATTCTCCATCAGTAATGTTTTTCTCACTCCTTAATTCTAGCTAATTATTAACCACATTTGTTAAGGCTTTGTAGCTATTTGATGAGGGAAAATCAGAAGTATGTGTTCCTTCACCGTGAACTCACTACCCCAGAATGAGTAATTTTCATGCCCATATAACAGTCTTTTTCTTTTTTTCTCTGTATAGTCACCTCATAGCCCTACTGAGACAGAAACAATACATTTCTGGAAGATTCTTGAAACAATTGATAGCTTAGAATTTTTATTTATAAAGTAGAAATCAGACTTACGAATTTTGAAAAAGTGATTATTGAATTTGCCTATTGATGCACAATAGGATAAACAAAGGAAAATGTTCCAACCTCCCAAGGAACTCATCATATCCATTCAAGAATAAAGTCAGGATCTGAAATAGGTATCTGGCCATATTAATCTCCAGACAGATATTTTAAATGTCTTGTCAATCAGGGTTTCAAGACATTCACTGGCACCTACCAATGGGTAGGCAGTGCGTTGTCAAACACTGTTTCTATGTGCATGTAAATGATGTAATTCAAATTACCATAGAAAGGCACAAATAGTTTTTTGCCTTTATATATCCTATCATTGCATGGACCATTGATTATGTAAAGAAGTACAAGAACAAAAAATTTTATGCTGAAAATTACATATTCTGTGTTGTGTATGCTGACACAATGGTTTCATAATTCTGTTTGGGTTAAATTATTTGTTTTTCTCTTTAACTGTGGGTTTCATTTTCAGATATATGCTTTTTTGTTGTAGTTGATGTCTTTTTTGTCTCTTTTTCAATTTAAGAGTTTATTTTTACATCAGTGACTTTTCATTGATTGTGAGGAGCCAAAGGCTGTGGCTTTGTTGTTCTTTTTCAAAGATAAAGAATTCATTCCCAGTTCAGCAACACAAACAGGCTTGTAAACCACTGTCATTCACAGAAAGCTTTTCAGTACAACATACATTACATATACAGGAAATTATAATATTCCCTTTACCTGATTATCCTAAAGCACTTCTCAAGTATTCATTATTATATACCAAGTATAATCTGATTATTAGTATTTTCTATGACATGAGCAACAACAAAAGATTACTACTCAGGTCACCCACTGAAACTCACATTTTTATGTTCATGAATACACTTTTCTAGTTTTGCTTATTGGTTTGTTTTTAGTGGTTTTTTTGTTGTTTTGTGTTTTGTTGTTTTGTGTTTTGAGTTTTGTTTGTTTGTTTTGGGTTTTTTGTTTTATTTTGTTTTGTTTTGCTTTGGTTTGATTTTTTTTTCCCTAATAACCAAGATCTGTATAATCTCACAGATTCTAAAGTTCTTACTTCATCTCTGTCTAGATTACTGACAGGAGCATGGCAAATTGGCAGTGATGCATACTTCTATTTTTTTCCAACGTTTGCAAACTCTAGATAAAATCCATTTCTTTTATTAAATCAACTTGGGTTTAATCCTTTCAAAATTATTACTTTTTTGAGTGATCTATTTTATCTACCATTCTTTCTAGTGTACTTAATGTCCCATAGTGTCTGTGTGTGTTTTCTGAAGAGATAGAGTCCAGTGATGTTTTCCGAGTTCTGGCATCCCCCATCCTAACGCCACTGCATCAATTTAATTTTTTTACTTTTTAAAATTTGTTTAGGGTAAAAAAATGTATTAATACCTTATCACTTTCTTCAAACAGTATACCAAAACACTCAAACATCACAGTGGTAAGATATTTTCTCTGTCTCAATACAGAAGGAAATGATGTGGTTATTTGCCCTGTACAATTTTTTTAATCTTGTTCTCAGAAGCAGTAGAACTTCCCTATAGTGCAATAACCTGCATAATGTACGGATAGTCAGATCACTCCTAAAAGTGTGTTATTAGTGCTCCTTTGCCAGAATTGCTATTTCTGCCAAGCAATAGCTCCAGGTCATTTAAAATAATTCTAGCAATGACAAAGAAATACTGAAAATTCTAAATCAACTCTGACAACATTTCTGGATAGAAAACGAAGAAATATCTGAAAAATTAAGACTACGCTGCTAGAGTACTTATAAGTATCAGCTTTCATGCCTAATACATTTAAAGTTCTGTTGCTAAACTAAATCACCAAATTTTCATCAATACACTACTTTCAAAACAGCTAAGACTATTGAAATTGTAGAATTTTCTGCATGCATGACAACTATCAATTGCTTATCTTTTGGTAAAAGGGTGAGGTAAATGATAAAAGGTTTTTGTTTGGTTTTGTTTTCTGTTTTTTCCAAATACGGAACTGATTATCTTACCATTTGAAACACCATCAAATAATAGAAATTATTTTTGCTCACAATTGTGATTTTTTTTTTACTTCAAGAAAGAAAAGCTTTAGGTAAAATAGCTAGTGCATTTATGTTATTTCTTCTCTTGTTCTCAGAGCCTGTTGGAAGTGTGTCTATCTATGCATCATTGTCAGATAAAAATAAGTTCATAGGGATTGCTTATGGTATACTTCACCGGAATTTCTTTGCATTATTTGAAGGACTCCTACTAAAATACTAAAATTCAATCAGTAATGCATGTGTGGGCTGTGGGTCCCAGATAGTCAAATGGTTATCCTATAATCTGTTTCAAAACCAGTCAGAATAACTGTTGTGAAATAAAACCTGAGTGTACTACTGTGTCCATTTTAACTGATTTTGAAACAGAATTAATTTTGACAGGACATAGTGTTTGTTGTTAGTTTGTACCACTGGAACTCATTTAAGATAGTTTGAATCTGTTGCATTTCTTTGGGGATTAGACCTTGAACTGACATTTGCTTTGTCATAACAAAGACAGAGGATAAGCAAGCAAAAGGTTATATTCTAGACTCTGATGAGACAACTTTTCTTTTGGTGCAATTTACTGTAAATATTTTGTGCAATCTACTATGATAACTCAAAATTCACTTTGCATTGAAATTTGGAGCTATCTCAGACTAAAACCTCCCAGAGAAAACTGATAGAAGCAAGCTTTTTGTTTGCTTGTATTGTTTCATTAGTTTCACACAAAACCAGTAAAATTTAAACTAGACATATAATGGACAGACAAGTGATCATGGAGCTCAGAGAGATACCAATGTTTAGTGAAGACCACTAATAAGAGGAACTGCCATCTCTGTTATAGAAAGAGACAATCTTATGGTAAGACTTCATACACTGTTGCCATGAAACTGTCACCAAAACTGAGTCAAGGAACTATATAGTTAATAATCAAAACAAAGGAGAATGTCTAAAGAGGAATATTTCAATTCACAGAATAAAAGCAGGGTAAACTAATTAAATGAAAAAATTGACCTGAAGAAAGGAAGGAGTAGAGTTTAATACTAAACTATTCTTTCTGGATATTATAAAAATAAAAATTCTCTGTTCATGTATATGCATACTTTATCCCTTTGATTTTAGTTTATTGAATCTTCAGGGGTTTATCACATTTTTCAGCTGTAGCAAGGGTTCTTGAAAATGTGTCATTTCTCAAGGAGACATCCTAATGTGATAAAGAGGGGAAAAAAATCTCAAGTTACAGATTTCAAACTCCTTTGTGTTTTGGACCATGGAGACTATTATTTGCCATCTTAAGTTCTGTATTGATCAATGATTATAGGATGACAAATGACTCTCAAAGCACAGTAATTCAGCTTTCCTTTGTTTAAACACTGGTGTACATGCTTGTAGTGTTTTTCTCAAGGCAACCCTGAGGCAGCCTTCAGGGTAAGTTTTCAATACTGCAAGGCTGCACATGTGGCTTCAGGAGTCAGCAACTCACTGAACCTTGTCAGACTGTCACTAGCTTGTTGTCATAGTTTCAGCATGGTACACAGGACATTATTTTAATGAAGATACGTGAGATGTACCATGACATCTAGCAAGACCTCTTTAGAAAAGACTTCATTACAAATTTTTCAAAGTGTTGGTAATGATCTAGCTGGAAATATCACCCAGTTTAAACTACAGTAGGCTGTATTTCAGCCCAAAATATACCATTAAATGCTGGTACATTACATGGGATTTGAGCAGCCCTTTTGGTAAGTCTCCATATATGAGGACAAAATGAGGGTTAAAAATATTTATTGTAAGAGAAGGCAAACTGACACAGAGCTCTTTTTTGGGGCTGATAAACTACTTTCCAGCTCAATCCTCAGCTCCTTTTAGGAGATCAGTTACTTTTCTACTATAGGCTTCATGATCAGCAGTTTGTTTGGATTGTTTGCTTATGCTTATGCTGGGTCACTGGCAATCCTTGTCACAAAGAATTAATTTCTCTGCATGTCTGTGTGAATGAAATGTGCTAAATTATAGAATAGCGTGGGAACAGTAATGAAAAATTAGCAAATTGTACTAATTTTCTTTTAAAGAGATATTTCTGCAAGAATGACTGAAAACTTCAGAACCAGAAAATATCTATTGAATGTTTTGGCAAAGTTTCAACTAATCAGTCATAACCAATACAACCACAGCAATTTAGTTTTTAGTTGAGAGAAGAAATGCATTATTTATTTTCTCTATCTTACTTCCTTTTTTTTCTGAAGTCTCCTTGAATACTGATGTCATTTAAAAATTAAAACAGGAAAAAATTGAGGTAAAATATTTACAATTTAATAACAATCAAACAGGTATACCTTGGTTTTTTTCCTAATACTGGAACAACTTTTATGGATTACAGAATCCTTAAACTGATTAGAAAGCTTCAACTGACTGATCATGTCTAGCTGAATGGAGCATTAAAGAATTATTCAAAGAAAATTGTGTCTCTAAAGGCTGTTAGCTGTCTGTAATAAACTAAATTAAATGACACAAGAAGTTCTTATATACTTCCACATTATTCAGGATTATATCTTTTTATTACTATTATTTATTCACAGAAGGCAGATTTTCCTCTTTTTTAAAAGTTAAGAAAGGAACTAAGTTTACTGACAATCCTGGCACTACTGCATGTACACTTTAGAGTAACAAGAAAATCACTGTACAGATGCCATGCTTTGCTGATTTGTGATTCATGACAATACCTATACATCTTTCAAGCAAAGGCTAAGACTGAGAATGCAGGAAGCTCAACTGTTGTAGGTACACAGCTGAAGTGATGTCCTTTGGAATGCATGTGATTAGTACTTCGCTAATACGGCAATAGTTAGTATGACTCAGTTCTTCAAGACACACCTATATTAGTGTAAAATGAGAATATGTAGGTTAAGAAATATTCAGTTATGGCATCAAAAGATACATGTGTTACCAATAATGACTGACATTGGAATATATGAAGTAAATGAATGAAGAACTGATTAAAATACACGCATAATGCCTTTAATGAAACTCTACAGACTGAGGAGTTTATGATCCAGTATGCCATTAAACTGAGCAGGTGATGCCTGTGGTGCTCTATGCTAAACGTATGTCACTGTGCCATCACACCTGTGCTGCGTTGTGCTGTGTATATCTCCTGGCTGCAGGACTGTGATAATCCCTGAATTTAACACAAGGGAAGTCTCCCTGAGAGACTTCTTTCAGCTCATGGAGAGCAGAGTGGTTCACATCCAAGAGCCTTTGAGGCTCTATGTTAATTTGTTACCCCGCATTGGCTCTTTCCCCACTTCCTGGTTTTTCCCTTCCCTGATTGGTGTATTTGGGATCCTTTCCCCCATTGGTTGTTTCCCCAATTCCTCCTCTGATTGGTCTAAGTTGCTAGCCCCACCTACCTTGAAACCTATATAACCCCACACCCTGAGACCCACTCCCAAAAAGAAATATATTATAACTCCCAGTGCTTTCAGTTGCTGGTTCCTGATAATAAAGGAAGGTTCTGGATGACCTCCTGACTCCTGTCTTTGTTCCTGTGCCGCCTGAAGAAGAGCTGCTGAACTAAGCTTTCTGGGCAGCTTTCGCTGCTGGAATCACTGAGGGCTCTTAGGCCCAGTTGCCTCAGCAACCACCACCACTGAGCTGATAGTCACTGGGAGTGCCTGTGCCTCTTCAACACAGAGTGCCTTTTTAGAGGCGGCTCGTCAGGGAAGGTCACGGCACCCTGAAGACCACCGCCGGCCTTCAGAGGACCATGACAAGTGGTGCCCAACGTGTGGCGTGGCCTCGGTCGCCCCAGTCACCCCTTGGTGAGTCATTTCCAGTAGGCTCTGGCCACTGAAGAAGAGACGACCTTGGGTCAGCTGCTTCCTCCCTGGGACTCTCCTTTGTTCTAGCAGAGGATACCAGAGAGGCGCCGACCGGGACCTGTCAACATCATCAGACAACAGCTGATCGGCTCAGGTGGCCACCCCTCAGCAATTCTCAGCTGACCAGCACCATCAGGCAAAGAAAAGTCGTAAGCTGGATTTCAGTCAGTCTTTTTCATTTTTGTTTAACGTTTTATTGTCAGGGTGGGAGTGGAACTTAAGATGGGGAATCAAATTAGCCGTCCATCGCTTACCCCATCTGAGCACAAGTTTTACATCCAAGTTAAAGACATCCTTGCTGGGACCAAATTTAAGTTTAGTATGGGAACCTCAGCAGTGCTGTGCTGTGTGTGTCCCCTGGCTGCAGGAGAACCTCAGTAGTGAAGTGCTGTGGGTATCCCCTGGCTGCAGGAGAGCTGTGGCCCACCCAGACTAACACAGGAGACTGAGGGCAGCTCCCACCCAGTGCAGGCAACCACACTGGCTTCCCTTTATGTAAACCTTCCCTTTATGTAAAAGTGTTGCCACAAACTCTCATATGATGCATCTTTTCAGTTTCACAGTAGAAACTATGTTTTCTTTTAACAAAATCTTGTAAGAGCTCAAAAGACCAAGATGGAGTAACTTTTTCATGGATGAGGTTTGCACAGTGCTCAGCACCTTGATTAAAGCCCCATTCAACATCTCAAAGTAAGGCTTTCCAGCATCTGAAGAGACTAATACTGTATCATCCTCTCTATCTTTATAACTTAAACTATCACTGCTAACTTTAGCAGTAACATGTGATAACAATATTAATTTTAGTGTTAAAAAAGTTAAGAAATAATATGATAAACCATACTCTATGGAACACAAGTGCCTTTCTTAAAGGAATCATAATGAACCAGGACCTCCTGGTGCAGTATAAGTTCTCATGGATAAAAAACAAGCAGTATGAAATTAAAGATATGTTTTAGACATATGTAGAGAGCTGGAAAAAAAATTAAAGTAATTTTTTTTTTTGCATCTGTAATAAAGATAGTTGGATGAGTTCCTGTTTGATGGATGAAATAAATTGAGTATTCAGTCTTAACTGGCCTGCAGGCAAATTGCAATTCACCAAAAAAGGAAACATAAAAATCCAAATCCCATTAAAAAAATAAGCCAATTTACTCAGTCATATAAGAATGTAAGTGTTTAAGTCATGGACAAAGGGATTTTATGTTGCATTAAAAAAAGAAGAATAGGTATAAACAATGTATTATATGGGGATGTAGTGCTAGAGTGTGGACACACAAAAAAAAAGTAGGCAAGAGCTCTGTGAAGCACTGTGACTGTTCTTTTCCAAATTTTTATTTCAAATTCAAAATCATTATGTAAATAGCATTGCATTTCATACCCTTTCATTTCATTGGCATTCAGAAGATCATAGATGTACTTCAAAGGAATAAAAAATATATATGTCAACAAACATTAGTTCTCATTCAAAATATGATTAAGCTAATTAAAATCAAGTAGTTACTGTAACCAAGAACTTAGGAAGATTCACAGAACATTTTGGATATATAATGTGTATGAAGAGTGTCCTTGGTTCCTTAAAATAGGAAATTAGAGCAATGGAATAAGAGAAGGAAAAGAAACACAAAAAGAAAAGAAAATTATTTCCTTGCATAATAATTTAAACCAAATTGTTGAGATCATTAGTGACAAATATCTAGATCATTGGCCAGGAAACTTCCCTAGAAAATAAATTATGGGAAGATAATACTAATTTCAGCACAGATTAAATGACAGAATATCTATGATGAAACTACATGCCATAAAAATTAAATTGGCAGCATGAAACTGGAAAGGGAATTAGAGCAATCACAGTTAAATATATGTCAGTAGCAGAGTACTTCAGTATGTGTTTTGTGGGCAAATGCAGATATTCAGCATATAATCCCAAAATGAATGCCCATTATGGTAATGAAAACTGTCATCAGAGACGTAGAAGAATCACAGACTAGATGAGAATTGGATTCCAACAAGCCAGACGGAAATCACTTTTTCGAAAGAAATTGAGTCAGGGGGTGATTCTGTCAGATAAAGAGCAATGCTGATGAAGGACTTAGAGCACCTTGAATTGACATTTAATCAGGATAATATTTTTTCTCCTTTCTATGCTGTGACTTCAAGAAATTCACTCAGCCTGTTCTGGCTCGGAGAAGAAATCTTCAGTGTAAGCACAGATTTCTTGTAGTTAACTCCAATTTGATGTGAGTTTCTTTTTCTATTCTTAGCATACATATATTGCTGTAATACATCAAAGACCTTAACTGAAGAAATAACTTGAAATAAGGCTAAGAAGCTTTCAGCTGTCTAAACATAGACATCTAGTGCTCTTTAAAGTTCTGTTGAATAATTTGCCAGTGCTGCAGCTGCAGCTTCAGATGCCACAGGTCTCCCATGAAGACAGTTTTGCATCTGCCAGCAGACATCACATGATAGCCTAGACCATTTTGAAATGGCACATTTATGTACAGACAAGTCAGCTCCTTCCTGATTTGTATGTCTAAAAAATTCCTGAGTGAACAAAACAGTTGTGAAAGTCAGACTATTTTTTTTAATTTTTTTGCTTTTATGATTTATAAAAGAGCATGAGTATTTTGTTAGTAATCAATCATTTAGTTGAGCATTGCTGAAATCACTAATAGAAGCATGAAATAGCAAAAAAAATTATGAGATGGAGTAACTTGTTCCATTCTTGGTTTTGTTATGATGCAGAATCTGCAGCATCTTCAAACAATCTGCTTTCCCACTTACTATTAAAAAATAAAAAAAATTATTCAGTATTCAGCAAAGATTATTGAGACATGAACCACAAAGTCAAATCAACTGTGGAAAGAATTCATACATATATACTGGGGTTAAAATCCTCAAGTGCTGTGGCCTAACAAATTTATTTTACGTCTTGGTGTTAGGAAACAAGCCCTGTAGAACCTTGTGCATGTCAGAGAAAAAGCATAGTAGAGAAATGGTTTAAGTGACAGGAAAAGAAAGCAAGTGAAAAGCCAAGTGAAGGAGAAAAGTAAAGGTGAGCTCATGTAATATTACTCAGTTTTTTCTCTCTAAATTCCCCTTGCATAGCAGGGGAAGGATACTGGATAAGGGGAATGAGTATGACTTGAAGGAAAGAAAGTATTGAAATAAAAGCTAGGGTTAAAACCACAGGAATTCATGGAGGAAATTAAGTAGGTCCTGCACATTCTAGTATGTATTTCTGAGGGGTAGAGACAGTGGGTGAATTCTGAAGTAAGAGAGTGGAACAAAGAACCAAGGATACAGAAGAACAAAAGCCAGGAGAGTCAGTCATTTGTTACAGATGGTAGAACTTTTTGATTTGTTTTGCGGACAGTTTGCTTTATGGAACTACTCTGCTCTGATGTGAGTGGGAGGTCACTTTCCAAGAAAACGGATGTGAGTGGTCAGCTCTGGGAAAGTTCAGAAGCAACCAGTAAGAGGAGCAGCAAGAAGGGACAATGCTGCATAGGTGAAGAGACTGAAGCATTTGGGCTACATTGATTTCTTATTTTTTAAAATACAGGCAAAGAGGTAAGGTCCTAGACAATCTGAAGTCTCATCATATCACATCATGTGAGGAAAGAAAAAAAGCTTCAAGAGCAATGCTGAAAAGGCTGAGCAGATGCATGTAGATTAGAAGTCCACTAAAAGTGCTGACAGACTAGCATTTGATTTTGAGGGAAGACGAAGGAAAAAGCAGTGCCAGCTTGGCGCTGTGTTGGTTCTGCACTGATTAAGTACTTAGTGAAGGGTTAAGTTCTTAAAGCTCCCTAAGAACTTCACTCTGGGTTAAGTGCACTCAGCATGTGGCTCAGTGAGCATTAAAGAGCAAAAATACCCCTGCCCTGTTATTGAGGCTATGACAGGCTGCACTCTGCAAACTTGTTAATATACTGCACAAAGAATATTTTTAATGAATTGCAAAAATAAGTAGGTTTGTTTATTTATTAATTTTTTCCTTGTATCTTTCTGCATATATAATCTCAAAATTTGACAGTCAAATAGAGTATTGTTATTTATCTGTGTAGGTATGAAGACTAAAATTGAAAATCTGTGGCCAGGAAATATTTTGTTTCCTAAACTCCTCCGAGTAGCCAAAAATACAACTACAGAAAGCATTTTTGCATCATCCTGTTTGAATCCTTAACATATTATAATAGATGTTTCAAAGCTCTGGATATTTATTATGAGTGTTTGTTTTAATTTGCCTACTTAATGAAGTATTTTAAATTGTCATGTGTCCATTGACTATGTGTATTTCATTGCAGCCACATTCCCACACTGGAATGTGAAAAATGTCTTTGATTTAAAAATGCCCATATTTTTATTTAAGCCCAATGTCATATTAATTTCATATTCATCAATGCTCTTTAAATGTAATAACCATGCCATAATACCCCTTGTGCTTTGATTACCACTCATTGGCAGAAGAACTTAGTAATTAGCCTTGAGGTGAAATCTCTCAATTTGACTGACTAATCAGATTTTGAAAAAAAAAAAAAAAATCAGATGACCGTGGTCAGGAAAAAAAAAAAAAAAAGTTGCTACTGCAATGCAGTTATAGACACTTTTATAGTTTGGTTGCTATGTAAAATTGTATTGGGTTTACGTGTCAAAAGGTTTTTCGGGGTGGGCTTCAGCAGTGACCTCTGTGAGAAGAGGTCATGGGCTGCCTCCATGACAGATCTTGCCATTTACAAAATGGACCTGATGTTGCACAAATCTGAGCCTATCAGCCAAGCTGGTGGTGCCTCTGTGAAAACTTATTTAGGAAAGGGTAAAAAACTACAGTACAATCCAAACGCAGTTCTGAAAAAGGTCTGAGAAAAATGTAAGATAAACAGCCCTGCAGACAAGCAGCTCAGTGAAGGAAGGCAAGGAGGTGGCCCAGATGCTGGAGCAGAAATTCCCCTACAATCAATGGAGAAGCTTGCAACCCCCACCCCATGGAGGATAAAGATGGAGAAGATATCCTCTCTGCAGCTTGTGGAGGATTAGAGGTCGAGCCAAGGAATTAAGGAGGGTTGGAGACTAGGTATTTTTAGTTCTGTCCTTGTTTCTCACCATCTTACTCTATTTTTAGTGGGAAATATACTAAAATAATTTCCCCAAGTCAGCCTGTTTTGCCTGTGATCATAATTGGTAAAAAAACTCCTTGTCTTTTTCTCAATCTACCTCAAAGATTTTGAGTCTTATTTTCTCCCCTTTTGCTGTTGAGGAGGGGAGTGAGAGGATGCCTTGGTTGTCATTTGGGAGCCACCCAATGATAGCTCACTGCACTAGCTCTTTGTGCTTTAATGAAAAAAAATAATAAAAGCAGCCAAATAGACAACCACAAAAAATGTGAAACACATAGACATATTTTTTAATTATCACTTGCCTAGTTACTATTATATTCAATATGGAAAAGCACAAACATTTACCAGAAACACTAAGGTGTAGTTAGTGTAATGTTTAATAAAATAACATGAAACAATTAATTCTACACACATAGACAGAGCATAAGTTCATAGGTAGAGTCATATCAGTGTTAATAATTATTTGACTAGATTCTTGAGTCAGGAAATAAAATGCCTGTAAAGGAGTTTATCTTAAATTCTTCCTCTTGCATAAGCCCAGGAATCTTTACAAAAAGGAGATATGTGTAGTTACGTGGAGTGTGGTAATTAATCTGAACTAACATCAAGTGACTTTGGGCTTTGGGTTGGCAAAAACAGGTTGACAGATGTCTTTCCCAAATCATTCTTAATCAGGCTTCCAGAAAAGCCTTGCAGCATACAGGTGTTGAATCCAAAACATGTTTAGGTAGAAGAGGATCAAAAACCGAAGCTCCTGGCTCTTGAGGAAATATTGTACACAGCGGGTACACGATCGTATGGAATAAAGGTGACTCTATACTCTGCATCTAAAGCAAGGTTTGATCAGAACATGACAAGAACTTCCCTCAGGCAGAGGGTAATCTGTTCACTGAATTCCAAAAAAGAATCACAAATTCCCCTGGAAGATAAAGGAACAAATTCAGGGAATTCTTAGCATTACAAGTGCATACAGTAAAAATTACATTGCTTACTTTTTGTGTGCTACTTAATAAGATGTCAAGACAATGGAAAAGAGTCAGAATTAATTTGCAATATCAGATTTTCTTTTTCAGCATTAATCAACAACAGATTATATTTTCTTCAGTTTTTTAGAATCTCGTTAGAAGTCAGATGTAAGTCACTTTCTCACTTCACTGTGAGAAAATTTCTGCCAGAAAACTTTATTCTTGTAAAGTTTTCCGTGTTCTCAAAAATAATTATTTGATTTGCTTCCATCATACTACTCTGTTTTTATGCAATTCTTCTGATGATTTGGTGTGAGTACCTTAGTTATTAACATTTTATTATTTTAATTATCTTAATTTCTTTTATTTCCCAGCCCATCCTTCTAGTTCCTCCATTTTATTAATTCTCCTATTTAAACTGCCTTCAATCTGTCCGTATCTTTCCAGAAGTTTAGGTATGTCTGTTTACAGAAAATTCAGAATTAACATCTTATTTATTACAATATATTGTCATGTCTCACCTTCAAGCCCCATTGGAACACTGTCTTTAATTTTCCATCACCTTAATCTCAGGCTTGATTTAGCACTGCTACCTCCCTTGTTGATCCCCTCTTCTAAACACAGAATTTACAAACCTCTTTTCCAGATGTTTATAGCTTTACCTTATTCCACTTACATGATTAATTTTATACTTTAACTATTGTTTTCGTAAGCTTAAGTGTTTATTCTTTCCTCCAGATCAATAAGAAAGCTATGATATTACTCTATAACAGCGAATTAATCACTGCTACGTTGAGGAGTCTGTGTGGTTGCTGTGCTGGGGGAAACAGCCCAGTGATTGGTCACACCGGGTATTTCCTTGGCACTGGGAGCACAGGCACAGGCCCCTTGGGATGGGCCTGGACTTGTTCCAAGACTCCAGGCAGCATGGGACCCGGGGTGCCGGGGTGAAATAAGTGTAGCAAGATGAATCCTGCGTGACCCTTTCAGAGAGGTTGGACTTCCAGTGGAGTAAGGAAACGGATCTACCTTAGGCGTCTTGTCCAGAGATTTTATTCCAGTATAGCAGCACTTCCAAACAGCTTGACTTCCAAGATAGAGTCAAAGGTCCACATGGCTGCCCCAGATTATAACCTGGGAGAGGGGGAAGGGGAAGGCCATTGAGCCTACCTATCAGAAAGGGACAGGGTGTGACCCGAATGCTAAAGGGCAGCCTAAAGGTCAGATCACCTGTGAGGAGGGGCGGGCCCTTTCTGCCCAGGCCAATTCCCTCGACGACTTAGCTCCTGCAGAATTCCAGGGTGCCCAAGAGACCCTGTGTATTAAAATCATTCCCTATGATGGGATTGGCTGGGAAAAACCTACCCTGGGGGAGGGGAAAAACCCCCAAAGAGAGCTCACCTTGAAAGCCTTAAAGGCACACTACAACATTACTCTGATAAAATAACTGATTTTCTAGACAGAAGAAACTCAGTAGATCCACTTCATCAAGGATTCAGTGAAGAAGTTGATACGGTTCATTCATGTGGCACAGTTCAACAGCAGGCAATGGAGCAGAGCAGGCAAAAGTAATAGAACAGCTAAAGAAACAGCTAAACAAAAAAACCCCAAGTTTTTCTTAGGGGAGATCTCTAATGTTTGTTCTTGGGACCAGTTTTACTTTATGTTTTCATTAACAGTTTTGAAAGAAAATAAATAAATATATAGTGCTGTTTTCAGATAACTACATGTAAAAACATTGTACAGAGAAATGTTTGAATATCATAAAGGGACAACTGGATGATACTCAGGGCAAAAATAATAGAAAAGCTATGAAATTTAATAGTGAACATGCAAAGTGATGCAGTTAGGGACATAAAAAGCTATTTTTGCTTTGTTATAAGTGGGATTAATTGACTTTAAAATAGTACATGAAAGAAAGGCACTGGTTGTAGGTTTTTTTCTAGATTCTAATAATTTTTTTTATATACTGAAGCTCACAGCATTCTTCTGTAAAAGTGAAAATGCGGGATGAGCATTGTTGTTCTGGGTAGAGAACTGGCCGAAAGGGAAAGCTCAAAGTGTTGGAGTGAATGGGCCTTCATCTGGCTCATGAATGGTCACTAAAGGTGCCCCTCAGCATTCGGTTTTAGGGCCAGGTTTTTTCAATATGTTTATTGCATGCAAGAGTTGAATTCACCATTATCAATTTTGCTGATGATACCAAAATGGGAGGTGCTGCTGATTCTCTTAAAGGACAGGAGACCTCTAGCTAGGTTGGAACATTGGGTTATGATAAAATTTATTAAGTCAAAGTGCTGGATTCTTCACTTGGGACAGAGTAATACTGGACATAAGTGTAATCTGGGAGAGGAGTGGATGGAGAGCAGCCCTGCAGAAAAGGGATCTGGGGGTGCTGGTTGGCAGCCACTCAATATAAGTCAAGACTGTGCCCTGGCACTCCTATTCTGGAGTCTTAACCACTCATAACCACAAACACAGTTATAACCAGCCAGCAGAGAGGTGTTTATCCTGCAATATTTAACACTGCTTTGGGCTCACCTTGAATAAGGCATGTGTTTCTGGACCCCACGATTTAGGAAGGGCTGGAAGGTCCCTGACTTAAATGAGTCCAGAAAAAGGCACAGAGCTGGTTAAAGGTCTGGTGAAAGGCTGATAGTCTCCTAAGAGGAGCACCAAGGACTTTGGAAGAAGAGGAGGGTGAAGGGCAAACACATTGCTCTCTGCAGGTTTCTGAGAAAGGGAAATGGAGAAGCAGGTTCTGCTCTCTTCTTCTTGGTATCCATTGATAGGACAGGTGGAAATGTTCAAAGCTGAGTCAAGAAAGGTTTAGGCTGAATATTAGGAAGCATTTCTTTACTGAGAGGAACTGAACATTTCTTTACTCTGGAACAGACTTCCTAGAGAGGTGGTTGATGCCCCAAGCCTGTAGGTGTTTAAGAGTCATTAAAGACATACTTCAACTTTTGGTCAGTCCTTAAGTGGTTGGCACTTGTACTAGATGATTATTGCAGGTCCCTTCCAACAAAACTATTCTATTCTATTCTATTCCTTTATATTTATATTATTTCTATTTCTATTATTTCTATTTCTATTATTTCTATTTCTATTTCTATTATTTATACTTAAATTTCTGATTTCTGTTCTATCCTATCCTAGTCTACTCTATTCAAGGAGACAGAGAGATCCATGAGCCACCACTGTGATGCTACTGGCTAAAGAACTAGTATGGCTGTGGATAGTAGAAATCGGCAAGCATGTTTGTGTGGGGGTGGACAAGGCTCCAGTGGCTCTGCTCTGCCTTGGAGAAGATAAGAAGAATTGCACAACCTCCTCTGCCAGAGCCTTAAGATAAGAACCAGCCTTGCAGTTACGGCGACTGAAAAAGAGGACCACAATCCCCTACGAGATTTTATGTAGATCTGTTGCAAACTATTGGCTTTGTACCCCTTCCCCTCCCGCCTTAGTTTCCCATAAAAACCCCTTGGGTTTTCTAGTCTCGAGGGTACCCGTCCCTGGCTCCCTTCACCTGGAACTTTGCAATTAAGTTACCTTATGCGGAATTGGGAGCCTCACTCTCTCCTCCCCGGGCTGGCTAAGAGAGAAGCTACCTCGCAAGGGCAGAAGCTGACAATCACTGAGCTGAGAAATCACAAGAGCTGAGAAACACTGCTCTGCCCCCCTGCTGAGGCCTTCTCTACCGGCTGAGGAGTTACTTTGACCCCCCAGGGTGTCTCTAACAAGATACCTTTTGGGGTGGCTGGAAGCCTCCTGGGTCCCAGCTGCGGACCCAAGCATCCAGCTGGATCATGTTCGCAAATGTACTTTTGAAGTTTTTGAAGCATTCATAAAACCCACATTAACAAATGTTGATACTTCTCACACATGAGTCATCGGGGAGCTCTCTGTAGTTGATAGAAAATAATAGACATTTCCTGAGTATACTTTATCTCACTTAATGAGTGCCAATTCAATTTAATATTGAAAAAAAAAATAGCATGGGAGTTTTATTTACTGGGAAATACTCAATTAAAACAAATATAAATAGGTTAATTAAAATAGGTGTTTCTAAAAATCTTCAAAATGAGATAATTTTAAAGGAACATATTTTATCTTTGTATAGGTAGATATTTTGAATTTCTAAAGAATCTGAAGATATTCTGCATTTGGCAGCTCTTCATAATAGTAGTGTTACTGTCTAATATTGGAACTAAAGATTGTTTATTAGCTTATATGTGAAAATGAGTAATGCAAAAAACATCTGGGGTGTCTTAAAACATGTAACAGTATTGTGGGTATATACATATGCCTGATGGATGCTTG
Organism: Phylloscopus trochilus trochilus; assembly: GCA_016584745.2. Classification (NCBI taxonomy): domain Eukaryota; kingdom Metazoa; phylum Chordata; class Aves; order Passeriformes; family Phylloscopidae; genus Phylloscopus; species Phylloscopus trochilus. The sequence continues at coordinate 18,596,681 of WQNJ02000016.1, read as the reverse complement.
TAAAGATGAAACCAGGCTCTTTCCCATGGTGTCCAGTGACACTTGTTGTTCAGAGACAATAAGTAGACCCAAAACCACAGGATGTTCCACTTTAACACAAGGAGCCCCTTTTTCACTGTGTGCGTGACTGAACTCTGGAATAGGTTTCCTAGGAAGGTTGAGGAGTCTCCATCCCTGTAGTTATTCAGATATCATCTGGTCATGGTCCTGGACAAGTGGCTCTAGCTGGCTCTGCTTAGGGAGTTGGATGGGATTCTTTCCAACCTCAAACTTTCTGTGACTCAATGTTTCTTAAGGTTGGCCTAAGACTGTCAAGACACATATTGTGTAAGTAGATAGTGAGGTGGGTAGGAAATTAGCTGACAACTTGCACTCAGAATGTGGTGATCACTGGTTATATCTCAACCTGGCAGACTGTTACAATGATGTTTCCCAGCAATTAACAAATAACACAGGGGCCCACCCTGTTCAACATCTTCACAAATGATCTGGATAATGTGATTGAAAACACCACTGCCTCATTTTTTTGATGACACCAAGCTGGGTGATGTGTTAAAAATGTCACTTGTGTTGAGCCATCTTACAAAGAGGCCCGCAGAGGCTGAAAGAGTGGGCTAACAAAAACACTGTGAGGTTTTTAAGAAGACAAGGGTAGAGTCCTGCACCAGGGATTGAACAATCAAAAATCCAGAAGAGGCTGGGATCTGTTGTGGCTAGAAACAGCCTTGGTGAAAGAAATGTAGGGTTCATGGTAGACAACAACAAAAGTCAGTAGAATGTCACTGCAATAAAGGCAAGTCAGATCCTCAGCTGCATCTTCAGGGGCCTTACTAAGAGAAGAAGAGCTGTGATCATTCCACTCCATTTAGTGCTTTTCAGGTATATTTTGTTCAGTTCTGGTCCCCACCAAAAAAATGTAGACAGGCTGGAGCAGTTCCAAGGCAGGGCCATAATTATGGTCGAAGGGCTGAATAACCTGCCTCATGAGGAATAACTGAAGGAGCTAACTCTTTTCTCCAAGAGAAGAGAAGACCTTGGTGGACCTCCTCACAGTATCCAAATACTTAAAGGCTGCCTAGAGAATAGAAGCTCTTTCTACACAAGGAGACACATGGAGAAGGATCAGTCACTGGACACAAGTTGCAGCAGGAGAGGTTTTCTCTTGACATAAGAGAAAAATTTTACACAGTGAGAGCAATCATTCACTAGAACAACCTCCCCAGAGATGTAGTGGAGTCCTCATCACTGGAGGTTTCTAAAATGCAATTAGGACATGGTGCTAGATAATCTCATCTGGGTTTTCTCTACCAGAAGGTTTTGGAGAAGATGATCTTTTAATTTCCTTTCTTACCTGGGCTATGATCCCTATGACTCTATGATCCCTAATCTTTTATGCATGAATAATGATTGAATCTTATTCATACTGCATACTTACACATCAGTTTTCTTGTGTAGAGTGTGTATAAATTCATTGAAGTTAATTATAATACTCAATTGATTCTGCAAGCTTTAAGGGTTTTATACTGTAAATCAGACATTTAGGTTGTTTTTCTGTTTGATATATATTCACAGCCCAAAATTGAGATGCCTAGGATAATCCAGCCTTTAAGAACTCAGTGCAACAAAGACAGTATCTCCAGTGTTTGATTCATCAGACTACCTCCAGACAGCTTTCATAGAGTAAGATGCTCTCTTTGAGGTGTCTATTCTTGTTTCTTAATTTGAATTGCTTCAGAGTAACCTACATGTGGAACTAATTAAGATATAACATTTAGAAAGCAAAAGAGTTGTTAAATATGCAGCCTGGCTTGGATAATTTTGAAGAACTATGACTGCTGACAGCAATGGACAATACCACAAAATAGGCTTTAAAATGGAAAGCCTTGGACATTGAAGGATGCAGGAATAAAATACATTATCACATCAGCTTAAGTAATTTTTACACTGACTGCAGGTTTTCTTTTTGTAATTATAATATCTGAATTTTACCTTATGCAGTCTCCTGCTTGATCTTTTTGCCTCTCTTTACCTTGCTTTTCTAGTCTTTTCATTTATTGCGTCCCAGCCTGACTCCAGCAGTTATTTAGTCAGAAAAAAATCAATTTCTCAATTTACTGATATCCACCTCACAAGCTGTCTCCTGTTATCCAGCTGTTTAAACCAGGAAGTCTGCTCACAAAACAGAAATATTTTTTACTTTCTGTCTGATTCAGTCTGAACAGTATCTCCATCAAAATGACAAATTATTGCACACTCAGTTTGGAGGGTGTATCAGCTTCACTGTTGCTGGTTTAGCTTACCAGCTGCCTTACACAGTTAACTTTTTATACAGTCACTAAATTATATATTTTATTTATCAAATTATTTATAAATGTATGACTCTTGTTTGTTTGCATGACATATTTCATATTTTTAATCATCTTTGGCATCTTCTTATCAAAGAAGCAGAGCATGGCCTGGGTTGGAAGGGATCTTAAATATAATTTAATTTCAACTCCCTTGCTGTAGGCAGGGGTATCTTCCACTAGACCAGGTTGCTCAGAGCTCCATCCAACCTGGTCTTGTACACTTCCAGGGACGGGGCATCAGCAGCTTCTCTGGGCAATGTGTTCCAGTGTCTTACCACTCTCACAGTAAAGAATTTCTTCCTAGTATCAGATCTAAACCTGCCTGCCTTCTTGAGTTTGAAGCTACTCCCCCTTGTGCTGTTGCTACCTGCTCTTGTACAAAGTTTTGCTCCATCCTTCTTGTAGGGCCCCTTCTGGTACTGCAAGATCATAATTAGGTCACCCTTTTTTTCTGGCTGCCTTTTTTCCAGCCTGAACAATCCAGATTCTTTTAGGCTTTCCTCAGAGGAGAGGTTCTCCATCCCTCTAGTCATCTTGCTGACTCTCCTCTGAACCTGGTCCAAGAAGTCGATGTCCTTCCTGTGCTGGGGATCCCAGAGCTGAATGCAGCACTCCAAGAAGTGTCTCACCAGAGCTTCTTTTGTATGATATGTCTGTGTATTTATTTAACTCATGTAAACCATTGTGATCTTGGTCAAATAAAGGTAGAGGGAAAAACCCTACAACTCTGTCACTTCAAATACTTTGTTATGTTCTTATAAATCAAAACCAATACCAAAGTTCAATAAATGATAACTCATACAAAAAGAAAATACAACTCGTCACTAACATTTTCTGTGATCAAAGGGTATTTCTAATTGAAAAAGATCTTTCAATAAATGCTAAGCTTATATGAAATTAGAGGTTTACTCCCTCTTTGTTAACAGAAAGGGGCCAAAAAAACTGGGGAAAATTAAGACTCTATAAATGAAATTGTCAGCTTTCTTGACCATGGTACTGTAAAAAAGGACTTGCATGTAAAAATTATTTACTGTTTTCCTGATAAATGTGTGCAGGTTAAGGTGACTGACTTAACAGTGGGAATACAATCAGGATCTATTATGTGATTTGGATTCGCCTCTTGGTAAAGCCATGGGGAAAGATATGATTTTACAATGACTTGGTCAACTGTCTTTTCTGTAATTTGCAGAAGTTACAGTGTCATATACTTCTGGAGTAGCATGAAAAAAGAGACTATTTGCAAGGAGGGAAAATTCTATAGTTTTGTCACCAACAAAGAAGAGAGTTCAGGGGAGAGAATAGGAATAAAAGATTACCATATTGTAGTGCAGAGTGGATACTGTCCAAATGTGATCCTTACTGATGCAAAATGCTGTCTCAAAACAGAACTCCGTGAGAAATTCAAAGGATGTTTGAACAAAATAAAGTTTCTCCAATTTTTTTACACTTTTGTATACAAACAGGCCACTAAATTATCAAGTGGTTAATAATTGCACATATTTAAAAAAATGTAAGAATTCAAGTAGGGTAATTTTAATTTATTGGGGTGATATATTGCATATATTTTTTCCAACAATCTATTCTTAATTTACTGTAGAGAGGGGAGAAACAGAAAAATGAGGAGCACTGAAGTTAAAAAGAGAAAAACAGATAAATGAACCTCTTAATCATATGTATTATTAATAGGATTCAAAATTTCTATGTGATTAGAACATGGTGGATTTCAAAATTTATAAGTTTTCAGTTTACACAATTTTAACATATTTTAATGATTTTTAAAGAAATTGCTATTTTTTTCATTGTTGAGGAATATATGTAGAAGATTTACATTTTCTCAATCACAAATATAACATATTGAAGAGACATTAATAAAACTTTCTATTTTCCACATTCTTTATACTTCTAAATCTCACAGGCTGAGAGTTTAAATCTTATTTTAGTTCAGGTTTTATAGAAGAACAGTGAGATGTAGAAGTGATTTGCTTTATTTAGTCTCTTTTAGCAATTTAAAACCAGACATGTCTCAGATATGTTATTCTACATGGTTATTCTTAAAGTTTGTTAAAAGATGTGATAAAAAGTGATAGAATTTCTTGCAAGATTTTCCTCCTGACACTATTAAAGTTTTTTAATCTAATTTCAATTGTGGAATATAATCAATTTGCTTTGCATAAAAAAGTGACCTAAACTGCTTTTAGTAGTAAAAGTTTGTTAAAACTTTAAAGAAAAGCAAATATACTTTTATGTCCAAATACGACTGATTTCAAATTGTCTGATTTCAGAAGTATAATAACTGTGACTATGACACTAACAGTTGCAAAATATTGTAAAAGACAGCTATCAAGGTTAATTTATAAGTCACAGTTCCAACAATTATCTTGCTATTCAAATCAAATCAGTGAGATTGCAGCAGAGTGACAGATTTATTTTGACACCTATAAGTAGATCAAGTGGATTTATCTTTTGAGAGAAGAGTGATAGAATAACATGCCAGCATTGAAGTCATTACCTTTTGTATAGGATAAAAGCTATACTTTTTCAATAGATCACATTTTTTGCCATTACACTCTCTCTCAAAATATCTCTTTCCAAGTTTAAAAAAAGAAAAGAGAATCAACTGTAATAGCACATGGAAAATGTGCCATGTTAACACCTTAAAATATAAATCACTGTTTGAGATCAGTTTTAAATCCTAGGTATTACTTTCCTATTTGGAGGGTGAAATTACTTTGATATTTTTGTCCCATTTTAAGATTGTCAGTCTAAATGTTGTATGCTGCTTTCTCTGTAACTTTTGAAGTGTTTTTCCTCCATATTTTAACACAAAATTCTTGCAGGTATTGTAGCTATATACACCAACTGAAAATGGATTTTGACATTGCATGTTCAGATCTTAACATAAACCCTTCCTGGAAAAGTTCTGATTTCCTTCAGCTACCTCTTATGAGAAATTTTTAGCAAAATTTTCATTTTTGGAATTATTATTAATTTTGAATTCTCACAGGGTTTTTAAAATAAATTTCTCATAAATTTCCTTTCATTATATTTATAACAATTTATTAAAAGTAGGGTATGATAAATTTTATTTATAGAACAAGTTATGAAAACACTTCAGGCAAAAATTATGATCCATTGTTCTTCTCTCCTGGAATACAATAAAAGATAGTGTTTGCAGGCTCTTGAGTAGCATTTCAACATTCATGGAATCATAGAATGGTTTATGTTGGAAGGGACCTTAAGGGTCATTTTGTACCAACTCCCTTGCCATGGTCAGGGATACTTTCCACATGACCAGGTTGCTCAGAGCCCCAATCCATCCTGGTCTTGAACACCTCCAGGGACAAACCCTGGGCAAACTATTACAGTGCCATACCATCCTCATAGTAAAGAATTTTTTTCCTAATATCTAATCTAAACCTACCTTCTTTCAGTCTGAAATTAGCCCTCTTTGTCCTGCTGTAATACTATAGTCTCTCTTCTGGTACTGAGAGGTCTCAATTAGGTCACTCTAAAGCTCCTTTTTTCCAGGCTGAAAAATCCTAGTTCTCTTAGCCTTTTCTCATAGGAGAGGTTCTCCATCCTTTTAATTATCTTGCTGGTCCTCCTCTGGACTCACTCCAAAAAGCCTATGTTTTTCCTGTGCTGGGGATCCAAAAGCTGAATTCAGTACTCAAGGTGGAGTTTCACCAGAGCAGAGTAGAGGAAGGGAAACACCTCTTAAAGCCTTAAAACCTGGGTAATTGCTTACCACTTACCGTAGGAGGCAAAACAAGCTCAACTTGAAGAGAATTAAAGGTTTTGTCAATTAAAAGTAGAATAGGATTATGAGAAACAAACAAAAAACTGAAAGTACCTCTTCTCCTCCTTCCAGTTCTTTCTAGGTTTAACTTCTTTCATGGCTTTTTTGCTCTTTTCCACTCCAAGTAGCAAAGGAGGAGGAGGAATGGGGTTTGCATACAGTTTATATTTCACCTCTGTCATTCATTCGTCATCAGTTTTCACATGCTCTGGCAAGAATTTCCTTCCATGAAATACAGCCCTCTACAAACATCTCCAACATCAGTCTTTCCCATGGCCTGCAGGTCTTGAAAAACTGCTCCAGAACAAGTCCTATCCATGGGGTACAGTCCTTCAAAGAATGGAATGGTCCAGCATGGGTCCTTCACAGGCCATAATTTCTGCTGGGAACCTGCTCCAGAATGGATGCTCCATGCAGCTTCCTTCAAGTAGGTCCTTGACAGATAGCAACATGGATATCTCTACTGTATTCTTCCATTAACTGCAGGGGGAAAACATGCTTCACCATTCTTTATTGACTGGAGATGAACCTCAGATCCAGCACATGGAACACCTCCCTCCCTCCTTCCTTACAGATGCTGCATAGCATTTTTTACTCTTTCTGAAATATGCTTTCACAGAGGCTGCACCAGCCTTGCTGGTGGGCTCAGCTGCAGTGGGTCCCTTTGGGCTGCCTGGAACTGTCCTTGTCCAGCACAGGGCAGCCCATGACCTCCTATCACAGAGGCCACCTCTACAGCATCCCTGTCACTAAAGCTTTGCCAAGTAAATCAAATGCACCTGGACATGTCTAGAGAGAAGTTTACAGCATTCCAGGATGAATCTCTAAAATTCCTCTGAAATTTCCAAAACATGTCTCAGGGCCAATTTGAACAAAGAGGAATCATATAGCCAGAGAAGTTTAACTCAATGGATCAGATGATATTGTATTGTTTCTGACTGAATCTCAGGAGTGTTCAATCCTCATGAAACTGATAGCTCCATGGATAATCTGAACAGCACACTCAAAAGTAATCTTGAAGTGATTGGGTTTTGGCTAAAATTGATTAGGGGACTCACTCTAATTTTTTCATGCTTTTCCAAAACTCAAACTTTTCACTTAATTCGTACTTGATTTACTTACTTTTTCCTAAATGTACAACACAAAAAACCCCAAAAAACCTCAAGGAGCTTTCATCCCCTGTGGTGTAGAGTAACAATTAAAAAATGCTTTCAGAAGTCTTTATAAATCAAACTCCCCAACTTCATACTTCCACAGAGTTATGATTTAAAGAGTTTTCTAATTTGTTTTGTCTTTGGAAACTACCAAGTGACTGATAGCATTGCAGCACTTTGGTATGCAGCATATTAGTCACAATGAAAGATCACTATCACAAATAGTACATTGCTAAATCAGGGAATTACAGCCCTAGTAGAGCTGTGAAAAAACTTTCATACATACCAGATATAATAAAGAAAACTTTCTCCACCTTTTTTAGTTTTTTTTCTGAGTTTCATTTACATTTCAAGTTTTTGAACAATTGATGGATGAGTCTCCATAAATGTTCTCCTGGACTTTGTTCAAAAGTTCAAACCAGTCTAGAACCAGGAAAGACATTTGAGGAAACTTTATGACCTTGCAAAGAAAAAGAATATTTTCTCAAATTTTCATAAAAGGTGTCAGGCTCTATTAAACTTTACGGGTACTGTAAGGTAATTAAAGATATGTATAAAGGTTATACTTTATTTAGGGAAAAAATATGCATCTAGAAAAACAGAAGAATCAAGATATTACCTTATATAACAGCGAGCTCAAGATTTTTTTAGGGGAATGTTGCCTTTTGGAGGAGCTTCTATTAAAACTGTTTAAAAATGCTGAGAGAAGCATTTATTCAGTTATAAGGAATCTGGCCTTTAAAAAGGACTTGGAGATTAGGTTCCAAATGTTATTTGCTGACAAATGCACTGTTAAACTTACTGAAGGATATTTATGAGCAGCACTGTATTTCTGGTTTTACTGTATGTTTGTATGTTGTAAACTTTGAGAATAAAATCTTCAGTTTGCTTATGGAAAACACTGCCTGAGTAAATGACATACAGAGGTCACAGTGTATGCTAAAATTTCATATAATTATTTAGGTAAAATAATATTTAGCTTATTATGTTCTTATCTTTTAAAAACACTTGGGAAAGAGAACATTAATTTAAAACTTTAAATTTTTCTCTTTCTTCTCCCTTTTCAATTAAAGCAAAAAATATAAAATAAAAAAATATTTAGAGGTTTTTTTAAGTTTCTCACAGTTATATCATCCTTGCAATTTTTGAATAATTCTACTGTTACAATTTTGTTTTCCTTTTATGTTAACATAATGGCATTTTAATTTAGAGGAAAAAAATTAAGAACACTTTTTGTGATGAGTCATTGAGGCCACGAGACATCTTGTAACTGCTAAATCAGAACTTAGTGGTGATAGTATAATATTAAATCAATCCTAATATATTAAAAAAAAAAAACAAACTGAGCATTCAAAACCAAAAATATCTACTGCTGTGTTTCCTTATGACGTCTGTCCATGATCATAAGACATTTCATAATTTAATGTTCTTTGTGTAGCAGTCTCAATTTTTATTCACAACTACTTTTCGAGGTCCATGTCAGAGCCTGTGACAGGTAATCCTTGAGAGAAAAACCCAAAGACTTCACATGACCTCAAATGATATATTGAAAGAAATGTTTCAAAATTACTAACATCTAAACTTTCTTTTATTTTTTTCAGTAAAACAGTAAATTCATCCATCCTGAAAAAATTTCGGTTCACCCTTTCCTTAACAAAACAGAAAGGCCTCACTGACTGTCCTGTTGATTCAGCCTCTATCTTCTAAAGGCATTCTTTTATACATCTCCTTTCACAAATGTTGCTTTATCACTGCTCTGTTGTTTCTACTAATATATCTCAATTTTACAGGAAAGATATGAATACTATTACTGAAATGTCATTTCCTTCAGTGTGGTAAAACGTGTCTTACAACTGGCTTTCTCAGAAACATTTTGAGAAACATAGTTTTCATATCATCCTACAGAAAAGTTGAGCATTATTTCTGTAATTTTCAGTTTATATCTTCAAAATTTTCCAATGTGTTTTATAATCAAATGGTTCATTGACAAATACTGAGATTTGGATGGAATAAGGACTGATTAATAATTCTTTATAAATATGTAACTATTTTGAGTGTTTTTATTTACCCCAGTGAAAGACAAGGCATCCTAATAATGCTTTCTCTGTATTTTTACCTTTTAAAAGTGGATTTTAATAAACAAAAGTGGAATTCAAAAAAATCTTAACATTCCAAATTCTCTTCCTTTGATGTCAAAATAAGTTGTGTAATAACACAAGTTAAACAGGTAAGTACAGTTATTTCTCCTGCTCTAATGAAAAATAACAAATGCAGTCATAAGGAGTTAAACTTATGATGTGTAAACTGAGCTCTTCAGCACACAAAAGATATCTGTGATGTGTTATCCTACACTTAGCTTTATTTCAGATTGAATGAAACTGCTGTAGAAGATGATCACAAAGGAAAGAAACGCAATAAAATACACACTAGCCTTCCATGAAAATAAATGAGATCATTGCTTCAACGTGTACTGATGTATCATAAACTAATGAATTAGACAAAAACTAAAACAAGAAAAAAATATTAATGGAGAATTTATACATCCTGTTAATGTACCTTTTGATTCTGGTATCACATAAAAATATTTTGCAATAGAACCTGATAGTTGCACAATAATGTGAACAATAATAAATGTAACATATTGTGTTCAGGAGTCTAAAACCACTGTTCGCTATGACCTTGAAACTCTGAAAATTGTCATGATATGTTTTTATGTTAAATGGGTTGTTTTGTTGTCCCCTACGCTAATAACTTAGTCCTAAATTGTACCCGTCCCCTTCCCTGTACTGTTAGTACTGCCTAGATTGCATTCACTTTTTTAGCTGTCAGTCTTTCCCTAAACCTGCCTTTTCTTCCAGACTGTTCCCTATCAATCTCCCAATCTTCGATGCCTCATGAGTTGTTTAGGTTGCTTCCCTCCTGCTGTGTTCCCTTATGGGTTTCAGTATTGTAATCCCCACTCTCTACTCTTCCCCCCTCCCTATTGGATCCCTACCCTGAACTACCCCCTCTAAGTGGACCCTTAAAACCCCACCAGCCTGCCCTGAGGGGAGGGATTTTTTCAGGGATTTTTCTTTTAGAGATTCTTAGTTCCTAGCCTCTGCTCCGACTTCAACTTAAGTTATAATACGGGGTTCTTGGAGCTGCAAGCCAGGCCCATCCTGCATTTTTTATGCTGATCCGATGGTGACTGCCTGGAACACACGGCCCGGGGAAGGTGTCGCACCCCATAAAGGAGCAGTAATATCAAAGAATGCCATGATAGAAAATGACCAAAAAGGGTTAAGTTATTTATTATTTCACCTGGGAATATTTTTTCCACCAGCTAAAAACAGTTGCAGTACAAAGGATGATCTAGATGAACATATAGCATTTCCTCAGCCTTTATTTGTCCTCGACTCACTCAGCTTCATCCTGTTTCTGTTTTGGTTTCTATGCCTTCTGGAATGGTACAATCTCTGTGTATGTTTGTTCAGGAGACAGTGGTTTAGGAGGTACTTTTTTAATTTCTCAATTCTCAATTTAATTAATTAATTCCTAATTAATAGGAACACTGTTACTACCTAGAATAAAATACAACATAAATGATACAAAATAATGCATGGTGTTTGAAAAGTATTCTTAAGTCTTTATTCCACTACTGTAGAAATCATAAGAGTAAATTACATAAAATGGCTCTAATTAACAGATTATGAAGTTACAAATATGAGAGTCTTCCTGCTGAATTTAATTCTTAATTATTTGAAGAGATCCAGAGATTTATGTGTTTCTTTTTCTCTATAATAGCTTACTTTCTTTTTTATGTATTAGATAAATTTATTTTCCTGTGTTTCAGAATGGTTTGACATTGCATCACATTGATTTTTTAATGCTTAAATGCTTACTTTTTTTCTTATGAGACACACTAATAATATGCTTTATAAATCACTTTACACACATGCACATACACACACAAACTTCATATGACCTGGAAAGGAGCAGTGCTTTTGTTTAAACTCTTTTCTCTAGCTGTTGTGTGTCACACAGGTGCTAAACCAAGGCCATATTGCTTTATTAGTCTCCTTTTGTTGATGGCATATACACAGCTGAAAATAATGTATGTTTTCTTGTACATTGACATGTTGACTGGGAACTAGGCTACCACATGTTCTAGTAACGTGAAACAGCTTGAATATTGCTCATTCAACAGAATTTCTCAAAACACTTCAAAAATAAACTATCAAAGAGCATTTTGGGCTCCTTGTAGGAAAAAAAGGTATCCTCTTCTTTCAATATGTAAAGTAATACTCACAGGTCATTTTCAAAATTAACTCTGTTTTCCTTTTTAGGATTTCCAGTTCATTTTAAAAGCCAGCCACGCAGTGATAGAAATAGAGGGAAATTGCAGCCATTAAGTGCAGACAGGAAATGTGTGCAGCAGCTTTAGTTCAATGTGAAAATTGAATCCAAACTGCTACAAACTAGGTCTGGGTTTTAATGTTAATTGTTCACATGCCCTCAATACAAATTATTCACAGTAATGTACTACATTAGCCAAGCCTGTCACTTGCACAATCATTATTTTGGTTGCTAGTGTTGTTGTTTTGTAAATGTCATCTCATTTTGTGTCCATTGTGGGAATTTAGGTAAGCTGCTTTAGTTGTAAGAAAGTTCTGAGCATAACATTTAAGGCTGCTGCTGCAGTTTCATGGATCATTAACAATTTGCTAATATTGTTTTAGCTTGCAAATTAGTGCAGCTTAGTGACTAAGGAAAGGTTCCATAGCTGTCATCAATCAAACTAAAATTCTTCATGCATGAGATGAAAAACGATTTTTAGCCTTTGAGGCTCAGACAGCAATTACTGTAACAAAAAAAAAAAAAAAAAAAAAAAAAAAAAGGTGGGGGTTAGATAGAGGAGTGAAGGAGAGAAAGCAAGCTACAGAAAATGCTGTTATCAATTCTATTAAGTTTATTTCTTGTTGCATTAGAAAAGAACTAACATATGCTCTGTAATAATTCTTTAGCGTCCTGTTATATTAATGATGTAACAAATTTTAGAGGGAGAAACAAAACCTTTCATAGGAAATAACAAGAGATTAGTGACTAAAGAAAGAACCCCAGAAAAACTGAGAGTCCCAGAATCATTAAGGTTGGAAAAGACCTCCAAGATCACCTAGTCCAACCTTTGACTGATTACCACTTTGCCAACTTGACCACGGCACTTAAGTGCCATGTCCAGTCGTTTCTTAAACACCTCCAGGGATGGTGACACCTTCACCTTCAGCGGTCTGTTCCAATGCTTAACCACCTTTTCAGTGAAAAAAAAATTCTTCCTGATATCCAATATAAACCTCACCTGGCACAGTTTGAGGCTATGTCCTCTTGTCCTGACAGTTGCCTGGGAGAAGAGACCAACCCTCACCTGGCTACAACCTCCTTTCAGGGAATTGCAGAGGATGGTGAGGTCTCTCCTGAGCCTCCTTCTCCTCAGGCTAAACACCTCCAGTTCCTTCAGTTGCTCCTCATCAGGCTTGTGTTCCAGAACCTTCATCAGCTTCCAGACTTGCTCCAGCACCTCAATATCTTTTTTTATAGTGACATAGTCCAAAACTGAACACAAGATTTGAGGTATGGCCTCAACAATGCCAAGAACAGGGGGACAACGACTTCCTTGGTCCTGCTAGCCATGCTATTGCTGATAGAGTACAGGACAGCATTGGCCTTCTTGGCCACCTGGGCACACACTGACCCATGCTCTGCTACTGTTGACCACCACCTCCATGGCCTTTTCTGCTGGGCTCCTTTCCTTTTGCCCAAGCCTGCAGTGCTACATGGGGTTGTTGTGACAGAAGTGCAGATTGTCTTTTGTCTTTAAGCAAGCTCTTTCACTCAAATTTCTTTTCTGTCATCCATCACCTTTATGTACACTCTCTTTTCCTTTTGCCCTTTCTGCACACCTCTTTGCAGCCTTTTCCCATTTCACACTTTCTCAAAACCTCCTAGCAAATCTTCCCCTTATCCGTTGCTCTCCTCTGTCACTTCTGCTGCCTGTCTTGATTTCATCATAGTTCCACAGTCTTCTCTTTCAAATATTTCATTTCTTTATGGAAGCTAATAAACTCTCTTTATCACTATATAAACTATATTAAAGAATTAGAGAAGGTGCTATAAAAACTGTCAATAGTATCATTGTCATAACTCCTTTTACCTTCCAGCTACATACTCCTCTTTCTATCAGGGTTGTACAGGTTGCTTTTCACTTGTCAATCAGAAATGCATGCAGAAAATGGCATGTGCCATACTGCTCTCACCTGTGTTCAGCTGTGTTCAGACACCTGGTGTGTCTGGTCGACAGGTAGGACATTAATCTGAGATCTCATCACTGTAGTGCATCATATTTTGTAAAGTTCTGTCAAGGCCATTGGAAAGAAATGCCAAAATTTTCAAATTTATCAAAAGGCTTTTTAGGAACAATCTATGTTTTTTATGTTAAGGGAGAGAAGGAATTAAGTGTCAGATACATCTATTCATAGGGCTCCACAAAGTATATATAACTCAGTATTAGCATTCAAGATCATGCACAAGTATGGAAACATAACACACTGAGGTGACTCTATAGTACCAGTGTGCCACAAGGTAGAATCTTAAGATAATTAATATTTTTTAAAATAATTAGGGATTACTAAAAAAAAAAAAAAAAAAAAAAAAAAAAAAGAGGATAAAATAATCTTTTTAATATTTCTTTTTGGGACTATATTTGCAAGAAATCCCACTTTTTTCCTGCTTTCTAAAATATTTTAGTTCTGTTTTCCAAATGTCTCAGATCAGTTAGTTATATTTCTGAGGCACAGAAATCATAATATGTGTATGTTACAAACCAAAACCTAAACCAATAATTTTTTTGACAATTGCAAAATTTTTACAATCAATACTGTAAGAAACCAGGAGCAAAGAGATGGACAAATTAGTTTTGTAAGCAAGACATAAAATTTTCTAATTATAGAAATTATTTGCTGAGCTTTGCTTTAAAATAGTAATTTATTTAATGTTATTAATTGCATTTATCGAGAAATTTGATTAAACATTATTATAACAAGGCTTTTAGTAAGTGGAATTAAAAAAAATCATAAAATGACAAAAAAATGTTCCCAGCTCTGATTTCAAATTCACCTAAACTTAATGTGACATGACTGATCTGAGTTAGTAGTGACACCAAAGTGCATAGTTATCCATGTTAATTCTATGGCAAATAATGCTGCAGTTAGGATCTGATACTGTTCTTATGTTGCATGCAGATACTCCCAGCAGACTTGATGGTACACAATCAGAGCTATCACGTCACGTCCCGTTTTAAAACTCAATAGATCATCTTTGCACCAAAACTGTGCAGCATCAATAAATTTTGTGAGCTTGCTAAATAAAATAAGGGTGATGATTTCAAGGTGTGTGGGTTTTCTTGGGGGTTTTTTGGGGTTTATTTTTTTGTTTGTTTGTTTGTTTGTTTGAAGTTTCTCTGAGTGATGAATTTTAAAAAAAAATTTAAAAAAATTAAAATGACTCCTCTTACTGAGCCAGGGACCAGCAATATATAAAACAACATTTCAATAAAGATTTTAACTGGATTTTGATGTTGTCATTTTGAAGATAACTGTATGCAAAATAGCAGGTGATTGCATTTTAGCACTTCACCTTGATTGCTGTAGAATTATATACAATGTAAAAAGTATAAACAAGACTTTTGTCAAAAAGTTTAGTTAATCCTGTTCTGCATTTCGTGAGATCTCAAAGTATATATAGTTAACATATTTTCTCAGTATGTTAAGAGTTAATCACACTTCTGGTAGTAAAAGGCATGTATATATATCTAATTAGAAAATTTATAATAATATCCAACAGGGCAGTTATTTTAAAGTAAGATTTATTTTATACCCTACTGTATCTGAACAACATAATGTAATCCATCAATCAAAAAAGTAATAATTTTTTGCTGTTTCTTTTCATTTATAAGTATATTTTTTATCAGCTTGACAAAATGAGTTATGAGTCCTATTTTTCAGCCTTCACTTTCCTTTAGAAGTTAATTTGGAAACATCAGATACTTAAAAATAAAAAATAATAATGCCTTAAATAAGAGGGAGAAAGAAAGCATTTATCTTTAAATATTTTCACGGCTGCCTTTTACTTATTGTATTTACTGATGCAATAAATCTAATGTTTGTTTTACTTAATAAGAATGTGTTAACTTGTTCAGGTAAAATAATTTAATTTGCAGTCAACCCATATTCATACATTTAGTACTAGAAAAAAATAAAAGAGAAGAAAGAGGAATATAAGTTAATCAAATATATAACAAATTTCTTACTTTATGTTTCAGAAAATGTTAATCAAATATTTCATTCAATAGGTGTTGATGAAAATATCTAAAATTGTAATCAGTAAAAATCTTTAAACTTAGGATGGTAGAATATGTCTTTATTGTCAAGCTTATTTAATTATTTATTCTTTTTCATGTGCTTGTTTAATTATAAATATTCCCTTCATGTCTAAATTGTTACACAACTCAAATTTCCAGCATAGCATCCAAGCTGATCAGTGATGAATTAAAAACTATAAAAACTCCCTCACTTACAACAAGTTAAGTTTTCTCCATGCACACAGAATAGGAACTGAATGGAAAACAATGATATTTTAATAAATTATGCCCTTACAGGTTATCAAGTAAGGATGACTGGTGGAACTTGCTAAAAAACTGTCAACTATTCATGTGGAACAGACACTTCCTAAATAATCTCGAAGTATTTGTCTGGTGTATTTAGCTCTTCTAAAGAAGTAAATGAGAACATTAATTAAAGAATTTTTTTTTTCCTGAAAATACTCAAATCATCCAAAATTCACTAGGCTCCCTGTAATTTTTTACCAACAACATTCACTAGGTCATAATTTAAAAATATTAAAATATTTAAAATCATTTACTAAGCACAGTACACTCACCTAAAAAATACCATAAGGAGCACAGACAATATCTGCACTGGAGCTTAGACAATATCTTACTATTTTTCTAAAAAAATTGAATAATTTGTAATTCATTCTTCATTAATATTTTCTATACATATTTTAAATGAAAGTATATTGCCTATCAACCATAAATTTAACTATTTTTGCACAGAATATACTTGGCCTGTATTCTGTGAAAGGCCATGTAAATCTCATTAAAAACAAATAAAAATCACAACCAAAGCAAAATAAACTCTAAAATGCAACTGTCATCTGTTTCTTTTTCCAAGAACGGTCATGCACATTTTGACAACAATTACAGTCAGTGAAACACTATTCTAAAAATTCAATATAAATGTCATTGTTTAATAAAAAGTCTTACAGTACATATCTTACAATACCCAACAACTCATGGCAAATGAACATAGCTGAAACTATGCTAAAAACACTGCTGTGGGCAGGAAAACAAGGAATTAACACCTTTCAGCACTCAGGATTTTTAAAGTTTTTTAATATCATGCGATAAAACAGAAACAAAGAAAAAACCAAAAAACTACCAATGGATCATTGCTTGCTACTTACTATAAACATTTTTATAAAAGTAACTGACACACGATCCTGTCTCCACCCCTCATCAATATTTTAATTGGACTAAAGCTCTGATCAGAATGCGTTTTTAAAAATCAAGAAGTTACATCTAAAAGCAAACTAGGAGATGAAGAACAGGTTCATTTATTGCTTCCCATATAAAATGAAAGAGGATTCAAATTAATATCATTAAAAATCTCTTTCTATGGTCATTCTGAAGCTGAAAAGAAATTGCAAATTCTAGATACTTGCTCTATGTTTCCATCTTCATAGAAATTTTGAGGCATGTAGGAGAGTTTTGTGGAAGGATAATGAGCCTCAGGAGCTAAAAGATAGAGTATGGTAAAAAAAGTGTTCTTTTCCTCATAAGAGGACTGAACATAGATCACAGCTTGAAAAGAGTCTTAGGAAGACTAATAGTGACTTCTGAAAGAGATCTCTTACAAATGTGAAATCCCTATATATGAGTATGTACACACGTATATACATATACATAGATAAATGTGTATGTACTTGTGCATGTGCATATGTCAGTACATGAGATATACCTATGTTGTCACATTTGAGCCTTGAGGGGAGTGTTAAGACTGAAAAATCAGAAAAATTTAAAATAAAATTATTAAATTAATTTATTAACCCTTGATACTAATGTTTAACTAACACAGAATATATTTCATGAATGGACTTAGATTACAGAGCTGATGCATGGCTAGCACACATATGTACAGTCCTGGAAAGTACTTGGTCATCACTACATCCTTACCATTATGGTAAGTACATGTTTCCAATGAAATTAATACTTTTATATTTGATGGTGAATGAATTGGTATATCCAGGTGTATAAAATTCTCATTAAGAGGTGTCAGAGCTTCTGCAGTGGCAACAAATGGAGAGACAAATGAACATATACTTTACAAAATGTTGTTCTTTTTTCTCATAAAAGTAAAACAAAAACTTTTCTGTTGCACTATGAGAGGAATCAGATGCAGTATATATATATATGCAATAAATATTGCACAGTTATTCAAGTCAAATTTTATTTCTAATCTTAATAAATCTACCATTCAAATGATACAAAACTCTGGCCATTTCTTGCATTACATTATGAAAAAATTTTACGGAATATATTCCCAGGATATAGAAACTTTGTCAAAATAATACCACAAAAGAATGAAAAAAACCAGCCCAAAAGTCACAGAAATCAGAGGAAGTATAGATGAAAGAAGCCAAAAAACCCCAGGCAAACAAACCATAGCTGCAAATATTACTGCCTGTTTTAATACACTGGTGGAAATGTTGTGATGTCTCTAGAGCCCTAGTAGACACTGGTAGGTGTGTGATCTGAATTCCATAGAACTACATCAAGTTCAACAAAAGACTCCTATCAAGCAGATCTAGATGAATATTCCTGCTTTTTAGGTTCAACACTAAAGGTTAGATTTGCTTCATCTTCCTGATCTCTGCAAAAAATTTGCTCCATTTGCAGCCAACATTTCTGTAGCAATTCTGAAGTCAAAGAAAACCAAGTTTAACAAATGATTTAACTTTTGGATGAACATTTAGGTCAGCAAAAATCTATGCAGTGCTAAAGTTATATGTAACTCAATTATTTCAACTAATTTGCTTGATGCTCTAAATTATGGTGTTAGATGTTTTGTTCTAAACATTTAACCTGACAAACACATTTTAAGTCATCGTATTCTTCACTGAAAAAATGCCTCTAAACCAAAGCCAAAAACTTCTCCTTCTCCTCGCACCAAATAAAATTAAACCTTAAAAAAAGATAAGACACAAAGCAAAATAAGGCATTAGAAATAGGGAATAGGCCATGAGATCTTGGGTAATTTCATGTGAAGGAAGAAAATGTTTTACTTCCACAAAATGGTAGATAACAGTTTGGCAAATATAATAGTCTCATTTAGTCACTTCTTCAGAGCTGTGCTTCTTTATGTGAATAAAAAAATACAAACTGGATTAGCCAAGTTTTTTATACCCTACATGAGGGAAAGTTATTTAATTCTTAAGTCAGTCTTATGGTGGCCAAATACATGTCTAGATTTATATACACATAAATTGCCAGCAAGATGAAATACTGAAAAAAGAGATTACTGATGAATTAGGTGCAAAGCTGGAATATAAAAGAGAACCTGTGAGGAGGTGTCCTGAGGTCATGAGATGGGTTTGCAGTCAAGACTCTCCTGTGTCATTCTTTTCTTATGCTTTTCAATTTTAACTGGAACTTTTCTATGTCTGAAATAATATATTTGTTGAAGAAAATCCAGCGTATTCTAAGGGATTTACTAAGGGATTTAAAGGTTTTTTCCTGATGGAGAAAAATATGGGGTTTTAGCAATTTTCCAAAGACCTGGAAATAGGAATAGGAGTAAACAAATGCTACAGAATTAAAATACTGATTTAAATCTAACTCTGTCTCCCAATGTCCTCCTGTATTTGATGTCTCAAGCAAGATCAAATATGTATTACCAAAAGCTAGGCAAGCATGATAGATATGAAGCAATATTTATTTTACTTTCAAATGAACAAAATAGAAAAAGAAGAATATACCAAGACATAATGTTACAAAGATGTCACAGGATTGTAGGAGAATCTAGGAAAATTTTCCAGCTATTTTGACATGTAAGAACTTTCAGTGTGCAGTACAGGTCATCTTTGTGTCAGTCCCAAGGTCAAAAAGAAAGGGAAAATATAATTTAATACCCTGTTTAGTGTTCTACAAAACCATGAATCCATCAGATGAGCTTTGCACTGGCAGGTAACAGCAAGATGGTACTGATATGCATGGAGGATGGAGCCAGGAACTGGATTTGCAGCAAGCAGGCAGGGCAGCAGCTCTAGCACTGTGAGACTATTACAGAGCACACATCCAAGAAGAGGATTGGTGGCAGTGGCCAGGGTCATCCAACAGACCTCTGATTGCCAGCCATGTCCTTAGTGACAATTCAGGTCTGACACACAACCCCAGGTCAGTGAGGCCAGGCCAGAGACAGTGGGGTGCAATTCCAGGTATAGGCAGAGCTGCCACAAAACTCTCACATGGACATAGGTCAAGGGCCTGAGTTTAATGCAGCTTTCAAGAAAAGAGGAAATAGACCATAGGCAAGACTCCAGATTCTCACAGCTTGTATTTTCACAGCAGTCTGATCCCACATTATATAGGTGAGCAAAATCAGATTTGACTTTGAACACAGACAAACTCCTAGAAGTTGGGGGAAAAGGCTGCAGAGCCTGTTAGCTCCCTCAGTATCCTGGTACCTGCAACAGTCAGGTTTTTTTTCCAGTGAACACCAGTTTAAATACTGTGACAGTTTAAATATTTCATCTTTGGAGGGAACAGAACATTTCACAAAATATTGCCTAAATATTTTCCTGTGTTTGGCTCAGGTTAATAGTGTACAGCCTTTTCTGGGTTTTGTAGGCACTGAGATTGGAGGGTATGAAAAAATATTAAAATAACAAATATCCTTACACAAAAAAGAAAAAAAGGTCAAAAATGTGGGGATTTTGTACAGTTTTGAAGGATTCCACTTAAACTTGCATTGCAGGTATGAAGAGTTGAGCAATAGAGGTGTATGTAGGAGTCCCAGTTATCTAACTGATTTGTCATCTTTTAGCCAGAGGAAGGAATTCTTCCATCCTTCTCACTAAGATTTTCAGGATATTGCAATGCATTCAAACCATTTCAATGAAATTTGATTATAGCTTCTTGTTTAACTGCTCTACCAAATTGTGATTATAGCACAAATTCTTCACTGTATTTTTTACATTGAAGAATATTTTACTTTACAGATGGGAAGATGTTAAAGTGAGGTGTAGAAAATATCATTATTTCCATATTCCTTTACCACTTTAACTAAGGATCTTCCTTAGTCTGAAGTTTAGGAAAGAATGATTTTTAAGCATTGGGAGCTGAGAAGTGGACAACAAATTTTTACATCACATAGAGAAATGTTCCCTCAAAAAGCTACTGGTTCATTTGAGTATGACTAACATAAGACGTCAGGTTCCTTTTCATCTGACAGAGGTTTTTTCTCTTTCTCTTAGGCTGATTTGGACTCTATGAAGTTTTGTTCCCTCTTTATCACAGTGCAGGATTTTTCTATGTCACCTGGACTGTAAAATCTATGGATCATACCGCACAGCTTTCTATCCTGATGTTACTGAATTTAAACTCTACCATCATACATTTCAAATCTTCATATTGTAAAGTTCATTTGCAAAATGGATTTGATCTATTCAGACATGAAGTGATGCTCTAGTGTTTCTTCCCTCCACAGTAATCTGCAGAAAAGTTTATTGAATTCTTTTAAAAACAGAAGGCATTAAATATAGCCAAGTATTTCAAAGTAACACATTTTTTAAAACTAATGTCTGTCACAGTGTTTCTGAGCCTTCATTCAATTGCTGTGAAACTGTGGCTTCTGGTTGTGATTAATGATATGGAAAAAGCATGTGAAGAAATTCAAAGTCAGATCACTACCAGGTGCTACAAATTACAGAAAGATGAGTTACTAGCTTTGAACTATTTATTGCTAAATAATACCCAGCCTGCTGGAAATCTAATCCTAACAGCCTCATTTTTACTTGTGATGCTTAACAGCATAAGGAATAAAGCTCTTTAACTCAGCATATTTGAATTAATACTAATCAAAATAATGAAAAGAAACACATTTTTCTCCATGTTAAAAAACCCCAACATAGTAAACATAGGTCAAAAATATGATTAAGGTGGTTTGGAGAGCTACATTTGCTCCACATTTTTTACAGGATTAGCTCCATTCCAGAGGTATGAAAACTGTTTTGATAGAAAATCAGGTCCACACTACATTTCCACAGAGTAAATTCAGAATCTTACTGTTCTATTCATGAGGAAAAGACAAAAAAAATCCTACCTGTGATATTTTACTCCTGTAATCACATCTGAAAAAGCAGATTAGGAACATTTTGCTTTTGCAAATTAAATGCAAAACTGCAGATTACTAGCTGTAGAAGGAACAATGCACTAGAGAATCAGACCTATTGTCTGCTGAAGAGATCTTCAGTTAATGCTCAACATCACAGAATTCCTTCTAGGAAGGAAGAGTTGATCTACAAACTGCTAGGGATGTTTTCCTCCATTTAAAACAACCTAAACCACATAATTTGTGATAAAACCTCTTACATATAGAATTAATTTTCATTCTTTGGCGGGTTGCTGACCATTTAGGTCTTCATTGGAAGTAGTCATAATAATTTGGCTATTCCAGCTGAATCTCTCCCTGCTAAGTTAAATTCCCCCCATTACTAGAAACAATTTAAAGCAACTCTCTTGAATTTTAAAATAGTATAGCTTATGCTTAGTTTTATGTTGAGTGATATAGCTAGAACTTTGAAGACTACATAAGAATTTCTGATAGTACATTTGTGAGCTTCTCATGTTCTGAGTTCCTGGGAATACTAGATGCTTTTCCAAAGCTCCTCGGATACCTTCTTCAGTACAAAACATTGGTCTCCCAATTTCAATTAAACTGTCTCTGATAAATTTCTTTATCCTAACTGGTTCCTAGTTTTTACTAATCTACTTCTTTTACAGTGAAAGAAAAGACTCATCATGTTTGCCATCTTGGGATTAATGATTGTGGGTGTGATCAAGACTGAGATTTGTCTTAATCGCCACCAAAGGAAGTGACACTTCAGAGCCTCTGCATTGTCTCCTGCCCCTAGCCCAGGACCTCTTTTCCTCCCCTCTGGAGCTCTCAGATCCTGTCCCAGTGATTCCCTAACAATACAGTCCTGGACCAATGCTGGACCAATCCCTGGCCCATTTCCATCTCCAGGGAGATGCCTGATTCTCCCAGCTGGCTCGTGGACTGCTCTGTGACCTGGCTGGAAGCAGGCAGAGCTGGGACTCCCAGCCAGGGTCCATCCCTGGCTTTGGCTTTTGGCAGTGGGATCAGCCATGGAACCCTGTCCTGACATTCTGTTGGGAGGTCCCTTCACCCCGGGAGGGCCCATGAGACACACCAGCCCTCACAGTGCCCTGGTACATCACAACAAGCTTTAGCTTTTACTCAATCATATTCTGACCAGAGTGTACTAATATTTAAGTTCTCTACGTATATTCTGTTTAGTAACTAATGGTGCATCACAGAGTTTATGTTATGATGTAAATAAGTGTCTGCAATGCATACCTTTTTTTATGTACAGCACCTTTGCGCTGCTTTCAACATGAAGCTAAACTAATCTGTTTGGATTTCAAGTATCTCATTGTGGTTTCTTTGAATGATCTGTATCTAATGTGCATCAGGCAGAATTCCTCATACCAGGTCTTTTAAGGGATGTAAGGCTGACACCAAAGAATATCAAAATAGTTGATTTGTTCTATTTTATTTTATAATTTTATTGTTAGAAACATGGTGCTGTTCATGAGTTAGCCATGTTGCATCCTGAATTAGATCAGAATTATAATCATAGACTATCCTGAGTTGGAAGGGACCCACAAGGATCATCAACCCTACCTCCTGAATCTACACATGACAACCTCAAAAATCAAACCATAAATAAGTCAAATTATCGGCAATCAGTATGATTGGATTCAATGGAGCTGGTTTTCTTGACTTCCTTTTTTTTTTTTTGGAACAAGTAATTAATTTTAAGTACATACTTTAGCATTACTGGTTGAGTCACATGTGCACACACATATACATGAAGACAGTATCAATTAATCCTACCATACATGTCACAGTATAGATAGTATCCTATTATTAGTTACTACCCTGGACTTTCCTGATCAAAATTAAGTCAGGAGGAAAACTCACTTTTTTGGGTAAAAATTTCTTATGATCACATACTGAAGGAGTAGTCCTGCAGTATGACTCAAATGTAAGTGTTCTACAAAGATAGAAAAAGTTTTATCTTTAAGATTTAAATTTGCTTAGAGAAATTACCATTATCACATATTTTTCCCTCTATTCTCTCTGTCACTGCTTGCCTAAGTGCTTCAAACCTGATTCTCTCCAAGTTGTAGACAACACATCACCAGGACCCCTGAACCTGAGCATAAACCCCT
Organism: Phylloscopus trochilus trochilus; assembly: GCA_016584745.2. Lineage (NCBI taxonomy): Eukaryota > Metazoa > Chordata > Aves > Passeriformes > Phylloscopidae > Phylloscopus > Phylloscopus trochilus. The sequence continues at coordinate 18,572,750 of WQNJ02000016.1, read as the reverse complement.
TTTGGGCCAGAGCAGAGAAAGTATGCAGCCTGAATTTGAGGTTCTGTGTTGAGTTGGGCATCCTGGCTGGAGTAAAAATCATATGAACTTTTCCTTTAAAGATAAAAAGATAATGACTTTCAAACTGAGACTGCACTCTTACCTAGGCACTCCTCTGATGGGAATTCTGCTTTAATTTACTGCAATGAGATAATTCCTTAGCAGTTTAAGAGGGGAAAAAAAACCACAAAAAAAACACAAAAAACAAAAAACAAAAACAAAAACAAAACAAACCAAAAAAACAACAAAAAAAAACCACAAAAAAAAAAAAAAAACCAAACAAAAAAAAACCAAAACCAAAAAAACAGCAAAACAAATCTTGCAGAAAATGTTACAATATCAGCATGAGTCCTTTCCTTAATGCAACTGCTCACTTTAATCCCATCTCAATAAAAACTGATACAACTTTCTTATTTATGAAACTATGTTGAAATGTAACTGGAAAAGATAGTAAAATACCCAAACTGTAACTATTAAATTTGATTAGTCATTTCATACCAACACCTATTAATTTCAAAGAAAAATGTTTTGAAATTGATTAGACTGTTTTGAAATTGTAAGTCAGCATGCCTAGAGCCCTGTGGTGTTGTTATGACAGCCACTTTAAAGCTAAGGAAAGATTTATTTTCTATATGCTTGAAAAGGTCACAGAGAAAAGTACTTACACAAGGACAATGCACACAGTTTTATATAAACACAACAAGGTAGTAAGTTCAAATATTTGCCCAAATAGAAAGAACTGATGCTTGTCATCTTTAAAGTGACCTTCCGATTTAAAGAGCATACCAAAGTATTTCGGATTAATTTAGAGAAGCAGTAATTCAGTTTTTCACATAGACCAGTGAGACTGGGCATGTTTCACTCAGATTAGTTTGTTAAATATTTTATAGATCAGTTTTCTGCTTCTATTGAATTGGAGTGTAATCATCACATAATATTTTCTTTACTGTCAAAGAGCATGTCAAGAAGCTTTTCATATTTGATTATTTATTTCTAGAGTAGATAATTTATTCATCAACATCACTTCATCACTGTACCTGTCTTCAAGAGCAATTTTGGTTGATATAATCTGACAGACCTATTATGATGAATCAACAATCCTGACAATTTGAATAGAATGATCCTTAATATTGGCTAGTAGAATGTACCACTTGTTTCTTGTCTTTCACAGAGCAAAACAAAACAAACCCCAATCTCATACTCACCTCTCCTCCTAATTTTTCACTGGTTTAGTTGCTGATGGTAATATGCAAAAGGTGTTTTTTACAAAAAGGCATTTCAACACATTGTGACTGTAGTGTTTCTGGCTGGAATGTAGTTAACTCTCTTCATCCTTTTGGATTTGCAAGTAAACCAGTGTTGGTAACACCAGAGTTTTGGCTGTGGCTGAACAGTGCTTGATGACAAGCCTTTTTCTCATTCTACTCAATCTGCTCTTTCAGCAATTAGGCTACATGTGAGAAAGACTATGGGAGGGGAAAGAGCTGAGACAACTAACGTGAACGGACCAAAGGGAGGCTCCATACAATGTGGTGTCCTGAACAATCATAATAACCATCTTCCAGTACAGTTGCTGCTCGGAGTTTGGCTGGGCATAGATCTGCCATCACACAGTGAGTAATTGTTGTATGTTTGTTTGTTTGTTTTTGTCCCCTCAATCCTTCATTTATTGAACCTTTCTTATCTTCGGTCATGAGTGTTATTGCTTTTGGTCTTGCTATTTTCTTCCCCAGTCCTGAAGAAGATGAAGGTAGAAGTGAGGGAGCAGCCATGCTAAGCATATCCGTCTGAAGGATCTCTCTGAAGAAAATAACACCTAGTTTCTGGCAGTTTGGCATACATTAAGCATCATTTTCTGTGCCTTTCCTCATGTGATTGCAACATTTGTGCAAAACTAGTGGAGAGGGTTGATACAGAACCATTAGTCATATACTGCTTATACATATATATATATATTAATTGTACCAACACAGTAATTCACAAATAAAGAGATATCCCTATATAAAGTTTCACACAATCATTTTCAATATCTATAACTCACCAATTGCTTTGAAGAATGATTATTTTTAAGTGGTTTTCATCATCATGAAAGCCTCATTTGCACTTAAGAACAGTTATCTGTGAATACCACATATTATTGTTCAGAAGCTGTGGGTGCAGAGATATCAAACATATTCTTTAATAGTATTTGAATATATTTCTCTGCTAAAAGAAATCAAAGTTACTCCCCTGGTTACACTTCTGATTTTTACTTCAGTCATATAGGTTATATACATGATCATATGAAACTAATATTTTATTCTGTGTAAAATATTTTAGACGCTTTGATATTTGAATATATTCGAAAAACCTTTTACAGATTGACTTACTCTTCCTGTGGTGTTCATTTGAGGTCTCTCTCTGCCCATTATCCAGTTGAGTTCAACAAGAGCCATCTCCAAAGTGGAAAACAGCCCAAATTGTTGTATCAGGGTATTTAACTCATCCAACCCTCCTTCCACCCAGCTCTGTGAAATAATGCAATAGGATGAGTGAAAACACAGATAATATCTGCCTGAGATTGACTCACAGTGGCTATTTCAGCTCACTGTTATTACATGAAAGCAATACAGTAGGGTGATGCTCCTCTGGCAGAGAGAGATGTCTGATTGCTAATCAGGAACTATAGTGGTAACATTTGCAAAGTGCCTGTATGGACATGTTACCGTGGATCATAACCTTTGAATGCCTGCTGTAAACTTGTAACTGTATTTGTTTTATATGCCAAGAGACACAGATAAAATTTTGCTCCCAGCAACATACATAATTTTTTCATTTTTATTTTGTCATGGAATTCGTAATTTCTCCCATATTTCTAGAATTCATCCACATGCTTTAAGGTATGCACTACCTTTTCCTGTGACCAATAAAAAACAATAAAAAGGGGAAAAGAAAAGAACTTTTACAAGGGCTACAGTTAAACACAGCCCTGCATTAAGTTTTGTAATTGAAACAACACAGGTCAGGACTGCATCTGAATGAGATTCCTCTCCAGCTGAGCTCAGCTCATTTCTTATATTCAAAAAAGGGTTAAAGGACAAGTGAGTGGTCTCCTTTCCATGAAAACAACACTCAGGGAAGGGGAGGTAGGGGAGATCCATTTCCTGGTTTTCTGTAGGGGACTCACTATTAATCTTAGCTTACCCAAGCACCTAACTCCTTCTTGAATAACTACTTTTTCTGTCAGGAAAGTTTGAACCTTTATCTGTTGTGGGAAAGGCAGACACAATCTACCTCTTCAGAGAAAGAAAGATTTTGATTTCAGTGATGCAGATTATATTGAAAATAAATGATACCCCACATACATCCCCTCCCACAAACATTCTGATTTAAGGGAAAAATGATGATTGAAATATGAGAGTGTTTTTGCAGGTTGTTGAGAATCTCTGCTACATGCAGATGGTGCTCATGGTATCACAAAGCAGTTGTTGATTTATGTACCATTTTAAAGATATTTCTCTCAAAATACTTGTAAGGGATTCCTATAAGAATTATTTGGTTTTCCCTGTCTGTTCATATGAATCCATCTTTTGTGAATGTCTCATTCTGTTTTTGAGAAGCCAACAAATTAATTCTATTTTCACCCTTTGTTGAGAACAGACATATATATATGTTTCCTTAAGCTTGAAAACAAAAGTGACTCATCCAGTTGTATTTTTGAAGAGGGTCATGGCAGTTGGAAGTGTATTATCAGTTTATCTGCTATCTTCCTGCATAGGGAAGGCATGCCAATAGTTGTAGCAATTAGCAAGTCAGGCATTGCTAGTACAGGTTGCAGAACTTTTGCTTTCATAGCAGTAGATAAAATATGATCAGCCAGATGCCTCAAATAAAAGAATAGTTTTGATGTGTTCAATAAAATAAATAATGAAATTATGCAAACAACATTTTGATCATTAACAAGTGTGAATGTGACCAGATGTGTTTGGAACAGATTGTGAGTGTCAAAAAATGGCAACAGCAAATAAGAAAAAGAAAGTATAATTTGAATTATCTACTCACTAACAGGGTTTTTCCTATCCAATGCTATCATTCATGAAAATTCAGTGTCAGGAGTACTCAGAATACCTGACAGACACTGGGGGAAGGTGACTGGGAGCCAAGATCTTCTCTGCTACCTCTAGAGAACCCAGGGAAGAGAAGAGAGATCAGGAAAACCTATGACCCATTCAAGACTGCATATATAACAGTGACTCCTCCTACTTCTCTCTTACAAACCAGGGAATTGTATAATCTGTAAAACTGCATAAATCTGAGACTGAAGTGTTTTGGTATCCAAATGTCTTTAGCCTTGAAACTGTCATTAGGTCTCAATCTGTGACTATGTGGCTAGAAATTGCTCTCACAAAGCATTATGTTTTCCAATAAAACATCTGCTTTTCAGTTAGATGTGAAAGTTGGCATAATTAAACCACTTGCTTAATAATTTAATGAGATCACTTCATAGTTGTTAAAAAAAGCCTGGTAAGCTGTCCCATTAAATACTTCAGCAATGAAAATCGGAAGTCTTTAGTTTGAAATAAGTGTTTACATTCACACTTACACACAAATCAAATTGTATTACAATGATTCCAGATTGCAGGGAATAAACAATTCCTTAATTTGAGTTAATGAAGCATCTTTTTAATTCAGTTGAATATATATTTGAATTTTCATTTGTGACTATATTTGCCCTAGGGACACAGTAAGACATTTTCACTATTTCTTTGATTATTTTTGTGCGTATGGACATGAAACCTATCATCAGTGACCCGGCGACAGGGTGGCTGTGGATGACATCAAATCATCTGAAGTCCAGATATGGAGAAGATTTAAACTGGGGTAGCTCATGAAGGTCTTGAAGCTCTGGAATTCTGTTATCCAGTGGCTGCATTTTCATTGACAGCTACAGAATCTGTTTCAGATATGTACACATTTCACCCAAACATATAATTTTCATGGTTGAAAATGGTAGTTAATAAAACTGCATTGTCACCAAGGGCATCTTCCAAACAGATGACCCCTGTTGGATTATGATGATGGTGATGATTAATAATAATGACAGTAAGAACAACAACACACATAAAACCAAAACCAGCACTCTATTGTACATTGGGATTTTACATTTTTAAGGGGTGTGACACCTATTTTCTCTCCTCCACCTCTGTATATAGAAAGAACCAACATAGAAAATATTTTTTCCCTTCAAGTTTTTTTTACTTTTCAGTGATTTCAAGGCTCTCACAGTTAGTTCTTTTGTTTTAGATGACCAAATAAATATAACTAATTACAAAATTTTTGTTTTCTCTTTAATATGTTAGATCAGCAGAAATCTCTCAAACTATTTTTAAGATGAGAAGTAGAGAAAAAGATCTTGTTTTATAAATGCTCACTTGAAAAAAGTTAAATACGCTGTGGTATCAGTTTAGATGCTTATTTGTCATGTTAGTTCCTCATTATATAATTATATACTGATAAACAAATCCTTAAAGGTTTGAAATCCTTATTTATGTCTACTAAATGAAATTTTGTCCATGAACAAAAGTCTTATGAAACCTTAAATATGGTATCATAGAAGTCCAGGTGAAAAAAGAATAGGTTCATAAATATTTAAGGATAGCAGAGGTCAAGAATTTTGTCCTGAAGGAGAATGTGTACCATTTATATTCTGCAATAAACAAATACAGTCATGATATAGTTTTCTCTTCATTTTGAGTTGAGATATTTATTCAAGTAAAAAGGATCTTAAGAATCAAAGATGTGCAGTGGAAAATATTTAAATTGTTTGGACTAGCAAAGCATTTGTAGTGAAATACAGTAATACTTCTTGTGCTTAAGATGATTTTTAACAAGATATATATATATATAAATGTTTGTTTATGTTTGGATGTGTTTCAATTATAAAACTCAAGTGAAAGTAAGCCGTAAAGTTGATATAAAAAAAGGAGAAAGCAAGGCAAAATGACCTAATTAATATGACACATATTTATCTATCAGTAAAGGGGGGAGAAAAGGAAACACCTGAAGATGTGAGCTGAGAGTGTTCCTTTTAAAGTATGATTCAAAATATGATTTGGTTATGGACTTGATTCTATGATGGCACATTCATCACTCAACTTAACTGATTATTCACACACAATTAAATTTAGTTAGGATAGGGACTTTTACGGACACTTTAATCATTTGCTTCATGAATTGAAAAGGGGTGTGCATTTGATTTACTGTCATCTGGGTAGGTGATAAAGATCAGCTAGTTGATAAATGTGGCAAATGAATTTGCTGATCGAAGCTATCCTTCCATTTGTTTTGCACAATAATTAAAGATTAATTAAATCAGACATGCCTCTAATGAAAGACTCTTACCTGCAGCTCTCTTCATCCAAATGCAAAATACAGCCCAGACCAAGATGAAAATTCTTCAAAGAATGAGAGGTTGGATAAACAGAAAAGAGAATATTTGTATTGCTTTTTAACTATTGATGCAAGCAATGTTTACATATGCATTCTGCCTATTTACAACAATAATTACTTTTGGACCTGATATTAAAAAAAATGAACATGAAACAGTATAGAACTTGTAAAGCAGCTTTATTTTTAAAACTTAAATGAATTCTAAGTTTGACAGAGGTAAGTATGGCTTTTAAACTCAAAAACCTTTAGACCTACTAAGAGTGAAAAACAAGAGCTGTTTCAAGAGGTTCACAGCTGTCAAGAAGGCACGTTTATTTTTCATGATCAATGCCCTAAATTATTCTTCAAAGAAAATCGTAATAATTAACTAGGTTTGCTCAAATATGTGACTTTGTGTAGGAGATTCCAGTTAAAGTGAGAACTTTGTGCGTGCCTGTGTGTGTAAGTTGGACACTGCACTTCTGATATGTCTATGCGGAGTTTTTTGTATTGCTCTGCCAGAAGGCATCTGCTGTGCTCCAGGGCAGCTTCATTATGACAGTACATGGAGTCAGAGTTCAATTTCCTAACTCATGATTTAAGCTGTAATGTTATAAAGCACAAAATTATCAAAAACAAAAGTGAAGAAAGCAAAAATTTGAAGGCTGCACAACATTTTCAGGATGATTTGATGGAAATGGATTGACATACCATGAATATTACTAGTTTAAAACCACATATTTCAGGGACTTCTCTGGAAGATGCAGGGAAAAAAATCAACCTGAAATTCAATAATATTGAATGTAAAATAGACACATAAGATAAAAAATGGAAAGTGGAATAGTTATCTACAATGTATTTAAGATATTTATTTTAGTTGGGGTGCATTCCTTTTCTTGTTGATAGTCAGTATGAGGAAAAATGTAACTAATATTTAACTATATATCTAACTTTTAGATGGTTAAAATTATGTCATATGACTTCAGACCTAGTGGGTTTATTGAAAACAGAAAGCAATGAAATATTAATAGTTTAAAATTAGAGATCTTTTGTAAACTTTTTCCTCTGAGATTTGTTTCAAAGCCTTGAAAATATCCTTGAATTTTTAATCAAAGTTGGAGTGCAAGAAAAGGATACAATTCCTTATAAATACTGTCAGTTTTACTGACACCTCAAAAGATTAGGGTTGTTTACCTGCCTCCAACAACTGTCATATCTGTGTGTCATGGCAAAGTGATAAATCAAAGACATCAGAAATGTCTTAAAAAGCTTTATATTTTTGCAATGTGAAATGTTTACATTTTCCAAATATGAAGGTCATTGGCCTGAGCTTCACACCGTTTTGTTTTGTTGTTTTTGTTTTTTTTTTGCTTTCTATGATTTGGCAGAGAAGTTCTTGTATTTAAAAGCATTGTGCTTCTCTTAATGTACATGTTACTTCCCATGGCAGTAAAATTTACTGCCCCTGTCTTACACTCTTATGTTTTAGTTTGATTTGGCCTTCCTAAAACTTACATTAGACGGCTTTGAGAAAACAAGATATTTCTGTCGCTGGGCCTTGAACACTTCCACATAGAGCAGGACAAGGGGGAATGGCTTCAAATTGAAAGAGGGTAGGCTTGGTTTACATACCAGGAAGAAATTCTGCGCTGTGAAGGTGGTGAGGCATTAGAACAGGTTGCCCAGAGAAGTTGTGGCTGCCCCATCCCTGGAAGTATTCAAAGACAGCCTGGATTTATCTTTGAGCAACCTATTCTAGTGGAAAGTGTCCCTGCTTATGGAAGGAATTAGATGGTCATTCAGGTCCCTTCCAGCCCAACCCATTCTCTGATTCTGTGCACAGAGTTTTACTCAGCTCCACAGTGCAGATAATTGCTTGAAAAAATTACTAACATAGATAGAAAAATCTCATAAAATGTTAATTCTACTTTTCTTTGCCAACCAAACTCAAATCTTCATTATTTTTTTCAAACGCACATAAAAGACAGATTCAGAGTTAAGAAATTTGAGAGGGATAGTCTTCAAAAATTAAAAGGGTATTATGATATTTTGCAAAATGTAGAATAATGTTAAAGCAATGTTAATCATGTTTTTGATCAAAGCTTTTGATCATCACCAGTTTTTTTTATCAAATCTCTATGCCCCTCAGATCACACAGGGTGCAACCTTGTTGTGGAAATGTAGTTCTTGTGAAGGTGTGAGCATGAATCTAGTGTGTTTTTAAAAGGACAGAGAAAGGCACTTTGATCTTGACACTGTAGGCTACCTTGAGAACAGGTTACAAGGAAAGCACTATCAATGGTATGAATCAATAGAAAGAAAAATCAATAGGGAACAAGAGACATTGACCTTGTATTATAAACCTCTATTTCTTGTTTACTGAGTACATATTAATTGATCCTCCAGTATCTATTTATAAACACCAGTTTCCACCATCTGTAGCAAAAAACAGCAGCCTCGCTACCAAAGGTTTGAAAACCCCTGAATGGTAGTTTGTAGCATAAGGAACTGCAATATATGCTGGCTCACGGTAGAAAGATACAAGTCACTTTTGAAAATATCAGCATTTCACTATCATACCTTGCATTTATTCTGAATTAGAAGTCTCATTGTATCAAGTAAGGCACAGAAGTGATTTAGAAGAATAAGTAACTAGATCACTTTTGCCATAAAATTACATACTGTTGTCCTACCTGATAACTTTTTTAATCCTTTGCATTGCTATTTACACTGAATGATCTTTAATAAAACTGGAAATGTAATCCAATTTTATCTACATAATTTTAAAGCATAAATAGGAAGTATTAAACATGACTCTTAGAGTAAATTGTGAATCAGTCAATAGTTTCAAATGTCATAAGAACTGGAATTTGCACCAGTGGGATACCAGGATTCCAAGGGGTACTAACATGAGGTCAAATCTTAAATCCTGTATTTTTCAAAAAAGGTTTAATAATGTGAGATATAAATGTGGCTTGATTGTGTCCTAGACTATTTGTTTTGTAACGTACTAGTTTTCTGTAATGTTTGGTTTCACTGGGTTCATGCTTCAGAATGGTCGTCTTTTAGCACATCTTGAAATTTACATTTTAAAATGAGAATATACACTGCAAACTCCAAAACCTGGCACCACAGAGAAAATTGCTTTAAATGTCTTCCCCAGGTTCGGCTCTCATTCCATATGAATATTCAGGATTATGGAACTTTTATGGTAATATATATTATTCTGTCGTTATGACAAGATTCACATTCCTTAATCATTCAACAACTCTCAAGTAGTACGAAACATGAGGGAGAAGTGTGCAGTGTGTTTTCTTTAGGACATGTTTTATGCCCTGTGCAATACAGATGTTCCTGTCTAATCTTTCAGCATAATTTTGCCGGTTACTGCTTAATGATGTTCTCATAAAATTTTCTATTGTGTTTAAGTAAGATCATTCCTGGGAGCTCAGAGACTTTTCCAACAATAGCTTACAAGGCAAATTTTTATCACGACATGATTCTGTCCCTCTACTGTAGCTATGGTTTGTGCCTGCAATGTTTTGATTTCTCTAAAACTTTTCCCAGGCACAATTCTGTAACAACGGATGTGTTATTGTACACTATCCTGTTTTTCTGCCTTCTTTCCCAAAGGAGGGACTTTAGTTGATGTCCTTCTGACTCGACCAATGTGGTCCAAGGAGTGTGTCTTTCTTCCACCCCTTGGGTGGGTTCTTTGTGAAATAGTATAACGGGAAGTTCCCGGAGAATAAACACAGATTGGAGTCGTCACCAGCCTTCTGAAATCACGCGTCCGTGTCCTCATTTTGTGTCTTATTGTGACACTCTACTCTAAGCTTATGAGACCCCACCTCTGTGGGCTCCTCAGTACAAAAAAGTCATGGACATGTTGGAGTGGGTCCAGAAGAAACCACAAAGATGATCAAGGGGATAAAGCTACTCTCCTCTGAAAACAGACTGAGAGAGATGGGGTTGTTCAGTCAGGAGAAAAGAGAGCTCTGGGGAGACGTCATTGCAGTCTTCAATTACTTAAAGGGAAGAGAAGGACATGGGGTCAGAAGAAAATCTTTTTTCATCATAAGAATATGTAAAAAGAGTCACAGAAGATAATTTCTAATAGACTCAGAATGAAGTACAGACTCTCAACACTAGAATTTTTCTGCATATATATAACTCTTCAGCAAAATTGTGCAATAGAAAGGGAGAAAACAGCTCAGCAAACACAGACCTGGGTAGCATAAAAGGGAAGACTTCACTATAAAACTGTACCATATTTTCAGCTAACATGAACTAACATGGTATCATGGATTTTTATGGACCAATATTTATTAATTCTGAGAAAGCAATCCAGGAAGAGAATTCTGTATGAGTGATAGGTTTTCTTTTTATAGGAAGAGGTAGATTTTAACTTATTGCTAGTGAGACAAGAAGAATGTTCAGACTTGAAAGTGCCAAACTTTTTTCTTCTCTTAGTTCTTTGAAACACACACAAAAAACCTCTCCTAGTGTAGAACACTATATAGAACACTATAAAAGTATATTCTGTTGTTTAAATGGCATAACAAATGATAAGAATGAATTTTATATGAAAAAGCCTCTCCACTTGATTAAACAATCGTGTTGTATTAGTAACATAGCAGCAGCACTTGCAAATTTTCAGTGTTGTCTTTTTGGTTTCCACAGCTGCTTGTTCCCCAGGAAAGATTACGATTCCTTTTCAATTCCTTTGCTATGTCACCTTAATACAACCGACATTTCCTGAAATGATACACTGAAATAAATAAAAAAGATATAGTCTGTTTTACTCTTAAAATGGCTTGTCACACTCGCCTGGTTTAGAGCAAGACCACACAGCTGAATCAGCACACCCGAGGGTGTCATAAAATCTTGCAAGGGATGGGGAACAAAATATCTTAAATTAGATCCTCCTCCAGTGTAACGGTAATAGAGAATGGAAACCACAAACAGAAAGAAATTGGACTATGTCACAAATTCCATGTCTTTTACAGCTGTAAGAAAGCAATCAAATTGCTCTGCATATATCTCCTCCACAGCTGAGTCAGCTCATATATCCTGGAGGTAGAAAGCAATATAAGGAAGTGGAATCTTCACTGCTTTTGGTATGATTTTTTTTTTATAGGATTGCTGATCTCGAGTATATCCTGGAGTCTCAGCTTTTAGAATGATCATACAACTCCTGTTCAGGCTTAATCCCAGATCACAGAAATGTATTTCTAATACACTGTTGCAGTAAAGATTTGCCATTTAGAAGAAGTCATTGGCTTTCAAAATCAGACCCAATCCACTAGAAAGGTCATGTGTAATTGCATATACTGTATAGGTTTGTCAGTTTCCCTGTCAGGTACTAATGGGAGCAGTCAGACCTTTTTGAAAGACTGAGCCACTACTGCCCTATATTACTGGAAGGACAAATTGTGTAATCTATGCATTTAATCAGTAATACAGCTACCAGATACATCTCTATGTATATAATCTGCTTCAGGCTATACTTAAGTATCTTCTTCAGCCACTTTCTGGAATACTGTTATCACATTCAAAATATATTACCTGTAGCACATAAAAATTTTTGGACATTGTACTGATTGTTTCAAGATAAAAAGGGAGGACAATCTTTAACAGTTTCAAACAGCTTGCCAAAATATCACCTAAAGCAGTGGGATTCAAATCTAATTATACATTTGACAGGCTTTAGAGACAAATGGAAATTGTCCCAAGCATTTTGACAAGTACAAGATAAGAAAGAAGAGCTGTCCTCAAATCATTAGTAGCCAGATTCATGAATTTCTTTCAGAAGATTAGATATCAGCAGGGCAAATGTTCCCACCATATTTCTAAGCCATTTAGACAACCTTGAAAATGAATTTTTGAAACTAAAATAAGACACAGTTCAATTAAATGCATGTCATGACTTTTTCAAATGGTCATGTCTTTAAGCAAATCTTGCAGACATACTGTTCTGTACTAGTCCCCTAAGCTTACACTTGAGAATTGCTGGAAGCACAGTAAGAGATGATTTTAATATTAATCTGATACATAAACAGTAAAGCCACAATTGAGGCTTCTCATAGGAAAAAAGTTTTATCATCCAATTATTTATCCAGCTTACCATACCATTTAAAGATTCTTAGGAGGCCTTAGAGCTCATCTGTTGTAAAGTAAAACCTAAACCTCTTAAAAAAATGGATCCTCACTTGTATTCATCAGTCATCAGAAAACCACAGAGTAGTTCTGGTTGGGAGGGACCTCTGGAGGTTATCTGGTCCAAGCTTCTGCTTAAGCAGGCTATCTACAGCCGCTTGCCAAAGGTGGAGACTTCACAGTCTCCCTGGGAAATCAGTGCCAGTGCTCAGTCACCCTCAGAGCATAATATTTTCCCCCAATTTTCAGATAGACCCTCCTGTGTTTCAGTTTATTCTCTCCTTGTCCAACAACTGGACCCCAGTGAAACAAGTCTAGTTCCATCTTCTTTGAAATATTTATATACACTGATAAGATTCCTCCTGGGTCTTCTGATCTCTGGGTAAAACTGTCCCACCTCTGTCAGTCTTTCCCTGCAGGAGTGGTGCTGCAGTCCCTTCATCACCTTTGTGGCTCTCCACGGTACTCCCTCCAGTATGTTCATGTTTTTCTTACCCCTAGGGAACATGGAACTGGGAAAATACACAGATATGGGCTCTCCACAGCAGAGTAGCTGGCAGGGTTCACTTCCCTCAACCTGCTGGCAGCAATTTGCCTAATGCAGCCCAGGATTTCCTCCCTCGCAGGGTATTTCACTGATTTATGTTTAACTTGGGGACCACCAGGATCCCCAGGCTCTTCTCTGCCAAACTGCTATCCATGTGGGTGGACTCCAGTGTGTACTGGTAAATCACGTGGTTCCTCTCCAGGTTCAGGACTTCTCTTTGTTGAAATTCATGAGGTACCTTTCAGAGCTTTTTTTCAAGGCTTTGGGTGGCAGCACGACTCTCTGGAATATCAACTACTTCTCCAGTTTTGTGTCATCAGCAAACTTGCTTATGCTATGCTCTGTCCTGTGATCCAGATCATTTATGAAGATGTTAACCAGGAATAGACTCACTTCTGGAGTATACAACTAGACACTGGATCCAACTAGATTTTGTGCTCCTGATCAGTACCCTCTGGGCCTGATCATGCAGCTAGTTTTCAATCCACCTCACTATCTGCTCATCCAGCTCAAATATCAACAGATTCTTTGCGAGGATCTCATAGATGTCAGTATTGAAACATTATCAAAGTGTAAGCAGCCAATATTCACAGATTTCCCTTTTTCTGCCAAGCCAGTCAGTTAGAAAGTCAGTCAAAGAAATTATCCAATTGGTCAACCATGAGCTCCCCCTTTGGGAACTCATGCTGACTACACCTGATGTTTTTCTTGTTTTTCATGTGCCTTTGTTGAGGGATATATTTAGTACAGGTAGCTTGGTGTGCTAGCTGCAGTGTGAGCTGGAGGCTGAGCTGTGGATAGCAGGAAATGCTGGAAACCTTAGGAGAGAGTGAACTGATGCCAACTTTGCACAACAAAGAGCACAGGGACCTGTGTTCCCAGACAGGTGATTGGTTACTTAGAGACATAGCAGGAGATGATGATGCAGCAGCCCAGTAAAGTTTCCTTAACCCTTGAAAAAATATTCCAGAATTAGCTCCTATATCACTTTCCCAGTAATTAAGGTGAGGCTGATCGACACCATAATTTCCTGAGTCTTTTATTTTTCTCTTTCTAAAGATGTGAGTTGCATTTGTTTTGCTCCAATCTTCAGATACTTCTCTCAGTCACCATGATTTATCAGGAATTATTGAAAGTGACCTTAGAATGACATCTACTAGTTTCTTCAGCACTTGTGGATGAATTCCATCAGGTCTCATGGATATATGTATGTCAGATTCTCTAAAATATTCCCTGCCCTGATTGTCTTGTGTCAATTGTACACCTTCCTTGCTCCATCCTTTGTTTCAGGTCTCTGTGACCTAGGATTTTTGAAAGCTAATCTTGCTAGCAAAGACTAAGGCAAAGAAGGCATTTAGTACTTCAGAATTCAGGATTTTCTGGTCTTTCATAATTCTAGTCCTATAAAATTTAAACAAACAAACAAACAAAAAATTATACATTGAGAAAACCTGACTAATTTTTTCAACAACTTTTTTAGTACTTTGCTAGCTATGATTTACAAGGAAAAAGTTTTCCTTCTTAGTTTTCCTGGTTCCTACAAACTCAGTTTGTAAATGTTATTGAAAATCATAATAAAAGAAAAAGACAAAAAAACCCATAAACAAACAAACAAAAAACCACCCACAAAACAAAACAAAATTTCCATGTTTTTTTCTAGAAAACATTTTCTCTTATGGAATAATAAAGATTATGGGTTTTGTCAACTTACATGAATTAAGAATCTGTATAGTTATATTAAATTTTGAATGATTACAGCTTTCACATATGTACTGGAAGATCTCTTTAAGCCTTTGCTTCCATTTCCGTATTATCATGTAATATTTTCTCTCTAAAAGGCAGAGTCTTTACAGCTTGGTCCTGAAGTGTTAACTTCTCTGCCAGACTTAATTTGCAATATTTCTTTCAAGACGAACGGTATGTTCTCTGAGTCATTTAAGAGCCTGTAGCTCTATATTGACACTAACACAGGGAGAGCATTGAAAAACTTATCTTTCTTTCACATGTCACCCCTGTAAGACAGAATCAAGTTCTCTGACAAGCTAAGAGGAAAATTCAAGTAAAATATTTTTGAGAGATGCTCAAGTAACTAGCATCCTATTTTATTGTGTTTCTTTCCATATACTTTGAATGTTTTCCAGAAAACCTATCAAGGTCAATAAGTGTTTCTGTTAATCTTGTGTTTTGGTTTCTAAAGTTGATTCTACAAAGAGGAAAAATTATTTATTATAAGCATAGTGTGTTCTCTTTAATCTTCTTTAAAAAAAAAAATTGCATACAATTTTTAAATCTAGCATAAAAAAATAATGATAAGCAGTTTCTGTCTTCAGAAATGCTTAATTGCATTACTCTGTAAACTCCAACTTTCATAGAAATTTCTCTGCCTTTTTTTGATTAGACCCATGGCTGCTGAATACTTCAGTTTTATGTCAGCATTTATTTTGTCTTTAATGAGAGTTGCATAACTGAACTATCATTCTAATAGCATTTCAACCCAAAGAGCCACATCATGCTTCACATTGTTTTGTCATTTTGTCCAAATAATACATTTGTCATTTCATTCCTCCCCTATATCCCTTGCTTTCTGTTTCCTCGAGATTAATGCATTCTTCAGTCCAAATATTTTTATCCATAAACTGAGAAATGCTTATTTTTAAATCACCTGAGATTTCTTCCTGTTGAGTTTTGGTTAGAGCCAGGATTGATACTCTTTCTCAGTTATACAGTGTGTAATCAGCTCAGAATATCCACAAAGAAATTTCTCCTGTTTCAGATAACCAAGCATTGCAGCCATTCTTCTGTGTCTGTTTAGGTATATTACAAAGTCTCCCAATATTATCCATTCAATTAATACACAGGGAAAAAATCAGCACTTTAATAAATTTTCATCCAGAACTGAAATCGTGAAACCCACAGAATATATTCCAGTGGCCAGTGTGAGAGGGAGACATGACAAGTCAACTATAGAAAATTATGAAAAAATATTCCTTTAATAGAATTCATTTTCTGGTCTCTTATAAATGGATTCTGGATAAAGTGCACATACACTTTTCATATTTTCAAAGATAATGTAATAGCTTTGACAACCTTCTAGTTCACTGTTGAATCCTTCTAGATCTAAGCAAGGAAATGGACACAGATTTAAACTAATAATTCATCTATCATTTTGGAATGAGTATGTTCTGTACTCAAAATAAAGGCCCTGGGTCCTCATATACTTGCATTATAGTCAGTCTGGTGTGTCCACTCTGGTTGATTTAATATATTTGCAGCTCAGTCTGTAGAGAAGCTGAGAAAACTTCTAAAGCTTGAAAAGTGAGTCAGCATTCAGACCATGCGTCTCTGATTGTTTGTATTGTAGGCTGAGAAGAGTAATTAGGATTGAGCCGTATGTAAGTAATGTGTGCTGATTATTGTTAGCTGACCAGTGAAATGTGAAGGACAACCTAGAAGTTGGCAACTATGATTAAAACTGATTAGTTTGATCCCTGCAAAGAATAAAAACAGACTAGTTTTCTCTCTTCAAGCAGATTTGTACTGAAACTCATGTATAAGCATAGGAGTTTGTGTGCATAAATAAATAGAAAGCATGCTAAGCGTTATTATGGTTCAGTTATTCCTTGACTGACTATATGCATTCTTCACACATACACACACATTCACACTCTATTCCTCTTGAGTTTGTTTGTTTTGGGTTTTTTCCCTTAACTATTTTTTTTTGACAACTATTCCGAGTGTGCCTTTATTAAAATAATCACTTTGAGGAAATTTTGAATACACACACTTTTTTTCTTGTCAGAAAACATGTGGTATGAAAGAATTGACTGAGTTTAGACCCTTTACTTAAAAGAATGATATTTTTAATAGATTTTAAATAGTTTTGGGTACTTGGAAAATAAATATTTTTTTTCACAGGAAAGCCACAGTCAGTGAAAAAGAGAAAATCCCAGTTTTGGAGTTTTTAACCCAATAAAATATGGGAGTATAGTTTCACTAAGGAATATCTGTAGTTGCTTTCTTTCATGAAGGTACTGAAGTAAGTAAAGGCAAACAAATGGGGAGGAAAAGAATGTGCAGATTTTCTGAAAAGTAATCTGTATACAAATCTGGAAAATTGTGGGATAATTGGCTTGAGAATTGCCCTTTAAGAGAGGCAAACAATGGATACTTGTCCACTTTTAAAAACAGTCCATTTGATTTACATTTTAAGAAGGAAATCTTATTTTCTACATACTAGTCTCCCAAATTTGGTTTTTAATAATCAAATCTCTCTCAGTTGAGAGAAAAAATAGATAAATACTCTGAGATATAAGTGCTTTTTAGTGCCAGAACAAGACCCACCCCACATTTAAAGTACAGTTTTTAAATTAAAGCAAAATAGAAAAGAGGGAGCTGGTAATTTTAATCTAGGGTGAGGTGATGATTGTGTCCAGTGATGACACAAGAGCAAGTGTAAACTAGAATCCAGAGAGAGTGAATCTTGAAATCTATGTCCAAATTGTCAGCAATATGACAAATTCATAAATCATGCAAACAGTCAACTAGACAGCAAAAAGACAAAAAAGTCTGAGAATGACTATATTTCTTTTAACAAAGAACTACTTTTGATTAAAAAGGTAAGTCACATTCTCTTAGCTTTATCTCAAGAGAACATGAGAAGGCACTACCTTAGAAGAGAGAAAATTCCAGGATACCTAAGGACTGATTATTTAGTTTGCATTGGAATCAGACTATTAATTTGTACCAATGTCCCTGATAAAGATATCCAAGCACTAATAACAAGGAATATAAATATTATGCTTGGTAGAGATTTATCCTCTCATATGAATTGATAGTAATAAGTCATGGAACTTAAAACTAGTTTGTAAGTGCTTAATTTATAAAAATTAGGTATGAAGCTTATAACTTACTCAAAATAGATACCTTTATCTCTCTGTTGTTAAAGAATATGTCAATTTCTACGTATGAGCTACTGGTGACATGTTCATCAAAGTATGTCTGAATACATCTACATCACTGTTTATCTCATTGTTTTCTATGGCATCTCCTACCAAACAGAAAGAAAATTTGTAAGAAGCTTGTGACTTGCTATTTCAAAATAATCCTCATATGCGGAAGAATCAAGAATGGGACATCACTCCATGATCAATATGATCAAAGTGAGCCATTTATTGCAAAGTAACGGTACCTTTTATACAGTTTTCAGCTTCTATCACGCGTTACATGCTGCTTTGCAATTGGATATACCCTGAAAGCACGTGTTAGCCTTTTAGCCCGGATTGGTTGATGGGTTTTGCACATACAGCAGGTTTATGCAGTCCTTCTTTTGGCTTCTATCCAATTCTCACATTCTGAAGCTTGTTAGCATCCTTTGTTCCTCTTCAGACGTGACTTCTGTCATCCCTTGTTCCTTCTTGTACATGGCTTCTCTGCCCTTGAATGGTTACAGGCCTTATTCATCCAGATAAGCTGGATTGCTCACATGTCCCCATTTCTGGAGGAACCCATCCTCCACACTCATACTCTGAATATTGCCTGTTATTCCTAGGCAACACACAGAATTCCTATATTTAATCCTTTTTTCTTTTTTTTCCCCATAATTTCATATTCCTCTCACTAAACTATAGACCAATGAAGAACAAAGTAGTTTTTGGTAAAAGATGTAATCTTAAAATTCATGGCACACAGTGTGACGAATTTTATTTTAAATTCTAGAATAAGTCTATTTCTGCATTAAAAAATGGTTCTATATATTCTTTTGCTTAATATAAAATTATGCACTGATATGTATTTAAATAAATAAGGAAGGCATTAAGTGCTTGCTCTAGTTACAAAATGGCTTACCTTTGAAATCACTTACTGAAGAGCATATAAAATGGAAATCACAATAAGGCATGTTTGTTATCAATCCATCAATTAATTTTCCTGTGCTGAATTCTAGATATGATATCATTGATGAACTGGATTTAAATACTGATTATGCATCAGTAATAAAAGGAAAAATCATTAGAAGTTAATAATCTAACATCAAATATTAAATTTCATTATAATCCAGATCAGAACATCCTTTATGTTACTTAAAGAAGTTTGCTCTCCCTCAGAATAAAAAGTTACAAGAGAGAACACAGTTAGATATTCACTTACAGGATAGTTCTTCTTTTGGTTTGGGAACATATTAAAGTTTCTGAGTTATAATGGTAAGTTTTCCATAAATGTTTGCTTTCTGTGAGCCCTCCATATTTTCACTCAAAATATAATGTATGAAAACTGCAGATCACATTCCCACATAATTACTTACAGAGACATTGGTGACATTCTGAATTATAGACGTTTGTGGATAAAAACATCCAGGAAAAAGACAAAAATAGAAATAGATTATATGGTGGATCCAGCATGATGAACTATATTCCACTGTATCAGTTGTAGAAATAAAATTAGAAGAAATTAATTTGGTTTTAATCCTAGTTTTTGTTTTGAAACCACTATAAAATCTTTAAAAATCATAAAATTTTGTATCTATCTAAAAAGTCAGATTAAGTCAAGAAATTGATGTGGTTCCATAGCCCCTTTCTATCAGCAGTAGATGATTAGAAATAGATTAAAATAAAGTGGACATCTCTGAAGGGAGCTGACTTCATTAAAGGCCACTGGTTTTAAGCTACCAGTGACTTAAAGACTCCAAAAGCCAGACTTTGTTTATTCTATTTTGAATACTTCTATACTTTCAGAAAGGATTGTTGCCTCATTATTTAAATCCATTTCTAGACATTTATAACTGTACTGTACTGGCGTCATATTTGGTTCCTTTACCAATAGCCTGGGTTTAGTCTGAAAGCTGATCTTTTTTGCCATTTCTTCTTTGCTATCTTAAACCAGTTGGTTATCCAAGAAAATATTTTGTCATATCCACTTACAGATTAGTTCCCTGTGATAAGATTTTTATAAAGGTTTTCTAAATCCAAATATGCTATAGCTGCATGTGTATCTCAAAGAATCCTGGAAAATTTCTGAGGTATGATAGCTCTCCAGAATGCCATTGTCTCTACCCCTGTGCAAAGCACTTATTTATCCATGTCTGCTGTTTGCCTTGTGTACTATTGCTTCTGCCACTTGCTTAGAAGGCAGCCCATTAGTTGATTTTCTCCTTCAGTCACAAAAGGACCCAGGTAGGGAGTGTAGGTCACGGGCTTTGTTGGAGCTGAGCTGGGCTGGTTGCAGCTCCAGCCTCTGGGTCGAGTGCCTGCTGCCTCCCCTGCCCAAGCCTGAGCTGTGTCAGTGCCCCCAAAGGAAGAGTGCCATTGTCCAGCAAACAGGAGCCCCTGGGGAGACTGTGGGAAGCTGCTCACTCCTAGCTGGGAACATCCAGACATCACGTGCCTGGGGTAAAGAAATGTATAAAATAAATCCAAACAAGCTCAGGACAGAAGAGAAAGTCTTCTCCTCTAGCCTGCCAAATTTCATACTCATCCTTTTAAAGACCTCAGGATGGTGGTGTCCTGTCTTTTATACTTCTCTTTTCATCCTTTCAGGAGATGAGCCTGTCAATTTAAGGATGTCCTGGGATATTTGGGAAATGTACACAGTCCCCTGGAGAAGAGCTAGATGCTAGGAAGGGCCAAGGAATTGCACAGCAGGTTTAAATCTGTCATTGATAAGGTTTTTGTCTGTATTAATTACATAGTTTGTATAACTGGAGTTTTAAAACATTAACAGTACTGCCAACAGGTTCTGAGATTCATATATGTGGTGGGTTTCCTTTTGCTTATGACAAGATTTTGAGGGTGGCAAGCACAGAGATCAGACCTGTGACCTTTTTAAAAGCTCACATTGCATATCAAACATGTAATTTCTCTGATACCTAGCCTATTTAAAGACATAGTTCCACTTCACAGCAGGCAGCTAAGCAATTTCATATTTGAGTTTGCCTGAAATGTGATAAATAATACTGTTAGATCTTGATCCTTCATATACTTTTCTTCTAGGCTAAACAATTGATGATAAGATTGTGGAGTCAGTACTCAGAAGACTTAGTTCTTTTATAGTAGTCCTATAGGAAGAGGTAGGGCTTCAGATTTACATAAAAAGAAAAATCAGAAAATGACAAAACCTTGCAAACTTAAAAGCTGCTGTTACACTTTGGTCAGACTTATTTTATTCCTCAGTATCTTCCACTGCTCTTCTGAGGCATGTGCTTCAAAAATATTTCATGGAAGCCTTCTTTCAGAATGAAGGTGCATTGGAAAAAATGAAAAAAAATACAAAAATAGATCAGAGGTAACACAGTGGTAGAAATAGATTATTATGATCTGTTCATATCATAGTACTTTAGGAAAAATACATATGGACAGTTTCAGTGGAAGCTAGAGTATGTCTTGAGGTAAGTAGATGGACGGAGAGATGAATACAAACTCTCTAGAGACATTATCTGTAGCATTTTATTTGGTACTTATTGCACAAACTTGATGAAGGTAAAAACTAAAATATGGCTAACTTTAAGGAGATTAATTCCACTGAAATCAATAGTCTGAGGTTCCATGTGCATTTCCTCATAAGGATCAAATAAGTAATTAATAATCTCAAATTTGTTACCCTTGTGAATGAAATTCTTATCTTACTGGATTAACTCTTTATTTTTATTTAAACTTGGCTAAATATGCTGGAACTTAAGGTTTACCTTTGTTGCTGAAAACACCAACAACACTAGTTTTCTTTCCTCTCTAAAAATCAGATTTGGCTGAAAGTTTAAAAACTTATTACTAACTGTAATATTAAATAGAAACAAACAAGGAGCATTGCACAAATAGATGCAACACTATATAAAGATCAGAGTCAGAACTTTATAAAGCAAGGCTGTGTTCAGAGCCCTTTCCAAGGTAAAAGAAGTAATGCAAATATGGATCTATCATCAGCTTCTGATTTTTGTGATTTACAGCCAGCTGTGAGTGAATTTTAGTTGCTTGGTTGGGGGAGTTAATTATTTTTTACATAAAGTTTTTTTAAACTTATTAATAAATAGAAACATTTCCATGTACTGTTTTTTAAAATCACACCAATGAAGTCCTTCTAAAGGACAAACACCTATAAACAGATAGAGGTGAAAGGTCCAAAACTCCCTTCTTTTCACTTCAGCTTTCTCTGATCCTTCCTTCCACTGCCCTCCATTAGAGTGATTGCTGCACTCAGACTGCAGTTCTGAGGACAGACAGTTTGCAATATCCTGCTGATATGCGCAGTAATACTCCCATTCCATTCATTTCTCTGCAGATCAAATTGTTAGATACAAGAGGAAAGTGTTATTTCCCAACATTTTAAGTGTCTCTTTCCTATAGTGTATAGTTCTATGGCATAGGAAATTTTGTGCAGTACTTTGATCTCTGGAGAGATCTTTAAAATCTGTGTTTTAAAGACCAATACAACTCACGTCACTTGTGAGTTACCAAAAGTGTTGGTTTTTTTTTAATATTTGTCTGCCTATCAAGATTGCACAGACATCAGGTTTGCTAATTAGTAGCTGTAATTGCTATTCCACTCATAAGGAAGAAAAGAAAGTTTAAATCACATAGGTTTATCAATCAGGCTGTGTTATCACTAGATCAGGATTTTGCTAATGCTAATGACATACTTCTATATATTTGTTACTTCTTTAATAAGTAATACAGAAACTAAATGGCAGCTGAGTACCCTGTTGAGAACAATTAACTCAAAGCAGATGGTATTACAAACACAATTCTTAAAGGGTCTTTTCTTGTTTGGAATTTTCACCTTTCTTGTTGATTTTACCCCCTGGCTGAATTAAGGTCTTTGTTGATAGATTTAAGATGTTTGTGACATTTGATTAAGCAAACTTCATACAGAGATTGTATTAAAATTTAATATCTTTCAGAACTGAAGAGCAGTTTCTACTGGATGTTTTCTTCCCAAATCTAGTGTTTGGTATCATATAATGTGAGTGATAGCTCAGCAACTACAACTACTGAGAAAGCAGTACAAATGCAAAGATCTGAAATAATAACAGCTTTGAAACATTAACTCTAAGGGTCGATGTGTTATCTCCAAACAGGATGGTTATTTTACAAAGATTTTAAAAAATATGAGAAGCAGCTTCATTGAGCTGGGTATAAAATACACTAATATATATTTATATTTAAACATTTGAATTTTCTAAGTGCTGACCTTTCAAGAAGCACCATGCATAAATGGAGACTGATTGACTTTCTTGGCATAGGGCATAGGCTTCAATGGCATAGGTTTTAGAGATTTCAATGCAAATTTGAGTTGTACGTATGTAAAGACATCAGTGAAAAAAATATCTTCCAATATAACTGAGGCTTGAGAGACCAACGAGTATCAAAGCAATGTCCATCAAGTAAGTGCTACACTTAAAGGGACTCAGTTGTCCTCAAGCTCTGTAGTTCTATTTCTGACATCCATTCTGGTGTTACAGTAAGCAATGATTTTTGCTGCTCCTTTAGAGAGTACTCAAAACAGATTTCATCAGAGGTAAATATATGGGGGTTTTAAGTATCATTTGCATACAGAGTATTTTAGGCATGCAGAATGGTTGACAGGAAGATTTGCAAAGTTATTAAGTATAGTCTTGGGATTGCTGCTTTTTTTTTTTTTTTTTTAAACAATAAACATTCCTTCTGGCTTATAAAATATATTTCTTCAAAGTAAAAAGTAGACGTATACACAGGAGCCTAAAAAAGTTTGAAATATGTTTTATTGTGTTAGTGTTCAAAAAAAAAAGAAGAAAAATGAAGACAACTGATAACACAGCTTTGAAAAAACCCCAGCAAATAGAAGACAGTGCTGTATCAAAGTGTAAAAAATTGAAACTATAATGTTGCTTCCTTTAAAGAGCTGTTTTGTGGGGATATTTTTCTGATGATTTTGCTTTGATTTTCTGAGCCCTTCAGAACCCAAATATCTACAATTTAAGGTTTTTGCGCCTTATTTCTTTTGAGTTAGCATTAGCCATGTTGATCAGTACCTAATCATAATTAAACTTATTTTGAAGCAGCTGCACAGAATTCACTAGCAACCTTCTGAAAATACTAGCTTGTGGAAATATAAACATGATAACTTTAAAGGCACAGACTATTTTCAGGTAAAAGACAGAAAATTGTAATCATAAATCAAATGATATTTTGAACCATATATATTTGTAAATCTGTATTGTTCTAAGATCCTTAATAGCTGTGTTGTTCTTCAGACAGTGTATCAGCAGTCTTAGCACACTGGAGGATAAAACTCAATGGTAATAGGTTTTCAGTGATTTTTTTGTCTTATAATCCACATTATCAACAAAATTTATTGTGTAGATTTCATATTTGTCTTTGTTATCTAAGATGTAGCAACTCTGTAAACCTAATAACACAAATGTAAAAATACATAACTAATTTCAAGAGCCATAATTACATGAGAAAGAGAAAAAAACCTCACAAAAACAGTGCACACTTAGTGACATATAGTTCTACCTTGAAGGAAGGTAAGAGGAATGGAAGCATGTGTTAAAAGTAAAATTAGATAATAATGACCAATTCATCCAAGGAGAGTGATTTCACCACAGTTGTTGGCTCAGCAGCAGGACACCTACTCCTCTCTCCCCTGGCTGACAGATGTTATCCAGTTTATCAGCTGTAAAGAATCATTGAGTTCCCATCCCTGTAAGGATTTTGTCAGAGCCTGGGCTTGACATCCCCTCCCCATTCCACCCTCCATTACATCCCCCAGAACAGGTGCTTATATTTGCACATTGTGGGTGTGGGGAATCATCATGGAATTGGTCTCAAGTGTGCCAACTGTATTCCAGCCAGGGAGAAATAACTGTGCTTTATGCTCCAATCTCCATACTTGTGTTAGGATGTGAATATAACCTCTCAGCTTCCTCCAATTTTACCCTCAAATATCTTTCCAAAGATAGGTGGCTAGAAACATGACAATAAACTTCTATAGATCTTTTAAAATGAAAACATTTTAAAAATCTTGAGAAATGTGTTAGAAACCAGCTGTAAAGAAGAATGTGATGCTTTTCCATCAGGCTTTTTAAGGTTTTAAAGTTCATTGGTGTTGATAAAATACATTAAAAAATTAAATCTATTTTGTTATCAGTGAAAAAGTCAGCTAAATAGAAATTGCCAATAGGATTTACTAATTAATTTACTAACAAATTTTAATTCATTCATGAGTATGTATACCAGAGTTTCAGACGGATATAAATATGCTGTATTATATTGTTCACAGAAGTAAGGGGCTTTGTAAAATGCCTGGAGGAAAGATGTCTTTTTATGTGAGACACCCACATGAGCACTTTGCTGCCTGACCTTGGAGGAGCAGCTTCCTATCTCTGGGAGTCTCTTTTTTAATCTTTGCTTGGAAAAATCTGTCTGAACTATAAAATCTGCAGTAAATACTGGCTCTAATACAACAGTTCATCGTCTCCTTTCCAAACCTGTTTAAAACAGAAGTGTCTCCTGTAGCATCCTATAAAGGATGCAACCCTTTGCTAAAATATATTGAGTATGCATGTCTATCAGACCAGGCTATTGATCGTACAGGGAAATGGATCTGGAAAAGACTTGCAGTTAAAATAGCTAAAGTCATGGTCTCACTTTGCACTTATGCTTGAAAAGATATAGCTAAAATACTACATGAAGAAGTGGGCGTTTTGTTATGTAGCTATTTACACTAAGTAAAGATAGAGCAAATAATTTACAGACATTTCTGAAGAGGAGAAAAAAGTCCAAGTGATGGTTTTGAATTTTTTTAGCACTTTAATTTTACATATATTTGTTGTAACAGCATGGAATAAAACCTTTTACTTTTAATGATTAAAGAAATAAAAGATTTATAATTTCAGCATTGTTCTAGAATTTTTGCTAGAATAGTTGGTGAGATATCAATCTTACAACCACTCTACAGTAAACATGCAAATGTAATTCTAGACAAACGTAAAGTAACTCACTTTTTATAACCCTCAAATAATTGAATAACATTACAAACATATAACATATATAATAACATTACAACGGTATATTTGATTAAATTATAATAGAAATATTCCCCAGACCAAGTTTGCTTTTTTTTTCTTTCTTGAAGATTTTTGAAACAGCTCTATGAAGACTAGGAATCAATATTTGCATTTATTTTGTGGTTTTGTAGGTATATAGGTTTCCTCATTAGTATATAGTGTATATATATAGACATTCAATATATTTTATTAATGTAATACATTTATTAAAATGCATTTATATATGTATTAATATTATTGTTAAAATTATTAAAAACCAACATATTTTATAATTGCAAATCGAAGTCCAGACCAAAATCTAGATCAAAAAATCCCAAATAATTCTCATTAAATTTTCACTAGCCTTCAGCTCACTTCCAATGGGATAATTTCCTTTAGAGTTTGTGGTGCTATTTAAAACCAGCATTCATTGATTAATTTATTTTTGAGAAAGCTTTTCCTTTAGTTTTCAAGAAAATGAAGGCATTACATTGCCATTCATCTTTAGACATACTAAACTATATTATCTACTAAAAAATTGGAGTTTTTTTGTTCTTCCCTCAAAATGTGCTTTGCCACGTCTTCGGTTTTGATATCTTGATTAGATGGCAAAGATGACATGGTCTTTACTTCTACTACCAACTTTTGTTTAGATCACCTCAAAACATTACAATCCCACCTAGACAATATGCGATATCTTCATCACATCTAATATTATTTTAAGTTTTCCACTGCATTCTGGTCAAATCTCTTCTAATCTCAGTTAAGCAAATGCCATATTTGAATTAACTCAAAACAGTTCCTAAAACAAGTCTGGCTATTTGACTAAACTCCTGTGTTTCACTGAATCATCACATCTGGAAGTATCTCTGGATTAGGCCTAAACTAACTGACCACTTTAAAAAATGCAGGAAGCTTTTCTCTCAAATTGAAAGATAAACTTTCTCTACTAGCTACTATACCCTTGGTTAGGGAAAATTTTTCTGTTATAGTATTCAAACTCAGTTTGTGTATTTCCTTCAAATGTCAATTAAATTACTCTCATAAAGCAGGAGTTACTTATAATAACAAATTATTGCTACTTTAAAAATTTTGCATGCTTGTCTTCAACTACTTAAAGTATATTTCTAATTCTATTTAGCTTGTCATAAAAAATATTAAGGAAAAATTATCAGCTGCCATTAGGTGAAGTCCATAATAACAGCAAAATATTTGAAGGAAAGAACAGAAAAGATGAAATACAGACACAAGGCTATATTTAATCCCCCAGAGTAAGAGCATTAACCATTTTGAAATGGATGATCCTTAAGAATAGAAAGGCTATCTTTGCTACTCATATTTACTATATGGACTCATTGTAAAAGAGACAAAATGTATTAATTACACTGGTTGTGTTACTATCTTAGTTCTGAAGCCTGTGACCTTTTGTTAGAAACTTCTTGGCACAGTTTTTCTAGGTAGCTGATACATTTTTCAGTGTAAAAAAACGGAAATGGATTCGGTGTTAAACCATAATTCTTGCAAGAATTGTTGTATGGTAATTATTTAAATTTTAGGCAAAGACAGAAGTCATCATACAGTTTTTAGAAGCAGATGGAAATATTATAATAACTTAGTCTACAGGATGTAAAGAGACAGCTTGCGGGAATATATCCACTGCTGAATCACCATCAAACACTCTCTAAGTGCAGAAACTGGATTTGTCAAGGAATTATCAGCCTAAAGTAGCAATAAATCTGCATGTTGTCTGCATAACAATAATATTAAAGGACATTTTAGCTATTAATGTCAAGCAGTGTAACCACAGATAGAAAGAAAGAATCTTAGAAGTAAAATTTTAAGGTGGATATTAGGAGGAAACAAGACAAATCCTGTTAGCCATAATCAGCAGGATTTGTGTGCTTATCTTCTGTACTTTTTATATCGAACTAATTTGTTTTGTAATGCAAAAAGGCTGGCAGAGCAGAAATGTACCAACAGCAGCAGACCTACTGCACAGGCAGAGATGATATTTAAAAGGAAAATAATTATAGTCAGGGCCAAGTTCCTCTATGGAACCAAACGGATCTATATAAATAGATAAATACATAAATTATTACAGAAGCACTACCAACATCACTAATAGGTTTAGCTTTTGCAAGAGGCAGGTCCATCTTGACATGGAGACAGCCTCTGGTGTTTTCTTATAGTAGCAACCTCTGCATGTTCCCCCTTCACACACAAACACACCCACCCCTCACTACAAAAACCTTGCCACACAAACCCAAAACACATTGTTAATGAATTTCTTTGCTCCAGAGAGCAGAGCTCATAACTAGGGATATAGAATATAAGTGGTGAGTTGGGAAATTATAGTTCCATGTTAAATGACAGGCATGATAGGCAGAGATAGAGCCTCTCTTAGCAGTTACAGTGCCAGTGGCAAAAAGAGAGAGCAGGGGCTGCTGATCTTCCCATGACAGCAAATAACAGTATTTTCTACTTTCTCTCTTATCAGCCTACTACATGGGATATTGTTCCTTCACTAGACTGAAATGGTTTTATGGATTAAGCTGAGAAGTGGACAGAACTTCAATAACAAATCATTCCCAAACAGTAATTTCTCTTTTTCATTATCAGTGGCATGTACTTGACTGACAGCATCCATCTCAACACAAATGTGTTCGGAGCTTCTGCACTCTTCTTGGTACAATTCATGCACACAACCTCTGAAGAATGAGGCAATGTGAGGACAGGAATCTTATTTGGTTCCTGATTTTATTGAGCAGTTTTTGTGCCATAACCACAAGTTTTGCACCAGGATCATTCACAGTCATGTCTGTCAAACATCTTCAGGTGTAAATTGTATACCTCTTGCTTGCTTGCTTCAACTTTAGATATTAATTCAGTTCACTGCTAAGTTCTAAGCCTAATAAATATATTTTGGTTCTTTTTAGTTTAGTGAGTGCTTGCTAGTACTAATTTCTATTAACATTTAACTTTTATTTAGATTATTTAGTGTCAGTTAAATTCCCTAAGATACCTTCTACTGCTCTCATATTGTTTTCAATGCCACAAACAATTATACATTTTTGTTCAATGGGGTTCTTCCTCCCACTTTATATACTGAGCATGATGTCACATGATCTGGATTGTCCTTCTGGTTAGTTTGTCCTGGTTGTGTCTACTCCCAATCTCCCATGCACCCCCAACTCCCCTGTCAGCATGTCTGTACAATAAGCAGAAAAGGCCTTGACTCTGTGTAAATCCTGCTCAGCAACAACAGAAACATCTCTATGTTATCAACTCTGTGTTCAGCATGAATCCAAACCACATCTCCATACTAACCACTGGAAAGTTTATTCTACTCCAGACAAAACCAGCACATTCCACCCCTTAGTCCATACCAGTTACATCATGCTCATGTCCCACAGCACTCAGTGCATCACTACCCACCACCGCTCTTCCTCTTCTTTAATAAAATAGTCAGATCTTGTTCCCCTCCTGAACTAAATGGCTCATTTAGCCCACAACTTTGGACTCCATCTTTATGGTGGTCACTTTGGACAAGAGAGGTGTTGTGTGTTCTGGAGTTCCTGGACACCAAAGCCAGCTCAGGTCAGGTCACTGCTGCACTGAAACTACTTCTTGTAAGACTTCTCCTGTGTTGGTTCAGGTGATTTCTGTTCTAGTAATTTCTGTAATAATCAACTCAAATCATGGCCTATAGAAATTTAAAGACAGGTCCATCACAGGTCCTTTTGGCCCCAGTTTTAGGGCTTAACATTGCAATGAACTCCTCCGCTTGTCCCCAGCCTGGATGCAACAAGGGGTTCCTGTTTTAGAATAGTCCACCAACTAGTATAGTCCATATCATAGCCCCTGTGGGCTGCAGCGGCCCAGCTGCACCAGTAGCATGGTCTCACCATGGGCTATAAGTGAATCTTTGCTTCTCCTGGTCCAGCAGGGTCCCACCCACAGGAGATAGTCCTCCTTGAACTTGTCCAACATGGGTCCTTCTCATGGGCTGCAGTTCTTCACAAGCCTCTCCCACCAACAAGTGTGGGTCCTCTGTGAGATCACAAGTTCTGCCAGCGAGCCTTCTCTGTCACAGGAATCTCACAGGGTCATATCCTCCTACAGGCACCCACCTACTCTGGTATGGGGTTCTTTCATACATGACAGTTCTGAATTTCCAGCTTGTCCAGTACAGCAGCACAGAAACAGCAGCTACCACCTGCCAGCCCAGGCATATCTCCAAGGGCTGTTATCAAAACGTTCTCAGGCACAAATCAGTAAAGTGATTGGCAGTACCGCACTACAGCAAGCAGCGAAAGCAAAATGCAGCCACTAACAAGTGACTCTAGTACAGATCCAGAAAAGTGAGCACCATGGTAAGCAAAGAAACCTGCTGATTACTAGCTAAGAAGCACTAACAGATATTCAAATCTACTACATCCAAATTCAACTGGGTACATCCCAGTCAGATCTGTCTTTGTCTCAGACACTTTGAGCCACAAATTGAGTGCCAAAAAGGACTGTCATGGTTCAACCCCAGCCAGCAACCAAGCCCCATACACCCACTCACTCACTCTCCCACTGGTGGGATCAAAGAGCGAAACAGACAGAAAAAATAGGGAAAATTCATGGATGTAGACAAAGATAGTTTAATATGGAAAGCAAAATCATGCACACAAGCAGAGCAAAACCAAAGAATTAGTTTGCTATTTCCAATGGGCAGGCAAGTATTCAGCCATCCCCAGGAGAGCAGGGCCCCATCATGGTCATGGTGGTTGGGAAGGAAATCTCCATTTCACCACTCCTGGGTGTGGCAGTGTGAAAAGCAGAGAAAGTCTTTGCTCTGTATAAGCCCTGCTCAACAACAAAAATATCACTATATTAACAACCCCGTGTTCAGCACAAAACCAAAATACAGCTCCATCCCAGCCACTGTGAATAAAATTAACTCTACCACAGCCAAACCCAGCACAAGGTGTAAACAACTCATGGGAGAAAATTAAATCTCTACTCAAAGACATATCCATGAGAATCCACTTATGTCTTTAAAGCTTCATTTGTTGTTCTTTACAGAATTCAAGCCTGGCAAAAATTATTAACAGTTGTTGTTTCTTGTTTTTCTTTCTTTCTAGATTCAAAATAAAGTTTGTTACAGGTCTCACAACTTAAAGGATTATTCAGAGATAAAATTCACAGCTGTGGGTTCATCAGAATCCAGGAAACACAAGCACAGAAATTTTATTGTCTGAATTTCCTTACTTCATTAGACATTATCAGAAATATTAAAAAAAATCACCACTGGCAGGTGTATATATATATATTATAATTAAAGCTATTTTATTATCAGCAATAAATAGTGTGACAGTAATCAATAATAGCAACAATCAACAG
The DNA here is from genome assembly GCA_016584745.2 of Phylloscopus trochilus trochilus. Lineage (NCBI taxonomy): Eukaryota > Metazoa > Chordata > Aves > Passeriformes > Phylloscopidae > Phylloscopus > Phylloscopus trochilus. Next base: position 18,541,197 of record WQNJ02000016.1, on the reverse strand, counting down.
CATTGCAGCAATAATAGCAGGAGTAGTTAACTGCAGCAGCAACAATTTATAAAATTACAGGTTACTACACACCTATCAGTAGTAAAGTGACTTATCAATAAATTAACTGCAAATACAGTAGTTTAATTATATGAATACATACAATAGCAAAGTGCATTAAATGAATTTCAGAAGGGGCCTAAACCCAGAGGGGTCTCAGCTGTCCCAGAAGTGGGAGAACAAACTCATCCAACCCCAGGAGAAGTCCCAGAGGGGACCAATCCACATCAGTTTGGAGCCAGCTGGGTGTCCCCAGTTAGGGCTCAAGATCTTGTAAAATGTTCACACAGACTTTTGAGGAAAGGGCAATGTATATGCAGCACAGGGAGTTCTCAGAAGGAAAAGATGCACTTTTGATGAAAAAATAAATGATTATTTTATTGCAGAGACATAAGAAGTCATAGGACACTTCCACTTCAAGCAGCAAATAGATGATGGCAATTTATATCATTCACTTGGAACCCAACAGATGATGGTATTTTCTGATCTATGGGATAAAAATTATATTTTTCCGGATTGTTTTCTTGTTCTTTCTGTTAGAACAGCCAGTTGCTGATTCTGACTTTTCTGACTGATTCTGACTCTTATTTTCTTATGATGTTTTCCCCTTTTCACTAACTATATTTCACATTTTGAGACTATAAGTCACTGTTACAATTCTCTGGGGTTTGGCTTATCCCTGGTATCTCGGGATGTATCTAGAATGTTTCTAGGTACTCAACTGTACTTGAAAGGTACCAGCTGTGCTCATAAAGGACTAGTTCGCAGTCTACCAAGAAACAATTCCAGTCTGGCAGGAATTTTCACTGTCAGTATTTCAGCTAATTATTTATTTTAGTATTTTTCCCTTATAACCAGAACCATAACTTCTTTATGTCTCCTCACAAGGAAAGGAAAGGAAAGGAAAGGAAAGGAAAGGAAAGGAAAGGAAAGGAAAGGAAAGGAAAGGAAAGGAAAGGAAAGGAAAGGAAAGGAAAGGAAAGGAAAGGAAAGGAAAGGAAAGGAAAGGAAAGGAAAGGAAAGGAAAGGAAAGGAGCATGATTTATGTACCTTTCTTGTGCTGCATTAAGAACTTAATTTAAATAATTTTGTTCTTACATTTATCTGTTACTCATGAAAGAAAGTGATGATAATACAACCTTCATTCTGCCTTTGTCTTTTTCCCAGGTGGTCAGAGATTGTTCTTCACTTCAGGTAATACTTCAATCAAGGCAACAATTTTTCCAGAATGTCCAGCAGAATCTTCCCATTAATAATCAGGTTTAATTCCAATTTTGAATAATTACCTGATGGTAAATACTGCCTTATACTTCTCTAAAAGGCATCATAAAAAATGGCAAATATCCTCAAAGCCAATCTGATGTGAACTATGACCAATATATACAAGCTAATGAGAGACTTTAAACCACCTTAAAATAATGATTGATTTCAATTATTTACAGGGTGCTTTTTTTCAATTCAAGTCTCAGAAGGGAAAAGCAAAAATATGTGACTGTCATCAGGAGACAGTCTGAAAATATAATGCTGCTTTTCAGTAATTACACTACATAAAAGATGGGTATTTGTTATCAGTTTTTCACAGATGTCTTTGATGTTCACACAGAGTCTGTAATATTCTTTAAGAAAATGAGAAATCTGGAATCCATTCAAACTATTTCTAAGAATAAACGTTGGCAAGCAGCCCTCGGAAAATTGTGGAGTGTTTCAGAAATACTTACATTTTTTTTTATATTTGTAGATCTCAAAAGAGAAAATGAAAGAATTTTTCCAATATTTACAATGTAATGTATAAGAATCTTTTTATTTTCATTAGACATTATATGTTAGACCAGAAGAATATAACAGGAAATCTCTGAAACACAGCTGAATAAATGTTAGAAGAGATTTTTTTGGAAAAAAAATAAAAAAAATAATCATATACTTTCCCTGTTTTATATTGATTGATGATTTTTCATGTCCACCCATATTATCATTTCAATTCAACAGAAAGCTGTTTTAAAATCAGTACTAGTTTACTTTCTAATTAATGACATACATTTTGACTTTAAATTTCATGGTTATCTTAAGCAGAGTAGGACTTAAAGCATATCTGCACACAAATTTAGCATTTCAAATTAAATTTAATATTTTAAAAGAGTTCTAAAAACCGAGCTGATTCTAAAGAGGAGGTCTCACACACACATAAGCAGAATTCCTTGAAAAAATATGAAATAGGAGTGACTGGATAAACAGAAGGTTTGCAAAGCTGCAGATTATGGTGCATAGCAATTTAAAGAGGACTTAATCATGCTCAAAGCAGGTTTTCTTTGCAAAAAAAAAATAGAGATGTGTAAACCAAGACAGAGGTTCTTCATGAAAGAAAGAGGAAAGAGGGATGATACATAAAAAATACAATAGCTCACATAAAACAGGGTTTTTTTATATCTATAAGCAACAATATAAGATCATGTTCTGGAGCTTTTTACTTTTTGAGGCTTCTGTACACTGAGCACAGTACTTCATATGTCTGTGCTTGTCATCCTAAGTGACAAAAATGCCAAAATTATTAGGTCAGCTTCCCAGCCTTTATTGAACTGTTTGGGGATGATCAGAAGCAATACGGCAAAATAAAATGAAATATCACATTCCCCTTTTCTTAATCTTTGTAGTCTCATGATATTGGAAAACAATTTGATAAAGGATTCTTTAAACATTCAGACTAAAACATTCCACCTTCATAATATTAATCAAGATAATAAATTTGCTTTCAGAATTCAACATAGAAGAAATTATCATTTTCCAGAGGCTGCAGTAAAAAATTGTGTTTGCTGCATAGGCCTAAAAGACCCAACCCCACTGGATTCAGATTCAAGGGAAGTATTAGGCAAATTATTCCATAAATAGTTTTAAAATACAATTTGATGTTTAATTTCTCTAGAAACAGATAAAAAAATCTTCTTTGAAAATTTCTAGATCATATTCAGTTGAGATCAAGCAGTGTAGAGCATTGTGCTAACACATCTCTCAACACACATTTCTGAAGAGATGATTAGTGAGAGAAAATTTTGTGACAAGTTCCTTAACCCTCTCAAATGGAAAAATAAATATGTGCCTCTGACAAAATATACACTTCCATCCATTTAGACTTTTTACCAATCATAACAAAATGACTACAAATTCAGAACAGGATTTTGAAAGAAAAAAAGATCCTTGATCTCTTTAACATATTGTGTGTTTTTACTTAAGCACTGAGTAAAAGTTAAACACATGGTTAAGTAACATGTTAACTTAAGGACTAAAAGAGGAACCTTAAGGAATGCTTTAGCGATGCTACTTAGTTCATGCTATTCCTAACTCTATAATTTTCACTATAATTTCAGTATAAGCTATGTTTTCACTGCAAGATATTTCACTATTTTCACTGTAACTAAACCAAGATTTTTCTGCAAGAAAATATTCAATAGAATCAAAAGGAAAATATTAGAGTGAAAATGATTGGTAGCTGCAAATTGAACTCAATTTATAAAATTAAACATACAAGGTTAGCTCAGAGGAAGTTAAAATATATGCAAGTTTTGAAAAAAATATCATTTAGACAGAATATTTTAAGACATGTTTAAGCCTTCTATGGTTTTCAATGAATAATAGATCTTAGCATAAAGAACGTGATAAGTAAAAAAAAAAAAAAAAAAAAAAAAAGCTTTATTGACAAGTATTCTGTTAACTAAATTTAAAATCTCAGTTTTAAATTAACTCAACAAATTGTATAAAGTGAGTGATCTCATATTGTAAAAGGTTACCTCATGATAGAAGTATTTAATTAATTTTAGATATGAAAATTGGATATGAAAAGGTCATAGAAATACTTAAACAGAGCATAATCAGGTAATTAAGTCAGATAATTCAGATCATCATTGAATGATTAAAATTCATGATACTAATACCTGATTAAAATAAATAATTTTTTTGATCTCTACATAATTGCCTTCTATGGTAAAACAACGAGCTGTGTGGATGAGGGAAGAGTTGGGGGTATGATCTGACTTGATTTCAGCAAAGCATTGGTTCTGATCTCTAGCACAGTTTCCTTGCTAATGACCTGCTAGAGATATGGACTACATGAACTGGACAGAGGAATAGCAAAATTGAAGGAAATTGAGCACGCACCAAGTTTGTGGATGGCATCAAATTGGGAAAAGAAGTACATGAGTCTGGACAGATGAGTCACACTCAGTGTGATCTTTGCAGGCTGGAAAACAGACCAGGAAGAACCCCATAAAAATTAAAAAAAAAAAAATTCTGCACTTGGAACAGAATAATTACAATTTCTGTATCTAAAGGCTAGGGACTGATAACTGAGGAGCAAATCTGATTAAAAGGTCCTTGGATTCCCAGGGCTCAATATGACTCAGAAGTGTGTCTTGCCTTCAAGACTTGTCTTGACGGGCAACGGCTCCCAGATGTCCATCTGAAAAATATACCAGCAGGTGGTGGGATATGATTATTCCACACTTCTCAACATGTGGTATGCCACACTTGGAAAAGTAAACTGATCCCTCTACTTTAACAGAGACATTGATATATCCATACATGACTGCCAAGATGGTGAGATATCTTGGGAAGAAAAAGTTGAAGGAACTGGGTCTGTTCCACCTTGAGAACAGAAGTCTGATCTGGTGTAGATGGAGGGGAACCATATTCCAATCACACTTATTAAATTAAAGGCAGTTGCAGAGAAGAATGATGAATGGACGAATATCTTCACAAGGATTCAGAGTGACAGGACAAAAATCCACAGGCACAAGTTTTATTAAGGGAAATTCTGTATGAATATAATAAATACTTCATTGTGACAACCAATAATCACAGTCATATGTTGCTTGGAGAAATGATGGAACCTATCTCTCCAGAAGTGCTCAAGATTAATCTTGACAAGGTGCTGGAATAGGGCCCTGGAAAAACTAGCTTAAGGCCATGCTTCCAACAGAATTCTGAACCAAACAGGCCCAGGAAGTCTTTTCCAGACTAGATAGTTTTATGGTTCTGTGATTCTACAGTGAATTATATCCACAAACATTTCTTTTAAGGCGTTACTGATACTTATTAATTTTATTCCCCTCTTATACAAGCATAGATACTTTCTCAAATCTGTCAGAAAATGTTTATAGACATATTAAAGAGATTTATCTTAGCCTAAAATGCACTCAAACCAATAAATACCTGACTTATAATGATGAAGTAATATGATTATTATTTCTCTGATCCTTATGGCCACACTAATCTAGAACGTAATGCAAATTATTTTGGTCCTTAGCACTAGCAAATTAACAACACTTGTATAGCAATTTGGAGGCTGTGGTGTTCTTTTCTTTCCTATCATGCTATTGAATCATACACCAGTACATTAGGAAACTTTTTTTTTTTTGATGTGTTGACAATCACTCTTGGTTTTCAAGAGGGGAAAAGCTCAATTTATCAATAGCTGTCATAAACAAATCAAATATTTCGCAACCTGTTGTTGCATTGAGAAGTATTAACACCTGCATCTTTTGTTGTGTCATGGTCTCACAAAAAATAAAGTCTGTCTGGGGATCCACAATGTGATATCAGCTCACAAATACAGAAACTGAGTCACGTAAATTTGTCATAAGACACAGGTTTCCTGAAAAGGTAGATTGCATGAACTAGTTTAACTCCATTAAACACTTAAAAAAAACTTGATGACCCAAAAACTGTGAGTTTAACTTCTTGTAAATTTTAACATGCCCCCCAGCTGTTTTTTTTTTTAGTATCAGGAATTGAGTTATTGATTATCAAACAGGAAACAATCTATCTAATAGTTTCCCTATCTTTGGGAAATTATCTTCAAACAAAGTTTTTCAATTCACACTCTTTATTTCATCAACATTGACACTCTCTTGTTTTTATTTATTTATATTCTTGTTTCCCAGTTTTTTCTCTTCAGGAATTGAGTTTCAGTGACATATATATCCTATCATAAATAATGATTCACTTTGCTGTTTTCACCTCCCCTCTCCTGTATTTTCTTTATCTCTTGTGTTGATCTTTTTCTTAAACCTTTTTAATGTAAATGAAACATTCACTACATGGCCTTAGGCTGATTCATTGGAAATTAATAATTTTATTTCATCAGGGGATGAGGGAGGAATGATACACTATTTTCAAGACTGGTACAATATTTAATATATCATGTATCGTAAGTATTTACGTAGGTCTTGTGCAATTCAGAGTCTCCATAGCACTTTTTCCAGTGGTTATGATTAATATGCTGATTCTGAAAAATACTAGTTTCAGAACACTTTTTCCTGAGCTGTCACTCCCATTTCTGCTCCTTTTTTGGTTCTTTTTTTGTGCATCATAAGTTATACCACTGCCTTCCCCCAAAATATATATATATTTTCACAATGAAACAAACAAAAAAGTTCATCAAAATTAAAGATTCCCTGATGTTTTTCTGAAGCAGAATTTCCCTCTTCACATTATTTCTTTACTGATATAACGGAGTTTTAGGAAGGATGTTATCTTAAAACCCTGAAAATACAACTCTAATTGAGGCAAGCATTAGTAAGACAGTCCTAAGTATTCAAACAGTTCCTTTTATTAAATCCTTTGCTTTTCACAGACTGTAGTCCTTGACTGTGACTATCACCATCCCTGATAAATGCCTTTCTGCAGATATATAGCTAGTTCTGATGAAAAGGTACTTGCATGTTTTTTACTGGAAACACCTGTACCTAATACAGTCATTCAGTTTTATTTGAATCCCATCATGTAATATTCCATTTAAGTAAACACAATACTATTTCATCATCCTCACAAAACATTTTGGAAAGGTCTTCCTCCCTCTGTCTTTTCAAGGAGGCAGGACATGATATTGTGACACAAAAAGTAAGAGGAAGAAAACTTTCAAAAAAACCAAAATTTCCCTAGGTTTTTTTTTTCCTACATCCTGCAGTAATTCTCTGTAAATTGGTAAGACTTGAGTCAGTTGTCTAAACACAAGCAGTAGAGAAATTGATGTGCCTCAGGATACCCAAAAGTATCTGATCAGCGCTGACAAAAATGGGGTTTGCATTTTTCTGAATTGCAGAAAACTACAAAACAGATAGGCTATCTTCAGACAAGCCCATATGGCAGCAGAAAACTGTTTAGTCAAGTCGGTGCCCATCTTGCTGTCACCTCATTGGAAAAGAAAGATAAATGTAGAATTGATCCTATGCCTTTTATGGAAATCTTATATTTCCACAGGAAAAAAAAAGAACATGTAGTCAGAATAATTTTCAAGTCTAAATAAAATTAAAAATTAAAAACAATTAAAAGATTTTTTTTTGTAAGGCCAGCTCAAGAAAGACTGTATGACAGTGTAATTTTACTCTTCTCCAGTGTTGGAGAGGATGAAGCAGCAAGGCCCTGCAGAGATAGTCTACTGGTGAAAAATTCTAAGAGCGTAAAACCTGCAAAAGAGATAGAGTTAAAAGCAAGATTTGAGCTGTAGAATGCCATGCAGGAAGATAGTGATTAATCTAGCTGAAGGACAGGACTAGGTGATTGAGCAACACCCCTTCCCAGACAAAGGGATGAAAAAGGGGTTGGGCCCTGCTAAGTAGCAAGGAAAAAGGGTGGTTTCCCAGGTTTTTGGTATGTAGAGTAGCATGGTAATGTAGTAGTTCTCATAGGCTATATGTAGATTCTGTAGGTTTTGTACCCTGTACTGGTTGGTTGATGCTGACCAGAGTATTCAGCATGGAAAGGGGTAAAAGGTGGTGTAACAGGAAAATCTCTCTCTTGGATGCGCCCTCTCCCCTGGACTCTCTCTCTCTGGGCTGCTCCCTGCCTCAGCCGGTGCTGGTCAGGCTGCTACCCCATGACCAATAAACACATGTCCAAAGAGCACACCAGTCTCTGGAAGTCTTTCATCAGACCCCACTGCAGCGCGTTTCCTGTACTCCAGGATTTCGTTCATCTACTCCCTGCCTACCCCAAAAGTTAATACACTGAAATAAATGAAAAACATGAAAAAATGCAAAAATGTATGAAGAGACATTACTAGAGTATGAGTTATCAGTTTAAATACCTATTTCAAGAAAACTTAATTTGTACAATTCTTATCCATTTTCCAGAATTTTTCAAAAGGTTTTGGTTTTTTTGGTTCTATAGTACAATCTTTAGTTCACTGAAAAAAACATGTGCCTCGAATTCTTTTGAGATAGCAAATACTGCAGGAAAAAGTTCAATTTATGCTTGCTTTTAGAGGAACACTTTTTCCCCTTTATTTCAAATTCTGATTCATAGTATTTATCTTTTCCCTATATCTATACTGGTGTTTTACTTGGGACACTTAGTCCATTATGGTTTGTTCCTTACAGGGAAAGTTCTCTGCCTGCACTTCTCTTTCTCCTGTAGCTTTAGACTCTTAAGTTCCATCTCATATATAGAAGGCATTATTCTTATAATTATATATATATAATATATATTCTTATAAACAGCATAACCAGTTCTGTTCTCTTTATCTGGAATGTTCCAATTAACTTTCTTAAGTGTTTCCTCTTTACCTGGCCAACAGTTTCTTCATATCTTTTAACATTTAAATAGTATCAATATTAATGTTTCTAGTGTATCAGTACTGGGGCTAAGCATATTTGTTTCAAGCTGTATGGAAAAATTTCGGAATAACTCTGATCTCAGAAAGCACTGGAAGTATTTTTTTTTTCTTCAAACTCAGCAAAACTACTTATCAGAGATTTTTCTGTATTGTAAATATCTTTGTGATCAGGGATTTTAGCTGCATTCCATAGAACTGCCTTTTTTGTCTTTTCCTTTACTTCTTACTATAATGCTGCATAATATGTTTGTCTCCCAGTCTTCAAAGGTTAAAAAAAAAAGAAAAAAACACCTAACAGAAAAAAAAAAACCCAAGCAAATCAGCAAGGGCAAATTGAAGGGGCGCAATAGATGACCTAACAATTTTTAGCTGGTGTGAATAAAGTCTACCTATGATTGTAAAAAATATAATGAAAATCCAAGACAGAATCTTTGTGTGAAAATAGAAAACGAAACTGTTTCAAACTTGCCAGCTTAGTGACTCTGGTTTATAACTGTTCCTTCACCTCTCAACTCTATTTCCTTTAGCTGCGCAGGTTATTTTTTCTTCCTCCTCTTCTTCTTCTTGGTGGTTTTTTTTTTTTTGGTTTGTTTGTTTGTTTTGGTTTGGTTTTGGTTTTTTTGGTGTTTTTTTTGTTCCTTCCCCAAACAAAGAGAATAAAATTTAAACCAAAAAGTGTTTCTTGACATTCAAAATTATTTCATGGTAAAATATACTACTATGCAGAATATTTCTCTCACTTTTTGGATTAGCATTGCATGCTGAAGAAATATGTTCCTTGTGAACATTTAGAGTCTAAAACATGTGCTGGACAAAAAAAAGTATTATTTTTAGTATTTTTATTTACATTATTTTACTAAGCCAGGTTTCACATTTCATGCTTTGGTGGTTTTAAAGTTGTTTATTGCTCTATTTTTCTTATCACAGGGGAACATGTTGAGACTTCCTGTCACTTATCTGTCTCCAAGGACTTGTGCACTGGACTTATGTAATTTTTTTACAGAGGACACAATGCCTTTGTTTTCACGCCACCAGAGAGCACTGTTGGATCATTAGGATTTGGCATTTTTTTCATTCTAGATGTAAGCTTAAGTAATGAGAACTAGGGATTCAAACAAAACTTCCCTCATGACAAATGTAATGAGCACTTAAGGCATAATAAATCAATTGGCATCTTTGTATTTATAGTTCTGCATTCTATCAACATTCCTTTCTTTTAAGTACTGAAAATACCGTTATTACCAAAGTTGCAACTAGTGATACAGTTTATATTGTTGATTTTCATAAGTTTTATTTTACTCTTTAATCCAGCTGTGACTTGTATCACAGGACAACTGTGAAGATCACTTCTGGTTCCTCATTCACAGTAATAAAAACAAAAACTTCCTTGCTGCCACAGTAAATAATATATCATGGAGTTGAAGACCATGCTGCACAAATACCTTGCCACTGTGCCAATCACAGGTGATTAACACAACAGTCAAGGCAAAGATCAAGAAAACTGTGTTCAACTGGAAAGAAGGTCACAAGTCACCTTTAAAGGAGCAGCCTGGTCTTCTAATTTCTGTTTTTTTTTCAAAACTGAGGATTACAAATCTTGAGTGGGTTAGGAAGTCATTCTGTGTGTAGGTATGGGCGCTTGTGCTTATGCCAACATACAAATGTATATAGTCTTGCCTAAAATATACGTACATATAACACATTAATGTTTTTTAAAATCTCTGAATTTTGCAGGGAAGCTAAGCACCTTTCTCTATGTGGTTGTGAAATCAAGCTTTACACTAAATTGTGTAGTTTACACTAAAGCATAGTTTTGAGACTTTTTTCATAACTCAAAAAGGAACTATTAAGTGGTCTAGAAAACTACTTAGCCTCTTGGTGTTACACAGTTTTACCATTTCAGTATTGGGGCTATTTTCGAGTAATGTTTAGGGTTTTTCTAATGTAGGGGATTAAAGGCTATATAAGGTCTTAACTTTTGCTTAGATTGAAAATGTTTCATTTAAATTTAAGTGTCTACATACATTTTTGTTTTAAAACTTGGTGATTAAAAATGTTGGAGGAATTGAAATGAACTTTAATTAATTATGAGATTTCTAATGTAGTCATATAAGAAAAAAAATTGTAGAAGTGCTTCTAGAAATTAAAATGTATTCTAGAAAAACGTCTTCTAGAAAAGTACGTCATAGTTTTCTTACACCTAAGCTTAATGATTTTTTTTTTTTTGTATTGAGGAATATTTGTGAGAATTCTACTTTTCTTACTGCACTAGGAGAAGACAATTAGTCTAAAATTAATAATACTGAATGTCTTTATTCCACCCTTGATTATTCATTTTGATATAAGGAAATTATTCTGAAATTATAATGTGATGACTGAGTGTTAAATTTTCTTATCATATTGAGGCTTGGATATTGAAATGCATAAGTATCTTTGCAAAATAACTTTGGTAATATTCTACTGATATTTTCTACCTTTCAGTTGTAGCACACAACACCAGAAAAACCACAAAAAAAACAACCCACACCTGTTTTTCTTTCCTCAGCATACCTTATAATAAACTCTAGTGTGAGAAAAACTGCAAAACCATCATTCACTGTTTCCATAGTATAGAGTTTAACAGCCTTTCCTTTTTGGTGCATCTCTTAAGTAAGCATTTTTCTTTCTCATCATCATAAAAAAAAAAATCTCCTGTGTAATGAGCTTTCTCCCGTTATCTACAACCAAGGTGATACAGACTAAATGGAACTTATCTAAGATTTTCCATTGGCATGCTTGTTTCCACAATATTAATGCTTCTCCTTCCACTTTGAGCTTTTATCAGATGAAATGTGCATTGGAATTTTTGCTAGGGTAAGGACTTCAAAATACCTGTATATTCAAATGAGAAACAGGACAATGATAATCTTCTTAACCTGCTTTCTTGATTATTGCATTTTCTGTTATTGAGGTTTTTCATATCTATATCATACATTATTTATGTTTAAAATGCTTTTAAAGTTCATAAAACTCAAAGTAGTGGAAATATGTCTGTAAATAAGAGAGTAGAATCATAGAAATGCTAAGGTTCCAAAAGACTGCTGCCACCTCCCTGAACACCCTTTTATCCAATGCATTCTTGATATCCAACCTGAACCTGCTATGGCACATCTTGACACCATTTCCTCTTTCTCTGTAACCTGTCACCTGATAGAAGAGACTGACTCCCACCTTCCTACAGCCTCCTTTCGGGTAGTTGCAGAAACCAGTAAGTTCTCCCCTCAGCCTCCTTTGCTCCAGGCTAAACACCCCCACCTCCCTCAGCTGCTCCTTGTCAGACTTGTGCTCCAGACTCCTCATCAGCTCTGTTGCCCTTCTCTGGATGCAGTCCAGCACCCCAATGTCTTTTTTAAAGTGAGGGGCTCAAATCTAGGCAGAGGACTTTAGGTATGGCCTTTTCTTGCTGTGAAGATGGTTAACCATTGGAACAATAAGGACAAGGAATGTGTGGATCCTTTACTGTTTGACATCTTATAGAGACTGACCTGTTGAGAACATATATTTTAATTTCAATGCAGAATTTCCTTATGCCTTCATGCCTACATCTCAGGATTTTTAACCTTAAAATCTTTGTGATGGTTGCAAGGTAACAGGTGAAGTAGCAGCAAAATCAGCATTGAAATGTCATATCTGTAGTTCAAGAGATTCCATTGCCTACCTCTTTCCAGATACATTGTGAAAGTGTGAACTAAGATCTTGAGGTCAATAGAAAGTTTGAAGGACACTGTTTCAACTTTTTGAATGAAGAAAAATAAAAGCCCCTAACTTTCTTCATAACATTTATTTTAAAACCACACCACTCTCTGTAGAACTTGAAATCAGTGGCTCTATTTAACTTAAACATCTGAACCTCAGCTACATACACAAGCACTGCCACCTTAAGTCTGATAAGCAGTAGATGACAATAGTGTTTACAAGGAAGCCCAGTTCAGTAAAGTCATTTTTAGATAGCTCAGATCCTCTGACAATATTTATTCAGTTTATTGAAGTAATGGGCTATGTTTTAAGAGAGTTTAAATGTAAGAACAAAGGACCTTCTGCCACAGGCTAGTCTATCATCTCCTTTTTACCTTGTGTGATCACAAGAGGACTCATGTCAGCAACTCAGGTTTTAATATCCTTCCCTAGTAATTAATGACTTGTTCCAATAAGGTCCCAACTCTACATTTTTTCACTACCATGTGGGACTGGTAAGTTTCTGTTATAATAACTTATTTCCCCTTTCTGAAAATCCTTTCTCAGTAATGGCATTGAAATTAAAATTTTCTCCACATCACTTGTGAAAATCAAGTATTAAAAAGAATCTTAATAAGTGCAATCATACTTTAATCCAAAACCATTCTTAGTAAAGCTCTTTAATCAAAATTCTTTCACAATGGTGGCAAAAAATATGACTAGATTTATGAACTTATTTAAATGACTTCACAGCAAAAATAGGTCAGTGGGATGCAAAAATCCCACTGTTCTTATCCAACTAACTTTGTCTTTTGCTTTGAAACTTTGCATTCATTCTACACTTACAAAATCTTTAAATTAGCTTTTACTCAATAAGCCACTTATACACTCTTGGGTAAAGACCTTCACACTGATTGCAAAATCTGCTAGCTAGAAGAAATTATAATGGTAAAGTCATCGCATTTTGAAAGAATGAAGTGATGTGTAATTTGCATTTGATGTAAAAGTTAAACAGACAGATTTTCTAAGCAAGCAACGGCACTGACACTGTTCAGGTATCTAAGACTTGAAGTAATTTGTGTGTGTTTCTGAGTCCACGATCCTCTCTAAAACACTGAACTGCACTGTCCACTTGTCTTTTCTGCTTTTCTTGTCATCTGTATTTCTGCTATGCTCTAGGCAAGGACAAAGCTTGTCACCTTGACCCTATTAGAAATGTTAATGATTTCATATTGAAGGACAATATTTTATGAAGTATAGAAAGTACTATGAATAGAACTTCTAGAGCACGCAAAAGTTTAAAAGACAGTTTAAAAATGCTACTAATACTCTATGTTCATGTAGAAAGAAAAAAACCCCATTTATTATAATATGTATGTTCTTTAAATTTTACACAGTGAATCATCTAATTATAGGAATGCAGAACATTTCTAAACTAAAAAACTCTTAACTAAAAAAAAATTTGCGTCCTACAAACACTGTATAAATGAACCCTAGCAGAACAATGAAACAGTCCCATTCCTTTATTTCTCTTTTAGGTTGAAAACCTGTTGTCTTCTCCAAATTCAGAAGCATTGTATTCCCTTTTCTAGTGCAATGCTTGCTCCTATAAGTTGCTATAAATCTTCTGTAAGAAGCTAAGCAGCAGAGAAAAGCCTAAAGGAAGCTCAGCAACTTAAAATAATGTCTTCATGGAAGAAAAAATTCATCTTACAGATAAAAGTATATAAAAATGCATAGCTGAACAGTTTATAAATTCAGTTCTATAGCTGTCAAACTTCCTCTTGACACATCCAAGGCCCACTACAGAAACATAGTATTTTACACAGCAAAAAGGGAGCATATATCTCCAGTAACTCTTAATGAACTATAAAAGGAATGCATCTCTGATTTATGTTAACTTTTAGTAAATTAGGGACTTATTTCCTACTACACATGGACTGTTCTAACAATTTATTTGCATTGCTGTTACCTAGTAACAGGATTGGTTCAAATGGTCTATGGAAACAAAATATTTTGTAAAAAGCATCCACAGTACTAGAGGTACTACTTAAGGGACACTAATTAAAAGTCCCATTTTCCTTAGTGTGCTGGTCTTGGCTGAGGTAGAGCTAATTTTCTTCACAGAGGCTGGTATGGGGCTGTGTTTTGGATTTTTGCTGAACACAGTGTTGATAATACAGAGATGTTTTTCTTATTGCTTAGCAGGTCTTGCACAGCACCAAGACATTCTCTCTCATTCTCATTTTCTTACTGCCATGCTGACAAGGAGTCTGGGATTGTATGGGAGGTTGGGAGAAGACACAGTCAGGACAGGTGACCCAAGGGATATTCCATACCATATGACATCATACTCAGTATATTAAGTTGGTGAAGAAGAAAAAAAGGGAGACATTTGTAGTGTTGGTGTTTGTCTTCCCAAGTCACCATTAAGTGAGATGGGGTCCTGCTTTCCTCTGGTGGCTGAACGTTGGCCCCTGGGAAATACCTCACAACTTTTTCAGGATTATCACTGAGTAAAAATATACTTATTTTAATATTTCAGATTGTTTGACTGACAGTAGTGTAAGGCTATCATAAAATTGCTATATGAAGGCCCCTCTTTTCCCAGTTACCGAACTCTTCTGATCATGGTGGCACTACTTTTAACATCTCTTGTGTTGTTCCCATTAACTGTTAAAATATTGGAGGAAAGAAGATAGGCTAGCTATCTAAACAGGGTTCAGAATACAGCTCTCAGAGGAAGATATCTACTCAGGAAAGACAATTCTGAATATCTATATGAGCATTAAGTCAGTCATCCATGAATATTTTAGGCTTAAGCATCTTATCCAACTGTCCAGAAAACCTATAAGCACTCAAAGAGGATTTCTGTCTCAGACCTAAGTACCAGACACCCACTCTGATGATATTTAAGTGGTAAAGATTTCATCCCTGTGTTTTTTAAAATTTATATTTATAACAATGTTATTATTATTTTATAAAACGTATTTTTTTAATATTTTTATTGTAGGGTATTTTCTGGCCTCTGGATATGCAGCAGTCTCTTTAATACTGCAGAGAAAGTGGAAAATTCTAAAGCCAACAAAGAGTCTTCCTCAGGATAATATGGATTCAGACTGTGTAGACCAAGCTGGAGAGAGCACTCACAAAGCCCATGTCATTTTTTAACCTCTAATGAAAAACTTTGACACTAGCATGTCCTCCTTGTGTGGCTGCAGTGGAAGCAAACCTGGGGAACTAACGAGATGGAGCCAAATGCATGACTTTAGTCTCCACGTGAAGAAAATTACAACAGACTTTGGATCTTATGTCCATATTAGAGAGGTTTTGTTTCACACTTTTGTTAGTGCCAAAATTTGTTTTAGTGCATATCCTGCAACAAACATTTTGGGTGTCAACTGCTGTGAATGTCAGTGTTAGAAACCTAGATCTCACTCTTCACTGCAGTTTATTCACTGGGATCAGCAATCATTCATATGCCAAGACTTTTGACAGCACATCAGTGTGCTGATGGGTTCAGTGTACAGTTAGATCTTGATCATGTAAGGAGATTTCATCAATGTTCCCAAAAGACATATTCATAGAAGAAAAGACTTAGCTTCCAGAATAGACATAGAGTGAAACCTCTCTATTGGTGAACTTTAGGTATTTGGTATTGAACTTCAGGTATTTTTGAAGAATGATAATGGGTTGGGTTTTTGTTTATTCTTTTTCATTGTATATATATACACACACATATATATGTATATATAGTTACTGTTCCTTTGTTGTGGCCTTATATATCATCTCAAATTAAAAAAAAACCAGTAATTATTCAAAAATCCACATTATATTGTCTTTATGCTCTTACTTTGCATTCTACTATAACCTGAAGCTTATGCCTCTTGTAAGTCACATTACTCTGTTGTTAAAATGGCACTACAATATAATGGAATATTAATAAAATATTGACGTTCACTTCCTAAAGATCTTGAGGAAAAATTCCGTAAAGTAAACATGGAAAAAAATTATCTTTATATAATGAGGCACAAATCAAATAAAATATCTGCCATTTAAGATAAGTCAAACATTCTACAGGAATACTAAAATGACAAATTAGTTTAGAAATCAAAATGTATCACAGAGATTTAATTTCTTGCTATGTTTTAGCTAACAAAATCTCTTTTTTTTCTGTCTGCACATCTGAACATCAGTACCTGGATCCACACAAAGGTATAACATCATTAGGATGAAGTTTATAAAAGGCCAAGTTAACACTGTCTTTTCAGTCATTACTGAATATTAATGTCCTTTTGGCTTCAAATCTGTTATTTCTATGCTACTTAAGAATTTATCCACATAATTCTTGGAAGGGATTGATTTGCAAAAAATAGTTTTGAACTTTGAATTGGCTCATTTATATTTTTTTCCATTTCATTTCGAAAAAAATACAAATGAACAAGGATACATGCATATATTTTTTAGGCAAGTCAAATAATTTCTTTTGTTTTCAGAGGTCCTATGAGCTATTTGAAAATATACCATTTCTCATCAGGTGTTGACACTCTTCAAGTATGTAAGTCATGCTACCAAAGCTGTTTGCACGTCTGAATAACTGGATATGCTTTAATCACCTGGTCAAACACACTCTTTTCTCTTTTGATAGGCACACATCCCTTTGCTCAATTGTTGTCTCAACTCGCATAATCAAATAGATAAGCTCTTGTTATACTGTGTATCAATTTCATAACAGAAATCCCTTTGTCATGAAGTGCTAACAAGTTAAGTGTATGTTCAGTAACTTTTTTCTCCAAAATTCTCTTTCCTAAGAATGTGATAAAGAATAAGTTCTAGACAGGACTATTAACAGTTTCACAGAAAAACAATATTGAGAACTTGTCTTGGGTTATGGAACCAAAAATGTGTATTCTATTTCATTTGTTGAAAGCAGTTGGGGAGATGTTTTTTTCTTTATCTCTTGTAACTCTGGGGGAAGGAGGGCAGGTGCCTTCTGGTAATGGGCCAACTGTTAAAACCAGGTGGGGCAGTGTTCCTTATCTCTTTCACCACCTGTCCTCCCTCCAGGGGGATATTTTCTGCTAATGGGCCATTAAGGCTCACTAAGGACATGATACATTCCATCATCCCTTTGTGAGATGCTCCACCCAGTGGGGGGAGCCAACCATTCCTACCTGGATAAAAACTGAGATATAGGAACCTAAGATATCTGGTTCCACTGGATTCTTGGAGGAAGACTGGACCCTTCTCGCCATCACTGGACCCTTTTTCTCTCAGGACCATCTCTGCTCCAACAGAACCACATCTGCCACTCCAGGAGGCCTTATTTTTGGATTGCTTCCAACACCCTGACCAACAGAGTGTTAGGTTGCAATTCTGACTCTGTCAGGTTTCTAGGTTTCTTGCTAGTTTGTTTGCTTGGTTGGGTGGTTGGTTTTGTTTTCTACTACATTTGTATTGTTGATATTCCTAGTAAAGAACTGTTATTCCTATTCGCAAGCCTTTGCCTGCAAGCCCTTAACTGCAAAATTATAATTTGGAGGCAGTGAGGGGTTTACATTCTCCATTCCAAGGGAAACTCCAGCTTTCACTGGCAGATCCCTGTCTTTTAAAACCAAGACAGAACCTGTGAATTAATGGGGGGGAAAACTCTTTGCTATTGATTTCATAGATGGCAGGATAAGACTTCAGTTGTGATAATTTTTGAAGCTTGTGGTGTTTGAGTTGGATTTTTTTTCCATAAATAATAAATAAGTAAATAACATACTGTAATACAGGCTGTGCAAGACAACCCCAAAATCCTCTAGAAAGAAAATTTTTGAACTAATCTTATAACATTCTAACAAAATAATATGACAGTGCTACCAGTAGTAGCACAGTGCTGAATAGGAAACTTTCTTGTCATTAGAGACTGCCAAACTTGCCATAATTCTGAGACATTCATGTTTGTCTTGAACCTCTATACATTACAGAAACACAAAGAAGAAATGAACAATTTCTTCTTGTGATGAATTGAGAGAGGATGCTTTGATATACGTATACAAAGCACAGAGAAGAAGTAATGTATAAACAGTGGTAAAAAAAGAAACTGTAAACTAGAAGTAGGTTTAAATTTCCCAGAAACTATATATTTTTGCAATATTCTATGTTCACAAGAATGTCTTAATGGCTTCAGCCAGAACAGAAAAATAAAAAAGAGTCTTTGAAATTCTGTTCTGGGTCACCTTGTTTTGTGCACTTCTTTCTTGATCTCCACTGGCTTTGCTAACATCTGAGTCTTGTTTTAAGCTTGCTGATTGCATTGAGTTTGTATTTGCTACGCAATAAGCTGGCACTAAGAAGGATTTTGATCTTTAATCTGGTTCAAGGGATGCTAAGCAGCTCTGATTGCAGCCATAGGCAATACATGTATTAAATGAGATTGAAGGACAAATTAAAATAAATAATGTTTGAGTAAATCACTTTGTCCCGGTTAAATGCATTTAACAATTTCATTTTCCCTTGCAAAGCAGGTTTTAAAGAAATTAACAAGTGTTTTATTTTTATTTCCGATGTAAGTATAATGAATCTTTTTCCACACAGGAAAACTAACGTCATTGAAACTGTGTTTCTCCTGGATGTATTACAATAGCTTCAAACCTTTTGGGTAGAAAGCTGAGGAGAAGTCACAGATCTGTAAAATATAGTGCTGCATTTATTGCCAAAGGCAAAACATGGGAAACAGGTTAAATCTTCCTTAACAATCATACTTCAGTTGAGTAATGATGTTTTAGGCATTTTGGCTAACAGTCGTTCCCTCAGACAGACCATAGCAATTTTATATAATTTTCATTGCTCTAAGAAGTCTAGTAATGAAATAGATACAGAAAGAACAAGGAAATCAGTTTTATTTAATCTGGTCATTTTAGTAACATTCCACCTGCAAATATTTACATCCCTTAGGTTAATATTTTCATGATGTCCTATATTTGATGAAGAGAAAGCTAAACAATAAACTAAAATAAAATTATCTGGGGTAATTAGGGGAAATCTAGAAACGATAAAGCATATGGTTTAAACAGTATATTAAAAGAAGGAAATTAGTCGAGCAACTAATATTTTTTCAGCAGATTATCTGTGTTGGGTAAAGAAACTTGATAATCTGATAGACTAAACCCTCTTGGGCCACAATTTCAAGGAGAAAAATATATGTAAATATTGTACAGCCCTTTGGAACTTGTGACCATCAATTATATCTCTGTATGTGAATATGTTTGAATAGTTCAATGTGTATAAAATAAGAAATGTCAAAGCAGCATGTGCACTTGTTCAAAACAGAAAAGTGGTTGCAGAATAAAATCTCAGTGATATATTCTAACTTCTATTATTAATTTATTTATTTATTTTTACTGCTTCCACACACAGTTCTGAGGAGATATGCGTGTTCTTTTTGGTACATCCTGATACCCTGGTAGGATTCAGAATTTACTTCTACATTATATATAATTCACTTCTAAATTATAGAATTCAGAATTTAATACTGCATTACTGCTAAAATTTTTTCTTTATTGTTTTTTCAGAGATAACTGAAGGTTAGATAGGTCAGATAAGAGAAGTAGTTTTGATAACTGCAAAAACATAAAGTTGTGGCTGGTGAACTTTTATATCAACAACTTTGTGATATAATATAATCTTTATGTACCAATACCAGACTTAATATATTTTCCTGACCACTAAAGTCAGTACAGATAACAGAGAGAATTTACATATAGAGTTCTATTTATTTTGTCACTTTTCACTGTAATTCATGAGTCCTGGTAGCTCCTGGTAGTTTTGATCAACCAGTTCATAAAACTGCTTATTTTTTCATTTTTTTACTAAAATTAACATTGATTTGGTGAAATTTGTAAATTGTTAGAAGACAGAAATGTTGCAATGGGTATATCACATTATGCAGTTATGACATTCTGAAAGCATTAAATATGGACAAGTTACAACACTCACTAGTCTAGGGACCCTAAAAATTTAATAAGCTTTAGCTGTGGGCAAGGATCTAGCAGCTGCAGGAACTGAGAAGGAGGAAGTTCTAATCTATTGGCAGCATGTATTTTGTTGGGAAAAATAATGCATCTTCATAACTGTTCTTTCTGACTCATTATTGAAAGTTCTCACAAATTCTCATCTAACATATATATGTATTCCTCTTTTTTATATGTTTTGCCACAGTTGCAGTACACAAAAACTCAGACTCCAAAAAATCTTATTTCAGTGATTAGGAAATTTTAAGGAGCTGAATATTTATTATTTATATTCTGAACATAGTTCTCTGCTCCCAATAAACCTTTTATGACCATTAGATCAATCTTCTTGAAAAGTATATCTTTTTCACAAATATTCAGTAGACAGAAGCTATGTTGAGGATACAGATATTGAAACAAAAGGCTATTAAAAGAAAATCATCAGTCTTATGGTAGTCATGCTTAACAGTCTATGCATAAACAGAAGTCATAAGACATTGCTTTTAGGTATTTATTCAGATCTACACTTCAGCTTTATTCTCCAGTCCTGCTGGATTAGATCACATATGCTGTGAGCTAGAACACTTACAGCACATGTGTTTTCTTTCTAACCACAGCAGTGGTATTTAGGATTGCAGACCTAAAATGTTGTTCATATTCCTGACCAACCTGGAATCTACTTCAGCCGAATCTGAAAGAGCCTGAATCTTTGTAACCAACAAGAGTTCTGAAAAAACCTGTGATATATCACTATCTATATTATGATATTGTGATGTCAGAGTCTAGGCTGTGTATTGTGAATGAAGAATTCAGCTAATAAAGGTGTTAGAATTATCCCATTGCTCACTAGTGACTAGAAGTCACTCATTCTAGGAATTCTTCACTCACATTAGGCTGACGCTACATGAGATGAACAGAATTTCCTGCTGCATTTAAATTCTCCCTAGAAGTACAGCTGCTTCTTGTTCAATTTTTCTAAAACTCTATCTTGTCTAGAGAACGCCTGTGCTTAAAGATATGAAGGAAAAAAAGAAACAAAAGAAAAAATGTCGTTTGTATGGTTTTGGTTTTGTTTGGTTTTATTTAGGGGAACAGTATCAACATATTCTATTAATTGCATTGCAAAACACAGAGTCAAGTTTCAAACACCCTAGTTCACAACTGTTCATATTTTTTCTCAGTCCTGGATCAAGTGACATGCACTTTAAATTTGATGGGAAGCAAAGGTAAGATTAAGTTGTCTATATGGAAATCTCTCAGTTCACAGGTGAAATCCAATAACTTTAACAGCATACACTGCAATGTGACAGAGAGAATAAAAACTTCTTAAAAAGCGGTGGAGTAGAAAATATTATTTTTCAAATTTGTAATGTGATGACCTCAGGCAACAGCCATCCAACCTTTTTCTCACTCCCTTCTCCACAGCACAGAGAGAAAATAAAAAGAAGAGGAGAAGTCTAAATGATCAACATAATGATAGCTTAATAGAGAAAGCAAAGGCTGTGTGTGAAAGCTAAAGGGGAAAAATGGAATTACTTCTAGAAAGGAATTCATTCACTACATCCCATCAGATATATGTCCACCTGCATCCTGGAAAGCAGGGCCACATATTGCAGCTTTTTGGGAAGACAAATGCCATAATCAGTAGAATGTCCCTTTCCTCTCTTGTTTCTTGACCATTTATTCCTAAATACAGCATCTTATGGTGTGGAATATTGTCTTGGATTATGGAACCAAAAATGTGTATTCTCTTTCATTTGTTGTAAGCAACTGGGGAGATGTTTTTTTCTTTATCTCCTGTAACTCTGGGGGGAGGGGGGCGAATAATGGGCCAACTGTTAAAACCAGGTGGGGCAGTGTTTCTTATCTCTTTCACCACCTGTCCTCCCTCCAGGGGGATATTTTCTGCTAATGGGCCATTAAAGCTCACTAAGGACATGACACATTCCATCATCCCTTTGTGAGTTGTTCCACCCAGTGAGGAGAGCCAACCATTCCTACCTGGATAAAAACTGAGATGTAGTAACACAAGATATCTGGTTCCACTGGATTCTTGGAGGAAGACTGGACCCTTTTCACCATCTCTGGACCCTTTTTCTCTCAGGACCTTCTCTGCTCCAACAGAACCACATCTGCCGCTCCAGGAGAACTTACTTTCGGACTGCTTCCAACACCCTGACCAACAGGGTGTCAGGTTGTAGCTCTGACTCTGTCAGGGTTTCTATTTTTGCTGGCAAGTCCTTAATTGCAAAATTATAATTTGGAGGGGGTGAGGGGTTTACATTCTCCATTCCAAGGGAAACTCCAGCTATCTCTGACAGATACCTGTCTTTCCAAAACCAAGACAAATATCCCATCAGTCAATTTGGAACTGCTGTCCTGGCTATGAGGCTCCCAGCCTCCTGCCTATCCTCAGCCTACTCGCTGGGGCATTGGGCAGAGGAAATGAATATGAAGGAAGGGAGAGAGAAAAACTTGACACTGTGCAGGTACTGTTCAATAATAGTCAAAGATCACTGGTGTGTTATCCACAGTGTTTTAGACAGGAATTCAAACCATGGAGCACTATGGGCTGCTATGAAGTAATTTGACTCTGTCTCAGTCAGACCTGGTATGAAATTATATCTTACAAAAATGATGAAGGCAGGCTGTGATTTATAGAGAAATTTTGCTTGAGACTTTTAGTAGTTCCCACTATTATTTCTACGGTTTCAAGAACAATTTTAGTTAGAACTGATTAAACAAAAAAAATCTGTATTTGAGGGTAAAAGTCCTTCCTAAAGTAAAACCTTAAAAAGGCTTACAGCTGAGCAAACAAGTATGAGATAATCAAAATGTTCATAATTTTTTGGCATAAACTTATGCACTAATGAATGAATATATTGCATCTGGGATTTACACAGAACAAGTATCAACATTGTCTCTTATGCATTACTTTACGTAGTTAGGCTAACAGCTCATTAAAATTCATAACTGTATTTACAAATGAAGAACACACTTTTGATCTTCCAGACATTGCAAGCATTATCAACAAAAACAGAGGAAACACCAGACCTACAAGGAAATCCAAAGCATGCAAATGTTTTATCAGAAAACACAGACATTATGTTTCCTGCACCTGCCAAATCAGTAAAGTAAAATTATAGCTATTTTCAAAATAAATGAAAATTCTCGCTTTATGATTAATCCTATGCTAGGAGGAGAATAAAGAAAGAAGGTGGTAAAACAACTTTCAGAGTTGGGATGAAGGAAAGCATAGTCAGAATGAGGTGGACTTTGTTGAGGTTTAAGACAAAATACTTCTAAGATATCAGTCTAACCCCAAGTTCACTGGCAAAAATATCTTTTCAGACTACAAGTACATAATAGTAACTACAAGTTAATATTTATATTTTAATGTATTTTTTATGACATTCATCACCAACCATAAAGAACTCCTTAACTATGAGTACTAGAATCAATCAATGCATAATTGCTATAGGGAAACTTCACCTAAACAGAAAAAATCCACTTGCTACATTATAAAAATCAGTCAGTTTACAACAATTTAAATTGAGTAAGCATAGAATAGATCTGCTGAAAGAGATGAAATTTTTATCCCTTTCACAGAAAGGGAGTGCTACATCACTCCTGAGGTTGTGAAAAGGTACAGCGGAAGGGCAATCCCTCGTTCACTAGATAGAAAATGTACAGTCATCAGAGAACAAGGGGTTTTGCCCTTTCCTGCCAAGGTGCATTTCCAAATACTCTTGCTTTACCAGCACTGTTCAAAAAGCCACCAAATTTGGAGTAAAATGGATCTCCAGTACAGTAAGTCCTAGAGATATAGTTTCTCTACTGCACCTGCTTTTTGGTTGATTGTTTATACTTTAGAACACAGGGACA
The DNA here is from genome assembly GCA_016584745.2 of Phylloscopus trochilus trochilus. Taxonomy (NCBI): domain Eukaryota; kingdom Metazoa; phylum Chordata; class Aves; order Passeriformes; family Phylloscopidae; genus Phylloscopus; species Phylloscopus trochilus. Next base: position 18,516,960 of record WQNJ02000016.1, on the reverse strand, counting down.
AAAGATGCAGTGGTCTATCAGATATAAATTCCAGAGCGCTACAATGACAAAAGGGACATTTCTGGTAGTAGAATACTATCTTCTTTCAGACTCAAAAGATCACAACAAAGTAGAGAAAATTATATGTAAATTACATTGTTTGACTGCTATAAAAATTGCTACTTTTTACATTAACTTCACATAAAAAAAATCACAACCTAATTTCAAGACATCTAGGAAAACTTGTAGATGTAATTTGAGGAATTTCTAACTTATTCTAAGAATTAATCCAGAAAAAAGGTTAGGAAAAAAAAATCTTCTGAGTAGATGAGTAGATAGATGCATAATCATAAAAGTAGCTTTTAATTTGTATATGACATATAAAAAGTGAATTTATAGTTAAAAAATAGAAGTTCACTCATCACTGAGAAGAAAGAGCTCCAATATTAAGCAATGCACTAGCATAATAATACTTCTCTGTTTTGTATTTATCAAGTTTTGAACTAAGCACCTACTAAGAAAAAAAGATTAATTAAAACTCTTCACAACAGCAGCCAGTTTATCTGTGATCATAGAGGAAAAGCTTACTATCACAATATGATTTGACAGTATATGGTACTGATCAAAAGCAATATTGACATCACTGCCTATGCTGAGCTATAAATTGAAGTCTTTTCTTATTCTTGTTCACAGGCACTGAGTGAAGACCCTCTTAAAATATCAAGGAGATTGCACATCTACAGTTTCTTAGTGCCAAAGATTTCTCTTAAGCCTCATCTCTCCTGTTCTTTGTTATATCTTCACTTCCGTACCATCAGGAAAAGGTGTTTTCAAGGAAGAATGAGAGGAGAAAGGGTAAAAGTCATTTGGATCCAACTACCACCTAGGATTAGATTTGCTGTTTTAGAAAGGTTGTTAGAGGTAGTTTTACCTTCACTCTCCTCACAATTTAATGGGACATTTTTGTGGCCATCAGCACTGCTCCATTTCACCTTTTGTTGTTTGGCACTGATCCTCCACTGGAAAACTGATATTGTTGGAACCATCCTGCATTTTACTCTCACAGTGGAATGATAGCAAAACCTAAGAATGACAGTATTGAAGAATTATGTATCTCTCTATCTGATAAATAAGAAGAGTAATGCTCAATCCTCTAAGGCTTTATCTTGGCAAAACTTCAGAAATTAATGAAATATGCCTTTAAAAATTTTGTAAATAATTTCCCATATATGGTCTGTATTAATTTCAATTTTTATATTCAAATAATAGTTGCTATAAACTTCTTTCTAAAAAACCCCTGTATCTGTGGTTATTCATTGTGATGGTAATGTAAAAAAGCATGGGTGAAAAATGTAACAGTAAATCTTAAAATCATTATGCAAGACAAATCCATATGAAATCAGTTTTTCTCTGCTGGGTATAACAAACAGTTTTTAAATGAACGAGTGAAATTTATGTGACTGTATCAGCTACCCAAATGCCGTATGACTCATTGAGAAGTTGTCACAGTAAAAATTCAGCCTGCTTTTCTAGGAAATGGCAGGAAGCAGATCACTTTGTATTGTGAAGATTCATAATGCTTCTAGTTTCTTTATTGCAAAATATTTCCACGCTCTGGTTGTAATTTGTAGGAAAGATTCTGGAAAATTAACTTTATTGAGTATCAGTGCAAGTATTTGAAAGCAATTTTACAGTGGAGTTATTTTCATGTATGACTTGAAAAAGGTGATTATTTAGTTTCTCACAAATACTTTTTTCCTTTCACACAGTATGATGATACAACAAGGTGTTTGTGAACGTCCTATGAACAGCATATTTGCAGATTTTAAGAAAATTAAGCTCATGCCACATGACTTTAGAATGCCTTGGACAGCAGCAGCAGTAGTAAATGATAAATAAAGAAGTCATAAATTAGCCCACATACTTCAAAATTAGTTTCCGTGAGTAATATTTAAAATGGTTATCTGTATCACGCTTTTTGTATATAAATTACAAAGATACATATCTATTAAATAAATTATTATATCTAAAATATTTCAACATTATCTCCCAAAGAAATTGTATATGCATAAGAGCATCCCAGAGATCAGTCCTCATGTACCTTGATTCATAGTGCCACTTTATGCGTGGCTAGTAGAACTGAGACCATTTTATCTTTTCCTAAATGTCTTTTGAAGTTTATGGTCATTGAAAAATCCATGCAAATAAATTGGTGAAGTTAAGGATATATTCAGGTCTCAAACAGAGTATCAAATCATTATGGTGAGTCAAATTCCTCTAGAAACAGCAAGAGATGAGGTGGAAGAGTTTGCTAACACGTCTCAGGTGTTTTTTTCTCATTCAGATGAATATGTTAATATAAACAGAGAAGAATATTATAACATAAATCTATAGTAACTCAAATGCTTTATGTTAAAGGATGATAAGCACAAGGCTGACTCTAACAGAACCATTTCAAGAATGTCTCCTGACAACCACTAGAGTCCAGCTCCTCAGGGCCCCAGGGTTTTGCTCAGGCTGAGGGACATAGCTGCCACTTTCCTGTTTGCAGGCAGAACTCGAAGTGAATTTCAGTCCATATCCCAGAGACCCACACAGGCACACACACGCAGGACAATGGCGTGACCAGCTACACAGGCTATCACAGACAAGGCACTGCCTTCAACAGTACCTGCATACAGGATTCACAAAAATAAAAGTGCAGACACCCCAAACCCTCTGCTCTTGGGTTGGCAGAGGCTGGATTTCACTGATACAGACATACACATAAAAGTCTCTGGACGCACAGGCACAGGAACATTTTTGGCTCCCCTCACTATAAGGAGGGGGTATCAGACAAGGGGATGTATACTTATACATCCCCTATGTCTGGTACCCCTGCTTTCATCCCACTCCCCTTTTGGTTCTACTCACCTACTCATCCACCTTGCTGCTGGCTGCACATACACAGCACATTCATCCCACAGGCACACCACAGTCATGGATCCTCTGAATCCTCTGCCCACCTGGTACCTCTGGCCCAGGCTGAGACTCTCCTGCTTGCTTGATGATTCAGTTTGAGGTTTTCTAGCAAATGCCTACGGACAGTTCAAGCACTCCAGGACTGTGTAAGATAAAGATGCCTGGAGCTCCAGCAGCCAACACCTAGCACACAGGTGAAGACCTGCTACAGCTCCCAGCACTGAGATCCTCAATCACACCATTGACCCCATTATCTGTTTTTTGGGATACATAACATTCCTGCCCCATTGTAGGTTAACAACCTCCACGTCCTCCCATAGCTGGCTTCAAGACTCCACTGTCTCTCATAGCTGACCACAGGCCAGGGGCACCCACACCCTCCATCTGACTCCAGCACCAGCTTTCACTCTCACACAGAGTTCTCACAAGGAGCTGGCACTTTGTCCTTGCAGCACACACACACATGGGATAGAGGATAACACTGCAGAAGTTTGAGAAGAAGCTGCAGGGAAGTAGGATAGGCTGTGGTGATCAGACACAGTACTCAGTCAGACAACTCTACTGACCAATTCCATTTTACACACAACAGGACTCTTGTAGCCTTTTGTGTGTTTCCCCCCTTAGCTCCCTGATTTGTTTCTTTCATCACACAGTCCCACTGGTGAGTCACCTCAAACAGTCCCTCAGGTTTGCAAAGTCCTCCTTTTCCTGCTCCTTGGTGATGGCCTATTCATCAATGCTGCTACTGACCAGGTCAGTTTCTTGTCTTTGCCTCCATATTGGCTGTTAGTTTTTCTCTCTGTATATTTTGTCTACGGCTTCCTTCCTTGCCTTAGTACTCAATTTGACAATGTCCTTAATCAGACAATACTATGGAAATAAACATTTCTGTATCCCTAGTCTTACCAGCTCATGTTTCTGACAATGATTAACATTGTCTGATCAAGTTTGTTTTTCTCTATGATCTTTCTGATTGAATATCCAAGTTGTCTTTACTGGCAACTATACATTATATTTGAGCATAAAATTTTTGCTTTATTTCCCTGACTCTGTATTTTTTCTATGAAGGTCTCTAAAAGAGAGAGAGATCACCAAGATCACCAAGAGGAAAAGTTCAGACCTTAAGAAATGGAGACAAGAGTTTAATGAATTAAGGAGTTGTGTTTTTATTAAAATGTGTTACAATGATATTTTGTGTTTTCAGGAGGTGGTGATGAAGCAAATAAAATTCCAACATTTTTTCCCTTATTAATTGATTAATCTTTCTGGGTGAATTCTATCTCATTATTTTCACATGTTAAAAATAATTAATTGAAATATTTTCAGTTAAGCATTTAATAAGGGTTTCAACAACAGAGAAGTAGGCATGGGAAAAAAGGAGTCTCTTCCCTTTTTGCAACTCAGAAATTCTTCAGGTAATACAAGCCTCATGACCAATATCTGTTTTTTCAAGAAAAGAAGAATAAGAGTAGTCTGAAATATTAATACTTTATTCCTTTTGGAATTTGAGAAAATAACTAAGAAAAAAAAAGTAACCTCTTGTCAGGATGTTTAAACTCACAAGAATGAGTCCCTTCTGCTATTAGTTAAAAAAAATAGATATTTTTAAAGTTAGCATTCTAGATTAAGAAGGTCTTTATTGCAAATCTTGTATGAACACTAAGAACAGTCATATGTGCATACTTCTCCAGAAGAGGTTCATTGAAAACCCATAAAGTACGTGCATCCAAATGGGAAAAAAAATACTCTCTGTTTCCATCTCCTGGTGGAGAGACACAGAGTTTCATTTGCATAAAATTTTTATTCCTAATTCCTTCAGTGACACATGGGAGTGATCATCACAATACATAAACTCATAATTAGTTGAGAATTGAAATTGCATGGAGAGAGGTGACAGGGGATTTCTTTCATGTAGCTAAAAGAACATCTGTGAGGCAAGGACTCACAGATGTTGAGGCATCCTGCAAGGTATTAGTTGTCAGGCCTTGCAGATGATGTGCTATTGAGAGGTGAAATATAGGTGTTTCTTAAATGAATCTACATAGGGCAGAAGAAGAGCTAAGTGAAATCCAGTGATAACTTCCCTAACATTTTCCTAGTAGGATAATAAAGTCACTTTTCAAGTATTTCAAACCTTCGTATTCATTATCAGGAAAGGAATTATGGAGCCTAGTTGATCAGGAAACATGTTGTTTGGCTGTTTTGGCTTGTTTGTTTGTTATTTTTGAATCTAATAGATATTCCATCCTAATCAAAAAAACTTGTCATAGTGACTTTTTTTTTTAGAAGAATTCATTTTGATTGAGAAAATTAGTAATTCAGGGTTTCGAAAATTTCAGAAGTTTCTCTTGCTATGAATTTTGATACAGTATCAGTTGTAGTTGAGTAGCTGTCAGCATTTTATGAATCACGGACTGCATCTATATTATGAAGTTATTTCATTGCCTTATTCCAGTGCTCTAATCTCCTCATCACACCTGCAGGCATGTGTATTCCGAAACACTGTCCAGGAAGGCTTGGGGTTTTTTTGTTTGTTTGGGTTTTTTGTTTGGTTGGGTTTTTGTTTGTTTTTTTTGGTTGGTTTTGTGGGGTTTTGTTGTTGTTTTTTGTTTTTGTTTTGTTTTTTTGACAGGGAAGCTGACTAGCTGTACACACCCATATCTACCCAACAGACAATATAGGTGATTTTATTCTCCAGCTTGAAAGGGTCTTCCAATGCAAAGTTACTTTTCTCTACTCAGTGCCATCCTTTGCAATAGCACATTGCATACTTTCATGCTACTTTTGACAATACACCTGTCAGAATTTCAGCACAGTGTAAGAAAACAGTCTGAGGAGTTGCATAAGGTTTATCATTAGTCATTTTTGTCCCAGGTATCAGCACACAAAAGCTGGTAGGGATTGACTACCTGTAGGGACCTTGTGCTGTTTCAGAATCTTGCTGTCTGGAGGATTCCCAACAGTATTACAAGGAGGTCACTTGCCATATCTGCCATATGGTCAACACTTTGCAGATGGTTACTGTCACTATAAACTTCTTTTTATGAGCGCAGGGGAACACTGGCTGTGTAGAGCCAAGAATTTCTTGTTAGTACAGTTAATGTTTTAACAGTGTAAATAATATACAGCAAGCAGTTCTTATTAGTACAGTTGAATTAATTTAAACACTGATAGTCAAAATTATGTATCCAGTACAGAGAATTATCCATGAAAATGCATTTAAAATTATTCTTTTCCAATAATATTATGATCTTTCCTACTGCTTCTTGGATATTGTTCTCACTCTCACAATGTTCCTCTAGTCTTAGGTTTATGGGTGCTAGCTGATCCTCCTCAAAAAGACTTCACAAGTTGTGTGGTTATGACAAATCATCCTTACTTCTTCCTCTAGGAAGATTATCACTCTCATAGTGGAGTGCTTCTTCCTACTCATATTTAAATCTGCTTTTAAGTTAGTTGTGAATATTTTCTAGCACAATCTGCTCCATTGCTCTTTTTCATTGCTAAAAGTTCCAAAGTCACTGGTGGTTCCAGTACCATCCTAAAGTACAGCCTCATATGAGTCATCTCTTTGTTTTAGGGGATCGAGAATAACTCCCCAGATAGTGATGGTTCATTTGGATGGCCTCCAAATTCAACATCTCTGCATTAATAGGTCCTAAAAAATGACCACTAACTAAAAATAAGGGAGCAATTCCCTTGGAATTTGCCTGTTTTGTCATGATGTTGTACAAGACAGGTATGGTGTAAGGTTGAGAGGCTAAATGCAAAAGGATTTCAAATTCATTTTTTATTTAAGTATATATTGATGTTCACTACGAGTTAGATCTACCAATGTGCAAAATTTGTAAATCAGCCCTCATCTCTGATAGATAAAACTGAGCTCAGACCCTGGGACATACAAAACTGACATCACAGACATGGTCAATATGTATTCAAAACCAGCTGGACTGAACCCCTGAGTGCCTGGGCAGGTTGCTACTTTGATATTCTCCATTTAGTCATTGAAACTGGAATCTCATGTAATTTATTTTGGAAGGCTTCAAGAACAGTTAAAAAGAATCAAAATTTCATAAAGATTAATCTAATATGAATTAACATTGCTAGACAGAAAGGACCAACAACATTTGAAAAAGAATAGACTTCAGGCCTTGTTAATTTTCAAAGTCTTCCTGGTCAAAAGCAAACTAATGGCAAGAAACAGGCCTTCTCCTTAACACTTTAACATTAGACTTTCCTTTATAGTCACACATTTCCTAGAATTTGTTTTGGAATTAAAAAAAGTCTCCAAAACCAAATCAGCTTGAAAATTCTCAAAAAATCATAGATCAGATAACAATGTGTGAATTTGAAAGCAGATATATGTGCAGAATAGTAAAGAAGAAACAGAAGAACCTTAGTAGACTATAAAAAAATTAGACAAAGTCTAGAATAGAGAATATAATACCTATTGAATACATAACAGCAGCACATATTTCTGTTGATATGAGTGAAAACTCATATCAACAGAAGTGGTTTTTTGTTTGGTTTTTTTTGGGGGGGGGGTTTTGGTTGGTTTTTTTGTTTGTTTGTTTGTTTTTTGTTTGTTTTTTTTGGGGGGGTTAAATTTATTTATTTTCATAACTCAGGTAGCATATCTGTGGACATCTTGATAATAAATCTTTTTGATAGGAAGTCACCACCTTTTGACATCCCTTTAGATAGGGTTACAACACTTTGGCAACAACAGGATAAGTCAGATCCAAGCATCTGTAGATGCTCCAGATGGTTTTCAGTTAATGGTGGTGTGAGGAACTGACTTCCAAGCGTAGCCCCTGCAGCTCTTTCACTCTGCAGTCATAAAAGTGTCCTGACAACAGCAGGCAGCTCCCACCATGCTGTGCATGAAGAGAGCAACCACAGAAGGTGCCCTAAATATTCATAGTGTCTTGAGCAGCACTCGAAGTATGAAGTAATTCATACTACTTCATATTACTCCATCATAACTAAGTAATAATTACTCTGAAAGACACTTTAAGAAAATGAATCGGAAGAACTTGCCCATAAATGTAAACAGAAAGATATATACTAATATACTAATAGTTTAAAATAACCTAGGGATGTTGGTGTATAATATACGCTTGCTTGTCTTCAGAAAACTCTGTGGGACAGTGCTCATTATTTCTACCAAAAGTAAGCGCATGACACCCAAAGAGGCCATCTGTTGAGTTGGATAATCTGAAGAAAAAAAAAAATTGTCATAAAATCTCCCCTTCCAAATTGTTTTCTCAATGACAGTGTTGTGTCCAACTCGGAAAAGCCAACTTTACTTTCAGGAGTATAACTTTGCAAATAAGTGAAACTTTCCACACAATTTAAAGGAATTTTAAGAGGATTGCTGATGACTCCAGAAAATAACAGTGCTGAACACATATCTGGTTGATGTTTCCAAACAGCTCTCTTTTTTAAATAAAGCAGGAAATATTTTTAAACTTATATAACTATTTTTAATTTTTATAAATGAAAAACAAGACTTAGATGTCATAATGCTAATTACAGGAGCTAAAATTAACTAAACATCTGCCCACATTGCAGTATTGTCTTGATTAAGGAAAGATTGCACTAAGGGGGATGTCTATGTTGCAGATATCGGTGGGTCGCCCAAACATCTGAGGCAAGTTCATTTATGGAAAACATTCTAGTCAGTCTAACCAGACAGACAAAGAGCTCTGCATGGCTTAGTTTACCCAGCCAATCAGTCAATGCTGCAATGGTTAACATGCTTCTAGTACTCAGAACACAAAAATCTTGTTCAGCATTTGTAAACTACACTGCAATCTGCAAAAGTCATCTAACCTGAGAAGAAATGGCTCCTATAGAGGCTAATATGATTTTGTTTTTCATAGGTTTTTTTTAAATTGCCTTTGCTACTTTTTAGACCAAGTTTTTTACCATTTAATAACTAAAGTGGTGAGAGAAGTGTGGGTTTTTTTTCAGACATGAGTAGGAAGGATACACTAGCAGGTGTATACCACATTAGCAGTTGCCAGGGAGGAATCTTTTTGCTGTTCTCACGCACCTCTTCCTACTTCTTTTTTGTTGTTTGACTCACTCTCATTGTCACAAGAACACATGGTGCAAAAAGAAGGTTTTGTTCATATGATATTGCCCATGTAAGGGATTTTTTTTGTCTATGTCACCCTGTAGATATTTTTGTCACCTGCAGAGATCAGTAGAAAAGCTGTTTTAAGTGAACTATTGTGAATCACAAAAGACAACTCAACTATTTATGGTTTTTGGCAAAAGGACTCTTCTTTATCATGTCTTCTCCAAAAAACATTTGGATAATGATAATCTGTATGGCAATAAAAAATAACATAACTTCTTTTACTTCAGCCCATTATTATTTGTTTTAATATGATTAAATAAAGTTAAGAACTTAGCTCTACATGATGGCTAGTTATATAAAGATTTTCAAAAGCAAGATAATACAGCACCTTTAATATACATTAAAATTGGTTCTTTCCTTCCCTAGATTTTACAGTCTCTTACTCACAACAGGATTATAGTTATAATCACTGAAACATTTTATTTCTTCTTAATATTGTGTTTACATGCCTTGATAGTCCAGCTTTAAAAGCCACAACACAGATTGCCTTTATATAAATAAAAAAAGAGAGTCACAGAAAATTTACTGCCTTCTCTTTATCATTTCACTTACTTTTGTTATCAAAAAATGTTTTTACATCAACAGTTGTATGTTAAGCCACCATGACTGGGGAATTCAAAATTAATCACTACAAAGTTCTGCAACTGTTCGTTTTAAATGGAATTTAATGGACCTCTATGATCAAGCATTCATTTTCTGCCATGCTATGTGAGCTTAAAATAAATATATAATAACCTTTTCTTATATTGAAGCTTAAAGTTGTGCCAAAATGATTAATACAACGCCAAAAACTATATCAGCTTTTGTTGGTACTGTAAAAATATTAAAATATTTAGAAAATATATATTTGGTGTCAGAACAAAATTTTTATGATTCATTGGCTTTTCATTAAAAAAAAAAGAAAGGCTATAAATGTCTTAGGATTTGTTCTAATTAGTGATTATTTCCTCTAAAAAAACTCTTATCAACAATAGATGTGCATTTTTTCCCAAAAAATATTTTATTATGCAACATACAGGAAATAAAAAAGAGAAAAAGACAAAGCTCTTTAATATATCGAATTTATAGAAACTCATGTTTCTGGTGGTTATACATTTTACATGTAAATAAGAATAAAATGCATAGCCCAGAAAGTGTAATTTTTACCATTCCCAGTAAAAAAGCTGGGGGAAGATTCTGGCAGATGGGATGATTGCCTAACAAAATAAAACCCCTGGGGGCTGAAACTGGGGAGGGTGCAGACTCACATTCAGCTTGCAGCAGTCAGAAGGCACCAACGTGTACAAATTAAACCAAGCAGAACCCTGTAATGAGGAGTAAGTGATCCCCATCATGAACATCACATTTGTGTCTCAGGAGAGGACCCTTATTTTATCTCTTCTGTGAGTTTTTCTAATCTCAAAGAGTTTCTGCAGATAAAATACTACTCACTACAATGCTTATGATGTATTTCCATTTTAAAATATGTTTTTCTGAAAATTGTATTATGTTGATACCTTGTTTATATCATCCTTGATACTAGCTGAGGCAACATTTGCTCAGTTTCAGTTGAAAGAAAATTCTTCCAGCCTTGCAAAGTCAAGCTGGAATTCAAGAGTTATTTTACATCTGTATATATCTAATATTAAAGTGAAAAATGAGATCACAAGTTGTTGTTGAAATTAAAAGTTATTTAGTGGTTCCATTGGTGAAGTACAAGCCTCACGAGAATTTAACTTACTCCTTCAGATTTCTATCAGGTCTCCAAAGATAATGTAGACATTTTTTTCCCCTAAGAAATAAGCAACTATGATTTCAAAATACTTAGATGAAGCATATCCTTTCAGTGAGAAATTGAACCATAAAAGTCATTGTTTTGTTAAACTATTCACATAGTAACAAGTTCTGTTTGTCTCTCCTCATAATTCCCAAATATTAAAATTAATTCTTTTAAATGGTACTCAAAAAATATGAAATGAATTCTCAATTGGGGTTACAGCAATTAATTAAATTAAGTGACTGTATCCTTGAATAATATAAATCTATAATACTAGTATTTGGACAACTGATTAATTGACATGATTTTTCTTTTATCTCATTGATTCAATTAGGTGAAGGGCACTGTACCATAACTTAATAAAAATTGTTCAAAAACAATGAAGGAATCAAATGTATTAATTTTATTTGCATAATGTTATCAGTGGATAACCTAATACTGCAAAAATCTGAAGAAAACAGGCTCATCACAATTATGTAAATTATCCCATCGTGCAAATAGTCTTTACTTGTTTGACAATTTGAGAAAGGAAAAGAGAATAAATTAAAATGAAAATCAGTTTCTAGCTCCTTGATCACAGTTTGATGGTCATTTATACTTAAATTTGTTGTAAGCAATTTATTTTAAGGACATGAATAATTTTTGTTTTCTGGAAGTGAAGGTTTTACAGTTTTCTTTTATACCAACAAAGTTGTAATTATGTCTTGAAGAATGGATTTAAATTATAACTGTTGCCAAGATTCAGAGGTCTGAATCTGAATTTTACTTTTTGCATACATTAGGAGAACTACTTTTTGACTCTAATTCTTGAATTAATTTTATAAATTAATTCATTTGTGACCATACATAACTGAGAAAAACAAACCTACCAGCCATGTTTAAAACAGTGAAATTCTAAAGCCTTCTAAGTTTGCACTTTAGTCCCCAGCTAAATATGTAAAATGCTGACTACCTTTTGTTTCAATTGCAGCTGTTAGAATCAATTGAGGAAGATGCATGCTCAGAGCAATTCGGTGATCCATGAAAAAATTTATTCCTGGTTTTAATAGGCATTGGATTCAGTTTCTCATGGAGCATTTCACAGATTTATTTTGAACATGCATAGTTAAATGAAGAACTGAACAGAGAATGCAGTAATATTCCTTTCTGATTTAAATCCTGCGCTTTTCATTATGGCTAACTTTCTGTTTTCTTACTTTTTTTAACAGAGTGCAAATATTATTTTTCAGTTTTCTGACTACGTGATAATTGATTAAATGATATTTGATTAATACCACATAAAACTAATTTCTATTATTCTGTCACTGATAGAGCAATATCAATAATTGTAGTGTATCACAACAAAAAAGGGGGGATTCACTTTTTGTTGATAGTATAAAAGTATGTAAAATTTCTTCTTCTCTATTCTCTAAAGATGTGCCCAGAATTTATGAAATACCTTATTTTGCAACTCAGCCTATTATACATGTTGTCTGATGATACCACTATGCCTAACAGACCCATCTGGGGCCCAAATTAGACAACATTAAACCCCCTATCATCCATTTGAGTGAGTCCAGAGGAGAGTCACAAAGATGATCAGAGAGCTGGAGCACCTCTCCTATGAAGATAGGTTAGGGAGTTGATGTTCTGCCTGCAAAAAGAGAAGGCTCTTAGAACACCTTCCAGTAGCTGAAGGGAGCCTACAAGAAAAATGGGCAGGGACATTTAATAGGGGCATGTAGTGATAGGACAAGGGGTAATTGCTACAAACTGAAAGACAATGCCTTTAGTAACACGTTTTAACTTTTCATCAGCCCTGAATTGCCCAGGGAAGTGGACTAGCTCAGATCACTGTAGGTCCCTTCCAACTGAATATGACTTCACCTGTATGGAAATGTGGTCTCCTGGCATAGTTTTTCTCTTCAAATACATCTAAGATAACAGCAGAAGGGGAATTTGTACATGATGCAGTTTGGAAAAGTACCACTGTGCCTGAAGGAACATCCTCATCAGACTTGTGACTTGACAGAGCTTTCAAGTTCAGCTCAGATTTGTATCAGAGCAGGACCATTGCTGGGTACCACGAGGATGGCAGTTTAATTATATATACACATTCTTAACATTGCTTACATTAGTCATATAGTAATAGTTGTGCCTCATTGTTCATATGTACTACTTTCCTACTTAAAAACTGAATTTTCTAAAGTCAAATGGTTACTAAGATATGAGATCAATTTCCAGTTTTCTCATTGTATAGACTTACTGCTCTTGAATACAAAGCTTCTATGGAAATGGTATTACAAAATAGTTTTGATATTCCATCAAATGTGGTATTAAAATAAAATTAAATTTCAGCACCTCCTTATTAACTTAAAAAAAAAAAGTTTAGACCCATTTATATATTAAGCATTCAGCTTCAACAATATTCAATACTGTACAATATTTCTAAATGTTTATAAAAATAAAAACATATGTTGAAACATTCTGGAGACTTTATGCCAAAATGTTAAAAATGTTAAAGGCATCTCTCAAAAACGAGGGCAGAATGTTACCAAAGTGTAGAATCCCTAAATTTAATAATGATTAAAAAAATGAGAAACTGAAATTGCTAGAGTAAAAGCTCTATAAAAATCCTGCACTAACTGATATTATGATGTCTTTAATCAACTTCTAGGCAAAAGTCAAGGGAGAATATTTAAATTGTGTTAGAAAAGAAGAGCAATCCATGTGCTTATGTTTAGCAATAGAGTTACAAAACAATCTGTACAATCCAAGGTATTTAACTATTAATTTTGTTACCTATGCAGCTTTTTGAAGTGTTTAGCACTTTTAAGTAGGTCAGTTCCTTCTTTATTCTAGAGACATAAGCGAAGGCCAAGAGGCATGCTTATGAAAGCATTTGCTGTACTCCTAATCTTTCTTGCTAAAGCTGGATTGCCAGAGCATTTTTCCATTTGTTAATGAACACCTCAAAACACACAAATGGTAAATCGGATATCAGTTCTTGACAACAGCAATTTAGGTATGGCCATTATATTTGCACAGTCTCTTAAAAAAAAAAAAGATTCAAGTATGACTCTAAGGCACCAAATCTGCATAATACACCTACCTCACTCACCAGCAGTAACTGGATATACGACTATAAACAGTATGTTAAACCCCTTGTATATTACTTTTAAACTTTGATTGATTGTCTCTGTTTTACTCATGCCCTTGTATAAATCTTTTGAGAGCTATTCTAGACCTACATAAAATTAAGCTCCTTGCTCACAACAGACTCCTAATACCTTGCAATACTTTTAGAAGACAGATTTTTTTAATAAGCCTGTATTATTCTCAGATAATACTTTTTGAATTCAGAGCTTAGATTATTAGAATATCTGATTAGCAATCAGAAATTGGTAACAAAAGAACAGTGTTAGGCTGATTTTTCTTTCTGGTTTCTTACTGTATATTCATTTATTAAAAATTTGCTTGCAAAAAGGATTTAGAATAACAGTATTAAAGAGTGCAGGTATGATAATGGAAAAATAAGAGACATTATAAATATATTTAAATATGGATATTGTTTTGTTTGGTGCTTTTGCTTGGGTTTGGGTTTGTTTCGGTTTGTTGGGGTTTTTTTTGTAAACACTGTTGTATTTTTCTGATAGTCTAAGGGGGTTTTTCTGAATCTGAGTGGAATGGAGTTATTTTTGTCATAGTAAGCCATACGATGTTATGTTTTATTTTAGATTTGTGACCAAAGTAGTCTTGATAACACACCACTGCTTTAGCTATTGCTGATCACTGTGTGTTTCTGTTTCTCACTCTGCCACCATTAGTAAGTAGGTTGGGGATGCACCAAAAATTGGGAGGAGAACAGCCTTGAAAATTTACCCCAAGTGACCAAAGAGATATGTCATGGTATGTGTCATCATGCTCAGGGGTAAGAAAGAAGAGCAGGTGGGGTTTGGGTAGGCACTCATTGCTCAGAGGCTCTCTGAGTATTTATCACCTTGTGGGAGACAGTGAGTGACTACCTTTGCATCATTTATGCTTTTCTGGGGGGTTCAGATAGTTTTTTTCCTCTCTCTTTCCTCTTTTTTTTTTTTTTTTTTTTAAACTTTTAAACTATCTCATCCAAGAATTTGTTTTTGCACTTCCTGATTCTGGAGTTGGAGTGGTTGAGCACTCAGGTGGAGTGGCCAATTACTCAAAACTGTAGATGGGCTTCTAAATAGGAGTGTAAAAATTGGGATATGTTCAGTACTGCTCATAACTATTATAACTATTTAAGAGCAAAATAAAAAAAAATAAACAAACCCTCAGTAACAGTAAATTAATTTCCATCCTCATATGTTCATTAAGAACATAAGTAATATTCAAACTTGAAGAAAGTCAGGAAACTCCCAAAGCAAGAATAAAGATACTGTTCTCAAATGGAAAGACAGCTTCACAGATTTAACTGAGAAATATGAACCTGAAAAATTCAAATTATGTTTCAAACCATAAAACGTGGAATAGTGACAATAATATTAAAATTTTTCGTTAAAAAACATATGAGTCCATGAAATATAAAAACTTCCATACTAGTGCATCAAATATCCCATGAGATGATTTTTATAACTTTTCTCCCTTCCGAAGATACAATTAAGTTAAGCCAAATTTCAATGATTTCAATGTTAATATTTCATTCACTTCTCTGACTTAGTCCCAAAAGCAAGGTTAAAAAGAAAGAAGAAAAAAAAAATGCAGAAAGCATGTGCTATCTACTTTGTTTCCATTTCAATCTACTAGTTATTAATCTTATCACAAAAGCCTTTGAAACAGAATTTTATAATTTTTATTTAAGTAGTCTCTTCTCAATTAAAAAAAAAGTATTCTTGGGAATTATATTAATTATTAACCTTTGGTCAGGTTCATTTTTATATTTTATCTGTCTGTATAAGAAGAAATGTTATCTGTCTCCACTGTAGCTGAAACCATACTGACATTGTGTGTTACAAATTAAAGCTTAATATTGTTGGCTGCTGAAAATTGATGAGGAAAGTGTGGGATCAATGCCTTAAAGTGCTCCTTATTTCAAGGGAATCAGGAAACTGAATGCAGCTATATCCTCTTCTTGCTTTGAGATTAAATTAGGCCGTTCAGATGAGAGTTAAATCCCTGCCAGAATTTGGAGCAACCTCTTGTTCATGCCTCAGGCTGGTTTCTATCCTCTTCATTTATCCTACTGTGGCTTGCTTTCTATGCCACTTTATTTCTTTGATACTTCCTACACTGTTATTTAGAAACTCTTTCTTGAACCACTGTGCAATTCATTAGTTTTATATAACTATCTATTCCCATTTCTCTTTATATTTTTCTAAACATTCCCCCTGTGATTCTTAAAAAAAATCCTGCTACTACCACATCCTTGTTGAAGCACCAATGATAGCCCAAAAATATCTGTACAGAGGAAAGAAAAAAAAAAGGAAAAAAAGCCCCAAAAACCCTAATAACCCAACTACTGCTCTATGGCCCCATGGAACTAAAATAATATATTGGGCATTCTTTGATAATATTACTGATATAATCTGTTTATAACTGTATTTTTTTTTACATATCTTCCAGTAAAAAAAATATTCTCATGCTTTCCCTTCCAATTCTATTTCTTTCCAAACACAAATGCACTTGAAGTACTCCTTGAAATTTATCTTCAAAACCTGACAGATTTGCTTCATGTTGGAAATAAAATCTACAAGGAGAATGGTTTGACCTGAGCTGTCTGAAAACAAATCAGCTACAATCATGTCTTGATATGGCCTTCAATGCCAAGTGTCAAGGCAGGGTGGAGAGGAGAGGAGAGGAGAGGAGAGGAGAGGAGAGGAGAGGAGAGGAGAGGAGAGGAGAGGAGAGGAGAGGAGAGGAGAGGAGAGGAGAGGAGAGGAGAGGAGAGGAGAGGGCACATATATCTATCCTTACCAAGTGGGACCAGGAGATGGGCTCAAACAGCGATAATGAAAATCCTTGAAGATAGAGTGTCAACATGTTCCCTGGCTTAAATTTGGCCCTCACTAGACTTTGCTTTTTCAAGAACTCCTCAAGGATTCGTGGTTAGAAGAAAAGACAAGAGTCTTTTTCTTTAGGCCCTTTGGGTTAATCAGCTAGTCATCAGAGAAACACAACTGAACCATGGCTGTACTTAAAAATTTGTCCTCACATGCTGGAGTGTCTAGATACAGAAAACAAGTCACTACAGTCGCTGCCAGCACTATGCAAATATGTACTTTTATATCATGCTTTGATTCAAGGTTTTTTCTCCGTATTACAAAGAAAAAGCATAAAAAATGTTTTTCTTGTAGAAAATGGAATAGAAAACCGAAGACACATGTTGTTAATATATATTAGTTTTGCTCCACTACTTTTAATTCCCAGAAGTCCTAATGAACAAACAACAGTTTGCACATTCAGTGGGACACATTAAACCAAAACTGCAGCAATTGTCTTGGACTCTGCATTACATTGTTCAGAGTCATCCCAAAGCCAGAGAGACTAATTGGCTTTTGTAATAAATTATCAGAAAGAAGCTGATTGGTTTTAGAGAAACCTTTCACCAACTCCTCGTTTTTCTCTATATCTCACTGCCCTCCATCCCAAAATGATTTGGAAAAAATTAATCTGACCTTCACCGTGTGAGGTGTATGTTATATTTGATATTATTACTGAACACTTTTACACCTTTTTCTGGGGTGATTATACTCCATATACCCTTCCCCAGATACAAGCACAAGTATGACAATTCTTTGTTAATAATGAAATTTAACCAGAATTCTTCTATGTGGTTTTTTTCTCCTCAGAGACCACCAGAGGATTAATAGGTGATTCATAGTGTGCTACATAGACTACCCATTTCCTGCATTCAAAATACTACTAGATTTCTAATTAAATGAGATGACTTTTTTTCCTGCAGTCCACTAAGAATAATCAAAGTCATGTCTATTTAAGTAATGATTTTTTTTTTTGTCTGGCAGCAAAGCACGACTTGATCAGATTGTAAGGCTGAGAAGGTTTTTTTTGGATGTTCTTTTTTTTTTCTTTCTCTTTGTGGAGATTTGGAATAACTGAGCAGTTAAAATTCATGACCTACACTTTTGTGTCATTATTATTGCATTAGCATGAAATTATGGTTCTAGTTAGTCATAATTATACTCATAATTATTCAATTTATCACTATAGGTCCTCCTGGAAATTTTATTGGAAGAGTTATTAACATTAATAAATTGTTTTTCTTCATATCCATATTATTAATTCACCTCATGTATGATATGAACTATCAGCCATAAAATTATTGCAAACTCTGTTCTCTGTGTAGCTGATTTAATGATGGAGAGTCTGATAACCTTTAGCTAGTTTTCTGGTACAGCTGTTTGTCTTCTTCACTGAAGGTGAGCATTGGTGAATGGTGGACATTGAAATATTCAGACCCAAGAGAACTCAAGACTTTTGATGTAAGTATTTCTGGTTTTCTATAATTTGGGGAAAAAAAAAAAAAAAAAAAAAAGGAGAGTGAGAGAGAAGAAAATCTATATGAATACGTCAATATTTCTAAAAAGCAGTCCACCTGTTTCACCTGACAGGTATTTTCTAGTCAAAGGCACAGAAATTCTTGTCAGAGCCAAGAACAATGGACATCTGAGATCTAGGTACTCACTACAGAATTCGACTCTGGCTCTGCAAGTACTTTCTTCTGATGCTTTTAACTTGAATACATGGGTGGGTCTTTACAGAATCACAGAGATGTTTGCTGCTGAACTGTATCCAGAGCTGATGTGCTACAGTTGTGTCAGTGTAATTGTTAAGAAAATGTGGCATTGGTTTGCAGAACCTAAATTTACACTGCACTATTGCATCTACTCACACATTTTTTCAGTTATGTTCTATTCTAGAGTGATGTATAAATACTTACACATGTGTTTGTGTGATATAGATAGATATGTAAATATCTATATCATCTATATCTATATCTATATCTGTATCTATATCCATATCTAATCTATCTATATAGACACACTATACCCTTACTCTGGATACTTTCTTCCCCATCTTCTGCCCTTTTGACAATCTTACCTATAGCCATGAGGGCCACCTTTGCATGCTACCCCTAATTTGTGACACTAATAAAGCAAGGCACCCAATTCCTTTTTTACTCATTAAAATTAATGCCCAGTTATTAAATCATACGTTACTTACTTATTTTTAAATGTTGGTTCATCCCAACATTTAAAATTATTTTAGGAGAAATCCTTTTTGAGAAGCAAAAAAACTAGAAAAATGTTTGTTTTTTTTTAAATCTAGATGACAGACGGCAGAGAAATAGTCATTTGTTGCCTAGTTCTGTGGTTCTTTTAGAACCATTATCAATGCCCACATTACTGAAAAATCATTTTATTAGTTGTAAATTCCTAGTTCTTTATAAAAGAAGGCAGAATATTGTTATTGACATATAATTTGTCATTTAATAATGAAACTGCTTATTTACATCTTATATTGATATTGAAGTTGGAGCTTTTGGGTTTGAAGTACTTTTGGCTGTTCCTTCTCTTCCCTTTTTTTATTTTCTGAAAATATTTAATTATAATTTCTTTTGCTTCCACACTTAAAAAAGGAATGTAACTGGTCTGTAATTCTGAAATACAAAGATGTATAAGAGAAAGGAAACAAATTCAAAACCTAAGAGCTTTTAAGACTTTTAAAAGGTGGTCTGAAATAACAATGTGTCCCCGCTTTTTTTTTTTTTTTATGGATTTTCCTGACTTGTTAAGAATTTATTAATAAATAAATTAGATAATGATACCTTTATTAATAGTTTTTATGTAACAATGTCTCATTGTAGAGACTGGCATTGACCAATAATATACATTTTGGAAATGTAATATATATATATGTATTGCTTCCCATGTATTCCTTCATTGCATGCTATCTGGCTTATGTAGCAAGTAAATTATTCAGAAACTTATAATTAAGCTTAAATTATTGCAAATCAATGGATATAATCATATTCAGTAATCACACTTACAACATAAAAGAAGTAATGATGATTGCTTCCTGCCTAGAAGTTAGCACCATCTATGCTATACAAGATAATGAAAAAATAATACAAACAAATTATATAATATATATGTACATTAAAACTAAGATAACTATAAGATAATAATATAAATGATTTTTTTAAGAAAATCTTGTTATTTTAATTCCTCCTTGAATTAGTTTTCAATCTGAGCATAAAGGTTTTGTGGATCTGCTGTGATTCCTATTAGTCAATTCTGAGGCAGAAAAATCTTAACCAGAGCATATATAAACAGATTCACTAATACTCTGCTTGCATTGCAAGATGGAAATTTTGTGCATATGGGTACCATTCTGTATTTCATTGTCAAATTAGTGTACTATTTTCCAAATAAAAATAATCATATAAATCATCTCAGTGAAGGAGCACTTAAGAGCATTTCCTATTTGGGAGCTGTTGCTGGAAGATTCTCTGCCAGGGAATCTTTAGATGAAGTTAGTGCTTTTATTCATTCCAATTTATAATACCAAACATTTGTTAAGCCCTTGTCAGAACTGGCTGAGTCTTGCAACTTTGGGACAGATAAAGAAGAACAAATTAAAGATGCTTCTGTAATTGATATTGCTGACAAGGAAGCGTCACTGGAGTTACAGATGGATTCAGAGCTGACACTGAGAAAAAAGTGCTCAAATAGTTCATGACTAAGTGCTTATTGAGGAGCAAAGTAAGATCAGGGAATAGCAGAGAAGCTGTTGGTGGTCATTTTCAATCTAAGGAAGACAGAAGAAATAAGAAGAATTTGAACCCTAAGAAAGGGTCCTGTCAATAGAGATACAAGTCAATATATGTCCAAGTACAATCAAGGAGAAAACTGGCCTGTATTGAAGAACATGGGTGGGAAATGTAAATTGGAGGTTAGTTTAGAGGACAAGAATACTGATAGGGATGATCCTTAGGGAAGAGAACTCAAAAAATAAAAATTTAGGAACTTAATGCATGAAGAGAAAACACGTAATATACAGCCACAGATGAAACTAAAATCAGAAGGAAAGACTTCAAGAAAGAGGTAAATGCAGAATTCATATTCATATTGCAGAAAACAGAGAGTCTTAACACAACAGATAAAGTTACAGCCATTGAAAGTAATTTAATTGGTCAAAGAACAGTTTATAGAAGGGCATTTATAGAGTTGTTCTGATAACTAGAAAACCAGATTACATATACTTTTCCCAAAGGATGGTGCTAAAGAGTTTCCAGTTATTTTGGATTATCTGTCTTATCATTATAACTGTAATTACAGGCAGCTACACCCCACAATGGGAGGGGCTTTTATTCCAGTATAAAATTCAGGTATTTACAAGACTTTTTTTTTTCCCCCCCTCAGCTAAGAATCAAAATATTTTTATGATATTTTATTGGACATAATAATGTAGGAAAAGAATTATAGGAAATAACCATGAAGAGTTTTACACTGAAAAAAGTTGTATTTGGATGTTGTGAGCACAAAGACAGGCACATATGAAATTGGCATTAGCTCTCCCAGGGTACATTTTGGCCTTCCCATTTGAAATAACAACGTACAGAAAACTGACAACCTCAATATCCATATCCCAAAATTTCTTTGTAAATATATGCATTTCTTGGTGTACACAGGTTTAAAAAAAAAAAAAAAAAAAAAAAGCTTTTTGTAGCACACCATATCTTACCAAATGTGTTACAAATACACATTCAGTATCAAATAGCATTATAAGCCCCAAAAACCTTTTCTGAAAACCTGGCAAGCTGTCTTTAACATTTGCCCAGTAGATATTTGGCAATGACACTCAGCTGGTGACATAGACCTTATTTTGTATATTTTTTTTAATGTATACTGTTGGAATGATAAAAAGAGCAAAACACACTGCAAAAAGAACATGATTAGAAGATATCTCTTTAGATTCATAGAGCTACTTATGAATAGAAATTCCTTCCGTGTGAAGGTTTTTTTTTTTCCTGAGCAGTTAAAAATAGAACATTATATTAGGGTACCCTTATAATAAAAACAACCCCTTATAATCTCCAGTTTTAATTGAGAATAAGTACTGGCTAATACAGATGATAAAAATAATATGATACATTAATATAATTTAAATATTAAAGGCATCTCCTTTAGGGGATTAAATAACAGTCAGTTACAAGGATGTTCTGTCTCTGACTTTGATAAAGAATCGAAAGAGTCACTGGCACCAAAAAAGGAATATATTAGAATAAAGAAGCAGCCTTGTCCCTAAAGCAACCTCTCACACTCTCAAAGAAAAGTTTCTGCCTAGAATGTTCCACCTGACTGACTTTCTTTCAAAGAATGAACATCCACCTTCAAGGGATCCAACATTTCTACAAAAAGGTGAGATGAAATTTCAGGTCAGTGAGGTTTTTAGTGAGCAAATCCATAGAAACAGAAGATATTTACACATTAAGATGAAAAGAGAACAGCAAATAAAGAAAGCTCCTTCTTTTGCCTGCCTTTGCAGTCATTATTTTGTATGCTTGATATTTTGGACTGGTTTCAAAACCATGAGCACAAGACCCTCAGGAAGCCTCAGCTACAGAGAAGGGAAGCATTAGATCCAAAAGGTCTCCTTTACTCCTGTCCCATCTGTCAGAGCAGTACCAGGCTTCCTGACTTCTCTCCAGTGACTTTTTCTGCTTTAAAAGGGTTAAGCACTGACTTTTTGCTTATATATGGCTTCCTTTCTTCTACTTAAAACTGATGTCTAGGTGGAAAAACTATCCTCTGCCTCTCAAGGTATCTGGTACACTAAACTTGCCTTCTTGAGCCTGGGGGTGTTGTCTCCACAGAGCGAGCAAAGTGCCTGAGGCTCTGCTCTTTTTGTTTTATAGCAGCATTTCTGCTTTCAACCTTACAGACTAGCTGCAGCTTCTGTATTTCCTTCTTCCTACCACTGAGTTTAGTATTATTTTTAAGTATTTTACATGCATTTTCTGAAGTGTACGATATTCCATTAAGGTTGTTTCTTTCTTATACTTTTTTTTTTTGTTCTGAACATACCTTATGCTGCTCTTCTAATATGCTTGTAGCAGGTTCTTTGCATCCTTGTTCCCAGTACAACATCCCTTCAAGGAAAAAAAAAAAAAAGGTGCTACGCTAAGCAGAAAAAGATTTCCTCACTGAGACTACAGGACACAAAGAGGTGTGTAAAGTTCTCTCTGTTTCCCTTAGCTGAGCAAACCCTTGAGTTTCTCAAAATGTCTGTCTGAATAAAATCATGCTCAAGTACATTATTCTATGCACCATTTGTCAGGACTGTAAAGTGTGCTCCTGGAAGTACATATGCTTTCCAAGGTAAAGCAAGGTGCTTGCTTGGCATTTTGCACATTAGAAAACAAACAAGAAGCACTTTAGTTGTTAAGCCTAGGAGAAGGATTTATGCATGTGTATGCATTAGTAGGAAGGGAGTGGAGAGAAAACTCCCTTGTTTTAGGCAGAAAGTATGTTATCTGAAGTTATCAGTATTGCCTGGATCCTTCAGCAGCAATTAGTTTTTCCTCAATTTTATGGCCAAATTATGATTAGCCAAGGTAGATGGGATGGGCTAAAATCTTAACTTGCAGTTGCCTTTAAAACAAACACGGGGCCAGATTTTCAAATGAAAGAATATTTTTTTCTGTGGATTACATTTCACTTACTATCTTATTTTCTGTTTTTTACAAGCTCCCACCCAGTCAGATCTGCAAAATGGATATTTGAAACATTATTTTTGCTGTTAACTGTGGGTTAGGAAAGAGAAGTCTATTGCTTTTCATGTGGTTGCTGTAGTCAGTCCCTTCCTGATAACTTCTTAAAATGAGGCATGGGTTTAGGAGAGTTAGGTCATGTTTGACCAACCTGATCTCCTTTTATGACCACGTGACTGGATTGGTGGATGCAGGGAAGGCTGTGGGTGTTGTTTATTTGGACTTCAGCAAGGCCTTTGACACTGTCTCCCACAGCACACTCCTAGATAAGCTGGCAGCCCGTGGCTTGGATAGGAGCACTCTCTGCTGGGTTAGGAACTGGCTGGATGGCCGAGCCCAGAGAGTGGTGGTGAATGGTACTGCATCCAGCTGGGGACAGTCACCAGTGGGGTCCCTCAAGGTCTGTGCTGGGGCCAGTTCTGTTCAATATTTTTATTGATGACATGGATGAGGATATTGAGTCCTCCATCAGTAAATTTGCAGATGACACTAAGCTGGGAGCATGTGTCAATCTGTTGGAAGGGAGGAGGGCTCTGCAGAGAGACCTGGATCGATTGGAAGGATGGGCAGAGTCCAATGAGGTGAAGTTTAATAAATCCAAATGCCAAGTCCTGCACTTTGGCCACAATAACCCCCTGCAATGTTATAGGCTGGGGACGATGGCTGGACAGTGCCCAGGCAGAAAGGGACCTGGGGACACTGGTGACAGCAGCTGAACATGAGCCAGCAGTGTGCTCTGGTGGCCAAGAAGGCCAATGGCATCCTGGCCTGGATCAGGAATGGTGTGGCCAGCAGGAGCAGGGAAGTCATTCTTCCCCTGTACTGGGCACTGGTGAGGCCACACCTTGAGTGCTGTGTCCAGTTTTGGGCCCCTCAGTTTAGGAAGGACATTGAGATGCTTGAGCATGTCCAGAGGAAGGAACGAGGCTGGTGAGGGGCTTGGAACACAAACCCTATGAGGAACGACTGAGGGAGCTGGGGTTGTTTAGCCTGGAGAAAAGGAGACTTAGAGGTGATCTTATAACTCTCTACAACTTCCTGAAGGGTGGTTGCAGTCAGTTGGGGGTTGGTCTCTTTCTCCAGGCAGCAATGGACAGAACGAGAGGACACAGTCTTAAGCTGCATCAGAGGAAATATAGGTTGGATATTAGGAAAAAGTTTTTCACAGAAAGAGTAATAAAGTATTGGAATGGCCTGCCCGGGGAAGTGGTGGAGTCACCATCCCTGGATGTGCTTAAGAAAAGACTGGATCTGGCACTTGGTGCCATGGTTTAGTTGAGGTGTTAGAGCATGGGTTGGACTTGGTGATCTTGAAGGTCTCTTCCAACCTAAAAAATTCTGTGATTCTGTGATTCTGTGAAATGAGATGTCCTATGAGATGGATGATCTCCTTTTCCTGCTTACACTAGCAGCTGTTGCTTTGTGGTCTGACTTTCTTTGTAACTCCCCAGGTTCCATGGCTTACCCGACTATAGCACACAGTGTCAACAGGCTTTCAATGTTTGTCCTGAAACTTTCTGACATTTCTAGAAAATACAAATGTAAAATCATGCAGTCGCAGGCATGATACAGAGAAGTCAAAAATATTCAGGCAGTCATTATAATTGCAGTAAATAAATATGTTGATGGCATATCTATTTTTCAGGAAATATAAATAAAATTCAGTTGCTGTCAAAGATATGTTGCTTTTGCCTTCCCTCTTCCATTTTCTTTTGTTTGTTTCAGGAAGAACTTGTTTATAATCCTGGTAAGATTTTGCAACAATATTAAAAAATACTAGAAATAAGCTGGTAAAAGCAAGAGTCAGCACAATGTAAAGGAAGAATCTGGTTTCCAGAAACTTGTACTTAATACAGTAGTTAACAGTAGTAACTTGTAGTCAATACAGTACTTCACAACATGGAATTAGACAGATATGACTGGATTCATTAAAACCTGAATCTTTGTGATTACAGGTGACTTAAGTTGAAAAGCTGATCCTAAGGTCTCAATAACGTTCATCTACTCTATATCTTCCTTATATGACACATTAATAAGTTTTGTTTCTTCTTGTATATCAGGTATGTTTAGTACAGAGCAAGCATCACACTCTTTTGACTTTTTCATTTCATCCATTTTACAGAGCTTCTTTGGACCAAAGGACGACGTCAGACTTACCATTTTTCCTCTCTTAACCTTTTCCATACATCCATGTGGTTTGGAACATCTGCCTCATAAGTAATACACACCTGGAGACTGCAATCATAAAGACCTCTCTTTCAGAGAAAAGGAAAAAAATAATCTTAATTAATTACTAATATTGAATTCCCTGGCCATGTTTTTACTTTAAACACTGAGATATTTTTCCTTTTATTTTCTTTTCCTCTGATATCCAAAACATTTATTTAGGAGCTGCAATATCTAATCATTATAAAATCAGTGGTGTATTTACACCATTAGCATTTTTGACAGATCCATAGTGTTCCCTCAAGCTCGTATTTTCTGTCAATCCCAAACCCAAAAGTGTTTTACGTGAACAGCTGGAAGACATTCTCTGGAGACAGATGCTTCTTTTGGTGATTTACTAGATTCCTATTACGGCAGTTGTTGGACAGTAATTGGCACAACTTGCAGGATGTTTGTATGAAAAACAAACATGCCACAAAATATAATATACACAGAGCTGACTAGAACTAGTCCATTACACCCCAAGGGTCACAGCCACTGGAGTCTTGCAAGCAAAATGAAACAGATATTTGGGAACAAAATTGTATAACTAAGGAGAAATGCTATGATTAGTTTATTTTTTTTTATTATTTTCTTATGTACTTTTGCTGCTTGTAAACATATCTTTTGAGATATCTACCGTGAAGATAGAAAATGGTAAAAATGTCTCTTAGTGGGTCTTATTGGTTTAGTTTCTTTCTTCCTGTCTGTGACATTTAGGTTTCACTACTTCAAATTTTGCTGGACCCTACAGAAATATATTTAAAATATTTAAAAAAGCCTGTAAGTTGTATTTCAGATAAGTCTTGAAAAATGGCTAACAGTAACTTATGACATTATAACACAGAAAAGCCTTTTAAGATTATGTAGTTCTACCATGAAAAGTGTACTTAATTATTACATAAGTCTTGATGGATCATTTTAGCTTTATGATCAGTATTTCTAAATAATGTAAAATAGGCAGGATTTTAGTAGATAAATTAAGAAAATCACTAGCACCTTTTTTTTTCTTTATTGGTGAAAATGTAGGTTTGATGCTTGTTCTTGCTGTGAAATTGCAGCAATGACCTAAAAATGGCCTTTGCATGAAAGGACAATAATAGTTTAAACATATTTTTAAGAACATTTGGTTAATAATATTTATGAAATTATATAGCTTGAAGAAGAGTTTTTATGGTATCCATTTGCTTGACTTCATATTTTTCCTGAAGGCAGAATTACATAAAAATTCAAGGAAGCAGAAATACAAACATTAAAACTGAAGTTCTGGATTGCACTTGTCTATTTTAAGACATGTAAGTACAGAATTAAATACCAGACTATTTTATCCCACAGAGCTAATATCCACTTCCATTATAATCTTTGTCACAAGATGAATTAATTTTATACTATTTTCTTTTCTCATTACACTCTTTGACATGAATATAGTCATATATCCTTTTCTGAATGAGCAGATATTTTCAGAACTCAGAATAACTCTGCCTCAGATGTTCATACACACTAACTCCAGAACATTTTCAAAGAATTACAGTTGTATCCGGACCACCATGCAGCTGAACAGACATTTCTGTATGTCCACAGAATACATCAGAGATTTGCTTTTTTTATTGGTGCTTAGAACTGCTTCAATTCTGGTGCTTAGGTGAATATTTCCATCTGATGACCACATGGTCTTCAGGCATTTTCTTTATTCTTTACCACCTGGTCACTTCCTGCTTCTGGCAACAGATTTATCCTCGAAATCCAGTTCCATAACTTGACAATCTCAAGCAAACACAATGGATTTATAAACTTTTAGTGTTCCAGCACAACAGTACTACTTGCCTAGTTTATCACCATTATGGTTTTTTTGCTGCTTCATGTTTTCCAGCAGTGCAATGTCACAGAAAGAGTATTGCTATTTCTTTTGGTAACAAGAAGCTGCTTAAAAGTCAAGCAGTATAAATTAGATTCAGTTATGGGAGAAAATGGTGTTCAGCCCACCGCCTGTCCTGTCCTGTCCTGTTCTGTCCTCTCCTGCCCTCTCTTCCTATTGCTGTAAACATATTTATTAAAAGTCATGTACTAAATCCCTCTACTATGAACAAAACACAAACCAAAGAGAAGGTAACTTTTGTCAATACTTGAGGTGCCATTTTTAAATAATATTATATTAAAATCACTCCCTCTGGACTACATTTTCTGTCTAGGTGTTTTTCTGTATCTTTCATGCTTCTGCATTGCCTTATCTTTAAAAACAGTGTGCACCAAGTGGGATCACAAAGTCACAGAAAAACCTGTGTTAGAATTGGACCTTTGTCCAACCTCCTGCTCAGAAACCTGGGATATCTTGAAGACTAGACTAAGCTTCTGAGGGCCTTCCCCAGACAAGCTCTGAAAACTCCTACAGAGAATGATTCCCCATTCTCTAGGCAATCTCCTACGATGCTTAACACATCTTCTAGTGAAGCATCCTTCCCTATCACGTAATTGCAGTTTTCTTTGCTGTAGCATAACAGCAATTACTTATGGATATTTTCTTGTGAACATCTGGCAAGGGCTGGCTTAATCTTCACTTTAATTCCCTTTTAGGCAGTAGATGTTCATTGACTTTCCAGTGTAAACATACACAGTACTCTTCCTTTTTTCCTTAATGTGATGTGCTCCATCTCCCTAACCATCTTTTTGGTCCTTCATTGGTTTCTCCCCAGTTCTCCATCTCTCCTGCTAGGCAAGCTGAAACAGGACAATATACAACAGGGATGAGTAAGTTGAGGGGAGTAATAACTTCTCTGGACCCACAAAGTTTTTATTCAGGCAGCTTTCGTCACTGCAAGTGCATTCTACAGATTTGCACCTAATTTTCTGTCTATCAGGATCTCCAGAATCTTTTTTGCATATCTGCTCCCCTGTCAGTCATTTCACTTTCCTCTCTCTATTTGTTCCACTTCCAAGGCATCTTGATCAGTGACAAATGTTTGTGGTTTAGGAACTAGCTCCTGGAACTGGGACAATCTGATTCTACACACAAGTGTAGTTTTTGGCTACTGGTATTCTCCTAAGAACAGTTCACTCCAGGCCAATAAAATAAACATTACAAGCCATAGCCTGTTCCCAAAACAGCTGACTTTACTCCCCAAGGCTGTTGTGAGCTTCTCAGGGAGCTTTACCTTCTTTATTTCACTGAAACAGTTGTGGAAATTGGCACTTTCCAAAATGCATAGATCTGAATCTTTGGTGACAGTTTCACCTGACTCAAACTCCTGCCTACTTGGACCAGCCCTCAAAAACAAATGATAAATTTTTTGTTCATAAAAGTATTTAATTCTCTCACTTAAAAAGAGGTGAATGGGAGTTTCACTTCTTTCAGTATGTTTGATAGATGTCAGTATTTGTAAAAGGACTCCAAATTGCTGGCATAGGAAAAAATACCATGAATAGACTTCAAGGATTCACTTAACGTAAGAAGGAATAAGTAACTTAATAAATTGCAGATAACACAGCCTTTGTTATTGACATCTTTTCATTGTGTAAGCCCAAATTAATGCCTCTTTCAAAGTCCTTCTTACTATAACAAGTGTCGAAAGTGTTTTTCCCTGCCCAGTTGTTTTTTCAGCTCTTGAGATGAAATTTTTACTGTGTTTCTGAAGAGCTCTTATGCTTTTTTTTCCTCTGTGAACAGCTAAGGAAAAGGCTACTAAAGAAAACAGCAGTCCCTGTCACAATTTTTAATTTATTTTTTTTCCTCATACTTAGCATGAGTGTTTAGGGACATGTAACATCTTTCAAGAATACAGGGAAATATGCTATTGATGTCCCAATGAGAAGCTTTCTCTGATAGGATTTTTCACTTGATTTTCAGTGTGAGCATCGCATTTCCTTAATAAGCCTTCTATGCTTTAATTGCATTTTGCCTGGGTTAAATATAAATTTGTTCTAGCATTGACTAAGGTATTTTCTAACTTCAAATGGACAATAGTTTTATAGACACAACAGCTTTTTTAATGTAGGTAGTTTATCACTGTGTTTATTATGCTTTGATTTACCATATTACTTTTACAGTGTTTACCATATTGGCTCCAAGATTTACCACTGTGACTAAATGAGCATTTACTGTAACTAAAGAAGATTTCACAGTTTCATTGGTGTATTCAGATTCAGTCACGTCTGAGAGAACTCTTCCTTATACAATTGCATGCACCTGATAAATTCCTAATTTCTTGGAGTCTCAAACCTAACAAATCCAGAGAAGTACAGATATACAAATTTGCACCTCATGGAAATGTCCTATGGCTTAAGACTTAAAGACAATCTTAATCTGGAGCTGATAGTTTTCATCACTTTTACATTTTTGACACTTTTACACAATGCTTGCTCATGCTGGCACTAAAAAGAGCAAAAGTTTCACCCTGAAATTTATACAGAGGCCAAAAAATATCTATTTAATGTGCCTTTTTATATGATTCACCCCCTCTACTAAATCCATAGTAATTAAAAGAAAAAAAAAAGAAAACAAATTTGCTGGATCTTGAGATCCAAATGCATGCTTCCAATTGCATATTCTAGATGTGATCCCAAAGCCTCAGACTTGCATGTAGTCATAGTGCTTTCCTACTCTTTTACATGTATGCATTTTCAGTATCCTTTTATTCTTTATCTGGAAGATCAGGACTGAGATTATGCACTCTGTATGCTTTCAGATACATGTTGCAGAGCAATCAAACTCTTGAAAGGAAATTTGTATTCTATCAGATACACATTTGTATTAGCAATGCCATAGTCAATCTGATAATATGTGAGGCTTTTTATATCAATGGGTTATAATATCAGCTGTAGAAATAGGAAACTCATCATAAGAGCTTATAAAAATTACTTTAATACTTCGAAAGTGTAGACTACTGAAGTTGTTAAGGATTTGAGGAACATTTCTGTAGGGGATAATTTTAATGAGAGGCTAGAAATATCTGAATATGGTTCAGAGAACAGTTCCTTCACACACTTAAATGACTTTCCTCATTCTGATTATTTATGGAAGAAGCATTTGTTTCCTTAAACTATTCATGGCTAGATATTACATACAGCTCTCAGTTGCTTGAATAGAAACAATTTCTTTTGACCTTTTTCCTCTCTATACTGTCAATGCATGCAATTTAATATAATGAAGCAAAAAAGATCATCTCTGAGCTAATATGCTATGGCATTCATAGAAATGACAATGTTTTAATGATATGAATATTGCAAAAGGTGTTTGTATGCATTTACCATAGAAACAGTAAATAAAATGAAATTTAATATAAGTTTAATTAAATACATCAGGATGACATTGTAAAACAGGGATGTGATGAAACAGGGAAAAAAAAAATCTAGAAATTAGTCCAAAAATCAAGTCCTCTATTCCTCTGTGCTCTTCTAAACGAAACATCATGTGCATGTTTATTTCTTTAAGTAAAATAATTAATAAAAAAATTCTTAGCAAAGAATATTAAATCAATTGAATCACAGGTATTTTTATTCTTTTAAATCACTATTATCATTCAAAATAACAAAAAAATGTATCTGCGTAAATCAGACTATGAAAACTGCAAATAAAATACTTCCTTATATATGTTATTTTTAGACTATGATATTCCATTACATTGCAGCTTGTAAGTGAAGTCTGTAATGTTAACATAGAAATAAAATGTTTCTCTCAACATTTCCAACAGAAAGTGAATTCAAATCACTTTTTTTTCTCTTAGCATAGTAAAAAAATTAATCGTTTGACAGTTATTTTTGGTCATTTTTTGTAAGTGATTATTTATCTGGTAGATGGGGAGCTTTTTGTCATGAAATTTGTGACTGCCGTATAGCTAATACTGTTCCACTTTTCTCATATACCTGATATTTTTTCATAAAAATCAAAGCCACAGTGACTGAGTGAAGGAAAACCCAAAATCTCATAAAAGAACACTCCCTTTCACTCATATGACAGTGTGTTTTTCCTGTTTTGTACTGTAACATTTCTGAGAAGGCTCTCAGCTTGTAGCTGAACATTTTTTTTTGTGCAGGCATACATCTAAGTCCAGCAGCAGTTTAGTGCCTTCTGTGATGCAGCAGAGAGACAGTAATTTGCTGCAACACGATGGAGCACAGTGCATCAGCAGGGATCGTCCCAGTGATCTGCAATGTGCATGCACAGCTCAGTTTGAGGCAAGTCAGAGATTTGTGTTACACTGCAGCTTTGCTGAGACACACATAATTGTCTGCAGTTAAGTAAACTGCGGTTATCTTTGTTCTGCAATGCTTGCTTCTTGCCATATTCACAGTGTTAATAAATAATGGAAGATCAAATGGAATCCAGAATGTCTGCTGCTTTTGCGAATTTAATTCAATTTCTCCAGAATCACTAAAGCAAACTAAGCCAGTGAGAATGTCAGTTCTGCCCAGAGTTTCTGATAGCTTTATCATTTACATTTTCAAAATTTAAATAATAACTAGAAGATGTTACTCTTGAAAGAATACCTAAAGAACTTTTTTATTATTGAAGAAATTTATTCTTCAACACAATAAAATATGTTTCTTTTAGACAGTGCTTGGTTGGAAATATGAGATCAGTCTTTCCAAGGGAGTAAATAAAGAGAGATGTATGAGCTTCAGTGTTGCTCTACTAATGGAACCTAACATAATCTAATCTAGTCAGATGTGAGTCAGATGTTGCCCAGATGTTCATGAAGAAACAAAACTTGTCCTACACTATTCAGAGCAGAAGATCACATTTCCTTTCACAAAGAGATAGAAGGTGCAGAATCAATTAAAGTATACCTAGTAAGTATATCAGCACTTGTTACTGGGAGAGATCGATGGACAACGGTTCTGAAGGAGGTCAAAATTAGCTTTCACAAAAACATGCCATCATTACGGCTTAGTAGACTGAACTAAATCTCAGGTGATAATGTTTTCAGTACCCCATAGCAGACACAAACTCTTCCTTTGCTTTGACAGGAAAAAATATTGTCCAAGACATGAATAAACATAAGATGTTTAGCTTCCTGTGATGCCTAATATTTTTCCCTGCAATAACACATAGCCTTAAAAACAAACAAACAAAAAACACCAGCCTCTTTAACCATCTTAATGAATTGCAACTCTACATAAACATTATCATGAATATTTACATTTCAGTTATTTTCATAGTTTGTATAGACAGTAAAAGGGTGAATTTTCTGTTTCTTTGAGGATCTACAGGGCTTAATAATTATTGTACTATTAACTTCAGGCTCATCTATTTTGACCTCTTCCTAGATATTTCTATTATATTAATAATACAATATTCAGTTATAATTTTCCCATTGTGACACCCAATTTAGGTACAAATTAGTGGCTGACTCCTTAAAAGCATACTTACATTTACTGCAGATTCAAAATTTATGTTCCCAGTGTTCCTAAAAAGCTACACATTAAATCATCAGCTATTCTTGAAATATTTCTCAAATAGGGAGCTGAGATCAAAGAGTCTTTCAGGATTTTAAAATACATAGAATAAATGAACTGCTGTTGAAGAATGACCACTACTGGAAAATAAAGTTACTGGCGTGTGTTGCAGGATGTTCCATAAAACTGAAGGTTTTTTTCACTGTGGAATACCAAACTTAGGTCCTCAAAGTGAAAAGCTTAATGCAATGGCACATGGCTCAATCTTTACATACATTCTGCTCATGACTTCATTGCAGAGATCTGCAGTAAGAGTGCTAACAAAAGCCAAATGCATTTGATATTTAGTGTCTTGTAAGGCTATTTTGTAGCAAACACCCAGTTTATGGTTATAGCTTTTAAGCAGTAGTTAAAGAAACAGTGACAGTAGAGAGGGTAAAGCCTGGATAGGACTTTAAATTATACAAATGAAATAATAAGTTTTAAACAGGAAGCTATTTGCACCTTAACATATGTTTATATTCTGCTGGGTATGAGCATAATGTAAATGAAGAGACAAATAATCCAGCGAATTTTAAATACAAGTAGAATCTTGCAACCATAAAAATACAATATTCTGTCCGGGGCGGGGCAGGGTGGGGGGTGGGGTGGGGGGGTGGGGGACGATTTTATTTTAGTACAAAGATTTTTCTTAGCAATCCATGTGTAAATTTTCTCATCTACAAGATTTCACTGTGTAGTGATAGTCATACATTGCATTGTAGATAATCAAAAATAAAGGCTTTATCCTTCTGAAAAGCACAACACATCTCTTTACTCTTCCACAATTCTGCAATGTTCATTCAACACTTATGAGCCTCTTTAAATATGTTAGAAGTTTGTAGCACCATAGCTGCACTGATGCAATCATGTTGTACTGACAGAGCAATAGGAAGTTCTCTGATATTCAATGACTCCTTAAGAAGGACTTGTTCTCTTTTTGCTGTGAGAGAACAAGGATTGGACAGTTATATTCATTTTGTTCAACCAATTATGTCTTTTCTGAAGAATTAAGCTGCTCAACATGGGTTATTTAAAGTAGCATTCACAGCAAAAGTGTAGTGCTTTAACATAGAATACTACCTAATACATGTATAAGGCTTTTTTTTTTAAGTTTCTGGTCGCAGCTGCAGGTCTATCAGACCATAAAATTCATCTGTTACTATCCTTATGCATGGTGTCTCTCATAAACCTTTTTGAGGCACAGAGTTGCAGAAAACATTCAAATGTTGGAAAAGAAGGCTTTGCAGTTATATAGAATAATAGAGATTTCAGGTTCAGTACTAACATCTATTTCATTTAATAAAATTTGCATAAGATATTATCTACCTTCCTGGTGTCCTATTTACTTTAAGGGCAACCTGGGTCACTGATGATAGTTCAAATCTCTGTTAAAGCCAAAGTCATCCTTGTTCTGTGCAACACACTATTTCAATAATTCTGAATAGAGAAAAAGTTAATGTCCCAAAGCAATAAGCAGATTAAGCTAATCAAAAAGTTATCACAATCGGATGAGGGAAGGATAGAACCACAGAACCATAGAATCAATTAAGTTGGAAAAGAGATCTGAGATTATCAAGTCGAACCTATGACTGAACACCACCTTGTCAACTAGACCATGGCACTGCATACAGTTTTCCCTTAAACACCTCCAGGGACTGTGACTGCCCAATCCCCCTGCTCAGTCCATGTTTAATCATCTTTTAAGAAGAAATTGCTCCAAACATCCAGCCTGAACTTCCCCTGCTGCAGCTTGAGGCTACAGATATATATAAAATAATATATAAATATTATATAGGTTTCAGCCTTGGCATCACATTTGATTTCTTCAATAATTTCAGCAAAGTTCTTAGCACCCTTGTCATGTTAATTTTTGTATGTGCTTGTGCACTGAAGTTCAATACAAGAAATAATTAGATTTATATATGCACTTCCTGGTAGAGCTGATAAAAAAAGAATTTATGTGCAAGTCAATAGTTCTGATTTAGTATAAGAATCAAGATAATGTTCGTATTTCTGTCTTCCTATTCTCTGGAGTACTTCCTGTATTTTTCTCACTGTTTGGAATTAATATTTCTTTTTGCATTACAAGATGTCCATTGTAGATTTTTAAGACATAATAATTCTGTTGCTAACTTTCTCTGTTTTAGCAGAAATATAGCACCCTTATTAGCAAGGTAAAGCATACAGACTTTAATCAATATGAAAGTGCACAAGCTTACATTGTTGTAAGGTTGATTTTTGTCTGTTAATATCAACAAGATAATTTTAAACAAAAATATTTAGTTAATATATTAAGGCAACCTCCAGGGTAAGAAAAATGATAACATAGACATGAAAACAAATCTGAAAAATACCCAAAGAATATACAATAGAAATTATTAGAATTTTTAAATGAGATTGAAGAAAAGGAAAAGCAAACTCTTTTGTAATATTTGCACTATCACTCAAGTTTTCTTATATCAGTATGAAAAGTTCAAGGAAAACATGATGACAAATATTTATTTAGTTAATTTATTTCTAATTACATTTGTGGGAACAAATGCAGTGTTTAGACATTCATATAAAATATATATATTTTATATAAAAATGTTTTCTGAATACCTACATAATAAGATTTTAAACATCACCGGTTAAAAAAAAAAAAACAAAAACAAAAACAAAATAAAAAAAACCACCTGAAACTGAAACTGAAACTTAAAATGAAAACCCTGCACTTTAAATCTGATTATAATTTTACTTATATTGCATTCTTTAGGCACAGTCACTTTCAATGCCTACCATTAGGAGACCCTTTGAATTTTAATGAATCACATTCATTACATTTTCTTCAGAATTTGCTATTCATTTAAATCAAAGCCTGTTGCTAAGTTAAAATAATACTTAATAGAAATAATACTTGAATGACATTATGAGTAACATAAGTGCAAAATTTTTTAATGTATTTCTATTGCCTGAAAACCAGAAAGATTGTTTGTTAGACTCTGCTTCATCTCATAAATTCCATCAATGTACACTTCACTAATGAACATATACACTATTATATGTACACTAATGCATATATAATATTAAATGTCTTTTCCTTCATTATGAAATAATAATATTTTTATTAATATTAAAATTGCCTCACATGTCTAGGTAAAAAACCCAAACAAAACCAAACCTAAAATCTAAGTATTTCATTATTTATATAGAGGTCAGTTTCTGGTTTCTAAGTACATCATTAAAAAAAATCACATAAGCTTGCACTCTCCTAGGACAAAAGCAATTAAAAAAATAAAGGTATCTGTAAAATTACAAAGGTTTTGTTTGGTTTTTTTTTTGCTTGTTTGTTTTGTCTTTTTTTTTTTAATTGCTCCTATAAGGTGTTCTTTATTCAAAATCTATAGTGTTATTTACTCATCTCAGACTAAAATATGGGAGACATTTTAGGTTCTTCTGTAGAAAAAGGGGGAAAAAAAGTGCTACATTTTAAACAGGCCTACATATTAGTGAAGTGGCTTGTCAAATATTATACATTGTTTTGTTGCATTCTTATACAGTATCAGAGGATATAATGTCTTGATCTCTAAAATTTCATCTGCATCAGAATCAAAGTCATGTTCCTCTTCATGAAATTCAATATTATTTTCGTTTAGAGGTATGGAGTGAAATTCATGCCTTAGAAAGGCTTGGAAATCAATTTTCCCTTTGTCTACTTTACCTTTTCCTCCAGTGTTCCCTTCCAATCAGGCAATTTAAATTGGTCCAAGACCTAAGATAAAATATTCTTATTCATTGGCTCAAAGGCTACATTTTGGCTCTTTAGCAAGCAAACCTGTTGCTTTTGGAAGTTTTCCAGTCTTAGACCCTTCTGCAAGTATTCTGATACTAGTGAGTCCCCTCATAGCAACCACATTCCATAAAACTGATCCCATACAACCTCTCTCTTCCAGTGGGCCACCACCCTGGTCCCAGAGCAATCTCTTTACAGAACATAGTGTGATGCACAGTAAACTGTGATGTGACAATTCCACAAATTACACATACAAGAATTTCTTAAGACCAACATAATTTTAACATATAGAGAAGTATTGTTGAATAAAAACAAAAGAAAATTTATTTTCAAACTGGTCTTATTCATATGTATTTGATTGTGTCTGCAACTAGTATCCAGTTTGCATAGTTACATACAGAAGCGATTTAAAAAACCAAACAGAAGCTGCTAAAGAAACAAAAATTAATTTGACATATCTTGACAACTGCTACCCAGAAATACACCGCAAGGTGCAAACATCAGCATTCAAAATTATACACTTTAGGGGCAGTCATCTTCCCCTTTCAAGCCGCACAAGCAGAATATCATTGTTCCATCTGGCTAATCTGCCAAAAGGAGACACTTCAGTATGGATGATTGCCTGAAAAATATGCTCTATCAGTGCTGGATTGGTCACATTTGTCCTATTTATTTTTCTTCTTTTCTCAGGCTGGCAACGGATGATTCTAAAAACCATGGCAAAGTTGAGGTTTCAGATGCCTTTCAATTCCCTCTTGAAGCCGACATGACTGTTCTGTAACCTCGTGTGGAGTCTGGCTGCTTGTCATGTTCCAATTAGTGAAGCAGATGTGAAAGGTTTATTATCATCACCTTAGCCTTCAATTTAGCTTGAAATGAAGCATTCATAACTATGCAGGAGTTTACTAGTTCTGTTGGTTTTCCCTATGTGCATATTAATTTCTAAGTTATTTCATTTTAACTTTAAAAATATTATTCTGGTCCTACTTTTACTGCCCCTGGACAATTCTTTGTTCTTGGTAAGTTAATGGCAGTTTTGTCACAATCATTAGTGGGAATATAAGTAGTTCCTATAATGTGCTAATTATTTTAAGCCAACTCTTAATATGTAACAGACAGTTCTCTATTGCTATATTATTACTTAATTAATTTGCCATAAGATATACTGATAAAAATGTATTCAATCCACTTCATTATGTGTCAGTTTCAAATAATTTTCTGTCTCATTATCAGAGTTCTTTCCCATAATAAATGCAAAGCCTTATGCATACCTAAGAGATTGTTAACTTTTCAAATGGTTTTTAGTGCACTGGCCTGATGATTTCTGGGGCTACTTGAGTACAGGCTAAGTCTTTAACTAAAAGATTCTGGGACATGGGGAACTATGACCTCCAGCCTCTTCAGAGCTTTACTAAGACCTGTGCCAGTGACAACTTCCTCAGCTGTTTCTTCAGCTCTTGCAGTGCAAGAGGGAAGTTTCCACTGCAGCACAGACCA
The DNA here is from genome assembly GCA_016584745.2 of Phylloscopus trochilus trochilus. Classification (NCBI taxonomy): domain Eukaryota; kingdom Metazoa; phylum Chordata; class Aves; order Passeriformes; family Phylloscopidae; genus Phylloscopus; species Phylloscopus trochilus. Next base: position 18,478,463 of record WQNJ02000016.1, on the reverse strand, counting down.
CCACCACCACACAACAGCACAAGCAGTGCAGATGGCTCATGTGTAATAACCACAGCAAATGGAAAGTCTCCCATAAGGTAAAAAGCAGCATGGCAGCCCTGGCAGCACAACACTGTCTCTATTCATAGTCTAATTTCCAGGGAGTGCTCTGAAATATACAATACCCCCTGAAAAATGGATTATTAGACCTTATATAGCAGGCAACTGGAGGTAGTAATAAGACTCAAGGAAGAGACATGTTTAATCATCAATGTAAAGTTGCCATCTTGATAAAAGGACTGTAATAATAGAAACTGAGGAGGAAATCTGCATCAATTTTGTCACAGGATAACCAAACAGTTGACAGAAAGAAATTACAAGAAAGCTTGCAGAGGAAAGGAAAAAAAAATAAAATTCCTTCATCTGATATAGAGAAGCTATCTGCCTCTCTCTATTGTCTGTGGAGAGAAGCTACGGAAGTAATTTAGATAGGATGCCTTGCATTTTAGGCAACTTCAGTGAAAGGAATCTTAATGAATGCCAAGAAAGTGTACTTAATGCTAAAAAGAAAAGAGAAGAAAAAGGTGTAGAGAGACTGCTGTGATTCCTCACAATAATACCTCCTGACATTAAAAAAAGAAGAATGAGATGAAATAAGAAGTAAAAGATGAAAAAGTTGTGAGAAATAATCTTTTATTTTAAATTTAGCCTATGTAGACATTCTTAAAAAATCAGGACCTTTAATAGAAGTAATACTTATCATAGTAGTCCTAAAAAGGTAGCATGCAATAACACAGGAACAAACACACTGTAGCTATATCAACAGTTAAAATCAAAGGTCTGTATGATCTGAACTTTTATGCATAAGCAATGCCTAGGCTAGAGAACAACATCCAAAACACCATATTTTTTTGTGAGTACTGTCTAATAATTTGCAACCTCCTATATCAAAGTGCTTTCCAACAATTTAGGAAACTTCAACAGATTTATTTATTAGACTTGTCCCACCTTTCCTTAAACACAAGTATGCTTTCAATTTTCTCACATCCTGAGATAAGGCCTTCCATAGCTTATATTTTTGAGTATCTCATAGAATCCTAGAAATATTGAAAGTTTAGTTCAACCACCTGCTAGGGCAGGGATAACTTCAAGGTATGGTCTCCTTTGGTGTTAGCTGGGAGTTTCCTCTCATGTCCCATAGTTCCTCCATTGGCAGAGGCAGGAAGAAAGTGGTGCATATTTACTGTCTCCAGACAGATCATGAAAACCCTCTGTCATGTCTTCTAGAGATTTCTTCTGTTTTTCAGATTGAAGAATTTAAAACTTACCTGTAACACCAAAGAGTTTATTTTTCCTTCTTTTTAATATCTTTCTGGCAACTGAAATTTTTGTAACACATTTCTTCTCATGTGTTTTCCTATTTCTTTTTGAGACTGGTATTATACTATTTTATTTTGGTCAAAGTGTGTAACATTTGATAAATTTAATAATATCAATGATCAGAAGCTTTCTACCCCTATTCCTTGCAAGAAAAATTGTCTCTGAGTCACTGAAATAAATATATGAAGCCTTCTAATATAATAGAAACTACTAATAGTAGTTTAAGCCTCCTGAAATCATAGCATCAGAGCAAAAACCAGTGTGTTTGTAAAATCAGACAGTTTCTATTTCAGATCTACTTTCACACGTACCCTTTAAGGTTGTAACAAACTATTTTCATCACTAGATTGAATATGAATAATGCAGAATGATTTCAAAACCACCAAGGCAGCTTTGTCAGTCGGTTTGGCATGATTTTGTGATTCTGTTGCTCTGGTCCTTAACCCTCATGTGCTGCTTGTTTTTCAGTACTATGATGAATAAATTTAAATCATGGTATAAAGGTACAAAATATGAAGTCATAAACAAACATTTCCTTCTTCTTTTTTCCCCAAACAAGTTTTTAGTAGTGTATTATACTATCGTTCTCATCAGAAGACTAAATATTCATTAATTGATCAATCTGAAAACTAATGTATCTTATGGAAGAACAACTTTTAAAGGTTATTTATGAAATTGAGATATTAAGCTGCTAGACTAACAGTAAATGTTACTGAACGCAATAGAAACAATGATTTGCCTTAATTTTCAATTTGTTACAGTAAAATATGATGCTAACAAGTAATGTTACTTTTCCTTTGAAAAAAATTGCTAAATTGCATTATTCCTGTTCAGTGCAGTGTCATCAATTTATTAAGTTACCATTATATATGTCACCAGGGCCTCTACAGAATGTGACAGGTACATTTCCCTATTCTAGTTAAGTGTTTTTTCAAGCCTGTCATACTGCTCTAGCAATTGCTGATCTGCAAGTAAATATTCAGTAAGTAAATGTTCTAAGATAGTGCCTAATTGAGACTGAGAACAACATCAGCTGAAACTGACTCTAAGGAAGACATGTTCATAGTGGCTTGATCAGCCATGCTTGTTAATTCTAATCCTGACTAGATCATTTATTTCTGGAAGTGTTAGTAACAGCAGATAGTAATTATCCCACAGTGAAGGAGAGTACAAAGGGTCACTTTCTCATTAAAGGAGGAAAATTAAACACACCAGATCTAAACCAGGTTTTTTTACCTTTTATTTAACATTAGTGTGGTGAAACTACTTCCAGCTATAAATAAATAAATAATGTAGAAGAAAGAATTATTTTAACGTGCATACACAAATAATGCTATCATATGACACATTCTCAATACCAGATGAACACATATTTAAACTCTTTTAGGCTACACCATGATTAAATATGCTTTAATATTAGGTCTGTTTGGGAAAGGAAAAGCTCCTTTAATCATATTTGCACCTAGACTACAGAGTAGGTTCCGCATGACAAAAATATTAAAGTACATTTTAATGAGGTGAAATTGCCCAATAAAATATTGATCAATTTTTCTATAATGGGTCAAAATTGTGAAAAGTCAGTAAAACGCTTCAATACAGTTTCAGTTTACTTAGATTTTTAAAAGTATTGTCAGAACCTTAACTGAAGTAGATTTACTAACAAACAATGTGATTCATATAAAAGCCTCTGAAACTTAGAAGACTAGTCTCATGTACAGATTAAGTTTTATCTTAACTGTGAACCAGACAGTAGACACAGAGTGAAATTTTTTTGTAGATGTGAGAATCATGGTCTTTTATTTTTTGTGAATTGGGGTAAGATCTAAGCATCTTTTCTTTCAGGGGCTAAGCTTGACATGTAAATCCAGAGTAATCACCTTTAAATCCCATTAAAATTCCTGCAGAAAAACTGAACTATTCATATGAACTGTCTTCTCAAACAGAATTCTTACCAGTCATAATTCTTATCAGACAGAACTACAGATTCATGGGATGGTTTGGATGGGAAGTTATCTTTAAAGATTATCAAGTTCACCCATTTACCATACCCACACCACTACCAGCCCCACCCCCCCTTCAACACCCCCAAAGGTTGAAATAGATCAGCACAGCCATGGACCTCTTTCGTTAGACCAGTTTGCTCAAAGCCCCATTCTACCTGAACTTGAACTCTTGTGATGATGATGCATCTACAGCCTCCCTGGCAACCTATTGCAGTGCCTCATCACTCCCTTTGTCCAGAATTTCTTGCTTATCTGAAAGAAATCTAAACCTGAATTTTTAACTTTAAAACAGTTGTCCTTTTTCTTGTCAATATCAGCGCAGGTAAAACATCTTTCTCCACTTTTCTTACAAGGCCTTAGCATTTGGGCTACTATATGGGCTTCCCTGAGCCTTCTCTTCTTCAGGCTTAACACCATTGCCTCAGATTTTCTTCATAGATTATAAAAAATTCTTCAGACAAATTAAATAAAATGAAACCCATCTTAATTTCTGGAAGAAAACTAGAAAAAGAGGTAAAATCTTTGGCGTCTCCTTATGCACAATGAAAGACCTGTGCACACTCAAAAGGATTCACTTGTATAAAACCAATGACTAACTATTAATAATGATTACTGAAATTTGGCATATATGAAAAATTTTACACTATGAATTATCCTAAATCTGTAAAATAGATTTTTTTTTAATTAGAATTTTGTTAAGTATTTATAGAAACGTGTCTTATTTAAGAAACTTACAGAAATAATAATAAAAAAAATGCTAAACCATCAGAATTAAAAATTAGTTTAAAAATAAAATAAAAAACTTCCGGCCAGCTATGATTTCATAGGAGTACTAATGTGAAAATTATGATTCTAACTTTTTTAGTGCTTAAGAAATGTAACATGACTGGTTAAAATGAGCTCAATCTGTATCTCAATCTGCTTCTCCAAGTGCATCTCTTGACTAACATTTCACCCCAGGTTGTGAGTCATATACTTGTACTTCAGGCAAGCTTGTCTGGTGCTGTTGTGCATACTTTCTCCACCCTTCAAACTACTTCTCCATATTCATAACATACCAGGTCAGGCATTCACCTCCTTCTGACTGCCAGAGAGACTCCTGAGTAATCTGATGGGGAAGCTTCTTTAACAACTGTTTGGCAAATACTTTAATTATACTGGCAAATTTATTCAAAACTGCAGAATATGAACTCAGTGAGATCCACCCAATGAGTATGATACTGAAAGTGATCCTCAGCAATACTGTAGTTGAAAACCTGTGTCTGGAAGAAAAATAAACACTCTGACTGTTAGAAATTGAAATATAAGAATGCCCACTTGTTATATTTATAAAAGCATAATGACATATGGGCAGAAATGCTCTATGTTTTTTAGGTTAGAAGTTAGCAGTATCTACTAATTAAAATGCAGACAAACTCTCACCCAATTGCAAGATCATGAATAACTGTGACATTTACCCAATAGCACCTTGCCAGTTCACCTTTTAATTTCAGCTGTGAATACCGTTTTTTGAATTGATTGTTTTCCCTCTAGCTGCAAATAAATGCATAAAGGATGTTTTTTATAGATATTTACTACTTTAAATTTCCGTATTCAGTGCTTTGTCATTGGAGGTTCAGGGACATATGATCTAACATAATAAACAAAGCAACTACAAATATGATGAAATATTTGTCTTATTGTCTTTCTACACTGATATAAAGATATTTTAATTTATGGAATTATATTAAAGGTCAGTCAGATATTTGGATTTGTCTCCAGATTTCATGCACCTTTTTTTTTTTTTTTTATTTCACTAGATCATCTATTTTATTATGTGCGACCTGAGTAAGTGGTCACACTTGTTCCAGAAAAATTACTGTAAAAAAAAAAATGACAAAATCATGTTTGCTCTGTAGTTCAAAATACCAAGTGGTTAAATAAGAGAGTGAAATAAATCATATCTATTTCTATGAAGTGCCCAAGGGCAGCAAAAATTGGTTTTTTAATATATCTAGACTTAAGTTCTTGTCTCATTTTAGTCAAATGTTAGAGAATGTTTTAAGTAAAGAATTGTTAAGATGTTTTCACACCACCATAAATTACTTCTTGACTGCACTTAAGTAAGAGTAGAAGGATGTCCAGCTTATAATTCATAACCTAAAGCACCCCTTTTGTCAACATAGCGTAACCATATTTAAACACTTAAGACACAGATAAGTGCATATATGCCTTGACTAGAAGGAACAATGCAGATCTACTAAAAGGCTGTTGTTGACTCCATATTGAACATAGTATATCTCAGATCTTAATCTTTCTTTAGCTAATAACCATCAAGGACAATTTTTTTGTAGTTCCACAGATGATGATGCAGTTCTGAAAGAAGCAGTGCAATTCAACCTAGAAGGCGGCACCTAAAATAATGCCAACACTTGATGTGGTTACTGTCAGAGGCAATTCAGTGTCAGTCAAAAACCCACTAAGAATTGATAGGGAACTGGTAATAAAGAATTTGCAGCAAAGAAATCACAGGAAATTTACCTCTGCTTTTCTAGGCAAAAAAAAAAAAAAATGCAAAATGCCACTACCCCTGTGCTTAGGCAAATAAAACTCTAGGTTGCTAAGGTGATCCAATGGCTCTCTCTCTGAGATTCACTGACTGTAGTGATGTCCTTTCTGAACATCTCCATGCCAAGAATGAAGACACTTTGTGCTCAGGTATCTCATGCATGAGCAAAGATGCCTGAATGCAGGCCTACTACACACGAATTTGAGGCAATCTGACTGCCAGGACCATTAACCTCAGGTAGTGGTGATGCTCAAACAGGGATTATTAGCAGGAAAATAATCTTTCTGTGTGCCTCTTCCTATGCAGAACAAGGAGAAAAGTAATGTAAAATGCTCAAAAATGGTTAGTCATGATTTTTCCTAATTTCCCCTGGAATCAGTGGAACTCACAAGCCATATTATACCCAAAGAGTTTTGAGCATAACGTACGAGTTACAGATAAACAGATGAAAAAATATTTATTTTTGAGCAAGGGTCAAGTATACTAAAAATAAATCAATTCAAAGCAATACTCAAGAGATATGCATATTACTGTAGCAAACAACATACCATCTAATTTTCCTATTCCCCAGTTGTTGAGGAGTAGTAAAATGCATATTAGTATGGAGATTTTTTGCAGTGGGGCACACACTTTTTGCTAATGAAGCAAGTCTGTCAGAGCAACAGAGATGGAAGAAAGAGTAATTGGATCTTACTTGAAAACCTTCAGCTTAAGTTGTGGTCTAGAACTGACAGGTTCTGTCAATATTTACAGAGAGATTTATTACTATGTCATATATGCTTAGAATGATGCACATATTTGTACCACCATAAAATAAAATAAAAGTAATAGTGTTATTGTCTTATTTTACAAAGTTTGTGTGTATAAAGTGCAAAAATATTTTTTCAATTAGGTGAAATTTACAATTAAAGACATATTTTTGTCTCTGATTTTATTGGAAATAAACAGATCATTATAAAAACTGTAAAAACTCATTATTATTTCCATAAATGAAAACCAGGTAGTGAAGTAACTAAAAAAGACATATTATGCTATTTAGATTATGCATTTTGCTTTAGTTTATAGTATAAAATCATAATTTAAACAGAAATTAATAACAAAAGACAATTACAAATACACATTTTAGTAACTAGGGTCCTCTAAATATCATTGCTTAATTTCATTCACAAACATATGATCAGAAATATGATCACAAAAAAATGTATCTACTAATCAACATGAAAAACTTTGAAAGGGAGGTTAATTTCTTTAATATTTTTAGTGTGACTCATGTTGTTTCCATAATTTCAGTATCAAAAACTTACTAATGTTTTCACATGCTAAGTTGCTGAATATTTCTCTAAATGAAGAAATGAAGCCTTCTTTCTTTAAATGAAACTGGAGCCTTCTTTCTAGAAGGACTCCGTGTTTCAATCTTATCTCCGTCATTTATCATGTTTTAAATATAATGTTAAATTTGGACCTGTCCACAGACAGTGGTGGATACATAATTTATTTCCATTTCCTTTTGATTTTTTTTTTTTGCCCTGAAATAATAAACAGAAATGAGACCTAATTCCAAATATAAACTAAGGTCTGCTGTATATCCTTAGAAGGGAAATTTGAAAAATTTGGAAAATCCTTGAAATTTCCACTCCTGAAATCTGAAAAAAAATTATCAGCCAATTGGTGAATAATTGCATTCTTACCTCTGCTTCTATTTCTTTTTTACTGAAACTTCTTTCTCACTGAGAAAAAAGAAAAAAGACTCATATGAAAATTTGGAACACAGTTATATTAAGGGACATCAATTAAATGAACTGTGATGTTTTATGAACAGAACACATTGCTTCTGAAGAAATGTCAGTAACATCTGCTGTGTATCTATCTGCACTTTCAATTTAAAAAATTGAAGGGACTTTTTTTTACCCAATTCTATTTATGGAAATACTGAAAGCCTGTTTTGAACTCCTAAGCTATATTAACAGTGAGAACACATGGCTAAGCTCTCTGAAAAACACTTTTCACTGACCATTATTATTAGCCGAAAAAGACCGAACACAAGGGATTTTAGAGAATAAATATCTGATAGATGCATGCATAAAAATATATCTTTTATTTTAAGATGTAATTGCATAGCTCCCAGAGGAGTTTTTAGGAGCTGAGTTCTCCAAAGTACCTAGTTGGAGTCCTGAATTTAGTACTTAGATACAGAAGACAATTTGAGAAGAAGATCTCTTTTCTGGGTGCCCCTCATGGGCTTGTTCATCATAAATGACTTGTGGGAATTTCACATCTGAAGCTTTGAGTGGCTGAATGCCTACAGGATGCTTTGCCACGGTCTTAAGTATCCGTAAGGCAGTTAGGTAAGATAAGTGTACTTAGATTTCCAAATAATTACAGGAGAAAAAAAAAAAAAAAAAGCTCATTAGATGGTATCTGCTAAATATTTTTCACAGTAAATTTTATTAACAACACTGTCATTTTGTCTTTATATCTCCCTAGATCTGCTTCAAGAAAGAAGTAAACAACTTTCACATATTTTTGATTTTGACTTTCATCTATTTGCATATTTTATATTATTGGTCTCAAGTCTAAGGAGATATATTGCATAGTACGTAAAAATGACTAGAGCCTGATCTCTGTTACATCTGAATAATAAATAACACAAGACTGCCTTACAATGCAAGCAGCAGTACAAGCACAAGATGTAAAAATGATCGAGAACTCGAGTTTATGGGAACACACAACTAAGGGGAATAGAAGTAAAGAAAAATTAATCAAATGTGTTTGTGAGGAAGCAGAGAATAAATCTATGTGGGTTACTCTTCTCCATCAGGCATGTATAATTGCATTGTTTCAAAACTTGTTTGCTGGCTCAGTTCACAAATTTGTTCAGGTTTTGGAAGCTTGCTGTTTTGCATTTGTGAGACCTCTCCAAAAACTTGCACAGTGCAGTCATTTAGAATGTTGCTTAAACATATTCTCTAAACCCAGCTCCACATCTACTGCTTGTAATACACAGTGAAAAGCTGATAGTGGCTCAGTGTGGGGAAGGGAAGGGAAGGGAAGGGAAGGGAAGGGAAGGGAAGGGAAGGGAAGGGAAGGGAAGGGAAGGGAAGGGAAGGGAAGGGAAGGGAAGGGAAGGGAAGGGAAGGGAAGGGTCCTTAAAAATTTACTATTACAGCTAAAATTTTGTAATCCCAAGGATCAATCTTTCTATATCTCTGTATTATGGGTATCAGGTTAGAATTGTTTCTTTTTACCTACAGAGTATGAGAACTATTCCTTGTTCATGAAGTTTTTTGAAATTCCTTTTTGAAAGAAGTCAGATGAACAGATTGCCTTACAGGAAGACATAGTAGTTGTCTATACAAGCCTTGGGTGGATAATTGTTGTATAACACTTCCCAGTTTACCATTGGCTGCTGTTTCAAATAGAAAATGCTGAGTATACTGAGGGAGAACATATTGTAAATTCATGTCTTATCTCCATCAGCTGTTTTTGCTGATCATGGACAGTCAGCTAAACATCTATAAACCCTCTTCAGTGACAGAGCTGGAAAGGGTAGATCTGAAGAATGAAAAATATGCTGGCAATGTGACAGATCTTCCTGCCTGCCAGCCCATCAAAAATGGTGCTGAGTGTATCTGAAGAAGGCAGATGATGAATCAGTGAGTCAGGCTAACAGAAGGACATAAAGAAATTGGCAGTTCTGTCAACTAGCTCTTGGTGGGAAGCAATTAGGTTATGATGAATAAGAGAAATAAATCATGCAGAAACTGTAGACAATTAATTAGAAGAAACCTCCCCCCAAAGTACAGAATTGCTGTAAACTTTCTAAGAGGAAATACAGATTGCAGTGTTTCTACTGCAAAATTAAAATGAAAAGACAGAACAAATAGGCACAAACATCTAGTGAAAGAACATGGTTTATTTAATTCACTTTTTCTTCCTGTCTGTCCCATCCTTTGCCTCTCTTACCCACCCTCCATTCCCATCATAATTTGAATTTTGTTACAGGATAGCTATCAGGACCACTCACTCAGAATAGAAGTGGGGGAAAATACTCACATGAGAGCAGGAGTTCAAGATTATCAAGGCCTCTACAACCAGAGAGACTAAGAGAAACAGAAAAGTGAAAATGTGATGGGAAACCAGTATTGGCCCAAAATTACAGGGTAGTACCTGGGAGTACCTCTTGTGACTTTTGAGAAAGCATGATGAATAGGACATGAGAATTTTGGCATTCCTCTAAAGCACCAGACAGCTTTCTCTTTCTCTCAGAAATATCTTGAATAGATACAGTGGATTACACTGATCAGATCTCCAGACAGACTGATTTTTCTTGACTTTGTTTTGTTTTTTTTTTTTTCAATAATTAAACAGAATCATGACTTCTATTTCTTATCCTCCTAAGCACAACAAAGATGGTTAGCTGAAAATTAAGCTCTCTGTAGTTTTGTATCTTCAATATTAGAATCAAAGTGGACCACAGCTGGTGTCAACAACTGATCTTTTTCTACTAACCCACTTCCTTTTTAACTTCATTTAATTCAGAGAAAAAAGATTTACAGTATCCTAAAATATTAGTTGCATCATAGAATATAGGAGAACCATCTCTCTGACTGTCACGAAAGATGTGTTGCTACAGGGAGGTTAAATTTCAAATGTGTAAGATTAGCTCATAGTGCTTTTAATTTTAACTTCTTCAAAACTCTATATGAGCTATGTCAGCATACCTAAACAGAGATGACCTGTTAATAAAGAATCTTAAAGTAATTTCTCTTTTGGATGATGTATTTTATAGGTAATTTTCAGATTATATTATGTTTCCTTAATATTTGGTTTTGATTGCACAGAGACCACTTTTGTAACTTATGAGTTCTTTAAAAATCTTAGTTTCTTAATATTTCCTATTTAAAAAAATAATTTTATCTGATATTTGACATATTTAGATGTGCTTGGCTGAAAATTTTATTATATTTTTTAGGTTTAGGGGGTT